>CM069525.1:125175028-129975028 GCA_035773235.1 Eospalax fontanierii | reverse complement strand
TTTTCAATAGATTGGAAATGGTAAGAATGTAAAAATGTAAAAATACCCTGTCAACTAGTAATAGAAAATTGCAAAACAAAATCAGATTTAAAAATATGCAGTTTAGTTAGTAGTAAAGTTAAAGATGAAAACTTTTAATGAAAATTATAACCATCTTAAAAAAATGAAGGCATGAAAATGAAAAGTCAAAAGAGTCTCCATTACCAAAGAGAAATTTGTTCACTTTGGAAAGATTTCAGTTTAAAATTTAATGTCCTTTTGAATTGATAACAAATTATTTCAAATATGAAATAATCATTCCGAGCAGCATTAGTTTGTTATATATGAACATATGAAAAAAATAATTATCATAAAAAACAAATGACTAAATTTTTAGTATAGTGAACAAGTTCCTCACAGAATTAGTCCTAACTAAGTCTATTAATGTCCTATATGCTCATCTTCCTTTTCCTCTGGGAAAATGATATTCATTATCAAATAATACCAAAAAGTCTGCAGCTATTCATGACATTGGTTAAATCAGAAATCACAATAAAATAAAGTTTCATGGGAGATGTTCTATGATAAGCACTTTATATTCATTGTTTGATTCGCTTGAAAGACCTGTAATAAACATAACACTATCCTCACTTTTGAGATCAGGAAACAAATCATAACATGCCTAAATCTATAGTATCTGTAAGTGGAGATGTTACAATTTAAATATCTGTATACAATTTCAGTGCTTCAGGTATTTGCCACTGTGGTGTACTGCAATTATAAGGGCAGGTAATTAATATGCTCTTCAGTATTTATATGTTACAGCACATTTTGGTTCTGACATATAATCATATCAACATAAAACAGTGTTTATAAATTCATGTGTCATTTGGAAAATATGTATTGATTTGTTAAAATAGGAAGGGCAGTATTATTTGGTAACAAGCTACTAAATAATATATCTTTAAATATATGTAAATATATGTAAAAGATCCCTTGACTTTAGTCTAAGTACATATTTTAAGATATATTGGGTGAGAATTCAAACTGCAAAAGAAAATAACACCAGAAAACAGTAGTTTGAATAATAGTCCAGGCTTATTTGGGGCTAACTATAGTATCCTGTTTTATTATGCAGAATGAAGGGAACTTGTAATATGTGAGATATGGAAGGATAATCACAAGTACCACATCTTAAAAAAAATAAGAATAATGACTTTAACAATTAAAAACTCAAGACACTACCAAATTGAAATACATGTAACTTAAACAATCGAGAGAAAAAAAACTAATAATGGGCCAAGTGATACAACAAATTCTAGTAAGAAATAACATAAAATTCACAATATCTGGTATTTAATAATATAAATATAATACCAGATATGGAAAATCAGGAATATGAGATTCATCATTACAAGAAAAATAAAATTGTCAGAGAAATGAGATTACTAGATGACTGTTTGAAACAGCTCTTATAAGTTCTACTAATGTGCCCAAAGGCATAGGAGAAATATAGACATAAACAGTAAAAATCAGATAGGATATCAGAAAAAAATCTAAATAGAACAACTAGAAAAAATATGTAATAAATGGTGTTGAAAACACTGTATATGATTAGTGATAAATTGGACACCTTAGAAGATTTTATATTTCAATGCATTTATGATTATTCATGTTGAGAAAATAAAATTATATTTAAAATAAAGTATATGAAAATTTGAAAATAAAAACCAAAGAAACCATCAAACTAATGGACCAATGTAACTAATGTACAACTAACGGAAGAAGAGAAATAGTAAAAAAAATATAGGATGAATGAAGTGTAATTGTTGTTCATACTAAGATATGTGTATGATAAAATATATTTATGAGCACGATTTATTAGTAAATTGGACACAATATAAAATTTTCAAATTATTTGAAGTACAAAATATCCCAAAATTCAATAAAGTGGGAATCACACATAGTCCTGTATCTGTAATAAATGTTTATGTCCTCATTTAAAATGATCTGGCACAAATACCTACATCCAGTGTTTTCAGTAGTAAGTTTGAAAAATAATCCATGTCTGGTCCTTGGTCAAGGTTGAGAGGACACTGTGTTCTTAAGAGTTAAACTGATCTAGAATTATAATGTAAAAACATTCAGAATACTTGCACAGTTGAAATGAGATATTAAGTTATTTCTAAAACATCTATAGAAAGGAAAACACAGGGTATACATTTCAATATATAGGTTTAAGCAAGAACTCCCAAAACTGATATGCAATAGCATAGGATTTAGCCCTAAGAGTGAACAGATGAGACAATAAGAAATTTAAAAAGATTTTACACAGGAAAATAACCAAAAATAAACAAACAAAAAACTATTGGCAAAGAAACAGACAGCCCATGGAATGAGAGAAAATTTTTGCTAATTATAGTTTAGAGAGAGAGTTAATATCTAGAATTTGCAAAAAACTACAAAATTAAAAACCAAAAAAATAAATGTGCCAGGGTCAGGGAAAGGGCTTAGCAGTCAAGAGCACTAGATGCACTTCTAGAGGACCTGGGTTTGGTTCCCATCACCCACATCAGATGACTCCCAACTGCCAGTAATCCATTTCCTGGGGATCAGATGTTCTCTTCTGGTCTCCATGGACACTGCACACAGTTCATATACATGTATATATGTTTTTAAAAACTTCCAGTGAACAAATAGGCTATGAAATGAATAGTTACCAAATAAAGAAAAGAGCCAATATGCATTTTAGAAAGTGTTCAGCATCTTTATTCATCAGAGATATGCAAATTAAAACTAGTTTGCTATATCAAGCTCATCACTGTTGGGTGAGGGAAATTTGATCAAATTGAAAACACTCCAGATGTCTAGCAAAATTAATAGACAAACCAATATATTCTTATAGTGAAATGGTGGTCTGGAATATAATGGAAATAATTATTAATAAAAATAAAACACAATCCTGTTATTTGAGTGATCACTGGAGAATTTCTAGCCTCCTAACATTCTCTTGCTTCATGAAGACGCACTCCCAGACTGATTTTGAATGTAAACCAACTGGATTAGAATAAAACCTGTGAATTTGTTCTTAATGAATACAGATAACTGGGCCATGTTTTGTTGAAAGTATCAATGGCTAATGCTGTCTTACAGAGAAAAACTTTGTGTCCTTGAGTACATGATCACTGACTTCTGTTCCTGGACAAATTCCATTCCACTGATAGAAATAACTATTTCAGGCAACTTGAAGGTATTCCTATTAAAGATAAATTTTACTGAGACTTCAACTCTATGAAACTTGAAATGATTGGATTCAAGAAGTAACTGCAATCATTAACTAGAAATTGATGAGGAGCTCTTTCTTGAACTCAAAGTTCTATTAGTAGATTATTTTTGTCAAGCATTTATCTAGAAACAATATTTTAAATTTGAGACTTTGTTTTGTTTGAATTCAGATTGCATGGTCATTTTCTTTGGGTTGGATAGGATATGCCATACAAACATAAATGTTCCTCCTCTCTTAACCCTGTATCACTTGTCTTCTAAATCCATCTCATCTCATGCACCCTTACCATAAAGCTATACCTGAGGACTTAAGCAGGAGATATTTGTTTTCCTCCTGAAAATTTGTAGTAGTCACTGTTACTATGTTCTGCAATATTTTACTTTAAATAGCAATTTGGGAAAAATTGAGCTTAATCTTTCAAAGTTTATGTACATAATACATGGATAAAAATCTTATCTTATTTAAGACTGGTAAATTTTATTAATCATTATTTTTCATCTTGTGTTTCCCTATTTGAATATAAACTAGTGAATGTTGAATTTATTGCTCACTTATGTACTCATGGTGCTTAAAACTATCATGCTTGGCACACATGTTAGTAAATGGCTGTTGAGCCATTTGCCAAGCAATATATAAAAGCACTGTGAGCAATGGCAAACATTGAACTGAGTAATGTCCTTTACCTGAAAAAGTCAAAGGACATCATGGAACACAAACTGTGAGCTATGATTGGGAGGATCTTACCTTCAAATGAAGAAAATTATGTTGTAGAGATTGAAACCATAAAAAGTTATATAAATTTAATTGTATATATGTATATGTGAACATATATAGAGGTCTGCTAAGATAGTTAAGTAAAGAACTCGCCTTGCAAGCATGAATACATGAGTTCAATCCTCAGAATCCACATCACAATAACTGAGTTCCATGTCATCTGCTTATAATTCCAATTACAATGTGTATTCTACTTTATATACACACAAAACAGTGTATTTGTATATATGTAGATATATATGAATTTATATGAATATATAAAAAATGAAAGCTGATTTAACTGACATTTTGTGCCTTAATTGACCAGAATAATTTGACCATATCAAAAACTAAAAGGTAGAAAAGTGGAGCTGGTAAGATGGCTCAGAAGTTGAGTGCTTACTGGTCTTGTGGAGGATCTGGGTTTGGCTCCCAGCACCTACAAGTTAGGTTATGACCCTCTATAATTCCAGTTCCAAGGAAGCCAGCACACACTACTAGCCTCTATGAGTATCACACCTACACATGGTGCACATACATACATGCAGCAACACAAATACATATAAAATGAAATATACCTTTTTTTAAAGAAATGGGCTGACTAGACTCCAGTGGATGAACTTGCATCAAGGGACATCTGGATACAAAAGCTTGACTTGATAGACCTCAACATATATGACAAAATGCATCAAATCAGTTAGGAGTTCTATGGGGAGTGTGGCTGGGGGAGGGTATCCAAAGGGTAGTCTGAATATCAGAAGGGGTCCATAGGGGGTATAAATGTGATTAAGATTTTTTGTATGAAATGCATGATAATTCAATAAAAATACACACACACACACACACACACACACACACACACACACACCACAAAACCCACAGTCAGCAACGAAATGGAGACCTAGGAGCTACAAAGGCAAGGAACTAGAATGAGTAGTTTTTTTTTTTTCCAGAGAGCCTTGAATGGAGGCTACTTTCCCAGCATTTTAACCCCAGCCCTGTGAAACTTAGATCCTAGAAACCAGTTGAGTCTAAACCACTTGGACCAAGAAAGAGTAAGTTTGTGGAGTTTCAATTTGTGTTGATTTGTTAGGTCAGGAAGAGAAAAAAATGTATTAATATACTGAAAGAAAAAATAAAAAATTAAATTAAATTAAAAAATAAAATTATTATTATTAAAAATAAAAAATTAAATTAAAAAAATATATGTATATAAACATAAGATTGTTTTAGGGATCCAATATGTATTTCTCTAAAGGTACTTCTATTAGGAGAATTTTCAGTCACTTAAGTATAGTACTTATAAGCGCTTTTTCAGTAAACATACCTTACATGCAATTCAAGTTTTACATCCTACATTTTATTCCTCACAATAAGGTATCTGATTCAAACAAAACTGTTCATCTGCATCTATCTTATAGAGCAATGACAGATGTCTTTTCCTAGACAAATTTTTTGTTTTCCTTTTGTAAGTACAAAAATCAGGACAAAATGAATGAGCTATTACATGTCAAATCACCATTTTTACCTGTTGAATTTATGTCAGACTTCCAAACTTCAGAATGTACAACACACACACACACACACACACACACACACACACACACACACACTCTGCATACTATGTCTTAGCTCTATCATTATGATCTGTCATGAAATATATTGATTAGAACAGGCTCTTGGCCTCTAATTCTCTTCACACCTTTATTCTCATATGTCACAGTGGGGGATTCTTTCTCAAGCACACAAAATACTGAATGTCACAGGTTTGAACTAATTTTGGACCTTTCTTGATTGTCTAAAATTGATAACTCTTAAAATTAAAGCAATATCCTTCAATTTAACTCCTCAAGTTTTTAGGCAGGATTTTGCTTGGAGAGTATTTTCATATCACAGTGCCCTGGTCTTTGCAGTAAATCTTAAAAGAGTATCTCAGTACACACCACCTTCTACACCCTACAGACCTTCATAACAGATACACATAACTTTGTCATATTTTCCACTGTGTTATCTAGTGTTAATATCACTTAATTTTAAGCTCTGCATCTCTAAGTACATTTTCTGCTGCTTTATTATCATGAAAAACCATTTTGGTTCCTTTAATGTGCTTTGCTCTCATTTACCATGCACAACCAGTCACTCTCCCAAAATGATAAAATAATTCATTTTTATTCTTGATTTTCATGGTACTGGAGAAGGAACCCAGGTCCTAGCATAAACTAGATAATTTGGCTACCAATGACCAATGTCCCCAGACCAGTAATTTCTACTTAAAATGTTTTCCAAATTTCTAATTATGCATTATGTTGCTTCTATGTGAATAGAGCCCCATTACAGGTATTTTGTGACTTATTTTTCTGATTCCATAGCAAGAGCATTAGGTAGTTCATTTGAAAATTAAATTTAGAAAAAACATTTAAAGACCGTGTGTTTATGAGCTCAGGTTTTTCCCCCCTGAGAATGAGCTAATCCCAGGGGAATTTACATAGCTGTCATTCTGGGTTTTTCTTTTTGTCCAATGTGAACTCACTGTCCTTCATAGATTAAATTTACCTTGCATTGTGATATATTATTTAATTGGATAGAATATATTCATACATTCATGAAAATTATTCCCAGAAGGCATTTTTTGAGACTTCAAATATTGGAAATATGTTTATTGTTAGGTCATATTTTATTGAGATTGAATAAAGACACTTTGATTTGAGTAATTATTTTCTTTAACTATTTTGAAAAATGTTATTCGAGTCTGTTTTATCTTTCATGCTTGCCCCATCTGGATGTAAATTTAAAAGTTGTAGCCCTCATTGCCACTATTAGGCAGTTAATGATAATTAAGTAAATCAGATTTAGAGAGATATCCAGGAAAATGAAGAGGCAGACAGAAATGAGGTCCTTAATAACATTGACTGTATTCCTTCCTGACTATGCTATGACTGGAATCTAACTTAATTGTATGCTATATTTTATTTGGTAAGATAATTTATTGAGCTATTGGTCCAGAAGGTTAAATAAGAATTTCCTCTTTATCATTCTGAAACACTCCAATTACAAAATGTCTCTTTGTTCATGGTATCAAGAAACTTCTTAATATTCTATAACCTAAGGAATTTTCTGCTAAGCCTATAGTGGCCACTTTCAGCCTGGAAACTCACATTCTTAGCTTGTAGGAAATGCTTCATTATTCCTTTTATATTTGCCTTCATTTTCCCTCTGTTGTTCTTCTGGAATGTCAATTTGGAGAAGTAGCAAAGTCAATGTTTATTCTAGAATAAGAATTGTTGGGCTAGAGAGATGGCTCAGTGGTTAAGAGGACTGACTTCTCTTGCAGAGGACCCAGGGTTCTATTCCCAGAGGCCACATGGGAGATAACAACCATTGGTAACTGCAGTTCCATGGGATCCGAAACCCTCTTCTGATCTCTGCAGGCACTGCATGAAATTGGTGCACTTACACACATGCAGACAATACACTCACACACATAAAAATAATAGCAATAGTAAGAAGAATTGTCAAGTGATTCTTAGTGCAGTAATATATTCTATAATATGGACACATTATTGACAAAGACTTTTGCTTAACCTTGCACCCAGATAGATGCTGCTTATAATGTAAACAAACTGACGGAGTCATGTGCTTTTCTTGTGACCTGGGCATATGACTTGAATCCCTCAGGAGTCTTTCTTGCCCTCCACCTAATATAGTTTATGAATGCATTTATGAATGCTTTGTTCATCAAAGTACTGAGACCAGTGAGACCGATGTGCTTTTCTCATTGAAAACAACAGAGAAATTGTTTGTAGTTGTGCATGCTCACTTCTGAGTATTTGTTTGCATGTGTGATAATCTAGGTCTAGCGATCAGAGGGGAAAATTCTATGATAAAATAAGGGTGGGTCCTAACTTATATTTTCCCATTTATCCCATATATCCCCATGCTGGGGATACTGTTCCAATAAAAGAATGAGAGAATCCTTGGATCAAGAGCACAGTTTTGAGATAAATCTGAAGGAATAGGTTCTCAGCACTTTAGGTCCATACATAGCCTTATGAATATGAAAATGCAATCCTCCCTTTTTAAAGCATCTTGAATGTGGCTTAGAAATATCACATACTAGGAGATCTCTGACTCAAATTCATATGAACTTTCTTTTCCTTGACATATAGGTTATCTAATTGGACTTAAGGTCCATACAATAGGAGGGAATTCATGTCTGGAAAGGTACACCTAGACAAATGCCCTTGGCTGCAGAAGTCATGACCTCTAGAAGAGAGCCTACTACTTCTACTTTCCTAAATCAATGTAATTTCTTACATTATTATAAATATTTTTACCCTTATATTCACAGATAAGTAAGTGTAGCTTTCACCATTCATTAAAGAATCTTCTTTTTGCAATAGATATAGATTACTTCAAAGTTTCACAACTGATCAAAACGCAGATGTGGAAATCATGTGACTGTGTCCAGCCTACTTGATAAATCTATAATACCACTCCTATATCTAAAGTTGATTTCAGAACACAGGCTGAATAGATTTTAAGAGCCAGAGGAAAAAAGACAATCCCTGCTGGATAATACATTTTAGACATGAAAGGGAAGATGAGCCCATGAAATCACCACAATATTGTAGCCAAATAAATCCTACACAATGACCACTACAAGTGACATGTTTCTGTGGAGTGGGGGAAATCACACAGGCTCTGATCTCTACATGAGGAGCTATAGGCAATAAATGGCCACATGGCGTAAATCAAAATGGCAACATCCAGAAACTTACTTGTACTTTGAAGCCCTACATGATCATGCTACTTTGGGAATTTCCTAAAGCACAGGTATTCATTCATCTGCCTCAGTACTATTGCATTTTTTTTCCTTTTTGAGTTTCATCTTTTTCAGTTTTGATGGGATCATAGAAATAGGAAGCCCAGAGGAGACTGTAACATGGGATCTTTAGCCATGTGATAAAGTCAATGTATTTTTACATCAGAATAATATGTAATTCCAGTCTTCCATGGTGGGATTTTGGGTTTTGACATTGTTTTGCATTGTTTTGACTACTTTGGGCTTTTTGTCTGATTTATTCAGTGCTTACTAATAAACAATATTTTGTATTTGTACATTGCTTTGCATAATAAATTTATCAAATGGCAGCTTGAAGGAATACAGAGACTCTCTGGAGGAAAGGGGTTGGTGATTGTATCTGTTTGGTCATTTGTTGTCTTCTTGTGTGTTAATATAAAACCTGAGTCTATAGGCCTTTATATATGATATCTATATATATATTAGAGAGGAAAGAAATTTGGTGGGTGGTTAGCAGATATGGGAGGGCATCTAAATATGATCAAAATACATAGTATTAAATTTGAAAATATTCAATAAAATGTAAAACCAAAAATAAATAGAAATAATATAACTGAAAAATACAGAATGATATGTATTTAGTAGAGAGCTTCAAGATCAGACTTGATTATTTAATAGCAATTAGTAGTGAATAGAAAAATTGGACATTTGAAATTAAGGATCAAAAAGGGAAAATAGTAAAACAGAAGAAGCAGGGTGAAAATACTAGCAGACATAAGTGTCACATTAGTGACACCATCAATAAGATTAATCAGATAAATTTTTTGTAATATCATCAAAGCTTAAAAAGTATCTGAAAAGCAGTAAGAGAAAAGAAATTTGACATTAACATAGAAAGTCACATAAGACTTGGTGCAATTATGAACAGAAACTTTACAAGTAAGTCATAGGAGTCAGATGATATATTCAGGATACTAAGAAAATAAACTGCCACCAAGATTACACGTCTATCAAAAATATCCTTCAACAATGAAGGAAGTCAGTGACGTTGAACTGCAGAGTTCATCATCACTAGGCCTCCTGGAGTATAATTGCTAAAAGATATTATTTATGCTGCTATGAAAGGATATTAAGTGTCAAAAATGAAAATATGTTTGAGTATAACAATCCTTAAAGAAGATTAATATACAACCAAATTCATAATATTCTTCAAAAACAATAGGAATATGTAAATCACTTTTACCTCAGAGTAAATTTAAAAGAAAAAGACTAAAAATAAGTGTAACAACACAGTTTTTACTGGCTGCATAATGAAAAATGGAAAATGTGACAATACCAAAAGATGTATTCTTGAGGAAAAGTGCAAGGGTAGAATTTCAGGATGTCACAAGCTGTCAAAGCTTAAAATAAAATATTTTATCTGTTACATACATAGCCTTTATTTAATACACGAAAGACAAAGAGAAATGCAATACCATATCAATATAAAATAGATGACAAAAGAACACAACAGAGGCAGAAAGGAACAAAGGAGCTACAGCATAGTCTTAAAGGATTACAATGGTAGTTACTAGTTGCTAAGGATAGAGTAATAGGGTAGTGGGTGGAAGTGTGTCATTTTAACTCATTTACAGGTAGGCAATAGGTGTAATTTCTGACATTCTGTTGAGCAGTAGGATGACTATAGTTAAAAGTAACACAGATTTTGAAATAGTTAGAAGATAGTGTTTCTCTTTTTGAACAAAGGATTATAAATGCTTGGTGTGAATATGCTAATTGTGTCATCTGTACATTCTACAATGTTGTATCTGCACACATAGCATACAAACGTATGGAATTCAGAAAAATAATTCAAAGAGGGAAATTTATAACCATAAATGTACACATGAAGAAAATAACTATATTGTATAAACATTCAAAATTTAGACCTCTACTAACTAGTAAAACATTTTATTAAATGCTAGATGTGAGACAGAAGTGAAGAGACTCTAAAGCTTATCATGAGTAACAAAACACCTAAAGGAGTCAAGGTTAAAAACAACAATCATATTAATTTGAAAGGGCAAGGCAGGATGATACTGAGATGCAGTTTTAGAGGTAGACAATACCTAGTAAACCAATGAAAATCTATAGTGAATGGCAAGGTTTGTCAATGAGGCAGAGAAGATCCTCATTTCCCAGGCTGCCAAACTATGAACCAGACATAGCAGCACAGTTGGAATTCAAAGACAAAGATACAGTTGATGTGTTCCACCAAGAAACAGGAGGTGACTACTGAAAAGAAAACCTGCTACTTTACTTGATAATTTTGTTATACAGACCAAGCATACATTTTCATGTGGACAGCTACAATTTGGTTTTACTATGTCCTGATTTCAACAGAAGAGCTTTCTCTATTCTTATATTTCCCCTTCCTCAAAACTTTATTATACATGAATTATCTGCTGCATAAACATGAGTATACTGGTTTTTTTTAAATTAAATGGGTAAAGCATATTTTGGATTACGTTAATTAGAGACAGAATGAGGAAAAATCCTTGTTTTAAGAAAATATCCCTTTTCTCCGTTAGTGGAGATGATGATTTTTTTTAATTCTGCTTAAAGTAATGTTGGTATACAGCAATGCATTTACTTATTTCCCCATTTGGGAAAACACAGGGTCATTTTTAGTTTTGGACATGTTATACAACAGTGTAGTGAATTGTTTTGTGTATTTATATAAGTTTGGGGAATTTTATACCCTAGGAAATATGTGACTGTGTGTGGTATTTTTTTTAGTATATAACACTATGAATTAATTTTGAAACCCAAAGAATATATTAAAGGTACATTTTCATTAAAATATTAATCTGGAAACTTGCACATATGAACCTGTGGCAATGATGGCATCCAATACAGGACCCACACCAACTAAAATTAGACAAGGACCCAGAATGGAGTGATAGAAATCAGTGGTGGGCCAGAACTAGAATGAGAATTAATGGAGACTGATTACTACTGGGAAAGGTAAAGTACACCTTATTTGGATCTCTGGGTAGCCTGAGCAGACCTCAGTGAATGAATTTGCACTAAAGGACATCTAGGCACAAATGCTTGACTGCATAGGACTTAACATGTATGACTTAATACATGGTGTGTGGTGGGGGGTTGAGGGTTATAAAATTGATTAAGAACTGTTGTATGAAATGTATAAAACTCAATAAAACATTAATCAACATAACTAATGCACACCTTCAAAGGAGGAGTGGAAGAAAGAAAAATACTAAACATAAAAAGGAAGATGAACTGAGATACAGTTGAATGATATTCCTCACCTGATTCTGAAAAATACACTGTAGCTGGCCTTTTACAGTTGTCTAGAATTAAATATATATAGAGAGACCCTTTAAGCCCTTTGCTGTCCATCCATATGGTGAAGGCTGTAAGAAGTGTAACCTTGAGCAAGGCAACTCCTGTTGATCAAGAACCATTATCAGAGCAGTTCACAGATATGAGTCATCCAACATTCTTGGCAAGCAAAGAAATGGATGCCTTGGTCCTGAGTTGTTTGTACACTAAGGACAGTACACATTGTAGCACTCAATATATCCAGTAAAAATAAAACAAAGCCAAAATAAAAGCAAGCATTTTGCATATAATGAATGGTGGAAGCAAATCAATTAGTCAAAAATCAATTTTCTGGAGCCAATTTTAGAAATGGCCAATTTAACATGTTATTGAAAATTGCTTTGTCAAAGGATAGGTCTCACTTTATAGTCTAAAGGATGATGCCAGATGGTTGCACAATTAGCTGTATGATTTTTATTTTCTCTGAAATGTGAGAGAATCCGTTTATCTTGCTTTGCTGCCAATATTTTTTATAACAAACCTTTGGCAACTGAAGGATGTATACCCAGTCTACATGTTTACCTTGAAATTTGGTTCTTAGTAGGGATGGAGGCCCAGTTATAGCTCCGTGTTAGATCACTTGCCCATCCTGCTCAAGGCTGTATGCTCTATTAATGTTAGTTTTCATGACTGTCTTTGAAGAATTGATATATGAATTAAACTTGCCAAGGAAGAAATGAAATTATAAAAAGACCGCGAAATGAAGCAGAAGTCAAAGGTATGGAAGGAATTTATTATAAAGGACTGTAGCTTTCTGTGGTTCTGCTTATAACTGCCTTCCTTGTCTGTTGTGCCATATATTTAAGAGTCTAAAATGTCTAGGTCACACATTACTGCATCATACCTAAGCCTAGAAAGCTACCACTGCCCCTCTTATCTCCAAGTTTGCAAACCGTCTATTCAATTTGAAGTCAGATATCCCCACCACCTGAAAGATGTATCTGCAACTTTCCTCCAGATTCATTGTAACATCTCCTTCTAATAAGATTGACCCACTGCATATTACGGAACTTCTTGTTTTGACAATTTTCTCATATGAAGCTCTGGTATATCTAAGGGATGGTGACTGGGTTTCACATTTATCTCTTTCTCCTCTATTTGTTACATGGACTAATGTTTAGTTGTTTTTTGATAATTAATGTTTAATAAATGAGTAGATACAAAAATTTCTATTCCCATCCTTTAAAATTTTAATGGGTTTTAACAATAATTCAAATGAGCAGATGTATTCATGCTGTAATAAAGAAAAAGAACACAATACATTTCACTGTGAGAAACAATAATAGAACAGAACGGTAGCTTTTTATACATAACATATTTAGTCTGGTTAACATCTTCAGTAACTCCAATTATTAATTGTGTTTTCTAAAATAGAATGTAAGCTTTTACAAGAACAAGCTAATTGCTCCAGGTCATATAACCAATGAAAGTATTTATAGCTTTCTTGCAGTGATTAATCTTCTAGTATATACAGTGACACTGTTTTAAAACTATGATATGAACTGGTTAGAAAAAAGTTTTAGAAGTTTTTTGAACTGGTAAGATTCAATAAAATCGCAAATACTTCATATTCCTCCTAAGGAAACATACTATATTTAACACATACATGAAATTTTTCCAAAGTTCTATAATAAAGTATTTAACCAATTTTGTTAATACAGTTGGTCTGGCTTGATGCCATAACTTCCTTACACCCAGTGGAACAGTATTTGGTACTTATAAAAGCTATGCTGGTGAGGAATATACTTTGATATGTGTTTACTAGTTAATGGAAAGAAAAAGGATTTAACTCTGATCACATCTGAAACATGCTGCATTTGTTTAGTTCTTAAATACTTCTTGATTGGAAAATTTCTCTGTTACCCAGAGTTGTTCAGATAACAGTAAAGCAGGAAAATAATCAGAATATGGCAGGAAGGTCTCACTGTACTTAGATTCACATATGTGTACATCGCTACCTACACAATTTTAAATGAAAATTCAAAGTCATAAAGAATGCTAACCACATTGTGTAGTTCATGGAAAAGGGTAATGTATCAAAAGTAATAATGGAAAAGAATGTAGCAATAGCTATAAATACATAAAACAAAGAAGCGCAGTCCTACTTAGTCCATAACCATGTGTAAACCTAAGAGGCTTTAAGGGACAAAGTAAGATAAGAACAGCTAAATAATTTTGAGTGAAGAAGAAAATAGAAAAGTAAAGCACTAAATCCAAATGCACAGAAGCTCTGTAAGCACATAGATCATATAGTAAAGTACAACTGCAAATGGTAGGCTCAAACCTGCCTTTAATATAGCAAGCATAATTGGCACCCATGCACGCTGTTGCTTTTGAGGCATATTATTTTATATGTATGAGCATTTTATCTGCATGTGTGTAAGTGCACCCATGCGTGCTATGACCATGGAAGCCAAAAGAGGGCTTCGATCCCTTGGAACTACACTTATGGATGGCTGTTAGCCACCATGTAGATGCTGGGAACTGAAATTGAATCCTCTGTAAGAGAAGCCAGTGCTGTTAACCACGGAGACATCTTTGCAGCCCCAGGGCCTATATTTGTATGTCCAATACATCAAAATGTTGCAGTTCTTCACAACACATAGCCGGGAGTCTCTTATTTTCCTCTTTTTTTTCATTTTTAGATTATACAAATGAACTAACTTTCCTTTATCTCAATTTTATTACCAGTAAAGAGGGTAAAAGGACACAACACAAGAGTTTGTTTTAAGGATTGAATGAGAAATAATTCAGTTCATAGTGTATGACAGTGATAAACAAGATTAAGCTCTGTAAAGTTATTTCCAGTTTCTTACCATGCTTACAATGGATATATTTAGATTTTTGATACTCCATTAGAAAAATACCTGATGTTGAAAGCTTAATGGGAACACGGCTATTGTTAGAGAAGAACAAAAGTGAAATTAAGAAAAGAGACCTATTTGTGTCTAATATTACAGAGCACTAATGACTCTTCTCATGTTTAGTCCAATGTTTACTCACTTTATCACTCACACTGAATATTTATGGAAAGATCAAGAAAGAAATATGGTAACAACATATCTCTGAGACATTTATTTAAAACTTGAAGAAATAAGATGAAGGATTTAAGAGACATAATGTGATATTTTGATCACTGTACATGAAGCTGCATAAGGTCTTTTCTCAGGTCTATTTCACTGCACAGTCAATAACATACAAGAAAAGAATTTTGAAGTCACACCACACAGTCAAGGATTATTGAAGAAACATGAATACTCCACAAGTGAAGAGACAGACTTTCCACAAGGGGAGTGGGTCCAGAGCTACAGTACCATCTGCTCCCCTGGAAAGTCTGGGCTTTTGTGTTCTGTAGGGTAGAAGGTGGGAGAGAGTTGACCTCCTTTTTCCCTCTTAGATTAGACAAGGTAGGTTGCATATTGCTGAGTGGTTTACAAATTTGAAAGAAGCCACCTGATTGGGCAAAGCAAGAGCAAGACATATGAAATTCTCTCTAGAGGGAGCCCACTCTCTGTATGGACGTTTTTTGTCAGGAAAAAAAGCTGCCCAAAGGGTCCACTTTGGACAAGAACTCAAAAATGGTCCATCTTGGATAAATGTCAAAATAATTGCAACTCATCTAAATCCAGTTTGTGGCCTCCTTCCCTGAGTCTCTGCTTATTTTGCAGCTAGCACCTACTATCCTTCATATACATTGTAGAAAGCTTTAATCAAGTTAATCCATATATCCATAACCTCCAGAACGTAAAATCCTAATAACTGATTAAAAACTTAAGTAAGTTCAAAATATACAAAACATTATTAACTAATCATCATTTAGTGTAATGTGTAGAAAACCTTAGATATGAGAAATAAAGTTTAGATATTTATTTCCAGAATACATTTTGATCATCTGTCATACCTAAGTGCATTTTTTGCCAAAAATTTAAAAAAATGTTTTTATTTAAATCTCTTAAAATCATGTTTTGCCAATTCTTGAGAAATGTATTGATATTAATTTTAACTGCTGAAGAGAACATATTATGTTACTGATCTCACTTTAAATATACTTAGTTCATTAACACATACCACTACTTTAAATTTAAAAAGAGCATATTCACATACCTTAAAGTAGACAGGATCATTTTGCAGTTTATGAATTTCCTATACAAATAAAGCTATTCATTTTAATACAAAATCAGAGTCATTGAAGTCCAATTTACAATAATAAATAATGAAAGTACTAACTGCATATACTTTATGAGTTTGGACATATGAAACCATCACTACTAATAAGTAAGTAGACGTTTAAAAATGAAAAATTTTGTCACCATTAAAATTGTCCTTTATGCCACATCAGCCCCAGTGGCCCAATAGGCATGTTACTTTCATCTCTGTCACTGAAGTCGTTTTGATTTGGGAAATTTCATTCGACTTACTTCTGAGCTTGGTATGTCATGCCTCCAACCTTATTACTATTTTGTTTCTTTATCACTGATAATCTCATCATTGTATAATAACTAGAATCCTTGAAATAGAGTTGCTGTCATTCCTTCCATGTTGCTCTCCTTTGCCAGGAAGGTTAGTAAGATAAAAGCATAAAAAGTGTGAGATCTCCATACAGAACAATACCTTAGCTTTTTCCTCATCTCCACTTTCCTCTGAGATGTATTTACAGTATTTACAAGCCTTTTTCATTACCTGATGCATAAACATGAAGAATGTATAGTAATATCCATGGTGTTCACTATTAGTTTGCTCTTTATCCTTACTTTATTTTTGCCCTTGACAGGAAATAAAAAGGAAGTTTTTCCCCAAGATTATAAAAAAGTACTTGCCCTTAATATTTTTCATACATCTTTTAGCATGCACTTGTCAAGTAAAACTTTTCCTCTCTAGGTTGTTTATTTTATGATCACAATGAGAGGGCAGGTAATTTCAATCATTTGAGAACATATTCAATTTAAAAAATGAAAAGGCACAGATCTTTGCATACATTCAAATGTGTATTGCACGACCATATAACAAAAGCAGGGTATGTGGAACCCATGAAATATAGCTGATTCTTCTTCGCCCATCAACGCATCTGCTGGGATTCTTTAAAGGGTTAAAAAATCTTGGCAGAGAGGCTGCCATCTGCTCTGCCCACAGCACAGGCAGCCCAGAGCAAATGCCAAGGCTTTTATTGGGTTCTTTGTCAGGATTTGTTACTGCATCTGGTCCCATTCATTGGACTAGCTGTCAGTTCATACTGACAGAGGGTGGTGATTGAAACATATAGATTCCAAATGGAGAAGTAGAAGGCTATCTGAAAGCATTTTATGTGTCTGTGTTTGTTTCCTGAAGTTTAATGAACACAAAGGCAGCAAAGACTGACAAGCACAAGTTCTCCAGTGTAGGTAGCCAGAGAGTGCTTACTGCTATGACTATTTTATTATCATCAACTGACAGAACCACCAGGGAGACTATGCCATCTTCCCAACAAGTTGAAATATAATTACCCGAGTGCCTTCTGCTGCTATGTATTTTCTTTATACTCTTTTTATTCTGTTTGGGGCCTTGTCTTTGTATGATCAGAATTCACTTGGGAGTTGTATGAGTCATCATACTATTTGTAGATGGATTTTCACTCACTGTTACACAGAACTTGAAATTCACTTGTTGCCATTGAAATCAGACTGGGGATACCTAATAAAGAAAGATGATGCATGCCTTTAGAGCATAAATAGCAAGAATATAATGGAGTTGTTGCTTTATATGATATAATTGTGTAAACTGAAGATATTAGAAATGATGTTGAAAGTTGAACACTCAGGACATTTAAATAGATAACCATTTGGCCGCACATTCTTAATGACTCAAAGTGTTGTGTTCAGTATTTCATGTGGAAAATCTAAGAATATTTTGCATGTGTCACCAAAGTTAAATTTGTAGTTTGCTCAAATAGTTTTAAGAGGTGACTGTATTAGGTATGCTCCATATAATCCTGGGAAACATGGAAAGCTAGAGTGAAGTATATGCCCACTAATCCTATTTTCTATATAATGTACTGTGAACAAAAGTGACCACCCTCCACCTCCCACCCCAAAACCCATCATAAATACTGATTGCAAGACAACCACCATCATGCCCCCTCCTATTGAACAAAAAGAGAGAAGGTTAAATCTGCACCATGTTGCATATTAATTTTAAACAGAGGACCTACAGGCTCAATTCCGACATTGTACCAGCTATTCAGGTTTACATACAGTAAGAAAGTCTAGCTCTAGTAAGAAATAAACACTTAATATATCTAGGAAATATATCATAGAAAATTTGGTTGTACGATTATACAGCCATTACAAATCCATCACTGCTATTAAAAAATAACTGCAATGAGTTTAAGAACAGCTTTAATCAACAAGTGGAAACTTGGCATTTATATCATTAGTATCACTGGAACCACTTTAGGGACAAAGTGGTAAATACCTATAAAGCATAATTATCTGGTGTCACTTCTCCCCATCAATATGATGATCTTTCACAGGTTAAAGAACAGAAATGCAGAAAGTAACTAAGTAAAACAAGATTAAAATTCCCTAATCGGTGAAGTTGTAGCTTGCTTTACTTATAGTATATCTAGTAACTTGAAAAGATTTTTACTCAGGGACTTGAGAGACAATTCCACACTGAATAGCAGGTACTGTACTTACAGAGGACTCGGGGTGGATTCATAGCAGGTATATCAGATGACTCACAACCAAATACAAATCTACTTGTGATGTAGATCTACAAGATCTAATGTGTGAGGTCCATGGGCACAAACAAATAGACACACACATATTCACATATTATTTAAAACTATTTTTACTGTTTTCTCTTCATTGAAAAGAAGATAAACATTTTAAAAAGAAATATACTCTTCCATAGTCATAATTTGTTCTTATATCACGGTACCTACAGTGTTAAATTTATTCACCAAAATAGTCAATAGAAATTATTCAGAACAATTTCAGCTTAATGAACTAATGAATTCATGAGTGTTGCTTACAGGTACTTGGGTGACTCAGCAATAGCTATATCAACAAAAGTTTCATTGCCATATGGGTGACAACACACAAAAGCTACATTACTGGAATCCCAACCCTAAGTCAGAATCTCACATATGGAGTGGTTTACCAGCCTCCTTGTCCTTTTAGGAGGGAATATCAACATATCCATTACCCCTTACTGGTTGATCTACTTCTCATTCTATCAAATCTTCTATTCTTTCTGAGGTGGGCAACAGTGGCTAGTACTGTGTTGATTTTATAAATTGAGAAACAAAAATAAAAGATATTAAGTAGTAGACTGTCAAGTTAATTTATACATTTATATCCTGAATTTGTAGAGCTACATTTAACAAGATATAATAAAATGCATAAAAGACAAGATCAGACATGCTCAAGATAATATGGCCATAGACTATATACGTGGGGTTTAAAAATAGAGGGGGAAAGTATTGATAAGAAAATACAGTGAAAACGTAGTTTGAAATTCCTAATAATTCAAATGTTTTGGGTAGTACCAAAATTTGACTTGTTATAGGAATGAATCTGGCTAATAGTTCAAGCAGTGGAGTTTAATTAGAGCAAGCTAGAAAGCAGCTGCCTAATCCTGACAGGCATGGGACTTGTGTATCTGTTCCCACTCTTGTCCCCTTCTTTGTGGCTCCAAAAGGAAGCACTTCTTAGAAGCACAGTACCTAAAATTCTCCCTATTATAAGTAGATGTATATTATGGAAGAATATGTATTAGAGTTAAGTCTTCCTAAATTTGAACATTTTACTTTGGAAAGGTTAACAGTGGCCTGTTCATACTGCTTTGGGGAAGAAAGAAGTATTGAAATTGTTTTGACATAGCTACACTTGTTCTTCATTTACTTTTGAACTGGTATATATAGAGCCTACAACCTTTTCCTTACATCTCTTTCATATAATTAAACATTTTTGAGAATTTCATTATGAGTACTATGTTTAAATCATGTCCACCCCTCTCTCTCTCCCTCCAACTCTTCCCACATCTCACTGCTTCAAATAATTTCACTATCTCTTCATTAAGCATTAATGTTACATGCATATGCATATGTACAATTACATTTTAAGGTATTACATAAAGCCAGACTCATCAAACTTATGTTGTCTTACTTAATAACGGCTACTTAATAATAAAAGTCAGATGAAACTATCTCTACATTATAAAAATTGATAACTGAAGAATTGCGTAATTTATGTATCTTACAATCTCATTAACCTACTTTTTTAGTGGTAGAACCATCAGTAAAAATTGTGTTTCATCAAGGCATGGTGACTTACACCATTAATCCAAGCACTTGGGAAGCAGAAATAGTCAGATCTCTTTGAGACTGAGGCCAGCCTAATCTACATAGTGAGCTCCAGGATAGCTGTCTCAAAAAGACCAAAAAAAGTTGTAAGTTTGGTGTTAAGCACAATAAATGGCAATAGTTCTTCTTCAAACAAACATTCTGCAAATATATGCTTCATAGATGGTACTCTAAGGTATTGAAGAGGCTACAAAAATACAAGTTAAAACCTGTACCTTATCTTGGAAGTGTGAAAAATAGAGAGTCAAATAAAATTAAAGATAAACTTGTTGCTTTCTTTTATTCATGTGTATATACTGTATACCCTGGAATATATCATTTAAAACATTTTAATTCAGATATATCATACATTTTGTTCATATATAATATATATATCCCCATTTTCTTTTCTTTTTGTAAAATCTTAACAAATGAAATTTTTTATAAGTTTGCAAGGCTGACAAAACACAGTCTGGTGGTCCCCATGAACCTATTTCTTTCCCCAGAAAATTCCATATTTCAGACAAAAATGAAATTAAGCAGATTTAAGTAAGGCTCAGTGACCTTAAAAGAGGGAGATTTTCCTGGATTATTTGGGTAAGGCAGATATAATCACAGGAAATCATCTTTTGATCTTCATTTTGTGTACTAAACATTTTCTTTCTATTTGTTTATATTGGCTTTATTGATAAGACAAAGGTCTATCTAGCATCTATCTACTATATCTCTCTATCAATCATCTACCTATCTTTCTATTTATCTCTCTATCTTTCTACTTATCTATTCTCCATCTATCTTTATATCTCTCATTGTATCTCTCATCTTTCTTTCTACATATTTATCATCTATCTTTCTATCTATGTATCTTTCTATCCATTTGAATTGATATCTATATTTTATTTGAATTAATATAGTATATATTGATTTGCATGTTAAGTTGAACAATGTCATAGCTGTGCTTTCATTATTTGCTTGCTTTATCTAGATATATTTTATTTTATGAAACTCAGAAGTTCCTTGATACTAGTAAATGGATATCAGGTAGAAATCAATGTTTGTAAGTACAAATAAGACAGTGCCAGCTAGTTAAAAGAGAAAGCACAGCATCCTATTTTGATGAAATCTCTGCCTTGGGGTCATCCAAGGCAATATAGAGAAAAGTAACTGGTGTAAATAGAATCACTTTTTCAGCCTATTCTCCTTCTGGGTGTCCTTTTCTTGCCAGTTTCAACTAGTCATTTCCTCCCACACTAAAACCAAAGCAATATCTGGATGTCAGTGTAATGATGTTTCATATATTTATGTCAGGTGTCAAGTATGACTTTGAGCCTTCTCAGGATCCTGATTTCTTTATTATTGCCTCGAGTTATTCTTAAATAGGAAGCCAGTCCTAATTGACATCCTGTCACAAAGTTCCTGGTTTAATAAAAGTAAATTTACCTGAATTTTTAAAAGAAGATATAAACATGATATATTCTCAGGTACTTCTTGTCTTCAAAAACAGAATGAGTATATAACTAGGCTTAGATAGGCAGAAATGGCCCACACTTTCTCTATCAACCCTCCTTGGGTGTAGGCCCCTTCCCATTGCCATTGCTGGAGAGCTTCTGACTAGTTTGATAAGTAAGTGATAATCCATACACCTGGTCATCATAACACTGTTTTGGGACGAGACCAATTCCCAGTGCTCCAGGACTCACATATAATCAGCTTAACTAGATGAAACAAAACTACCTTGGACCTAATAGCCTTCACACTGCTGAGAACTCCCAACTAGTTGGTCTGCAACCATTTGATCCCTCCAATAATTTGTCAAAAGTGAAAACCTAAAGCACCAACCAACTGATCAGTAAGCAACCAAGGTACAACAAACTATAAAAATGGAATGAAACTTCGCCTCGACAAAGGCAGGCAAAAATTTCATATCAGACACACAATTAACAAAAGAAATCCATGTGACAGACTAGGTCTCAATGCAAACACACAAATAATATGACAAACCAAGATAATATATTCCCAATAAATCACACCAATCCTACATAAATGTTCTACAATTAGAACTACCCAGAGGAACCAGAATTTAAAAGAACAATCATAAACATGATAAAATTCAACTACTTTAAAGAGCACAAAAACAACTCAAAGAAATCGAAAAGGATAGTAAGAAACTCCTTACTGACACTGAACATAATACAAATATATGACAAAATGAAATGACAAAACAATTCAGGACTTGAAAAGTTAGTTCATGAAAGGGATATGTATATTGAAAAAACTAAGGATAAAATGAAGATGAAATTCAAAAACTCAACAAGTCAATTGGAAATGACAGGAAAAAGCTCACCAGTAGAATGAATCAAATGGAAGACAGAATATAAAGATTGGATGATAAAGTTGAAGTTTTGGATTGCTCAAAAAAAGAATATGAAGAATCTTAAAAATTAACATAAGAATGGAATATGTAGGAAATGTGGGACACCATGAAAAGACCAAAACTATGCATCATAGACATCAAAGAAGGAAAAGAATGTCAAGATCTTCAACAGGATTATAGAAGAAAACTTCCCTAAATTAAGGAAAGACATACCCATATATATACAAGGAGCCCACAGAGCACCAAATAGACAGGTCCAGAATAGAGGTTCCACAAGGCATATCATAGTAAAAACACTAAATTTAAAGAACCAAGAGAGTATGAAAAGTTGCAAGAGAAAAACAAGTTACATATAAAAGAGAATCCATCAGAATTACATCTGACTTTTCAATGCAAACTATAAAAGCCAAAGGAACCTAGAGCAAAGTATTCCAAGTTCTAAATGATTATAGATGCCGAGCTCAGAAACTTTACCTAAAAAACTGTCTATCATAGTTGAAGGGGAAATAAAAATCTTCCATGAGTATAGACTCAAATAATTCATGCATACCAAACCAGACATACTGAGAATACTGGAGATGATAACAAAGACTGAAGAAAAAAAGAGGCTCCAGAAAGAAAACAAGTGAAATTGCAATTCCAGAAAAGCAAAGTAGGACTAAGAACACAAACATAAAATAACATAACAATAACCAATGCAGATTTTTCAATAATAAATTTAAATATCAATGGCCTCAACTCCCCATTAAAAAGGCACAGACTAGTTGAATGGGTTAAGAAACAAAATCCATCCTTTCATGGTATGCAAGAAACTCATCTTATGTTCAAGGACAGAGACCACATTAGGTTGAAAAAAATAGAAAAATAATTCCAGCCAAATGGGATTAAGGAATAAGTAGACATTGTGATTCCAATATATGACAAAATAGAATTCAAATTCAAATTTATCAGAAGACAAAAAAAAGATCACTTCATTTCTGATCAAGGGCATAATTAATCAAGGAGACATTATAATCATACATATATGATTATAATGTATATATATATATATATCAAACTCTACTGCCTCCAATTTCATAAAACCAGTGCTACTGGACTTTAAAACACAGATTAACCTTAACTCAGTAATAGTAGGTGACTTCAGTACCCTAATGTCTCCAACAGACATGGCTACTATACAAAGAATAAATAGAGTGGTATCTGAATTAAATAATACCCATATTAAATGGACCCAGGAGATAGCTATAAGCTATTCCTCGAAAACATCAAAGAATGTACATTTTACTCAGCAGCCCATGGAAGTGTCTCTAAAACAGAACACATACAGGTCACAAAACAAACCTGAAAATATATACAAAACAATAAAATAAATTCCCCATATTATATCAGGCAACAATGAAATAAGTCTTAAAATCAACAGCTAGAGAAGGTCTAGTAGATGCAGGAACTCTTGGAGATTAATCAACACTCTCTCTCTTGAATGATGAATGGGTCAAGGAATCAATAAAGAAACAAAAGTATTCCTGGAACCAAATGAGAATAATAATAACAAACAACAAAACATCTGGGACAGAGTTTATAGCTCTGGCTGTTTACAGTTAAAAAAATCAGAAAGAACACACATAAATGACTTAATGGTACAACTCAAAATTTGGAAAAGCAAACACAAATCAATACCAGCAGATTAGGGGAAGTCATAGAAATCAGAGCAGATAACAACAAAATATAGAAAAGGAAACAATACAATGAATTATTGAAATTAAGAGCTGGTTGTATGTGAAGATAATCAAGATAGGTAGACACCTAGCTTAGTTAATTAAAAGAAAGAAAGCAGAAATTGATATCAACAGAACCAGAAAAGAAAGGGGAAATGTCACAATAGACAACAAAAGATCCAGAATGCTATAAGGGAATGTATTACTAACTTATACTCTACTAAATTAGAAAATGCAAAGGTAATGGATGAATATCTAAATTCAATGGAAACCACCAAAGTTAAACCACGAAGTCAACAAAAACTTAAACAGAACTGTAGCAAATAATAAACCAAAACAGTAATACAATGCACCCCCCAAAAAAAACTCCCAGGCCCAGATGGATTCACAGCTGGATATACCAGACTTTCACAGAAGATCAATAAGCAATACAACTTAAACTATCCAAAAAGATAAAAATAGAGGGAGAATTCCCAAACTACTTCTGTGTAGCTAGTATTCCTATCATACTAAAACCAGGTAAAGATACAACAGAAAAATATAGGCCCATATCCTTAATGAAAATGAATGCAAAAATTCTTAAGAAAATGCTAGCAAGTCACACAGAGACATATATAAAAAAGATCATCCACCATGATCAAGTCAATTTTATTCCAGAGATGTAGGAATGGTTCAACATACATGAGTCAATAAATGAAGCAAACCATAAATGGACATAATGACAAAAAGTCAAATAATCATTTCAGTAGAGAAAGGACATTTGACAAAATCCAACATACCTTCATGATAACAGTCCTAGAGGGAGTTGGAAAAGGGGGAACCATACATCAGCATAACTAATGCTATATGAGCAAGCCCACAACCAACATCCTTCCAAATGAAGGAAAAAATCAGGAACCAGACAAGGCTGTTCACTTTCCCCACTTCTTTTAAATAAAGTGCTTGAAACTCCAGCAAAAGTAAAACAATAGTCAGAAGTTAAAGGGATAGCAGTTGGAAAAGAAGTCAAAGTATTCCTGTTTTCAGGTGATATGCTATTACACATGATTTCAAAAGTATTCACCACAAAAATTCTAGAAATAATCAACATGTTCAGAGTATTAGCAGGATACAAAATCAGTTTCCAGAGATCAACAGCCTTTCTATATGCCAATAGCAAGCAATCAGAGGAAGAGTTCATGCAACCACTCCCATTAACAGTAGCTCCAGTAATATCTAGGAATAAACTTTACCAAAGGCGTCAGAGAACCTTAAATCTTTGAAAAAAAGAGATTGAGGTGGAGACAAGAAATGGAAAGGCCTCAGTGCTTATATAATAGTAGAATTAATATAGTGAAAATAATCATCCTACCAAACACAATTTATAGATTCAATGCAATCCCAATTCAAATCTCCATGACATTCTTCAAAGAAATAGAAAAAAAATCTGAAAATATATATGCAATAACAAAGATGCCAGATAGCCAAAGAAATCCTGAGCATGAAGAACAATGCTGGGGCTATTACAAACCAGATTTCAAACTATATTGCAGTGCTATTGTCATAAAAATAGAATCATATTGGCATAAAAATATACATGTGAATCAATGAAACAAAATAGAAAACTTAAAGCATAAGTGCGTGCTATTTCAGACACCTGACATTTAACAAAGTTACCAAAAACACACCAGAGTAAAGACCGCATATTCCACAAATGGATCTATATGTGTAGAAGAAGGAAATTGGACCCGTATTTATCACACTGTGTAAAATCAACACCAATTGGCTCAAGACTTTAATGTGAAACCTGAAACTGTTACAAGAAATCAAAGACACTACCATACAAGATGTAGGTGCAAGAAAAAATGTTCAAAATTATACATCGATCTCTCAGAAATAAAGCAATTGACAAATGGGACCTTATTAAACTGAAAGCTTCTTACAGCAAAGGAAAAATCAAATGAGTGACAAGGAAGCACACAGACTGGAAGAAAAATCTTTACCAACTATGTGTCTAACAGACGATTAATATCCAAAATATACAAAGAAATAAAAAAAAAGAATTAAGCAAACAAATAACCCAATTAAAGAATGGGTTATTGATCTGAACAAAGATCTCTCAAAAGAAGAAATAAAAATGGCTAAGAATTTCCTTTAAAGTTTTTCAAACTCAGGGCTGGAATAGTGGCTCAGTAGTTAAGAACACTGGTTACTCATGCAGAGGACAGAGGACTCAGGTTTGATTCCCAGTACCCACATGATATGGGAAGACCACTCCTTGGCATAAACTCAAATGACTCACTGCAGAGATGCTTGCTCAGACTTTGGTACTACTTTTACACAATAGCTAAGAAATGAAAGTAAGTTAAATGTTCTTAACCTGATGAGTGAATACTGAAAATGTGGCATAATAATGGAATTTGGCTCAATGTAAAGAAAATTGAAATTTTAGATAACTGGATGAAAAAGGAAGCTGTTATACTAAATAAAGAAACATAGACTGAGCCAAACAAGCTGTATATGTTCTCTCTCCTTTGTGAGTCTTAGCACCAAACAGTTAGATGTGAGTATATATCCTGATGTAACTGCAGGAACCAGGAAAATAGAAATAAACCATGGAATAAAGAAAAAGAAGGAATTTGAGAGAGTAGGATAACAGTCAATAGGTATCATCAAGGGAAGGAATGGGAAAATGGGGGTACTTTACTCTGGGAGGAAGGAGGAAGGATTAGTTAGTGTGAGAGACAAATATAGCTATTAAGTGGTGTGAAAAACCATAGGGATGGACTGGAGAGATTACTCAGTGATTAAGAGCACTGACTGCTCTTGCAAAGAACCCAGGTTTGATTCCCAGCACCCACATAACAACTAGCAACTGTCTGTAACTCCAATGTCAAGGGATTAGACACACTCTTCTGACCTACACAGGCATTTATACATGTAGGCAACATACACATGTACATAAAAATTTAAAAATTAAAAAAGAAAAATCAGAGGGAAATGTATTAATTTGAAAGCCTACTGGTAAATACACATGAGTTTATGTGTGTGGCTGAAGATAATATAACAAAGATTACAGTGCGACGCAGAAGAAGCCTCCCTTTGCGGTCAGGGTAGTCCGACACACTTCCAGCAGCAGAAAACAGGCTACTGTCACAGTCCTTGATTGCTTTCCATAACTTGAGTAAGCCCTATTGGTGAATACAGGACACACTTCAAAGGACTTGGAGCAATTAAGCTAGAACTGAACTGGAAGTCTCCCCCTGAAGACTAGCTCTTACAATATCGTAAAATCGTATACAAGATGCCAAGGAAGAAAATCAATCAATGATCCTACCCAGCTTTAAAGCCTAATAAACAATGCCTGACCCAGCAAACTATTTCTATGGATGCACTAACCCACTTTAATTTTGGGCATAATCAAGAGCTGTTAATTTGATTTAAGGCCCTTTCAATGGGAAGAAATTCATGTGTGTATTGTAAATATAGCCAAATACACATGCCCAAAGTAGTCAGAGAGCCTAGATAAAAACCTACTTTTACCACAATCCCAGAACAACGTAATTTCTTATTGTATTCTAAATGTGTATCCTGTATTTACAGAGAAGAGTTCCTCTCACCACTCATCCACAAAGCTTTTGTTTTGCAAAAGATCGAGACTATTATAGAGTTACACACTGGCCAACTGCTGAGACTAAATGTCTGTGAGATGCCCAGACTTTAGTGACGCATCTACTGACTACAGTGCAAACTTTAAAACTAAGACTCAGAGATCATAGTGGACCAGGGTTCAGAAAGAATACTAATGCATCTCTCATTTCTCACCAGCAAAGTTTCCTCATGAAACAAATGGTGATTAACTCAGAAATCCATAACTGTCCAAAGTGCAGGAAAGGAGAGACTGCCGAGTGTTTTTCCCTGGATATGACACCTACATAAAACTCTACCGCCCGGTATTTAGGAACCATAATGGAAGAGGAGCCAGAAAGACTGCTAAGGTCAGGGTCAATGAATGACCACAAGGACACAGTTTTCTATGTTGCTGGGAAGTTGCTCATACGAAATTACAACAATGGTGACAGCATAAACAAGACCCATGCAAGCTCCATACAGACAAAAAAAAAAAAAATCAGAGAAGTGGGGAAATGGTTCAGAAGCCCCAACCTCTCCAGTGGTTGGACGCATACCGAGACACATTTTGGGGACCCAAATTTGGCTTGTCAGATCTTAATATATTTGATAAAATGCATGAAATCCAATGTGAGCCCTAAAGGGCAATTCAGGTAGAGGAAGAGTCTGAAATATGGTCAAGATGTATTTTAAAATTTGTAAAAATTCAATTAAAAAACAAAGATAAATTGTGTGGTGCTAAAAAATTGATTAGTGGTTAAGATAACTGGCTGGTTTTGCAGAGGACCTGGGTTCAAGTCCCAGCACCCATATGGCAGGTGGCAACTGTCTATTAATTCCAGTTCCAGAGGTTCCAAGGCTCTCTTCTGGCCACCACACTATAGACATAGCATAAATGTAGTACATATAAGCAGACAATTATTCATACACTTGAAAGAAAACTTTAAAAATCTAACAAAAATAATTTGCACAAAATTTAATTGTGCACAGTATTTTAAAGAGGCTAAAGAATCTCATTAATAATCAGAACAACACTATGACATTGTCATAAATAAGTAAATTAACAATTTTATAACTTTTCTATAAAGATAGCTAGTAAGAAACACAGATAGGGACTCAAATAAAAGCTCCTGTCACAAATTTAGTTCTATGACACTCTGTTCCAATTGTTAGAGCATTTATGTGAGTCTCAAAAATAAAGTCAAAAAGTACACAGTGAGTGCATTTACCTTAAAAGTATTTAAACTATTTAATATATTTTTGTTATTGTAAAGGTAATAAAGAGTTCAAAAGTAAAAAAAAATATATGGCGACATATGTCTGGAAGCTGAGTATTTGGGAGGAAGAAGGAAGAGGATTTTCTTTTGTTCAAGGCCAGACTATTCTTCATGGTGAGTTCTCGCTTAGAAAAGAGTACATACATAGTGAAGAAAGCAAACAAATAAACACAATTTTTTCTTCAGTCTCCAGGTTCAATTTTTAAAAGAAAATCACCTTCACTTCCTCCCTCTTTCCTCTCTAATCCAGATACATATTTTAGGGTTTGTGGTCTTGATACCTGCAATATGAAGCCTATATATGAAGAGTGA
The DNA here is from genome assembly GCA_035773235.1 of Eospalax fontanierii. Taxonomy (NCBI): domain Eukaryota; kingdom Metazoa; phylum Chordata; class Mammalia; order Rodentia; family Spalacidae; genus Eospalax; species Eospalax fontanierii. The sequence goes on along the minus strand of CM069525.1, from coordinate 129,945,215 downwards.
AGAATTTGAAGATGGAACCCACTGGAAGCCAGAATTGCTAAAGAATCATGAATTTGGTCTACAGTAACTATTAAATGTCAATAATAGTTGCTGCACTTAAAGCAGAGAACAATTTTTGACTGACAGACTATTTATGCAGTCAAGTACTATTAGCAATGTTGAGAACAGGTAATTAATAACAGTCTTTCAAATATATGTAGTGTTTTAAAAGTAATATCATGAGTCAAACAAATTAAACTATTTTTGTACACGTGATAACTATATGGAGACCTGAAAGAAATGGACCAGAGAATAAAATTGGGGTGATTGTTCTGCTGCAGATCTCCACAGCCAAAGATATCACTTTTTACTTGGGGTGGTGAGCAGTAGGTCCACTGTGCAAAGCTAACAGTCTCCATTTACTAAGTTATGGGATCACCACTTTCTCACTACAGTTTTAAGCAGTAACAGATGAATTTTTTAAAGCAAATATCATGTTTAAATTAAAGTAAAATAAAAGTTAAGATCACATTTTTCTCCTGAAAGTCAAAATTTGTTCAGTTATCAATTAAAACATTAAACAAAGAAAAAGGAGAGCACTTTCTTCTAAGAGTTATTGACTTATAATTGCTTGATATTTCAGTTCTGTTCATCTTCTGATATTAAAATTCACAATTATTTTAAGAACTAATTTTGATGGCACTCTTAATTTCAGTTCAGTATTGACTTAGAATCAAACAAATGCTGAAATGATAATAGCATAGGCAAGAAGTCTCAGAACGCCTTCTACATTACAGAAATTTCACTTACTAGGCTCTCCTTAGATTTTCACATTAGACATTGAAAGCAGTCTTATAAGATTTGGTTTCAAGGACAGTACTGTACATTTTATTAAATCAACATTTTGGTAATATTTTTAGGATATTAATAGCTAAGTTTTCTTAGTCACAATATATTCACTTTCTCTTGTTATGATGTACGAATACATGATTTTTAAACTGATATGATTAAGGAAAGAAAGAGACAAAATCCACTTGTGTTGAATTTCAGCTTATTGTTGAAGACACAGAAAAATATAAATGTCAATGACTATTGTTACAAGTTGATTCTCATACTATTCTTTCCCTCTGACTGAAGTGCTGTAGATGGCATCACAACAATCTTCATTTTGTTTCTCTGGAAAACAATTAATTTTAAAGTGTTTAAGCAATATAAAATATTGTTTCGTGATAGATGGTTTAAGGAGTTATAAAGTATAAAGTGAGAAATCAAGACAAATGAATTTGAAAACTTTCAGTATTGCATATTCAAGTAATAGTTTCTTGAGATCACACTAGCAAAAAACAATTTTCATATGAAATTATTTGTTTCCAAGCTATACATGCCAATAGTCTTCAATAAGCCCACCACATAGAAATCAGCATACATAACCAAGCTAGAAAAGCTAACATTGGTTCAATCATTTTCTATTGAAATGATCTTAAATTTTAATTGAGTGGCATAATAACACAAAGAATTTATGGAAATGTGAAAGGTCTGTATGATGCTATGTATCTTAATGAATACCATGTGTGTAGATTTAGAGAGAAATTCCCCGACATTATTTTCCATAGAGTAAAAGGAAAAATAACAAATGTTATTATGTTTTAATTATGGTGATTAGGAGAAAAGAATCTTAAGACAGACTTTCAATCCTCAGTCCATTCTTAACTATCTTGTAGCCTTGGGCAATATACAAAGAAATATTGTATCTCTGTACCTCAGTTTCCCACTGAATAAGGTTTGAGGGATGAGTACTTAAATGCATATGAAATAATTAGATAACTAAAGACAGTGCTTCATAAGTATCAATGTTATCATGAAATTAAGAAAAACGCATGAAAAAGTTCATAGTTTCACGTAGTTAGCTCAAAAACGAATGAATGAAAATAAAACCACACATGAAATTCAAAGGACACATGAGAATTTATTCATTAAACTTAAAACCATAAAGACATTCGTTTAAGAATATAGATTAAAATTATTCCAAATATTGGCACATTGTGAAGATCACTGAATTGGGTAATTTAAGCAACTGCAATCATGATTCAAGCACATGATGTGTTATCAGATATTAGGAATGAATTAAAATCATTGACAAGTATGTTGGATTTTTTTATCATTTTTCACAATTTTATCACTTTTCTCTGCAAAAATTATAGTTTTTTTTTCAAAATCATGTAGTTGAAATAACATTCCTATGTATTGTTCAGATGGAAAGACAGGTTAAGCATCTATCTGGCTCACTCTCAGTTGAGTTAGGTTGGGGTAACTGAGATTGAAGAGAGGTGGGACATTAGGAACTTCTCTCAGTTCTTAGATATGTGACAATATACAGAACAGAAATGTGAACTATCCCAGTTTAGCAAGTCCTTATTTCCTGACTTATTTTTACACATTCTCTTCCTTAATTATAAATAAATGTTACTTTTAGAAATGTCAACTTTTGGCTCAGCTGGACTAAAGACAATAAAGCAATATAGTTCATGAAAAGACTTTGAGGACTGATGCAATTCTGAGAGTTGGCTATGCATTCCCTTTTTACTAAGGCATTACTTTGTAGTAAACTCATCATTGTTACTGCATCCATGAGAATGCTTGCTACATGGAAAGTGCTGAACACAGTTTTGCTGAATGACTGAGGTGTTTGCCATACAGGTAGGCCAGGAAAAATTTTCCCATGTTATCTCAATAACGGTGCTGTGGTGACAATCCTCTGGTTCTTTTTTTTTTATATATTTACCTGTTTCAACATCCACTGGTGTTTTGCCTTATTCCATTTGGTGATATTTTCCATGAAAACACATGCAAATTAATCTCAGTAGTTTATTAGATTTCTATTTACCAATCATATCCCACATGAAGAGAAGCTAAATGTAGCAACTAGTAGCAGTTGCCATGCTCAGACAATATTTTAGTCAGAAATGGCAATGCCAGGCCAGCAAAGGACATCAGCAGGTAGGGGTGCTGCTGCTTGTCCTCTGACACATATGCATTGCTATTTTTGTGCCCACATAAAAATAAGTGTTATAAAATGTAAAACAAAAAAGAAAGTTTGCTGATAACCTTTATTAGAAAAAAGTAATAATGACAGGACTAATCCAGCAGAATCCAAAGTGGTGGGTCCAACCAAAGTTTGGTAATGTTACAGGACCTTGTGACTGATACTACTATTTTCACTAATACAATACAAACACATTTAACACTGTGAGCTTGTCTATTCCCGATAATACTAGTCATTTTTTCTGAAAAATACTAAAATGTGTTTTACTAAAATGTATTTCCTGATACAAGTATGAGGAAAACATCGTGAGTCATTTTAAAAGACCCCGAATCAAGAACTAGTAGACGTGAGTTCAAATCTTGTTTGTGTAACTTAATAGGTATTTGACGATTACAAACATATTTTCTTTCTTCAACTTCTCACTTATAAGAGTTCTTGGAACACTGAAATAGCTCAGTGGGTAATGTTGCTTTCTCTCAAGTCTGACAATCTGAGTTCTGTCTTCAGGCTCCACATGGTGAAAGGAACATTGTCCTCTGACCTCTGCGTGCATGCCATGATGCACAGACAAACCAATACAAAATAAAAAAAAATAGTAAATGAAATTTTAAAGCAAAAACTGTCTTATAAATCCATAACAATGGCTGCCCTGATATTCAATTCATCTTAGTTTTATAATATTGTTGGTAAGTTGTTAAATATATGTTTCACTTTAAATCAAGGTGCTGAAAATTGAATGTGTTAATTCAAACCCTAATGAAGACAAACCCCACGCAAACCACAAAAGTATTAGCTTTCAAGCCAATCAGAAAGCTGACTTTGAAGGACCAACAAGTGAAGATAAGATACACAGACCGTGTCACCTAAGACAGATTACTAGAGAAATATGAAATTTACATGAATTGGGTAAGAAGAAATATCTTGAGAAAGTTACTAAATCAGTCTCTTATTGTGCTGATAACACTTTGGAAGAAGAAATACGTACTGAGTTATAGTCAACTTACAAGTTCCATTCCACAGGCTTCAAATATTTTTTCAGGAGCAACAAAAGTCAAGCCAGGAGACCAGACATGCAACAAGGTGTTGGGTTTCAGAGCAGAAAAGATCTGAAACTTAGAAAAGTTCTTGAATCTCCACAATGTCATCCCCAGTCTATAGGGAGAAACTGCTGGTGCAAAGAAAATAGAGGGAAAACACCCTTTACTTGAGGGAAGGGGACAAGGATAGTAAAGTGTACAGGACTATATACAAATTCCCATTTTTAGGTATCCTCCTTGTGGAAATGAGGCAGGGGTTATTACCACATTAAGTACAAGGTGAATGTATGTGTCTCACTAATCATATGTCTACAAAGACAAAAAAAAAACATACAATGAAGGCCAAGATCACAGCCTGAGATAGAACTCATGTTATACCACTACACTCTCAGTCATAAATAAGAATCAATAAATGTATGTCTGCCATGAAGTGACTGAAAAAACTGTTGGAGACAAACTGTGTGTAACAGAGGTATAAGGAATCCCTGATAGCTCAGGAGAGCTTATCATCATTGAGAAAAACTACACAAAAGCCATGAACCTTCAATATCAACACAAGCTAATGCTGGAAGATTGTAGAATTAGTACAGATCAAAAGTAACCACAGCAACATAAACAACAAAATAGATACAACCAGTCTGTCTCTTCACTATGTTAATATAAATATTCAGATAAGTTGGCTAAGAAAGGGGCAGGCATATTCAAAGACAAAATTTTTATTTCTCTTGGGCCCTCCTATCTCCATAATAGATGCCTGTCATTCAATTATTACTTTTTATAAGACAAAATAAAGATACAAAAAATTCATTTTCAAGAGAAAAATGGATCAATATACTCATATATGAGAATAGACAGACAACAATTTTGAGTTAACTATGCTAAATATGGTCAACATTGTGAAGAAAAGGTGGAGAATATCCAGAAAATATCAACAAAGGCAAAAAGTTGTGAGAGTGAATGCAGTTTGAAGGAAATCTAATCAAAAGAAAAAAGAAAAAAACCCTTTCTAATAGATATCATTTTACTTTGCACATGAAGCAATAAACTAGAAATAATAGATGGTAACAGGAATATAATAATTCATTATAATGTGTCACCATGGGACCAGAGAGATGACTCAATAGGTAAAGGCACTTGGGGACAAACCTCATGACATGAGTTGGATCCAAAGGACTCACATGGTAGAAGGAGAGAACAGATTTCTTTCAGTTGTCCTCTGACATCCTGCATTCTTCTACATGCACACACACACACACATAATAAATAATAATATTAAGAAGAAGGGTGAGAAAACAAATAATGTATAGATATCCTGAATGCACATACATAAGCAAAATGATTATCATTCAAATAGAATACAGTTAGGTAACAATAATTCTCTCTGATTGGTTGACATAACTGAATGCAGACCACTCCCTCAGTCCTGTTCCACATCACATTTCTTAAGTGGATTATCATTTTTGCACAAGTCACTTTGCTATTGGTGATTTGCACCTGTGACAGGTGTTTATAGCCTCTTGGCATCATATTAAATAATGAAGTAAAGATGTATGCAGATTGAACATTAGCAAAAATGTATCCAAAGCAATGTAATAGTACATATAGAAAGAACTATGTTGCCATGCCTGAGAGTAAGCTGTGTGTGAAAAACTCAGGGTCCTGAACTGCTGCTTGGGTCTGTCTTTTAGGGGATTCTAGAGAAGGAATTTGGTTGTTAAGGGACATGGCTTGGGTGGTTCTGAGTGACAAACTTGGATTATGTAAGCCTTTGCCTACTGTCTGTCTTTTCCCTTAATGCACCTGATTTTTTATTATTTATATGCCAAGTATGATAGGCATAAAAATGTCAGACAGGATTCCTCCTATAAGTTCACTCTGAGGACAGTTTGCCTTACTGTCCATGCAAACCAGTGTAGGCCAAATGTGTCCCCTTCCTTCTATACCCTGATGAGTTCTGAAGTACATTTGACATCTATGCAGTCTCCAGTCCCTATTTTCTGATGCTAAATCTATCTTGCAGTTGTCAGGATAATTTATCTCTTCCTGTTGTCCCCATCACCATCATCACCCTCATCTCCTGATTGAAACCAGACACACCCATGTAATCAGGCACTCCACCACTGAGATATTCCCAGACTGCATTAATGTATATTCAAGATTCAAATTTATATTTAGAAGGATAATTGCTCCTTTAATTTCTTTTCATAATTTGTCCCTTTTTCCAGTTTTTAAATCATGGCTGCACTAGGTTATGTAGTGGATTCTTATATAACCTTCAAAAAAATAATTATCCAGTCCTAAAACATTGTCGAAAATTTATGTGAAAAGTCACCTTAGACCTACAGCTTTATTAACTGTGGGGCAATAGAAATGAAAGGGTCTGATTACTGATTATATTGCATTACTTTTTATGGACATTAGAATTTGTTCAAAGAGATTATTATATAATTTCCCCCCTTTTTTTCCTTTTGAGAGTAGAACTGACAGGTATGTGAGTGAGATAGAAAGAAAGAGAGAAAACGAGTTGAGTTTAGGATCTTTAGATCTATAACTAAGTGAACTTACTACTCGATTACTTCAGAACTGCATATGATAGATCAGAAATCATCCTGTGGAAGGATAATGGGTCAGAAGGAGCTCAGTGAAGGAGACATGCTCTATTTTTACAATTCAATGAAACAAATTTCTCTGTATTCCTGAGAGGAAGTAAATGAGTGAGTTAAAAATAAGCTACAGGTGTTCAAAATTATGGCAGAGAAAAGAAGAGTTTCCTGACCAACTCCTGGAAACGTACCGGGTTCTGCTATTTCCTTCAGCATCACGCTCATTTCTTTCTGGGTTTTTTTCCTACTTCACTATGCTTTAGTTTTTATAGTGTTTTAATTTTTTGCCATTTCCTCATTAATAGCTTGTTTGAAGTCTTCCTCTTGTTCTCCTGATGTCTAGTCAGTTATTATTTTTGTTTGTACCTTTCCTTGTTTTATCATTTTTAAAACTGGTCATTTCTGTATTTTCTGCTTCCCTGCCTTATTTCTGGAATATTTCCTTCCTTTATTATTGTCTCCATATCTACTTTGTCCTCCTAAATTCTTTTGTGTTTATTATTATTTTTGTTCTTCCAACTCTGAACACCCAGATTTAGTTTGTGATTGATGATAAATGTATTTAAAGAACAAATTTTTTCTCAAAAATCTGCTTCTTTACACAAATTCTCTGATAGTCAAATAGCATTGTTATGAATATCTCATCATTTTGAATAACTTCCTTTTTAAAATAGGGATTATTTAGTAATATGATTTTAGTTCTCAACCATACTTTATTTTAAGCAGTCTTTTAAAGTAGTTCTAATTTCTATAATATATAAATGACATAGTCTATGAAATTGAGTGATTCTTTAAAGTTAATTGCAGCTTTCATTATGAAACTGTATGCGGTCAGACTGGAAAATGTTCCTTGAGTACCTGACATTTTTTGAGGAAATATATTCTGAATATATTCTGTATATCAGATTTTATGTACTACTTTCATCATCTAAATCTTCATTTACTTCAGTATTTATCATTTTGCTTTTAATTCCAGTTACATGATGTCACTATTTCCATTGCTTCATTTTCAACAATCATATTTCTAATGAGGTCTCAAATTGTTCACATTCAGCACTGTATCCATTGGCTATAAAGTAGGACAGACTACTAAACATGACAACATGCCATTATCTTCTAAGACTATCCTTTTGATAATCTTAGAAGAATCTTCCCTGCAAACTGCGGTAGGTTCACATATTCACATTCACATGCATTTACAATGATGTGACACTACAGATATCTTATAGCAGATGATATTCTACATTTCTAAAGTTTTATTTTTAAAATTATATTTCATTTGTTTTTCTTATTGTGTAAGCTTTTAAGGAACAGAAAATGTATACCTATACTCTCTGTTTGAGTAGTGGGCAAACAATATGAGCTCAGAAATGCTGTGTGTAACTACATAGTTGTAGAAGTATTCATGCAGACATAGTGAAGTCACCGTTACTCTGAAGTCATGAAAGTCAATTTTCTGGTACTCATCTATGATGATGGTAATGACATAACTTCATTTTGTTTGAATAAATATTTATTTGGCATCTATGTTTTTTATATGTTATTAGCTTTTTCTTTAGAGATTGTATCATTTTTGCTTTAAATTCTCTTCATCTGTACATAGTAATTTCTCTTATTTTCATACTGTGTTATGTAAAATTTTTATTTACATATGATTATTTCTAACTTTCTCACTGTTTTTTTTTTGAGAAATATGCCCATAATTTTTTTACACACAGAGAAAGTTTGTGACTCTTATTCTCTTCAAAATATTATTGGCAGGAACAAATATTTGATATTTATTAAAGCAAGTTTCAGTTCCTACTTATTAAATTTTAGCCAGGTTTTCTTGCATTTATAAAATTTCTATTACATTTTCATCTTACAGAAGTTCAGTTGCATTGAGTTTTAGTAATGGACTGTTATATATATTTCCTGCTACAATTATTTCTGCAACTAATATGCATTTGCTACTTTTCTTACAGCTGTGGCAAAATACCCAATGCAAGAAACTTGAAAGAAAGGAATTTTTTGTTTATGAATTGAAGACAGTATACAGATCATCATGTCAGGGAAGGTATGATATCAGGAGCAGAAGGTTACTAGTTACACTGCAGCTGCTATCAGGAAGCAGAGAGAGAAACATAAATCCTGATGTCCATCAGATTATTGTCCTTTTTCTACATTTACTCAGTCTGGGACCCAAGGCTGTGGGATGTTGCCACCACTGTTTAGAATGTGTTTTCCTTATTCAGTTAAATTTCTCTCACAGTTATATCCAGAGCTATGTTTTCTGGGTAGTTCCAAATCCAGTTAGTTAAACAATGAAGAATAATCTTCACACAACTTGAATATAAATGTACAAATATAGATAATTGATCATAACATATTTTACAGCTGTAGACTGAAATCAGTTACAAGTTTGACCTGTAAGTAGATAACCGATAAAATAAATATATTGTGTTTATTTTCTTTATCCTAGATCATGATTCAGTTAACTAAACATATGGATCAAAGTCAGTATCAAGTATCAGTGTTTGGTTATATAAAACCACATAGAATCTGCCCCCCCATGCTCTCTCTCACACACACATACAAACTCATCAATGTACCATTTTATATTGTTAATACCAAGTTATAAGGTTAGATTTCAATAGTTGTTACAGATATCTTATGGCCCACAGTCAAAATTATCAAATATATGCCCATTTATAGAAAAAAAATGTACCCTGCAACCCTATGCTACACATAAACTTCTTGAGGATATCTGTGCTTAAGGCTGCTTACTTAGAGTTAGATAACCTTTCAGAGAGCTAAGCCCTGAAGGTAGCAGATTCTCCCATCTCCTCAACATCCATTGATTTCCTGTAGGTCTTCATCTTATGGTGGGGTAACTTTAAATTTTCATCATCCACCTTGGTATGTCAACTGCTTTGATCATTATGCAGATCTCGTTAGAATCTCATACTGCGGAGATTTCACTGGTTTAGCTTCCCTATTATGTCTAGAATGCCTTAAGCAGCAGCATCAGGACCTTAGGCTCTTTCCTCTGTGTCTTCCGCAATGTTCCCTGACTGAAGTGGAGCAGTTGCACTGTAGGTATGTCACTTAGGGTTCGGCTTCTCACAGTTATTCTCAGTTGTGGAAATGTATAATAATCTACAACTGTTGTAAAAGAAGAAGCTTCTTTGATGAGTGGTAAGGTACACTTTGTATAAAGATAAGCATAGGTATTTAAAATATAGTAAGAAATTACATTAGTCTAGGGATGCCAAATGTAGGTTTTTCTCTAGGCTCTACGCCATCTGGAGCCATCTGTATTTGACTATGTTTAAAGTACCACAATTGTATTCCCTCCCATTGTGCAAGTCTTAAGCCTAGTTAAACAGCCCTTGATGACCCACAAGGTAAAAGTGTCAGAATTACACCAATGGAGATTGTTGATGAGTCAGTTATTTTGTGGTTTGTAGACTTTATAGCTGGGTAGAATGATTGACTGGTTTTGTGCCTTGACAGTTTGATACCATGAAAGTTAGTCTTCAGGGATGTGACTCCAGGGTCAATTCAAATTCATTTGCTCTAAGTGCTGTGTCCAAAGTATGTTCTATTTTCACTGATAAGATCTTACCTTCATGCTCTAAGAGGTAATCAAGGACTGTGTCAATAGCCTGCATCACTTTGACAGTCTCTTGGACTATCCTGTCCACCAACTGAAGAGGATGTTTCCGTTATTTGGCATTGTGTTTTTGTTATATAGCCTTCAGTTATGTGTGTGTGTGTGTGTGTGTGTGTGTGTGTATGTGTGTGTGTAATGTTATGCGCATTTTCAGTAGGTTTCTTATGTAATAAATTTCCGTCTGTTTTCCCCCATTACCTAATCATTATTTATCTCTCTTTTTCTTTCTCTCCCTCTGTAAAACCCTTTCTATTCCCTCCCAGTTAAAATATATCCCATTTTGCCATTTCCTGCTAGAAAACACCTGTATCCTACTATCCCCCTCTCTAGATTTCCTTCTTTCCCTTTATCCCCATGGTTTGTGTTAATTTTCCTGACTCCTATAATTTCATAAGGAAGTATACTTACATCTAAGAATTTGGAACTAGTATCCACAGTTGAGAGAGAACTCACATCATTTGGTTTTTCTGGATCTGAATTACCTCATTTAGTGTAACAATTTCTAGTTCTATCCATTTACATACAGATATTATTATTTAATTTTTATTTAATTCTGAGTAGAATTCCATTAAATAAATGTACCACATTTTCATTATCCATTTATTATTTAATCGACATTTAGGTTATTTCCATTTCCTAGCTATTGTGAAAAGACCAAAAGTAAACATGGCTAAGCAAGTATCTCTGAAGTAAGATGTTGAGTTCTTTGGGTATATACCAACAAGTGATATAGCCAGACCCTACAGTAGATTAATTTTTAATTTTTTGAAGAGTCCTCCACACTGATTTCCATAGTGGTTGTACCAGTTTGCATTCCTCCCAGAAGTTAATGAGGGTTTCCTATTATCCACATCTTCACCAGATTTTTGGATCATTTGTTCTCTTGACACTAGCTATCATGACTGAAGTGAGATGAAATATTTAAGTAGTTTTAATTTACATTTCCTTAATTATTAAGCATGTGTATACTTTTTAAGGTATTTATGAACCATTCTTGCTTCTTCTTTTGAGAACTTTCCATTCAGAGCCATAGCTTATTTTTAAAATATTTTCATTTATTTGTGAATTTCATATACAACATCTTAATCATCTTTTTAACCTTTCTGCATTGGCATGCCCCTGTATCTCCTCCCCTACTGGATTCCATGCATTATCTCATTTATGTTAAGGCCTATTGAGTCAAGGTAATGCCCCCTGATGTGCCTCAGCTCACATTCATCCATTGGGGTCTAGTCAGTTTATCTAGAGGCACTTCCTTAAAGAAAATCAACTCTTCAACAACCAGTAGTAATCATCTGCCCAATAGTTCTTTGGCTAAGATTGGGGTCTGCTGCCACTTTCCACAGTTGTATGCTGGGATTTTGTCTGCTGGAGTTTGAATGGGTTTTGCACATCCTGTCACCATTGCTATAAGTTCATATGAGCAAGGCCCTAGGAGCCTGTGAAACTCAATTTCCATATGACCATGCACCACTTCTCCTAGTTCTTACAATCTTCTCACCCCCTATTCAGCAATGGTCTATGAGTTCTGGGTTGATTGCTTTCTGCTGCATGAGGGAGTTTCATTGATGAGAGTTTAGGGATGCATTAGCATTCTCTCTACTCCTTGTTCCTCTGTGTTTATATTGTTGAGACTTGAATGCAAAGGTTGCGTTGTAGATGCATCACCTAGCATTGGCATAGCTCTTTTTTAAATGGATCGTTTGTTTTCATGATTCTTTGTGTATTCTGGATATTAATTCTCTACTACATGTTTAGATGGATAAGGTAGATCTTCACTCATTATGTACAGTTCTTCACCATATTGGCTGTTTCCTGCTGTACAGAAAGTTTTAAATTTAGTGAGTTCCTATTTGTCAATACTTGACCTTAATTCCTGAGTGAATGAACTCTGAATTAGAAAGCCCTGTCTCAAACCTATGTCTTACAGGGTATTGCTTATAAGTTCTAAGAGTTTCAGCATTTCTGGTTTCACATTGAGGTATGTGGTTTATTTTGAGCCCCTTTTTTTTGGCAAAATGATAGGTACGTGATTATTTTATTCTTCTACATGTACTTTTTCACCTTATGTTGAACATGTTGTCTTTCCTCCAGTGTGTATTTTTTGTGTATTTGTCAAATAACACATGACTGTTATTATATATATTCATGTCTGGGTCTTCTGTTTGTTACCAAATGAATTTTAAGATGATGGTTTCTATTTCTATGAAGAATGTCATGGAGATTTTGATTGAGATTTCACTGAATCTAAAAATTTCTGTTGATAAGATGGTCATGTTCCCAATATTAATTCTACACACTTGTGAGTATGGGAAAAAGATGATTACTAATGTTTTCCTCAAACTCTTTCTTCAAAAACTTAATTTTTTTTTGTAGAGACCTTAAGTATAATTGGTTAGGTTTATTCCAAGATATTTTTTAGGCTATTGTGAACGGGAATGTTTCCATGATCTTTTTCTGCCTGCTTGTTATTTATATATAAAAAGGTTAATGATTTTTATTTATACTTTGCTAAAAATGTTCATTTTTAGAAATTTTCTGATGGAAATTTTGGGATCTCTTATGTATAATATTGCATTATCTATAAATGAATGTAATTGTACTTCTTCTTTTACAGTTAATGCCTCCTTAGTTACTTCTTGCCTTATTGCTCTAGCTAGGGTTTCAAACATTGTATTGCAAAGGATTAGGAATAGTGGATATCCTGTCTCATTACTGATTTTGATGGGATGTTTCAGGTTCTCAATTTAAAATGATTCTGGCTGTGGATTTGTTGTATTTAATCTTCAGTATGTTGAGACATGTTACCTCCAATTCATATTACTATAGAATTTTTATCAAGAAGGCATATTGGATTTTCTCAGAGGACTTTTTTGCATCCATTGAAGTGATCATATGACTTTTCTTTAAATCAATTTATATAATTTATTACATTTATTGACATATGTATACTGAACCATCCCTGTCTCTCTGAAATGATCCCATCTTCTTCATGGGGGATAATCTATTCTGTCAGTTTTAAATACTATTTATTGATACTCTCTTATATAGAAAGCCCCTTATCATTTACTTCTTTCCAGAGCATTTTATTCAATATTTATTTTCATTGAATTTTTATGCATTTCCTACACTACACATTATTAATCATATTTATATCCCCTACCTTATCATTACCCCCCATACCTCTCCCACTAGTTTTCATGGATTCTGTAGAGTGCATGTCCCTGGATTTAGGACTCTTATATTAACACTCACCCACCTCAGGCTCGTAGACCATTGATGAAGAGGGGCTTGATTTTTACATTGACTTATTCAACATTCAGTAGTGTCCTGTTTGATCTCCAAGTGTTCATATAATTATTGGAGCATTTGGTATTTATTTAAAGCTTTATTGCACTGTTGTCAGGTAGGTACATGGAGTTATTTCAGTTTTTCTGCATTTATTGAGAAGTTTTATGCCCCAGTATGTGGTTTATTTTAGAGTAACTGAATGGAGTGTATCTGAAACTGTAAGCCAAACAACCCCTCCACCCCCAGCCAGCTTCTGATCAGTGTATTCGTCAACAAGCAACAGAAATGAGACTACAACAAAAGTTTCAACTACTTAGCACAGGAAATGTTTCTAGAGTTCATTATTTTGTTAATTATAATGAACTTCAACTCTCAGAGGACCTCAGTAATCTCTCCAAGTTCAACTGCTATATGTTACAAATCAAAATTTATAAACCAGCTCCAAGAACTTAAAGACCTTGCCTATACCTTACATGTCACACTGATTCTCTGCTTATAGCACTGTAATTAACCTCTTACTCCACTGATGACCCTTGTGGTTTAGTGTATCATTTAAAAATATTAATTTTTGAATTTTTATTTATTATTTTTATTTTTTATGTGTATGAGTGTTTTGCCTACATATATATAAGTGTACCACATGTATGCAATGCCTGAACAGAAATCAGAAGAGGGTGTCAGATCCCATGGAACTAGAGTTATGGATGATTGTTTGCCACAATCTGGGTGTTGAGAATCTAACCCAGGTCCTCTGGAAGAACAGAAACGGTTCTTAACTGCTGAGCCATCTCTCCCATTCTCATTTTCAAATATTATGATTCATTCATTTTACTTTCAGCTATTATAAATCAAATATCGAGACCATGGGATTTATCTCTGAGAAAATATTTAAATATATGCATAGACTTTATAGTACTTGTATTTATTCATTTTAGTTTTCTTTGCTTGTGTCTTTGAGACTGCATCTCACTCTATAACCATAGCTGTTTTTGACTCACTGTGTAAGTCAAGCTGACATCAAATTTGTGGCAATTTTTCTGCCTCAACATCTTGAGTGATGATATTATAGTCATGAGCCAGTGGTATCTGTCTTCAATTACCTTTATTTTTTAATTAGTCATTTGCTTTTCTTTTTGAACTCATTATTATTTGAGTGTCTTCATTTTTAATTGGTTAAATTTATAACCCAATTACAAATGTGTTAAAATATTAAGTATTTGATGTCTTATTTTCTATAATGAGTATGCAAATTTATTGGATACTTATAAACATGGGATATTACTTTTCATAATTATCTATCTGATTTACTGAATTGATTATTTCTTGGTTCTAGATATTTTAGAGATTCAATATTTTTTTCTATCAAAAAATGATTATCTTAGAGAACAATGCACAAATCCCAAGGAACAAACGAAAATATCAGAAGGTGAAAACATGTGTTTTCTAGACCCACTTAAAATCTACAAAACTTTTCCCTTCAAAACACTGCTTATGCTACAACCACTATTTCACCAGTGCATTAAACTTTGAATTATATTTCCCTGATGGATAGCAATGTTGGATAATACTTCAGGTATTTATTAACTATCTGTATGTCCCTTATTGAAAGATGATTTTTTTCTAAATAATTTATGTCAAAACAAAGCTTGATAATTCTTTAGTGTCTAGACGCTAGTCCTTTTTCAGATTTGTGACTTGTAAATGTTCCCTATCAATTATAAATTTGACATTGTCCATTTATCATTTTTTCTTGTTTAGTTTTGTTTTGTTTTAAGATTGGTCTCACTTTCTCATACTTGCTGGCCTTGAAATTGCAGCTGTCCTCTGGCCTCAGCATCTCTATTTCTAGGATTGCAAACATGAGCTATTGTGCCCAGCTCAATTTTTCCTCCTTTGGATTGTGCTTTTGTTATTCAGACTAAGGGTAATTTGCCTGTTTTTACATGCCAAAGCCTTTCTGTTAAATTTTTCTGGATAATTTTCTATATAATTTTACATTTTAACATTGTGGACTAGTTCGCATTATTTTGTCTATATAAGATGTAGATCCTTTACAAATTTTGGTTGTCCAATTGCTCCAGGATGTTTTGCTACATTCACACGCTTCATTTCATTTTTAATGATTATAAAGGTGTTGTAGTTTTGATACTGGTATTTATGTAATCAGTGTAAGCAAAAATAAACTGATTTTATGTGTGCCTTGTATCCTATGATCTTATGAAATTCATTATTTCTAGAAGAGTTTACTTCATATATGTTTTTGGATTTCCAACATAATCATGTTATATAGAAATAGAAAATTATTTAATTGTTTCATTCTGATTTTTATACATTTTAGCTCTTTTTCTTATATCATGGCCATGACTAGAATTTCTAGTACTATGCTAAGCAAAACTGGTAAGAGTGGGCATACTTGTCTCCTTTTAATCCCAATGAGTCAGGAAAAAGGGTTTATTCTGTCACATTGAGTATGTAGTTGCAGAGTTGTTTTTTAACAAGATGACAATGTCACTTTCAATCCCTTATATTTTGAAAGTATTTACCAATTATGGGCATTGAATTTTGTAAAAGACATTTCTGAATTATTTACATTCTCCAATGATTTTTCTACTTTACTTTTTAAATTGTGCAATATATTGACTGATTTTCAAATGTTGAGTAGAATTTTATCACTAGAATAAATGATTGTTCTCATGGTTAAACAAATTCACTTTCCTCATCACTGAATTATGTTTCCTATTATGTTGATAAGAGATGTTGTGTATATATTCATTGGGAATATTCATCTGTAGCTTTTTGTTTTATTCTCTTTTTTCTTTTAGTTTGTGTATCAGAGTAATGCCAGAATCTTAGAATATATTATAACACATTCCCAGAGCTTCTAATTTCTGGAAGAATTTGTAAAAGCTTTGTATTAATTCTCTCTCAAGTGCTTACTAGAATTGATCAGATAGGCCATCTGGCCTTGGCTTTTATTTTCTTTGGATGATTTTTAAATTTATGTTTTTTGTGTGTTTTATTAGTTCTTTGAGAGTTTCATAAAATATAATTTTTTGTTTTGCTTTGTTTTCATTTTTAGAGATAGTCTCTCACTATATATCCCTAAATAATGTGGAACTGTCTATGTAGATCATCCCAGGCTGACTTAGTTCTCATAGCAATAGACCTCCTTCTGCCCCTTTGTCTGTGCTTGAGTCCTGGGATTAAAGACATGCACCCACATTCCTGCCTCATACAATGTGTTTTGACCTTTTTCACTCATCTCTCAAATTTTCCCAGATCCACCCCCATCTCAGTATTCGACCAGCTATTTGTTCTTTGTTTTTACCACATCCAATTTATTTTTCTCAAATAATCGTGAGAGTGGTACCAGCCCTAGAGCATGGTCAATCTAACAGGGGCAACATGCTTAAAGAAAACCTGTTTTTCCTCTCCCAGCGGCTATCATGTGTCATTGGCTCCTTGTATCAGGGTGCAGCTTCATATCCAGCTTCCCACTCCATAATGGGCTTTTGTCTGGCTTAAGTGTGAACAGATCCTGTGCATGCTGTCACAGTTGCAATGAGTTCATATGTGCATCTGGCCCAGTGGTCTAGGAAACACTACTTCCTTGTAACCACTCTTCTCTTGTGGCACTTACTATATCTTTCCACCCCCTTTTCCACAATGATCCATGAGACTGAGTATCTTACTCAGGAATAAGCACACTTTATTCTCTTATTCTCTGCACATTGGACAATTGTGAGCATCTATGTTATGTTAATTGCCTTCTATTTAACAAGAAGTTTCTTTAACGAGGGTTGAGAAATGCACTGATTTCTGGATATAGCATTAGGATAAGACATTAGGAACCATTTTAATACTATGTCCATTTAGTAAAATATCAGTAGCAGATTCTTCCCTAGGGGCCATGATCTACCTAACTAAGTATAATAGATACAATATTATCTGTCTTTCTATTTCTTTCTCTCTCCCTACACACCTTACTTTCATTCGGTCTTCACTTACTCCTTATTGCCTTTCCCTCTCCCTTTTCCTTCCCCTCTTCTCTTTCTTTCTTTGTAATGAGAATTGAACCAAGTACCTAACATTTGCATCATCCACTACATGTATGTTCTGTCACTGAGCTACAGCACTAGCTCACATTTTTTTTCTGAATTCTAGCTTTGTTCATTGTGTTATATTTACTCTATATTTCATTTATTCTACTCAAATCTTAGCATTCCCTTTTAATTATTTTTCCAAATTTAGATTTGCATTTGAATGTCTACTTTCTTCTTTTGTAATGATTAATTTTTACTGATTTTTGTGCAGTTCATACAGAACATCCCAATCTTCTCTGTACCCCTTTCCCCCATTGGCACCCTCCCAAAGCTGTCCTCTCTTAAGAGAATTCATACATTCTGTCATCTGTGTCAAGGCCCATCATATCAAGCTAGTGTCTCCAGATGTCCCTCAGGGCAAGTTCATTAACTAGGGTCAAGTCAGCCCATCCAGAGTCCCTGCTCTCAGGACTGAAGAGATGACTAAGGGGTTTAGAGCACTGGCTGCTCTTAAAGAAGACCTAGGTTTGATTCCCAGCACCCATATGGCAGCTAATATTTGTCTATAATTCCAGTTCCAGAGGAATCCAACGCCCTCTTTTGGCCTCCATGGGAATTGCATGACAGGAGTGCACTTAGATACATGCAGGCAATGCACTCATACACATAAAATAAAATAAAAATAAATAAAATGAATATTTAAAAAGTAAATCAGCTCTTCTTCAACCAACAGTAACCAGCTGCCAGTACTTTTTCAACTAAGATTGGGTTCAACTACCCATTTTCACAATTCTGAGTTGGGTTTGCATGGGTCTTCTGCATACTGAAGTTATTGTTGTAGGTTCATATTAACAATGTTCCTAGAGCCTGTAGGACTCTATTTCCATGTGGTCATGCACCTCCTCCCTGACTCTTACAAACTTTCCATCCCCTCTCCCAAAATGGTCCCTGAATTCTAAGTGGGTGGAATTTAATATATGAATCCTGTTCAAGGATCCACACTCCGTAGACTGTTACTCTCTACACTTTGGCCATTTGTGTCCTTTAATGCTCATGACAATCTGTTGCATGAGGGAACTTCATTGATGACAATTGAGAGATGCATTAATGTCCTCTTTACCTCTTGTTCTAAGTTCCATGAGTCTGTTGCACTGTAGATGTGCCACTTAGGCTTAGCAAGTTCATAGACAATCTCTGTGTATGACCAGTTTTGGAACTCTGTAATAATTTCTATCTGTTGCAAAAGAAGTTTCTTTCATGATTGCTGACTGACATACTTGTCTGTAAATACAAAGATGCATATTTTGCACGTAGTAAGAAATTATATTTTTCTAGGGATGTGACATCTTGGGGTTTTCTCTAAGATCTGTGACCTTTCCAGTTGTCTTCTGTCCCTGCTTCTGTGACCTCAACAATGATGGTCTGTGTGTTGCAGCTGCACAGCTAAAATGAACCTTTTCTCCCCTAGTCAGGGTATTTTTTATCACAGTAACAGAAATGAAACTGACAGGAATGGGTACCACAACTGGAGGTAGTATTCAGACTCTTGCTGAAGAAGCAGATATAATTGATAAATTCATCAGCACTATTGTAGTAAAGGCTACTGTGCTACCTTGGGACAATATGATAGATGTCCTCAGGGAAAGACATCAGAGACCTCCATCTTGAGACAACTGGTCACATTTCATCTACAGTCAAGAAAATGGAGGAAGAAATAAACACATACATGCTTGTGCTCAGACCACAATTCCTTTTCTTTTAAAAATATTTTAATTATTATTTTTTATTTTGTATATATGAGTATATAGCTTGCATGTGTGTAAGTGCACTCATGTTGTGCAATGCCCAAGGAGGCCAGAAGAGGGCATCATATCTTCTGGAACTGGAGTTATGGACAGTTATCTGCCATGTGGATTCTGGAAACTGAACCTGGGTCCTCTGCAAGAGCAGCCAGTGTTCTTAACTGCCAAGCCATCTCTCCAGCCTCACACTCTCCTTTTCATTTAGTAGAAGGCTCACCACGTGAAATGATGCTACCCACATTCATGGTGGATTATCAATCCAATTCCTATAGGCATGCATATAAACCAAACTAATCTAAGTCATTCTTCATTGAGATTCAGTTCCAAGAGGCTTTCTCTACATTTTTGTTCAATTTACACCCATAAAAGTTTGATGAAGGTGATTTTCAACTAGATATACCAAAATAAGTACTGCTTTTCAAAAAAAGAAGTCACAGACATACCTAGTAATAATGTTTTACCAGATATCTGGGCTCTTGTTGGTACAATCAAGTTGACACAAAACTAAACATTTTATTTATGTATCCTTCTGAGATATTCTATTGAAAGACAATAAAGATTTCTCAATAGACAGAAACACTAGATTGTCCAATTTTCTGAGATGAACAAGACCTTATAATGCAGGAACCTAATAGTGGTTTGTGCTTTGTTTCGTTACATTCACACAGGCCTATATTATGCAAATTTATTAAACATTTTGTAGCTCTGGATTGTTTTGTATTTAAATAAATAACATTTTTTAGAATAGTTTTGTGAATTAAAATATAAAATTGACACCTGAATACTTCTATCATCATCACATGTTCCTTTTCATATCCATAAGCATATATTTACTAGAGACACTGTGATATCATCTTCAGGATTTCCTTATATGAACAGATTGTTAATCTATGAACATTTATTTTGTGGGGGAAAATCTTATCTTCCTTTCCATTGTTATATTTAGTTCATTCATGTCACTATTTTATTTGGGGTGTAGGTAATTGACAGAACCCATCATACCAACTAGAAGCCAAGTCCATTGTTGCTGATTCACCACTTGAAAAACTGGAGTTAACTTACCATTAAGAACATATTCACATTAGCCTCACAAGATGAGAAAAATAAGGCAAAATAATTTTTCCCATAAATTTACCCAGGTCCCTGAGCAAATAAATGTTACTATTAAATATGATAGTATTTTACACTCCAAATTACTAGTATTCCTTTATTGTGCACTAGTGTGATTACCATTATCCCCACAATGGACATGAGAAGTTACTATGTTTTAAACTGGAGACTTATCCACATGTATGTTTTCAGTTTGATCCTCATGTCAAACACATCTTACTGATACTTATATACAAATATGCCATGGGGGTTCAAAGTCCTGAAAAATCAAATAGGAAAGAACTGATTATATTTTTAAGTGCAATAATTCATGTGGAGTAATAGTGATTATGACATCCTAATTTTATATTTGCAACCTACATAACTAACTTTCTGATTCTTACCCAATGTAATTTACATCCAGAAAGTACCTTTCTTACAATATTGCTAGAGAAACTGTCAATCTTACAAATTATACTTCCTTTAAAAATTTTTATTGAACTTTTATACATTTCATGCAATAGTTCTCAATCAAAATAGGACCCTGTTCCTGATCCGTGTCCCCAAACCCCCATTTGACCTCATTTATTCTGCTATGCGTGTTAAGTCTTATCCAGTCAAGCATTTGTACCCAGATGTCCTTCAATGCAAATTTATCGACTGGAAGACTCCTATCTAGAGGTCATAAGGCCATTAGATAGATGTTGATTACCCTCCAGATAAGAGTCAAGATGGAGCAGATCAAGAAAACAAATAACACCAAATGATCTAAAGGATACAGAAAAAAGGGAATGCTCATTCCTTACTAGTGGAATTGAAAATTGGTGCAACCATTATGGAAAGTGGTATGGAGAACTCTTCAAAAATGGAAAATAAATCTATCATATGATCTAGCTATACCACTCCTTGGTGTATATCCAAAGGACTTGTCCTACTATAGAGGTCCTTGTGAAACACTGTTTTTTTCTTTTCTTTTCACAATATCTAAGAAATTGAAACAACTTAAATGTTCCTCAGCTGATGAATAGATACTGAAAATGTGGTACATTTACATAACGGAGGTTTCCTCAGTGGTACAGAAAAATGAAATCATAAAATGAATTTTCAGGTGTAAATGGATGGAACAAGAAACTGTTAATCTATGTGAAGTAACACAGACTCAGACTTCCAAAATACCACTGGATATTTCCACAGCCCTTGATTGCTTCCCAGAACTTTCAGGTAAGACTATATTTACAAAGACAGGACATACCTCAGACATCGGACTTGAAGCAATCAAGTCAGAACTGACCTGAAAGTCTCCTCCTTGAAGACTACCTCTTAGTTTCAGAGGATAATATCCAAGCTGTTAAGGGAGTAAATCAAACAATAGTCTAACCCAGCTGCAAAGCCTAATAATCACAACAATGACCAGCACAGCATACTATTCCTATTGGCTCAGTAGAGGCAATTTTATCTTGGGGCTAATCAACAGCTACCTAACTGGAATTAAGACTTGCTCGATGGGAAGGAACTCATACTGTAAACATAGCCAAATTCATTTGACTGCAGAGTTCACAGATCCTAGACAAAAATCTAGGTCCTTCACATCCCAGAAGACAATTGCAGAGTTCCACAGATGGTCAAATGCAGAGAACTAAGTTTGAGATGCCCAGACCTAAGTGACCTATCTGCAATGCAACCGCTACACCTAAGCCTTAGAGAACATAGTGCAACAGGGGGCAGAGAGAATATTAACACATCTCTCAACTCACACCAGCGAAGTTTCCTCATGCAACAGATGGTGATTAACACAAAAGGCTACAACTGACGAAAATGTAGAGAATAAGAGACTGCAGAGTATTTGTCCTTGAATAATTTTTCCTATATTAAAGCTCTGCTACACAGGGTTCAGAGACCATTGTGGAAAAGGAGAAAGAAATGCCATAAGAGCCAAGGATAGTGGAAAACCACAAGAAAATGGAGTTTTCCAGGAAGCTGCAAATTTCCTCACATGAACTTACAGCAATGGTGACACATGCAGAAGATCCATGCAAACTCAAACCAAACAAAATCCCAGCATGGAAGTGTGGATGTGAGTAAGAAGCCTCATCCACAGCTGAGAAACTATTGGCAATGATCACAGCTTGGTGAATAAGAGTTTTTCTTCCTTATGGAAGTTATGCAAGATTGGTTAACTAGGCTCCAGTGAATGGACTCAGAGTGAGACACATTTGGGGACACAAATTGGACTTGATAGGCCTTAACACATGTGACAGAAGGTATGAAATCCAGTGGGAGACAAGTAGAATTATATAAAATGTGGTTTAACCACACCAAGAAACAGATTCGTTGCCTGCTTTCTAAATATTAATACTTTGGATATTATTAGTAGTCAGTTTTTAAATTTGTAATTTTTTATGATTTCAGCATTTCATACAATGTATTTTGATCACATTAAGACACTTTTCCCCTCTCAGCCCCTCCATGCTACATCTCAATTCATGTCCTCCTCCACTATTATTTAACTTTTACTTTTATTTATGTTAAATATGAGGGTTTTAATTTTATGTGCCTGTTTTGCTTGCCTGTATGCAAATGTAAGTGCATCCCTATGGTGCAAAGTCCACTGAGGCCAGAAGAGTGAGTGGAATCCTCTGGAACTGAGGCTACTAATGGTTGTGCATCACAGTGTGGGTGCTGGGAATTGAACATAGGTCCTCTGCAAGAGCAATCGTTGCTGTTTACTGCTGAGACATCTCTATAGCCCCTTAATTTTTATTTGATAAAGACCTATCTATTTTAATTCATGCCTCCCAAGTGCTCCTGGGTTTGGATTCATACTCTGGTGCCTGGCCATCCTATCAGGGCATCTTAGGAGAGTTAGTTTTATTTATTCTTTTTGAATAGATTTTAATTCAGATTTTCTAATGTTTGTCTTTATACATTTAAGAATCCTACAGGAAAGGAAAAACATGAGGAATTTGTCATAGCAAATATTAAATGGCATTGATAATGGTGTCAAAATTCACTCAAGGTAACTACAAATTACAAAGTCATAAAACAGTATTTAGTAAACCAAAGCCCCCTCTTCCAGGGATGGATATCCATGTTACACTGTTTCAGGAATCACCTTACAGCAAAATGTTCAGAGAGTGGTGTATTTTTCAGAAAAGTATGTAAGCACACACGCATGTGTGCGTGCACACACACACACACACACACACACACACCATAATCAAATATTTCATTTGAATGCATTAAGGATTAATGAATTAAAGATCAATAATAAAGAACATTTAGCTATCAAGGAATCCAGAGGTACAAGAGCTTTGTAACAACATTTTATAATCGTCTAAGTTGTGCATTTTAGAGGGCAATGGGGTCATCGTTAAAAATTTCATATGGGAACTTCCTTGGCAAAACTATGAATACATTTACACAATTTATTGTAAGACAATGAAAAAATCTAATCATGTCTAAAAATTAGCTTTTGTGTTTTTATCTCCATTCACCTAGTGATTACCAATTCTATTAACTTCGGAAAGAACATTATGAGCAATATTGACTAGACAGTAAACATAAAGTCATATGATCAATCTAAAACAGTGAACTAAATCTTAACATTATAATATAATATTCAAATATGAAATAAACATAATGTACATTATATATGAAAGAGAAAACCATGAATATTAGCTTGTGTTTGTAGGTGCAACTATGTATGGAGTGTACGACCGTGTGCATAAATGTAGAGGCCAGAGATCAACACTGGATGTCTTCCTCTCACTGAGCCTGGAGTTCACTGATTCTGGTAGGCTATATGGCCAGCAAGCTCAAGTAATCCAGTGGCTTTGCCTTCCCAGTATAAACATAATAGACACATGCTGCTGTGCCTAGATTTTTACTTGGGGGATCCAAAATCAGCATGTCAGTCTTGGAAAACAAGCACTTTTTGACAAAGCCATCTCTTCAACACAATGTATGAGTATTGTATGTTTTAATCAGAAGACCTATTCAATATATTCAAATCCTCCATGTGCACTGTGCATATTTATCTCAATGTGGATAGTCAAGGGATATTTTTGAAAGTGTATGGTTATATTGTACATTTTCTTTTAATGTGAAAAGAAATACAATCCAAATACATATGAAATTGGATATTGTATATACGTATTTGCATTCATATGAGAAAAATAATGTTGAATGGTCATTCTCAAAAATGTAAAATTAATTGTGAAGTGAAAAATCTCCAAGAGAGATTTAAATGTTTCCTACTGATCATTTTCCTGAAAATTTACAACAGTTTCTATTAATATTGACTAGAACATCATATTAAATAGCTTACTATGAGACAGTGGACAAATAATTTAGGGCAAGAAGAGTCCCATAATTTTGTTAAAGAATTTACTATCAGTATGAATAAAACATGTAGTATTAAGAGCAATATTAGTAGTAATAGCCATGATGGGCATAAGGAAAATAAAAAGTAGAAAGAGATAGATATTTATTAAATATCTATTTAGCTTGCATGTAGATTGCTTGGAGACTACATGCAAAATAGATCATGTCACCAGCACAAAAAAGACATGGCAGGAAAATTACTACAAGCTGATGTTCTATACTCTTCAACTAATATGACCTCTTTTGAACCAGAAAAGGAATAGTACACTAAAAGTTTGCATGATATTATCACATGGGTAAGCAACATACATAGATATGATATGTTGAATTCCTTATTTATATGCTGAATATCTCAACTGGCAGAGATTCTACAAGAATTTCTGGTTAGTTAAATTCACCAAGGTATATTCATACTGTATCTTAATTTATAATTTTCTAATCTAAGCCATTTACAGAGAATTGGAAACAAAACTGAGTAGGAGTTGAAGAATAGCAACACAGTTCTTAGCTTCAATATGTCATGTACCATAGTAAAATAAACATCTCAACTGTACCTGGTATTTCTCAGTTTAGACACATTTTAATTTCCCTTGTCCAGAACAGCATAGTTGATGTCTGTGGGGTGGAGGAGATGCCATTGCCTTTGTACACAAACTGAACTCAAAAGCTTTACTAAGTGAAGAGTTTACAGCAGTTTCATCATCCTCTCCACTTTAGCCTGTCCCTTTTGTACTACACTCTGCAACTATCTAGGGCTAACTATCTCTAAAATTTTAACAGCTCTATATTTTAAACCTAGATGGTTCTTTCCTTTCCCAATGCCTGTTTGAGATTCAGCTGTCTTAGTTTGGCTTATTCAATTACTACTGACGGGTTCATTTGTTCTGCAGATTCTAAATGTTTTTCCTGTTTTACCCGTTGCTATTCCTTTGCTATTTTCTCTATCCTTGTGGATCCTAGTGAAGGTTTTAGGGGAAGGGAAATTAAATGTGCATATTCAATCTGCTGTCTTATTATCTTCTGTCTCTGGAGGAAAGCACTAGAGATTTGTATGTTTAGGAAGCCTAGACTAGTCTTCATGGCAGTCATTCATACATATACCACAATTAATTTGAAAATGAGATGCATCTGAATTCTTAAATCCCAAAATAGACACAATGCAAGAAAATAGTTATTTCATTGTTCTCACTTAGTCATTTATCCTATAATGAAATCGTGAATGCCTAAAAGATTTACTTTATATAAAATCTATATTTCTGATCTCAAGTAGAGATTTGCCTTCTTTTCATTAAGTTTCTGAAATAATTAGAAATACTTTATGTTCTCCTTTTGGCAGTTGACTTGCCATTTGAAATAATCTGAAATGAGGCAGCATAATGATTTCTGGATACAAATGGCATATTTTGACATGAATTGAGTCTGCTGTTATTTGAAAGGAATAGAAGAATGAAGTTACAGGGATCTGGTTATACAGTTTTACTGAACAGGGCATGCAGCGCAAATGTACAGTAACAAAAGGAAACTGTGTTCTGTTGAAATGAAATGAGATGGAAAGTACATTACTAACTGTGACATTGGAATGGGAAACTTTTTGCATGCATTTGTTTGTTTTTAGTAGTAACTTACTGCTGTTTGAAAATTGCAAGTATTTAGGACATCACCATAGCATTTCA
This sequence comes from Eospalax fontanierii, assembly GCA_035773235.1. NCBI lineage: Eukaryota > Metazoa > Chordata > Mammalia > Rodentia > Spalacidae > Eospalax > Eospalax fontanierii. Next base: position 129,918,617 of record CM069525.1, on the reverse strand, counting down.
ACATATCATATGTCCCAAATGAATTGAACTTAGGACCACATGAGAGATACGTACAAATAGTTCTCAGAACATGTAATCCAACCCTAAAATTCATAATGGTTTTGTATACATTGTACATGGAACAGTCACCTGATATGTATAGAAATTATAAAATAGCAACTATAATTATGGTTTTTGATCTTAAAAAGCTTAAAATATATATCATTTCCTAGAGGCATAAAGGAAGTAATTTTTTCCAATGTGTGAGGTAATTATGAAGAGAAATATAAGAAAATTTAGGTAACTACAATGATAACGGATCGATTTAAATGTGACTAACATTGAAATTCATGATCTACTTTTTAATTTTTCATTAATTATAACAGCATTTAGCATATACTTATTCATTTTAGATGCTGTGCTTGGTTTGTGGCATGTATATATTGGTATGTACTTGTAAAAGGATTATCATTATTACAATATAGTGAAACTATACAATATATTAGAAGGTGTGGTAGGTAGCTTTAAATTTCTTCCTCATAAGAATTTGAGTGACAGTCATTGTTTCCCCGAATGACTCCTGTAATATCTGTTAATTGGGGTTTTTATAACAGAGAACTCATTCCAATTACGATAATTAATACAGTAAGATATATTTAATGTGGAGCCATTTTACTATTACATGTCAGTACATTAAATTATGTATCATGGAGACGAAGTAAAAAGGACAATACAAGAATCCTGCTGTTACTGTTAACAAAACCATCACTATTTCTATTGGACCTGGGTGGTAAGAGAAGTAGTTCAAGTCAGACCTGTTGATGAAGCAGTGCCATTCTCTTGATGAATATAACTAACCTGGCATTTCAAATCTCTCAGAGAGGCAAACAGGATATTGAATACTTTTCCTATATATCCTCTCCTCCAAAACAGCTGTGGTTTTATTGGCATTAAGCCAAACTAGAAAATCATGTTTGCATTGTACATATGGGGAGATGAAGAATGGAAATGTAAAGTTCTGTCATAGCTATCTAACATATAACACATAGGAAAAGGTACAGCAGAATTTGAGCTGAGCTATAAATGATTCCAATGATCCAATGATAATGGATTCATTGTGTATTTCAACTGAATCCAGTTTTCCATTGTAAGATGATTATCAACAACTATAAATTCTTATAAAATGAAATGTCCAGCTAGGAAGATAAAATGATCATTCTGAGGCATACCTAATGGTAGAATTATATACTTCTCAAATCCTAGGTTTTACTATGGCTTTTAATCTTCATAAGCTCCCAGAGTTCTCTTTAGTTTGAAGCTTTGTGAGTACAATGATGTAAAAGTAAATTAAAAATATCAATTAACTCACAATTGAGTTTTTGAAAAGTATACACATATGTTTATGCACATATATGTAATCATATCTATGTGCACACATACACACACATGTATATGTGTGTGTGTGTGTATATATATATATATATATATATATATGCACCACAAATCTTAGCATCATGTCTATGTCTCTGAATATTTCATATCCAATGCCTTTTGGGTTCAATGATACTGGAAGAATATGAATTCAATTATGATTGAAGGTTGGAAAAGCAAGAAAAAATTTCCTGGAAGTGACATTGTACTAGGATAATCAAGAAGGATCAAAGGCTAAACCGACTTAAACTTTGTAGGATGATTCTCGCAAGGTCAGGCAGTCTCCCGGCCTGCTGGCCTAGAACAAGCTAGAACCGATATTGAGCATGCGTGCGCAGTGAACACTTCCTGGGATCGAACCTGGGCAGCTCCCAGGCTAGGAGCCATCCAGGACCAATGAGAGCAATGAACTTCGGATCGTCAGGTGTTCAGGACCTACCAGAATGAAGCACGTCAAATGACTAGATAAAGACCTCCCCTAAGCCTGACAAAACTATAAATACTGTTCCTTTCTAAAATTAAACGAGATTGTGGCTCCACTTTCTCCCAGGGTCTGTGACATTGACTGCGCCTCCTTACCCCCACACCCGAGGGACCTGGCCATGGTAGCCAACAAAACTTCTGAAGCATCATCAAGAAGACAAACAATCTAAACACTTGACTACTATGACATGGGCCTGCATTCTTTTTGCCATATAAATTTTACCAAAAAATTGCTCCGTAGAAAGACACAGATGAACGATCTTGAGAAATTCAGAAACTTTGATTTCTCTAGGTTAATCCAAATTTTCATAGAAGCTTTTACAGGTTTTGACAATTTTCTCTTATTTTGCATTAAAAACATAAATCGCTACAATTCTCACAACATTGTCATTAAGAGAAATTCTTGCCTTGAAAAACACATTTTAAAGATCTTTATGGAACTAAAATGAAGGTGGAAGTATAAATAAAACTCTCATGTGAAGTCTTCTTTTAATATTTTATCATTTTATTTCATGTGTATAAGTATATTGCCTCCACACATGTAAGTGCATACATGTTGTGTAATGCCCAGAGAGGTCAAGAAAAAAGTGTCAGGTCCCTTGTAACTGGACTTCTGGATGACTGTTAGCTGACATATAGATGTTAGCAACTGAACCCAGCTCTCCTGCAAGAGCAGCCATTGCTCTTAAATACTGAGCTATCTCTCCAGCCCCTTATTCAAAGTGTTTATCATTAACTTTTATTATTTATGTAAATCCTCACATTAATTACTCTTGAACATGCCCTTGGAATTTAGCCAAAATGTGCGACTTTAATACATACATTAACAGCCTCATTATTTATGAAACAAGTAGAATTTCTATCTTTGACTTGTCTCTCATATTGACAATCTTATTAGCATCTCTTAATTATGACAGAGCAAATTCAATAGCGTTTAAGCACAATTCATGCTAAAACTTCTAAGCCTTATTACTCAGTGACTGAATATTTTGTTTAATTATTTTCTGGAAATAGGTTTTTTGACAATGAGAATATTTCCTTTCCATTGCTTTTCAATGACTGCTATAGTCAACAGCCACAGAAAACTAATCTCCATGGACTTAAACAAATATGAATACTCATGTTTGTTTGAAGCATTAATAAAACAAATTCAAATTGTTTCCTACCTTAAGAGTTGGGCAGTTTTCTCACAATGATGAGTTCAGTAATTAACAATTCATTGTTTAGTAAAGTACCTTCCTGTGATAGGCAGGAATGTTACCAAGATCATACACATGCATATAATGTGTTTTTCTCAAATCCACCTTATTTCTTCCTTTCCAATTTCTATCTATCCCCCACAGTTTTCTCCTCCAAAATTCATGTGCTCTTTTTTTCAAAACCATTAAGTCCTCTTAGTGTCACCTGGATGTTCATGGTGTAAGATAACCTACTGTATCATCGGTAGACTGTCAGGTGCTGTGTCCCTGAGGAAAACTTACTATCCTACTCCCAGCAGCCATCAGTTGCCAAGAGCTTCTAAAAGATTAATTGGCTTTATCTTGTGCAGATCTTGTGCGTGTATTCACAGCTGCTATGAGTTCATATGTACAATGGGCCTGTCATACCCAACATTAAGGAAGGAAGAGCATGAGCACAAACACTGGGTAGAAATGAAAATCTAAGAAATACTGATGATGCTGTGTTTGAGGAACTCACCGGTCCAGCATAACTTCCATGTCTGCTGGGTGCACAGGAGAGGACAGGTGTGAAAGGAGAACTATGCCTGGGATCTGGGAAGACACCTAGTGGATGCTGGGGTCAAGGAAATCACAGGTCTGGTAGAACTCACAGGTCTGATGTACGTATGAGGTTTCTTGTCTTACCTTTCAATTCTTGGTTCATTAAGGGTTATTGAGATTTAAAATTGGGTGAACTTAGGCAACTAAAAGAGATCACTTGTTTATTAGAGATATTAGTAACAGGAACTGGATGTTCTCTATGAAAAGCCTTTTGGAAGTCAAAGGCAGTTTTGAATCAGAGCAGTAGCAGAGGTCCATTCCTATCTCATGGTTTGTGCCTGGAAAAACTCAAAGTACACACAATAAACATCATCTTTGTGCAAATAATCCACCATTGTCTATCAACTGTTCAATTAACAGTGCCAAAAACCTGCAAAAGAGAAGTTGATCATTTGTTGTAGCTCCTCTAATATATGAAATAGCATGTATTCCTTTCCAGTTTCCAAAAGTATGAATGCTATTGTTCACTCGGATTCTAGAAAAGTCAGCTAGACACTTTTTGTTTTCTATGGGGACCCATACCTTAACATGGTCTGCTTTTCTTACATTTCCTCTAGCCATGAATTATTTCTCCATCTTATCCTGAGTATGTCTGATACTTTCGAGGAGAAAGGATCTTGATATTTTCCAAATTTTGGTTGGTTTTATTGTATACTAACTTGTTCTAGTAACCTTTTATTGCTGTGATAAAAACACTGACCAAAACTAACTTGGAGAGATAGTCTTTGTCTTATGGCACAGTCTATTACCAAAGGAAGCCAAGGCAGAAACTCAGGGTGGGAAGCTGGAGGAGAGAGAGCTGAGTCACAGACCATGGAGGAACCTTGCTTACTCCCCTAGCCTACACTCAGCCTACTTTCTTATACAATGCAGGACAACATGCCTGGGGTAGCACTGTCCACAGTGGGGCTGGGTCCACCCATAACACTCAACATTCATGAAAATGCCTTAGGTGACACAGCAAGTTAATATTCCATCTAGAGATAGTACGATCAGTGCAGTTTTGCAGAGAACACTTGCATTTCCTCAGGTACCATTTTGGTGTCCACTGTCTCCAAGTTGCTTGCTGCAGTGGTTTTTGTTTTCTAATTTAGATTTCACTCATTTACCTTCCAACCATATTTAAAATCTGAAATCATTTGATTAGTAAATAATGGTCCATAAAAAATCTACATCTTGGCATCAGTAAGCAACATTCTGACAATCAGGCATAAAGCTCTTTTCCTCGTGACATTCCCCATGGTTTTCATTTCCTTTCTACTCTTCACATGCTGTTCAAACTAGACAGCACTTTGCTCAACCTTAGCCATTCTGTGAGCAATTCTAAGCTTAGAAAATCTTCTACTCATTTATTCTTATGTGTTCTAAAATATTTCTCTCTGAATGTGAAAATAGCACAAACAATCCAGGATCAAAACCTAAAGGAAATATGAATAGCCAACTTGTAGAAAAATAAACACACACACATACATATTCTTGTATAACTTTAAATAAACATAAAAATATGTATAAGCACCTCTGAAAATCAAACAGGAAAAAAAATTCTCTGAAACTGTTGATAATGATGGATATTTACATGTCTTTTATGATTACTTGGGATTTTTCCTTCCAAATGAACATATCACTTACATCTAGCAAAGATGACACTATGATTCCAACAGGATTGTTTCTATACACTTTAAATGGTTGTTCAATATGCATACAGATAATCCTTGAATTATTATGGCATTATGAATGTCCTAATAATCATGCAATAAGGATATAAATGAAACCATCATAAATTTGAGGCCATCTATATATGTTTCTTCAAATATGTACCCTTGTTAAGTGATGTGGCATAGGTGATATGTGCTAATTACACCATGCAGAAGTTCAATTTTCATGCAATAATAGCAATTCTTTCATGTGCTTGATTTTTTAGAATACCCCAAACACTACCTCACTTATTCTGTCATTGGAAACTCTGATAACTTACTGTTGGTTTTTGAAATAGGATCTCACTACATGATCCAGAATATCCTTAAATTTAAGACAGTCTTCCTGCCTCTTGCCTCTCAAGTGCAGGGATTACAGATGTGCACCTCCATAGCTGATTTTCTTTAACAACGTGGAAAACAGCTTTATACTGTCTTGCATTCATATAAGGTTAATTATTTAAGGAACTAAAACTAGTTAGTAAAATACAAGAAACAGTACGTATAGAGGATAAAGCTGCATGGAGATGGAGGTGAGGGAGGATAGAAACACATGCACTGTGAAAGGACAAGAAAGGCGGTGATCAAAAGCAATAAGCAATTATTGTTTCCCTTACCGAATATGATCTTGAATTCCTGAGGGAAACTAAGGACCTGTTTAGCTTTGAAAATTATTCATTCCCATGACTCTTCCTAAAATGTATCTAAGTACCTGCAGAGAACCCTCAAATAAGCACCCCTCCCAAAGTCAGTATGAGATATATAAATTCTGCAACATCTTTGCATTGTATGTCAAATTCTGCTGTATTATTTTATTTCACCTTCATATTTATCTGTCTCTAAATAATCAAAAACTGACATCACAGCTATTTTTAACTTTGAAGGTTATGCTTAACACATAAACTCAATATGCCAGGAGCTTGGGATTTTCACTTTTCTTTTTTTTTCTTGCATGAATTTGGAACTGCACTGCGGAGTCATGCTTCAATCTTTCCTAAACATCTTATGAAAAGGCACTCTTGTAAATCACACAACCACATAATTTCCTCTATCCCTTGAGGAATTCTTTTTAAAGACTTACTTTCCAGGATACAGATGTAAGCTTAAGTTTTAATTATGAAAGACTCTGTGTATTTCATTTTCTGACAAGCAGGACAACGCGCTTTTTTCAAGTATAATTTTTCGAATGCAAAGAAAGAGCTGGAAATCAGTTAAACTCTTTCGTGAATGAAGATTTAGAAACACAAATATAAAATACTGAGCCTTGCTTCAGGAAATAATAACATGAATGTATCTTAAATTATGTGTGTGTCCAGAGTAGTCATAAACATATGCATGTATGCATTTGTGTACATACATCAAAACATACATTGCAATTAATTGTATTTAAAGGAAAGATTCAAAAAGAAAACCTGTGATAAATAGAGAAAATGAGTCAGAAATATAGAGATGATAACATCACAACACAAAAAGGAACCAAGGAAATGGGGATTCTGGCAGGGCACCTACATTTTTGGAGACAGAATGAAATACAGCAGAATCTAGAAATTTGGCGCTCCCTTCAGACAGACCAATCCTCAGAGACAGAAAAGATTCATAATTCACTATCCAATACAAAATTTCTTCTTACTCCATATGAGGACACCAGTTTATTTTGGGTTAGAATGGAGTCAACTAAAAATGCATTTTCTACGTTCCTTTATAAGCAGAAGCTAGCTATCATATGGCACTTACACTCAGTGAGATATAAGTAAGATTCATTGGTCAGAAAAATCATTTCTGAACAAAATTGCCAAAGGTATCTGAGTTTGCCAACACAGGAGTTTTGTGCCTCTATTCCTCGCTTATTCTTACTTTGTACATGAAAAAGCACAAGAATGGCAAGAGAAGGAGAGACTATCAAAAGAGTATTCATGAGAACCATAGGGGTGGATTATGCAGATTGCAGGTGGGAGAAGGAGAGAACGAATTACTAATGAATTCCTTAAGCCGTAGCAGTTGTCCTGGACTTCTACCTTTAGACTAGCATAAAGGAAAACTAGAACTGCATTGGTTTCCTCCACTGTTTCTCAATTTTCTGTAAGGTGCAATGGAATACACTCTCCAATTATTTCAGAAGAGCTTTATGGAGGGAACATTTGGACCAGATACGTTTGCATGTTGAAGGTTCCTACATACTTTTGAGAATATAGGGTTGTAAAGCGGACCCTCCCCTTCCACTAAAAAGCATCAAATAAAATTAATCAGAAATTAGTAGAACAAGCAAATCTCTCATAAACATCAGGATAAAGTGAACAAGGACCAAAGATAGCCATAAGATTTCCCAGGAAGAAATAGCCCTACAGACATGCCAGCAAAACTTCATTCTGAAGGACAAAATTGCCCTGAAGAACATAATTTCCCTCCATCTATATTTATAAAACTAATTTCCAAATGGAGTGATGTGGGAAGAAGTGTTCCAAGATTTCTCTGAACAGTATCAGAGAAATGACGGCAAAGCAAAACTGAAATTAACTCAACGTTGGCGAGTCCTCGAATAAACTCTCCCCCTGACCTTAGCTACTACTACTTGGCCATAATCATGAAAACATCCTACATCACAGCCTTATCAGCATGCCAGTGGCTCTCTTCACACATATTCAACACTCTTTTTTCTCTAGCTGCACTGCATATAATTAATAAATATGTTATACTGATTTTTAGCACTAGCATTTAAAAATGCTAATTTCTCAGCTTCCCTCCTCATCTTTTCATCCATAAAAAATGCTTTTTCTTGGGACTCTGTTCTTTCTAAAATATTTTTATCTGATTTTGGAAAATTTCATACAGTTTTTATCTTCATCTCTTTATAAAAAGTTTTTGAAGAATTTATTATTTTTAAGTGTACAATAGTTTTGCGTACATAAATGTAAGTGCATAACATGCATGCAGTGCCCCCCGAGATCAGAAGAGGGTATTTGGCTCACTTCAAACTAGAGCTTCAGATGGTTCTGAGCTACTATGTGGGTGCTGGGACTGGATCCAGGTTCTCTCCAAGAGGAGCAAGTGCTCTTGACCACGGAGCCATCTCTTCAGTCATTTCATTTCTAAAAAACCTGTGATCCTATTCGTTCGTTCTATCTTTTCATGTAATAGACTGTGGCTATTTCATTTCCAAGTGGGGGGTTTATCCCTATTACACAACTTAACACAGTGTTACATCACTACACTGACTTCATTTTTCTTTAAGAACTGCTAATTCAGAGCAGGAAATACGCATGTATGATCCATTTCTGCTTTCTAAACCCTAACACAATAGTTAGTATTCATTAAATATTTGTTGAATGAATGAATGTCATCAAGGATTTTGAAATTATTTTTAAATCCCTTTGATATTTTCCTACTTTTGTAGTGCATCTCTAGAATTTATGAGAAAGCAAAATATGACCCAAAGAAAATTTGATGATGTAAACCAGGAACTAGGCAAATTTCACCATAGTTCTCTATAAGCTCTATGATAATTTCAGGTGGAACACAAGAAAATTACTGTAGAAAATATTTCTGCATTTTAATATTTGACATTCAATTATTCAGGTAACTTATAAACTTATACTGTTGGTTATATGTGCTTCTATAAGTATTTCTGGCTGACTGGACTCTGTATATGAAATCATTAAGGACTGTCTCAAAGTGAAGAATGCATCAGGAATATATTTATTCATGAGAATAACACGTTGACATGACCAGGTTCTACTCTCTGCTGGAATTTAGTGTATTTATTGAACTATCACGGAGGGATGATTGAGTACCTATTATCTCAAGGAGCACCACAGTGCATTTGACTAGTTAATCCTAGCATTCTCTCAGAATGCTTTCTTCAGAATACTTTCTAAAAAACCCTCAATCAGATATTACCATTTACCAATTACTCTGTAGGATAGACATTCTTTGTTGTGTCTGGGGTCCATAGAGGTTTAAAGAAATTTAAAAAGTCAAGACAATGATTAACCTGTAGTTAGGAATGGTCAAATAAATAAGCAGGTAGGTGTGATGGTAAAAATGTAAATTTAAGCATGCAAGAATTAACTGTAATTCTAATAAGAAATGACAGACCAAATTTTATTCTTGAGAAATGATGGGAGGCTTACCTAGGTCAGTCAAGGCATGCATTTTTTTATACTGTGTATTCATCAGAACACTGGGAGAGCTTATTAAACCACAATTTGCTTATTAAAACACAAATTGCTAATACAAACCCATAAGATTTTTTTAGAAGATCTTAAATAAAGCCTTAAGAATTTCCACTTCTAACAGGTTCCCAGGGAACCTAAACAGTAGATGTCTGTTAGGTTCATTCAATAGATGGTATTCGTTAATTAAGGTGTCTCTCTGTTTATTCTCTTTCCTGTTGAACTGTCTAATGAAGTTTAAATGTCTGGTAAAATTTTGCTAGGAATTCAGCTGGGTCTCAGTTTTTATCATTTGGGAGGTTTTTGTATTATTGTTTCAATTTCCTTATGTTATGGGCTGTCAGGAACCATCTCTTTTTGTTTATGTTTTGAGGTAAAACATTCCAACCTGCCAGGAAGCTCCTTCAAGCTGCAGGTGAGGGATTGAGCTCCATTAGTCAGAGCTTGTTGCCTCAGGGCAGGTTAAAGTTGTAAATTCCTTGCCTCTAGAGTTAAGAAAAAGAAAATGGTTTAAAAGACATTCCATAACTTCGGCTTCTCGCCACCATGGTTCCCCTATAGGTAAGAGTGGCTAGCCTAGATTTTTCATGTCTGTCTTTCATTCCCATCTCTTGTGATTTGGCAGCTATTTGGATTGTGTTACTTGTCTGTGTCTGTTTTGTCTTAAGGGTTGTGATTGCTTTGTTGTGGCCAGAGTGAGTCCAAAAATGTCAAAATATCACTGCTTTAAATGTAAAATCAAGCAATTATTCAAGAGTCTTTAGATCCAAAAGAAAGAGAGAGAGAGAGAGGAGGAAGCTGTTAAATCGCTGAAAGAGGAGGATTTTCCAACATTTATTGCCAGGCAAAGCCCGAGGCTGAGCTAAAGGAAAAATATTTAGAAAACATATGGCATTTACAGGGTGAGGTTTAATCTCTGTGTTTACAAATGCATTCTCCTACAACAGCTCATGGTCACCCAGGCTAAAATCTCCAACATCAAAGGACCATGGCCACAGGATTTTTGGTAATCACTCTGGGTTTTTTGTTACTCAATTACCAGGTGAATCATGTAAATTCCACCAGCTTTGCACCTTGCCCTTGGGCTCTCTGCTTTCCACAGCAATTACTGAATAAGGTTTCAGTCCTTTTGCAGTTCGTAGTTTACTTCACTGAGGAAATAGCTCAACGGTACCATGCTTGCTTGGCATACATAAGGTTATAAGTTCAATTCTCGTCTACATTTTCTATGCTTACATTTAAACAGTGCAAGCACAACTGATCTTTTTCCAGTCAGACTGTTACGTCCTGTCCAAATAGCACCTGGTCTTGCCTGTACTATGGTATTTTGCTACACAGCAAAAGTGATGACAACAGAATTAGAACAGGTGTTTTCATCCCTGCTAGTAATTGCTGAACTCAACAGCTCTTCTGTCCCATGTAAACCACTGAGTTTAAAAGAAATAAATCTTTGTGTGTAATTCATTGATAACGCTGAGAGGTTGACTCTGGAGCTGGATTGGCCATCTTGTTTCAGACTCAATCCTGTTTCAGGATGTTCTTCAAAACTTTTACAGGCTGAGGCTGGCCACCTGACCCTGTAACAAGTAATAAGCAGAACAAAACAGCCTCAGTGTAAGGACATTGTGCTATTGAGGATAACTAAGGGATAAACTAATTTCAACAGGTTATTATTCATCTTCCTCGTATAGTCAAGGTGTAGCGCTGGCTGCCACTTTAAATGTTATTACATCTCATGGTCCCAAGACAGCCGCTCTTCTAACTAGAGCTAAGCATTTTAAGTTTTGTAAACAGGAAGGTCATATACCATGCAGTATAGAACATTTAACTGGGTGCCTTCTAAAAGTAAAAAAGAGGTTTCTATTATATACCATGTGCTTGTCCATGATCATGGCCAGTGCCCTTACCTAATTCAAAATGGCCACACCCAAAAATTTACTGGTTCTATAAAACTCCAGGAGATCATGATAATCTGGGAATCTCCTGGAGCATAGACATTTAATCACATGTCCTAATCCTATTTCAATCTATGTTTTTGTTTTGGTTTTTAATTTTAGATTCTTGATGGGATCATAGAAAAGCAAGAGCTTCTCACACGGGCTTTTGTATACATTTACTGGTTTTTACAAGAAACTATTTCAAATTCTGATATTCATTTATATAACATCTTTATCTGTTTTTAAAGAAAATTATTTTGGATGTTGACATCTTTATATTTACTGATTTCAAAAAAGTAATTATTTTAAAATTTACATTGTTTTATATTTGTCAGTTTCTAAAGGAAACTTCCATGTCCTTGAGCATCCCTGTTTTCACTTTCTAACAATGCCCTAAACAAACTAAGAGAGAAAAACATTTTTTTGTCAAATCTTTACAGGTTCCTTTAGGTGCCATTGTTTTCTATGCTCCTTATTATGGGTGTCTAGTTCAAATTTTGCATGGTAAATTATAATATGGTCTTTCTGATCCAGACAAAAAAGTATCCTATGAGGTAGTAATCTTGCCTCCTGTTTAGTTAAGAAAAAAGTTTGTAACTTATTAAATCTCTCAGGTTGTGATTAACATAAATAAACTAATTAATTATGAGTATAAGTTTTCATGCCTCTGAAATACATCAAATAGCCAGAGAGGAACTCAGGTCTGACAATGGTAAAGACAAAAACTCCTGTCAGCCTGGTCATTCTTGATCTTGGGTGCTCACCAAGCACCCATGGGCTCACAAGATCAAAAATATTAAGTAAACTAATATCTTAATATTTAATGTTCTGTTTTAATTAATCAACCCCTGTTCTGAATTAAGTGACCCAGCAGAATAAGAAAAGACTTGCCTGCCTTGATAAATGTATACAAATTATAAGAAATACAGGTGTTATCATTTATGCTAGTAATGATTAAACTTAACAACTCTCCTGTGCAATGCAAAAAATCACTGAGTTAAATCCTAAAAAGAAACAAATGCCTCTTTGAGTAAATGATATTGATAGATCATCATATGCTGTTTAACAAGGAAAAGAGCAAAACAGACTCAAAGTAAAGTCATTCTGCTAAAATAAATAATATAAAAAAGATTTTATAAAATATTAAGACGATGTTACACAGCATTACTGAGTCAAATAACTGCCATCCTCGTGACTCCAGCTGTATCTATTTATAAAAGTTGATCAGCTGTATATAATTTTTCCCTAATCACAAATGATCTCCTGCATTTAGGGAAAAAATTAACTACAGGTCACCTATATACCTTTAAACTTTAATATAAAAAAATTAAAGTCTATACATGTGATTAAAGGTTTGAGTCAATATGTTGTTATATAAAAAGGAAAAAAAAAACTCAGGTATATAAATCTTGTAATTTCTAAGGTAATAGTTTAAATGGTCTAAAAAACAAATATATGTTTGTTTTTTATATTAAAAGTATTAATTGGTGGCAATCCCACTTTCTCCAATGCTTTGCCACATTAGGCTTGCCCCCAAATATAAATCCTCACAACCCACAGAGACAAGCTATCATGGAGCACAATTACAAAAACAAAAAGGGGGAATAGAGAGCCTGTGATCCCACGTTCAGCTCCAACTAGCATTGTTTAAAATTTTCAAAAATCCAAAATGGAACCTAAATTTGTTAGACAGTGGAGTAAACAAGAACAGCGACCAGAGCTACATGGCTCTATGTTCCCTATGGATGAGCCACAGCCTTTATGGATCCTGGCCCCCAATTTTAAAATATTACAAGACCAGAGACCAAATAGAACTAGAAAAAAGAAAGAGAGAAATTTAACCCCTTAGCCCAGGAGGTAGAACCCCCTGAGGCCTTTGTCTTCTTTCACAGGTTGCCATGACTGCCAAAGACATACTATGGATAATGATACGGAGTTCAACTTGAAATTGGACAGGACTAACCACTACCAACAGGCTGCGGTCCAATGGAAAATTAAGTCTGGCACCACCTCATGTATAGCCAGCCAGACAACCGCCTTCACGGCGCCAGACACTTGGTGGCCTGACCTACTTGGCCAGAGGGAACTGGAACAGATGTGGGGCCCGAATGCCTAAACCTCCAGGAGGCAAAAAGTGTAAAAAAACAGGCCTAACACCATGTATTAATGCAAAATTTTATCAGGGAAAAAATGATTCCTGTGTATTAGTCAGAACAGAAAATGACAATCAGTTATGTTTAACAAATTTATGGGGTTTATCAAGGCCCTTTTATTGGATTCTTATTGCTTGTCAGCTTTGGACCCTGGGCACTTAACAGAGTCATGACCCTTGTATGACAGCAGCTTGACTCCATGGCATCAAAACCCATTCAGGTACATTATCATAGATTGAATTTAAAGGATCAGGGTCTTGGGGAAGCCCATGACAGACTAGCACACAAGCCACCCCATAACTCGTGAGCTTAAAGGCTGCCATTACTCAAGAGTGTCAGACAAAGTACAGCAAAGAGAATATCCAAAACTGGATATGTCGGGGTCTCTTAAAGGCATGCCTAACTGCACAGAGGTTCATGTCAAAAAACAACTCAAAACCTCTCCCCAGCAAAAGACATGATTGCCTACAACAGGCTATGGGGGTTAGGTCTCTACCTTTCTCTCCATTTGAAGCTATTACCACCGCTCAGGGACCAAGCCTCGATCTTTCTATTTTCTACTGAAATGAGGAGATGCCGGGAGCCAAGTGACCTCTGTCTTATCTTCCTGCAAATGTACAAAACATCCTGAGGCTGTCTTGCCTTCCTGTAAATGTAACATCCTGAGACTTGTTGATGGCAATTGTTTCACCTTGGAATTTCTTAAGTGCCTTTTAGAGTTTCTTAATGTCTTTACAAACAAGTTCCCTCACCTGTATCTGCCCTACACATGCCCTTGGATGCTGTAACATCCTGTGGAATGTAAACAACCCCAGGCCACTATGCCCCACCTAGCCCCTTGCAGCAGCACTATATAAAAGCTCTGTAAAAAATAAAGATTTGTCGGTTTGATCAGAAAACATTCTCTTGCTGACCCTCCGTGTGCCCCTTGTCCCTTTCATTCCAGGTTTCTGAGGACTCATGCTCCTGTTGATGTTCTGCTGGCTGGGGCAATCATTTTAGGTGAAAGATTCATGAAGGGATTAAATAGGTGTGATATCACAAAGCTTCAAATCTCAACCACAAAAAATAAAACTGGGACAAAGGGAGAAATACCATGGAGGTAATACTATGTAAAGATTACTTTCCTTGGTGAGTCTGTTGGAAAAGATAACTGTATTTGTCTGGATGCTTATATTTCTTCCTTGTAGGAAATTTGAGCTATATAAATATGGATTAGGGCTCTTAGCACACTTTAGATATATCAAGAGTCAATCACTTCTTATGGAGCAGTTTGTGAATGGCAGGAATCCAGGAAGTTAAAATGATTTGTGAACAAACCTTTTACCATTTACCTTGGATATGTTTCTTAAATCACTTGTAAGATAGGGTTCTTTTCCCCAATTAAATGAGACAGGATTGAAATTAAGAAAGAACAGGGAAAGTACATCCAGATCCAACTTCAAGTACACAGGCAGAAACACTCTCATGCTTTTAGCAAATGTTTGAAAAGATTGTCCCTGCAGTAGACCTTTAATTCAAGGAGGACTCCTTAACCCACAATTGTGGTAAAACTTGTAGAGCCTGTTTATGGACATTCTCCCACAACTCTGCTAACAAGAACTTATCACAAAAAAGAATTGGCAATAATATAAACCATAAATCTGTGAGTATTTTAGATTGCAGCAAAAAGGCACTGAATAGCAAAAATAGTTTGATTTGTGACATTCTTATTTGAGGTGCACCAAGACCTAAGGTAATGAATTCCCATTAATGTTTGCAGACTTCATATGTTTTACTGTCAAAAAAAAGTACTATTAGAAATTTAACACAGGGCCCAGGATTTCATATTTAATTGCAGATTTCTAGCAGTAGCAATGATACTATTACTGTTTTACAATCTTTACTTAAATATTCTAATGAAAACACTTGTGGATAACTTGTCAGTGAAGACTTTAGAGCTTGGATAAAGGAATTCTATAAATGTACTCATTTGAATTTACCAAGCTTCTGGTGATTATCAACTCTTTTTGCTCCATATATAGAATTACTAGAAGTTTAATTTAAGGTAAAGCAATAAATGAGTATGATCCTACATGCTAAACAGAAAAGACTGTTTTATGAAGGTAATAAAATGGAAAATCATTGCTAAAGAAAAAGAAATAAATCAGTTAAAATATGGAAAATTCATTTGAGTTTAAAATTTCAAAGATGTTCAAAAGATATTGAAAAAAGTAGAAAAAGTTCCTCTCAAATACAAGTTATTACAAACCTAGTATAATGGTATGTACACTGTAATATCAGCAGACAAGAAGGTGGAGGTAAGATGAATGTGTTCAAGGTCATCCTTAGCTACATAGTGAGTTTGAGGCCATCCTTGAATGCATGAGACTCTGTGTCATATAAAAATGTAAGTTATTTTCAATGATTCATACACCTTTAACAAAAAATAAAGTTTTAGCTGTCATTTATGTTAATTAAATATTACCAGCAGCTATGTATATATATACTAATATATATTAGTCTCCTACAAAATGGGAATTAATAAATTTAATATTTAAGAAGCTTATTGGAAAAATTTAAACTCTAATGTCTGTATTATCCCTTCATGTCCAATGAACATGCACATAAGTTCCCTTAAGGGGTTTATGTCTAAATAGGGGAAAACAGCTTAACTTCAATTCAAATAAAGAGGAAGCTGGAAAAAAGTGAACATCTCCAACACATTCTAAATTGAGAACTGTAAGTCTCTTAGAAAACAGAAACCCATTTTCAAAATATTACTTATTCTGATTCTTATTATAAACTATGGATAAAAGCTTTGCCTTGGGAACACAAATGCAAATAAAAATGAGTCTGTGATTTCCAAATGATTTGACAATGAGTGAAATCAAGTGAAATACTTTTTAATATACAGTATCTGTTGAGATTCCACCATAGTGAGGTCAGGGTTTGTGTGTGTTCTGAAATTAATGCAAACATTCCCAGGGCCCCCACCAAGCTGCAGCAGTTCCTCCTGCATCCCACATTCCAGTTACACTCAACCCACTGCTTTCTGTCCTGGGAAGCAATTCCTCTTAGCAATGAAGGACAGAATGTTCTTTGAGTGCTTGAAAGTTTATTCTGGAAGCATTCCCAAATTAACCCCATCTCTCCCTTTCATCCACTTGTTCTCACTTTGAGCCTTGTAAATTATTATGTGGAATGGAATCTTGTATCAAAAAACGACATATTATGAGGATGACAAACAAGATGATTAACATATGCATTTCATATTTTCATGGGAAACAATAGAAAATAAGTCATTCTCAAGGTGGTGGCTTTAAATTCCAACTTATATGAACTCTAACATAAATAACAGTACATTTTTCAGTGGTGTGTGTGTGTGTGTGTGTGTGTGTATGTGTGTGTGTGTATGAATGTGTGTGAGTGCTCATGCATACCTACAGGCATGTAGAGGTCAGAGGAAACTGTTGGGTGCCTTTTTCTATCATCCTCTACCTTATGTACTTGAGACATGAAATCTCATTGAACCACCATTTATTCTATCCTGGCAAGCTCTGAGGATCTCCAAACTCTGACACTGGAATTATAGGCACTCCCACTAATGCCTGATTTTTGGATGAATGCTGAGAATTCAAAGACAGGTCTTTGAGGTTGAAAGAAAATGCCCTCAAACACTGAGCCATCTTTCCAGCACAAGAACAGAGAATCTTTGGTGTGCCAACATAAAGGAAAAGTACTTTTAGCACCAAGGTGTGTCTGACTGAAGAAAGATAAATCAAGAAAGGGAGAAACTAGTCAGTGCAGATTCTTTTGGTGTCATCTCGCCGTCTACGGCATATGCAGCTGTTTTCACCCATTAGCCTTTGTTCTACCCAGTAGTGAAGGCATGGACACTTTTACTGGAAAACATATATTATTTTTTCTAGTTTTGTTCTTTGAACTTACAAATTCTCATCACCAAATTCTAGAAACACATAATTCTCAATTATGTTTGGAAAAAAATCAGTGAAATAGTCCACATACAGTTGTAATTTTGACTTTACTAGAAGAGAAGAACAGTTATGTGACAATTTTTGCTCTAGATTTTGTACCTTTCATTGCAGCTGCTGCTCACATTAGTGGGTGTTTTGCAGTTCTAGAATCTTCAAGATTCTTTGTTCTCTTCTTAATATCTCCTTCAGTTTTATGAGTCTCATCAACCAAAGGTTTAAAAATGAATTTACTTAAATTGGCTAATCAAGATTGAAGCAAGTGTAGTACTATTGTCCAAGTTTTTCAAGAATTAAACTTGTGGTTTTCTCTTCCAATCCTAGCAAAACTAATACCTTGATATACTGAAATTTAGAGTGAATAAGGTTGATTTGTATGTAAAGACCTCTCATACATAACTCAGTCCATTACAATCTTTCAGTTTTGTAAGGAAAAGAACATTGTCTTCCCCATCTGAAAGTGCATCAGAAACCAGCATAGCACGTCTCATATCACATGCTCTCAATATATCTTGGTTGAATAAGTGTATTCTTTCTTATAAATCCTGACATGAAATTCTACTTATAATGGATTTTGTTTCTGTAATTTGTTCATTGAAATAATAGCAACATTGTACAAAATACGCTTTTAAATTCAGACACTTCAATTTTAACACAGGAAACTATTTTGTTATAAATGTACTGAAATTTTGAACCCCATATTGTGCACAAGCTGTTATTTCTTTAGTTTGATTTCTAGTCAAAACTATTACAAATGAGCTTCAATTTTTATGTACTGAAGTCCTATGCATTCACAGCTCATCATAATTTGGCTTTGCACACAACTACCCATCAAACTTATGCTTTTGAAAGTCATCAAACCCATACTAATTGTTAAATCTAAAGAATAGATTTCAGCTTTTGCATTTTCTGAGCTTTAAATAAACAGGCAAAGCTAACAATTCTTTATTTATGCCATGACTTGAACGGTATTGCATCTTCCAGTTTAGCTCTCATTCTCCTGCTCTCCCCTCTATTAATTGCCTTTGCAGGCTACTCCTGAGTATTGATGCTTTTGCTGCAGACTCTTTTCTTTTCCTAAATATTCTCATGATATTGATGTATGTATTTGATAACGGATCTCTTCTGTGTTACAGACTCAATTTTAAAAACTGCTGCTGAGGAATATTTTATATGCAACATATTTCTAGAGTTGCTCAAAAAGGCCATAATTTCTCTCCCACTGATTTGCACATGATGCTTGATATTCCCTACCAATATACATTTCCATCTTCTTCCTATCTTATTCTCTAACTAATAATCTGCTAACTCTCATATTTGATGATAACTTCTCCATAAGGTTTTGTATTACATGAAGCACACAACATAACTCTCATTCTGTCCCTTGAGTTTAGCAAAAGATATGAAGACTGAAGCATGATATACATGCAATATGAATTATACCAACATTTTGGGGGAAAAATAATTTGTGTTTCTCTAATTCAAATAAAATCTTCAAAATCCTGAAACATTCAAGTCTTTTCTAAGGATATGACTCTGGGTGGGTGGATTATCCAGGTTCCAGTAGATGGACCCACACAAAAGGGCATTTGGGGACACAAATTTGACTCTATCTGCCACAATAAATATATTTAAATATCAACTATTACACATAAATGTTTAACAGAGTACTTAATAGGGTACATGAAATTGGATGGGGGTAGTAAGGGAAAACTCAGATATGATCAAAAATAGACAAATTTCAATAAAATCTCACAAATATAATCTCTGCTTTCCAATAAGGAAATTCTCTCTCCCTAATCATGTGGTTCTAAATAATCCTTCCAATATAAACACATGTGCACACTCTGCTGATAAACTCAAAGAGGAAGATAAGCTTTTAGATTTCATGATCTTCCTAGACATGCCCATCATTTATATTTATATGGTTCAGGTAGCACGAACATCACGCTTCCTGCACCAAGTAAGAGGAAATGTTTCTCCATCTTTTAGTATTATTTCCTGACCAACATTTATCCACCCCTTCTCACCCATCTTTATATTACATACTCAGAGATGCTTTTATCACTCATCCAGCCACATGAATAAAAATAAGTCTTTTAATAAAAGAATTAGTTTACGTCATTACAATTATGGAATTATCTAATGCAGTTTTCCTTAAAGCACTTTACTCCTTACTTTCCTCCAATACTGTGATTGTACACACATACAGATAGAGACAAACACAATGAACTCACTCTTACATAATCTAATGTGTCTCATCTCACACTGGAGCTTATCTGTGGTAGCACAGGTTCTCTTGAGGAAGGAATAGAACCAATAAAATACTAGGTGTGTGTGTGTGTGTGTGTGTGTGTGTGTGTTTGTGCATATGCATTTTATATGCACAAATTTATTGAAATTAAATATATGTAATGATCAAAGAGGGTCATTAGATTGGCTTTTGGCCAAAAATCAGACCTGGGTGGCAAGATGGCACACTGGGTAAAGGTATTTGCTACCACCAAATCTGATAACCTAAGCTTGAGCCACAGAACTCAAATGGTGGAAGGAGGGACCATATTCCCATGCGTTGTCCTCTGACCTCCACACATGCACCATGGCAAATTGAACCCATCCCCCAAATGAATAAATTATAATTAATAAAGTAATTTTTAAAAATGAATAACAAAAGAAGCAGAGACGATTCATCATCACTCCAGCTCTTAAGGCCGGGAAGACCCCGTCAGTGGAATCTGCCTGAATTAAATGGGTAAAGAATCTGGAAGGTGATGACATGAGCAATAGATGCACTAGTTCAAGAAGAATGAGGCATGTCTAGACAAGTTTGTTTCTCTTTTTCTTCTTTAATTCCATCCATGTGCCCAGCCTAGTGGCCACATTCAGGGCAGGACATTCTTCTGCTTCTCTCCCAATCTTCTCTATAACTGCTTTAGCACAAACACCAGAGTGTACTTTACTAATTCCCTAGACTTTTCTCAAACCAGCTGTGCTGACAATTAAAATCAATCATAAAACATGGCCAATCAAGTACAGGAGGCAAACAGAAATCCCCAAATAGACAGGGTAGGTACCCAGCAACACATGAAGGTATATAAAGAAAATTTAGTACATATTCATATTTTTCAGAAATAATGCCAGATGTGGGGACTCGAGCATTTAATTATAGCACTCAAGAGAGAAAGACAGGTGAATCTCTGTGAGATAGAGGTCAGCCATAGTGAGTTCCAGGCCAGATGGGGCTGTAGGAAAACCATGTCTCAAAAAAGAAAAAAAGAAAATAAAAAAAAAAAAGAAAATGAAATCCTGTCATTTGCAGTAAAAAAAAAATGCAACTTAAGGACAATGAAATAAGAAAAATAAGTCAGAGACATAAGGTATTATGCTCTCTCACATACATGAAAACCATTTTGAAACCACTTGTAGATAGAAGAGACCTGTTGAAAGGAATATAGGAAAGGCAGATGTGGGAATTGCAGAGCAGATAGAAGGATTGAATGGTGGTTGAGTCTGATCAGTACAGATATGTATAGGTGTGGAAATGACACTGTAAATCTCATTCAATTGTACAAGTAATATATATATATATATATATATATATATATATATATATATATCCTTAAAATAAAAGTTAAAATCAAAACATGGTACAGAGGGAGGTCAAAATGAAAATGGAAAGCAGAAAAATGAAAGTCATTCCTTGCCTCCCAATGAGAATAGTATTTTTCTGTGAATGATTTGGTAACTTATTTTACAACTCAAAGAATCCTTTTAATTGACATATTTCAGGCATATTATAGAACAATTTCAAATTTATTAAACACAATGTCTCTAAGTAAAAGGATGTCATTTAACGTAAAATGTCACACCATAACAAGAACGTTAACAGCAGTTCAAGACTTAAATGCATGCACATGTAAATTTCTATTCAGTGACTATTGAACTAGATAAACAAAGCACTCTATATGACATATCAGTAATGGCAGAGCTGTAATATTGTGATCATAAGTAATGAAGTATACCTCTCTATAAATAAAATCCTGTCTGTCAATCCACAGTAAAGGTAGGCATCATTTAATGGCCAAATAAAGCAATTAAATGAAAGCTTTGTATAAATGCCAGATACATACATCCCAAGCTCAGCACTGATATTTTGTTTGACTCAATTGTCTGAATCATTTTAGTAGTTTGGCTTTTTTCTGTAAGCCAAATATTTTAAGTTCAATGATTTTTATAAGCTCAGTGGATTAATTGTACTCTGCAGATCTATTTGCAATGGAATTGTCTCTGGAACCTAATGGGTAATATGAAGATGACACAGGTGAGAGACACTCTGTCATATATTTTCCTGAAGGAAGTATAATGTAAAGCATTCCTGGGAGAGACCGGATATTGAGAACTCATTGAAGCCAAACTTGAAATTAATTAATTTTTATTTCCAAAAACTGACTTTTAGTATTGGTGAGAAGACATATTTCTTCTTGCCAAAGCGCCTGGCATTCAATGTTTACATCTTTATAATTTCTGCTGCTTATGGTACTGTTTAGTATTTACTTGAAGGTTAATAAGCACGGAGTCTTTTAAGTAACAAAGCAATAGTAAATGTGATATCCTGATTTCTATTATCATTTCTATTATTATAGCTAATGCTCCGTGCCTGTCGTTTAATGCAGTTACTTCTTTTTCTCAGACAGCAGGGACTTAAGACCACTTTCCACAGCTGCCATATCTTGATTTTGCTGTTTTGGGAAAAAAGAGAATAAGATAATTATTGTATACTTGTCTTCAAAGATATCTCAATGTTTACAACATAGATAGCTTGATTTTCAGCATGAAAAAAATATATACTACTTACACTTTCCTTCATGATATTTCTCTTGAGTTTATCCATTTCCTTTTCCACTTCTGTTTGTTCAACAGAAAGGAGACTTTTGTGTTTCTCCTGAAGTATTTTCATGCTCTAAAAATTAAAAAAAGTCTACTTCAGTTGGAAATTCTCACTTTTGATGCCAAATTCAAAATGTACAAAGTAATGTACTTTGTACATGTACAAACAACTTTGTCATGAGGGTGGAGCAATTAAAATGTGACTACACAGCTTCTGTCGTCTTCTTCGACCTTTACTGGCTTCTTAACCAACTGATTTGTAGAACCCTGACTCTAAAACTCCTAAGAGAATTTTGACAACTGTCACTTTAGTAAAGTCAAGTCAGTTATTTTTGGAATATTTAGCAACAGTTTTAAAAAGAATGCTCCTCTGTCTTAAACCATGAACAGTGTAGTTCTACAGCAAAACCACTAAGAATTACTAGCTCCAGTGCATTAATTCTCCTTTGAATTAAGGCTAGCCCTCTACCAGATTCTTTTTCATTCTGTTAATTTCTTCAGCTATCTCTAGTAGTTGTAAATTGGAATTTAAACCATGATTACTCAAGAATTATTCCAACTGTACAAGTACCATAAAAATCTTACATACTACATTACACAATAAAAGAGATAGGCTCTGGTTGACTACGCATGCCTATTTCCGACTTAACGCTGTCCATATCAAACAAGAAAAAGAAAATCAGAATTTATTCACAGACTTGATAATTTCTACTACGCATTTGTCAACTGGAACATAAAGACATCATGACAGAGGAAAATAAAACATACATGTCATACACAGTAAAGTTTATTTCTAGATAAATTCCCAATTTTACTTCTGTTTTAAATAACTCATAAAACTTAACAATTTCTCAAATTAAACATACATTTAGCAATCCCAATAAATCTGGGTAAGCACTTAAAATAACTTATGACCAACATTTTGAAAGGTTAACCCAACTGGTTTTTCCCATGAATTCAGAGAGAACCATCCTGTCTTCTGCTGTTACAGATGCAGTGCTATAAGAATGCAATTTCTTACCAAACACAATAAACAGACCTGTATAAATTCTCCAGAAAACTTTTTGGCTTCTTCGAAGTTTGCCTCATGGATCAGTCTAGCATGCAGTAAAATATGTGACTGCTGACGAGCCACATTCTAAAATATAAAATTAAAACATGTGATATAACATGCATATAAATGAACATTTACAATCTAAGTTGAATTGTATTTAAAGAGAAACATTAAATCAATCACTGTTGACATTTTCTATTTTAACTTTTATATTCAACTTTAAACAGTTTTAAATAGCTAAAATAATAGTAAATGGTATATGTTTTTCATCAGTTTTTGAGTAGGATATTCTTTTTCTCACAAATACTCAAACTGGAAGCATTCTTAATGTTGAAGTCAGTGGTTGATCCTTCCAATCTATGAATTCCTACCTCACAGAGATTAAGTTGAAAATAATCTTTCTTGTCCAGAAATCAAAAAGCCTTAATTCTTACTCATTTAAACATCTACATAGGCGAAACTTTTAATATTGCAGGCCTTTCACTCTTTGACTTAATCAACAACAATTTTGTCGTAAGCCCTGCTTGCCACTCAAAGCCATCTCCTAGATTTCTTCTTCCCCATTAAGAGAACTATCTACAAAATGTGAAAAAGTGCAAAGACATGTAGCAATCATGTGTCAGATATTATCATCAACCATTGTAGCCAGAACAAAAAAAAACTCATTTAATATTCAAAACAACTCTATGAGATCAAGACTTAAATTATCTCTCTTGTAAGAACTCATGAGGAAACTTTTTAAGAAGGGATAAATCTTTTCCACAGGTGGCTTTACAGGTAGCAACTGGTTGTACTATGGCTCGTGTCAAAAATGAGCTCTACAGAACAAGTTCCTGACCACAGGACTTGTTTTTCCCCATATTTTTTAACATCTAGTCACTTTGCTACCTTTGGAGATTGCTCTATTCAGTATTACAATTGAGTCTTCTACCAGTATGTTAAGAATTCTTGCAAAGAACACTCTTCATTGTCCAATACCCCATCTCCCTTTCCTTTATTCAGTCCCAGTTTTAATATCAGTATCAGTCATCAAACCACATGTTCTTGCTTGTAAGTGCTGGCCCCTTCCCCTCTGGGTCTGGACTTGTCAGAATCCCAGTCACTCAAACCTATCCCTCCCACCTGCTCTGCCATTGCCATACTATCTTCTCTCACAATTGCTCATCATTGTGCTATAAAACTATGCCTCATACTCCTATTGCTTGCCATTTGTACACCACTAATCCCTTAACTGTTGTCTTATTAGGGAACAAAAAGACAAACCAACAAAAACCAAAAAAACACATCATGTTCCTTCTCCTCCTCCCTCCATGTAGAACATACTGTGGAGGCCAGCTAGGCTCCTAACAAGTCACTAGACACCAGACAAGCCACTAGAAAAAAAAAAAGGAGCAATCCAGAAAAAAACAGTTCTTGGCCTATCACTCAGTACATCACCAGTCTTGTCCCCTAGGTTCATATATTCTGCACTCCCTCCTGAAATGTTGGAAGAACCACTACTACTTCAAACTTTACAACAACAAATTAATTACAAAGTAAAGCCTCATACTTACAGATAATTTTTCTTCTTCTTTCCCAGATTTCACTACGTCTTTCTGCCACTGATTAAACAGAGGCTGAACCAGCTGGGAGTATTCAGAATAAAGTTGCTTCCTGTGAAACGTAGTAACGATCACGGTCACAATGACATAAAGATATAGTAGAATATGCTACATTAGCCACATAGTCGAAATACATCAACTAATTTTACAGGAAGCTCTATTGTTATGTAAGAGGAGAAATCATTATATTCACTGTCTTCTGTATAAAGTCTCAATTCTTTAAAACTGGGTTCCAAAACTAATAAAAATTATTTGTTTAGAGGAAAAGCAAGTGAAATGCAGTTTTCATTTGAGATTCAAATTAGTACATAATGATAATGGAAGTCTGAATTTATTTACTTCAATGAAGAAAGGTAAGAAATTATACAGGTTTTGTAGTACAAAGAAGTCAACAACTTACCTCTCTTTTTGTTGATCTTTTAAAATATTGTTAATTTTTTCATTCAGAGATTGAAAAGAAGCGCTTAAATTTTGTTGAAATTGAATTCTCTTTGCAAGAAGAGTTTGAATGATTTCACCTATGAATAAAATGAAATTTTATTAAAAAGTAAGGTTAAAACGGACTTTTTCACATACATTCAAATCAATATGGAAAATGTTGACTGAGCAAGATTGCAAGGATATTTAAAACTCGTTCAATAGGTATCATTTCAAACTGAAGCTTTGCCCACTTCTTTAAACACTTACACTTTCTGAAAACACAATTCTGATTTTTATAACTATATGCCACCATTTAATTTAGACATAAAAAATATCTAATAGTCAAATGGTTTCTGCTCTTAACATGTACGTGAAGGTATTCAAAGAGAGCATGTAATTTCTTCATAAGAAGCAGTTCATCTGTAATATTCTATATATTCAGTAAATATCTATTGATTTAAATGATATTCTTAGGATGGTATCTTGGTAGAACTTAGGACTCATTTGGTAAAATACAAATACATTTTATTATTAAAGACTGTCAAATAAAAATAAATATACAATGCAAAAATTAGTTTTAAGCACTGATATATGGTATCTACAAATCACATTTTGCTAAAAATCACAGTATGTAGTATAAAAATCCAATTAAATAAAGAATATTTAAAATATTTTCATGGATCTTTATAAAATACACTTAGCCATAACTCCTGTCTTTCATAAAATTTTGCTACTAGTAATGCTACACCAGTGATATCACTTCATATCACCGATCAACTGTTAATTGCTTATTTTAGAACTTGTATCATCTGTGCCACAATACAAATGTTTTATGTACCCAGCTACATGTCCAATACATAATGTATTGAGCTCTTCAAAATCCAAGCACTTTACCTGCACCAAGTAAACAAAAACTTTCAAATATACTTGTTTGTATGAATTGTCCCTATACTTTGAGCCAAAAATTGGCAGAGACTCTTATTACTGCAATATCTGTTGCCTGAAGAACTGTTCAAAATTTACTCACTTTGTACAGAGAATAATTCTTTAATAAAGTGTGGCTGGTGCTTAACAGACAAATTAAAAAATGCATGTACTTTATAATCTACTCCCACATTTCCCTTTAGGGTCTTAAAAAATAACTTTTTACTATTAATATTTTTCTTGGGGCTAGAGATGGCTCTATGGTTAAAAGCACTGGCTGAACTTGCAGAAGAATCAGATTCAATTCCTAAAATCCACACAGTGCCTATCAAACATCTTTAACTGTAGATCCAGGGTATTTAACTCCCTTATCTCTTCTCCAGGGTCACTTCATGACATGGGTGCACATATGTGAAGGCATGTTATTCAAATACATAAAATAAAAATAAATTCACATTTTTTTAAAATTAAAATAGTATTTCTCTTGATTATTTCAGAATTTCATACTATGTATTTTGAACATCCCTTCTCAAAATGAACCCTACATGCCTAAATTCCCTCACTTGAGGGCGTGTCCCTATGAAACTGGTTAAGCTGAGCACAGGTCAGGAGATGGACCCACACCCAAGAGCACTTACGGTACACAGACTCAAAAGTTCAAAAATCTTTGGTACTCTATGGCTCATTAATATAAGAGTAATGGCCGTTTAAAGGGCTCCCTTTTGACACTGTTATTAAAAATATAGAAATCTAGAAAAAATAAATTCATCAGAACATGAAATTAAGATTAGGAAAACTGGAATACAATATAATCTACACTAATTTAAAAATAGTTCACCTCAGTCACTTCAATAAGTATTACACATTCCATTAAGTATCTGTTAAAAAAAAACAGAGACTACACTTACTGTTCATTATTAAATATATTTCTGAATACCAGCACTGAGAAGGCAGAGGCAGGTGGATCTCTGTGAGTTCTAAGCCAGAGGCCAGTCTGGTGTACATAGCGAGTTTGGGGTCCAGCTGGTACTACAAAAAGAACCTGTCTCAAAAGGACCAAAAAAAGAAGGATGAAGAGATGAAGAGACTGTTTTAAATGTGCAGGCTGGCAGCAGCACAGAGAGAGACATGCTCTTTGCTCAAAAGGGTAAAGAATCCCTTGAATTCACACACAATCTCAGAGACCTACTGAATGGAGTAAAGATGGGTCGCTCTGAGAGAGGAGCTGAGCGGTATCCAGAAGAATGAGGCAATGGACAAGAATCAGTGTATTATGGGTGTTTCACAGAAGCCTGAGTTGCTGAGAGTTACGTAAGAACCTTGCTGCAAAGTGGAAGGGATATTAAAGACTTAGTTTCCTCATTTAGCTGCCCAGAAATCCTCACTGGAGGTAACACCACACTGTGTGAGGTGCCAGTGATTCAGCTGCTTCTTCTCTCATACCTCTCATAGAAATGATGGGCCAGACACAGCTAGGAAATTTAGTTTTGAAACCAAGGCAGCTTCGGCACCTCATAGACTAGTCAGCTATGAACCTCACCTGGATTCCCACCACTTCAATTTGCAAGCACCATCCCAGTTCCCTAGGTAACAACTCCTTTAGCCACGGCTCCTCTGGTCCTAGAGCCAGGAGTGCTACCAAACTTTTCCTCCAGCTCAGAGTATAGCCCTCCACCCAGGCACTCCTATCCCATCTGTCTGCATCGTCTCTTATTATTGCTTGTGATCCTAAGAACCTATCTGGAGAAGGGCCTTGTTGCTTCAGTTTGTCAGGAATGCTGCTATCACAATGGAGCTTCATATACCTCCCGCCTCCTAATCACCATCTTCAGAAAGATAAATATAGGACACCTAGGGCTGAAAATGATAAGCCATCCTCCAACTACTCCTGATGCTCAACCACTAGCCCAGGTTCTGAGACTGCCTCTGTGATTTCCAATTTATTTAATGTATTGTGTTTGAGATAAAAACAATAATCCTTTGTAATTAAAGACATTTTACTCTCTACCCAAAAATTATTTCCATTTTTGCTGTTACACTACCTTATCCCCATTCCAGCCTTGGGCCTAGGCCAACTCCTGCCCTTCTCACCTGAGACCTCTGAACTAGTCTCCAAACTCAGGTCCTCCCACTGAGTATTAATTCTCCTGCAACAAGACAATCTTCATTATCCTGGTTTGGACACACAGATACTATGCTGAGCTAGACAGACGTTCTCTAAGATACTCCAACCTTGCCTTGACCCTAGGCCTCCCTTCTGATCATCATCTCTTCTGCATCTAGACAACCCAGGGAAATAAGATGCTGCCTACTGTGGCTTGAGACCCTGAACCCAAGACTAGCTCCATTCTTCTGGTCCAGTGTCCACACATAACCTGCCTAGCTAGTCAGACCCTCACCATGCTGTCCCCACTCTGACTTAGCCCTAGCCCACCCCCTAAGACCTCCAGACTAGCACTGTGAGAGAGTGTCCACTATACATTGATTCCCCTGCACCTTGAACAGATACATTCTCCCTCCCCAGGTTATCACCGTCCAGCTGTGGGCCTAGGCCCCCCTCTGCTCTTCTCTCAAGAGAACTCCTGACTAGACTCTTAAGCTTGATCCTGCCCACAGCGTCTTGACTACCTTGCACCCTGATAAACTGCATTCTCTCTCCCTCCACCCGATCCCGGTCAGTCCCTTCAGCCTAGGCCCCCTTTGGCTCATCCTCCCTGAGAAATCCTGACTCTCCTCATAAGTCAGACACCACCCACTACATGTTGATCTCCCTTCACCCACACTAGCTACATTCTCCTAAATTCTCAGTGCCCACATCTACTCTGCCTACTGAGTTAGGCCCTCACCATGCTGTGTCCACCCCCACCTTAGAGCTATAACTCCCTCCTCATCACCTAGCTTGAGACCACCAGACTACCCTGTTATGTCAGACTCCCACATACTGTGACTTGATTCCCTGCGCACTAACCAGTTGCACTGTCTCCACACACTGTCCACATTCCCACCTTGTGCCTAGGCCTTCTTCTGCTCATCCTCTCTGAGAACTCCTGATGGATTTCCTTAATAAGACCACGCCCATTGGGTTCTGATCCCCTTCGACACAGACTGGATCCATAAATTTTCCAGCTTCAGGGTCCGTATCTAATTCACGTAACTAGTTAGATAATCTCCTTGTTATACTAACCAATGCCTGGCCCTAGGCCCGTCTCCTGATCATCCTGCCTAACACTTCCAGGCTACACTGGTAAGTCAGACACGCCCCACTGGAGCTTGATCTCTTCTGCACTCAGATTACTGCATTCTTCTGTTTCAGGGTCCAAACCTAATCTTAGCTAGCTAGACATTTTCCAATCTGACCCTTACCCTGATCTTCCTGAGTAAGTCAGACCCTGCCCAGTGTGTCTTGAATTTACTGGACCCTAACCAGCCGCATTCTCTCTTCCCACTCTGGTCTTTCCCTCCTTGGGCCTAGACTCCCTCCTCCTTATCCCTCTTTGAAATTTCCTGACTGGTCTCCTTAGCCAGAAACCACCAACTGGGTCTTGATTACTCTGAACACTGATCACCTACCATCATTCTTCCCGCTCTTTCCCCATTCTCGTCTTGGGCATATGCCCCCTCAAGTTGCCCCCTACCCTCAGGAGAACTCCTGACTGGTCTCCTAAGACAGAACCTGCCAGTTTGCTTTTTCATGCCCTTCCTCCTAGACCAGCTACATTCTGCTTCTTCAGGGTCCACACATAATCAGCCTACCTGATTGGACCTTATGTAGACTGTCCCCATCCCTACCTTGGCCCTAGGCCCCACTCCTCATCTTCCTGCCTGATAAATCCAGACAACTCTGGTAAGTCAGACCCAGACACACTGTCCCCAACCTGCTTTAGTCCTAGACCACTTCTGTTCTTTCCTCCTGAGAAATCCTGATTAACCTACTAAGACACCCTCAGCCCACTGCTTACTGATCCCCTAACACCCAGACCACCTACAGTCTCTCTCCCCATGCTATCACAATTCCCACCTTTATGGCTAGGGCCCTGCTTCTCATCAACTCTGAGAACAGCTCCCTAGGCTCCTAAGACAGACAATGCATAAGACCCCAACCACAGCATTCTGATTCTATTTGTCTAGGTGCAGGGTCCACACTTGATATACTGAATTAGTTAGACCTTTCCCAAACTGTTCCCACCTTTGCATTGCCCCTAGGCCCCGCTCCTGATTATCCTGCCTGAGATAACCATTAAGTCTTGATTTCCCTGCACTCTGACCAGCTATATTCTCTCACCCTACTCTGTCTTCAATCCAGCCTTGGACATAGGACTCCTTCTGCTCATCTCCCCTGAAAACTCCTGAATGGTCTCCTAAGCCAGACACTGCCCGTAGCTTCTTGATCTACTTGAACCCAGACTAGATAAATTCTCCTATTTGGGGGCACAAACCTAATCTACCTAGTTGGTTAGACCCTCCCCACAATATCCTCACACCTGTTTTGGATCTATGCTCTTCAACTTCCTGTGTGAGATGTCCAGAATACCCTAGTAAGTTAGACCTCGCTGATTTTGCCTTGATTCCCCCAACCCAGACTAAATATGTTCTCCTGCTTCAAGAATGATATCTAATCTGACTAGCTAGTTATACCTTCCCCATGCTGCCCCCATCCCAGCCGTCCCCCTAAGGCCCCTTCGGGTCTGCTGAATCAGACCCAGTCTACTGTGGCTCAATTCCCCTACACCCTAACCAGCTACATTCTCTCTCTCCATGCTGTCATCATTTCAGGCCGAGGCCTTGGTCCAGTCCCACCCTGTTCATCCTCCTGGGTAATTCCTGATTAGCTCCCTAAAACAGACATGGCCTAGAGCAACTTGATCACTCCACCCTGACAAGCTACATTCTCTAATCACTTTCCCCATTCCTGCCTTATGCATAGTCCCCATGAGAAATCCTGGCCTCCTCAGTAAGACACCACCCACTGTGTCTTGAGTCCTCTTGAATCCAGACTAGCTACATTCTCTTTTTTTACATCTATTCTACCTAGCTATTTACACCCCCATACTGTTCTAAGCTCTGCCTTGGCCCTAGACCCCACTCTTGATCATCCTGCCCTGACAAGTCTGACCCCGTCCACTTGCTTGTCCTGCACCCTGACCAGCTACATTGTCTCTCCACATTCTGTCTCCATTCATGCCTTGGGCATAGGCTCCCTCCTGCTCATCCCCTCTCAGAATACCTGACTAGTCTCCTAAGCTAGAACCTGCCTACTGCTTCTTGATCCCCTGCACACAGACTAACTTCGTTCTCTTGCTTCAGGGTCCAAATCTAATCTTCCTAGCTGGTTAGACAGTCTCCATTCTGTTGCTATCCCTGCCTTGGCCCTCCCTCCTGATCTTTCTGTCTGAGTCCTCCAGAATACTCTGGTAAGAAGATATCTACTGCAGCTTGAATTTCCTAGACCCTGACCAATGACATCCTCTCTCTTCAGGTTATTACCATAAACCTTGTGCCTAGGGCCCCTTATGCCCACCCCCCTTGAGAACGCCTGACTAGCCTCCTAAGACAGACATCACACACTGTGTTTTGATACCCTCTATCCTGTACTCTGACAAGCTAGAGTCTCTCACCTGACTCTGTCCTCATTCATGTCTTGGGCATACACCCTCCTGCTCATCCCCCTTGAAAACTCCTGATTAGCCCCTGAAGACAGTTCCCACCCACTACTTCCTGATTCCCTGCACCCTGACTGATTACATTCTCTCCCTATTCTGTAATTATTCCACCCTTAGGCATAGACCCCTCCTGTTCATGCCTCCTGAGAACTCATGACTAACCTCCTAAATCAACACTGCATCTTCAGTCCCCTGCACCCTGACCAACTATCTTCTCTCTCCTCATTCTGTCCCCATTCTTGCCTTGGGAACAGACCCATAACTGCTCACCCATTGGTCTCCTAAGCCAAACTCCACCCACTCCTTGAAGCCCTTGAATCCAGACTATCTACATTCTCTGCTTCAGAATCCAAACCCAATATTACTACCTAGTGAGACCCTTAATACGATGTTCCACACTTACCTTGGCCCTAGATCATCCTCCTAAGTGTCCTTCTTAAGACTTTGAAACTACCCTGGTAAATCAGACCCCTTCCACTGTGGTTTGATCCACCCTTCATCTAGACTACATACAGTATCTTGCTTCAGGGTCCACACCTTATCTGTGTAGCAAGTTAGATGCTATACATTTTGATCTTGGCTCTAGGCCTTCCTCTTGATATCCCACCTGAGGTATTCAGACTATCCTGAGAGTCAGATCCTACCAACTCTGTCTTGAATGCCCTGCACCCTGACCAATCATATTCTTTTTCTCCATGCAGACACCATTCTAGTCTTGGGCCTAGATCCCCTTCTGTTCATCCCCCCTGTAAATTACTCCCCAGCCTGCTATGCCAGACCCACTGTGTCTTGATTCCCTTGTACCCAGACTATCTTCATCCTCCTGCTTCAGGGTCCATACCTCATCTGCCTAGCTAATTACACCTTCCCCACACTGTCCCAAGCCTTGCCTTGGACTTAGGTCTCCTCCTGATCATCCCACCTAAGACTTCCAAGATACGCTGGTCAGAGACTGATCACAACTCCTTGAGTCCCCTGCACCCTGTCTATGTACATTCTCTCCCCACTCTGTTCCCATTCCCATCTTGGGCATAGGCCCCTCCTGCTTAACGCACCCGAGTTTCTAACTAGTCTCATTAGCCAGACACTACCAGTTTCTTGATCCACTTGTACCCAGACTCTCTACATTCTCCTGCTTCAGAATCCAAACCGATCCTCCTAGTGAGGTAGACACTCCCAAAGCTGGGCCCTCACAGCTGCTTTGGCCATTGACTACCCTCCTGATCATCCTACTTAAGACTTCCAGACTACTCTGGTAAATCAGATCCTGCCCACTGTGGCTTGATTATCCCTTAACCTAGACTAGATACATTCTCATGCTTCAGGGCACACATCAAATCTGCCTAATTCATTAGACCCTCTACACAATGTCCCAACATTTGTCTTGGCATTAGTCCCCACTCCCAAGCTTCCTACCTGAGACCTCCAGAAAACCATGGTAAGCCAGGCCTGATCACTGTGCCTTGATTCCCCTCCAACCAGATTAGATATATGACCTTGTTTCAAGGTCCACACCAAATGGCCTAGCTAGTTAGGCATTCTTAATTCTGTCCTCCTCCCTTAACCTTATGGCCACTTTAGGTCATCATGCCTGAGACCACTAGGCTACCTGGTAGGTCAGACCCCAGTCACTGCAGCATGACTCCTCTACACCTTTACAAGCTATACTTTCCCTCTCTATGCTGTCTAGATCTCAACCTTAGGCCTAGGTCCCTCCCTGCTCATCCTCACTATGCTCTTGACTAATCTCCTAACCCAGACACTGCAGAGATCATCTTGGTTGTGATAAACTCTGGCAAGCTCTATTCTCCTCCACAATGTCCCCACATTTGTCTTGACCTAAGGCCACCATCCTGATTGCTCTGCCTAAGACTTCTAGACTTTCCAGTAAATCAGAGCCTCTCACCATGGCTTGAAAACACCTGCACCCACACTAGACACATTATCCTGCTTCAGAGTTCACACACAATCTGCATACCTACTTAGACCCTCTCCATGGTGTCCTTACACTACCTTGACCCTACAGCTCCCTCCTGATGATCCTGCCTAAGACATAAAGACTACCTTGGTACTCAGAACCTGGTAAACCAGACCCCACACAAAAATTTCTTGATTGCCCTGCATCCTGTCAGCTACATTCTCTTTCCTCACTCTGTCCCCATTCCCTCCTTTGGCACAGGCCCCTCCTTGATCATCCTGACTGAGACCTCCAGACTGCCATGGTAAGTCAGACTCCTCCCTTGACATCTTGATTGCCCTGATCCTTGACAAGCTACATTCTTTCTCCCTATGCCATCACCATTCCTTCCTTGGACATTGGCCCCTTCCTGCTCATCATGCCTGAGTACTCCTGACCGGCTTCGTAAGTCAGACCATGCCTACTGCTTCTTGATTCTACTTCAACCAGACAAGCCACATTCTCATGCTTCAGGGGCCACCCATAATCTGGCCTAACTGCCTTCCCCACGCTGTCTTTACTCCTACACTGGCCCTGAGCCTCCTTTGAACTTCCTGAGTACTCTAGACTAGTTTGATAAAACGATGCCCACTGTAACTTGAATCTCTTGAACTGACCAGGTGCTTTCTCTTTTCCCATGTTCTCCATATTCCTGCATTCAGCCTAGACCACCTCTTGTTCATTTCCCACAAGAACATCTGAATGGCTCATAAGCCAGACTGCCCTGACTGGATCTTGATACCTCTTCACCCAGACAAGCTACATTCTCCTGCTTCATTGTTCAAAGCTAAACTCTTCAGTTAGATAGACCCTCTGCAAGCTTTCCATAGACTTGCCTTGGCCGTAGCTTCCATTCTTGGTCTTCCTGCCTGGGACATCCAGACTAATCTGATAACCAAATCAGGGCCTGCTCACTGCAGTTTTATCCCTCTGTAACCAGACTAGCTACACTCTCTTGCTTCAAGGTCCACACCCAATGCAGCTTACTAGCTAGGGTAACCCTACCTCTGTCTTAGCACTAGAGAACCTCCTGAATATCTTGCTTGAAACTACCAGAGTACCTGGAAACTCTGCCCTCTACATCTTGAATATTGAACCTCCTCTCTGACCTGTCTCTCCAAGCTGCTACCATTCCTGATTTAGACTTAGGACCCCTCATACTCCTTTCCTAGGAGCACTCTTGAGTAGTCGCCTCAGACAGATCCAGCCCACTGCTTCTTGACACCCCTGCACCTAGAAAATCTAGATTCTTTCTCACCCCCTCTCCCCATTCCCAACTTGGGCCCAAGCTCTTTCTTTTTCATCCACCTTGGAGAACTCCAGACTAGCTTCCTAAAATAGACACTGCACAGTGTGTCCTAATTCTCCTGCACACTGATCATTCTCTCTCCCCACTCTGTTCACATTCCCACCTTGGACCAGGGATCCTCCTGCTTGCTCATTCACCCTGAGAAATCCAGATGTGTTTCCTCAGCCAGACACTTCCCACTACATCTTGATACCCCTGGAAACAGGCTAGCTACATTTTTCTGCAGCAGGGTCCACACATAGTCTGCCTAGCTAGTGAGTCCTTTCCCACAGTCTCTATCCCTGCTTTGGGCCCCTTCTAGATCTTTCTCCCTGAGACATCAAGACTACCCTGGTAAATCAATTCTATCCCACTGAGTGTTGATTCCCCTGTACATTTTCTCTCCGCATTCTGTCCCCATTCCTGCCTTGGGCACAGGCTGACTCCTTCTCATCCCCCATGAGAACTCCTACAGTTCTCTCTCCTACGTTAGATCCTGCCCACTGATTCTTTACCTCCTTGCATCCAGACTAACTACACTGTCCTGCTTCAGGGTCCAATCCTAGTAGTCCTAATCAGTTAGATATTCCTTACTGTGTCCCACGCCTGACTTGGCCTTAGACCCCTGTCCTGATCTTCCTGTCTGAGTTCTTCAGAATACCCTGTTGAGTCAGAAGCCATACACAGTGGTTTGACTCTCCTGGACCCTGACCAGCTGCAGTCTCCTTCCCCCACCCCAGGGTTATCACCAGCTGACTTTGGGCCTAGGATCCCTGTTCCTCATACACAGTGAGAATTTGTGACTGGTCTC
Source organism: Eospalax fontanierii (assembly GCA_035773235.1). Taxonomy (NCBI): domain Eukaryota; kingdom Metazoa; phylum Chordata; class Mammalia; order Rodentia; family Spalacidae; genus Eospalax; species Eospalax fontanierii. The sequence continues at coordinate 129,882,414 of CM069525.1, read as the reverse complement.
CTAAGCCAGACCCCACCATTTTCTTAATTCCTCTGCACCCTGACCAGCTACATTGTCCCTCCACATAGACTTGTTGCAATCCCTCCCTATGCTGTCACAATCCCCAGCTTATGGCAAACCCCTCTCCTTCTCATCAGTCTTGAAAACTACTGCCTGGCCTTCTGAGCTGGACACCAACCAAAGCATCTTAATTCCCTTGCACCCAAACAACCTAGTTACATTTACCTGATTTGAGGTCCACATCTAATACACTTACCTAAGTAGACTCTGTCCACGAAGTCTGCACTAAAACCTTGGCCCTAATGCCCCATCTAATCTTCCCATTGGACACCTAAAGTCTGCTAAGTCAGACGCTGCCTAGGCACAAGCAGACTAGCTATATTCTCCTTCTCCAGTGTCCATATTTAATCTGCCTAGCTTGTGAGACCCTTGCCACACTGTCCCCACCTCTGACTTGACCAGAGTCCACCCCACCAATTTTGTGCCTCCTGAGACATCCAGACTACCCTCGCCAAGTAAGAGGGCACCGACTGAATCTTCATTCAACCCTGACCAGCTGCATTCTCCCATGATGTTTCCATTAATGTCTTTGCTCTCAGTTACTCGATGAAATCATGACTGCCCTAAGCCAGTGCATACTGATTCCCCTGCGTACCTACACTAGCTACATTTTCCTTCAGAGCCGACATCTGTTTTTCCTAAGAAATTAGACCATCCACAAACTGTCCCAGCCCCACCTTAAAACTAGGACTCCATCCTTATCACCCTGCTAGACTCCAAACCACCCTATCATGTTGAAACCTTATCCACTGCGGTTTGATTCCCTAAACAATTAACTTGTCCCCTCAATTATGTCCACATTGAAGCCTTGGGCCTAGGACCTCTCCTATACATCTCTGTAAGAACTCTTGCTATACATCTCTGTAAGAACTCTTGGCTGATCTCTTTAGCCAGAATCCTGCCCATTACATCTTCATCTCCTTGGACCCAAACTAGATAAATTCACCATCTTCAGTGTATACACGTAATCTACCAGGCAAGTTAGTAAACATAGATTCTGTCTTCACCCTAGGGGCGAGGTTCTAAGGTCCCTTTCTGATCATCCAGCCTAAGATTTCCAAACTAGCCTGGTAAGTCAGACACAACTGAACTCGGTCTTGATTCCTTCTGAACATAGATTAGCTACATTCCCCAGTTTCATGGACCAAAACTAAACCTCCTAGCTAATTAGACATTTCCCAGTCTGTCTCTACCCTAGGTCCCCTCTTCCTTAGCCCTCTTTGAGAAGTCCTAACTCTTCTCCTAAGTCCACACCAATGACTGTATCTTGACTGCCCTATACCCTGACCAGTTCTATTTTCTCTCCCCACTTTGTGCCCATTCTCACTCTGTGCTTTATGCATAGGCCCACAACTGCAAATCCCCAGACACTGGTCTCTCCTAAGTCAGGTTCTGCTCACTGCTTCTTGAAGCCCTTGCACTCAGACTAGATACATTCTTCTCCTTCAGAGTCTAAACCAAATATACTGACCTAGTTAGACTCTCACCACAGTGTTCCATATCTGCCTTGGCCCTAGGTCACTCTCCTGAACATCCTACCAAAGACTACAGGACTTCCTTGGTAAATCAGACCCTGTCCACTGTGCCTTGGTCACCCTTGAACCTAGACTAGACATATTCTCCTGTTTCAGGGCTCATACCTAATATTCCTAACTAGTTAGGCCCTTGACACAATGTCCTCTCATCTGTCTTGGCCCTGGTCCCAACTCCTTCGTTTCCTGAGACCTCCTGAGCACCCTGCCAAGTCAGTCCCCACCTACTGTGTCTTGATTCCCCTCCACCCAGAGTAATTCTATATTCTGTTTCAGGCTCCATGCCTGAACTACCAAGCTAGTTAGACCTTCCCAGTGCTATACCCATCTGCTAGCCCTAGGGTTACTTCAGATCATCCCACTGGAGCCCATGAGACTGCCCTGATAATTAGACACTAGCCACTGCACCATGATTCCTCTACGCCCTAACAAGGTACATTTTCCTTCTATATGCTCTCAAAATCCCAGCCTTAGGCCTGGATCCAACCCTGCTCATCCTCCCTGAAAACTCTGACTAGCTTCCTAAGCCAGGCACTGGAACTGTACCAGAGCGTCGCTATTTCTCTGAATCCTGAGAAGCCACATTCTCTCCAAACACTGTTACCCCATTTGTCTTGACTCTCTTGATTGTCTAAGATGTCTAGACTTCCCTGGTGAGTCAGAACCCACTCACTGGAGCTTGAACCCATTTGCACCCAGACAAGCTACATTCTTTGCCTTTAGGGTCCATCCCCAAACTACGTAGCTACTCAGAGCTTCCACATTCTTGCCTCATTCCTGCCCTGGACATAGGCCCTCCCTCAGATCCTTCTGCCTGGAAACCTCTAGAATGCCAGGGTCAGTCAGATTTCACCTACTGTGTGTCTTCATTCCCCTACACCCAGACTAGCCACATTATTGTGCTTCAGATCCTATACCTACTTTTCCTACTCAGGTAGATCTTGATGCTGTCCCCACCACTCTCTTGACCCTATCTCCTTGTCATCCTGCCTGACACTGCAGACTACCCTTGTAAGTCAGATCCTGGTCCACTGCCACTTGATTTCCCTACACACTGAGCATTTATATTTTCACTCCCCACCCAATACCGAGCCAGACTTGGTCCTAGGCACCCTTCTGCTTATCTGCATTGAGATATCCTGACTAGCTTCCTCAGGTAGACACAGCCCATGCTGTACTGATTCCTCTGCACAGAGATGAGTTGTATTCTCATGATTCAGATTTCAAATCTAATCTTCCAAGCTAACTGGACATTCTGTCCCCAACCCTGCCTTGGCCCAAAGAACCCCTGCTAATCTTCCTGCCTGAGTCTACAGAATACCCCAGTGAGGCAGATCCCAGCCACTGCAGTTTGAATCTCCTGGACCCTCGCTAGGTACATACTCTCACCCTACTAAATTCCCATTCCTGCACTCAGCCTAGGACCCCTCCTGCTCATCTCACTTTGAGAACTCCTGACCAGTTTCCTATGCTAGACCTAGCTCATATGAGTCGTCCTGATTCCCCTGACCAAATTCTGCAACAATGTCTTGAAAACCCTTCATCCAAAGTAGATATTGTCTCCTGCTTCAGGGTCCACACGTAATCTGCCTAGCTAGTTGGAACCTCCCGCTGCAGTCCTCACTCTTGCCTTGCTCCTAAGCCACCTACCAGATCCTCAGGCCTGAAACATCCAGACTACACTGGTAGGTCATAGCCCACCCACTGTGTTGTACTTACTTTGCACATTGACTGGCTCCATTCTCTCTCTCCACTCTGTCCCTGTTCCCACCTTGAGCTTCAGCCCCCTTACGCTCATACTCCCAAAACACTGCAGACTGGATTCCAAAGCCAGACAGTGACTGTTGCCTACTGATCTCCTGCATTGGTGTTTAAACCTAATGTTCATATCAAGTTACACCCTCCCTACACTGATCCATCTGTACATTAGACACAGGTCCTGATCCTGATCATCACGCATTAGACATCTAGACTACTCTGGAAAGTCAAATCCAGCCCACTAAATCTTGGTGGCCCTGCACACTGACCAGTTACATTCTTCCTCCCCAGGTTATATCACCAGCACATGTTGGACCTGCTCATTTACCCATGAAAACTCCTGCCTAGCTTCCTAAGTCAGACACTGCCCACTGTCTTGACTCTACTGTGCATTGACCACCTACATGCTCTCTCCTCAGTGTCCGCATTTTGGTCTTAGGCCTAGGAAAGTCCTGCTCATATATCCACAGAAAACTCTTGACTAGAATCCTAAACCAGACCCTGCGCCTACATCTTGATACCCCTAGATCATAATCACCACCCCCTATTTTGTTCTGCCTGAGACCTCCAGACTACCCTTGTAAGTAAGAGGGTTCCCACTGTTTCTTGATTCCTGTGCACCCTGAATAGCTCCATTCGCCCTCCCCAGGTTATCACCAGGCAGTCTTGGACCTAAGCCCCCACCTGTTCTTCTCCCCAGAGAACTACTGATTGAGTTCTTAAGCCTGCCCCCACCCGCTGCATCTTAACTACCCTGTACCCTGATGAAACACATTCTCTCTCTCTCCACTGTCTCCCTTCAGCCTAGGCCCCCTTCTGTTCATTCTCCCTGAGAAATCCTGACTGTCCTCCTAAGTCAAACATCACCCACTGCATTAATCCCCTTTCGCCCACCCTAACTACATTCTCCTGCAAATAAGCCTACATCTATTTTGTCTAAAGAGTTACAACCACTCCATGTTCTCCCCTTCCCTATCTTAAACTTCCTTATCTCCCCTCTTGATACTTCCACACTACCCTGTTTTGTCAGAACCTCACCCTCTGAGGTTTGATTACATGTTCCCTAAACACTGACATTGACTCCCCACACTGTCGTCCTTCCCCGCTTGGGCTTAGGCCTTCTCCTGTTCATCCCCCTGAAAACTCCTGGTCTCCACACACAGAACCTTGTGCACATCTTCATTTCCTTGAACCCAGAGGAGCTCATTCCCCAGCTACACTGTGTATACTTAAAGTACCTAAATAGATAGACAATCCATATCCTGTTCTTACCCATGGGAGGGCCCTAGGCAAATAAATTCTTGATGACTCTGCCTAAGACTTCCAGAATACCCTGGTAAATTGGAGGTACATTTTCCTGCTTTAGGATCCATAATTAATCTGTCTAAATAGTTAAGACACAGACTTGGCTGTAGACTCCTCTTCATGATCATCCCACCTATGACCTCCAGACTACCCTGGTAAATCAGACCCCACTCTACTCTCACTTGATTTCCCTGTATCTTGGCCAGTTACATTCTCATTCTTCACCCAATATCCAGTCAGACTTGGGTCTAAGTCCCTGTCTGCTCATCTGCTCTGAGATTATCTTACTAGTCTTCTACTCTTTGTGTCTTGAGTCCTCTGCACCCAGACTAACTATAATATCCTGATTAAGCATTCAAACCTAATCTTAACTATTTGGACAGGCCCTAGTCTGTCCTTAATCCTCGCTTGTCCTAAAACCTCTAATGGCCTTCTGCCTGTGTCCTCCAGAAAAACCTCTTAAGATATACCTCAACTACTGTGGCTTGAATGTTCTGGACACTGACCAGCTAAATTCTCTCTTGTCCCATTCCCGCATTGAGATCTTGAATAACCCCCACCCAATCATTCATCTTGAGAACTCTTGAGTAACCTATGCAAGACTCTGCACACTGACTTGATTCCACTGAACCTTGACCAGCTGCATTCTCTCTCCTCTGTCCCTATTTCTGCCTTGTGCATAGGTACCATCCCATTCACCCTCCTTGAGAACTCTTGACTGACCTCCTTAGACAGATACTGCTCATTGTTTCCTGATCCCCTTTCCCCTTATGGGTTACAGTCTCTCTCCAGACAAGCCTTAGGCCTTGGTCCCTCCTGCTCATCTCCCCCCACCCATCCAAACTCACTGGCCGACTGTCTCTTGATCCATTTGCACTGAGACTAGATCAATTCTCCTACTTCACAGACCACACCTAATCTACCTAGTTAGTTAGACCCTCTCCACACTGTGCCCACACCTGTACTGGATCTAGGGACTACTCCTGAACTTCCTGTTTGGAACTTCTACAAAATACTGGTAAGTCAGATCCCACCCACTGTCTTGAGTCACCTTCACCCAGATACAGTCCTCTTTCATGCCTGACCTGCCTAGGTAATTCAAACTTCCCCATATTATCTCTATCCCTGTCTTAGACTTAGGACCCCTTCAGGTCCTAAGTTAGACCCCTTGCCTGAGACTACCAGCCTTTGTAAGTCAGACTCTACCCACTGAGGTTTCATTCCCCCACACCCTAAACAGCTACGTCTCCTCACACTGACATCACTCTAGCCTCTGTCCTGGAACCTGCCCTGCCCATTTCCCTGTAAAATCCAAACTAGTCTCTTGAACTAGACAGTGCCCACTACATCCTGATTCTCCTGTACCCTGACAAGAAACATTTGCTCCCCATTCTGCCATCCCCATTCCTGTCTTGGGCATAGGATCCCTCCTGCTCATCACCTCTGAGAACTCTTGATGGCCTCCTTAGCCAGACTCCACTCATGGCGTCTTCATTCTTTTAAACACAGGCTAAGTCGATTCTCCTGATTCAGGGTCAACAGCTAATCTACTAGCTATTTAAGACACACCCCAAGCTGTCCTCACCCCTGCCTTGACACTAGGCCCTCCTGTTCATCCTTCCTGAGACCAGAGTTTCCTGATAAGTCAGCTCCTGCCCACTGAAGCTTGATTCCTCTGTACCTTGACCAGCTATATTCTCTCTCCCCACACTGTCACCATTTCAACCTAAGGCCTAGGCCTCCTTCTACACATAACCTCCGATGGGCCTCCCAAGCTGGACCGTGCCTGTATCTTTATACCCCTGAAACCAGAGCAGCTACATTCTCCTACTTCAGAGACCATGTCTAACCTACGTAGCTAGTTAGACCCTCATGCTGTTCTTGCCTCTGACTTGGTCCTAGCATCCTGCTACTGATCATCTAACCTAAGACTAAGTCAGACCCCACTCACTACAAGTGGATTGCCTTGCACCCTGACCAGCTACGTTCTCTGCTAACTCTGTCTCCTTTCCAACCTTGGGCATAGCACCCCCGACTCCAGCTCATCTGCTTTGAGATCTCCTGACTAGCCTCCTAAACTAGACCCCACCATGTCTTGATCCCCTTACATCCAGACTAGATACATTCTCCTGTTTCAGAGTCTACACCTATTCTGCCTAGGTAGATTAATCTCCTTCATGCTGTCCCCACACCTGTCTTGGCCTTAGGCCATGATCCTGAGTTTTCTGTCTGAGGCCTCCAGAACACCCAAGTAAGTCAGACTCTGTCTCCTGTCTTGATTCCCCTCTACCCAGATTAAATACATTCTATGCTTCAGGGTCCACACTTAATTTGCTGAACTAGTTAGACCTTTCCTATGCTATCACCATTAGTGAATTAGCCATAGGATCCCTGAACATACCCCTCCACACTGTGCACTTCCCTACTACAGGCCTAGGTCACCTCCTGATCATCTTAAGACATTCAGACTCCTCTGATAAGCCTGACTACACCCACACAGGCTTGGCTTGACTGCCCTGCACCTTGTCAAGCTACACTCTCTCTCCCAGTCTGTTCTCCTTCCAGCCTTGGGCATAGGTCCCCTCCTACCTTACCCTCTTGAGAACTTCTTGTTGGTCTCCTAAGTCAGATCCTATCCACTGCTTCTTGATCTTTTTGCACCCGGACTAGCCTCATTCTCCTATTTCAGGGTCCACAGCTAATCTGTCTAGCTAGTTAGAAATTTCCCATACTACCCCAAATTCTATCTTATCCCTAGGGCTCCTTAAGGTCATCCTGCCTGAGACTACAAGACTACCTTGGTAAGTCAGACTCCACCCCTTGAGGTCTGGTTCCCCTAGACCCTACAGAGCTATATTCCCTCTCTCCATGCTGCCATCATTCCAGCCTTAGGACTGGATCCCACCCAGCTCATCTTCCCTGTGAACACCTGACTAGTCTCCTAAGCTAGACACTGCCTACTTCATCTTGATTCTACTGCACCCTGACAAGCTACTCTCCTCACTCTGTCCCCATTCCTGCCTTGAGCATAGGCCCCATTCTCTTCAACCTTCCCTGTGAACTCATGACTGGCTTCCTTAGCCAGACCCCACCCACTGAGTCTTAATTGCCATGCACCCTGAGACCAGCTACTTTCTTGCATCATGTTGTCCTCATTCCTGACTTGGAACTAGTCTCTTGTCCGCTCATCTTCTCTGAGAATTCCTGATGAAGAAATATTGTATAAAATGCATGAGTATTGAATAAAAATATATAGAGATAATACATTTAAAAATTCTGTTTTTCACATCAACTATTTAATACATAAAGCAATGTTTGAAAACCAAAAGACATGCTATACTTACAATATCCTATATATGTTAACAAGATACTTCAGAGAATGCTGTATGCCATTGAATTTCATCACTATGTAAAAATAATATAATTAAAAATAACACTTGTGAATGGAATATCCTAAAACATACCCTGAATGTTTTCTAACATCTTCCGAATATCCTCCCTGTGAAAAATGAACACAAAATTCTTAAGTGAGGATGTGAAAATTATTGAGTTTGTTTTGAAAGGAATATTACACAGTTTTACAAACAACCGAGTTTACATGAAGCAAAGATGAATTTTAAGACCATTTAGTGATAGGCAAACATAACTTTACATATATAGTACATGTAAATCACCTCAGGTCTTGTTCTTCTTGGGACGAAGTACTGGATGCATCGCTGTCATCAGCATCTGCTGTATTTGTTCAGGATTAACGAGAGAGAGAAAAAACATCAGAAATATTTTACTACAGGATTTCTAAGGGTCTTTGACAAGCAAATGTTTTGATTTGGGTTTGGTTTTAATATTTTTTTATTTCTGAGAAGTTCATAAATGTACACATGTGGTGAAATTAGGCATGGGTCTTGGGACATTTTATTCAGGTATCTGCACAAGTTTTCCAAAAGTGAAAGTCATTTTACTTCTTTAATCAGTCTTGTTGGAAGTGAGGATGGCGCAGGTCAAGAGGGGGTACTGTAGGAGCCTTACATTCCTGTCCTGAGGGAGGAACATCAAGTGAGTGTAAATTCTACAAAGGTGTGAGATAGACAAGTTTTCAGCATCTGAATAATGCTGCAACCTGAAAAAATTGATCTTGTACCTGGGCTGTCCATATGCTCCACCTGCCAAAAGATTAGTAAGACTGTCCCCAGGGTTCAGCACAACCTTTCAGACACCTTTCTGATTTTACCTGATGCTCCTGGAGCATTGTACTCTAAGTCATCATCAGAGTCCCAATCAGCTTGCTCTCTTGGGCGCTTTGAAGTTTTGCAGGTAGCCTTCTTTGGTAGCATTTTGTCTCTTGGCACTAGCCTTAACTTCTAAATCTTGTGATTAAAATGAAACAATAAGAGTTAAATTAGAGTTGAGGAAAAAGTTACCAGGGTTCCACAGTTAGAGACGAGGAGTAACCTCGTTATGCAGGAGCAAGAATGTTCTAGTGGAACACCAGTGTCCTGTGGTGTCCTGTCCTGTAATCAATGCTGGGTGGGGAATGCTCACGTTGTCCAATACACCTCAATCTAAGTTCATTCTGATAAGTTCCTATCCTCCCTTAAGAAAAAGTTGGGTTTTGCATCCTCCCCTCACGTCCAACTTTGCCTGCACTAGTGCTGACTCATTCACCGTAGCCACACGAAGTGAAAAAGCATGTGCTGTACACTAAGACCCTGCCTCCTTGATGAGGATACCATAGGAGTTCCTCAGAGGAACTAGGTGTCGTGAGGCACCATGGCGGACGCACTATTTCACTGTGTCCCATCAGGATTTAGGTGAAAGAATGAACCCTTTCTGTCCTCAGGCACCTCCTCAGGCTGTGTTAGAAACTTCTGGAGAAGATCTGAGGCCAGACTGGGCCCAGTATCCTACTTGGTATCCTCAGCTAGCAACGGTTACGTCACAATGCACCAACAGACAAATAACAGGGTCCAGAGATCCAGCTATCTTTATGTGAGAGCCCTACCCCAAAGTCCCACAGCGACACCCCTAAGTCCCACAGCAGCACCCCAATGTCCCAGATTGCCCAGATAGCCGGACTGAGTGAGCTGATCTTACCACACTCACCTCAACCTGTAGTCTGTGACTTTCTCCTCCGCGTCGTCGACTTTCTTCTCCACAGAATGTGACTCCTCAATAAGAGTCCTTCTGATTGGCTGGCACATTGCGCATGCGTGATCACTGCACGTGTTTCAGTGGTGCGCATGCGTGAGCTGGTGAGCTTTAAGAGTCCCTCGGCTGGTTGGCACAGTGCGCATGCCCATAATTGCGCACGTGTTTCAGTGGTGCGCATGCGTGATCACTGCACGTGTTTCAGTGGTGCGCATGTGTGAGCAGGTGAGCTGTGCGCATGCCTGGCTTGTGTTTGCTGTGCGCATGCTTAAGCTGTGCACCTCCTTGAGTTGTACACAAGCATAAGTGTACACAAACCGCCAAAGTCCCACAGCTGCCCAAAGTCCCAGATTGCCCAGATAGCCGGAATGAGTGAGCAGATCTTACCACACTCACTTTGCCCTGGCTTCAGCGACTTTCTCCTCCGCGTTGTCGACTTTCTTCTCCACAGAATGTGACTCCTCAATAAGAGTCCTTCTGATTGGCTGGCACAGTGCGCATAATTGAGCTGGTGAGCTTTGAGTCCCTCTGATTGGCTGGCACAGTGTGCATGCGTGATCAGTGCACGTGTTTCAGTGGTGTGCATGCGTGAGCTGGTGAGCTTTGAGTCCCTCTGATTGGCTGGCACAGTGTGCATGCGTAATCAGTGCACGTGCTTCAGTGGTGCGCATGTGTGAACAGGTGAGCTTTAAGAGTACCTCTGACTGGTTGGCACAGTGCACATGTGCACCTCCTTGAGTTGTACACAGGCATAAACCATATGTAGTACGCACATGCCTGAATTGTGGCATGGTATACCCAGGTTCTCCGACTGTGTTCTTTAGCTAAGGAATGGTTTATAGCTACTCTGACCTTGGCTGCCTGGGTTTCACTGCCAGTTGCTGGGTGGAAAGTTTTCACAGTGCCTGAGCTTTGCAGGTGACCCAAGGACAGGGACTAGTGAAAGTCCTACCAGGAGTGATCTGGGGGAGCTCGTGCTTCCTCTTGCTTTCTGCCATGTACCATTTCATGCAGAGGAAGAACCCTCAATTTCACTTTGCCTTAGAATTCCCCTAGCAAATGACTGTACTACTAGTTCTCTTACCAACAGCAAATAAGGGTTCCTCTTTCTTACTATCCACTCAGAAAGACTAAAATTGGGGCTGGAGTGGTGGCTCAGCTTGTTAAGAGCACTAGGTGGTTTTCCAGAGTATCTGGGTTCTGTCCTCAGCACCCACATGGTGACTAACAACCATCCAGAACTCCAGTTGCAGCAGATCTGCCCCCCTCTTCTGACCTCTGTGGGCATTTCATGACATAGGTGCAGTTGTATACAAACAACATAATCACACAAGTAAAATAATAAATTATATTTAAAGAAAGTCTAAACTGCATAGTCTCTCATATATGTAGATTAATTTTGGGTAAAGGAGCTGGAACGATGACACAGAGATAAGAATAATTGTTGCTCTCATAGAGGGACTGGGTTCAATTCTCAGCACTCGAAGGTTTACAACCTTCTGTAACTCCACTTCTAGGATATCAGATGCTATGTTTGGCTTTGGTGGGAAATACACCCACGTGATTCTCTTATATGTAGGTGCAGGCAAAACACTCATAAAATAAATACGTTTTTAAAAAAATTGGTAAAGTCTTAAAAATAGCCAGAAAGAGTAAGAGAGGGTTAAAAGAGGTGCTGAGTACCTGGGCGGGGGTGTAGGTACACGTGTTCGGAGACTACAGGGAGGTTACATGAAGGGAGGAGAGGTGCAGACGGTGGGAGAAGAGAGTGGAGAAGAGTTTCTTAAAACAATGTTTGAAAATGTCATAAGGTTATACAATATTTTTCAGGCTAATTTAAAACTTTAACTTAAAATTTAATAACTCCTTCCCATTGTCAGAAGCTGGAAATGTGTCTAAGTACATGGGATTGCCTCATGTCTCTCTCCAGCACCAGAATAAATGCTCACATGTCATTACCTAATGTTCTGCTGCATCCTCTTTTGCTCATTCACACTACTTCCAACTTTCCTTTTCCTCCCTATGTATCTGTGGCTTCTGAACAGTATATTCATCCTGTTTCCTGTCCATGGACTATAAGCAGAGATGCCCTAATAAACTGTGGCTGTTAAATGTTAACCAGTTGGTAAAAAAGATGCATTTGGTAAGCAAAATCAGTTCTACACAGCTGATGTGCAGTACCTTGTCATCAATCCTGTATTACATACTTAGAAATCGGCAGAGAATATATCAACTGCATTCCATCATTGCCCTCTCTTCACATAAAGAAAAAAATCAATATTTGATAACATTGCAGAACTGAGTTATGTTTATTACTTTCATTGTTCTGATGGTTCCATGGATGTATAATGCAAACAAATTTGTAAAATTTTAAATATATTGTTCTAATACCTCAGTATAGGAGTTAGTCCTCAATATAAGAGTAAACAAAATTTAGAGTGACACATGAAAGTCTCTGAGAGGAAAAATATCCAATCCTTTGCTTTTCAAAAGTCACTTTGGTTACTATATAAATTTCTTTTTCGAAAAGAGCTTCATTGAGATAGAACTAACCTATAGTAAATTACTTAAGGTGTGTATCTGACAATAAATGTATCATGCTAGCCACAGCAAATTATCAAATCCACCTCCTGCTTCCAGAATGTCTTCTGAGGCTTTTTAAATGTTTTTACCTATTATTGTCATTTTGTGTTTATTAGTGTATTCTCTGAATGTGCATAATTGTTCCTTTGTCATACAAAGTTTGTGATGTTCAAAAGAGAGTGCTGGATCCCCTAGAACTGGAGTTAGGAATGGTTGTTAGCTACCATGTGAGTACTGGGAACTGACCTTACAGAAGAGCACTTCTGTAAGTGCTCTTAGCAGCTGAGCCATCTCTCCAGCCCCTGAGGCCCCTTTACAAGTCCATCCTCTCCCCATTGCAGTCAACCTAGTATTCAAGCCACCAAACTCTGTTTGACAGTACAAGAGCATTGATTTTTAATTATATTATTTTTAAGTTAGCTAGCAGACTGATGGGTTTCATTACGGTGCTTTCATATGTATATGTATATATGTTATTTATTTTCTTTTTCAGTTTATTTCCCCCACTCTTCTCCCCATCATCTATGATGCATTTGCATTCTCAGTAGCCTAAACAGTTCTCCCTTCTGCTTTCATGTCACATGACCTCTGTCATGTCACATGACACCTGCTCTACTCTTCTCTCCCTATAAGAGCTCTTCCTTCTCTTTTGTGGTCTTTTTCCTATTTTCTTCTCTCTCTCTTTCTGTCTATCAGTCTTTCTCACATGTTTAATCTAGTTTATGCATATGAAAAAATAACATGGTATTCTTTAAGAGTCTAGTTTATTTTACTTAGCATCATAGCCTTCAGTCCTACAAGAGCTCATAATTAGAACTACAGTGCTCAGCAAACTTCCTGCTTCTGTCTTCTGCCTTCCATCTCTGGCTATGCTACTCTACATTGGAGAGCCTTCTTCCTCAAATGTGTGTGGTAATATGAGCTACAGTCCACAAAGACTTGGAAATATCACCTAGATTTCCAAGAAAAGTGTCTCTAAGAAGATCCATGGACAGGATGTCAAGCCTGGAAGACCCTGGAAGGTCATAAATACAAACACTTCCAATAGCAGAGATAACCACATAAATGAGGGATGGATGAATGTCCTGGAGACATAGTGGCTCAACTTCTTCCCTACTAATTGTAGGCCAGACTGTCTTCCCAATATATTCATATGGTGGAACTTTGCCTTTCTGAGCCTGGAGGGTATGGCATTGAGCCAAGGTGTATTTGTCTTGAACCTTAAATTCTAAATGAATTGACCCTATTGAAGTTTATGTTGATTCCAGATGTCTCACTCATTACTTCTTTTCCATTATTCAGTATTTTGAGGATGTCAATATGCATCTAGTGCATTTCCAACCATGGTAGTTTGAAAAGATTTGGCTAATCTAACTTCACAGGCTTATGTCATAAGAGCAGATGGCCTCAGTATAGTCATATCTTATGTAATCAACATTGGATTTAAAAGATGCATAAAAATTACATCTTCTTCAAATGCATCATCATAGACACATTACCTTCCACCTGAGCCCAATGATTTTCTCATTTCAGCATCATCTTTAATGTTCAAGAACAATAGCAGCATCAGTCCAGGGCTGAAGACCTAGAAGTTCCTTGGAAATTTATGGGTGTGAGTCTCTGTTGAAAGACTGAAAAAACTACAATCCAATCTCTTTGTGTGATATCAGACCCATTAGTTGCACTTACTTAAGATGAATGATAATTTCACATATTGGCTGGCCTCCTCTTTTCGCACATTCATTCTCCCTGGGCACTCTACCTATTGTATAGTACCACAAACATTCAAGATGGATTATTTTTCCTTAGTTGCTGTCCTGTTGGGCCTAATGTGTCCAATGGCTGTCTGAGCCTCACTTGAGTGGCCCAATGGCTGTCTGAACCTCACTTAAGTCTCGCGGCCTGTCAAAATGGCCTCTACCAGGCTACAGTCTATGTGGCAAAAAACGATTGGTCCTTCACCCCCTATGTTTTTAGCCGTGCCCTTACCCTACATAAGACATCCTGTAAGCTGCAATAAAGGAGATCCTGCTTGGACAGTCTCCCGGCTCGGTGTGGTTTTTTTCCTCCAGAGTGGAGAGGGGTCTGGGCCATCGACACTCACCATGCTGCTCAGCCCCTGGAGGAGTCCAGCTGGACCAGCTTCTCCACCACCCTACCTACCAGTGATCCCAGCAGATTGGTGCCCTGTGTGAGGAACACGACATGAGCAACAGCTGCTCAACGGAAGAACGCTGTCAGGCCAATCGGTCTGTGGGTGAGTGTACCCCCATAAATTATGGGGCAGTCTTTTTTTAAGTCCACCTCCCCAAAATCCCAAGATTCCATGGTGCTGTTACTTCCGGTGGAAGCCTTTTCTGATGTCTTCACCAACTACCCTGAGAGCTTGGTGCGGGTGGTGCTGATCATCATGGTGAGGCTGCAAAGAGTCACCTTCCTGGCCCTTCACAACTACCTGGGTCTGACCAATGAACTCTTCAGCCACGAGATCCAGCCCCGTTGCTTGTTCCCCAGCCCCGGCCTCCCAATTGGTACCAGCCCAGTGCGTGGCTCTAAGTGCATGGTCAGTACATCGGCCATCTGGAGGTTTCCCTTGTGGCCGCTGGACCCCACTGGAGCCCCTCTGCCTGGACCTGCAGGGGATCCTGTGAAGCCCACATCCCTGGACGCTCCCTCAGGCCCTCTGCTGAGCCGTTGCATCTCCATGCCAGTGGACATCTCACGTTTGCAAGGTGGGCCCCGTTCAGACATTGACATGGCCTATGAATGGGGTCGGATCTCCATGTCCCGGCAAGAAGAGGCCTCCGGGGGATCTCAGACAGCCCCTGCTCGGACCCCCACTCAGGAGCCCCGTGAACAGCCAGCAGGTGCGTGTGAATACAGTTACTGCAAAGATGAGTTGGCCACAGGTGGCTGTCCCTTTGGGCCCTACCAAGGCCGCCAGACCAGCAGCATCTTTGAGGCAGCCAAGCAGGAGCTGGCTAAGCTGATGTGGATTGAGGACCTCTCTCCTGAACAGCAGAGTCTTGCTACATCATGCCAAAGCTGGCACTGTCATCGCCCGTCAGGGGGGACCAGGATGTGAGCTTGCACTTCATTCTCTGGGGCTGCCTGCATGTTTACCAGCGCATGATTGACAAAACAGAGTAAGTGTGCCTGTTCGTGGCACAGCACGGGGAGCTGATGAGGCATCTGGCGGTGCTCACGGGGAAACCCCTCATCTTCACACTACGTGCCTAGAGGGACTGCACCTTCCTGCGGATCTCCAAATCTGACTTCTATGAGATCATGCGTGCACAGCCCAGTGTGGCTGCCAGAATGTCGCCCTTCGTGCACCAGATGGACTTTGCCATAGACTGGACAGCTGTGGGGAGGCTGGTCGTGCACTCTACAGGCAGGGTGACCACTCTGTCTGCACCTACATCGTGCCCAACGGGCAGCTCCCCAGTGTCATCCAATGAGGCAGTGGCAAGAAGGAGCTAGTGGGAGAATACGGCGTGGGGACCTCATTGGTGTGGTGGAAGCACTGACCCTGCAGCCCCGAGCCATTATGGTACACGCAGTGCGTGACACTGAGCTGGCCAAGCTCCCCAAGGGCACCTTAGGCCACATCAAATGCCAGTACCCACAAGTCGTGACCCACCTCATCCACCTGCTGAGCCAGAAAATTCTAGGCAATCTGCAGCAGCTGCAGGGACCCTTCCCTGGCTCTGGGCTCAGTGTCCCCAAACACTCGGAACTCACCAACCCAGCCAGCAACCCGTCTACTGTGTCCATCCGACCCATGTGCGCTGAGGTCCCCATGATGGCCTTCACCCAGGAACTGCAGCATACTCTGCAAGCCATTGGTCCCACACTCCTCCTGAACAGTGACATCATTTGGGTGGCCTGGGGGCTTCTGCGTTGGATAGCATCCAAGAGTTTTGACTGTCAGGGTGGCTGGCCCAGCAGGAAGATGCACACCACATCGTCCTCTACTAGACAGACATGTCTATCACACTCTGGACTGTGTGCTGCCAGTGCCAGGCCAACTGCATCCTCATTATGGACCTGGATGATGAGGAACCCACAGTTGACCAGCTGGAGCAGATGCTGGAGAACACCGCCGTGAGTGCCCTGAAACAGCTGGTCTTACTACATGGAGAGGAGGGTCCTTTAAAAGGAGGAGCATGGATTAAATAATTAGTTTGTAGGTTGTAATGATGTAGACCCATAAGTTTATAAGTATAATTTTATGTATTATATAAATAATTAGTTTATATAATTTTATATATTAGATAATTAGTTTATATTCATAAGTATGAGAAGCACGTGCTAAGTAATTAAGTCTTATAAGTTTACTAGTTTGTAAGCTGTAACAATGTAAGCCCATAGTTTTATAAGTATAAAGTATATGTAATAGGCAATTAGCTTATAAGTAGTGCTATTGTAAACCCATAATATAATAAGTTGTGATCTTTTTTCCTCTCTCATTTTCTTCTTTTTCTTAATTGTTTTTTTACCTAATGTGGTGACCTAATGAGAGGATAAGATCTTTCCCAGCATTGGTAACAGGTAGCAAGAAGTTAGTTCACAACTGATCTTTTCTCACAATTGTGTCCTGTCCACAGGGTTCATATCCTGGTGAGGAAAGGGTTGAATCTTAAGATCTCCTAGTGGGAGACAACCCAAGACAGGGGTCATGCGCCTCTGCTATAATAAGCATGCTGCGTGACACCCAATGACAGGTAAGATCTCCAAGTAGAGAACAACCTAAGACAGGGGTCACGTGCCTCTGCTGTTTATTTTAAAACAGAAGGGGGAGATGTTGAGCCTCATGGGCCCAACGGCTGTCTGAGCCTCACTCAAGTCTCCCGGCCTGTCAAAATGGCCTCTACCAGGCTACAGCTTACATGGCAAAAAACGATTGGTCCTTCACTCCCTATGTTTTTAGCCCCACCCCTACCCTATATAAGACATCCTATCAGCTGCAATAAATGAGATCCTGTTTGGACAGTCTCCCGGCTCGGTGTGGTTTTTTTCTCCAGAGTGGAGAGGGGTCCGGGCCGTCAACACTCACCATCCCGTTCAGTCCCTGGAGGAGGCCGGCTGGACCAGCTTCTCCATCACCCTACCTGCCGCTGGTACCCAGCAACTTTGTAAACTTTGCTAAATAAATCTCTCTAAATGGAAGATCGGTTTCCGTTTTATACAGCTGGATTAACCAGGTCCCACCTGCTAAGGCATGGAGAATAAATTTCCGGAGACAGGGATGTATGTCATAATGAAGTGTGGCCTTAGACAAGCCACTTGTTATGAGGAATAAGGAAGTGGCTCCTGTGGACATGGCTCTTTGCTCTGGCCATGCAGGACACCAGCTTCCACTCTGCATCTGGATGACCTGCCTAAGAGATGGAACATGAGTGACTACAGTTGAGGACCACCCCATAGGGCTATTGGCCAACCAAACTCATATAACACCTTGCATTTCTGTGAATAAGCGAGTTTGCTGTGGCTTGCCCTCAACATGCTTTTCATCCAGCTCCTAGGGTCTTTTCAAAGCTGGTTCACACCTTCTCCACTTCTTGGGTGCCACCGCAGGGCTCCCACCTGGGCCAGCATAAAGATCCACGGAAGTCCTACACAAGGCAGGAGACATTTGGGCCCTCAACATTCTGTCTATATGTCTCAGATGGCATCAATCTTAGGCATTTTGGTTTGTGTAGTGCATTGTGGCTTTGAGTTTCCATTCCAAGGGCCTTTACTTCCAGGGGGACCTTAATCTAGCGCCCCCCCAACAAATGCCACTCTGTCATAATGAGCAATCTCTGCCACCACCAGGAAGCACCACAATTGCAGGCTCTTAAGGCTCTTCTCTTGCAGTGTGACTTGAAAGTGAAACAAAAGGATAAAACAACACCCACCCTTCCCAAGGGATCCCAACATAGGGACATAAATTTGACTTGATTGTATATATATATATATATATATATATATATATATATACACATATATACACTATATATATATACATATATATACACTATATATATGTGTGTATATATATACACTATATATATGTATATGTATATATGCATGAAATTATGCGGGGTGGTAAATGGTATGTAGATAGGGGAGGGAGTCTAAATATGAACAAAATTTGTTAAATGAGTATTACAAAGTTTCATTTAAAAATGCTGTATATCATATATCAAGTGCTTTGTGAGCAAAAGTCGCTAGATTTTTGAGAACTAAATTTGTAAGAACTATCAGTAAGTGCAAACAGAGAAAACTCAAATGTCAAAGATCTCCAATGTGTTTACAAAATATACCTCTTACCCTAGTATTTTAAACCCTATATGTCTTTGTTTTTCCAGTCTTGCCTGACTTTGTCTCATAGTGTTCTTCTCTATTCAGCCCACTTCATATCCACTGGCTCATTTGTTCATCATTGAAAATTGCACTTCATTCAACGGAAGTTGTGGTTGCCTTTCCTTCTACCTGTCCTATATTCTCCTTACAACCCACATGTATAGTGATTGGTTCTTCTACACTTCATGTTTGTGATTAGTCAATCATCACACAGATCACTTCATCAAAAAATATTTCTGAGCTACTCATATACATATGTGTACATATATATGTATATATCAATCATTTTTGTTCCATGCAGTTACATGTTGCAAAGATTTAAGGGGAGGTAAGTTCAAAATGTTCCATAAAGGACATTTTATAAAGAATGTATCCGTCATTCCCTTATTTAGCTACTTCTGTAATGCATGATTTTTTCACAGGACTTTGAAGGAAAGTTATTCTTTTGAGTCAGGCAAACATTGGCTTGAATCATTCAGAAGATATTAAAAATATCAAGGGCCAGAGTAATTGTAGTTTATAGACTATTTTTGTTGCCCTAAAATCAGCAAAGTCTTTCTCTACTACAATATCAGATGCAAATTATCTCCCCACTGTATAGGATAAATAAATTTTTATAAAGCATTATCTAGAGTATGCCAGCAGAATTAATTCCATTTAGAGAAACTGTCTGCCTTCAGACTGTCTAAATTTCTCTATGTGATTTATATATTTTTCTCTTTTTCTACCATGGCCTCATTCATGGATTAAATTGAAAAATTAAATTGAAATTTTGAACAAACCTGACTTTTTGTTCTCAATCTGCACTTATTAACACTTTTTGTTGCCATCAATGTCTAAAAGTTTACTAAGGTTTGAAATTTAGACCCTGCCCAAGATGGTATTTACCCCAGAATGTCCATGGATTTTCACCCCATATAGCCTCAAACCTTTAGAGAAAATGTGGGCAAAGTTCCCCATGCACAATGTTTATGAAGCTCTGGGCAGCTGCTCCCTTTCAGAGCTAAAAAATCATGAAATTATGTCATCAGAAGCAGTTCAATTACCATTGGACCAGCTGCCTTTTTGTGTAGACAGATTTATCAAAGGGTTGAATGCTGAGAATAAACTGAAGTATAGAGACATTGTAATTATGAATTCCAAATGGAAGAATTCATAACCAAAGATATCATCACAAGAGAATGCATCTGAATGCATGTCCTCTGATCCCCTAATATTAAATATCTCTATAACACAAATAGACAATTTATCTGCTCTGTCAGCATTAAAACATGTATCTCACATTCCTGATTCTTTCCTAAACTAAAATGCAGAGGAATACACACACACACACACACACACACACACACACACACACACACAGAAAAAGAGACAGAGACAGAGGATTTTTCACTTAATTTAGCTCTTGAAGATAGATGCAAAATGCATATGGACAGAAACTTGTCATTGCAAAAAACCCAGAACTATTGTTCTACATTATTTTGAATATTACAAATTGTTATGAAGTATTCTTAAATTATGTGTTTATGAGACTGCTAATTATTATAAGGCTGCATTAAGTGGGATTAGCATGTAAAAATATCTAGAGTTGCATCATTGAATGTGTAATGGAAATGTCCTATGTTCTACTTCATTTTGGCAGTATTAAGAGCCTTTTACATACAACATCAAAACTTCATTTTACAATTAAACAGGCATAATTTGATTACTTAAACCTTTTAACACTGCACAACAACATATTTATTCTTTCTAAGAATAGCAACCGTTTTTTGTTAAAACACATGCTATGAATTTCCCCTGAAATTGTCAATTTTTTTTCCTCTTTCTTGGTCTGTATATTCTTTCTTAGAGCTTATTTTTTAAAATATTTTTATTGAGTCATTGTGTGTTTCATACAGACCATCTCAATCGATCTGGTTACCTTAATATCCCTTTCCCCACCAACACTTCCTTTTAACCCCCTAACTGGAATCCATGCATTCTGTCAAATGTGTTAAGGTCTTTTTTGTGTCAGGTTAGTGTCCCTAAGTGACCTCAGTGCAGGTTCATCCACTGAGGTCCAGTCAGCCTACCTAGAGTCCCTCACTTAGGAATATTAGTCCATCCTTACCAAACAGTAATCAGTTGCCAATATTTTTTAAGCAAAGTTTGGGGTCTGCCTCCCATTTCTCCAGTGCCATGCTGAGTTTCTGTCTGCTTCCTTTGCATGGGTCTTGAGCATGCCGAAACGATTGCTTTTATAGTTTCTTTAAACTTCAAGCAATATTCAATTATTTTATATTCATGTCCCCCGATGATTTTCTTCATTTTGGTAATGTTGTGTGACCCTCATAGTGTGTACTTACACAAATCTTGATAATATAGCCTATATGATATAGACTATTACTCCCAGACTACAAAATTGCATAGCATGTGCTGAATAATTTAGGTAATTGTAATGTGATGATATTTTGGTATTTAAATATATCAACCATGCTAAATGTGCTCAATGACAGGAAGAGATTTCAGTACTATTACAACATTATCTGGTCAACATATTGGACTGTACATACTAAATTGTGACAAATGTTATAAAATATTCATAAAGTAGGGGACTCCAATATGCTTGTGTGATAGCAAAATGGGAAATTCTAACCAATTCTCAAGTCTGGGGAAGTGAGAGAAAAGCAAAGAGCATAGAAAGGAAAAGCCACAAATCAAGGACAAAAAACAGGAACCAGAAGCTAAAAGATATATGAGTTTCCACAAGGAGGGAGTTGAGAACTTTGGTCAGTACTGTTAGCATGCAACCCAACAATTATTCACTTGATTGCACAACAAAACAGTCTTTGCTAAAGATGAGAAAAAAAGAATTGGTGAATGGTAGAGGCTGAAGCAAACTAAGTGAGGTACAGAGAAATGGGCAGTAGCTACTACCCAATTATCTAAGCCTCTTTCCTCTTTGAGAACTGTGGTCTTAGAAAGAAAAAGTATTTTCTTTCTCAATCACTGTAAGGGAAGTTAGAGAAATTCACATTTCTAACCACTGAAATAAGTATTCAAAGGTCACATGGTATACAAGAAGTGGATCTGAGGCTGAAGCCCTTTCTGTTTCTTGATTGCAAACTGAATGTACCTTGTACTACCTCTACTCAACTAGTATATTGTAAATATGCCATCAATATTTAAGGCGGGCTTTCCTGAAGGAAATTGTTTACCAATCTGTCAATAATGTGCAACTTTAACTTTAGAGCAAATTTCACTACCTGGTAAGATTTTTGAATGAAATTCCACTCTGGGATGCCTGCTTTCATATACAGATTCTTAACAATAGACTTACACTTCTGTCTTTAATTAGTATCAGTAACACAAACACATAGAACTGATTGGGTATATAAATATCTATGTTATCATCAGTAATTCTTTTTGAGATCATAAATATATATTCACATGATAAGCATACATTTATTTGATGGTAAACATTTTATTCCTTTCAATAGGCTCCTAATTTACAAAGAAATTTTTATGTATTAGCATATAAAGTAATGTGTTTCATCATGACATTTCCATGCATGTTTTGTTTTTGATGATTCTAGCTAACATCACTCTCCTCATTTCTCTTAGTCAACCTTCTACTTACAGTAAACATACACTTAAAAAGCAAAAGAAACCTAAGAAAACTAATTCTGCAGAATCCAATTTTAATTGTTTCTGGCATGGTAATATACTACTGTGAAACATCTATCACGATCAGCTACTGAATAGAAGTGCTAGAATGGACTAGAAAGATCCATTTACCCACCAGTTCTGAATTTATGCTTAAATAGAGTTATAGGACATGGAAGAATCAAGGTGGTATCACTTCTGAAGCTTCATCCCTATTCACTTGCTTTCTTAGCACTGAAATTTTCTGTACGCAGTATAAGATTGTCAAAGTAATCAACACTCTTTCCCATCTGTGATGTCTTCAAGCTACAGTAAGGACTGCCATGGCAAAATATATGCCCCCAGGTGGAATAGAGTCACAAAAACACTCTCATTGCATTTAAGGCTGTCTCTATAAAACAGAACTCAGGCCTGGTACTATTAACTGGTTCCCAAACCCACTACTAGCTAGGTCATAAACCCTAGGGAAGAATATAATACTAATATTTTGTTAAACAGACATAGCAATAAATGATCCCCTAAGTTATTATCTAAACCCATTCATTAATGTGTCTTTCAAACTGCATCGTTAATCTTCTAATCTTTCCTTAAAAACTAGTATATTTAAAGTAATTTCTTTCTTGTTTTTAATATTTTATTTATTATTTTTTATTTTATGTGCATGAGTGTTTTGCCTGCATGTATGTAACTGCACCACATGTGTTGTGCGGTGTTCCACAGAGTGCAGAAGAGGGCATTGGTTCCCCTAGAACTGGGGTTAGAGACAGTTGTTACCTGCCATGTGGGTGCTGGAACTTGAGCGTGTGTCTTCTGGAAGAACAGCAAGTTTTCTTAACCACTGAACAATCTCTTTAGCTCCTAACATAATTTATGACTAAATCATGTTAAGTTTTATTTTTTATCTTTTGAGAAGTTCATACATTTGTACAATATTTATATCTCCACCCTTCAAAGTCTTCCCACATCCTCCCAGTCCTGCTCAATTTTGTGACATCTTTCATTATATAAGTGTGTGTGAGTGTGCCTGGGTGTGTGTGTACATGTGTGCCTGTTGTGCGGATGTGTGCATGCATGTGCATGAGTGTATGTGTGCGTGTGTGCGTGGGCATTCACAAGTGTGCACGCATGCGTTTATGTGTTTGCATGATGTCTGTTTAGTGGCAGTTGATGTGTATGGGTTTAGGGTTGATCACTTTGGATTGGCTAACTTGTCACTGGACTCATCCCTGTAGAAAACAGAGTCTTCCTCCTTCAGCAGTGCACAGTATATATCTTCAGATTATTGAGGACAGAGTTTCTTGATTTTTTTCAAAATTATTTTCAGTTGTTCCTATTTATCTTAATCAGTGTTTAATGACGTCCAAACTACTACTGACTTGTCCAAGCTAAAAAGTGTGTCTTTTTGTTATTTGATCTACTTGTAATGCCAGAGTTTTATGTCTTTCCTATGTAAATGGTGTCCTTGTTGTCAGGAAGCAAAAACATAAGGTTTCCACCGAACCAGGATGTTATGTATGCTTATTATCACTTCACTTTCAATCTTTCCTTTTATCTCTCCCCTACTTTCTTTGTCTCTTTCTCTTGTTCTCCAGGTTTCTCTTCATATCTCATTCTCTAATAAACACATACACATATGAACAAGCACACACATATTAACATTTTCTTTGTAGTCACCAGGAAGAATTAAATGCTTTGATTAGATCTCCTCTATTTTCAAAATTACTCATGAATTATTGACTTGGATCATATACACTGAAGTTATTACTGGGAAATGTAATCTGTATTTAATAACAAAAATGTGGATCCAATTCCACTATCAGAAACATGTCAAAATACTTTCTCTTTATGTGCTCAAATATCTGATGCCATTGAGCACACTGCACTTGTTTCTGGATTTGTGGTATGAATATCTGTGTTATGTATTCATTTTTACAAATATACATGTACATTATCTTTACATTTAAGAAGATTGCATATACCACTGACTTTTTAATCAAGCACTGTGTAAGGTATACATCTTTGAGGGATATGGAGGGTGGTGATGCAGATCTGTGACAGAGCACTTGCCTGACATGGACAGTATCCTGGGGTGTGATTCCCAGCATGCTACAAGTGGAGACAAGAATAAAGGAATGGAAGAGAGAGAAAGAGAAAGAGAAAGAGAAAGAGAGAGAGAGAGAGAGAGAGAGAGAGAGAGAGAGAGAATATTAAAAAAGGAAAAAAAGGTGCAAGCAATTAACTACCCTCTAATATTACACTACAATGTTTCCTTTGTGTTGTAGCAGTCTTTGGGAATGATAAAACTTTGGTTTTAATGGGGCTGGAGAGATGACTCAGCAGTTAAGAGCTGAGTGGCTATCCTTGCAGAAGACTCAAGTTCAAATCCCAGCACCCACATGATGACTAACAACTGTTCCTAACTTCAGTTTCAGAGGATTCAATACCCTCTTCTGTCCTTCTCAAGTACTGCACAACATGTGCACACTTACATACATGCAGGTATAACACTCATATACATAAAATTAAATAAACACACAGTATGGTGTTGAGTACAAAACAACTTTGATTTTCAGATGATATGATATCTTTTTGGATGAAAAAAATAAGCAGGTGCTATTTCAAAGGTACAGTGTCATTCTAAGTCATTCTGCCATGTGTGTAACATTTTACATCTAACCCTGTTTAAGACAATGTTAATTATATTAGAATTCATTATAAGTAGTTATAATGCTAAAATTCTTGTAGATTATTTTTTGTATGGTTTGTGTTTTTCAGCTTTAAAGTTATAGTGAAAAGAGAAGTCCACAGTGCCTGGAAGTGTATACTAAGTTCATAAACAAAGGAACAGGTTATTAGTCAATTAAACAAAGGCTTTTTTAATTCTTACTTTGACCAAAGCAAGGCGAAATATAGTCATCCAAATATTAATCACAGAGGAACTGTGAATAGAGGGATAAACAGAAAACAGTTAGCAATACTGCATAAATAACACAGTCATATCAGCACGTGTAATAAGTTTTAGTAGAGTAAAAATAGAAAAAAATGTTAAGAGGTTGTTGAAAGCTACTTAAATATTAAAATGCCATTATAAGTTGCATACAGGAAATATATTTTAAGATGAAAGATATTGGGTGGTTGAAAGTCAATGGATATCAAAACTATCTCCCAGGAAAATATAACCCCATCAAAGCTAGAATGGTTTTGTGAGAAGTGAAATTTAAGGCAAAAGTATTTGCAGGATGGAAAAGAATTGGCACATCATAAATCAGTCAACACAGAAGGAAGACTTTCCAAAGCACAGTCTGAAGAATGAACACTAGGTCTATTGAAATAAGCATGAAAAATGATTCCTAAGTCAAGAGACATTAGGGAACACCTTTTAAATACACCCCAATCCCTTTTGGAAATTCAATGTAACTCTACTTAAGATTAAGATATTCCATATATTATAAGAAAAATCAGTTGCATCTTTATTACTTTCCTTTTCAGAAATCTACTTAACCATTGGACCTTTAAATGTATTTTCACATAATACCTGTTGAGAGAGCTGTGTTTCTTCAAAGAGCTCCATATCTTGTGTTCAGCAAAGTACCTAAAAAGTTATGAATTATTATCCAATTTCTGGTGAATATATTACTTGGGGTTGTCTATATGAGCAGAACTAATATAGTAGTGGTAGTCCAACTTACTGGAGAGGCCAAAAGACTGGTAGTTGCTCATTCCATGATTTTTGATGTGTCAAAATTCCTAATCTGACACTGAAGGCATGAGAATTCACGGAGAAGTACTGGCCTTCAGGCCATGTTGGAAACCTGAAGAAGCCATTTTTAATGCCAAAAAATGAATGGTACTGAAACAGGATACAAGAACATTCCAGAAGGAGTGAAGACATCAGACAAAAGCAATAGTTTACTCTGCCATGTCCTTTTATATTGTCTGCCACCAGAAGATGCTATCTACATTTAGAGTGGGTCTTTATATTTTAAATAATCTGATCAAGAAAGTTCTTTACAGTAATGCCCAGCAGCTCGTGCTGTAGTTGATTCGATCCAGTTACATTTATAAAAATGATTACCCATAATAGTAAGCAACTGTATAAATACAGAGACAGAAGCAGTACTTCTTAAAATGTGATTACCACTGCCTCAAAAGGTTAAATGCCCCATGATTCACCTTATATATAAGCACATAAACAAGATTAATGGAAGACAGAATTGCCATATTAAATCCGCCTCCAAAACTAGAAAATACTCTTCCTTCTAGCCCATATGGTAAAGAAAAAAGTATGTTTAGGGTGTATTCCCTTTTTGATATATCCAAGAATGTTAGTCAGGCTAGATGATAAATGCTAATATATCAAGGAGACCCTCCTCATAAAGTTAAAAATAGTTTAATCAATTGGTTTGAGAATGTAGTCCACAAAACTGTTACTAAATATGGGGCCGCATGAAAATGTCTAAAGCTAAAGGAGAGAAACAACCAATCAATTCCTAGAAATTACCATTACAAAACAAAATGTAAGCCTGGGAGGCTTAGGAGTCAGAAAAGGGAGTGAGTTATGCAGACAATAATGAGAGTAAATTTGAATAAAATCCAATGCAAATGATAAAGACTTTTTTGAGTGACTCTCTTGGTACATCTGAGGGCTAATGCAAAATGATCATTTAAGTGCTTTAAGGTAGAATATGAAATAAGCATAAGTATTCTTACACAGTATCATTAGGTTATCACTATGTATTGTGAAGAAAGTTTCCAAGAACACAGATGCAAAGAAGATCCAAAAGCTTCTAAAAATTTTTACCAGAAAAAAATACAAAAGTCAGTATGAATTCATCTATAAATTTTACTTACCAAGAAACTTTTATGAAAGACCTTGGAGATTTTAAAATGTAACAAATATAAATATCTTAATAGACATATATTTTTGTGTGTGTGTATTTCTTGAATTGAATCTTTGTGTATTTCATACAGAACATATAAATCAATCAATCTTAACCATCTTTATACCTCCCTCATAACACCTCGATTGGAATCCAGACATTCTGTCATCTCTATTAATGTCTTTTGTGTCAAGTTAGTGTCTCCAGATGTTCCTCAGTACAGGTGCACCCTCTGAGATCCAGTAAGCCTATCCTAACGTCCCTTGCTTTAGGAAGATCAACTCTTCCTCATTCAATAGTAATCAGTTGCCTATATTTCTCCATCTAAGACTGGAGTCTGCTCTCTGTTTTCCTAGTTCTATACTGGGCTTTTCTCTATGTGAGTTGAGTTTGCATGGGTCCTAAACTTGCTGTCACCATTGCTGTAGGCTCATATGAGCAGAACTGCAGGAGCTTGTAGGACCCTATTTCCATATGGTCATGCACTTCTTCCCTGGCTCTTAAAATCTTTCCATCCCCTCTTCTGCAATGGCCCCTGAGCCTTGGGTGGGTGAGTTTAATATAGGAATCCTGACCAAGGACCAACATTGTTCAGATTCTTAATCTCTATTCTTTGGGCATTTTTTACTGTTTCTTTCTGGCCCACTGTTGCATGAAGGAGCTTCATTAATGAGAACTGAGATTTTTGTGTGTATTTTTATAGAATTTTTTATGTGTTTCATACACAGCACCTTAATCTTTATAATACCTTCCACAATGATATTCTCCCATAGCCCATCCCCCACACACTGGATTTGATGCATTCTGTCATTTATATTAAAGTCTATTGAGTCAACTTAGTGTTGCCAAATGCCCCTCAGTGCAAGCTAGTACACTGGGGGTCTAGTCAGTCTTTCTAGAGTCACTCCCTTAAAGAAGATCAGTTCTCCTTCGCCCAGCAATAATCAATTGCCCAATAGTTCAGCTACGATTGTGGCCTGATGCCCATTTCCACAGTACTATACTGGTTTTTGTCTGCTTGAGTTTGCACGTGTCCTGTGCATGCTGTCATCATTACTGTAAATTCATATGAGCAAGGTCCCATGAACCTGTAGGACTGTATTTCCACATGGTCATGCACCTGCTTTTCTGGCTCTTACAATCTGTCTGTCCCCTCTTCCAAAACTGTCCCTGAGCCCTGAGTGGGTGAAGTTTAATATAGGACTGTCCAAGGACCAACCATAATTCTTAAGAATGTTTCCCCCCATGACTAAAACACAGATATTTAGATAATTCACACAAAAAGTTCCATCACTACAAATTTTAACAATGACAAAAGATAATAATGGATATCAGGTGGAAAAAATGTAATTTTTGGAAAACAGATGAAATTAGGTTAAGACTCTAGGAACAAGAAAAGAGGGATAGATTCCTTCAAGCTATTGTGTAAGTTGAGAAGACTTGTTAGGCAAGAGAGGAAGGAATCCTTGTCTAAGATTCTGTTAATCATAGAGAAATAGTTTTCTGTTGTAAGTTTCTCAGACTCCCCAAACAAAAGTCAAGTTGGAAGTCTAGCCTATTCTTTATTCACCTCCCTATGATCAAGTCCTGTTGATTTAAAGCTACTAGATTTGGATGTTCATTTAGATATATTGTAATTTCTCATTTTTTTCTCCTTGAGCAATGATAACCAAATGAGGAATAACAGTCCAATGAGATAATCAAGAAAAGTTTCCTAGACAAGAATGGGGCCCAGTTTTATTAACCCACTTTAATCCCATGGTATTCAGTAGACTCTGTCATTACTGCACTTTCCAAACAAAAGACAACTTACAAACATCCATTAAGCACAAGTTATATCACCAAAAATAGTTGGGAGTAGACAGAATTCATTACTTTGTACAAATTTTCTAGCTTTCCTGAAAATCTGAATATGGTCATTGTTTCCATTGAAAGAACTAGAGTAAGAAATCTTCTGCAATATAAAGCTTACCTTATTTGAGCCAAAATAATTAATCACAGGTATCTTGAATTATTCACACTGAGTATCTCCTGGTATTATTATTATTATTATTATTATTATTATTATTATTACTATATACAGAGCAAGGTAATGCCAAAATCAAAACACTTTTGCATTAAGCAAGTTAAAAATCCAGGAAACTATAAACTTGCTGTCAAATCACCATAACATAGTTGATTATATTACATCTTCTAATAAAAAAGCTATCATTCATTCAATAAGTGCTTAATATTCATTATATACAAAGACTTAGAAGCATTAA
Source organism: Eospalax fontanierii (assembly GCA_035773235.1). Classification (NCBI taxonomy): domain Eukaryota; kingdom Metazoa; phylum Chordata; class Mammalia; order Rodentia; family Spalacidae; genus Eospalax; species Eospalax fontanierii. The sequence continues at coordinate 129,852,891 of CM069525.1, read as the reverse complement.
GTACCATAAGAGCAAATAATCCCATTGTTTTTAGTGCTAACTTTAAAAATTATTTAAAGAGTACATAATTCAATCAATAAATGAATAAATGAGATAAAGACTTTTGAAATGAAGAAGTACAAATGATCCATATATATATATATATATATATATATATATATATTCTTAATTCTTGGCAAACAATGAATTACAAAGCAACATTACATTTAGATCCGATCTTCTCCCAGCCAGAACACAAGTCAACAAGTCATCAGGGAAAAAAGAAACCAACAAATGCTAAAGATTTGGGGAAAGTAATCCTTATACAGTGATAACAAGAATGCAAAGTAGCCTATCCACTCTGCAAATTAATATAGCGGTTTTTAAAAAAACTTAATGATAGAACTACCATATGACTAAGCTCCACTGATTCAGATATATATCCAAAAAACCAGTTAGCTTGCTTTAGAGACAACTGTATATTCGTGTTTAACATGTACTGTTCACAATAAAAACGTTATTAAGTCAACCAAGCACTTATCAACTGATGAATAAATTGTGTGTGTGTGTGTGTGTGTGTGTGATTGATTGTATTCATTCACAAAGAACAAAATAGTGTCATTTAGAGGAAGGTGGATCAAACTGCACGTCATTATGTTAAATGAAATAAGTCAATCCTACAAAACAAGAATAGTATTTTCTGTGTTGGACTGAGGAGGCATGGAGAGTAGAAGGGGATTATAGTTGAATTGGGAGCTATTAGAAATGTGAAAGGAGGTGAAGCTGCAATGGGGAGGATGATAAGGAAGAGTAGTAGAGGGAGTAAATATGTTCAAAATCCACTCCTTGTATAAATTAAAATGTCTTAGTGAAATCATTCCATTGTAAAATTAACGTACACTAATAAAAGTGAAGGTAATATGTTAGGCACTGCAGCAGGAACACACACAAGACATTGCAATGCTAGCATAAAATTTATTTTCTTTTCAAAATTATTTTTATTGATTGATTAATATATATTTTATTGAATTTTGTGCATATGATACATCTTAATCATATTTAGACTCCCACTTCTATCTGCATTCCCCCATCGTCAGCCTGCAGCTTTTCATGCATTCTGTTATATATGTTAAGGTCTGTCGATTTAAGTTAAGGTACACAGATCTCCCTCAGTGTAAATTCATCCACGGGGATCTAGTAAGCCTATCTAGAGAGTCTTCCTTAAAGAAGATCAACTCTCCCTCACCTAGCAGTAATCAGCTGTATATAGTTCCTCAGCTATGGTTTCGGTCTGCTGCCCATTTCCTCTGTTCTATACTGGGTTTTTCTCTGATTAATTTTGCATGGGTCTTGTAACACTATCACTATTGTTGTAAATTTATATTAGCAAGTTCCCAGAAGCCTGGATCACATTGTTTCCTTAAGGTTATGCACCACCCATGCCCTTACAATCTTTCTGCCTCCTTTCAGCAATGATCTCTGAGCCCTGGGTAAGATTTGATATAGGAGTTCTATCTAGGGATATGTACTCTGCAGTCTCTTACTTTGACCAGTTGTGTCCTTTTGTATTCACTGTTCTCTGTAGCATGAGGAAGACTTCACTTGTGAGAGTTGAGGGATGTATTAGTATTCTCTTTTCCCCTGTTCTGCTAGATTCCATGAGTCTTAGGTGTAGAGGTACTATAAGGTTGGGCATCTCATAGACAGTCTCTGTGTGTGATCAGTTGTGGAATTCTGTAATAGTCTCCATCAGTTGCAAAAAGAGGCTTCTTTGATGAGTGGTGACATGAATACTTAGACATTAAAGGATCAGGTTCACACTCTAAATTTAAAATTTATTTTCACTCAGGAAAAGTGTATTGAAAATATTTTTGGAAATGTACTTTAAACCTATGTGAATGAATTGCAGAAATATTTTGTGTCCAGAAACAACCAGTTTCAGAACATATATACAAATATATAGCATTTAAAAGGTTTTAAAAATATACAAAATAATATAATTCTTACATAAATTTACAATATAAGTATAAAATGTAAGAGAATAATATACACAAAAATCAATGTATCTATTGTTTCTGTTGGTAGCAGTAATTGTTGAGTATTCAATGGAATTGACGTTTTGTCTCCTAAGACCAGCTTTAGAATCACAAATTTTTATTATTATTTCTTTTTCAATAAATAAGTTATTGCTACTTTTAAAATTATTTGCAAAAGTATTGGTTATAGGAAACTGAACTCTTATGCAACAATATTATATATTCAATGATTATGAAAGTGTTTGTTTTATGTTTATGCTTTTTCTTTCTAAAACATCTTTCAATGGAAATTTTAAAGAATGTATTATTTTCTATTTCTGTGTCTCCTGTATATCTAATGCTACATAGGCTTTTGGAAAATAGAGCAATGGCATAATTATTAACCAAAAATGTAATTTCACAGTCTCATGTATTTCAAATTCTTCAAAGAAGTATTCTCCAGTTGTCTAAAACTCTCTTGGTATGATTGACTTGTTCAAATTTGGATCTAAAGAAGGATCACGATTTGGTATTTGCTTGTCAGATCTCTAGTCTCTTTTAATCTAAGATATCCTTCTCTCCCACTGATTTTTTCATGGTATTGACTTGCTGCATTAACTGGGTCACTTACTATACATGGTTGATTCTGCATTCTTTTCATAAGTATTCAATATTTCCACATTTTACAATATTTATGACTCTGTTACATTGAAAAGGTTAAGTATGGCACTCACACAATTGCTGTCCATTTGATGTATGGTGAGATGATAAAAATAGAGAAAGGAAACTGACACTATGTTTACCGTTTTCAAACTTAGGTCTGGATCTCTTTTGACTAAGGAAAAGACTTGTATAGTGCATGAGAATATTTGTGTACCTTATTAAAAGAGAGAGATGCCTATGCCAGACACGTTAAATAGTGAGAATTTGGATGAAGTGGCAATTTCTGAAAGCATACTCTGTTGTTTCTCTAATGATAATATTTTAATATTGTTGGAATAAAATTGTATTTAAATTCAGCTAATGTTTTATGACAACTACTATATGAAAGACATTCTTTTGCACTGTGCTAAGAATGGGAACCAAGAGACTTATTATTAATTACAAAAACTAATAGCTGATAATTATATAGAAAATTAACTATATAGAGTTATTTTATCTATCTAAACACATCTATGACCTACCGTATTTCCTATTATAAAAAAGATGCTCAGAGGGATTATATGCAAGGTCTCATAGCTGGTAAACAATTTAAAAAGTGTACTTAAATCTGTTTGAACTTGATCTATTTGATTTACAAAATGAGATTTTGAAGCACTTTATTTTGCTATACTGCCTTATATATGAGTTGGACTCAGATCAGAAGTTTAGCAGCTGTAGGTTCCTGATATAGGGCAAAGCTTGATTAGGCAAAGCCTTCAGGTTGACACCCAGCGCTAGCTTCTGGGATTTCAACTTACCTATTTCCACCTACATCATTGCATGATAGCTTCATGCAGTTTAGTAAAGTCTGAACACTAAACTTAATTTTTTTATGGTTTTCTCTACACAGCATGCTGAAATGCAACAGCTTTTCTTTGTTTTCCAGAAGGTAGGCACTATGTTTGCAGGGAGAATTTCCTGGTGATGGAGTCTGGGCACTTTTGACTGTATTCAACCCCATCTGTAGCCTAGTCTTTGAAAATCTGGGCTTCTGCTACTAAAAAATATGATCCTGGAATACTCCATAGATTATGGTTACTGTACGAAGAATATTTCTACTAGAATTATGTTTTTCAACTACATAAGAAACATTTCTGACATTTCTAACTTGTAATAATGACTTTTAGTTTTCTAAATGACTTTACTACACAGCAAACAATACTAGACAAAGAAAGCTTATAATTCGGAAGTTATCTGGTAGACCCTCACAACAGCTTTAAAAGTCCACGAACATTGCTGTCACCTGTCTCAACAGAATGCTCCGAGGTTCAACTCTGGTTCATATCAGTTGGCAACAATAAAGCAATATTACTTCTAACTCCTTTATTTAGGAATAGTAAACCAATGATTTTCTGAGAACTACACGCAGAATTATTACACAAATATTATTAACTGATAGTTCAATGCTGGAATTGGTGCCTATCTAATATTTGATTGTAAATGATTTATCTATCTTTAGTTAAAAGTTTTAGGGCAACCATGGATAACACACATACACACATATATTTATATATTTACACACAACATTGTGTGTGATATAATGATATTAAGACAATGTTGGACATCGTATACAATGATACTCCCATAAAATTGCTTGTAGACTGTTATCTTAGTTTGTGCATGTACATTGTATCATGTTCATATAACAATGAACTTGCATAATGATGCATTTTCCAGAAATTTTTCCCTTTTGTTAAAATATGTGTGGCTCAGTGTGTGTGTGTGTGTGTGTGTGTGTGTGTGTGCGTGTGTGTGTGTGATATCAGACATTAGAGAATGTCAATTTGAAGCATACATTTTTTGGAGAAAACTGTTAGTGCACTTACAGGGTCTTTTAATTTTAAACTATCAGTAACTCAATAATGAGTAACAAATCATACTATCATTTTTATCTTAAGATACCCCCATAAAGATTTTTTAAATCATATATATTAAGGACTTTTGAGTCAAGTTTGAATCCCTCAGTGTGAGTTCATCCACTGAATGAACCTATCTAGCATCACTCCCTTAAAAAAAAAAAACCCTCTCGTTCATTGTCAATGTTCCTCAGCTAAAGTTAGAGCCTCCTGCTCATGTCCCCAGGATAATACTGAGTTTATGTCTGATTGAGTTTGCATGGATCTTGTGCATACTGTCACCATTGCTGTTAGTTCATATGAGCAATTTCCCAGCCACCTGGAAAACTTTGTTCCTTGTGGTCATTCACAATGCCTGGCTCTTATAGATCACCTGCCTTCCACAATAGTCCTTGTGAGGTTTAGTATAGGAGTCCTATGCAGTAACACACACTCTGCAGTCTCTTGTTCTCTAAAAGTTTGCCAGTTGTGGCCTTATGTGTGCATCACACTCTGTCGTATGAGAACACTTCACTGTGGTCCATGAGCCTTAGGTGCAGAGTTTCCACTGTAGATGTGTCACATAAGGATGGGCATCTCTCAGACATATATTTTCTGTGTGTGACCAGTTGTGGAACTCTAGTGTCCATCTGTTGCAGAAACTTCTTTGATAAGTGGTGTGAGGTACACTTATAGAATGCATGAAATCAGATAGGGGTGTATGGCTGGATGCAGATAGGGGAGGGAATCTAAATATAATTAAGATGTATTATGTGAAATATATACCAATTTCATCTCAATATATAGCAATTTTTTGAATAATTTTAAAGTTAAACGAATTTGTTCACACATTTTAAGGAGATACCATTCATATACAATAAAGTACAGTTACAGTGACTAGTTTGCTGCACTCTGCAGCATGTTTTTGATATTTATAAGTTGTGTTCTGTACCCATATTCCAATTTACTCCATTTCACTTTTGTATGCATGGCAAATTTTCTGATCATATAATAATATTTATATTATTTCCAGTTATGTGTTAAGAATAAAGCTGAAATTAGCATTTTTGTGTAAGTTTCTATAGATATAGATTCTTGTCCCTTGGAAAGGAGTTAGAAGACAGTATACTGGTTCATAGGGAAGTATGGGATGGACAACCTCTTAAGAAAAATTACTCACTGTTTTAGAGTGTCTATAGCATTTTATGAAGTGTTTGTTATATATATATCTACTTCATCTGATTCCTTATCTTCTTACTAGTAACTTAAGTTAGCTATATGTTTTGTAGATGGAGATACTAGTATTTAGGAACATATTGTCTTGACTTATATAAATAAATCACTATCAACTCCAGGGTAATGCTTAGGTATACCATCCATTTCATGCTAAGTTTCATGGCAATGTTTAGTTTATCATCATATATACAAACAGTGGAATGTTACAATAGAAATTAATTAGCCACTGATTCATACAGAACTATGAATCTCAAAAACATTATGACAAGTGCAGAAACCTCATAATTTTTCAAATGTCAAGGTACATTTTTTTCATGTGGACCTTAAGTTTGCATAGCAGTGTTTATTGAAAAAAAACCAGCATTTGCACAAAATTTGTTGAAAATCAGTGAAATACAAAAATATATTCCAACATATATGCACATATTCATTTAATTATCTATCTTTACACTCAGCATTCACTATCATGATGGTTTTAGCTTAATATAAATTTTTGAAATCAAACAGTTGTTCTGTTTTGTCCTTTAAGACTTTTCATCCATTCTAATTTCTGTAAGTTTTCAGATTAAGAATCATCTTACATACACAAAATACTGTTCTTCACATTGTAAACGACATACAAAGTAGTCAGTATCCCTCCAGTCTCTTCTGAAATACTATGGAATACATTTCTGACAGCATAGATTATAGTCATTTTAGATATGTGAGGTATTTTGCAAGTGTTTCATAATGATATCCAGTAACTGAATATGAAAAAGATTGCTAAAATACCCTGTATTGTGTGAAATTCCAAATATATATCATATAGTTATGCATGTTTTATTATATTTGTATGTCTGTATACACACAGAGAGAATCTTTATTATTTCAAAGAGCACATCTGAATACATTCCTGAAAGGTCAGTCTTTCGGAAGTTTCCCTACTTAAAAGTTTCATAGAATATTCACTGAGGACATTCAAGATAAAAAATATGTGACAGTAAATGAAATAGGTGGAGGAAAACATTATGCCTTTAGCCAAATCTATGTATGGCATTAAGTTAAAATTTTCTGTGCTTTTCCCTTCAGGAAAAGTGATGTTAAGTTACTTTCAAGGGCACAACAAAAAGATCATATACCATAGCCAAGCTGATATATTTCAGAGTTGCATGGTTAGAACAACGTAACTAAGTAAATCGGATCCATCAGATCCATTCCACAGCCTCAAAGATAAAAACCACGTTATTATATCAATAGTTGCAGAAAATGCCATTAAGAAAAACTTACAACACTTCATGGCAAAATTAAGGGAGTGAAAATGGATGGAACTTACCTAGAATAGTTTGCCCAGCAAAATTGTTGATTATAGTTCAGTGGGAAAGAAAAATCCTCTATGACATGAATAGACTGAAAGAATTCTAGTCTATGCCCAGAAAACCAGCCCTTCAGAGAATTTTTGAAACAACACAAAAAGCTGAAGAAAGGAACGACTATACCCAAGGGGCAACAGAAAGAAACTAAATGAAGATATAACTGAGGAACAACAAAGTTAAATGAAGAATGTAAACAGAATACAAAAGACGGGAACCAATACACATCTTTCAATAATAACTTTAAATATCAGTGACCTGAACTCCATTTTCAAAAGAAACACTCTGGTTGAATGTATCATAGAAAGAAAATCCATCTTCATCTTTCTTTTATACTCTTTGAATTATCTGGCTTTTATTTGATATCTATCTCTGTTTTCTGCATTATTTTGGATTAATAGCATTCCTATATTCCCTTTATATTTTCCTTTTATTGATTTTTAAAATTTAACATTTGTATTAATTCTTTGAGAATTTCATACATGCATACATTTGACTTTGATGACATTCATCCTGCTCCTCCCCCTAACTCCTCCAAAGTTCCACCCTTCTATTGTCAATAATTCACTGGTCCAATCTGTATTCATGGGTGTAGAGACCATTCACCGGAGTATGGTTGACCTACCATATGTGATACTCTTAAAAAACCTGATTCTCCCTCCTCCAGAAGCCATCAATTCTCTATAGCTACTCAGAGATATGGGTATGACCTCCTGAGCCCTTTCACCATCCAGGCTAGAATACTGATTGGCTTGATCTTGTTCAGGTCTTTAGCAATCACAGCTGAGTGGGTGAATTTATGAATGCAGTAATTCAGTGTTCCTCTTATGTCCAGAAAATGCTGCTTTTTCTTGGTACTCCAATCTCTAGCACTTAGATCTTTCCATCCCTTGTTCTACAGTTGTCCTAGATCATTACTAGGTGATATGATATAGATGTCAAGTTGTGACTGAAAACTTCAGTTATTTATTCTCTGTCCTTTGACCAGTTGTGAGTTTCTGATTTTTCCCTTTATAGTTCAAATTTTATAAAATTGATTTCTTTGGCTTTAAACAATTACTGTTAAAAAAACTAAGGTAAATACTTACAACTTGAAACTGTTTTGAACTTGTTCATTAAAATGCAATTTTATTTAAAACAAATCAACTTTACCATCATCTTGTTTCTATGACATTCCCTTTTATTTTCAAAAAATATCATTTAATATTATCTTAATACAGTGTGCAAAATTTTAATCATGATTACTTTATCTTATCTCTTCCTTTTAGAATCGTTTTCTTCTTGAAAGCTACACTCTTTGACAGCCGTTTGAGTGGTGATGTGAGAAAAGTCATTGTGTAAAAATATCCATTTCATTCTCACTCTTTAGTACTAACTCAGTTTAAAGTATTAGGTTTCTTTTCAGTAGCAGAAAGATCATTCTCTTCTGCTTTGGTTAACAAGCAAACTTTAATTTACCTTTGCATTGTGAATTATCTTCCTATTGAATTTTACAATTTTTAATTTGTTCTTTATATTTTACTATGATGACTTTTAATGAGGATTTATTTTGTCTATATTCCTCAGCACTTCTTTTCTTTCACACTATTGTTTTTTAAAAACACAATCTTTTAAAGTTTTAAATGTGTATGTAATAAAATTATAAATGAATTTGTATGAAACATAATGTTACATGTTTTCCTTTCATCTTGCAGGTTGTTATCATCTTATTCTGTTTTAACATCCAATAAAACTGTCCTCTAGTTGGTAAAAATAGTGCAACTTGAAATTATTTTGGCCTGTTAATATTACATCATTACTTAACACTCATAGCATCATAATAATCAGAAATACCCCTCCCCCACATTCATATCTGAAATAAATTCATCTTGGCTTCTCATGTCACTTATTTTAATACAACTTTATCCAGCTTCTTCAGAGATATATTCTTTTTTATATTTTCTTTTACTAAACACTTTAACATATTATCTATCTTGTTTTAAATTAACTAAAAACTTTAACATATTATCTATCTTGTTTTAAATTAACTATTTACTCAATTTTTTTATTCCTGTAACCTTTTTAAAATGTAAGTGTGGCTTTCAAATTTTAAGACAGTACTGAAGTGAAAATAAATTTCTTTCCTCACATATTTGATAAGCAACTGATGAGTTATTTTTATTTCATTATCACCTGGAAACAGATATGAATCTAAACATGATGAAAAGGCCTATTCTTCAGCTGTGGAATGATGTCACAATTGATGTTTAGATACAATGTCAACTAGTTAGTATGTGGGTGGTCAGAGCAATGAGTACCATGTTTTAAATACAACAGTATAGCTCTAGTTCTGTTATGTGTATTTATGGGAACACCAAACTCTAATTCTTGAAATGGACATGAAGATGTTATTAAAGTTGTTTATGTAGTGAATTCAATTGTGTAATGAAAGCTACACTACTTGTAACTATATTTTGATAATTTATTTGAACAATATACTAAAGCTATTGTATATGTATATCATTTAAGGAAGGTATTATTTTCTGTCTTAGAATTTAAAGGCTATCAGCATATTATTTGTGTTACTTAACCACCCTAAATTTATTTGCTTTGGCCAGTTGTCTTCTCTATCCATGATTAAATTAAATAAGATCTCAAAAAGGCTGTGATTAATTTTCTTATAATTGGAAATGGAATGCTGTATGTTGATGGTAAATGAAAAAATATTCTCAGTGATGGGAATGGTGACACATTAAATAATTCATTCATTTATTCAACAAATGTATATCGAGTATCTCTAGTGCATGCTAGGAAGTACCAAGGGTTATAGGGTAGAGAAGTAACAAAAAAATCTAAACATATATCTTAATGAATGGAAAGAGAACATATATATATATATAATATGTATCATATATATCATAATGTATGTATAAAAATGGAGGAGAAGCAGCAGGAGGAGGAGGAGGAGAAAGAAGAAGAAGAAAAGGAAGAAGAAGAAGAAGAAGAAGAAGAAGAAGAAGAAGAAGAAGAAGAAGAAAAAGAGAGAGAGAGAGAGAGAGAGAGAGGAACATTATTGGAAATAAGCCAGAATCTGAAATACCTAATTGCAAGCACTTGTTCTCCCTGATGAGACAAAATATCTGGAAAAAGCAAATTAAATAAGGTTTAGTTCAGCTCACAGATTGAAGAAGGTGCAGTGAATTATGAGAGAGAAGAAAGGCCATCCAGAGCATTAGACAGCTGGACACCTATCATCTTCATTCAGGACAGCTGGTATTCAGCTCAACTTTTTCCTTTTTATGCAAATCAAGTTCCTAGCTCATGGAATGGGGCTGGCTATTATGTGGGTGAGTATTCTTTATTCAATTAATCCAATTTTGAAGGAGAAATTCGTTATCGTGGTTTTAAATCCCATATAATTGATAATCAACATTAACACTCAAATGTATATCATGTGTTTTTTTCTATAGACAATTTAGGGGAAAAAGACAGAAAAACAAAAAGGAGGCTATTAGGGAAGAAGGAGGTGAAGAGAAGCGAGAATAATGGGGAGGAACTGGAATAGTGAATATGATCTAAGTACATTATATGCAATAATAGAGCTGTCACAATTCAGCACTGTATTTCATATCATTAATGTACATGTTTAAAACATATCCTTGACATGGAGAGTTGAAATTTGTGTTACTAATTGAATAATTGATAAATAAAAAGGCACTGTCTGATGACAATGAATGTCATGGGCAAAGGTATGTGATAGAAGAGGGCTGGGCAATTCAAGGAAGTAGTTGGGTTTGGTCTTCTAAATAGGGAGGCAAGTTATGTAACTTCGCTGAGAAGATGGCATTAAATCTGGTAGACGCTTTTAAGGAAACCAGTCACTGAATAACAACAGGAAGTATTTTATTCTTATTTGAATGTAGCAATTACTGAGATCCACCATGCAAACTCCAAGTTTGCTCACTTGTCTTGCTTGCTATTTCCTTTTTCAAGTAGAATTAAAATTCCATGAAGGCAGAAGACTGAATTTGGTGTTTAAAATTATATTGTACAACTGCGTTTTTAGCATTTACCAAGTTCCTAACAGGTAATAAACAATGTGGCACATAAGCATTAGTTAAGAACTTGAAAAAAACACTTCATTTTTAATTTTGTATAAAATAAAATATAATATACAATGTGATCACTATGACACCTGTTATATATCTAATTGATAACAACATGAAATTTTCCCTTTTTTTTTTGATGGATCATCTTGTCCTGCCTGACCTTGAATTTATCTAGACTTTTTTCTTTTCTGCATGTATCCCTCTGCAATCTTTTTCCTTTTAAATTTAATTTGCATATTTATTTTTTTCTTTCCATGTGTCTGTGTTGTGCATAGACATATGTTGTATGTGTTCACATGTGTGTGGGGCATACATGTATATGCAGGTTTATGTTGGAAATCTTTCTTAGGTGTTCTCCCATTTATTCTTTTGAAGCAGGGTCTCTCAAACAAACCCAAAGCTCACCAATAAGGCCAATCTCACTATTGAGATTTGCTCAGGAATTCCCTGTTTCTACTTGCTATACTCATCAAGTGTTTACGTGGATTCTAAGGATGTTTGGTTCCACAGCAAGTGCTTTAAATGCTGAGCCATCTTCCCATAGCTAATCTTATGCTCACATATGATCCCACTGAGTGTTGTTGCCCACATTCTGAGTAGATCATTCCAACTCACTTTGCTGATCTATGCCCCATTTTCTTTGGAAACTCTCTTGTAGGTACAACCAGCGCTATGTTTTACCAGTTCTGCAGACATTTCCCAGTCCAGCCACAATTGGCCAAAATGTAGAAAAGAAGAGATTCCAGATAGGACATGTTAAATCTCACTCACCCAACCTTCAGGGACTATTGCAGAAGAGGGGGTGGAAAACTGTAAGATCCAGGATTGGTGCATGATCACAATGAAACAGAATATTCTAGGCTTTTTCGAATTTGCTCATATGAACTTAGAGCAATGGTGATAACATGTACAAGACCCATGCAAACTCAAACCAGACAATATCCCAGTGTAGAACTGGGAAAATTGGAAAGAAACACCAGCCTTACTGAAGAACTATTGGCAGCTCATCACTGATGGATGAGAGTGACTTTGCCTTTTTTAAGAGAATGATGCTAAATAGGCTGACAAGGCTCCAGCAGGTGAATTCACATGGTGTCATCTGGGGACACAAACTTGAATCTATAGGCCTTATCACATATGACAGAATGCATGAAATCCAGAGATGGGACTATGGGAGGTGTAGATAGGGGAGTGATGATAAAAGTGTATTGTATGAAATGTGCAAAAATTCAATAAAATATATATTGAAAAGAATAGAGGTATTACTAGCATGGTTCATTTAACCAACACTTAAACTGCTATTCTTGTCTCAAGAAATCACTATGGAGGTCTGCAGTGTGTTGTCATATAAAAAATATATAAGTGAAAAATTCTTAAAGTGAAATAATTTTCAAAACCCTTTTTATACTAAGTGTACAATATTTAGTTTAATTTTTTTTTGTTAAAGCAATAAATATTAGATGTTTTCTTTGAGCTGAACTGTGGAATAGTTTTTGCCTAGCAAGTAGTCTTGAAGATTCACGAATAGGAAGGTTGTTTTTTATCTTTTAATGTTTAAGAATGTTGCCTTTTCCATTATTACTAGATTCTGGCAATAAGCTCAGAAAAGTCCAAAACTAGGAATTTAAAATTTCTAAAGTATGTTATAACAGAACTCTTCAAACTTCCCTACAGTTGCTGTCAACTACTGACTTTGCTACTGCATCACAAATGTGTTTCTGACCTACAATAACTCCTCAAACAGTCGTGAATGTGTTGAACACTAAATCCTCAAAAAAAGTGTCTCAGTTTTGCTACTGAGTGCATGCATGTGGTGAACTCTGTTCACTCATGTTTATGGTAAATGCCTGAGTATAGTTTATTTGTAGTAGCTGTTTCCTAGGTCTGGTGTCTTGAAAAATAGATTTAAAATTAAGTTTTATCAATTAATAAAATTAAGTAGTTATTCAATGCAAAATTTAAGGATGGAAACTCAAAAATAACTAAGAATAAGTTATATAAATTACCACAAAGACACATTCTAGGCCATTATCCTATACAACAAATGAATGAGCTATGTAGTGGTGAATTTTATGTCACTGTAAACACACAGGTAGAATCATGATCACTGGCTAAGTTGCAGAAGATTTGCTGAAAAGGACAAGAAGTTAAAATATGTAAGCTCAGACACTCAGAGACACACCTATTTTTAATGTAAGAATCTGTAACATGTAACAATGGATTAACCTACTATGTATTATTGCATATTGTGATCAATATTGTTATTTTAATAGGAAAAATAACAAGATCTCACCATTTTTCCTAGGCCTTAATTTTGTAAAATAATTTTATTTTCATTTAAAAATAATTTGATAAGATAGTAAGCCTGCCTTTCAAATTTTTCTGGTGACTTTTAATTTACTTAAAAAAATGAAATGGCATTGTATAGAAGAAAGTATGCGGAATCTGAAAACAATGATATCTATGATTTGGTACTAACTCTAATAGTTGTAATTCATGTCTCTTTAGATAAACTTATTTAAAATCTCTGACTATGATATTTTAGTAAAATAAGTTATCAATAATTCCTGCCATAAATAGTTCTATAGAAGTTTTAAGTAGACATAGTATAGTGTTTGTTATTTAAACCATCAATAAAAATTACCATTTTACACACAAAAATCTATTTATTAATTATTCATCAATTTTGAAAAAAATCTATATTTTACCAATTAAACTTTATTCTTTGAAATGTTATGAACTATAATTTATATATGTTAATAGTTTAATTATATAATGATAATCTATATTACATAAACTCTTCCTTGTTCGTGTATGCACTCATAAACTTTTATCAAAATTACAAATGAATAAAGACTGTGAAAGAAGAGTATAGATCTATAAATTAGCAAAATGGTCATATTTTCCTTGTAAAGAAATTAATCTTTTTCCCACGATTCTAAATGTCCTATTGTGAACTGGAAACCCATTTTTTCTTTATTGACACATAGCATTGTATAATCTGTAAGCATCACATACTCTAGAAGCTGAGTATCTCAATTAAAACTGATTTAAAAATATCAGAAAATAAAATTGCACAAAAAATTAATCAGACTGAATCAAAGGAAAACCAATATACTGGAGGGATAAGTGAGGAAAAATATTGGAGGTAAACTATTTGATTTTAAATCACAAGGTGTACATTGGAACTGCTACTATAGATTACTTATGGATTCTTAAATTGTTTATACAAATATCTAGCCTCATTTCAAATTAATTGTGAATTGCCTCAAACCCAAAATGAGCCTTTGAGGTGGATCACATTGTACAATAAAATGTACATTCTTCGCTAACAGTATAATCTTTATGAGAGAGTAATTGTCAATTTACTTGTTCTCATTAACTGCTAAACTATCAGAAACATTTGTGAATGTTGAAATGAACTTTTATCTTTACTCATTACAAAAATTTTTGACAGTAATTATAACCCATGAGACAAGTTTTTAAAATTAAAATGTAAATAAAATGAATAAACACTTTTAACAAATTTTTGGCAGTGTTAAAGATGGAAACCAGGCACATGTACATGCTGGAGAGGTGTTCTAAACTTGAGGGTATCACCAGCTCACTCCTTCCTACTAAATGTTCATCAAACTATTAAAGTGTATCTCTATTCATACATAAAGTTGCCTGAAGCCCTAATTTCCTTAAATTCCAACATTATCACACACCCTGAGCATGTTTATTAGGCGTTGTGAATCACCCTATGAATATTAGTGTGGTATAGTGTATTCTAATTAAAGATAAAGAATAAAACTACTATTTTACATTTACTGAAGTTCTAATGCAAATATGTCTAGAATGTCTTATGTTGGGCTTGGACAGTGGGTCTATGCTGAAATTTGTAGGTGCATTCTAGTGAAAGAATACATAGCTGTGAACTGGTAATCAAGAATAATTTTGTAAGGACTCAGAAGAAGAGATGAAGAGCACCATTATGGAGAAATTTTCATTATTCCAAAGAATATCCTAGCCATCACAAATAGAATGTTGGTGTCGAGGTTCAACAACACATGCGACAGATGTGTCACCTACGGCTTGGCATCTCTTTGTCTTCCAGTCGTGGAATTCTGCTGTGTCTTCCATCTGTTGTATAAAAAGAACTTTCTTTGGTGATCAGTGTACTGTACGTTCATCTGTAAATATAAGGATAGATATTTAGCATATGGTAAGAAATTTCATTTCTCCAGAGATCTCACAGAGATAGGGTTCTCTTTGGGACCTATGCCTCCTCCAACCTTTTGTATTTAGCTGAATCTACAGTGAAACTCTACACCTAAGACTCATGGAACATGATAGTCTGAGGGGTACAGGGAAATGTAAAGCATCCCTCAACTCTTACCAGTGAAGTTTCCTTAAAGAACATAGTGATTTGTACACAGAAGGCAACAACTGGCTAAGTTTTATAGAATAAGAGATTGCCGAGCATGTATTCCTGGATAGAACTTTTATATTGAACCTCACCCACCCGTGGCTCAGGGATCATTGCAGAAGAAGGGTGGAAAGATTGTAAGAACCAGAGTTGGTCTATGAACAAAGGATGCAGAGTCTTTCAGGCTCCTTGAAACTTGCACATGTGAAATTGTGGCAGTGACAGTACTGAGCAAAGGACCTACACCAAGTCAAATTAGACAAGGGCCCAAAGTGGAGGGATAGAAATTGGTGGTGGCAGAGCCAAACTGTGAACTACTGGATCCTAATTACTACTGGGAGCGGAGAACATGCCTTACTTATAATCTCTAGGTAGCCTTACCAGTCTCCAGTGGATGGATTTGCACTAAAGTACATCTGGGCACTAATGTTTGACTGGATAGGACTTAATATGTATGACGAAATACATGAGGCCTGCTAGGGGATGGAGGGGTTAATGGGGGAAGGAGTCTAAATTTGATTAAGAACTACTGTATGAAATTTATAAAACTCAATAAAATAGTTTTAAATGAAGAAATAAAATGTGTGTACAAATGTTAACATTGAAGGCTATTTATCCTAATGCCTTAGATGAAACTGAGAGACAATCTACTTAAAATCAAGGGAAAGGCTGGAGAGATGACTCAGCACTTAAGGACACTAACTGCTCTTGCACAATACCCAGATTCAAATCTCATTACTCATATGGTGGCTAACACCCATTTAGTTCCAGAGGAATCGACACCCTGTTCTGTTCTCTGTGGGCACTGCACGACATGGGTGCACTTATATATAAACAGGCATAACACTCATACATATAAAATAGAAACAATAATAAAATATAAAAGAAAATCAAGGAAAGAGTAATTTTTGCTATATAGTGACAATTTTTCTGAATTCTATTCATATCTGAAAATTTAAATACAATATTTCGTCATATATTTCTAGGGATTAAAGGTGCAATATATCATATCTTCTCTTGGGCACATAGTAACATTCAGATGAAATTGTTCAAATATTGAGTTTTTATCAAAATAGAAGGAAATTTTCAGTCACTGACATTAGGAATCTCCCAGGAAGATGTGGAATCCAAGTGATTCTCCTTGATTACGAATGGGAATTCCAACTAGTATAGCCAATTTGAAAGACAGTTTAGTAGTTTCTTACAGAACTTAACATAATGATGTGATCCACAAGTCAACATCATTGGTTTTAATTTAAATGAAGTTAAAGCTTTTTTTTATACAAAGCTTCCAGCATATATTTAAAGAAGTTTAGTTGATACCTAGTGACCTTAGAAGTAATAAATATGTTATTCAGTAGATTCATGTATAAAAAAGTAAAACAATGAAACGTTGTTTAGTGTCCAAAAGAGACAATGATCTTGCTACGAAATGCAGGAGCATCATTACATGAAAACAACCAGTATTAAGAATCTGCACACTGTAACTCTAAGTATATGAAATTCTAAAAGGTTCAGCCTACAGAACCTGTAAGAATGTTAAATGAATACTAGAAATTATGGAGTTTGGGGAATGAATAGGTAGATCATAGAGGAAAAATACTCTACATGATACTGAACTGATAGATATGTGTCAATATATTTTATTAAAACCACACAAAACAGCACACTAAAAGTGAATTGCAATGCAAACCATGTACTTGTAAAGACAACAATATTGGAAGACAATAACTTCAATATGAAGTTCATCAATTATAAGAGGAAATTATAACCTTTGAGGTGTGAGCTCGTAACAGTGGTGACAATTATGATTTGGAAACAGAGGTATTGGTAATTTTCACTCTATTTTGTTGTGAAAATAAAAATCTGTAAAAATGCTTAATACTATGTGTGTTAGGAGTATGTATGTTGCTTGTAGTCTGTTTTCTCTCTGTAATAATGGATACTGTAAGTTGACTAACTTTACAACCCAAAGAAGGTTTTTGTTGTTGTTTAATGCCTAGCTCTGGAATTTCAAAAGTATGGCACTCCCATTAGGTTGGCTTTAGTGAGGACCTAAAGCAGAAGATATCCTGAATGAGAGCAGCTATTGAAGAGAAGGATCTCACCTAAAACAGGAAAGCAAGGAGAGATTGGAGGGTCGAAGTAAGACTAATAGATAGCCAGTAAAAGACTGAGGGATTTGCTCTACGGAACTGTTTCAGAGAAATATTGGTATGATATTTTACAATTGTTCTCTTGGGTCTAGTGAATGGCTATATGTCAGTGCCCTTTATTCTTCATTTCTTAATAGATGGTTGCTTACATACTTTTAAGCAACAGATCCATCAAATTAACTGTATCTTTGTAAAATGTGAAGTAGAGAAAATCATTTGTGTATATACTGAAAAGAGAACAAAGCCTTTGAATTCTTTTGAACACTACAATAATATCCCCTATAAAATCTTTCTATCATGTCAACTGCCAAGTAAAAACAAAAGCTTAACAAGAGTTACAAGGCTTATGCCTGCTTTCACTACTATTCACATTATATAGCTTAAGGATCTTATGATTAAGTGAGGAGATAGATACAATAAATATGTAGAAATTCATTTTACAAGCACCACAATACACAATATTATTTCCATGACACTGTAAAAATGCATTCATAAGACAACTTGTGGAAATAAATCAAAAGGTATCAATGCAACTGAAAATATAGCTTTGTCTTTGATTTTTCTCTTTCAAGTATACAGAAGGTACAGTGAGTTGTCACAAAGCTGTCACCATGATTTTACCATGTGTCTTTGCTTCCATTCTCAGAGCGCAGCGTCAGCTTAGGCTTGCCTATTTTGCTTTTAACATTCTTCACCCATGAATCTAGGCTCTCATCATTCTCAATCCATTGGCTAGAGTCCTCCCAGTTTTATGTTTAAGATTTCACTGATGACACCAGTGCCTAAATACAATAGATCATTCCTTACTGCTTCAGCCAAGTTTTATCAGTCATCTTCAATATCTGGTCAATCACCATTTCTTAATGTTATCCCTTTACTACTTGCTCTATTTCTTCCTTTATTAATATGTGTGCTAATCAAAATCCTGCTTATATTACTTAAGGTTACTCTCAAAATATTTACATGAAGTCTTTATTGAAACCTTTTTAATTTAACAATGTTACTCTTGTTTT
Organism: Eospalax fontanierii; assembly: GCA_035773235.1. Classification (NCBI taxonomy): domain Eukaryota; kingdom Metazoa; phylum Chordata; class Mammalia; order Rodentia; family Spalacidae; genus Eospalax; species Eospalax fontanierii. The sequence continues at coordinate 129,834,107 of CM069525.1, read as the reverse complement.
AGTGACAAAATTGATGGATATGCCTGGAACCTGTAAATAGATACACCTATTTCCTTGACTATAAGAAAATTTTTAAGTTGCAGATAGCTTTGGGTTGAATATCATAGATATCAGTTAAATCAGCACAGAAGTGTGTCATCCCTAACAACAGAAAGTTCTCCCATAACCACATTTGTTAGTTATAGGTACATATTCTATTTCTGTCCGATTTTAATTTTTGGAGATCCCAGATTACAGTATACACCTTGGTACTGCTTGGGGATCCCAAGGCATGGCATCTCCTTCAATCCTCATAACTCTAACAGTCAGCCATGAATGGATCATTGCACCATTACTGGCATAACTGCTTATCCTACATTTATAAATAACATATACATTATTTTCTAATGATCTTTTCCTGTTTCTAACCACCAGTCCTGAGTATTGCTATAGTATTATGGACACAGGAATACTGAGGTTACATATATCAAAGGCCAACAAATGGTGATAGTTCCTCCTAAATTTCTTTACAATTAGCTAGGAAGATGAGACATCTATGAACATAGTGAATCATAGGGAGGAGCACTGACTCCTGACCAGAACAATATAATGAAAATAGACACAGCAGGAATGTATCGATTAATTTGTCTTCTTTTGACTTCAGCTAATGAAGCAGAGTTCCACAGATGCTAGAAAAATATGAGGAGATACTATGTGTGCTTACTTATTAACATATTATGCTTCCTTTGTGAACAGAAATAAAACACAACTGAAAAAAAGAAATAGGAAAGAAGTAATTTAATAGAAATATAATACAGAAAGAAACATCCAGGGCAATTCCACCTTATTTACTACATTTCTATATCCTCATACCAAAAGTACAATGATAGCAGTGCTTTAGGCATGTTCAACATAATACTGGGGTAGCTTTCTCCTTCAAATAGTTAAATATATAAAATGTCTGCATCAACCACTTGAAATTAAATAACATACGACTTTGGCCCAATGATAGAAGAAATATGAAAAAATAAACATCAAAAATATAATAATTGAAATTGTCCACAACAGTAAAGGAGCTCCACATTTATTTATTTATTTTAATTTCTGATCTATCATGCAGCATACAAAATTCTATTTTTATTCAGGACTAAAGCATGCCTTATTTTACAAAATTTTTGACTTTTTTGTAATATCTCATAAAATCAAGCTGGAAAGGTGCTAGGGCTTCAGAGAAGACATAAAATTCAGAATTTTAGAGCTAGAAGGAACTCCGTGTATAATCTTAATTCCATCTTCACATTTCGTGAGTGTTAAGAAGAGGTTCAGAGCGGTAAATATATTTGCCTAGTTGTCAGGGAGTATCAGAATAAGGACGAGAGATCAAGTTTGTAACACCGAGGCCAGATTGATTCTAATTAAGCATTCTGCAGAAAACAGACTTTATTCCTTAGGATTTAAGAATCATTATTTAAATAGATAAAATAAAAACAAAAGGCAACCAATTTAATAGTACTTCTAAGGAACTTTACTTTTCTGTATAAATGCATACATTTCTTTACATTGCCCTCAATATTCTTGTAATAAATTTAAGAGTTTATGTTGATTTTGCAGGTGATCACCTTACAGACAACAGAAATATAAATAAACATATATTACGTTTATAATACACACTTTAAGAGTGAATTTTAAAAGTCATCTTCTAAGACTTTTGTAAATCCAAATAAACGCTACTTTAAAAGATTAGAACACTACATTGTTTATAACAGTAGTTTATAATGGTGTCAGTCAGGTATGTTATCTTCTAGATCTTGTTTTGTAAAAGCCTTATAACCTGTCAGTAGACTGGTTATAGTAGAATTTGAATCAAACAAAATTTATACTTGTAAACAATTTCCCCATAAAAAGGCAACCATTACTTTTATTTCCATCTCCCTGATATATATCACTGAAGAATCTACTGGATGACAAAGTAGTTTCTCAGATGATAACTGAATTTTCCAGTGAAAATGAGAGTTGATATTTTTCCTGAGAAGCACTGGCAGCCAGATGATAGACAAACCTCAAGAATGCCTATGCATTATCATAATTTAGAATATATTTGGAAAGATTTCTATGCTTCAAGAGAATTATGCAAGAAGTAGGTCTCTTAGCATTTAATGCTTCTAATAAGAATATGCATACCTTTCTTTGAATCTCTTACTAATGAAAATCACTTTATTATACAAATATCATCTTTTGTGACTTTAAAATATTTTCAACATCAGTTCTTGTGATCAAAAGACACTCAGATAAAATTAATTGAGGTCATCTAATTATCTCCACTTTTAGATGAAGAATTTAGGTTTGGAACAATAAAGTAGATTGCTCAAGGTCATAAAAGAAATAAAACTAAAATTCAGTTCTAAGATTGTGATCTCTCTTTTAAAAAAATGAAAAGATACAGTTGAAAAGATAAACATATTTGACAACGTACAGGATCAGATTTATCAAAGGCCTCTGTTTAGTGGTAAAATCAGATAATTCACTAATTGGTCTCTCCATACTATTACCACAATTTGCGTTACCGTTATTAACATTGTTATTTGTATCATGTTCCACATAGTCCATTTCATATTGAATGCTGCCTTTTCTCAGCCTGTCTGCTAGTAGATAATTACTAGCAACTCTCCTTCCTTCCTCTACCATGTTCAATCATTTCAAAATGTCTTTTGGATTCTTTATTTTCAATAACAAAATTCTTTTTTTCATCCTAGCACATACTGATGTAGTTCTTTCTTTAATAACCTCTCAGAAGAAAAGTAAATATGCACTTAAGTGCTCCCTCCAGGCCCTAGGGTTACCTTAACATCTATCCTTTAATCTGCAGTCAAGATGTGTGCTGTGTACTGAGACCTACACCATACACACACACACACACACAGAGAGAGAGAGAGAGAAAGAGAGAGAGAGAGAGAGAGAGAGAGAGAGAGAGAGAGAGAGAGAAACATCTGCCTTAGATAACTGCTACGGTTTAAAAGGACCCATGATTTGAGGATTGTTTGCCAAACCTGTAGTGCTCCTGGAAGGTGGTGGAAATTTTAGGACATGTGGCTTCATCAGAGGTAGTTGAGTCACAGGGGGCTTGATGTTGAAGGGGATATTGGGACATACAGTCTTTATTCTTTCCTCTGCATCCAAGCCACAAATCTGAGAGTATCTTTACTCCACAATGTGTTCTTTGCCATCCCTGGCCTCATCTGGACATAAAGAAATAAGGCCAGATAACCATGGTTTAAAACCTCTGAAATCCTCAAATAATATAAATCTTTCCTCCACGAAATATGTTTTACCTTAAGTAACACAGTTGTTTCAAAGACAAAACACAAATTCCCTAGCAGGAGCAAAACAAGAACTTCATTTTGTTTTCTCTGTAAAGATCTTTATACTTTCTTTACTGCATGGGGATTTCCGCCCAGTGCTGACATGCTGTGTGTGTGAGTGTGTGTGTGTGTGTGTGTGATTTCCTAAAGAAAATGTTGCTTAAGAGACATGACAAAACATCCTGTTTCTCAACTTTCAGAAATATTTGTGTGTCATGGTAGAAGGGAGAATTTTAAATACAAATTGAGGAAATAGTATCAGTCGAGGGAGAAAGCAAGCAATGCACCAGAGTAGAACAAAATATTCACATGAAACTTCATTCTTCTTCCAAGCTGTGAGCTCCAAATCAGCATTAATGTGATTTCTTACCAAGGAACACTTCATATTTAGTGCCATTAGGCTGGGTGATCTAAGGCAATGAGTTGAGAGGTGAAGCTACTACTGCATTAAAAATTAACTAGTTGTGGTAGGAAAGAAAAAGATGGCACAGTATATGTGCAGAAAACAGCTTGAGAAGGCTGTTAACTAACAGATGACGCTTCGCTGGAAAAGACAGGAGCCCTGAGATTCTTCCCTCCTAGCCATTCTCCCCATGGCAGTTCCTAAAACCTCTTTTCAAATGACATTTTCCTGAGGATAACTTGTAGTGGGTTTGAATTAGATGCATTTTAATAATGACTGAATGAGATCTATTCTGTGGCTAATGTGAGTGGATTGGTCAGATAAAAACTGATGACTATTGCAGATTATTCAACTTTTCAGTGGATTCTATGACTACATGTAGACATAGTAGGCTAGTGTATCGGATCAAACTGGAAGCCTTTTAAAATTATACTGATTCTGCTCTTCATTGGCTTCTCCAGGCCTTTCCTTTCAAAGGCAGCCTTGAGCCCTCAGCTACTTGGGCATGCTGCCAGGCGGAAGTAAGCATTGTAACCAAGCTCTGAGAACTCTAGGAATCTCTATATTTTATGCACAGAGAAATCCTGAAACATTTTCCCAAGCTTATGTATCATTCACAGAGAAACAAAGAAGGATAGAACATAATTGAAGATCATGAAAAAAGCTCACTTAAAACAGTCAAACATATGGTGGGTGGAAAATCCGAGGCTCTGAATACATGCATCAAGAGGAGGAAATGTAGATATTTTGAAACAAACAGGTTACAGAAGAAATTTTCAAACACTGCATAAATCCTTTCACATTTTCGATTTGGTGGAACATACGCATGACCTGCATTTAGAACCTTACTTGGCAAAGACATAGTTGCAATTAATAGCTTTGTAGTTTTTACCTATTTTCAAGTGGAGACATTTACCCACCATGGACAGCTTGAAAAAATATCTCAAAGATAATTTTATAAGCAAACATTTTAAGTACAATTCAGTATTATTAACAAGGAACAATTTCAAAATATGGCTTAATTACTCATTGAAAAATAAATGGAGAAACGAGAAAGATTTGTCCTCTGATTCTTATACTTAACTCATACCCTGAGTGCTTTTTGCCCTAGAAAAAGCTGAAATAAGACGCAAATATTACATTATAAACATGAATATCGATCAATCGTAGATCATTTAAAATCTCTTGTCTTTTTTTAGTGATACTAGTGTAATTTTACTTAACATAATAAAATGTTTCTTTTGAAGACATTTTCTGACAGTAAAAATGAAATCTTAGGGTGTTCATTCACATCTTTACAGCAAATAAAACCAAACTAATTAAAGAATGACAAGATAGGAACATTCCCACCTTCCTTAGTGTTCAGTAGCTAGGGGAACATTTATATGTTTATTTTTCTTTTTCTCTGGATCTTCAGTGATTAATGGCAAGTGGTTAAAGATTAAAAATGCTTAATAAGCAGCATTTTAATTTCCCTTCTTGAAGTAAAGTTAAAATTATAAACAACTCAAAATATGGCTTAATTGCTCATAGAAAAGTAACTGGAGAAATGAGAAAGATTTGTCCTCTGATTCTTATACTTAACTCATACCCTGAAGACATGTCACTGCATAAGATGGAGAAGTCAAGCTGGTCCTGAGCTCAGAGCTCCATCCTTACTGGCCAGTGTTGATATTGACATATGTTACTATAAACATTATCAGGGGACAATAATCAACAATTTTAAACAGCTGTGGGCACTACAAGCTACAATAATGACAAGCCTGGAAAGACAGGCCCACAATGCAATACTAGTATGGATGTCTTGGGATTAAACAAACACTTTCTGATTGGATTTAGGGCCTGCTGCATAAGATAGAATCAATAATTGGAACCAATGTTGGGGCCAAGAATATCTGCCTAGACAGGTCATAGGCCTTCTGTGAAGAACCTAATATTATTCTGCTAAATGGTTATATTACTAAACTGAATCTTAATGATTTATCATAATACCCATAGATTAACACGTGTCAGTGTTGTCAGGAAAGCTTCTTTCGGTAGCAGATGTTAAGACAGGGATGATACTGGTGAATTTTCAGCCCTAAATGGGACTACTACATCAAAGCCTTTCCTCCCAAGTCTCATGGATCACTGTGGAAGATGGTTATAAATATTGTGAGAGCCAGTCATGGCAGCTTAATTCAAGGAAACTGTTTTGTGTGGAGACAAGTGAGTAGTTACACACATGAAGTCACACGAATTGTCACAGAAGGCATAAGACTTGCACAAGTTCAAACCAGGCAAATCCTAGCATGGATGGGGAATGGGTTATTGAAATCCCACCTCTAGCTGAGGAGGTACTAATTGTTGATGGCTTCTGGAAGAGAATGTGAGTTTTCCTGGGATGTGGCCACTAAGGGGGTACTTGTGCTCCAGTACATGGTGCTCCACCCACAAGCATGCTAATAACATTAAGTGGACTCAATTGGCTTAGAAAAAATATCATATGAATTTTGGAGAGAAAAATGGTGGAGGGAAAGGAGAGGACTTGAATAGGGTTGATATGATCAAAACATATACATATATAAAATCCTTAAATAATTTGAAATTCACCACTCATTGTTTACTATAGGTAATGAAACCTACATTAGGGCTTCAAAAAGCATTGAACACACACACTCACACACACTCTCATACAAATGCAATTTAAAAAATATATCAGGCAAGAGTCAGTATGATCAAAGAATACATATATATATATATATATATATATGAAAAGTGGAAATAAAGCCAACTATTTTACAGCTACTCTATGTTAATAAAATAGTATGGATAAGACATAGAACATTATACACACTTAGAAAAAATAATAATAGCTTACATTATTGATAAACTTCTCACATATTTTTCAAAATAAATTAAATAGAAAAAAATGCATTTCATGTAATTGAAGGAACTTTTAGAATTCCCTGTCTTGTGGCAGGCAATATTCCTCAGGAGTTAAAGTACGTACTGGGAAAGCATTAGGTCCTGAGTTATATCTCCAGAACTCATTTCAGAGCCAGGCATGACAGGATATATCTGTAATCTAAGCACTGAGGCTCATAAACAGGCAGATCCCAGTTCTTGCTGGCCAGACAATCTTGCCAAACCAGTGAGTTCCAAGTTCATTGAGGTCCTACATCAAAAAATATGTTGGAGAAACAACTGAGGAAGACATCCTGATGTTCACTTCACTCTTTCACGTGTGCTCATGTGAATGAAAAAAGCCATACACATGCACTATCAGTATGACACTGGGAGGACTATCAGTATGATGCTGGAAGCCCTTTCATGCATTTACCAACACAATGAAAAAAGAACCGATTGTAATGTAAATTTTAATATTTTTAAAAATGTATACATTTTTCTCAGCTTGGGCATTGTGGAGTTTATATTCATCTGAACAAAATTGTGGATTTTTAATGTATGAATGCTTTCCAAACATTCAAAGGTAACAATTGGTTTGAACTATATTATATTCTCCCAAAATTTCTGCACTGAACCCCTCACTACCAATGTGGCTGTACTTTTGCATCCTAGGCTGTATGGGGAATTCGCGATTCTCTCTGAGGTTGTTGGTTCTTATTGGTTCATTCTGCGGCAAGTCCCGCCCTCAGACCAATAAGGGGGAAGGAAGGCGGGAAGAAGAAAAGGACCAACATGGCGGTGAGTCCCGGGGTCGGGAAGAGATTGAATCCATGCAGGAAGGAAAATGCCCTGGTCCTAGGTCCATGCAGAAGGCCACGTCCTAAGTCCCTGCTGTGAGTGAAAGTGAAAGTGAAAATGCCGGGCATGGACTAAGAGACCTGCACGCTGCTATCGCAAACTTGGTGGGCGGGCCCCTGGTACCCAGCAGCTTTGTAAACTTCACTAAATAAATCTCTCTAAATGGAAGATCAGTTTCTGTTTTATCCAACTGGAATAACCAGATCCCACCCACTAAGGCGAGGAGAATAAATTTCCTGAGACATTGGCTAACCTCAAATTCCTCATATACTTGCTTCTACTTGAAAGTTCTTTGAGGTCCCACCACCCAGGCTCAGAAATTAGGACTTTTAAGGGGGCAATTCAAAGCAGATTAGGTTATGGGTGAAACCTTATTTCAAAATAACTATCATGCTTATGGGAGAAAGATAATATAACAAAAATGTATGCAAACAAGAGAAAAAATTACCAGATTCAGACACAGGGAGAAAGTAGCTCAATGCAAGCCAAGGAAAGACATTAAGGGGAGTAATCTGCCTCTGAGTTACTATTAGCCTTCCAGCTTCCAGAACTGTAAGAAACAAATGCCTGTTGATGAAGGAAATAGCTTGCAGTGTTTTGTTATAGCAACTAAAGAACTCTAAAGTAGTTTTTAAGTTAAAAATATTCTACAGTCTTATTTTATTTCTTTAGCAGGGTCTATATGATAGAATTTTCAAAAATTGTTCTAATCATTAGATATCGGTGGTAGAGAGCATACCTAACAGGCATGATGCACTTGCCTCCAGACCTAAAACCATGCAAACACACACAAGACTTGAATTAGATTACCAATCTTTTTTATTTTACTGGTGCATGGTGCATACCTGTAATTCCAGCACTCAGATGAATGAAACAGAATGATTAGATGTAAAAAGCCAGGGAGGGGTGAATACTGAGACCTTGTCCCTAAAAAGAAAATAAATAATAACAACAAAAAGCAAAACAAATTAAAAATTACATGAGAGCTGCATCAAATAATATTTAACAAACAGTAGGTAACAAGAATAAATGGGGGTTATTACAAATGAGGAGTAAAACTGATAGTTGTGAAACAAACTTAGAATTTTCTTCAAATCATAATTGGTATGCATTTAATAGATGATTACAGAGATGCTTCAATGTGTTTAGGTATTATGGTACTTGCTAGATATAAATGAGGAAAACTGGTCAAAGTACTAAGCATATGGTACATGTAATGTAATGAAATAGACAAGTAGAAAACAAACCAATAAGCACAAATGTAACAAACTTTGTATTTCTGATGTAAAAATAAATGACATTCATAAGTATGATATCACAGACTCTTTAAACTGAGCACTCAAATAATTTTTTTTCTGCAAGATTTCCTAGTGCAATATAAATATAATACCCATATGAATACTGGAAAGATATTCCATCTGTGATGCAAGGGCCAACATAAAACAAGATTTGAGCTTGCTCTTCTAATGTATCTAAGCATGGTGAGAGCCACGAGAATATGGAAATGAGTCTGCATATATACTTCATGGTTGTAGAACACGTGCTTAACAAGTCTGTCACTGACTACAACCAAGATGACCTAGAGTCACTAGAAGTGGAAAAATGATAAAACCTAAGGAATGAATTTTATTGGCTTAAGAAATAGATGTTATAAATGGATGCAACTGTGGATCCTCTGATTCATTATAATTAATAACATTTGGACAAATGGTAACAATTCAATAAAGCATATGGAAAACTAGCATTCAGATATTCTTAATATAAAATAGAAACAAAATAAAAGTGAATGAATAAATGCAAATAAACAGTTTAAAAGCTAGGTGTAGTAGCCTACATTTGTAATCCCAAAATTCAGGAGGCAATGCCAGGAGATCACAAGTTTGAGACAAATCTGGTTTACCTAGTAAGAAGTTGTTTGAGGAATAATTTGAATAAATAACCATTAAATAAAATGTAATGCATGGTTCTTAAAATTTTGGAAACTTTAATTATTTTTCAAAAGAAAATTAAAATAATAACAACAGCAGCATCAATCTTTTCAAAGAATTTCCTGAAGACAGCTCTGAAACACAAATTAGTAGGAGTCTGCCAAAGTAATTTTTCAGCCAGTATGAACAGAAAATGAGTACAGGAAAAGTTAGAGACTCACAAATTTTACAGGGTTTTGCAGGTCAAAAGACAGTCTCATCTTAAGATGACCAAGCAGCAATAAGAAAGTTGTAAGTCAGGGTGTGATAAAAGCAACTTTTAACAATTTACAAGTGATGCAGTCTCATAAGGTCTACTGAGCACGATGAGAGTGACCAGGTAGGAGGCTTTTCACATACTAAGAGTACAAATGATTTCCAACTTCACTAAGCAAAGGCAGAACAGAGACAGATGGAAGGAGTGAGAGCTCCTAGTGTGAGCTTCCAGGTGGGTGGTGGTAACACCATTTTATCAGAGTGGTGGCTGTGACTGGAGTATTAGCACGTTACTGAGCAGGCTCCTTCAAAGTATTAAGAAAAAAAATCTGTACAGGATGTATGCTTCCTTTTATTTTAATTTAGTAAAATGATAGGTATCAACTGTGAACTATAGTAGAATCCATCTTACAGAGCATGAGAACATGCAATTGTAAAATATTTTGCAAATATTTACATCTGCAATTTATTAATTAAAAATCCCTAGCTGGATTGCAAGTTTTGCATTGTCTGGTAACTTGTACTGGATTTGCTTGTTCACCCCTCACAGTGATAAAACTGGACAAAATGTGAGCAAAGTGTCTTAAAAATACCATTAAGAATGCAAGATCCTTCAGGCACTGTGAGGCATGCCTTTAATCCAAGCACTCCAGAGGCAAAAGCAGAGGCAGACAGATGGAACTCTGGGAGTTTGAGGCAAGCCTGGTCTCCATACTGAGTTCCAGGCCATCTGGGGCTGCAGAGAGACTGTGTCTCAAACAATAAAACAGAACCAAACCAAACAAAACAAAACAAAACAAGAATGTGACATCTGAGAGAAGGGAAAAGAAATGGGAAGGATCTAGGTTCACACAAACTGTATCTGAGGAAAATTTCCTAAGGAAGTCCACAGAGGTTTAGCTTAAGCAATACATAACAATCCTACAAAAATGAGAAAACAAAATTTAAACTTTGAATCTGCCCAAGTGGCTGAAATTTGTGGAACACAATTTTAGAAAGGAAGCAGCTGTTCAGAAGATGGACTCTGGAAGTCTATGGCAAGGTACAGGTGTCCTTAAATGTCATTAACAGAAGTTGAGTTTCATATGTGGGGGTATGACTTACTAATGACCACAGATTTCAGTTGCCTGAAGGTTAACATGAATAGATTAATAAATATTATTAATTAATAAAATTTATTTACAAGGAAATCCAACACTACAATAGCAAATGCATATTGAAAATTATGCAACAAGGAGTTGGAGTATAGTTCTTTTGGTAAAATACATCTTCTGCAAACACCAGGACCTGAGTTTGATCTCAAGCACCAACATAAAATTAAAACAATACCCAAAAACTTATAGTCCTAGTGCTGGAGAGGTAAATACATGATAATCCCTTCTTGGTGAGGTACAGGTCAATGGGAGACTGTGTCTCAAAACACACAGTGGACAGCTCCTTAGGAATGATTACTGAGGCTGACCTCAGGCTTCCATCATCACAATCAAGCACAAGAACAGGCAGACACACAATGCCCAGAGCATGCCCACTGACTCAATTTGATCCAAAGAAAATGCAAAAGATATGAGATGGACATCTCTCTACTGATATACAAATGATCAACAAATACTGAAAAAACATATCATTAAAAACAACAGAAATACCCCACCCCCCGCAAAAAAAATATAGAAAATCAATGGTGTCATTAAGAATATGTTAACACCATAGCCTTTGTTAGTGGTAGAAAAATAAAAATCAGAGCATGATTTGTCCTCAAAAAAGTGAAAGTATAATTAGCATATAATCTAGTAATTTGATTTCTAGGTATACGTAAAAAATAATGAAAGAAGTGACCTGAACAAACTTCTGTCCACCTACATATGTACTAGTGTGATGTGGAATGCCCAACATGTAATGTAAAATCAGACAAGTTGACCACAAATAAATAAATAAACAGAATGTGATATATGAGTATTTCATTCATCTTTAAAAATAAGATAGCTCTGCTGAATGCTACAACATGTATTAACATTCAGAATATTATATCAAGTAAAATATTTTCATCATGAATGGACAAATATTGTAAGGATCCTTTGATCCTAGATATGTGGAGTAGTCAGGTTCACCGAGACTAAATTGAATAGTAGTGTCTAGGGTAAGGTTGTAGAAAAAATGGCATTATGGCTTGACATACACAGAATTCCATATTTAGAAGACAAAGACTTCTAAAAACGAACTGTAGTCAGAGTTGAACAGCTATACACAAGAATTATACACTATAAAAATGAGAAAATACCTTAAATTTGTGATAAGCACATCACCTGAAAATATTTGAGAAAGAGCTAACTACCAATAAGTGGAAATATACATAGCTAACACACGTCTATCATAATCAAATAAGATAATTCATTAAGTTAATTTTTCACTCTTTGAGGCTAGCAAGTAAAATCCACATTGAAACCAAATACATATAAAGAAGGAAAGAACTGTAATCAAGTGCTAACAAAAGACAAAACTTGCAAACAGTTGGAAAATAGAATACCTTTCTCTTTCACTAAAGTGATGAGTAAATTATTCTAACCCCTAGTAAGCATACACAAATAAATAGAACCAAGAAAGCTTGAACATCATGGGTAAATAAGTCCCATAGATATCCAAGACTGAACAGGGTTATAATGAATAAAAGAATGAAACTCTTCAAATGTGAGTTGACTAAATCCATTCCAGCACCTGTTTAATTTATTTCCTGAAAGTTAGTTTTGGTCATAGACTCATTTTTATATGAATGCAAACCGTGGTTTCTCTGACACTTATACAGGAAAAAGGAGTAATTGACAATGACCAGATGATGCATAAAATATTTCATATCTCTTACATTAGAGTGAAAGCTCCCCTATGCTTCTTATCCATAAAAATCTTCATCTTACAGCTAATATGAAAAATGATCGTATTTGGGGATTTGTATTGGTATATTGTTATATCCCTTAATATTAGTAAGCAAAGAAAGATGTGTTTCACTGATTTTCTTCCACAGTCACTGGTGGCATATTATCTGAGTGACAAAGCAAGAAAAATAATGTAGTTTACTCATTGTGACTACAAAAAAGTAATTTGAACACGCGATTGTTTCAAAGACTCCTAATAATAGCTAAATTGAGCAAAATATCAATGCAGGAAGACAATAGCACTTCTCTATAGTATCAAAGACCAGGACTAGAGATGTAGCTCAGTGGCAGAGTGTTTACCTAGGCACTGAAAGAAAAATCTCAAAGCACGATAGAAAATTTGAAAATCTACCATTTGAAGTAACATTAAATATATAATATGAAATTTATAATAGTATACTATAATATTAAAACAGAAAGATATCTATGATAAATTTATTATCAGGGATGTAAATCTTTGACAATAAAATGATAAACATTGATAAAGATAATCAGACTTAAACAAATGCAAAGATACATTGTGATCATACACTGGGAAAATTACACTGACTACAAGTTAATTCTTTCTAGTTTGAGGTAAGACTTCATCTAAAAATCTGTCCCATCCCAAATCAAAACAAGAAAAAAAAAGAAAGAAAAACCACTGTACTTTTATAGACTTCAAGTTAAATCTATAACCAAGATTAGAATATATCAATCTACATTAGTTAACTTTTTAAGGAAGACTAGTATTAGAGCATTTCTACAGCTTCAAAACCTACTATAAATTATATTAATAGCATATACAAATAAAGAAAAAGAAAAATGTGAAACATAATGCAGAGTTCTAAACTAAATCCAGTGTATGGAGATGGTGTGTTTAGAGAGATTTATAAACACTTTTATAAAGTTATTACAGCTCAGGGAAGAAAGGGCAGCTTTTCTGGTAAATAGTGCTAGATGCACTAAGTATCACTACACTCAAAGAAATAATAGACCTTCTTATTCACAGTATTGATAAAACTTTTTTTCAAAATGTACTATCTATCACAATTTGTGTGCACAGGGAAACTATGATGGATACTATGCCCATAAGTGATAGTGCAAGGTATTTTAGAAGTCATGCAAGTGTTGTGACTTTTTAAACTCCCCATGCAACCACTTACCTTAAGTCAAATCGAAACTGAGATAAACAGTGTCACTGAGTCTCGATGAGAATTCTGTATATTTTCCTGAGCCATTCTTTCTGTTAATAGTTGTAAGTCCATGATACTAAGTTTTTCCCTCAGGATGTCCACCAATCAGGTCAATGTCTCTAGTGATTTGATTTATTATTTATGAAACCTAAGGAAATGTAAAATAATCTGACAAAAACTCTCATAAACACAAAATGTGATATTCTATACATAATTTATAAGGTTAACCTAAGACTAATGAGCTGTAATATTTTAAACAATGACCAATTCTTTTCCTAAATATTCCTTTAGAAACTAAATATTTCCAAACTGTAAGAAAAGAAAAAAAAATTAGTGCATGCCAATTTTGATGTCTATTTCCCTAAACCGGGGGTGAATCTTAAATGCTATACTCATTTAAAAATATTACCTTAGTTTTACATTTAAGTAATTTAAAAATGCATACAAGAAATTGTTAATCTCACTTGAGAAAATGAGAACGCCACCTAACGCTACAAAAAGAGATTTCTACTCCTGGTGTGGGAATTTGAGGTTATTGCCTGATGACAGTTTCTGTAATGATTTAATTTCTGTTTTACAGTTGTATGGTTTCTGTAGAGATCTTGAACTGAAACTGTGCTTTTGTTTTCTATTTCTTCATTTTGCATAGCTTTGTTGCAATCAGATAGCTATAGAAGGGACATAGCCATCCAAGTAGTCTCTGCAACAAATTGGTAATTTGTGGCTCATAGTCATATCATCAGGACTGACTCTGTGTTTTGTCACTATTATGAAATATCTCTATGAACCAGACTTCCTTTTGGCTTCAAATTCACCTAAGACTACAGCGTTTTATTTTGTATTTTTATCCTCATGTGAAGGGATTCAGAAAATGAAAGACATTTTGTGAGCTAAAACAAAAATAGTACTTTAAAGTCATTTTCTTCCTAGGAGATTTATTATCATTTATTATATGTATCAGATCCTGAGCACAAAGTGAACTGAGAATTGAATAGAAAAAAAATCTCCTTTTATTTTCATCTGGGGCTAGAATTTGTGGCCTATTTCTGCTATTGTCTCAAGCATTTCAGACAAACAAATTTTTTATGCTGAAGTTTTCTGGTACATCACATGTCTATCAGGAGTAGCTTTTATCTTCTTGTTTTGGCTATGAGGTATGCCATACATGGTCTACACAACACCTTAGCTACAGTACAGATGCCTTCCATCCACTTGTGCAAATGACTGTACTCTTTTTAAATTACCGTGTGTGTCTGTGTGTGTGTGTGAGTGTGTGTGTGTACAACATGTGCACACTCTCACATGCCACAGCTCCCATTTGGAGATAAGAAGATAGCTTGCAGTCTGTTTTCTTCCACCATGAAGTTTCTGGTGATTGAGCTCAGGCCATTAGTCTTGGCAGAAAGCACCATTTCCTGCTAAGCCATCTTGCTGGGCTAATGTCAGTATTTTAGATGCAGTATTTATTTTATTTTTTTTTTCATTTCAGTTAAAAATAAGTCGATACTGCCAACAATCTATTTCACAGATAATCATCAACAACCCAAACCTTGACTGATAGTGCCATATTTCAACAGGTTTTATAAGCAAAACACGATTTCAGATGAAGTGGTAATGGGTCACTAGTAGAGAAATTCATAGAAACAGAATTTTAATCCAAAAATACTGAATAACCTAGTTAAAAGAAGTGAAAGATAAGAAGATTTAAGACTGATGAGCTCCTAAATTAAATTTTACTTTGAGAGTGCACAATTATTGTAAAAAGACTTCAAGTACACATACCTTCAGAATCTATACTCAAAAATCATTCTGAAAAAATTAACCAGGACTTACTGTTGCATTATTTGAAACTAGAAAAATATTACCACTTAAAATCATTGCTAAATGCCTAACTACAAGTATGTTTAGGAGAATCTACACATAATTCTTACTATTGAAGATGTTCTTATTTGCTCATCCTTATTTTTAAAAGTTTTCATTTTAGCAGTCATACATACTATTGGGATCTATTGTGACAAAATACATTATTCAAATGCACTGTTAGAATAAAATACATTCTTTTTTTTTCTTTTTAGTTTCTATTTATTTTTCTCTTGCTTCCTATATTTTTTTCTTGGAATTAAACCTCAGGGGCCTCCTTATGTCATGTAGATTCTCTACAAGAGCTGTATTTTAACTCAACAGATACATTTACATGAAAAGAAACAAATCATAGTTTTAAAAATATGGGAAAAATAGCATGCTAACAGTAACAAAAAGAGAACTAATTTAAATAAGTCATAAAAATTGAAAATCACTATTCATGAGAGGGAGAAATTATAATCACAATGCAGTAATAGCTCGCCCTCACTAAATTATCCATGATCAAAATGCTGCACTGTAGCATGTGTTAGCGTGAAGATGTTGAGGAATTGGTACCCCCCCTTAATTTTCTAATAGTGATATAATGTACATTCAGCCAAATTGCAACAATCTGTAGCCATCCCTCAAAAGCTTAATCTTAAAATTAACCTAAGACCAGAAATTATGTTCATAACTAAATATGTAAGGGATATGAATACATGAATTTTTTTAATGTTGAAAATGAGTGTATGCAGAAACATTTCTCTGAATATCCCAAAAGCATGGCTACTTCAAATATTAAGTTGTGAACAGATAAACAAAATGCAGTCTGCTTAAGCAAGGAGCATTATTTGGTTAGGAAAAATTGAAGTAACCACAGATTAAACAGACACATGCAAAGTGAAAGAAACCATATAAATGAAAGAAATAATACAAAATAAATCTATATTCTCCTTACACACATTATCCAGAATTAGAAAATACGTAGATAAAGAGTAGATAAATTGTTGAGACACAATGATTGAATTCTGGGCATATATTTTAGAGTAGAATGACTATAATTAGTAATATAATGTATTATTGCCATTGCAGTAAATTTTTTAAAAATCAAAGCATAAAAGGATATGTGAGTTAGAGGATATAGTAATTAACTTAATTTAACCATTTAACCACATGTATGGCATATCAAAACATTACATTGTTTAGCATAAGTATTTATAATCTTTATTTCTTAACAAACATGATTTTTAGAAACGGTGAAAATATTTTCTTTTCTCACGTCTCCTTTATTAGTTATTTCTGCTGTTTCCATACTGATGTTATGCTACATAGTTCTTTCTAGGCTAAGATTCTTCAGATTCTCATTTACAAAATGAAAATAATCATAATTCTTTTCTTCTGTGCTTGATGCCACAAAAGACCATAAACAGGGTGATTCTTAAAGAAACTTTTAGAATAATAGCTGACTAGACACTACTTCTATGAGAGTCAGTAAAGGGCAGAGTCAGAATAAGAAACAGTCAACTACCTGTCAAAGAAAGAAATAAAGGAGGAAAATTGGATAGTGTAGAGTGGATTGATTCTCCGAGGGAAAAGGTGGACAAACACCCCTCTCAGAGTGGTATCACCCAAGACCACCTTGAGCAGAAACATGAGGAGCTGGGAAAAATCCTATGCCCCACCCACCCGGTCTATTGGCCTTGGATGTGAGAAGGGGAGGGCTAAAGGTATTTAAACTGGGGGCGCCGTGAGACCGGCCCTTTTTCTCCCCTCCCACATGGGCCATTTGGATCTGTTCACCGGGAAGTCACAAGATCCCAACCACGTGGATTTACTAATGGAACTTGCGGAGGGGACGGTGGGTGCCCGTGTTCTGTGCGTAACCCCTTACCCATTGCTCTGTTAGTAAGCCGAAGTAAACTAGCTAGAATCTGTTTAACTGCGAGTGGAGAAATTTGTGTGTTTGTTGCGAGGTCTGGGGGGACTTTTTGGGTTGCAAGCAGGGAGAAAGAGGCAGGTTAAGTTGGTCTGCCTCTCCCAAAGAGAAAATTTAATAACAGATAGTCACAAAAGAAATGAAAAGATACTTACAAAGAGCCTGAGAAATAGGTATGCACTCCACAGAAGGAGGATAAACACAGCTAAGCAATAAAGTTCCCTGGCAGGGTAAGAGGAAGCAGATGATGCTCTCAGAAGAGAAAGTGATGAAAACCACACAGCACTATCTACAGGACAAGTCCATAGACCTTACAAGGCTCAAATTCTGTGTCACATTTTGGTGAGACAGTGGCTCCTCCAGCAGATATATGAGCAATGGAGAAAAATCCTGTTCTGTCATGTAATTTAGAAAGCAGTAACCATCTGGAGAAAGAAATCTGTGGTTAAAATGTAACTCACAGATAAGAGAATATCAGTTTGGCATGTCATAACCCCTGGATGACAGAAGGGCTGGGAGAGGTAATTATGGAGAGAAGGCTTGGCACTATCATAATATAGTGGTTTGAATGGGAAGTATTCCCCATAAACACAAGTATTTGAACACTAGTCAGTTGGTGCTGTTGATTGAGGAGCGTCATGGAACTTTTAGGAGGTGTGGCCTAGCTGAAGGAAGCACTATAATTTTGCTGAAATTTTGCATATGTTCCTTTAGGATCAGATCTCCACGTTTTCTGCTTTTGCTTATTTTCTCAGTATGTTTAATATCTCATGAAATGTGTTTGGAAGAATTTCTTCAGATATAGTATTTATAATTATTGAAAAACAATCCACAATTAATGGTGGCACATATCTATAATATTAGCACTTGAAAAATAGATGTAAGATGATCAGAAGATCAAGGTCAACTTGCCTCAAAAACAGTAACAGCAGCAACAATAATAATATGAATAACAAAATACCAACAACAAAATTCTATAATGAACCCATCCAGAGTCCTTTAATGGTTCCTTTTTTGTTACTGATTCAATCTTGACAATAATTATTACCATTCACTTTTTCTCTTTCTTTACTATGGGAATTCATAGCCTTGTCACACTTGCAGTTTGTCATCTCTCTGTTTCCTGTTTATGTTTGAAGATGTGAGCTCTTGGGCATCTCCTCTCAGGTGGCCTCCTGTGGCCATGCTTCTCCCACTCTCATGGACTCTCTCTCTAACTGTAAGCCCAAATAAATTCTTCCTTCTATCAATTGTCTTAGCCATGGTGCTTTATTACAGCAACAAAAAAACAATTAATACCCATACTAAAGGAGGCAAGTGGCAGGAAGCTGACCTCAGGCAATGAGGTGCATAGGGGCAGATGACCACACTCTCACTGGCTGGAAAAAGATCTCATCAACTAAAAATTAACTGACTTTAATAGATATGAGATTAGTGTATGGATCAGGTCCTTGAGCCAATTATCTGTGTCCACCTCTGTACAGCCTGAGAACTTTGCAGTTCCAGGGATCAGGACTGAAAAGATGGCTGATCAGTTAAGTTTTCTGATATTTTCAGAGTAGTAGAGTTATTTTTCAAGAGCACCCATCCAGAAAATTCATAACTGCCTGTAACTTCAGTGTCAGGGGATCAGAAGTCCCCTCTTGGCCTGTGCAGTCATCCATACATATGTGTGCATACACCCACACAGACACACACATACATAAATACAAAATAATATAAAATTTTAAAATACTTTTGAAGTTACAAGGATGTACCTGATATATGCAGTTTCATCACTTCACCAGGGTAATTACTCCAGAGGCTTTGAAAGGACAAGCATAGGTCCTCTATCTGTATTGATCTAAGAGTTGTAGTTGCTCCCCATACTACCAGTGCATTTGGGAGACATGCCCCAGTTAAAACATTAGCTACCCTATAGGCTATGATCTGGGAAGTTTTTGGAAGATAAGAATACTTTCCAAGTCCACAGAATGCAGAACTCAGTGCATCCAATAGAAATCACTGGTTTTCACAAATAAGGAAAACTATTATGGTGAAGATAAGTCTGGAGGACATAAGGCAATTATCCACTGACTACAGACTCAGCAATAGCATTAACTATAGAAAAAAAGAGTCTACAAGTTCCTCTGACTCTCTCCCTGACTATGTACAAAATTGGCAGTCTACAACATTTTAGGACTAAAAAAGAAATTTCTCCAACACTTCGAATTCAGTTTCTCTTTGTTTTTTCACTTATTCTATTTTCATTTTGCTTTTCATTCCTCCTTAGCCCAATGTGTTGCGGACATGTAGACTGAAGGTTAACTCATAAGAAAATCAAATCATCTGTGTGAACATACAATTGTCCTCTAATCTTATAAACAATGAAGTGCTCCTATTATTAAGGTCATATAAAACTGCAACATGCAATAAAGCTCTAATTTTATTAAAATCAACAGTAATGGTAGTGTAACAGAATTTAACAATGATTTGTGTCAAGGAATTTCAGTTTTAATTTTGTGAGACAATAAAATTGGTTAAATACAAGCTTAAGTCATAGAGCTTGATTTCAGCTTTTGTCTCTATCACTGTAAGAACTAGTTTCTCCCTTGTTTTTTTTTCATTTATGTAAGTTAGCTTCTCTAATATAGGATTATTTTAAAGACTAAATATTAGTGTTTTAAATGTCCTAGAATAGTTCATAATGTATAGTACTATTTGATATTATACTTCTATCATTTTTTAAATTATAGATTTAAGACACATCTAAGATTATTGCTTTATAAATGGATATTTATTCTGTAATAAGCAAAGGTTTTTCTACCTGCCAAGTGTAATAATTAGTTTGGAGTTGCAGTGAGCATTGACATTTGCAGAGAACTACTATTCTTCACTAGCTATAAAAACTATTATATCTGAAGTTCCAAGGACAAGCTTGGGGAAGTTTATAGCATCAGTAAAATACAGTGCTCTGATAAAGTAGAATAAAGATCACTTGTAGACTGTACACTATTGATTATTCTTTGTATATATTTGTGTGAGGGGGTCACTTAATAGCAATATTAGCTGTTTACCCTAAAGGATTTGAGCATGTTTGGAAAATTGAAGATTTTGAAAAATCCTCTAAAATGCATCCCTGATTTACTAGATAGTACTTTAAAACCCTAATATATAATTATACTATACCTAGAAACCCAACATATATTTCTTTGAGTGAAATCTAGAAATTGATCTACATTGTGATGTATAATGAAATACAGAAAATAGAATAAATAATTCATTTTTATCCAGTTTAAAAAGATATTTTGGGAATTCATATATAAAATAGATAATTTAGCTACTTTTAAGAAGCATCATTTAACCTAGAAAATTCTGAAATTAGCAAGTAAACAAACGTGTGTGTCATTTCCAGTTGAAAACAGATAGTTTTCTCAGGGAAAACAGAACATAATATTTGCCTAGAATAGAAACAAAGATTATATTGTTCTGATAGTTCAATTCAAACTAAGCAATCTACTTCCTTTATCTGTACAGAACAATTCTCCTCTATTAAATACAGTTTCATTTGCCATAAAAGTTTTAAATTATAAATTATTTTATAAGTTCTATATTTTAGTGTACATTAAAACATAACTTTCAGGAAAAATAATTTTTAGACAAATTGTACCTTTACCTTGAGAGGGCATACACAATATTTTAGGAGTATATAGACTACATAAAGATAATTTGAGAACAGAAAGAAAAGTACAACTCAATCAATTAATTAATTAACGGTTATCAGCTAGAAAATCTCCTTATTGCTTTATTGCTAAAAAAGATTATAGAAAGCATAGAGTGAGTTCTGATAAGTCTTCAATTACATTCAAGAAAAAATTTCTGTCTTCTAAGTTTCACTAAAACTATTTAAGTATGCTGAGATCATATGCAAAGCTATAACCACAAACTTGTTTTCCCAGAACTTTAAAATATTACATAACAATGTTGCTATTTGAAAGTCATCATCTCATGCATTGTACATTAAACTTCAAAATTATTACTTTTGGCATCACACAAAGTGACAGGAAGGTCATTGGTTTTAAGTTCATTAAAATATCCAGAGTTTCATTAGAAACAAAAATCATGAATATAAATTAAGATCCTAACAGATTACTGAAAATGCATTCCTTAAATTAAGTAAGCATAACAGACTAACACACAACTGAAGGACCACCTAAAATAAACTATGAAAACAACACTCCCAATTTCATTCTACTGAATAACACACTATTAACTAAAGACCTGTGAACGGAAATAGGCAACTTCTCTCAAGGAGTCCTCCATTATCATAGCTACTTACTTAGGAAGTAAAAGCCTACTATTATCTACTTGCCATGTATTATGAAGAATAAAATTGTGTAGAGAATTATAGATTATACAGAATATGTTTTATAACATTCTGAAATTGCACAAGTCCTCCAAATATGTTGACACTGGAACAATTCTGAAAGAGGGGTTCTCTATGTGTTTTACTTTTCCAAGCCTAGATGTTTTTTAAAAAAAATGTTGTAAACTATATCTAATTTGTACTGTCAGAATTATTACCAAAGTCAGTGAACTTCCAGATATTAATACTGCTTAATACATTCAGATAGGCAGGTTCTAGAGTACAGTCTAGGAGTACTGCACTCCTAAAGCATAATTTAGTTCATATCCCATGTTAAACAGCACAGTATACAAAGGAAACATTCAGTATATTATGAAACAGAAGAATTTTAAAAGTAACAAACTAGAATGGGGGTGTAATCAACAACATATAGTATTCATTGCTCAATGAAAAATCATTGAATTCAAATTATTTCAAAATGAATGAAACAAATAAAAAAATTAGGTTGCATTGCAGAGATTTACTGCCATGAAATAAAGAAAATATATCTACATTTTAAAAATGTTTATTCTAATTAATAATGTAAAATTTAAAATTAGTTCATTAGTACAATTGTTTAAAATCATGGGGTAAGTGATAAATGCCATACAACAATTCAAGATTAAGATGGAAAGATGGCTTACTTCAACATTCCTATTATAAAATGAAAAAATGCCAGAAGAGCATAAGGAAATGAAATCGAGGTGACAGGCAAAATTTGTGTCTCAAGTCAGAACCAGAAAAAATATACAAAATGGTCCAACCTGTATTGTAACATTCAAAGCTCTGACACTATTAATAAAAGGATCTGATTTCAAATACTAATTATAAAAACTTAAAATCACAGTTTGGGCAAAAGCTTTAGCAATAAAATAAAAATTAAATAGAGATCTTTATGTGTAACTATTACATTAATAAGGATAGCTTGCATCTTCAAAGAACAAAATGACAATAAATGATTAAACAGTTTATTTGCACATTATGATAGTATTTAAAATATGCTCATAATCATATTTTGAATATCAATCTTGAGCTGGCAGAGAAACCTGGCAATATCATATTTGTAGCACTGATTTCCAAGCATGGAAAATACAAGAATAGGGATCATGGAGGCTTTTTTCAGGGTTAAAGAATGTCACTCAGACCAAGAAATATGTGTCAGGGTTGGATTCCTTGAAAGAAGTTCTTTATGAACTTATCACATGAATCTAGGAAGGCAAAGCCTTTAATGAGTCCTTTAATGAGGACCCCAGGATGTTGATGATGTCGGGTCTATAAGACACCAGCTGAGGAAATCTGTAAGCATGAGTGACTCAATCCAACAGAAGAGGTCATATGTGTTTGATGATGTGGAACTGTAGGAACAGGACTACCCAATGCTATTTGAAATCAAATGTTTCCATCGTGTGTCACTAAGGATGGATATGGATCATCAGAGTTTGCTATATACCCTACTGGGTATGTATCTTGTTTTTGACTGACCCTTTTGTGCTATGGCCCAAATTCTTCCGTTTTGGAATAGGAATGTTTATTCTTTGCTATTGCATTAGAAATAATGTCACATTTTTTTTACGTGGGGATCACAATTAAGAGACTATAATGAGCCTCAAACAAGTCTCTGAGGCCTTAGAGTTTGGAATTTTGAAAAAGAGTTAGGAAATTTAAAGAGCACGAGGATTTTAGAGGTAAGCCAAATACATAATTCACTATTAGATAAAAACAAGATTTTCAATGACAAGTTGTTAAATTATATGATTTAACAGGCTGATTTGGGGTAGTGACTGGATACAAGGTGTTTGACTTCTTGCTGTGTCTGCAAAGGTATTTCTGGAAAGGTATAAGTGAGTAGAGAAAACCCATCTTGAATGTGGGTGGAACCATTCCATATGCTAGAGACCTAAAGTGAAGAAAGATGGAGAAAATTACCCAAGCATCAGTATCCATCTCTGCTTCCTGACTGCAGATGTAATGCAATCAATTTCCTCTTGTTCCTGCTGCCATGCCTTCCTCATCATGATGGAATATACTCAAATAAACCCTGCAGTTTTTCAATTCTGTTTTCAGTTATTATGTCACAGCAGTAGGAAGAGTAACTAATACATGGTATATTTTCAGTAAATTTTTCTCCAAGTCTTCCTGAATCATCACAAAGAAAATTCAGAGAAACAAAAATATATATAAAATGATATATGCCAAAACCAGATGTAATTACCTAGAACATCTGCAGATGAAATGAACATTTTAAAATATTGAAAGAAATAAAATATCTAAATTTAATTAAACACAGTTGTATGAATTGTACAAAAGCTCAATAAAACATTATAATTCTTGCTGAAGTCCAGTACATTGGTTGTAAATAAAAAAGGAAAAGATTTTAAAGAACAATTTTGAGACTGTAGCCTGTGACTGCTATGTTTGTGGTTAAATTTCTCACATGACGAAGACATGTCAAAGAACTAGAGGGGAAGGCAGGACTTCAATACTGCAGTGCTGGACCCAGGTACCAAGTTTCATTTTATTATTATTGTTTTTTTTTAATTTCAGAGAAAAGATACAAATGCAATATAGTGAGGGCAGGAGAGATCATTCACTGTAAAGGCAGCTGCTGCCAAACCTGATGATCTGAGTTCAATTCCCAGGACCCATGTAACAGGAGAGATTCAACTCCTGAAAGTTATCCTCTGAACACATGTTCAGCATAGTACACACAGACACATAGATACATACACACACACACACACATGCACACACTATAAATAAATAAATGTAATGAACATATTCTTAAAATATTGTGTAGTGAATTCTCATGTACCTAAAATTTCTCTTGTTGTTAACAACTGACATTAGTATTCTGTATTTGCCACAGTTAGTGGGAACAATTATAATATATTATCATTATTAGAAGTGTGCATTTTGTTCAGATTTCCTCAGGATTTTACCCCTATTGCCTCTTTTCTGTTGTTTGGTCACAACAATTCTCTATATTTCTTTGGAGTAAGATTTTGATCACTTACATACTTTGAACTATCTGTTCAGGCTTTTACTTTTTTCAGCAAAGATTTTTTTCTGATTTTTTTCCAAAGCTAATTTGGATTATGAATTTGTAGAAGGCCATAAAGTATCATTAACATCACATCAAAGGGTCATATGAAAAACATAACCTAGTGCTAAGGATATTTCTCTTTATCCCCCTGCTCCTATACTGCTTGTCTTAAAGTTACTCTTTCTCTTCTCTTTCAATAGTTTTTGGAAGGAAAGCTTTAGTCTTTTTCAGCCAATACTTAAGATACTTAAGATATGGAGAATTATGCTCCTACTTGTACACAAGGGAATATTAGCATATTCTATCAGATATATGTGCATGAGACAATTGTCTCTTCTCTTCCTGAACTATTTATTCATCTACTTACTCATAGCAGTATGGAATCTGATACTTATTTTATGCTCACTGATGCGATTCAATTTCACATTGCTCATTTTGTCTTTTAAACTATTATTCTAGCTTTGACCATAAAGATATTGTTCAACAGACATCTGTGTTTCTTTGATTTAGCCTCATAACTTCAAGATGCTCCAGGATATACCTGTGGATCTCCTGTCTAAAGTCTACATTCAGCATTTTGCCAAGAATCATTTGTTCTTTTATGGGAGAATCCTATAGTTAATAACTCTAGACAATGGGGTTATGTATATAGACTGTCTTCCATCTGAGCAAGGCGACATGACATATGTATACTAATATATATATATATATATGTACACATATCAGCAAATGTCTTTCTATCCATCTAAATCTATATTAAACTATTAAACCTGAGGTAATAACAGTATCTCCAAATTTAACCCAATGTAAAATGTATCATTGGACATTGTCCTAACACTATCAAGTAACCTTCCACTCTAATATTAAGAGACTGACTCCCAATACCTGCAATCCATTTACTTAATTGTTACACTCCATTATATGTAAATATAGGCTTCAGCATTTTTACCCTGGATCCTGAAAAGAAAGAAGTTTTTAACTGGAATACAATGTGTATGTGTAGTTTCTTTTGTCTTTAACTTCACAGACTCTAGAAATTTAGAAAGTTACTTAGGTCAACATCTGTTTCTCCTAATCCATATAATGAGTATATTTCACATTAGTACAGTATATTTTAATTAGTACAGTTCAGTTACTTCATAGTATCAGTGTCTCCTTGACACTGTCTCATAAATGGTTTTTAGTTTGCATATATGAAGATAGAATGTGAGACAAATATTTCTCTCTCTCTCCCTCTCTCTCTGTATGTGTGGTGTGTGTGTGTGTGTGTGTGTGTGTGTGTGTATGTGTGTGTGTATCACTAAGAGCTGAAAGTAGATGAAACCTAGAACCTTGCATCACTAAGCAAGCATTTTACCAGTAAATTGCATTTCCAGTCCTAAGTTCTATGTGTTTTGAAAAACAACAAATACATATTTTTATATATCAATTCTTATAGTGTCATATTTAATAGTCTGCCCATTGTTAAAAGTTATTTCTCTTCATTATCCATTCAAATATTTCCTCTCCTTAAGTTCCTGGAAAACATTTATCTTTTTATTTTCTCTACAGTTTTATCTCTTAGAAAATATACAAATATCATACAATTCAGTCTTTTGAGACTGGTTTATTTCAGTTATAAAATCCACATACATTTATCCAGAGCATTCCATGCAAACATAGTAAGGGATGAATAAGAAAACATACATATATGAAGTTTTTGAAGTTTTAAGACAATTAAATAATTTTCAAAAGATTGAGATGGACAAATTGTTAGTTAAGGAAAAAACGCGTTGGCCTTGTATTTGCAAGAATAACATTATATACCAGAAAGCAATAGAGTAAAATCTAACGTGTTTGGAATGTACTATATTGATAACTCATGAAAGCTACGAACAGTTACATTAAGGTATATGCTCAAACTTTTTATGTAAAAAGATACATAAATGCTCAAGAAGTATAATAACATTATGCCAGAGATGTATCAGAGATGAAATTCAGCCTTTTGACAAATGAATAAGACACAAGTTTGAAATGAAAATGTAATGACATGAGGAGGCTGGTGAGGATCACTTAAGTTAAACAGTACTAATCTTAAAAACTTGAGTTATTTTCATTTGAATTTAAGTAAATATTAGCAATTTATAGGGTTAACTATTTCATAAAATAAATACTGTTTTCATTACTTCTGACCCCATTTGCTCTGCATCTGTTCTCAGCAGAGCAGTTAGAGCACCTATTTTAAAGGGAGTCAGATGAATTTCTTCTTTGTTCTAAGCTTCCTGTTTTCACTGTCAAAAGGAAACAGGATTTCTATCTAGTAGTTAACCAACACATCCTTCAAAACCTTTGAAATTCATCTCTTACTACATTCTACCTTTTAACTCTGCATTTGCCTTTCTGGCTTTGCTGTTGTTCCTAAATGCTGTCAGGCACTCTCTAGCTTATAAACCACTGGCTTATGTTGTTCCTTCAGCAAGTCCACTTTTGCCACAGATTTCTACATAATTAATTCTTCAAATATTTATATAAAATATCTCTTTCTAGTGCTGGAGAAATGGTTCAGCAGTTAAGAGTTAAGACTGCTCTTGCAGAGTACCTAGATTTGATTCCCAGCACCTGCATGGTTGCTAACAACCATCCATAAATCCAGTTCCAGGGGATCTGATAACATTTTATGACCTCTGTGGCCATTGCATGACATGGGTGCACTTACATACATGCATGCAAAACCCCTATACACATAAAATAATAAATAAATAAATAAATAAGAAAAATATGTCTCTTTTCCTTTCACCAGTCTCATAACTGTGTTCAGCAATAGACGAATATCTTCTAGGCCCTATCAATACTAAAACCCTTTTACCCTGATCAATTTTCTTCATTTTTTACAGCAATTATAATTTCCTAATATGGTTGATAAAGACAAGTAACTTTGTCCAACTTTGTATAGATATGCTTTATGTTTCAATAATAGATCTTGGAAAATAGTAATAGTGCAAGTATTTTTGAAAAAAATGAATGGAAAATAATTATAACCATATGGTAACACAAAAGAATAATTCAGTCAGGGGGAAGATTATAATCCAGCTGGCAGAGTGCTTGCCTAGAATGCATGAAGTCCTGGCTTTTATCTCAACAACATGTTAAAAATTAAAAACAAAGGCATACTGGCACACACCTGTATTTCCAGAACTGAGGTGAAGCATTCCTTTCATGGGCATGAAGCAAAAGTACACAGCTACTTCTTCAGTCATAAACTGAGACATGCAGTGTTTCTTAGCACCATGAATATATGAATGTCAATCATTAGAACACCTATGAATCGTATATGAAAGTATTACATATTATATAACAAAACACAAAAGGTTAAGCACATGAAGTATAGCAATAATTATAGGCAGAGAAAAGATATCATTAAGGATGAATTTAATTACTCTCAGGTTGGGACAAATAAGTAAATAAATTTCTATAAAATTCATATTGAAATAAATTATTCCCATCATGATCAGTCCTCTTCAAATGTGCCAGTGATATGAAATAATGACAACAATTTACAATTTGTACTAGAATACTCAACTGAATTTGAGATGGGAAATAATCAGATATGGCATATATAATCACTGGAAAACAATACATAAAGGGAATTTCATAAACAATTTTTTATATTATGTAAAGAATGAATAGTTAATTTATAATAAACCTACATATTAAAAAATTAAATTGATCAAAACACTATACTTGTGTTTAGGAAATTACATAAACATATGCAATTCCCTGACAACAACAACATACGGTGTGGTAACAAATCTTAAATAATTGTATACTGAAATAAAAATAAAAAAGAATGACAAAAAAAATGAAACCATGAAAAATTAAGAGTTCTTCAAATGATAATATAAGAGGACAATAAAAGCAGACTTACAACATTCAGGAATTCACTCAGGAATTTGAAAATTGGTTCTGTCAAGTGGAAAGAATTAGCTAGAGAAATATGTATTTGGTGACCTTTTTCTGTTTTCCATGCTTCCTAGCAAATAATGAGAGATGATAGTGTTTATATATGCAGAACATGAGTTGCACATATTCAAAAAGTTTCTAGTAATGAGACTGAATTGGCAATGTATAAATTGCAATGGGATACAGAAAAGACAGGATAGAAGGGGAACAGTGCTTCTTTCCAGAAACTGGTTTTGTTGTTGTTGTTGGCTTGTATTAAAATCCTGTGCCATGTACAGAAGACAGCAGTGGGAAAGGTCAAACAAAACTAAGCATTGAAAAATGCTATAAGGAAACATGCTACAGTACATGCTAAAATTAGAAAAAAAATTAAAAAGAGAGGAAAAAAAAACCTTATTATTAACACATCAACGTTCCCTTCTCTGGTTTCCTTTGTGACCTCCCTCTTAGCTGAAGTGATTGACATACTCAGCTCCCACCTCTATGGCTGTGTTCATAGACATGTGACTCTGAAAGCACAGGAATACAATTGCAAGCTATTGTTACAGAATGGCAGGGAGGCCTGTAAATATCTTAAGTTATTATATTGCACTTTACTATTTTTGACTTCCTTGAAAATGCTCAGGAAGCATTTTCCTTTAGATACAGCCTTAATGACTGAGCTGATTCTCAGCCTTGTGTCTTCGTGAGTCAGATACCATAACAAACTTTTCAGACTGGGGAGCCTATGAAAAACAGTGATCCATCAGTGATCACTGAAGAGTGAAAGTCTAAAGTGACCTAGGTTGCTGAAGCAGTGTTTAGTGCAGGCTTCAATCTTGGCTCATAGAAGACACCTCTGTGTTCTCACCCATGGCAGAGGCTAGGGAGCATTTTGTGGCCCCTTTTAGGAGGGTACTGCTCATTTGTGGAGCCCTGCATTTTTGATGTAGTTTCTAAATCTCCTATCTCTTAGTAGCATTCCCATGGTGTGTATCAAATTAATTTCCTATGAATTAGGGAAGGACACAGATATTCAACTGTGCATTATAAACCATCTCTTCAACCTATTAAAAGTGTCTGATTCACCTCTTCATAACAAATAAACCCTTTATCAGAAGCAGATGTCTAGCTGCTCCACTTCTGGGTCTCATTCTCCAAGGAGCACAGATGCTTTCCATTTTCAATGTCATCTCCAGGGTGGTTGAAGGATTCTAAGAGTCTGAATTTATCCACCTTGAGTGTTCCATTTTACATTCAGGCTAATGGTGAGTAAAAAGTGTGAGGAAGGCAAGCCTGACAATATTCAGAAACTTTGTAGAAAATATTAATCTCCTTAAATATTTTTTGAAAAATAATCATCCACTCTTGGGAAGAGGAGTGTTTTTAATCATGTAGGAGCCTTATGACATCATATACACATATAAAGCTAATGATAAATTCTATTTATCTGACCGCCATTGAAAATGGACAAATGTCAGTTTTTCCAGGCATATTGTGATCAGATATGGTAATGTGTGAGCATACTAAAAAGTGTTGCACAGGACAGACATGGTGGCTCAAGTGTGTTCTCAGAAGCTGGAAGCAAAGGCTGGAGTATTCATGTTCAAGGACAACCTGAACTATAAGATCTAATCATTGCCTCAGAAACCAAGGAAACAAATCAAAAATAGTATTGCACATGTTTGGAAGCATTATTGCATAAGCTAGGGTGAAACATGTTTATGTGCCCTCAAATCTAAGATGCTATCACTGCATGCTATCCACAGCTTTATATATGCCAATAGAACCCTCAAACCACAATACTTCGGTTAGTTCAGTTTAAAATGTGATTTTAAGAAAATTCTTGGAGCTATTAAAATATGACACATTATGACTTTAAAAATTGGAATTTAGGAAACTGAAAAATGTCTCCTTTCCTAATGGATTACTGTCAGATATTTACACTTCATAAAGTACTTTCTTAACAAGAAAAATAATTAGTGAATCACAATAATATGCTCAGTTCAACGGCCTCAAATGCCTTTATGAAGCTTTTCCTGCTTTTCTTTCTAAGGCTGCTTAACAGTCCATCTAGAATATTGCTTTGATCATTTCCACCTTAACTGTTTATCTTTGTAACCGAGTTAAGCTTGTATGATAGTTTG
Source organism: Eospalax fontanierii (assembly GCA_035773235.1). Taxonomy (NCBI): domain Eukaryota; kingdom Metazoa; phylum Chordata; class Mammalia; order Rodentia; family Spalacidae; genus Eospalax; species Eospalax fontanierii. Next base: position 129,803,067 of record CM069525.1, on the reverse strand, counting down.
AGTGAGAAGAAAAACTCCCATAGGTTCCAAGCATTTTAAAATTAGTTCTTCGGATGATGGTGCTTTTTGCAGACGTTTAGGAGGTGCAACCTTGATGGAAGAAGTATGGCATCGGGGGAAGGGGCTGAGAGTCAATATTGTTCTCTGTATTCCCTGTGCATACATGAAGAGGTGAACGGTCAAGTTTCTGTTCCTGCCCCCTCTGCCTCTGTGCCTTTCCACCATGGTAGAAAATACATTCTTAGAGCTCTGCAACCACAGTATAACAGCAAGAGAAAACTAACTAGAACACCTTACCTTTGGATTAAATAATTTTTACCTAGGCATGCGTTTGCATGGGCTTTAATGTGACAGAACATTTAAAAAAATCCACAGTAAGCTACAGTGTCAATGTGTACCTGCCCCTCTTGTGAGTTTACAAGAACTGATTACATTAATCTAATTCCTCACTGTCAAGTATTTAATGTTTCCTGCACTAATTTGTAGACAGTGATGAATACGTCTAGTGTATCAGGATTTAGAAGAGAAATAATGCAAAAACTTGTGTCGTAGCAAATATTGTTTTTGGCTCTTTGTGTCCCTTTGAATATATTTGTAAAATTTATTTGTTTTTATTTTATTTTATGTGCATTTGAGTTATGCCAGCGTGTGTGTATGTAAACCAGATCATGCAGTGCCCTTGGAGGACAGAAAACAGCATTGAATCTCCCAGAACTGGACTTATGGATGTTTGTTATCTGCCACGGGGTGCTGCGATTTGAACCTGGGTCTTCTGCAAGAACAGCCAGTGCTCATAACTGCTAAGCTACCTCTCCAGCCTTATTTGTGTTCTTTTTAATTGTTCTTAATTTTTTTTAAAATTGCTTGACAATTTTATATTTGGATACAATATTTATATTGTTTTCACTTCTCCCTCCATTCTTCCAACATTTCTCTCACTCTTTCTCAATTTCTAGTCTATTACTATTATTATTATATTGAATATATTTAACATATTGAGTGGTTCTGTCTTGTACATGTATTTATGACTGATCAAATAGGATAGGATACCCTGCCAGGGAGTCCATCCTTGTAGTACAGGGACTTCTTCCCTCAGTGTTCTTCACCTAGAGCTGAGACTTGTGAAGTTTCCTTAGTCCATACTGGCATGTCAACTGTTATTGTTATTTTGGAGGTCTTCTTTATGCAAAACAATGGCAGAGACTTTTTAATAATATAATAAAAATGACAAATAAGAGAGGGAATCACAGTTTCAACTTTTAGGAATTCTCATACCTTTAGTGATTCCTACTAAATAAAACAAAGGAAGAATATGCATCATTCATGCCCAAAAGTTAGAAAAGCAAAACTTCATGTTTAAATAGTAACAAACTGGAAATATCCTAGTCTTATACTCTGAGGTTTCTAAAACAAAAATGCAATTTATCAACTAGTGTAATTAAGAAATAAAGAGACTCCAACACAATAAATTTAAATTGAAAATTGAAAAAATGCAGATGCTAACTGATATCTATATGACCACTTCGATGTCTACCACAAAAATTTGTTCTGATTGAAAGTTCCCAAATATTACGTCTTTTGTCTTTTTAAAATAAAATCTTTCAGAATTTCATACAATGAATTTGTTCATACTCTGTACCTCCCTCAACCTCCCCTAGATCCACACTCCCTACCCTATGAACACAATTGTGTGTCCTCATTTATTTACATGAGTATCTTACAAAAGATCAAAAATGGGTAAATCATGGAGATTAGGAATCTGCAGAGTGTGAGTCCCAGGACCTGACTTCTATAGTAAGTTTCACTGACTCAAGGTTCAGGGGACATTGTGGAAGAGGGGTCGGAAACATTATAAGAGCCCGTGAGGATCATATAGACAGAGAATCATACAAACTCCTGGGACAAGCTCATATGAACCTACAGTAATACTTCATTATGGTCAAGACCCATGCAAACTCAAGCAGACCAAACCCAGTAGGGCACTGGGGAAATGGGTAGCAGACTTGAACCTTTGCTTAAGAAACATTGGCAACTGATTACTGTTGGGTGGGGATGAGCTAGTATTCCTAAAGTGAGGGACTCTGGATAGGCTGACTAGACCTCAGTAGATGAACCTGCACTGAGGTCATTTTGGTACTCTAACTTGACACAATAGAACTTAACACAGATGAAAGAATGTGTGGATTCCGGTTGGGGGGCTATAGGGGGTGTGTGGGTGAGGAAAGGGATACAAATATGTTTAAGATTGAGATATTCTGTATGAAATACACAATGATTTAAAAAATATATTTAATTAAAAAATTCTTCACCCAGAAAAACACCACTTGAACCTTCCCAACAAACTCCTCCCTTGCTAGATTGAAGTAGAAGTTGAGTTCTCTGAGTCCCACCATGTATGCTCTCACTTCCTCTTCTAAATAAACCTCTGTTTATTGGGGAAAAAGATGTTTGTGCAAGAGGATTTATCATAGGCACCACAGATGTGTTATATCAAGTATATTTGTATAGATACATATGTGCATTGTGTAAACACACACTCTCATGTATACACTAAGATATCATAGTAAAAAATGCTTTAGTACCTTAAAATCTGTAGTCTTAAATTATTCCACAAAGTCACTAATTATACAGTTCTTTTGTAATAATATAGAAAAGTATTTCCTTGCTGTTTGATCTCATGATTCCACAACACATTCAAAATCTCAACATTTTTCTTTATTTTTTAAATTTTATTATGAGAGGTGAGAGATGCATTAATATTCTCTTTGCCACCTGTCCTGCTATGTTCCCTGAATCTTAGGTGTAGAGGTTGCATTGCAGATGTGTTGCTTGGGCAGAACATATCACAGATATTCTCTGTGTGTGATCAGTTGTAGAACTACAGAATAGAACAGGAAAAAGAAGCTTTTTTGGATGATGGTAAATAATACAGTTTCCTGTAAGTATAAGGATATATATTTAACATAAATAAGAAATTACATTTGTCTGGGGATGTAACAGACATAGAGATTTCTCTAGGATCTATGATCTATCCAGCCATGTGACTTTGGCTATGTTTATAGTACCACACATGAGTTCCCTCCTGTTGAGTCTGCCTTAAGCCTGCCCCAAGATAAAAATCTCACTATTGCAATAATAGATATATTTTTCTGTTCCAGTCATTGCTATGATTACTGTTTTTTACAGTTGGGGTTGGACTGTTGAATTGTTTTCTTCCTTGACAGATTGCATATTAGCCTCTGACACCACAAGAGCTAGTCTTTAAGGAGGAGGCATACAAGTCAGTTTGATTGCTCCAAATCCTTTGTCCAAAGTAGGTCCTGTATTCAGTAATAGGGTCTTATTTTCAAGTTCTGAGAGGCAATTAAAGACTGGGGAAATATCCCTTGTTATTTTGGGAGTCTCTTCCAACACCCTGCCCCAACAACTTGAAGGGAAGTTTCTACTGCTTGGCATTGTGCCACTATTTTTTCTGTTATATAGCCTTCAGCTATGTATATCACTCATTTATTTTAGTAGAGTTTTGAATTAATACATTTGACTAATACTTTGTATCTTCATGTTTTAACCTGTTGTTGTAATTAGTTCTGCCAATATGCACATGGGTGTGTGTCCATCCACTGGAGCATTGTCAATATACCAGGGGCACTACACTTAAAGAAAATTGACTCTCCTTCTCCCAGATGCTACTAGTTTCCAATAGCGTCACAGTTTGGTGAGACTGCATGGCTACCTAAGATCTCCATATTGGAATAGTCTCTGACTTGAGCTGGTACAGCCACTGGGAACTTGTATGTGTAACTGCCATGTTGTATCCAGAAAAAAATGTTTTCTTATAGCCATCCACCACTTCTGACTCTTAGGTTCCTTCCATACACTCTTCCTCAAATATTTCTGAGCCTTGGGAAGAAAGAGTATGGCTTAGGAGTTCTATTCAGAAATGTTCATTGTTTAGTTTCTTATTCTCCACTACTTGACCAATTATAGGTTTTTGTTTCATCATCTACTGCAGAAAAAAGCATCTTTGTGACAGGTGAGAGATGTACTTATCTATGGGTATAACCATAAGTCACAAGGAATCCTTTTAATACTATGTCTATTTAGCAGAATGTTAGCAATAAGTTCTCTACTTGGGTCTATGACCTAGGAATTTACAGGTCCTTGGCCCCATTAGTAATGTCAATTATGGGTTTTGCATTATTAATTTTAAAATATACATGAGCAATTTGAACTATGTAAAAAAATACTTATGTGCCAGATGTGGCCAAATGCCTATAAGCCCATCACTTAGAAAGTGAAAGAGGCAGGAAAAAATCTAAGAGATCAAGATCATTTTAAGCTATATAATTACTTTGAGGGCAGCTTGGGCCATAGCTCAAGAATAACAAGCAGATATGACATATTAAAGTGATGCATATTGGAAGTGTTGCTCTTATAATCAGCAACATAAAAAATCTATTACCCAGTGAATCACATTTTCTCAAATATTTATGTATGTACGTATATACATACACACATGGATATACTGATTGAACTATGTGTTCTGTCATTGTTATCTGTTTAAATTAGCTTAAAAACAGCCTAGGAAGATGGTTCAGAGGTTAAGAACACTTGCTGTTCTTGAAAAATACCCAAGTTTAGTTTTGAGCACCTACATACAGCAACTCACAGCTGCCTGTAAGTCTACCTCTACCCCATCTTTTCTCCACCACCATTTAAACATTTCTCTCACAGAATTTCTTCTTCTACTCTCATATCACAAATGTTCTATTAATAACTCTCCCTCTTGAAGCCTTTTTCTTCCCTCTCTTGGACCTATTTCTAGTTTCATGGCTTCTACATAGAGTCACTTCAACATAAATACACATATATAAACTCAAAGCTAGTATTTGCATTTGCATATGAGAGAGAACCTGTGACATAGGGTTTTGTCTTTCTGAGCATGAGTCACCTCATTTATGGTAATACTTTCTAGTTCCATAAAGTTATCCAACAAATTTCATTTTTCTCTACAGCTAAATAAAATGTCATTTTATTACCCATTCATTTAGTGATGGATATGCTAATTAGGCTATTGCCATTTAAACATTTTGTGAGCAAGACAGCAATATCCATGAATGTCCAAATATTTCTGTGGTAGTATATAAAGTCCCTTTAATGCTTTCTATGTATTCATGTCAAATTCTTTTTCATAAAACAAAAGATAATATTTTGATTTTGATAGCTCTAATTTTAATAGTTTAAAAATATTTTATTTATTATATCTATTTTTATGTATGAGTGTTTGCCTGCATGTAAGTTCACTACATGTGTGCAGTATACAAAGAGGCCAGAAGAGGATATCAGATCTCCTAGACCTGAAGTTACAGATGGTTGTTATCTGTCACGTGGGTGCTGGAAATCAAGCCTGGATCCTCTGGAAGAATAGCAACTGTTTTTAACTGTTGAATCATCTCTCTGACCCCAATTTTAACATTTTAAATTAATTAATTAATTTTTATTTTGTATGTGTGTTCCTTGCATGTATGTATGTGCATTCATGAGTACAATGGCCACAGGGCCAGAAGAGGGTATTGAAGCCCCTTGAATGGGTATTACAGACACTTGTTAATCAGCATGTGGATGCTGGCAACCAAACCAGGTTCTCTGGAAGCACTGGTTCTTAACCACTGAGCCATCTGTCCAGCCTTAATTTTAACATGTTTTATTTTATTTATTTTTGTGTGTATGAATATTTTGTCTCCATGTATGTAAGAAAAACAAATGTGTGAAGTGCCTCCAGAAGCCAGAAGCGGGCATTGAACCCCTGCTGCATTTAGTGTTGATTATGAACTTCCATGTGGATACTTGGAACTAATTCAGGGTGTTCTGTAGGAGCAGCAAGTGCTCTTAAAATTCTTTTCAAAGAAAGATAATTTTAAGGCCTTGGAGAGATGGCTCAGAGGTTTAGAGCAATTACTGTTCTTGCAAAGGATCTGCCTTTGATTTCCAGCAACCACATGGCAGCTCCTAGCCATCTTTAACTGTAGCTCTATGGTATTAAATGCTCTTCTGGCCTCCATGGACCTCAAGGAATGGATGTGGTACACATACATTCATGCAATCAAAACTCTTGTATACATAAATAAGATAAATAATCCTTAAATTAATAATAAAAATAAAGACATGAATAATGGATATTAGACAGAATAAATCAAAATAAATGCTACCTGTAGTTAATAAGATTTGTCCTCAACAAACCTAAATAATAAACTAAAAAGATATTAAAACTAACAAAAAATTTCCAATGAGGTGACTGGTTCTATAACCAATATACAAAAATCAGTATTTGTTGTAGAGAGTTAAGAGATAAGAAGTTTAAAATTCAATTAAAGAAATTTTAGATTTCCAACAGTGACAAAAATGTGAAACACAGAACTTTATAATGAATGTACAGACACTATACAGAAAATGCTACAAAACTTAGATAAAGGACATAAAATACATGAATATATAGAGACTCATCCTTTGACTCTAAAAAGGGAAGCTATGTCATAAAAAATAGTGACAATTAAATCAAATTAAACTATAAATATCATGCAATGGGGGTACCTGGAATTCAAGCAATTAAACATGACAAAATAAGAGTAAAATATATGTTAAAAAAAACGTTAGAAATTATCTGGGAAAGTTCTGAAAAAGGAGAGTGACTGCGCAAATCAGACCTACCAGATATTAAAATTCATTGTAAAACTACAATAATTAAGGCAATATGCCACTGGTTCATGAATAGACTGGAAAACTGGTGTATCTGAGGAGAGAAGATAAAGAGTTTCCCCATATACATGGGATTGAAAGTAGAAGCTGAGGTTTTGCAGAAAGTTCAGTCTTTTAGGTACTCAGGGGTCCATACCTGATATGTTATCAGGGCTAAGAACCTGTGACTAGATAGGTTGTAGGCCTTAGGGGAAAACATGATTCTATCATTCTGCTAAATAGGCATAGTGATAAACTGACTCCTAATAACTTGTTTTGCTTGGGTTTTGATTTATTTTTTTATGTTTAGAGATAGGGTCTCACTATGCAGTCTGAAATGGCCTGAAATTATACCAATAGATTAGTGGGTTTCTCAGCTCCAACCAGACAAGCTTCTTCTTACAGAAAATGGTGATTGACAGAAACTTGCAACTGATCAGAATGCAGAGACTAAGAGAATGCAGAGTGTTCAGCCCTAAATAGGACACCTATATTGTACCCTCTCCTCCCAAGGCTCAGGGATGATTGTGAAAGAGGGGAAGAAAAATAGGAAGATCCAGAGGTGGTGGATGAATACAAGGAAACTGTCATCTGGAAACCCCTGGGTAGTTGCACATATGAAATGACAGGTTTTTCTTTTCTTTTGGTCTTTTATGAGACAGGGTCTTCCAGTAGCCACAGCTGGCCTGGAACTCACTATGGTGACCAGGTCAGCCTTTATCTCTCAGAGATCAGAGTGTCTCTCTCTCTTGACTGCTGGGATTAAAAGTGTGTGCCACCGTGATCTTCCTAACCATAGTTCTTGTGGCATGCCCAAGACCCGTGCAAACCCAATCCAGGTAAAATGCCAGCATCAATGAGACAGGTGGACGCAAAGCTCCAGACCCAGTTGAGGATCTGTTAGTGAATCAGTTTTCCTTATTTATGCAATACCTGGTAGGTTGATTCTGATGGGCAGACCAACACCCAGGAGCATTAAGAAACAAAAATGACTCCATGACCCTTAAATTAAGGACAAATAATAATAGAAGGCATGATGTTGAGGCAGAGGGTTATTAAAGTGAGGGTGGAGAGGGTATAGGTGGCCCGAATTTTATCATAATACATTTTATGATATTATTAATTCAATAAAAGTATTCTTAAAAATAAGGAATGAATTAAAATCAAGCTTCGATGTTGACAATTAGCCCAGAACTCAGCTAAGAAAACATTTACTCTTAAATAAATTGATAACTACTCTTGACAAAGTATTCTTAATCCCTTTCTACAGTACAACACTTTTCACTGTGGGCTTCCATTTACTTAACCCACATGAGAGATACATAGACAATCAGACAGAGAATGATAGAGAATATAATTTGTACATAATAGGATGATAATGGCAAAACATGAATAAATGTGTTCAGTACATTATTTGATAAATACTTGTTTTATATATAGTCACATTAATGAATAATTAAAAGTTGTATATCATTCTTCAGAGAACGTTACAATTTATTCTAAAACTTAATGTTGTATATTTAAGTTTCATCAGGTCTTCATTTTATAAACAAAAGAGCTATTTCTTTCTCCTTTTCAATTATTCTCTTATACATTATTGAGAGTACATTTGTGGAAAAAATATTTTAGTAACTATAAATTGCCTTCTCAAAGGAGTGCATTCATGTACAATTTGATAAATAATTCCCATTGTTTAAGTAGGTTTTCATAATGTGTTTTCCCAGTTCTACAGAAATGATAAATATATATTTAATCTGTACTGCAAAAATTTCCATGTTCTGAATATGTACATAGTATTGTTTTAATTATCTAAATGTTAATGTCTTGACAATGCATAATTTTTCACTAAGTATAAGAAATTAAATTAAGTACAGACATCATTATTAAAACTGAAGCATGTTATATGAAAGGAATTTTTCATTAACAAGTGATTAGATTAAATATTAATTCTAATTTAAAATAACTTTCTATACAGTAGTAGCTGAAATTAATAATACAGGTTCCAAATGAACAATGAAAAAAAACTTTGAGCTTGAATATAAATATAAAGACAAAAATTCCTCCAATTAATGGTTATATAGAAACCAAAGTGTGATGAAGAGACATATTTGCTTGGGTAAAGTGTCATTGTGAAGAACTCTTACTATTGTTTAACCTTAAAACTAAGATATTTCAGGACAGAGAAATGGCTCAGTGGTTAAGAGCACTAGCTTTTGCAGAAGACCTGGGTTCAAATCCCAATACACACATGGGGGCTAACAACCATCTGTAACTCCAGTTCCAGGACATCTGACACCTTTGGCTTAACACTTATACACTTAAAATAAACCAACATATTCAGTGCTCTGTATTTTCAAGATCACAGAAAGAGATATGGTGGAGCCTGCAGAAATAATCTGTTCTACAAATTTAATTGAATACTGCTCAAAAACTAAAAAATTAAATAAATAGTATGATCAAGAAAAATGTTAGCAATATATACATATGGGGAAATGATGGTCTTTGTTTTATGTACTAGTTGGTAGGAAGTTTTAGCAGCAAATCTTGTTTTATAATTAAAACTACTCAAATATTAATAAGAAAAACGGAGACGCTGATTTAAAAAGTAGAAGCTAAACAAAATTCATGGACCTATACATCACAAAAAAGCAATTAAAAGTATAAAATGAACATTAGAATTTGTGATGAAAGAAATGCAAAATTAAATAGTAATAATATACCATATGTCATGTATTAAATTTTTAAAAATACGAAGCCATGTTGATGTTCCATGATGGTGCAACTAAATTAGTACAAAATATATAAACTTAGAAAAATAATTATTAAAGTTTCTCAAGTCTTATAAAATAGAAATTCCACGTGAAGGCTATATCATGAGAATACAGTAAGATTCAGGATTTAATAAATACATTTAAATACGCTGTACCTCAATGCATGTCATCTGATCCTTTTGATGAGTTTCTTCTTAGCTTGCACTTTTACTGTATCTTTAGAATGTAAATTCCAATGTTTTCTGAGGTCAGTTACTTCAGATTTCTGTATTTTGTGATGTGACCAGTGTAACATCTGACAATGAACTCACAATGACAGCTTCTGTTCTGTCAAGTGGCTAATCAGACAAATGTTATGTGTTATGGATTGAGTCTGAAATGTCCCTCATAGGCTGGTATATTTGAGTACTTGGTCTACAGCTGGTGTTGCTATTTTGGGAGGCCTGGAACTTTTATGAGTTGGAGCCTAGCTGAAAGAAGTCAGTTTCCGGCAACAGGTCCGAAGGTTTAGTAGATAGCTTCCATTGTCAACTTGACACACCCAGGAAGAAGGAACTGCAATTGGACTCATCAGATTGGCCTATGGGCATGAGTGATATGGAAGGGCCCAGCCCACTGTAGATCGTGCTCGTGCTGTGTTTTCCACACCATTATGAACTGCATTCCTCTAAACTATAAATAAAACTAAATTCTTCCTTCCTTAATCTGCTTCTTGGATATTGGCCACAACATAAGGAAAGTGACTTATATTTAATAGCCTCTGGTTTCACCCTTTGTTCATTGCTTCCTGATTTGTGCCATTCTGATCAAGCAACTGTCTCAGTCTCTCACTTCCTCAAACCAGGTTGCTCTTGTTCCCATGCTTTCTCCACTTCAGTATACTGAGACCCTATAAAAGCATGCATGAAATTAAATCATTCTTCTAAGTTGCTTCTATCAGCTGTTTTGGTACAGTCATAGGAAAAGTAACTCACAATGCTATTTAGTATCCAGAAATCCCTAAGCTCTCAGACTACGGTGTTGGCTTAGGCCCCCTAGGCAAGAAGGGAAACTTCTATCTAGAGCTCTAGAATCCTGATGCTGACTGAAACCAGCATAGCACAAAGTGTGAAGTGTCCATTGTGGTGCCACAGCCTAGCTAATACTGTAGATAACTTCCAGAAACCCACCACTGGAAGAACAATACCAAACAGTAAGACATCGTGTGCTAGGATGCCAAGGTGATGCTGAGCTATATGACCATGAGAATGAAGATGTGGAGAAGGGATCCAAGACCAAAACTTAGGACAAGACTTTTTAAGGATCCAAACTTCAAGAACAAGGTCAGATGTTCATACAAAGCTGCCCAGATCCCCATGGACACCTAAAACATTTCCCTTGTTATACTCAGTGCATCTAACTGGACAGACACCTTGAAGAATGTGCTCATCAAGAATTGTAGGCAAGACCCTATACTGTTGTGGAGGTCTTCAGCAATGCCACCTTAGTTGCTGGCTATCATCCAACACCCTGTGCTTAGTTCCCAAGAAGACTGGCGTGCATGACCTCTAAAGGGCATCCTAATGTATATAAAGGGCTCAGCACACAAGGACATTACCATCATTGTGGACATGAGTATCAGTGTAAGTGACCTGACCCTGAAAGCTTAGGAAGACATTCGTTTTTGAGATGCTGAACATACTTTCAGATGATGATTATGTGAGCATGAACTCATTCAGCAAGAAGTCACAACCTCTGTCTTGTTTTGCCCACGTGGTACAGGCCAATGTGAGTAACAAAAAAAAAATTCAAGAAAGCTGTGCAGGTCATAGTGATAAAAGGAGACACATGCTGCAAGGATGCCTTTCAATATTCTTTTGACAAGATATAGAAGGTCACCATCACCTGGGTCAACTGCAGTAGCATCATAATGATGTTCATGACTGTGGGTGAGTATTATGTACAGGATGTCTTTGAGATGTATTATTGGCCCAGTTGCAGGCTATGCAAGTTCAGCCTGCATCAACAGTTTACTATATTGACATTTCTTTCATTAAAGCAATCTACATGAACATGAAAAATGTCTAGATGTGCTGGGCTGACCTATGTTCATAGGACTCATTTGCCCTATCAGGAATGATGTGTTCTATCCTGGCTAGACCATCACCCACCCCCAATCTGCCTGCAATAGACTCAGGCCCATTTGCTCTATCCTTCCTATTCACACATGCACAGCCAAACACCCATCTGTCACCTCACCTCAGACTGGTGGACTGGTAAACAAGGTGAACAATTTTCTTTTGTCTGCCCATCTTCCCAGCAGTCATCAAATGCCAAAAGCTCTTTAGGTTGGGTTGTGGTTTCTTAACCACTTCCCCATGTCTCTGCTGGAATTCTGTCTGATTTGACCTTGCATGGGACTTGTGCTTACTCTCACCATTGCTATGAATATAAGCATTCTTTAAACTTAGCAGAGGCAGTGAGCAGAGGTGCAGAGAGGGGAGTGAATCTAAATGCTATCAGAATATATTGTCTGGAAACCTCAAAGCATAGAAAAAGGCTTTATAACTTATAACAGTGCCAACACAGTTCAAAGGCCAAAGCTTTTCTGAAACTGAAGACAATATCTTAACTGTGATTCTCTGTATTCTTAAAATATAAGTTGTATTCTTCCAATATATAATAGCACACACTAACCATTCCCTTTACAAAAGATAAGAATGGTATTTCAGGAATAAAAGATTATACCAAAGAAGGACCAAAACCCATAAAGGGAAAAAAATTCCAGCATCTCAATTTCAAACATATCAATTCAGAAGCATAACCCTTACCTCAAAGAGGATAAGAGATAGTTTATTCTAGAGCCAAATATGAGTGACCATGGCCTGGAAACACAGGTTCAGTTTACTTCAAATTCCATATTCCAGCATGGTAACAGTTTCATGAAGTTTTTACAGTAACATACAAAGAAAAGTCATAAATCAAGACAATTGTCAAATACCGTTGTGGAAACATTGAGAAATCTCAGCTAGAGATCTGAGATGCTGTCTGATGACACTCAGCCTTTTGGTTGGTGGAAGTTTGTAGTCTGCTATGTTAAATGTTTTTAATCTATTAGTCAGGGTATGTTAAGTCATAAACAAAGGTGGGCAAGGAGTGGCTATTTGCGGGGATAAAGGTGACCCAAGTTAAATGGTAATTAAGCTCTGGATCTGCAGCATTCCAAACATTCTGCAATCAACTAATCAGTTGATCATACTTTGCAGAATGCTCAGTTACCATATGTAGTTTTTCTGGGAACTTCTGTTCACAAGCATATAAGGCTCTTGGTGGTGTCATCTGAGGTCTAACAATATTCAGTGGCAGGTGAACCTCCATTTCTGTTGCATACAGGTTGCAGAGCCTCTATCTTTGGCCAGAATCACTCTGTATCCACAGCTTTGTTGATGTATGTTACCCAGTCTCAGCTTCTGTAATACCCTTGGGTCTCATTTGCAACTTGCGGTTCACTTTAACAGCTTTATAGCGCTGTGAAGCCTTGGTATAAGCCTACATGACCATTTAAGTTTTGAAGTTTGCACGCCCAAAAATGCAACACCATGTAGACAATGCTACCAAGTTCAGTTACTAACGTAAAATGTAATCAGCGTTGCCCTATTCTCCTACAGATGCGGTGGTCTTTGTATATTATAGTAACTAAACCTTGAAATTTGTTTTTTTAGATCATTGTTTGTAAGTAACTTCTGCACCAGCATTCTCTACTCAGGCTTTCTCCTTTCAAATAAATTTAGAGTTTTACAAACTGGATCCTTCATTCAGTAGAGATTTGCCCTTAAGTCACCTTTCCCATTGTCCCAGTACAGAGTTCTAGGTTTCTTTTAATGATTCTAATTTCACTAAAATTATACCTGCTTTCTCCTGTTTTGCAAATTTAAGTTCTGTGATGGTCTTCTATTCACCAAATTGCACACTTTTTATATCTCTATATTCTCACTATAGAGCAAGGAGCAGTGAGTGCTAAGTATGCCACAGCCTATATAGTACATTGTCTTGAAACTTTCTCCACAAAACATGTTGGTACATTCAATTTCATTGCAACCTCAGTCAAATTTCGAGAATACAAGTAGAATGCAGAAAGATTCTTTGCCATAATACAGCATGAAGGACCTCTTCTAGAGCGCCCAAGAGTTATGGTTGCCATATGAAATCTCAAGAGCTAAAACTCCACTGTAAACATTTCCTTGACACTGAGGTATTCCTAGTTCTCATCAAGATGACTTGTTAAGCTGCACTGATAATGCCCTAGGATGAGTTCCCAACCCTTCCACATTCCTGTGCGTACATTATCAGTCTAGAATGGGCACCAATAAAGTGGAAAAAGAGGTGTTGAGAAAGGTGGGGAGGCAATAAAATGTCTGTGATGGAAAAGTTAAAAGGAGACTACTAGGATGGGAGGGCACAGTGCGGGCAAGGGGGCTTGGAGAAGAGTGAGGACTATACCGAGCAAATTGTTTGAAAATGCCATAACAAAACATAGTACTTCATACAGCAATTGAAAAGCTGAATAAATAAATTTTAAAAGTTGTTTAAAATGATTCAAACTCACTAAGAATTAATAAAGCATAGCAGAAAATACTCAAAGTTTCCATAGAAAATATACATGTTTAAAATAAGAATGTGTCATTCAATCAAAAATATGAATCAGCATAGTTCAAATCAAGATAATGGCTACATTACTTGAAGTGATCTGCAGACTCAATGCAATCCACTAAAAAATTCCAGTGAATTTCTTCAGTAAAAAAGAAAGCAATATCCTAGATTACATATGGAAGCACAAACAACCCTGAATTACCAAATAAATCCTAAGCAAAACAAGTCATTGCTAGAGATATAACAATATCTTATTTCACTGTATACTACAGAGAATCTCTTTCAAAAAATCATTTTATGGACATATAAACAGATATGTCAACCAATGGAACAGAATTCCAGAATCAGAAATAAACACATACTGCTTCAACCACTTGATTTTTGACAAAGGAAACACAAACATACATTGGAAAAAAAAATCAGCTGTTTAACAATTGATTCTAGGAAACCTGGATTTCCACAAATAGAATGTTGAAACTAGATCCTTGTCTCCCTCACTGTAAAAAAACCATCCAAATTAATCAAAGTCCTTAGTATAAGTCCTAAAACTCTGCAGCTGATAGAGAAAGCATAAGGAAAATAGTAAGATATATGCAAATCTGAAAAGTACTTACTCCAATAAATCGAGAAATAATCACAAGAATTGACAAAAGAGACTGCATGCAACTAAAAAGCTTCTACACAGCACAAATATAAATGACTAACAAATATGTGAAAAAACATTGAATATATTTAGTCATCAGGAAAAGGCAAAAAATGCTATGTTGCAATTCCATCTTACAAAATTCATAATAGACAGCATTTTAAAAATTACTGATAAGGCTGTGGAAGGAAAGAGACCTATATACTGGTGGTTATAGGAATGTAAATTAGTGCAGCCACTATGAACAAAATACATAGGTTCTTCTTAAGAGTGAAAATAAAACTACTATATAATTTAATTGCTGTTATGAAATTGACCTCAATGTCCTTAAAATATGAATAGATAAGTAAAGAATGATATAAGTGGGGGCTGGAGAGAGGACTCAGCAGTTTAGAGCAGTGGGTGATCTTGCAGATGACACTGATTAGTTCCCAGAACCCATGTGACAGCTAACAACTGTCTGTAACTCCAGTCCAGGAGATCTGATGCCCTATTCTATTTTAAAATAAAATAAAATAATGGTATAAATGCACGATGAGGTCTTATTTAACCATAAAAACTAATTAAATATTTCCATTTACAGGAAAGTGGAAGGCACATGAAATGACCAAATTAAGCAAAATATGCTGTATTCAGGAAAACATTACATTTTCTCTTGTATGTGGATTTTGGAGCATACATATATCTTTCACTGTAAATCAAGCAATGGCCACGGTTGATACATGTAGCTAAAAAGAGTTCTAGGCTAACTCTTCAAGCAGTTTTGTGCCTTTCTTTTTTCTTGAGTTCAGTTCAAAATACACAGTTTTATCAAATACTGGCATACAGCTAGATGTATATGGTTACATAATCTGTTGGGTCTAAGAGAAATCAGGTCATATATGAATTAGTTTTCTTATCACTGTGATAAAATACATGACAGAAGGAACTTTAAAATGAAAAGATCTACCTTGATTCATAGCCTCATAGGGATTTCAGTCCATCATGGCAGGGAATGTATGGCAGTAGCCATGGCTCCATTCTTGGTGGTGGAATGATGAGGCAACGATTATTCAGTGGGATGAATCAAGAAGTAGAGAACATGAGCCAGGATTAATGAGGTTCATAAACCTGCCATTTAGTTACCTATTTCTGACAGCTAGGCCCTACTTCCTACCTGCTAAATTTCTAAAACCTATAAAATAGTTCTACAAGGTATGAACCAGTTACTTCAAACATGAGTCTGTGCAAGCCATTTCAAATTCTAACCATTGCTTACATTTAGTGGGACACAACTGTGATGTTAGCTACTTGGAAGGCTGAGGCAAGGGGGACTGCAAATACAAGGGCTGCCTAGGTTACAGAGCAAGTTCAAGGCTACCCTGAAGAACCCAGTGAAATTCTTTCTTAAAAGGAAAATCCAGGGGATAGAAAGATGACTCAGCAATTAAGAGCACTTACTGCCCTTGCTAAGGACCCAGGTTCAGTTCCAATCACCCATGTAACAGTTCACAACCATATGTAGTTCTACTTCCAGGAGATCTAATGCCCTCATTTGGACCCTGCAGGCATCAGGAACACATGTGGTGCACATAGATACATAGAACAAAAAATTATATATATATATATATGAAAGAAAAACCACAAAAATGTTGGAAATCTATTTTAATGGTAAAATCCTAGCAATTTGTAATCCTGAGCTCTGTATCCACAAACACAACAACAAACCAAAAACAGAAATCATTTCATAAAGAACTGTTTGGAATATATGTACATTTTGTGATCATATTAAAATGGTCTATCTCAATGATGACTCAATAATACCTTGAGAATTATTCCTTAAAAAATAGGTAATTCCCTGCTATAAAATTGTATGTTTTGTTCAATTAATCATAAGTGCTTATGTTGTGAACATCCCAGGGAAACATGTTTTTGAAACTACATTTTTTCCCAATGCTAACATCTCCAACTCTAGAGAGTTTATTTAATTGTATACCCTAAGTGACAAGGATGATTGCGTTGTGGTCTGGATGAGTGTCATGCTTGTTTTTCTTCTAGGCTCCTATTCAAAACTGGAAGACTTCCAAGTCAGCAGGTTTGTGAATTGCAGCAAACTTCCTTCTTGGTAATGAATGAATCAAAATGGATGAAACAATCTGTTTTGCACTTTAGAAGCAGTGTTACTGACTGCTCTTAACCTCTTGGGATCTAAAAAGAGGAAAAATCAATGACGTTTCAGTTGCCTGAAACTTAATATGGTTTGTTTGTTTCACACTCTGCAAGTGTTTGCATCTTAATGAGAATTCAATTGTGTTGGTCTCTAATTGTTTCTCTTGTCTAATTGACATGGTATTATCAATGGAAATGGCAAATATGACATTCTGTGGGTTGACCCATTGTTCCAGATCTTTAGAGAATACATCATGTCAGAAGAAAACAAAATTAATATAGCCATAATATTAAATTGCACCCTAATATTGCTCATATTCTATGACTGAATTAATTTCAATCCTCTTCATTATTTAAAATAGAGAACAACATATCAACTAAATGAATGGCAACATGTAATATATTAGAGCGCTTATTAATTAAGCTATAATAATGATACCATGTTTAGCACAGCATCTGCAATCAAGATTTCTACTTGGTTAGTACTCTGTTAATTGACAATCATTCATCAAGATGCATTCAATTTCTAGCAGACTCAGATTAGAAAAGCAAATAGAAATATAATAAAGAATATTACTCCTACATTTTTAATAACTATAATGCTGACATTTTTCTTAAAATTTCATCTCATGTAATAAAGACATTCTTAATATATTAAAATCATTCTTTCGGTTTTATATTTTTTTGGTTTTCCTTTCTTCCTCAGTATTTGGGAATTTCATATGTGCATGCAATATACTTTAATTAAATCTATCCCCAATCCCTCCCATTCAGTTCTGTTCCTTCCCCCATGACCGCTTTTTGACTCCCAACTTTAAAACCTACTGAGTTCACTTAGTGCTGCCTGCATAGACATGGGTATAAAACAATCTAGCAGAGCATGGGTAGCCTCTCGGGAAATGCATCCCTGAAGAAAACTGTCCTTTCTCCAGTAGCCATCAATTACCAAAAGCTCCTTGTATGGGTGTGACCTCATGAGCCCCTTTTCCCATCCATGTTGGGATTTTGACTGGTTTGATCTGGAGCAACTCTCAGACATGGTTACAGCCACTGTGACTTCATTTATAAAACAACCCTATCATGACCTGAAAATTCTTCCTCTGGCTCCCCATCTTCTGCAAAGATCCCTGAAACCTGGGAAGAGGGGACAGTTTTTAGTAGTATGTCCATTTGCCATTATAATAGCAGGTTCTGCAATAGGGCCTATGACTTACCCCAGTCAGGAATTCTTGGCCTAGTTAAAGGCCCTAGGAAAGAGTTTTGTCTTATGAAGTGGGCCTTAAATCCAATCAGAAAGTGGTAGATTCTCCTATTATATTCATGCAACTTTATCTTGCCCAGTCAGTTGTTATTGCGGTTTACAGTTTTCATAGCCTCATGAGACTGTTGATTAGTTTTCTCCTGCAAGCAGTATACATAACTCCTTTGGAGACTAGGAAAGTTAGCCCATAGTAATGAAGCTTCTATGTTGGTAGCAGCTTGATTTCTCCATGTCCTGTGACTCATGTATGAAGTGTCTTCAATAATAAAGACACATCTTCAAGTTCTAAAGAAGAAGCAAGAGCAATGGCAATATCCTGTGATATTCTGGGTAGATTACAGGACCGCAATGACCAATAACTCAAGAAACAGCTAACTTGTACTTGATACTGGTAGGTTTTTCTATTTGATTGTCTATGCATGGTTTCTAGGAAAGGCATTCTCTCCCAATTATAGGGTCACTCCATATATATATATATGAAGTTTCCACAGTAGTAGGTTTCCATATTAGTTTTCAAGTTTTCTTTGGAATTGTAATCCTTTCCTATACTCTCTCCACTACCCTGATGCCTATTAACCATCCCACTTAACCTCTTTGTATTCTATTATTCCTCTTTTCCCTTAAGGCCACCTGTGTTTTATCTCCCTCCCTTAAAATCCCAACCCTATAGACCTCTGGCTAGTTTCTAGATGTGTATGGAAACTCCAATTCAAACACACATATCTAAATATTCAAAGCTAGCAACAACATATGAAATATAAATGCATCATTTTTATTTCTGCGTCTGGGTTATTTCACTCAAAATAGGTTATTTCCATATCCATCCATTTACCTGCAAATTCTATAATTTCATTTTTGTTTATGGATGAATGAAAATCGGCTGAATGAAAATCCACTGTGCGTATTTACCACATTTTCACTATCCATTCATCAGCTGATACACACCTAGGCAATATCCATTTCATGGGCATTGTGAATAAAGCAGCAGTGAACATAAATGAACAGGTATCTCTGTGGTAGGATATGAAATTCTTTGAGTGCATGCCCAGGAGTGACACAAGTGGATCATGTGGTGGATCCATCTCTAGCTTCTTAGGAACCTCCACACTGATTTCAACAGTGGCTGCTCCAGTTTGCACTCCCACCAGCATAATCCTGCCAGCATTTGACATTATTTGGTTTTTGAATTTCAGCCATTCTGAGTAGAGTAAATTAAAACCTCAAAGTCATTTTGATTTGCATTTCCTTGATAATTAGGAATGTTAGGAAAAAATTAAAAAATAATTCTCATCCATTTGTATTTCTAAGAACTTCCTATTCAGATTCAAGCCCCAATTTTTAATTGGGTTGTGTTTTCTGGTGTCTTGTTTTCAAGGCCTTTGTTTATTATCTACTAACTGTTTATTATCTACCCCTCTCTCAGATACTTGGTAAAGATTTCTTTTTCTTATCGGTACGTTTATCCTTCATTTGACTGAAGGTGACCTTTGCCAAACAGAAGAATTTTATTTTCATGTGGTCTCAGTTGTCAATTTTTCATCTTAATTCTTGGGCTATTGCAGTTCTATTTAGAAAACACTCCCCTATGCCTGTAATTTGAAGTGCATGCCTTACTTTCACCTCTAATGGATTCAGTGTATCAGGACTTATATTGTCCATGATCCATTTAGAACTGAATTTTTGTGCAATATGAAAAAAAAAGGATATAATTATTTTCTTCTACATGAAGCCACCTTGTTTGAATAGCACCATTTGTATAAAATGGCTCTTTTCTCCAATGTGTATTTTTGGCCTATTGTCAAAAATCAGGTGGCTACAGGAGAGTGGGGTTGTATGTGGTCTGTCGATTCTATTCTAGTAATCAATTTGTTTTTTTTTTCTTCTGCTACCAAGATGTTTGTATTACTATGACTCTATATTTAATTTGAAATCAGGAATGATGATAGCTCCATCAGTGTTTCAATTATTCAGGATATTTTGACTGTTCTGGGTCTTTTGTACTGACATATGTAATTTAAAATAGTTTTTCCAGTTTCTGTGAAACAACTGCACTGTAATTTTGATGGGATTGCACTGAATCTGTAGATTGCATTTGGAATTATAACCGTTTTCACAATATTAATCCTATCAATCCATGAACTTGGGAAATCTTTTCATTTTCTGCTATCTTCTTTTATTTCTTTCTTCAATGTCCTAAAATTTTCATTGTACAGGTCTTTTACTTCCTTGGATAAATTTATTCCAAAAAATTAAAATATGTCTATTGATACTTGGGAAGTTCCATACAATGTATTTTAAACATATTCAGTCTCCTTCCCACATGTCAACAAACATTGTACTTCTCCTTCAACTTCAGGTTCTCTATCCAATAGGCATGAATGGTCTTTCTATCTTCTAGTATCTTCTTCAATTCTGCTTTTCAATATCTGAAAATTTTTATTACTCAAGTGTTTTAATTCCTTGATTAGACATATTCCCAGATTTTTAAATTATTTCTGTAGGGTATTGTGAATGGAATTGTTTGCCTTGTTTCTTTCTCGGTGTGTTTGTTGTTTGTATACAGGAATGCTACTGATTGTGTGTGTGTGTGTGTGTGTGTGTGTGTGTGTGTGTGTGTGTATGTGCGCACGCACTAATTTTGTGTCTAGCTACCTTTCTGAATGTATTTATTGGCTCTGGGTGTTTTTTGGTGGAGTTCAGTCTTTTGTAGATAGAATCATATGATCTTCAAATAAGGATATTTAACTCTTTCCTTTCCAATTTGTATCTACTTTATCGCCTCCATTTCTCTTATTGTTCTAGCTAAAACATTAAGCATTATATTGAACAGAAATGGAGAGAGTGGATGTCCTTATCTTGCTCCTCATTTTAGTGGACATGCTTTGAAGTTTTCTCAGTTCAGTATGATACTGGCTATGGGTTTGTAGTATATGGATTTATTTTAAGATGTGTTCTCTGTTTCCTTAGATTCTCTATGACTTTGATCATGGAGATATTGGATTTTGTCAAAGGTCTTTTCTACATCTATGAGATGATCATGTGTTTTCTTCCTTTGATTTTGCTTATGTGATTAATTATAATTTTTTTTTGTTTAGGTGTGTAGAACCATCTCTGCATCTCTGACATGAAGCTTTCTTGGTGATGGTACGTAATCTTTTTGATGTGCTCTTGCATTTGGTTTATAAATATTTTACTGAGAATATTTGCTTCCATGTTCATGCAACATATTGACTTATGATTTTCTTTTTTGATAGGTCTATGTCTGATCTTGGTATGAGAGTAATACTGTCTTTGCAGATAGAACTTGGAAGTGTTCTTTTCTTTTGCATTTTATGGAATAATTTAAGAAATACTGGTATTAGTTCTATTTGAAGGTCTGGTAGAATTCTGCACTGAATTTTGGTCTTGAATTCTTTTTAGTTGAAAGGTTTTACTTAGTTCTTCCATCTCATTGGTTGTTATGGATCTGTTTAAAGGATTTATTTCATTCTGATTTAACTTTGGTAGGCAGGTCATACATATCTAGCAATTCATCCATTTATTTTAGATTTTCCAGTTTAGTGGAATATACACTTTTAAAATATATCCTTATGATTTTCTGAATTTCCTAAAGGTCTGTTGCAATGCTTATGTTTTTCTCTCTGATTCTATTAAATTCAGTACTCTCTCTTACCTTCGGTTAATTTGGATAAAAGATTGTCAATCTAGCTAATACTTTGAAAGGACCAAAATTCTTTGTATTGCTTTATTTTCATTCATTTCTATTTCATTAATTTCAGCCCTGAATTTCTTTATCTCTTCCTATCCACATTTATTTAGGTGTTGTTTGTTTGTTTGTTTGTTTGTTTGTTTTCTCTAAGACCTCCAGGTGCACCTTAAGTTATTAGTATGAAATTTTTCTACTTTCCTCATGAAGGCGCTTAGTGCTATATGTTTTCTACTTAGAACTGCCTTCAGTGTGACCCATAGAGATTTTTTTGATCATACCCAGAATGAAAGTTTCCTTGATTTTTTTCTAGGTACATTTATCATTAGTATGTAGGGAGGTCTGCTGATTTTTTGTGTTAATCTTGCTTCTTATTAATTAACTTGCATTAAAAAAGAAAAGAAATTGTTCTTCCGCAGAGGTGGGGTTTTGTGCTCACCTGCCTTCCCCATGCTGGAATATTTTCTGGGTTGGGTTTCTGTAGGTCTTTTAAATGTTGTCACAAACCCTTTGGGTTCATATTTGTAACTGCTCTGTTGTGTCCAGAAAACATAGTTTCTTCGAATTCATCCATTGCCTGTGGTTCTTATAATCTTTCTGTTCCCTTTTCCACATTGACTCATGAGCCCCCAGAGAAGAGTGTGTGATATAAGTATGCCTTTTAGGGTTGAGCACTAGGTAGTCTTTTGCTTGCTACATGCTGACCTTTTGTGGATCTCTGTCTAAATTGCCATTAGCTTCAAGAAGTTTCTCTGGTGACAGTTGAGATATGCAATAATTTATGGGTATAATGACAAGTAATTGATGGCTGCTGGGAGTGAGAAAGTCAGTTTTCACTGAGTAGAGACATTCAGTCAAGACTATTTAGAGAATGCAAATTAGAGTCAATAGGTCTTAGGATAAAATAATAGAAGACATAAGGTAAGGGGAGGGTAGGGACATGGAGACGAATCTGAGAAGAGATGGGGAGGAGATCTAAAAGTGATCAAAACATATTATATGAAGTTTTCAATGAATCAATAAAAATATTTTTAAAATCAAACCAAAGCAAAACAGGTACAGAACAACTGAATTTTCAGTGGTGTATTCTTCTGTCTCTGGCATGTTTTCACTGTTCTTTCTGAGAAAGATGTCCTCTTGACCCTCCCATAATTTGTAAGACTGGAGCGCATATACAAATGTGCCCTTTCCACAAAACTGACAATATTAAGGGATGTGGTCTTTGAAAGGTGATTAGTCTCTCAGGGCTCTTTCCACATGAGTGAAATTAAGAACCTCATAAAATAGTTTTCAAATACCATTTATCCTCTTGTCTTGACTTTTGCCATTGAAAACAGTGCTCCTTCTCTCTGAAAGATACAGTGTCAAGACACCATCTTGGAAGCACATAAACAGATAAACAAACCTGTTAGCACACTGATGTTAATCATCGTCAGAAACATGAGAAAATAAGTCTTTGCCCTTTATTAGCTATCAGGCTTGTGGATTTTGTTAAATCAGCACAAACACACCAAGACACTGTATCTTGTAGATATATCTTTAGTGGTCCTATTTAAGTTTCATTCCTGTACTTTTTTCGAGAGTTAAACAGTCATTTTCCACCTCATTTGGTATTGACAGAACATTTTCCCTAGTTTACAAATGTTATTTCCACAACAAATTTGCTTCATCCTTTGTGAACCTTGTTAAAACATTGTTTTTGTTCACTTCCATTTTTGTGGCAAAATACATGAGAGAAAAACAAATGCTTAATGAAGAAAATTTTTATTTGGGATTATAAGTTTAGGAGAATCAATCTGTTGGTCGATGGCTCTATAGCTTTTGTTTATATCAAGGCAAACACATGGCAAAATGGATGGCATGAGAGAGAAGCTGACCTTGTGGCAGAAGGAAGGAGAGAAAGAAAGAGAGAGAGGGGGGAGAAAGAAAAGACTAGATATAGCCTTCAAAACATGACCTCAATAATGTACTTATTCCAAAAAGGCCTCACCTCTTAGTTTCTACCAACAATGACCAGAAAGTTATGAATCCATCCATAGATTAAACTATTTATTAGGTCAGAGTCCTCATGATATGGTAACCATTTCATGATTAGATATCACACTTGGAGAATCACACCTTCCAGATATTTACTTTTACCGGGCATATCATATAAAAATCATAATAGGCCTGAAAGCGTGCATCTCTAGAAACTATCCTCTACTTATGAGCTTTTGTCTATTCCATCTTGTATTTTAGTCTCCCTGTTTGTTTTTGGAGCTTACCAGTTTGCCAGGAACCAAGCAACAGCTTAAGATGTTTTTGTAATTAGCAGAACATCCTGTGGAGATAGCTTGAGTAAGCTAAGAGAAAACACCTCCCGGAGAGGCTAACCTTTGGGTATTGACCACAGGAAATATACTGGCCATTAATATTGAGTAAAAACAATCTTGCAATGTAAAACTGTTAAAAGGATATGTTGTAAAAAATAAGGTTGGAGAAAAACATCTTGTGACTGTGATTTGTATCTTTCTGCAAATGCACAAAACACCTTGTGATTTTGACTCCCCTCCCCAAATTCCTCTGTAAAAATTCCACCAATGTATCAAACCGCTTCTGTATAAAAGGACTGCTACTGCTCAATAAAGATGGCTCGGCTTGATCAGACTTCTTGACTTGCCGTCCCTTCTCTCTTGCACCTCCTGCCCCTATTCTTTTCCAGGTACCTGAGTTCATGCTCCCATTACTGCCCCGCTGGACGGGGCACCAGTTGATATTTTAATTATTCATATGTATAGTATCTTTCTACATTTTTGTTTTATCTAGATCATCCAAGATAATTGACAGTAGAATTCAAAATTACTTATGGTACTACCATAGAGAAAAACTAAGGAAAGATCTTTAGGGATAGACCTATTTATTTGTGAATTTTGTGCCATGAAAGAGGGCTAGCTATTTCCAGGAAAGGATGGTATGTCTTAGAGGACAGACAAAACATTATATAGATAATATCAGCAAGATCATCTATGCAAATGTCCCCATGTCTTGATCCAGACCTCATGACATTGATCTTTCATGGCTTATATAATTAAATATTGAAATATCTATGGGTTTTTAGTAACATGGGTCTTCAATGCCATTCAGCATGTCTGTTTACACTGTACAGGTAATGAGGGCCATTTTACATGTTTCTACTTAGCAAAGAAGCCTTGAATTTCAAATTAAAATATGCGCTGCTTCTTAATCTGTATCTCCTCATTTCTTCATTTATCCTGCAGTCTGTACATAAAAGTTAGCATTAACCAGCCAAGTCTTTTATTTTTGTAATCATATTCTCATTTCTTTGGCAAAAAGCATATTAATCATGCACTAAGAAGAAGAAGAAGAACAGAAAGATTGTAAGAAGAAGAGGTGGTATATGAATACAAGAAAAGCATGTTGTTTGGATAACACAGTACAGTTACACAAATGAAACTCAGAACAGTTGTGACAGCATGCACAAGATTTCTGCAGTCTGACGCCAGACAAAAACACTATGTGAATGGGGGCAGGGAGACACAATCTCTATGCCCTCCACATTAACCAGCTGTGGGCCTCTGTATAAATTTCCATTTATTGCAAGAAGATGCTTCTTTTATGAGAGTTGAAAGTTGCACTCATCTATGGACATCACAAGTTATTTTAAGTTGGTTTAGTAATATTTCTATTTTGCATAATAATTGTTTTAGGTTCTTCCCTATAGCTTCGGACCTTCTAGCTACATGTTATTGGTCCTAATAACATGTCCTAATAACATCCATCTTGCCCCCATTCACTCTGGGTTTTTGTAAACTATAAGTCCCAGCCTCAGCAGAGGATCTGTTGGTAACTGATAAATTCTAGGAGATGGTAAGTCAGTTTTCCTTAACAGTGTAATATCTGGTAATTTGATCAGGTCCCAAGGAATTGAATCACACCCAAGAACATTTGTGGAACACAAATAGTCTTGATAACCTTTAACAAAACAAATTATGCCAGACATGGTGGCACAAGCCTTTAATCAAAGCACTCAGGAGATAGAGGCAAGTGGATCTCTGTGAGATGAGACTGAGGCCACCCTGGTCTACACAGTGAGTTTTAGGTCATCTGGGGCTACAGGGAGATCCTGTTTCAAGAACACAAAAAAAGAGATAGTAATAAAAAAAAAACGATGTTGGGGTGTTGTAGTTTTTGTGGCGTTAGTGTCAGTGATATGAATATGATCAAAGGATTTTAATATAAAATTCTCAAATAATATAATAAAAATATTTTTAAAATATTTATTTTTTGAGACAAGGTCTCCCTGGCCTGGAACCCACTATAATTATCACACAGGCTTTGATCTCACAGAGACCTTCCTTCTTTTGCCTTGCCTCCTAAGTGCTGGGATTAAAGGTATATACCACCATGCCCTGCCCTATTTTAGTTTTATATATGTGTGTCTGTATGTGAATATGTGTACGTGAGTATGGTCGTCCAAGGAAGCCAGAAGAAAGCTTTGGATTCCCTGAACTGGATTTACAGATGATTGTTATCCTCCTAACGTGGGTGATCAGAACTGAACCCTATCCAGTTCAAGAGCAGAAAGTGGTCTTAACCACTGAAAATTCTTCCCAGCTCCAAGATAAAATGATTTAGGCAGAATTCTAAGAAGTGACTACAAAAATTTTGAAAACGCCTTAACTTAAAAAGTACAGGCCCAGATAAATTAGTGGCTAAATTTTTCCAGAGATTCAATGAATTGTCACCAATATATGTCAAATTATTGTATAATAAGAAAGGAAAAGACTCTAAAAACTTATGTGTTTTTTAGTATGTTATCCTTCTATCTAAACAACAAAAAAGAAAATTATAGACCAATCATGTTGATAAACATACATATAAGAATGTTCAACAAATACTAGAAAATTGAGCACAAGAATACATCAGAAAAGCCATTCAATATGACCAAGCTGAGATGCAGAAATGGTTCAGTATATATAAATTAACTTATGTGACAGAGCATGTAAATAGACTGAAGGAGAACTATCTCACAATTATCTCAGTAAGTGCAGTAAAGGCTTTTAATGCAATACAATGTTCCTTCATGATAAAATTCCTAAAGAGACTTTAAATAAAAAATATTCCTCAGTTCAACAAAGACTATACTGGCAAAATACATTGTCAACATTATACCAAATGGGTGAACGCTCAAAATCTGCCACAAAAATCAGGAAAAACACCATGTGTGTCCACTTTCAACTCTCTTATTAAATAAATTAATGAAAGTCCTAGGTACAAAAGTAAGACAAGGAATACAATTAAAAAGCAGGTCAATGTATCCTTATTTAAAGATAATATGGTTGTACACATAAAAGGTGCTAAAGACTGTGCTCGCAAAATTATTAGAGCAATAAACACCTTCAGTAATGTGGCAGGATATTAAACACACAAAAGTCAGTAGCCTTCTGCTATACCAATGACAAACCTACTGTAAAAGAAATCATGCAGTCCCATTCAGAATGCAGCACACACAGACACACGCATTGAAACCTAACAAAGGAATTGAAACATCGCTATAATGAAACTTTAAATACTAAAGAGAGAAATTGAATTGAACTAAAAGACTTCCTGTACTCAGGGACTGGAAGAAGCAATATTGTGAAAATTATTATTTGATCAAAAGCAATCTAAAAATTCAATGCCACCCCCCTCAAAATTCCAATTATTCTAATTCTAATTATTCACATAAACAGAGAAATTAATCTTGAAATTAATTTTGAAGCACAAAAATCCTTGGATAGCCAAAGCAATTCTGAGCACTAAATGGAAATCTACGATGCTGTTAAGAACTTTGGCAATGACATGTACTGTTTTAGGAGTCTCTTATTCTACCTTGATTGGTAACGAAGACAGATTTCCCTTGCTTTGCACTGTGATTTTTGTTATATAGCATTCAGCTATATAACATTTACATTATTTGTGTATTTTTCAATTGGTTTATTAACTACAACATTTCCCTTTGGGTTTTCACACCACTTAATCATTATTTCTCTCTCTTTCCTCTCTCTCCCCTGTGCACGCTTCCTCCTCCCTCCCCAGTTGAAGCACCTCCTCCCATTTCCCTCATTTGCCCCTTTACTATTTCTGTTTCCTACAAGCCCACACCCGCCTCCTTGGGCTGCTTTCTCCCCTTGGATGTTTTCTGTTTTCTGGCTGATGCTGCTGAAGTTATATCAGGTATATACTCTCATCTAAAGATTTGGGGCTAGGATTCACAAATGAGAGAGAGTATGCATTACTTGTTTTTCTGAATCTGCCTTACTTCACTTAGTATAACAGTTCTAGTTCCACCCATTTACCTGAAAATTTCATGATTTCTTTTTTCTTTGCTGCTGAGTAGAACACTACAGTGTATAGATTTCACAGTTTCACTACCCATTCCTCATCAGTGGAAGAACATTTAAGCTGTTTCTATTTCCTAGCTATTGTGGGAAGGACAGCAACAAACATGGCTTAGCAAGTATGCTTGTGTTGGGCATAATGCAGGGTGGGCCTAGCTAGGCCACCTGCCAGGAGGAATGGAGGAATGGCTCTCCTGGGTGTGGTGCTCCACACCGGTTGGTTGTGAAGTCAGTTTCTGCCCAGCACTTAGAGGGAACCTGATCCACCTGAGAACACATTGCGATTGGCTGTGCCTGGGACCCCACCCCGTAAGGCTATTGGCTAACAAGACCTATAAGACTCTGTTTTTTTCTTGAATAAATGAGTTTGCAGCAGACCACCGCTAGTAGCTTTCTGCTCATGTCCTAGAGGTGGTTGACTCTGCGCCTACTCGTCCCCTCACTCTATGGTGGCAGAGACCCTTCAGTCCCCCTCAGGCTGGCCCTGAATGCTGGGACCCCCAACATCTTTGTTTTAAGATTTCTTCACACTGGTTTCTGCAACAGTTTTCAATCCCAGTACCAATAAATGAGGTTTCCCCTTACCCCACATTCCCCAGCATCATTTGAGGTCACTTGTTTTCTGGATCTTATTCATTCTGAGGTAAGATGAAATCCTAAAGTAGTTTTAATCTGCATTTCCCAAATTACTAAAGATGTTGAACACATTTTAAGGTGTTTTTATTCATTTTTATTCCTTCTCTAGAGAATTCTCTGTTGAAAACTTTTTTTTTAAATTGGGCCATATGTTTTCTTGATTCTTTGTGGGGTACTTGTATGTTCTGGAAAGGTAAGACCTTATTGCTGAAGACAAAACATACTTTGCACACATGACTTGGAGTAATTGCATTGGAACTGATTTGGAAGCCTCCTCTCCAAAGACTAACACCCATAGCATTATAAGATACTATTCAAGCTGCCAAGGAAGAAAACAAGTCTGTGATCCTACATGTCTGAAAAGTCTATGAACCATGACAATGACCTGCTGAGCAAATTATCACTATCTGTGCAGTAGTAGCACTTTGGTCTTAGGGGTAATCAAGAGCTGCCTCTATGGACTTAATATACTCAACTGTAAGATATTCATGTGTAGTAATATAAACATACCCAAGTAAACTTGACTGGAGAGGTCATAGACCCCTAGAGAAGAATCTACTTCTGACCCTTCCCTAAACCAATGTAATTTCTTACTATATTATATATATATATATATATATATATATATATATATATATATAGACAAGTGTACCCCTCACCATTCATAAAAGAAGCTTTTTTAATGCACCAGATGAAGACTATTGCAAAGTTCCACAACTGGTCAAATGTAGAGAATATGTGTCTGTGTGGTACCCAGCACTAAGTTATACATCTACAATGTAGCCTGCACACTGAAGGCTGGGGAAACATCCAGGAAGCAAAGGAAGAAAGAATGTAAGAGCTAGAATTACAAGACACCTGTTGCTAGTTAGTGCATTGTACACATGATAATGAATCTATACCAGTGAAATCACCACAGTTTGGTAGTCTAACTAGAGCTACATAATGTCTGTGCTGGATAGCTTTAGTTGTCAACTTGACACACTTTAATAGAGGGAACATCAGTTGAGATATTGCCTCTATTGGACTGCCCTGTAGCCCCATCTAAGGGGCATTTCCTTGATTGTTGAGTTATGTGAGAGGACCCATCCCACTGTGGGTGGTGTCATTCCTGGTCATGTGGTTTTGTGCTGAGCACAGGTAGGAGGAGGAAGCCAATAAGCAATATTCCTCCATGTTCTGTGCTTTAGCTCCTGAATCCATATTCCTGAACTAAGTTCCTTCCCTGATATTCCTCAGGGATGAATTGCTACCCTGGATATGTAAGATAAAATATACCCTTTCCTCCTTAAGATGGTTTTGGTCTGTATTTTGTCACAGCAACAGAAATTAAGGACAAAAAGTAAACTAGTTGTCAAGTTTATAGTGAAGATTAATTACTACATTTCTCTATATTATTAAAATATCATATATCTATCCTTTCAGCAAAAATTCTTCATTGATTGATTTTCCTAGATTACCTATACAAATTTTTAGCACTTAAATCATTAGTTTGTACCACAAAATCATTATATTTTATTACTTATGCCTGTCTCTTAAACTCATGAACAGTACATAGATTGTGATGGTTAGAGTTGTGAACTTGATAGAACATAGAACACTCTGCCCATGGGGGATTATTTTGATTGTGTTAATTACAAATGGAAGACCCACCAACTATGGATAGCACCTGGGCCTCCCAGACTGTAATAATGGAGAAGGGAACCCAGCAGTATGCATGCATTCATTCATTGCTCTCTATTCCTGATTGTGGATGGAATGTGAACAGTTGCTTCAAGTTCTGCCATCTTGACTTTCCTGTCATGATGAGCTTCATCACTAAACTGTGAGTCAGAATAAACTTTTTTTCTCCCTAAACTTCTTTTTCATGGCATTTTACCACAGTAACATGTAAAGAAACAGATAGAAGTCATTAGCAGAACATTATCTTATTGCTTGATTGCTTGCATCACCACATTTTTTGCAGCCACTTTCATTAATCTGAGTCCTTGTAAAACAAACTTTAGAGACAATACTAAAATGTACGACTATTATCAGGGGAAAACTTATTTATAAAATGGGAGCTAGGAAAATTTGGGAGACCATTGAATAATATTACATATTTGCAAAGCAAAGAAGGAAGAATGTTTGAGTGAAAGTATGTCAGACAGTACAGTCTAGGAAAGGTCTTGCGTGATTCCTCAAACCAAAGTCAACAATCATTGGAATGAAATGTTCCCCAAGAGAATGCCTGCTTTATTATCCGTAATGTCCTCAATCTCTCACTAGGAGTAGTCTCTGGGACACAAAGCCTCTGAACAAATACATGAATGAATATCAACATTCAGCAGCTAGAGACATCATTAATTATACTGCTTATAATTAGAGTTTAGTAAGGAGCATTCTCATAGCTGTCATTACTGAGAAATTTTAAAAGGAAAGAAAGACCTGAAAAGGAGAGAGAATGAGAAATTTCATGCTGAAAGTTCAATATTATTTTTGACATACTGGAAATTAGTTTTGAGACTTAGGTAGACAACTGTATATTTAAGTCTGGTGCTTAGAAGGCAAGGATGGCTTTTTGAGTACACCTACTTGTAACTGCTAGAAATATTAAGTTCTTAGTCAATTTCAAGCATTGGTTAAAGTCTATTGATCTGAGACAATGTATAGCATCCTATGAATTTGGAGTTCATAATAATCTATCAGGAGACACTTGCCAGGATAGATGGATGCATGGGGACTTACAGAAAAAGAAAAAAATCTAATTACTTATTAAGAACACAGAAAAATACTGTAAGGGACGGCTTCCTAGGAGAGGTAAAACTTGAAACCTCATCACTATGATTTGTTCCTGACTGTAACTTTTTCTTCTAAGTGAAACGAAATATAAACAGAAAACAGATCATTTAAAACATTTTAATTTCTGGAGAAAAAATCGATTCTTAATAGCATGTCCTGTGTAGCATTTGGAAGTATAGGTTCCTGAAGCCTATGGGGGAATGTATGAGCATACAGATAGCAGGGAGATGCACGTAATTAAAAATAAAACTGTTATTGGGGTCTTGGGAAATGACTAAGTAGGTAAAAGCACTTGCTGCCCAAGCATGAGGATCTGAGTTCAAATCCCTAACACCTACATAAAAATATGATTATGATTGTTTTATTCCCTATAACCCAGTACTGTGTGAAGCCAAAGTAGGAGGATCACTAGCTCCAGGTTCAGTGAGAAATATGATGGTGCAAGGTGCCTGATATTATCCTTTGGCCTCTGCACACATGGACCATCTGTACACAAACACATCTGTATACACCACTTATACATGTTCATACACCACACACACAAATAAATGAAAAACTAATAATGTAATGGTTACATGTCCCTGGTTTCACACGTTGCTTCTACATTTAAAGGAAGAAAAAGAAGAGAAAAACCCAACCTATTTCAACTGCTTCTGCAATATTATTTCTAAGTGTAACTTTGGAAATTATACCACCTGATGAAACACAAATATTCATCTTATATACATCAAATGAGAAATGCAAATAGGACATTTATTTACCTTAGCAGTGGGATTATTAGAAGAACTTTCCAAATATCCCCTCCAAGCCTGTTCTATAGAGTTCTACAAATGGAATATGTAAAAAGTCTTGTGATAATCATCCATTCCTCACACACTGATTTGAAATAACTCTTTGCTTTAGGAACTGTTGTGAAAAGTGTCAGTGCCTTCACTTTGGGTGAACTGCAGACTGTCAACTTTGCTCATTAGTTTAGTGCAGGTGTACCTCACCTTGCAAACATAACACCTTAGAATTTATTCTTTTTGGGCTAATACAAAAACAATCCTAGGACATAGATATTGAAATACACTTGAATTAATGAAATAAATTAGCTCTTCTTGTCAGAGTTATCATATCAACAGAGGATCCTGTTAACATGGAGAAATGTGTCTTCGAGAAGAGCATCATGCTTTCTGGGAGAAAAATGGCAAACACAATGCACAAAAAACAAGAAAAGGTTCCAAGAACATTTCTTACAGAAATGAATCCTTTTCCCCCAGAAGGATCATAAGTAAGAGAATATGAATATAAGCTTGCAATGTATAAATGACAGAAACATTCCCATTTCCCTCAGTATGCAAATAATTAATGCAAGCCAATAGATGGATAAAGAGGCGTGTAGTAATGGCCCTTACAGTCTTCCCTTCATCCATTTTTTATTATATTCAGAACATTTATATTTGTGTGTATATGAGGAAGTATAAGCACAAGTTATATAATATATCCTAGAATATTTTCTTAGACTTTTAAACTAAATGTGCATATAAATACATTCATATACAATCTTACATATGTATATGCTTTCTTTCCAAGACAGTATTCTCCAATTTCTAATATTTACTTCTTGAAATGATTACAATCTTCTTTCAGATTTAACTCTGGTTCCCTGAAAGGGTATTAAGCATTCTTAATGGTTGAACTGTCTCTCCAGTACAAAATCACTAAAATACTTTATTTCTCAATATTCAATAAATGAATAACAGATCCACAATGTTAGGGATTATTTCTTTTTTTATCTTGTCATCCCTTTGATGTAGCACACTGTGAATATACATTTCTCATTCAATAAATATTTAGTGCATACAGTTATAAAGAAACATGGAATCAACTAAGTAAAATTTCACCACTAAGACTTCCTATTCCCATCAATTATTCCAAATTGTCTAAGGAAATGGAAGGAATCACATGATATATACAAGCAGAAGAAGATTTAAAAAGAGAGCTATATTAAATGAGGAAGTAAGACATGTATATCAAAAGGAGAAATGAGAGTTTCTACTTATGATGAGGCTGTTTGTTCTGAAACGTATGACAGTGTTTATGTAGAGGTAAACAAAGCTTTATCATGTTAGTGGGCTGAGGATTTTTATTGTGGTAGTTATTGGATTTTGTCTTTATGTGAATCAATTGGTATGAGCCTATATTTCTTCTTTTAATCTTTGTACCATAGTGGATTACCTTGATTGCTATTTTTTGAGATGTGTAATCAGTGTTACTTAATTAGAAGAAATCAATATCATAAGAATTATTCCTTGATTAATATAAATAAAATAGGTTTGGATTCAATTTAGTAACATTTTATTGAGGAATTTTGTGTTAGAGTTATTGGAATACTGGCCTTCAACTTTCCTTTTTCCTTCCCTTACTTCCTGTTAACTTTTCTATATTTGAATAGATTGAGTATCAGAGTAATTTTAGCCTTACAGATAAAGGTGAGCAGTATTTATTCCTCTAGAATTTTCTGAAAAAAATTAGTAAATACTGAAGTAATTCTTCTTTAGGTATCTTGAGTTAATTACTACTTAGATATCGTCAAGAATTATTCTCTCAACCATTTAAGTATGGATATTAACTTTCTTTCCTTCCTTCCTTCCTTTCTTTCTTTCTTTCTTTCTTTCTTTCTTTCTTTCTTTCTTTCATTCATGTTTTTGTTTTCTGTGTTTTGTTTTATTGAGGCAGTGCTTCACTGAAGCTTAAGTGGCCTAGAACTTACTATGTAACATAGACTCTTTTCAACCTCATGTGAATCTTCTAGCTTTAGTCACACCAATTAAACATGTCAAAAAATAGCAATCAATACAATCCACTATAGTAGGAAGATTAAAAGAATAAATACAGGCTCATATCAATTGATTCATATAACGACAAAATCTAGTAACTACCACTGTAAACGTCCTCATCCTGATATGATAAAACTTGAGTTTCTTCTTCACACACACTACCGTGCATTTCAGAACTAATAATAACACATTAGACCCACATCATAAGTAGCAAATCTCAATTTTCCTTTTGATATATGTGTACTACCTCCTCATTTAATACAGCTCTCATTTATGATGGGATTACTGCCCTGAGTCAACGTGACTGTTCTGATACTTCCTTCTCAGGGCTTTTATAATTGAAGATTCATTTCTTTATTGGTTATCATACTACTCAAATCATTTTGATTGAATAATAATCATTCCAGTGTGCAGGGAATTGGCCAATTTCTTCTCTATTTTCAAGTTATATAAGTAAAATTGCAGTATTCTTTTCTTATCCTTTTGACATCTAAAGCACATGTAATGTAGCTTTTCTTTTCCTTGATAGTGGTATTTTGGATTTTCATTTTTATTATCTTCTTTTTGATTTGTCAATTCCATTGATATTTTTAAATATCTATCTTTGTTTTTCAGTAACTTTCTCCTATTGCCTTTTACTAATTCCTTTGTATTAACTAATGTATCACATAGGATATCTTTAACTTTTATTTTTCTACTCTTTTCATTAAGAAATTAAATTTCTGATTTGTATATTTCAATCTAGGTAGTGTATTTATCATTATAAATTTCTTTTCTTTATCTGCTTGCTTTAACTGTCTCTTATTTAAATTTTTTAATATTTTCATTGCCAGAAAAATTGTGGTATTATTATCTTTTTTTGAGAATCATTGTTTGGCACAGGGATATTTTAAAGATGTATGTGATTGCTAACTTAGTAAGTATCTTTTGTTTTCTTTCAGATTTTTAATTGTAATTTGATTTTACCATGCCTAAAAACATACTCTCTCTGACTTTGGTATCTTTAAATTTGTTGGTTTGCTTACTGAGTAAGAATGTGGTCAGAAGTCACACATTACTTTTTATGAATGCTATGCCAAATTCCAATAGCTGTCAACACAAAACTATAAGTGTATATCATCTTATTCTGGCTAACTAAAGGCATGGGTTGACAGACTTTGGGGACTTTTCTCTTTCCGGTTTCCTTAATGTATCCACATTCTTGGTTTGGTGCCTTCTTTCTTCAGAATCACAAATATAAATTCTCTTCAGCTGTCCGCTCTTTAATTCTATTTCTGCCTTATTTTTTAACATGTTATGTGATTGTATTGAGTCCATTTTATAACTCATGATAATCTTCCTAAATTAAGATGTTTATCAACTTTAATTTCATCTGAATTCTTAATTCACTTTTACTATGTAATATATGTACATGCTCTGAGGATTAGTATATGAATCTTAGGGAGGTCTATATCCAATGATAAATATTTCAGTAATGAAAGAGAAAATAAAATGTGCTCAAAAGAATGCCACTAACATTATTAACCACTAACAAATATACTCTAAGTTCTATCAAGAAATCATAACAACAGAAGAAACATCAGAAGCAGAAGAACATATTGGCAACCATACGATTAATATCAGTAGACTGTCTTCACTTGTATTAGTTTGACATTTCATAGTTATAGTTAAATGAAATAGAGCGGGTCTTGTACCTAAGTGATGTAACACTTGCCTAGCCTTTAGGTGGCCCTGGCTTCAAATCCACAATACAGCAACCACAACTGTATAACACCATTTGTTCTAGTGCTCAGTGTATATACACATAAGGTTACACATAATTCTCAAATTAATATTTGAATCAACTCATCATAAGTTTGAGTGGCCATAATTTGAAAATTCATCTAATAGTTTAAGGTATTAAATAACAGGGCTTAGCCCATACAGGACATTACAGAGATCTGTTGTTTGCCTTCTTGATTGTATAATTAACTGAAAGCTGCTGTTGCCAACCAGAATCAGAGGGAAGTATCATACTATTTTCAACCATCCTGGGGAAAGATCAAAATTTTAAATTCATTGTATAAATTTTACTTAATGTGTACTGATTTTGAGCTATAATATAGTAAAAATCATAAATATTTATATTTTATTTAAAAAGTAGATAGGATATAGGGACACCAGGCATATATTGTGCATATGCACCTCTATAGCAACAGCTATAAAATAAATGAAATTTTAAAATTTTGATCAAGTAGTACAGAAGAAAAAATTAAATAGGAAAGATGGAGCCAACGGAAACCACATAATAAAATGGCAAAATAAGTCCAGATAAGGACATTATTACTTAATATAATAGAATAAACATAGCAGTTAATAATTTAGTAGCATGAATGAAACAAAACAATGGAATATATTTATGAAAAAATCATGATCTCATTACATCTTATCTACAACTAATTCTTCAAAAATGACCACTGTTAAATTAAATTAATGAAGAATATACTATGTACACGCTAATAAACACATTAGGAATAATAATATCTAATAAAGATTACAAATGGGGACTAGAGAAATAGTTCATCAGCTAAGAAGACTGACTGCCATTGCAGAGGACCCAGGCTTGCTCCAAGTACCCACATGGCAGTTAATAACCATCAATAAATCCAGTTTTAGGGCATCTGACATTCTCTTATGGTCTCTGAAGGCACTGAATGTACATGATGCACTTAACATATATACAGAAAAAATTCATATATATATATATAATAAATTAAAAAGATTAAAAGTAAACAAAATTTCTCTTTGTAAGGACAGTATAAAAAATGGTGAACATATCAGTAAGATTCTAATGAGCCTAACTGTTTAAACAAGTAATGAAGACTCAATGCATTAAACGAATGCTTCAAAGAGAACTAGATAAGCTCAATTATACTTGCTGACTTTAACAATTGACAGCAGAAGTACCAAAAAACAGAAAAAAATTAAGAGCACACATTATCTTTGTATACTATCCTTTCATTCTTTGTCTTTGATGACACAAATGCAACCTACTTGTTATTCTTTTAAAGGCCTGGTTCCTGAAAGGAATTATACCTGTTTGGAGGATTCTCTAAATTCTAATAGCTTGTCCTCAAATATTCATTCATTTTGTGGCACTGATAGAAAAGCAGACAGATAGTAAAGAATTAGAGACTGCAGAGTAATTATTACTGAACTGCAAACCTATATAAAACTTCTGCTTCCAAAGGTTCAGGGATCATTGCAGAAGAAGGGCAGAAAGGTAAGTGGTAGAAGTTGTAGATGACCACAAGGAAACAGTTTTCCAGTTACATTTATGAACTCACAGCAATAGTGACAGCATGCTCAAATCAGACAAGATCCTAGCACAGAAGTGAGGACTTCCGTGAGAAACCTCAATCCTACTAAAGGAATTATTGGAAAAGGTGGCTGCTGGGAAAGGGGCATTCGGCCTATTTTAATCTTGGTAGGTTAAGGAGGTTCCAGTGAATACGTTTAAACCAACAGACATTTATGGACATACATTTGACTCTATAGGCATATATATATATATATATATATATATATATATATATGTATATGAAGTTGAGTGGTGGTAGAAGGGAAAGGGGAGGAGATCTAAATACCATCAAATTACATTGTATGGCTTATACAAATGGTCAATAAGGAGAGAAAAACCTTTGTGTGAAATATTCGTTTATTACTTTTGAAAATGTAAAACTTGTGAAAGTAACAAAATTTTTATTAACTTTACAAGAAAGTATTAAAATCTACAATTGAGACATGTAGGTCAATATAAATGGAACAGAACTGAGGACTCATATGTAATGCCACATAACCATAGTTACCTAATTTTTTAACAAAGATGCCAAGAATATGCCCTGGACAAAAGCAGCATCTTCAACAAATGCTGCCTGGAAAACTTAATTTCAACATGCAAAGAAAAAATCTAGATTCATATCTCTCACTATGCACAAAACTTAACTCCAAATTCATCAAAGACCAGGACGTAAGTTTTGATATCCAGAAACTGCTAGATTTAAAAGGAGGGAGCATGATTCAGTGGATAAGCACAGGGAAAGACTTTCTGAATGAGACTCCACCAGTAGCACAGGAAATAATTACATCAATTAACAGACAGGGTCTCTTATAACTAAATATTTTCTGTAGGTCAAGGGAAAATGTGAAGCGACTGAATAAGTAGTCCACAAAATGGGAGAAAATCTTTGCAAACTATTCATCTGATAGAGGATCAGTATCTGAAACATACAAAATTCTCAAAAATCCCTAAACATTAAAAAATTTAAAATCAACTATGAAATTGAACAGAAATTCCTCAAAAGAAGAAATGCTATTGGCTAGAAAACACTATACAGTGTTACACATCATTAATTGTAATATTTATGATTTCTTTCTGTGCAAAAGCACCATGACAAAAGTAACTTCATGGGAAAAAAAGGTTTATTTTGGCTTGTAGTTCCAGAAGATGAGTGAGTAAACTTCCCCAAGCAGTACCACAAACTGGGAACCCAGCAATGAAATACTTGAACCTATGGGGGACATTTCTCATTCAAATCACAGTCCTCTTCTCCTGGTCTCTGTAGGCTGAAGTTCATTTCACAACACAAAATACATTTAATCCAATTTAAAAAAAATTTTTTTAAATTTTATTTTATATGTATGAGTGTATTGCCCACATATATGTCAGTGCACCTGTGTCGTGCAATGCCTGCAGAGGTCAGAAGAGGGCATTGGATTTCACTGGACCTGGACAGACTGTTGTTAACCTCCATGTGGGTGTTGAGAATCAAACCCAAGTCCTCTGCAAGAATAGTCAGTGCCTTAACCCACTAGACCATTTCTCTAGCCCCATTTAGTCCAATTTTAAAAGTCCCATAATGTTTCAAAGCTTCAACACTTTTCAAAAATCCAACCTCCAAAGTCTTCTGAGATTTAACACTGACCCACTATAAAATCAAAACAAAAAATATGTACCTCTCATATACAATGGCACAAAATATACAGTCTTATTTTTAAACCGAGGAATGTATATTTAGAAATAATGAAACAATGGAAGACCAAACTCCATAATGGGATACACCAAATCATATAGATCTATATCTGGTATTTAAGACTTTAATTACATAGGGATAAATGGCTCTATTCCACCAGTTTTGCTGCCTGAAACATACATCCATCATTTGGGCTGGTTTGATTCCTTATTAGTAGTCTTCTGTGGCAGGTATCTCACAGTTATAGAATCTTGAGGATCTTGGAATTTCCACCTCAAACCAGGCTTCTTTCACAGCCTTATGTAATGTATTTGCAGGATCCTCTAGTTTCTCAGGGACTTCTCACAGTGACTCCACACTCCCAAACATTGCCTAGCCCCAGCATTTCTGAAATTGTAAGAGAAGAATACAGGTCCCTTTGCTCTTGCATCTTTCATACCTCTAAGGCAATTAACAAGTGCACAGCACAGCCCAGTTCAACTGCTAGATTGGGATAGACCCCCTACACCCTTGAATAACACTAACAGAAGTTTTTGTATGTAAATACTAGCTAGGAGCAGAAAACTCTCCTAAGGCTTTTTTTGGTTTCACAGGTTGGAAGTTTAGCTATGTGCTGGTTTTCTCATAGAATGTCCTTTCAAACTGCTATAATGCAGAACTAGAGGCCTTTCCTTAATAACGCCAATCATTTTTATAATTTTTTTTTATTTTTGTGTATTTCATACAGAACATCTCTCTTCTAGAACATGCCTTTTCTATAACATTAAGCCTCTTTATCTATCTTTTTCTAACCAAGCTATACATTTTGTATTTCTTTTTCCCCAATTTCTCCTTTTCATTGTGGAACTACATAAGAGTTATTGGCAACAACCAGGTCACATACTCATCATTATACTCTATTGAAATTTCCTCTACCAAAGAATGTATTCCATTATCTTTTAATTCAACCTCAGGCACATTCTTAGGACAGCACAGAAGGCAGCCACATACTTCCCCAAAATACCCTAGGAATAGCCTCTAGCCCAGTTGCTGTTAAAGTTTTTGCTTCCTTCTGAAATGCTTGAGTGGAACTATGTATTACTTTCAGAACTCCTACTACTCCTACTGGTAAAATAGTGGCATAAAGTTATGGAGTGACTAATTTCTTATTGGGTTTAAGGCTCTCTCCACAAGAGGTATTTCATTCCTGGTACTATAATCTGTATCAAAAGCCCATAAATTTGGAAGCCATAGGCCCTAGGGCCTGCTGTTGTTATTTTTCTAAGTGGCCATGTTGTCAAATTGCCTTCTAAATATGTGTGCTTATATCCACAGAATTTTTTTTGTATGCGGTTGGAAATAGGGCACTGACTCATAACTGTACAAACTTGTAAGGATAAGAGTGTTCAGCCTTATGTGGGATGTCCATGTTATACCACATCAAGACTCAAAGAACACTGTAAAGGAATAAGCAGAAAGAATGTAAGTGTTGGATGTTTGGGAGGAGTTCTGTGAAATTCTGTCTTGTGGACATGCCATGGCTGTAGTAATCATGAACTCACAACAGATATGGTTACGTTTACTAGCTCTACACAAGAACTTGGAAAACAAAGTCCTAGCATAGATTGAGTAGGCGACCTCCAGACTTCATCTCATACAGAGGAGCTATTGACAATGGATAGTTACTGGTGGAGGTAGAATCATTCTTTATTAAAGATGCAACCACTGGTAAATTACCTATGCTCTGATGGTTGAACTCATACCCATGCACATATAGGTAGCACTAACTGGATGTAGTCAGTCAGCTATCAAAAGTAAAGACATGAAGTTGGACAGAGATGATGTTAAGTGATTATGGTTAGGTGTTGAAAGGGGAAATGGGAAGGGGGCATATAAATAAGACTTTTGCCCACAAATTCAATAGAAGACTTATGAAATAAGTCTTATGAAAGACTTAACAAATTGGTAGCTTGGTTGATAATTAGAAAATATGAAAGGCAGTTGTTTGAAATTAAGTATAATACCTACTAGTTTGAAAATTGACAGAAACTACTTTAAGATACCAGTCAGAGTGGCTAAGTCAGTGATTTACATGTTTGGTGTCATAAAGTTAACCACTGTATAACCAAGTTGGCTCCAGCCAATGTAGAGGTTTTGGGTTCTTTTGTTTAGATTTTATTATTCAGTCTTTGTAAGTACAGGGTACTGCTTTTACAATTGTAGAAGAAATGGGAGAAGTCATAATCACAGTAAAAAATAAATAAACAGCCTTGGCTTTTGGAGATAAGGGGGCTTGTGTTCTTCTAGAAGTGGGCCTCCTCCAATAAAAAATTAAATAGGACTGTTCACAACATAACTCAGAAGAGGTAACCTGTGTAGGAAGAGGAAAGGAGACAGTGTATAATAGGCAATTCATGAGTGTCTTTGACAAGTATTTCAGTTGAAAGATTAACCAGTTTGGGGTACCCAACGAGGAAGATGGACTGGAAGGGATTTCTGATTAAGCTCCTATCCAGGAACCTGAGTTCTTTTCAGTTCATAGGTAAAGGGGAAGTTTGATGGTTGAGTATCAGATTAAAT
The DNA here is from genome assembly GCA_035773235.1 of Eospalax fontanierii. NCBI lineage: Eukaryota > Metazoa > Chordata > Mammalia > Rodentia > Spalacidae > Eospalax > Eospalax fontanierii. The sequence continues at coordinate 129,760,984 of CM069525.1, read as the reverse complement.
GTATAATTGTCCATTATTGGAAAAGGAAATATCTCTATTTGGAGTGAGTTGGCAATAAATAATTCATTTAAAATATACTCAGAGTTTTTCCCTTGGGCTAAGAAGAATCAGCTGATGGAGCTCCAGAAGGATTAGGCCTGGGTGCTTCCTTGTAGGTATTTCTTAAGGCACTGTCTTGAGCTGGTAAAAGTTGCCCCAACCCCTTGTAGAAATAGACCAGCAGGGTTTGGCAAAATTTAATGATATTTGGATAAATATTATGTGATAGACTTCCTGGGCAGCTTTAGTTTACCAAGAAAGGATAAGGAGATTAAAAAGAACGTCAAAGTTAGGGGACAGGTCAAGGCCATCATATCCAAATTGTTTTACTTATCTCTAAACTGTCTCTTGAAGTGGAATCACAGCTCTTCAACTGGCTCTCAGGTATACTTTTTTATCTCTATTGAGTCAATAGACACATACATATAACTCTGAAGAATGAGTCCAGCTGTCCACTCCAGTGTCAATGGCCTTTATTACCATCAGAGTTGCCATTGACAGTATAGAGTCCCTTACATTTCAGTGTGAATTGGTATAATGTATACCTCTCTTTCCAGATTTTTATCAGTACCTATTCCCCCGGGATTGATTTGGAGTTGCTGAGGTTGGATCTAGAGTAGAGAAGGCCTGAGAAACAAGCTCCCTTACTGCCCTTTATAATTGACTCATTTAACATTTGTCCTATATTAGACTTTTTATCAGCATGCTATAGAAATGATCTTCTACATAGCATTTCAAAAGAAGTCCCCTTAACCACGTTCTTTGAAGTATTTCATGTCCTCATCAACGGACAGATATCCATATTTCTGAGGGGTTTTGGCAAAGCCTGACTGGAATATGTTTAAAGGTTTTGTTTTCACAGTTGCACCTTTTCTGAGTCTAGTACCTGCAGGAACTGTATTAAGTAGTATTTAATTTCTAATACCTTAGCCACTCCAGTTATTAAGGAGGTAAGAGATTGTCACTGTAATGACTGTGGCATCCCAAAGCAAAGATGATTTCTCTCTGTACTGCCTTTGTTATTTCTAGAACTCTCTCCATTCAGTTAAGCAAAGCATCTATCCACCTTGTAAAGATATGTATTATTTCCAACAGAAGAAATTTATATACCTTGCAGAGCAGTATATGACTGAAACCTAGTTGAAAAAAAATTTTTCCAGGGCAGGTATTTCTGCTCTGAACAGAGGTTAACAGTAAAGGAATTTTATGCCTGGTTTATTATCCTTATAAATGGGACAAGCCTGACATACCTGTCTTAAAGCAACTTCTGGTTCTATCCCCTTGAAAACGCATAGAAATAATTGTCATTGTAGTTTCTCAGCCTGCATGAAAGGAGTCATGAAATGCTTTTGTAGCCTTTCGTTGTCCAGCCTTACGTAGCAGTATCTTTTCCTTATGTATGTATCCATTTCCTTACTTTTGGACCCTCTCATTCTCCAAGAAATCTTCTCCTCTAGTAGTGTATCTTCAATCCAGTTCTAGATGAAGAGAAATTTCTCCTCAATACCCATCTAAATTGATACTTCTCTATCTTCTTTCCCTCTTCCTCTTCCCTCTCTTCTTCCTTTTTTTCTCTCAGCTATTTCTATTCTTCCACATCATCCTCCTCCACTTCCTGAGTATTATTACAGTAATAAATTCATAATGACAAGCATATTTTCCCCAGTGCTTTAAAGTAGCACTCATCTAACCTTTTCTTCCCGCCCCCCGACTTCGTTCCCTGTCATAACCTATTGTTACACTTTCAGAGTTATAGCTTTGCCGAGGTGCTGCTCTGAGATTTCTGCTTTTTGACTTCCTAATTCCAGTTTCCTGACTGCTATAACCTGCTACTTCAATTCACCACTGCCACAGATATGAACCACTTCATCTGCCATCGTGGCTATGAAGGATTGAATCTTCTAAATGAAATAGGTCTCTTCATGTTAAAATTGCTTCTAACTGTCATTTTGTCATTCCCAAAGAGAATTACCTAACACGACTACAAGACACTAGTGATTACATTCCGCTGATACTGGAACACTTTGAGAGTACAAGCAGACCTTGTTTATTATTGTTATTATTTTTTTGTATTTTTGAGACAGGGTGTCTCTGTAGCACCAACTGGCCTGCAACTGGCTATGGAGATCAGGCTGGCCTTGACCTCACAGAGATCCACCTGCTTCTGCCTCCTGAGTGCTGGGATTAAAGAAATCTTGTTTATTATAAGGAACCTGAACTGATGTTTCTTTAGTCCCAGTCTAGGTTGAATCCATGGACGTTTAAATTGCATCCTAACAACTTTGACTGTAGATTCTCATTTCAGTTCCAGTCATTCTCCTCATATACATTCATCTGCTGAGCCTGTTAAATATTAACTTTTTAAAATTTTAGGTGAGGCAAATGCCTTACATGCTGTTACTGCTCTGTAACAATAATACATTAAATTGCTTCTCTAGTAAAACAACACATAGTTGGAAGTGCTCTATTTATGAATTGTTATTGTTTTAAAGATGTCCTGTCCAAAATAGTTGTCGAGACTTAAACTTCAGTTTAGCAGTATCAAGAGATGTGGATCAAGAATGACTCAGTCATAAGGACATAATCCACATAAATGGAATTCATATTATAATAGAGCAAAAATTGTAGGATACTTGATTTTCTCTTTGGTCCCTTCAAACACCTGACAGCATACTCCCTTTGGGGACCAAATAACAAGGTGCAATCTTGAATGCAGAGAGGATCCTGCCTTCATTAGAAACCAAGGGCAATGACTTGATTATGGATGTCTCAGCCTCTAAAATTGTAGGAAATAAATTTCTGTTACTTATCAATTACCCTGATAATTTATTACATCATTACAAGCAGATTGACAGAAAGTTGTTCCAAAAATAAACATATAGATTAAAAACCACCCAAAGAGGAGAATAATCGATTGCTTGCTTAACTTTGGCAATAAATGTATACTCTAATATTTAAATGTTTTTAAGTACTTCTTCAGAAAAGTTTAAAGAAATAAACCATACTTTAATAGACAACTACTGGGCACATCTTATGAATCACAATCAAATTTTATGAATATTTCACATCAGCAATTTTTGAAAGCTCTTTAAACTCTCAGCATTGATGATTAGAGATAATTTCATTTATGTAGAACATTTATTAATTGCCAAAATTTACATGAACATCAATTCATGTCTAAAGTATAAACACAAACAACATGATTTATACAGTTAATTATATTTTATAAAATAAACTATTGAAGACAGTGTGCTTGTTACACTGGTTTACAAATAGTTTTTATCTGTGAATATATAGAAGAGAATTGATTGCTCATTCACATTCACATCAAACAGTGTGAAAAAGCTCTTTTATATATATGTAAAAGAATGAGAATCTAAAAGGTACCAGAATATTATGAAATCTATTCTGATTTTGCAAATATGAGAGGGATTTAGAAACATTTAAGTTTCCTCAAGATCACAATCTGAGACATGGCAGAGGGTTTTTTTTTGCACTAGGGATCTTACCTATTTTAGTAATGCTACAGATATACTATGGTCACTGTAAGGGCCTAAAATGACTAAGAATGTTTAAATTTTCAGAAAGTGATTATATAAATCTACCCTCTGTCCTTCTTGACCTTGCTCCTAGCTCTAGATTCCAACCTCCATGGGTAGCATAAATTGGCCTCCCTTGTTGGTTTAGGCAATGTGAGTTTAGGCAATGTGAGTCATCAGGGAAAGATCAAGAGGGAAAGTAAAGGAAGGTTTTGCATACATATTCCCCAGGTTCCTTCTTTGATGGACGTTTTATTGGTAATGACTGCTCTTTACAAAAGACCAAACCATAGGCCTTTTTTAAGGAATCCAACTCCTTTTCACTTTGTATTCTACTAATTAAGTTCAAATTGGAATGTTTTCACATTCCCATAGTCCCAGTACTCAGGAGGCTAATGGAGGATGACAGGATGATTGCAAATTGGAGTTTAGCTTGAGCAGTAGTCTGACTTTGTCTCAAAAATTCTAATGACTGTCACTCCTTTACTTTAGGACTTCCAGATAAACTCCATGATGGTTTGAGCTCCATGTTTTTAAATTTTGTCCAGCTTGTTGCCTTCAAGTCTCTTTGTTTTGCTATTTATGTATATTGTGTATTTCCTATCCAGACACTGAATACTATCTGACCTAGTTTGCTTTCTGTTGATGTTATAAAAGGAAATGTGAGTTTTTATTTCATTTTACACTTAACAGGTTTATCACTGAAAGAAGTCAAGGTAGGAATTCAAGGTAGGAACCTGGTGGCAGAAACTAAAGCAGACACCATGGAAGACCTCTGATTATTGGCTTACTCCTAGGCTCACATTCACCTACCTTTCTTATGCAGTCTAGGTCTACTTGACTAGGGTTTGCACTGACTACAGTGAATTGATCCCTCTCGCATCAACAAAATGTCCCATAGAAGAGGCCATAGGCCAAGTTGATGGAAGAAATGCCTTGATTGAGGCTTTCCCTTCTCAGATGTGAAGTTAACAACCAAGGCTAGCCATCACACTAAAATACTACTAAATAAATATAGTAAACCTTAAGCTGGATATAGTGGTGGCCATCATTAATTCCAACACTTAGGATGTAGTAGCCAGTAGGATTCTTTGAGTTTGTGACCAAATGAGTCTATATAGCAAGTTAAATGCCAGCCAAGGGTGCATAATGAAACCTTGTCTCAAAAAAAGAAAGAAAGAAAGAAAAAGAAATAGCAAAAGTGATAAAGTTCCATGCAGGAGCCATTGACTGTCTAACATAGACCTTAGTATATGTGGCAGGATACATGAAATCTGGTGTGGGTTTATGAGGAGTACAGATAGGGAGGGAAGTCTAAATATGACTAAAATGTATTCTACAAAATGCACAAAATTTCAATAAAAATGTGGATTAAACAGTACCAGGCATGGGAAATCTTTCCAATTGTTGATCAAGGTAGACAAACAGATTCTACAAACAATGATGGCTACTGTCGTTATGCTTAGTTCCCTCCCAGAACTTGAAGGTAAGACACTGTTGCTGAGGACACCATACACATCAGACACAACACTTGGAGGAGTGAAACTGCAACTGACCTGGAGGCCTCTTTCCTGAGGCTTCCATAATGTCAGAAGGTGTTATGTTAGCTCTCAATGGATCAAAGTAATCAGTGGTCCTATCCAGTTGTTAAGCTTACCAGCCACAATGATCAGCCCAGCAAATATCCCAAGATGGTGCAGTTGTGGTACTTTCATCTTGGGGGTAACTAGCAGTTGTCTAATTGGACTTAAGGAGGTAATTTGTTCTTGGTATAGGTAGCAAACTACCTATGGCTGGGTATGCCACAGACTCTAGCAGAAAACTTATTACTGCTATTTTCCTAAACCAGATAAATTCTAACTGTATTCTAAATGCTTATCTCCACATCCCCTTTACTACTGGCACCCTCCAACAGCCCCCACTGAAATACATACCATTCTGTCATCTGTGTCAGGCCCATGATATCAAGTTTGCATCCCCAAATGTCTGTCAGTGAGAGTTCATCCACTGGGGTCTAGTCAGTCTATCCCCAGTCCCTCACCTTAAGAATATCAGCTCTTCTTCACCCAGCAGTAATCAGCTGCCAATAACTCTTTGACTAAGATTTGGGCCTACTGTCCATTTCCACAGTTTTATGCTGGGTTTTTATCTGATTGAATGTTGATGGGTCTTGTGCATGCTGACACCCTTGCTGTAGGTTCATATAAGCAAGGTCCCAGGAGCTTGTAGGATTCTATTTACATATGGTCATGTGTCGCGCCCACCTCGTCGCGACCCCGGACTCTTCCAAAAGCAGTTTATTCAGGAACCTTGAACAACCTTTTGGCTTTTAACTTTCTAACTTCTTCTTCCCTCTCCTTACGGCTTCTTCTTCTCCTTCTCCTTGCTTTTCCTTCTCCTCCCGGGGAAAGCCCGCCACAAAGTTAAATTCCCTCCTGCCAGCCAACCCCAAACTACCACGTGGTGAAAGTAGAGAGGCGCACACAGGCGGAAGCAGGGCCAGACCTCAGCCACAGCCAATTATGGAGCTGTTTGCTCCAGAGAGCGCCCACCTCGGGATGGTGGGGGGCGGGAGCAGGCGCCATCTTTAAGACGCAGCAATCCGCGGCTCTCTACATCTCCCCCTTTTATTTTATATAACATAGCAGAAACGGGCGAAGATAGAGGTCTGATCCCTAGTGTGCACAATTGGGATTATGTCCTGGAGACACCCACAGATTCATCACCTGCGGTGACCCAGACCCATCCCGTACCAATTTTCCCAGGGGAAGGAGCTAAGGGTACCACCTTCATGCAACCAGACATGTCTTCCAAGGAAATGCTTAGACACCAGCAGGCGAAACCTTGTGCAGTGCTTAGCCTCGCATCCCGTCCTCATAACTCCTTCATGGCAATTAGCCATGCTTGGGGGGACTGTTCAGTTTTAATGGCTGTAAAGGCTTGAATGATCATAGCTGCATTCTGCTTTTGTGTGGCTCTAATCTTACATATACACCACAGGCAGACCAGGGAGGCCATAATCAGGAGACCTGCTAACACTCCCATTCCCGCCCACTCTTTCAGATGGTTTATAGCAATTCTTTTAGGGTGTCTTTAAAATTAAATGTCCAGTTTAGCATTGGCTTTGGAAACACCAACAGGATTCCCCATTTCGGTTTCATTTTCTCTAGTTGGCTCATCAGGGCTGGAAGCAGGGGTATCGTCATGCTGACTTTTGAGCTGAATTCTTCTAACCAGGCGTTCAGGTACCCATACTGGATCTTGTTGGTCCTGTGGAAAAATACAAACAGATCCTCGTGCCCATGTCAGCACGGGGTCAGGCCCACGCCAGAGGCCCGTTAATACGTCTTTCCACTTAGCCATCCCTTTTGCAGGGCCATGATGGTCCTGATGTCTATCCGCTGCTGAGCGGCCTTGAGCATCCAAATTCAAAAAATTTATAGTAAACAAGGCTAGGGAAAGTCTTTCCCTTGGGGTGCGGCCGTGGCCTACTCCCCCTTTTTGTTTTTGAAGACATTCTTTTAATGTGTGATGGGCACGTTCAATAATGCCCTGTCCCTGAGGATTGTATGGTAGCCCATGAAAAAGTTGTACCTCCATTTGTTGGCAAAAGGAGGTAAAACTGCAAGCCGTATAGGCTGGTCCATTGTCAGTTTTTAGCTGTTGGGGCTTGCCCCATGCAGCCCAGGCCTCTAAGCAATGAGTTATAACATTGCGTGCCTTTTCTCCTGTCAAAGGTGTAGAGTGTAGAATACCTGAACAGGTATCCACAGACACATGAACATATTTTTGGTTTCCAAACTCCGAAATATGTGTCACATCCATCTGCCAAACCTTTAAAGGGAGTAAACCGCGTGGGTTAACTCCAATCCTAGGTGGATGGTGAAAAGTTACACATTGAGAACAATTTAGCACCACCTGTCGAGCATCTGCTCGAGACAGGTGAAATTTTTGTTGTAAGGCTCGGGCATTTACATGAAACCTGTTATGAAAACATTTTGCCCTTTCTATAGTGGAGTTTAAAAATATACATTCTATTTTGGTCCATAAATTTACTTTATTATTCCCTGTACTCAAAGGTCCTGGCAGGCCTGTATGAGCCCTAATATGTTGGATAAAAAAGTAAGCCTGTCTTTGTCAAATTAAAGTCTGTAATTGTTGAAAAAGCTGACAGACCGGACTAGAGTTTTTAATTGGTCCGGCCACTTCCAAAACTCTTACTGCATTAACGGCGTAAGCTGAATCAGATATTAAATTAAAGGCAAAAGTACAATTTTTAAATATTTTTAAAACTATTTTTAATTTAATTATTTATGGGGAGTCGGGCTGAAACTGTCGTAACATTGGCTTTTATTTACAAAAACTTTGTCTTTTAAATCTAAGATAATTTTATAAGTATTTTTAGGAATAGCAGAAGGAATAGGTAATCCAGGTTGTAGCTATTTAAGAACTGTAAATTGTATCAGTGACCTTTTATTGGTGTGAGAAAATACAGAATTTTGTGAGCTAGTTTTGTTATAAACATGTAACCATTTTTGTTAAAATTAGTTTATTGCTCAGTTACTCTCAACAGCATAATGTCCTTATTCTGGGGTTGCTTTGCACAGGGTCAAGTGGCCAGCCTTACCCTTTGCAAACAGGATTGAATCTGAAGCGGAATGGCCAGTCCCGCTCCAGAGTCAACCTCTTAGTGTTATTAATATGATTTACACATAGACACAAAAATGTCTGTATCCCTTTAACTCAGAGTTTGTATGGGACAGAAAAGCTGCTGAGTTCAGTAACCAGTAACTAAACTAATGAGATGTGGGTGGGAATTGAGTTTACAGTCTTTTTTTGTAAAGGAAAGTGCCAGCCAGCCCCAAACTACCACGTGGTGAAAGTAGATAGGCGCACACAGGCAGAAGCAGGGCCAGACCTCAGCCACAGCCAATTATGGAGCTGTTTGCTCCAGAGAGCGCCCACCTCGGGATGGTGGGGGGCGGGAGCAGGCGCCATCTTTAAGACGCAGCAATCCGCGGCTCTCTACAGTCATGCACCCCCTCACTGACTCTTACAATTTTTTTTGCACCTGCTTTGGAAATTGTCACTGAGACTTGGGTGGGTGGAGTTTAAATTCGGCCCCTTTCCTAGATAGAGAAATAAGTTAGCTCTACTATGTCCTATTTATTTGAGGTAATAAGTGGGCTTTAATGCATTTCCTGACAGTATCTCAGGAAGTCTACAAATGGTACCTCCAAACTGGCTTCCTTGTAAAGATGGTTTCCTGGACAGTGTTCACTGATACTTACCTCAGGTCCCAAATACCTCTAGTAGCTGTTGTGGAGAAAGCATGGAATAAATAACCATTGATAAGCCAAGTAATGCCCTGTGTCATTGCAGAGAATGGACTAGTAAACATTTCAAATATATAAAAATCTTTATTTAAAAGGCTGCATTTTCATTGGCAAGAAATGTGTATTAATGGGGATACTACACGAGAAAAGCCCTATCTCATGGTATAGAAATACAAATTTTGATGAGATTAGATTTCTTAAATTCCAGAATGCCATGAAAAGAAACTTCCATTTTGATGTGGACTAAATTAATCTATAATAATTAATGTAAACACTGAAGCTATGAAGACTGTAGTCAATCATGGTTTCCAAAATATGATTCACGAACACTTACATTGCAAGAAGTCTTCTTATAAGTCACTATTTTAATGTCAATATTGACAAAGATTTTACAATCTAGGGCTAAACCATGTGGAGATGGATCTTAGAGTGTTTCATAGCACAACAAGCATAGGAGCTTGGCAGAGCATATGATAAATGACTGAAAAGTTTAGATAAATTAAAACTTTCCATACAATTGACCTGAAACTTAAATAATTTAAAAAAAAACATGAAGACTGTGCATGTAAAATACCATTTGTTGGTGCCTAAGGCTGCATTAAGTTTTGGAAAACATTCTTTGTTTCAAAAGTATATGGCAACAGGAAAGACTGATATCAAACTGAATAATTCATCAACCAATATACATACAGCCATTAGCAGTACTTCTGATGAGGATGCATACAGAAAGCTTATTCAAACTTTGCTCTTCATTTTGGCATTGAACTTGAAATGTTCCTAATTCAAATGTCATATGTTTATCAGAAAGTTCAGCCACCTTGTTAAAGAGAAATATTGTTGGAATATCCATACAACTCTGAAGACATCTATCACCCTTCCCCACATGAAATTTACATGGGTTAAAATATTTTCTAACATTTTAACAAAAATTTATTGTCATCTTTATCATTTATAAAAGTATATCTTGAACCTCAAAACCTTAACATCTAATTTTTGACTTGTTGAAGAGCTAAAAAGTAAATTTCAGTTTTAAAATTGAACTAAGTGAGTAAGTGGGAGAGTGAGGTCAGGAAGACCTTATATAAAGGTTACAAAATGAGCTTATAAAGAAAAAAAAGCAGTGGGCAGAGAGAAGAAAACTGAACTCTCCACCCTACCAAGCAAAAGAGACTAAAGCTGCCTGGAATCACTGGCAGAGCCCAGAGTTCTGGGATGTGCCTTGTAGCTCATTATGATGCTGAATGTATATCCCTGGGTAGAGACTTAAGATATTAATGAGACTTGTGATGCATGGAGTTGTGTGCAGAACTACATATAAAAGAGCATATACAAAAAGGCTATGCAATGCAAATGGGCCAAAAAGCCTGAGCTATGTAAATAACCCCTAAGGCACATGAGATGTGAGATAAAAAAGGTCCCATCCTTTGAAAATGTAGTATGGCCATGTAAGTTTCTCAACTTTCTTCTCAGGACACTTACCTCCCTTGGAAACATTTCTTTCCTAACAAATTCTCCCTGCTTCTACTACCATCCTTGTGTTTTTGGAAATTTCTTGTTTGGGGATACACGTGTTATGGGAGTTCAGTACAGCAGAGACAAGGACCTGAGGCAGAGTGGAGAATGGAAATGTTCTATATTGTGAGAGTGTGTATGTGTGCGTGTGTGTGTGTGTGTGTGTGCTGGCACAAACTCAGGGAATTAATCTACAAAGCCTAATCCCCCATTCATATTTTCTCACAAAATTTATAGGCTACCCAGTGTCATTGAAGACCCATTTTGTCATTGGTGGGTTAAAATCTTAGCCTATGTGACCATAGCCATGCATGGGTAGTCTCTAGGATGTATGATTAGGGCACATGCATAGGAATCACTAGTCTATATACATGGAGGCTGTATATGGCATCCCTAACCTATATAACTGTGGACCACAATCAGAAGTCTCTAGTAGTAAGCTTATTTACATACACAGAACAGTAAGACTGAAATGTAGCTTTGAAACACAGCTGTACTTCATGTTATTCTTGTAGTTTTAATTTCACAGACAACTATGGTTCTCCTTTTTAACAAGAACCTGGGGAGCCCCTATAGGTGCCAAAATACCCCTCTGACACCTGCCATATTGCAACTGTCTTCATACACAAACAACACACACACACACACACACACACACACACACACATCCAATATTTTGGAGAAACAATAGCAAGTGTTCATTACTTTTCTTTTAATTTAGAAGTTAAAATTGTGCTAAATTTACATAAGTGACTAACTGTAAGAACCAGTATAGCATAGCGCTTATCCAATCCAAATCAAATGCTCTTCTGTCAAAGATGCATGCATCATCATATTTTTCCTGTAATTGATTCCTCAAAAATACACTGTGGTGTGTTACAATGTACATACAAAAAAGTCATAATGGAAATAAATGATTAAGATATGCACATATAAATACATAAATCAATCCATATCCTGTTGCCAGTCACTTCATGCAGATCTAAATTTCAGAGCAACAAAATGAAAAATGGTGTATCTTCATACATTTCGAATATTATATTACAGATTTTTTGCTTACTAGCATAAGATGATCATCCCATTGCCATCTTATGGTATGAATAACCTTGATTTGGTAGATATAGAAACTAAATGAGCACATTGGTATCTAAGTCTAAGTTAATGGTCATTTACCTGTTAACATTCCTTAGAAGGAGGAAGGGCAAACCACAGCATCCTCAGCTGGGATTGTAGCCATTGTCACTTCCTGCTTCCCACCCTTATCTGTACGTGATCTAGGGAGATACTAGATTTTTATAGAAAGCAGAAAGTGAAATTAATGTGGGATTCCATGATTCCATCATTCATGAGGTGATTATTTACGATGCAGTGGAATGCTGCAAGGACACTCCTATTTTGACAGGCATGTGCTATTGGCATGGATCTGAGTTCTCAAGGCACCCACAGAGATTTACAATCTCTTGTAACCTAGAACAAAGATTTGAACAGAAACACATGGATAGTAGCAGGAAAGAAGTAAATTTGTGATGGAAAAAATCAGTTCTGAGCTTAGAAATGGGCCAGATATGGAAGGAATGCGAGACTCCTAAAAGAGCAATCCAATGGTTATGTGAGCTTCCAATAGTTCATTAACATATTATGTAATTTTTCTGTACATGCTCTGTTTTGTTGCTTGTTATCTGTAGTCTTGGTTTTTCCAAACTTTTCCTGCCATTATGATACAAGGAAAAATGTGATCCCCTATTAGGACCCTTAGTCTCATTAAAAAGGACAACAAGAATGACCTCAAACTGAAGATTTAGGACAATTTTATTAGAGTTTTTAAAAACCATCTCAGGGAAGGCAAGCTGTAATTCTCAGCACCTGCCTGGAGGAGGAGAATGCGGGGGAGAGGGAAGCAGCCCTAAAGCCATAGCTGATTAGAGCTGGCATCAGATGAGACATGGCAAACCAGCAGCCACATGGTGGAGAAGGGAGAGTTAGTAAAGAAGCACAAAATGTTGGAGAAGCTTAATGTGTTAGTAAAGTCACGTTTAGAAAAGAGTCCATTGCTGTGATTATACATAATCCCAATGAATTATCCTCATTCTTCTCTATCTTATTTGCGGTATGTAATCTTTTGTTGATCTCCTCGATCCATTTGGCATTGAGTTTTGTCCATTGTGAGAGATTGGGATCTAGTTTCATTCTCCTACATGCCCTCGTCTAGTTTGACCAAGACCATTTGGTGAACACAGTGTTTTTTCTCAAAAACCAGGTGGCTGTAAATACATGGACTTAAATCTGGGCCCTCACATCTAGTCCATGGATCAGTGTGTCTATTTTCATGCCAGTTCCATGATATTTGCATTGCTACAGGTCTGTACTGGAATTTGAAGTCAGGGATGGGAATGCCTCCAGTAGTTGCTTTTATTGTGCGAGATTATTTTGGCTATCCTATCTTTTGTATTTGCATGTGAAATCTCAGGCAACATTTCTCAATTTCTGGGAAGAAGTATGTTGGAATTATAATGGACATTGCATTGAAATTGTATATTACTTTTGGTAGGATGACCCCTTTCACAATATTAATTCTACCTATACATGACCGTAGGAGGACTTTCCATCTTCTAGTGTCTTCTTTAAGTTCGTTCTTCAATATCTTACTTTGTAATAATACAAGTCCTCAAATATCCTGGTTAGATTTATTCCAAGATATTTTCTAAATTTTGAGGCTTCCATGATTTGGATTGTGTCTCTGGTTTCTTACTTGGTATGCTTGTTGTTGGTATATAGGAAGGCTACTTATTTGAGGGATGGGTAATTTTATATCCTGTTATGTATCAACTCTAAGATTTTTCTGGTAGAGTCCTCAGGGTCTTCTATGTATAGAATCATATCATTTGTAAATAAGGATATTATAGGAATAAAAAAGAACTTTAACAACTGAACTCCTATAATACAAGCATTAACTCCAACAACTGACAAATGAGACCTTATGAAACTAAAACCTGTAGCATAAAGTACACTATCATTTGAGTGCATAAGAAACCTACAGAATGGGAATAAAACATTTATCAGCAAATAAGAGGGTTAGTATCTTGAATATGCAAAAATCTCAAAAATCTGAATATCAAAAGAACAAACAACCAAATTTAAAAGTGTGACAAGATGTTGAACAGAGTTTTTTGAAAATGAAACAAAGATGATTGAGAAATAAATTTTTACGTTCAATATTTTTAGTCATTAGGGAAATGCAAATTAAAATCACTTTGAGATTGTGTCTTACCTTAGGATATTTAAGATTCAAAAAACAAACAGCAACAAATACTGTGGAGGAAATGATGGAAGGGTGACACTTAACCACTACTCTTCAGAGTGCAAAGTGTTACATGCAGTATGTAAATAAATGTAGAGATTCCACAAAAAACTAGAAACTGGACAAAACCTAGATTTCCATCATCTGATGAATGGGTAATGAAATTGTGGAATGTATACACAATGGAATATTACTCAGTTCTAAAAAAATATTATAAAACTCACAGTTAATTTAATGGAAGTGGAAACAATCATCCTGGGAGAGGTAACTGAGACACAACAAGACAAATGTCATACATTCTCTCTCAAAGATAAATGGTAACATTGAAAGCTTTAATCTGCAAGTTTCAATCTGAAAATCCAGAGAAGTAAAAAATGAATAAATGTCCATGGTGCAGGTTGGATCCCTGGAAGGGGAATGTAAAATGCAATAATATAAAGTAGAATAATAGAGTAAGAAGGATTAAAGGGGTTGGGTAACAGAAGTGTAGAGCAGAGGAGAGAGCATGTGGAGTGATAACTAAGCACTCAAAACCTTTAGAAAAAGCTATATTGAAACCCACTGTTATAGAAGCTGCTTAAAGTATATACATATAATCAGTTGATTGCTGGGTGAGTAAGAACTGATCTTTAAGGGAATGAATTTCTAGATAAGTTGACTAGATCCCAGTGGATCCCTTGCACTGAAGGACACCAGGAGACACTAACTTGACTTGATAGGCCTTAACATAAATGATAGAATGCTTCAAATCCAGTGAGGGGTATGGGAGGGTACCAATGGTGAAGGGACTATAAAGAGGACTAAAATGTTGTATATGAAATACACAAAATTTCAGCAAAACATTTTAAAAACATAAAAATTATATGCATATACATTATTAAAAAAGATTAAAGGGAAGTACCAAAAACCTGGGGACACTGCTCCTACTAGAAACCATAGAATAGTAAAGTAGAAGTCCAATCAGGCATTGGACTCCCTCCTTTGAATCTGTTGACCAGGGTTCCCATAAACCCTCAAACAATACTGTCCAGATTCCCTGCTATTGATTAACCACAAGAAATTCACAGTAAGTTTCCATTGGTATAGTCACCACCTACATGAACTATAGAAACAGGAGAAATCAAGCTGATGGTAGCTTCAAAGCCTCGTATTTACTGTACAGCTTTCATAGTGCTGGACAGTGCTACAGTAGTGACCTGAAGAGAAAATTTGGTACGAGCATTAAACTGCTGTGAATTATGCCAGCTACAGCAAAACTGTACTGTCAATATCTGTCCATTGGTGCAATAGTGGCACAAATGCTATAGGAATAGTCAACTATATTCTAATTGGAATTTAGGTCTGCTTCTTAGGATGGAATCAATATCTGACATTTATATCAGGGCTAGGAACTTGAGGCTAGACAGTCCACAGACCATGAAAGAAAGCTTAATACAAGCATCTGGCTTAATAGGTATAGTATTGAACATACTCCCAATGACTTATTGCTACACCTATAGATTAATCCATCTCTCAACCCTTAGCAGAGAAGATTCCATATTCAGCAGATGGTGATTAACACAGAAAACCACAACTGGCAATGTGCTGCGAAAAACAGACTACAGACAGCTCATCCCTGAATAGGACACCTAAATCAAGCTTCTGCCTCCCATGTCTCAGAGATGATTGCACAAGAGAGAGTGGAAGGATTGTAAGAGCCAGAGGAGGTGGATGACCATAGGAAATGAAGGATTTCTCACACAGATGCTCAGTTATTCATATGAACTCAAAGCAATGCTGATAGCATGGACAACCCTAGGTAAGTTCAACGGACATAAATTCCCAGCATAGGTAGGACAAGGTGGGTAAGAAATCATCCCTATCTAAGGGGTGACTGAAAACAGATGACTCCTGAGCAGAGGAAATTTAGTTTCATTTAAAGGTGAGATTCTTACTAGGTTGACCAAGATCCATTGGATAAACTCACACCAAAGGACATTTGGATACATAAACCTAAGACCATAATCCTTTCTATATTAGAGTATAGAAATTTGGTGGGTGTTGGGGTCCCTCTGCTTAGTGACAGCCTGAGGGGGATGCAGGGTCCCAGGCAAAAGGGGGTGAGTAGGCACAGAATCAACACACAGACCCCAGGAGCTGAATGAGAAACATGTGGAGGGCAAGTTGCAGCAAAACTCATGTATTCAAGGAGGTGCTGGGGGGGTTATGAATTTGGTACCCAACCCCCTATGGGGTGGATCATCTCTGTGCAGGCTCTGTCCAGATGCAGGGCAGAAGCTGGTGTCACTATTGGCTGGAGCAGAGCACCACTCCCACAGGATTGGGTAGGTCTCCATCTCCAGCAAGGCTGTTGTGCTCCAGTGGTGCCAGAGAATGGAGAACAGGGCCTCAGGTGGCTCAGAGTGCAGCTGGAGGAGGAGCTCCTGGGATACTACATCGGTTGGTAGTTCAGTTATCAAAACCAAGGGAGGGGTTTATATAGGAAGGCCTTTCTGACCATTACAAAAGGTGGGAAATTTAAAGGTGGGGATTTTAGGGTAAAGGTGGAAAGGTTGTAGGGCTGACATGGAAGTTCAGGAACTAGGAAACGAAACCCAAAAACCTGGTTCTGGTCTAGGGTGGGGGAAAAGAAGATTCATATCTACAGTGATTTCCTGGGGCCAGGTTATCACATCAGGCAGAGCAGGCCAGACACCTGCTATCCCTTCAGGGTATCCGAGGTTGGTTGCCTTGCTCAATACCCAGACTCCCACATCTCCCCCATTGTTTTTTTATATAATGGGGAAGTGTATAAGGGCCTAGTAAAGGGAGGCGCCAAGCCATGAAGGGATTGGCAAACCAGGGGGGATGATGGGTTTTAAGTTCATTCATGAGTTTATGAAAGGTATAACTGAGAGAATTTACATTCTCTCAGTTAGTTATTTGTTCTTTAACACTTCCCTTTTGAAGAGGTAACCCTAAAATCTTTTAGGAATTAGATAAGAGCCCCCAAATACTTTGGACATATTTGGCCTTTGTTTTAGAATAGGCTGCTAAAGGGCAGAAGGACAGTTTTTGGCCTTTGGGGTCTTTTTACCCCAAACTGCCTAGCCAAATTCTACCTCCTATTCTCGTCACACCATCCTCTGAAGAGGTCATCATAATTGCCGATAGGGAATTGGGGCACTGACCGCTCTTGGATGCTTCATGTCAGAAGGTCTCCAAACCCAAAATGTAAAATCAAAGCAAATCTGACTGCATCTTGTTAGAAAAAGTCTCTGCCACATAAGCTTGGCTTCTCAGTTGCAGAAATTCTTTCCCACCCTCATAGTTAAACATTCGCAAGGACATGGCCTTTAGATACCAGGTGGTTTTACAAAAATATCTTGTTTATGGCTTAAAGGGAGAGCACAGAGTCCAGTCAGGATGACTGAGGCTAAAATCAGAAACCCAAACAAGCCCGAGACCTTGTAGCATACTTTGGTAAGCACATTGCAGGACAGACTCACCACTAAGAAGCCCTAAGTTCCTTGCCACCTGTCTTTTGATATGAATAATTTGTAACCAATCATTGTAAGCTGCTTTCATATACATGGGCTTTCTTAACCAATCCCAGCTTTTGACCCACCTCCCTTTGTTCCAACACAATAAAAGAACTCCTTTCCCTTTACTCGGGGCCACTGTCTTATCACCAGCTGTGTCAGTGTGTCAGACTGTGGACCGAGCTTGAGTTTGCAAATAAAGATCCTTTTTGTACTTGCATCAGATCTGGCCTCCGTGGTGACCTCTGAGGGGACTCTGCAACCTGGGCATAACACATGCTGAACAGGGGCGTAGGTTGTGGCAATTGGGGTGCCCCTTGAGTGAGTCTATTTAAAGGACTCCGGAATTGTATAACCATTAGTTGTTGGGAGAAAAAAAAAAAAGTCCTTGACTGGTGCCTGGAAGATGAAATAAAATAGTCATAACAGGGAAGAATTCAAATGTCCAATTCAAAGTCCATTAAAATTTCTTGCTTAAAGACTTTCAATGGCTTCCATCTTTTGGGTTCCTCTTTGTTTTTCTTTTTGGCTGCCAAGGCTGAACTTGAGAGTTTTGAAGTCAGGATTTGTTTTCAGGCACCTCAATAGATTTCCTGGAGTGGCTAGAGTCAGAGTAAGTTCCTTCCCAAATGGCTTCTAGACAAGGAGAGAAAAGAAATTAGTCATTTAATTTTGGGGTTAGAACAATGGTGGGATTGCCTTTCTTGGCCACAGGTATGCACTGCAGTGTTGAGGTAGGCCAAGAATTGAAGTCTTACATCTGAGTGGCATTAAGAACAAAATCATTAGTGAGAAATTATGTAAATAACATCTTCTATAAACTTAAACCTAATGTTTGGGAAGTGTAATTCCTTATAATTTTAAAGAAACATACTAATCACCTAATTTTTTGGTTATACTTTCGTTTTGGGTGTTTAAGATCAAAGAATTTGGCCCAAATAAACCAACTTAATTTTACTCTTAAAGTCGGTTGAGTATCTGTTCCTCAGGGGTGTCACATGGGCTTGAGACGAGACCCTGTCTCCATAGGCCTTTGTGTTACCAGTTCCATCTATGTTAAGATAAGTCAGAAGGTCTTGCTAGACCACAGAGTCACTCAGAAACATCAAGAAAACGTTTTCCTGTGCTGACTCTCCTCTTTGCAGACTGGACACCTGCTTGAGTCCTTCTAGTGCAGTCTACACGACCTCCCTGAACAGGAAGACAGGTGACTCATCACAGTTACATGACATTTTGAGAGATACCCCATACCCCCCTGGAACTTAGTTGACCTTGGAGGGTAACGGACAAATAATTGTCCCTCTGACCAGATTAGAGGCCTCTAAATATGGTTGTTAAACACCCAACAAGGTTAGTTCCACCAACCTGGTACTTTTAATTACTATATGTTATGTAGCTAAAGCTAAAGCTTGGGCAAAAGCCAAACATTTTTTAATAAGCCTTGACTAGACATATATTTTGTTCCTTAAAGTATTTGACTGAACTATTACTTTAGAAACTTTAAGACTATTTAGACATTATTTATCTAATGCTTCCTATATTATAACATATAAATTCAGATCTTTAATCACTTGTATATACTTTCTTATACAAAAAAAACTTTTTAATAAAATTTTTTTTTCACCTTCTCATTTTCTTTTCTTACGATCATGAGATGTAATAACATTAAGAAAATTATCTTTCTGTGTGTACTAAGCCATGTTTATTCCCTTTCTAAGGCTCCAGTATCAAACCAATGTTTGATCATATTAAAGTTCACGCTGGAGAATGAATGACTTTACTCATACAGATGGGTGAGGTATTACTAACAGGTATATAAGTGACCTGAGAGCAGAGGTAAAATCTTTATCTAGCATGGATATTGACTTTTTTATAATCCTATGGGTCAAGTCTTTTAGCCTTCCCCAAATTTCCTTCTCAAATGCAGGAGACCATTTGTGATTAGAGCAAAATTTCATACAGCTGGCTGGGAAGAGTGGCTGGATATGCAGGTGAGGGTCCAGTGACCCTGCTTACTCCTTCTTCAGTGGAAGAATACAACCTTTAACAAACCCAATTGTGATGAACTTCTGTAAGTAGGCACAGCTGAAATCATGAGCATGGCAGTTACTGGACTCAGAAGAGATGCTGTGTAGCATCATCTTAATAAAGGAGCATGGAATGTAAATTACACACATAAGATAATGTATATTGTACTTTATAAGTTCCTAGTTAAACCTTATAGAAAACACAAAAATCATTAAAATCCCTTTTACTTTATCTATTTTAGAGAGTTGGTCTACCAAAACCTTGCTTTAGGTCATGAGAGTGTAGATACTAGATAGAGAGAAGCAACTGGTACATAGTAATACATTATCAAATTGAAGTTTAGAATCTCCAGCATAAATCACTAACTAAGGAATTTTAGACAGAAGGTGCTGTCTATCTTTTCCAAGGACTGTGAACTGTCCACTTTACATTTGTATTAGTCTGTGTCAGTGACCTTTATTGTTGTGAGAAAATAGGGAATTTCATGAGTTACTTTTGCTATAGACATTTTAAATCATAAGATGAATAATCATAACCTTATTGAAATTAGTTTAACTTTTAGTTAATCTCAATAGCACAATGGCTTTACTCAGAGGCTGTATTGTTCTCCTTCTTTCTTGTCACAGAGTCAGGGGACCAGCCTGAAACTGGACAAAAGTCATTGCACAGGAGAGCTGTTTCGTCATTACTAGCATAAATGAAAACACATGTCCTCCTTATAACTTGTATACATTTATCTAGGAAGGAGAGTCTTTTCATCTTCTGGGTCCTTTATCTAGAATAAGGTTTGATCAATTTAAACAGAAGATTTACTATTAATATATTGCTTTACTTAATATTTTTAACTTTATAAAGCCATGGGTGTTTGGTGAGCACCCAAGATCAAACAGGATGAGGCTGACAGAAGTTTTTGTCTTTACATTGTCAGACCTGAGATCCTCTCTGGCTGTACTTGATGTGACCAGAGGCATGAAAACTTATACCCATAATTAATTAGTTTGTCTATTCATGTTAATCACAACCTGAATGATTTAATAAGTACTCTTTAAATACTTTTCACAGGAGTACTGCAAATTCACATGAGCTTCCTAGGTTTAGCCATCACAAAACGTCAGTTCACTTTGTACCTAGCTAGTATTGGAGGCCTATGTTTAGAAAAACTATTTTAAGTTCCCTTTAGAAAATGACAAATACATTATGCAAAACAATGTAAGATTTTAAATAGTTACATCTAGAAATCAGCAAATATGCTATATTGTTAAAATCCAAAATAATTTCCTTTAAAAATAGATAAAGGTGTTATATAAACAAATATCAGAATTCAAAATAGTTACCTGTAAAAACCAGTAAATGCATAAGACAATGTAAAAATAGTCATTTTAAAAATCAGTAAATACCATGTTAAAAGTTAACATTTAAAATACTTTTCATTAGAAACAGGCCAAAATGATATTAAAATGCTGATATTTTCTCTTTTTTAATTTGACATAGAAATGTATCAACCTTGTGACAAAAGACCATGTGAGGATCTCTTGCTTTTCTATGATTCCATGAAGAATCTAAAAATGAAAAACAAAGCAAAAACATAAATTTCAAAAGGATTAGGACATATGATTAAATGCCTGTGGTCCAGGGAATTCCCAGATCATCATGATCTCCTAGAGCTCTATAAAACCAGTAAAATTCCTGGATGTGGTAATTTTGAACTATGCCGTGTGGCTGGATTAAGATGGTGGCAAAGTCAAGCAGGTCAACCCCATTTTGAAAACTTTTGTCCAAGGTGGCAGTCAGGCCATGTGACCATTACCATATTGATGAAATTACACACATAAGATATGGAGACCAGACCACATGGTTGCCTCTCTCATAGTAAGGGCACTGGCCATGATCGTGAACAAGCACATGGTATATAATAGAAACCTCTTTTTTACTTTTAAAAGGCACCCAGTTCAATGTTATATACAGGACAGTATATGACTCTCCTTTTCATGAAAACTTAAAATGTTTAGATCTAGTTAGAAAGGCAGCTGTATTGGGACCATGGTGACTGAGGTCCAAAGTTCAGGCCCTCTAATGGCTCTTTTCCCCCTTCCATGAAGAGAATCATGGTGGAGAAAAAGTCTAAGGAAAGAAATAACTTTTAAAACATTTTTCTCTGTAGAGAGGTAATTACATTTTCAGATAACAAGCTAGATAAAAGCATTTAGAAAAGTTGGTCAGTATACATTTAAAAGTAGCGACATTTTGATATCTTTGGACTTACTCTGGCCCATGACGAAGTGACCACAACACTTAAGGCAAAAACACACACAGACAAGTAATACAAGCCAGATTGTTGCCAAGTCACAAGAGACAGGATCCAAGACAGGAACTAAAGACAGACACGAAAACTCTAGGCTAGCCATTTTCACATATGTTTGTTTGGTGCTTACAGGTGACTGATGTTTGAATCTCAGGTCAATCTAACTGTTCTTTTCCATACCCATGTAGGGGAAACATGGTGGTGAGAAGCTGAAGGAACAAAATGTCTTTTAAACCATTTTTTTTCTTAACTCTTAGAGGCAAGGTATTTACTGCTTTACCACGCCCTGAGGCAAACAAGCTCTCACTCCCTTACCTGCCTCAGCAGGTTTTTGAAGTTGGTGCATTGCCTACAATAGAGAAGGAAAAGAGGAGAGAATGTGTAACACAGGAAGAACATTCCCTGGTCTGTGGAACTGAGGGGATTCAGTCCAGTATACACACGTAAGCCTCACCACACGTTTAAGAGACTGGCAACCACTCTAAGAGTTTTTAACTGGTTGTTGCATTACCAGGTTTCTGATCGGAGAGAGTAAGATAGAAGGTTGTTGCCTATAGCAAGTCTGGAAGTCGGGGTCCAGTCAGAGGACATGTGGGCCTTTGGCTAACACCAGGGAGTAGCCCTGGTCAGAAAGCTTCAATTACCCTATAACATAACCAGTCCCCCGTGAGAGCTCAGACCGTAGGAAAAAGATGGAAGTAAGAAAGAAACCATGTCTGTCCTCAGAGTGGGATGGCGGGGCAGAAGCTGATGTCCCTTGTTTGGAACACTCACCTTCTCCAGTGCATCCTGGAGTACCCCTTGTTCAATCACGTTTATTGGTCTCTATCCATCTACATTGGGTGCAATTTGTGGGTGGGTCTCCATCTCCAGCAGGGCTGTTGTGCTCCAGCCATGCCAGAGAATGGAGGTTGATTGAACAGGGCCTCAGGTGGCTCAGAGTGCGGCAGGAGGAGGAGCTCCCGGGATACTACATCAGTGGGTAGTTCTGTTATCAAAACCAAGGCAGGGGTTTATATAGGGAGGCATTTCTGACCGTTACAGAAGGCAGGAATGTTAAAGGTGGGAGTTTGTGGGCAAATGCTTGAATGTTGTAAGGCTGATGTGCAAGTTCAAGAATGAGGAAACGAAACCCAAAAACATGGTTCTGGTCTGGGG
Organism: Eospalax fontanierii; assembly: GCA_035773235.1. NCBI lineage: Eukaryota > Metazoa > Chordata > Mammalia > Rodentia > Spalacidae > Eospalax > Eospalax fontanierii. The sequence goes on along the minus strand of CM069525.1, from coordinate 129,738,251 downwards.
TGGGGGAAAAGAAGATTCATATATACAGTGATTTCCTGGGGCCAGGTTATCACATCAGGAAGAGCAGGCCAGACACCTGCTGTTCCTTCAAGGTATCTGGGGTTGATTGCCTTACTCAATACCCAGACCCACACACACAGGAGCCACTCACTTAACCCTCATAGCAGGTGACCTGGCTTAGGCCCACACTTCATCATACACAGGGGCCACTCCCTTAATCCTCATAGCAGGTGACCTGTCATTATACCCTACAGGTGGAGTGTTAGGAAACAGGTACAGATATAAGAGGGGATTTAAATATAATCAAAATGTACTGTATGACATAGGCAAAATTTAAAACAATAAAAATTACACGTTAAAAACTATCTGTTATCAAAGTAACCTCAAGCTCTGCACAGAATCCTAATTTTTAAATTGTATAAATGTATTTTGTTCTAGAGCAAATTATAGACAGATTTTTAGAATAGTTACTTTCAGTTTGGTAAATTTATATTTTATACTACTAGGGATTAAAATCCCAAGTAAATATAACTTTATATATAAATAGTGAAAGTAAATTTTAAATTAATATTAATAAAATAATATTAATTACATAAAATTAAATAGTAAAACTATTTGGATGAATTTCTTATAAAACGATTTGCCAAAGCATATATTCTGAAGAGAATGAAAAATGACAGTTTTCTTTAAGACCACAAAATTGAAAAGAAAAGGTTTGAAAGATAAAAAGGTGAAAATATTTGGAGCATGGTGGTGCACACCTTTAATCATCACAGCACTCTAGAGGCAGAGGTAGGTAGCTCCTTGTGAGATCTAGAAAGGCTTGGTGTACATAGTGTGTCCAAGACCAGCTGAGGGTACAGAGCAACTCTGACTTAGAAAGACAGAGGACGAGGAGGGGGCGAGGGGGAAGGTTAAATTCAGAAAAGTGTGGAAACTTACACTGTGGTCCTGTCCATAACCAACTGCAGCAAGGAGTAGGGATCTGAGAAAGGAAAAGTTCACCATCTCAGTAATGCACTACTTTTTCTGTCTACCTTTTAGCATGGTTTAAATGGTAAAACTTCAAAATATAAAAGGTGCTAAAAATTCTTTTTTTATAAAGATGCCCTCTTCTTTCTAATGACAATCCCTTAGCAGTGTCACTGACTTGGCAAAACTGGAACGTTGTGTATTCAATCAGGCTAAAGATTTTATTCTATTGAATAGTTTTAAGATGGCCTTTCTTGCTACATAAATTATTAGTTTATTTCATCTTATTCTTGATGTCATTGGAATTTTACTCTCCATGATATTGCCCTACTAAAATACCATCCTCAAAGTTCTGTTCAAAGTATTATTTTCTTGAGTTTAAGGAAGATGATAAATCCCGTAACTTTTTCCATGCTGACGATGAATGTATAGTCTTTACCTAAAAGGAGCCATGAAATTCCTAATCTATCTATCAGCTGGAGTTTCAGGTTTCTCTGGGTCACCAAATGGTTGATTACCTTTGAGCACCAGTACTTTTAGTTGTAGCAAGTACTGGGGTCTAGAAGATATGAGACTAGTTATTAGGTTTGATAGAATCAGAAGTATGAATATTGGAGCCATCAAGTTTATTCATCGCAGCTTTCATCTCAGGGATTGAAACTGTCAGTCTAGCCATGACTCTTCTAGAAAGATATTTTCTTTATTATAAGTTCTATTTTATGTGTATGAGTGTATTGCCTGCATGTATATAAGTGTACCATGCCATGCAATGCCCATGGAGGTCAGAGAGGGAGTCAGTTCCCCTTCAGCCTGTTGAGCTGCCTGCAAATTATGCAGTACCCTCAAGGTTTCTTGCTTTCATGATCTTTCACCCATGCTGGGGTGGGTCATGATCTGTCACCCATGCTGCGGTGGGATTTCAGTGATGAGATTGTCTTTGAGTCCTTTCTGCCTCAATAATCCCTTAACCATTCATTGTTCTGGGTTAAGGCCAAGGGAGAATCATGAGGATTGAAAGCTGCATGTGTAGGATTACAAGAGAAGAACATGGCCTATATTACTTGATCTCAAACTATAAGACTAACTTTTCAAATACAAGGTTAGTTGAAAATTATTTACCCAGAGACCATCATAAAAGTCATTCCCATATATATTCATTTTAAAAAATTTAACTTTTAAACTTTTTTCTCCTAAATTTTTGGATTTCAAGTCTTAAATTGATATGTTGTAGCTTGTACTTTGTTGGAAAAAGCTCCAATATTCTACATTTAATCCACATACTTTCTCCATTAAATTTGCCACTTAAATAGACTCTATTTCCCCAAATAGGACACTAGTATTCGTATCTCCAAACCTTGTGGGGTATCGTGTCTTCTCCTACAGCTAACATTTAGGCATCAATCAAAACATCATAATTGTTGCTATGGTCAAGATTTTTCCTGAACATGAAAACAACCTATTATGAGGACTTACATAAAATAAAATGAAAAAACAAGTACAACATTAAAAGGAGTAAAAGCTACAAAATGGAGAACAAATGCACCCCACAAAATGCGCCGAAGAAATACACAAAAAAAGCGCTCCACTAAGACAACTCACTAAGCTGTCATCTCTTTAATTCCAGAAAGAAAGGGGGGAAAATGGAAGATAAGGTAGCTGAAATGCTAAAAAAAAGATTTCAGAGTCTTATTTTCAAAAGGTTCAAAGATCATATAGAGGACTCAAACACATAAAGACTTTAATTCAAGATCCAGAGGAGAAATTTGACAAACCAACTTAAGTCATTGACAGGAAAGTAATGACAGTGCAAAAAACAATATATATATATATATATATATATATATATATATATCTTATAGGGAAATGTTTAAATATTTTATAGAAAAATTTTCAGCAAAACAAGGCACTGCAAAAGAAGCAAATAAAAGTTCTAGAAATAAGTCAATAAATCAGAGGAATTTTGCAACAGAGAACATCACCAACAACATCACCAACAAACAAGACCATGAACAATAATGGACATCAGAGAAAAAATGCAAGTTGAAAAAAACAATGCATAAGGGTATATATAAAGAAAAAAAAATCAATGAACATAATCAAAATATCAAGAAATCTGGGATAGTTTTAGAAGACCAAGTCTAAGAAACCGTGGAAATAAAAAATGAGGAACAAAAAAAAATCAAATTGCCTCAATAAGGTATACAATGTAATTTCAACTGATAATTTCCCAAACATGGAGAAAGAAAAAGACATCCAAACACAGAAAACATACACATGCACGCATAGACATGACTATTTCATCACTGAAAGCCCACCCCAGCATGGATGAAAGATCATGATATACGAAGGGCATGGTGCAGTGTGGACCCTGGCAAGGTCACCTCCTATTAGGATTAAGGGAGTGGGTCTTGTGGTTACCTGCTATGAGGATTAAGGGAGTGACCCCTGCATCCATCATAGATGAACCACCCCATAGGGGATTGGCTAACCAAACTTATAAAACACCCTGCACCTCCTTGAATAAATGAGTTGCTGTGGCTTGCCATCCATATGCATTCCACCCAAATTCCAGAGTTTGTGTCTTAACTCCACGCCTCTCAACCCCTTTCCACGGCGGGGAACCTGCTTCCCCGACTCGGGCTGGTGCAGAGCAGAGGGACCCCAACAATATACCATCAAGATGTCAAAAATAGAATGCAAAGAAACAATACTAGCAGCTTTAAGGCAAAAATACCAAAATGCCAACTAACATACAGAGGCAGAAATATCAGAATAATATATTTTCAACTGTCAGAATCTCTAAAAGCCAGAAAAGCATATAATGATATATTTCAAGACATGAAAGCAAATAATTCCAACCAAGATATCTATACTCAATGCAATTATTATGAAAATAGATGGAGTAGTAAGAATAGGCAAACACGACATAAGGTAATTCATGACAATTAACTCAGCACTGCAGAAAATTATTCTTAAAGAAATACACACAGCAGAGAAATATATTTCTCACATGAGAACACAGGAAAGAATACATTCCATGAAAACAGTAAATAAACAAAACAAGGATGGGGAAAGAATTAATATTGTCCAATATAGAATACCAGAAAACACATAACACTACCAGGAAATGAAGAAGAAACTAACAATTAACCAATCCAACAGAATAACAAACACTAAAATCACAAATAACCAACTTTTCTCAATTGTAATCTTGAATGCAAATGGCCTTAACTTATCAATTAAACGAAATATACTAACAGCATGGATTTTTTTAAGTGACCCGATTTTCTCTTGTCATCAAAAAACAAAGGTAATACAATAACTTGTAAACTGAATGCAGAAGGTTAGAATCCAAACAGCCAAGCAAATGGAAGCCACAAATATCTGCTGTAGAAATTCTCATATCTGATAGTAAAGACATCAAACCAAATCTAGTAAGAAGAGATAAAATGTGCCAATACATATTATTCAGAGGGCATAACTATTGTAGTTATTTATACACAAAAAAATGGGCCCTCAACTTCATATACCAAGTAGTAAAAGGCACAGACCACAGAGTTCCAGACACAATAATAACAGAAGTCTTCAATATCTCACTCTTACATAAATCTTCTCAATTAAGTGTCAATGAAGAAAACAGAGCTAAATTAACAAAGACCAATTGGTCTAGACAGCTACTGATAGAACATTTCAACCAACAGATAGGGAATAGACAACCTTCTCGGTAGTGCATGGAATCTTTAAAATTGACCCAAATTATATACCACAAAGAAGGCTTAAATAAATAAAAAATATAAGTAATTCTCTGAATTCTGCCACAGAAAACATTAGACATTTTATTATGTATATTGTGAATATGTGTGTGTGTTTGTGTGCGTGTGTGTGTGTGTGTGTGTGTGTGTGTGTGTGTGTGTAGTGTGTTTGGGCCATGCATGTACCACAGCCTATGTTTAGAGATCACAGGAAACCTTGTGGGAATCAGTTATCTCCCTGCGTTATGGTCTCTGGGAAATGAGTTCAGGTTATGAGGCCTGCATAATGAAAGCTTTTACTCACTGAGTTATCTTACCATCCCTGAATAAAAAATTTTGAATGAACAAGGTGCCATTCAAGAAATCAGAGAGCATATTATAAAATTTCTAGGATCAAATGAAATTGAGACCATGACATAATAGATCTTCTGGTATTCAGCCAAGGCAGTCCTAAGAGGATAATTTATAACTGTACATGTTCATATTAAAAACATCAGAGATTTCACATAAATAAACCAGTAATGTACCTTAAGACCCTAGAAAAGCAAGGAAAACTCAAACCAAAGTTCAGAAAATGTCAAGAAATAGCAAATTCAGGGATGAAATTAATGAAATAGAGATGAAAAGAACAGTACATCAAATTTATCAGATAAAGACTTGACTATTAGCAAACATTATCAATAGGTAGCCAAATCAATCAATTAAATCTACAAGATTATCCAGGAGTAATTTGAAAACGTATTTCTACAAGTTGAAAATACAGATGAAATGAACGTATTTTGAAATGCATATGGCTTACTTAAATTAAAACCAGAAGATATATAAACAACCTAACATACTCAGAACAAGCTGAGATTGGAGTAATATCTTCCCACAAAGAAAAGTCCATGACTAAATGGATTTAATGTTTCATCCTACCACACTTTCAAGGAATATCTGAATACAAACAGTTCACAAATGATCCACAGAATAATAACCAACTAAATCTTTCCATGATGCCAGAATAGCGGTGATAAAGAAAACTGGATAAAACACACACACACACATACACACACACGCACACACACACACAGAAGAGAGAGAGTTTGTATACATATAAAGCAACAGACCACCATTCCTGGTGTGCATAGATGCCAAAAGCCTTAATAAAATATTTGCAAACATGCAAAAATCAATAAATGTAGTATACAAAATTAACAGACTTAAAGACAGAAATGACACTATCATCTTAATAGATGCAGAATAAGCATTGGTGTTTATACACCTTTATTATAAGTCTTGAACAAACAGAAACAGAATATTCTTCACCAAAATAAAGACTATGTAGCATAAATTTATAGTCAACATTATAACAAATGGGGAAAACTAAGACCATTTACTCTAAAGTGGGAATGAGACAAGTGTTGTCTCTCCACTTTTATTCAAGATAGTGCTTGAAGTCTTAGATGAAGCAAAAAAGAAATAAAAAAGACTTAAAAGTGATAAAAATTAGAAAGGAAGCTGTTAAACTGTTTTTAGTTACAGGAGACAAGTTTCTATATTTTAAAGTCCCCATGAATTCCACTAGAAAACTTTAAAAAGTCATTCTTCATGAAACCAGAAGAAATCCTTAAAATGCATAAGAAAAAACAAAAGACTACAGGGAGCCACAGCAATTTTAATTAGAAAGAAGACAGCCAGAGGCATCACATCGGTCAATCTCAAACTGCACTACAAAGTCATTTGTGCCAAAACAGCTTAATAATGAGAATAAAAACAGATGTGTGGGCCATTAGAACATTCCATAGAAGACTCAGCGATAAACCTATAAAACTATGAATACATAAATTTTTTAAGGTGTCCAAAACATCACTGGAAAAAGACCAGCTTTTCAATAAATAGTGCTGTCAAAACTGATTACCTACATGCAAAATAATATTATATTTATATCTCTTACCCTGAAAAAAATCAGTATAAACAGTATCAAGGACCTTAATTTAAAAATGAAAATACTGAAATTGCTAGTATATAAAAGAGAGAAAACACTTTAGCATATTGGCATAAGCAAACATTTTCTTAATATATCTTCCATTGCATAGCAAATAACCCCAATAATTGACAAATGGTATTAAAAGAAATTTAATGCTCTTGGACAGCAAAAGGAACTGTCAACAGAGTGAATGGACATTTTGGAAGAAAGTCTTGCCACCTATACTTCAGACAAAGGGTAACTATCTATGATATTTAAAGAATTATAAAATAAACAACTCCAAACTTGCTAATCAATAAGTTGCTTAATGAACTTAAACATTTCTGTAAAGAAGAAATATAAATGGTCAAAAACTATGTTATAAAATGTTCAGATCCTTAATATCCATGTAAAAAGCCAGGCATGGCAGTGTGCACATCTAATTTCAGTGGTGAGGAGGTACAGATAAAAGGATACCCAGAGCTTTCTGGACAGCCAGTGTAACCTAACTGGTGAGACCCATGACCTATAGAAAGATCTTGTTTCCAAATATAGTGTAGAAAGCACACACATGCATACATATCCCTACCTATGCTGTCCTGTACATGCACATACACATATAAACACCCATTTTTAAAATCATCTCAAAAGAATATTTTCACTGAACCTTCAGCATTTACACATATAATTTATTTCTGTGCATTTTTGAGCTTGAAGGATGTGAATCCACCAATACCACCAATAGTGTCCTAAACAAAAGAATTAGAGAGATGACTTATGTTAAACAAATCTGAGTTATTGGAAAGCTGCCATTGAATAAGTAATTTCTGTTAATAAAAATATTTAGGGCTAACCAGTAAGCTCATGTTTGGTTTCTACCACAATCAACCAAAAGTCTTGTTAAGATGTTACAAATGGGCGTTTTATATTCCTAACTGCACAGTTTTAATTGCTGAAATTGTACATTCCCAAGCAGTTATTTATTGTTGTTTTAAACCTAAACTCTCTTAAACACATTTTAATCCATTAATACTTAGCAAATTGGTCCAAGGAACAGGTGGTAGTGAAATATTTTTATTCTGATTTCATCATTGTTTACCTGAAAAGAAGATTTAAATACAAAATGTTTCTCATTTTTCTTAAAAAATGAGAAACTGGCCTAGGATAGTCAATGTTTTCTTAATAATTATTCATTTTAGCACATCTTTTAATTATAATGTTATTTGCATTCCAATGCAATCCTAAAATGTGTTTGCTTCTTTAGAAAGTGGTGATATATATATATATATATGTATATGTATATATATCACATATACATATACATATATATATATATAGAGAGAGAGAGAGAGAGCCAGATAGTCTATAATACACTTCACATTTACATTTTTAACGTATATTTTTCTTGAAGTTTTCTGCATTTTGTGCAATAAACCTTAATTATATTTAGATCCCCTCCCACATCCACATGCCCTATTGTCCACCCTACTGATTTTATAATTTGAACTAGCTCCTTTCAAATACTTAATCTTTCTGGTTAACCACTTTCTGCGGATAGTCTTTGAAAAATATTTTTCATTACTTCCTTAATGTACTTTTTAATCTTTTTTTTTAACATATGTTTTTGAGCATCTTATAATACAACTTAAAATATTGTCAAAATTGTCTTTTCACTTTGACAGTCCCTGAGAAACTAAAATTATCTCAGATTTTCTCACATGTTCTGAAGGTTGGAGCTACATATAAGAGGGCCAGGATACATTTATAAATATGCTAAATGTTCTTTGTGCCTTTACATGCCAGCACTTAATTAGCTGAAGCATCTTACCATTATAAAACCCATCAGTTTTCTTCCTCAGATTCTTACCTTCTTCCATAATTAAAGTATATCCAGATGCTAAAATTACTATTTCCTTATTCATTTCATAAAAATAGCACTATCTCTATTAAACTTCCAAACACCACCTCCCTGTAATACCTGAGAAATATAAAGTATCCTCAGTTCATTGATAACATGAATAGACACTAACCTGTGGGTCTTCTCATTTGTATATTTTCCATCCATGTTGTCCATATGTGGCATTTTCTAAGAGCCATATTCCATTTAGTGAAAGCGGTGAGATCTTCTTCTACGAAAAGAAAGTAAGAAATCAATGCAAGTTTTTATGAAGAATATTATCAAAAGTAGGAACAAGAAAGTCCAGGAGATTATAATCGCAGTAAGCAGCTGTTCTTTTTTGTGAATATCTACATTCTTATCCATGAGTAAACTTGTGGCTGGAGGCCAGTACAGAACTTATGACAAGAAGAGGAAAGCTACTGAATTTCCTTGAACTTCTCCTTGGTTTTCCCCTTTCAAACAAGCTTTGAGAAATCTGTAAAGCTGCTTGCCATATTATTACTTACCTCACAGGTCCACTCATCTTTGCCAATTATCGTGTCATAAAGCATGAAGGAAAGCAGGGCAACTAGTGAGGGATACAAGCAATGTTTACCCTTGACCAAAATCTCTCTTCTGTTTAGTCTCAAACCCCTGCAACACCATAAATTAGAAAGAATAGAATACCTTCTTCCGTGTCTTGTTCACACATCCATAGCTTTATCATCAAGATATATTTTCAAAAGACTTAGTTTTCTAGTTCTGTAAAACACTTAACCATATTATCAACAAACTTCTAACTACATATACTGTGTACAATTACCAAACCTGTACAATTTCTTTTTAAATGGTTTCATTTATGTTTTTATTTTGTGTATATTTTTTTGCCTGTTTGTATGTAAGTGTACCATGTGTGTGCAATGCTCATGGAGGCAGAAGAGGACATTAGATAACCTAAAAATGAAATTATGGACAATTGTTATCCACCATGTGGGTACTGGGAATTGAACCCAGGTTCTCTGTAAGATCATTCAGTGCTCATAAAAATTGAGTTATCTTTTCATCCCCCAGATTCATTTTTCACTGAAATAAAATTTTTGTGTCCTTTGTACTATAGTATCAATAAGGGTTAATCAGTGTAGAATATGCAGTACTTCATATCAGTAACACTACTCTGGAAGTAGGTTTGTGTTTTTAAGAAGTCAATTCATATAATTTTATTCTAATGCAGTCCAAAATGATGCTAAAATTCACAGCTAGTACATATATAAGAAGAATTATTGTTGAAAATACAGATGCTTCCTCAATGGTCTTTGGGTAAAGAAACTTTGGAGCCATGATAAAGTACAAAAAGTGACAGATGAGAACTCTTTCAAAGAAAGAACCCACATACCAAGAGATGGAATGTTTTGTGGAGGGTGAGAAAGAAGGAAAGTAATATACAAGTTTTTGTCTACTATAATGCAGTACACTGAAAACTGCCTCAGTTTCTGATAAATTTCCAAATACTATTGTATCTTAAATTCTGACTTTCAGCATTCTGATATCTGGATTCATCACACCAACTAGAAAGGACCCTGTTGCTTGTCTTGTCTCAGCCTGTTAAATTTAAAATTTTTTAACTATGTATTTATCTGTGTGTCTGAGCATGGATATGTACATTTGAATGTATGTGCCATGTAGGTTAGAAGAGGGCATTGGATTCCCTAACATGGAATTACAGGTTGTTGTGAGCCATCTGATATAGGTGGTAAGACATGAACTCAGGCCCTCTGCAAGAACTTTAAGTACTTTTAACCATTATGCCATATCTCCAGCCTGTCTCAGATTTTTTGATAATAAAATGCACCAGTTTTAACATGCAAGCTTATAAACTTAAGTTTGACAGTTTGCTTGGTGCACAATCCTGTGCTCTTGAAGAAGACCATTATATAAGACTTACACATTCCCCCTTAAATCAATATATGCCTTAGGGTCAAACACTGGATAACAATTACCAATCTTATAAAACATCAAAGAAGATCAACAGCTAGCAGAAAAGCAATAATATATTTAATACCTTCACCTTTAGGAAGTCTCACCAGCACTGCTTTCCCTACCACTGCTTTGCTGGGAATGCTGCTTCTTTCTCCATGTTATTAGTTCACCCCATAGTACTTCAAGAAGATACGGAGAAAATAATATTGTGAAGTTTTTGACTAGGAATGTGGTATCAGACATGAAATTCCTTCTTGGGTAACAGGCCTCCAATCCAATAAGAAACTTGTTAGTTACACCACAGTAATATTGCCACTATTTCTTCAGTGGGCCTATCTTTCCTGGAAGGTCTGTATTGCAAGCAGATCAGGTCCAGTGTAAGATAAAATCATAGATGTATTTTCCCCAGGAAGACTGCCTATCATGTGGCTACACTATGAAAGATCAGTAGCAGGGAGAAATTTACCTGGTTAGTTTGAAACAAATTTCTCTATGTACAACAGCCAGTGTATACTAACTTCAGCAACAGGGTCTTACCATGTAGTTATGGTGGTTAACCAAGGGCAATGGAAATATCTTGTGTTAATGTAGAGACTTCTGAAGTCTCCCAAACCAATAACTTATAGGGATTTATCCCATAAATTGCTAATTTTTTGTTTAAATATCCATTTTTTTCTTAGAGAGGAATTGTCCATCCATCAGGATACTTCCATCTGAAATCTTTATTTAAAAGTTGTATCTATTTTGAGGGACTGGAAAAATTGCTCAGTTATTAAGACAAATAACTCTTGCAGAGGACCTAGGATTGATTCCCATATCTACATGGTGGCTAACAACCATCTGTGACTCCAGATCCAGGGCATCCAACACCATCCACCCTCTTTTGATCTTTGCAGTCATTGCATGACATAGGTGCACTCACATCCATGCAGGCAATACACTCATACACATAAAATAAAAATAATTAAATATTTAAAGTATATATATTTAGGTTACTGAGATTTTTCTTTTGAATTTATAGGTCATATTATAAGTGGCTATGTCTTGTCAGCACAAAGGCTCATATGTTAGAGTTCTGGTCCTCAGCTTGGGGTACTACTGAAGATTAATTTGACCAAGTGGGTGCTAATTCCCTCCGTAGAATAATCCATTGGCTAGTTCATAGTTGAAGGGCCTACTAGAAATGAGGCTTGATTGCCCTTTAAAGTTATATTGTGCCTCTAGGCCCTTTCTCATTTGCTTTCAGGCTGCTGTGAAGTGAACATCTTTCCTTTATCACACCTTTCCACCATGTTTTCCATGTCTTGTCACAGGCCAAATAGTTATGGACCCAGCCAACCAATGACTGAACTACCTTAACCGAAGAGCCCAGATCTATTTGTTTGTCATTAAAGATGTTTTCTTGTGTATTTTGTCCTACCGATGGGACAGACAACTGAGGAGTATTAACTAATAGTTTTCCTTTATTTTGGCTTTGTCTAGATTGACTCTTTGATGTAATATTAGTCTCAAAGACTGTGTTAATATGTATACTCTACTTATTTGTAAAATATTTTTTGAAGAGTAGCCATGTGTAGAGTTAATTTAGCTGGGATTTCACTCTGGATAGATAGACATGCCCATTGATGGATGTACCCATTGATGGAAATGCGTGCTGGATACAAACAGAGGCAAAACATACCTCTAGGAACTTGTTTAATAGAAACAGAGCCAATCTACTCAATCACTTTTGAAACAACCAGTGACTTGAGGGGGAGGGCATGGGGTTTTAATAAAGCAGGGAATGCTGGGGACTGTTCAAGAGTTCTGGGACAGAAAGTGCCAAGACTATACATGTGCACATGCCCCCTCTACAACAAAAGCCAATTGCCACTAATGCTGGTTGCACACTGGAAGCAGACAGTAAGGCCCTATTGCTGAAGTCATGACATGATTTGAAAGTGGAAAGGGGAGATCTAGCTGGGACCAAGCTGGAAAGTCTGGTGTTCATAATGCTAGAGGGCGCTATGCAGACCGCTATTGGAGAATGATCCTGAAAAGCTCTGCTTAATGATGGATTTTGGGTGCTCCACTGTCAGATGCCAAACAAGATGTTTCTGCTGGTTTAATAGTTGCTTGAGATGTTTCTGCTGGCATAATAGTCACTTGTCTAGCATGTGTACTCCCAGTGTATTTCTAACTGGATTTAAGGACCACTCTTCAGGGAGGGAAAATACATCTGATACTAGGAGAAATGACCCCCAGTGGTGATGGAGGAGTTATAGGCCCCTGGAAAGAAGCCACTATAATTGTTTGTAAGATGAATGTAATGTGCCTACTTACGTACTGCCTAAGCATTTGTGTTTACGCCCATAGCATAGGTCATTAAAACAATCAGTATTTGTATGGCTTATGTGGATGCTTCTGCTTTCCTCTTGTGGTGGTTGTGTTTTTGTTTCGTTTTCCACAGTAGGAAAAAAATGGGAAAGTGACTCATGGGAAAGTGACTCATCCCACACCTATTGTCCCTTTTTGAGCCTCAGGGATTTTTGTGGAAGAGAATGATGAAAAGTTGTTGGAGGGCCAGAAAAAAAAGGGGTGCAGTGTCGAGTGATTTTAGGTGGGTGAAGTTTCACTCTGTCTCAATAGATATACCTACCCATTGATGGACTCACCTATTAATGGAGGCACACACTGGATACAAACAGTGGAAATACACACCTCTAAGAATTTGTTTGATGGAAATGGAGCCAATAGACACAATCACTTTCCAACCTACCAGTGACTTGAGGGGGAGGGCATAGGGGAAAAAGCAGGGAATGATGGGGCCATTCAAGTGCTCCAGGGCAGAAAGTGCCATAACTACACATACTCGCAGGCAGTCAATGAGTGGCTTGAGAGAATGGTGGATGTGATGAGCAATGGAGGCATGCGGCATGGTGGGAAAAGCAGTAGAGGGCCACCATCGTGGCAGTACATGCTAGAGGTCCACAACACTTCTTATGTGAGATTGCAGTCCCTCTGCCCAATGACCAATTCTTTGTAAGTAACTTGAATAAACCCCAATTTGTCTAATCAGAGAACACACTCTGTTTTGCTCAGGCAATTTGTAGCCCCACTCCACAAAATTCTTAAGACACAATGTAGTCTTATTGAAGGAAGTATGGAAATTATTGACCTAATTAGGTCAATTATCATTTGAATCTACTTATATATTCTTCGTGTCTATTATAATTTCTTTTTAAAAAATATTTTATTTTTGTTTTATGTGTAGGAGTGTGTTATCTGCAGATGTGTAAGTGCACTTGGGCCATGCAATCCCCATGGATGTCAAAAGTGAGCATCATATTCCCCTGGACCCAGATTTATAGACAGTTGTTAGTTGCTATGTGGGTGTTGGGAATCAAACCTGGATCTTCTGAAAGAGCAGCCAGTACTCTATCCACTGAGCTATCTCTACATCTTTTCCTGGAATTTCTTTATTTCATAAAATTTAGATCATTTGTTGCCATACATTTATTCAAAGTTAATAGTTTTCCTCTCCTTTACTTAGGGTTTTATTTTTCGGAAACATTGCGTTTATCCTTCAAAATCTTGGGCAAAATTTTGTTTATTATGCTGTTACTAACCAAGACCCAGCGGTTGGCATTGTTGATACATCTATTATTTGGATTTCATTTTTATTTAGTTATTTCTAACATATATTATTACATCCTTCTACTCTCCCTTCCATTCATATTTACTGAGAAGCTGTACATACACACATATATGTATATAGAGAACTATTCTCATAAATATGAATGTAATTATGTTTGTCAGTGCCTAAACATTGGCAAAATATAGTAAGTTTTTAAAAAATCAAACATGTTCTTCTCCTGATAGACATTCTGTATCAGAAATTAGTTAGACAATTCTTTCTTTAAGTCTCCTCTGAAGTTGTAATCTGAAGACACGACTGGGTCAGCAGCTGCTCAGAATTGTTCACTCATATGTCCAACAACTGATCTGAGTTGCTAAGTGCTCAGTTGAGGATATTGACTGCAGTACTTCCATATATCCTCTGCAGCATAGTATATTAAAGGTAAACTGATTTCTCACATGAAATCTTCTTTCTCTGAGAATGATCATGTCCAGACAACAATAGTTACATTAATATACAAATAAAATATTCAAAAATACAAAGAGATATTAGCAGAGTGGAACAAAGTATATTTACCAAGAATTTGGAAATCATTGTGAAGGCGAATATAAACAACATTAAAATTGCAAAACAATATAGTGTTGAATACAAATATTTCCAGAGTGAGAAAATATATGAGGAATTAAGTGTATAGTGTGACTATGAAAAACACAGACTGATGTAAAAATAGGCTTTTGAGACAGGATTTCATGTTGAAGTTCATGGTATCCTGGAACTCACTCTCTTTCCCACACTGGTCTTGAACTTGTGGTAATATCCTTGCCTCAGACTTCCAAGTACTGGGAATAAATGCTTGTACCATCATGTTCAGCTCAAAATATCCTATTCACTCTTTATTTTGGATTATTCAAAAATAGATGAGAGAACTTCCAACCTTATCAGGTACCTGCTTTCAAGTAAAACTAACATAAATTTCACCAGAATCTCCTTTACAATTTTCTTTAGATATTATATAATATAAATGATTTCCTTATACCTTAATATATGCATGCATATATGTATGATGATGTATGAATTTTTTCCTCTGAATGGCAGAATGGACAGCACACACTTGGAGCACAAGAAGGCTGACTGATAAAGGAAGAAGCCAATAGAGTCACCTAACCCCCATACAGTGACTTGAGTTGTATATAGGGGAAGGGTCTAAGAGGAACCTGGGTAAAAGATGGGCATGAGGTTTGCCCTCTTCGGAAGATGGCAGCAGATTGATGGTCTGACAGAAATGTAGATTTCACTGCAAGTCTTCAGTAGAAGGATTCAGCCTCCACTCCTCACTAATTGCTCTGTAAGTAAGCCCAAACAAACTCTGATTCACCAAACCGTAATTTGGTTAAACGATACTTTTTTCACTTTCTTGTTTAGACCTACAGAAGTGGGTGGAGCTGAAAAAGGAATTCTTAAAATGAAATTGGCATAGTTGAGCAGGACCGACAAAATGGAGAATGAGTTTGGGAAGAGCAAATACATTCCACTAATATAGGAAAATTGGCCAGCAACAGAAGAGAAGCTGGGTGAGAAGAGAATGCAGGCAGAAGAAGTTTTGGCATGGCTTGTTCAGTGGATCCTCCTTTAGTAAGGTAAGGTAACCAAGGCAGATAATGCCTGTGAGAGAAGTCCCAGGATGGCAATCCATTTGTAGATGGCATTGACTGGCACACCTGCTTGACTGGCGGACCTACTTCATGATTATGAAGATGTTTTGAGAATAGTGGAGGGTCTAGAGCAGACTCTATGAGTCCTGTTAGTAGTGCTGTTGCATAGAAAAGCAGTTTTCTCTCTCTGTCTGCTACAAGGGATGGGTTTCCAAATGTGATTGACATCCAACTAACCAATGACTTAAAGGGGGAAGTTTAGCAGAAATGCAGGGAAGTCTGGGAAGGAGAGAGGCAGGCGCAGTGCCAGGTCTCCATCTTTGGTGCACGTTCCAGAGTTCCGGGGGTACTTGTGATCAAAATGCAGGCTCCACCATATGAAATCTCCATCTCTCTCTCCCCGGGGATGAATCCCTTGTAATTAACATGGAATAAACTAATTTCTCTTAAAAAAATTCTCTGTCTGCTCAGTCAGTTCAAACCTCGGGGTGGGGTGAAGCTGAATGCTGAGCCTCACCATGAGAGAATTCATGATACAGGAGCAGAAAGGGCTAAAGTAGCCTGGCCACTACTATGGATGAAAAGAAATCTGTCCCAAGCAGAGGCAGTAGCTCAGAGAGAGATTGAAGAGTTAAGAGAGGAATTAGAGCAAGAAAGGAATATGAGACTGGCGTCTGCAGTACTAGTCTCTAACCTTGCTGATAAATTAAATAAAAGGGAAAAAGAGATGGAATTTGTAACTATCCATTTTTTATGACTAAGATGGCAAAAAAAAGAAAAAAAGAGAAAGCACAGAGCATATCTATAATGCGAGGCCTATCTTGGGGCCCCTCAACCAGGAAATCATAAAAGAAGACAGATAGCGATGAGGAAGGGACTTAGACCAGCATGTAAAGTATGTCTGTAGAAGAACAGAATGATCTAAAAAATGTGTAAAAGAGACAAAACAGAGAAAGAGGTCTACTTGGGTTAACTCGGCAAGACTGGTGTCAAGCCCATGTTCCTAAAGAAAAATCTTTACCAAAAGGCAAATTCTGTGCTAAAGAGCTTCTGGAAGATTCTAAAACGTGAAGAACAGTTCAAAAAAGGTTTTAAAGGATAATTATTCCAGGGGTAGATAATAACACCACTTCCACAAGTAAACAGGGTATATTTCTCTCCTACAAATGGTTATTTGAGGGGTGGGGATAGATTACCCAGCCAAGCTTCTCCCAGCAGCCAGGTGTAGTCAATGGAGACAGAACAGGTATGGATAGAGTCAGGAGTCAGCTTCAGGGCCTACT
This sequence comes from Eospalax fontanierii, assembly GCA_035773235.1. Taxonomy (NCBI): domain Eukaryota; kingdom Metazoa; phylum Chordata; class Mammalia; order Rodentia; family Spalacidae; genus Eospalax; species Eospalax fontanierii. Next base: position 129,721,169 of record CM069525.1, on the reverse strand, counting down.
TGGCCATAGGAAGCAACAGGTGCAACAGGGGCAAGAGTGGCCTTATTCTTCCTTGATCCTGTGCAGGGTCAGGCAGCTTGATCCAGTCACAATGAGTTTATCAAAGAAAAAGAAATGCATGAAGGCTCCATGTAGGAAATCCAAGATACTAAATGGATTCCAGAAGATAATTAAAGATAGTAAAGAACAAAGTAAACTAATGCCTCTTCGCCATGCCATGGTATACAACATAGATCTGTTGAGAAAAAGTTGATACAAATGGATAAAGGCTTTCCATGCTGTGTTAGCCCTTGTTTATTTTTGATTTAGTATATAATGTTAACTTCTGTGTGTTTTACAGATGTGAAACCCATTTGAAAGACATCAATTACACCTGGAGAAACAATAATAGAATATAAATTCACACAGGGTACAAGGGCCAGGTATAGCTATAAAATCTTTGGGAACTTCATGGTTGGGTAAGGCTCAAATGATATCTACCATAATGGTTGAGAAATGTCTACAAAATCCTAGGCCTATAGATGCCAAAGAGTAAATACATATTTTATACAATTGTTAACTAAAAATTCCAGTATCTGCTGTGGGTTGCCCCCCTCTAAGTTGTTGACCAGGGAAACATTTGAGTCCCCCTCCACAATAAAGGCCATTGCCACTACTGTTGGTTACACACCAGAGGCAGATGGCAAGACCCTGTTGCTGAGGATATGGCTTGATGTGATCTTGGGAAGGAGAGTTCCGGCTGGGACCAGGTTGGAAACTCCCTGAAAATTGATGGCTGGTCTTCATAGTGAAAGTGTCAAACAAGATGTTCTTTCTGGTGCAATAGTGGTTCATCTAGTATATGTACAACCAGCAAATTTCTAATTTGATTTAAGGCCCACACCTCAGGGAAGAACACACATCTGGTACTGTGGACCCCCGGTGGTGGGGGAAGTTACAGGCCACAGTGGGGGAGCAACTGTAAATGTTTGTAAGATGAATGTGATGTACCTACTTAGGTACCATTCAAGCATTTGTGTTTATGCCCATAGGTTAGATTATTATAGTAGTCAGTATTTGTGTGGATGTTACTTTCTTGTTATTGTTATTGTTGTGTTTTTATAGTAGAAAGAGTATCACTGAAACCAAACAATAATCCATGCTATAGCAGAAAGAACATCATCCTACACCAGTCATCCCCTACTTCTGAGGCTCAGGGACTATTGTGTTAGAAGATGGTGGAAACTGTGAAAGAGCCAGAAGCAAAAAGGAGTGGAATTTTGTGTGAAATTTTACCTCCAACTGGCAGAATGGACCGTGTACAACTGGAACTCAAGAAGCTTGACTGGTAAAGGAAGAAACTAAGAGATTCAGCTACCTCTCCCAACCAACCAGTGACTAGAGTTGCATATGGATGGAGGGACTAAGAGGAAACTGGGAAAGAGATGGGCACAGAACATGCAATTCACCATCTTGGGCAGCTGGCAGTGGATTGACAGTCCTGCAGAAATGTAAAATTCTAGATATAACCTTAGTAGGAGGATTCTCCTCCCCTCCCCTGATATTTGTTGTTAACTGGTTAACCAAACTGTGATTTGACGAAATCATACTTCATTCACTTTGTGATTCCTTAGCTACATAGGTGGAGCTGAATGCTGCTCATGCCTCACAGAAAGACATTCTTAACAGGTGTATATTCCATTGCAATTTACTTGTAATTAAGAATTATGACGTATTATTTTATATAAGTACTACACATATGTGAAAAGCTGATTAAGGAGTTTCATTTCAAAAATATAATGCATAAGATTACCTGAATACATTCTTAGTATGGTTAAGCATATCTACAGAAATAAAAATATTAACAAAATAAAATAAAACAATAAAAATAATGCTAAGTCAGGTATGATGACTTATACATGTAAAATATCTGCCCTTGGTTCACAGAAGTAGGATGACAGTCAGGAGTTTGAGGTCAGCTTGAGCTATATAATGAGTTCCAGTGCAGTCTGGGCTACAACCTGAGATACTGTCTCAGCAAATCAAAACTGAATAAATACATAGAAGTGTAGGGAACTTCTGTAAACTATGATCTTCTACTCAGGCATTGGAGATTACTTTTCTGTTCTCTGCTCACATAAATAAAAGCTAAAATCCTCTGCTCATTTCCAGGCGATTGATTTGAAGGTGGCCATTCCCATAAAACTCCAACATTTCACTGAATAATCACATTATGTTATGAACACTTTAGTGGATCAATAAATGTATACATCAGAGCTCTCTAGATAAAATCACTTCCCTAAAGTCCAGCAACTGGCAATAAGGCCCCCTAAACTGTTGAAGCCATGTACTATTCAAACCACAATAAGTGTCATAGTTGAATTTCAGGATCTCTAGAAGAATGAGGATCACAGAGACTCTGCTATGATAGCATAAGGTGTGAATGAAATCTATGTGTGTGTGTGTGTGTGTGTATTTCTACAGATCTCTTCTTAAAGTCCTCAGTGTGTCATCCTCCCTTGCTATCCAAATTCTTGCCATTTTCTATTCTCTTACATGTTTTCCATTTTTCATTATATGTTTATTGAATTTTTGTGCATTTCATACATCTTAATCACATTTAGATTCCCTCCCCTATCTGTCTATACTTTCACAGCCCTTCCACAGGATTTCATGCATTTTTTTCATATATGTTATTGAGTAAAGTTTGTGTACTCAGATGTCCCTTGGTATGAGTATCAAAATATATAGTGTTAACTAAAGAAGACAAGGAAGCAAGAAAGTATAAAAGGCTGTATTTTTCTTGTTTGGGGTCCTGATTTAGAGAATTGCCTCCAAAAGACTGTACCAGTACAGATAAACTGCAGTCTTCTTGGCATGAGTTTCATTTTCTGTTGAGAGTCCTTCTTCATTTCTGAAGGTAATAGCTGTCAGATGACTAATATCTAAAGATCTGCTCTCAGATACCACCTGAAAACTATAGCTTCAGCAAATTCTCAAATCTCCTATGATTGGCTCAAAGAAGGAGCATGCAGTCCAGAATCACAGAGGGTACAGACATACGAAAAGTAGTTTCCAGGTGACAAAGAAAAAAAACTGTGAAAGGACATATATACTACCCAATACCAAAAAGAGTTCATTAACTCTATAAAAGATATCACTAACATTTTTGAATACTTTATATGTGACTTAACTTTATTAGATACATTTATATACTATATCAATTAGCTTCAATTCGGTAGTAGCAGGAGTAGTAGTAGCAATAATATTATTTATGAAACATGACTTAATTAGTCAAAATAGTTAATAAATGAATGAGTAGAAACAGGAGCAAATATTACTTACCTTTTTCTTTTCTCCTTTGTCTCTCAATGTATAAATCTTATCGAATTTTTGTGCATTACATACATCTTAATCATATTTAGACCCCCTCTCCTATATGAACTTCCCTATAGATCCCCAACTGGATTTCATGCACTCTCTCACCTATGTTAAGGCCTATCAGGTCAAGTTCGTGTATCCAAATGTCCTTTGGTGTGAGTCATGAAATAAAGCCTGTTCAGCTTGTCTAGAGTCACTCCCTTAAAGAAAATCAACTCTCCCTCACCCAACAGTGATCAGATACCAGTAGTTCCTTGGCTAAGGATGGAGTCCTTTGCATATTTACCCAGTTCTATGCTGTTTTTTTTTGGCTGACTGAGTTTGCATGGGTCTTGTGTATGCTAAAATCATTGCTGTAGGTTCACATAAGCAACTTTCCAGAGGTCTGGAAGACTTTTTCCTTATGATCATGCACCAATCATGGCTCTTACAATCTTTGTGCCCCAAATTCTGCAATGGTTCTGGAGCAATGGGTGTTTGTAACCAAAGACACAATCCTTGTAGTCTCTTATGCTCTATACTTTGGACAGTTGTGGCCTTATCTTTACATTGCCCTCAGTAACATGTGGAAACTTTGCTGGTGAGAGTTGAGAGATGCATAAATATTCTTTTAGACAGAGAAAGAGAATGAGATAGATAGATAGATAGATAGATAGATAGATAGAAAGATAGAGAAGATACATAAAACTTAGGTAGAGTAGAATAACCACAGTGAAATGTACTTAACCTTTCTTTTAAATACATGCATATTCAATCTGGTTAACTATTTGTATCCAATAAAATAAAAATGACAAACTTAATTTAGTGAAGGAAATTTCTACTATCAAAAATTTAAAGACTGTGATGACATGGTTCAATATTTAAAAGCATTTTCTGTGTATGATGCAGAAGCATAAGTCTCATCTCAAAGTGTACAAGTGATACTTTATTCTGGAGCCAAAAATGAGTAACCATGACCCAGGAATACAGATTCTGGTACCTTAAATTCTATGTTCTAATGTGGAAGCAGCTTCATGAAGATTTTATAGTAACAGAACAAAAGAAAATCATAAATCAAGACACTTTTAAAATACATTAATGGGAACATTAAGTAAATGGTTACAGCAAAAGAAAAATCTCAGCTATAGGTCTCAGATGTTGTATCTGATGACAATCAGGATTTCAGTTGGTGGAAACTGGTATTCTGCTAATTTAATACATTACAAATATGTTTGTATTAGTCATAGGATATTAAGTCAGACACAGAGGTGGATAGGGAATGGCTTGTTTAGGGACTAGCAATGGCTCAAAATAAATGGTAATTAAGATCTGGACCTGCAACATTACAAACTCTCCACAATCACTGAAGTTCTAATAACTGTTCAGTCTTTCCAGAAGGTTTAGTTTCAAGATGCAGTTATTCTGTGCACTTTTGTTCACATATAGCAGCATGATAACCTAATTTCAACCCCCAAACCCATACAAAGCCAGATGAGGTGGCACACATTTGTAATCCCAGAATTATTTTGGTAAGATGGGAGGTGGAGACAGGAGAATCTCCTGGAAGTTCAGAGTAGCTAGCCAGGAATAGGCAGAAAGAAACAACAAGAGAGATCTTGACCCAAGAAGAAGGAGAGAACCCATTCTTTCTGACTTCCACATGCATGAGTTGACATGTCTACACCTACACTTACCTACACAGACCATACACATACACACTTAGACACACTCACATTTTAGTAATATCAATAAATACAAAAAATTTAATATTATATGATAGTTGAGGATATCATAAGCCTTTCTTATTCATTTTATTGTACATCTATGATCATTACAATTCTATGACATTTTAAGTTAGGTTTTGATATAATGCATCTTTCTTTCCCAGAATCCCCTCCCTCAGTCCAGTCACTTTGAAAGCTTCATCATGTGGTTCTATGAGAAGCCCATTTCTCAGTTGGTCAAAAAGGCATAACTTTCCCTTTTTCTTTTATCTCCTTTTACTTCAGACACTGACCAAAGCTTGGACATACTTTCTAGGACACTCTCGGTTCTTTTCCTCTTTTATTTCAAAGCTCCTTTTGTGGGGAACGGGCTAGAGTGACTCTGTTTTAAGTTGGACTCCATCTTAAGGCTAGAGGCTAACGTCTTGTCAACTTTTGCTGTAAGTTTTCAGTAGCAGCCACAAGGCTATGAATTAGGCAAGCCAGGGTATGTCAGGCAAGGAAGAGTGTGTTGAGAGCCTCCACCAGTGAGAACCCCCTTGGTCATTCCCCAATCAATTTAAAATGTGCTTGGTGCACGGGCTTCCTTGACCAACCATAATGTGACCCTGCAATTCTCCTCCCCTCAATAAAAAGCTCAGACCCCCCCCCAAGGCTCTCAGCATGGATCCACTGCTTTAGTGAGGTCTGAGAGTCTGAGCTTAAGCTTGAATAAAGGCTCTTTGTTTTTGCATACACTCCGGGGCTCCTTGGTGATTTGCGGGGAGACCATTCTCTGGGCATAACACCTTCCTCCACTCCCACACTCTACCATATGACTGCCTGTCCACCATTTGACCTTTTCTCTTCCTTTTATCCATTTTCTTTCTCCAGGTAGCTGCCCAGATTGACTGCTTGTATTCCTCGTTCTTTAAGTCTCAACTATAACAAAATTGAGCTTCCTACCAAATCTGCTCCTAAATTCTTTTATTAATGAGACTAAGAACTCAAAAGAAGGAAACCTGATTTCTTCCCGAGGGATGCTAAATTTTACCAGTAACAATACTATCTATATGTACACACACGTTCACACACACACACACACACACACACACACACAAACCTTTGTTGTTTTTATTCCCATAAATCTTAAAACATCAAGTTATTTGCATATAATGGTGATTTTCTTATTATTTAATGATATTCATTTTAAAGCATTTTAATGCAACAGAACACTATATTATAACTTAAATTATAAAATCACTGGTAAAACTGCTTTTTAGTCAAATGGTGATTTGGTATATACATTTTATATAATTTTTAAATTAAGAATTTCATATATACACATATAATACTTTTACTCAAATCCATACCCATTCCTTCACTTCCAGTTCCTTTTCTTTCATCTGTACTACCTTTCCCTCCCCAAACCAGGTGCTCTGAAGTTGTCTAAACCATGAAATCTTCTTAGTACAGTCTAGGGTATAGGGCCTTCTACCAGAGCATGGATAGCCTCTTCTCTCAGGGTCTGCATCCTTGGAGAAAACTGACTCTTGTTTCTCAAATAGCAATGGAATTTCATTATCCCCTCTGCAATCCACAGAGATTTTGGTTCACCTGATTTTGATCAGGTCTTACGCATTCATTCACAGCCACTGTGAGTTTATGTATGTGGCAACTGTGTCATGTCCAGTAAATAACACTTCCCATACTAACTACAACATTTATAGTCTTTCTTCCTCCTCTTCCACAACAGGCCCTAAGCCTTGGGGACAGGAGTGTGATAAAGATGTCCCATTTAGAGTTTAACACTCCTCACTCTTTCTGTTCTTGTTGTTGTTGTTATCTGTCTATATATTTGTTTGTTTGTTTGTTTTTTCAATTTTTTTATACAGGATCTTACTATGCAGCTTAATGGCCTGGAACTCACTATACAGGACAAAATGAACTGGAAATCACAGAGATCCACCTGCCTCTGTCTCCAGAGGGCTGGGCTTAAAGTTGTTTGCCACTACCTCAGGCTCACCGTGCAGTCTTTTAGTTTCTACATTTTGACAGTTGTGGATCTCTGTATTAATCATAATCTACTAAAAGAAGAAGCTTTTATTATTAAGACTGAGAGATACATAAATAGTGGATATGAAGGTAAGAATGTGCAGGGCACCTCATTACTGTATCCATTTACCAGACTAAATGTATTAAGTTCTCCCCTCAGGCCTATGACTTTGATAGACATAGCAGCTTGTTCTTAAATTCAGAGTTATCTATCCAGCTTTGTGAGTTCCATTTCTGAAGTAGGATTTAATTCCAAGCAGAAAGTGATAGTTTACTTCCATAGTATTCATGATGCTATGGCACCAATGGACCTATCTTGTCAATATAGGCATTATTATAACTCAAAGTGGTCAAAGATGAATAAGACTGTTGACTATTTTTTTTTCCTTACAGAAAAGCATGTCTAGCACCTTCAAGCATTATGAAAGGTAGCCAGTAGGTATGAAGTTCCCATATTGGTTTTAGCTTTATTTCTTCTTAGATCACACAACAATTAGGGGATCGAACAGAAGGAGAGAATTGTGACTAGATTCACAGGTAAGGATACCATGGCTTTCCCCTTCTCCTCCTGGAATATTAACAGCTTCATTACCATTAATTAATCCTAGATATCAGTGAACTGCTATTTACTTGCTATGGCAACCAAGCCAAAATATATGATACTCAAGATGCTGGTATTAGACATGAAAAAAAATCCATACTACAAAACTCAAGTCAAACAAATTGTCTAACCAATTTTCTTTGTTGCAGGGCAACTTAGATCTATAGTAATGATTGACAAGATAGGGATTAATTTACATATTTATGTGTACTTATCTTATTAATAATTATTTTCATTATAATTTTTGTGCATACATTCTGTTGTAACATGACTCAAAGTATTCTTGAATAATCATTAATAGGAATAATATGGTGTATTCTTTTTTGACAGAAGAGCATTTGCATGTGGGTTACATAAACAGTATGCTGTGCTGATTCTTCACTGAGTTACTTATGTGAATTTTGCATAATTATTCCAAAATTTGGGACTGAAATTTTGTATAAAAAACTTAAGAACATGAAAACTTGTTGTTTATGTGTCTCTCAAGAATGTTGGGTTGATATACATATGTGTATGTGTGTGTGTGTGTGGACAATTGCAATTTGGACAGGTATAAGGGTTTATTGGGTGCTGTCAATAAATGAAACAGCTCAAGCAAAAGAATCAAAGAGGTGTTTTATTCTGCAGTCAAATACGAGATGGCCTGTGAACACAGATTTAGGTATTCCCATATACTGTTTTTAATGCAGTAACAAGTTCATGGTATTTTTATAGTAACAGAACAAAGGATGTTCATGAAGTAGAACACTTTTCAAAAACATCGATGGATACATCTGGTAGTCAGGATGTAGCAAAATGATGAGAAATTTGCTATAATCCTCAGACCCTATATGGTGACATTATTAACCTTTTGGTTGGTGGAATCTAAGATAGTTTTAAGTTAATACAGCACAAAGGCTTTTATCTGTTAGTCGCAGGATGTTAACAATCAGGCAAAGAGTTGGTCAAGAAGTGGTTATTTAGGGGAATAAAAATAGCCAAAGATAAATTGTAAATAGTCTCTGGATTTGGAACATTCCAAACTCTCCACAGTCATTGAAGTTCTAATCAGTTAAACAGACTTTAAAGAGGTTCTGTTGAAGATGGAGGGTTTTTTTGTGGGAACTTTCATTCATAGTGCTTACAGATGAGTCTCAGGCTTTTGTATCCCAGAACAAGGAACTGAACAAAAACACATGGATAATAGAAGAAGCAGGGACAGTTTATTAAGAAAGCAAATCTTTCCAAAGGAGCTAGCAGTCCTGAGAAGAAAGTTTAGAAGCTTAAATGGCTGCACTTCATGTGATTTGGGATTATTTATATAGCATAGACTTTCTGTTCCATTTGCATAAAATGATTTTTCTTACCCATGACTTGGGAATTTTTAGAAAGAGCAAATGATTTCTAAACATTTCACCTTCTACTGCAATAAAAACATAAAGTGTTGGTAATTTATTATTCTCTCCAATCTCACACTCAGTATAATTCTCAGTTTAAGACTATAACAGACTGTGGCTGATATGCATGGGAAAGATCTTTCAGAGGCAAGATAACACTTTGATATTGAACTTAAAGTTTCCAGAAATACAAAATAATAAATTACATTGCTTCAAACCATCCAGCATATCATAATTTGTTACAGCAGTTCTTGAAAAAGAAAATGTTGCATATGAATCAACTGGGTCACAGTTGTTCATGTATGTCCTTTCTTTTAAATGAGTTATACTCATTGTTTATGCTGCTCTATTTAATTGTCATTTAAAATGTCTTCAAATACCTTGAAGATATACATCAGTGATAGAGTGGTTTCATAATATGGGAGAGGATTTGAATTCTACTTCCAGAACTACAAATTGAACAACAACAACAACAACAAAAAAAAACCAACAACAACAAAAAAAAACGAATCTTCAAACATTTTGGTCATGCCTTACTGGATAAGAGTTCTTGCTGTGAAAGCATGAGACACTTAGTTCAAATACTCAGCACCCTCATTAAAAGATGAAGGTTACCACATACTCCTATAACCTCAGTATTGTGGGAATGTTGCAAGGGGGCAGAGACAGATGATCACTGAGGCTCAAGGGTCAGGATTAGTGCTGTAGGTTTAGTGAGAGATCCTGTCTGAAAGGACTAAGATAGAGAGCAATAGACAAGCAAGCTTTAAGTCTCCCTCTGGACTCCACACATACATGTATAGCCATGTACATTGAACCTAAAAAGAACTACTTCTGTCACTTTGTAGACCAAAGGAATTTATTGTTATTATATCCTTACAATTACAGAGAAATTTATCTCTCACTACTTATAAAACTTCTTTTTGCAACAGGAGACTATTACAAAGCTCCGCAACTTCCTAAAATACAGAGAGTAAGTGATTGTGAAGTGCCCAGCCCTAAATGATACATCTACAAAGGACATTGTGAAAGCAGGGCCAAAAAGAATGTAACAGTTAGAGGGACAAGTTAGTTAATGCATTCTAGACATAATAAAGGAGTTCTTCCAATGAGATTTCTACAATAAGGTAGTCTAGCAATATCTACATAATATCAAAAGCAATTCACATGCGAAGGTGGATAGAAGAAATTTTATGGGATCCCATTTCTAGATAAAGAGTTACAGGCAGTCAAGCACAGTAGTGTTTGCCTTTAATCTGAACACTTGGAAGGCAAAAACAGGCAGATCTCTGTGATATCAATGGCAGCCTGGTCTCCAGGTTTGCTGGGGCTACAGGGAGTCCCTGTCTCAAAAAGACAAAAATAAATAAATAAATAAAGAGAGTTACAGATTATAAGTAATCAATGGATGCTAAGGGAGAATCAGTTTTCTTCAAGAACTAGCTCCCTTAGATGTTCTTTAATCCCAAGAGGAAATCCCCAATACAGATACATGATCACCACCAAATGGACTCAGTGCATTATAAATGATAAATGATAGATGAGAGATAGAGATAAATTGACTGATGAATATACGTAGCAATAATAATCAAAGAAGAGAACAACAACCTGGAAGGGATTGGGGAGAACACTGAAGGAGTTGGAGAAGCACTGTGAGGGGCAGAAATAATGCAGATACAATATACATGTATCAAATTTTCAAAAAATTAAAATATAAAAAATTAAAACCAAAAAATATACGGGAGTTAATGAAATGAATAACCAGATTTCAAAGGCAGAAATTCAAATGATCAGTAAATATTTGAAAAAACTGTTCAATATTCATTACTGTCAGAAAAATAACAATTGACTATACTGAGATTGCATCTCATTCTAGTCCAAATGGCTATCATCAACCAAACATATTTAACGAGATCTGGGAAGGATATGAAGAAAGAAGGACCCTTGTCCATGTTTCCTGTTACTGAATAATGGTGTCATAACTATGAAAATCAGTGTGGAGGTCTCTCAAAAAATTAAAAATGGAACTATATTATGATCCAACTATAACATTACTACATACATAGAATAAGGAATCTAAGTCAGTATATCAGAGACACTTGTACATCCATGTTTACTTCAGTACTGCACTATTTGTAGTTGCTATCATGTGGACCGAGGCTAGGGGCCCTTAAACAGAAGAACGGGTCAAGAAAATGTGGTGCATACAACATGGTGTTCAGCCAGAAAGAATGAAATTGTGACACCTGCAGGAAAATGGATGGAACTGAAAATCATCATTTTAAATGATAGGAGCCAGATTCAAGAAGAAAAATAGTTGATGTGTCTGTCATATGTAGAACCTAAATTTAAATTTATATGTACATATATATGTGCATAGTGTAATATGAACATAGACAGTGGAGTATGAGAAAGGAGAAAAAGGAAAGGGCAGTAAGATCAAGAAAGGGTTACATTGTAAATACAATATCCTTGTGTGAAATCATCAAAAATAAAAAAATGTTTAAAAGAGAGGATAATGCAATCTGTGTGGCATGAAAGTGGAATCAGGGGCAATTTGGGAGTGAAGAAGGAGACCAGAAAGAGGAAGGAAGGAAAGTACAAGAAGGTCAAGTAAAATAAAGCATCATGAAATATGTATGAAATGTAGCAATACTTTTGCTTTTTATGCAAACTGAAAGTGATTAGTGATAAAACAAAAAAGGAGGCAATCTTATATTGAATGGTCTAGAAACACAAAAGTGGGTCATGAATTTAATATTTGGTAAAAAATGTTCATGGCTTTTGGAATTAACAATTTTTTTATATTTTTTTGAAAAACAGTGTGTAAGGAAATAGACACCTGTATACATCTGGTCATGACTTATATTTTAATATTGTTATATAGATAGCTAGAAACAGATGTGAGGGACACTAGGCCTCCCTCGTAGTCAACAGGCTACAAAATAACAGACATCAGGATTTAATTCTTGGTCAGAACAGTGAGCTATGACAGTCGGCTACCTGAAGTGTCATTATATAGCTCTGACTCTAGAAGCAGTAACCTGTATATGATTATTGCATAGCAGAAGGGTTTTATATTAAAATAAAGATATATCAGTGCTCCTTACTATGAGCCAATCCAAAAATCCTTGTCAATTTTTAAGATAAGAAAAATTGCCTCAAAAAATCTGCTTATTATTCAGATTTTAGAAAATAGCAAGCTTGCCAAATATATATATATATATATATATATATATATATATATATATATATATATGCACAGTGCTCTCTTTGGCTATGACAACTCTCACCCTCAAAGAGTAACTTACTGTGTAATAAATTCTGCCTACCTCTTAACTCTGTCTGTCTTCTTTAAATTCTTTCAACAGAAATCACAAGGATAGAGGAGATAACCAGACTGATAACTCAGTGAGAAATAGACAATACATAGGCATACACACACATACAGAGAGAGAGAGAGAGAGAGAGAGAGAGAGAGAGAGAGCGCAAGAGAGAGAGATGGTTGAGATTAAGACTCAGGATATATATCAATTGCTTCAAAATATATCACAGGAACATTAGATTATTTTTAAGAAATACTGCATTGTGAGAATTCATGGTAAAACAACATAATTTATATAGGTTGAAATCTGATTTGAAATTTCACTTAACCAAAGTATTTTTACTTACATATTCATTATTTTGAGTACAAACCTATATGCTTTTAAAAACCCATATAAAAAATCTAATGCATTCAATACTGTCAAAAAATAAATAACTAAAAGTCTCAGATCCATTAGTATTTTCTTTGTCAGCTTTTTTTATTTCTGGGGATCAGCCCCAGAGTCTCGAGCATGCTCAGCTAGTACTCAGCAAACCAAGGTATATGCCTCGCCACGCTTTGGAGTGTTTCTCTTTCAGCATATTTGCAGTTATGTAAATACAAATAAATTTCGATGTTGGTAATGATGTTACATATATATATATATATAAAATTTGGTTTCAATTTGAGAATTTCTGACAATTCATTAACTCTGTTTTACATGTATTAATATCTTGACTAAGCCTTCAATCAAATGATGACAATCTATATCCAACATTCTCTCCATCAAACATAATTATAATGTAGAGTTGCTTTTTATTTATTTATTTATTTGGGTTTTTGATTTTCTGTAATGCTATTTACAATTCCTACTAATTAAATTTTCAAACTTGAGCTCCTCATAGTCAATTAATATAACAAAATTGTCTTATGAAGTAATTGTGTCAGATTCACAGCCCATTTGTTACACTTAATTTCATCAATGATTGTTATTAGTACTATTCTACCATGGAAAAGATAAAACTCTGTTATTTTCAGTAAACTACAAGGATGGAGCCAGAGACCATCATGTTAAGTAAAACAAGCCAAGAAAAGAAAAACAAGCACCACATAATATTAGTTACGTATGGACTATAAGTAAGTTAGTCTCATTGACATTAAGAGTAGAATGGCCATTTCTAGGTCATTGGGATGAGGGAGGAATTTAGAGAAGTTGACATCAATGGGTACTAGTTTATATGAGGAGTAAGAATCAAGTATGCTATTGCATAGTAAGATGAGTATAAGTGATACTAATGTAGTGAATATCTTTAAAAGTTGTAAGAAAGGGTTTGAATGCTTTTGCTAAAATGAACTGATGAATATTTGAGAAGATAAATATATTTACCTTATTTTTTAAACACTGAATAATATAAGCATATAAGATATGTTACATATCAACCAATATACATATTAATATGTTTTACTATGGCTTTACATACTAGTTTACTTTTTAAAAAATAAAATAAAATGAAATTCCTTGAGGAGAAGCTCAGTGACACTGTGCTTGCGTAGCCTGTGCAACATATAGTTAGATAGTATGTGCACCTAAAGGTCAGTGATATTGATGACTCTAGGCCTAGGTTGTTGTGTATTATCTGTGCCTTTTTATTTTTATTTTTATTTATGTGTCTGTGTGTTTCTCTTTGGTGTGGATGTGAATTTTGTACAGGTGCCAAAGGAGCCCAGAAGGATCTCATGGAACTGGAATTACAGACAGCAGAGAGCCATACAATATCAGCGCTAGGAACTGGACTGAGCTCATCTGGAAATCTAGCAAGTGCTCTTAGCTGCTGATCCATCTTACTAACCCTGTGTCTTTGGTTTTAGCCATAAAAAAAAGTTAAGTACAAAAAAATACAAAAAAAATATTAGAAATAATCTATACCATATAACCTAGAAGTGTAGCATACTGGGTCATCTAGGTTCATGGAAGGACATTATATGGTCTTTGCACAATCAAAGAACTGCATATTGTTATATTTTCCAGGACATATCATTAGTAATAAAAATTAAAACTCCTCAAACATAGATGGAAAGCAGATGTTGAAATAGTAGGTATATGTGATCCAGTTACTCAGACTCCCATCTAATAAATGTTGTCATGTGACTTTTAGGGAGAAACATGCCAAAATTACTATTCACCACAGACAGGGCACCAATGACAAACCAAAGATATTGATCCATTCAAGTCCAGCCTAGTGAACCAGTGACCATATTGGGGTTATTTACAGAACTATGGATGTGGGCTACTTTCAGAAACTCAAATGACACAAAAGCAGCTTTGTCCCCCAAAATTCCATCTTATAATTAATGATGACTCACTAAAGCAGAACCACTGGATCTCCCTACTTGACTTGCAGTCAGTTCAGTTAGGGGAGTCTTGTCTCCATAGCAGTTGATCTGGGAGATTCTGAGTGCTGTTAAGTTTCAGTTTTCTGAGGTCTGTAAGCTTTGCTTAGTTTTCGAGTCTTATGAGTCTCCCCCATCCTTTCACAGGGAATATTTTAATAAGGAAGAAATTGCTACTCATGGAAAAGAATAAATGAAACTTACGAGGTAAGTAGATCTAGAATATGAATACCAGGAAATAAGCATATTTTCTAATCACAGACGAGATAGATAATAAATAATTATTTGGTTTTCCTAGAGCTGTGCCAAAGGATTACTAGGAAGGAACATAGGATTTACTTCTACAAGAAAGAAATGACATGACATCTACAGTACCACAGTATAGGACACAAAGCAAATGGAAAAACTGAAAAGGAACTGGGGAAAATTCAGTTTACCTGTGATGGAGTGATAACCAACAGCAGGTTTTATAGTGGCACAAACAATATCAGAGATTTGTGATTGCTGATAAAAAAAATACATCTTCTAACGCTACTGACAAATCTGACAATCCATCATGATAAAAGTCAGAGAAAATCTAGGGATACAGGCGATATGTCTCAACCTGGCAAAAGCAATATATACCAAATCTGCAGTCAACATCCTAACCAAAAAAATATATAAACTCAGGAATGAGACAAGATATCCATTTGTTCTGTTCCTGTTCATAGTGATTGAAGTCTTAGCTACACAAATACAAGTGAAGGAGATAAGGTAAATACAAATTGGAACGGAAAATCTAAAAAAAAAAATGTTATTTGTGGATGATAATATTCTATACATAAAAGACCATAAAGAAACGACAAGAAATCCTATGCAACTGATAAGTACATTCAACACCTTAGCAGTATAAAAAATTATCATAAGAAAATCAGTATCCTTGTTAGGCAAGGTGGCACATACTTTAATCTGAGCACTCCTGAGGCAGAGTCTCTGTGAGATCAAGGCCAGCTTGGTCTATAGAGTGAGTTCCAGGCCAGCTTGCACTATAGGAAGACTTTGCCTCTCTATGTCTCTATCTTTGTCTCTCTGTCTCTATCTTCCTATCTATCTACCTATCTATCCATCTATCTATCATCTATCTATCTATCATTTACCTATCTATCATCTATGTTTATCAGTAGCCTTTTTGGCCAACAACAAACATTCATCTTCAAAACATAAACTAACTTAGAAAAGATATAACCTAGGAAGTGAAAGACTTGTATGCTAAGACTTTTCAGACAATGAAGAAGAAACTGAAGAAGATCCCAGAAGACAGAAAGACCTCCCATACTCATGGATCAGTAGGATTATTATTGTAAAAATGGGCCATGCTTTTTTATGCTCTTCTTGTGACCTTCACGCATGACCTTTCCTTGCTCTGCAACAAAGTTAGAGTATATCTGTGTGTATGCTAAACATATCAAAGCAACCAACCACTGCAAACAGTATGTATTTCATTGCAGACAATGAAATAAAGTTATAACATAATATCTGTTTATGATTGTATATATGTGCTATTCGAAGTTTGTAAGGGTCATGAGGGAATAACCCTCTGATAAATGTCTGACATTTAGCTCCCTGTTTCATGGTGGATATATGGCTTCAATAAAACAAAGAGAATCTATTGTAAAGCACCATTCCCAGAGCAAACTGAAGGAATAGGTTCTTAGCAGTTCAAGTGAATGCAAACAGTCAGGCAGCCTTTTATTAAGGAATAGTGATGCTATGGCATAGTAAATACAGCAGAAGAAGAACTGGAGTCATGACAATCCTTGATTTCCAATTACACTACAGAGATATTTGAATAAAATAGTATGATATTGGCATTAAATGACAAAATGATTAATGGAATAAAACTGAGAACCCAGATTTAACTCCACACACTTACAGACACCTGATTTTTGCTAAACCTGCCAAAAATACATATTGGAGAAAAGAAAGCAAGTTCAACAAATGGTGCTGGTCAAACCAAACTTGATAGCTACATGTAGAAGAATGAAACTAGATTCCTCATTTTTCACCAAGGGCTTCAACATAAGACAGGATACCCTAAACGTGAAAGGAAATAAACTATAGAATACACTGGAAATTTCAGTCACAGGAAAGGACTTTCCGAACAAGATACAAATAGTATAGGCATTAGGGCCAACAATTGACAAATGAGACCTCACGAAACTACAAAGCTTCTGTACAGCAAGGGCTACCATCTTTCAAGTGAAGAGGCAGCCTACAGACTGTGAAAAAATTCTTTATAAGATATACCTCTGACAAAGGGTTGATATTTAGCATATCCAAAGAACTAAAAAAACACTAACCATCAAAAAACCCATTCTAATTAAAAATTAGGATAAGGATGCATCCCTCAGCTTCCACTAGTGATGCACACAAAAAGCCATAGGTGGCTAAGCTTTAGAAAACAGGAGACTGCAGATTGTGTGTATTTGGTGAGGACTCCTATATTAAACCTTATCCACCCATGGCTCAGGGACCATTGTGGAAGAGGGAGGGAAAGATTGTAAGAGCAGGGTTGGTGCATGAACTTAAGAAAACAGAGGTTTTCAGTCCACAAGGAATTTTCTCATATGAATTCGCAACAATGGTGACAGCAAGCAAAAGACCCATGCCAACTAAATCAGAGAAAAAACCAGTGTAGCACCAGGGAAATGGGAAACAGACCCCAAACCTAGTCAAAGAATTATAGGCAACTGATTACTACTGGGTGAGGGAGAGTAGATCTTCTTTTAACGGAGTGACTCTAGATAGACTGACTAGACTCCAGTGGATGAATTTGCATCCACACAGGGATATCTGGGTACAAATGTTTGATCATATAGGACTTAACATATATGAAAAAATGCATGAAATCCTTTGGGAGGTACTGATGGCATAGACAGGGGAGGGGGTTTAAATTTGAATAAGATCTATTATGCAAAAGTATAAAAACTCAATAAATATATTTTTAAAATTAGGGTAAGGAACCAGACAGTTCTCAAAATATGAAACAGAAATATCTGAGAAGTATTTGTTTGTTTTTCAACAATTACATCCCACTGGAAGATGAATGATAAAACTAATTTGAGATCTCATCTTATTCCAGTAAGAATGGCCAAAAATAATCTCTTACGTGGGGAAAGAAGAATACTTATGTACTGTTGGAGGGAGTGCAAACAGGTGTAGCTACTATGAAACTCAGCATGGAGGTTTTTCTAAAAGCTAGAGATGGATATACTACATGATCCAGTCATACATCATCGTGAGCCAGCGTGTAGGTGCTATAAGCCAAACTCAGGGCTTCTGCAAGAGCAAGAGCTCTGAACCACTGAGCTGTATTTGCAGCCCCGCAATTCGCACCGTAATGAGGACAGATTGACGCAGCATGAGAACACATTTGGTGGATAGCATAGTTGTAGAAACAAATTTCCTCCTCTCAGCACTCTTCCTGCATATTGGAAAACATATTCATTTAAAAAATGAGCATATGTTTAAAACATATTGTTAGGATTTTTATTCCACATAATTTGGATATTCTGAGTAGCCAAGGAAAAGGAACAATCTAAAAGGTCTATCAATGGAGAAACGACTGATGGATGCCTTAACTAATTTTACTTTTGTGTGTATCTCAAATATCAATAAATTAAATTAAACCAATCAAGACAATGTGAAGATGGGAGCCCCTGCTATAATATATGCATAAAATGTCAGTTTACCAGTGGAAACGCACTGTGATATCACTAGAATACAATTTAGATTATTATATTTTAGACATTCATATACACATATATGTTGGCATCTAATCAATTTTGTTCACTTATTCCAAGGTTAGTTATTATGTTGAACAAAAACAAAATATCAGTTTAGAGGACTGTCTGTTGAGCTGAGAATTTCATTCAGTCAAAGTTACTAAATGACTGTTTTGGAACACAGTTTTGCAGATTCTTAAAAGCTAACATTCAATGATTAATCACATTAGAATGTATTTGGGATAATTTTCCCTTAACAAAGGACATCAACAGCCATTTCCCATGAGCTCAAAACCTGAAAAAGTGAACAGATTTCTTGCCACTTAAAATACTGTTTCATTAAATAATTTAACTTTAGCGGAGTGAAAAATCCTTATCTAAAACAAAGAAGAAAGTAGTCAAAGGCAGATAGATTTCCTAAAATGACCAAGTACCAATGCAACCCACAAGCAATTCAGAATCATAGGGTTTAGGACTAAGATTTAGAAAATGAAAAGGAGTAGTTGTGGTTATGTAGATTAGGAAGGGAATACTAGTTTCAACTTGGGTTGACAGTAATAACTGGGATATGACAAATGAGCATAGGCTACAGTAGCGCCTCTCTTCTAAGGAATGGCAACTGTGGAGCTGCTTTATAAAAGTCAAGAGGCGTCACGCCTTTATTCCTGGCATTCCATTTGGGAGGCAGAGGCAGACAGATCTCTGTGAGATAGAGGCCAGTCTGATCTACACAGTGAGTTCCAGGCCACCCGGGGCTATAGGAAAACCCTGTCTCAAAAAAAGAAACCAAAATATGTGATGAGTTTATATCAGTATTTATTTTACAGAGTCTATTTCTACTAATATTCATTCATTTATTCATCAGAAAACAGATTGAATGCCAATATTTACTAATGGCTCAGACATTTTCCCTTATAGATTTGTATATTGGTGCTTAAGAACAATTAATCTTACTGAATTTCAACCAGTTTTTATTAGTTATTTTTTGTGGGTTGGGAATTCTAGAAGCATTTTGCTGGACAGTTGTGGATCCAGATTTCTCAATTAACTGTCAGTTAAAGTTGCCCAGTACTGTAGACTTAACTGTTGCTGGAGAATGCCGTTAGAAGGTTGCTTACTCACATTGCTGGGAGGGTGAAGCAATTTCAATCCTGGAGGGACTCATTCATCTCCACATTTGCCTTTCTGAAGTTCTGCTTGAGTGTTCTATCATGACAGATGTCTATCCTGAGTGAGACCAAAGTGAAAGCATCAATTCTTTTCATGAAAACGTGGGAAATCAGGTCATGCCCTTTCTACCATAGTCTGGATATTAAGATCAACACTTGCTCTACACTGGAAAGGAAAACATACAGCAGAGAGATATGGATACTAATAGCAAGAACCACTGGAACTCGAACTTGAAGGTTGATTTCTATGTCTTTCTTGCAAAGAGCACACGTCACATATAATTAAATATACTTACTGTGTTGCTTTGCCATTTTTAATCCTTAGATTTGCTTATCTCTAGAAGAAACTGAATTTTTCCAATTGTCTTTCTTCAAAGACCTAAGACACAACAGTGAGATAAAGCCTAAAATCACTGACCTTATCCTAATTTGCCTCTAGGCTAAAGTCAACAAATATTAAAAGTTGTGGTTTACAGATATTTTTCTCATTTTAGGGAGAAAAAGAAGTTAAAATTGTAATATGTGTCTTAGAAAGATGACATTTAAGGTTGACACTGAAAAAGTCAAAGTGAATATTTGGGGCCAGACTATATATCAAAACTGGCAAACGGAAATAAGGATGCTTTTGGAATCAGATTTTAAACATAACCTAGTTTGCAGTGTGCTTACTTATTCCAATTTAAAATGCATATTTTTAAAAATTTCTCTTTAGAAGATTAAGTCCATGGATGTTGAAAAAAATAAATTTCTCCCCAAATGCTGGAGTATTCAAAAATCAGCTCTTTCTCTTTCTCTCTCTCTCTCTCTCTCTCTCTCTCTCTCTCTCTCTCTCTCTCTCTCTCCTCTCTCTCTCTCTCTCCATATCTATGTGGTCTGGGATGTATGTTTGTACAGTTGCAAATGCAAAAATCCATGTACTACACACACATGCAGAGGCAAGAGGCAATACAGGATATCATATACCTTCCTTTCTGACATTGGCTTTAGAAGGGTCTCTGACTGAACTAGAAGCTTATCATCCACTTTCCTCCTCCCCACAAGGCTGGGGTTAGAGGTACATACAGTCATTCTGGACTTTTTACATAGGTGCTGGGAATTCAAACTTTGCTCCTCATAATAACAAAGTAAGTTTCTGGGTGTTATTGTAAGGTTGAATAAGAAGAAAACCAAATGATTAATGCCATTACTTGGGAGCCATATCAGAATTTGATGTTAAAAGTAAAATTTGGTCATGGAATATAGCTCAGTAGTAGAGCACTTCTCTAGTATGTGGGAGGTCTTATGTGCAATTTTTGCATTGTAGCAAGATAAAACCAAGCAATGCATGCAAATTTCACAGCCTCACCTTTTCCCTTGGTGATAAACAAGAACAAGCAATAAAAGAGTTTAGGAAGGATGATATAACAAAATGAAGACATCTCAAAATAAGTCTGAAACCAAACTCCCACTGGATAAAATATTGTTAAATGTAATTATCCTTCCTGTGTTCTTGCTTAGAGATACATGATCACTGGATACTTACCTCTTGAGAGCAGCCTCTTACCTCCCTTTACTTATAATTGCAAATCATTATTGACTCCAAGTCTAATACTAGAATCAATTTCCTTTCTTCCATTGGGATATTCATCGAAGTGTTGATGCTCTGTCTGGTGTGGTAATCCATACATGCTTGAGATACCAGCATTCAGAAAGTAAAAGCAATAAGATTACCACAGGTTTAAGGACAGTCTAGTCTACACAGTAAGTTACAGGCCAGCCAGGGCTACATGAGACCCTGTGTCAGAAAAAAAAATTAATATCAGAGCACAAGGTATATAAAACATGAATTCACATATTACATGCTTTAAAACCGGTAGGTACAGGAATAATTGACAAGATTATCTCTGTGTGATCAAATAAGGAAAGAAAAGTGTTTTGCTAATTATTCTTTGCAGGTAGGCTCCCTGTTTCTTGTTGGTTAAAACTTCAAATCCTAGCAATGATAGTGGTACTAAATATAACTAAGGTGCAAGAATGTACACATTCTTGGTATATACAGACAGAGCTCAGAAGGCATTGTCCTTTTAAGCAACATTGAACAACATATTTATAACATTTGAAATACAGTCTTTATGGTCATGCTTTTTTCTGGCAGCATGAGACAAAATAATGTAAAAATTATCACATTACAAAATGGGATATCAGACCAAATAATATATTCCAAATAACTTCACAGTGTATACCCAAGCTTACTATACATTAATGAGAAATCTTATTGAAGAGGCTCAGAATCAGTATATGAAACTGAAACTAAGATTGTGTCTGCTTTTGCTCTTCCAGAGTTTTGTATTTCTGTATAACCCAGAAAACATTTTAATCAGATAAAATCGAGGCAATAATTCAAGATTTGAGCCTCATGACTAGGGAACTTAGGTAAGAACCTTCTTTGTGGATTCAGTATCCAGAAAATCTGCACTTTAATTAAAAGCACTGAGTACTTCCACAGGAATTCATAAGATGAAAAGGAAGGGGAAAAAAAAAGAAAGCTTGTATCCTATTAGAGTCTAAGTGGAAAAGAAACTCCTCAGAAAAGTCATAACATTAGCACAGTCTTTACATAAGTGGAAGGGCCTGAATTTACAGTGTGGAAAAAAAGGCAAGAAATTAACATCAAATGTTGTCAGGTGAGTACTGTCCAGTGTTCCTCAAATAAATATGTATTTTTTAAAATAGGTAATAATGATGCTGGAAAAGTAGTCAATTAACAAAAAATAAGGAAGGAGAGAAAATGAAGCATAGAAACATCAAGGCACATGGAAACACAAATGTTGATAGCAAAAAACCCATCTATATTTGTAATTAAATGTAATGTTGATTGACTCCATTCAGAAGTCAAAATATTGAAAGAGTGAAACTGGATTTAAAATTCAAATCCTGAAAATTAAAGATGCATAGTGTTATATTTTGCCCTTAATTGCTGTGATAAAAGCACTGACCAAAACCAACTTGAGGACAAAAGGGTTTATTTTTTTCTTACAACCCCTGAGTCCAAGTTATCATTGAGGGAGCCCAAGGCAGGAAATCAGGGCAGGAACCTGGAGTTACAGACAAGGGAGGTATGCTACTTATTGGCTTGCTCCTTTGGCCTGTGCTCAGCCTGCTGTTTAATATAATACACGACTACCTGCCTATCAATGGCATGGCCTACAGTGGTTTGAACCATCATATATCACTCAACAGTCAAGAAAATGTCCCATAGACATGGTTGTGGGCCCATCCAATGGAGGAAATTCTTCAACAGAGATTCCTTCTAACCTGTTGTGTTGGTTGACAACTGAAGATATCCAGCGCACACACATAGGGTTCAAAAATAGGTCTATCAAAATATCTATCAAATAGGTAACACTAGAAATGTTGTATCTTTATAAATATAAAAAATTACAAGAAAAGGGAATTGTCGGTAGTAAGTTTCTGTATAGAATGATAAATGAGCAAGCTATAACATTCTAAAACTTATAAAAATTCAAATCTGTATGCAGCTGAAAAGACCTGTGAATGTATAAAGCAAAGATGAGTAGATATAAAGAAAATCATTGGCAAATTTGCAAGCACAGTAGTAGATTTGAAGATATTCCTCTTAAAGACAAAAATCAAAATTAGTAAACACAAAGAATTTGATACAACAAAATTACAAAATGTTCATTCATGCCTGACAACACCCTGTACTTGAGAATTAGAGAGACCATATTTCTCTCAAGCTACTCTGTGTTATTTGCAAAACCTGAAATTGTATAAGGCTATGAAGTGGAAGTTCAATGAATATTAATGAAACATAATAACAGATGGACTTGTAGGGCTTTAGCACCCCCTTGCAACCTCCTTTTTATTGTTCCTGATGAGGAACCTGGTCTGAGCCACACAGCTGTTTATCTTGAAGGTACATCATGAACTTCTGCCCAAACCGCAACTTCCATGTTCCGAGACTTGTTTTTCTAACAGTCTCCGGAGAGTCCCTGGGAACCTGAACCCTTGAACTTAAAAAATTTTCCACCGGAAGTCCCCCCCGGCCTCAGGATGTATATAAGGCTTGCTGCCTCTCAATAAAGTCAGTCATTTTCCTTTCCTCCTACCTAGTGTGTGTGTGTGTGTGTGTGTGTGTTTGTGTGTCATTAAATCCTCAGCCCTTTGCCAGATAGACTCAGGTGCACTTGTAGTGCGGGCGCTACAAGTGGAGGTCCCACTGAGATCCGGAAAGCAGGTACATGCTGAAGGATCGCCCAGGAAGGCTGGACAGTGCTTCATTTTCAGGTAAGAATTAGAGGGGTGAATTGAAAAATGGGAGTGGCAGTTTCCCATGATCTGCTTACAGATCAATTGGTTGCACTCTTAAAGGAACAGGGCACTGGTATTAAACATAAAACTGCTAGGGATTTTATTAAAATTTTATGAAGGACTAGGCCCTAGTTTCTTGTCTCAGGGGTTTTAAATATTCCTGATCAGGATCAAGTCAAAAAGGACTTGTAAAGGGCTTTACAAAATGAAGGACCCGACAGTATTTTCATGCTTTGGAGATTAGTGAGAGATGCTCTTCTAAGTGATAATAGTAAAATTAAGGACCAACTTACGGAAACTACAAATGTTTTTACTGAGGCCCAAGAGCGAGAATCTGTAAAATCCCTACAACAGTCAGATTCAGGGTCAGGAGGTTCTACTGCTGACTCCTCTAGTGAGGAGGAGGATGAAGAGACCAGGCTTACTACTGAAATTAAAGTCCTTAAACGAAAATTGAAAAAATGGTTCTTGGAACCACGGCCCCCTTCGAGAAACCCTGATTTTCAAAGTGCTCCTTCTGCACCCCACGATAACGTAGAAAATTTGAAGGGAGGAGTTCTTTTCCCAGTCTTGGAAACTGTGGATCCGCAAAATGTGCAACAAGTTTTGTGCCAACATGAACACCTTAGTTATAAGGACATAAAACAGCTTATGATGGCCTATGGGCCTCATGCCCCTTTTACTGTGACCCTTTTTGAGTCCTTCTCTGCCATCCACTGTACGCTGAGTGATTGGTTTCAGCTGCGCAGGGCACTGCTTTCAGGTGGCGATTTTCTCCTTTGGAGGGGAGAATTTCAAGAGCAGTGCAGAGTTACTGCAGCCTGTAATGCAGCCACGGGATTTCCAAATCATAACATATCTATGTTGACGGGGGCAGGACAATATGCGCCACTAACTGCACAAATAGTTTATGACCCGGCGGTTTATGCCCAAATAGCAGTTGCAGCTACTAGATAGAACCTGGAAAACCTTGCCCAATAAGGCCACCGGAGATCAACTATCTAAGGTCTTACAGGGTCCCTCTGAACCTTTCTCTGAATTTGTAGATCACCTGCTTCAATTATCTTGTAAAATATTTGGAGATATTGATCAAGCTATGCCTATAGTCAAACAACTGGCTTTTGAAAATGCTAATAAATGTTGTAAGGAGGCCATCCACCCACATAAAAATAAAAGCCTCAATGAATATGTTAGGTTGTGCAGAGACATTGATGGACACCATATCATGGGACAAGTCAGTGTCTGCCATGAGAAATCCTCAAATAGCTGCAGGAGCTAGGCCCAAAACTTGCTTTGGATGTGGGCAGTCAGGTCATTTCAAGAAGAACTGCCCCAGGTCTAACCTAATGTCAACCAAGAGGGTTCCTGGCCTCTGTCCCCCATGTAAAAAGGGGCATCACTGGGCCAATGAATGTTGGTCCAAGTCCGATGCCCAAGGTAATCCCCTTCTCCCTTCAGGAAACGAGAAGAGGATTCCGCCCCAGACCCCTCAAAACCAAGTGTACGGGCCTCTGAATACGCTTGGTCACCCTCGTCAGTTCATTCCCCAAAGGAATCCTTTTCTATCCAAGAGCTTGTCAGAGACACCCCAGGAAGCTCAGGATTGGACCTCTGTGCCTCTACCAGAGCAGTATTAACTCCTCAAATGGGACCCCAGGCCATAAGCAGCTGGGCAAAGAGGCCTCTCCCTAAGGGAACTGTAGGTTTCTTGCTGGGGAGAAGCAGCACTTTACTAAAAGGAGTCCAAGTTATCCCTGGTATCATAGATGAAGAGTCTCAAGGGGACATTAAGATTATGGTTGAAGCAACAAAAGGAGTCACAGTAATACCACAGGGGGCTAGAATTGTTCAGAAAGTCCTAACACCAAAAATTAAAACTAACAACCCCTTCCTCAAAGCAGAAAGGGGAAAGGGAAAATTTGAATCCACTGGACCTATGGCCTGCTGGATCTCCACCTTAGAATCCAGACCCATGCTGATTTTGACCATTGAAGGGAGAGCCTTCCAATGACTTTTAGACACAGGAGCTGATACTTCTGTCATTTCTCATAATCATTGGCTTAAAGCCTTCAGGAGTCGGGCTCAGATTTGAGGGGAGTAGGAACAGCTCATGCTCCTCTTAGAAGCTCCTGCTTCCTGTTTTGGAAGGACAAAGAAGGGCACACTGGAGTGTTCCAACCATTTGTTTTGCCCCAGATTCCTGTTAATCTGTGGGCCTGAGACATCTTAGATGCTATGGGAGTGGTCCTCACTACCCAACCAGGCCAAAAGATGCTTCAGGAACAAGGTTTTTGCCCAGGAAAAGGCTTAGGAAAGTATTTACAAGGAGACTCTCAGCCTGTATCTGATAAACCTTGTTCTGTAAGATCCCCTAATGATAAGAGAGGGTTGGGACATTTTTCATAGGGGCCATTGCTCAACAGTCTCCTCCGCTTCCTAAACTTTCTCCCATTTCCATCACATGGAAGTCCAACAAACCTATATGGGTAGAGCAATGGCCCCGTTCTAAAAATAAGTTGGAGGCTGTTCAAGTCCTGATCCAAGAACAACTTGATGCAGAGCACATTGTACCCTTGACATCACCATGGAATACCCCCATATTTGTTATAAAAAAGAAATCGTGTAATTGGAGACTTTTACAAGATCTAAGACAGGTTAATAAAACCATGGTCCTCATGGGGGCTACCCAACCTGGGCTACCTATACCTGTAGCTATACCAAAAAATTGGCATATAATTATAGATTTAAAAGACTGCTTTTTTACTATTCCTTTACACCCTCCTGACTCTCCACGTTTCGCCTTTAGTGTTCCTTCTTTAAATTTATCACAACCTTTTAAGAGATATCAATGGACTGTCCTGCCTCAAGGCATGGCAAACAGCCCCACTATATGCCAGATATACGTTTCTTTAGTTATAGAACCCATTAGGAAAAAATACCCTCAGTCATACATAATACATTACATGGATGACATATTGTTGGCAGCTGAACATGAGTCTCCCTTACTTTCTGCCTTAGGAGATTTGCAAGATGCTCTAAGACAGGCAAATTTACAAATAGCCCCTGACAAAATCCAAAAGGTGTTCCCTTATCAATATCTAGGTCATCAATTGCTCCATAACAGAGTATGTCCTCAAAAAATCACACTTAGATTAGATACCCTATGTACCTTAAATGATTTTCAAAGATTATTAGGAGATATTAACTGGATTAGGCCTAGCTTGGGTTTAACCATAGGGCAACTTTGGCCTTTCTTTAATATTCTTCAGGAGGATTCAGACCCAACCTCCCCTCGAGTCCTGACCCAAGCAGGATGCGATTGTATTAAATAATTCAAAAGGCTCTTGAGGAGGCACATTTGGCATATATAGACTATTCTAAACCTTTAAAATTTCTTGTTTTCTGCTCTGAACATGCTCCCACAGGAACATTCTGGCAGGAGGCCCCCATTCTCTGGGCTCTTCCCAAGCTTCCCTGTTTAAGATGGTAGTCTCCTACCGTCAAGCTGTCGTGAATTTACTGTTCAAGGCTGTTAAAATCTCTCTCCAGACCTTTGGAAAAGAACCATATCACATCATTACTCCCCTTTCTCGTATTCAAATAGATTGGCTACAAAATAATAATGATGATTGGGCCATCTTCATGACATCTACCTCTAGTCAATTTGACTGTCACTACCCTCCTAACAAATATGTAGATTTCTTTAAAAGACATCCCTTAATATTTCCTAAAATCATGCATTCTTAGCCCATTCTAGGGGCTCGAATGGTTTTTACTGATGGTTCCTCAAATGGAATGACAGCAGTTGCATCTCCCCCAATAAAGCGAAAAATCAGACTGAACATTACCTCGGCTCAACAAGTGGAGATAGGAGCCCTAATTTTAGCCCTACAATTATTCCAACAAGAACCTTTAAATATATATACAGATAGTCAGTATGTTGCTCAAATTATTTTTCCCTTGGAAACAGCAGCCTATATTGCACCATTGTCAAAAATTCAAAAGAACCTTCTGCAGTTACAAGGTTTGCTCTGGCTCAGAGACCACCCCATTTTTGTGGGACATGTTCGAGCACATGCTCCTTTGCCAGGACCCATTAGTGAGGGAAATAGATTTGTAGATTCACTCACTCAGGGTGAACCTGCTATATTACTTTCTCAGCCATTCTCTCGGGCTCAGGCACTGCATGATCAGTTCCATCTCAATGTGGGATCTCTCTGCTTTCATGCCAAAGTTTCTAAAGAACAGGCCATTTAGATAGTTAAGAATTGTCCCACCTGTGTAGATTTTCTGCCCACACTATCTATGGGAGTTAACCCTAAAGGCCTTTCTTCCAATCACATTTGGCAATTGGATGTTACTCATATTCCTATCTTTGGCAAGCTTCAATTTTTCCATGCCTTAATGCATACTTACTTGCGAATGTTCTTTGCATCTGCCCAATCTGGAGAAAAAGTTGAAGATGTTCAAAGTCATTGTTTACAGGCTTTTGCTTATATGGGAGTTCCTAAGCAGTTTAAGACAGACAATGGTCCTGCTTATATTAGCTCTGGCTTTGCAAAATTCTGTGCTGAATTTGACATTACCCTAAAAACAGGAATCCCTTATAACCCACAAGGACAGGCCATGGTGAAACGCAGTCATCGGACAATAAAGTCCTATGTCGCTAAACTTAAAAGTAGTAGTTCCAGAGAACATTTGACCTCCCCAAAGACTACTCTCTCCTTGGTGCTCTATACTTTGAATTTCTTAACTGTTGATAATCACGATCAATCTTCTGCGGATCACCATTGGTGAACCTCACCATCCAAATATCCTTTGGCAAAATGGAAAGATGTCTCCCTAAGTAAATAGAGGGGCCCTGACCCAGTCCTCGTCTGGGCTCGAGGATTGGTTTATGTTTTTCCACAGGATAACGAGACACCAGTCTGGGTACCTGAGAGGCTTGTTCATCCTCTGTCTGTATGGCTGGACCATCATCACCACTAAGACTGATGATATGTATATATATATATATATATATTGGGCTTTTGTGAAGTATCCGCCAGTATTGATGCCTGTGGGGATTGACAGCCCTGTGTGGCCAGCCATAGTGTCTACTAATTTAACACTAGGTAAGCCAGCTATTCCAGGAGACAACATCCATGTCAACATTTCAGG
The DNA here is from genome assembly GCA_035773235.1 of Eospalax fontanierii. Lineage (NCBI taxonomy): Eukaryota > Metazoa > Chordata > Mammalia > Rodentia > Spalacidae > Eospalax > Eospalax fontanierii. The sequence goes on along the minus strand of CM069525.1, from coordinate 129,691,996 downwards.
GGTGTACTCTAAAGAATACACTTTGCTTTAGATTTATCTTTAACAACTCCCACCTTAATCGTACCTCGTCCTTTCACAAAAACTGTATAGTCCTTTTTTCTTGGTCGCTGGCAGACTTTTCATCCAATTCAATTATTGTCTCTACCTTAGGTATTCAAAATGTTTGGGGGCCTATAAATTTCAACAGAAATACAAGTGATACAACTAAATGGCCTCACGGCTTGCTTGTAGATATTGGCCTCAAAGAGCAACTTTCAGCCTTGAATTCCCTCTCCTTTGGGTTGACTGCATAATTTCTACACCCTGGCTACTTAAAGGATCTAATCAGCTGTGGTGGTATGGACGTAGGCTGCCGTTTGCCAATAATTCTGTCACGTCTTCTGCTTTCCATTATCGAAATCCCAATATGGAGGGAGTTACCCCCACCTTCTCAAGAATGTATCTTTGTGGGCCATATGCCTGTCTGGATGCAGTCCCACTTGTGTTAAGGGAGGTGTATGTTTTTAATTCTACGGCCTCCTGGAATTCATCCACTGTATTTGAGACATCATTAAAATTCCAAAACATGTACAAAAGCAAAAATGTCTCTGTTCACTCAGACACCTGCCTACTTCCTCCTTTCTTCTGGATTGTTTCTAATACCTTGGAAGAGGGTACTCTTAACTGTTCTTCTCAGGTCTGTCATCTGAAAAGCTGCTGGCACCAGGAGAACCTTGCCTTGGTGATTAGAGTACTGATCGAATACTCAGGGGAACAGCAACTTGCATTGACCCGACAGAAGAGAGACTTTGGAATAACTGCCACCATTGTAGCAGCTGTGGCTACTGCGGTCGCAGCTGCAATGGCAGTTGGAGTGACTATCTCTCAAACAGTGGTTACTGCGTCCACTGTGGACAAACTTGCCGGAGAAGTCGAGACCTCTTATGGGAGGAGCACATGTGTCTTGTGCCCCCTCCTTCTCATATATGTCATCTGTGTCACTCCTGCCAGAGTCTCTAGTTTTTCAGAGCACTTAAGCTCCTTAAATTAGTATTTACAGGGACCCTGGAATATAAATTTCACAAATTACACCAGTCAATTGGCTAATGAAATTCAGGTCCCTGTGATAACTGGAGAAGCCTTTATTCAGGGCCTTCAAGTTTTTGGATGATTACTCAAGGAATGGAGTGGAACATTAGCTCTGGCCCTCTTGGCCTGTGGCTTAATAGGGTTGTTGGGTATTGCCTACTGTCACATATGTAACCAACAGTCCTGCAATCAGTTTACCACAAGGCAGGTTCTGATGGCCTTAGCTCAAGAAAATCAAAGAGCTCAAATATGGCTAAATATGACCCAGTGAATGAGTAACCAGTGACGGGTAAGATCAAGGGGTGCATGCCAACCTAAGACAGAAGGTCTGCCTGCGGTGCCGAGCTTGATCTGGCAGATTTTTCCATGACAGGTAAGGCACGCACTGACATCCTTAGCAACCTAAGACAGGTGCTCATTCATATATTTAAGAAGGGGGAAATGTAAGGCTTTGGCTCCCGCTGCAATCTCCTTTTTATTGTTCCTGACGAGGAACCTGGTCTGAGCCACACAGCTATTTATCTTGAAGGTACATCATGAACTTCTGCCCAAACCGCAACTTCCTTGTTCCGAGACTTGTTTTTCTAACAGTCTCCAGAAAGTCCCTGGGAACCTGAACCCTTGAACTTAAAAAATTTTCCAACAGAAAGCCCCCCCAGCCTCGGGATGTATATAAGGCTTGCTGCCTTTCAATAAAGTTAAAGTCAGTCATTTTCCTTTCCTCCTACCTAGTGTGTATGTGTGTGTGTGTGTGTGTGTGTGTGTGTGTGTGTGTGTGTGTGTCATTAAATCCTCAGCCCTTCGCCGGATAGACTCGGGTGGACTTGTAGCATGGGCACTACAGGACTCTTATAACAAAATTTTATTATAAATTGACAAATGAAAATAAACATGAAAACTTCAAATTTCAAAGGAAAACTAGGTTTTAAATAATTTAATCCATGAATATTTAAATAAAGAATAATTAAGAAGTATATCAAAGCATGTGCAATTTACCTAAAATTATACTTCACATTTAACTAAGATAATTAAAAATGTATACTAGAAAGATATTTAGAAATCATGATGTAAGCAGTTCACTTAAAATTTTGACTGAACCACAATCAAAGTTGCATGCATAGCTTATTAACAGTGTAGATCAACTACGTGATTGTTTGATGTTCATCAAGAAATTTAGCCTATGGTTTCCTTTTTGTTGTTGTGTCTTTTTAAGATTTTGTTTTGAGGAAAATACTGGCTTCCATACAATGAACTTGGAAGTTTTCTTTCCTCTTCCATTTTATAGACTAGCTTGTAAAACACTGGGAATTAATTTTGTAAAGATATGTTAGAATACTCAGTAAATTCCTTTAGATTTCAGCTTTTTACAAATTGCCTTTTAGTACTGACTCAATCCCAATGCTCCCTTTTTATATGATTTTCTATATCTTCTTGGTTCAATTTTTCTAAGTCATATACATACCTTTTAAGTTTTCCAATTATCAGAAATTAAGCTTTCACAATGCTTCCCTATGATCATTCAGATTTCAGTGGTATTTACTGTAATATCCCTTTTCTGCATGTCTTGTCTTATGTACTCTCTCTTCTGGCTTTTTTGGCTTAGAGTTTGGTAATCTTACTTATATATTCAAATTACCAATGCATTGTTTCTTTCAGTTGTATTGTTGTCTCATCTCCATTTCATTAATTTCAGTCCTTATCTTTATTTCCTTTATTCTATTAATTGTGAATTTTAAATAGTAGTTTTATTAATTCTTTGAGACTTATATAAAAAATACTTTATTCAGTTTCACCCCCTTCATCCTCACCAGACCCATCCTCACCTCCCTACCCACCTAAATGGATTAACACTCTTTTTCAATCCATCAAGTCCAATTTGTGCTTGCCAAATACTCTTGAGTTTGGACACAACCCTAGAGCATGGTCGGTCGATCAACCAGGAATTGCAATCTTAAAGTAAACTCTCTCTCTCTCTCTCTCTCTCTCTCTCTCTCTCTCTCTCTCTCTCTCTGTGTGTGTGTGTGTGTGTGTGTGTGTGTGTGTGTGTGTCTCTCTCTCCCAGAAACTATCATTTGCCAAACGCTTCTAAGCTAGGGGTGAGATGTCATACCCACCTCTCCCATTCATGTTGGAATTTTGTCTGCCCTGAGATTGCACAGGTCTTGTGCATGCTGTCACAATGGCTATGAGCTCATATGTTCAACTGCCAGGCAGAGTCTAGACAACACTCTTTCATTATACTCATGCACCACCTTTGTCTATTACAATCTTTCTACCCTGTCTTCCTCAAAAATACCTGATCCTTGGGAGGAGGATTTGTGAAATAGATGTATCATTTAGTGCTGAGCACTCCTTAGTCTCCTAGTTTCTGCATATTAACCAGTTGTATGTTTCTGTTCATGGCTATCTACTGCAAAAGAAGTGTCTCTAAGGAGGGCTGAGAGATGAAATAACTAATCTACGGGTGTAGTGATAAGTCATTAGTAATTTATTTAATACTATCTCTATTTAGCAGAATAATAATAGCAGGTTCTACCCTATGGTCTACAACCATCCTTATCATTGTCAAATGGGCCTATGAAAAAGTCTCCACGGTGGCAGAGATGGAGGATATAGATGTGCTTAACAACACAGATTTCTACTCATTGAGGATGATATAGCTATGGCTGTAGATGAGTGCCAAATCTGCCATTAGTAAAGAACAGGATTAAGCTTCAGTTATGACACTTTTCTGTGGAGTGACTATCTGTTATATGTTGATGGACTGACTACATTGGACTGTTTCCAGAGTGGTAATGACAGCATTCTGTCATTACAAGAATACACACTTATTCTGGTTATAGATTTGCCTTTCCTGGATTAATGCTTCTGACAAAACTGTCATCCATATTATCATGTTTGCCCATCCTGAAGCAGCTTTCATACAACAATGGAATAGTGTCTTAAAGACAGGTGTGGCAATATCTTGCACACATGTTCTCCAAAAGACTATATATGCTCTAAATCAGCATCCCACATATGGCATCTTTTCCCCCATTGCTACATTTCATGTGTCCAGAAATCACAGAATGGAATTGGAAATGGCACGCTCCATCAAGACTAATGATTTATTAGCAAAAACTTTGGTTTATTTTATTACAATCCTATACACTGTTGCCTAGAGATTTTGATTATAGAGGTATGTGTGCTTCTACCAAGACCAACAAGAAACATTCTACTGAATGAGAACTGAAGATTTTCTCTAATCACTTTAGGCTCCTGATCCCCTCATGTCAACAGTAGTTATGGGGTTAGGAGGGGTGATTGATCCAAACTAGCAGTGGGAAAATGAACTACTATCTCACATCTGAGAAGGAAGACTATTTCTGGAATGAAGGACATTCTTTAGGGTATCTCGTCCTGTTTTTCAATGTTCTGTGATTAAGGTCAATGTGAAACTGCATCAACTTAATCTAGGTGGGAAGATGAATGGCCCAGTCCTTTCAGGAATGAGTGTGAGGGTCACCCCTCCAGATAAAGAACCAAGAATTCTGGAGGTGAGTATGCTGGAGTGGAGGGAACGTAGATGGGTGGTAAAAGGTGGTTATAAATATTAGTTATGGCCATTAGAACAGTTACAGAAATGAAAATAAGAATTGTTATAAATGTACCTTTCCTATATTGTTAATAATCTGTGTATATATATACATGTATTCTTAAATATATATCTGATTTTTTCTCTCTTATTTCTTTACTATGGTATATAAGATTAAGTACTTAAATGTCTATATTAACATAACTAAGTCATGGAATATTAAAAGAATAAACATTCCTCAAGAGACTTTGTCAACAGTTATGAGCTAAAAGTTAGAGGATTTTCAGTTATATATGTGGTAATCCTATCATGTTAGGAAGAATTATGACCTTGTTATTGGAAATTAAACATGACAGGAAATGTGGCTGGATGTCAAGTTGAGAACAGGTGAACTTGTGATGATTGAATTTCATTGTAAACTTGATGGGATTTAGAATCAGTCTAAGAAACACAACTCTGAACAAATCTGTGAGGGAGTTCTGGAGAGGATTGTGTGAGGAGGAATGTATCACCCTCAAAGTACACTGCTCCTTTCTACCGACACTCTGAAGAAGCAGCCTCCTCTGTCTGCTTTTACCTCTTTCTGAACATGTATGTCTACAGATGCTGCTGTCATCATTCACTCACAATAATCTCTAGCTTTTTCAGCCTTCAAATGTAGTAGTTGCTCTCCAAATCTCCCGGCCTCTAGCACTGATGTCAAGCTTTGTGGACTGAACAGCTATTGGGTTCTCTGCCCCATCTATCCATTGCTGAAATATCCAACTTCTATGATATAAGCCAATCTAATAAGTCTCATACACACACACACACACACACACACACACACACACACCCTTTTGGTTCTCTTTGTCTACAGGATCTAATGCAATGGGCGTTGAATTGACATACTAATATCAATCTAGACTTCTCTTTCGAATGTATCCAGTTGTGTTTGTTTATAAAATTTAGTGAACTAATATTTGATATTTTTACTTTGTCATTATCATAATAATTATAATTATTATTATTCAGATGGATCTGGAAGTAAATTGAGGCTTTGTAAATGATACGCAAATGTTTTATCTTAATACTTTCACTGAACTACATTCTCAGCCCTTTCATCATGTTTTCTGAATGGATTATCCCCTAAGGTAATACATAAACGACCTCCTTTATGACTTGAATAATTTTGTCTTACAACCAGCTTTGCCACCTACCAATCATGCTAATATTAATGGCTTTTGTATTGTGTTTGCTTACTGCATCATTTTCTGTTCTTCATCTGAAGTTTGTATATTTCTATTCTAAGAAAGTGTGCCTCTGACAGATAACAAATAATTTTATCTCCAATTGTAATCCAGTCAGTCAGTTTGTCTTTAAGAGGCATGTTAAGCACCTTGACATTTAGAGTTGTTATTGAATTTATGTACTGATTACTATCATTTTTCTATCCATTTTTAACAACCTGTTCTTTTTTTTCTTCCCTTAGTACTCTTAGAGTTTTGCTGGTATAGTAAGTTAATGAGGTTTAATTACTTTTTAATTATCATTATTTATGAGATGTGTTCTAGTGATATTTATAGTTTTTCTTACTCTCTGATCCTTATGTATATCTTTCTTCTCTATGTAGTATGAATTTAAGTATTTATTACAGTGCTATTAATAGTCATGAATTGTTCTATTTTGTGTTTATATTGCAAGTTCTCTTCTTTCAAACGGCAAAGCTTTGCTGTGTATACAGTAGTAAAAATCAGCAGTTACTTTTTTTCAGCTCCTGAAATATAGCATTCCACATGTTACTGGTCTTTAGCATTCTGATGAGAAGAAATCTATGTTGTTTCGATAGATTTCTATTTTAAAAGTAATTTGACACATATCAACAAATCTCTTGTGTTTGTGTGTGTGTGTGCACATACTTTTAAATTTCCTTTATCTTACTTTTTAAGAAATTATTTTACAATTTCAAACATGGCATGGTCATCAAATTGATAAACTCCCTGCAGTTCTTGCTGTCTACATGAGTCCTGCACAAGATTCCTTTTATTTCCACTTGGATGTCTGAACACCTCCTGTACTGGATGGCCACAATTTTCTCTAGATTATAGAAATTAAGTGCTATTATATTCACTGAATAGATTTGCTTTATCTTTATTTTTCCTATTTCTTGTGTTTAAATGGGTCCCCTTTCCATAGCAAAGGTTCATAAATTTGACCTCTTAATCAAGCTTCAGAAATCTTAGATATTATGGTCATAATTTCTTATTTTTAAATTACTATATGAATATAATACTTATTCAATCTTATATAAAATCCATGATATATTTTTTCACTTGATATAGTCTAAAAACACCTACTGAGAATTTAATTTCTAAATGCTATTCTTTGTCTCACATTTCATGTGCTTCATTATCTTTGGATTGTTATTGTAGCTATGAACTTTAAGAAGCATCAGTGTACTGTTTCATGATGTCTTATGCTTCTGTTTCCATATGTACATGTATTGGGGTGGATGTCTCATCCGTGTTTAAATGGGAAGTTTCTCTAGTGAATTTTATTCCTCCTAAATAGCTGAGAGTATGAGAAAATAAACTACAGCAAAAGGCAAATATTACATGATCTATTTGATATGGAGAATCTAGATTTGATGGTAGATATGGTTTGATTTCTTATATATGTTTTCAAGACTTATTTATATTTATTTATGTGGATGAGTGTGTTGCCTGAATGTATATATCTGTAACATAGGCATGCCTTGTGCTCATGGAGGCCAGAAAAGGCAACAGATTCCCTGCAACTGGGGTTACAGAGAGTGGTGTGCCAATGTGTAGGTACTAGGAAACAAATCTGGGTCTTTGAAAGAAAGTGCACACTCTTAACCCCTGAGCCATCTCTGCAGACCTGTAATAAATTTTAAAATCAGAAAATGCAATGCTTTCAGTTTTATTATTTGCTTAGATTGATTTATTGGGTGTCTTATGTGGTTCCATATAAATTATGAGATTTTTTTTTCTATTCTAGTAAAAGAAAAAAGGTCTGCAGTATTTTGAAGGGTTTAAAATTAAATCTACAGATAGTTTGGGATGATATGGAAAACTGACAATATTAATTCTTCTGATACCTAAAGATGGAATGTCATTCTATTCAATTGTATTTGTTTAAAATTTCTTTAGCATTTCCTCCATACACATCTGAACTAAGATTTTTCCTAGTCTATTTTGTTGTAAATGGATAAATGTTTATTGCAGAAACAATATAAAACCATACATGGAAGTGAAAACACAAGTTAAAGATGGCAATTCCTTCGGAATGAAGCACAGACAACAGAAAAGTGGGATTGCAGTGTTAAATAGGGATTTCAGTCATATGCGTAGTTTGTCCACCTTCTGAAAACCCAGGAATTTTAAGCCTTAACAAAGCTAGATATTAGGTACAAGAATGTTTCTACTGTTTTCTGGTATGTATGAATCATGTCAGAATTTAGTAAAACAAACTAAGAAAAAGTTTCTGTTCATTTGTTTCTGTAGATATATGAAGACTATGATTTATTATTCCAACATATTCTGATACCTTTCTAAGATTTTTGCTCTTACAATAAAATAGCCTTTTTTTCCAATTTTCAACATTATCAAAATGTGATAATGTCCTTTCTTTTATAGTTATTACTTACTTTCAATTCATTCTACTAAGGTAAATTTCTTGATGATAAATTCGTGGTCCAATGGGTATAATAGGGAGAATTTTGATCCCTCTGCATTCATTCTACTTCAAATGATATGACTAAAGCCATCAAAGAAATCTAATCTTCTCCATAACTGTTACAGTACCGGCAACACATCAATAATAATTAATTATATGTAAAGAAAAGTCTTGTGAGGAGGTCAGGGGAAGATACACTAACATTTAAATATGTTCAAATGTTTTATTTTCCATCATATTGTTAGGGCTTAATGAAATTTTGAAACTTGCACTATGTATCTTGCAATTTAAAGGAAAAAAACTTCAGAAGCTCAAATCATGTCTACATAGACGATCATGAAGTTTTGAGAGCATCTTTGAGGCTCTCAATCAAAGAAATTTCAAATCGTATTTATAAAATAATTATATATACTAGATTTTTTTACTTTCTTTTGATGTTAATCTATATCAGATCAAAATATTTTATACAAATATAATGGATATTCACACATTTAAAATATATTTTGCCAAACTGTCATCTAAACTAGTGGTAAATGTTTGCATTTTCCTAATAACTTATAAAAAGGATCCACTTTTTTCACACATGCATAAGAAGTACCCGAACAGATAATATTTATCATGTTTAATGCCATTCTTCATGGTTTCAAGTATTTCAAATGTTAGAATTACTGTTTTAAATTTGTTCCAATGATACATAAAAATAATAAATTTTATTTATGAACTCTAGTAATTTTTATTTCCCTTTTGCTGAACAGTTTGATTATGTCATTCTTACCCAGCATCTTCTGATCTGTTCGTTTTCGATTGTTGGTTTGGGTTTCAATGTTTATTTCACAGAAGTATATTTAAACACACACACAAACTCACTCAAATAGAAGCTGGAGAGATGGCTCAGCAGTTAAGAGCACTGGTTCAGTTCCCAGCACCCACAGGGCTAACAACCATCTGTAACTCCAGTTCCAAGGAACTCCAATGTCCTCTTCTGACCTCTGCAGGTATTGTATGACATGGGGGCACTTACATACATGCAGACAATGCACTCATACACATTATATAAAAATAATAAAAAATATATTTTTTTTATTTACCACGGAGGTCTGAATGTATGTAAGTACACACACATCATGCAATGCCGAAGGTGGTCAGAAGAGGGCATTGGAGTCACCTGAAACTGGGGTACAGACAGTTGTTAGCTACCATGTTAGTGTTGGAAATTGAACCTGTTTCCTCTGCAAGAGCAGCCAGTGCTCTTAACCTCTGAGCCATCTCTCCAGCCCCATGAATAAAATATTTTTTCTATTTTATTATTTTTATTTTATGTGTATGAGTGTATTACCTGCACATGTGTAAGTGCAACCATTTTGTGCAAAGCCCACAGAGATGAGAGGAAGCTGTTGTATTACCCTGGAACTGGAGTTACAATTTATGTATGACTGTTACCTGCCACGTGGGTGCTAGGAATAGAACTGGGTCCTCTGCAAAATCAGCCAGGGCTCTTAAAAATTGAGCTATCTCCCCAGTCTCTAATAAAATATTTCTAAAATCAAACAAACTAACAAACAAAAAGCAAAAGAAAAAAATATCATGCCTATGTTTTAAATGATTTTCTGTTGATTCTGGTTATATAGTACTCTTATTATTTTGTCTTAAGCAATTATGAACTACTCTGTATTAAATACAAATTTTAAAGTTAATTTAACAGAAATAATTTGGTCCAGAACAACTTTAAGCTAATGAATTAACATGCTTTGTGGCATGAAGAAAACTTGAATTTAAAGTAACCAAGAAGCTTTAAATATATCTTAAAACCAAGACTTTCATACATGCATATAATATGTTTTGTTCAAATCTATTCCACACTCCCCTCCAATTTCTTCCCTATCCCACCCACTATTTCTCCTTCTCTGTTTCATGTACTGTTTTTTAAAACAAGTGAGTTCACTAATTGTTGCTTGTGTGTGCATTGGTGTAGGAAAAACTACTGGAGCAGAGATAGCCTTTCAGGGCCTCCAGCCTTGAATAAAATTGACTCTCCCACCAGCAGTAGACATCAGTTGTCAACAGCTCCTCAGCTAGTGTTGGGAATTTGTCAGCTCCTCCATAATTCATGATTAATTTTGGTTGGCTGAATATTGTGTAGATCTTATGTATACAGTCACAACTTTTGTGAGTTCTTGCATGTAGTGACTCTGTCATGTCTTGCAAATACAGTTTTCACTCAGTAATGTATCCACTGGTAAGACAGTGATCTATTTCTGAGGGTTAACATGCATTTTAGTTAAAATTTAAGTCATATAAGTATTGTGTTAAACACTTGGAGAATTACAAAGGATTACAATTGTAGATTATTAAGTTGTTTTTTTCAGAAGAGTCAGAAAATTCTTGATGTACTGATCACTGATTGGTATTGCATTTTTTGGGAGGTTTTGTGTAATTCCAAATTAGACATACCATTATATTAGAAATTTGTATCTGTTAAGTGCATTATATTGGACAAAATCATGCAACAGTACTGAGCTTTAGTTTCTTTATTCAAAATAACTGAACTGATTAATTATGAAAAAATAAAAATGTATGTACACAGAAGCAAATGAAAATTACTATTATTAACCTTAGAAAATTCATTTTTTTGAAAATCATAACATTACCGACACTTTAAGTATTAATTCAGTATTAACTTTTGCAACTTCTTTAATCCTTTGAACAGTCATTTTAAAGTATCTTAAGATCTCAAATGTTATTTATTATGCCTTTTAACTATTGAGAACAGGGCTGGAGAGATTGCTCACAAGTTAAGAGCACTGGCTGCTCTTGCAGAGGATCAAGGTTCTGTTCCCAGTACCCACGTGGAGGTTAACAACAGTCTGTAACTCCAGTTCCAGTGGATATGATGCCCTCTTCTGACCTCCACTGGCATTGCATGCCATGGGTACACTTTCACACATGCAGGCAATAAACTCATACACATAACATAAAATAGTAAATAAAATATTTTTAAAAGAAGATTGAGAACATTTAGAAAGAAATTAAAAGTGACACCTAATAATTGATTATAACCAATTAAAATTATGAACAAACATGAACAAAGCTAAATTAATACTTTGGAAATCATACTTAATGTTCATGTTAACCATTTGAAGGAAATAACAAGAGCGATCACGGTTTGCTTAGCCATATCACACTTTTGCTAAAGGTAAATGTATTTGTTTAAAAGGTGAAAGAATAACATTTGAGTCAAAAGTTAGAAATATTAATGTCTTTTTCAATCTGGGAACAAAAATTTCCTGTTTAAATGGACCAATTTTGTCTAAGAAAGAGATGTAGTCTGTAATGATGTGGTAAGTCATTTAGAAACAAGTTTAATAGCTGTGGAACAAAAGGATCTGTCACCAAAAAAGGCTGGACATTAGTTTTACAAAAAAGTTTAACAGAAAGCATATTCACATTAGTGCACATGGAATGTCCTTGGTTTTAATATCTATTTAAGTTAATAATATGATTCTAAAGAAATGTAAGTACTAATAACAAGAAAAATAGTACAGGCCAGTGTACTTTAGTGAACTCCTTCAAGATATCTTTTCTCCAGAAATTGCAATTATTCTTATTAAAAAAAACTCTTAAATTATCAGAATATCAGAAGGAAAAGCAAGAAGTTGTTCCCACAAGAGAAGCATAATTATTCTGATGATGTTATTATTAAACAAATATTTTCTTCTTGCCACTACGTCTGTTTGGCTTACATGATTTTCTGTTATAATTGTCTACAACTCACAAAACTGTGTAAAGCTATCGACTTAGTCACAAAGGAAAAATAGATCATTTTTCTTTGTGCAGCATTCCCCCACATATATCTGTAAACACCATCTACTTTACACAGCTGGTTTGCTAGACCCACTGAGACCAGCTGAAATAGCAAGTGAAACATCTTAGAGCAAACAGAGTTAGAAACATGTGATTTGTTCACATATGTGTACACTATGGAAACATTTGAGATTTACTATTGTAAAAATTATTCTACATTTGTTTGAATTCAACTTTACCTGGACACATTTAACTTATTATTTGAATTGTTGCTACTGATGTTATTTTAGCTCTGTTTTACTTTCCTTTTTGAATAAACCTTTCAACATGAACTCAGGAATGTCAGTGCTGGTCTATTGTCATTTGCTACTTATCATTTTGACCTTGACTGAATCACTTACACTGGAATTCAAATACTTCAGGTGAAAAAAAAATGATTCCTAATTTTGAGGACTCCTCTCACACTTAATGAATCTCTTCTGGATTAGTCAGTGATGACTGCTACATAGTCACTTGATTCTCTTAACAAACGTTAAAATTGAACAATTATGATTAAACATAACCAGAATGACTCCAGATATTATAGGAATATCATACAAATAACAGCTAAATCTTGCTTGAATTGTTCTGTTAACATCTCCCATGGTTGGATCTGGTTATCAACTTGACTCAACTGTGAAGAGACTACCTCAATTGGGACATTTACTCTATTAGATTGACAATTTATGTCTAACAGTCATTTTCTTAATAGTTGAGTGATGTGGAAGGGCCCAGTCTACTATGGATGTTGACACTCCTGGGCAGGTGATCCTGAATTGTGTAAGAAAGCAGGCTGAGCTTAGCCAAAGGCACAAACCAGTAAGTAATATTGCTGCATGGTCTGTACTTCAGCTATTGACTCTAGACTCCTTTCTTGAGTTTTTGTCTGACTTTCCTTAAAGATGGGTTGTCACGTCTAAATGTAAGGTAAAATTAACCCTTTCCTGCACACATTGCCTTTGGTCATGATATTTTCTCACTGCAACAGAAAAATAACTAGGACATCATGCTATCTGGTATTTTTCTTTGCATTGCCCCTACAGTACGTCCAAGCACAATAATTAGACCACTGTGACTTCAACAAAAAAGAAAAACACAACAAAAATAACTCCAGATGCACAAATTCTAGCATAGAAACAAAAAAAACCATGAAAACCTGAAGAGTATGTCTCCTCCACAATTATGAAGCTCAAAATAATAGCCTCTAATGAAAACGACCTGTAAGAATTTTTCAGACAAAATATTCAAAACAATGATTATAATTATGTTCAAACAATTCAAACAAGACTTGAATATACTCCAAGAGAACAAATGCAAAGAGATGAATGAAATAAGGAAGTCAATCCAAGATATGAAAATAGAATTCAACAAAGAATTAGAATTGCTGAAGACGATCTAAACTGAAATAGTGATGAAATTGGTCAGATCTCACCTTCTCAGCAAGGTTTCTCATAACCACTGTGCTTAAAATTGAAATTCAATACCCCCTGACTGGCATTTATAATGATCCTCAAACTTCATTTTGTTGTATAGGATTTGTCATCATATCTTGAGATCAGGATGAAAGTAAAAATGAGACTTTTTGAGCTCATTCACAAAAGAAATATGAATTTGACCATTGGATACACAAGAAACACAAATATAAAAGGACAGTAACATCTTAATATAGCTTATAAATAAGGCTTTGGAGTCTGGAGGAAAGATTACTTCATAATCTTATACGTAACATATGTATATATGAGATTTTAAGTCAAAAGTTATTAAAGGAGATTAAAGGCATTGTAAAATGATAAAGTGACCAATCCATCAAAGAAATATAACTATTATAAATATGTATTCAACCAACATTGGAACACCTAAAGATGTAAAGATATTAACTAAGCTGAAGAAAGAAATGCACTATGATATAATAGCAGTTAGGGCACAAATTCCTCAGTTTCAGCAATAGATATATTGTCAAACAGAAAATGAATATGACTATGAAATATAGAAGTATCTATTAGATCAGTATTTACCAAGTAGACACCAAAGAACACCCATCTAAGAGCTATAAACGAAACATCATTTTCAAACATATGGAATGGTCTCCTGGATAAATTATATGGTAGGAAAGGACATAGATATTGAAAAAAATAATATTTCATTTATTATTTTATTTCATGTGTACGAGAGTATTGTCTATGTGTATGTAAATGTACCTATATCATACAATGCCCACGGAGGTCAGAAGAGAATGTTAGATATCCTGGAATTGGAGTTATGGGCAGTTTTGAGCCTCTGTGTGAGTGTTGGAAATTGAACCTATGTTCTCTGCAAGAGCAGTCAGTGCTCTTAACTTCTGAGCCACTTCTCCAGCCCCTTGAATTTTTTTAAAGGTTTAAGTCCTATCCCATATCTTTTCTGTCCTCAATAGTGTGAAACTAGAATTTACTACTGGGTGATTTTTTTTATTCAAAATGTGGAAATTAAATGAAATGTTCTCCTGTATAACCAGTGGTTCAGTAAAGAAAAGGATATTTTTTAATGTCTTCAGATAAGCAAGAAAGCACAAATAACATAACAAAGCATAAGGGATGCAGTAAACACAATGTTAAGAGGGTACTGAACAGCAATAAATGTGCTCCTGTTAGAAAAAGAAGATGCTAAAAATAGATTAATATTATACCTTGAGTAACTTGTAAAGGAAGAATCTAATCAGAAAGGAAATCAGAACAAGCTCCAGTCCCACTCACGAGATCTTCACCAGTGTATTAGCTACATTTTTGTTGCTGTGATAAGATACCATGACCAAGGCAACTTACAGAAGGAAGAATTTATTTTGCTTACAGTTCCAGGGAAGAGTCCGTAATGACAAAGGAAGCAGGGCTGCTGGACTTGACTGGAGCTTAAATCCAAGTGATCAAATCTTCAAGCAAACACAGGAAACAAAGAGCAAGTGGAAATGTGGCAAAATTTAAGAGCTCTCAAAATTCATCCCCAGTGACACACTTCCTCCAGCAAGGTCACACACACAGATGCTAAAACCTCCAAAAACAACACCACCAACTATGGACAAAAAATGCATATACTTTGAGCCTATGGGGGACAGTCCATTCAAAGCACCAAAAGTAGTATTATAGGAAGAATTTTTTTTCCTAAATTAAGGAAAGAAAAATCCATACAAATAGAAGAAGAATAATAGATATGAAATACTTAGGAACAGAACAGAAACTTCTCATGGCATACCGCTGTAAAACACTCAGTGTAAAACACAAACAGAATACAAAAATCCAAGAGAAAAACCAGTTTTACATACATATATATATGTATGTATATATGAAAACCCATCAAAATTACAGATCACTTCAAACTATAAAAGTCAAAAGAGCCAGTTGCAAAGTGTTCCAATTTCTAAATGATCATAGATGTTAATTCAGAGTACTTTACCTAGCAAAACTCTCTATCATAATTGAAGGCAAAAGAAAATTCTTCCATGACATGAATACGTTGAAAGAATTCATATATACCAAACCAGCCCTACAAAGGGTTCTTGAGGCAATACAAATGACTGAAGAAAGAAGTGACCATACTCAAAAGGCTACAAAAAGAAAAGAAATGTATAATTACGAAAACACAAAATATGATCAAGAATGCAAACAGAAATTAAAATGACAATAACTAAAACACATCTTAAATAATAACTTAAAATATCAATGGCCTCAATATTTCACATGAAAGAAACAGACTAGATGAATGGGCTGGTAAACAAAATCCATCTTTTTGTTGTATACAAGAAATTCATCTCACCATAAGGACAGGCGCTACCTTAAGGTGAAAGGATGTGAAAAAGTAATAAACAGGATTGCTAATATCTAAAGGTAGATAGACTTCAAATTAAAATTAATCAAAAGAGATAAAGAAGGTTACTTTAGTCTAATCAAGAGCAAAATTAATGAAGAAGATATTACAATCATGAACATAAATGAACTAAACTCTGATGTAGTCAATTTCATAAAAAGAGTACTACAAAATTTTAAGACACAGATTAACCCCAACTCAGTAGTAGTAGATGACTTCAATAACCAATAACCAACTATCTCCAGTAGACAGATCAACAGATTAAAGGAAATAAAATTAGTTTTGTAGAACCTCCTTACTAAAAATTCTCAGGCACATATGAATTCACAGCAGACTTTTCATAGACCTTCAAAGATCTACAACCAATACTACTTAAATTATTTAAAAAGATAAAAACAGAAAGATAACTCCTAGACTCCTTTTATGATGCTAGTATTTCTTGAATACCAAAACCTGGAAAAGACAAAACAAAAAGAAAAACTATAGGCCCATATCCCTAATGAAAATGATGCAAAAATTCTCAACAAAATACAAACCGCATACAGACATAAACTGAAAAGATCATCCACCATAATGAAGTCAACTTTGTTCCAGAGATGCAGGGATGGTTCAATATATATAAGACAATAAATATAATAAACCATTTAAATGAAATTAAAGACAAAATTCACATGATCATCTCAACAAATGCAGTTTTCCTATTGATGTCTGCTGCTCTGAGATTTTTTTTTTCCTTTTAATGTTTCATTTGGCTGAGAATTTCAACCCAACCCCTAGACAATTATGTAGTTTAATCCCATTCTGGTACCAAATGTAGTAAAAGAGAGGTCCTCAAACTAAATCTATGGTTTTCTGGTCAACTGATTTTTGATAAAGCTATCAACTACCAAGAGATGAGAGTGGATAAAGAGCAATCATTTTAATAAATAATGTTGGGAAATTTGATATCCTCATCCAGATGAGATACAGAGCTTCAACTCACATTATATAAACAATTCACCTAAAAAGGATACTCACATACATTGATATATTAATATAAAATTAGTATGTTACTAATACAATATTTTAGTAACATATACTTTTATATATTTTATGATATTAATATGATGTATTAATTATATTCCTAAGACATGAACCCATAAAACTGCCACAAGAAAACCAAGGCTAAACATTATGACATGGGTCTGGGCAATGATTCTTAATATAGCCACAAAATCATAGGTACTACTTCCAAGAGGCAATATGACACCATAAAACATGTAAAACTGGCAATGGTTGCTAAAGTTTTGGTCACAAACAACAACAAAACCTATTTTTTTCTTTTATCTACTATGGGTAGGTCAAGTTTTTATTCTCCTATTGGATTGCCTTCAAAGATTTCTGGCACCTGACTACGTCAAAAGAATCCATTTTATTTTATTTTTTTCTGTGCTGCTAGCTCTTGTGTTTTGTTATAAATCCCAAACCACTGAGCCACTAAATAATTGATTACACAGATCTACTTTTAAGCTTTACAGATCAGTATCAACAATTTGATGTCCTACTACTGGCCAGCTCCATAGTGCTGGTACATGCTACGAATGCTACCCAAAGGGGAAAAAAAAAATCATTAACCCTATCACTCTAGGACTCCTATGTGCATCAAGAACAACTAGCCTTGCAAGATATGATCTTTTGTCCAATAGTGGCACAAATAACCAACCACTTACTAATTGGATTTGAAGTCTGCTTCATAAGATGGAGTCCATATCATAGACTGATATGAGGTCTAGGAACATGTGGCTAGAGACAGGCCACAGGCCATAGTAGAAATCTTAATATGGATATTCTGCTAAACAGATATAGTATTAAAGGGACTTCTAATGACTGATTCTTATGCCCACAGATTAATGAATCTACCCTTGGCTGACATCTTACAGTTGTTGAAGGAGAAGCATGGTGTTTTATCACAGCAACAGAGAAGTAACCAATACAGAATTTTTTACCATGGAGTGGGGTATTGCTATGCATAAGTTTACCATGTGGGTTTTTTGAGAAACGTGTTAGATTTGAAATGTTCAGAACAGAAAATTGGTTGATTGCTGTAAGCAGAGCTGTTAAGGCAATTTTAGTAGGCACCTGAAAGAAAGCACTGCTGAAAATAAGGTAGTTTCTGAGGGAAATAAAAACTTAAACAGCAACCTGAGTATTTTAGCAGAGCATCTGGCTGCTATCTGTCCACAGCCTAAGGTCTTGCCTGAGGATAAATTGAAAAGTAATGGACTAAGTTGTTTGGCAGAGGAAATTTCAAGGTAGCCTAACATAGAATCTGTGGCATGGATATTAGTGTGGATATTATAGAAATCTACAATGAAAAGGAGCAAGTGAAGCAGAAGAAAATACAGAATATACAGTTTGGAGAAAAAGAAAGTACTATGAAGCTTAATAACATCTGAGTCAAGGCCAATGCTACCAGAGATGCTCTCTTTGATAAGGAGATTAGAATCATTAAGGGAAGCATCAAGAATTGCATTCTCACAATGGAAAGTATCTGCTCTGGGAAAGATCCCACCCAACTAAGCTTCCTTGTGAAAGGAAAAAGCCTAAGCGATTTTGTCCAAGAAAACTACAACTTAATTAGATAGAAGAGTTTATTTTACAGTTCCAGAGGGGTAAAAGACCAACATGGCAGGGAGATATGGTGGCAGAGATGGCCAGGCAGAAAGCTGAGCACTCACATCTTTGAGCATTCACAGGATACAGAGAGAACCACACTAGAAATGGGCATGGCTATATACCATCAATGCCTGCTCCAAATGACCTGCTTCCTCTAGCATGGCCATATCCCCTGAATGGTCCATGACCTTTCCCAAACAGTGCCACAAATAGAAGATCAAGTGATCAAATATTTGGAACTTTTCAAATATTTTTGGACATTTTCATTCAAACTACCACAATGTCCCATTTTAATTCCTTAATTTATGATTGTATGGCATTTTTTTCGTCTAATACTGAATGATGAAACTCTTATCGAAGTATTAATTATATACATACATACATATAATCTTTCTAAACTTTAGTCATTTAAGAACTATTATAATTTTAATTCTGTTCACTTCCAAGACTAAATATCAGAAGCCCAGTGAAGATATAGCTTACAATGCTCAGCTGTTCAAACTAAGTTTATATAATTTATGAGTGCTTCTCTTTTTAAATACAGATAAAAAAATTCAAATCTACCACAGCTAAGTAATGGACTTTCTCTGACAGCTTCAAGGGAAGCATAGGCTACCAATTATCATCTCCATGATGTAGCTGATTTATCCTTATCGAAGAGCCAGGAGAAGAATCAAAACAGTGATCACAGGTTTTCTGTGGAGTGATTGTGCCACTTTGTTTCAATTTAACAGTCACTCATTATTGATTAAGAAAATGTCACAGGAGCAAGTCGGTAAGACATCACTGTTTCTCTTCACTTTTTTTTTTAGAAGTTAATTTGAGGTGTTGTAAAAAGCAAAGGCAGAAAGAAACTCTTCAGGTTCAACACCTTTAATGAGCAAGAAAAAAAATTTCTTTCTCAAGTAAAGCATCTAATTAGACATATGGCAGACAAGGGACATAGATCAGAGAATGGTGATTTTTAAATCAAATTATAGATTGCATCTTGTTGTGAGGAGAACCAACAGCTCATTGAGGACGTTCCTTTTCTCACTAATAAGGAATTATCACTATCAAATACAGTTATACATCTGAAAATTTATATTTACCCAAGGGAAAAGATAGTCATTGAATTTGAGATGGAATATTGCTCCAAGAGAAATTATAAGGTTCTTACAAATTCTATATTTTACTTGAGAAGCATTGCTTTTGACATTACTCAAAAGCTATCATAGTTTGATAAACAGAAAAAGCAATATGCTTGATCAACATTACACATTCAGGTTGGTTACCACAAATGGTAGCAAATATTTACTAAGCTAATAGCTCAAGATTTTTTGCTAATAGGATAGTTTATAATCATTTTTCACTTCATACTCAAGTTTATAATTTTGAAACATTATTTTATTACTACAATAACAAAATTTATGCAGTTTTTGAAGATGGAAAAAGTAGATATGATAGTGCTAAACTTTATAAAGAATTGATTTTCAAATTTGGTGACAGGATATTTAAAAAACGTTATGACAGAAAATATATATTAACTATACTTAAATTGATAATTATTATATAAAAAAAAGATGATGGAAAATTTGACCATATGTGAAGTCACATGTGCTTAAAGTGGTACTCTGTTCCCTCCTGTCTCTAGGTTTCTGCCAGGACTCAGAGAAACTCTGACTTAGCCCAAAGTAAAATCAGAGTTAGAGGTCCCATTTCCCTAGGCCAGTGCTGTCTCCAGACTCCTAAAGAAACACTAAGAAACTCTAACTGATCTAGTGTGAAGTCAGGGGTGTATGACCTGGTTCTACATCAACTTTCTGTGACTTGTAGAAACTCTGACTTACTGTGAAGATAGATATATAGTCCAGTTCTGGAAGCCTTCATCTATCTATAAGCTTCTGTCAGGAGTAAAATACCTCTGATTGACAAAAGAACCAGAGATCTAATATCTAGCTCCCTACACCCTTGCCTTCCTCCAGGCCCCTTCTGGGACCACAGTAACTCCTGTTTGGGATCATATATTCATGACCTTATTCTCACCCCATTTTTAGTCTCTTTCTGGGACTCCTGGCTATCTAAATGACCCAGTGTGACATGAAAAATCTGTGATTCTATATTCTATGCCTTTGCCTGTCTCTAAAATGGTACTACCAGAGCCCATACAAACTCAACTGGCTAGTATGAGGTCAGGGACCCAAAACCCATGGTCATCTCCCTTCACACATCTGTAGGCTACTACTTTACCCATAGGAACTCTAACAGAATCTGTACGATGTTAATAGCCTATGACTTATATCTCCAGAACATACCCTCAGCCAAGATACACTGCAGACCTGTCTTCTAAAGACATATGTCAGGTTAAACATCATTCCAAGCACTTGCACACCTTTTTAGAATAGAATTTCAGAGGCTGAACCTTACCTCATGTTATTAAACATAGCAATTACATCTATGTTCACAAAATTCAGAGAAGACACAAATGCATGTCTGAATGAATTTAGTGAGGACCAAAATACACTCTTGAATGAATTCTAAAACAATATAAACAAATAACTGAATGAAATAAGGAAGTGAATTTGGAATAAGAAAATAGAATTCAGTAAAGAAGGAGAAATTCTAAAGTAAAACAAAATTGAAATGAAGACGGAAATGAACAAGAAAATGAAGAAGTCAACTAAAAGGCCCAATGGAAAGGTTACCCAGTATAGTATAATATGTGCAGAACAGAATTTCAAAGCTTTACAAAAAAGTAGAAGAATCAGTTAATTTAATTAAATAAAACTATAAAGTTACAAATAACACATGAACATAATATGCAAGATGTCCTGGTTAACTTGGTTGTCAAATTGACTGCATTTTCAATCAACTAAAATCCCAGCTACTGGCCAATTCTATGAGTGAATTTATTTCTTTTTTTGCAATTTTTTAACCTGATTTTTTAAAGAATTTTGTATATGAGTATTGGATTTGGATTAGTTACACCCTACCACTCTTCCCATGTCCCTTTACCTACTCAACTTTCTGTCCTCCCTATTGATTATTATGGTTACATATAAATGCATAAAGTTACAAATACACATATATAATGTAATGAGTACATTTCATGCCACACGTGTGTATATGTGTTTAAGGCAGCCCAATAGGAAATAGATAACTTTAAAAGGAGGTATTTTCTGAGAGAAACTGATTCTCTTCACTCAGCATCCATTGATTGCCTATAGCTCTTCATCTTGAAGTGGGAACCCATGAAATTTTTCCCAGTGGCATTGACATGTAAAATGATTTTGTTATTTTTAGCTCTTATACTTCCCTATCATGTATAGAATAAATTAATTAACAGCAGGTGTCGTGTTCCTCTATTTAATAGTCTTTCAACTCTCCTCTTCCATGATGTTACCTGAGACTTAATCTGCATTGTAGATATGTCACTAGGGCTGAACACCTCCCAGTCACTCATTCTCTGAATTTTTGACTAGTTGTGGAACTTTGTAATTGAGTGCATGTGTTACAAAAAGAAGCTTCTTTGATAAGTATTGAGAGCAATAATTGTTAATAGATAAATGGATATGTGTTTAGAATATAGCAAGAAATTACACTGGTCTATGAAAATGATAGATGTAGATTCTTCACTTGGGTTTATGACCCTCCAACAATGCATAGTTGGCTATGTTTACAGTACTATGCATGGAACACCACTTAATGAGGTGACCTTAAGTCCAATTAGATAGCTGTTGGTTACTCCATGATAAAAGTGCCACTATTGTACCAATAGAGATAATTTAGTGGTACAGTCATTGTTTTGATGGGACCCTTGATTGTCTTTCTACCTTGGAAGCTTATTTACCTTCTGTTATTATGAGAGTTAATCTTTGGGGATGATATTTTCAAGCCAGTTCCAGCTCATTGACTCCAAGTTCTGAAGTTTATCTGAAGTATATCTTGTCCTCAGAAAAATGACCTTTGCTTCACATTTTGGGGATCAATTGAGGGTGTGGCAATAGTCTATATTATTTGGGGAATTTCTTGGTTTAACTTGATCAATAACTTGAAGGAAGGGTTTCCTTGCCTAGCACTGTGTTGATTGTTATATTGACTTCAGCTAAACATATGCACACATGCATTCACATATATATTACATGTGTGGTTTTTGGTAGACTTATGAAATAACAATTTTCCTTTCGGTTTTTCACATCATCTAAGTATTATTTATCTCTCTTATTTTCTTCATCTTAAGAGTCCTTCCTCCTCACTATCAACTTAAATTACCCTCCATTGTCCACAGTTATCCATTAAGATCTGTGCCCTACTATCCCTCTATCTTGAGTGAGTTCCTTCTTTCCCCATTCACACTATTATTCCTTTCTACTTCCCTGACTCCTCTTGTAACTTCAGGTTTTATACTCACATCTAAGGATTTGGAGCTATGATCCACAAATGAGAGACCCTGTATTACTTACTTTTTGAGCTTGTGTTACATCATTCAGCATAGTAATTTCTAGTTCCATCCATTTGCCTGAAATTCATGATTTCATTTTTTACCACTGAATAGAACTCCATTATGTAACTGTACCACATTTTCATTATCCATTCATCACTTGAAGGATATTTCATTTATTTCTATTTCCTTTCTATTGTGACAAGAGCAGCAATAAACAGGGCCAAGTAAGGGCCAAGTAGTAGGATAAGAAATTCTTTTTGTATCTGACAAGGAGTGGTATAGCTGGGTCATATATAAGTTTTTTTTTTAGTTTTTTAAAAATTCTCCACAATAATGTATTTAGTGGCTGTACCAGTTTGTAAAATGGGATGACCCAGCCTAATTGTGAATGGTACCTTTCCAGTGTCAACCCAGAAAATAGAGATAGAAGAAATAAATTTTGTTCTTGTCCTGCTTACCTTCACTCTTAATGAGATGTTCATTCATCCCAATGTTGCCATTGCTTTATTCATTCACTGATACTAAAACCAGTTTCTTTAGGCTTCCAGAGTGATGACCAGAAGCTTTCCAGGAATCATCCAGTATTTCAGAACCAGATTTGTACTGCTAAGGCATTCAACCTCTTGAACTGAGGAACTATTGAATTCTTGGTCTCTCCAGTGTGAGAAAGCCATTGTTGGAATCGCCAGAACATATTCTGTAATCCAACTAAAAATATCTCCTTTTAATATGTATTTATTTTATTGGTTCTGTTTCTCTAGAGAATCTTGACTAATACACAAGATTTTTGAGATAGTATGGAAAGGTCAAATATTTGAGTTTGGGTCATTGAAAGGTGAGTGGAGAATTCTAGACAGATGCATAGAAAAAATTTTCAAAAAAATCAGATGAAAAAAAAATCCTTGAATCTCATGAAATGGAATCCTACCCAGATAGAAAATAGAGAACAGCAAATATACATGAGTAGTGAAGAAAGCTCTACATTGTACTATAATAAAAATACTGAAAATACAGAGATTGAAAATGGATTGAAAGCCAAAAGAGAGATAGGTTATATTACATACAAACGTGCGTCCATCAGAATAACAGTTCAATGGAAATATTAAAAGCCATTTTGAAAGATGTAGTTCAAATTCAGAAAGAACATAGCTGCAAATACCAGCTGCTATATCCAAACAAGCTATCTATCCAAATTTAAGGGGAAATTAAAACTTACTAGATTTGATCAGTTCTGGAATTCTGTAATAGTCTCCATCCATTGCCAAAACTTGTCTATAAATATGAATATACACATTTAGAATAAAAGTAAGAAATTATTAGCTTTTTTACTGGGATCTATGACCTCTCCAACTATGTGTATTTGGCCATATTTACAGTATCTCACATGAATTTTCTCCTATTGAAGGGACCTAAATTCAAATTAGCCAGCTGTTGATTACCCCCAAGATAAAATTTTCACAACTCTACCAATAATGATAGTTTGCTTTGCTAGTTATGGTTGTTTATTAGGCTTTACATCTGAGTAGGACCACTGATTGCCTTTTTCCCTTGGAAGTGTGTGTAGTGTCTGTGAGATCCTTAAACCTACTAGCTGATGTACAGAGAACAACAGGCTGCAGAGTGCTTACCCCTGAAGAAGACACCTAAACCTCTTCCTCCCAAGGCTCAGGGATCATCGTTCAAGAGGATTCAGAAACATTGTAAGAGCTGCGGAGAGCAGTGAATGAACACAATGAAACAGTTTTTCCAGATAGCTGGTCATTTACTCATAGGAACTCACAACAGTGGTGACAACATGCACAGTAGTATGTAAGCTCAAATCAGACAAAATCCTAGCATAATAAGGAAGTGGGAAAGAAATCTCAACCCAATCTAAGGGACTTTTGGCAATTGATGGCTGATGGGAAAGGGAAGACAATGTCTTCTGTGGATTGGACTCTTGGTGGGCCCAGTGGATGGATCTATACAGAAGGACATTTGGGGACACAAATCTGACTCTATAAAATGCAATATATATATATATATATATATATATATGAGAGCAAGTTGGAAAAGTGGTAGTCAGGAGTGCAGAAAGAGGAGAGGATCTAAATAACATCAAACTAAATGTATGAAAATCACAAATAATTCAATATTTTTTAAAATATATAGTGTAAAACTCTCCATGATTATAATAGGCCAAGCCACTTACAACTCCTATCCAAGCTTATGGAGACTATTGAAAGGAATACTGCAGAATGAAGGGGATGATAACCACATCCACAATCCTACAGGACAAAAAACAAACAAACAAACAAACAAACAACAAAAAAACCAGTACCAGAACAGTTGCTAAGCAAAAGAGAACTAAGAAAACAACAAATCCGAAAATGACAGGAATTAATACATAACTTTTAATAATAACCCTGAACATTAATGGTCTGAATTTCCCAATGAAAGTCACAGATTAAAAGATTGGAGCAAAAAATAAGATCCTTATTTTTTATGCCTCTTAGAAACATACCTCAACATAAAAGACAGCTAAAATACCTTAGGGTGAAAGGATAGGTAAACATATTCCAAGTAAATGGAACCAGGAAGCAAGAAGATGTCATTACCATAGTATCAGACGAAATAGACTTCAAACTAAAACTACTCAAAAGAGATGATAAAGAAGGCCACTTAATACTAATCAAGAAGACCTTACAGTTCTAAACATCCTGGGTATAGGTGCTCAAAGTTTCAAAATGCAAATACTACTAGATTTATGCATAGATTAACCTCAACACATTAATACTGTGTAACTTCAATACTTTACGTGCACTAAAACATATGTCATCCAGGCAAAAAGTAAAACATTGGAATTCAATGACACTAGAGTTCAAATTGACCTACTAAACATTTACAGAGTATTTCTTCCAGACACAACAGAATAATGATTCTTTCAGCAGCCCATGGATTATTGTAAATTAGGTCACATCACAAGTTTCTTCAAAAACACAATCAAGATTGATTAACCATTATCACACTAACCAAAAAAAGACATAGAAGATTCAGATTAGTGAGTAGAGATGATAAGCAAGACATTACAAGAGTCCTGGATGGAATTCATAAAATAATGACATATCCTAAAAATTTTACTCCAGCAAATTGGAAAACCAGAAAGAATTTGGTGAATTTCTAGATACATGCAACATATTTACATTTAGTTAAAAATTTTAAACACATCTATAATAAACAATATTAATGCAGTAATTATAAATCTCCTGGCTAGCTAAGGAGGTTTAGACATTTGATAAATGCTGAGAGTCAGTTTTCTTTGAGTTTGACCTTTGGAAGACCCACCACAGTATAAGGTAGTTTCCACACCCAAGAATGTTTTGGACACAATGGAAAGAAAAAAAGAACAGAAAGAAGAGTGAATAAAGAGGTGAGATAGATAGGGAAGAGTAGGGGGAGGGAATGTATGATAGAATACATTGTGTGAAGTTCTTCTATAATTTTAAATAGTATAAAAATTGCATATCTGATTTCATTACTATTTGAAAGTTACATTTTTATTTTATGGAAAAAATTCTCCTGACTAAAAATTCCCAGGTCCAGATAGATTCACTGAATAATTCTCTGATTTCTTTAAGAAGATCTAAAACTAATACTTCTCAGGATCTCTCTGAGGCCAAGATTATGCTGATACTAAACTGAGATAAAGATAGGACAACAACTAATTTAAAGACCAATCTCCATGAAAAACATAGATGAAAACATTCTAAATAAAGTACTTACAATCTGAATACAAGAAGATCTCAAAAATGTTATCCACTAGGATCAAGTTGCCATCATTCTAGAGATCCAGGGATGGTTCAACATGTAATTTAATAAATGTAATTCATCATGCAAATGGGCTTCAAAGCAAAAATCACATGATCAACTGAATAGATGCAGAAAAGACTTTTACAAAATCAAACATCTCTTCATGGTAAAACCATGGAGCTATTAAGGAGTGAGCATATCTCAACTTCGTAAAGGTTGTATCTGACAACCTCTCAATCAATATCACGTTAAATGTAAAAAAACAACATTACTATTAAAATCAGAAATAAGATAAGACTGTCTACTTACTCCACTGTTATTCAGTACAGTTCATGAAGCAAGAAGAGAAATAAATAATTGGAATATAAATAAGAAAGGAAGAAGCTTAAGTATCTTTATTTATAGATAATATGGTATATCTATAATATATATAAAAAAGAGAACCTTAGTTCTCAACCAGTAGCATCTTAGAGCTGATAAACACTTTTAGGAAAGAAGTCAGATACAAAATTAATGCAAAAAAGCAGTAGACTTTTCATATACCAATGGAAAACATACCGAGAAGAAATCAAGGACATAATCTCTTTCACGATACTTTTTTAAAAAGGTAACTTGGACTAAACTTAAGTACAGAAAACTTTTAAAATGAACACTTTAAGCCAAAAAAATGAAATTAAGGAAGATGGTAGAATATGGAAAGATTTCCAATGCCAATGGATTGAATTGGAAGAATTAATACTGTGAAAATGTCCATTACATCAAAAGCAATCTACAGATCCAATGCAATATCAACAAAATTCCAGTACCATCCTTCACAGAAACAGGAATAAAATCTTCGAAATTCATATGGAAGCACAAACGATGCCAGATAGCAAAGGAAATCTGAGCAAAAATAGTAAATCTAAAGGTATCATTATACCTGGTTTCAAGTTATACTATATAAAGAGTCATAGTAATAAAAACAACATGGTTTAGGCATAAAAACGGGCACCTAGATTAAATGAATAGAGACCCTGATATAATCCCATACATGTTCAGCCACCTAATATGTGAAAAATGTCAAAAATGCACCCTGTAAAGAAGATAGCATTTTCAACAAATGATACTGGGAAAACTGGATATCTACTTGCAAAAGAATTAAATTTGATCCTCAGTTCTCATCCTTCACAAAATCAATTCCAAATAGGCAAAGATCTTAACAGACACATTGAAACACTAAAAGTATTAGAGGAAAAAATTAGGGAGCACATGTGACCAGACAGGCATATGTAAAGACTTTTAAATTTACTAAGGTTTTTCAGAAATTAAAGTTGACAACTGATAAAAAGCATTTTATAAAATTAAAAATCCAACAATATGGAGCTTGAGAGATAGCTCACAGTTAAGAACACTGGATGCTGTTACAGAGGACCTGGGTTCGAGTTCCAGTATCCATATGGCAGCTAACAATTGTCCATAACTCCAGTTCCAGGGAATCCAACACTGTCTTCTTACCTCAGCGTGCAGTGCATGACACAGGTGCACTTACATGTATGCAGTCAATAAACTCATACACATAAAATAAAAATAACAAATAGAATATTAAAAAATCTATCAATAGAGTCAACAGGTAAGCTAAAGAATAGAAGAAAATTTTTCCCAGGTGTGTATCTGACAAAGGGTTAATATCTAGTGTTAGTAAAGTATTCAAAAACCAAACAATAAGAAAACAAACAACCAAATTAAAAAAAAAACAATCAAACAGGCAATGCATCTGACAGAATTATCAAAAAAGAGATACAACTGGGTAACAAACATATATTAAAATGTTAAAAACCATTAGGCATTAGCGAAATGCAAGGTAAAACTACTTTGAGACTGCATTTTACCCTAATCATATTGGTTATCAAGAAAAAACAAAGACTGTAAATGGGAGGATGTGGGGGAAAGAAGAATATTCATTTACTACTGGTGGAAATGTAAACTGGACATCCATGTGCATTATTGCTCTGTTCACAAAAGCTAGGAAAAAATACACTGAGTGAGGTAACTCCATCCCAGAAAGATATACACAGTATATATTCTTTCTCATATGCAGATTCTAAATTCAAAGTTGAAGATTTATGTGTTTATGCGTTTAAGTTGGATTGGTTATCTATAGAAGCCAGAAAATAAGAAATGAACCATGAGAGTTGTATTTATGGTGGGGGTCTTTTTGGGGAGAAGAGCACAAAGCACATATGATTTGAAAGTAGAGGGGAAGAATTCTAGACCATTAGATAACAGTTTCTGGGAAGAAAGTAGCGGAATTTGGGGGTGGACAATAGGTGTAAATTTAGACAGGAACAAGAAGTTCAGGTGTTCTTTTGTACACTAGGGAAACTTCAGATAACAGTAAATTCACTGTGAACCCTACTTAGATTCTAATTAAGATTGGGCTAAATCTGTTCTTATTACTTAGTACTGCAACATCTATTAAAATGCTGTAACATTCTAAGTCATAATTTTCTCTTCTGAAAACTCACATAATGTTACCTATCTCATAGTGTTGGAGTAGGAATTAAATTAGACAGTTAAGACAAAGAACATAGTACAGTATCTGGAACATAGTGTAATGGCATCTACTGTTATAAGCATTCTTCTCTAACTTTCCCTCTTCCTCAGAATCCGCAAGGTTCTCTTTTTTATAGCAGTACACTTTATTATTTCTTTACATGTGAAATCTCCCTAAACTCAGTGAAATTATTATCAGTGAGTTTTCAGAAGAACCAAATGTGCTACCTGGCATACAAAATACT
Source organism: Eospalax fontanierii (assembly GCA_035773235.1). Taxonomy (NCBI): domain Eukaryota; kingdom Metazoa; phylum Chordata; class Mammalia; order Rodentia; family Spalacidae; genus Eospalax; species Eospalax fontanierii. Next base: position 129,662,355 of record CM069525.1, on the reverse strand, counting down.
GCGGTACAATTTTCATTACAACTGTACTAGAACACCTGTTAAAAGAAGCATGTTTTTACCACTGTTTGTCCAGGATTTCAGGCTATGTCTATTTTCTTTTTTTGTTAATAGTTTTCTAGTCTTAGACCTAATGTCACTTTTAGTACTCTTAAATACTGACACTCCCAGTTGGTCCCTCCTAGCAGGATTATCTTCAATATCTAGTAAATCTACTCTACACTCTACACTCAGAGAAAATATTTTCTGTTTGAGGAAATATTTAAGTAGGGTAAGAATTAAATATGAGATGCATGTAGATAGTGAAGAAGTTGGATTCTCAACTATAGCTTCTTGAGCTGAATTTATAAAGATTAAATGACTTTGGCCTAAAATCTCATCTTATACAAAGAAGGTCAAAGCATATGGCTTGTCAAGCAATGCAAGCTGCCTTACCATTTTAGAAACAGAATAGAGGCTTTATTAACATATAGTTATTTCTAAAGGCAGTTCTATGGAATATATGTGCAAATAGCAATAAATTATTATGTAGTCCAGAGGAATTCTTACACCTATTGGTGAGTCTAGAATAATATTTTTTAAGTATCTTTCAGTAAGTGAAAATATTCTCTTCACTATAAAAGTGAGGAAGGGGGACTGGAGAGATGTCACAGCATTTAAGAGCACTGGTTGATCTTACAAAGGATCCAGATTCTATGTCCAGCACTCCCATGGCAACTAACAACTGTCTGTAGTTCCAACTCCAGGGGATCCAAATCCCTCTTCTTACCTCCACAGGTAATGCATGACACAGATACACCTACCTACATGCAAGCAATAAACTCATGTACACAATATAAATATAATTAATAAAATATTTTAAAAGCATAAGGAAGTCTTTGAATTGGTCATAAACCCATAAATATTTTAATGATGCTGCTTTATGCCAATTATATGAAAAATATTTAACAAAGATGCTTAAATTTTCAATGATCATGTCCTCTAATATTATGGCTTGAGTCCTCAGCTAAATGATCCATTTTGACTTTTAAATATATATATATATATATATATTAAATAAATATATACATATATATATACATATATATATATATATATATATCCTTGGATAGGATCATATTAAACCTTACCCACCCATGGATCAAGGAATATTATTGAAAGCTGGAGTGGAAAGACAGTAAGAGCCACGGGTGGTGCAGAATTGATCCCTCGTCAACTTGACACACAAATATATCACTTTAAACCACAAGCCTTTCATTTCTTACCTCCACGATTTCATGTTAATATTAATATTACATCATAAAACAGTAAAACATAAAAATCCCAAACTCTTTAAAAAATTCAAACACTTTAAAAATTCAAAGTTAGGCTGGAGAGATGGCTTAGTGGTTAAAAGCACTGATTGCTCTTACAGAGGACCTGGGTTCGATTCCCAGGACCCACATGACAGCTAACAACAGTCCATAACTCCAATTCCAGGGGATCTGATGTCTTCTTCTGACCTCCTTGGGCATTGCATGACACAGGTGCAGTTACACACAAGTAGGCAATACACTCATACATATAAAATTTAAAAAATATTTTTAAAAATAAATAAAGGTTCAAAGTCTCTCTTAAAAGTCCCTTAACTATGGGCTCCTGTAAAATCAAAAATAAGTTAAGTACTGTCTTATTTCAAATGGGAAGATCTGGACACACTTAAGCAAAACCGAAGTCCAGCAAACTAGCTCAAGGCTACACGTCTGGGATTCACTCACAATCTTCTGGGCTCCGACAGGTTTCAGCAACTTAATTTCTCTGGCTCTACCTTCCACAGTACACTCAGCTTGTCTTGCAGTCTCAGGCCAGCTCTTCTCCAAACATGCCGCTGCCCTTGGTGGTGGCCCCATGTTACTGCCATCTCCGATGCTATGGGGGTCTCATCTGTAACTGAGGCTACACCTTCACCATGGCCTTTCCTGGCCTCAGCTACTCTTCATGACCCCTTAACACCTTCAAGGCTAATACCATATAAAATACTTTTAGACATTATGAAGTCCAGCTTCCTGCCCGACTTAGAGCTTTGGGGACCTCTGGATCACAGCTTCTATGAACTGATCATGAGGAAATACTTCCCTGAGGATTTCACTTTGATGCCAATCTTGTTACTCACAGCTGATTTTCAGCCCCAGCTAACCAGCATCATTTGTCCCAGTAAAGTGCAAATGGTTTCACTTCCAAAAAAATCTTAATGCCATGCAAACATCCCTCATGGAGTTTTGGCTTTCCTTTGAACCTTCACCATCATCCATGTTTCTGTTAAGGATATCTGTTCCAAGCTCCACAGCAACAGCTCACTAAACTCAGAACACTCAATAGCTTTTTCAGTCCAAAGTTCCAAATGTTTCCACAATCTTCCCCAAAACAACATGGTCAGGTCTGTCACACAACAATATTTCATTAATGGTACCAAATTGTATTCTAGTTAGCTTCCTTTTGCTGTGATAAAAACACTGATCAAAACCAACTTGTGGAGAAAAGGGATTATTAGACCTACAACACAGTCCATCATCAAGAGAAGCCAGGGCAAAACAAGGGTAGGATCCTGGAGTACAGATCACGGAAGCACACTGTATACTGGTTTGCTCCCCTGGCTTCAGTTTAGCCTGCTTTCTCATACAGCACATGATCACCTGCCCAGGGATGGCACCACTCACAGTTGGTTGGGCCTTCATACATCACTCAATAATCAAGAAAATGCCCCCACAGACATGGCCAAAGGCCAATCCAGTGGAGGAAATTCCTCATTTGAGATTCTGTCTATCTGGGTGTGTCAAGTTGACAAAAAAAGTTAACTAGTACAATGACCATAGAGAAATAGAGTCCAACAGGCTTCTAGGAACTTGCTCATATGAACTTAGTATAATGGTGACAGCATCTGTAAGATCCTAACTCAAACTCAATCAGAAACAGAATAGCATAGAGCTGGAGAAATGAGCATGAGGCTTGATCGTTTCTGGGTGAGAGGAGAATCAATCTTCTTTAAAGGAGCAACATTAGATAGGCTGACAAGACTTCAGTGGATGAACTCACACCAAGGTTCATCTGGATCCACACACTTTACTCAATCAATAGGCCTTAACACACATGAGAGAGTGCATGAAATCTGGTGGGAGAGGCTATGGGGGTTGCATATAAGGGCAAGGTCTAAATATGATTAAGATGTATTGGAGATTCACAAAAATACATTGAAAGTAAAATAAAATCCATTTATATATAAAATTAATATAGAATATACATTATCCAAAGTAACTTTGGAAGACAATAAGCTTTCTTAGTCACACAGAATTTAGAAAGATGATATGAAGTGCTAAGATTAAAAGGAGTATTAATAAAAATAGCTATTTGAGAAGAAATAATTCTTAGTTTCTTAGACAAGATAGGAAGAATAATGAGATTAACAGTATTCAGTGAAAATGAATAAGTCAAAATAAACATGATATACTCTTCTATGGTCAAAATAAAGTACCTAACATCTTAGACTTTATATTTAATGAACATGTCCTCAACACATAAATTATGTACACTTTATTAAAAAGTAAGATTTTCTGTTACAAGTTCTCCCCATAAAAGAATATGGAACTTGAACAATCTACAAAGCCTCTTATTCTCCTTAGGTTGACCAATTGTGACTCTCTGTGTTTATTTTCATCTGTTGCATATAGAAACTTCTCTGGTGAGAGTTGAGAGATGCATTAACATATGGGTTTAACAATAAGTCACTAGGAGTCAGTTTAATACTATGTCTATTTAGGAGAATAATAGTAATAGGTTCTCCTTATGACATGTAACATGTCTAGTCTCTTCAAACCTAAGCCAGACAAAAACCCAGCATAAACAGAGGAGGTAGGCAAGAAGCATCAGCCATAGATGAGAATCTATTAGCAGTTGATAGATACTGAAAGAGGGTGGCTCAGTATTCCTTAATGGTAGGTTGATGGGACTCTAAGGAATAGACCCACACTCAAAAACATTTGAATAACATAGCTCAGATTAAGATAATTAGGACAATAATGAAGGACATGAAAATCAATCTCTTACAGGAGTGGGATTCTTGTTCAGTTAACAAGGCTCCAGCAAATTGACCCACACAGAAGGACATTTGGGGACACAAGTTAGACTCTGTAGGAATATATGTGCATGTGTGTATAATAGAGTACATGAAATTGGACAGGGCTTATTAAAGAACAGGAAGGGGATCTAAATACAATCAAAATGTATCATATGGCCCCAGTGGGTGAGAAGTATTCGCTGTGGCAGGAGTTCAACCTTAGCTCTAACTGGCCTCTGTTGCTGTGACTTCTCAGAGGGCCCTGGTAGCCAACTGAGGCTGGCTGTTCAAGTGGGCCATTGAGTTGCGCAGGCTGAGAGGAGGCAGCAGGGGCTTAAGTCATTGTGGAAGTGGACTGGGAGACTCATTCTATCCAATCAGTTACTTGCACAAGCAAGAGCCTCATACCAGTGTGCAAAAGACAGATGAAACCCTAGTGGAGAAGCATTGCTCAGATCTTACGTTAGGTTTCCTGAAATAGATTCCTATGAACCATTAAATCATGTACATGGCAGGCAATACCATCTCCATCTTCCCTACTGTGATGGTGTGTATCATAGGCTGGCAACCTATTCACGCATTTATAGTCATTTCAAGTACTTTCAAGATGCTAGAGAGTCAAGTCAGAACTTTCTTCAGGGTTTGGTCTATATCACTGGGAACCTGATGGGTTTGCAATTGACTATTTACAAGTGCTAGTTGATGGGATTGTTGCCTACCCATACATCAGATTGTCTAGCCTTTATTGAGCCCACTTGGATAACAGAGGTCAATGGTAAAGGATTACTAAAGCCTGGGTATACAGGCTTAAGTTACTTCCTGTTTAGGCCTCGTGGCTCCAAGTATATTCACTTTGAAAATAATCACTCATGCTTAAAAGATCCAAAAAGTTGGCTGTTCTCCATAGTGAGAAAGCAGATCTTAAAAGGACAATAAGCATATTCCAAACTTGTGACTTAATGGAGAAAACTTTATTGATGTTTACAGTACAAAGCAAATAAATAAAACTAGAATTCTAGGACTGGAAAGATGACTTAACGGTTAAGATACTGGCTCCTCTTGCAGAGGTCCTAAATTTGATTCCCAGCACTGACATGGTGGCTAATAACTGTAACTTCAGTTCCACTGGAGTCTGGCGCCCTCTTTTGACCACCATGGGCATTGCACAAGATGTGTGTACTTATATACATCCAAGCAGTATACTCACATATATAAAATAAAATTTTTTTTAAAAAATAATTCTATGTATATAAAAGAATAGTGTCTGCTAAATCAAGGATCGTAGCAGCATCTCCTTTTAATAAATTAAATGGTAAAGAACAATATTATAAAAGGTTGCACAAGTTCCCCTTAAATCTATTTTCTTTAATAGTTCATTTCTATTTATTACAAGTTGAAACAAAAATTCTATTCCAGAAGATGTGAGAAACTAATTCTGAATTCAAATTATACATGATGAAAAGAACAATAAAACAGCAAAAAGAGCATATAAAATAGATTGTATGAAATTCACAAAAAAGGTCTAAAAACAAAATGAAACAATAAAGAAAACAAATGAAGAATACTAATAAAGAACATGAAGCCAGGGGAGTAGTAATGGGGAGGGAGAGGCGAACAGGGGATTTGAATGTGATCAAAACACACTGCATGAAGCTAATAAATCGATAAAAATATTTTCCTTTTTTTCTATTTTACGTGTATGAGTGTATTGCCTGCATGTTTATAATTCATCTATATTGTGCAATGCCCATGGAGTTGGAAGAGGGCGTCTGATACTCCGGACCTGGAGTTAAGACGGTTGTTAGTGACAATGTGAGTGCTGGGTTTTGAACCCAGGTTCTCTGCAAGATCAGCTGGTGCTCTTAACCACTAAGCCAGCTCTCAGCCCACAATAAAAAATATTTAAAAAATTTTTTAAAGAATAAGGAATCTTAAGAAGGAAAATTAACTCAGTGAGAAATAATGAAAATGACAAACGACCTGACAAATGACATAATGCATACAAATCTGTGAACTAATATTGATTATAATTTTTTAATGCAGTCTCGTTTTAAATACTTTTTTTAAAAAAATTGGAACTAAGATCCATTTACCTAGGCATGACTGAGAGTCAGTTATCCTTTTTAAAATATTTTATTCATTATTTTTATTTTATTTAATGTGCATGAGTATATTGCTTTCATCTATGTAATTGCACCCGTGTCATGAAATGTCTGTGGAAGTCAGAAGAGGACACTGAATCCCCTAGACCTGGAGTTACAGACAGTTGTTGGCTGCCACATGGGTGTTGGAACCTGAACTCAGATCCTCTAAAAGACACTCAGTTCTCTTAACTGTTGAGCCATCTCTCCAGAGAGTCAGTTATCTTTAGTGGTGTGATGCCTGATAGGTTCATCAGAATCAAGGAGATAGACTCTTACCCAATAGCATTTGGAAAACACAAATTAGATTCAGTAGATCTTTTTAAAAAAGAAAAATATTATCTGTGCAAGTTCCATGTAAGCTCAAGCTAGACAAATCCCAGCATAGATGTGGAGAGGTAGGTAAGAATCATCAACCCTATCTGAGAAACAATTGGCAACTAATGGCAGCTGGGAGAGGGAGAGTCATTTTGATTTAAGAGTGAGAGTCGAAGTGCGTGCAAATGGGGAGGGGATCTAAGTGCAATGAGAATATACTGTATGAAATTCACAAAATTCAATAAAAACATTCAAAGTAAAAAAGAAAAAATATATTAGTAGAGGACAGGAAGTAGGGGATAGAACTAGGGGATAGCATGGTGGGAATGAGATCTGAATGTGGAGAAAATATATAAAATTCTCAAAGAATCAATAAAAAATTAATAACAAAACAAAAAAGAACTTAAGGCATACAAGTGAGAAAATGTTGAAAGTCTAAAAAACTATCCATAACATCAACATAAAAATAAACACTCTCACCTCTTTAACCAATAGAGTGATGATTATCAACATTAATGCTCCTCTCTTTCTCAATGATCCTTGAGCCTTAGGAAGCAAGGGTTTAATATAGGTATCCCAGTCAGGGCTAAGAATTCTCAAAAAAAATCAATAAAATATTTTTAAACAGTAGAACTGATGAATGTGTGTATGTATGTGTAATGTTTTTATTGAAATTTGTACAATATACTTTGATGATATTTAAATACTCTTCTCTAGCCACACCCCTCAGGGCCCTGCCCAATTTACTCTCTTATATAATATGGCCTATAAGTCTTACTTGTGTCCCCAAATGTCCTTCAGTATGGGTCTATTGGCCCACCAAGATTCTTCAACTTGTAAGAACCACCCCCCACCCCCGCCACCAAGCAGCAATTAATTGTCAAAAGTTCCGGAGATTGGGTTGGGATTTCTGTGGCAGCATTTTCATAAGTTACTTAACATAAACTATGTATTTGTGATGGTTTGAATGAGAATGTCCCCCCAGGCTCTAAGTATTAGGATATTTTGTCCCCAGTTGGTAAAGCTGTTTTGGGAGGTATTAGAAGGTGTGGCTATGCTGGAGGAAGCACATCACTGGGGATGGGCTTAGAAAATTCCTAAGCCTTGCTGGAGCTCCAGTTGCTCTCTGCTTCCTGTGCCTGCTTGAAGATGTGAGAGCTTAGCTTCTACGTCTATTCTAGCCACCTCTGCCAACATGTCTCTCCACAACAATGGACTCGAGCCATAAGTTAAATAAACTCTTACTTTTATAAGTTCCCTTGGTCAGTGTTTCTATCACAGCAATAGAAAGCAAACTAATACAGTACTATTTTAGGATGCTTCTAAATATATATTGTATCACTTTAATTTTCCATTATTTTGAGCACAATGCTTGACAGAAAAGAAAATTAGGGGAGGAAGTATTTATTTTGGCTCGTGGTCTGAGGACTTCAGTCCATCATGGTGAGGCATACATGGTGGTATCAGTGGTATCACTTCCTTCATAGCAGCAAGATCATTTGGTAGATGTCGTTCACATCATGGTGGATCAGGAAGAACAGAGCTACACCGGAACCAAGGACTGGGTAACCTTTAAAGGTCTACCATTAGTGGCTTGTATCTACCAGTTAGGTTTCAACTACTAAGGGTTCCACACCCTCCCCAAATAATACCACCACATAAAAGAAGCATTGAAAATGTTAGCTTATGGGAGACACTTCAAAGTCAAATCATATCAGAAGTATTCAAAAGCAAACAAGGACAGAATGTAAACCTGAAGAGTGTTCAATACCTTGGAGAAATCAGGATACATCAGAGGAACACAATGATTGCTTCAATAGTAGTGGAATGGTTCTGATTCGTAGTGGGGTGATGAGCTCACTACTGCTTGCTTTATTAATATGCTTCCTACATTGCATAATTAGTATTTACCTTTTTGATATTATCAATTTTCTTTTGGGCAGTAGATACGCATACTAACTAAAAGCAAGCAATTTGGGGTAACATTTAAAATCTCACCTTTGTAAATATAACTCTTCTTATTTGTTTGACAATATTTTGAAAAGACAACACAATTAAATCTCCTATAGTTCAAAATCTTTAATATTTAACCATATAACTTGTGTTCTCACAAGATATGAAGACATGACAGTTTTGAACATAGTACTGTGTGCAAATTTCTACATATCTCCATTTAAGGATTAACTTGAATTAAGACTGGCCAAAAAGAAACACTTTATCCAAACGTATTTCAACTTGCTCACTGTAGATTTTATTTTTAAATGAGTACAATATTTTTTTCACTGAGTATACACTATTTTGAAATATATATTGGAAGCAGAAATGTTAAAGGTAATAGTACAAAATTATGTTCAAGAAAGCAAGAAATATAAGAATAAAATTAAAGGCAAAGTTAAACTGAAATAATGTTGTGTCAACAAATATTCAAGTGTCATCTCTTTAGAACAAGTTTTTTGAAATTTTAATAAAGTTTAGTTTGTCCAAACCAACTGTTACTGTTTTTCTTTTTCTTGTTCCTGGTCAAAGTCATTTATCAATTTTTTAAGGTAAAGCAGCTTGTTGTAAAGAAACACACATCTATCTCGTTCTTCACAAAAGTTAGGATTAATCTGTCTCATTTTCTGATATTCTACTGAGATTATTTTCGTAATGTCCTGGTACTCTTTTGATCCTGGAGAAAAGATTTTTCTTTCTGAATCTAAGTCAATGATTGGTGTACATGAAATCTGAAACTTCTCATACATGGCCTGATATTCATTATAATCTTCTCGGAACTCTTTCTCATAACACTGACGTTGCTCAGAAGGAACTATAGGGGAATAGTTAGCCAAACACTCTGGAATCCCAGGCACAGAACAATTCTTCCCAGAGTCAGCAAACACTTTTTTAGGTGCTTTGTTGGAATTTGAATTTGCACTTTCATCCTGCTTTCTAAAGCATATCTTCTGTTTATCTGTTATGTCAATGTTGTAATTTGGGATAGAGGTTTTGCGTTTTGCAAATGTACATTTGAACTTCTCAGGCATGAAATGTTGTACTTCCATTGGTTTTGTATACTTTGTTTGAACTGAAAGAGAGGGTGATACTTCCAAAGATATGTGTTTACTCATCTCTCTCTCAGATATTCTACTGTCACGGCTTATTCTATCACATGCTTGTTGAGTGCCAGGTCTTTCTGGAGCACTACAAACATTACGGTTGGATTTCACAAGCAGAGGGGAATTTGTCATGGGCAGGTGGGCTGTAGACAATGTTGTTGGGACATATTTGGTAGTAGTTGCAGAAGATGTTGGAATTAGAGATTTCTCACTGTTACTGTTCAAGTAATCATATGATGTTGACTGTACTGAAGAATTTGGAGGAGACATTCCAACTTTGTTTTTTGTTAAAGTCTCAATGCCAGCTAAATGGAAATAATGATCCTTAGAAGATGACAGATCATTTGTGCTAGAAGCTGCAGTTGATTCTTGGCAATTGGTATCCATAGTAGCATTGTGAAAACGACCTAGTTTTCTTGAAAGCACCAAATCCAGTGACTTCTTATCTTCTTCACTATAGCCAGGCCAGTCTCTCTGGACCTCTTTGAAGATAGAGTCTTTTAATGTATAAGACAAAGTGGTGGCATTTAAATTGGCTACCTGCAGCAAAATTTTTCCCAGAAAGTTGTTGTCAATTATTTTGATGCCATCTTTTTGCAGTTGAACAAGAAGCTCAGATTTCTTATAATCTTTCAATGCCAGTAAATGAATCACCCTGTCCTTATATGGCCATGTGTGGACACTGTTGCAAACCCGTGACTTTCGAATTGTGTATGCAGTGTTGATAGGGGTAGTTCTTTTCCTTTCTGTTGCTAGATCTGGAACAAAATGAAGGACTTTCCTAACTGGCGTTTTTTTCTGCACATATGATTTTCTAATGTTTTTCCATGTATTACAAGATTTCTCTTCTGCTTGTGTCATTTTGGGTGGAATCATCTGGGAAGAGCTGCTTGCTCTACACATGTTCATTTTATCTTGAATTGGTTGCAGGCAGCTTAATTGTGAGCAACCTAAATATGACATATTCTGTTGTTGGAGATTGCCAGTTTTGTCGTGATGATTGTCATTATTCACATTTGACAATAGAAAGTTAAAGTTTCTCATGTCAGTCGATGAATTCTTTGGTGAGATTTTGGTAAGCCTTTGAAATCCTTGAAACTGAGAAACTTGAGGGGGTAATGAATTCTTATATTTCTGGTATGAAGTACTTGGCTGGAATATTGGTTTTGTAAGTCCCATGGTCAGCCTGTTGGAACTGCCTTGACCTTGCTCCATGCCATCCGCCTCCTTCACAGTTGTCTGTCCTTCCTGGCATAACATTTTCCCTGTAGCTCTGCCCCCAAAGGCAGCCTGATTGTCATATCTGTAAAAATCAATGTTTAAACATTAATGCTTTTTTTTTAGGAAAAATTACCTTCCTTTATAATAGTCTGCTAATCGTTCTATTATTTTTATAAAAGTATACTTACAAAATATATTATCCTATTTTGACAGAGAGAGATACCTGACTGAGGAAAATTTTGAAGTGGTAAAAGAGGCTATAAGATTCTAATTACTTAACTTTTATCTTTTTACTTTCTCTTCAGGAGGAACTGTTAGCTCAAACTGCCAATGTTTAAATTATTCTCTGGGTTCACTATGTAAAACTCATCTTCCCAGAAATTCAACACAAAGTAACACTACTTGCTAGTGGAATCAAAAATCTATACAAACGACTGGAGACTGGAGGAGGAGTCCATATGACACAACGAACATTAAATCTTCTTTATTAGATACATACAGCTGTTTAGTCTCTTATGGGATCAGAGCCTGGTCTATCCACACAGGCTCTCATTTGAGAGCAAAACACATTCTTTGGATTAATAATAAAGGAAAAGCAAATAATTTAGAGATGATTATTTTTCATTCTTAAATTACTAAACAGAACTAATAAAGGCAACTGACTTGCTTCTCATTAGTTCATGCACATCCATTATTCTGCTTCTTTGTACTCTTCCTCCAGAGGATCTTTACAGGATTATAAATTATCCAGATCGTAATGTATAGCATTGCTCATGTTGAAGGAATTCCTGTAGCTTGGCTTGTTACAGGTAGAAATTTAAACAGAGAATGTACATAGATTCCCGGGAATCCATTCTTATCAATTTTACCCTAAAATTTAACTATATATAACTTCCATGTTTCCTCCCCATACTCCTATCTTATTGTTGGACATTCCTGTCTTAGTTGATGGCATTACCTTCTACCTAGTCTCACAGATTTAAAAATTCTGTCATTTTCAGTATCCTCTAAAACATACTTCCACTATTTTTTTTGTGAAAACATGTAGTCACCTATCAGTTTCATTCAGACAGTAGATAGTTATGGAGCACCTGTCATGTACCATCTATGATACATGACTCTTAGTAGGTATATTACAATCAACAGAAGAGAAACAAATAAAAAATATCTCTTGTCAAGATATATACATTCTTAAAATCTTTTAGTGTATAACATCTTAAATATTTTCTTCTCCAATCCAACATCAATTATCATAATGAGGCTGAAAACCTGTACCATGTACTTCCTTCAATGTTATTGACTCCTGTAGCCCTTGTTTTCTGGTCTTCAATAATATTTTGCTTTGCAAGAAAGATTAAAATTAACTTTACAATAGGTAATGGGTCTCATTATTTTAAGAACAAAATAGTACTCATTGACGTGCAATATATGATCACTCTTGTTTAGCACGCATTTTATTTTTAAGTCTGTGCCATGTATCTACAAATGGAAACTATCTTTCCTGTTTTCTGGCTGTGACCTCACCTTTGTTGTCCATCATTCATTCATTTGATAACCTTTCTTTCCATTAATGTCGTTCTTCTCCATAATCATTTTCTGCATTTTTCCTCTTATTCATTTAGAGTGTCTTTCCATAACCATTCTATTTAAGATGGTTCTCTGGCATTTAAACTCACTCTAGAACTCTCATTTTATTACTTTGTTCAAAGTAAATTTACTTCCTGAAATAAGATTAAACTTAATTTATGTTCCATGTAAGACACATCCACCAGGATAGGAGGTTAATAAGGGTTTGTGTTTATCATTTTTCACACACTGCTGTATCTCCAGCAGCTAGAGTTATGCCTGGTACACATAGGAAGTGGTACGTACTCTTGAAAAAATTAATATAGCATTCTATGTATTTTAAATCTCACTCTTGATAGGATTACCTTGATAAGTTTCTATTCAACCTTAGAACTCCAGTTCAAATGTTATTCATTTTTAGGTATCTCTCAGTTTAGGGAGAGATTAATAATTTGCTTCATTGTCATTTCATTGCACTTTCTATAATCTTTATGAAAATTATCACATGCTACATCATCATTACTTACATTTTTGTCTGCTCCACTATAATCTTTGCACCCATAGAAACTACTGCATATTCAATCTTTCTGACCTTATTTTGACCCCAGTCCACACTCTACAACCAAGAAATGCATAGCAATGGCACTTTCTAAATAAAAATATAATGACTAGTAATACCTTTGCACTTCTACAGTCAAAGATATGTCACTACCACATAAATATTGAATGTATCAATATCAAAGAGATATTTCATTATTCCTTAATATTTTTCATGTTTCTATTAACTTGACAGTATATTTTGATTTTAAAAAATGTGAAAGAACTGATGCAGAATGAACATAAATATCTTCCCAAGAAAACCATTGAAATTTGTGCAAATTTGTCCAGCAATAGAATATTCTAATGCATATACCTAATATTGACTTATTACTCCTGAAGATCCCTAGTAAAAATAGACTAAATAAATCTGCTTTTCACAGTCTATGTGTATAGCATGTTGGATACTAAAAACATTGTTCCAATGATAGTCTTAATTCCATCAAAGAGATAACAACAAAATGAGTTTGAACAAGACACTGGTAAGAGGGGGATTGTTGTGACAAATGTATACAATTATTTTTGTATACATAATACTTAAAAACATGAACATTTCCTGACCACCAAGAAAGAAAATGAATACTATATCTCATACTCTTTTGAATTGCTACATATATTTCATAATATTGCAATAAAAACTTCAGCAGGACTTGTGTTTGAATATACCAAAACTATTCTGGAATTCAGCTATAGGAACGAAAAGAATTTCACAAAAGAGATTAGCAACATAGAGTTTCTCTATCTAATAATATAACTTGAGCAACAGCAATTAACAGATTAATGAACTACTAGGAGAGATAAATAAATAATGGATGAAAGTGACTAGAGATCAAAAGACCTGCATAAGATCAAGCCAGTCAACAGTCTATCATAGAATGAGAAGGGGTTTATGAAACCCCATCCCTGACTGAGGAGTTATGGACAGCTGATGGCTTCTAGAAGAGGAAGACTTGGTTTCTCAAAGGTTGTGGCTTCTGGTATGTTGACCATGATCCACTCTATGACCCCATACTTAGAAATATATGGACAGCACAACTTGGAGTCTATGGGTTATGAAAAAAGAGGACATAAAGTAGGGGGTGGTTAGGGAATATAGTGTGGATCTGGGAGGAGTTGGGCTGAATATGATCAATATACATTATATGAAATTCTCAAAAAATTAATAAAAATACATTTTAAAAATAACTGGTTTGCATGAATTTTAAAGGTAAGTACTCAAGTTATTGAATACCATCCTAATATTCTTATTTACATGGTGGACAATAATATATTACATTAAATATGTGAAATTGCTGTTATATTTGAAGTGGTATAGTTTATGGTATTTAATGTTTACTTCAGAATGCACTATGAGATTAGATAAGAATAAGAAATCAAACATTTCCACCACTAATACTTAAAGGTTTTTATATGATTTTGCCCCACACAGTCATATATGAAAAGCTACTTTCTGATTGATAGGGTATGCTTTAATAATATATCCTGGAAGACCAAAAGTGGTGAGTGATCTCTCTGTGGTCCATTTTATAAGGACACTAATCTAATGTATGAAGACTCATTCTTAAATCCTCTGTTGTAATTAGAATGACAAAATTGTATTAATAAGTCCAACGTATGTACTATACTAACTTCCTGTTTGATAGTGTCTCAAAATATGACTTTGCTAACTATGTACATTCTATAAAAAAATGAGACCACCAAACCCCAAACTTTTAGTAGTTTTCTGTTTGAGAGAGAGAGGCATTTGTAAAGAGCATCTTACATATAACTGGTATCCATTAGCATTATGGCAAAACAAAAAGAAACTACCACACAAACCCCAGCTATCAGTCCTGTCAATTTTCAAACTCTTTGAGGTCTAGCTTAGCTTAGAAATATGTCTTCCTTTCTTACCTATCCATTGTTCTTCATCATCATTGAGGTTATGAGCTTTCTTGGGCTCTACACTTTCAGCAATGAGTCTTCACAAGGCACTGAATTTCCTTTGCTATGAAAACCTACCATTCTAGAATTTTGACACAATAATTAATAATGTCCTCTAACATTCTCTACCCCCTGTCTTAAAGTGAAACTCCTGTTCCTTGCATCTTTAAAGCCTGTAGCATGTGGATGACACTGTCATATTAAACCGACAGCTTGGGATGGACTCTTGAAACACTCTCCTAGGCATGTTGTGCCCTAGGAACAGAAAAGCCCTTAGGCCTTCTCTTTCAAAACTTGAAATCTTAGGTAAGTTGGATGTTGCCCTGAGGGTACTCTTCTCATTGTTTCAGTGTATGGGTGGTACCTCCCCTTAATGGTGGTAAGCTCTTTAACAATTACAGCCTCTTTACCAGCACATGCCTTGGCTATACAAACTAAACTTCCTAGTGCTTTTTTTCAGAAAACTGTAAATTTTGTATTTATTTCTGCCCCACTTGCCCTTTTTCATTGTAAACCTCCATATCACTAATCAAGCCATAGACTTAACATCATGCTATTTTAAAATTTTGAAATTTCTTCTGCCCAGAAAATTATTCCATTATTGTTTTCATGTATCTTTAAGCTATTTATTAGGAAACAGGTATAATACAGCCAGATTCTTTGTCAAAATATCAGAAGAGTGGCTTTTAGCCAAGTTACTGTCAAAGCCCTTTCACACGTTTGAAACCTCTTGAGCTCTGCCTCTACATTCCACATTATTCACAGCACTACTGTATTCCAGGCTTCTACTGCAATGTCCCACTACTCCTGGTTGTAATATTCAACAACTTTTTTAGTCTTCCAATTTCTTCAAATATCAACACAATTGAGTTATTCACAGCAACAGCTCACTTTCTGTCACCAACTTATGTATTAGTTTCCTTCCTGCTGCTGGGATAAAATACCATGACTAAAAGTAACTTGTAGATGAGTTTATTTGGGCTTATGGTTCCATCAGGAGAGTTTGTAATGGTAGGGAGACATGGCATGAAGTTTCAGGCATGGTGATGGAAGCAGAACACTCAGATCTTACACCTTCAGTCACATACATGAAGCAAACAGTGACCTGAAATTGGGATGAGGCTATCAACTTTAAAAGCCTGCCCAAAAAGACGTATTTTCTCCAGCAAGGCTGAACATACTGAAAATTCTATGATATCCCCTAACATTGCCACCTGTAAATAAAACATACAAATACGTGAGCCTATGGAGATCATTTCTCATTCAAACCATCACATTACCTTTTCTCATAAACTTGAAGGTGAAGATATTAAGATACGATTTGAGGGGTATGGTGGTTTATCTTGATTGTAAATTTGACAACATGTGGAATCACCTATGAGATAAGCCTCTGGGTATGTCTAAACAGGATCATCAAGACTTGGATTAAGTTAGTCTCTGAGAAGATATGTGAGCTATTTTGTAGATTAAGACAAGTGGAATGAGAAGAATCTCCCTGAATATGGACAGCACTACTCAATTGACTAGAGGCCTGGACCATATAAAAAGGAGACAGCTAGCTGTGCAAAGCATTCATTACTCTATTTCTTGACTATGGATGGATTGTGACTGCGAGCCACATGTTCCAGCAATGATGACTTTCCCATTTGATGGAGAATGATATCCAACTGTGAATCAAAACAGAGCCCAAATAAAGCTTTCCTCCACTGTGCTACTTCTTGTCATTTATTTTATCATAATAATGAGAAAAGTAACTAAAATAGGTGACATAAACATTCACATGACAACATTCCATCCTTACTCTCCCAGGCTCATATATTTTTACATGGAAATATAGCCATTTCATTTAATTAGCCCTGTATAACTTAACAAATTGTAACATTAAATAAATATATTATATCTAGAGTGTCAATATACTATATAGTTAAATTTACTCTTAGACAAATTGTTCTATAAAACCAAGCACATTATATGTTTCCAAAATTCAACAATTCTAAAAATGATAATTGTTACAAAAGCAAAGTGTAAAGGATTCCACGCAGGTTCAAAATCCAAACATAAAACAAGATTAAATTTTAATGCTTAGGGATCATCTTTAGTTTGGTGTGCTGCTCTTTAGTCTATAGACAATGCCAACAACTTCAAGACCAACTAATTGAGAAATCCTTACTTCTGTTAATTTTTTCTGCTATATCCACAGCTTTCCCATATAGAAGTTGCACCCCCAAGACTCTGTGTTTCCTTACCTTGGAAGCTTTGTGCCACTGCCATACTTCTGAAGTGTTTTTCTGTAGTCACCACATCTTCATAGTAGCTCTGTATCTTGATTTCAGTCCTGAGACACTGATAGCCTGGATTCATATACTTGTAGTTTTAAGAATCTGCGGATCTTGACTTCACTGGATATTACACTAGCAAAGTTTCTCTAAGATCATGTATTCTGGGCCCAGGATATGAGGGAAGTACTGATTTAGATATTTCTTCACGTTCATCCTTCTACTGTTTTGCACAATACATATTGGTTTCATTTGATTTGTAATCTCTTTATCAGCTGGTACTTTGCCCATATCTTTAGTATTTAAACAAAAACAAGTTAGTTCATCATGTTTGATATGAACAGGCTGAAAATGTTCCCAATTTTTAATTTTATTACGTTTTTCTTGTTAAAATTTATATCTTTAATTTTTTAAATCTCTTCTTGGTATTTACTGTAAATAGTGAAGAGAACCTAAACTAAATCTTCAAAATCTCAGTAACTTTCTATCCAGTAGTTTGAGTTATGGTCTTAAAGGATGTTGTTTTGCTTTCTCGTTTTCTGTGATTCTGTGATGATAACTGTGTGTCTTTTGGAATATATATTGTAGTACTCAGAGTGGAGAAATCAAATCACCTAAGAACATAAAAAAAACCTAGGTACAAAAGCACAAAGTCACCAAAGACTATAAAAAAGAAAATTGCAAAAAGAATGTGAGCGGTGAAGCAAAAAATATTTAAAATAAAATTAATAGTGAACAAAATAAAGGTCTTGACACAGAAAGAAAAAGGAGGGACAGTTAAATATAATGCAGGAAAAAGAAGAACATGATGTCTCACATACATATGTATATATATATATATATATATATATATATGCTTTTATGTATCTGTATAAAATCTAGGATGCACAAATGGGAGAATATATGCTATATCTGAATTTCTAAGTCTGTTTTATTTCATTTAATATGATAATCTCCAGTCCCTCACATTTTCCTGAAAATGACATCGTGATATCATTCCTTTTTATGAATGAAAAACTCCATTAAACACACACATATGTGTGTATAAATATATTATTTTCTTTATTCATTCATTCATCTGTTGTGCATCTAGATTGAGTCCACAAATTGTCTTTTGTGAATAGTCTTCCAATAAACATTGAAATGAAAGGATTGATATAGTGGCTGAGTCATATGTTGACTCTATTTCAATGTTGTTTATAACCTCCATGATGATTTCCATAGTGACTGGACCAATTGGCATTTCTATCAGTAGTGTATAAGGTCTCCTTTTCTTCATGTTTTTGCTAAGATTTGTTGCTATTTTTTTCATAGAGAAAGTGCTTTACACCAGAGTAATTTTCATTTCCTTGATGACTAAGAATGTTGAACATTTTGACCTCATGAATTTACTGGTCATTTATGTTTTTTTTTTCAGGAAAGTCCCTTCTTAGCTTATTTACTGATTTGGTTGTTTAATTTTTTTGTTATTTTTTATATTTTCTATGTATTATATGAATTAATCTTCTCCCAGATATTTATCTAAAAATATTCATCAATAATGGGATTTCTTTATATGATTTTGTAATACATTTTATTTTCAGTTTAGAACCTCACCCTATTATAGAATAATTGCTTCCACATACTCAAATTTTTTTTCTCAAGCTTTTCATAGTAATCAGAAGTACTATTGATTTGTTTCACCATGAATAAAATGAAGCAGAACATAAATCCACAACTATTATTGGAAATGCCATTTTAGAACAGCAGGTAAAGGGTTATTTATTTGTTTTTTGTTTTGTTTAATTTTTATTGAATTTTTGCAATTTTCATGAGTACAGTTTGATGTTACTTAGAAACTCTACCTTTTCTGAACTTTCCCCCATTGCCCCCATGCAATTTGATGTACTCTCATATCTATCTATCTATCTATCTATCAATCATCTATCTATCTATCATCTATCTATCTTGTCTATGAAATCTGATTTTTGTTCCCAATTGTTCCTTGGTGTCAGTCCATACACTGGTTCCACTGAGAGTCCTATGCCTGCAAAACACTGACTTGCCCCTTCCCAGAAGTCATCAGTCTGCTGGGTTGGGATTTCTTATCTACTTCCCTATGTTGAGGCTGGACATTTGTGCATGCTGTCCCCATTGCTTTGGGTTCATGTAAGTAAATGAACAGCTATCTGAATGACTCTTTTTCCTTGAGGTGATCCACTCCCTCTGCCTCTTACAATCTTTCCTTCTCTTCTTCTGTAACGATGTCTTAGCCTTGGTTTGAAATAGGTGACCTGTTCATGGATAAGCATTCTGCAGCCAGTTGTTCTTTGCACAATGGCCAATTGTAGGTTTCTTTGTTAATCACTAACTACTACATAAAGTGCTTCTCTATTGAGAAGAAAATATACATTCATCTTAAGTGTTGTGGTTTCATTGAAGATGTGTTCCTCATGATTAAATGCCCTACATCCACTTATTTTCTGTGTTTGACCAATTCTGTAACACTGTGACAGTCTCCATCTTTTGCAAAAGAATTTTCGGTGGTGAGTGTTGAAAGGTACATTTGTTTGTAATATGAGGATGCATATTTAAAATAAAGTTTAGGGATAGTTGTTCTTGCGATGTGATAAAAGTATGCTTTTTTCTGGAATCTGTAACCTCTTCAGTCATGTTTATTTGGTTATGTTTACCGTACTGCACATGAGTTCCTTCGTATTGAGCATGCCTTAACTTCAATTAGATAGCTGTTGAATACTACCTAAATAATTGTGTCACTACTGTACCAATATCTATAGTTTGCTTGGCCGGTCATTGTTGTTTACTAAGCTTTAGAGCTGGATAGGACTATTGATTGATTTTTTTTTTCCTTGGCATTGTATAGTATCCTCTGAAACCATGACAGCTATTCCTTAGGGAGGAGGATTCCATGTCAGTTCCAAGTCTTGTGTCCAAATTGTGGCCTGTCTTCAGCCATATGGACTTACCTTCAAGTTATTGGGGGGGGCAGCAATCAAGTGTTGTGTCAATCAATGGCCTGTGTTATTTTGGGATTCTCTTGGACTGTTGTAATCAACTCAAAGGACGATTTCTATCTGGCACTGTGCTTTTTCTTATATGGTGTTTAACTATACATATGTACTCATTTATTTATTTATTTTATGTGTACATTTAAGCACAATTTTGTTTTAGTTCCTTTTCTGCTGCTGTGATAAGAAACTATGCTCAGAGAGATTGTACTAAACATTGTTGAGAGCCAAGTTAGTGCCCTTTATCTGTGCTACTGTACCCAATATGGATCTGTTGAGGAAACACATGGATTGAATTTTTCCCATGCTATATTAGATATTATATGTTTTATTTAGTATCTTCAAAGATTCGGATTTCTGCAGTCACCTGGTACTTGCTTGGAACAGAGGACAATGGACTTTCGGTGCTTCACCAAGCTTATCTTTGTTAGCCCATTGTTCTTTATGGAATGGTTGTTCAGAATGATCCATTAATGTCTTGGCCATCCTCTGAGAAAAAGTTTCATTATGTAGATAGCATAATGTTTACCTCTGAATGATTTGCATATTTGGAAACCCAGTTGTGAGATATTCAGTACACCTGAAGGAGCAAGGATGGGAAATCAGTAATCATGGCATACAAGGACCAGGAACAGCTATGAAATTTATGGGAGATTTATGTTTGCACAAAGTACAAGTGATATCCTCCAAAGTGGTTTGGAAAAGTCTGCAACAGCCTCTGCCTATAAATAACAGAGTCAACAAATGTGCCTTGTGAGGATGAAAACCAAGGCTCCCAGACATGAAAAGAGTACTGAGAATTCCAGTGCTAGGGGTGTCTCCATGACCCCTTAAATCCTGGGAGTCTTCACTGAAAGTGAGATTGCACCTCAACTATGGCTTCTCCTGGCCTCCCAGGGTGTAAATTGTCAGATTATCTCCATTACCCCTTCCTGCTTTCAACACCAGTACCACCTGGGAGACTTTTACACATTGCCAAGTTCTGCTGTCATTTTGTTGTGCAGCCTTGAGCCCCTTCGGACCACAGCTTCTGTGTGCTGACCGAGAGAAAATATTTCCCAGAAGATTTTGTTGCACTGATGCTAGTCTCTTGTTACTCAGTGCTGATTTTTTTTTCATTCCCAGCTGACAAGCATCAGTTATCTCAGAAAGCACAAAATGTTTCGCTTCCAAAAATTCTTAAATCCATACAAATAGACCTGTTAGAGTCTTTGCTTCCCTTTGAAGCTTCACAAGTCAGGCCTTCATTATCTACACATCCCTCAGCATTGTCTTCCCAGTTTCCACAGAACAGCTTAATGAGTTCCTAGAGGTTTCCCAGTCCAAAGCTCCAAAATAGTCCACAGTTCTCCCAGATATGTCTGGCCATGTCCATCACAATAGTATCCTACACGCTACCACCAATATCTCAGCTTCAGTTTCAGTAAATACCCCAGTATATTCCAGATGCTGGGACCATGGGATGATCACTAAGGGCAGCAGCAGATGTGGAGTAGAGGCAGCCTGAGTCTAAGAGAGAAGCTGTATGTGCTGTGGATAGAAGAGTCGAAGATGTTGAGCTGCCCAAGCCCTTTGGAGCCCAGAGGATGTGTGTGAATTTCAAATGTCCTATATTGAACCACATTTGCTGGACACTGCTTTTATAACTGTTTATTTATTTATTTATTTATTTATTTATTTTTTAAATAAGACAGTATGTGAATTGCTTTGAATTTTACAGGACCCATAGCTAAGAGACTTTTTAAAAGACTTTGCACTTTTAAGGGTTTGAATATTTTAAAGACTATGGGATTTTTTATGTTGTACTGGTTTATATTGTGACATTATATATTGACATTTATATACTGACATTAACATCATATTTTCGGGATACGAATTTGAAAGGTTGTGGTTTGATAGTGATGTATTTGGGTGTCAGGTTAATTGTCCCACCAGCGGGTTTCAACGATGAGCTTGAGACTTCCCCAGAAACCTGGAATTAGTGGAAACACACAGATGGAACACGCAAAATGACGGCTTGGGAAATCTCTCTTCAAGCCGTGTGCTTTATTGTTCTAGGGGGTACTTATACAGAGTTTCAGGAATACAGAAATGTGGTAAATAACAGAAAGACGTTATCTCTAACCTTCAAAGCCCACCAGGAAGTTGTATGCCTTTTAGGAAGATGGCACTAAAAGGGGAGGCAGGGGCTTTGAACCAGGGAAGTGCTAAACCAGTGGCGCCTGTTTGTAACTCAGCTCAGGTGAGATAGCCATTTGGTCAGACCCAAGGACATTCCCCTGGAGCTTAGTTACAAGGATCAAAGGCTGAGTTTGTCAACATTACCTACAGGTGGTCGCAGGGGGTGAAATCTCCCTAAAGCTGATTTCCTCTGAGATGAACTCAAACTACAAGCTAGCTATTTTCTCTCGCTCACTGTGTACAGCAGTTAATAGGGGTGAACTGTGCTGCATAGCTTCATTTGTTAACTTGACACACCTTGGTAGAAACAATCTCAACTGAGAAGTTTCCCCCATTGAATTGGCCTGTGGAATGTCTATGGGGCATTTTCTTGAATGAGTGATGGGAAGGCTCAGCCCACTGTGGGTGGTGCCCCTCCTGGGAAGGTGGTCATGTGTTGTTATGCGAAAGCAGCCTGAGCACAGGTCAGGTGAGCAAACCAATAAGTAGCACTCTTTCATGGTCTGTGCTTCAGTTTCTACTACTCGTTTCCTTCTTGGATTCTTGCCGTAGCTTTCCTCTATGAAGGACTGTACTGTAAGCTGAAATAAACCCTTTTTTCCCAAAATTGGTTTGGTCACTGTTTTTATCATAACAACAGAGTAGCAAACCAAGAAAGGGTGAGTCACCTTCTACTAGGAGTTCTTAATCATAGACACCCTAGAACAGCAATTGCTGTTAGTATATGAGGCTTTACAATAGGTGGAATCCATTATGCACCTACCCTCAATAACTGTGAAATATAGCTTATAGGATGCACGAATAACTCAACATGACTCGAAAGGGACTGACAACTAGATTTTATACTGAAGTGTGTATGTATCTCTCTGCCCCGGCCTGCGGGAACACTATCAATGTGGGCCGGCCTGGAGGGGAACAATGGAATGGAGGACGGGAGACACAGAGAAATGAGGGCAAGACAACATGGCTGATCAAGCCCCGTCTTTATTCAGCATACCAGGGATATATATAGAAATGGCAGGCTCAGCAGGAAGGGTTGGGGAAACAGCAGGAAGCTCGGCAGGAGGGGGCAGGGAAACGGCAGGAAGCTGATGCAAGAATGCCACAGTATTGCATATGTAAAGTACACGTACTCATATCAGCCAGGCTTACGGGGACACAATTCTCATATGAAATGGCTGTGGTTCACAAAATGGCTCCCGGCATCTCTCACTTGTGTAGACAGCACTGCAGGTTTTATACAGGGCTTTCCCTGAAAATGAGCAACAGTTAAAGCCACTGTCATGGCCTGTACCCAACTCAGTGACACGTAGAGGTGCCTACAGAGAATCAAAAGTGACAGAAGCACTTATTTCATGAGCACTGATGTTCATACTTGTACTGAGGACAACCAGATGCAAGGATATGTCTACCTTCCTTATAACCCTACAGTTAACAGGTTTAATAAAAAGAATGGACTGCTGGAGCAACAACTGAAAACCTTAAGCTCAGAATGAATTTTTATCTGGATGGAAAGAGGCCATCCTGGAAGCTATACAACTCTTAACAGAAAATCCCAGTACCAGAAGCGGATTGCCTCCTATATGCTGTTGGCCAGGGAATTCCCTGTGGTCTCCAAAATGATAAAGATTATTGTAACTGCTGTTGGTTGCATGCCAGTCCTAGGTGGTAACGAATCTATTGCCAAAGACATTGAATGTTTTCATTACAGGACATGAAGAAATGAAGCTAGAGCTGAAACTGATGTGTCCCCTCCCTGTAGAGGAGCTCTTGTAGTACCAGAAAGTGCTAAAGTTGCTGGAGAGAATTAAGGATAAATGTAATACTCATCTGTGGATCCTTCATGGTGGAGGTAAGGACCAGGCAAGTTGTGTCAGCTTGTGCAATAGTGTCACCAATGGTTATGGACAAAAGCCAGCATTCTTATTGGATTTAAGGCTCATAACACAGGGGGAAATGGACATCTTGTACTGGGAACTTAGACAATATCCAGGAACCAAGAAAGTTCTACAATTCAATGGGATTCAGCGGAAAAGCAATTGTCAGTTCTTTGTTAATTGATGTACTGGCTACTCAATTCCTATTTGTGCTTTCAGTCGTAGATTACTGTAGTCAGTGTCTGTATGCATATTTTTCCATTTCCTGTTTTCTTTCCTTTCATTGGTGTTTTATAATAGACTCACCAGTAGCCACATTTTGAGAAAAAACAAAAGGATCTGATGGTTTAGTACTTCACTGGAGTTGGAGAACAATCAGACATATTTGTCACTCTCTTCAAGATTCAGGGACTTTTTGCCGAAGTGATGGCAGAAAGAATATAAGAGTCAGAGGACTGAGTAGAGTGTTGTACAAAGCTGTCCTCCAAGTCAGACAGATGCCGTTTCCTGAGCTCCATGGGCCTAATTGTGAAGGATTCTAAGGGTCAGGCTTCTTGACTCTTCACCTCTACGTGGAAAGAGGGGCAGGGAGAGTCACAGTACCTTTATGTAAATATCCAGCCAAGCCTCTCAACCCAGCCACTTCTGCCAACACTTGATGAGCAATTCTACCCTAAGTGCACATGGGCTGGGATAGGGATACAGTAAATAGGGTGAGGAAGACTAAGGTAGGCTCTCTCTTGCCATTTTATGTGGCTGTTTTGAAGCTATTGTCCATGTTTGGGTGAGGACTTTCTGATACAGTCTTAACGGGGAAGCATACATATTCCTGTAGTTAAACCGTCACCTATTTGCTTTGTAAGTAAACTCAGTAAATTCACTGGTTTTCCCCAAATGCTATTTAATGAAATAGTGCCTTGGTTTGTAATTGGAATAAAGGGAGGCGGGTGTGGACATTGTTTAGATCCTCTCCCAAGGAACTTCAGCAACAATGATGAATGGAACTTGTGCACATGAATAAAATTGAAGACTTTGAGAAGGGGAAATTGTCCAGTATTATTCAGGTGTACCAAGTCAAATCTCATAAATCTTGAAAAGTACAGAGTATTTAATGAATTTAATCAGAGAGAACTGTGATAATGTTTTGAAGTCAGAGAAGTGTGACACACAGCTTTGACAATGGAGGAAAGAGGCTGCAAATCAAAGACACAAGCCAATTTCTAGAAGCTAGAAAAGAAATGAAACAAAACCTCTTCTGGAGCATATGGAAAGTAGGATAACCATGGCAGAAGCTTGATTTTAGCCCAGTAAGACTCATGTCAGAGTTCTAACATGAAAAACTACACTCTACTAAAGTTGTATTGTACAATATTGATGGATACTAAATGTACTATAAATAACAAAAATCACTTATGATTTATTTTAGAAGACATCAAAACAGTAAAATCATAAGGATACGAAACATGCCACTGGTTACCATAGAATGGAGCTTTAAAAGAACTTGAATTCAAAAATTGAGCAAAGGAATCATTTCAGAGTAATAGAATCATTTTATATTGGCTTTCTTTTTAAATTTGTGCCTTGTTTTACATTTTCTTTTTTCTTATAAAGACATATTTTAAAATTTATGTGTATGTATAAATATTTGCCGCCAATGTGTGCCCCCAAAAGCCAGAAGAGAGCTTAGTATTCTCTGGAGCTGGAGATATTATAAGATAAAGGCATTGTGACCCACCTGATGTGGGTGCTGGAAGCTGAACACCTAATGTCTAGAAAAGCAGGAACTGCTTTTAATCGTGATCCATCTCTCCAGCCATACCACTTTATTTGTCAAGATAGGGATTCACTATGTATCCCATACAAGTCTCAAAATACTGATTCTCTTGCCTCTGCTTCCCCAGTGCTATGATTAAAGAAGTATACACCAATCCAGCTCTCTATATCTCTTTACTGGTGGTTGCTGGAAAGTATGTTAGCATTTGTGAAAATTCTCAACACTATAAATCAAAGAGGGTACAGTTAACCAGATGTAGAGGGATTCTAATTAACCTGAGTTTTATGTTCTCATTTTAAATTTCCTATACAAGAAACATGAACAGTGAAATACTATGAAAACAAAACTCTTTAGGGGTTTCAGTATTTGAATGATGAAAACAGATCCTGAGCAATAAATCTCCTAGTACCTGTTCGAAATTGTGCTTTTGTATTTGAAAATATTTTCACATAGTCCAAAATTGTTTTTGGTTACTACTAAACTGTGAGTACCATGAAAGTAGGAAGCTTACTGTGGTAAATGTCCCCTACGGTATCACCCAATATAGTACAGAAAGTTGAACAAAATTTATCAAAAAACAAAAATTCTTATCTCAGGGCTGGAGAGATGACTCCGAGGTTAACTGCACTGGAGGCTCTGGCAGAAAACAAAGGTTTGATTCCCAGCACCCATATGATGGCTCACAAGCATCCATAACTCCAGTTCCAAGAGAATTCAATGCCATCTTCTGACAACAGCAGGCATTGCATGACATGGAGGGACTGAAACAATAATCAATAAAATATTTTAAAATATTGTTCACTTATTATTCTATCATTTCAGAAGACTAAAATGATCTTTCTAGAGTAAAATCAAAATTTTGACAGAGAGTTGTACTTTCTGAATCATGTAAGAGTCTGTAGTTACTTTTCTGTGGCTCTGATAGAAACACTAACCAAGAGAACTTATAAAAGGAAGAGTTTCTTTAGCTTAGGGTTACAAAGGGGCAAGATTTCATAATGGTGAGGAGGCATGGTGCCAGAGGTAGTTGGAGTAGGAGCAAAAGCTAAGCTCTCTCATTTTCAAGCAAGCACAGGAACCAGACACTGACTGGAGATCAGCAAGGCTTAAGAACTCTCTAAGTCTGCCTCCAGTGATGAGCTTCCTCCAGCATGGCCACACCTTCTAAGACCTCCCAAACAGTGCCACCAACTAGGGACAAAATATCCTAATACTTAGAATATATAGGGACATTCTCATTCAGATCACCACATTTCACTCCCTGGCCCCCATAGGCTCATGATCATATAAAATGCAAAATGCATTTAGTCCAACCTTAAAAGTCCCCATAGTCTTTACCATTATCAACAATTTTCAAGTCCACAATCAAAAGTCTCTGCTGAGACAAAGAGCAGTACCTTAACTCTAAGCCCTTATAAAATCAAAAGACAGATTACATGCTCCCAACATACAATGGCACCAAATACACATTCCCATTCCAAAATGAATGAATAGAGGCATAGTGAAGAAATATTGGACCAAAATAAGACCAAAACCCAGCAGGGCAAACACCAAATCCAGTGGCTCCATGCCCAAATTCTGGGACTTTACTTCCAAAGGGCTTCTATGACTCAAGTCCCCCAACTCTGCTGTGTGCAACATACACCTCTCTCTTGAGCTGGTACCACTCCCTCTATGCAGCTTTCCTTGACTGATATCTCACAGCTCTGGCATCACAAACCTCTCCTTGGGGTCTCTACTGCCAGCCAGGCTTCACCCCCATAGCTTCACGAAATGGTTTGTCAAGGCCTTCTTTATGCAGAGACTCCCTGCTGCATGCTGCATGGCCTCTGTGGCTCTCTGAATCCTTGGAGAAAGAATCAGTGACCTCTTCACTCTTACATCTTTCATGTTTCTATAGCCAGCACCAGGTGAACAACACTGTCAAGTTTGGCTGCAAGTTTAGGATGGACCCAAATTTACTTCATACACTTTCAAAGCTTTTCTCTTCAGTGGTCTTCTAGTAGAAAACCCTTGCAGCATTTTCCATTCACAAATTGGAGGCTTACCTGAATGTGGTCTTGCCCTGGAGACACTCTCTCCATTGTTTAAGTGCAAATCTCTAGGCCTTTGTGTAATCACTTTAATCTCATTATTAAAGGGATCCTCTCCTTCAGCACATGCCTTGGCTTCAGCATTAATCTTCCTGTGCTCTTTTTCAATCCAAACTGTGCATTCTGCATTTCTTTCTGCTACATTTGTTCTTTCTTCCTGTAGATCTGCATAATATTCACAATTAATAGCCATGCCACCATATCTACATTAGACTGTCCTGAAATATTCTCTGCCAAAGGAATTATTCCATTGCTTTTCAACTAAGCTTTAGGCAAGCTTTTGGGCTGTGGGCAGACTCCATCCAGACTCTTTGCTAAAATATCCCAATCACTGGGAATAAGCCCTTATTCCTTTCTGGAACTACATTGTTCTCAGCACTACTTTCTTCCAGGCTCCTACTAGAATGGCCTGATAACCTCTGCTTTACAGCAACCATCCACTTTTCTAATCCAAACTTCCAAGTTGTCTCATGAAATTTATTCTTCACGCCTTAGCAGGCGGGGTCTGGTTAATCTAGCTGGATAAAATGGAAACTTATCTTCCATTTAGAGAGATTGATTTATTTAAGGCCGTTTACAAAGTTACTGGTTACCTGCCACCCACCTGCAAAGTCTGCGACAGCAGAGTGCAGGGCTCAGTCCATTCCCAGCCAGCATCTCGCTTCCACTCACATGATCCTCAGGACAGCAGGGACTTGGAATGTGGCTTCCTGGGTTTTGTCCTTCTGCGTGGGCCTGGGACTAGGGCATTTTTCTTCCCATGCGGATTCAATCTGTGCCTCCCCAGGACCCGCTGCCATGTTGGTCCTCCTTCCTCACTGCCTTCCTTCCCCCATATTGGTCTGAGGGCGGGACTTGCAGCAGAATGAACCAATAGGAAAAAATAAACTCAGAGAGAATCCCGAATTTACCATACAATCCACCCCTTTCTCTCTGAAAAACAAACAAAACATAATAATATAGCAATAGCCATAAAAGAAAGCAGTAGCATTCACATAGACCATTACAAACACAACTGTCTAGATAGTACTCAAGGGATGTATCATATTCACCTCACAAACAATCACAGTAGTTTCACTACTGGGGCCTATAACTTCCTTTAATACCATTGGGAGTCAACCCCTTTTTTCTTTTCATATCAGACATGTGTTCTGTCCCTGAAGAGTGGGCCTTAAATCCAATTATGAACATGCTGTGGATGCACATATCAGACGAGCCTCTATTGCACCTACAGAGCATCTGACAGTGAAGCACGCAAGATCTGTCATTAAGCAGAGCTTTTCAGGACCATTCTCCCATGGCAGTCTAAGACCTCTCAAAACAATGCCATCAACTGGGGACAAAATGTCCAAATATTTAGGGCCCAGGGGGGACATTCTCATTCAAACCACCACAGACGCACTCTCCTTTCTCTGACTTCAAAAAACAGTCTTTAAGAACCCTTCCTTCAAGGACCTTGTTCCATTTTCAAATCCATTATTGTGGCACCTTCGCCTAACATAGATCATTTTAAAAAGAAATGGCATTGTTGAGACAAAATATGCATACCATTCATGTCACCCATTTAACATTATAATTCAATGCCATTAGTAAATTCAAATGTTAAAACCCAAATCTAAGGCAATTTTAGAATTATTTCATTAGTCCAAAAATGAACCCTGACACATTTTGCAATTATTACACAACCCTATGAATTTTGCTAATATGTTTTTTTCTGTGTATATTTGCCTGTTTTTAATATTTTACATAAAATAAATATACAATCTTTTGTGAATCATTTCTTTATGCCACTATTTTGATTTTAAAATTTCTTAATCTCCATTATATTTTCCATGGTTATTTTAGAAGTAAAAATTGGAAAAAATAAAAATAAATGAAAAGTGGAATTCATCTTGTTTTGGGAATTTTTTTTTCATTTTCCTTCTCATGGAAACATTTCAATCAAATATAGATGATAGATAAATATATAAGCTATTACTTATTGTCGTTTTCAGGTAAATTTCAATAATGCTTTATAATTTTACACAGTCAACTTAATTTCTCTCAGTAAAATGACAGCATACCTACTTAACTATGCCATTGATCATTATTGTAATAGAGATTACTTTCAAAACCTTGGATATTTCTACTACAATTATAAAATCTTATTTGATTGTCAAAATTACCGAATTTCCTGTGCATACACATGCTAGCATTCACTTTGTAAACAAGTAAATACATTTTCTGAACTGTTTTAACAAATAGTACATTTGCAGAGTTAGTATAAGAAGCGTTCCAGGAATATTGAAAATATTTTGGGCCACCAGTAACCTCCATCACAAAATATGCATTACCAAGTTGTCTTTTCTATATGAATCCCTATTATGGGGTATACACAGGAAATGTTATTCATAGTAAGTTAGTAAACTATGGAAGCTTCAGTAATATTATCCATAATGAATAATTATTAACTATTTTGTTGAGTGTAGGAGACTGAACAATCTTCATATCCTGAAGAGGACAACACTGCTAGATAGCAGACTACACTCCAGCTGCATAGGCCACGTGACTCCCCAAAGTCTGGTTGAGAGAAAAGGGAGAGAAACTCCAGAGCATACATAGGTCTCTACTGCTTGTCATCTCACTATCACTAACAGCCTCTTTCATGAAACTTGATGGATATTGAAGTCCATGCCCCTCTGGTGCACAAAACTGGTATATCATAAATCGTATGGACACTTGCCTAATTCTCAGTCATTTTCACTATATTGTTCCTGACAAAACTTCTGCATTACTTTGCAAGATAGCTTTAGTTGTCAAGTTGATACATCTGGGAAGAGGGAACATCAACTGGGGAATTTCTTATATTTGATTGACCTTGTGGTCCTGACTGTGAGATATTTTCTTGATTGTTAAGATGAGAGAGGGCCCTCCCCATTCTGGGGCCCACCCCACTATGGAGTGCCGCCCTTTGGGCAGGTTTTCCTGTGTTGTATAGGAAAACATGCTGGGCTGAACACTGGCCAGTGGAGCAAGCTAGTAAGCAGCATACCTCCATAGTCTGTGCTTCAGGTTTCTGCCCTGAGTTCCCACTCTGAGGTCCCTCCATGATTAAGTATAAACTGAAAGTGAAATAAACCCTTTCCTCCCCCAGTTGGTTTTGGTGACTGTTTTAATCACAGCAATAAAAAGCAAATTAAAACAATCACTATCTTCCCTGAGCTCCTTTCTGGGAGAGAGAGAGAGAGAGAGAGATGCATCGTATTGTTTCCATCCTTTTTTAGATAGAGCTCATTGGAGTGTAAAAGTTTAAATGTTAATGGAATTGAGTTTATTTTCTATTTGATTACACATTTGGTACTACATCTAAAGATCATTTGCTTAATTTGAAGTTACAGGTAATTACTTCTGTTTGTCCTATATGTTTTGTAGCATTCATTCTTACATTTGTGGATTTGGTATATTTTCAGTTAGTTTTTATAGAGCATCTGGTAAGGATCCAACTTCATTCTTTATATGTAGAGATCTACTTGTTCCGTCATTTCTAAAGATACTGTCCTCTTCTTTTCGAACGGTCTTTGTGCTCTTATTTAAAATGAATTGAGGATCATTGTCTCATGTGTCACATAGACCCATTGTTATTATTGTTATTACATAATTGGTGAATTTTTTTAAAGTGTGTTTCTTCAATTTCTATGTGTGCTTTGGATAATATCCAAATACTTCACATTATTATTTTCAAATTTTGATGAGAACTTCTGTCTGTAGGACTCCTCACACCAATATTCTGGAAGTCCAATACAATTTAGATGACCTTACTTACTTTTTATTCCAAATTTAAATGAGGTGAACACTTTATATTTTAAAAAGTGGAGTTCCGTTATTTCAACTGGATGATAACATTTCTAATTAACACAATGACTATAGTGAAAATCATGAGGTAAGATCTCAAGACACTGTGCAAATTCTAATATTTTCTGTATTCATCATACTTAACATTATATCATGATCCTTTCAAGAATAACTATAACTTTGAATTAGAATCACCTAGGTGATATGCTTCTGACTATGTTTGTGCATGTTTCTTCTGAATGTAGGTCATATCATCCTGTAGACGAATCTCAGACTGATAAAAATGGGAAAAAAAGAGGAATCTGAGAACAGCATTCATCTCTTTCTCTGCTTCCTCATGGAGCAGTTGAGTCAAGCTCTTGCTGCCAGAGCTAGAGCTACTTTTGTCCCTATGCATTTCCCCAAAAAGACAACTTACAGAAGAGACCAAAATATTTGAGAGAAATGTATACAATAGAATATTAGCATTCAAAATAATACAAAAAATTAAGCAAGCAAAACTATAGTTGTAGCAATTTTAAAATCAGTGAAGGAGTTGAATGAACATTTTCTAAGAATATCAATTGGCTAAACAGTAAAAGTACTCTATATTACTAATTAAGGAATCTAAGATCAAGCCTGTAAGGTGGTAATCTTTTGTAAAACATTAGGGGGGTGGGCTGGTTAGATGGCTCAGTGGATAAAGGTACTGCCAGTCCTAATGACCTGGTTTTTGTCTCTGAAATCAAAATTGTTGTAGGAGAGAACCAGCTTCCACAATCTTTCCTATAACCTCCATATACTCCATGGCATGCACATGCCTGTGTACACACACAATGAAAATAGGGAAAAAAATGGTAGGCTGTAACTTCACAAAATGTTAAGAAACAATAAAGTAGTGAGTAAAGTGTGGAGAAAATGTTCTGGGAATTAAATTTTGTCATGAAGAATTGTATTATAGATCTTCAGAAAAAGTTAAAAATTCCAATTATATAATCTAGTAATATTTCATCTGAGTATATCTAATGAAAATTAAATCAGTGTCTAGAACAAATAGTCATCCATGTTCTTTATAGTATTCACAGTAGCTAAGAAATAGATACAGCTTAAATGTTTGTGGATTCATGAACTGATAAAATACATTGTATGCATGCATTCTTTTTATTTATAGTTACACACACATATGCTTTTAATGGAATAGACACCCAGGCATAAAAATGAAAGAATTCTTGTCATTTGTATGACTATGTATATACTTGGAAGACAACATACAAATTGAAGTAAGCCACACAGAAATAAAAATACTTTATGATCCCACTTATATGTGGAATCTAACAAAGTCAAACTCATAGAAACAGAGTATGTTGTCTGGGTTGGGTTATGGACTAGGCAGGGAGATGTTCAAAAAGTACAATATTTTGGATAAAAGATGCATAAATTCTGGGGATTTAATATACAACACAATCACTATGGTTAATAATCCTGTAGTATTTACTTGGAGCTTGATGAGAAAGACAATTTCAATTGTTCTCACCACATATGCAGAGAAAATGACAGCAATCATGGTGATGGATGAACTTATATGTCTGTACTAATTATTGTACTCTTTATTAGTATATCAAATAATTACATTATATAACCTGGTTACATATGATTATTATTATTCAATTAAGTAGATGGCATTTTACTAAATATTGGTTCATTTTAATGTCTTATAGCCAAAACTCAATATTATTTAACCAGCAGAAACAATGACAAAAGTATTGGTTCATAAAATAGATCTTGAATATTTCTAAAACAATAACTTCTTTTAGCTCTCATTTTACAAGAAAGGCGTGGTAGACTTCTGACCTGATAAAATTCTGCCTTGATTTAGAATAGGGACCCCAATCCATGAGAATAAGAAAACAGATTAAGACGATTATATAGTGTTCCATTGTGAAACACATAAATGACAATAAAAGAAAATGGTGCTTCATTCTACAGGAAATTAATAAAGCTGCCATCAGGGTGGCAGTTATGGAAGTGCTGCATAAAGGACAAATATAAATGATATTTTTATGGTAGAATTAGCATAACTTCTTTCATTCTCTGGATATCCTAGTGCTGTGCTGTTTTTTGTTTTTGATTTTTCTTAAGATTCATTTACTTAACATGTATGAATGTGAGTGCGCCGTATGCATGCAATGTCTGCAGAGTCCAAAACAGGGGGATTGTATGCCTTTGGAACTGGAGGTACAAGCACTTATGGCCACCTGACACACAAGTGCTAGGAACTGAATCCAGGTCATCTGGAAGAGCCAAAAGGGCTCTTAAATACTGAACTATCTCTCAAGACTCTGGTGGTATGTTTTAAATGTATGTGTTCTTCATAATTTACATATTGCAACTTAATATTCCATTATAATAATGTTAAAAGTTGGGACTTTGGGGAAGTGATTAATTGATGAGCACCTGATTCTTGATCAGATTTGGTATATTTATAAAAGAGATTTAAGTGAGTATTCTAGTCCCTTTTGGCCTCATCCAATAAAGGAGGTTTCTAAAAAGAGAACTCCTATGTGTGAAGAATGGAACTTCACTAGACATCAAATATGCCAGTAACTTGATATGGGTCTTCCTACCATCTAGAATTGTGAGAAATAAGTTTTATTACTTATGAATTACTCTCAGTCTAAGGTATTTAGTAACTAATCCAGACTCCAAGTTCTCTAAATATCGAGTCCAAATTGAACTTTCAAATTCTAGAAACCAATTCTCTGAATAATAGAATTATATTAGCATCCGTTTTGCTACACATTTTATCTTTTCTAAAATTATCATTCTCTCTTTCTTTCATATTCTTTCTTTGCCATTTTAAGACAGGTTCTCACTGTATAGTTCAGACTGGCCTAGAGCTTGCTATGTAGCTCAGGCTTCTTTCCAAGTTATGGTATTCCTATCTGGGTTGCAGGCATTTGCTACCATGTCTAGTTCCTTTCTAAAATAATATAAAGAAAAAAATCCTGCTCTCATATTTCAAATCAGGCAACTTAAATTTTTCATACAGAGTATATGTCCAACATTCTTTTGAAAGAAACATAAAAGTTTAAAATACACAATTTTGATTCTTTGGAATTCTTACTAGGGAAAATATTAACATAACATGATGGTCATTCTTGAAGGTCCTCACAATTTTACACAGATAATAAAAGTTCTTTTTTAGGGGATGGAGGGATGATTCACAGGTTAAGAACACTGGATGGTTTCGCAGAAGACCCAGATTTGAATCCTAGCAGCCACATGTGGTTATAATATCCTCTTTTGGCTTCCGTCGGAACTGTATGACACAGGTGCACTCACATACATGCAAGCAATACACTAATACATACACATAAAAATAAATTTTTAAAAGTTAAAAAGTTTATTTTTAAATTTTATGAGGTGATTTTAACTTTTACTTATAATTACTTTTCATGAAATCAAGGGTGCGTATTATAAAATTTAGTGTTGACTGTTATATAACCAATTACAAAACCTATAATATCACCTTACTTCATTAGTTAGAGTAATACTGGAATGACTTTTAAAACTTCTATTTTTTGTGATGCTGGAGATATAATCTAGGGCCTTGCACATCCTAGGTAACCACTCTACTGCTGAATCTAATACTCAGCCATAGTGCGGCATCTTGAATGACGGTGTTTTTGTTCACAAAACTGGAGGAATTAAAATGATTTGTATTAAAAATATAAAGCAATAACATAGTACTATAAATACAAGGATTCAATCTTAAGCTAGGCTCTCTAAATATGTTCATATTAGTGAGGTTGTTTTTGTTTTGTTTCATTTATACTCATCTGGATTCAGTTTCAAGTTATAAAATATGGGGCAGTTGGATTGTCTCTATGGAACCTTTTAGTTCTGCAATACAATGAATGGTTATAAATATTTAATTTCAGTTTCTGATTCATCTGTAAAAATAGTTTCATAAACAAGCTTTGCAGCACAAAATCTTTCTCTACCATAGCAACTACTAGGATCCTATTACTTGTGACATAGCAGAGTTATAAGTTTCTACCACACAAAAGATGCTTATTATCTTATTCTGTCTCCCATAACCAATATAGGCAGATGGCATTCCTGAATCAGATACTGAAAGAAAAGGCTTGAAAATAAAGGAGGAAAACCATGGGCTGCTTTTGTCTTATGCATACACCTCTCCCTTTTAGCAAGATAATAAAAATAGATACTAGGATTACCAGTTCTTATTAAGTGTTAGATTTACAGAAATCAATCCAAAATATTAACTGCCTCTTAGTCCTACATGGAAAGAAAAATACAATATGAATTAAAATCCAATTCAAGATTACTGTAATGTTATAATAACGAGGTTAAAAGAAACCCTTTGCCTGACACAGTGTCAATAAATTTATTTTTCCTCCTGAACCATATAAGCCATTTGGAGTAGTGGTACCTTACAATTATGTTAAGATAAAGTTTATTCTATTCCCAAATCTGCCCTCTCTTTTACATAACTCAGAGCAATTAGACATACTAGCCCTATAGTTGTTGTTTTAAACATCTATTTATTTTTCATTTATGTGTATGAGTGTTTGTGTGCATTTGTGCATGTATACCATGTGCAGTGCCTATTGCCCGAGACAGGCCTTTTCCGGGCATCAAATCCCACAGAACTGGAGACACAGATGGTTGTTAACCATGATATGGGTTCTGGAAACTGAAGTCCTGTCTACTGCAAGAACAATTATTGCTCTTAACTGCTTAGCCATCTATTGACTATGATTAAACATATTTATGTATAGAAACACATTATGATATTTCTTAAGCAGTAACTCCTTTTAGCTTCTCTCACTATATAAAACTATTACACAGTTTAAAACATTGCATGATAATTTACCTGTAAGTATATGTAACTCAAACAACTCCAGCCAACATTATAGTAAAAAGCATTTAATTTATACATCATAAATGATTAACAAATTTGTGAGATAAATTTACTTTTATATTAATTTTATTCTTCTGAAAATTATTCTAATCAAGGGGGCTGGAGAGTTGGCTCAGAAGTTAAGAGTACTGGCTGCTGTTACAGAGGACCGTGTTTCAATCCTCAGCACCCATACAGTGACTAACAACCATTCATACCTCCAGTTCCACAGGATCTAATGCCTTCTTCTGCCTTCCAAGGGCACGGAACCACACAGGAACATTTACCTACATGCTGGCAATACACTCAGACACATAAAAATAAAATTTAAAATTTAAAAACAGATTTTTTTTCTAAATATAATATTGAATACTTTAATACTAAAGGCATTTAAATAAGGATGAAATGTTCTTGTGAAGCAGAACTAAGGATAAACAAATTTTAGGAAACTAAAAAGGCTTACCTTAAACAACAAATATGCATAGCGTATTATTCATATAATATAGAAAAATACCTTAAAAGAATAGCTATCTCTCAGTATCCACGAGAGATTTTTTTTATAAGAACCTCCATGGATAGCAAACTTCGCAGAGGCTCAAGTCTGTTATATAGAATGCATAATATACATACGGTTCCCATATTCATTAAATCATTTCTAATTAGTTTTAATTTTCTTTTGGTCTTTTAAATAGATACTTTTTACAAATTTCATGAACGCAGATTGATCTTATTTAAATTTTCTCCCTGATCTACACACCCCTTACTACACAGAGCTTAAGTTCATGTACTCTAATCACACACACACACACACACACACACACACACACACACACTCACATATATATATATATATATATATATATATATATATATATATATTCACCACCTCTGGCTCTGGCTCTTAAAACATCATTCTGTTCCCTCTTCCACAATGATCCTTGAGTCTTAGGAAGCAAAAATTTAGTATATGTGTTCTATTCATGGAAAAGTACACTGTAGCCTCTTATTTTCAAGACACTGGCCAGTTGTGGTTTTCTGTGTTAATCACTATCTGCTGTGTAAGGATGTTTCTTCAGAGATGCATTGATCTATGGGTTTAAGAATTTCATCAGGAGTCAGTTTAATAATACATCTATTTTACAGAGTAATAATATTACGCTGTCCCTTATGGCCTGTGACCTGTCTACCCTCAGGTTCCTAGGCCTGCTCTCAATATAAGATATGGAGTCCATCTTCAGAAGCAGTCTTAAATCCAGTTAGAAGATGGTTGGTTTTTCCCATAATATTCACACCACTATTGCACTGGTCAGTATTTATTGCCGGGCCAGTTCTTGTTGCACCTTGCAAGTATATAGTTGGGTAAGATTATAGATTAATTTTCTCCTCTAGTAGCATACCTAGTTCCTCCAACACTAGAAAAGCTAGCCAGTAGAGATGAGAAGTCAGCACCAGCATGCTTTAACCTTGTTTGTTTTACAGCTCATGTGTGTATTGTCTTCATTTGTAGGGTATTCCCACAAATTTCTCATGGGTAATCAAGAGCAGGGGCAATGGCTAGTGTTGTTTAAGGTTCTATGAGACCTTTGACCAACACTTTCCAAAAGAGGGGGTCCAATCATGGCAATGGACTATTACTTTGCTACCTTATAATGACTAGTAGGGACATTGTCCCCCTGTTACAAGGTAGCTCCTCTTAATCTCTTTTTATAATGTATATGTATACACTTTTAAAAGATTCTACAGTAGCAGATTTCCCCATGACATTTTCTAAGGGCCTTTAGTGTAAATTATCCCTCCCCATACTCCCTCCTCTTACCTGCCCTACTTTTCCCCATGCCAATTAACTCTTCCTACTCTGTTATTCCCTTTTCCCCACTTATATCATTGCATCCTACCTCCCCTCACAGGAATTCCCCTCTTCAGTATCATTCATTAGTTTCCTGACCTTACAGTATTTTAGAATTGAAGCATGCATATGGAAGATTTCAAAGCTAGCATCCAGCTATGACAGAAAAGACGTAACATTTGCCTTTCTGGATGTGGGTCACCCCACTCAGGATGATTGTAATCAGTTCCATTCATTTACCAATGAATTTCATAATCTCACTTTTAAAGCTGAGTAATATTCCATTGTGTATATGTACCCATCTTCATTATCCATTAATCAATGGATGGATGGACATTTAGGTGTTTCCAATTTCTAGCTATTATGAAAATACAGCAATGCACACAGATGAACTTGTATTTATGTAGTAGGGTAAACAGTCTTTGGAAATATGTCCAAGAGTGATATGGTTAGATCAAATGGTAGATCAGTTTTGACATTTTTGAGGAATTTTCACGCTGATTTCCATAGTGACTTTACCAGATTGCACTCCAACCAGCAGTTGATAAGAGTTTACCTTTCTCCACATTACTACAAGCATTTGTCATTGTTTTTTGGATCTTAGCCATACTGAGTGGGGTAAGGTGGAGTCTCAAAGTGGTTTTATTTTTCATTTCTCTGATGACAAAAGATATTGACTTTCTTTTTAATTTCCCTGAAAAATTATCTTTACAGAATTCACTGTTCAGCTCCTTGTCCTAATTTTTAATTAGGTTGTTTGTTTTCCTTTAAAAATATTTATTTTTATTTTATGTACATGAGTGTTATGTTTGCATGTGTGTGAGTCTGTCTACTCATGCTGTGAAATGCCTGAGGAGGACAAAGAGGGCGTCAGATCCCCTGTAACTGGAGTTATGGATGGTTGTTAGCCACCATGTGCGTACTGGTGTTTGAATCAGGGTCTTCTGCAAGACACCCAGTGCTCTTAATCTCTGAGCCATGCCTCCAGTCCTGAATTGTTTGATTTTAGTTTTTGATATTTAGGGTTTTGTTGTTGTTGTTATTTGTATATTCTAGATCCTAACTTTCTGTAACTTTGTTACAAATATGGCTGGTAATATTTTTTATTTTGTTATTTTGCTATTGTTTTGGTTTTGGATTTTTCCCCATTCTATACATTGCACTTACTGCTTGCACTATAGGATTCCTGTTCTGAAAGTCTTTTTATTTGACTGTGAGTTCCTATGTATTCCCCACTTTCTCTTCTATCAGATTCAAGTAGCTTATCTTTTATTAAGATTCTTGATCTATTTGGAGTAGAGTTTTGTGCACTGTGAAAGATAGGCATCTAGTGTCACTCTTCTGTATGTAGTTAATATAGTTTATCAAACAGCATTTGTTGAACATGCTGTCTTTTCTCTACAGTGTAGTTGAGGCACCCTTGTCAAAAATTAGGTAGATCCAAATGCATGCATTTAAATCTGGTTCCTCTAAAAATTTTAGACATTAAGGAAAGAAATTTAAAAGATACCAGAAGATGGAAACACCATCCATGCTTACAGACTGGTAGGATTAATACTGAGAAAATGGCCATCCTATCAAAATCAATGTACAAATTCAGTGTAATACCAATGAAATTACCAACATAATTTTTCAAACAAATTGAAAAAAATATCAACACTAACTTCATATGGAACCAAAAAGGCACAAGATAGTTAAAATAATCCTGAACAAATAAAGAACTGCTGGAGGCACTACCATCCCTTATCTCAAATTATACAACATAGCTATAGTTTCTAAAAAAACAAAAAACAGCATGACACTGGGTATAAAAGCAGACACACTGATCAGTGGAATAAAATTCTAGTTCACTTTTAATACTTAAAACAACTATAAATGTTATATAATAACAAGAAAAAGATCGGTACATGTTTAGTATATATACAACTTTTTCAAATATTGGTGATCCATAGCTGCTTAAATCTGCCAACACTAAAATCACAGTTACAGAGGACAGACTGTATTTTTTTCTATATTGGATATTGAAATATATAAATGAATTCAAATTTGTAAATAAAAAATTTAAGAATGCAAGAAAAGCATTATAAAGTAGAATATATTTGAGACAGAAGCTAAAGTTTGAGTGTATTTTAAGCATAACAAGCAAAGTAAAAAGACGCCAGTGTAGGTAGAGGAGATAATTATAACAGATATGTAGGCAATGTTTATGAAAGGTGATTGTCTGGTATGATAGCTATAAAGGACTTCTGCCTGCTGGAGTGTACTGTGAAGTAAGTGTTCAAACAACTGTGAGAAACCTTAAATGTCATTTTAAGAAAAAGACACTATTATTTAGGCAATGAAGAATACTAAAAGGTTCCCCAGGAAGTGAGTATGCCATAACAATAAACAAACATTTGAATATCACTTTAAGATGATGAAAATTGGCCTAGAGATGAGTTTGAATATAAGTGTCACAGCTAAACAGAAAGCTTAATAATTTAAGAAATGGTGAGTTGCTCTGTAACAGTAATGCGAATGAATGGAGAATTATAAACATATAAATAATGAAAGTCATAAGATTTCATTGTTATATATCAATGATGGTCAGGATGATGGTAAAATTCTTATGGATTATAATACATTTTAACTTTTAATTTTTAAATATATATAGATCTATTGCAGTTGCAAAGACAATACAGTGGTACAAAATGGTTCTGTACAATCTTAATGCAATTTCCTCCAATGGTACATCACGTATAATTGCAATAAAATATCAAAACCAAAAAATTGAGGGATATAGAGATGACTCATTGATTAAGAGTACTTCTTGCACTTTCAGAACTACCAGTTTGTGTAGCTCATAACCACCTGTAATTACAGCTCCGTGAGATCTGATGCTTTCTTCTAGCCTTCAAAGGCATCCACACAGGACAGACAGACAGATAAACACACACACACACACACACACACACACACACACACACACAGACATAAACACAATGAAATAATCCTAAAAATTAAAATTTGTATAAAATTTGAAGATAATAAATTATCATTTTATTCATATAATACCCATTATGATGAGGAAGATATAGAATTTTATAATGTTTAATCACCAAAACATTTTTTTGTCATGATGCTCTGTGGTGATTTGAGTGAGATTGTCTCCTGTAGGCTCCAAGTATTTGGAGATTTTGTCCCCAGTTGGTGTTGCTCTTTTGGGAGGTCTTAGAACATATGACCTTGCTGTAGGAAATATGTCACTGACTTATAGAGAGTACATAAGCCTTGTCAGAAAACCAGTTTTTCTCTGTTTCCTATTCATGCATGATGATGTGAGTTCTCTTTTAAAGCCAGCCACCTCCTGCCACCATGCCTCCCCACCATGACAAACTCTGCTCCCTCTGTAATTATAAGCTAAAATAAAATATTCCTTCTATAAGTTCCCTTGTTCACAGTTATTATCACAACAACAGAAAAATAAGGAATATATGCCCCCTTTATAGTTCTAACTACTGCATGAACTTTGCCATCCTAAACCCATGGAAAAAACAAATATCTTCCCATGTCTATTATTTTGTCATTAGACAATGTGACATAATGAAGTTCTGCTGTATGAACCTTCTATGATTCATCAACAGCTGTCGAACAATTCAATTTAATTCTGACATAATCTACCTAATGTTAGAGTCAGAGTTCAAAACTCAGTAAGAGAAAGCAAACATCTATAGAAAGAATTATAACTCAGGAAGTATAACATGTGTTGACTTATTCCTTCTTTCACTTAATCAGTAGCAAAATTTCTTGACAATCTGTTTCATATCAAATATTTTATCAACTGCACAAAAATTTGGTGTTTTTTGGTCATTTATATCACATAAAATATTCTAAAGGGTAACTACAATTAAACAGATAATATCAAATCAAACAATTATAATAAGCATGAAAACAAAATGAATTAATGGGCTGGAGAGTTGACTCAGTGGTTAAGAACACTGGCTACTCTTGCAGAAGACCCACATGGTGGCTACCACCTGTCCATAACTCCAGTTCCAGGGGATTTGCCCTCTTTTGGTCTCCATGAGCACTGTATGA
Organism: Eospalax fontanierii; assembly: GCA_035773235.1. Classification (NCBI taxonomy): domain Eukaryota; kingdom Metazoa; phylum Chordata; class Mammalia; order Rodentia; family Spalacidae; genus Eospalax; species Eospalax fontanierii. Next base: position 129,619,535 of record CM069525.1, on the reverse strand, counting down.
CGTGGGCACACTTACATACATGCGGGCATAGCACTCACACACATAAAATAAAAATAAATAAGTAAAAAATATTTTAAAATACAAAATGAACTGGTTAGATTACTTAACTCATCCATATTATTGCCTTAGTTTTGTTGCCTTGATTCAAAACTCAAAATGATCATTGTTTAAGAAATGATTCTTCATTTTATCTCTATAGTAACTTTAGGGCAAAAAAAAATCGGTCAATTGGATATATTTGAGATGTGAGATAGTGTTTATTTTTCTGCTTCCTAAGTTTTTCTCTGCCAAGCATTTGTGGCTTAGACATGGTCAACATAAAAGACATAACGTAGAAACTGCCAGAACTTTGTAGCCAAGAAATAGAATGCACAGGGAAAGAGGAAGAATTTTCATCCATAGTTTCTCTGCAACGCATGATTTTATTTTCAATTTGGGAAAAACCTGTTCTGAATTATCTTACTTTGTCTAATTAAAATTCTAACATCTAAAACTTAAACAATAAATATAAGAGCAGGTTACAATTTAAGACCTAAACTTTTAACTTAGTTTTCATTAATACTTTGAAATTTTCATACAATGTATTTTGATCATAGTCACCTCCTCCCCCAACTCCTCCCATATTCACCCTCCTTCCTCCCTATTCAACTTTGTGTTTTCTCTGTGCAAATTCACTGATTCTAATTTGGGCTGCCCTTATACTGTTCGGTGTGTGGGCATCCACTAGAGCCAGGGCCTATTGTCAATAGCCCTTACCTACAGATAGGATATTGCTCGTAACTCCTCTCTCCATGATAGAATTTTATCTTGCTTGAGCTTGCACAAATCTTTTGAATGTCACTATTTCTGTGAGTTCATATGTGCACCTGTCTGTTGTGGCCACAAAATAAATACTGTTTTCTTGTGGTCATCCACTGGCCCCAGTTTTAACAATTGTTCTGCCCCCTCTTCCACAATGATTTCTGACTATGGGGAAGAAAAGGTGTGGTATAGGTTTCTTCATGATAGTTCATGTCAGTTGGGCCAATCCACCTCTTTCTTCTATGCTGGCCATTCCTTACAGGAACCCATTATGCTATTTCTCAAGTTACCATCAGTGAAAACATTGCTAATGCCGGATTATTGAATTATCTGTATCTCTTCAGTGCTTATTTTCCCCCTCCCAATGTTGAGTAGTTGTGGGCTTTGTTACAAGATTTCATACTTTTTGCACTGCTCTGAGTTTCTTTTCAAGATCTTATTGCAGAGCTTCTCTTCAGTCTTCAATTCCTTTCCAAAGGTTATCTGACCACTTCCCAAACACTTATTTCCGTTTATTTATCTTATGATCTAGAGCTTCTTCTCCAACATAATAGTAATTACAAGAGGCTCTAATTCCATGTCTAGGCACTGAGAACATGTTTTATCTGATTTTTTTTCAAGGCTGCTTCTCTATGTAACTATATTGAATCTACCGTCACAATTTTGCTTTCATCCAAATATTAAGCTGACTAGTTTGCGGAAATAAACCTGACCTTTTCCTTCCTCTTTTACCTAATCATAAAGGGGTACAGTTATGGTTAATCATTCATTGTCATCTTGACAAGGTCTAGAATCAATTAGAAGACACACCATGGAATGCAGGTAGGAGGGTGTTTCTGGAGATTAACCATGGGACAAAGACTCACACTCAAAGTAGGCAGCATCTTCCAAGAGATGACCCAGATATAAAGAAGGCCAAGGAAAAAGACCTGATGCTTACCTGCCTTGGCTTCTTTCTGAACCAGTGCATCTGTTACTGCTGCTGCCATCTTTGTCTTCTCACATTACACTCAAGATTCTTTGGCTTTCCAACATAGATTGAGCAAAAGTGACACCTGCAAATTTCCAGGCCTTCAACATTGAATTTGGCTTGCTGAAGCCTCCAGCCTTGTGTATAGAGCAACTCATGGCTCCTCTGATGTTCTAGTATTAGACTACTGTACCCCTGCTGTGTAAACTAATCTAATAAATTCCTTCCAGTTAAATATACACATTCTATTGTTACACTAGAAGACTCTGACTAAGACAGCCCTCATAAGCTCATGTGTGTGCAATGTATACATGCATCGAACAACTGCTATCAGTGATTTGGCCTTCTTGGCTATCTACTCAGGTCCTCTGGCCATGCTCTGATTTGATTCCAGAAATGATAATCTGTGACTTATTGAGACTGGGATACTGTTCAGTCATTCTCCTAGATCTATCTAGTTTCCTCAAGGCCCCAAATTCCAAATTTAACAGGATCTTGCAGTGACCACAGCATTCTCCACATTTGATCCTCCTCAAGAATGAAGAGTTGTTGTTGTACTTACTATATTGCCATGAGGATAGAAGGGGAGTTTTTATACCTCATACTAACAATCGCAGCGTACTGTGTGAATGTCATTCCAACTGCCAAGTATGTCTACCCAAATCATCCACCCTGGGCTTTGGGGAAATGAACACTGAGTGGTTCTGAAAACCCAGTGAAATTGTTATACAGAAATTATGCACTGATGCATCCATTATCTAGCTTATAAGAACCAAATTGAAAAAAAATGTAGGTTTTCCTTTTGCACCTTTGTGTAACCTTGCTTATAGCCATGTCTGTAGATAGAAAGCCAAACTCCTGCTGTCCACCTTCTATTGGCCTCTAGTGATACTAGGCTCTGTTAATCTTTATTCCTGTGCGCAGGGCAAGTTCCTTTGGCTGCCTCATTAAATTTCCTGCATCTTGTGAGAATTATTTCCTGGCTTCTAGTGGCTAAGCAACACTGCCAGCTATCTGTTGCATGGAAACTATATCATCACCTGTGTACAGAAGAGCAAACTTCTGAATCACTTCTATAACAATCAGCCCTGGCCTGCAGTAGAAAGTCAACTGTTTAGTTATGCTAAACATTTCTTGATTTATTCTGGGCCCTTCTGTTTTAACATAATATTCAGAAATGGTACTTGAAATTGCATATTACATCGATGAGTGCTCAGTTCTCTGAGAATTTTAATCCCTTTCTCTCTTCTATTGGAGAAACTTGGAGATTTCTATTTCATTTAACATTTATCATTATCTTTTCCAAATATGTAAAGAACCATCCTAGTAAAAACTATGCTCCCTTCAAAAAGGTTCTCTTAACCTTCCCCAATATAATGGCATTAAGAAGTAGGGCCTTTTAGATATAATTACTTCATGATGTCAGAGTACAAATAAATAAGATTAGCACGTTTATAACAAGGACACAGAAGACACTTTTCTTGCTCTTTGATATATGCTTGTAGGGACAAAACAGGAAAGCAGTCACTCAGACAGGAAGAAGAAGACCTAAATGGATTCTGAGTATAATCTTGCTCATTATTCTTCAATATCTTAATCTTTGGAACTATGGGGTAATGTTTTTTTTTTAATTTGTCTAATTATTGCTATGGCATATAGAAACCAAAATTAACAACTAGCTAAGTCCTGTAGCTACTTTGGGGTATAATCTCTTTATTCCAATTTCAGGCAGAAAATGTTAAGTGTTCTTCTGCTTTCTGTCAGTATAACAAAATACCTGGAATAAATAAGTTACAGGGAAGAAAGACTTATTTTGGCTTATAGTTTCAAGATTGGTTTGCTCCCTTGTCTTTAAAAGGCCTATGGTAATATAGTATATTATCATGAGAGTGCATAATAAAACAGTAGTAGAGAAGAATCAAAAAGAGGAGGAGGAGCCAGAATGTAAATATCACCTTCCAGGTTTGCCTATGATAATTAAATTTCCCTCTGTTTTGCCCTTTGTAAAGTATCCACCAAACTACAATACTGATATAAAATGAAAACCATGTCTCTAGCACATTTGACCTTTGAAAAGAAACTTATCCAAATCATAGCATTGCCTTACCAAAATTTTTCTGAGACTTATGACTAAATTACGGTTTGTTAACAAAGTATGTGGGGGATAGTCATAAAGTAATGACTATCCTCTTTCACATTTCACCTATCCCATCTGTGAAACAGCACTCTACAACACAGCTCTTATTTCTCAACATTCTAAGTTTTCAAAATCTTTCTGCAGCTCAGTGTTCTTTTCAGGATTGGGCACTGCCTACCTCCAGAAAATGTAGTCTTCTCAAACAAAATGTCCTTTTAGGCCAACACAGGTAAAATCTTTAGAATTTTTCTTAACCTCATATTTCACTTAAGGAATTATTCTTTCCAGTTATGTAATGGGTTCTTTATTTCTAAAACTCATCTTAGCAATATTTTCTCCAATGACTCTTGACTGATGGAGATGCAGGGTGAGCGAACAGGAAATAGAAGGGAAAGGCTTTATTTAGTCTGTAGTAATTCTCTGAATGCAGTACACATGTGAGAAGTACTCAGCTTGACCAATAAAATGACTACATGCAAAGGTTGTGATTAAAGCAGTCTCATGTCAAGGAGACATGTATTGGTTACAGGACCCCTGTTATATTCAGTATTTGTGGGAGGAATTCCTGGGAAAAGTGTGACCTTCAAGCAGATGCCATTGTAAATGGAAAGATGCAGCAGTTGGAAGTTCTCCATCTATTGTGTTCCCTGAAGCAGGTTCTCTTGAAAGGAGATCTGAATAGTTTGCCTCCACAACTATCACATCTGGAAAGTGGTTAGCACTCTTTCCCAAGAATATATCAGATGCTGCACAAATGGATCTATTTTAAGTTTGTTCTCCAGATGGGAAAGCCTTCTCTTTCAAAATGAGTCTTTAACATTTTAATCATGAAGCGAGAAATCAGGCATTTTATAAAACATGATGCAGCATGTTCAGTTTAGAAAGCAAAAAATTGCTGAGTCAGTCCCTTGAATAATATGCTAAGGCCAGAGGAAGTATCATTACTAATCAGGGGCTTAGATTAACCAATAACATTTCTAGAACAAATCAGTGCAGACTACAATGACTAAAAGTAATCCAGAAAAGTAACAACACGATCTTGTCTATGCCAGAATCATTATTTCAGTAATAATATTTTTAAATATTAAGATACACTTTCTACAGAGCCATGGGACCCATACCCAGAACAATTTTAGCTTGGACACTTCAATTAACGTGACTATCGAAGGAAAGGGGCAAAATAGCACAGACAGAAAGCAGTTGTTAACCTTTTATGCTTTTGATAATGGTCATTTTTTGCTACCTTACTGTACACCAAGATCATGGCATCATTAATTAACTACACTCACCTACAAACCCTTACAAGCTGCTGAGCAAAGAAACCAAACCTATTATAGTGCTTCCATCTAATGGAGGGCCAATAATTAGTTCACCCAGCATATTTAATGAATACCAGTTAATTGCTGCATCCTGTTTGACAATGGCAATACATATCCCAGACTTCAAGGGGGTAAGTGGGATTTCTAGTTGGTAGCTCAACTACAAAGTAACATGTAGCCATGATTTCCTGTTGAATTTCTTACCTTATTGTTAAAAGTAAAATTTCATTTTTTATTTCAATTTATTTATTTATTTATTTATTTTATGTGTACAAATGTTTGGACTACTTAATGTAAATCTAGCTGTGTTGTACAATGCCTGCAGAGGCCAGAAGAGGGCATAGGAACCTCTGGAACTGGAGTTATAGATAGTTAACTGCCATGTAGCTGGGAGGCTGGGAACCAGTCCTAGATGCTTTGCAAGAACTACCTGTGTTCTTAACACTACACCATATCTCCAGTCCTGTATTCATGGTTTTTGTATTAAATGAGATAAATGGTTTGAAATATGTGAAAACTAGAAAGTTGTAAATGTATTTGAGAATTAAATATGATTCATCTTAACTATTCTTTGTCGTATTTGTGATTTTAACTCTTATCTGTGCTCTCAAAGATTAATAGTGGAACTATTGGTTGTTGAATTATCAATTCTGAAATATTTCAGTCTTATTTTGCTTTCATTGATATGGAATATACTATGTAAGTAGTTTGGAAATAAATTGAAAATGTAAATATTTTCATTGAGAATTTGTTTTTGATAGAGAAAATTCTATTAAAATGTCATGAAGGAAGTATGCATAAGCCATATGGAAAACTACAATTTTCCAAACCAAATAGGAAATATAAAATAGAGAATGAAAGGAATTACCCTATGTGGATAGTACTGCACTCCTAGAAGCAGTGGAGTACTAAACAAAATTCCCAGTCCTAGGTAAAGGATATTGCTACAGGATTTGGACAGAGAAACCCCAGAGATTCTCAAAACAATACAGGCTCATGTCAAACTTCTTGGTTGCCCACCAGAACTAAAGGATGAGATCCTGTTCCTGAATGAATCATAGGTGAGGGAGGACTCAAGCCTAAACAAAATATTTATACCATTCCCTCTAAGGCTTAGGGAACACTGCAGAAGTGGAAGAAGGAAGTATGTAAGAGCTGGACATAGATTAAAGGACTGCGGTCCTGAACCCAAAGCAACTCTGGTTACCAACAATGAGCATGCATAAGATTGGTCCTGTCAATACCTAGTCATTGATGGGCAAGGGCTTCACAGGTCCCTATACCTTACTGCTGAACTGTTTGCTATTGACTGATTTTCAGAGAAGGTGGGGCAGTTTTTTTAGTTGTATACCCATCAGGTTCCAACAGGTAGCTCCAAACCCATGGTTCCACTGACAACACCAGTAAAATTCAGTGGATCACAAACAAAACAAATAGACATGAGCATGAGAAGGAGATCTGTGGGAAATAGAGTATTCGTGGGTAGTGAGAATATCGGGAAAGGATAGATGGTGGGAACAGTCAGCATGCATTATCTCTGTGGATGAAATTGCCATAGAATAATTTTAGATTTTAAAAGTCATTGTGAAAGCTTGGGGGACCAGACAGCCTTCAGTGTACAGCAAAGCAGAAACAACAGAAGAAACCCACAATGGGCAGAGAATAAGGATAATGGAGCACCTAGTTCTAAATGGGACATCCATGTCACATTTCCTTCTCACAAGGTTCAGGGATCATTGAGGAAGAGGGGACAAATGATTGTAAGAGCCAGAGGTTAGTGAACATCTGCACTAGACATGACAGAGCCACTGGACACATGAACTCAGGGGCTGTGACTACACGCATAAGACCAAGATCGTCAGCCAAAATCCCATCGTCAGTGGGGGAGGAAATCATGAAATTCCAGCTCTGTCTGAGAAACTATCTTCAAATAATGGGTGCTGGGGAATGGAGAGTCAGTTATTATTTAGGGATGTGACACCTGAGAAGCTACCGCTGATCCAGTAGATGGCCCTATACCCATGCACATACGGGCAGCTAATGGACTAATTGGACTGAGTGGGGTTTAGAAAGAGCACATAAATTGAGAGGGGAAAAGTGCTGGGTGAAATGGGGGAGGAATTGGATGGGAGGGTTAGGGTGGCTTTATGCATGTATGAAATTCTCAAACAGGAGTCTAATAATAATAATAATAATGATTTGTATGCAGAGGAACACAAATGAAAAATTTCAATGTAAGAATGCAAAGCTGAAATAATATCTATTTGTGAAATTACTGTTCCCCCTTGTATCTTCCTCCAGAAAAATAAATATTTTTAAAAAATAAAATAAAATAAAGACTTTTTTAGAGACAAATATATGAGACCCTGCTTCTACAAGGAGGAAGAAAAGAGCTGACTTCTGGAAGGTGTCCACATTCATGCCATGGCATACACAAACCTGAACCCACAGGCCACCATCATACACATATTCACAATAATAATATAAAGTTTAAAAGTCAGATTCAATGATGCTAATCATTTTCTAATCATAAAATATTAAGATAGTAAATGGATGGTGGATAAGAACAAAGTCACAGTGAATTCTCTACCCAGAATCCAAAAAGGCTATACATGTTTTTGAGAACAGCTTCTGTTATGATTCATCATTTTCTAGCAATAAGATGTTGCAACATGAATTTTATTAAGATACAATGTTGGAAAGGTACAGTGTTCACAGACTTCATTTTTTTCCTTTGGGAATTGTTTGAGGAAAAAAAGCAACCTTTTGATCACAAGAAATAAATATAATTCAGGCATGTAGAAGTTGAGATCTTTACTTCTAAGGAATATCCCTCATTCATTAAAACATGTACAATTTGGCAAGGTAGGTGTGAGACATTCCCTTAGACTGTAAGATTATTTAGTTTTCATTGTGCTTGCTTGAGGTTCCACTTCTAATTTATACAGTTAGTTATCTTGGTCTCAGCATGGGGTCTTACAGCTGAGCAAGGGGCTTTGGCAAAAGTCTAAGGCACTGAGGTTGAAGAGGGACAAAGGGAATTAAGTTGGCTGGAGGCCTGAGTACCTCAAGGGCATGTAACGTGAAATCAGTTAATTTTCAGTACTTATATAGATGTTAGTCACTTCCTGCCTCTGTTTCCAAATGAAATAGGGAAATTTTGGCTGCTTGTGAACTTGTCATAGCAACAAAGAACAATTTCATTCATCTTACCCAGGAATAGCTTCTGGTGTGTATGTATACAAAGTGATAGAAACTCCTTCAAATGAATATTGGTTTGGGAGCTTTGGGGACTGTGAAAGGAGACACAGCTGTGATTCTTCCGTGGTTAGGTGAATGAAGGCAGCCATCTAGGAAGGGTGGAAGAGCCAGCTGGAATGAAAGCAGCAGCAGTAGTGGCAGGAAAGATAAAGCTTTAAAACCCTGGGAACCAATGCACACAAGCTTTCCTCTAACTCTCTGATGTTAAGTAGATTTCCATTGGAGGCTGTCCAGAAGAGATTCCAACCTCTTATACACACATTACACTAATGGCAGTGAGGGGGAGGGAAGATTGGAAGAAGCAGAGAATATATCAGACACAGAGCTGGAATACAAGAAAATGTCTATTTTGCTGTACAGACCTTTGGCCAAATCAGCCTCTAATAATTATTTTAAAGATTTACTTATGTTTTGATTTTATGTTTATGAGTGTTTGACTGCATGTAACTGCACTATGTACACACACTGCCAATAGAGATCAGAAGAGGGCAACAGATCATTTACAACCGGAGTTACTGTTGTTAACTGCTTTTGGTGCTGGAAATCAAACCCTAGCCTTCTGCAGGAGGATCAAGTACTCTTACTTGCTCTGATAGCCCTCCTGTACCCCCTTCTCTCTTAAACTCACATAGGCTCATAGGAACATTGCCAGGAATTAAGGAAACAAGAATAAGAAACTAAGGATGTGAAAATTACTGAGACCATTCTCCATAATAAATATCAATAGTCATGGTACATAGAAGCAAGCATTTCAAAGTAAACAGAGAATATGTGTAACAGAGTATTTAATTCAAAATTAATTTCAGACACAAAAAATTCTACCAGTATGTATCAATAATTACATGGAGTTATATGTATACAAGAGAAACGTAATCACTTATAATTTATTGTTTAATTTGGGGGCAAATACTTTGATGTTACTAAAATCTAAAATTCAGTATGATAGCTTCCCTTTGATAAGAAGACGGAAACAGATTAATTCACATTTTGAAGATCTAAGACATTAGCAATGGTCTTTTACTTTGACTATCTTTTTATTGAAAAGTACAAGTCTACAAAAGAAAAGATTGAGAATACTGGGATTTAGTCATTTCCATTGTTTTCTCATAAAGTGAATATTCTGTGATTAGAGCACCATGTTGAAGAGACCAAGATTTAACAGCACACCCCAATTCTCTGACTAACAGACTAGACTAGAAATGCACTCCAGAAGAATCAAGGTATATCCTCAGTTCCCATCTCTGTTGCATTATTCCAGAGGATAGGCAGGACAATAAAACACAAAGGAAAACAATTCTTCTGTGTAGATTGATTTTCTTTGGAACAAAGTATGGGAAAGTTCATAGAGAAGGGACAGCAAAAGTAGCAACAGTTGAAAATATAGATTCATAAGACAGAATAAAACTGATAAGAAAAAGAAAACTCAAAATCAAGAAAAACATCTTGGAGCCAGAGTAAGTCTCAAAGACTGGAAACATCCTAAAACAAGGCACAACATATGGGAGGTTGGGAACTGGAATGACGGCTCAGCAGTTAAGAGCGCACAAGAACTCATGCAGAGGAACTGAGTTTGTTTCCAAACACCCTTCTTGGGCAGCTCACATTTGCAAGGTGGAAGAACTGGGAATGTGAGTTCTGTCCCCATCCACCACCCCTTCTCTCCTATTAAGGATTATTGAAAATAAATGGCTGCTGGGAAGAGGAGAGTCAGTCTCTTTTAAGGGTATGACTCTTGGTAGGTTAACTAGCTCCTGTAAAAGGACCCACACCAAAGTGCATTTAGGGATAGGAATTTGACTCCATAGAGGGGGAAGGAGGATTGGAGGATGGGGAGAGAGAGAGACAGACAGAGAGACTGAAATTAGAAGACAAGAAGACATATATATATATATATATATATATATATATATGTATCACATGAAACTTGGTGGTTGGCAGTAAGGGAGTTCTAAGAGAGAAAGGAGGAGATCTAGATGTAATTAAAATATATTGCATGACATTTGAAAAAAATAAATGAAAACCCTTTGATATTATGAACTGAAAAAGAAGAAATATGTATTATGTATGAACATTTTAAATTATTAAAAGAATAAAGTTTTACAATGGGAAGTATTCACTAAATTTTGAAGAAGACACTAAAGCAAGAAGACAGAAAAATATGAAATACACAGAAATAAAAACTACACATTTAAAAAACAAATCAATTGTACACACAACCAAATTCAGCCACATCAATAATAAGATTACAGGAAGAATCTAAACAATCTCATAGAGAAAGATATCACTAGTATTTAAGAGAAAAAGGCAACTCTATGCTGCCTTCATTAGAAAGAAACAGAAGGACTACATTTACAATGAAAAGATAGAAAGAGGCTTGTTGAGAAATATCTAACTATATGGCAGCTACAATGACTGTATTCGTCTTACACAGAATAGATTTTAAAATGTTAAAAGTGGAGTGACATTAAAGAATAAAATGACCAAACTACAAGAAATGAAATAACTATAAATACCAATGAACATAAAAGGAAAGGACTGAAACAATGAAAACTAAAAATGAAAGTGTTGATAGGGAAAATAGATTATTTTATAATACTTGAAGGAGTCAGTGCTCTATTTAACAATGAATAAAACAGTTAAAATGTCATAAAGGACAGAAAAAACTTGAGCAACATTCATCAATTAAGTATGACAAACATCTGCAAAGAACCCTACCTTTTTAACAGAAAATCCATTCTACTACAACATATATGGAGCATCTCCTAGATTCGAATTTATGCACATTTTTAGAATAAATCTCAATAAGTTTAAATATTTTGAAATCACATAATGTCCTAGAATTATAAGGGAGTTAAATTAAAAACTGTTAATAAAATGAAATTTGAGAAAAATCACAAATACCTATAAATTAACACAATACTAAATAACCAGCGGCTTGAAGAGGAGTATTATCCATCCATGGAGGGTACATTCAAACACTTTTTCCTAAGATTATATTTTTAATAAGCTCATAAAGTAGTAGAGCCTGTGGTCATAGGTGTTAAGGGGTAACCTGCTACTCTTGCTTCACTAAGTCATTAGGTTGTCAAACTACCTTCTAAATATTCATGTTTATATCCACAGAGCAGTGCTATACCCAGCCTTCATTAGAGAAGTTTTTCCTGCAGCAAGTAGTGGTTAATTTAGAAAACAGTAACTGGCCAAAGTTCTGAGCACAAGTGGTGGTGGATGATATCTATATCATCCCCTCCAATGCTAAGAAGATGAAGATGAAGAAGAGGAGGAGGAGGAGGAAGAGGAATCGGAAGAGGAAGAGGAAGAAGAAGAGGAAGAGCAGAAAGAATGTAAAAGCCAGAGGATGTGAAGATGTGTAGCCAAATGAAGATGTGCAGCCAAATGACTTCTGGACATGTCACAGGCACTGCACTCATGAACTCACTGCAGCTGGGGTTATCTGTACAAGGACTGTACAAAAGTGGACCCATTAACATTTCATGGGAGAGACCATGAGACCTTACCCTTCCCTGAGGGACTATAGGAAATTAACAGTTTTTGGGAGGAGGTATCATTTTCCTCACTGGTTTACCCACAAGTAAGTTGCCCCTCCTCCAATAAATCAGTTTCAAACCATGATCAGGCAAGAAACTGTAGTTAAACACAGTAGGTAACCCACAAAAAGAACACATAGAAACTTGAGGGAATCTTGTTGAGGAGACTTCCGGTGGGAAAGGAGGGTGATTACAGAGAGGAATAGGAATGAAAATGGCTAAAATTCATTCATTATATAAAACTGTCAAACAATACAAATTAAAAAGTAAAAGAAAAAGAATTTACCTAAATTTTCCTGTTCTAAAACTAGCAAAAAACAATACCATTATTGGACTTGGAATTTTTTACATTTTAATGAAATTATAAAATGTTTTTACATAATAGGATTATACTATTGATTGTTTCTTTGAGTTCTGGACATGTCACAGGCACATGTCACAGGCAGAATTCACATGTTACCTTCTCAGAACACAGTATTTTGTGGAGATTTTCATTGGTGTTGTGAATGTCATTAGAGAAATCTGTAATCTATGCTTATGACATACAAATACTATATATATATATATATATATATATATCCATAAGTACAGTTTTTAAAAAAGAATAATTTTTCCTTTGAGACATGGTCTTCCTGTAGCCTCTGCTGGCCTTGCTCTCACAGAGATCCATTCACCTACTTCTGCCTCATGAGTATTAGGATTGAAAACATGCACAACCATGGTGGGCAAGAATACCAAATTAAAGGAAACTCAGTCAGAAGAAAGAAACCTAAAATTAGAGTTAAAAAATCAATGTGGCATTATTTCATCAACATTATAATTACCTAAACAAAAGCCTGACCCTTAAATTTAGTTTTTAGTAGTTGACCTGAACTCAGAGGACACTTTTCCACACAGATATCTCTTGGAACCAACTATCTGTCTTCTGGAACTTTGCAAATGGAACTGTTTCTGTAACTATGTTTCTGGAGCTGTGACCTTGAGACAGGTCCCACCCATAAATTTTTTTTCAAAATGTTTTCTCCAGCTTCAGTAGGGGAAATGCAAGATTGGCCTTTTTATCCCCAGTTCTAGACTATTTCATTCATTCAAGGTCATGCATCCTTCCCAGTCTTCACTGTCTGCAATAGAGATGGGTGTGCTGCCTTTCAGTGCTTTGATATATTAATTCTCACATTTATTCATTATCTTTTTGGGTGTGCATGCATATATGTATGCATGATAACATGTGTGGGCATATATAGCAATCAAAAATAATTTAAGAGAAAATGATGAAGTATGACATTTCTAAAAATGATTCTAGGTAGAAAATTAGAATGGGCATACTTTGCCAAATCCATAGACAAACCCAAACATTAAAAAAAAGAAATAGAAATATGAATACAACCTTGGGGAAATGGATCTATGGATAAAGTACTTCCCATACAACCATGAGGACCTGAGTTCAGATCCTCAGCAGCCACAGAAATGCCATGCAGGGATGGTGTCAACCTGTGATTCCAGCACTCAGGATATCCCTGGGACAAATTAGCTCACTAGGCAGAATTCACAAGCACCATGTTTAGTAAGATCCTTGCCTTGAGAAAATAAAAACTGGAAAGCAATCATGAAAATACGTCCAACACATAGGTTTCATATGCATTTACACATATATGAATGCACACCCACATACATATATGCCCACACATGTTGACATGCACACCACTCAAACCCAATGCAAAAAAAGAAATTGGAGAACAGACAAATTACATAAAAAATAATATGCAAACACATTGATTACAAATTTTCCCCAAAGAAAAAGCCCTCACCCATGTGTTTCCAACAAACAATTACTATCAAACATTTAAGGAAGTATTAGTACTAGTTATTCATAGGATTATTAAAAATTAGAAGAGCCTGGATTACGTTCCAACTCATTCTATGAAGACAGTTACCCATTACACAAACCAGACAAAGACATTACCGAAAAAGAGAATCAATATTCGGTATTTTTCAGAAATACATGTATGAAAATTCTTGAAAAAATATTAGCACATCTAAATTTGAAACATACATTTATTTTTGGAAGCCAAGGTTGAACTAACATCAGAAAAATAAATAATTGCAATTAGCTAATTTGCTTTGTAACATAAAAAGGCTAAATCTACAAGATCATCTTCATAGATTCAGAATGTCATTGAATCCAACAATGATTCAGGATTAAATACTTTCAAAAAACTTAAAATATATGGAACTTCTTCAATATATTAAGATGGGTTTCAGAATCCACTAATTACCATATGTGTTATAGAAATGGTTCTGTGGTGCTTACGTTATAGCAAGCTAAGAACATTAACTCAAAGCTCACTGGCACCAAACTCAAATGTTAACACATCCAGTTGCTCTAAATACAGTCCTCAACAGTCTATTTTTAGTCAGTTAGCGCCTGCCTGCTTTGCATAACCCACAAAATTACATGTAACATCTGCTAGCCATAGATAAAGCAAACCTTGTAGCTATAAAAGACCATAAATTGTGCAGCTCTTTGGAGCTGTGTGATCCGAAGTTTTTCAACGTCCTGCAGAGTGACATCACCCAAACATATCAGTGACTTCTATAATTCTCATCAAGAAATACCTTGTCCTCTTACCTTCTGAGTGACCACAATGTACCAGTGTTTCTGGAAAGTCTTTATTTGCATGTTTATTATTTACTTTTCTCAAAAATACCTGACACAATCAACTTAAGGAAGTAAGGGTCTATTTTGACTCACAATTTGAGGACACAGTCCACAACTGCAGAATAGTCATGATGTCAGGCGTGTCAGTTGGTTATTCACATTGCATCTGTGGTCAAGAAATAGAGAAATGAACGTTGGTGCTCAGCCCGCTTTCTCCTTTTAACTCAGTATGGGACACCGATGTTGTCACCCATATTCAGGGTGTGTTTTCCATCTTAAGTTTAATCTTCCTAAAAACTCCATGATAGAAATAGCCAAATATGTGCTTCCATAGCAATTCTAAAATATGTCAAGTTAGCAATGAAGATTTATCATCACAGGGAGGAGCTACACTGCTGATGCAAGCCTGCAGAAGCACTACTTAAGAACATTTATTTTGCAATACTGTCATTCCATAGCTACGTCTTTTTCTCAATTGGCCCTGAAGTCTTCTAACTAATACAAACTTACTGATTAAAGTTTGAAAGTTTTTTCCTAAGATATAGCCCAAGCCAAGCCTGCCCTCTCCTATTATTTGTATTTTGAAGTTAATACAGCAAAGTAGGACTAACTCTGAGGCTTAAACAACAAACATTTCTTTTCTCACAGTTCTATTGACTATAAGTCTGAGATAACAGTTGATTTATTCTGAGGGTATCAAAACAAAGGTTATGTCTAAGCCTCTATCTTTGCTTTGTAGATCAGGTTATCCTCTTCTTAAATACCCATCTTCTCTTTCTTGTTTATATATTTGTTTCCAAATCTTATCTAACAAAAGACACCACTTGTATTTGACTAGGACCCATATTAATGATATTGTTTTGTTTGTTTGTTTTAGTTTTTATCGCTATAAAAACTGTTTTACAATATGGCCACATTCTAAAGCACTAAAAATTTAGACTTCAACATGTAAAATGAAAAGGGTAATAAAATTTAGCCCATGATACCACTTCTATTTAAAATGTACTAGAAACTCTTGCTAATTAAGCAAGCAAGCAAGAGAAATAAAATATTCAAATTAGAAATGAAGTAAGCTATTCTCTGCTTATAATGGATTTGATCTTATATATAGAAATCCTAAAAGGCTAAATAAATAAATAAATAAATAAATCCCAAAGGATATATAACTAGGTCAACAAGACAGTAGCATGAATGTTATTATGCATAAAATTCTCTGTTCCATATACTGAAAAGGGACACCATGAAAACTGAATTAAGAAATCAGTTTAGTTATGATGTCAACTTAAGAAGAAGTTTATCAAAAGAAATTCATATACATTAAAAACTACAAAATATTTTAGAAAGAAATTAAATACGAGTCAAGTAAATGCAAAGGCATTTATAGACTGGAAGGCTTTAGTCTCTGGATAGGATTCCTGTATTAAACGTCAGGGACCACTGCAGAAGAGAGGTCAGAAGGATTGTAAGAGCCCCAATTTACTCATGGACATAGGAAGCAGAGGCCTTCAGACCACTGAGAGCTAAGACATGTGAACTTGTGCAAACAGTGGCATACAGCAAAAGGACTAGTGCCAACACAGTTAGACAAGGGCCCAGGGTGAAGTGAGAGAATTTGGTGGTGGGCTGGCCCTAGACTGCAAACAGTTAGAGACTGATTACTATTGGGTGAGGGAGAGTAAACCTTACTAATGATTGCTAGATAGGCTGACTAGATGACAGTGGATTAATTTTCATTGAAGGACATCTGGGTAAAAATACTTGATGGGATAAGGACTTAGCATGTATGGCAGAATGCATGAGGCCTTGGGTTGGGAGGCATGGAGATAGGAAGGGTTCTAAATTTGATTAAGAACGGTTGTGTGAGATGTACAAAAGCTCAATACACAATTAAGAAAAGAAATTTTAAAAATAAAAAAGAAAGAGAATATCCATAATCTCCAAATTAATTCATAGTCTAAGTGTTAAATAAATAAAATGTTTACTTTTCCCCCAGAATTGGCAAACTGGTCCTAAAATCCAGAATAACCAAAACAATGTTGAAAAACTTTAATTTGAAGTTTTCAAATTTTCCTATCAGAACTTAGACAAACAACAGTAATTAAGGAAGGCAATATTGACATAAAAACAGACCTTTAGATTAATGGGATTGATTTTAGATTTTACAAACATATACTTTCTGCCATACAGCGGGAAAAGAGTAATCCTCTCAAAAAACGGTGTTAGGGCAACTGTGTACCAAGAAGTAAAATAATACAGTTGAATCCCTGACTAACAAAACATACATGAATTAACTCAAAGTAGATGCATATGTCAGTGTTAATTTTTTTTTAATTTGAGCTATAGTGTTTACTAAGGAAAAGCAAAGAGTTACAAACTCAGGTGAGATGTCATCTTTGTTAACACTCCTCAGCAAAATTATAGGTATAAATCAGCATAATTTTAAATTATGAAATTAAATTATTTCTAAACTATACTATCCGGACAAAAAGCACAGAAGATATTGATGAACTGAATTCCATTCAAAGTAAGTACTTTCATGCTTGAAAAGAAACTATCAATAAAGTGAAAATAGAACCCACAGATTATGAAATATATATAGTATCAATAATAAATAGAACTTACCTAACTGAAGTAATGGAAAAATATTTTAATTGATATTTCTCCAAAGCAGGGAAAAGCATGGCCAATAGCATATGAAAATACTCTCTACATTGCTAGATACTATAGAAATGCAAATCAGACAGCAATGAGATATTTCATATCCTCTAATATTGCTTATACTAAATGTCAATATAAATGTGTGGAAAGTGGGATTCTTATACACTGACACCAGAGACAAACGTGATATGAACAATTTGGAAATAGTCTGGCATTTATTCAAAATACACAATTTAGAATTCACAGCAATTAGTCTCATGGAAATTTTCAAAGAAAATAAAAACATGTCCACATAAAACTTACATATGAATGTTCACAGCAATGTTATTTATTTTATACAAAAATGAAAGGAACTCACTGGTTTATCAATTAATGAATGAATAAACAGAATACTATACGTACATACTATGGAATATTGTTCAACCTTTAAAAATTAATGAACTGCAAATTTATTCTATAATAGGGCTCAGACTTAAAAACACATTATCTGAAAAAGTGACATAAATTTAATTCCATTTACATTAAATTTCAAAAAAATAGGAAAAATCATAAAGACCAAAATATAATCCTTGTAGCCAGTAGTAGGGTACAGGGAGAACAGAGAATCAGGGCTAATTAATATGGGAGTTATTTGGGGAAGGTTGAAAAAACTGAGAAGTCTGTGTGTGTGTGTGTGTGTGTGTGTGTGTGTGTGTATGTATGAGGGTACGTGTGTGTATGTATGTGTGTGAGTGCGTGTGTGTGATATTCTAGTATTCTAGGCCTAGGGATCAAAAGGCAAGAATTGCTAATAAGAGCAGTTCCTAGCTTTCCCATTTCATGCTGGAGAAACTATTTCAATGAAAGAATAAGTGAAAACCTGACTTGAGAATAGAGTTCTGAGAGATATCTGAAAGAACAGGTTCTCAGAGTTCAGGTCACTCTTAGCCTAATTAATGCTAAGACTCACAGGCTGTTTCAATGAGAAAATCACACTGCTCTCAGCTCTTTAAAAGTTTGTATACATACATTTATTTGTTATCTTGGGTGAAGGACAAGAAAAGATACTGCTGAGGGATTAAAGTCATTTTCCCAGGACACAAAGAGGATCTTGTGTACATTATAAACAGTAACTTTATGGTTACCAAGTTAAGAAAAAGTCATTAGTCCACAATATGTCAATATTATAAAATTCATTCCTATAGATAAGTTATAATAAAAGTCTAAATTTATCTTTTCACTTCACAAACTAAAAGTTGTAGTACTAGATGTCGAAATATAGGTTTTGTTTAGAAAAATACACTTTCAAGTAGCTCTGGCTTGTTTTGATAGCCAGTTATCACAGCACATCACAGTCACTAATTTGTTTGATTTGTCAGACCTCATACCTGAAAAGCTGTTAAGGGTTAGAGAATACATTAAGATCTCCACACTACAGAAGACAATATTAATAAGGATCAATTACGTTAAGGTGTGTTGCTACAAAATTTCCTCAAAGTCTCTGGTGTATTTGTAGGAGCTAGGAAATTTTCTGTTGATTATGTATCTGACTAAGTAAGCCCTTCCTTTACCCTTCTTTAAATATCATAGCAGTTAATCAAACATGTCATGTTAGTTCTAAAATTAATATGCTCCGTTATTGACAACTGTGTACCTGATTTGGGAAAATAAGGAGCATTAACAACTATATTTAATATTTTAAATGCTGAAAAATTTCAGGAAATGTTGATATACTGGAGTTATATTTTAAAATAAATTATCAATAAATTTGCAATTTATTCACTTTAGAAAACATGTTCCCTATTATAGAGTTATCATTAGTAAAATGTTTGTTCAGGTAACATTAAGGGAAATTATACTAGCATTCAAATTCTGACACTAATCAACTTTACATTGTACTTTACATTAAGTACAAATGTTATTTATATAAACAGAATTACATTACATCTTTAGTAGAACAGAAATTATAGTGATTTACATTATATTGCATGTCAGTTTTAAAAAATTCAATAGGATAGTTTAGTAATTAATTACACAACAGGAACTAATTGCCTGTCGCAGAATGATATGTGGTAGGAATCCTAGATATGAAAAAAAATTAATACTGTGTTAGTGTCATAAATATTCACTCAATTGTCCTACACTCAAATATACACATACACGTAAACAATAAAAGAAATGCAAGCAAAGGTTTTCAAAGTATATTATTCATCTACTGACTTCAAATAATGAAATTTTATTTTATGTGTACCCAGAAAACAAAGGTTAACATCTGTGTCTCATACCATCAAAACTATAAAGCCATCATTAAATACACTACTACTTTTTTACATTTCAAATTTCTTTTGTATATATTACTGATCATTAATTTCTATATATCAATATGAGAAATTGACATTGAATGCTCATAGAAGTATTGCTTAAAATGGATTTTGACAACAGAAATAAATTCCTGAAAAGTGCATTCAGGCTTCGAAACATTGTGGAACAGGAAGTGGAAAAAATGTGAGAGTTGGAGTGTGGGTGGAGTGTGTGAAATGCTGTCTTCTGGACCTAACACAGCCCTTGTGCTCACAAACTCAAAGCAGCAGGGATTATCTGCACAAATCATGCCCATCAAAATTTCAGTGTAGATGTACTGGCAACTGATAGCTGCTGGTGGAGGGAGAATAGTTCTTTTCTTGAGGGTGTTTCTATTAGTAGGTTGTACTTCAGTGTCTGGCCCTTCATCCATATACGTATGGGCAGTTCTAAATGAACTTAGTGGGTTGTCAAAAGAATTTTAAAAAAAGATGTAAACTTGAGAGGTTGACATGTTGCAGCATATGGGAGGGGTTGGAGGGAAGCAATGACAGTAGAGAGAGGTATACCTTAGTATACATCAAGAAGAATCTCATATTCTGAACGAATAGCACTCAACAAATCTTACTGATAATTCCTCATCTCAAAGACAAGGAGAATGTACTTTTTGTATACTAACAGAAAGTCACATGAAAAATAATATAAACAAATATAGAAAATACTTTGGTTCAAATAACTAAAGCTATATAGTGAGGCAGAAGAACAATCAGGTATGGTGCTGCAGGTTCCAATACTGTTCTTTTCTTCTTTGAGTTGCTTGCCTGAAGTGGGAAACTATTATATTTGTAAGCCTCATATAATACACAAAGCAAATGAACTTAATGCTTATACAAGCATCACTAGCAAAGAAGTGAGGTTGTATTAGACTGATCACACCCACTTGTAGTCTTCTCTGAGGGAGAGCAGCTGAAATCCATACTAAGTTTTAATATCTAAATGTCTATCAGTGGGTATAAGGAAAGGTGGGATCTAAAGAAAACTGACTCCAAAACTGTCTGCTTATCCCAGATCCTTAGCCCATCTTTTATAATTTGATCACTTGTTTTCTTGATTCTTTGTTTTATTTTTTTTATTTTTTTTTTAGTTCTTTATATATTCTGGAACCTCCGTCAGATGTGTCACTGATGAAGATTTTCTCCCACTTTGTGCATTGTCTCTTTACTTCCTCGGTTGTATCTTTTGCTGTACAGAAGCATTTTAGTTTAATGAGTTCCCTTGTTGATTGTTTACTTTAATTCCCGAGCAAATGCTGTATAATTTAGAAATTCTTTTCCTATACCCGTATCTTGTAGGTTACTCCCTACATTTTCTTCTAACAGTTTTAGCATTTCAGATTTCACTTTGAGGTCTTTGATCCATTGGATGGTGACTTTTGTAAAGGTGAAACAATAGTCTAGTTTCATTCTTCTACAGATGGAGATCCAGTTTTCCCATCACCACTTGCTGAAGTTCTCGTCTTTCCTCCAGTTAGTGTTCTTGGTCCCTTTGTCAAATATTAAGTGGCTGGAATTACATGTACACATGTTCAAGTCTTCAATAATATTTCATTTGTTCTTTGAATCTATTTTTGTGCTAGCACAATGCTGTTTTATATCCATAGCTCTGTAACATAGTTTTAAATTTGATATATTAATCCCTGCTGCATTGCTCTTTGTGTTCAGGGTTGCTTTGGATATTGGGGTCTTTTGTGCTTCTATATGAATTTTAGGATGATTTTTTTCTAATTCTCTAAGAGTGTCTTGGGGGTTTTCATTGGGATTGCATTGAATCTATATATTGCTTTTGGTAGGATGGTCATTTTCACAATATTGATTCTTCTAATCCATGATCATGGGATGTCCTTACATTGCCTGGTGTCTTCATCAATCTCTTTCTTTAAAGATCTAAAATTTTCTTTGTAGAGAATTTTAATGTCTTTGGTCAGGTTTTTTTCTGAGATATTTTAATTTTGAAGCTATTGTGGATGGGAGGATCTCCTTATACTCTTTCTCCATTATTAGTATATAGAAAAGTTACTGATTTTTATAGATTAATTTTGTAACCTACTGTTTTACTGAAAGTGTAAATCATTTCTAGGAGTTTTCTGGTGGAATTTAATGGAATTTTGGCATCTCTTCGATATAATATCTTTAAAAGTATTCAACTATTCAGAAAAAATATTAGGATGAAGACACCCCAGAAAAAATATTAGGGTGAAGAGACCCCAGAGGTTCAGTTAAGGATCTTCAGAAATATTAATGAAAAAGAATAACTGCACAGAAAGAACAGTTCCATCTTACCTGCATTCTTTAAGTGATCTGACTGTATTGTCTCACTACTTAAATACCCTTTTCATGAGAAATCAGCAGAGCAGTTTCCACAAGATTCTCCAGCCTTTTAAGACATTTCCTGAAGGATGCACTAAGATATGTAAAAAATTGACATGGCCAGATTATCTGGAGATTTGAACAAAGAGACGCAGCTTTGATCGGCATTAGCCATGGAGCAAGTTATTAACACAATCCTTATTGTCAGGCACAGATCCCAGAAGACTGTAGAAGTGAGAGACACAATAATACTGTCAGCTACTACTAAGCTTTCTCCCCCAGGGTTTTCACTAGTAAGAAACTCACAGTGTTTATTCTCATGGACTACTGCAACTTGGGACCCTAACTAAATCACTCTGCCATGTGTTTAAGAGACACAGTAATAATATCATTTCTGTGTCCCAGGTCCTGGAACTACAGTTGTATGTTTAAATTTCCAATCCTGGTTCCATGGCTAGTGTTAGTGCCTGTTCCCCAGACACCAATTTTATTATCATTTCATTTCACAAACTTGTAGTCACTTCATATAAGCCCAAACACCAGACTTCAGATGTAGTTGTTGTAATAGTGATCTTATCCCACTCAGTGACGCCAGCAGGCATTCCCATGTCTTGTACACCAGAACCACAACCTTCTCAGGCTTATGCATAATCGACACTCAGAGTCAACAAAAATATTTTATCATACTTTCCCTTTATTGGCAGAAAAAGAGAATCTAATGCTCCCTGAAGCTTTCATTGTTGATATGAAGACTCCAATTGCTGTTGCCTCTGCTACAGACATCCATAGCCTTAGCAACCAAGACTATCAAAATCTTTGCCCATGCTCATTTCTACTGACAGAGCTAAAAGGAGACTGTGCTGTTTCATTATTCCAGTGCTGGAATTATCATATTTCATCCAACCATTACCTTTGCACCTTCTGATAGGTAAATGCTTTCTCAACTGAAATGATTTTAAAAAGTCTACAAGAGGTGGATGCTCCATCAAACATGCAGATATCAATGTAAAGCTACATGAAATACCCACCAAAAGTAAACAACGTGACACTACCAAGGAGCATAAACATTTGGAATTGATTCATCTCAAATAATTAGAACTGTGTGAAATACCTGATAAAGGATTATAAATAAGAAATGTGTGAAGGAAACCTAATAAACTACAAGTGAGAATAGATGCAAAACTTTCTATAGTTTGGCTGAATAAGTGGTATGAAACTTTACAAGGTAAGGGTAATGAAGTTTGGAGAATGCTGTTGAAGGAGAGTTTAGAATCCGCCCCCCCTCTCTCTCTTTGTCTTTGTATCAAGGTTCACAAAATAAGCAATTTGCTCTGTCACATAATTTACCACATGTCTGTGCTGTAATGCTCTTGTCAGAGGCAGAGAACACTCCACATTCATGAGACAAAACAACAAAAACAAACAAACAAAAAACACTTTTCTGTTTATGTTAATTATCTTGATATTTCATGATAGTAACACAATATCAACTGTATTTTTTTTCTTTTTTTGTTGCTGTGATACAACACCATGACCAAGGCTCTTTAGAGAAGGAAGAGTTTATATGTGCTTATAGTTCCAGAGTGATAAGTGTGCATTATGGCCAGAGCAAACATTTTCAAGTACACTCAGAAATCAAAGAAGTTGGAAGTGAAATGAGACCATTAAATCTAAAAGTCCACCCCTAGTGATATCCTTCTTCATATGAAGCCACACTCCGTAAAAGTTCCATAACCCTTTCACATAGTGTCACCAAGTGACTAAGTGTTCAAATACATTAGCCTAAGGAGAACATTTCTCATTTGAATCACCATATGCTGAATAGAATACAATCAGTCTAATAGAACCAAGGAAATAATATGTGAATACAATGAGAACATCACCAAAAAATTATTATACAGAACCAAGTAGCAATTATAGATATAAAATATGATAAATGAAATAAAATGCAATGGAAGTTTCAACAACGTAACCATTCAAGCACAAAAAAGAACTTTGAAATTCGATGACAAATCATTTGACAATGTTCAGTCAGATGAAGAGAAAGAAACAGTGAAGAAAGATTATGAGATTTATCAGACAACATCAAATAAACTGAGAGATGTGTGTTTTGAACATCTGAAAATGTGTGTTTGGGACATTTTCACCATCCATTATGCTATCTCACCCACCACTCTCTCCCACTGAATCTCTTCTCTTTTTTCCTAACAACCCCTTTACGTTGTACTCTTTCTCATACTATAAAATTATTAGTAAATAATCTGATGGTCATATGTGAGTTTTCTTATGTGTACCATTCTCTTGTTTAAAAATATTCTTTGATTTTTGACAACTTCATCATAATATGTTTTTGTGCTGGTTAGCTTATATCGACTTGACACGACCTAGAATCACCTAGGAAGAGGGAATCGCAAATGAAACGTTTTCTCCATCAGATTAGCCTGTGGGCATCTGTGGGGGACATTTTCTTGATTGCTAATTGATGTAGGCGGGCCTACGCCACTGTCTATACCATCCCTAGGGAGGCGGGCCTGGGCTGTATAAGGAAAGTAGCTGGGCAGAGAACAGAGCAAGCTAGTGAGTAGTGCTCTTCTTCAGTATCTGTTTATAGCTCTTGCTTTGTGTTCTTGCCGTGAGTCCCTGTCTTTGCTTCACTCAGTAATGAACTGTACCCTGTCAGCCAAATCAAGCCTTTCCTCTCCCAAGTTGCTGTCAATCACGATGTTTTATTAAAACAATAGAAAAGTAACTGGGATATTAATTGGAATCAGAGAGTAGACATTGCTGTAGTAGATCTGACCAGGCCTTGAAATATTTTGTGGGAGGAGGTGGAAGATTTTGAATGGTTGGTTTGAAAAAGCCATTGAGTGCTCACAGTCTAAGGAGCTATTGTGGGACCTTAAAAGATAATGTTGAGAACCATGCAAATAATGAAGACCTAGCTCATGAAGTTTCAGCAGGAACTGAAGACAATCGACATCATTCATGTTATATATTTGAATTAAGAATTTGTGTATGTGAAACGTTCTGTGATTCACTGAGACAGTTAATGCCACTTAGCTGATGCTGAAAAATCTGCTATGGTTACTAAGGGAATAGCATCATCAAGATGAAATATCCTCAGGGTCAGCAGACAGGGGCGGAAGGGTCCATCTCAAGGTGATTGTTAAACCTGGTAATGTGTAAGAGTCTCTCACATGGTACTGGTTTTGACAGTATGAAGAGGTTGTGGAGAGCAGTTGAAGTTTGCATAGCAGGACTGAGCTCATGAGATAAGCCTCATGTCCTGCCGATGGCAGAGCTGCAGAAGTGAAGCTGCCCAATTGAGCAAGCCCCAGACATCAGACACTGAACTATTTGCATTGCTAGATTTGGGTTTTGCTTTGATTGCAACTTTGCCCTGGTTTTTCATCTTGGAATAAGAAAATGTGTAACTTCTTTCTGATCTTCCAGGAGTACACTGTTGAGTAAATTAGAACTTCTAAAGGGACACTAGACTTTTTTAAAACCATAGTTATATTTTATGTATATGAATGTTTTGTCTTCGCATACATAAGTGCATCCATTTTATGTAATGCCCATGGAAGACTGAAGATGGTTTAATATCTTCTGAAGCTGGAGATATAGGTGGTTGTTAGCCAGGGATGTGGGTGCAGGGAACCAAATGCAGTTCCTCCACAGGACCAACCAGTGCTCTTAACTGCTGAACTATCTTTCCATCCATGCAGCATTGAATTTTTAAATCATAGCAATTTTTAAAGGCAGTGAGATGCTTAAATTTGTACTCTGTTTTTTATTATGATTTAGCATGAGTTATTGGTGACAAGCAAGAAAGGAAAGATAATGGTTTAACTTTGTGTGTCATAGTTGACAAGGGGTATATTGGTTACCTTTCTCTTGCTATTATAAAATACCATAACCAAGGTAACTTACAGAAGAAAGAGTTTATTTTATTTTGGCTTATAGTTCCGGAGGGATAAGAATCTATAATGCTAAAGGAGGCATGGCAGGAAATGGCCAGAGCAGAAACCTGAGAGTTTATATCTTCATGCACAGGCAAGAAGCAGAAAAGACAAAACTGGAAGAAGGGCAATGCTTTCAGTTCTGAAAGCCTGCCCCCTGTGATACACTTCCTCTAGTGAGCTCACATCTTGTAAAGATTCCATGACCTTACTCAAACAGTGCCACAAACTGAACAAGTGTTCAAATACTTGCATTGATAGGGGGCATTTCTCATTCAAAACATCATGGAGTGGATTATACTTGTTAGTTTTTGTCAATTTTACTGAAACCTAGATGCACCTGGGAAGAAGAAATCAGAGTTGTGGAAATACCTCCATCAGATTGGTCTGTGGCCATGTCTGTGGGGTATTTTCTTGATGGTAACTGATATAGGAGGGTCTGTTCCACTCTCACAAATACTGGCATTGGGAAGGTGGCTCTATGATATACAACAATGGTAGCTGAGCAAATCAGGGAAAGCAAGCCAGCACTCTTCCATCATCAGTGGTGTTTGATATGGTAGGCATACATGTACAGTAACATCATATGGTATCCTTAAAGTATGGCCATTTTTCAGAGAGCTAAACTTTTTGTAAATTAAAACTTTAAAATGCCAGAAGGAAGGGGACTATAGTATTTGTATGTGATTTCAATTAAGTTGTAGTCAGCTTAAAAGGCAAAATTATATCTATAAAATATATTTATGAAGGTTTTAAGTTATTCATAAAAAGGAACCTCTGGTAAATACATACAAAACATGAAAAGTATAAATATAAATCACCAAAAATTTTGTGAAATAGCAAGATATAAAGAAAGTATTGAAAATAGAAAACAATGGACAGAATGACAGTGATAAGTTATCCTTTCTCAATAACTTATGATCCAACTATATATACAAATAAAATGAAATTATTGTTGTGAAGTCATATCTTCATTTCCATTATTACTTCAGTCTCTTTGTGAGATATGAAATTTAGTCTAATATCTATCAATGAACAAATGAATAAACACACACACACATATATATATATATATATATGAACCATTATGTACATGTATATATGCACAATGTGATATAATTCATCCATAAAAAGGAAGGAAACTTCCATTTATGACAATATGAATGAAATTTTGGATATTATACCAATTGAAATAAGTTGCATAAATTTCTACATTGCATTATTTTACTTAAACATGAATTTGACAATACCCAAACTTAAAGAAACAGAGTAGAGAGAGGTGGTGGACCAAGTCTTGGAAAATTTGCAGTTAAGGTATGAGAATCAATGGGCCAAAAATTTTCTGTTATTCAAGAAAAATAATTTCTAAAGCTCAGACATACAACAATATGACTATGGTCAATACTGTTCAAATGCATGATTGAAATTTGCTAAAACAGTAGATTTTTATATTTTTCACTACAATTGAAGAAAATATGAAACAGTAACTATGTGATGTTATGGATATGTTAATTAGTTTGAGTGTAGTGAGTGATTAACACTGTGTACTTATACCAAATCAGTAAAATGCACATCTTCAATATATAATCATCTTTGATAACTACTTTTCTATAAGCTAGAAAGATACATACTTTATACTCCACTTTATAATCCACAATGTGACTTTAAGGTATTCACATTAGAGTGATATGAACAAATTTCTTCATTGTTCTATAAGGTAGTACTTAATCTATTAATGAAATAGTGTGAATATTTTTGTTCTCTATCAATGAGAATGAGGCTAAATAAACTATGAAACAGCTATCAAAAAGAAGATTGGGCAGATGATAAAATGAAAGGGAAAATTGCATGAAATACTATGGAAATGAATTAATCCTATACTTTAAATGGGAAAAGGGTTAAATGCAAATTTACTTTATTGGGCATTTGTACTTTCAATATCTATTAAAGTTGGTTAAGTTGATGAAGTGTGATCAGAAGTACTGAGTTGGAAAGGGAGTTCTTGAGGCTTTAATTTGTTATGGTTATGTATGTATTATGTATATTTGAATTACATAGAATCTTTCTATATTTATTAAATTTTAAAGAAGTACATATTACACTCACAAATTTCATAAACTCTAAAGGATAACCAGTATTTATTATGAAGAAGAAACTAAAGACGTATATAAAAAAAGAGGAGTTTATCGAAGTGTGAAACAAGGGATACATATCAGGAAAAATTCAATACAGTAATAAATGAAACTCCATCATTCCCCTGAAATAAACACCTTCATAAAATGTCTTTCTTCTACTTAAGGACCACTACTGTAATGAATGCCTTTCCTGGATCATCATCTCTATGCTCTAGAGGACCCTTCTTTCTGAGGCTACTTCCGTTTCAAAAGATCTCCTCCTATACTGACAAAAAGGAAAGCAAACCTCTAATGATCTAAAAATGCTGAATTCTTCTAGGAATTCGTAAAGGAACACAGGTTTTTTATACATGGATACAACTTCAGTTGGGTGGAGTTTCAGAAGGGAGTTAGACTGAAGGTACAGTAGCTGTGAAATGCAGTGGAATATAGTAAAAGTGCATGTCATATAGGTTCCAAATTAGGGAAAATATTATTGAGAGTTTGAGCCACGTATATTTAACTCAACTTAAATAATGACTATTTCTGTTCAGTTTCTGCTCCACTGCTCCAAGTCCCATATGCAAAGTATGTGCTGTTTTCAGGAGTAGGGTATTATCTATTAATTCTGGGAGATCACCAGGAGCTCTGGTGATAGCCTGTTTTATTTTGGGACTCTCCTGGATTACTCTCACCAACCACTCAAAGGGAAGTCTCTCTTCTCTGGCACTTTGTTCCTTTCCCTACAGTCAGAACCCTTCTATCTGAAGCTTAGTTCTCATAGTGATTAATGATAACATGCAAAGTGTTAAGGGAGAAGACCAGTTACTGGTCCAAGCCACCCCTAAAGTCTAATAACCATGGCATGTGGAAAAGCAAACTACCTCTACTGGTGCAGTAGTGGAACTGTTGTCTCGGGGAGGGGATAACCAGGAGTTATCTAATTGGACTTAAAGCCCTCCCAATGGGAGTGAACTCATGGGTGGCATAGCCAAATGCACCTGGCTGGGGAGGTCATAGATCCTAGAGAAATCCCTATCTCTGTCATATCTCTATACAAATGAAATTCCTTCCATACCCTAAAAATGGATCATTATATTTACAGACAAGTACACTGTACATCACTCATCAAAGAGGGTTCTTTTTGCAACAGATGGAAGCCTCTGCATGCTAGTCCTAGTCTGAGAACTAGAGGAAATGGATTACTACTTGGTGAGGGAGAGAAGGTCACACCTGCAATCTCTAGATAGGCTGACTAGACTCGAGTGGATGGATTTGCACTGAAGGACATCTGGGTACAGATGCTTGACTGGATAGAACTGCATGAAGTCTGGTCAGGAGTAGTGGGACATGGATTGAGGAGGGGGTCTAAATTTGATTAACTGTTATATGAAATGTACAAAAGTTCAAAACAAAATTTAAAAGAAAAAAATCATTTAATCAAATGGAAAAAATAATGATAATGACTATTTCTAAGACTTTTTAGTTGGTCACTTTCCTCATGTAATTGAATCACTTCCATAAAACCTTTTGAAAACATCAAAAATCATGTTACCACATGAAATTCAATCACTATACTCTTCTTGAACCAAGATTGAGCTACATGGAGCTGGGGAGATGTCTCAGTTATTAATAGCACTGACTGTTCTTGAAGAGTACCCAGGTTCAAGTCCCAGCACCCACGTGGAAGTTAATAACCATCCATAACTCCACTTCCAGGGGATCCAATGCCTTCTTATGACTTCCACAGGCACTGCGTTACAAAGGTGCACTAAATACACATGGCAGGCAATACACTCATTCACAAAAAATAAAATATATTTTTAAAAATAAAAAATGAGCTATATTATTAATTACTGACAATCAAATATTATTCACATTCATGAATTCATAGCAGCTAGGGCTGCCTATATAAGACCTTTACAAGATCAAGCCAGTAAATATTTGCTCATAAATATATGTAATTAGTAGAAAAAGTTATACTTTGGTTTCTCATAATAAACCGTTAAGGCATAAAGACTTTAAATATCATTAAATGTACATGATAGTTTTTCTTCCTTCAATTTCTGCTGTGAGGAAAAGAGCTACTTAGACTATGTCTATGTGTTTATTTAGGATCATTTAACCATATCAAAGGGAATATATCCTAAAATGCTTAATTGGAATTTCTAAATTCTACCTAATGATATTGTCATTTTCTGTAAGGTCTGCCAACCCAGTCCCTCTGCCACCATTAAATCTTATCATGGGAACAAATGCAGCTAATAAGACAAATTTAATGATGTTATGGTAATGTAGAAATTATAAATTATTTTAAAACATACTTTGTAAATCATATTTGAACTAGGAGGTGTAATATGACTATGATTAGGAAGAATTTTATTATTTAATAATAATATAATCTTTTAAGATTTCGCTTGCAAAATTACCTTTCATTTTAGGTTATATAGTTGACATAGTATTGTAATCAGAACATCCACAGTATTCTAATTTTTATTTTCTGACAATTTTCTTACCTTAAGGACTCCACCCAAAGTGTTTAATAAAAAAACGTAAAAGACTACAATGTGGCCTTTTTCATTTCTCTACACTTATCTCAGTCAGTCTCATCCTGAAAATGTTTCCTCTAACTAAAGTAACTTTCAACTTCCATGTTTAAACCATGTACAAGTCGTTTCTTCTTTTATCCCTCAAGTTGATGACAAAACTCAGAGCCTTGGACACACTAGGTAAATGTTCCATAAAAATTAACTACATCCTTTGTCTACACTAGAGTTATAAGCTGTATGTGTTCTCCAGAATCCCACAATATTTTCATGTGCTTATTTATCCATGGGTTTATTCTATGAGACTCAACTATTTTTTCCAGTTGTTTAGTGTGAAGTCTGCCCTCAAAAGTGGCTTGTTAAACAAGCACTACAAAAGGAAATGTTTTCATCTAGTATATAACACAGGTTAATATATAAGTAAATTCTAGCATCTTATAAGACTAGTTTATGTTTGCAAAGGGAAGTCCAGTCCCTAAACTCACTATGCAGTCTCTGTGACTCTATTTTCCCACTGACATTTTGGTTTTGATTTTGCCTTCCTAGTTCTCTTTAATCACAAGATGTTTAACCATTAGATTGCTTATTCTTGAAAAAGGAAATGATTATATTATATATAACGTGGACAAATCCTAGCCTGGTTAAGATTATGTACTTTTTTTAACTGTGCAACTCTACCCAGTTATGCAGACCCCTGATCCTTGCCTTTATTCCTCTTTCTTATTAAACCTCAACTTTTATGTTTATCCTTCAAAGACATATCTTAGACCACTTGTCCTTTCTTATTCCCATTCTGTCCATTGTGACCTCTCTAATTAAAGGTCCTACTTTGCCCTTCATCACTACTCAAACCCTTTGACTTACATTTCTGGACAGACGTCCAAGCATAGTCCACTAGACCCCCCCCAGAGTTGGTATCTTAGCCTTAAACTTTAGTAAAATTTAAGGAGTCACTATGTTCCATTTGTCACAACTACTTTAATACTAGGTCACAGGTTGTTTTCTTCTTTTGAATTTAACATAAATGGAATTGTGTGTTCCTTTAAATTATGCCTCTTTCACTAAGTATAATCTTTAGGAAACTCCATTGGGTTGTCCAGTATTCAATTACACAAATATAAGCATAAAGTGAAATGCATTTATCTTTTACATTACTGGCTCTGTAAATTGTTTACAGTTTTGAACTGAAAAGAAAAAAATACACATCTTGAAAGTGGTGGAATAGGAGATACCAAACTTTATCCTATAATAATAAAGCATGATAGACAGCCATGAATAAATCAAATTGGAACAAGGCTTATTAAATAATATGTAACAACATAGTAGAAGAAATCCACTAACAAATAAAAGTAAAAAGAATACCTACATATAAAGAGTCACCGATGAGACTGGCATATGGTCTAGAACACAGAAGAAAGGCACAGATTATAGAGATATGTGATATTTGAGGAGGCACTATGGTCCCAGTTGTCCTGTTCCACAGAGGTCACTAGTATCTTTTACCATGGAAGTAGTCATCGGCTATTTTTTTCTGAAGATTCCAAAGAGAGACATGGTCACATGGCCCTTCATATCCAAGAAGCAGACACTCTCAAGCAAGTTCAGAACTGGAACTAGCACCTCTCCTAATCCCATGTATCAAGTCCAGATCATTATTTATTTACCAAGTGCCCAAACAATAGACCTGTTATCTATGGCTCCAGTGAGCCTACCTGTGTTTCAGACATCAGAACAACTGCCATAGTAAGCTTCTTAACACTTTGGGTCATAGAACCAATACACTGTAACAGGTATATAGAATCTGGGCACTAGCTAATGTGTCATTGAACTCCAATACTTCTCAAAATGATTAAAAACTTGAAGGTAAGAACAAAAAGTGTAAAATTACTACAAAGAACACATACAGTAAGAGTTCCATGGCATCCAGAAATAAAGCATAGCAGCAAAAGCAAAGTTAGTAGAATATAAGTAAAAGGGAAGAAGGAGAATACTGGGGGAGGAAAGGCTTAAGCAGGGAGGGTGATGGGGAGATTGGGAAGTTGAGGGTATGGGTGATAGGAAGATTAACTAAAATGAATGGTGTATAACTAAGTCTTACAGGTTCTTAGTATTTTATAAACAAAATGAAAATAAAAAAGAAGTCTGTGTAACTTCACTGGCCAACAACTCCAAAAGAGGTAACCAGTTATTGACACTAGACTTTTTATTGTAGGCCTGTGGTGTCTAGTAGGAGCATTGTCTCCCTGTTATAGGTTAATCCATTTAAAAGCATTTTATATGTGTGTATGCATATATTTTATGAAGTTTCTGCAGTAGTAGGTTTCCTACTACTACTTGTTCAAAGGGTCCTTACTATTAGTTATCTCTCCCTGCATTCTTTCTTCTATCCTTCTCCTCCAATCCCATTCCAAGTTATTGGACATGATCTTCTTTATGCTCCAGAACTTTACTGTAAGACCACACAACTAAAGGCACTATATATTTCAATCATAGAACATGGAGAACAGGCTAATGATGACCTTGAAATTTCATTCCTCCTGGCTATTATTCATAGTGTGGAAGGTGTTATGCATTCTATCAGAGGAAAATATGATCATTAGTTTTAATCAGATGTGCACACTATAAGCTACCATAAGGACCAGCCTGGAAAGACATGTTCAATAGTGAAACAATAGCAAGAATTTCAAGGGAGTAATCAATCACTTTCTGATTGGATTTAAGGCCTGCTCCACAAGATGAAACCCAAAAGTACACCAGCCACTATTATCAGGACCAAGAACCTGAAACTAGACAGGTTATAGTCATTATGAAATAACCTATTACTGTTATTCTTCAGAAAGGATATAGTATTAAACTGACTCCTTATTACTTGTCATTATTCCCATAGATTAGAGCATCTCTCAACCCTCATCAGAGCAGCTTCTTTTGGCAGTAGATGTCAATTAACACAGAGATTCATAACTCATGAAGGTGCAGAGAATAAGAGACTGAAAACTGTTCAGCCCTAAATGGGACACCTATATCACACCCTATCCTCCCAAAGTTTAGGGATCATTGTGAAGGAGGAGTAGAAAGATTCTATGATCCAAAGAGGGTAAATGACGCCAAGGGAATCGTCTTTCCAGATACACAAATGTAGGCACATGCAAACTCACAGAAGTTTTTACAGTATGCATAAAACCTGAGAAAGCTTAAGCCAGACAAAATTCCAGCATGGAAAGAAGTTAGTATGATGACTGACCCTTAGTAGAGGATTTACTGGCAATTGATAGCTACTAGAAGAATCAGTTTTCTTCAACGAGTATTGGTCAGGAAGGCAGCATTGGCTCCAAGATACTACAGACTCTAGTTAATCCTCTTGATTATCCACAAGAACCAGAGAATAAGACCCTGTTTCTGAAGATACCACATACCTCAGTTGCAAGGTATATAAAAACAAGGTAGAACTGAGGTGGGAACTTCCAAATTGCAAGCTCTCCAAAGCTGAAAAAGTGCAATGCAGGCTGTCAAGGGAAAAAAGGTATTGATGGTTATTTCCAGCTGTGAATCCCATGAATGAATCAAAAACCATCTAGGAAATGTGTATGGGTGCAATAGTGGCATGGCTGTTGTGTTGTGCTCTCTGATTGAGTTTCCCTCAGGGAACTCAGGTCAGTACTGTAAATTTAGTAAACACTGGATGCTTAGTGGTTTGTAGTCCCAAGTGACAAGCTTACTACTGTTGTTTAACTGAACTGACACATCTTCAAATGGCTTTCTAAAACTCTGTTTATACTCTTAGACAGAAGCTGCTCTTAGCATTAATCATAAAAGGCTCTCTTTGAGGAGAAAAATGGAGAATCCAGAGACTCATACCTGCTTAGAATGCTAAGAGTAAGTTACAAATGAGGGCTAAGCCTTTAACAAGTCATTTTCATTATCCATACTAAGAATCTAGGAAAATTGCAGAAAAGGGGGCATAAAGTGTATATGAGCCAGAAGACAGTCCTGAAGTGACAGCTTCTTTAGTTATGTACACTTGTCCTGCATAACACTGGTCATGTCAGAAGTCAGTCATATAAAAGGAAGGGGTTCAGGAGATCTCACCCCTTACAACTTAAATATTGACTACTGATAGATTCTTGGAGATGGGGAATCATTTTCTTCAGTTGTGTACCCACATCTGTGATACAAAACTTCAACAAATAGTTCCAAATCCATGGTTACACAGAGTGGCTAAACTCAGTGGGTCACAAAATTACATTGAAGATATAAATGTGAAAGATTTGTAAGGAAGATGGAGGGAAAAGAGAGAAGTTACAAAAATGGGAGATATGAGAAGGGCCAGCATTATGAACATGGGAAACTTGTCCAAAACCAAATTTAGTTAATTTAGGGCCTGATATCTTAAAAATTTAAAGAATCACTATAAAAAAAGGAATTCCTGTATGTAGTGTTGAGATTGTAAAATAGTACAGCCATTTTGAAAAATACCTTGGAGTTTCTTTAAGAAGTTGGGAATAGAACTGTCACATGGTCCAATAATCCTACTGCCTGGCATTCATCTAAAGAAATTTAAATAAACACAGTGAAGAAATATCTGCACTCAAATGTAGCACTAGTTACAATACTCAAGAAATGGAAACAACCTATTGATGTACACATCAATTGATAACTGAGGATGAATGGGAAATGAAAAAATGGTATATATACACAATTGAATAGTATTCAACCAAAAAAGGAAAACCTGCTATTTATGACAAGAAGGAACTAGAGATCATTATGTTAAATAAAATATACCAGGTGAAAAAGAAAGCAGTAGATATTCTTACTAATTTGTGGAAGCTATAAAGTTGATGTACAGAGTAGAATAGTGATCGATACAGGCTGGGAAGAAAATAGCCTGAGAGGACAGAGGGAGGTTAAATAATGCATACATACAGTTAGATAAAAAGGCATGATTTCTAATGCCCTATGTCACAGTTGGGTGACTATGTTGTATAAAATGTTACTATTTCAATAAATCTTAGAGGAAATGAACTTGAGACCTGTAAACAATAAAGACATGAAAGGGTTGATGGGCATGCTAATCATTCTGATTTTATCAGTAAATATTTCTTGGAGAACAATGGGATGAGGGAGATTGCTTAGGCATTATGTTTATCAGAAACATAGGAATTGGGTAAAGTGTAAATTATAAGTCACCCCTCCTTTTAAGGACAGATGAATATTAGCCAACACTAATAACTTAGTGGCAATTAGAAAATACCTAGGAGAGGCTAAGCAGAGTCTAAGTCTTTATAGAACTCTTTGGCATTGTTTGTTCAAAATCAGTTTATACATTGGATAAGAGTTATTTCCAAAGATTATTTAATTTAGGGCCTGATATCTTAAACCACTAAATGTTTTCTTGGTGTTCCATTTCTGATTTTTTAGAACTTCTCTAAGACACGTTGTTGCTGTAACATATTTCTATCAATTTTTTGAGAAGTTCATGTGAAGTATCTTGATCAAATTCCTCCCCACCTTTCCCCCTAAGATCTAAGTCTCAATTCCTCATCCCTTCCAAACTTTGTGTCCTCTTCTTTTTCATAACCTATGTCCAATTTGTGTTGTCCATATACTGTTGAGTATGGAGTCATCTACTTGAGCATGACCAACCTATTAGGGATCACATCCTTAGATAAAACTGAGAAGCCGTCTGCAAAAAGTCATCAACTGTCAATAGCTCCTCAGTTAGCAGTAGGGGGTCTTGAATCCCTCCAGTCTCCATGTTAGTTGTTGACTGACTTAATCTTATATAGTTTTTGAGTTTAAGAGTACAACAGTCTTATCATGTCTAAAAGGACAATGCTTCTCTCCAGGCTTCTCCAACCTCTGGCTCTTAACAATTTTTTGACCCCTCTTCTGTGATCTTCCCCTTACTCTTTTGTGGGAGTGTGATATAGATGTGTTATTTGTGGCTGAGTCCTCAACAATCACTTATTCTCTACACATTAGCTGTTTGAGTTTCTGCCTTAACCACTATATACTACACAATAAGTTTGTATGATGAGTTCTGGAAGCCACACTAATAAATGGGTATATAGATATACATTTTAAAGGAAGTTTGATATGATACCTATTTAGCAGAATAATACTAGTAGGTTCACCCCTGGGGTCTATGAGCTCCCAATCATGGGTTCTTGGCCAGATTTATAACACTAGGCATGTATTTCTTCCTGTGGAGCAGGCCTTAATTCCAATCAGAAAGTGATTTGTTACACCCATAACATTTCTACCACTATTGAACCCATGGGCATATTTTACCATGCTTGTCATTATTTTTAATTCACAGCTGCATAAGACTGTTCATGAATTATTTCCCCCAGCAGTCTACATAGAACCTTCCGGTACTATGAAAACTAGCCAGCAGAAAAGAAAATTCCTGGTCAATATCCACCTTCATTTATGCATGTCCAAATTAAGTGATGTCTTCAATATTAGGATTGACCATTGAATTCTGGTGGGCAACGGATATCAATGGAAATAGTTTTTAACATTTTGGGAGTCTCCAAGAAACCTCTAATCAATAACCTGCAGAGAGGTATTCCAAACTTGGCACTGAGCTTTCTATTTGACAACCTATAGCTTCTGGGAGGAGCATTATCCCATGTGTAGGGTGACTCCAATCAAACTCTTTTATATTAATATATGTATATAGTTAGGAAGCATATAAAATAGTAGGTTTCTATATGACATTTTCAAATATCTTCCCATTCCATCACTGCCCTAGTCATTTACTCCTGTATTTTGTAGTTCTAAGATTTATGTTTGCCTCTATGTTATGTCTTATATTCCTTCACTGAGACAGTTTTGGCATCAGTTGATTCTACATTTTTACAGTGTGGGATATTTGAGAGTAACTTTGAAATTATGATTACTTTTTGTGATATATTTTGAGTCTCTGAGCACTAATTAAAACTTAACTTTTCCTGGATCTCTCTGGCTCACCTCTAGAAAAGAAAGAAATCACCATTATGTTATTATTACCAGGTAGAGGTATAAGGTCAGGTGTATTAATTGCTTTTCTGTTGCTGTAATAAAATGCTATGACTAAAAGCAATTTATAGAAGAAAATTTATTTTGGCTATGTTTTCAGAGGGTTAAATTCTATAATAACAAGCAAATCATAGCATCAGGTGACAGGAGTGGGACAGTGAGAAATCACACACAGGAAACAGAGAGAAAGCAGGAAGTGGGGCAAAGCTACAAACTCTCAAAACCTGCATGCTAGTGACGTAGTTCCTCCAACAAGGCTGCACCACTGAAAAATTATAATCAGTATATATTCTTGGCTCCAAGTGTTCAAATAAGTGAGCTTATGGAAGATACTTCTAATTCAAATTGCCACAGTCTGACCCTGATCTCCCTGTGGTGGCCTTATCAGAATTCTCAGAATGCAAAATATGTTTAGTCCAACTTCAGAGGTACCCACAGTCTTCAACAGTCTCAACAACATTTAAAAGTTCAGTGCTTCTTTTGAAACTAAAGGCAATCTCTTAGCTATTGCCCCTACAAAAGGAATTATATACACCCAAAATACACATAGATTATACATTCCCATTCTAAAAGGAAATGAAGGAATAGTGATGAAACACTGAACCAAAACAAGACTGAAACTCAGCAAGTCAAACACCAAATGTGGTAGATTGGTTTCTAGTATCTGGAACTTTAGATTCAAAGGGCTTAGATGGCTCAGCCCATCCTTCTTTGTTGTCTACATCACACAACTCTCTATTTGGCTGGTTCTGGTCCTCTCTGAAGATCCTTTGCAGATGTCTCAGGTCTCGGGCACTTCTAAGACCTTGGTGCCTCCACTGAAACCTAGATTTTACTTTTACAGCATCATTCAATGGACTTTCAGGGCTTTCTTCTCATAGAGAATCCCCTGCCACAAGTTGCATGATCTTAGGTGCTCTCTAAAAGCAAAGAATAAAAATGAACTACCCTTCCCCCATTCTTGCATGTTTCATGCCTCTACTAAGTTCTACTGCAAGTTTAGAATGAACCCTCACCCCTTACATCAGATTTGCAGCAGCTTGGACCTTTTCTTTTCAGAAGTTGGAAGTTCAGTTGGGTGGGATCTTGCCCTGAGGGCATCCTTTCCTTTGTTGCAAAGTAGAGCAGAAGGGCTATGGTTAGTGGCACTAATCTCTTTAATCCTTAAACCTCTCTTCCAGCACAAGCTTTGCCTGCAACATTAAGCTTCCTGGTGCTCTAAACATTACATTTTGTATTTCTTTCTGCCTCAGTTGCTTTACTTTTATTATAGAACTACATATGCCTTAAAACCATTAAAAACCTCACCACGTATTTAATACTATGTTATTCTAGTTACTTTCTATTCCTGAGATTAAATTGACCCAACCAACTTGTGGGATCACAGTTCATCACTGAGGCAGGTCAGGGCAGGAGCCAGGAGGCAGGAACTAAAACCTGGACCAGGGAGGAATGCTTCTTATGAGCTTGTTCTTCCAGCCAGTGTTCAGTCTTCTTTCTTCTACACCCTACAGTGGACTGGGCTATACCACATCACTCAACAGTCAAGAAAGTGCCTCACAGACATGGCCATATGCCAGACTGATAGAGAAAATTTCCTAATTGAAATTCCCTCTTCCTGGTGTATAAAGTTGACAAATGAAACTATTCCATACATATGATCTCTTGAAATTTCCTCATCAAAGAAATAAATCCATTACTTTGTAATTTAACCTCAGATAGTTCTTAGGACAGGGAAATAGAGCAGCCAGACTCTTTGCCAAAATATCAAATGAATGGCCTCCCTTCTAGTTACCAGTAATTTGTTAACCTCTGAAGCATCATGAAACAAGGCTCCATCATCCACATTACTGTCAGCCTTAGTGTCTTCCAAGCTTTTACTAGATTTTCCTGTTCATCTAAGCTTAGACCATTCAACCACTTTCTACTCCAGGTTTCTAAGGTATTCCACATTTTCCTAGCAAACAACATGGTCATTTTTTTTAAAGCAACAGCCCTATTCCTGGTATCAACTTCAGTATGTTATTTTTCTGTTGTTTTGATAAACTAACATGACCAAAGGCAACTTATAGAAGAGAGATATTTTGCTTATGGTTCCAGAGGATTGGAGTACATAATTTTATGGAAGGAGTGGAGGCGTGTGACCAAATTAGGAATTTGAAAAATTACATCTCAACAGTATAGTGGAAACACAAAGCAAGCAGAAAGGATGGTGGGGATGTAAATCCTCAAATGTCCACCTTTTCTCCAGTGATATAGTTCTTTCAGCAAGGCTTCACCTCTTAAATGTTTAAAAACCTCCGCATCAACAAGCCACCGAGTATTCAAATCCATAAGCTAACAGAGAACATATCTTTTACAAACTACAATACCAGCTCCACCACTACCACTTGGTTTCCCTTAACACAAATGAAGAAGAAATATTCCTCCGTGTCTCGTATAGTTAGACTTATTCCCAAGTTTTAAGCTTCCTTCCATGGATATCTCCTGGATATGAGGTATAGAAGTATCTAGTTACTGCTTTTTATGTTGCCACTAATGATACCATGGTGGAGCAGTAGCTTCAGTGTTGTGACATGGTGTATGTTCTGACTTCCCACTAGACAACTTTTCATTGTACCACATTATAAAATCATAACCTTATTAACTCTTGGTGAAAATATAAATTCTGGATCACCACATACTTCATAATCACGCTGTTAACTAGGGAGACATCTCATTATCATCAGAAGGAATTCTAAATTGAAATCCATATTTGTCTACTCTGATACAGTTTAAGCATGAGTATGATGCTGGGATGCCTCATTCCAGCCTGATGAGGGTAAAAGTTTTTTTTTCACAAGTCAGATATTTTTGAATTGTTTGTTTTCTAGTTTTACTGAAGTCACTTTGAAGTATTTTTTAATACAAACCACTGTATTCTTTATATCCCAAATTCTTAGCCATTCTACATTCTCCTCATCTCTTCTAAGAATGTATTTTTGATTCTTTAATGCATAAAGTACGGAAAACTTTTACTTATGTTTACTGAGCGTACAGGAGAAAACATACCCAACACATCACTCAGGGGTTGGAAGTCTACCTAATGTTCCCAGCCACCATTATGGCAGAAAAAAACACCTCTGAGAATAATTTTCCTGGTCAGTTTCTTGAAAGATTTTACTCTTTGAACAAAGTTATTCATGAGATAAAAAAATTGGAAGCTTATCAGTGGCCTTGTTTTTTAAGGCATCAGCAATCCTATACTGCTTGGCAACTATGTTATAATGATTAAATGTGGAAGTCTGTTGTTAAAAATCTAACAAGTCAGGAATAGCAGAACAGAAAGACAGCAAGAATATAGACCCTTGAAGTTCTCAGATTTGTTATATTAGATAATGAATGTCATTGCTTTTCTACACTACTTTTTATTTAGATAGTTTATTGCCTTCAGGCAAAAGGTTACTGCTACACTTGGCTGCACATTATTCCAAATTTAATCATTTCATATTTTTATGAATGTTTTACTTAAATTA
The DNA here is from genome assembly GCA_035773235.1 of Eospalax fontanierii. Taxonomy (NCBI): domain Eukaryota; kingdom Metazoa; phylum Chordata; class Mammalia; order Rodentia; family Spalacidae; genus Eospalax; species Eospalax fontanierii. The sequence goes on along the minus strand of CM069525.1, from coordinate 129,578,379 downwards.
ACAATTATGAACATTTTAATTTCATTCTTTAGACATAACACAGAATATCTTCAAAAGTACATCATTTTGGTGAAGAATGTAGCTCAGCCAGTAAAGTACTTGCCATCTAAGCCTAAATTCCTGAGTTTGATTGTTAGGATCCATATAAAAAGTCTGACATGGTAGCATCTTGTAACTGTGGTCCTGGAGACATGGAGACAGAAGGTTCCCTGGAGCTTGCTGGCCTGCCAATCCAGTAAATTTCTGACCAATGAAAATCTTGTCTTAAAAAAAAGTGGAGGAAGAGGAGGAGGAGGAGAAAGGGGAAAAGGATAGCACCTGAGGAACAACACCTGAGGTTGTCCTTTGACATTCATATGCAGAAACATACATGTCCACAGGCACTTTCATGCGTATGTAGACTGACCCACATACTCCCCCACATGTACACATACTCAATGCATATGCGTGGGCACACAAACAAATGTGCGTGGACGCGCACACATAAAAATACAAAGTAAAAGTAAAATTCATCCTGGCATTTACTATCTTATCATTCCTGATAGTGAATCTCCTCTAATCAAAATTCTAGTGTTTAAATGTTAACTGATTATAGAATCCTTATTTTTAAATTATTTTAAGATACGGAAAATCTTTAATAGCTTAGTAACATTTCTGTAATTTTATTAAATTCATACTATGAAAGGAAGCCTGGACTGCATTCAGAATATTATGTCTTCCTCTGATATTTTAAGTTTGCTTTCAAGCATAATCAGAAGACAATCTAGTTCAAAATCTAATTCTTCACAGATAATACAAGGTTATCCCAAACTTGGCAATGTCTACAAAGATTATTTTATGACCCTCTAAGCTATTCCAGTGTGGAATCCTTAATGAGCAATAAACTTTTTAGCTTTGAATCATTAACTGAATCAAAATAAAATGCTTCATTTCTTTTCTTCAAATACAAAAATAAACAGATCTTGGTTTTCCAAAGAGACAAAACACATTTAAGAATCCTAAAATAGCTTCTACATTCTGTTAAACTTAGTGAATGCTTCACAGAAACAATTTTTCCTGAAAATTTTCCTTAATAGTATTTAACAAATTATTCATAAAATATGAAGTCATTTGAATATTGCATAGTTCAGTATTGTGTAAATTGTCTTAATCATAAAATAGTATGGATGAATCACATTAATTGTGATTATATGGAAGTATGTCAGTATGAGTACTTGCTTTTTGTAGAGTATATCTAGCAAAGGGAATAGCAATCGGTTAGCAACACCAGAGCATATTTCATTTGAACTGCTCCCTAATTTTTCAGGTGTGTCTCTTGCTTCAGTTGTGGTATAAGATGAAATAACGGGTTATCAGGCTAATCCTTGGAAGTTGTTGAACATCAAATATTCTGCAATATCTAAATCACAGTGTATGGGTCAAGAGACAGAGTCAGATAAGTAATGAGAATGAAAATGGACAATGGTGGATCCAAAGCAGTGCATTATTGTGATATTATATTTATAAATTTATAAAATGTTTGTATGCAAAACATAGATATATATTAATAGATTCCATAAAAAATGAAAAATAATATATGAACTTTTCTGATTCACATGAAGTCATAACAGAGTACGCATACAATAAATATGCCCCACATCACAGAACAATGATTGTGTAAGTACACATTAATCATTTTAAATATTGTATATTAATATCTAATATGAAACATACATATATGCAGATATTTATATAAAGGAAAACATCACACCAGTATTGAAGGCATGCTAGAATCATAGTTGCTTATCATAATTTTCTCACAAGCAGTTGAAATGATCTCAATCAAAGTCATGTGCCCTGTGATTGCTGGAATATTAGTAAATTTTAGGTACAATTCTTATTCTGAGCACATAATAGTCTCACTCTAAAAGTGAGGCACTCATAGATAGCTAATAATTGGCAATAAGCATCAATTTTAAAAAATTCTACTAAAGATCAGAGGAAAAATTATATGCTCACTTCAGAGGAGGAAGAATGAAGTTAACATAAAGAAATCTTGGTGCAGAGATCAGAAATGAAGTTGATCATTTCCAATGGGTAGAGCTGAAATAAAAAGAGTAAAAGATGGGTGCAGCAGATGCAAGCACCACATGTGTAGCGATCAAGTAAGAGAAATTTTCTTGGTGGGCAAAGAATGAAAAGACTGGGAGAGTAATTTGAGGATAGTCTGTAAATAATCAAAGGCAAGGAGATACATTGCTTTTTACCTATAATTCATTGGGGATCACCAGAACGAAGAGTATGCTGATCAGGAAGTCAACATATTATGACTGCCTGGCCACACAAATCAGTTGGACAGAGGTTGGCCTGAAAAGGGAAGTCACCTCACGAGACACTAATGAATGCATTAATAATGTGAATAGGTAATTAATACTTAGAATGATTCAAGTCAAGGCAAGTACGGACTGTGATACTTGGAAACTAGTATTTACAGAACACGCATTGTGCAAAGGGAAGGAAAATGAGGCTTGTTATAAGTAATGGATTTTTGATATTTCCTCTCAACATTCAGGATGAATAAAGTGACTGATAATTTGTTTTCTCACCAAATGACAAAATAGAGAACTTTGGGCCTATTTTGCTTTAAAAACAGGGCCAGAACTAAAACTGGGAGGAGGAAATCCAAGTAGAGATGTGAAAGAATGTCCTGAAAGAGTACTAAATGAAATAAAGCTGTTGTCAAGTAAAATTTGAAAGCCTTCTTTAGATATTTGTAAGAGAAGGAATTGAGTGTGTAGGAATTGAGTGTGAATGTGCAGGTTTGTTCCTTCCTTTATGGCCCTGCACATTCTCCTAGTAGAGCAAATCCACAGATTTTTGATGATAGTTTTAGGAAGTTTCCAGCATAAGATTCCTGGATACCACAATTGGTGAGAGAAATACTTTTCAACATGCACAGACAATATTTGGAAAAAAGTTAATTTTAAAGTAAGGAAATGGGAGAGTCATTTTAAAAACATTATGAAACATTTAACTTTCCATTAAATAAAATAGAACAATTAATCTCTAAAGGTTACTAAATGGGTAGCATTCCACATTGTATATTTCCATACTTATGAATAGGCAATTGTAAGTAATCCAGATTTCAAAAGACAACTGGACTGGGGAGGTGTATACAAGTGATTAGAATTTCAAAGAGCTCAGAATAAATACCAGCTCTTTGATAGGATAATTTATGCATAAAGTGACAGGAAGAGGTGTCTGACTTGTTCTTGGAAAGTTCACACATAGCTATATTAAGACTTTAAAACAACCTTTCCTAATTTCTCATGTGTAATGAAAGTCTAAGCAAGATGCTTTTGCTAAAATATTAGTAACCAATGGTATACTCCAAAAAAGCCAAATATGCATATTGCTTCCTTCAAAATAGCAAATGTACAGTAGGTGAAAAAAATATAAATTGTGGTGTTTTCCAGGGTATCATTTAAATTGAATATCATCAAAACCAGCCCAAAGAGAACAGAAATGAATTAGCAATTCAGAGGAATACTTGTACTCAATGTCTTTTTGTAAGCATCAACAACTCACAGGAAACTCTAAATCCTTGAATGTATAGAGCTATTTAGTAATCTGTAGCCCTTTGGGAAACAAACAAGCAAAAAGGCTGAAATACCCATTGTATTTCATTAGCCAGTTGAGGGTTTACACAGGTAATATTAAAAAGGGGTATCACAAACAGTTCAGTCATCGAACAGCATTTTCCCACAGGGTAAACATTAAAGAATATAAAAAGGAAAAGGTGCCTTAAAGAAGAAGAAATGACAGTGCTTTCGAAATTATGTAAAATTTGTAGTCTCAGATTCTATGATTCAAAAATTTCCAGTCTCGAATGTTTGATATTTAACTTGTCCCTTACAGGTATACTGGAGAGAGCTGGGAAATAAAAACTGATTTGTATAAAGCCTATTTCTAAGTCAATGAAAAATTCACAAACTTAAAAGCACACAACTGATGTGTAACAGTTGAAGGGATTTATGGGATGCATCTGAGAATTTCTCAGGCTCTCAGCTGACACGCTTTACAGAGAAGCATGAGTGGGGCTCTGTTTGGATTTGGTGCCTAGGTCCTAGCATCCTGACACTTGAGCTCCAGTCTGGCACTTTTCTCTCCCAGAACCCAATTCCACACTACTGCTTACATTTCAAAGCAAATGAAGCGCCTGGGAGCATGCAACTGTAGGCATTTTTGATTTTGGAACTGAGCCAGAACCACGCTTTTCAAAAATCCTTGTGAGGAGCAGCGCTCAGATCCTATGATGTGTAATGCAAACTAATCACAGTCTCTGTGCTGAGGCCAATAATCTAAGAGTGAAGCCTTCTCTTAAAGCAAATTAAAGACACTTGCTTCTGACAGTGAAGGCTGTTTTTATTTATACAGGCAAGAACTGATAAGACATGAAGCGTGAATGATGAAAAGAGATGAAAGATAGATCGCTTGTGTGCAGGCTGTGGATGGGTGGATATGAAGGAAGATAGCATGTTGTATAACAGAAGGTCCTGTGGCTAAATGTTTTTCTTATGCCTTTGTCACCTTCTAATTTCAAAAATCAACATGTAGGATAGTTCTGCGGTTGAGTAGTTTGGGCTCTAATAAGGGACAGATAGAGGTGTGCGCCTGTCTTGCTTGCTTGCTTCACTGCTGCCTAATATAAAAGCACTCAACCAAGAGAATAAGATGCTGTAAAAGAGAACAGAAAGAAGAAAGAGGAGGAAAGGGGGGAGGAGAAGGAGGAGGAGCAGGAAAGCAACAAAGGCAGGATTAACGTACTTTCACACATTTCTAAGAGTGATTCATTGAATCTAGCCTCTGCCATAAACCTTGGTTTAAAATGCTTCGTTTGGGGCCTTGCTGAAGAGTCAGAGACCTAGCCAGGTCTATTACTGGGATTGCCATGCTGAGAGGTTGATATACTAGCTGGGAGGACAAAGCAAGCTACCCAAGACAAAACAATACCATGAACAAAATTGTGTTTCATATTTCTAAATATCAGGAGACCAAAATCTACCCTGGTGTAGTATCTTATGCTACTGCCTCTGTTTGAGAGATAGCTAAGAGCTACTTTCTGATTCAAAAATTTCAGTTGCATAAATCATAAATATTTAAGATAAATGAAACTGACATTAACCTAAAGGAAAATAGAAAGCCAACAGGCTGTTGTCCAGACTAAGTTGTGCTAAGAATTATCGGCTATGGTTTTCTACCTGCCTCACAGTGCATACATGCAGGGTAGCACAGTGCCTGAGAAAGTGGGGATGCCTTTTAGTCTGCTGTTGTGGAACTACAAGTTTCCTCATTCACTGTCTTGTTTCACCGGGAAGGTCACCTCACTTCTCTGAACCTTAGTTTCCTCATCTTTCAAATAGCGGTATGGAAGCACTGATACAATAAAACCTTGGAAGATATTCGTAGTAAACACTTGGAAGAAATCTGTGTTACATCATATCAGGTACACAGTTAGTACTTAAAATTAACTAGTACTTAATTTTTATTCTGTCTCACTGTCAGATAGTAACCCAAGAAGTATAAGCAACAACCCAGATGCTTCCTAGTAACTGCTACTATATAGTTCTGAAGTAATTTGTAGTAAAGATTTGGTAATATAACATTTCAGATGTATGCATTTAGGCACCAAGTGTGCATGCAAGCAAGTGAACACATGCACACACTCCACACACATAATTTTAACTATATTTTAAAAATGAATTTATTTTATCAATGTATGAAATAAAATTATACACAAATTTACTTCCTGACAATGTCACTAAAAAGTTCTTTATAAAGAAACTCATGTTAGCAAGTTAACTTAGAAGGTAAAGGTGCTTGCCACTGAGCTGGACCTAATGACATCAATTCAGTCCCTGGAACACACTTGGTAGAAGGAAAAAAGCAACTTCCACAAGATGTTCTATGATGTACATGTATGCACCAGAGCATGCTCATGCCCACACACATAGGCAAAACCGCAGATAAAATAAATAAATAAATGTAAAATATTTGAAAAGAAACTATTGTTGGTTATTTTGTAGACATATTTGTACATTCTATAACTATTACACCTAGAATAATCAACTGTTTATCATAATTATCGACTTAATCAAAGTAACCAATTATTCCCCCGAGACCAAGAAAGCCTAGGAAAGAAAAAAAATTATGAACACTCATTTCAAGTTAAAATGTTTTACAGATAAGTTATGCAATCTCAAGTGGTCAGCACAAAAAACAATTACATACAAGCACCACTAAATAGACTCAGCAAACTGTATATCTCTGTCTGTCTATCTATCTATCCATCTATCTATCTATGTGTGTGTGTACGTGTAACAATAATAATCATAGTCACCCCTCAGTTGAGAGGGAGTAGGACTGAGAGGTCTAGGAAGAGTTGTGGGGACTGCAGAGTAGAAATGATACAAGCACAGTAGTGGTCAATTAAGTATGCATATGTATGTCAGTCCACATATAAACCAAATATCATTTAAAAGCATTTACTCATTACCTTGATCTATTTAATCTGTTATGTTAAGAAGTTAAACTGGGTGTGGTCACGCATGCCTTTAACCCAGCATTAAGGAGGCAGAAACAAGCAAATCTCTGTGAGATCCAGGCCAGCCTGGTCTCCATAACTAGTTCAGTTCATCTGGGGCTACAGGGCGACCCTGTCTCAAAAAGACAAAAAAGAGAAGTAATATGTTTAAATATTGGTATCCAATATTTTGTATCTACTTTTTAAATCATATAAATTTTCATGAATCAACCCTTTAAAAAGATACCAATTGCCATCAATATTTGTTAATTATAATCTTGTACACACAGATTTTAAATTTAAATAATTTGTAGAAATAATAACTTCAAATTTGTGATGTGAGAAATACAGGGTATTTGAATTATGAGAATTTAAACCCTAATCATGAAAACAACAAAATATTATACTAAGATTATTTTAGTAGGGCAAAATAACTTTATACATGCTGAATTATATTAAAAATCTTATTTGATCTTGAAACTTAAGCCTTTTCTGGTTGTCTTGTAACTATAGTAACAAAAGCTGTTATGTAAATATACTTTTTAGTGTCTTCAAAAGGAAATACAATTTCATAACTTTGTTTTGGCTTAACTTTTGGATAATTTTAAAAATCTAGACCAGATATTCCTAGAGTGCATGCATCCAAGTGAAATTCTTATTGATCAGTTAAATTTTAGATTTCCTAAGAGAAGGGCAAGAAAAGAAGTTAAAGGAAGGAAAACTGAGTGGAGCCCAACTCCAGACAAATACAAAATTGTCATTGTAAAAGTCTGTTTAGTGTGTAAGAGGAGATAGGAATTTTAGATGTAAGAAACTATCACCTACATACATAAAGAGAGTGGCATGCTTCAGTTTTGATTTAAGTTAGTCCCTTGACAATTTCATCAAGTCATGGAGGAGAGAAGCCAGTATTTACTGATGTACAGAAAAGTAGAAAATATCTTTCACATTGAGTAAAATGATATCATTGGTAAACACTCTATGTATCTCCATAAGATTTTCTCCATTTCTGCTTCTAATAATGCCGTCAGATACAGTACCTTGATTCTATAAAAGCTACCCACAATAGCCCTTCCAATTACAAACTGTCCAAATCGCTACATTTCCTACTAGAAACTGCACAGTTTAGATTTAAGGACAACTCTGAAAGAATGTATATTCGCAGCTAGTAGAGACATATTCAGGAAGGGAGGATATCTCATAAAAACTGAAAAAACAGATAAGGATGTTGTTTAACCTGATATAAGGTTTGACCAAACCCTGATTATTACTAAGCAGAAGATAAACAAGACCTGATTCTGGACAGATGAATCTAAACTGAGTCATTCTCTGGAACACAAAATCAAAGCTGAAAAAGAAGGTATTGTTCGGATCTTAAAATGGTGATCCATGTCAAAATTTAGCTAGAGGAACATGTTCTAAAGAGACATTCTGAGTCCTCAGCTTCCAGATCCATGAAAATGGTGAGTTGTGGGACATTCAATCATTCTTTCCCTATGGGCTTTTCTTGTTATGGAAAAATAGTCTTTAAGACACTAGAAGAGTGGACAGACCTTTAAAAAATGTATTATAAGGATTTAAAACAATTTACCTAAGATTAATGAAAATCTGATCAGGTAAAAGAATTATTCCAAGGGAGTTTATTTCTAGGGAAAATATAAACCAAATTCTAAAGGGCTTCAGGAACATACTGTAGATCAATTAAGAATGAACTACTTCTTCAACATCATGGCATATCAAACAGAGAGGTGGGAACTCCAGGTACATACATAATAAAATTGAGGGTCCTGCTTCAAAACATAGGGTCCTCCAGACACACCATTAACTTGAAGAGTTGTGCTTATTACTCACTGCAAGAAAGAACAGAGAGATGAGTTATAGAAAAAACTTATTGAGAAAATACTTGAATTTGTGGCTAGGCATTTGGAAGAGGATGGAAGAAACAGAACTTAACCCCTGATTAGATGTTATTGCAAAATGGACTATGTATTTAAATGAACTGTGTCTTCCAGGACAGCAGGAAGCAGATCAAAGCAAGGCTAAAGCTGTATTTAGTAAAGAAACATCAGATGTTTGCCAGGATAGGGAAATCTTGGTAATTCTGTGCCTTAGAATGTAGTCAATCATTTTTCTATGTGGAAGCACATTTGTGGAGTGGGTGGTCAGTTTGTTTTGAATCACTATTTTCATAAAGTGGCCTTTTTTTTGCTATTGAAGTGATGTAGGAAAATATCAAGGCCAGCAAGGAGTGATGGACTATCCAGTGGCGACACTAATATGAAATCTTCATATTAATGAGGGAAGCTTTAGGGAGCTCTCAGATGTTTCTCTGATCTGAGCCCAAACCCAATTTTCCTAAGGCATTTCAATTGAAGACAAAAAGATAGTTAACGTTATAAGCAATGAGGCTGCAGTCTTTCATGAGAAAATAAACTTGCTAAAAGTGACAAGCAAAGGTCATGTCAGAGGCATGCTTTTAAATTATCGGGACATATCTCAAATCGGCTCCTGTGTAGAAGAATAGGGGCGAGGAGGGATAAATATACATTAAAGTGTTTAGTAATCTGTATTTTCATAAACAGCTCCAGCAAGGTTATTTAAGATCCTATTTTGAGCTGAGCTTCTGGTTAAAATTAAAAGTGTCTAAAGAAAAACAATATACTCGTTTTGCTCAGTACAGAAAAAGTGTATAATTTACTGGAGAGATAATAGAACTGTTGCACACACAAAACTAAAGCTTGTAAATATCTGTTTATCACTCGCCTAATAATAAGTCAACTCCTCTTAGTCTTTTCATATGCAATTGATTTCTAGAGGTTGAAAACAAGTTGGTGAGTCAGGAGTTTAAAGTTAGTTGGATAAATTTGCTGCCTCCTTTTGAAGCTTGGTTGTAGACAGCACTGTAGTTGGAGGGAAAAAATGAATCTTGGGTTAATAAGATGAGTTCAAACAAGAATCCGATATTAGATAAGCAGTATGTGAAGAGGATGCAAACACTAGAAGATCGCAAAACACTTATCTCTAAAGTCCATGTAAAGTGCAAGCCTTTAAGTTTCAGCAGGAAACTAGAAATCTGAGGTAATGCATTGTTCAAGCCTTGAAGAAAGGATAGCTTTTCTGAGCTAACTCTAGGTACTTTTGTTCCTTTTGGTGAGCTGTACTTAAGGCTTTTCCAAGCCCTAACATGAGTGTTCATAAGAAAGTATAAAGAAGACAGAGAAAATAAGCTTCTACACAGGTTTATATACATAAGCCAAGTAAACAACTTAAAATATTCAACACTCCAGGACTGGATTTCATTACCTCAGCAGCGATTAATGGTATTATTGAATTAGCTTTTTGTCTTCCTTTTTTAAATCCTATGGTCTGCCTACCTAGTCTAGCCTCTTGGAATGTGCTTTTATGCTTTTCATATTTCTATATTGTTGGTAAAGACTCCCTTTTAATCACCCTTTTATGATAATAATCTATATAGGAGACATTATATCCAGAGCATTGCTCTTATTTCTACTTTTTCCAACAATCCTACAAATCTTATTATTACTCTATTTTTACAAAAGGGATTGAAAGAGCAAGGACTTAGCATGCATAAGGCCATAGGTTCAATCTCCACTACATACAGAATTAAAAAGAAGTCAATGGAAACTCAGACCAAGTTAAAAAAAAATAAGATCCTGGGATTTCTTCCCTATATATTAAGCTACCCAGCTTTCTCGGGAAAACTCTGTTTTCAACCTCAGTATTTACAAAATATGTCCTGCTGATCACATTCACAGCACAAGATAATGAAGAAAGCAAATACTTCTGTGAGTCATTTGGTGAGTCTTCAGATAATGTCATTTTAAATGCCTCACAGTCACTTCCTGTACCACTGGGTGGCTTGTTCACTTAGTTATTCACATACACAATCAATGTAATACGTCAGCTGAATAACACAAAGTTTAGAATGGTCTAACATTCTAATGGTAATAGGCATAAATACATTGGACTATGTAGTGTTTAAGCTGCTTAAATCCTTTTTTATTTTCAATTTACATGAATTTAAGACCACAAAGCAATTTAGAATGGACAACAATCTTCAAATAAAGGGGGGGGGGAGAGAGAGAGAGAGAGAGACTAAGGATGTCAACCTCCCACATTCTCCTAGTCCACCAACCTCTCAAAGCCTATTCAGCAATTTGCTAAAGGGTAAAAACTCTTTCACCAGGGTGGGTATTTTTGTATCCTCCCCATTCCTCCTCCATTTAGAATGACTTTGTGTTTCTTTTGTTTCTCAACTCCCACTTTCCCAGATTATTTACTAAGAGTGGGTGTTTGACCTGTGTTTACCAGTTGAATCTCAGGAACCTCAATCTCAGTGACACATTCCAATTTTGTGTCACTTTATCTTCAATTTCTCCATACTCTTAAATATTAGAAATTACACTTTCACTAATTTTTTGTTTTTTGAGATGGGGTCTCACTGTGTAACCCTGGCTGGCCTGGAACTTATTATATAGACTGGGCTGGCCTCAATCTCACACAGATCCACCTACCTCTGTCTCTGTGTGCTGGAATTAAAGGCATACATCATGACACCCACTTCATTAATTATTTTTAAACATTGTGTCTGCTAAAGAATCTCCTTAGTAAAATTATTTGTCACCTGGAGGTCAAATGTGGGAAACATGTCAACATGTATTAAAAGTATAAAAATATAATTAAGCAGTAGAATTTCCCTATTTCATCACTTTATTACACTTACTTTAAAGCCTCTTTAGAAACAAATTTCTTTTATTCAATGTCAATATAATATTTAATGAATAAAGAAAGTGTATACCTAGTGGTCACACCATGAGTTATAAGTCCCACATCATATGCCATACTCATCTTTAAGTTACAAAATATTATTTGCCAATTCTCAGAGTAAGCTGAGCAATAATAAAAGAATTCAAAGCTAAATGCAAAGAATAACTATGTCTTCAAAACAATTAGACTTCTGAAGATGGCGGCAGAAATCTCTGGAATTACACCGAAACCTGTACATTTGTCTCCAGAAGAAAAATATTCTGATGAGGTTTGGGTGTCCTACAGCTTTATTTTCATTGTGGTGCCATTTCCTCTTTCTCTTGAGGTCTCTTACTCCTACTTTATGTCATGGCCTTAGCCACAAGTAAAAGAAGAGATGGAGGAGATGCATGGAGGTGTGATTTTAACTGATTTTTTTGTTCAGTTGGATGTAGGCTGCATCTCTACAAAATGAAAATTTCATTTCAGTCAACCTATACAGTATACATACTCAAAAGATGCAACTTCTGTAATTAAGAATGGTATTAAATTGTTTTATTTCTCCAGAAATAAGTAAGATTTTTTTCCTTCAGGTATAGGATTTTAGTCAGTGTCAGTATAATACCATCCTACACCCATGGTATAGGATAGAGCTATACATCGTGGCAAAACTTGTAAATATGAGAAATACTATACAATAAGCAAATACCTTCTCTCCGATGCATATAGATGTGTGTATGCGGGTACACACACACACACACACACACACACACACACACAATCTACAGCAGGGAAAACAAGGTGATAGTAATAACAGATAAATGAATGAGAGCCAAATGAGAAGTACTTTCATGACGAAGTAGAAGGAAGGTGCCAGGAAGCATCCCAGTGCGCAAGACGAAAAGGAAGCTCAATGCATTTTAAAGATCATTAGACTCAGAACTGCTCCAAACCAATTTCCCATCATCAATTCATAATTAAGGCTATGACTATTATGTGAAAAAAACAATTAAATATTATTTAGACTTACATAATGCCCCAAATTCTAATTTTCATAAGCAATCTTTATTACTGAAATATAAAACCAAGTCTTTATTTCTGTTGCTTTTGGCTATGGTTACAGTGATTCAACAGTCAAGATTCGTTTGGTAGTAAATGACAAACCAACTCAAACTAATTAAGCCATTAAATAGGGATTTATTAGTCTGTGGAACCAGGTAGAAAAAAGTGTTTGTCTAGAAATGATGGCTGAACACATTAACAAACTTGTGCAGATCTTTCTCTTTGAGTCGTCCGTCATTTGCAAGCATAAAGGAAAGTACTGCTGCCAGGGTAACCTGACATTCTGGTTGTTAATAACACAGTTGGAAGCACATTGCTGATCACAGCTTATGACACTTATTTTGGGTATTCTATATTCACCACCAAATATGCCCCTCTTTTCCACCCAAATTAAAATTAAATGGAACTGTAAGAAATAATGAATACATAAAATATTCATACATGAAAACCGTTTCAGTTGGGATTTGCAGTACCCTAGTAAACTTGTGCAGCTGCCATCACATGTTTTGTGAAATTATTATAATGTCTCTCTGGAATTTCAGCTGTGTTTGGCCAATTTGTTCCATTCTGATTTAATATAATGCTGCATTCCTGACTAGGTATAGATATTTTAAACCTCAGATTTCAAATCCTCCTACACACATGCTTATCTTTTAGAACACTTATTCAATTCTGAGTGATTACATCAATTAACTGAGAACAGGCTGAATGTGAAGTGAATGGGGAATCTCACAACCATTCAGATATTTACTTCTAGGAAACAAGAAGCTAAATATGATTTTATCAAAACAGTTCTCAGAGGAAAGAGATGAAAGTAAAAGAGATGACCATACCAGTGCTTCAAATCTATGGTGAAAACTACAGGCCAAGTATGGGAAAGGTTGTATGTCCTATACACAGAGAGGTTTTGCTCTGGCTCTATCTGAGACAGAAACAGTATTGCTATGGGACAATAGTCCATGATGATTACCCGGGGAAAGAGGATGTCAATGTGTGAGACAGAAAGGAAGGGAGAATTGGATAAATTAAAGCCAGTTGCAGTCTGGATGGTAAGTCAATGCTTATTTCCAGAGAAACAAAATAATATTGTTTATACTATTACTCCCAGCCAGAAGGCACAAGCTAAAAGCAGGTAGGAAGTTATGTCTTTTGTGCCCAGATAGGGAAGTTTATTTTATGCATTAATCAAAAGGTCTACCTTTATTTTTAAAATATGCATTAGTCATTCTATATGTTTTAAGGATACCAAAAAGAATAAAACATATTCATATATATTGAATAAATGTCAATCAACCCTTTGGCTCAAATCTTTGCTGAGGTATAATTTTAGAGACCTAGAAATTGCTAGGTGGCCCTTGGTGTTAGAATATAAAATCCCCTGCAATGGCTTGTTTGAACACTTGGTCCCCAGCTGTGAGCACTGTTTTAGAAAGTTTGTGATCCTTTAGGAGGCAAAGTCTCACAGGAAGAATGAAGTCACTGGCTATGAACCTTGAGGTTTTGTAGCCCCACCCTACTTCCTGTTCATTGCCTGCCTGATGGTGGTGGATGCATTGTGACCAGCCACCACCCACTCATGCCGTCATGTTTTCCCTGTCATCGGGGACTGTATTCCCTCAATCTATGAGAATGTAATGAATGCAAGAAAGCAAGAACATATCTTTTGCCTATGAATAAGAGCAAAAGAGAACAGTGTAGCAGTAATTTATGGAACACGGTATGAAATGAGTATATGAGATCACAAAGTGAAGAGGCAGATGAAAGAATTATTTTGTAGTCTATTTATTATAAGGAGTTTTAGTCAAAGCAGTAAATGCAATATAAGTAGTCAAATTCCAGATCCACTATAAAAATGCAGCCAATGGTATCTGCTGCTGATTTGAATGTGAACTGTGAGAGTAATAAAGAAGTTAATTGTGACTTCAATTTTTTTTAAGTGAAGCAATAAAAAAAATGGAGTGTCATTTCCTGAAATAAGGAAGATTATCTAAATTGCAGATTTGTTTGGGGAAAATTAGGACTATGATTTAGGATATATTAATTTTGAGATAGTGAGTCATAGAACATGCATGGAAATTTCAAGCTGATATTGAGCTCAAAGTCTCATCTCTACTTCTTAGCTTTCATAATACAAGGAGGTACTATGCATGCAACCAGAAGAGAAAAACAATCATCAGACTGACTATCCCATCTATGAAATCTGCAAGTTACAGTAACAACTGACTTGGCAAGTTATGCCCACTGGTGCAATAGTGACACAAATGTCACTTTCTGATTATATTTAAGGACTGCTTCACAAGATGGAACCCAAAACTGGAACTGTTATCAGGGCCAAGAACCTGTGTGGCCAGACATGTTACAGGCCATAGGAAAAAGCCTTCTATAATTTTTAATGTTTTTTAATTGAATCATTGTGTGTTTCATGCAGAACATCTCAGTCAATCTTAGTCATCTTTATATCTCTTTCCCCAACAATATTCCCCCCAAAGCACCATAAATGGAATCCATACATTCTTTCATCTGTGTTAAGGTCTATTGTGTAAAGTCAGTGTTCCCAAGTGACCTCAGTGCAAGTTCATCCACTGAGGTCTAGTAAGTCTGTCCAGAGTCCCTTGCTTGAGGAAGACTAACCCACCCTCACCCAACAATAATCAGTTGTAAATACTTTTTGAGCAAAGGCTGGGGTCTTCTACCCATTTTTCCAGAGTTTGCATGGATCTTGAGTATGCCAAAACGATTGATGTAGGTTCATATGTGCAGGGTCCCAGGAGCTTGAAGAACTCTATTTTCATATGGTCACACTCCTCCTCACTGGAGTACTTTCCTCTTCTGAAATAGTACCTGAGCCCTGGATGAGTGAGATTTAATATGAGGGTCCTGTCTAGGTACCCGCACATTGCAGATTCTAATCTCCAAGATTTAGCCATTTGTGATCTTTTGTGTTACTGGCCCTTTATTGCATGTGGAAGCTTCACTAATGAGTGTTGATATATTCATTAGTGTCTTTGTTATCTCTCATTCTATACTGTGTGAGACTTGGATGCAGAGGTTGCATTGTAGATGTGCCACTTAGGCATGGGCAATTCACAGACAATGTCTGTGTGACCAGCTGTGGCACTCTGTATTGGTCTCCATCTGCTGAAAAAGAAGCTTCTTTGATGAATGGTGACTGGAATACTTGACTGTAAATATAAGGGTACATATTTCACATTTAGTAAGAAGTTATGTTAGCCTAAGGATATAACAGCCCTGGGGATCTCTCAAAGATCTATGACCTTTTCAGCCATGTGTATTTGGCTATGATTACAGTACCACATAAGAGTTTTCTCCAATTGAGTATGGTCTAAGACCAATTAGGTAGCCGTTAATTGGTCCCAAGTTAAAAGTGCCAGCACTACACCACTATTGAATGTTGTGCTGGTCATCAATGTGGTTATTTGGTAATGAAGCTGGTGTTGGGCCATCGATTGATGTACTCCCTTGTCTACTTGTATAGTGCTCTCCAGACCTATAAGAGTTAGCCTTCAGGGGAAGTTGCTTCCATTTCAGTTCTAGCTCCATTACTCCAAATGCAGTCTCTAAAGTATGTCTTGTCTTTGGCAATACGGTCTTACATTCAAGTTCTGGGAGGCAATCAAGGACTGTGACAATTGCCCACGTAATTTTGTACTACCCTGGTCAACAACTGAAAGAAAGGTTTCTTCTCCTGGCACTGTTTTTTGTTATGTAGCCTTCAGCTGTGCACAGGGACTCATGTAGAGATGTTGTATATGAAATTTGTCATTATGTTGTTAGACTAACAATATTATCTCCAGTGTTTTGCACTAGCCAGGAATTATGATTCTATGGTTCATATTCTCTCTCTATCTCACTTTTCCTTCATGCCTTTCCCATTTAAAGTGTCCCCATTTTCTCATTTCTCCCTTGGTAATACCAGTCTCCTATGGTCCCAGCTCACTTGAGCTCCTTTTTCCCCTTTATCCCTGTATTTACTTATATATCTCTCTCTCCTCCTTCCATTTAAACAATCCCTTTTATCTATTTCCCCCTTAGTAACACCAGTCTCCTATTATTTTTCTCTCTTAGGTTCCTTCTTTCACTTTACTACTGTGATTCCTTTTCATTTTCCTAGTTCCTGCAATTACATCAGGATACATACTCATATACTAGGATTTGATTTAGTGATAGGATTCACAAATGAGAGAGAACATACATCGTCTGTTTTTCTGATTCTGTGTTCCTTCTCTTAGCATTAGAATTTCTAGTTTCATCCATTTACCTTCAAATGTCATGATTTTGTCTCTCTTTATCACTGAGTAGAACACTACTGTGTAAACACTGAGTAGAACCCCATTGTGTAACTGTACCACATTTCCATTTTCCACTAGTCAGTTGAGGAACACTTAGGTTGCTTCAAGCCCTTAAGTATTGTGAAAAGAGCAGCAACATACATGGATCTATAAGTATCACTGCAATAGGATGAATACTTTTGGTATATGACAAGAGTGGAGAAAGTCCCATGGATTGCTGAATAGAGTGTGTATTCTTTGGTGCTTAAGTGGAATATTTAGTAGATATATATTAGGTCCATTTGATGTATGGTATTGTTTAACTCAGTTTCTCTCTGTTTATCTATGTCTGGTTGATCTGCCTCATGGGGACAGTGAGGTATTACTACTATTATTGAGTTGGGATTAATCTGTATCTTAAAGTCCTTCAGTAGTGTTTTTATGAGGTTGGGTGCACCAGATTTTGTTGCATATATGTTCATGATTACAATATCTACTTGGTTAATTGTTTCTTTGATAAGAATGAAATGAATCTGTTTATCTATTCTGTTTAGTTTGAAGTCTGTTTTGTCAGATATTACAATGACAACCCTCTTTGTTTCATCGTGCCATTTTCTTGCAATATTTTTTCCACCAATTTACCTTAAGGCAGTTCCTGTACTTGAAGTTGACATGGGTTTCTTGAAGACAACAAAAGGATGGAATTTTTCTTGATCCATTCATCTAGGGTGTATCTTTTGACTGATGAGTTCAGTTCATTGATATTTAAAGTTATTATTGAAAGATGTGTATTGATTCCCAGCATTTTAAATTCTGTTTGCATCTTTGGTCTAACTTTGTGGTTCCCCAGTTATACCTTCATTTAATTTCTTCTTGTTGCCCCTTTAGTATAGTTGTATATTTCTTTGGCTCTTTGTATTGCTTCAAGAATGCTCTGAAGGACTGTTTTTCATCACATAAGCCTATTCATGTCATGGGAGATTTTTCTATTCCTTTCAACTAAAATCGACATTTTTTCCTGGATATAGTATTCTAGGTTGGTATCCATATAAAATTGGGAATGTTTTAGTCCAGGCTCTTCTGGCTTTCACAGTTTGCACTGAAAGTCAGCTGCAATGAATTTAAAGAACACACAAAAAGCAAATCAAAGAACTAAAAGAAAATAGAAATAAACTTCTGACTGTGTTTATAAAAGAGATCAAAATAACAAGAAAACTCAGGCTAAAATGAAGAAGGAAGCAAAAAACTCAGTAAGTCAATCTAAAATGATGGGAGAAAGCCTAACCAATAGAATGAATGAAATGAAAAACAGAATATCAAGACTATATGATAAATTTGAGTAATTGGAGCTCTCAAAGATCATGAAAACATTTTTTAAAAAATATCAGAGGAATGGAATATGTAGGAAATTTGGGACACCATGAAAAAAAAAACAAATTTATGCATCATAAGCACAGAGGAAGGAGATTGACCAGATTTTCAATCAGATTGTAGAGGAAAGATATTCCCAGACAAATACAAGAAGCACATAGAGCATGTTTATGATTATTCTTTGAAACTGTGCTGGATTATCTCTATGGGATTATCATTGTAGAACCCGTCTATAGGACTGGTTATGTTTGGTGGGGACATATTATTTGTAATTTCACTACTGTTATTTTTGCATTGTGATTTTGGCATGTGGATTTCCTTTGTTATTTGTGAGTCTGATATGAGACGAAACTTTCTGTTGTTTGGTTGAAGTCTGATTCTGTTTGTTTACTTGATGTGACTTGGTTGTTTCTTTATTGGGTATGAAAAGCTGGTTGATCAAGGCTTCACCTTCTTTTGATTTTATATTTGAGGGACAAGATGTCTCTAGTTCAGCTGCTACAGAGCTCCCTTGAAGGTACAGGTTAGGTGATATCAGATTCTGTCGGGGTCTCTCTTAAGTTCGGCATCCCTCCAGTCAACAGGCACAGCACAATTTGGGAAAATTGGTAGGCACAGGCTGAATTAGGCTTTCTTAGGCAGTCTGCAAAGTACTGGGCCCCAGTGAAGAAGGCTGCTCACAGAAATCCAAGTCAGGTTGGGAAAGGGGACACTCAGGTAGATGGGATGTCACAGGAATAAAAAGGCAAGTTGGGGGGTGAGGGCAGCTTGTGAAGGCTCTTACAAACTAGACCAAAAAATTGAGCTGACTTGAGTACAGGATTCTGGACACAGTGGGTGTGTCCGGACTGAGATTAGTCTCAGGCTCTGGTCTTCTTAGGGTAGGAGTAGGTTTATGCTTAAGGCTAGAAAAAGCACCTACTATTATTTTTTAAAATGGCATACTATTAAACTGACTCTTAATGCATTATTATATTCCTGTAGATTGGTGCAGCTTTCACCAGAGATGCTTCTTCTTGCAACAGATGGTGATTGTTGCTAAAATTCTTTCTAGGAGGTGCAAGCAGTTTCCAGCCCCAATATCCTCTCTAGGTGTATAATGACAAAGTTCAGTATAATTTTATTAAACTACAGTTTTGTAAATCAGAGTTTTGGGGCTTACTTAGAGAAATGAGTGAGGGAGGCCATACAGAAAATTCTATATTTCTGCAGGAATCCCATGAGCTATTTCCAGCTACCCAAGATGGTAAAAGGGCTAGCCTCCTCCCAGCTTCTTCCACTCACATCTTAGCCCATCCCCCAAATACAACTCAGGTCACTGTTTGGTTGGGAGGGGTACCCAACTCTCTCAGCTCCTCCGTTTTTATGGAGCACTCGTAGTCAAGTCTGTACTGATTCAAGCAGGCAGGTGCAACTGGACACACAGTCCATCTTGGCAGGTGGAAGACCAATTCATGCCTCACCAGACTCCTTCTTCTGGCTCTTATATTCTTTCCACCATCCTTTTCTGCAGCAGTCCCTGAGCTTTGGAAAGGATAAAATACATGTAGGATAATCTTTCTTCCACTGAATTTGTGATGATTTTCAACATCTGTCTTCAATGGACTGCTGGCCCATTTCAATGGTGTTCCTTTTACTATAAATACAAAAATAGAAAGAAGAAGGAACATTTAAAAAATCACCAGTTGCTATAGTAACCTAACCCTGGGCATAAACACAATTGCTTAGAATCATATCTATCTTACAAAACAGTTGCAGTGGCTTCCCCACTGGGGCCTATAACTTCTCCCACCACTGTGGGGGGTCAATTTTCTTACAGTACCAGATGTGTGTTCCTCCCTGAAGAGTGGGCCTTAAATTCAAAAATGGAAATTTGCTGGTTGGACATAAAGTAGATGAGCCACTATTGCACCAGCCAAAACATCTTGCTTGGCATCTGATAGTGCAATATACAGGACCTGGCATTAAGTAAAACTTTTAGGGAACATTGTCCCCTAACAATCTGCCCAGAGCCCTCTGGAACTATGAAGGCCAGCCATCCATTTTTAGGGAGTTTCCATATTGATCCCAGCTGGGTCTTTCCTTTCCTTGCTCACATTATGCCATATCTTCAGCAATAGGGTCTTACAGTCTGCTTCCCGTATGCAGCCAACAGTAGTGGCAATAGCCTTTATTGTAGGAGGAGGGTGCTCAATGGCTTCCCCAGCCAACAGCTCATAGGGAGGCAACCCATCCCTGGTACTGGAATTTTCAGTTAACAATTGTATAAGATATCTTCTTACTCTTTGGCATCTCTAAGCCTAGGTTGTTGTAGACTTTTCTCAGCCATTTTGGTGGACATCACTTGCACCTTAGGTGACCATAAAGCTCCCAAGAATTTTATAACTATACCTTGCCCTTGTAACCTGTGTGAATTTATAGTCCATCCTTGTTTCTTCAGGTGTACTTGATATCTCTTAGATGGGTTTCACTTCTGCAAAACACTCAGAAGTTAATATTATATACTAAATCAAGCATAAACACAGTCTAACACAGCATGAAAAGACTTTATCCATTTGTATCAACTGTTTTCTCAACAGATCCATGGTGGGTACAATAACATGAATAAGATGCATTAATTTTGTTAGTTCTTTACTGTCTTTAGTTATCTTCTTAAAGCCATTTGGTGTCCTGGAGTTTTTACATGGAGCCTCCCTACATTTCTTTATCCTTGATAAACTTATTGGGGCTGGCTCAAGCTGCCTGGCCCTGCACAGGTCCAAGGAGGAATAGAGACCTTCCTTTCCCTTTTGCTTCCCTGGGTCAGGTAGGTCCTGAGTCTGACTCTTGGCTCTAGCCTCGGTGATTAACACAGAGTCCCACAAGAGGTCAACTTTCAAATAGGACACTGAATAGTGCTCAGTCTTAAATGGGACACCTATATTGAACTCTTTTCTCTTAAGGCTTAGGGATCATTGCAGAAAAGTCGGTGGAATGATTGTAAGAGCCAAATGTAGTGGAGGAATACAAGGAAGCAATGTTTACTACATGCAACTGGGCAGTTGCATATATGAACCCACAACTCTTGGAACAGTATGTACAAGACCTGTGCAAGCACAAGGCAAACCAAAATCAAACATGGAAGAGGGAAGTGGGAAAGTAGGTACGGTCTTAGCTGCAGAACTACTGGCAATTGATAGCTGGGGGTGGGAGAATCAGCTTTCTTTAAGTGTGTGATGCTGGGCATGTTGACCAGGCTGCAGGGGACAGACCCATAACTAAGAGTATTTAGGGAACACAATTTAGAATACATAGGTCTTAAAATAATAGAGACATGAAGTGAGGGGTGTAAAGAGATAACATTAGATCTGAAAAGAAATGGGGAACATATCTAAATATGAGCAAATTCATTATACAAAATTCTAAATAAAATCAATAAAAATATTATTTAAAAATATATACAGGAAAAAAAGATAGGGATTCCCACTATGTGGTGACGGTGCCTAATGCCACCTTACTCTTGTATCTAAAACAATACAGTAACTATTCAAAATGCTGCTTACTTGATAAAAAATAGTCCCCACTAGGTAAGTGATCTTCAAAACCATATTAATGGATGAGATATCATAAAATTTTACTGTAATTAGGAAAAAGAACATATGTAAGGATAGAATATTAGAGACTTCTGAGTATAGAAATAAGAATTGAAGAGATGAGCATAATTGAATGATGGAGACTGAAAAGGAGTAAGCCAAAGAGCAGGACTGGTTTCTGAGAAACCACATGATAGTAGTATTTTAGGAAGCAGAGCATAGTCATTGAAGGATGGAGTAATAAGACAAATAAGAATGTAGTATATGATGGAAAAATGAGGATGCTGTTTGATAATATTGTATGGATGTCTTAGGGAATCTATTGTTTTCATCATCTAACAGTCTTATTATATCAAAAGAAGATGCTATAAAAAGATATCTGTTCAACCACTGATCCCAGGTTACAGATTCTTGACACCTCTTGGTCTAGATTTTGCTTAAGCATTGTACTGTTAGTTAACTTTTTGGCATGTCAAACAACTGTTTCTTTTTCTGGAGAAGTCCTAATTTTTCCTTGTATTGACTATACGGACATATTAATTCCTCTATATCACTTAACATTATTCTTTTTCTTGTCACTCTATGTAAATTACTGCTGACAGGTGTACAGAAGTCACTTGTAGTATTGATTTTTGCTTCCACCAGATCAAAGCCGTTTCAGGAATGGCATTTACAAGTGTGATAACACTTCTACAAATAGCCACCCTCTGATTTGGTTAGTCTCATCTTCCTGTTCTACTCTCTAAATAACACATTGTAAAAGAAACTACCTATGGTCCTATGAACACTGTTCATTTTTCTCTACTCTCAGCTCTAAACATGACTCCTCTCTTCCAGGTTATAATTCTGTGATTGGCTATCCCTCACACTCCCGTATCATCTTTTACCAAGTCAATGAAAGTATTTCCTATAAACAATGAGAACTCTGATATTTGTAACCGGATACTTGATTTGCAGACTTTAATCTAAGTGTACAGTTACGAAACCAAAGATCTCTTATGGGTCATGACTAAATCTAGTACTACCCCAGTACCACTCCCTATCGCATACTAATCCACCTCTAAAATTCATTCAGAAAGCAGAGTCAGAAAATGTAGTTATCACACTATAAATAATACTGCTTCAAAACTCATTCAAGTGAGCATGAAGGTGACTTCATAATACTTATCAAAATTATCTGCCACTCATGTGTAATAGAATGCTGTATAAAATAAGTTATTGGTAGAGCGTTAACCAAACTTGATTGTGGAAAACTCACTAGTTATCTAATTTTGAATTCTTCCAGAGATACCACCAGATGACTATGGACTTTCTAGCAGCCAGCTTTGATTTGTAATTAGTGCAGTTCAGACCTATTTACTTTGCTCCTATTTTTCCAACCTTGATTATAATTCCCTAAATTATTTTTGATATGTATTTAATTTGCCCTATGAGGAAAAACAAATAAATGCAATATAAAGCTGTATGCTGAATAAAAAATCATTCTTACACGGAATCAATAATTTTCTGATAGACTACTCTCTCCTTGCATTATTGATTCCTAGCCACAATCAACATTGATGTATGTGCCATTTTCTGCCCTGATGGGCTAATGAATGTTTTTCACTATAAGGGATGACCTCACTTCACATAATAGTTATATTCATGCACTCAACTAGTCAACATGCATCTTGTATATTCTAACCAGGCTGTATTCCACTACTTGGAATTCCTAGCTCTAAAACACACAGACTCTCAGGGTTAACTATCTAATTTTGGGTTGCCCTGGCATCAGTTCCTTTAATAAACGAACATGAACGTAAAGTCAGAGCCTACATGGACTATTCCTATTTTCATGTTCTCAAAGCAACCAACATTCCTTTACACATCATATTCCTGCTGTCTTGGGTGGTTGTGATAAAAGACTGTAACAAAACCAATTCATTCTGATTGTCTTTAAAGCCAGTGCAGCCTTGAAACATACTATATTCCACATATTCACTACATGGTTGTCACAGTATAGAAGCTGGGAAATTAGAAGAATGAATTGAAACATAATACAAATTATACCCACTACAGCCAAAACAGATATGTAAACTGTTGGTTCCAATGCCCTGCTAGTCTTCTGCGAACATAGTGAAGGATCACACAGTCCAGAGGGTGAGGCTAAACATGGAAAGCTTCCTGGAGGAAATCTTACATAAGCTGAGTTTTGAAGGCTAAGCAGAAGAGAACTAGAAGTGTAAGGTAGAATTGTATATACCTGGAATTTAAAGTACTTATGCATTGCTTTATCGTGATGGTTAGTACTGATTGTCAACTTGACAGGATCTATCATCACCTAGAAAATAAGCCTTCTAATGGAATTTTCCCTCATCACGGGGGCCATACTAATTGTTATTTTCCTATTGAATGTGTAGTCTATTTAAAATATGAACATAGCTAAAGAAGGGTGCATGTGTTCTATTTTAATACAGCATTGCCAGTGCCTGACACAACATCTGGAACATAGGGTAAATGATATTTAAAGTAACGAAGAAATGGAAAGAACTAGCACAGGCCAGGAATTGACGCTAAGGAAAACTAGAGATTTTGGGCATTTGTTGATGAATGCAGATGTTAGTCACAGTCGTGTTTAGCTAAAAGTTAGGGGAAAGATTCCAAATTTTCATCCATAGGTATAAAATATAACCACATAAAGTAATTATATTTATGCATTGTAAAGGTACTTGACTTGCAAAATATTCTATATTTAAAACTCTACTTTCACATATAGCACTTTTTATGAAATGGGATAGTAATGGAAATAATATTTCTTTAAAAATCATGGGAGGACTATGGGAGCTCTCTCTACCTAGAGTTTTGTTATCAATCAAAGTTAGTCAGGTAACTAGTCAATATGCTCTTAATTGAAAACTGCTTGTTTCTCTCAGATTTAAGGCATTAAATGAAAATTAAAAATTCTGGGGGAGAAAATATCAAGGAAATAATTACAACGTAGGAGGATGAATAAACATCAATGCATGTTTCTCCTAAGTGTGTTTCTGGAAATGCTTCAGATTGCAAGTGATTCTTAAGTGTCTCTTTATTAAATGGCTTCAAATCCTGGGTCTGCCAACACCTTTCTCCTAAAATGGTGCCTTCTGTTTCTCTTTTGTGTTACTAATTGTGCGCAAATGCCCTTCTTGTTGGTAATTTTCAACCTGGAACTGTAATTTGGAAAAAAAATACTGAGCAAAGAATTGTGATTGCTATTTTTTCATCTGAGGGGCAAGTGAAATGGTAGAAAAGTTAAATAACAACAAATGATTCACGCTAAGGCCAACTGGGTAAAATGTCAGTGTCCAGACCTTTTTGAAGTCATTGTAGTTCATTGGAAAGAAAACCAGACTGAGACTTTGAAGACTCACTGGGGTCCTAATTCCAGTTTATTTCCAGTGTAGTCTTGGACTGTTTTATGAACTGGTCATTTTAGTTTACTCATTTGTCCTAAGATGGAAAAATGCTATGTCCCTACCATGCATATGATTAAGTACTTGAAATGATTTATTAATTATAAAGCATTACGTATTAGCTAGAACTGTTAATATAATTCAACAATATGTTTCTTGTTCTCCAGTAGAAGCCATAGAAAGCGTAATTCAAGTTACTGTGACAGGAAAGTTCAGTGATAAGAAAGTTTTCTAAGGCGTAGGAGACACTAGATTCAATTCAGAAACCTGCAAAAAGGTTTTAATAAAAGAAGACAATAATTCAATGAAATAATAATAATACAGTGGTGTTTTAACAAACAAAACTACAAGGATCCTGTTACAAAATGATATACTTAAATTAAATACTCTTCTCTTCATTAAATGTAGGTTGATCATTATGGCAAATTCCAGTACCAAAAGGGTGAGTGTGGACTAGGACAGTTATTGGAGGCTGACTGAAAAGCAATTTGTGAATCAATAAATGCTTAAAGCCTACTGAGAAGATGGTGAAACCTACAGCTGCATGAAATTGGAATTGTTGAATCCCAAATTGTTTGTGAATAAAGATTTTAGAAAATGTGCTGTGAAGGTTCCTAGTTCAGTGAATTCATAAACTTAGCTACGGTGTTCAAACAAACCACTTCACCACACTTCATACCATCACAGCAGAAGGGGGCATACCAGTTGCATAGTTTGAAAGAATTGAAAAGATTATGACAAAGCATCATGTTACCAAGCTCCTAAATGACATGCTTGAAAGAGGGAACATTATCTTATTTCATTCACCAGGATGAAATTTACCATGGACTATGCTGTATCCTCTTGAAAGTTAGATTTTCTTCCAAGGAAATAACCTGAGTTCTAAATAGGCATTTTTTTTTACCTTAGTAAAATCATTACTTATACTTGTGTTGAACTTTTCATATTTTTTCTATTGGTCTATAAATAGTAAGTAAATTTTAAAAAGCAACAATAAAGTAGCATACATTTAGAAAAGGAATATCCTTCCTGTCTTCTGCTCATGAAGTGTCATCCACAGACATCCTAAAGCAATGACATTACAAGATTAGAATATGATTTCTAAAATGTTAATGTACACAAGAACCACTTGGAGAGTGGTTTAAAATGCAGATTCTGACAGTATATGGGCTGGGCTGACATTCTTCCTGAATAACAAGCTCCAAGATTATGCAGATACTTGTAGTCCGGACCATATTTTGAGTAGCAAGATATTACATCAGTGTTTCCAGATCTGCCTTTTGAGTCAATTACCTATAATCGTTGTTAAAATGTATTATTCCATGCTGAAGATGCAAATCACTACCGAGAGTAGGCAGAGATCCTACATTTCACATCTGAGCAGTAGAAGTAGTGAGATCTCCATACATGTCCTTTATTCTTAACCACTATTTATACACATTCTAGCTATAAGAGAAAGCAACTTGAAAGTTTAAATAATTGATTGTGTGATTTTGAGGTACATAAGCCACATCAAAAAGCTCCAAAGACACCACTTCATTCTGAATACTGAAGAATCTTACCAACTGAAAGTCTGTTTTCCTGTCACTTGTCAGCCTCAAATGTTCAGAATCTGTGCTTGGACACTCTTTCAGGAAATCCAAAATTCCATAACTCTCTTCAGAGCCTCTTATCCTAGGAGACCCACAGAGTCCACATTTAGTGTGGACCTCAGTGTTCTCCAACACATCATACTAGCAGATGAATGATTGCTTCTAACAGGTCTTTCTAAAGGATTTTAGAAAAAACTGTATCCATGCCTCTGCTTCTCAGACAGGTCACGTTTTTCTCTTTCAGTTGATAACATAAACATCTTCCTCATTTTTTCCTCATTAAGAATCTTCCAGCAGTTTGTGAAAAAGAATAAGGAAAAGGGTAAACAAATGCAACAAACATACAATATATGCAAAATCTCTTTCAAACAGGTAGAAGCTGCTTCTTCAAAGAAACAATGGGTAACAAACCACATAGCACTTAAGTTATATTTGCTTTTTCTTCTTCTTCTTTTTCTTCCTAATATTATTACTATTTATTAACAAGATGAGAGGGACCTTGTTCTAAGCAAGACTCATATTGGCACCTAGGTAATGAATTTCTCCTTGACTAACTGACAATAATTTTCTCATGTATGTTGATCATCCTCATAAATATATTGAGCTAATTTATATACCACTAAAGAATGTATCTGAAAGTAAAATGTATTTTAGACATTTAGAGGCTCTCTTTAAATGTATATACATTTCTGAAGATTTTTATAAAGATATTTCTTCAGTGTCCTTATGCAAATCATTTATCAACTAATGAAAAAGCCATTAGAACCTTGAAATGATTTCTATGTAAGAAACTCAATGAACTTTGCTTGAAACTATTTGAAAATTCAAATTAGCTTGTCACATGTATTAGATATGAATTCAGTTACATTTCATGTTTAGCTTTCTTCAAATTTATAGGTAGGTAGGTATTTAAGTGTAAAGAGGTCGTAAACCAATTAAGCCCTTGAGTTTGTATCTCAACTAGTAAATAATTGTGTATGTACTATTACTGTTACAGTATTTTCAGTTGGTAAGAGTGAGCATTTCGTGCAGTTCATTGATAGCCTGAGACTATTGTTTCCCTTAATTCACTAGCCCTGTGACTTGACATTGCAGTTTTGGAGCTGGCGTGCACTGGCTTATGAGAACTTATTAAAATTTAAGTTGACAGGAGGAAAAGAGATATCTTGATATCAGCCATGGTAAAAGTATTTACACCACAGGAAAAATCAAACACAATAAATGAGGGGTGTTTCACAATTCCCATTTTCTTCCCTCCCTTCAGTTCTGCTTTCCTTCCTTCTTTATATTCTCTCTTTCTTTCTTCTACCTTTCTTCCTTCTTTATTTTTAGAAAGACTGTTGACCCTCACATGAATAGGAAGTACCACATTTCCTGGCCTCTCAGTCAAAGTTTCCTCATCTGTAAAATGAGATTAATAATAGTGAATTATGCTTTGCATAGGACTGTGGTATAAAAGAAGTACACATAAGGCTTAAAATATGTAAAAAAGCCTATTAAGCACTTAAATGATATCATTTTCTCTCATCTTGACAATTATTATAAACTAATAAAGGGACACTTAGTCACTGCTGGTCAGAATGTAAACTAGTCTTGGAAGCCACTACAGAAATCAATATGAAGGTTCCTCACAAAACTAAAAGTATGTTATTATCCAGCTACACACTATGATTGGACTATGTCCAAAGGAATTAAAGCCAGCATATAACAGAGATAACCCTTTTATTGATGCACTACTTACAATAGCCAAGATGTGGAGCCAGCTTAAGTATCAATCAACAGAAGAATGAATAATGTGTTACATATAAACAATGATGCTCTATTCAGCCGTAAAGAACTATGAAACTGAAGCTGGAAACGTCTCGGTGTAAGAGTGCTTGCTGCTCTCACAGAAAACAGGAATTTGGTTCTGAGGTCCCAAGTTGAGTGGTTCACAACCATTGGTACCTCTAGCTCCAGGAGATCTGGTGCCTTCTTCCAGACTCATGCATATACACACAGACACACAAATAATTGGGTACTTTTGGGGGAGAGGTTGTCTTTGGTTTTTGTTTTTGTTTTGTTTTGTTTTTGAGACAGGTTCTCCTTATAGTCACAACTGGCCTGGAACTCAATATGTAGATCAATCTAGCCTTGATCTCACAGAGGTCAAGTTCTGCCTCCCAAGTGCTAAGATTAAAGGAGCACATCACCACACACAGCTAGAATTATTTTGTCTGATTAAAATGAAGAATGAAATTATGCCATTTTAATTAAACTGGATAGAATTAGAAATGATAGTATTAAGTAAATTAAGGTAAACATTGTACTAATATATCATGTTTATTTTCTTATGAGCCTAGGTCATACATACATACATACTCCTATATGTGACATGAAAATAGAAAGGATACTATTTGGAAAGAGACAGAGAAAAGCTGGTAACAGAAAATGGATATGGTCAAGGTTCAATATATACTTGAACAAAATTGTCTTTACAAACCACATCATTTTCTTCAATGAATATACACTAATAACATTTATTTTGGAAACATCAAATATTTGGGGCTGGACAGTTAGCTCAGTGGTTAGAATCACTGTTTGCTCTTGCAGAGAACCAGGAGTTGGTGCTCAACACATACATGGTGGCTATTATACTTTCATACCTACAGTTCTATGAGATCTGATACCTTCTCTGGACTCTGCAGACATTTACATGGAGAAAAATTACTCATATAAATAACTATAAATCACTCAAAAAACTTTTAAAATTACATAAACGTAAGTCTCTTATCACTTAAATGCGAAAGACTCATTATCAAAATATGAAGGAAAACTACAAATAACACAGGAATCTAGGCATTGCAATAAAATAAAATGCGCCTAAATAATTATTCTATATTTATTTAAAGAGATTCATTTCACCTTCCTTGTAGGAAAACTTTTGTGCTGTTATTATCAAAATTGTATATAGTTTACGTCATTTGAGAGTTGAGAGATTCATTAATATTTCCTCTACCACTGTTCCACTATGTTCCCTGAGCCTCAGGTGTGTAACGGTTGCCTTAATGTGTCACTTAGGGCTGGGTATCACACAGACACATTCTCTGTATTTTATCAGTTGTGAAACTCTGTAATAGTTTTCATCCACTGCAAAAAAATGAAGTTTTTGAATAAGTGGTGATAGGTATACTTGTTTACTTGTTTGTATATATAAAGACATATACTTGTTTGCATATATTGTGTATATGTATATATATATATACATATATATATATATATGTATATATATATATACATATATATATATATATATATATATATATATATATATTAGCACACAGTAAAAAGTTACTTTTGTCTATGGATGTGATAGACATAGGTTTTTCTCTAGGATTTATGACCTCTCCATCAATGTGAAGTTTGGCTATGTTTAAAGTAACATACATGAGATCAATTTTACTGAGTGGGCTTTAAGTCCAGTTAGATAGCTGTGAATACCCCCAAGTTATAAATGCTACTTCCTCAAATAACAGATGGTTATTAACACAGAAAGTCACAACTGACCAAAATGTAGAAATAAAAGACTATGGAGTATGTGTCCCTGGATAAGACTCCTATATAAAGCTTCTGCCAACCTAGACTCAGGGATCATTATAAAAGCGGGTGAAAAAGACTGTAAGAGCCAGGTGTGGTGAATAACCAGAAGGAAACTGTTTGCCAGTCAGCTGGGTCCTTGCTCATATGAACATACACTAATGGTGATGGAATGCACAAGACCCATGCAAACTCAAAACAGACAAAACCTAGCACAGAAGTGGGGAAATAATTAAGACACCCCAACTGTAGCTGAGGAACTATAACTAATGGGAGAGGAGAAATTGGTTTTCTTTAAGTGTGTGATACTAAATAGGTTGACCAGGCTCCAGTAAATGAAGTCACAGTGAGGGACATATGTATAGGGACAGAAACTTGACTTGACAGGTCTTAACATATATGACAAAA
Organism: Eospalax fontanierii; assembly: GCA_035773235.1. NCBI lineage: Eukaryota > Metazoa > Chordata > Mammalia > Rodentia > Spalacidae > Eospalax > Eospalax fontanierii. Next base: position 129,547,749 of record CM069525.1, on the reverse strand, counting down.
TGCAGGAAATTTGGTGGAGGAGGCCTATGAGGTATAAAGATGGGGGTATAAATATAATGAAGATTTATTGAATAAAATAGACAAATATTTTTAAATCTTTTATAAAAAAACTGAAAAACACTTAAAAGATTAATTTAAACTGTACATAACCGTATTACATGTATTTTGAAAATATTTAATTGTTCACATACATTATTCATACAAAATCTTTAGAAAACATTTTATTACTTTTATTATTTTATATTTATGAGTGCATTGTGTGCATTTATGTACGTACATCTATGTTTGTGCAGTGCCCAGAGAGGTCAGGAGAGGGCACCAGATCCCTGAGAACTGGAGTTATGGATGGTTACTAACTGCCATGTGAGTGCTGGGAACTGAACCTGGGTCTTCTGCAACAAAAATTAGTGCTCTTAACTACTGAGCCATCTCTCAATTCCCTCCCAAACTTTTTAAAAACAGTTACAAATGTTATTTTCTTTTAAACATTCCAACATCCTAAGTAATTGGACTATGGCAAAAAATTTAATAAATAATGAAAGTTTTAATTTGAATAATTAAATAGCTTCAGAAAATAAAACTTCATTCTAATTTTCACTGTCCTTATAACTACTCATTTAAGGAATTAATATCAAATTTTATATACATTAGCATTAAACCTTTATAAATAGAAAGCAAATTATAATATTGAAAAATGTCTTTCATTTGCTATGTAACTAGTAAGAATATCATGCTCATTTGTGTGTATTTCTAGAAACACAAACCTAAGATGAAAAGAAAATTGATGTGTGCCTTTTACTAGAAAATATCAATTCTCATTGTATTATCAGGTCCACAGAAGAAAAATAATCTAATTTGTCATTTTTCTTAACTAATGACATATACCATTCAAATTTTCACTCTACATTGAAGCAGTATACTTCTCTGAGGCCAACAGAGGCACAACTGCCTGAGCATAACAGTTCCCTTTTAGGGAGAGTTAAGACAAATGATGTGAGGCCTGGATACTGCTACTTATGATAATGCGTATTTTTAGCTATGTATGAAACTGTATCACCTCGCATCTCTAGATACTGAGTGACACAGATGCATTTTTAAATAAATCAATATATTTGTGTCTGTGATTCCACTATCTACTATACCCTTATATTAGAAAGCTCAGCAGAGACAAAAGTCTTTTGAAGTCTAAACTGTTATGTGTTTACCATTATTATATAATATCATATTTAATCTTCTAAACCCCTAATATATATATATTAATTATCACTTTGCAAATGTTAGCTATTTTATTATTCTTATTTCCATTATAACTATTATTTCTTACTGTAAAAATAATAGTTTTTAAAATCAATTATCAGCCTAGCGATCCTTCAGCTGTTGGGAGTCCCCAGTAGCACAAAGAAAATTATATTAATATATTCTGCATGCATTTCTTAGTGGTGCTGCAAACAATTACCACAACCACAGCCATTCAAACAACACAAACTTATTAGTTCACATTTCTGCACGTTATAATTCTGACATAGGTCTTACTGAGCTATAAAATCAAGTATCAATAAATGTGTTTCTCTGGCATGTTCCAGAGAAGAATGTGCTCCCTGGCCTTTTCTTTAATAGAGGTTGTCTGCATTCTTTGATGTGATTAAAACAGCTGTGTAGTGTATGTGTCCTTCTCACCTTGAAGCAAATGTTTTTTTTTTTTTTCATTCATCTACTTGTGATGGTATTGGACCTACCTGACCAATTCAATATCATCTCCTCAAATCTGCATAATTGGCTTACTCGAATTTGCCAGTTGTTTGTTTGTTTGTATATTGTCATGTGTCATGTAAGGACACATGCCCATAAATTTCAGGGATTAAGATATAGATATCTTGGGGCACATTATTCTGATCACCAAAGAACCTCTTATATTTGGAACTCACCATACTTACATCTTCAGGAGCTGACTTCAAATCATAGTTTCCTTGCTTGCCACTTCTTGTGATTAGCTTTTTAAATATTCACAAAGAATATATTATGGGCCACATATTCCTCTAGGCACAGACAAAGCTACAGAAAGGAAAACTGATATGGTTATTTGTAAATTGGAATTTACTAAGTAGTAGAGGAGACTGAACTAAGATTTACACAAAAGTATGCAAAATGCTAATACTATCATTTTGTGGTAGTTGGGTTGGGTTGAGAGAGTGCATGAAGGAGTATACTTTGGTCTTCCAGTCACTATCTGGAAGGATAAAAGAAATGACATGTATCCTTAAAACTTAAGACTTTTTCAACATGATTTTTCAGATAATAAACATTTTATTTCATGTAGTTCATAATTATCTTTTCCAGTAGAAATTTGTAGTTTTTCTACATGTTATCAGTTCATATAAGAAACAAAATTATGTTTCTCTTATTTAGGTAGTTACAAAAATGCTCCTGCTTGAATACTCTTAAAGGGTTGTTTCTACTGACAGTTACTTTCATAACTATGTAATATAACTATGTACATATCTGCTATAACCATCAACATTTGTCAAACACATGTCCCTGTCATCCAGTGTATTTGTTGCTTATCTTGTACGTGTGACAAAATATCTTGACAAAAGAAACTTAAAGAAAGAAGAGTCTACTTTGGCCCTCAGTTCTAGTGTACATTTCACCATGGCAGGGTAATCATAGTGGCAGGATCATGAAGCAACTTCTCATATTGCATCCAAAGGTAGGAAATAGAGGATGGTGAGCTGACACAAAGCCCTGTTCATCCTAAGGTTTATTTCAAAATTGCCTTTAATGTTCACTTTAAACCAATTTTACTTTGATGAGACAATGTGAAGAAAGGACTGCGTATGATTCACAGACCTCCAGACCCAGGGTAACTTTTATTTTCTTGGAGAGGCTTCTTTCCATCTCTGGGGTATATCACTAAGAAAAGGTCAGACTCCTCTCTATGTCTACTGCAGTTTCTTTATAGTCTAAGCATACTGCACTGGGAGAATGAAATACAGCAGTACTTATTTCCTTACAAAACACAGACCCCTTAGAGCAACATTTTGTCACAAGGTATTTAATATGACTTCAGGCTTTTCACTTTGTATGTAGTCTGGCACCCCAGCCATGGAACAGAGCCATTCACATCTAGGGTGAGTTTTCTGACCTCAGTTAATCTAATCTAGATAATCCCTCACAGGTAGGTCCAAAAGCTTTCCTAGTCTAGATAACCCCTTATAGGAGATAAATCCAGAGGTTTGTTTCCTAGGAGATTTGAGATCCTGTCAAATTAGGAATGCTTATTAACCATCACATGCATTTTCAGCTTATAGATAAAAGAAATTTGAGTGAGAGCAAGAAAATTTCGATGAAATCAAACCCAATGATACTCGGACTTGTTTCTGTTTGTTTTTGCTACTTCTGCCGCCACAAACCTGGAGAAAGACTGCAGTTCCTTACCAGGGACTAGCACAGCTAATTCTTTTTGGGACCCTTGACATGCTATGACCTGGCTAGTTATTTTAACTACAGAAAATATCAATTTCCTATATTTTAATAATAAGCAGAACAACTAAATATTTCAAGTACAATATAATTGTGAATTGAATAATAGAAAACAAAGCAAAACAATTTTTAAAAGCACATATTGGTCCCCAACCAGTTGCCTGTTATTTGATGGGCTTACTAGAGTTCTCTAGGATAATTTTGACTTCCAACAACTTTTTTCCCATCTTCTGTTACTCTTTTAAAAATTAATTCATTTATTTGGAATAAAGCATGTTGATTATTTCCCTGTTCTTTTATTGAATGCAATGACTCAAGAGTAATGGAGGGCTATCAGAAAATGCAATATATTTTGTCACTTAGGAATTCCAGAGTAATTCAGCACTTATGATTCCTTTTTAGCTTCATGTTTGTTTTTTTTTAACCACATGTCTTAGAAATCAGGTTACATTAACTTCATTTTACAAATTACATAGATGATTATTTAAGACAACAAAATTCAAATCTGTAAAATTGTATTGTAAGCACTTTATTAATAAACATGTCAAATTAAGATGGTTGACTTGTCCTTGAATGTCCTTTAAAGTGAAGTATCTGTGTTCAGATGCATTACTTAAGGAGGCCACATTTGATAAGAAGTAACTTACATATACAGAACACCCTCCAACCTTGATGAATTTACCTGGTTCATAGTTAAGTAGAAGTTTTTTTCACTTCTAGAGATTTACTAATTGCATTACTGTGGAAAGAAGTTTCAACATTTGAGAACTGTGTATATTAAGCACATGTTTCCTTAACTTTTTTGGGTGGGGAACAAGCAAATATCTATTCACCCTAGATAATGCACTAAGAACAGAAGTTAATATAATCCCCTCAAATACCAACTTGGTGTACCAACTAGGTGTATTTATAGAGCTCAGGTAAGGGGATACTTACAAGTGTACAAGTGACTCCAAAATAGTTACTTTATCATAAAGTTCTATTATAGATAAGACCTTCATGAAAGCTGTGTCAAGGAGTTCAGCTTTTGGTTAACCTTTCCTTTCCTATATATTCTAGTATCTTCGAATATTCCTTGCAGCTAAAGTGGGACAGTGCAGAAAGCAGTAATGGCTGGAATGTGAGGTGAGGTTCTTGTGACCCTTCCCTACTTCCTTTACTAGAGTGTCAATAACTCCATTGCCATTGGCTATGGATCTAGCTACTGATGCATAGTTCTGTTGATTAGTGATAATAGCTACTAGGCCAAGGTAATTTCTATTCCAAGAAAGCAATGGGGTGAGCATTTCATGCCTTGAAGACAAAAGGTCATGCTACAACAATCTAATACTCTACTCCTCTCCTCTGGTTTTTACCTTCTTTCTTCCCTATCTTTGTAATGTTTCTGAGTCTTGGAAGGGGTCATATGTCCATATTCTTTTTATGAATATTGGTTCCCATACCACCGAAGCAGTCATTTTTTCTCAGGAGTATTTCCTCAGCAGTTTAATCAGTTATGAATCTGCATCAGCAACAACCACCCACTGTAAGTTCTCCACATGGAGGGCAGATAGCAGTTCAAGAAACAATAAGCTTTATCATTTAAGGGGTCTCACTGGCCCCCTTGATAATAATTCATAAGAGGTAACCTATTACTGCTACTAGGATTTTCATTTAACAACTTATAGCTTTTGGATATAACTTTTTTATGCACAGAAGATAACTTCTTTGAAATCTTAACTGTTATTTTTGCTGTTCTTGCAGATGTTTGGTAATCAGAGGTTACCATTAAGAAAGTCATGTAATGGAACCTTCTTACAGAACTTGGAAAGGATTTCTGAAGTCCCACCATTACCTATTCCAAGTATCAGTTGATTACAGTAGTCAGCAGCTAAGGGGATCTTAAAGTAGAAATTAGCAAAATCTAACGCAGTGTGAAAAGATTCCATGACTTGCATCAGTTGTTTTCTCAAAAAGCAATGGAGTGGATGGGATTCACTGCATTATGCACCTCTCTATAATCCATAAAAGTTTGCTGTGTTCACTCGCATTTACTTATCCTGATGTGCTGCTTTGTGGCTGCCATGTATCTTCCCATCTACGAAGGGCTCAATGGGGCTGGCTCAAGTGCTCAGCCTAACTCAGGCCTGAGGGAAGAAGAGTGAGGTTTGACCAGCTATAGGCAGGCACTGCAGCCCTGACTATTGCTTGTCCCTCAGCCACATTGGCTCCTATGACAGCCTTGGGCTAGGTGAACAATTTCCACCACAAGCATATTTTCCTGCTGGAGAGACCTATACCCAGTTCACTCTTGGGTTATGACTCTTCACCCCTGGGACAAGCTCAGTGTTTTTCATTTGCACATTTTTATCTTGTATGCCTTACATGAACTATTCTTTAGGCTTTAACGTTTTTCATATGCTCAGTAGCACAGCATTGTTTTGTTTTGTTTTTGCCAGTTTTCTCCTTAGGAACTCCAGATTGAAACAAATACTCCTTTTGCCTTCAAGTGACTTATCCCTTTCTTCATCTCTAGATTGCTTTGCAACTTTATAGACCTGATTTATATGCTGGTCTAAGTCACTCAGATCTGCTGGTACCTCATATACTTCATAAAGATCATGTCCCATCAAGTGGCTTAGCAAATCCACTAAAACCCCATGCTATTGTCAGTTCTTTGCTGAACTATCTGTCTTGTTAACTCTCCAGTGAACAAAGCCCTATCAGGTCAGGTGACCTGGGAATCAAACACTATCTCCTCTATGCCAATTTTCTTCAGTAATGACTGTCCCTCTTCATATTCATAGGGATGTCATCTAGTGATAAGAAAGTGTCAAATGTTTAGTATGATCCAGTCTATGGAAGGGGACTGATTTCTCCTCTATTGCCTAAGACTATACATTCTTTTTCTCAAGGGAGAATAAGTAACTACATTATAGCACTCAGATCGGTTCCACTACACATGTCTCACAGCCTCACATACCAGGCCATGAGAGATTCTTCTATCCTTTGCTTAAAGGACTTCCCAAATGAAGCACTTCAGAGGCATAATGCTTCTTTACTATCATGGTTTCCTACACTGGGCCTTTATTAAGGCCACTGTCATCCTGTTGAATCATATATAAGTATGACCACTTCCACCTCACTGTCTTCTTCCTCACAATCCACTCTTGTCATGGTTTCTAGGCTTTGGATTCTAAATGGGTCTCATTAACTGTCATGAGAACACTATGTCACAAACACAAACACCTGTGGGTCTTTCAACAGTGTCAAATTTCACTGAATACTGTTGAAATAAAAAAGTATGGCCTTTTCAATTTGTTAGATACTCCTGCTTTCCTTGATAGCCCTGACCCAGGAAAATACAGGTTCTTATAATCTAATGTTAATTAACAGTATTAATTCTGGGATCATACATCGTATATCACACAGAAAATATGCATAATATATGTGCATATATTTAAGTTGTTGAGGAACTACAAAGGATTAAATTGGCTTGGAGTTTCAGAATCCTGAGAAGCCAGAACTGGAAATCTGATAGAAACACAGTCTCTGTGGGGGTGAGATAAAGAACTAAACTGAGCAGGAGAAGAACCTGGAGAAGCTGCTCTGACTGTTGCCCACAGAATCAGGATGCAAGATTAGAGGGGAGCTACAGAGTTAAATCCAACTACAGTGGTAAAAGGGTAGGACCAGCCACAAAATAATAGGATGGGCATAGAGAAACCAGTTACAGACATGTGAACAGGAGATCCAGCAGACAGCAATTAGAGTAGGCCCAGTAAACAGTGGAAATTGAGCTGAGCTGAAGTCCCTGAGATCATCAGTTCTCTGCCTGCCAGTTCCTTGGTGGATATACCAGGTTATCAAATAACAATTCAATGGAGACCATTGTCATTGTAGTGCTAGATGTCCCCTTGTTTATGGGGTCCAGACAAGAAAGCTATACTCTATTAAGTCTGGTGTGTCTAATAAGTTATCCTGCCTCAATTTCCTGATTTTTTAAATTTTTTATCTATTTATTTTAATTTTATGTGATAAGTATTTTGCCTGACAGTATGTAAGTGTACCCATGTCATACAATGCCAGAGGGCATCTGATCCCCTGGAACTTGAGTTACCAGCAGTTGTTAGCCTAGATGTGGGTGCTGGGAATTGAACCTGGGGCCTCTGGAAGAGCAGCCAGTGCTGTTAACCACTGAGCCATCTTTTTAGGCCCCTGATGTGATTTTAACATGTTTATGTGTACACACAGTTCCAATTCAGCCTGATAAATTTGTAGAGTGGAATGTTTTCTACTCCTAAAGTTAAGTCAGATATTAGCATGTGCTACATGGGTGGTGCCGGACAGACAGAACCATTCACACAGCCGCTCAGGTGCAGTTATCCTCGATCTTCAAAATAGAATCAAAAATTGCTTATATAATGGAATCTCGGGGAGAGGGAATGTCTCAAAAAATCTGTGTTTTATACAAGATGGAGTAACTTAGAGCAGGACTTTAGCCCTATTGGGAAGAAAGGACTAATAGCTGGAATTCTGGGTGATGGTCTTGTGATCCTTATCCATCTACTAAGGAATGTCATTACCATTTCCATAAAACAATTTACTAATGTGCTGCTTTGCTGATTAGTGGCCATGGCTACCAGATCAGGTATTCTCTACTAGGAGATGACAATATGGTGAACATGTTATATCCAAAGGGAAAAAAAGGCCATATCATAACACAACCCATTATCAGTATGAAGTCAAGTATGCTGAGATATATACTTTGAAAATAAAGTTAATCAAATTCAGGATATAAAATGGAATGGACTTTTGAGTTAAAGCAAATCACAAAGTCCCCAAAGGCCTAAAGGAAATCTCTGTTATGGAAAATAGCTTATGAAGGACGGGAACTATTTACTTCCTCCAATGAGAATTTCTATCCTTCTTGAAGTCCACTTATATGAGGCATCTGATGCTACATACTTGTCTGCCCCTTCAATTGGTTTGCAGTAGAGACAAATGTTAGTGTGGATAAAGTCAAGAGACCTCCACAGAATTAATACTGTGGTCAGGGGTTTCCAGGGCATTAGAAAGGTCAATGTTCCATAATCAATGAATGTCTACATGCACATTTGCAACCCTGTCACAGACCTACATTATAAGACAACTAGTTGTAACCTAGTGTAATAAAACACCTAGTCAAGATGCATTTTATCATATAAGGGAGACAAAGACATTAAACAAGAAACAAAACTAAGGAAGGGTATACATACAACCAGCCCTGCTGTATTCCTGGCTTGACCTTTGGATGTGAATTCCCTGAGCACCAATAAACAGCCTTATGAAATAACCAGTGTTTCTTGGCTGAAAGCCTCAGCATCCCCTTTCTCTGAGTGAACACCTATCCTGTTGCACTGAGGGACATTTGGGTACCAAACTTTGACTCTACAGGCCCTAACATACCTATATGACAGAATGTATGAAATCTTGTAGGGAGGCTATGGGGATGTGGATGGAGTCTAAATATGATTAAGATGGGTTGTATGAAATGCACAATGCACAAAAAGTCACTGAAAATACACATTACAATTTAAAAAATTACAAAATGGGCTTTCAAAAGGAAATTCTTGAAGTTAAGCAAAAACATGGAGGGAAATGAAGGAAGGAAAACACAAAGTGAGTGAGACGATGAAGCAAGCATAACCCATATCAGGTATTCAGAGTGCCCATGTGAAAAATACATTTATTCACACACACATCTTTGCCCTTTTTATAGACTATCCATACTGAAGTAGTTCTACGCTACAGGAATAAAAATTAATCAAAGAACATCTTTACGATTAGGATTGAAGTCAAATTGCTAGGAATATTTCTAGAGTTAATAGGGAAATAAGGTTTCCTTTCTGAGTTCTTAGTCTTCTTAGAGTAGGAAAAAAAAAAACCTCAAAGAAAAAACTGGTTAAGAAAACAAAAAGAAGTAAAATCTCTGCCCTAGATGAAGACCGAAGTTTTCAACTTTCCAGTTTCACTAGCTCAATCCCCTGTTCACAGGACTGCCCTTAACAAGGTGGGTTCACCTCATGTCATGCTAAAAAGTTATGCAGAATGGCTAGCACAGTGCATTCATGAGATGGTCAGTCTCTCCTAGCTGCAGTCCCTGCCCCTAGTGCAGTGCTTGTGAACCACAGACATGTAAACCTCTGTCACTCCATCCACTCTTCTGAATTCTTCGCAAGCTCTTTTCTTCTTTAATCTCTTTTCTAACTGTAGGGTCTGGACCCCTGCAGCCCTTCTCTCTTAGTGCTAGGCTCTCAGCCATGAGCTAGCAGGATCTTGTCAATTGCAAAGCTGAAGTAAACAACTTGACCTTTAAGCTAGCCAGACCACAACTTCCTTTTTCCTGTTTACAACTGTGTATCAATAGAGGAACCTCCTGCAAAGCCCCGCCCTCAGGGTATATAAGGCTTGATGCCTCTCAATAAAGTCAGTCATTTTCCTTTCCTCCTACCTAGTGTGTGTGTCTGTGTCTCTGTCTTGTATGTGCCTCATTCAGTCCGCAGCCCTCCGCCGATCCGGACTCGGTCAATGCACGTATCCAGGATGCTACATCTAACCATGCTTTCCCCTAATGATTTGGACTGCCCTAATACCACAGACTTTGTAATTTTTCTCCCAAGCTCCATTCCCCTCCCCCACAGACTACTCATCCCCACACGTCTGACCCAAGAGAACGTAGCTTTGTCCTTCTCCCCTTCATTCTCCTTCTCAGGGAAGCTGCTGGGATTTACAGCTTCACTGCCCAGAGAAACTTTCTTTAAATTCTAACAAACCTTCCCTAAACTCCTATTTGAGTCTATTCTTAATCTGTTTTATGAATGAGACTAAAGACTCTGAAAGGGGGCACAATTATCTAGCAATGGCAACCATGAAACAAGCACCAAAATTACAAAATAAATTCACTTACTCTTTTTGTAGTGAGAGTTCTGTTTTGGGGTCAATGAGCCCTTCTGTAATCTGTTAGCCTAGACCCCTTAGAATCCATGATTTATATGTGTATGTATCTATCTTTGAGAAAATGTCCCATAGGGTAGATGTTGACATCAGATTGCTCCTGTTCTAAGTTACTCCATATTTTATAGAACAGTGGTTTTTCACTGCATCCTGCCCTGACAGACTCTATTCTATAAGCAGTCTTGACTCCATTTTGAAGATGTAAAATGACTACACACATGGGTAAACACATAAACAATATCATCTGTCTAATAACTCCTATGTAGCACAGACTCATGGATATTTTTCTGGGTGCAGAATGGTGCTACACTTTAAATTTATCATGATGAATTGAGACTGTAGGTACACATGGGAATATCACAGAAACCAGGGCTGATATCATATTGGAAGCACCAGACCGAGGAAAGGGTGTAATTTTCTCACATGGACCCTATAAACAAGTGGACACTTTGATAAACATTCCCTTACTAACCTATCATCTGCCACCTCGAGTGTGAATCAAGGATAGACAAGCAGAGAACTTTAAACTTTCCATGCTGTTGATGTGGTCTATTCAACCGCTAGCTGCTGGTGTACCAGCTTGTGAGACTAGACCTGCTGTTCGTCCATATGCCTTTACCTTCATCTGAACCTGCATTCCATATGCCAATCTCTTTTTCCCTCTGGATCACATCCAGACCTTTTGCTTCTGTAGCTGAGTTCAACTCTATAGCACCTCTCTCAAGCCTGTGATCCTCAGAGGCCTGACTCACAGCACCAGCTTTTTCCCATGAACGCGTTGGTTTCATTATCTTACCTTTCTATCTACCCACTTCTGAAATCTTTCGAAAGTCTTCTAGGTTCTTTAACCATTTTCATCCATTTTATAACTTATATATAAACATATAGTTACAGATATATTTCCTATGTGATATGTGATATGAGATGTAATACTAAGATTTAAATTTTAAGAATAACTATGTTTGCCTCCACTGGGTTACCAAACAAAGCAGGATTATCTGGCAAATTGCTACCACTGAAGCCTCTGTTCCCTATGAATTTGTGAATTTGTTGCTTCGCAATAAATTCTGACACTGTAGAAAAAACAAGCATAGTCCTTTTGGGTTTTGATATAGCATACTCACAATGATAAAGTGGGCAGGACTAGGACTAATACCACACTAGTACTACAACCTGAGCCTAAAAGCAAAAGAGATATGAATAGACATCATATGCAAATTCAACCTCCAAAATTCCTTTTACAGATTTCATAAAAGCAATGGTTTAAATGTTAATGAATCTTGAAGGGTATGCTATGTCTTTAGTCTAAAAGCATAACCATATTCATACCACTAAATATGAAAAACTGACTTTGAGAGTTAAATATTCAACTGCCATTTATTGTGCGAGGAAAGTTTTTATAAAAGGGTGAAATATGTCAAAAATCTGTGCTAAACCTTTTCTTTTTTCTTCTTTCTTTTTTTTGTGTTACATTGTGCAGATAAAGCTATTTTCAAATAATGAGGATTTTAAAACACAAAGGCTTAACTGTACTATTTCATGAGGAATCCAGAGCAAGTATTCTATTTTTAGAAGAAAGAATGGCAGGAAAGATCAAGGACATCTGTGATTACAATTGCTTCATATTGCTTCAAGGGGCTCAAGTGATTAGAATATCTGTTTGAAGAAAAGAAAATGCTAGGATGTCTGCCTAAACAAAGAAAAATGTGACAAATAATGATTTGTTGCTTCCTAAGAGTAAAAGTCCCTCAAGCTGAAATTCTATATTAATGCTTTCCTTGGAGGATTTGATATTCTGAGGGAATAAAGCTGCCCAGGAGAGAGGGAGAGTGAAGTGCCTTGGCCATCCACTCCAAAAGGAAGATGTTGTTCTTCACTCTACTACTACCCAGCTGTGCAGTCTTAAGCCCATTGTTTAATCTTTTTCAATAATGCTTTCTCTATTGTCAAATAACATTAAAATCAGGACCAAGGAGATGGCTTAGTGGGTAGGCGCCTTATTCATAACCCTGATGATCTGCGTTTGCTTCCCAGATCCCACAGTAACAGTAAAGAATGACTCCCAAGGATTGTCCTCTGGCCTTCACATGCGCACCATGGTACTTGTGCGCCTTTACTCACCCACACATATACACACGAATGCATGAATAAAATTTTTAATGTATATTTTACTGAGTTTCTGTGTATTTCACGGAAAACATCTTAATCATCTTTAGACCCCCTCTCCGGAGCATCTGCACCCTTATATAGTCCCCCCAACCAGATTTTATGCATTCTGTCATATATGTTAATAAAATTTTTTAAATAATAATATCCTGGTTCAGAGGAGTTTCTATGAGGGTCAAATTAAATTATGACTATAAAATAATTTGTAAACCCTAAAGTATCATGCCTACAAAATGTTTCATTTTGCTACAGAAATCATTCATTATGTTACAGAAATCAACTAAGTCCACTGAGAAATCACTGAACTGCACCCACAGGGAGGCAAGAATCCTTCTTTATTATGTATGGACTGTAGTCAGAGATTATGCTCTTGAGAAACTGAGGCCATATACAAAAGTTTCCTATGGTACCTAAAGGTTTGTCTATGTGACTCTTAGCAAAGGGTCCTTTTACCTGTCATAAAGAGGGAGAGATTCATATGTAGTCAAAGTGTGTTTACACTTTGTGAGTAGTGAGCAAATGACTAAGACATCTCAAACAAGATTGATTGCAGGCAGCTGTTTTCTCAAGGTAACTGCAAGGAAAACATTCCTAAGGCAACATTTCTCAAAGTAAGATCTCAAGACAATTACAGAGGTGCTTTAATGACTTTATCTGCTCTATAACAAGTGAACACAGAGTGAAGGATCTCCCTTTTTATAACACACACAACCCTAAAGTAGAGGTTAATAAGACTACTTTATCAAACCCTAGAAGCACTATTGCAAAGTCCTAGTTGACAAGCACAGCACTGTTAAGAACACATGAAATTCTTATTATGAATACCTGTGTTAGTACATACTTCACTTGGTTCGTAGGCAAATGATTATTTTTCCTTATCAACTAAATGAATGCTGGGTAAAGAAGGGCTATGCTCACAAGAATAATAGGGTTACAATTACTAGTCCCGAATTCTTTGCCAGACACTGAGTATTCTAAGTGTATTTTTCCTTCAAGCTCTAAGAAGTAGAAATGACGAACAAAGATAAAGGATAGAAGAGTAAAAATTCAAGTTGTTAGAAATTCGATATCTGAAAAAGAAGACAACCAAATGAAGCTTAAACAACAATTAAAGATATAATAGAAGGAAATTTCTCTGAACTAAAAATGTTCTTTTTATTTTGGTTAAACTTAGTAGAAAAGAACACAGAATCTAGACTTATCCCAGTGATATTTTTAAATTATCTGGACAAAGAACAAAATGTCCTACATATAGATTAACAGAAAAAAAAACAGACAATTTACAAAGGAATTAAACCAATCTAGCATGGAACTTCTGTTCTGCAATACTGAGCAGGCAAAGAAAGTGAAACAACTTCAGAGCTAGGAAGTATAAGACATGCAACCTAAGTTTTCTTTACCAAGTCAAGATATCATTCATGGAACAAACAAATTTCCATTCCACCATGAAGAAGCAGTAGCCATGAATTTTTCTCCTCTATTTAACAGAGTAGGGTCAAAAATAGTTAAAAATACATGTTCTAATGACCTACCAATAACACAACCAGAAAAAAAAAAAACTGAAGGATGATAAAATTAAACTAAATTAATTTTATATGTGAAATTATATTTGTAGTGGAAACAAAAGATATGAAATATATGGAATTAAACATGAGTTATTTTATTGGACCTCAACACAGAAACACACATATATTAAAAATATATTTTTAAACTTTGTATAGCAAGAGCTTAATCAAATTTTAATGATCTCTTCTGCATGGATATAGCATATCCTTATATCCATTCTTCTGATTGGCTTGTAGCTTCAAAAATATCAAACCAAAATCTCATGGGACAAGCCAAATTAAATTTTATATTTTATAATTATCTAGAGAGACAGTTTACATTTGAAATAGCTTGGAGATTTTTAAAGAAATAAAGAGATATTACAGAGATTTATGCAACCAGATATTAAAACAAATTATAGAGACATTAAAAGAGTTTTATAAAGACATAAAAATTAAGAGATAAAACGATTATACAAGATTGCTTTGAAACATACTGTAAGTTTAAAAACAGACTCAATATATTTGAAATCAATTAATATAGACCAAGGATAAGGGACTATTCCTTTAAACAGTGTGAAGTTAACTATTTGGAAATTCAGAGTAAATCCCAATATAAAATATGAAAATAGGGAGCTGGAGAGATGGTTTAGCAGTTAAGAGCACTGGCTTCTCTTGCAGAAGACCCAGGTTCGAATCCCATCACCCACATGGTGGCTAACAATTGTTCATAACTCCAGTTCCAGGGGATCTGACACCATCTTCTGTCCTTTGTGGGCACTGCACAACATGGGTGCACTTATGCACCTGCAGGTATAACATTCATACACATGAAATTAAAATAAATTAATTAAAAAATATGAAAATAATTTCAGTGGGATTAAAACGTTAAAGTAAAATACAGATAATATGAGAAATTTAAATATAGATGAACATACAATTTATCATAATGTTAAAATATGATTATATTAAGATACCAGGACTCTATCGTTGAGGTGATTTAAGTGGACACTTATGCTCTGGGCCTCATTTTGGAACAATGTCTATGCCCTCTCCAGTTCTTTCTTTTCCATACGATGGCATTAAGAGCTGAGACCTTTGGAATAGGGTTTGCTTCCTCTTTCTACTCTATCAAAGATGATAGCACAAGAAAAAATTTCAACAGTCTTCTGCTTGTTTGTTTCTTCACTGTATCACTTGAATTTTTAGTTTGTTGGACACAGGAGCTCGCTATGCAAGCTAAAATAGCCTTTGAAACATAGTGTACCTCAGGCTGACCTTGAAATTGCAATTATAGCCATGAAGTACCATACATAGTTGACTTATCTGTTGATTTCATTCCCAGTGAATTCTGTTTAATTAACTTTAATATTTCACAAATATCTTATAAAATTATTAGCTCTTATGACATTTAAATTTATGTAATCTAATCTTTTCAAGATATAAATGTCAATTTATTGGTGGCAGTACATACAGATTTATCTATTCCAATCAGGTAATTACTCTTACAAAAAAACCTCATAATTATTTCCTGCATTATCAGATAAAGTACTTTAATGCCACAAATATAAATAAATAAAAGAGGTAAACAGTTTGAACCTTCTTGTAGAGGAAATGCTAACAATGATTATATCTTAGAATAAATATATGTCTAATTTTAATATTCCTTAGAGTTTTCAATTTTCCAAATCTTCCACGAGGAATTTATAAAAAGGGCAGAAGTATTGACAAAATATATTAAATGGTGTATAATATTCACAGCTAATAAATATTCTTGGATTTGGATCATTTAAATAAACCACACAAAGTCTATACAACAGCATGATCACTAAAATTTTTGGTTATTTACATTTTATTTCCTTTTTAAAAAAATTGTTATGTTTTGTGCATGAGTGTTATGGATGCATGTGTGTAAGTAGTGCACTGTGTTGTGCAACGCCCATGAAGGTCAGAAGACGGCATTAGATCCCCTGGAACTGGAGTCTTGTACAGTTTTTAGCCACAATGTGGGTACTGAGAATCAAACCTGGCCAAGTACTCTGCAAGAATGGCCAGTGCTTTCAATCCCTGAGCCATTTCTCCAGTTCCTTATTTCCTTTTTAATAACTTGAATAACGTTGTACTCAAATGTATTCTAATTTCTTCTAGATGGCTTTACAACACAATGATAGTTTCATTGTCCCAGTGTGTTACTTTTTCATTGCTGTGACAAAATACCCTGACAAACATATCTTAAGGGCAAAAAGGTGTATTTTGGCTCACAACTGCAGAGGGATATAGTTCAT
Source organism: Eospalax fontanierii (assembly GCA_035773235.1). Taxonomy (NCBI): domain Eukaryota; kingdom Metazoa; phylum Chordata; class Mammalia; order Rodentia; family Spalacidae; genus Eospalax; species Eospalax fontanierii. The sequence continues at coordinate 129,531,299 of CM069525.1, read as the reverse complement.
TGATCATGGTGCCAAAGATGTAGGAACAGGAAGAGAAGGAATAAGAGGTGAAGAAAGGTAGCCCCATTCCAACAACACTCAGGAAGCAGAGAGCAATGGATGCGTGTTTGCTGTTGCCCAGCGTACCCTTGTTTATACAGTTCAAAATCCCCTGCCCAGGGAATGGTCCTGCCCACATTAATCAACATAATCAGGATAATTCCTCACAGATATCCTCACAGGCTAACCTAAATCTATAGAATGCATCATAGATGTGCCCAGAGGCCTGCCACCTCAGTGATTTTAGATTCTGTCAAATTGACAATTTACACTAACCATCATGCTCAGTAAAGATGGATGGGCACAGGATAATGCAATGCACTCCAATGTATACTAAGCTGAGTCATTGTTACCCAAGTACCCACATGACAAAAATTTAGAATTTTTCTTTCTTAGAAACTATAGAAGATTCAAACTTTCAAAGCTGTACTACAACTACAGACTCCTTCTCATGATTTCCATATATGACCATGAATTCAGGGTTCTGAACCACTATTAAACACATATAAATTTCACATATAATTCTTTAATTTGCAGAGGAATTACCTGTGGATTTTGTGGAAAGGCCAGTTCTTATAGAGTAATCAGGGACACCCAGAGATTCTAGATTTCTGACCAGCTCCTACATGATGCAGATATTTCTGGTCTACAGCTTGTGGAGTACATTCAGAATAGTAAGCCTACAGTATGCACATGTCTGTCAAAATAATTCATACCCAAGCAAAGTTCCACATATTCATAGGTTTTTGTTATGCTAAGATACGTGAACAAAAGAAAGGAGTTTTATACTTTATGTAGATAAAATGTGGATAGCAGTAATCTACAATGTACATAAATATTTAAATCTCATGGATGAAGTAGTTATACAAAATTAATTATTACACCATGGATTTGAAAAACACGATATATTATAACCATATCAAGAGTCCATTTTACAACCTGAGTGTGATAGGGAAGTCATTACAATTCTTCTTAGTGAAATCACTTCACTAGCATTATTAATTGATATTCAATGGGACTACGGCATTCATAATTTGAATACTCAATGCTATTATTAGCTTTAGATTAGCATGATCCCTGAAGTGACATAACAGCATATTCCTGAAAGTTAATCACATTTTCAGTACATTAATAGAACTGGTTTAACTGAATCTCTAAAGAGATTCTCACAATCAAACTGGATGGAAAGCACATCTTTTTAAAGAACGATACACATATATTTTTGATGATTCTATGAGCTCTAAAAGCCCGGAAATTGGCTATTATGCATCAACTCTACTTTATGAAAGCTATGCCAAGTTCCAGTGTAATTTCTGTTGCCTTTCTGCTAAACTTACCATTTCTAGTCAGGCTAATTTTAAATTTACTATATTCAAGATTCTATTCTCTTCCCTCTTCCACATGACCACCTTTTAAACTCACTTGGCTCACCATTCTTGCTGAGATAAAGACGTAAGGTTCCAGCCTTCATTTTGAGAAAAATTTCAAATATTTTTTTGATTTTCAGAATCAATTTAGAACCACTTTTCTGCAATTAGAGAATCATTTATTTGGGTTTATTTACCAAATGCTCTGCTCTTATTTTATATTGCTCATAAAATGGAAAGTAAGTTTTCCCCCTTTTAAAAATATTCATTAACACCTTTTCAGATTCATTATCAAGCCAAATAATTTCTTTTCAGAATAAAGCAAATATTGTTCATCTTGTAAGTTATGTCATGTTTGGGTTAAGTCTTAAGCTACTTTTAAACTTCTTGCTACTTCCACTATTAATATGTACTTGGAAAAGCCAAATAAATTCTACTTCCATTTATGTATGCACACAAAATTTATGTATAACACAAAATTTAGTAAGACTAGTCCAAGAACCATACCTCCACAAAAAAATTAACTTCTTTCTTACTGTGCATAGTCTCTGTAGGTAAGATGTATTCTTGAGAGAATGGACAGAGTGAGAATTAATTTTACTATCCTTTGTTTTATATACACCCTGAAATTGTTATTTTCTTTGTGTTTAAATTTTTAATAACTCCATAATAAATATTGGGTTGTCATTAGCTCTACCCCTCCTTCATCCCCATCCAACTTCTGTGTCCCCGCCTACTCCCTCTTAAGTTTATGACTCTTCTTCTATTATTGCTATTGTTACACACACACACACACACACACACACACACACACACACATATATATATGTATATACGAATGTATATATATAAAACCTACTGAGCCCATTTACTCTTGCTCTTATGCAAATGTGTTTGGATCTGACCAAATGGGATTAGATACCTATCAGTGGGCTTATTCCTGGAGAAGGCTGCTCCTCCCTCTCAGCAGCCACTGATTGCTTGTAGCTCTTTTACTAGGCAAGGGGCCTTGTGAAATGACAGATATTGTCATTATCCAGATGGTTTTAAGGCAAACTTGAGATTTCATGGGTGCTGTATCCCTCTGATGTCTAGAAGATATTCTTCCCTACTATGTGTCCTGGTACTCTGATGCATACAATCTTTCTGCCTTCTCTTCTGTGTAGTTCAGTGAACCTTAGGTGTAAGGCTTGCATTGTAGATGGATTAGTTGGAGTTGGGCACCCCAAAGTTCATTGTCCTCAAAATTTTAACCAGTTGTTCATCTCCATCTATTCCAAAAGAAGCTTTTTTGATAAGGGGTGAGAGCTACTCTTAGCTGTGGGTATAAGGATAAGTATTTAGAATTCAGTTCGAAGTTATATTGATTTAGGGAAATGTGAGTAGTAGGTTCTTATCTAGACTCTGTGACTTCTCCAGCCAATAGTCATTCCCTAGGCTTACCAGTACCAGGTATAAATTCCCTTCTACTAAGCAGGACTTAAGTCCAATTAGACTTCTGTTGATTACTCCTAAAGTAAAGAGCCACAATTTCACCATTGAGGGGGTATCTTTCCAATTCAATAATTGGTGTGGTTTGCAACCTTTATAGCAAGTTGAGACCGTTGATTGGTTTTCTCCCTTGGCAGCTTGCATAGTGCTTTCAGATACTATGGAAGCTAGCCTTCAGAGAAGAGGTTTCTAGGAGAGTTCCAGTTCAATTTCTCCAAGTCCTGTGTCTGAAGTGTGTGTCGTCTACAGCAATAGGTTGTTTCCTTCAAGTTCTGGGGTGGGCCAAGGGCAATGGAAATACTCTATGTTGTGTTAGCCCTCTGACCAACAACTGGACGGGAAACTCACTATACCTGACAGTGAATAGATAGCTGATGGCTCTTGGGGTTAGCAATATCACCTTTCTAGGTGGAATTTCACTTAAACTATATGTATGCTTTATATGTGTATTTTCAGAAACTTTATAAAATATTTCCCTATGGCTTTTCCAAACATGCTTAGTGTTATTTTTTTCTCCCCTCCCCTTATATTACCCCACCTGCTGGAAACTCCCTCTTTTCATCTTTTCCCCTTCATATCACCTTTATCCTGCTGTGCTCTTCTCTAGAGGTCCTTCTCTCCCCTTCTTCCATGCTCACTAACTAGTTTCTAGGTTTCTATGGTTACCTCTTGTTCTATATTCAAGTACAGAGATTGGGAACTAGGATTCTCAAATGAGAGCCACATACTACATTTGGTATTGGATCTGGGTTACTTTAGTCAGGATAATTGTTTCTGGTTCTATCTAGCTACCTGAGAGTTTCATAATTTCGTTTTTCTTAGGGGTTAAATGGTATTGCATTGTGTAAATACGCCATACTTTAATTATCAATTTTTAATTGGTAGGGATCTAGGTTGTTTCCTTTTCCTAACTATGCAGAATAAAGTGGCAATGAACATGGCTGAGCAAGTATCTCCGTTGTAGAGTATGGAGTCTCTTGAGTATATGCCAAGCAGTGCTATAGCTGTGTCATTTGGTAGAGCTATTTTTACCTTTTTGAGACTTCTCTGCAATGATTTCCACAGCAGCTACACCAGATGCTCTCCCACCAACAGTGAATAAGGATGCCTATTTCCCCACATCTTCATAAGCATTTGTTGTTAGTTGTTTCATTGATCTTAGTCATTCTGACTGGAGTAAGATGAACTCTCAGAGATGTTTTCATTCTCATTTCCCTAATGGCTAAGGATGTTGGACACTTATTGTAATGGTTATATTGTGGAGAGCATTTCCTTGTCCTTGAACTGTGGCAGTCAGTTTTGCTGGATCAAGGAATACGTGTGGGCATCTTTGGTTTTTTTGAATCTGAAGTGATTGTGCTAGGACTCTGTGGCTTGTACAGTTTCCAATGAAAGGCCATCTGCTATTCTTAGGAAGATTCCTTTATATGTGACTTGTGGCTTTTGTCTTTCAGTTTTTAATACCCTTTATTATGTGTATTTAGTGTTTTAACTGTAACATATCATGGTAAATTTCTTTTCTGGCTTTGTCCATTTTGTGTCCTGTGCTTCCAGTATGTCTAAGGGTATGTCTGAGCTAAATTTGGGGAAATTTTCTTCTATGGTCCCACTAATAAAATATCTTTGTCACTGACTTGGGACTTTTTTTATACATTAACAATTCATAGATTTGATCCTTTTATGGCACCCCAAATTTCCTTTATATTCAATTTGTGTGTTTTTAATTTTTTCTTGTTTTCTTGATTGACTAGTCATAATTCCTCTGCTTTATCTTCAAATCCTGATATTCTATCATCTACTTGACCTATTCTACTACTAAGGATTTCCCCCTAGGATCTCTTTCAGTTCCGTATTCATTTCAGCTTATATTTTCTTCAGGGTGTTTAATTTGATACTGAATTTAGTTTTCAAATCATGTATTATCTTCAAAACTTTATTTAGCCATTTATTTTTCCTTGGACATCAGGCAAGGGTTTATTTCTTTTCCCCTTAAGGACATTTGGGTGTTTGCTTATGTCCTCTTTGAATTTCTTGAATTATTTAATCAAATTTATAATTGTTCTTTTAAATTATGTGCCCAGAGTTTTGTCTCTAAAATGCCCATTGGAGAACATTTCTATTGGACTGGTGGCATTTGAGGGGAATATTGTCTTGGTCTTTCAGATTCTTTATGTCTTTGCAGTGGAACATGGGCATATGGGCATATGGATTTATTTTCTGCTATGTATCTTATGTCAGCCTGCCTGTATAAAATTGAAGTTTGTTTCTGTTTATGCTCTTGCCCAGATGTTGTTGATTTCAGTTCACATAGGAAAAGTCAGTCCTTCAGATACACAGTGTTAATGACTGACTCAAGGACTAGAGTCCTCCAGTATTTTTATTTATATTTATTTATGTATATATTTATTATGTAGAAAATGCAGCATAGTGAGAAATATATGCTGCAATTTCAATTCCAAGCATCTGCCAATTTTGTTTGAATTTCAACCACCATTTTTTAGATATTTATTTATGTATTTTATTATTTGTGTATGAGTGTATTTTCTGCATGTATGTAAATGCACCCATGTTGTAGAGATGCCCTCGGAGGTCAGAAGAGGACATCGAATATCCTGAAACTGGAGTTACAAATGGTTGTTAGCTACCATGTGGCTGCTGGTAACTGCACCCAGGTCCTCTGTAATGGAAGCCAGCGCTCTTAACCACTAAGCTATCTCTCCAGGCCCTGAATTTCACCTACTGTTAAATATACTACAGAAGCTGTGAGGTCAAATTCAAGGACAAACTGTGGAATCTCTTATTCAAAACTAAGTACCAATTCCAGGGAGACAGCAAAACACTGAACTAAGCACAGGGACTTCCCTACAGCACTTCCCTATGAATTCACAAATACACATGTGCATTGTATAGACTAGAGTGATTGTCCTAGTGACATTTGTATTGCTATAAAAGATACATAAGGCTGGATTACTTATAAAAGATGTTCATTTGGCTCATGTTTCTAGTGGATACAGGGTTTAAGCATTACATGCTAGTGTCCTGGTGATGCTCCCTTGACTGCATCAAGAAATGAAAAGGAAGTAAAATGGGAAATGTTGTCTGTGGAAAGGTAAAATGCCTAAAATATCCTTACTGTCTGTCAATCCGCCCTCAGGAGACAACATTAATGAGTGCATAATCATTAGAGTCCCTTTGACCTAGTTAACTTCCAGCAAGCCCTATCTCCTTAAGACTCCACTACTTCAACACAACCACTCTAAAGAAAAAGATACCAGGGTATGTACTTTGTTGCACAAGCCACAACGAAGTCATAGCAGTGAGTGTATCAAAATGTCAACATATTAATGCATTTCTCTGAGGTGATTTAAATTTCCATCTTCTTAACTCCATTATACACATATTTGACAATGAAGCTATTCTACCTATAATATGGTATAGTTAACAGATGGTAAACTTAATTAAGGGAAGGGAAATACTCTGGAAATAAAAAATATTACTCTTTTTGTCTGCCTAAAATGTACTAGGCAAGGCACAATGTACTTTATATGTTCCATTTCCATAGCAGACCTATAATCTTTCATAGATTATAAGGGTCACATTAAAACAAAGGAAGATCCACCCTGAATATTACAAGCCCATGTTTCCCCAACATAATACAATCCATAAGTCAGACAGGCTGCATGAGAATTAGGTACTACTAACTTTGATAATATAAGGTACTTACTATCATCATGTTAAATGAACAGCAGTTTCATGGTGATCAAATGACAATAAATAAGCTGTATTTTAATTAAAAATAATTTTAAAAATAAATAAATAAAAATTAAAACAATTTTCTTTTTATGAGCAAGACATCATTTAGAGCTGTGAATGTATAACAAAATGGAAGGACATCTCATAAAGCCTATAAGACATCTAATCCTATGCCCTGGAGATGTACACCTAAGAAAATTCATCTATCTATGCTCAGTAAGATATGCAAAGTTTGTCAGTACTTTCTCCCATTTCCTGCTTCCTGACACCACTTTCATCCAATTAACAAAAGAGGAAAGAAAAAGCTATTGAAGCTGGGTTTCAGAGCTAGGCAGTTTGGCCACAAGATGTAGCCCTGAATCATGACACTGTGTCTTGATTCCAGTTAATACTCTTTGTAGAAGTTAGGCCAATTAGTTCAAAGAAAAAGCTGCATCACAAAGTCTTTAACGCTGAGATGAGTTTATAAAGGCTCTGATTTTAGCACAAAGAAGTTGAGAATTCAAGCTAATAAGAGACTGAAGGTGAATTTGAAATCTTTTTACAAAATGTCCTCCTTGAATACGCCATGACATTTTTAGATTTGAGGTTTAAGAGGACTGTAATAAACAATATTTTCCATTACAAGTGTTGGCTACTAAATCTTCCTCTCAACACATTTATATCAAATATATTTGTGTGTTTCATAAGATCTTCAATGTAACGGGTGTAGAAGTTCAGCCTGATTTTAACTTCTGTCAACTCCCAGTTCTGCCAATTAAGCACTAATGAGGAACTTGTTCCATGGAATTTAAACTTTTGCTTACGCCTTACAATGACTGGTTAGTGAGAACACAGAAAGGTGAGCACAGCATTCTCTGGTTAGACTACAATATGGTTTCCAAAATGCCCTTGCTGTCCTTCTTCCTCCCATTTCTGTCTTTTATACCTCCCTCTTTATCCTGGTTCTTAAAATCTTTTCTCTTCTTTCTTCTTTTCTGTCCCAACCCCTCCTCAGTGCTCTCCTCCCCTTTCTGTGTTTTCTTCTTCCTACGTCTCTTCTACCCCTCTGAGTTGCCTGCCTTCCATCTCTCATATCATGGTTCTTCTTTCAATCTCCCTATTTTTCTTTCTAGCATTCTCTCCTTCCAACACTCATTTCTGTTCTCTTCTTACTCTCCTACTCTATATACTCCCTCCTTTACCCTCCACATACTTTCACTCGATTTCCTCCCTCTTTTCTCTCTCTGTCCTCTCTCTCTCTCTCTCTCTCTCTCTCTCTCTCTCTCTCTCTCTCTCTCTCTCTCTCCCCTGTACTTTCCTCTAGATCAGCTCTTCTCCAAAGGATCGACAGGTGTCTTTTCACCTACTGATCACCTTCTCTTAGTTTTATTTTGTACCATACGTTATTTTTCTTTCCTATTCCAATGCAATCACATGCTATATGTCTGATCCTTCTCCCTTTCAAAGGAAATCCACCCATTTGCTTAGTTCTTTGTGTTCAGAATTTTTTGAATGTTTCCTGTATCTTCCTTTCTGTTATTAACTAACAAGTATATGCTTTGTCATAGCAGCTTCGTAGAAACACAGTTAGGACTGAAAAATAGACATTATAGAAATGCATTTTCTTTATAACTTTCTTTACAGTGTGTGTTAAATTTTATTATTGAAAATAACAAAGGTTAAACACAAATATTAAAAGATTCAGAATTAACAATGACATGTTGAAAAGCACAAATAATTTTTGTTTCTCTGAGTTTGGTTTACCTCATTCAGGATCATTGCTTCCACCTCCTTTCATTTACCTGTTAATTTCATAATTTTGTTTTTCTTTATAGAGAAATAGTATTCCATTTCTTATATGAACCACATTTTCATTGTTAATTCATCCACTCATGGCCATCTATGTTGTGATTTCCTGGTAATTATGGACAGAGCAGCAGTGAATAAAAATGAGCAAGTAACTGTGTAGTATGATACAGAGTCCTTTTAATATATGCCCAAGAAAAAGTAGACTTACCCTACTTCTAGCTTTTTGAGAAACCTCTCACTGATTTCCATAGAACCCACACTAGTTTGTTCCCTCACCACAATGAACATGTCAGCTCTTTCCTCATGTCTATGACAGCACTTGTCATATATGTGTTTTTTTTTTTTATTTAGCCTTTCTGACTGGGGTACAATTAAATCCAAAAGTATGTTTAATTTACATGTTCCTGATTGATAATGATCTGGATTTTTAAAAAACAGTGCTTCTCTGGAGGTGGGCAGATGGCTTAGCAATTAAGAGCGTTGGCTGCTTTTGTAGAGGACCTGGGTTCAATCCACGGGACCCACATGGTGGCTGGTAACTGTCCATAAATCTAGTTCCAGGAGAATCCAATGCCCTCTTCTGACTTCTGCAGGCATTGCATGACATGGGTGCCCTTATACACATGCATTTTATACAGTCATACACATGAAATGAAAACAATGAAAAATAGTAATTTTAAAAAGTTTCTCAGTCATTTATAGTTCTTCATTTGAGACACTCTGTTAAGTGCCATGCTCCAATTTTTAATTACGTTGTTTGTTTTCTTACTGTGTAGCTTTTGAGTTTTTCATCTACTCTAAACACTATATTAGAGAACTGGTAAGGAATTTTTTTCCCATTCTTTAGGCTGCCTCTTCCATTGAAAGATGGTGTTCTTAAATCGGAGTGCCCATAGGAATGAAACTAGTAAAGGGCCATGAGATGTCATTCTCAGGCAGGAGCACAGAACACAGGTTGTATGAAAGGGGAAAGGATAATAATGGAACGCTGGGAATGATGACACACCCAGAAACAACAGGCTACAAATGAAAATCCTGGTGCCAGGTAACAGTTGTCATTTTTTGAATTATTGACAGTAGGGTAAACAGACTGATCCCCCAAATTATAGACCATTGCACTTGCTTACCCTCTAAAACTAGATGGTAAGATCTTATTGCTGAAGATACCACATAATTTAGTTGTAGGATACAGATAAATCAGTCTGGAAACAAGTTGAAAACTTCATCTCTACTGCTTAGTTTTTACAGTGCTTTGATTATGCAGGCTACTGGGGCAAAGAAGTCATCAAAAATATTACCCAGCTGTGAATTCTGCCAGCTAAAAACACCTGGCCTAGGAGGGTATGCCCACTAGCATGATAATGGCATAAATATTTTGGGAGCTATCAATCACTTTCTGCTTGAGTTTAAAGACTTCTACACAGTATGCAACCCAATCCTAGTACCATTAACTGCGCTAAAACCCCTGGCAGACTAGAGCATAGTTACTATTATTATTCAGATAAATGAACATAGTAAGGAAATATCCCTTAAGTTCTTATTGTTATAATCATAGAGGAGTGTATCTCTCTTCCTTCAAGAGAGAAGCTTCTTTCTTTTTGTAGCAAATGACAATGAACACAAAGATTCACAACTGGTCAATGTGAAGAGAATAAGATGCTGTGAAGTGCTCAGCTCTGAATTGGACACATCAATATCACATCTCCATTCCCCAAGGCTCAAGGATCACTGTGGAAGAAGGAAGAGGAATTATTGTAAAAACCAGAAAGAGGATCCAGAGAAATATTATTTGTTAGACATGACAGTACAGTTGCATACATGAATTTACAGGTACTGTAAATGCATGGGCAACACTTGCACAAGTCCCACCCCTAGCTGAAAAGCTATTGGCAATTGATGGCTGCTTGGAGATGCAGATCCAGGTTTCTTCAAGGGAGTGGGCTGTGAGAGACTACCTATACTCAAGTAGAAGGTCCCACATCTATGCACACATGAAGCACTAAATGGACTCAGTAACTATCAAAAGAGAGAGAGCACATATAAAGTTGGGAGAGCAAAGTTGTAGAGGTGGCATAAAGGATGCATAGGAGGGAACAGGATAGAGGATAGATTTCACCCAAAACATTAGATACTTTTATGAATATTACAAAAATTATTTAAAAATGTAAATGTATAAAAGCTAAAAATGCAAGTGGAATTTAAAGAGTAATAAAATACTTAATTTGTATTCTACATATCTGATCAATTCTTGTTACACAGTTTAAAGAACATCAAAAAGAAACTAAAAACCAATAGTCAGAGAAGTATTAAAGAGGATATGGATATCCTGGAGAATGAGGTGAAAGAATATTTGGATTTTATGAACAAATTCTTAGGGAATTTATACATAGATATTTTATGTTTTAATAGGGTAAGAATATGAATAATGTACTAATGCATAATGCTTTGTCTGAATGTAAGTTATACTTCAGTTGAGAAAAAAGGGAAAGCAATAAACTGTATCTTAATGACAATGAGTAGCTGCTGAACAGAAAATTCATGTAACAAGCTAATAAATCTATTTCAAGCAAAACTTTTGAACCATAAGCATAATCAATAGTATGAGCTAAACCCCAAATAAACAAATTATGAAAGAAATGAAAAGCACTAGGAGAGAATTAGTTCTTAGATTTTTTTTCCACATTGAACTGAAGAGTTAATATCAAAACAAATAACTCATACAGCAAACTATGTCTAATCAAGTATAAATACTAACCCTCAAACTACTGCCCATATTAGTAATGACACAGAAGATGAGCAGTGAAGATACAGAGAAAGGAGTGCATTGTGTGGCTGGCCAGGAGTTCACGAGAAATCGTAGATGCTGTTACAGATCACAAAATGAAGTATTAGGATTTTGTCTTATTTCTGTATGTTGTATATCTTTTCCTTATTCAAGAAATAAGAGATAGACCTGTCTAGGATTTTCTATTGCACCTTTTTTCTTCTGAATAGTTTTATGTAAAACATTGTGACCTTGAAACTATATACCAGATGGTTTCATGTAGAATTTACCTACTGCTACATGTAAGAAACCACAGTGCTCACTCATTCTGAGGGGATTTGTTAAGCCACATCACCCTGTGCCTGAAATTTTCTAACCTTTCCAGTTCTCTAAAGATACAAGGTATCACATTATATAAAACGTCTTCAAAAATACACAGTTATTTCTAGTCATGACTGGCCAGACAGCTGGAATGTGTGCCCACTGTGTGCCATGTACTGTCAACATTAGATTATCCTCTTTGAACTTTATGGAAATAAAAAACAATGTTCCAGAGAAATATACAGGCACTAGTTAAGCTCAAGTGTGAACCTGCAAACTCATAAAAGGATGCTACTGAGAATGTGTTCATTTGTTCAACTTTAGCTACATACCATCTATATGTTTAAAGGTGTTGCAATAACATATTACAGGTTCCACATCCACTCTTCAACAGTAAAGGTATTTCCTTATCTTTTCATATTTCCAGGTTGCTAACTTGGCATTCATATAAGTCCACTCCATTTATTAGGACACTAAAGAAAGATTTTTACAAGGTTAACATTTCTAGAATTCAGTAAGAGCCCAATCAAGCAATATTTATCGAGTATTTTCACCATGCCAAGAATGATAAGAAAATATTTGATAATATATGATGTGATTATTTGAAAGCAGGGACCTAAGGTGTTTTCAGCCTTGTGTAATATTATGTTGAGAATGCAGATAAAGGTAAAGGAGAGGAACTTAGGCTGCATTTTCTGACAGAGGATGGAAAAAATCCTGACAGGGCCTCTCTAGAGGCATGACAGGTAAAGAAAACGCCAGAAATGTGACTGAAGGCATGGAAATCTCTAAGCCTGAGTCTGATTGGAATGGAAAGGATATTATACACAACCTAATTTACTTAATGAATCCTTAATTTAGTTAAGACAGTTTCTACATTTTAATGGTTCAGAGGTATGTGGGTTTCAGGCAGAATCTCCTTACAGGAAAAAAAAGAAGAGTTTTGTCTATGCATAAAGTTGTGAATACAAATAACATTAACCACAATCTTAAAGGAGGACATGAAAAAAGAAAAGAGTACTAAATAGCTTACTGTTATTTTTGTATATGGATTATGTCATGTTCAAAGCAGGTCGATGGAGTTCTTTCTATTCATAAACATTTCCCCAAATGTATCAGTAAAGCCATTCTTAGTTTAAATGCCTTTTGGAGTGTATAAATAGTTGAATTTCTGGTATAAATTTGACAGTCCCCTGTCACTTATGTGAATTCCTTCAGAAAATAGGTCTTGTATAAATTCCCCAGGTGTGCAGACTACTCTGTCAAAGTTACTAAAACTCTTGCAGACTCTTGGTGGCAAGAACCCTGGGGTTAGCACTCACAGTTTAACATTACTAGCCAAATCCTCAGTTCATGCACAGTCTTCATAAAAGGTAGCTGGGTTTGGCTATGCCTGCTGTATAAGAAATTTCAAACTAGATGCACCGTGACACATTTTAGTTCTGTGTCTTCTTAGTTTTCTAATGAGAAATATAAGCAGTGACTTTGCAGACTTCCAAATAGAACTTCCATTGCTAGAAAAGCACATTTATATCCAAATCCATCCTCGAAAGTTGTTTCTACTTTCCAGCCTACAGGTAATCAGTTTCTAGATCAGCACCTTTATTTCCCACCTATCTTAATTTGTTTCTCTATTGTTGTGAAACAAACACTAACCAAAATCAACTTGGGGAGGAAAGGTTTTGCTTGGCTTATAGCTTACTGTTAATCAAGAGAAGCCAAGGTGGGAATTCAGGGCAGGAAACTGGAGCACAAAGCTGGAGCGAAGAGCTGAATCACAGACTATGGAGGAATGCTGCTTACTGACTTACTCCCCTGGTCCATGCTTAGCTGTTTTCTTATACAACACAGGACCATCTACCCAGGGGTAGGACCACCCACAGTGGGCTGGGCCCTCCCACACCACTCAACAATCAGGAAAATGCCCTACAGACATGGCAAGAGGCCAAAGCCAATGGAGAAAGTTCCTCAGTTGTGGTTCCCTCTACCTATGTGTGTCAAGTTCACAACAGAAGCTAACAAGCACACAACCAGTCTCCTTTCTAATCTTGGATTCATGTCTATTTTTGTATCAAAGCTGTCCCCAGTTGTTGAACTACTCCTTTTTTTCTAGCAAAGGTTTCCAATATTAGTTTTACATTTTAAGGTATCTGTTAAATAAATTTTTCTATTTTCCTTCCTTTTATTTAACCAATAGTTTTGAAACCACTATTAAAATTTTTACTGCTAGGCAAAACTGGTTACATATTCTTGTAACTCTAATAATAAAGAGCCTGAAGCAGATGATAGCAAGTTTCAGGACAGCCTGGGTACACAGAAAACGCTATTTCAAAAACTGAAACATTTTCTTTTCACTTTTTGTCCATTGTAATATTCAGTTTTATTGTTTAATTTTATCACTTCGCTTCTTATAAATTTTTATATTTTATAGTATTATAATCTTATACTTTAAGTTGTAAAAACTGAAATTAAAAGTGATGCTAATATTACAAATTTTTATGCTTTAGTTTAATACTTTTCAACACAAATTTGTTCTTAAAATTAATTTAGGTGTTCTAATGTAGATATTCATCTTTGACATTAATAGTATTAACTTTAATGCATGATTTGAAAGAATAGTTGTAAAATTATTTTGTTTGCATGTACAAGCAGTCCATAAGAATGGAAAATAAAATTACCAAAAAGCTTCAGATTTTTATGTGTTCAGTAGAATTCTTTCAACCTTATGTAGGATGATCATATTTCTTGGTTTGCACATTAGAAGTCTTGCATCCTGAGGACTCTCAGAGTCACAAGCTCAAAAAGGACCATATTGAATGATGGTGGAGTTAAAATGAGAGAAAATGCACCTCGTATGGCATGTAGCTCACATAGAAAGTTCAGATCTGCTTTCTATTTTCTCTTCTTCCTCCCAATGCTCTCATCTTATAAAGAATACACGATTCAGGAGAAACTCCAACAATGTCTACTGTGATAGGATATACTTGGGTACCACTACAGACAAACTTTATGACTTCAGTCAACTTGTCTCTGCTCTGTAAGTCGGTTACCTCATGGGGAAAATAGTAGCAATTATCATATATTTATATTACACTTGACACTAGAATCAGCTTAGATCATTTGAAAACATGATTTTAAATGATATACATGGTAATTATAACTGCTATGAACACAGACTTTCCAAATACTGTGATGACTTGGAGATCCCTAGCTCTGACTTCTGGTAGCATATGGTGTTTTAAACCCGTTTACCTCTTTACTTTGAAATAGGAAGATTTGAAGAAGAAGAAGAAAATATATCTTAGTCCGAAATTCCTAAGTGACAAAACATCCCATATATTATGAAAACATCAATACAACTCTCCCATGCTTACTTTTTACCAAGGATGGTCATCATATCTGCTTTCTGTTTATTTTATAGCTTCAACAGCTTTTCCCTATTTTAGGAAATATGCAAGCATATAATCAGCACAATGGCAGTAAACTGGAACTTTCTGCCACAGCTGGGGTTTCATCTGCTCCCCTCCCAGAGGTTATGCAAGGTCATTTCAGTTCTTTCCTTGCCTAGAAAGGGTAGTAAAATTGTGCATGCATTTTCAGTGGTCATGGCAAAGGATACATGTAGCTACCAGAAAAAAAAAGGGACCGTGTCTCTGTCTTGGATAATTATGTGGCTTGATTGAGACACAGTACAGAAAACTACCAACGAAACCAGCATTAGATCTATATTGCCTAATACTACTAATGGGTGTCAGAAACCTCTAGTTGTAAACCAAGTGAAGCAGTTGTAGTGTTTCCTAGAGGGCTTTCATAATGGTTAACCACTCTATGACAATTTTATCACTAACACTTGACACATCATCTGGAAATAGAATACAACATGGCATAGGGGAAATAACACAGAACTGGAAGGCTAAGAGAAGCAGAAACTTCTACTCTTTGATCTCTTCTAAGCAATCTGTGTGACATGGACCATGGATGAACTTGAAAATGAGTTGTCTTCTATTGAATGCATTATATAAAATATAAGACATATACATCTCTATGAAAGCCTCTTTCTTCTAACTTTACCCTGATATGAAAATATAAGAATGAACAGCAGGATGAAGAGATGGCTCAGCGGTTAAGAGCACTGGTTGTTCTTGCAGAAGACCTGCGTTCAGTTTCCAGCACTCACATGACAGCTAACAATCATCCTAACTGCAGTTTCAGGGGATCCACACCCTCTTCTGACCTCTATGGGCATTGCATAACACAGGTGTACCTATATACATAAAGGCTATAAACCCATACACATAAAGTAAAAATAATAAATAAAATATTTTTAAGAATGAATAGAAAAAAATATCTGTCAGTGAGAGGGAACAATATATGGATTCATTGAAATCTACAACAGGATGATGAATTATCACCAATTAGTATCCTAGTGGACAGTACTAGGGAAATGGCTGGAGCAGAAGAGGCATAAAACCTCTGGTTGAAGAAATACACTTTATGGTCTAACGTAGTCTAAAGTATTTAGACTTTTCTCCTATATACAAAGGGAAGCCTGTGGTAGATACAGAAACATATTGTCATCACGACCATCTTTGTCTAAAAATTACTCTAGAATTAGTATGAAAGATCAACTGGTGATGGAGAAGACTGAGGGGAAATAGAGATGAGCTTGAGAAACTACTGTGACATTGATGTTGATAACGATGGTAAGATAAGGATTGCTCATTTTTGGAGGCTGCCACATCCTCCAGGAAAAGGAAAGACTTAAAATTGCCTTTTAGTTTCTCCCCATCCTCTTGTCCAATCCCAACTTTCAGTCACTTGTTCAACTCTATTTTTTTTTCCTTAAGCCTATGGTGGATTGCTTTCTGTAAGACAAGATGAGTAGGAGTACGAGGAGCAGAAGATGTGATCATGTCATAAAGAGAGAGTTTTAAATTAATCACATGTGTTTAATCCACATGGAGTCCAGTTTAGAGTCAGAGAGAGAATTTCGACATTGAATAATTTCTGAAACCTATATTAGCAAACATGTATTTAGGAATGGGAGATTAGGAAGAAGGAATTATGAGTTAGATCATACATCAGCTCTCCTCAAGAGATGCTAGTGAAGAATATAGTCATTGCACAATTCCCATTGACTGGTAAGCATGATCAAACCGGTTGAAAAAGAGGTTCCCATTTCTCAGATGTGTTCTATCTGTATTGTGTTGGCAGTTACACTCAAGGGTATACCTAATACCAATACCTAACAAAACAGTTTACAGGTGAGTAAACTGAGTATCCATGATTAAATAACATTGCCAAAGCAACACAGAAGGTAAATATTGCTACAACAGAAGCCTTTGGCCTGCACTGTTTGCATTTCTGTGGTTGTAATTCTATAGTTTTACAACAGAAAGGACACTTTCCATTTTCTTTTTGCTTTGCCATGCTGACTTCCAAGTTTGGCGTAAGATGGGCATGGAATGAATGGTGAGGAGGAAATACATTTGAGAATAAAGTAAACAGAACTAGAAAATCCATGTTTTTTTCAGAAGTGTGGGTGTAGAAGCTTTTCCTCCGGTAGATGATGAGTCTTTAACCCAGTATTCAGGAAAAAAGTCCAAAGCATGATGATTTGGAACTTCCCATAGAACGACCAGCGGGAGAGGACTCAGAGGAACTTTTAACTATGGGACTTGAATTTAAGAAAGTGTCAAGTACAGGAGTGTTGATTTGGGACCTTCTATGTACAAGTGAGAACTATTTTAATTGGAGCCAATGAGGTCAACTAGGCAGAGTATTACAGAAAACCCACAGATTTCTCATAATGATAAATGACTTTATTATACTCAATGGACCACCCCCCAAAATAACTCAAGTAATATTTGTTAGAAAGTCCATTTATTATACTAGAAGTTCTTGCTATCACTGTTTTAAACATAAGAAAACCTGGGAGCTAAGAAAGTAACATACTGCAATCCACAGAGGTAATTAGTGACTGAGCTGTAAACTGAAATCAGGCCGTTTGCCTACAGTGTCTGTACTCTTAAGTGCTAGAAGGCAGTTATCCCAAATTTCAATATCAGTTGAAGTGAAATGAAATTGCCGCATGTGAATATAATTTGTTTTTCTTGACAGTTTGGAGAGGGAATTAAGAAACCCCTGCATCCCTTACCTTTCAGATTAGTCTGTTGTCATTTATATCACATAGGCTGCACCAGAACCTGGAAGCCTGAGTAAAAGAATGAATTGGGAGTTAACTGAAGATACTCTCCAAGGAAGCATAGAAACTAGAAATTTCATTTTGCAACAAATACTAGGACTGTGCTTTTTCAGCTAGTTAAGGCCAATATCAATATACTTTTGCTATAGTGCTCTTAGATGTGGATATCTAGCTCTAGAGAAATGGTTCTTAATCTTAGTAGAATCTCCTAGGAACGTCTCTAAAAGTCCTGATGCCCAGACTACACAGCATAGTGATTACATGAAAAAACTCTGGGTGCCATAAGCAGAAATTAAGTGCCTTTTATGTCCTCATGATTTTAATGTGAAACAAGAAGCAAGTGTCAGTCACTGCACTCACCTCATGCATTTATTTGATTTCTCTTATGGATATTTACTACTACACTCCATGAGGTAATATAGAAACCATATTTATAAAACTTTGGCAGTGCTAGTAAGAGCCGTTTCAGCTTTATTTTGCCCTAGAAGAAAGAGAAACAACTAAATGCAATATTTGATTCTGAAACATTAAATATTGCAACACGGTTTCATAAAGGAACCTTGGGCAAGTACAAAATTACCAACTATAAAATTAGAATCGTCAATCCTTAGAGCAAATGGAATCTTAGTCCCTAAGTGTAGCCATGTTGGTCCATAATGACTGTTATTAGCTTCATCTTTATACTACAAAATATTTTACTCCCACTAGTTATTAGGTCTTAGCAACGCATTCTGTCTCCATGGCTCTTTTTAACTCCATGTGATATTTATTTTATAGCCATCATCTATGATATGGCCATGACAGGCAGTATTTATGGAAACATGATAAGCATTTTTGAGGCTGATTTATTCAGAGGTCTATTTCTGAAATTAAATTATTTGTGAATTGCTATAGAACCAGATTTGCTTTACTGAAAAAGGAATAACAATATGTATCCAAGTTTAAATCACTCCTTAAACTAGCAAAATATCTTAAATATGTAAGTATTCCAAATTAGCAGCAGAATTGGATAGGCAATCTCCTCATGAAACTCTTTTTCACTGTTCATGTACCTGTTCTTAGGCATAAACTATTCATTAGTGACCTGAATTTTTTGTTCTTCATATCCTGAATAGTCACATAACCTCTCTGAACTTTAGTTACTTGCTCCAAAAGTAAGGTTACTGAGCCATTGTCTGCATTTTTATACAAATTGAAGACAATTATTTGAAAGCAGGAAGGTATCTAACATATAAAATATGTGTTAATTCAAGTTAATTTTAGTGTTCACCAACTGATGCATTCACTTAATCAACACTTAATGAGAATTTTCTATGTGTCTGCTTGGCAACGAAAAAAAGGCAAGTGTCTACATTGTGAGGCCAAAAATTGCAGCAAATTACACAGAAGATGTCAGTTCCTTATACAATAGAGAATAGAAATAGAATAGAAATACAGTAGAGAAAAGAAATCATTAAAGATAGGTAAAGAATGTCAAGATTGGGGATGGAAGAGTAGTTTCAGTTTTATAGAGTTTCCAGGAGAATGTGACCAGAAAGAGCTGAAGAGGAAGTGAGTCATGGCGACACCTAGAAGAACAATTGAGGCTGAAAATGCAAGTGTATAGTAGCCTTCAATGAATAAATATGCTGGTGTGACTAATTATTGAACAGAAGTAGATACACAATACATAAATAAGTTGGTGTGTTAATATTATAATAAAACTTTCTTTGAAAGAACTTCAGTTTTCAAAAAGAACTTTTCAAGATTTTCAAATACTAAAACATATTTTTTAAATGGCTCAGGAACCATAGGGGAATAGTGGATAGAAAGATTGTAAGAGCAAGAGATGGTGCATGTGAATTTGCAACAATGGTGACAGCATGCACAAGACCCGTCCTACTCAATCAAACAAAAGTCCAGCATAGAACTGAAAAAATGGGTAGCAGGCACCAACTTTAGCCAAGGGAAAGACTCTAGATAGGCTGACTAGACTCCAGTGATGAATTTGCACTAAGGGACATCTGGGTACAAATTCTTGACTGGATAGGCCTTAATATATAGGACAGAATGCATGAAATCTGGTGGTGGTGGAGTATGGGGAAACAGATGGGAGAAAGGGGTATAAATATTTTTATGACCTACTGTATGAAATACACATAAATGCAATAAAAATCTTAGTTTGTAAATACCATATGAAAACTGGCCCGTTGGTTCAACTTTGCTGAACTCTACTCTGAGACATTGAAAATCATTTTGATGGCTTTGGAATAGTAGAACTATTCCAGAGTTCGGAGTAGTAGAAGGATATGACTTGACTTGAAGTTTATAAAGATCCTGTTTGAGTGTTGGTGTATTGGAGGCAAGTATAAAAGCAAGTATATTATTATTATTATTATTATCATTATTATTATCATTGCTATTATTGTCAGGAGCCATTTTGTTGCTTACGAGCTCTCCTTCGTGACAGGAACCACTTTGTTGTTTACGCCCAAAATCTAAAAGGAGATATGTTTTTAGCACAAGGATAAGATTTGAATGTTCCATGACCTTTGGGAGAGGATGTTGGTTCTACAAGATAGCACTTGTTTTGCACAAATGTCAGCATTGTCTCTAATTTGACTTCCTGCGTGAATTCCTATAATCTGGATGGTGGTATAAATAGTTGAGCAAAATAAAGTTGGGGCCTCAGCATTGACTGGCAGTGCTCCTGAGTCTATCCTTTTTCTCTCTCTATTTCTCAATTCTCACTCCCCCCTTCAGGTACGGTTAGATTTTGCTGGCGGGCTACGGCATATTATTAAAACACTAACTCAGGCAGAAGATGCTCTTGAGTTGGCAGTGGTGGAAGTGTTGAGAAGTACTTGAAGATTACTTTCAATAATTTAAGGTATTTGCTTGTATGCTTATAAGTGGGATGGAATTGTATTTGTTAGCTTTCGTATTACTCCTGGTTTGCCTTGCAATTATAGTTTCACTAGCCTCATGGCAGTATGTTGTTTGTAAATGTGGATGAGTTTTAAAAGTATGAAAATGTCCATATGAAGCCATCTTAGAGGACTAGATATGTAGCTCACTGGTAGAACAGCACTTGTCTAGCATGCTCAATGTCCTATGTACCATCTGCAGCACCATAAAACAAAGAAGCACACAAATAAAAAAAGCAAACGAAGATCATCTTGGCCATATCCTGGTAAAAAAAAAATTCACTACAAATTTAATTTTTTCATGCTTATTAAATAAATCATCATTAATTCATTTTGTATGGATTTGTTCATATGCTATAAAATTTCAAATAATTTATCTAATAATTACTCAAAATGTCCTTACACTTTGAATCTTCACTGCAACTCTTCTACTTTTCTCATTACTAGTGTGTATTTTTTTCTTTTTGTTTGTTATTCTGACTAGAAATATTTTTTCAATTATGCCCACACATATATTAAACTTTTAGTTCTGTTGATCCTTCCCTATATATTGTTTGTTTCATTATCCATTTCATTCTCTTAATTTCTCGCTAAATAATACTCAGCTTACCATCTGTCTTAGTTTCTTTTCTTGCTTTTGTGATAAAAATGTCCTAACAAAAATAATTTAGAGGAATAAGAGTTTATTCATCTGAATATAGTCCATCATGGTAGGCAAGACATGCAAACTATAGGTCGAGCATGATTGCAGAAGCTGTATGTGGCTAGTCATATTGCATCCACACTTGCATAGCCGATGAAGAACAGGAAGTAAATCCAGGCTATAAAGTGCAAGGCCCACTCCAATGGACCAGCTTCCTCCAGTGAGGTTCCACCTCATAAATGCTTCACAGCTTTTCAGAACAGTGCCACAGCTGGAGGTCAGGTGTTCAAATAGGTAAGCCTCTAGGGAGCTATAATATTCAAAACACAATGTTCTGACTAGCTTTCATAGGCATATGAAAATAATGAGGTAAATTCATTAACCTCCACTCAGAAGCCCTTCTAGTTTTTAACAGTCCCAACACTGTTCAAAAAAAGCCCATTGTCATTGGCATCTCCGGGGAATCTCTTAACTGTGATCCACTGTAAATTACTTAAGTATATACTTCCCACATACAGTGGAGCAGATTAAACATTTTTTTATTGCAAAAGAGAAGAATTAGAGCATATCAAGGAGCTATCAGACAAAAGAAATTCCAGCAAAGGAAACATCACATCCTGAGGCTCCATAACCAATATCTGGGGATTCTACCCTGGGCAACTGTAATAAATAGTTGTACAGGGTTTGAGTAGCCCCAACCTTCTTGCTATACTGCCTGTAGCACACAAAGATTATCACCAGTACTGACTCTACTTTATACCCACAGTTCTTGTTGTCAGTTCTCAGGTAGTCACATCATCCCCAACATCCTAGGGGTCTCCACTACAACCTAGGCTTCACCTTCATAGCCTCATACAATGGCATTTCAAGGACTCCTTTCAGGGACTCCAACAGGCACATAATACCTAGCCTTAGCTGCTCTCTGAAATGATGGGACAAGATTCTATGACCCTCTCAATCTTTCATCTTTCCAAATCATGAACCACGCTTCAAATTGTGCTGTCAGCTCAGAGAGAAACCTATAATCTTTGGACCATGGTTGTATCAGTTTCTGTTTACTGACCCTGGGAAGTGCAGTACACAGTTCCTTTTGCAGAGGAGGAAGATCCTGCAGCTCCAACTGTAATTCAAGCTTTCTCTTTTTATATAAATTTACATCTTTATAAGTTGGGACTTTTGATATGTTATGTCTTGCCCTTAAAGAACCTTCCTGTTCCTTAAGTGCAAACCATGGCTCTTTAAAAGCAGCTTTCATGTAACTTAATTATTCCTTTAGTATCTAGGTGGGCCCCATCACTTATATACCACTTCTAGTTGATGATGTTGCTTTTGTGTATGTCCAGTTTTATGACTTGGTGGGTCATATAACACATAGTTCATGATGGGAAGTTCGGGTCACATGTTAATTTGGTTGTCTATTTCCTAACATTTAAATATTCAGTTGATACTCTCTCACTTATATCTGGAATTCATGAGTTCAGGAATCAAAGTGTAGAAATGTTACCATGCATGATCACGCACTGTGAGCCATTAGAAAAAAATTTGCATCCTATTCCTGAAACCTTATGCTTTGCTGGCCTAGTTTTGGTTCCAGAGTGGGGAATGCATCTGCCAGGAGCACAGTGAAGATCCCATTAACCTTATAGCTAAGACTTCCTTCTGGCCACTTAGGAACCTAATGCTCATGAGCCGACAGGTTAAGTAAGGAATTCCAATATGAGGATGTTGATTGACATGGATTTCCAGGAAGGAAATTGGATTGCTTTTCCACCCGAAGGAAAAGATGAATATGTCTAGAGTGCAGGAAGTTCTTTAAGGTATGTCTAGGTATTGCCATGTCCAATGAATAAGGTCAATGGGAAACTACAATGCTGTTCTTAAGAAGTTTGAATATTCTACATGCCCCTCTCATATTATGTGAACTGTTTCTGGTAAAATATGTTATGTATTTTTTTCATTGCACAAGAGCACTTTTAATTCATATCATGAAATTGCTCCAGACTCATGAACTATTTAGCATTAGGCTCTTGATTTTCCAAACTTCTAGTATTTAATTAATTACAATATTATTTATTTACTGCCTAAATGGAATATGAGACATGTATTCTTTATAAACTCTGTTATCAATAATAACTGAATGACCTATAATATCTTAGTTTTAGGAAACCCACTCACTGACCATCTCTTTCCAGTCTATATGCATTGCAATAATTTTGTACATGTATAATCCTGACAAAATCTGCAGATTGCCAGCACCTGATACTATCCCTTCTCATTCATCAGAGTTTCTATAGCCCAGCATATATACAGAGTTAACAGTCCATCATTAAATGAAGACAAAGCAAGAACTCAGGGCAGAAACCTGAAACCATGGAGGTACACTATCTAATGGCTTGCTCCCCTGGCTTGTGCTCAACCTGCTTTCATATACAACACAGGACCACCTGTCCAGAGGTGGCATAGCCCAAAGTGGGCTGTGACCTCCCATATTACTCAGCAATCAAGAACACGCCCCACAATCAGGCCACAAACCAATCCAGTGGAAGAAATTCATCATCTGAGTGTCCCTCCACCCAGGTGTGTCAAGTTGACAATGAAGCTATCCTTGAATGTTCTTGTTCGTCTTGTCTAATGTAACAAAATCAGAAAATGTTTAAACCAAAATCTATTGAGCTTTGTTCTTTCAGCCAAATGTTACTTGAAAAAGAAGTAATGACACTTAAGTTTTCAAATGAAATTTATTGCAATGATTTTCAAATGTATACTCAGCTTTACTCAAGACCTATATATTGACTATTGTTTCAATAAAGGATCTGCTCTTGTTCCCAAGTAAGGGAAGACTTGCATGAAGGCACTGCCCTCTTAGTTACATGCAATCATTGTTCACTCAATTAAATCCATGCTCTCCCAACATCAACATGTTGCTAGATACCATCTTTTGAAAAATTATCCCACCTTGCTTAGTTTCTCTGAACCCCTTTAAAATAAAACACTTTGAAATTGTCAGCCATCTTTTCTCCCTTTAGCTGTTTGCTTCTTATCCTCTTTAGGCTTACCTCCCTACACCACAAAAGCATGCTTTTTCCCTTCATCTAAATAAATCTCTCCGCAGTAAATGTTATTTTGTATAAAAGAATATATGCAAGTTGATCATTAATTGAAAATAATACAGTGAATGCATAGATATCTTTAATATAAAATATCCTATTGGTACAGAACAATATTTTTTTACAATTTTATATGATTTAAAGTTTATTTCAAATACACTGAAACAAAATATGTCAATCAAGGTGGAAACAGGGAGATGTTGAAGAGGTAAGGATTCAGAATGAACCAAAGCAAAGTACCTATGGAAATACAACAAAGAAACCTGTTACCTTTTAAGGTAATTAAGAAATAATTAATGGGGCCAGAGAGATGACTCAGGGTTTAAAAGCCCCAGCTGCTCTAGTAGAAGACCTAGGTTCACTTCCCAGTACCACATGGCAGCTCACAACCATCTGTAATTCCAGTTCCCCAGGGGATCTGACACACACTTCTGACCTCTGTGGTATTTCCCAGCATGAGTGCACCACACACGCAGGCAATGCACTCATTCACATAAAATGAAATACTAAATAAAACATTTAAAGCAGTTAAATGAAAGAAAAAAGAAATAGAGTTCAAGAGGCATTTTTAACGAAATTAGAAAAGTTGGGTACAGTAATGAATGGACAATAGATATTGCTTAAGAGGAAACTATAATTTCTCATCTATGGAAAAAGAGTTATGCAAAGAAGTAAAGTGAATTCTGTGAAGGTCAATACCTCAATGAATTTGCTTCCTTTAATATCACCAAAGTGTTCCACAAGCTAAAGTCCCAAGAAGGCTCAGCACAGAAGTAATGAAAATAGAAGTGAGGACCCTGAGTACTCTGGTCCAGCTACATCACATCCCAGGATTTGTAGCTATCAGTGAGGTTCAATTTGAGGGCATGAACATAGAGGGAATAGACTATAGTCTTAGCCCCTGCTTCATGGTGAATTCAAAGACTCCTAGGGAATCACTGGTGTTGGTTACAGTAATTGATGAAGTTTCATAAGAAATCATATGGAGAACCTGTCATTCAGGGAAGTTTGTGGATGAGAAAGAGAGCATAAACCTTCTCTTCTTTTTTTCCTAATGGTCAGAGTGTCCCATAGGAAGTTGATTCCTCCATAATTCAGGATTGCATCATCCTACATTTTCAGAGCTCTTAAATTGTATTCCCTACAAATGAGCTAGGAGTATTTTTATTGAAGACTGAGAGTGGAAAGAAAATTCAGAAACTCCAGTCATATTGCTTACTGTCTTAGATGTTTAGTAACAGCCTGGAGGTAGAGCCTGGCACTTCGTAAGGAAATTACTAATCAGCACCAGCCTGGCATCATGATGAAAACTTGAGTGATTTTGGCTGGCAGCAAGGCCAATTTAATTACAACAAGGCCTGTCACCCACACTTTGCTGCTCTCTTACCCGAAGTTAACAATGCTTCTGGTACAAAGATAAACCTTTTAGACTGTAACAGCTTGAAATACTTAACAATAATTTTGTGCGGTGTTGGGTATCAAACAAAGTCTTGTATATGCTAAGCAAGTGCTCTCCCACTGCAGTACTTCTCTAGCCTTCATTTTCAAGGAGGAAGAGTCTCATTATGAGACTCAAGCTTCCTTTAAGCTTTCTATCCTCTGCACAACTGCCTAAAAGCTGAAATTAGAGGCATGCACTACTATCCTAGGTAACCAGGTATTATTAGAGTATTGATACAGAAACTTCTTAAAGTTATCTTCCAGAAATACTTCTTTAAAATTACCTATGATTATTACAATTCATTTACATCATTCTACTCATGATTAATATTCCCAAGAGAAAGTTTTGGGTTGGCTAAGCCAAATGCTAACATCTTAGGTGATAAAGAACTCCTAAGGAAAACAAATTTTCTCAAATCTATATCCAATGGGGAGAGATAAACTCCTCAGAAAAAACAATGGGCTCATAGATACTTACACATCCATATTTATTGCTGCAATATTCATAGAAACCAAAAAGAGGGAAGCAATTTAGATGTCTATGAGCAGATGAATAAAGAAATTGTGGTATATATATATATATATATATATATATATATATATGATCCAACTTTATTCAGTCATGCAAATAATATAATTTAAGATTCATTGTGATGTGGACTAGGACACATTCAGACAAATACCATATTTTTTCATGTAAATATTCTAGGTTTAAGATTATATGTATTTATATGTGTATGTATACATGTATGCATATGTACATATGTGTAGGTGCTAAAAACAGGAAAAAGACTGATTACATATGTATATCATCAAAACTCTAAGTTTCCTCAGAGGTACTAGGATCAGGTACTCAAGGCGAACCTGGTCTACATAATATGTTTAAGGTGAAGATGTATTATTATACACAAGATTCTTTCATAAATACAAAAGAAGGACATACAAATAAGGTACATTTCTGTATGTGGATTTTTGTTGACCGCAATATACTCCAGGCATATCCAAGTTGTTTCAACTGACAAAATTTCACCTTACAAAAACTGTTAAAAGAAAACTAGGCATGTTGGCATACCCCTTTAACCCAGCCCTCCCAAAGGCAAAGGCAGTCAGATCTCTGTAAGATGAAGGCCAGCCTGTTATAGATAGCAAGTTCCAGGCAAACTGTAGCCAAAGAGAGACCCTGTCTCAAAAAACCAAACTAAACAAAATCTTTTGAATACTATTCCAATGTGTGTGTGTGTGTGTGTGTGTGTGTGTGTGTATCACATTATTTTTATCATTTATCCACTTCTAGATACCTAGGCTGATTCCATGTATTCATTAATACACAATTATTGTGACCATTAAAAATAAAATGCATTATTATTCACCTCTACCCCTTTATATCATTACAATATATCTCCCCTTACTTGAAGCCTTCCCTCACATGGCCTCCCCACACATGGCTTCCCCCCACATGATCTTTTATTAATTTCCTGACCTCTATGGATTTTCCAACTGAAGCATGTATATCAAAGAATTCCATGCTAGCATCTAGCTGTGAGAAAGAACATTTGATGTTTGCCTTTTTGGTTCTGGGTTACCTTCCTCACAGTGACTATCTCCAGCTCCATACATTTGTCTGAAAGAATCTCGTGTATAGTAATACATAAGTTTGCCGTTAGTTGTTTTAAGTTTGTTTTTAAACAGCTCAATATTATTGTATTGTGTAAATGTACCATCCTTTCATGATTCATCAGTTGATGATTATCTACATTTTCCCACATTTCTTGGCTATTGTCAAAAAGGACAGCAGTGAATATGGATGAACAGGTATAAGCCCCAATGTTTTATGGCTTGGTCATAGGAGATCAATCTTTAGCTTTTTAAGGAATCTGCACACGGATTTTCATACTGGCTGCAACAGTTTGCACTCTCAATAGCAGTAAATAAGAACTCCCTGTTCTTCACAGCCTAACAAGCATTTGTCATCGATTGTTTTCTGGATCTTAACCATTCTGAGTGGGGTTAGATGAAATCTCAAAGTGGATTTAATTAGCATTTCCCTAATGACTAAACATGTTGAACATTTTTCAAAGTATTTCTCAGCCATCTGCATGTCATTTTTTGAGAACACCCTGTCAGCTCTTGCCCAAATTTTTAACTGTTTTTACTTAAATTTTCTTGATTTTCATACAATATATTTTTATAGTATTTAGGTCCTCTCCCATCCTCTAACCTCTATTTTCCTTGCCCAATTTAATATTATATATATCAACATCAAGTTTGTGCCTCCAAATGTTCTTAAGTATGGCTCCATCCCATGGAGGATCCACTTGGTTAACTTACCAAGATTTCCATGCTTAAAAGTGACTTGTCTGCCTGTCCCAGCAGTTATCTGTTGACATGATTTCCTCTGGTGGTGTTTGAACTTTTTACACACTTTCTCATGTCTATTCTGGGGTTTTATTCTGGCTTGAGCTTGCATGGAATTATGCTTGCTGTCACCATTGCTATGAGTTCATATGAACAACTGATCAGCTCACTCTGTTTCCTTCTGGTCATCTACCACCTCTGTCTCTTATAATCTATTCTCCCCCCTTCCATAATTATCTCTGAGCCTTGGGAGGCAGAAGTTTGATATAGATATCTTAATCAGGGATAAGCATTCTGCAGCAACTTGTTCTCTGCATGGTTGACAGTTGTGGGTATCTGTGTTAATCACCATCTGTTTCACATTGAAACTACATAATACTGTGATGAGAGTTGAGAGACAAATTAATTTACAGATATAATGGCAGGTCTTTGAGGGTCACTTTAACATAATTGTTTAGTAGAAAGCTAGTATTAGGTTATCACTTATGTCCTGTGACTTGTTTAGCTTCAGGTTCCTCAGCCTAATGTCAATGTCAGTTATAGGTTCCATCATAGGCAGCAGACCTTAAATCCAATTAAAGAGTGCTTGGTTAGTCCCATAAAATTTGTGCCACTTTTGCACCAGCAGGCATTCCTTGCCAGGCCAGTTGTTATTATAGGTCACAGGATTTATAGCTGAGTAAGTTTGATGATTTTTTTTTCCTTCCAGAAGCTTAAGTAGCACAATCCAGCACTATAAAAGTTAACCAGTAGAAATAATGTTCTAAAGTCAGCACCAGCCTAACTTCTTGCTGGTTCTATAACTCATCTATGTAGGATCTTCATCAATACGTACTGTCCAGTTCTGGAAGAAGATTAGTGCTTCAAGGGAAATGAAGCAGACACTAGGGACAAACTAAGGGGCAACATATTTCCTTTGGGAGTGATGAAAATCTCTAGAATGAAGTTGAGGTGAAATAAAGTGTTCTTTAATTTACTAAGTAAATGAACTTGCACTTGAGAAAAGCAAATTTTATTATATCTAGATTATACCTAGATTATAGATCATTACAATGTTTTTAATTGGAAAAGAAGTTTTAAAACTTATTTTGTCCAATATTGTTTCTTACTAGTTAAGTCCTGAGAAGATGCTTATATCTATATAAAACACATAATGTTGTACTTTTAGTACACACCCATTTAGCTCTTTCCCAAGAGCAGATGTTTTTTATTGAATTTTTGTGTATTTCATACAAAACATCTTAATCATCTTTAAGCCCCCTGCCCCATTTGCACCCTCCCATCTCCCCAGCTGGATTGTATCATTTCTGTTAATGCCTAACGAGTCAACCTAGTATACACAGATATCCCACAGTGCACGTTTATACACTGGGGTTTAGTCAGTCTATCTAGAGTCACTCCCTTAAAGAAGGTCAGCTTTCCCTCACCCAGCAGTAACCAGCAATACCTTTTATGCTAAAATTGGAGTTCTTGGACATGACTCCTATATTAAACTCTACCCATGCAGGAGTCAGGAACCATTGCAGAAGAGGGGGCAGAAAGACTGTAAGAACCAGTGGAGGTGGTGCATGACCATATAGAAACAGAGTCTTACAGGTTCCTGGGACTTTGGTCATATGAACCTACAACAATGGTGTCAGCATGCACAAGACCCGTGCAAGCTCAAGCAGTCAAAAACCCAGCATAGAACTGGGCGGGGAAAGCAGTTTTTAGGATGAACTGTTTTGTCCTCTGTACTATAGCATCTTACATGTGGTAAAATGTCTAGTTACACTCTCTTATCTTTGTGGGAGACTTACACTTGTCCTCTTAAATCTGAAATTCCTGAAACAAGTTGAATAAACTAAAGAGGAAGAAATGGGAATTCCAACATAGATATCATGTTCTTGAATTAAGCATGGCCCAATAAAGTTGGTATGTTAATTAGTATCTTCTTCCTTAAATTATTTCTCAAATTACATAAACTTCAGATGCAGCAGGAATATATACTTCCTAGTCACACAAATAAAACTATACGAAAGTGCTGTCAATTTGTTTAGTATGCGTATGTATATTTGCTGTTATGCCATTCTTAGATACTACATCAGTTTCTCCAACAAAGAAGCTTTCAATCTTTTCTTTCTGATGGTCTACAAAACATCTGATGTTTATATACATAAAACATCTTCAGGGAATTTGGGGCTGTTAGTTATGCATATACCAATTATTTCCTTCCTTTAAAACCTGTGATTTACTAAGCACTTATTCCATGAATGGTATTATTCCAAACACCTGACATTTATTGATTCATTTAACCTCCAGAATAACTATGGAGTAGGCACTCTCACCAGCCTTACTTTACAGATCAAGAAACTGGCCCAGAGTAGAAGAAGCATACGTAAAGTCATGTGATTAGGAAAGGGGCAGAGACAGAGTTCAACCCTAGGCTACCAGGCTCAGAACATATTTTCTTATCCATACTGCCTGACTCTTCACTTCTGATAAAGACACCTGAAAAGAAGGGTGGAAGGTGAAGTTTTTAGAATCATACGTGCAAACATCCTTTCTCTAGACTAGCATGAACTAATAATTGCCCATCCTTTCCTTTTTCCAACTTCTTTCACTCATGGCTCCTGTGCATGCCTATATTCACCTGTGTCTTCAGTTCCTACAATATACAAATTTATATAGGGTGGTATCCTCATACCTGCCAACTTCCCTACATAACTACCAACTTCTCTGTCATTTACTTACTAATATAGTGGTTTTCTTAAGAGGAATCTTGTGCCCTAGTTTGCTTTCTGTTCATGTGATAAAATACTGAGCAAAACAAACTTGGGAAAGAAAGAACGCATTTCATTGAATGCATCCAGGTTATAGTTCATCACTAAGGGAACTCAAGACATGAATTCAATGCAGGAACTTGGAGGCAAGAACTGAGGGATGCTGCTTACTGGCTTGCTCAACTATCTTTCTTATATAATCAAGGTTCACCTCCTTAAACATGGTGCTACCCACAGTAGGCTGGGCCCTCCTACATCAATCAACAATCAAAAAAATGCCCCTACAGACATGCCTGGAGGCCATTCTAATGGAGAAAATTCCTCCACTGAGAGTTTGTCTTCCCAGGTGACTTTCATGGGTGTCAAACTGACAAAGACTAACCAACACATCATGTTTG
This sequence comes from Eospalax fontanierii, assembly GCA_035773235.1. NCBI lineage: Eukaryota > Metazoa > Chordata > Mammalia > Rodentia > Spalacidae > Eospalax > Eospalax fontanierii. The sequence goes on along the minus strand of CM069525.1, from coordinate 129,499,957 downwards.
TGTTTCATTGCTCAATTTTTGTTTTCATATCTAGGCTATACAATATATTACCACTATTTTCTCCCTACACAATCAATTGCGGTATAGCTAATACTTGGCAAATAACAGTTGTTTCACATATGTACTAAATAGATGACTGAATACCTAATTCTTTGATAAACAGATAGTAGAGTCACTCAGAAAATAATGGTTGCATAAACTGAATGAATGAATCTGGCATACCATTTATCTCTTATGAATAATGTGATAAATATTTGTTGAATAGATTGATAGGTGTGGAAATATTTCAAAATTAATTGATAAATCAGTGTAACAACAAAGTAAAAAATCCTCTTCTATTTGACATACCAATCCAAAGAAAATTAGGGAAATAACAAGATCTGCCTGAGCCTAGTGATGATTGTTGTCCAGAAAAATTGAAGCCTGATATAGTTTATGCAATATGTCAAATAGTTTGAGTTAAATATTTATGTATCTTTCCATATTTTGTATAAATTTATTTCAGAATTGTTTATTGTTATGTAAAGTGGATTGGTTCAATAGTTGTTTGTTTAATAAACGAATGAGTGAATAGACAAAGGAGTTGCTTCAGGTAATCTTTTCTTTTTAAATATCTTAAGGCAAATGGTATATTCCTCAGTGTACAGACTGCTTGAAGACAATGGAAATGTTGAAACAGTGCATTAACAAGCAAGGTCTTAGCAATGTGGTATTTTAATTTTATTTTTCGGGGGAGCTAGGAAAACTCAGGCTCTGCCTCACAATACTGTCATATCCATCCATAAGGAAAATGAATTATATGCTTACAAGATCTGGTTACCATAGGTAGAACTTTGACCTGAAAACCCCATGGTACATTTCAAATGTATCAGTTATGTACAGGTGTATAAAGAACAAAAATCAGCTCCAAGTGTGAAAGCATTCCTTAAATAACAACAGATTTCAATTCTAAAGATTAGCTCCGTGACTCTTCTCTTCACTTTTCCATATGCTGGCATCATCCTGAAGCTAGTGGCCAAGTGGCTTCCGAAGTTCCTAGTTGTACGTACAACAATGGTATATTACAAATGGGAAACTGGGGATGATCCTGTCTGGACTGACATAAAGCAAAAGGAAAACAATTAAACCCCTTTATTCCCACTACTGAGTGAATTCTCTTTCAGATAGACATGGATTATGATGAAGCTACAAATCTATCCCTCAGTTCATTAAATGACAAGAATAGGATTTCAGAAGGGATTTCCATGATTATCAAGGACACTATTCTGTTGTATTTTAGAAAGCATAGGACATGTTTTGGGTTATTATAATGATTGGATTATACTGCTACCAATGTTTAAGACAGTTTCACATTACAAAATATTTCCATGCAAGATGTTAAAAGTATCTTAATTATTAAACATTGACTTAGAAAAGTGATGGTATATACAGGGGCCAATGATGTCACTCTGCTTTGTATCTTGGGATTTGAAAATATCTACCTGAACACAATGGAGTTTTCTCAGGAAGGAAGGAGGTAGGAAGTTCTGGAATAGGCAGCCAAGAAGTCAAAAATATCAAGTAAGAAAGCCTGGACCTTCATAATTCTTCTCCTTAATTGATGAGGGCAAAATAATTTCAAACAAATGTCGTCATGTGGTCACTAAACTTTTTTTTAATCTAATCCCATATCTGCATTTCAACTTTCATCTGAAGAAAATAATCTTATCTAACAAAAATTTATGTCAGAAATAAGCAACCAAAAACCTGAATAATTTTCTTCAAATTCTCTGTGAATAACAGAAAGGCCCAGCTATTTCAACTACCAAATGAATAGAATAGGAAGACAGAGAAAATGGCCAACAATATCATTCTTCTTTCCTCATTCAATACAATTTTCTCAGATCATTGAGCAAGGTATGTTCTTTCTAGTTATTATCATGGGAAATTGATCAATATCTTTGGGATAGTTCATTTAGAATGCACCTCTTCTTCAAGGGAGTATTTTACATACATACACACACACACACACACACACACACACACACAAATGATTCTGTCAAAACTAATAACAAATGAATTACATTTAAAAATTAGATCGTTAAACCATTGAACAGCATGTTCAAATAAATCAGGTCATTTAAAAATTACAAATGTATAGGGCTTTTTAGTTGCATAAGAAATATTTAAAGATTTATTTTTGTTTCTCATTATGAGCATGTTTTTGTACAGGTGGGGTATTTGGAGGTGCCCTCAAAGACCAGAAAGGGGCATCAAATCCTCCTAGAGCTGGAGTTTCATGCAAGTTGTGAGGCACTAACATGAGTTCTGGGAACAGAACTTGGTTCCTCTGCAAGAGATGTAAGCATTCTTCCCAATAAGTTGTCTCTCTAGTTCCAGAAAATATTTTAACTAGAACTTAATGATTTAAGTTCACGTTAGACAATTACAGAGGTAAAAAGAAATACACACTAAGTTAAAAAGCCATAAAACAAAAAGACATTTACAGACTCACTAGACAATAATTGGAAAGGTGATGAGATTTGTTGACATTATCATTCAAAAATCACTATGTAACAGCATATAGAAACGAATAAAGTTCCTACTGTCCCAGTAAATAGCAAATATTTCAACATTAAAATTTAAATTCTGACCCTAAAATATGTAAATGACCATGTTTAGTTAAATCTCTCCATCTTTCCGTAAATGAACTGAAACCATATTCTTATCATCTCCAGTTCAGAGATGCTAGTAGTGAGTCATGATGTTTTCTAGTATCATGATACATACTTTTGCCAGTATAAAGGCAACAGAATTATTTTTTCATACTTATCATAATCTGCTAGTTGGATAGTAGTTTTTGCTTGGTGTATTTATAAATCTAGTTATTACTGATTTAATTTGAATCTAGTTTAAAATGTCTTGCTTTGACTTGTTCTATTTTTATTATAATGATAACCTCTGTCAAAATACTAGTCACTGCCCATTACAGTAACTTTTATTCTCAAAGAACTGAAGACCAGCTTTTGAGCCATGACTATTTCACTGAGTGAGAAAGTGGTTATATTAATGGCAATATGTTAAGTCTTGACCTCTGTAGAAGAGAAACTCTATCAGATCACATTCTATTGGATTATTGATTCTTGGAGACCTAGAATAGAGTAGTACCAATCATGCTAATTTAGTTACCACTATCTTGATAGATACAATTGTTTCATTTATATGGTTTTAAAGAAATAATAGTTGTGTCTTTTATTACAAAAGTTAAAATTTATTATGCAATTATTCTTTAAGCAATGCAAGAATTCTAAGTAAAAGTGTGACAGTAGACACAAACCATGTGCAAGCTCAAACCAGACAGAAAAGGGGAAAATGGGTAAGAAGCCCCAACCTTAGCTGAGAAACTAGTGGCAACCAATGATTACTTGGAGAGGAAGAATTAATTTTCTTTAAGGGAGTGAGGTTTGGTTGGTTGACCAGGCTCCAGTGGATTGACTCACACCAAGGGACTTTGAAGATACAAACTTGGCACAATAGACCTTGACATATTTCACAAAATGCATGAACTTCAGTTTGGGAGGGGCACTAAGGAGGGTGTTTGTCTACATATGAACAAGATGTTGGTATGAAACTTGCAAAAATTCACAAAAATTAAATTAAATATTCTTATAATTATATGAATTTGATAAACACCATTTTACTCTTTTATACTTTCTATACTCAACAAAGCTGCACGGCCTATGTGTGTCACCAGATAAATAAAAACAAACGTTTGTAACTACAAGATAAATACAGTGGCAAAATTAAAACTATTTTTTTCTATTTTTTGTAAATTTTTATTCAATTTTTGTGCATTTTATACAGGTCATCTTAATCATACTTATACCTACTTCAACACTTTCATTTAGTAGCCACTATTAGTATATCTGTGCTTTCACTCAGAGTATTTTCACACACACACACACACACACATAAGTTTATATTATTTTCAAAATAAAATGGGATCACAATGCATATATCAGAATACAGCTAATTCTTCATCTAATATCACATGAAGTTTAATTCACTATATTTTTCTGCTCATACATAAAGATTTCAGGTGATAATATTCCTCATTTAAACTCCTCGTTTTCATCATTGGCATAAGCTCAAGGTCTTATTCTTAAAGTTTATTTTTACTTTCCTGTAATTCTAAAGGTTTGCTCCCTTTTCTTTGGATGTGAACATGCCCTTATAAAATATAGCATTGTTGAATGTTAATAGGCATAAAAGACGATATACTGTGGGTCTCATTTTGCTTTCTTGTTTCACTCAGTGCTAAAGTTTAAAATTTTATGTACATTGCCATAAGTAATCTTGGTTCATTGCTTCTAATCTTCTAAGTATTTTACAATGTCCATTCATTACATTATTTTACACATCCCCTAGTGACTAGTTCTGCTACTATGCCAACGTTTATAACTGGACTTCTCTGAGAATTCTCAGAAACAAAGGCCTGGATGATATACAGTTAACATGAGCGCACATTTGTCAATTTCACTAAATAGTGACGGATATTCTTCAGAATAAACATTTCATTTTATGAGCCTTCCATTTTTCTATATACTTAGAAGGAATTTATATTGTCTAGATATTTAGGTGTTGCAAATCCTGAAGACTTAAAATGACATTTTAATGCATGTGAATTTCTATATTTTCTATTGCTACTGAGTTTGAGCATCATGTGCTTTATCAAGATTTTTCATATAGTGTAAAAGACTCCATAGCTAAGTCCTAACACAGTAATACAGAAAGCAATTATCCAACACAACAAAAAGAAAAACAAGATGTCCCATCTCATGACATAATTATAGAAAATAAATAAATTTAAAAAGGAAAAATGATTGTAGAGAAATAACTCAAAGCTTCATTAGTCACAAATATTATATGAGTAGAAAACCATAAATAATCTTTGAAGAAAACTAATAGAGCAAATGAAAAGTTGTTTATTGTCATTAGTTATGAAAGAAAATGCAAGTTAAATCAAAATAAAATACTTATGGACACTCAGTGAACTATCAATGTTTGGAAGGCAGGCATTTCCAAATGGTGATGAGGATGTGGATCAACTGAATCTCTCATAATTTGGAGCAATGAAAATATTTTTGAAGTTTTATGTAAAGTAAGACCCACATCTCCCATGCAATTTCACTCCCATTTCTTTTCCAAAGACACATGAAAATACTTCTCCAAATAAACACTTCATTATGAATGTTTGTAATACTTTTAGTCACAATAATAAAAAGTAAACACAAATCAAATGTTCACCAGCAGGTAAATTAGTAAGCAAAGGAATGTTGTTAATAAATGAAAATAAAATACTCCTAGATGCCTGAAACAACTAATTTGGATAAACATTACTTCTGAAACTATTATCTCCTATAGGATTTCATTCATATAAAATTATTATTCTAAACTCTTGTGGCAGAAAACAGGTAAGTAACTGACTAAGGTGTGAGACAAGTCAGTCACATTTGTGAAAATAATGCAAACTGACTTGGGTACAAAGACTTTTAAAAAGGTACAGCATTACTTTAACAAGATTACTATTTCAGAAAGATGCTTAATCAATATTACAAAAGTCTAGATTATTTAAAATATTTTACAATATCAAAATGATGGAAAGCTGTCACTTAAAAACTTGGATATTAAATCTGAGGAGGGGAACATGTTACATATAAAAGAAGAATAAAATTTTCCATATCTATGATATTTTTAAGCATGTGAGGATTGTGAATTTGGGGTATAGTTATTCAATTTACCAAAAGTAAGTTTGAATTTTAATCCCATAAATTATGGAAAAAGAGCAATGAAAACAAAGCAAAACCCAGTTGAAGTAGATGAATAAGACTTAAGATGTCCAGATAAGAAAAGGGAAAATATATGTATATGAGAAATACTACATAAAATATGCTTAATGTTTTTGAAATCAAAATAGCCAGATTTGATCTCTCCAAGTGTAATATTTCTGTCTAATTCAACAGTGCAAAATCGTGATTCATGTCAAAGACTGAAAAGTTCAAACATAGCATTTGTCATCAACCATTTCAAATAGTGCATAAATATACTGTTTGGTGGGACAATCCACAAATATCTGTATGCTTGACAATTTTCTTTTCCTAGTAAGTAGTTATAAAGATCAGATCCTTAAATAAATTCTAGTGAAAATTACAATTCAGTCAAGAGAAGGAAGACTACTGTATGTGTGACCATATAAATACACTTTAAAAATCCTTCTTCCCTAAAGATAATACTTTGTGGTTTTTTTTTTAAGTAAAAACCAGGCTGAGAGGATAGTTGAGTCAGTAAAGTGGTTGCCTGTCCCTGAAATACACACAAAAAGCTCAGCATAATGAGTTAGGTTTAATTATCATCTTGTAAAGTTTGATCATACATATCTTGTTTTTTTATTGAAAATACACCATAAAATTTTCCAAATAAACATATAAATAAATATTTAAAAGAAATAGCTGTGTGTGGGGATGACTGCAGAAATGGCTGAGAATTTTAAAGAACTTATTTCTCTTAGAGAGGATTTGAACTCAGTTTTCACAAATTCTTGTAACTCCAGTTCCACAACATCTAGCACCTTCTTATGGTCTCTGTGGGTACCTGCACACAAATGACATACACTAACACAGACATACACATACTTATACAGGTAACAGAGAGTACAATACTCATATCTTCACATATCCCAATCAATAGAAAATGATGCTTTAATTTGCTTATCAATATGATAGTGGTTCTTTGTGCTTCATTACCTCATGATTTTCAACATTGTTTAATCCATTTTTTGACAATTTTCATTTATTTGCTGCTTTGGAAGTTGTCTATTCATTTCTTTGCCCATTTTCTGCTCGATAATTTGTCTTTTTAAATATATGAGACCTTTATTATAGACATAAACCTTTCTTTCTGAAAGCTGTGGGACAATACTTTTGCTTCACAGTTCTACTCATTATTCACTTTAATTGTAATCTTCCATAAGATTTGCAAAGTTAAATTAAAATATGATTCTTCTACAAATTTTAGATACACCATCTTATTTAAGAAAACTTTCTTTACTCCTACATTATAACATTAGCCTGTTTAATATTCTTTCAGACTTTTAATTATCTTATGTTTTAATAATTATGTCTCCATCTGTCTGTGATTTTTTTTTTCAGTTAAGACAGGGTGAATTTTCATTTTCTTCAGATAGAGAGCTAGTTGTGCCAAATTCTTTTGACAAATAATCCATCATTTTCTCAGTAAGCTGAAAACTGTGTTAAGATGCATAGAATCTTTATACATGTGAGACTGTATTTCAAGTTTTGATATCTATAGCAATATCACCAATGTCCACTGAATGCTTCCCTGAGATAAAATCTGAAATCCATTTGAAGCCTCTAATTTCCTTATACCTCTCTCCACTGACATTGCCTTTCTCCATTGGCATAGCCTTTCTCCAGCACACCTCCATGCCACTGTGTCTCCGAACTTTTGGATGTGGAATAAGTGTTCTCCCTCCTTATTGCTGCATCAGCACTGTCTTCCCCTTTTCTTACCAATATTCTGCAGCTTTATCTCTTGAGTCACTAGCTTTTGCAACCTCTTTTCCATTGTTTGAAGGGTCAGTCACTAACCCTAGGACACATTTTCCAATTTTCAGCTTCTTGATCATTATTTCTAACTCACCAAGGCCTTTCTTCCTCCACCATCCTTTATCCATGTACAAAAAGTTCTTTGGTCTAAGTCACCAACAATTCCCACAAATCTAAATTCAATAGCTAATTTGTAGTTTTATCTTATTTTATCTACCATCTGAAGCTGACATGTTGGTCACTGTGGTGGTTTGAATGAGAATGTCTCCATAGCTCCATGCATTTGAACATTTTGTCCCCAGTTTGTGGCACTGTTTGTTTTTTTTTTGGGGGGGGGCGACGATTAGGAGATGTGGCCATGCTGAAGGAAGTATATCACTAGGGGTGGGCTTTAAGAGTTCTTAATCCTTTTGGGATTTCCAGTCCCTCTCTGCTTCCTCTGCCTGCTTGAGAATGTGAACACTTAGCTTTATGCTCCTGCTCCAACTGCCTCTTGACACCACACCTCCACAACTCTGATCTGTCTAAAACTTCAGTGGAACTTCAGCTAAATAAACTTTTCATCCTATAAGTTCGCTTGGTCATATTTTTTTTTGTTTTTTGTTTTGTTTTGTTTTGTTTTGTTTTGGGGAGCTTTTTTTTATCACAGCAACAGAGAAGGAATTGATACAGAAATTGGTGCCAGAAACTGGACTGTTGGCTGTGAAGAGTTTAATCATGGGGTTTTGGAGGAATATGGAGAATTTTGGAAGTTTGGACTAGAAAAGCACTTGATTGCTATAAGCAACACTTAACAGACCATTATACTAGGCACCTGGAAGAAAGTAGCACTGAGAACAATATAGTCCCAGAAGGAAATGAGGACATAAGCAACAACTGGGATATTTCAGCAAAGAGTTGTTTGGAGTCTGCCTATAGCCTAAGAGCTTCCTGAGGCTTAGTTGAAAAATAATGAACTAATGGAGGAAATTTCAGGACAGCAAATGTAGAAATCATGGTCTAGGATGTATGTCACTGGAGAAGGACTTTGAGTTCAGAGCCTTGCTCCACTTTCACTGTTCCCTATCCAACATATTTTTGGTTGAATATGTGAGCTCTCAGGTTCTTGCTCTTGCTGTCATGCCTGACTACAAACATGTTTCTTTGCCATGATGGACTCATATCTCTAAAACCATGAGCTAAAATAAACTTATCCTTCTATGAGTTGCTTCTGGTCATGTTGCTTTATAACAACCGAAGAGGAACTAATACTATGAATTTCATTCATAAATTTCATTCTAAATGAGAAACCCAGTCCTTCTCTGTCAAACTCATGACACCTATATCTAATTTTCTTCTCAACATCATGATTTGTATTTAAAATATATCTAAAATTTGCCATTTATGTATCAGGATTTCAAGAAATAGAAACCTCACAAGCTATTATAAGTCAATAAGGACTTATTATAGGTACTAAATTGAATTTACAGTTATTGGAATTGCTACATAGCCATACTAACCTCCTTTCTTCAGCATACATTAAAGGAACTACACTGAATTTGACCTGTGCCTGCAGTACTCATTACCCAAATATCAACTTGATTAACACTTCGCTCTAGTGTGTGTATAAATCTTCCCTTCCTTCACCAATGTACTTAAAATTGTACCTTGTCCCTCTATGACATTGATCATTCCTTCCTTTCTTTTTCTCCATAGCACTTAGATTATCATAGCACAAGTCTATTTAACTTCTTATGACTGCATATTTATTAGTTTTTATTTTATGTGTATGAATGTTTTGCCTGCATATATGCAAGTGCACTAGATTGTGCAGTGCTTACAGAGTCCATAAGAGGGTATCAGATCCCCTGGGACTGGAATTACAAACAATTATTATCTGCCATGTGGGTGCTGGGAACTGAAATCCAGTCTTCCACAAGAGCAGCCAGTGCTCTTAACAGCCAAACCATCTCTCTAGTCCCTCCTGTTGCTTTCAACTTTTTTTTTTTGCTTATTATGTATTCTGCTACTAAAGGGCCAATATAGGGTGGGAGATTAGCTCTAGGAGGGATGAGTCAACAGGTCTTCCCTCCTCCAAAATCAGACATAAAGAACAATACATGAGTCTGCTCAGAGCCCTGAAACAAGACTTAAAGATACTGGTGTTCAAGATATAATGATGGAGATAGTGGTATTAGCCATTCACAGAAGTACTCAGTCAGGAATCCCGAAAGAGAATACAAAGAATGCTAAACACTAGTGATCAACTCCAGTAGTGTCCACCTTCAGGTACTTCCTTGCTAGGGGACCATATGCAGAATATTGCTACTCTTTCTTCCAGTAAACTTTTCAACTTTGAGGGTACCGAAATGCTTATATACATCCTTGAATCTTATAATCTCATAACAGGCTGAATTCTATTTTACAAGTCTAAAAATGGACTTGTAAAAAGACCACACACATCTACTGGAAGTGCCCACCCTAGAGGTGGCAAAAGGGATGGAATAATGGGAAGAGGATAAACATAACCTCCATGATTCTACAATCAGGCCACTGCTACTGGGCTCAGCCTTCTCTTTTATAGAGTGCATTTTTACTTTCCTGCTTTCTTGTTTGCTCTAACTAAATTATTGGCTACTTACTCTGCTACTGTATCTCATCTGAATTATTTTCCTTCAGGAGCATAAGAACTAAGACTTTTGCTGGTATTGAGACCATGGAAAAGTAGAGACCTCCATATAATATCTAGCTTCAAGAATAAAGAACATCTCTCTCTCTCAAAGGGTAGAATACATCTTCTTAGTGGAATGATTTCATGTACAGATTAGGTAATTGTCACATGTTCAATAAATACTGGTCAGATAGATGAATGAATGAAGTAGTTTCCCATGGTTTGTTATAATATCTGGCAAGGTAGGTTCTTGTATTCAAGAAACTTTCTTTGGCCGTTGCCTGTTATTACTTTCCTTTTTAAAATTTGAATTTGCATAGCACATGGTTTCCTTGCACAGATGAACTGGACCCATGAGGCTGCCTAGGTATGTATATTATCATGCATTGCTGCCTCTTTATGTTTATTTGTGTTTATTTATATTTGTTGGCATATCTGCAAACCTGTGAGGGTCTCAAGAAGCAGAAATCCTCTGTTAGTGAGAAAGAGATAAAACAAGCGATGTATCAGCTTCCTGGTGAGATGCCTAGATACAGTCTCTAGATTACATATAGTTTCCCCTTTCACACATAGGGAAAAAGGAGTCAGGCCATTTCTCATCTTCTTTAATGCCTGTTGGAGATAAACAATGGGTGTTTCTTCCTATCTTGTCCTCAGGAAATGTCAAAGCAACAACAGCCTTCTGAAAGAAAACTCATGGGAAAGATCAAAAGACACAATCACCCATTTGACTAGAATGAGATACACTAGCATAGGGAAAAGACAAAATCACATGAAAATCAGAAAAAAAGTGTTCAAAGATAGGTAAATCATTTTATATATTTTTGTGATATATAAGGGCAGATAGTCCTGCTCCCAGGAGACATCAGAAAAGTGACACCTTTCAGAGTATGTGGCATATTAGGAAAACTAAACCTTAATAAAGAGTTTCATTGATTTTCTTCTCCAAAGTGTTATGTAGATGGACAACAGAGATTCCTATAAGCTGAAACATGAAGAAAATAAATGGAAAAGTGGTACTCAAAATGACTTCTGATTTTAAAATTATCGATATTAACCATGCTATGTTTTGAAAGAGTCCCTCAAAGATTATGTGTTGGAAATGTTATTATCAATGTAATACTGTTGAGATCTGGACCTTTAAAAGATGATTGGGTCCTGAGGCTTCTACCTCCATGAGCACATCAATGTCATTAACATGAAAGTGGGTTTATTACTGTGAGAGTAAAGTAGCTATATAAAAAGTTCTTCCCATCTTGATCTCCTAGGCTCCCTTGCCCTCTTACCTTTTGCCATGGCACCTCTCAGCAAGAAGGCCTATTCTGGATGTCAGCCTCTCCATCTTAAACTTTTATCTGCCATACTGTAGCATATCTTGGCTATCTCATCTAAGTCACTGTGTACATATAGAGTTAATTTTTAATTGACATGGGTTACCCCCTTCAGAATTTAGACAAAGCAAAGAAAGAAACCCTGGATTGATCAACAATGTTTCTTTTATAACTTAGAGATTATAACTTTAAAGTAGAAATTAGGTTGGTTTAGAAAATGAAGACGAAGGGCACCATTGCTCTGTTTGTAGACTGAAGTACAGTCTCACTGCATTCATTTTTCCGTTCTCATAATTTCATCTATATTTTGAGCATTTTCAGATACTACATAAATTCATGTAGTGTTATGTCAATGGTTCTGGAATTTTCTAATCATTACAATTTATGTGCTTATCTTCATAATACCTAAAATTATTTTCAGTCTCTCCCACCATTTTCTTTTTCAAATGCAATCCCTCCACGTATTATTAAATTCTTCAGGAAAGCTTTCTCCAGGGTACAAGTCTGAGTTCACTGCAACTGCAGTAAGTATATATAACATTAAAATAATAATAGGAAATATTTGAAAAACTTACCTACTAGAAGGGGTAATAGGAAATGGAAAAAAGCATCCAATGTGCAAAGCAAATAAAACACAGCAATCACTCACTGGCCTGTTTAAAAGGTATTTCAAGAATTTGGTAATATACTGCAAGCTGTTTTAAAATAAGCACAAAGCAAGCTTATAAATATCATCTTACATGTCCTTTTGTCAAAGACAAACCTGAGGGACCAAAGTGTCAAGTTGTCAAATCCAGGGAAAGTCATCAATCACTTGCAAAATTAATGACTTTCCAATTTCCCATATTCCCCATTTTCACCTATAGAAATTCTGCTATTTTAACTTTTTCTGCATCCCTTAAAAATGATGAATCACTGAATCCTTCACTTCAGGCTATGTGTATGTCCAATAGATGGAGTTATTTCTAATACAGTATCAGCTCCATCCATACTTTCAGGAGAATCGCAAACAGCATAAACCAAGATGAGGAGACAAATTGACATCTAAATTACCACACCTGGGTGTGAAATGTTAAGGTTAATTGAAGATGTTAGGGAGAAATAAAAATCATTATAACTTAGTAATGAGGAAAATTTACATAAGATAATATAGGAGTTCATTTTATCCAAAAATTGTTAACTTTTTAAACAAAAGAATCGACATTTGCACCTTTTGTTTATTAATATTGATTTCATATTTATGCCTTTGAACTGAAGATGTGATTCATTCTCAAAATATTTGATTTGCCTATCCCTGCATTCAGATAGAATTTTCTTCATTTTAAAAAATCAAATAGCATAAAAGTAGAATTCTGGATTTTTTGCTAGTAGAAAAAAATGTTCACATAAATCCTGATTCCTGCTCCCAATGGTCTCCTATTACAGCTATAATTAACAGATATTATGCATCTGGCATGTGTAACCTGCAGATGTTAATGCTTTATACTAATGATGTCAGCAATTTTCCTGTTAATTTGTATTTTACAAGTGCAGTTAAATGACCTAAATATCCTCAGCACTTCCACATAAGTTTTGCTCTGCATACTAACACGGAGCAGTCAGGAATAGAAACCTGCCTGCTGGCAATGGACTTGGCACATAACAAACCAAGTTAACAACAGAGGAGCATATTCCTGGCCCATCACCCAGATGGATGTATCCACCTTACGTTCTGCAGCACTCACATGATGATTGGGATAATTCCTAGTGGATATTTATGAGGAAAGTAATGAATATTATATGACTTTTTTAAATTTTTAAAAACATAGCTATATTTCTTTTGAGACACACAGAACGTAAACATAATACTTGGTATGCATTCACAGTTATTTGCCCGTGTACTCAAATTGTATTTTCTCAAGAAATTGGACAAATGCTTCTGCTATGACACCTTTCCTAAGGTGCAACCACCTCCAGCATTTTAACAGAGGGAAATTGCCACATACCATTACAATATAGAGCCTCCAGCACCCATCTCCTTGCTATTTTGAAAATAATCAATGATTTGGTTGCATGAAGAAACTTTTCTGTGCATATGAGTATGTGTTTGGACCACGGAAATTAATTTTTTCATTGGTTATATAAGTGACTACTTTGAAAACTGTGAAATTCAATCGAGTCATATCTATGCAGGTCTTGTAATATCATGGGAAGTTTCATAATATTTTTTCACCCAAGGTATTAGTATACTGTAATCTATTAAAAGTCAACCATACTCAAGCTCTGCAGAGGAAATGTAGTTAGATACATAGCTTGGGCTTCCATGATATTAGTCCAAAAGCTTACTGACAAATTACGTGAACAATTTCTACATGAGTCCATGTGTATACCTAGTACATGTGTAAAGACTACATAACAAGAAACAGTGCCAGACAGGAGAAACCTTCCTCTGAATTGTTGGCCAGGGTAGTCAAACAGACTTCCAAATTTACACAAGCTATTGCTACAGCCTTTGATTGCCTCCCAGAACTTGAAGATGAGACTCTATTGCAGAAGACAAAACATGCTTAGGAGACAGAATTTGCAGAATGGAGCTAGAACTGACCTGGAAGCCACCTCCCTAAAGGCTAGCTTTCGTAGTTTCAGACAGAATTACAGAAGCTGCTAAGGGAGAACATCAATCAATAGTCCAACTACAGGTTTAAGGTCCAATAACCACAACAATGACTGGGACAGCAAAGGACACTGGTACATACAGTAGTGGCACTTTTATCTTGGAAATAATCAACAGCCTCTTAATTGGACTTAAAGCTCACCCAATGGGAGGAAACTTATGTGTGGCCAAATACACAGGGCTCAAGAAGTCATAGATCTTAAAGAAATCCACAAGGCTGTCACATCCCTAGATAAATGTAATTTCTTACTATGTGCAAAATATGGATCCCTATATTTACAGACAAGTATCCTAATCATTACTCATCAAAGAAGCTTCTTTTGCAACAGACAGAGATTATTACAGAGTACCACAACTGATCATACACAGAGATTGTTCGAATTGCCCAAGCCTAAGCAGCACATCTAAGATGCAACCACCACACCTAAGTCTCACACAACATAGAACACAGGGTAAAGAGAACACTAATGTATCTCTCAATTCTCATCAATGAAGTTCCCTCATGCAACATAGAGACAGAAACACAAAAAGTCACAAATTGCCAAAGCATAGAGAAGAAGAGTCTGCAGAGCATGGGTCCTTGGACAGGAATCATATTAAACTCCACCCACCCAGGGTTCAGGGACCATTGTGGAAGAGTTGGAGGGAAAGACGTAAGATTTGGGAAGGAAGTGTATGGCTATATGGAAATAGAGTCCTACAGGTTCCTGGGACCTTGCTAATATGAACCTACAGCAATGGTGTTAGTATGCACAAGACCCATTCAAACTCAGTCAGACAAATACCCAGTGATTGTAGTTGGGTGAGAATGAGCTGATTTTCTTAAGGGGAGGGAGTCTGAATGGGCTGACTAGATCCCAGTGGATGGACTTGCACTGAAGGATATCTGGGGACACTAGCATGACATGATCGGCCTTGACACAGATGACAGAATGTACGCATTCCAATAATGGGTCTGTGGGAGGGTGCCAAAGGGAGGAGGGAGTATAGAGATGATATACAAAATACACAAAGATTCAATTAAAAAATAGAATAATGAACTGACCAGATATCATAAGACAAAGTCACCTGTCTTTGATCTACATGATCAAAGCTAAATGATACTGTAGATCTTAGCCACATGCCTTTACTGTGCAAACAACCAGAGAATATGTCACGTCCCTGTTTTATTAATAGTTACACTAAATTTTTAATGTCTGGTAAAAGTATGTCAAGGACATTTGAAAAAAATTCTTCATTCAGATGCATATTTATGTATATTGCTTTCTTCCCCATTTTCAGTATTACCTTTTACCTTTCCATAAGAAATTCATTTATTGCTCAATTTAGATAAACACTCTGTTCAGTAAATATGCATTTCTTCTCTTCACAAAGACAATCACTTTATTGGATCTACCTTTGGTTATGGAAACCCATGGCTAATCAGGTATGGTGTGTTTCATTGGAACCTCTTGGTTAGTAGGTTGCTGGAAACTGAAAATGATTGCACTCAGAAAGAAACATAACTATCAAAAACTGTCAAAATGTGACAAAAGAACTGACTATTATATTCTGAGGAATTGAGTAATAATGTCACCACATAGAAAAGAATAAAACTAATAAAACTAGTGATTTATAAAGTCAGTAATATGAGTTCTTATAGAGAGTACCTGCCTTCAGATTACATTAGACTGTAGTATGGATAAAAGAAACAAACCTTAATATCAGTTCTATCACAGATGTTGTTTAACTGTATGGTCTCAACAGAGGACTGTCGAACTTTCACATTATTAATTAGTTTATTTATTTGTGTGTTATGAATGTTTTTAATGTATATATGTATATGTACAATTTATGTGCAGTGTCTATGGAAGACAGAAGAAGGTGTTGGATCCCATGGAACTGGAATTAAAAAATGTTGTGAGCAACCAGGTGGTTGCTGGGAACCACACCTGGGTCCTCTGCAAGAACAATAAATAGTCTTAACCACTGCAGTATTTTCAACCTCGAATCTCATTTTAAATCTTCCTCTGTAAAATGAAAAGGACCTAATAATGTTTGTATCACCTATTTCTTTTTGTTCATGTGTGTGAAAATAAATTCATGAATACATACATATGAGCTGAGCCCATAATTTTATTGTGTTATAATTGCTTAATAGATTATATAATACAAAAATACAAAATACATCATTTTTTCTTATTTTAGCATTTCTTTTTCTCAGAATTAATTTAAAAGTCTCACTCATGCCAATTGTCTCTTTCTCATATATTTTACGACTATACCTCATGCTCTGAAATCCTGCATTTTTTTATATCAAGAGGTTAAGATGGGTAAGAAATACGTCAAACTGAAATTCTCACAGTTACAATGAGGTCTTAAGGTTAAAAATATAACTCATAGATTAACTGGACCAGGTGTGTCAATAAAATGACTCATGCATTATACAGTAAGTTTTAACAAGACAAAAGAAAAGTCTAAATCTCTGCCAGTCTGGAATATTATCAGATGTGTAAGAATCATGTCCTAAGAAATCAGATATTTTCTAACAGTCTTCAAATGTGGGTTACTGCTCTTTGAAGCTCTTGTTAAAGAAGTGATGCCAAGAGCTGTTGGGCAGAACAGAATTCTCAGCTATGGTTGCAAAGAAAAACTGAAAAATTGTCTACTATCTAAGCTCAAAGACATATGATGTATATTGCTTCCTATAGACTGTAATCTTTATTTTTCTTTTTGAGTTTTATGCATAGTTGTGACCTCTTTGAAATAGTGTGATAGTTTCTAAACATAGAGAAGTGATTGATTAATCATTCAAACTGAGCAAGTTATATTTTAAATCTAAAATTTTGTTGTTGAATGTAATTTAAGAAGTAAAAGTTATAGCTAAGAAATGGAAACAACCTAAATGTCCCTCAACAGACAAATGGATAATGAAAATGTGGTACATTACACAGTGGTGTTCTACTCAGCAGTAAGATACAATTATGAAATTTGCAGGGTGGTGATAGAGACTGTTATATTAATTAAAGTAACAGAAACTCAGAAAAACAAATGATATATTCTCTCTCATACATAAATCATATCACCAGTTCCTTATATGTGTGTATATGTCTTGATTTGAGACCAGGAGCCAGGAAAATGGAAAGGAAACATGGAGATAAAGGAAGAGAAAGACAATGAAAGAGGGAGACAGTATGGAACAGATGTTACCAGGGCAGGAGATATGAAAAGTGGGAACATTTGGCTGAGACTAGAGGAAGAGGAGGGAGGGACATGTAGGGGACCATGAGGGGGTGGAACTCAGCAGAGGGGGTATGGTAGAAGGGGGTATTATGGGCATAAAGGAGGGGGAAATAGGGATGCTTGGACTGAAGAATGAAGAAGGAAGTTGGATATGGGGAGAGAGAGGAGACATTAATGGAACATGGGAAGCCAGAAGGAAATGTGATGGCTCAGGACTTTCTTGAGAAACATATATATGGTGTCTGAACATTAATGCATATTTATATCTGGGGCCTGCATGACAAGGAACACAGTGCCAGACAAGAGAGACCTCCCTTTGAGTTGTTGATCAGAGTACACAAAGAGACTCTGAAAATAATACAGGCTGTTGCCAGAGCCCTTGGTTATCTCCCAGAACTTAAAAATAAGGCCCTAATATTGAAGACAGGACATAATTCAGACACAGGACTTGGAGAAATGGAGCAGGAACTGACCTGGAAGTCTTCTCCATGAAGAATAGCTCTCATGTGTCTAGAAGGTGCTATGGAAGCTGCTAAGGGTGAAAATGACTCAATGGTCCAAACCAGCTCTAACAATAATGACCAATAGCTAACTATCTCTATTGGTACAATACTTGCACTGGTATAGGGGAGGTAATCAACAGCTGTCTAATTGGACTCAAAACCCTCTCAGTGTGAAGGAATTCAGGGGTGGCAATGTAAACACTGCCACATAAACGTGGCTGGAGAAGTCATAGATCTTAGAAAGAACCTTATTTCTATCACATCTCTTAATCAAAATTTAGACCCCCTTTTCTCCACCCATGCCCCCAGGAAACTCCCTTACCAGACCTCATGCATTCTATAATATATGTTAAGTCCTATCCAGTCAAGCATTTGTACTCTGGTGTCCTTTGGCCCACTTGCTCTATCATGCTGGGTTTTTGTCTTGTGTGAGTTTGTGCAGGTTTTGTGCATGCTGTCACACTCTCTATGAGTTCATATAAGTACCTGCCCCTTTGTGTTTGGAAAACACCATTCCTTTGCAGTTATCCATCTCCTATGGCTTTTATAATCTCCTCAGTTGCCCTTTTTGCAATTATTGCTGGTCTTTAGTAGGAGACAGTGTGATGTAGTTGTCTCATTTAGGACTGAACACTGCAATATCCTATTCTTTGCATGTTGGTCAGTTTTGGGTTTCCTGTTAATCACCAAATGCTATAAAAAGCTTCTCTGATGAAGGTTGTGACCTGATAACAATGTAGATATGGGCTCCATATTATGAAGTGGGCTTTATTAAGTTGCATTAGAAAGTGGTTGGTTACTCCCATAAGTTTCATGCCAGTATTACACTGTTGGAAATATCTTGCCAATAGAGACATTATCTTGTCTCACAGGATTCACAGCTGGTTATAGCTGGTGACTGCTTTTCTCTTTAGGGAATATGTGTAGCAATTGGCAGCACTATGAAAGCCAGGCAGTAGAGATGAAGCTTCAAGGTCAATACCTGTTTGATTTTTCCATGCTTGTTCTGTGATTCTTGTATGTAGTATCTTCAGCACTGGGGTCTTACAGTCACAATCTTGAAGGTAACCAAAGAGAAATGACAATAGCCAGTATGTTTTTCCATGTAAAGAACCTCACTGTCAAACAATTTAAAAAGAGGTTTTGTGTGTGTGTGTGTGTGTGTGTGTGTGTGTGTGTGTGTTCTACAGTAATAGGTTTCCATATTTTTTCAAATGGTCTTGTATATCAGTTAACCCTCCCTATATTCCTTCATCTACACTGTCCTCCCATTAACGTCAGTTAATCCTTTCTATTGCATGAGCTTTGAATATTTAGATATGTGTGTTTCATTTGGAATATCCATAGAGGTCAGGAAATTGGTAAGGGGCCTTGTGGGGTGAGATTTCAAGGGAAGGACAATAGGAAATAGTGGTATAAGGGAATAAACAAGAATAATGTAACAAAATATAATTTTTATGATATAAATTATTTAGTAATAGTTCAGATTTCATTTGCACCCTAGTCCACATTCAGCATTTTCTTTTGAATTAGTTTTTTGAGATACAAATTTCCTATGCAGTTCTGAGTGACCTGGAAATCCATAAGTAACCCAAGCTCATTTCAAACTCATAGCCTCCTGCCCTACACTCAGAAGTGCTATGATTACAGGCATGTGGCACCATATACAATTCAAGTATATTTTTGCAAATATTTCATGTTATGTTGTATTTTCAGTACTGAGAATGAAACTCAAGATATTGTGCATGCTAGAATATATACGACTGTGCTACATTCTTAGCCCATATTTATTGGAAAAAGGTGTAATATCTATTTTGTTGGGACAAATATTCTGTATCTACCAATTATCCAAGCTCAGCTATGGGGTTGGATTAAATTATCTGCATACATGTTCTTTTATAGAGAATTTATTAATGGTCTGTGTGTTTTTGAAAATGGTCCCTAGCTTATTCAGTATAAATTTTGAATGTTCTTTATATGTCTTTATTATTTTAAACATTTTCATTTAGTATTTTCAAGGTCATTTTATTTGTAATTTGGGAATTGCTACATAGATATGATATAATGTAAATATTATATAATCCTATGTAGTCATACATTATACACTTAATAATATGTTACAGCACCTGGCTCTTTCTCATTGTGGTTGACTTGAACAGATAGTTTATGCTTCTTTTTTAACGGAAATGATTTCAGCATTAGAAGTTCTATTTGGTTATCTCTTTGAGGTTCTTGTGTCATGAATCAGAAATAAGACCTAACAAAGGGGTTTTGTGTTTCCTTTTAGAGAACTTTAAACAAATTTTAATGGTCCTTGTTTTACCTTGTATTAAGGCCTTACAGGATCTAGCCACTATCCTGAATTCTAATGACAGAGTTCTCTTTTATGTATGTTATATGAATGGAGTCATAAAGCATATTCTCTTTTATGTCTGACTTTGCATGTATGTGTATACGTTTTTATGTTTGTGTATGTCTGTTTTTGTGTATGTGTCTGTTTATATGTGCGAACTTTACAACAGAGATGACTCTCTGCAGTTTAACACTGTTGGATTTAATCATTTTCTATTACATTGTCACCTATCCTACAATTTGTCCATTCCAATGTAAAAGATCATTAAAATGACTTTTCATTTGGGACATATATTTTTGAAAACTTATGATCTATAAATTCAGGAACAGATTGTTCTACATAAGTCTCTTTGTCCCCCTCATAATACACACTGGCAGAAGTATATCTGTATCACAGCTTATGCTCATTACTTGAAATTTAATTTTTTGTTTTTAGAGCAACATCTTTGAACTCAATGCTAGATCTTGTGTGTGCATGTATATTCATATGCATATATGTATTTGTGCACACTTATGTTGTATTGAAGCTGGACATTTTATCAGTCTTCCATCCTCAACAATTATTTTCATCATTATGTACTGCCTAAAACTTCCCCTGAATCTTTTCACTGGCCAAGTGGATATGCTTGCTACCACCTTGCTTTGATAATAGCATGAAACAGTATTATAACAATGATTCCACATCTGCAATTATCTTGACACATGCTATTTTCTCTATGGATTGTAAATCCCTTGAATACATAAGCGTTGAGTTCTTTTCCATAACATTTCAAAGGCCTGTCTTAAAATCGTAGGTATAATGACGAATATACTGAAAGGATATATTTCCCCCAGTTTTTCAATAACATGCTATTTTCCAGCATTTAAAGGTCACATCATGTAGAAAATTATTCTAATAAAATAAATCTTACAAGCACCTTTTCTTATACTATAAACTTATGTATTATATATATATATATATATATACACACACACACACACACACACACACAAATGTGTCTACACTTACTGACAGTTATCACCATAAAGACATTTGCCAGAAGTTGTCATATCAATATTATATTTGTAAGCTTGAATTCTCTGAGTATGAACAGTCAGTGAAGTATTAACTCCACAAATTAATTGGTGAATTTCATAAATAAGTTATGAAAACTGGCTAATTTATGTCAACCCTTCTGTAGGGTCTGGCCCCCACTGCATTCCCTTCTCTCTTAGTGCTAGGCTCTTGGCCAAGAGTGAGTTGGATCTTCTCGATTGCAAAGCTCAAGTAAACAACTTGACCTTTAAGCTAGCCCAACTGCAACTTCCTCAGTTTACATCAGAAGTGCATCATGTGGCTGGATGTCTCCTGAGAACCTGAACTTTTAACCTCCTGCAAAGCCCAGCCTCAGGGTATATAAGGCTTGCTGCCTCTCAATAAAGTCAGTCATTCTCCTTTCCTCCTACCTAGTGTGTGTGTCTGTGTCTCTGTCTTATGTGTGTCATTCGATCCGCAGCCCTCCACCAATCCGGACTCGGTCAACGAACATAGCCAGGGTGCTACACCTTCTGCTTTTACTTTGAAAACACTGTTAATTTCAAAACTCAACTTGTGGAGATAAGCCACAGAAGAAAAACAATAGATCTTAAAATTATAGGACAACTGTTTACCTAAATGAAATATGCTCTATCATATATGCTTTTAAGTTTCTCGCAATAAATTTTAGGGAGGAAGTGGCAATGTGATTTCTTAAAACCTACTCTGATTTTATTATACAATCAGATCTTGTGGAAAATAAAATAATGAAATATGTATATATCAATTAAAATAATACTGTACATTCCAACAATGCCAGCAAACTAAAACAAATTAGCTACAAATCCTTTTTGAATTATATATACTTTTATTTTATGTGTATGAGTGTTTTGTCTGCATGCATGTAACTGCACCCTTGTATGCAGACACCTCCTCTTAGAAATGGAAAATACTATGCAAATGCTAATACTATATCATAGTCGTGAATCTTCAATAACTAAAAGTTATTAAAATTTTTCCATATAAAGAAATGATGATAATGTACATATTAATTTATGCTGATGCATGCACTAATGATGATAATAAACATAACATAACCATATATGTAGTAAAGCACAAACATTTTTTCTAAGGGACGTTATCAGTTAAGAAATCATGGAAATCTGAAGTCACTATTAGAAATTTCTCTGTATGGTTGCAATTAGAAATCAAGTACCTAGAAGGTAAATTACTATTTTCCCAAACTATTTTAATATACTTGGGGAATGAGTTGCTTGCATTATCTGATTACAAACTGCACAAGGACAGGAATCATGGTTGGTTTCTTTACTACTCAGTTGCCAGCACCTAAAACATAATGTATAGCATATATACATGCTGAATGGGTTTAAGAAGAAATTCCAAAAAAAATTACAGAAGTTAGAAAAAGTCATCTCAATTCATAGTAGTCTTTAATGAAAGAGTGCAAAAGTGCTGTGTGATGACAGAAAACTTGAATTACTGAATTGAGAAGATGCTTACTTACTTGACATTTTATTGGTCAGTGTTTCATGGACAGCTCACCCAACTCTGAGAGCACTATGTCAAATGATTTTATCATTTCCAATTCACAGATGCAAAGGAAAATTGTGCCATGGACTTTTTATTAAAAAGACTAAAATCCAGATGTTTTTTCCTAAATTAGTAACTTTAGCCTTATGTATCTATACACTCCTGTAAGCATTTGTAATTTACACAGGGCCTTTTCAACATGTCTTCACATATCTTAAGAGTCATAGCCTACAAAGTAAGCTGTCAGAAGCCACACTTTGTGCCTGTCTCCTCATGTGTATGCAGAGTATAAAGGCAGGATGTTTAATGGCCATTGTCATGTAGAACCTTGAAAGCAGTTCTTTTGTGTTGACTACCTTTCCATAAGCATGAAGAGAATGTTGAGAGAAGGAAAAAGCTGAGATAAATCCCTCGAAAACCAAAAGAAAGATGGGGAAACTCCTGCTGCATGAACGATTAGGCAAAGACATTTCAACTACCCAGGTATAATCTACAATTTTCCGAAGTTTCAATAAGCCCTTTGCGTGTCTACAACATCTTTCTGCCATTTGCCAAGGAAGTTTTCCTACATCTGCATTTCAGAATTATCCAGGAAATGTATCCTTTTTTTCCTAGATCCCGAAGGCTATTACCTACTTGAGGCACTGGTTTCGTTGCTTTATAATAGACTGAAATACCCAACATTGGAATTCTATGAAACATTTTTATTCCTATGATGCTAACGTCTGAGGATCTCTTCAACTGGCCTGACAAGTATTAATATTTCCCACAATAAAAATATTTGGGAAGACCTGTTCCAAACATCCCTAAAACTACTCAGTTCTTCAACTTCTGTCACATTATTTCTTGCTTTTGAAGGTGATATAACTAGATATTTTAGAAGAGAGAATACAAACTATGCAGTGTCCTCTGCCACTGGCCTTATATTCATATATACTTCAAACTCTTCTACTACCTTCCATATTATACTATCCACTGTCTTCTCCATGAATGCCTTCCACTTGTTCTTTAACCTCATCCCTTTAAGGGATTCCCATACCTTACATAAGCAATTATAAATTCCATTTTGTACATTTAGTATCTTCATATGGATTTTCCAACATACTTCATCATGCTTAAATCTCCACCATTAAATCGCATATATATATATATATATATATATATATATATATATATATATCCAACCTCAACAAACACCATAAAACCGTACACCTCATTCTTTCCTATGTTTTCCCTTTTCCTATCCACATACTTTTTTAAGTCCTCTGTACTTATGATCTGTATGCTTCTATTTATCTCTCATTCATCTCCGAGGCTTTCGGCAATATCACAGTTAAGGTGCCAATGACTTCCACCTTGCTGAAAGCCAGTGTACACTCGTGAGTTCTCATATTGCTATATTTCAATGGCATTCACTACCATTTCCACTCTTCTTCAGTGGAAACTCTTTCTTTTTCTGGCTAAAGTGGCTAATTATATTTTCATATTTTCCATTTTTGTCTGTTTTTCACCCTTTCTGTGGCAGATGCACCATCCTCAAAAAGGGCACATCTGGATTTGTTATATGATCATTTGCTCCCTCATTCAAAGATGCAGTCACTTAAAACTGTTGGTTTCATTATCACCAATAAATAGATGGCACTCAGTTTACCATCCTGGCATAGATTGCTTAAGTAGCAAATTTGAATTTCTGATTGTATTTATTTGTTTATTTTACCTAGCATCTCTTCTTCAATTTCTGAAAAATGCTTCGGAATCGATACATTTAGAATTAGCTTACAAATTTGCATCACAAAGGGACTTTAGCTATTTCCACTGTTCCAAGGTTCCAATAAGAGTACTTTGACCATCCTACTTTTATAAGGCAGATATTCAGGATTTGGAACCTCACCCTTCTACATTATTAATTTTCATACCAAATCATCACCAACAAACACATCTCATTTCATCTTTACCACCATTGTTCTAATCAAAGTTGACACCACAGCTCCTGTACACTATCGCTGTAACTTCCCAAGTGTGTTGGTAGGTTTTCTAATCCATTCTCTTCCTCTACTCATGATGGCCTTTAAAAAAAAATGCAGAATAGATTATACTAATCCTTTGCTTAAAACTTTTCAATGATTTTTATTTGGCATTCAATTACAGACAATAATTCTTCATAATCAAATATGATGTAATGAACCTTTTTCACACATACTCTCTTTACTCCAATCACATTCGTATACTCCTTCAAGTCTCTGTATTTCCCCCATCCCAGATCTCTGTTGTTTCTGACACTAACCTGGGACACCACTCACTTCCCTATCTAGATACACTTTGTACCTCTGGTTCATCATCTCTTGTTGATGAATGTCTATCCCTAATAATAAGATAAATAAGTATATGTATATATTAGAGTATTTGTCTTATCTAACACTATATATTTTATCAGTATTTGTTTACTGATTTTTTTTGTGTCCATGGGACCATATGCTAGGAGAGACTATGAAAAATGTGTATCTTGACTACAATTATATCACCATTAGGTTATTACTAGGCATATAGTAGATGTTTAATTAATATTTGTTGAATGAATATTTAAATAAGCCAGAATGGACAAAGTTAGGCAAAGTTAGGGGTTATAACTACTCAAAAATACTGCTTAAAATATATAAGATATTTACATATTTGCTTGATAACAGGCAGGGGCATTACATGCTAAACAAAAACTCTGACATGGTATTAATTGCCAGGAGGTTCTAAAATTCATGCTTTGTAATGTGAAACTGCTTGAATGTATGTTGATCCTTGGTTTTACAGATTAGTTACTGTTGAATTTAAGGGTTTCTTTTTAAGAATTTTATCTCAATCCATTTTCAGCCAAACACATTTTAATTTCCACCTCTAATGAATATTATTTGTTTCCTTTTTGTTGTCCTATTTCATATAAAACTTTTATTTCAGTGTCAAACCCTAGATACTTTCCTTTTTTTCTTTTATTTATTAAGGCTCTCATAGGGATTATCATAGTTTCAGCAGTCAACTTGACACAAACCTACACATACCTGGAAAAAGACACCCTCAAGTGAGGAATTTCCTCAATCAGACTGGCCTGTTGGCATGTCTGGGGCATTTTCTTGATTGAAAAGTAACGTAGAAGAACCAAATTAGTTCACTGTGGGTAATGCCATCCACAGACAGGTAGGCCTGGGATATAATAAGAATAGTGGCTGAGTATTCAGCAAAATTCTTCTATGGTCTGTGCTTCAGTTCCTACTTCTAGGTTCCTTCCTTGAATTCCCTCCATGATGTATATTAATATGTAAGCCAAATAAATCCTTTCCTACACAAGTTAGTTTTGGTGAGTGTTCTATCACAGCATGAGAATACAAATTGGAACACAGAAGAATCTACTTATGAAACATTTGCCCAATGTTTCTTTTGTTTTAGATTTTTCCCTGAGTTCTAGTCTGTTTTCGATATTCCCAAGTTTAATTGATCAAAAATAACAATAATACATAAAACAATAATAATATTAATGGTACCTGGCATGAAGTGAATGTATTTTATTTATATAAGTGAATAAAATTTATATATTTTTATATTAATTATATATTATTTGATAGTTAAAAAATATAAGCTTCCCCTGGAAGTCTAAAGTTGTTAAGATCTTTTTATCTTTAACATAAGAATCTCAATTGTTTTGATTGGGTGTATTAATCACAGTTCTGGACAGGAGCAGGGCCAGTGAAACTAAGCTAAATTATAAAGGAATTCACTATATTTCCTCATGTGATGTGTACTAATCAGACCAATAATGGCCATCTCACACTGAAGAGACAGAGAATCTGGTAGATTTTTTAGTAATCAAAGCTGGATGTCTCAGCAGTTGCCCAATGTAGTGCCCAAGACACTGGAGGATTCCCAGAGAGCTTCTGGTACTTTAGTCTACATTGGAAGTTTGAAGAAGCAGATTCTAATATCAGCAAAGGCATGCATCAGCAACAGGATAGATGAAATTGCCAGAAATTGTGAAGGCAAGCAGGCAAAAACCCAAACTTTGCTGTTTCCGTTCTGTGCTACCAACATTCAGGATGAATCTTCTCAATTCAAATAATCCAATCAAGAAAATCTGTCACAGGAGTGTTCAATGGTCTGGATTTTAGTTGTTTCCAGGCCCAGATAAGTTGATAACCAGTATTAGCAATCACAGTGTGTTTCTAAATTCTTTGTGAGTTTCATTTAGACTGAAACAATAGCAGTGTTTTCAACATGATGTATTTGCTTTTCACAAGTATTTAAAGCACATTTAACAGTGCATCTCTAATTTCTGAATATATTTTATGTTATATATCTGTTTCAGAAGGTTCTGTGTGATAGATATTGCTTCTAGGCAGCTTAATATTTATATCTACTGGACAAAAACAAAAATTCTAAATCTATAACTTCATTTCTTAATTACAAGATTATTAAAATTATTTCATGGCATATCAAAGACAATATTTATCACCTTCCTAATTGTAGTTAAAGTATATGAAGCAATAGCAGATTTTGAAAAAAAAAGCACATATAATTTGATGGAATGTTACTGAGCTGTTACAATGACTTTGATCTTTATGTAGTGACCAAAAATCAGTGTACACCATTTAGATTTTTTTAAGTGTTTTGTTTTTGAAAATATCTGCTCTGGTGCAGTAAAACCATAGGAGAATTCAAAGATGTGCAATTAAATATGAATATAACATCCCTAGTTTTCAATGACAAATCAAAGTGAAACCCAGTGTCTTAACATCACAATTTCAAGTTTGTTGCATTTTTTAAAAATTATTTATTGTATTTATTTTTTTTATGTGGATGAGTGTATTGCCTGCATGTATGTAAGTGCACCATGTGGTGCAATGCCTGTAGAGATCAGAAGAGGGCATCAGATCCCTTGAAACTGGAGTTATAGGCATTGTTACCCACTATGTGGGTGATGGGAACCGAACTCAGTCCTCTGTAAGAGCAGCCAGTGCTACTAACCATTGAACCATCTCTCCAACCCCAAATTTATTGTATTTTTATAAAGAATGTTCACATTTTGCACTCCTTCTGACTCTGGTGATTAGAATCATCGACTTGGTACTACATTTTTAGAAACACATTTTACTTGAAATCCACCTGAAATGAAAATTTAAATGACTTTTTGTGAAATAAAGTTCATGACAAGTATCTTTCTTTATTAGGAAGTATGTATATATTCTGTCAAACAATCATAATCCTTGAGCAGGAAAATATGTGCAAGAAAGATCTACATTTACCTATTCAAGCAGTTTCTAGACTGAGGAGGCATCATTGTTCTCCAAATCCCTAAGGCTGCTGTACTTTTTCACTGAGAGGCACTTTCCCCTTGACCATAAGGTCAAGACAGTAACTTAGATTTGTTGTTGATTCTTTCCAAGGCTTTATCTTTCTTACATTGCTGCTGTTATCACTTATCTACATGGTCCCTTCAAAAAGCACCAAAACTATTTTTTCTTTGGATCCTCTAAAGAAAAATTATTTAACTACAATACCAAATTTATAATTACTATATAATATATATGTATTAAATTAACAGTCTTCTTTACTCTGGGTATTAGTTAGGATACATTGATTGTAAGTTACAAGAAGCAGTTTGATTTAGAGAAAATAAACTGGAGCAATTTATCATGTGGGATGCAAGGATTCTCACAAAAACAAGCACACACAGATACTACACAGACACAGACACAGTCACACACACAAACACACACACACACACACACACACACACACACTACTAAGAATTTGTTTCTGCTTTGTCTCTTTTCTTACTTTGAAACAAAAGAAATGAGGAAATTTATATATTTAATCTGGAGTGAATACAGAGTGGAGTGTAAGAAGACAGTAACAGGTTTAGCACACAGGATGTATAAGAAATTTATACATATACAAATGGAAAAGATCACTACTATCATTAGCCATAGAAGTATAACTGTACTGTTGATTATATGTTAAATATTGATGACTCTTTTGTAGAGCACATTCCCTGAAAGCTCTTTCTTTGGAATTCTGCTCAGAATCCCTCTAACTCCCCACTCTTGTTACTATGTCTCATCTGTACATATCAGGGCACTAGGGCCGATATTAATGTCAACATTTTAACATTTCCAATTTAAGAATGGAAACCTTTACTTAACTTCAATCATACAAATGTCAGATAGTCATTGTTTAGTTATTTCCAGACCTATTTGGTAGCTAACCAAACTGTATGCACATTCTTGAAGTTCAAATGTCAGACATGTTTTGTGTAAATTCAAGTTATCATTTTCCTCAACAAGATGCCTGTGAATTTTCCATATGTTGCGTTTTCAAAGTAAGAGGAAGCGTCTTAAAACTTGCTATTTTATCTGCAGAAAACATGTCACGGAGAGGGTAAGAGCTGAAAGGTAACTCCCTGATTCACTCCAAAATTTTACTCTATATTTTATCATCTTGCTCTGTTGATGTTCCTCTTTACTTTGAGCTACCTGATGGATAAAAGTAAGCCATTCCGTCACATTTTTTACTTCTCTACTGTATATTTATTTTTTAAATGTTTTATGTGCAATGCGTATGATCCAAGTATCTCTTTCACCCTTGTAAGTATTTCTCCTGTTCGACTTCTTCCAATTTATCTTACGCGATTTTCATTCTGATTTTCTGCAAACTTCTCCACCTCATTTGTTTATCAAACACCAATGAGTGACTCCTGCTTCTTAGATCATGTTTAAATTCTTTAGTCGAGCTCATAATTTTGTATATTACCAACATCATATTCCTAATCCACAAGCACGTTCATCACTTTTTGATTCCACTCATTCTGGTCCTCTCAACCTCTCTTATTATCTTAAAACTCATAATTATTCTAACTCAACATATACTATTTGTCCTTTATTATATATTTATGTATGATCATTGTATCAAAATAACCATTTCCTTTCCGTTTTAACCATATTTTCCCTTAGGAAGGTTAACAGAATATATGGTCCATGTATTTCTTTTTACTTTCTTGAATTCAATTGAGAGCAGGTATTCAAAAAGGTCTGTTTATTGTGCTAGGTGAGGGAATGAATAAATAAATAATAAGCTATAGCAAAATGACCATCTTGCTTAAATTTAAAAGATCATGACCAAAGTCTTTATTTTACTATTTATATGACTTCATGAGCGGAAGTGATTTTATTAGGAGTGCTCATTTCCTTATCAGTAAATTTAGAATAAAGAACCCTAATTAATTCACAATGCTGCTGGCTATGGTGAATATAAAATAAAAATTTTGGAAACCATAAACCTGAATTTTAAAAGTCAAATATAGCATTCAGTGTCATTGTGTCTAGTGCTCTTATAGATCAGAGGTACATCAAGTGCAAATGCACGAGCCATTGACTGTACGAAGAAAATAGAAATAAACGAAGATTTGGCTGTCTGTCTGTCTAAGAGCATTGTCTTCTCTAGAGCACAGTTGTTAGTTTTCTATGTCCGCATACTTCATTATAAGAATACAAGATCTAGCAACTTCCCCACGAATCTATTCAAGAATTATTTCCGTTTTGGCAATGTGTCTTCCTGAATAAATCCATATTTTCCATTCCCAAAGGTCAGATGTATTAATGAACATCTGGAAGAAAATTTTGATGGAGACAATACTATACTGGAATAAGTGAGCATTTAATGTTTCCAGGACACATTTCCTATTGTCTGCTCCAAGTCAGATGCCTCTGTCTTATTGAACATGGTATTTCAATTGACAAAAAAATGTTCAAAAATGCAACACAAGTTTAAAGCATGCAATTAAATCAAATGACCAACGGACTTCTGAAAATAAAATTTATATATACATACATATACATATACATGCATGTATATACTTCTCCAAAAATCAGTGCTTAAAATGATGGTGGAAAACATTCATATGGCCTTTAATATATGCCAGACAATATTCTAAGTGCATTAACCAATGAAATGACTACTATTTTTGCCCATAAATTTATAAAAACTGAAACTGAAGGAAAGAAATGTTGTATTTCTATCCAAAGTTATACTTTATTGAGTGGCTCAGTACAATATGAACTCAGTTTCTACTCTTAAAAACTATATGCCTTTCAATGTATGTTACTGAGTTTTTGTGCATTTCATATATTAGATCTTAATCATATTTAGACCCTCTCCCCCATCTGTACACTCCCATATCCCCTACACACAAGATTTCATACACTCTGTTACATATGTTAAAGTCTATCCAGCCAACTATTTGTATCCAGATGTCCTTCAGTGCAAGTTCATCCACTGCTGTCTAATTAGCTTATTCTAGAGTAACTCCCTTAGGCTTAAAAGAACAAAACTCTCTTACTCTTTTGAAAATTGGCACAGGACTTCCTTATTATGAATAGACCACTGCTTATGTAATCAATTCCTTTTTAAAAATATTTTATTGGATATTTGTGCATTTCATTGAATACATCTTAATTATATTTAGAGCTCTATTCTATCTGCACTCCCACATAGCTGCCCCCATTTTATTTCATGCATTCTGTCATATATGTTAAGGCCTATCAAATAACTTTGTGTCCCCACATGTCCCTTAGTGTGAGTTCATCCACTCAGACCTGGTCACCCTATCAATTTTTTAAGAAACATTATGATTAATGTCCCCTTTTTTCTATACTAAACTTTCTATGGGCATTCTGTTTTACACACAAACACATACATACACACACACACACACACACACACACACACACACACATACAAGATACATTACTATGCTTCTGGAATGCAATATTCCAAAACAGTTACAGTTTGAGATGATGGTTTCACATGTATCATCTTAATTAATAAGCAGAGCAAACCCATTATTTGTGTATATATTTTTAAATACTTTATTATTTTATGTGTATGGGTGTATTGCCTGCATGTGTGTAAGTGTGCCCATGTCATGTAATGCCCACAGAGGTCAGAAGAAGGTTTCAAATATTCCCTGGAACTGGAGTTATAGAGAGTTGTTAGCTGCCATGTTGGTGCTGGGAATCAAACCCAGGTCCTCTGTACGTACAGCTAGTGCTCTTACCTGCTGAGCCATTTATACAGTACCGTGTGTATATATTTTTGATTATCTAAATTTTAGAAATACGTTTTCACACTTTCAGGTACAAGGAATTTAGGGGACTGGGGAGCACTGGTTTTACTTGTAGAGGACTCAGGTTTGATTTCAAGCACTCACATGACAGCCATCAACCATCCTTAACTCCAGTTCCAGAGGATCCAACATCCTCTTCTGAATTACATGGGCATTACATGACATAGGTGTACTTACATACATGCATACACTCATACACATACGCTCATATGCGTGAAATAAAATAGAAATTATAAATATTAAATAAGAATTTTGAATCCAGTGAACTATCTGAAGTCGGATTGAAATATGAACTATAGGTCAAATTTTAATCTAAGAAGTCCAAAGTCATAATGGAGAGTTGACCCAAGTGTTAAAAGCAGTAGTTGCTCTTGGAGAGGATCAGAATAGAGTTCCCAACACCCACATGTTGGCTAACAATCATCCTTAACTACAGTTTCAGGGTTTCTGACACCCCTTTCTGACTTCCTTAGTCATTTCACAACATGGTTGCACTTACATCCATGCAGGCAAACACTCATATACATAAAATAAAAATGAAAAAAAATTAAGGAATTCCCAAATCAGATTTTTCACTCATTGACTTCTATT
Source organism: Eospalax fontanierii (assembly GCA_035773235.1). Taxonomy (NCBI): domain Eukaryota; kingdom Metazoa; phylum Chordata; class Mammalia; order Rodentia; family Spalacidae; genus Eospalax; species Eospalax fontanierii. Next base: position 129,467,325 of record CM069525.1, on the reverse strand, counting down.
TCACTGTCTTCCTAGAGCAAATGCTCTTTTGTGATCATGTATAATAAACTGGTTTTGGGCCACAGAGATAGTTTAGCAGTAAATAGAACATGTTGGTCTTCTAACAGACCCAAGTTTGATTCCCAGCACTCAACTGAGTCAGCTCACAACTGCTTTAACTCAAGCTCCAGGGTATCCAATTAAGTCGTCCATCCTCTGCAGGCACCTACTCACACATGGCATACATGCTCCCAGACACACATATGCACATATACTAAATAAAAGTGAATCTTTTTGAAGTGGCTGATTGTCATACTTTTCCTTTGCATCCAGGTTTACTCAGTACAGAAATGAAAAACAAGATAAAGGAAGAGATATCATTTCATTTCAGGCTCTTAAACTGAATGCCTATGTATTCTTGGATTACAGGACATAATTTCAAGAGTAAGGTTTGGTATGCACTGAGGAGGGGTGGAGGCAGAGGGAATCTGAATATGATTGAATACATTGTATGAAATTCTCAAATCAATGAAAAAAATTAAATATATTATCAGACACATTTAATAAATCATATTTCTATGCAGTGGTATAATAATGTAAATATGGCAGGCCAAAACTACCCACAGAAACATTCAAAAGAGAATCATGTGTAGACATTTGTGGGTGTGGCTATATGCCATACCATAATATACAAGTTTCAAGTAAGCACACCTGAATTAAGGTAGTTGAAGGAGATGAAGCACACAAACACACACACACACACACACACACACACACACACACACACACACACACATGCGCACATGAATGTAAGCCTGATAGTTTGTGTTTGTAATCACAGAACTTGGGAGTTGAAAGCAGAAGGAACCGAAGTTTAAAGTCAACCAAGTTCCAAACCAAAGTGGACTAAGTAAGGAGGAACTTGATTTTACAGTGGTGGATTAATCATGTATGAATTTATCACCATTCCACAAATATTCAGGAAACTGACAAAATAAAAGAAGAGCCAAAAAGAATGAGACAATCATAAATAGTAAGGAAGGTCGCTGATGTGCTCGAAGTTAGAAATGGGATGAACCTTCATTCACTAAGCTAACCTGGAACCAGAGCTTACTGAAAGAGTCTGTTAACATTAAGAATCATGAAAGAACCACAATTGTTGACATTCAAAGTCCCTTGTAATTGCCTGACCTTGATGTTTCACTGGCCTTGGATTTTCCTTAATCAGTGGTCTATGAGAGCAATGATATTGCACTAGTTCTTAAAATCAGTAAAAATAATCAGAGGTTTTCCCATCATAAAACTGTTATAACTCTATGAATCAACAATTAGTACCTGGATATTCTGAGAAAAAAGTGGCTGACAAAAAGGAAATCACTTTAGGAAATGTAATTACAAGAATGGTGATAAGGAGTCCTAAGTAGAGAGTAAATGGAAATAGGAGTCAGATGTACAGCAAAGTAGAGGTCTAGCTAGGTGGAAAAGAAGCATCACAAAGACAAAAAAGTGAAACTGGAAGAATATTTAGGTTTTAAGTATAAATTGATACATAGAAGATTTGGGGGAAAATAATAATGAAGAGTAACTCATGAATATGAGGGAAGTTATCAGTTAAAGGCAGTCATAGCACATAAGAGACATGACTATATTACATATGTGAATATCTCATTTTAAATTATTTTATTTATTTGCTTGTTTGTTTGTTTGCTTGCTTGTCTAGGTTTTTGGAGACAAGGTCTCCATATTGTCCCAGCTAGCTTGGAACTGGCTATGTAGACCAGGCTAGTCTTGAACTCAGAGAGATCTACCTGCCTCTACCTCCTGAGTGCTGGAATTAAAGGCATGTACCACCATGCCTGGCCCATTTCTGAAAATTTCTTATAAAGACACAAGCTAATGAACCAAAAACTTTACAGACCCTTGCTGGAGGAAGTACATCACTAAGGGTGGGCTTTGAAGGTTTATAGCGCCCCCTCTCTCTCAGTCTCTGTCTCTTTCTCTCTCTCTCCTCCCCCTCTATTTCTTTGTCTGCTTCCCATTTGTGGATAAAATTGCAATTAGCCTGTTTCTTGTTCCTGAAGGTGAGCCATACCTTTCTTGCCACTGTCATGTCTAGACTTCAGGAACCATAAACCAAAATAAATCCTTTTTCTCTTAATTTTCTTCTGTTCATGGTGTTGCATCACAGCAACAGAAAAGTAACTAGTGCACACTTCAAGCATATAAGCATACCCATATTATTGAGAAATATGGAAACAAACTCCAGAAGAGATAGGGCAAAGATTTAAAACAGTGTTTCCTGTAAAATAAAAGGCTGGAATCTGTAACTAGATATGTGTTGTTTATCGAAGGGTTATAAACACACTGCTGTATTGAAGTGCACATGATACTGGAAATAAATCAAAGGGGAAGATAGCACCTTCCAGAAAGAAAAATATAGCTGCAAAGAATAATGTGTGGGTCTCATAGTTTTAAAATTACCTTAAAAACTATTGGTTTACATCAACAATGAGTCTCCAGTGCTGATTGTCTTCTAGACTTACATTGCATTGTCAAACAATATATCAGGTTCAGACATTATATAAAGATTCAGCCACATTGGCTTGCATTTAGAGTATATGTTCCTTATTTGTATGTAACCCGACATAAGATCTTTTTCAAGAAATTTGGGGCAATTAAATGTATATATTGGAATAAAGATTTTTCCATGAAAAATAAATTTCTGATAGTTTAATTTAGTGCTTCCATTTTGCCTTCCTTGACAACTAGAGAAAAAATGCCAAGAAGTTGTCTCCAGGCAACTACGCAAATACAGCCAGCTGAGAAGCAAATGAAACTAGCAAGTGACAAGATCTGGACATAAACACAGAGAAAGAGATATGGTGAAATGTGCCTAATTGAAGAAATTTTCAAAGTATATGGGAATGAGTGGAGATAACAAAGAGTAAAATATGATTTGGGAGACAACTAGAAAAATTAAAGCTTCAAATAAAAATGGTACTGCGATGAGCAGAACAGCACCTTATTCCCACATAAGGAAAAAACAAAACAAAATCATCTGAATCAAGTTTAAAGAAGAAAAGAGAGAAATGAGACAAATGAGGTGAAGAGATCAAAACGTCCAGAGAAGGAAAGGAAAGAATGACCATTGTTAAGAATGGACAGATAGAAAAGACTAAACAGAAATATTATTTATATAACTAGAGAGCTGTATACAATCACTCTGGTATCTAACACTGGAAGTACTGAATGAAATACATTTGGATAGTTTTTTTAAGTATATACTCCAGTCTAAAAGCAAGAAAAAGAAATAATCTCTAGTTAAAAAGAAAAGGGCAACTGAAGCTGAATCCCAAAGACCCAGAGTGATCATGAGAGATACATGATTTTTTAAAGAAATACGGTGACTGTTTGAGGAGCTAGAACTGACTTTCCTGAGTAAAGAGTACCAAGAAAGTCTATTACTAAAAGGAAGATTATGGATAAATTTATTCTCATATGCTCAGGAAGAAGACAAGACTTCTTTGTCTAGGCATGCCTTACCCTGATTCTGACACCACCTTAGATAAAAAGAGAGTGTCATTGATAGCGAAGGACCCCAAAGGTACACTAATAATTGGAAAATGAAAGACCTAGGCTAAGATATATGAGAATTCTGGAAATGAGCAAATCTTGTGGTGGTTAGTGCAGAAGCCCAGGTGAGGAATACCTGAGGGGTGAAAGAATGATCAGCCTGCACATGAAGCTTAGTCTATGTTCAGAAAAGAAATTGGACACATTGGGAGCAATAAAACAAAAAATAATCAAGTAATTTTTAAATCCCACTGAATATTGGCAAAACACCATTACTATCATGAAAATAATGATTGATCTCCTACCAGAACTTGAATGTGAGACCCTATTGTTAAAGACAAGACATACATCAGATACATGACTTGGAGCAATAGAGGTGCAGCTGACCTGGAAACCTCCTCCCGGAAGACTGGATCTCATACTATCAGAAGAGAAAAATCTTTCAATCATCCTACCCAGCTGTAAAGCCTGATAAACAGCAATGACTAGTACAGCAGTTTATATAGGTGTGGTATGGCACTTTTATCTTAGAGGTAATCAAAAGCTATGGAATTGGACTTAGAGCTTTATTAGTATGACAGAACACGTGTAGTACTGTAAATGTATTCATGTACACATGGCTGGAGAGGTCATATTCTAGAGAAATCTTTACTTCTATCACATCTCTAGACAAACATTGTATGCTAAATATACATCCTTGTATTTACAGACAGGTATAGATGTCACCACTCATCAAAGAAATTTCTTTTTGCAGCAGATGGAGACCATTATAGAGTCCTACAACCGGTTAAACATGGAGAATAATTATCTGGGAGAGGCCCAGTCCTAAGTGACACATCTTAAATGGAACCTCTATACCTAAGACTCATGGAATATAGCAGAACAAGGCATAGAGAGAAAACTAGTCGATCTTTAAACTCTCAGCAGTGAAGTTTCTTCATGCAACAGAGGAAGTATTAACAGAGAAAGCCACTGCTGGCCAAAACGTTGAGAAGAGACAGCATAATGCCTGACCCAGGATAAGATTCCTATATTAAATCTCTGCCACTGAAGGCTCAAGGACTTTTGCATAAGAAGGTCAGAAAAATTGTAAGAAACAGGGGTGGTTTATGACCACAAGGAATCAGAATTTTTCAGGGGGTTAGGAACTTGGTCTTATGAACTTACAACAGGGATGAGAGCATGCACAAGGCCCATGCAAACAGAAACCAGACTAAAAGCAGCAAAGAACTGGGAGATAGGTGAAGAGCCCCAAAATTAGCTGACGATGGGCAGCTAATCAAAGAGAGTTGATCTTCTTCAAGGAAGTGACAGTAGAGTGGCTGACTAGACGCCTGTGGATTAACTCACACTGAGGAATGTTTGAGGAGACAGACTTGACTGGATAGACCTTAGAATTCATGATGGAATGCATGAAATCCTGTGGGAGTCTGTGGGGGTGCAAATGGTGAAGGGTGTCTAAATATGATTAATATGCATTGTATGAAATGCACAAAAATTTAAGAAAATATTAAAAATAATAATGATATCAATTTCTATTCTGTTGTGTTCAAAAACAAGGTGAGATCATAGGCATAAAATAGAAAGAGAAATAGAATAGATATTTAACATTTATGAAGGCTCACAGACCATGCTATTGATTACCTTTAGAGTTCAAGTACATATATTACAATTTTATGCATAGTTTTAAAGAATGCTTCCTCCAATGGGTATTTTTTTTCTTTGCTAATCAAGATCCAGTCTCCAGACATTTCTGACGGTTCAGGCCTAGAATCTCAGTTACTGGGGATACTGAGATGGTTGTGCAGCAAGTTGAAGTCAAAGGTATGCCGTTAGCACAGAGTGAGTTCAAGGCAGTACTGGATCATATGTAGAAATCATGCTTCAAAATAAATTGAAAAATGGCTGGAGATGTATTTCAGTGAGCACAGTGCTTGTTTAGCATGCCAAGGAGGCTCTAGGTTCAATACCCAATACCTATTAGAAACACCCTCCACCTTTCTCTGTCTTATTCTCCATGTCTACAGGCTTGCATTTAAGTGCTATATCTACTGGATTCCCACATACTCTAACTTCTTGTTTTGGCAGTAACTATTTCTTTATGAACCTTGTTCTTTATGAACCTGGCTTCACTGCCAGGTCTGTGAACAACTGCTTTCTCTTGTTCTTCAAACGTGGGGTAAGAATAGCTTGTTTTTGCCTATTGTATACTATAGAAGGATCCTTAGGATTATCCATAGTCCCCCATTTTGTTAATTCTGCCCACATTTTTATTTGTAGTTCTTTTGTTAAAATATTCAGTGATACTTTTTTTAATGTGTTTTCTGTATATATCCATGAGTACCTTACAGATAGAAATGTAAAACTTCCTAATCAGTATGGAAAGGGAAAAATAGAATTAAAGTGGGTTAAGATAATTTTAAATTCTAGAAATACCTGGGAAAATAAATGGGAGAAAATAAAAATCAGATATATGAAATAGTATAGTAGAATGCAAAATATTATTATAAAATTAAATTATCATTTGTATTCATTTGAAATAAAAACATCATATTTAGACAATAGCTGCACAGACAATATTATACAAAGACTAGAATTATACATTCAAACTTTGTCTTAATAGTTTTTTTCTAGTAAAGCATTAAAAGTATTTGAAATGAAGGAATTTAAATGGTTTTAAAATATTTTATTTCATAAGAAACTTATTTGGTGTAAATATGAAACATAGCACTTTTGCTGTTTTTCAGTGGTGTATGTGGGTGTTATAACATTTTTTGCAATTCTTTCTGTGAAGGATCCTATAATAAAATAACCTATTATGCCAAATTAAATTAAAACCATTTTATTCCTACTGAAATCCTGCTCTCTTGTGATTGGTTTCTTCTTTTGTATGACCTTCATTATTGTATTCAGTTGAAAGAAGTCTTAAAATGTCACAATCAAGATCCTTTCTCCATATGTGCTAATAAACACCTTTGCATGATCCTAATGCCATATCAAGTGTAATCTTCAAGTATCTATTAACACCTCAGGTACTAAGAGATTTGCAATACATTAGGCAGACACAGGCTCAGTCCTCAAAGATCCATTTGTTATGAGACTATAGCACCTCTAGACAATATTAACTAAATAAAAAATAATCACTTCATTAGAAAGGCATTACAGTCCTTTCATATTCTAGATTCTTAAAGCAATCTGTGGACATTACAGCACAAAATCATATGATGATTTAAAATATTAAAAAAATAAAATCTAGCTCCTACTGACATTGATATATCCTAATAACAAGATGGATTCTAATGGCTATCTTTCTGAGAACTAACTATATTATTTACATTTTTCATTTTCTCCTGTGACATTGTGGATATATAAAAATGTAATTAAACTTTGACAGTGTTTTCTGCCCCAGATATAATATTTCATTGTGTTCTAAGAAACAGAAAATCAGCATAATGTTACACTGAGACTAGTAAACATATTTTAGTTAGCTGTTCTTATACTTTCTACTTTCCCCTTGTATTTGTATGTTTGTAGTAGATAAATATCTCCAGAGGTCATGCATATGAAAGATATATTTAACCTGCAGACTACCTAGTACATAATAGAGAATTATTTTAATTGGTGAACTGGTTTTACCAAGTTTTGATTTGTACAAAATCTTTGGCCTTCCTTTTCATTACCAAGACTACCAATATGGGGCAGCTTCCTATTGACCTATATTGCTAGTCCTCTTTCAAATATGACCAGAATAAGGAAAAAGAAATGTCTCAATTCAGGTTAATTTTGGTATGATAGTATTCTGAATATATGAATATATCTTCTTATAAATATGAGTATTACTATAGACCAAAATGGAGTTTTATTGCATCTAAGCTTGTTCTTGATAACATCTTCCTATGAGAATGGAGAAAATGCTAATGATAAATCAATAGCAGAGTAAATGTTGAAGTGGACTTTGACGGCGCCTGCACTGTCACTGTGCACCACGGCCTGGCGACGGCCTGAGGATTGAACAGAACGACCCACTCACGCTGAGAGAGAATGCCGAATGACATTTATTATACAGTTGCTGGAAGCTTATATAGCCCCAACCAAGACAGGAAACAAGGCTCAAGGGTTGAAAAGTTCACATTCTCATGGTTAACAACAGGAAAGTAACCTTGGTAAACAGGAACAAGGATGTTCAAATCCGCACCTTGTGATCAACCACTTAACAGGACACAGCTGGGATATAATGTAAACAAGCAGTCATGTGAAGTCTGAGGAAAGGTCAAGTTGTTTACTTCAATACTGCAAGTGACAAGATCTGGCTAGCTCGTGGCCAAGAGCCTAGCACTAAGAGAGAAGGGCATGCCAGGGGACCAGAACCCTACAGACTTAAAGCAAACCAAGATAGAAGGAAATGTACTTTTAAAAATTTTACCTACTAAATGTAATCCTACTGTTCATTCACCACTTTCTCATATTTTGCATTGGTAGAGACATAGTCTTGTGATGAATAATGGAAAAGGTTTACCCATTCTCAAGAATAAAAATTATCCTCAAGTTTGCACCTTTGCAAATATAAGATTAGGTTCCAAGGTGTTTTTCCAAATATTAATCCAGTCAAAATCTGAGCATGGTTCCCGGGAGGGGGGGTATGAATCCCCACCCATATCAGAGAAGTTCTATGGAATTAATAGCTACTGGAAGAGGAGAGTCAATTTTTTTTCAATGATGGGCATTCTGAGACGCTCTTCTTGCTCCAGTGGTTGGTTCTACACCTGTGCACACACAGGAACAACTAAATAGATTCAGTGAGGTTTTAAAAAGAGCAGAAAGTTGAGTAGCAGTATTCAGGGGATAAAAGAGGAATTGGAGGTGAGGGAATGTGGTGTGAATTTGATTAAAATCCTTTATGCATGTATTAAATTCCCAAAGGATAAAACATGTAGAGAGACTTTTATCTTTTGAATATATACTAATTAACCAATTATTTCATTCCCTAGTAATGGAATCAATAGATGTGAAGAGCAATGTTAGAGAAATAGCTGTGTATTACAGTGGTGTGAATTGTAAGTGAATATTTCAGAACTGGAAGGAAGAAAATCATTGGTTCAATAGTTTCAAAGAGTTTCCTCAAGACTACACAGGGTGTTGGAAGTAGATTCCAGGAACAGTTCCCTAGACAATTCAGCCTGGCTTTAATCAAAGCAGTTAAGTTTTCATTGTTGTTAGGTAATAAGTTCTTTTATGAGGCTTATTTGAACAAATTATTCTACATTGAAATAACTTGGAAAATTACTGTTCTGGTATAACATTCATTTTTTCAGATGAGAAATATGAGTTCAATGAGCTAAGAGATTTATCCAAATTTACACAGATGCTTAGGACTAAGCAGGAATTATTAAGAAAAAATGTTCCTCCATATCATATTCTATACTTAAAACTGTCATTATTGTAGTTAGAAAATAATTTTAAAAGTAATACAGAGTGTCCTCATATAATGTTAGTATATAATTTCTAGATTGCATTATAGATTTAAGTATTGAATTTTTGCATATTATTTACAATAAAGATTCATTTTTATTTTCTTTTATTTTATGGATATGCATGTGTGTAAGTGCACCCATGTCATGCAATGCCCACAGAGGTCAGAAGAGGGCATCAGATTGCCCTGGAACTGGAATTAAGGATTGTTAGTTGTCGGATGCCAATTGGGTGCTGGGAACTAAACCTGCACCATCTGCAAGAGCAGCCAGGGCTCTTATCTACAGATCCGTCTCTCCAGTGACCAAATAAGGATTCTTTGAAGGTCAATGCATGGAGGGTTTATTAAAGATTACAACTTTCTTAATTCTTTAGTCTATTACACATTCTCTTCATGCCGCCATTATCTGTGAATAACTCACTGATTAGAGATAAGTCTCAGGATAATTTTCTACCAAATTATTTTTGCACAATATTATTTCAAAAATGCATTTATTTTCATTACTAATTACTTATTTGAAAATAAATTTTACTTGCTGCAAATTTAAAAATTTTCTAAATCTGTAGCTCATGATCTAACTTTCCAGTGTTATCCTCAGTTGTTTAGAGACAGGAAAACAACTATTTTAAACACTGGCAAATATGAAACAACCAATTACAGGGGATCAGTGTGAAATACGTCCTTTACACTTTTCTTCTTCACAAATTTCAAAGCAGAATGCTTGTAAAACAAAGTTCAAGACATTTTTCTCTAGCATCCAGATTAAACCAACAGTTCTTTGATTAACCACATTTTCTATAAAAATGGAGCATTGTAACATACTCACTTACTAGGGAATATACAAAGAAACAAATGCCACACCTTATTACCTTCATTTTTATGTGGAAATCTGGTTTATATATACTTCTTCAACTGTAAGTAGAAATTAAATTTGTAGAAGCAATCATAGTCCTTGAAGGATAACAGTTACCCTGCAGGAAATATCTTTTTTTTCCATAATCTGTTGTCTTCTAGTAATATAGTCTCATTACTATTCTCTCTCTCTCTGTCTCTCTCTCTCTCTCTCTCTCTCTCTCTCTCTCCATCCATCTGTACCTCTCCCTCTGCCACCTAGATTTTCCAAGGAATATTATAATAGTTCTTGCTTTCTATTTACTCCCATAAAAAGTAAACACTATAATATGCAGGAAAGACGTTTTATAAATGACAACTCTCCATTTTAGTTTAGTGAATCAATATTATTACATTTAATAATAATATCTGTTCCAGTTTAGATTGGGATAATAAACAGCTATCTTTTTTTCCTTTAAAACACTCCTCCATCATTATATACAGATTATTGAATTTCTCATTTTGCAATTTTCTTATTAACTTGCAGGAAATTTGTAAGTGTAGAATTCACAAAATTTATGATGCAATTTCTTCATTGCATGAATGAAAACATATTATGATTTACTTGTATCAAAAATATGAGCTCCTCCATGGGACTTGAGGGATGGCTCAGGGATTAAGAGCACTGACTGTTCTTGCAAAGGACCAGAGTTTTGTACTCAGCATCAAAATGTCATCTAACAACCATCTATAAAACTAGTTCCAGGGAATTCGATGCATTCTTCTGACCTCCATGAACATTGTATGACACGAGTGCTCTTACATACATGCAGACAATATACTCATACACATTAAATGCATATAATAGATTGTCAGATATGTATTTTTAAAATATGAACTCAAATTTATGTTGTATTAGATGCATTTTAGCTGAGTTGTCTAAATTTTATTAGACAATGAGATATTAAAGGATATTGATAGAAGTCTACTTGCTGTAAATGATGTGCTTAAACAGCAGAGTGACCACATTGATTTGAGAACTTTTTCTTCTGATTACTATCCAAGTATTCTTTCATATCACAAAGTATAAGTAGCCTAAAAGTGTTACTTTCTCAGGAGAACATCTATTCCAATTGGAAAATAGGGACCATGCCTCAGTGAACTGACTGGTTTATACTTTAAGGTATAGATATCTATATGGTAGAGAGAAATATCTTACCAGTGTAAGAAATATCTTACACACCACCACACCACTTACAGTGATACAAACTGTGGTGGTAATAACATATTTCATTTTATCAGCAGATTTTATATAATGAGAAATACAAAACTAGTGGCTCTTCACTTCTCCCATTCAATTATGAATGCACTAAAATAGCAATACCAATATTATGGAGTATTCCCAAAGGGCTACTTCAACTATTATTTTTATGACATATATATGCTTAAAGTATTCCCAAACACATATTCAGAAATGGGATTACAAAAAGTGAACTTGGGAAAACAACCCTCATGAAAACATATTGAAATCTTAAGACAAAGCATTCATGAAAACCATAAACTCATTACATATGTACCCCAGAAAATGTCTTTTAAAAAAGGACAAAATGTGCTAAAATACTTTTAAAATTACTTTGCTATAGTTCAAGAATTCCTTATATGCATATAAGGTATTTTGAACAAATTCAGGCCCGCATTCTATCCCTTTGAAAGCCTATCCTACCTCCCCCATTGCCTTTCCTACCAACTTTCTTGTTTTACTTAAGCCTATTTAGTACATTAAGTGCATAGGTTTAGGAGCATCTATTGGAGCGTCATTGAAGAAAATTGATTCTCCTTCCCTCCAGCATCAATGAATTGCAAATAGCTCCTCAGTTAAAGAACTTCATGAATCCTGCCCCCATCCTTGATCAGATTTTGCCTGGCATGATCTTGTGAAGGTCTTGTGCATGCATTCACAGCTGCTGTGAGTTCATGTGTGCAATGGCCTTGTTTTGTCTGAGACCCTCTCACAATGATCTTGAAGTCTTGCAGGGGGGAAATACGATGTAGATGTCCCATTTAAAGAATAAAACTCAATGTATTTTTTTTATTCTCTTCACATTAAGAAATTGTGAGTCTCTATACTAATCACCAACTCCTGCAAAAAGGAGTTTCTCTTATGAGGGTTGTCAGGTATAGAATCTATGTGTATAAAAATAAAAACTTAGGAGGAAGTTTAATATTTAGTAATTTATAGAATATTAGTTTTAGTTTTTCACTTACGCCTATGACCTAGCCTGGATTGTTGGTCCAGTTAACAATATCAGGCATGAGTTTCATCTCATGGGGTGCGCTTTAAATCCACTCAGTAAGTGGTTGGTTACTGCCATAAAATTTGTGCCTCTATTGCAGCAGTAGGTATACTTTGGCATGCCAGGTGTTACTGTGACTAGCATGAGTCTCAGCTTCGTAATACCGTTGATTATTTTTCTCCTTCAGCACTATGCATAGAAGCTTGCAGTGCCATGAAAACTAGTCAATAGAGACAAAGGCTTTCAGGTCAGTAGCAGATTGATATTATTTTATGTCCAATGTGTCAAATATGTGGAGTCTTCAGCATAGAATCTTACCATCAATATTTGGAGGCAAAGCAAGAGGAATAGCAATAGCCTGTGCTATTTGAGGTGGGCGTGCTCTACGGAAACCTCCCTATTTGTATTCCTTTCTTTTCCCTCCCTTCCAGTCTCTCACCCCATTTAACTCTTCCTGTTCCATATTCCCCTTTCCCTTCCTAGCTTCATGCCTTCTATAGATATTCCATTTTAAATATGCATGTCTAAAAATATAAAGCTGATATTCATATGTGAGAGAAAACACGAGGTGTTTGTCTTTCTGGGCCTCTGTTTACTCGCTCAGGATGATTGTTTCCAGTTTCATCTATTTACCTGTAATTTTGATAATTTTATTTTTTTCAGCTCTATATTTCATTGTGCAAATGTACCACATTTTCGTTATCCATTTATCAGCTGGGCATCTGGGTTGTTTCCATCCCTGGCTATTCCAAATTAAGTAATGAACATGGATGAACAAGTACCTCTGTAGTCTTATTTACAGTGATTTGAGAACTCACTGAAAGGTGATACAGATGGATCTGTTGTAGCTTTTGGGAGGAATCTCCACACAGATTTCCACAGTGACTGCACCATGTTTCACTCATTCTGACAGGGAATAAGTGTTCCTCCTTCCCCATACCCACACCAACATTTGTCGTCAATTGTTTTGCTGATCTTAGCCATAACTTAGCCATAACTTGGAAAATAGTAAATCTCATAGTAGTTTTAATTTGTTATTTTCCTGACGACTAAGGATGTTGAACATTTAAAAATTTACTTCTCAGACATTTGTATTTTTCTTAATATAACTCTCTGTTTAGTTCCTTGCCTTAAATTTTAATTGGGTTATTGATTTCTCTTTTAGGTTTTCTTTTTCACATCTTTGTATATTTTAGACACTAACTCTCTGTCAGACATATAGGTGATAAAGACTTATTCCTTGCCTTTTCACTTAAATATTTGTGTTCTTTGCTGTACAGAACTTTTCAGCTTCATGAAGTCCCTCCCATTTGTCAATTGTTGGTCTCCAATGTCTACTTGATAAGGTCCTTTCTTGTACCTATAAGTTGAAGCATATTCCCTGCTTTCTCCTCTGATAGATTCATGGCATCATATCTTATCTTGTGGTCCTTGATCTATGAGAGCATTTCCAGCGGAGTGCCTAACGGAAATATAATTGTCCTGAAAGTGTATAGTATCACCCAATAATCTGGGAACTGAGATGTATTTTTTTAAGTAAAAAGAGAAAGGCATTGGTGTAGTGTATCTCTCTCTCTCTCTCTCTCTCTCTCTCTCTTCTCATCACCATGACATGAGCTCCTCTGCTCTGCCACACCCTCCTTGTCATGATGTACTAACATCTATGAAAACATGAGACAAAGTAATTCTTTAAGCTGTTTAACTCAGGGACACAAACTCTTACTAACCAGACACCTATATTTTGGTGTATTTATTCAATGAAAAACCATAAGAAAAACTGATGAATTCCTCCTTCATGCAACAACATAGAAAAATCTCCAAACCATGACATTAATTTAAAAGAAGTCAAAATATAGATGTCCTGTATGATTCCAGTTATCTAAAGTATGAAAGAAGAAAACTGTAGTCAGAAAAACCTATTTAAAGGAGAGAAGTGATTGTAATCATGAAGCACACAGAAACCTCTAGAAACAAGCAATAAACTTTACCTCTTTGTTACTATGGTTTCATGCTATGGTAATTAGTTGCCATGTGAAAATACGATTTGTGTGATTGCTATATATGAATCATTTTTAAATATACATGTAAATTTAAAAAATTATCCAATAATTATTAAGTACTGACTGTGTGCTAGGCATGGGAGAACAAAGAGAAATGGTTCCCAGTTTTGTGGACTATCAAGTGTAGAAGAGAAGAAACACAAAATAATCATCCAAAATAAACATACAGTTCCAAATCAGTGAAGTGTTATGATAGATAAGTTTACCATTATTGTGAACAATACGAAAATTATATCATGCTGTATTCTATAAATCTACTGCAATATCCTAGTGTTGTTGAAATATCACAAACAAGAAAATAGTTGAACTACAAATAAATAATATGTACTAACGTACTTTATGAAGACCCATTATGTTGTAGGTATTTAAGAACTGAGGTTGCTCATCTGTTTTAGATGATAGATGAGGAAGCTATAAATCATGTATATCAGACTCTTCCTTACAATAAATGAACAAAGTTTCTCAAAATGCTATCTATACCTATAGTATTCCAACTCCAACTGTAGTATGCATATAAATCAAGTGGTGATCACATAAAACTGTAAACTCTGATAGAGTGCATCTGGGGTGGGGTTTTCTGTATTTTAAACACACTCCCAGGTACTGAACTATAGATTACATTTGGAGAAAGGAGTGTTAGTATGGTATTAATCCACCTCATTTATTGAGCCAAATAACAATATTTTCAATAGGAAAGGCTAAAAACCCAAAGAAACACAATTCCCTCATTATTTATTTATCCTTTTTATTTAGCTTGTTGTGTCCCTGTGAGTATGTTTGTCCAAGCTGGTGAACTATGTGCATGTGCATCTGGAGGCTAGTGGGTAGATATTGAGTTCCACACTCAGTCACTCTACACCTTAGTTTTTGGGACAGGGTCTCTCACTGAGCCTGAAGCTTGCTTATTTGAGTACAATGGCTGATCATAAAACTCCATGAATCTACTTATTCCTGTCCCTGTCCTCAACGGTTTCTGAGGTTATAGGTATGTACTACTGTACCAGCACTATTAGATATGTGAGTGGGGGATTATAAGAACCTTATATTTGCAAAGCAAGTGCTTTTTTACCGGTTAATCTCTCCAGTGTCTTTCTACTTTTAACTGAGTAGCCATTGCAGAATTTTTAATATGTATAAATATGTTTTGTATTTTGAGAATTATATAGATGAATACTATATTTGCATTATTGTCCTTTCCCCTACAACTCCTCTCATGTCTAAACCCACTCCTGAAATTTGTAAATTCTTTTCCTGTTTTCTTTAATCAGTATAGTTATATATATATACATATATTATACATGTGTGTATATTTATGTGCATAAATAAGCATATATGTATATAAATACAACCTACTAAATCCATTTAGTGTGTGTCTCATATGTCCATGTTTTTAGAGCTGACAACTTGGTACTGGCTAATTGCATAGACATTTTCCCTGGAGAAACTGATTCTTCATTGCTCAGCAGCCATTTATTGTCTGTCACACTTCACCTCAGGGTCAGGCCTTGGGTAATTTCCCCGCATCCATTTTGGCATTTCAACTGGTGTTGTCATTACGAAGGTCTTGTTTGGGCAACCATACTGTTGAAATTTCATTGCTGCAATTTTTTTGCCATGACAAGAAGACACTACCTAGAAGCAGGCATCCTACTTCATTGGCTTTTACGATCTTTCTGCTTCCTTTTCCATGATGATCCCTGAGCCATAAGTGAAGAGGTTGCATTATAGAAGTATCAATTGGGTCTGGGCACCACTTATTTTCTGCATTTTGGCCAGTTGTGGATCTCTCTAATAGTCTCCATCTGATACAAAAAGAAGCTTCTTACACAAGTAGTGATAGCTAAACTTAACTGTGAATATGAGGACAGATACCTAGAATGTAGTAAGAAATTACATGTGTGAAAGAAAGTGTCAGAAGTAGTTTCTACTCTAGGTTTTATGATCTTTCAAACTAAGGGTATTTGCCTATATTTACATGACAATGCATGGATTTCCTTTGATCAAGCAGTTCCTTAGTCCAATTAGAAAGCCATTGCTTACGCTCAAGATAAAAAGTGCCACTACTGCACTATTAGTGATAGGTTGCTGGTCTGCTCATTGTTGACTCATAGGTTTTAAAGTCAGGTAGCACTACTGACTGCATTTCTCCTCTGGCAGCTCACACAGCTACTTCTATGATACTATGAGAACTACTCCTCAGGGAGGGGAGTCCAAGTCAGTTGCAGTTCCACGTAATATAAATGAATATAGACAGCTTCTGAAACTTTGGAAAGACAAGAAAATAAATTCATAAAAGTCCCTACAAAGGAATTCAGCCCTAAGAAGTCTTTGGTTTTACCCTACATCAGACTTCTGGCCTACCAAATTTTAAACTAATAGATACACATTTTTTGAACTGCTAACTTGGTGGTAACTTATATAGAAGCAATAAAAATAATGCAGTAATATATTAATTCTATGGTAACATTCAAGTTATTCTGTTTTTATGAACAACAAATACGCCCATAGTATTGTGTATTGATCTAGGATTTCAATTATATGGATTTTTAATTTTACAAAGGGATTAGCTGTATTATATGATAACTCAAAATTTTATTTTATTTATATATTTATCTTTGCAATGTATATTCAATCAAATTGAGACACTTAACTTTTAAAAATAAAATGTTCTGTATTAACAGAGTGTAATCAAGTATACAAAAAGGTATAATGATAACATCAGTAGATGTGTTCCTTATTTTTGACCATTTGTAATAATGCTCTTTGATTATTTTATGCATACATGTCTGAGTACACATGCTCTATATATTTATCTAGGAGATACTCCTGAGAGCATAAATAATATATCATAGGTTACTGTTTAACATGTTGAGAAACAATCTGTTTTCCAAAAATGATACCATTTAATAATTCCACCCGCAACATGCAATGGTTCCAATTTGTCAAAATCTTTATAAAACTTGTTATTGTCTTTTTTACTATAGTTACCACAACATAATCCAAACATATGCAATTTTTTTTGAAAGATCACATCTTAAATAATATTAAGTATACTTCACATTCCTACTGTCTGTCTGTTGGCATTTTGGGAAATATATACTCAGAGCAGTAAACATATTTACATTCTGATCTTTCACTCTATTTGAAATTAGATTATATATTTTTTTCTTTTTAAAATTAATTTTTATTATTTCATTCATGAGTACTCTATTTGTATTAGCTCCACCTCTCCCACTTCACCCTCTAACTCCTCCTGTGTCCCCCACTTCCTCTTAATTTCCTGTTATCTTCTTCCATTATTATCACATATACATACATGTGTTTAGAAGCATATACAATGCACTGAGTCTATTTTGTGACACTCCTGTGTACATGCATTTAGAGCTGGACACTTGTGATTAGAAAAACCATCAGGAAGATAGGGTTCTGGAAAAAAAAACTAATATACATAAGTTCATTTCTTCGTCTTCCCTGTATGTCATGGCTAGAACGTTCATTTAAATTTTGAACAGCCATGCTCAGGGTATACATCTATTCCTCATTCCTGCTCCTAGAAAGGCAACTTTAACTTTCACCATTAATTATGACATTAATTCTTGGTTAATTAAGGATGTTTTGAAATATTTCATGAAATTTTCTTTTATACAAATTGTGATATATTTATTTTTAAAGGGTAATAGTGTATGTTCAATGGCTTTTAATGTATCTATTCACATGATCGTGTATATTTTGTTTTCTATTATATTAAGATGGTACATTAATCTGACTTCATTTTGGAGGCCAATATGTGTGAGCACTCAGCAGGATAAACAGTATTTTGTAATGTTGAAATGAACCCTTTTCTATGCCTCTGTATTGTTGACTTAATTGTGGATTTAGCATCTCTTTTCATAAAGGCTATTGTTTTATAGTTGTCTTTGTGATAGTGTTGTCTAGCTTTAATATGAGGGTAAAGGAGGTCTTGTAACGTGGACTAGAAAACTTCAATTTCAGGAGTAATTTAGTTGTTTGAATTATAACAGAAAAGTGTAAATAACTTTGAAACCTCAAATACCTATGATATCTTGGATAATGTCCAATAAACACTTCAGTAGAGAAGACAAAACCCATTCCATAGGCATTCCAATAATATAAAAACAGTGTTCATGTAGGATCAGGCTACCAGGGGACTGTAAGCAGGAGGTGCAATAAGGGGCCTTTTCCCTTTATGACTTGTTTAACGTTTCAAAAGGTGTTACTGGATTCTATCATCACTTGGATAGTGTTTTAACAACAGTTCTTGACAGACCTCCAAACATCTGCTTGGTTTATAGATAGCAGTTCTAGGTGAAAGTGCAAAGCTCCTTTGAAAAGCCACTGCTTTAATAAAATGAAAATCAGCTCAGAGAGCTTAATAGCAAGCTGCTTTCCTAACACTGGTAAAAAATATATCAATGACAGAGCTCCTATATTTGTGGTTTTCTGGCTCCTGAGCAGCGGGTAATTGCATGGCCATATGCTCAGACAGATTAATGGAAAACAGGCCTATTAGATGGTAGCTAGTACGGGACATAACACTTGTAAACAATCAAATGATTTAAAAAATCACATTAAAGTACGCTACACTGATGTACAGGAGAAGAAATCTCTTTCAGGTTTGGAAGGTGAGTGTAAGTGACAAGTGGATATTCCAGGATGCTAGCTTGAGCAGTCCCCTGGGACCATGAAAGCAGTGGATACCAGGAGGCTGCATCGATGAAGAGACCGAAGGAATCAGGCCCCAGAAAGAGAGACTGAAAATTGATATGTGACTGATTACCATAAAAAAAAAAACTGACACAACCAACAAGTTGGATTGATGCTGGTAGCTCTGGGGAGAGATAGTGTGTTCTTATAAGAACAAACACTAAATGGAGAGGATTTTTAAAATATTTTTATTGAACTTTTGTACATTTTATACAACAGGTTTTAATCAAATCTAGATCCATGTGCCCCCCCCCCACATCCCCAGTGAGCCTCATGCACTCTGGTACACATACTCACATGTGTTCAGGTTCACATGTGGGCCTTCATGTGGAGGTCATAGGACAACATCTGGTGCCATCTCTTTTATTTCAGATAGGGCCTCTAATTGGCATGGAACTCACCAAGTAGTCTATCCTGGAAGGCCAGCCATCCCCAGAGATTAAATTATCTCTCCCTACACAGCACTGAGGTTAAAGGCTGCCACATCTGGCTTTTTCCATGTGGGTTCTGGGAATGGAAGTGAGTGAAGTACTCATATTTGCAAGGCAAGCATTCTACTGATTGAGCAATCGCCCCAGCTCTCTTCTGCAAAGTCTAATCTTTCTTTAATCCTCTCACATGTATTTTCTATTTGGCATTGTATAATTTATGATTTTAATAGCATCTATTTCTTTTTTATTTTTAATTGATTTACATACTTAAAGCAATATTTCTTTGTCATATTTATATACCTCCCTTATATATGTACCCCATACTATTCTCAATACAATTTCATGTAATATATATAGATAGATATAGATTTAGATATAGATATATTATATATAATTCTGCTCCTTCATCATCAATGTTCACTGGGCCTTGGGAGTCACGTGGGTTTCTGGGTCTGCTATAAAAGGAATCTTCTCTGGTGACAGTTGAGAGATACACTAATCTATGGTTATAACAAGTCATTAGGAGTCAGTTTAATACTATATAAATTTAGCAGAATGACAGTATTTGGCCCTGACCTATGACCTATGAACTATCTAGCCTCAGTTTCCTAGGCCTGATATCAATATCAGATATGGACTCCATCTTATGAAGCAGACCTAGTAGAAAGTGATTGATTACTCCCATAATATTCATGCCACTATTATAGCAGAGTGAATATCTTGCCTGGAGAGTTGTTGTAGCTTTCAGGATTCACAGCTGGGTAAAGTTGATAATTATACTTATCTTCCAGTGGCATCACCATGAAAGCTATCCAGTAGAGATAAAGCTTTGAAGTCAATACCAGCTTGATTTCTTCTTATTTTTTCTATGGCTCATTATGTAATGCCTTCAGTAATAGGGTCTTACCATCAAGTTTTGGTGGATACACAAGAGCAGGGGCAAAAGTTATTATTATTTGAGGGACTATGGAACACCTGGTCAGCAGCTTTCAATGAGGGAGTCTATTTCTAACACTGAACTTTTAATTTACTTACCTATTCTATCTAGAAGAGCAATGTCCCCTGTTATAAGGCAACTCCTTTTAATCTCTTTTTTATAATGTATATGCATATGCTTTAAGAAACTTCTATAGAGGTAGGCTTCCATATGCTTCTTTCTAAAGGCATATAGTGATAGTTATCCCTCTCCAAACTCCCTCTTCTGCCCTGACCTCTCATTTCCCACCCAACCTAAGAATTCCTACTCTATTATTCCTCTTTTCCCTTTATATCACTGGATTGTACTTGCTCTTTCATGAAGCCCCTCTCTCATGACCATTTATCTTCTCTGCATTTTTCAATTAAAACACGCATATCTAAAAATTCAATGCTAGTATCCAACTACGAAGGAGAAAAATCAATCTTGGTCTTTCTAGGTCTGGGTTATCTTACTCAGGATGACTGTTTCCAATTTCATCCATTTGCCTGAAAATTTCATAATTTTATTTTCTATGTAGCTGAAAAATATCCCATTGTGTAGATGCACCATGCTTTCATTATCCATTTGTCTGTTGGTGAACAAATAGGATATTTTTTATTTCCTGAATATTATGAAAAGGGCTTTAAAAATGCCATACTTTCTCAATTCAATGAACGCTCTTATTTCCTAATTCTGGCATCTACATTAATTCTAGGTAGTTTTTGAATGGTTATTTTATCCTGATTACAAAATTTACTGTCTTGATTCTTTGCACACCTAAGAATTGACTAAGTGATCTTTAATATATAATTTGATGCTTCTACAAAATTGTGCAAGCCTTGTTGCTTGATGTAGTTGACTTACTTAGACAGGGCTTATCTTTCTCTAATTTTTTTATTGATTTGTTAAATGGTACAAGAAGGTTTCAGAGTAGAACTAATTACTGCTTATCATCAAGGCAATTCTCTTTGGGTTCTCTACCACATACCCATGACTGTTTCCATGCTGGTTCATGGAAATTGCCTCGATTTCTTACTATATCTGAACTTACTTACACATACTTACTTATTTGCACTTTGCTTCAGTTTCCTTTTAAATCTGCCGAGTGGTTCTTTTCCTGGGCCAAGGTTGTGTCCTTGAATACATATTTTTTTTTTTGCAGAATACTCTAATACACTTCTGCTGCTATGCATGTTTCTCTACCCAGCACTTTGTCCTTCAACAGATGTCCTATTTTCACTTCTCTACTCTCCCTCAACAGTTGGTTTTTGTTACTTTTTCTCCATGAAGAAAAAGAAGAACCACTCAAAAAAATCTATCAGCAAAATAAGCTACAAAATAATTTATATGCTCCACCTTGCTTGTTTTCCATTTCTTAACCATCCCTTTGCATTTTCAGTGAAGGATCATTGTCTGGACAACCCCTGTTTCTGAATTTGTGTATGGGTGGGAGTTTTGTACAGGATGTGTTCCAGGTAGGATGGTGAATTTGGCTTTTGTCATCTTATATTACTAGAAGCAGAAACATTGAATTGACTGTTATTTAAATTTTGTTTCATTATTTGGCAGTTTCATATATGTGTATAGTACATTTTAGTCATTTCTACCCAAATTATATTCTCTAATGTTCAATCTCCCTTCTACTGATGTTCTTATTCCCAAGAATTCTCTTCCAACTTTGGCATTGTGTGTGTGTGTGTGTGTGTGTGTGTGTGTGTCTGTGTCTGGATTAAATTAGGGTTTATTGCATAAAAATAGATGAAAGGTAATATTCCTAGATTGGAGCATAGCAAACCCATCAATGGTAGCTACACCATTGCAGAAAGTGACTCCCCTTGTCAAAATAATTTAACTGCCAACTCAGGGAGGGTGGTGAGAAGGTGTATTTTTCCCTGGTAGATAATGAAATGTTTATGCATTTGATCTTGTGCAGATATTCGTAGCTACACTGATGTCCTGAGAGTAACACCAGCCACTTCATGTCCAAGAGACTTCATGTGGCACATTACCCTGTCCTTGTTCTCTTACATACTTTGTGCCCCCACTTCTTCAGTGATCCCTGAACCTTGGAATACTTGAGATATCTATATATGATAGATAGATAGATAGATAGATAGATAGATAGATAGATAGATAGATATGTTATATTTCGGATCAAGCACTCCAACACTAGCATTCTTATTTGAAAGTTTTCGTGGGTGATAAAACACCATATGCTCTGGTCTCCTTTGTGGAATCACCATTGTAGCATACTCATTTCAATAATCATCATGTGCTAAAAGTCAACTGCACATGTAACGCTAAGATTGACATTAAATTAGGGAAAAGGAAGAAGAAAGAAATTTCCTGACCACTGAAATTAAAAATGATCATAATATTCTATCCCAGAAGAACTCTTAAATAGTAAAACTCAGTTTATGAGTTACCAAAGATCCCTGAGCTACAAGGAGAGTTATTCATCAGCAGAGAACATCCTGGAACTAGAGTCCCTGAAGAGCCTTTTTATAATGACCGGTAAAACAGATGGGAGAACTTCTTCAGATTCTTTCGTCCCCATGTTTCAGTCATTGCTCATTAAGAAAAATCACATATACCCACACTCTTTTTTCACACAATATATAACAAAGTTAAGGTGGAGTATTAAATACTATGTTTCTGATCATGCTATATGTACTAACCACTGATTGTTATCATATACCAATGATCTCATTTCATACACTCTTACATGTGTGTATGTGTGAATGTGCTGTACATACAATCCCTGGTACACAATACCATCCTCCATGATTTCAAAAATTTATTTTTATATGAGGAATTGTGAAAACCAGTATAAATCCTCACTACAATTCAATTACTCCCAGTTATATTCCTTTTCTGATAAATATATATGGAATACTGCTTAAAACAATGGGCAGTTGTGGCTGAAAAGCTGGCTCAGCAGTTAACAGGACAAGCTTCCTTTACAGAGGACTGGGGTTCCGCTCCCAGCACCCACATGGCAGCTGAAGACTGTCATTAAGACCAATTCCAAATGATCTTCTGACCTCCAAAAGCATTGCATGACATGGGTGCCACTTACATACATGCAGGCAATACACTCATACACATAAAATAAAAAAAATAATAACAAATATATTTTTAAAGGCCAGAAGTCATTTGGATGAATTTTCCAGTGAAATAAGATACCAACCACCACTCAGTTAGTTACAAAGAATATGCATGTGCTCTCACATCTGGAATTCAAGCTGAAATATTATACTGCTCTATGACTTTAATGCAACATTCCATGTTTGGCTTCTAACTAGATCGGTAATTCAGAACTATTTCAAAGAAAACTATTGATAGCTTAAAATCAGGAGGCTATAACGCATAAATTTCAAAGGAAGTGTAGGGAAGGATGAGTAAAACTGAAGCACTTTTCAAAAAGATTTATGGAAAACTACTGCTATAGAGGCTTTCTAAAATATATACACATATAACATATACATATAAATATACAAAAAGAGCTTAAATTGAGTTACCTTGTAAAAGGATAATGCCCTTACTAGACAACACAAGCTAGCTAACTAAAAGCCTAGCGCCAGGAATGAGATACCTGGAGCTGTTGAAAAGAACAGTCCTACTGACCTTCAAACAGTACTGGCTATTGCCTTTCTTCTTTGTTTCCCATCTGAACAAGACTTTAAGACCCTATTGCTAAAGATACTACATATAGTGAATTTTAGAATAAACAAGGAGAAATCAAGCTGGTACTGACTTCAAAGCTTCATCCTTTCTGGCTAGCTTTCTTAGTACTGTAAGGTGCTATAAATGCTACCAGAAGAGAAAAGCAATCATTAACCTTACCAACCTCTGAACTCTACCAGCTACGAAAGCACGTGGTCTAGCAAGCTATGCCCACTTGTGCAATATTAGTCTGAATATTATGAGAGTAACCACCATTTTATGATTGGATTTGTGGCTTTGTTGCACAAGATGAAACCCATACCTGGCACTATTATTGGGGCCAAAATCCTCTGGCTAGAAGGATCATAGGTTCAAGGAGAGAACCTACTACTTATATTCTTCTAAATGTGTGAGAATGACTTTTGTGGGAATCAGAAATTGAACTTTTGCAAGCTAAGCATATGCTTTGAAATCATTTGGCTCTATGAATTCAATCTGTTTTCCTACTATATGCTCACCTTTTTAAAATTTAACTGGCTTTTAAGAAAAACAATGTTATCAATCTTACTATGATTTTGATTCCTGATGTAGTTAATTCTCACAATCGAATCTGAACATTTAAACATATACCATGTTCCCTATTGTGACTCAATTATGTCCTTGATCAGAACAATGTCTGGGTGTATGAGATGTGGTAATTAGACCTAAGGTCATTACTGAAATGAGTGATAACATAGAAAACATTTTCCTCACAGAGTTGAAAACAAGTGGACATTAATTGTGTTTTGTATGTTACTCTGGGCCATTAGGATCTGAAAAAAACAACTTTTACCCTTGAAAACTTTGTTTAAAGATTCTTTAATACAAAGTTCTTTACTCCTTCCCTAAACCCGGGCTGACAGCTGAGAGAAATCGCCTGAGAAAAGATTGGGCCCACTCTTGCTTAATCACTCCAAGAGGTACATTTTAATAAATATGATACTGCCACATAAATTGACTTGGTATTAAACTGACTTCTAATGACTTATTGTTATACCCATACATCATTATATCTGTCAACTGTCACTAGAGAAGATTCTTCTTACAATAAATAACAACAGAGACCCACAACTAGTGGACATTTAGAAAATAAGAGACTGCTGACTGCACAGCCCTGTATAGGACACCTATATCACACCCTCTCCATCAAAGGGTCAGGGATCTTTGTGGAAGAGGGAATGGAAATATTGTAAGAGCTAGAAGTATTAGATGACCAGAACGAAACTGTTTTCCGGACAGAACAGGGCAGTTCTGAACTCACAGCAGTTGTGACACTGTGCACAAGACAGGTGTAAGCTCAAACCAGACAAAATTCCAAAATGGAAGAAGAGCATGGACACAAAACCCCACCCATTACTGAGGAACTATGGGAAACTGATCCTGCTGGGAGAGGTAGAGTCAGTTTTCTTTAAAGCACATTCCAAGGCATTGACCCAAACCCGAGAGTATTTGAGAGCACATGTCTAACTGGAAGGGCTTAAGATAAAGCACAAATTTGGGCGTAGAGAGGTGGGGATGGATCTCAAAAGAGATGAGGCCATGGTGTTCAAACCACAGTGTATGAAATCCTCAAACAGTTAATAAAAATGTTGTTTTTAGAAATGAAAAATTTAATTTTAAACTAGGCCTTTGAATACACTCATGTAAGTAAACATACTATTTATTAGTGCATCACATAGAAAATGGTATTTAAATAAGATACTTTACTGAGTGTTAGTGATGAAAATGGTATGGGTCATACCTGGTGTCTTAAAACCTGGCCCATAGGAAGGTATTGTGTGTGTTAATACCTATTGATTTGAACTACAAAGAACACATTACTTCACAAGCCTTCTCCTAAGAGCACCCTCTCAAAGTCAAGAAAACAACTTTTTATACAGAATGAATTCTATTTAACTTGGTTCATCATACTCTTGTGACAATAATTATTTCAATTACTCATTTCTTCCTATAATATGCGTTTATTTACATAACATGACTGACAGATTTTGTTATATTCCAAATCCATAATCCAATATTTCTAAATGAAATGACCTCTAAAGAAATGGGGAATGTGAAACTTCAGAAACCAACCAGTTGGGTTTAATTATCTTCTATGACTCCTGAAAAAATGTAGCAATATTTTGATACATTTAATTTGACACGTTTGTACATCAAGCCTTGTAACACTTAGCAGAGAGTACGTAGCTAAATAATATTTGGTGGCAAAGCTGAAATGTTCTGGAACTTGATTACCATTCCTTAAAATCCTCACAAAGTTTTTAGGCCTGATATCTATATAAGATAAAGGTGTCATCCTAGTAAACTCACGATAAATTCAATTAGAAAGTAGTTAATTGCTCACAGGATAGTCATACTACTATTGTACCAGGGGGCATATCTTGCCATGCCGGTTGTTATAGCTCACAGGATTCACATCTATGTGAGATTGATGATATATTTTTTTTCTTCCAGTAGCATGCATAGTACCTACCAGCTAGTCAGCAGATATGAGGCTTTGAAATCTATGCCAGCTTTATATCGCCTTGTTTGTTCTACAGCTCATGTCTATTGTTTCTTTGGCAATGACGCTTATTAGATTAACCAGGATCCAGTTTATGGACCCAACCAAAGGACATTTGGCCACAAATTATACTATATAGGCCTTTATATATACGTGTGTGTGTGTGTGTGTGTGTGTGTGTGTGTGTGTGTGTGATAAAGTACATCAACTTGGGGAAAGCTTTAAGTGGAGGTATGGGAAGAGGAGGAGTTTGAAATACCATCAATGTATTTTCATAAAACTCACATTTTTTTTAATCTTCAAAGGGAAATTCTGATGGCGTCAGTGATCCTCTGCAGACTTCTGATGCATGGTTTCTTATCAGGCATCTGTGGATGTTTTTCTTTCATTTTAACTTTACTTAGTTACTCAGTTTGTAATGAACTTCATGACAGTGGGGCATTCATATGAATTCTCCCAGGTTTTTCCATAAATGTACTTTTCAAAAAGGAAAATATGAACTAAATCTTCCCTTATTTTTTCTCATTTGGAAGCAGAAAACAATCCCTGTACATTTCCCATTGTTCATTAAAGAGATTCAAGAGAAGAGAGAGAGTAGGAATCATGTGCAAAGAAATAGATTTAGGGATGGTGCTTCAAAATCTAAACATCATATGTGAAGCTGAAGAATAGATTATCAAAGGTGAAGCAAGGGCTTAAAGAAAGTTGAATGTGTAGGTCTGTAAGACGAGAATTTCTAAAATGCAGATCATGAACAAATAACAATAAAATATGTCAGCATCTGCCTTTCTGTCTCTCATAAGATTGTATACTCTTCATTTCATATTTTAATCAAATCATTGTGTATTTCATACAGAATATCTCAATCAATCTTAATCATCTTTTTACCTCCTTCCCCACTGGCACCCTTCACAGCCTCCCAACTGGAATCCAGACAGTCTTTCATCTGCATTAAGGTCTACTGTGTCAAGTTAGTATCCTCGATTGTTCCTAAGTGCAGGTTCTTCCACTGAACTCTAGTCCACCTATATGGAGTCCCTCACTTTAGGAATGTTAGCTCTTCCTCATCCAACAGTAATCAGTTGCCAATGTTTCTTAAGCAAAGGTTGGCGTCTATTACTCATTTCCACAATTCCATGCTGCATTTTTGTCTGCTTGAGTTTGCATGGGTCTTGAGCATGCTGAAACCATTGCTGTAGGTTCATACGAGCAGGGTCCCAGGGGCTTGTAGGATTGTATTTCCATATGGCATGTACCTCCTCACTGGCTCTTCCAGTCTTTCTGCACTCTCTTCTCCAATGGTCTGTGAGTCTTGGGTGAGCCAGGGACTAACACTCTACAGAAGCTTCTTTGATGTGTGATAACTGTTCATAGGAATCCAAAGCAGATAGGGTAAATGACCAGACTAGGGCAGAGAGAGGGAAGTTGGAGGTGGGAACAACCTGTGGAGGCTCTAACAATCTGGACTGAAAATTTTAGCTGGTCTGAATATGGGGGATCAGGACACAGTAGGAGGGTCTGGACCATGGGGGTAGTGCAGAGATCTGGAGTGCTAAGAACAAGCGCAAAACTGTATACTCTTTCAAAGTATGAATTCTTTGATTTCATTTTTATGAAATTGTTTTGCACTACTCCAAATCTCCAACACTGATGCTGATAGCAGTACTGTTGAGAGCATATGGAGCTCAGGAAGGACAACAAAAGGAAGAGAGGAAGGATCTAGAACAAACCATAAGGATTCCCTAGAATAGGCAAACATCTGATGCTCTAATTGTGTTTGGAAAGGAAGGGACAACAGTTTGTCTGTTATTAACCTTTCCCCTAGAGTATCCATTAGTAGGCCACACACAAACAGGATGCTCAGAATGGAGAGGAGATCCCAGTTGTATGGCATACCTCATCACTCAATTTATGAGTTCTGCTTAATTTGCAGTGGCAAACTTGGGAAAAGGAAATGAAATAAAGCATTGGAAAATGATGTGTTTTCTCTCATATCATGTTAAATGACATTTTATCTCTCTGTAATTCCTATCTGTACACACTCTTCCTCCTTCAAAGGAAAAAGCAAACTTGACATTATACTTGAATTCCTCTGGTGACAAAGGTTCTCCATCTTGGGATATAATTTATTCCATTAAATCATTTTTAGTAAATGTAAAAGATAATTGGTTTCTTTATGACATTTTCATTCATGCATATGATTACACATTGCTCGTATTTTCCCATCACTTTCTCTTTGTCCCCAGTCCTCCCTTCCACATGTTTCTCTATCTTCTCTCCCAAAGTCTCATTTGAAAAGAGCTCTATTGGCAAAGGCCATGGAGCAAAACTCAGAAATTCTGTCCTTTAACGTTAGCACTTTCTCCTCTGCCCCATACTTTTGTCTCTCTTGTACATATAAATAATTATTTATTAATAGTCTGTCAGACAACAGATGGCACACACACAGATATAATTAAAGAACTTAATGAAGTGACTATTTATAAATAAGTGGACAAAAAGGGAATTAAAGGACCCTAGGGCTAAGAAGTTGCTCCTGGAATGAGAAGAGTCATTGGAGAGGTTGCAGATCAAAGAAAATGTAGCCTAAGGATAGCTACCATCAAGCAAAGCTCAGACAGGGAACAAAGGAAACTTAATGTTACAGCTTGCCACTCCTTCTCCAGTGTAATGTCCTGCAGGTACCCACACTGGCTGAACTCCATCAGATCCAAGAGAGGAAGAGAGTGTAAGAGAATAGGAAAGGGACTAGGTGGACAAAGAACATTTCAAACACTTAAAGGCAAAACCTGTGTTGCTCCAGAGTTTTTGCCAACCATCTTCAGTTTATCCATCCTCTTTGTGAAAAAGCCATAAGTCTGCTCAGCATCCCAAAGGTCAATTCTTGACTTGCTATGGCTGTCCTAGTGCAAGGACTTGAAACTATCATCTCTATCTCGAAATGATATATTTCTGAAGTGGTTTATCTGAAAAAGTATTTGATTAATGATTGAAATTGCTACCAAATATAGAGGTCTTCTTATTTTACGTTCTTAAAATTATTATTGCCATTCTCACTAATCAATGATAACATATATTTAATGTTCTTTGGGTGTGTACTTTGCTTTCTGGACTCAAGCACAGGATTTGTTATACATCTGCCCTACATTTCTTTCTGTGAGTCAGGCTCTCACTGTAGTTTGCTGCAACCTTTTTGGTTTCGATAATTTTAGCATTTTTAATTAAAAGACACTTAAGCATCATTTAGCCCAAAGCTGACATTTGTGTAAGGCTAAACTGAGACTCCAAATTGAGAGCTAGGGCAGACAGGGCTTATTTGCTTCCAATCCAGACGCCACAGAGCTTTGGTTTGGAGTCACTGGACATTTTATGCTTTGTGCATTTAGTGTCTTAAGTTATAGAAAGTTATATTTTCTGCTTCTATGCCATTAGCTTGATGATACTAGTTTCTCAAGCTATTAGTTAGCAAGCAGTTTCATGTATTATTTTGTTCTAAAATAAAAATCTAAAATATCAGGTGAAGAAGACTAAGTATGCAGAAACAATATTGCGAAATTACAGTTCAATAAGAAATATTACTAAGTATCAGAATCATATTGTTGGAAGTTTCTAAAGAAAAATGACGTCTTCAATTTTGTCAAAGCCCAAGAAAGCACAACCTATGTCCAGTAAAATTCATAAGTTTTGATTCATCAAGACCTCATATATCACGTTAATATGTCTTTTATCTTTACTGTATACTTTACATTTTAGAATTTTTATCTAAAGCAAATTATTCAAAGTGAAGCTTGGAAACAAAAAGGTGGTGGGACTCAACTCCCTTTATTCTTCACTTAGCACCTTACCTGTTATTTATCTTCATATTTTGTTCTTGGGTTTTGTCAGCATTCATTCTAAAAACTGTACAATGAAGATGCATCTCCGTATTTTATAATAAACATCAGTTGAAGATCTTTCCAGTTTTGTTATCCAATATGTCACACATATGTAGCCATGTGCTAGGTTATTTTTATGGTGCAATATCCATCTTAACAACTTTTGTACCTACAATAAGAATCTTGTGAACAGG
This sequence comes from Eospalax fontanierii, assembly GCA_035773235.1. Lineage (NCBI taxonomy): Eukaryota > Metazoa > Chordata > Mammalia > Rodentia > Spalacidae > Eospalax > Eospalax fontanierii. Next base: position 129,436,727 of record CM069525.1, on the reverse strand, counting down.
ACATAGCCCATCTTATATGAATAAGTTACACATTTTCTTTTTATGAAAACTATGAATTTTATAACACGTTCTTTATCATCTCCCTTTTCTCCTTCCCTACCTCCCTCCATCCCTCTCTCCTTCCCTCCTTCCCCCCATAATATTTTGTCACAGAGTTTCATTACATAGCCCAGGGTGGGTTAAACTCACAATCATTCTGCCTCAGTCTCTCAGCTGCTGAGATTACAGGTATGTACCACTATGCTCAGACAATTTTTCTTATATACTGGCTTTCAGAAAGCTCATGTTCCACCTGAATAGTCCTTTTATTAGTGTAATATTCTTGCATGTAATTACTTCCTTCTCTGTCTCCATAGAATTTTCTCAACAGCATTTTTATCATGACTTTTTTGTGGCAAGTCACTATGAATTATCTTTAAACAAGCAGTGTAAGTGTAACAAACATCACTTGCAATCATTGATGGAGTAAAAGGAAGACAATATCTTGGAGGATACTATCATAGAATTTCCACTGCATCCAGTCAGTTGTGGATGCTTCTGAAAAGCTGATTTATCAGTATAGTCTGTTCTGAAAGTTGTCATGGAAAGTTCAGAGAAAAGTCATATAAACTTCCTTACTCGTTAAAAACTGGATACTAAAAGCCATTGGAAGCTTTGGCTAATGGTAATAGGCAGGCATGGATTAAAAATGGTCATATCAATTCATAAAATTAATATTAGGGACAATTGAAAGCAGGTACTATAAAAGTCATCAAAAGGGTGATGGTTGAAAGAAAACGAACTTACAAGCCATACTGCAATTTTAAATGAAAAAAAAGCATATGAAACCAGAGACCATGCTGCTGCCAGCCTTCATAGTCTATAATCACTGTTACATAGTGTGACTAATGGGAAAAATTCAAGATAAATACCTCTTTCTCCAGAAATAGAACAGTAATGATTGTATTCTACACATGATATAGAAATTTCATCCATAAATTCTCCACAATAAAACTACCTAAACAAGACCAAAATAATGATGTTACTGGTTGACATGCTAATGTACATCAGACACATTACAAAGTGTCCAATCCCTAGATGAAGAACTCCAGGCTTCCAGGGGAGGGAGAATCAGTTTTTTGTAGGTACAGTTCCTTGATAAGTTATCCAATCTCAAGTGGGCAACCCTGAACACATGCATACATGAACAATCCTAATAGATTCAGTGTATTTTATATACATATATATAGTTATATATATGTATATATATATATAGTGTGTGTATTTACAAATGTATTTATGTATATGTAAGAATGCTAATCATAGAAGAGGACAAAATATTGAGAGGGTATGGGGGGACATGGGAGAAGTTGGAGGGAGGAGAGTGTGGAGTAGAAGTGATGTAAATATACAGTATTCATGTCTAAAAATCTTCCAAAACGGTAAATAATAAAGAAAGAAAAATGAAATAAAATAAAAAAGAGAAGAAAAACGGTTCTTAAAAATTTGCGTATGCACGTAAAATGGGTGTGTATATACAACAACTACAAATACAGAGAGTTCGTCTTTGTTCAGTCACTGAATTACAAATTGTATGACTAAATCAGGCTGGCAGACAATTGTAGTATCATTCAGTTCTGCAGAAAAAAAAGCAACCATGAACTCAAGTCCCTGATGTTGTAGAATTACCTTCTCCAGCTCTATATTTCCATGTATCACAACTGCACGATTAATCCTTCAACAAAAGAATTCAGATAGATAATAAAATGACCTAACAAAACACGGAATTACAAATCCACACTTCTCAGCTGGTAAATATCTCCTCCATGTAAATAAGCTTTAGCAAGAACATAATTAGCTACAGTTACCTCAGGAAGCTAATACAGTTACATCTAGAACATTCTATTCAACTTTCACATTTAATATGGTGAAAACTAAAGAAATAATTACTCATGGCTTTTAAGCACGAAAATACTTTTGAGTAACAACATTGACAACTCATAGAAGTTAATAAACAAGGTAAAATAACCAAAATTTTAGTCCTAGGGTAGGACTAAAATTACCCAATAAAAACATTGAAATAAACATAAATTTATTTTTATGATTCATAAAATACGTATGCTTCTATATATGCATATATGTGTTTCTCTGTATCTTTGTGTCCCATAATATAACTGGGTTTCATTGCACTTTAAGACTGTGTTTAACATTCCTATCTTCCTGATTTCTGTCCTCTTCTCTCTCTCTTCTTTGTCCTTTAGCTTCAAAAAAATTAAGTTCTTGTATTTCTGTTTCAAAATACACTGGAAAGCAGTAACAATGAAGATTTAACTGATCTTTATTATTTGTAGATTCTTATACCCACCCAAATTTATTTGCAATCCTTATATCACTATAAGGAAGGCTTTATTGGCCTTTCACACACATGCATGGAGTCAAGAGAAAAATTGTCACCTAACTTCCTGTTCCCTGATGACACTGAAAGTGGCAATACACTATTTTCCTGTATCTTTAAATGATAGAAAAATAAGGACAGCATAAAGTACAGTGTGCTATAAGAATAGGACATTTGGGCAAGATTCAAACACCTGTTCTGGTCTCTCTTAGTAGAATGGCTCCTAGTGAGTCACTTATCACCTCTCCGCTTCCTTTTTTTTAGTAGGAAAATGTGGTCAAGAAAAAGAAAAAAAAAAAACCTGACACAATCTGTCAGAATCAGGTTATTTTAAAATTTATATGAAACATGGTATATTTTATGTAGGTTGTTGATGTGTATGTGTGCGTGTGTGTGTGTGTTTTCCCATAGGAACTGTCATTTAATTCTCACTAAGTTAGTGTTTCTGTTACCTTTAAAACATATTACTAAGCTGAGTGGTGGCACATACCTTTAATCACAATGTTCATGAGGTAGAGGCAGGTGGATCTCTGTGAGATTAACATTAACCTGGTCTATATAGTGAGTTCTAGGCCAGTTGGGGCTACAGGGAGACCCTGTCCCCAAAAAGTCGGTGGAAGTGGCAGAGGGACTGAAGAGATGGCTCATCAGCAGTTAAGAGCATTAACTGCTCTCCAGAAGACTGGATTCACTCCCCAGCACATGGCATCTAACCACCATCCATAACTCCAGTTCCAGAGGCTATGATGCCCTCTTCTGAATTCTGTGGGCTGTGCACGACACTGTGCACCTAAATACATACAGACCAAACATTCATATAAATAGAATTAAGAAATGAATAACATAAAAAGAAAGAGAACACATATTACTCTGTCTGTTGGAGAGATGTCTTAGTGATTATGAACACTCATTGTTCTTTCAGAGTATATAAGTTGTTTTGTAACTACCACATTCGACTTTCAACTCACAAACACCCATAACTCCACATCTGGTCATCCACTGGCTTTCTCAGGTTTTTGCAGAAACTACATTTACGTGCACATACCCAGTCATGCATACACATAAATAAAATAAACCTTTAGAGAGTATATTACTATCACAAATAACAAGAATTGAAAATATGTGTGTGTTCATGTATATATCCCCAATTTGTATTATATTACTTTTCTTTAAAAGTTGTTTCTGACTCTGTGAAAAAAAATATCTAGAGCTTTGACCATAATCCATAGAGTTGAATTTAATATATTACTTAAAAATTAGCAAGTGATGATATGTGATTCTTTTCTGATACTAGGGTAGTATGCTAGCCATCCATTTAATGAGTATCCTACTCAGAGCGAGAAATGAATAAGGATGGAAAGCATAGGAGAAGACATAAAAGAATGTCTATAAAAGAACAAGGAGCAAAGTTTTGAATTATTATTTTTTATGTGCAAGAGACTTTGCATTACAAATCCTGTGTTGACCAAAGAATTATTAGATTATATTGAAGATATGCATGCCATAAATTGTTTTCTTGAATAATAGTGAACAAGAGACAGAGAAAAGAGAAAAATTGTATTTTGTCATATTAAGAAGTAAAAAATGAAGCTAGATGCATATGGAAATTGGACTGTTATAATAATTTATGGAACGTGTATATCCAACAACACTATTCAGTTGTTAAAGACTAAAGACTAGAGTATATCAACTATGACATATAATAACAACAAATAGCAGATAGAAAACCGACTAAAATGTGTATACAAGGTGGCCTTAACAGGAAAGAAACCAAATTATTTTCATACAGAGATGGTTGTACGTATGGTATATATAAAAATTTACACATACCCAGAGTCATTCTCTCCTGAGAAGTCCATGCAGTTAAAGAGACTTGTTAAGTAACTTTCTTTTGAGATCAATAAGCTCCTGTTCAAACACAATTCCCAGAAGTTGGTGAATTATTAAGGGATTCACTGGTCTATTAATTGGCCCTGAATTTCAGAAGTGTATGAAGGATAGCATTATCTTATGTACAGTCATAAACAAGTTTCAGCTGATATCAATACTCAGTATCAACCAATTCATGCAAAATTGGCACCAACTACAAAGTTGTCAAAATTCATCTATATCAAGGTCATGGTTAAACTGCAACATGAAATCCATAGGCCATTCAAGGTATGTAATCTGTTAGAAAGTGGGGAAATGAATAACAGAGGTATGGGTATCTCTTTCTCCACCAATAGGAAAAACAGTGGTTGCAAAGAGGCATAGACATTGGTGTCAAATTGTTGGGAAATCAGAAGCCAAGTTTGATGGCGTTACCATAAAGGCCAATCAGTGTGTCACTGAGCTGCAAAGGAGCATTAACAAATAATCCAACTGGTCAGAGATGGCAGCTTACTGCATAAGGACATCCTTTTGACCCATAAAACCTGTTCCATTACCACTGACTACTCAACCAGCAGAAGCCAGATGGTTAGTCAGGTGAACATGATAATTCTGGGAACCTAGGGACAAATCTAAGACACCAAACTATGAACTAACACATGTGATAAATCTTGCCTATTATGCAAACTGGCTACCCATTGACTACCAATAAGAAAAACTAGGTGTATGACAGATATAAAACCTAAATACTGTTTCAATATCGAGCTGCAGATGGTGAGTTCATCTGCTTTTAGAGACTGACAAGGCTCAGAGCAAAGATTATTATAAACTCTGTACTACCATGTAGAACCTGCCAACTAAGGTGTGATTGATTAAATCTCTCCATATGTCATCACCCTCCAAGTTTTCTTGCTTTTCTGTGTTTGTCTCTTGCTTTGTTTGTTTGTTTGTTTAAAACGTGTTTAGCACTGAAAACAAAGAGTAATTGGGATGTCATGTAAGAACAGGTGTTGGTGGTATGTCCTGCCTCGCTTTCTTAACAAAACTGAACCACCAGGCTGCAGTATAATGAGGAAGACAATAGCACGGTCTACAGCAGTTGCTTTACCCATCAGGGTACATGTGGAAAATTTGGTGAGCCAATCTATATGAGGAAGATATTTGGGTGAGAAGGAGAAATGGTCTTCCATGTTTTCCAGTTTCCTGTCTTTCTCTTCACTTTTGTCTGCTAGTTTCTGTACCTTCAGAAGATTCAGGAAAAAATAATTAATGATAGGGAATTTCCTGGGGAACGGAGTAGGAATAGAAAAGGGATGCTGCAGAGGGGATCCCCTAGGAGATGATCAGACCACAGTCCTAAAATATTTAGACATAATGAGAGACTAGATATCCCTATGTCCATCATACCATAAACTATGACTTGTCTTAGGCACCCAGTGGGGAAATTAAGGTTCATAGAACAACGCAATTCTTAATTGTTGGAGTAAAATGAGATCCTTCAATTTAGATCCTTTAACAGTTTCTAAAAACCCCATGTGTTTGCTCGTCCCCCTAATCTCCCTATAAATTATTACTCCTGGAAGGCCACTCAGAGAATGTTGGCCCACGTGACAATGCAAATTGCCAACCATAGACCAAAAGCAATAAAAATCAACTCCATTAAGAAAAGAAAATGAATTCACACATGACTAATTATATACTTTGGCTAATTTCATCATTCTTTTGTCTCTATTAATTAATGTTTTAAAACCATACTGTAGAAATACTGAATAACAAGTATTAATAAGATGAAATACAATTTGGAAGCTTTATTTTTCATAATTAATGTTCATGCTTGTGATTGTCAGCCCGTGTGCACATATTTTGGCCTTGACTGTCTCTATTCCTTTAACTTTCTTGTCAGTCCATAGCAGAGTAATCTGTTTTGGCATTTTATTAACGGAGAGGACCGTATTTGATCTCAACTTCCTTTATCTTCATGTATCCATTTGTTTATTCAACCAACACATAGTCATTGTGCTAATCTCTATATTAAGATCTCGGCATATAGTAATGTCCCAGGCATTACTTTGCTAAATGTTCCTTGGAAAAGAAATGTGCCCACAGAAGATGAATAAGGCTCTTTACCTCATACTAAGCATGGAACTAAATAGATAACCATCCATCGCAAGCATATGATCACATGTGTGTAATTTCTACAAAAGAATAGAAGAAAAATCTATGTTAAATTGTGCATTGGCAGAGAGAAGACTCCAATTTTGATAGACAGAGCCCCTTTAAGTTTTATGTCATTACTGGTGTCTTTTATGAGAATTTTCTTATATCATTCTTGAAACTGAAGGCAGAGAAATAGAAAGTATACAGGTGATGACATAAGACCAAATGAGACATGTGTGAGTGTGCTATGAATAACTGGAAGCAAAGCCTTACATGATCAGACCACAAAGACGACAGAGATAGAAATAGGAAGTGTTCAAAAGTTTTCACTTCTGCTCCATTCTGTGTTCCATCCATGTTTTCTAAAATGCTTTGCAAAAGGTTTAGATTAGTTATAAACAGAGATGAGTCTACTTGTCATGCATTTAGTCCCTAGGAACGTCTGTGAACATGAAGTATTGCATTCAGAATTTTCTACTATATTCACATCAGAGTTAAAATAAAATTTACATAAATTAGTTTTACTGGTATCAAATATTTCAAATGAATACGTGAACATAGAATTATATCGTATGGTACTATTGTCTTTCTTAGTTCTCATTTAAAATAAAACAAAATGTCTTGCTCAGTACCTGGGCAATAGTAAGATTTTAACACATGTAATGACCTTCACCAGCTAGCAACAACTCATTTCAATTTCTGAAACATTTTTTATTGCTTTTTAGAAATAATGTTTTGTTGTGATGGCAATTTGAGCTTTTACATTGATTCTAACATGCTTTAAAGTATTGTAGACACATACAAATACTCGTTATTTAGTCTTAAATAATGGTAATCTAAAGCCATTACAGCTTCTAAAAATCTCTCAGTGCCTTAACTTTTTCAGATCGCAGATACCAAAGCAATCTTCTTCTGTGGGGGAAGAAAACTGTGTCACTCATTTGAGTTGGAGTGAGTCCTGGGCTCAGTGTCACCATTGCCACATTTTTATATATTCAACCTTGAAAGTAGCCTGAAAGCCTCGACTTCCCTAAGTCTGAACCAGCCCTGGCTCTTACACTCTTTCCTACCCCTCATCCACAATGATCCCTGAGCCACAGGTGGGTGAGGTTCAATGTAGGAGTCCTAACCAGGGATACATACTGCACAGTCTTTTATTATGTAAAACTTGGCCAGTTGTACCCTTGTGTGTGGATATCACTATGCTGTTTAAGGATGCTTCACAAGGGCCCAGAGTAGAGCAATAGAAACTGATGGTGGGCCAGACCTAGACTGAGAAATACTAGAGACTGATTAGAACTAGGAGGAGAGTATGCCTTACTTACAGTCTCTAAATAGCCTGATCAGAGTCCAGTGAACGAATATGCACTAAAGTAAATGTAGGCACAAATGCTTGGCTGCATACTATTTAACATATCTGATTGAATACATGAGGACTGGTGGGGATTGGAGGGGGGATGGATGGAAGAAGGGGTCCAAATTTAATTAAGGAATGCTGTATGAAAAGTATAAAACTCAATAAAAATTTTAAAAGTCACTCAATTGGAAAACTATGTTGCTTGCTCATGTTGAATTCTGTGTGAATTATTTCAATTTTGAAAAAAAATGCTATTCATATTTAACAACACAGTATTGAACAAAATATAGCTGTAACTAACAAGGGTTTCATATCTGCAGCCAGAAAAATGTTTGAGACGTGTTTTGGACTCCTGTGCAATATTTCTAATAGCACCATTTTTTCTTAATTGTTGCAACAAGGACACATTCTGATGAAACAGCAGCTGTTTTATTCTAGCAATCCATTTGTTGTATGCAGTGTATCTACTACAGATATTACATGCAGTTCAACAAAATCTTAAAAACGGAAAACCCAGTTATCTTCAGATATCTGACTTTCTCAAATTATTACCACAAATGCCATATGGCTTGTTAATGAGTAATCTGTTATCCTGATCCAAGGACAATTAAAGTAAGCACTATCCAACCATTTCAGACAGACTGAACTAGGTGCAGGGGCACAAAACTTTTCTGCTTCCTTTTATTTTCATACTGCCAAATCTTGTACATGACTGTTCCCTTACTCATGCAGGAGCCCATTGAAATCCAATTCATTCTCCAAAACCCAACTCCAGTTCTACTGATTTTATGCATGCTGATTACCTCTCAAAACACTTGAAAGAATAGTTTGTCTCTCCTTCCATGTGTGAGCTAGTTTTTGAAGACATTTTATCTTCATCTATTCATCTTTGCATTTTTATTGTAGATGTTCCAGATCTTCCACTAACTAAAGATCATATCTGTCTTAATTTTATCTCCTACAGTCACTAATAGTTCTCTGTATACAGTTAATGCTTCTCAAATAGTTTAATAAAAATTTAAAATTTAGTAACAATTTTAATTATTAAGGAACTTACTAATAGATGTTCCTGCAAAGAATGTCCAGGAATGGTTAATTATCCACTTCAAAATTATATAAATGCCAAGACTAGTCCCTATTCCTCATAGATGATTGGATTTTAATTTTCCTTTAAGTAGGTGATAATAAATACAGAATAAAAATCAATTAACAACAAATTTAAAAATACTGAATACAGGGCTAGAGACATGACTCAGTTGTTAAAGGAACTATCTGCTCTTGCAGAGAAGCTAGGTTTGATTCTCAACACCCACATGGCAACTAAAACCCATCCATAACTCTGGTTCCAGGAGAATCTGACACCTTTTCTGACCTTTGGGGGCATTGCACAACAGAGAAGCATTTACAAACATAGGAAATACACTCATGCACATGAAAAGTAAAAATAATGGAAAAATTTGTTTTTAAAATACTGAATACATAAAACAAGGCCCTAGTTAAAAGCAAAATCTATTGGGAAAATTAAACAGGCGCTAAAATCACCTTGAGATGAATAAAATTCATAAGTAAGTGAACTCATGGCTGGTAACATTGCTTTTGACCATTTTACTCCCTGACAATTCATTTAGAGCTAGAGGCAAAATTTTAAAATTCATGCAACACTGAATAGCATGCAGAGTGAATATAATTGCCTAAAACTGAATTAAACTTTTTAAAATTTAAAATGAATACAAGTTACCAACAATACACGTAGCAATTGAAAATCTACCCCTCATTTCCAGAATTAGCAAAAATGTTTCATAAAAAAAAATGACATGTGATATGATAAAAACACTGTAGAATGACTTCCAGGCAAAGAAAGCCCAAAGGTCCAGCATGGATATGAGAGAGACAGAGACAGCATGTGTGCAGAACACAAAGTTAGTTACAGGAGGGACTTAATTTTGAAAATACAGCTTGTTTTGTCAGGTTTGATTTTGACAAATTTCATTTTTTACCAAATTAATTTTGGCAGATGACTCTATCATATTTCTAAAATCAGGTTGGAGTTGGTGGGACCAGATAAAACAGTTGAGAGGCCATTAAAATATTCCAAGTGTGTGGTGAGCTGGGCCATTGTATATGTTATTGACAGCAGGCTATGTTTGCTCTTCCTTCATGATTCCCATAGTACCTCTGTTTATGTTATCACTGCACACTATTTTTAATATTTTATTAATTCTTTGAGAATTTTATGCAATTAATTTTTACCATATTTACCTTTACCTCTGCCTTCTTTTTTTTTTTTTTTTTTTTTTTTGGTCTTTTTGAGACACGGTCTCCCTGTAGGCCCAGCTGACTTAGGACTTGCTATGTAGAACAGGCTGGCCTTTAACTCACAGAGATCTGCCTGCCTCTGCCTCTCAAGTGCTGGGATTAAAGGCATGAGCCACCACATCTATCATTATGATCTTTTTTTAAAAATAACCCACACAGTAAAATTTACCACACCTTATACTAATGATCTCTTTGCTTGAATTTTTTCTCTAGAAGGTTCTACATGTTGAGGACTTCACTTTTCCATCATTATTGTATATTATGGGGTTTAAAACAGTCTCAAAACATAGTAACTCCTCCGAAATGTCAAATAACAGTCTGCAGAATTTTCTGAATCACTGAAGTACACATTTTCCTCATACATTCTGAAGCGTCTTCTGTGGAAAATCTTTCATGATTTCGATTTCTGGAATAAGATGACATGGAAGAAATAAGAAGGTATTCTACTCGACTTCAGTGTTCATTGAAACTGAGTGATTTATAGCTACATATTTATTCAAAAGGAAAGTGAAAACAAATCAAATAAAAATATGATACAAAATGCAAAACATAAACTTCATCATACAAGCATGGCTGCTTCATAGAGAAGACAGACTGAAGTTATACATAACTAGATATGTATAGTTAACCTAAAATGCAAAACATAAACTTCATCATACAAGCATGGCTGCTTCATAGAGAAGACAGACTGAAGTTATACATAACTAGATATGTATAGTTAACCTAGATAGTGTTACTAAAAGGTAGGGACCAAAGATGAGAAGAAATTAAAGAACAGTGAAAACAATTCTGTAGTAACAACTAACGCCTACTGAATGCTTTTTCCTCCTCAGGCATTTTTCAAATTCAGTAAACTTGTAATGTGAATATTTTTTTAAAAAAGAATCTCAGGAACAGAGGAGGTAAACAACACTCTTAAAGGCATATAAAACTTATAAAAGAAGATCTACATATAAACACAGGCAGTTCATCTCCAGAAACTATAAGACTGAATACTGTGATTTGAAAAACATATGACGTACTCAGAACGTTGAGTCCAGAACAAAGCAAGCCTTCTAGCTTGAAGGTATTTCCCTTATGATTTTGAAGGGGTTGGAAGGACTCCTAGGCTTTAGAAATTCTATTCTTATGCATTCACTGAACACAAATCTGGACAACACTGTCACTGCCAAACATGGTTCTATCACAGGTTTTTCTTGATATCAAGATTATTCACACTATTTGGCATATCCCCACTCAATCTTGTCATCCAAAAAATAGGGATGCATAATTTTTTGTGTTATCAGGCTTTATGGGGATTATTGTATGAAAAGTACTCAATTTAGTGCTTGGTATGAGTGGGTACTCACTATGTAATTGAATTGAAACAAGACTTCGGTTACATTGGTTGATATATCTACCATCTGCTATGCTGCAAGTATATCAAAAGTTCCAAGAAACAAGAAATTTGAGAAAATTGGATTCTGTATACTCAACAATCCCCAATAATGACAGAAGGGTTTGGGGTGTGTGACTGTTTTTAAACTATTGAAAGTATAAATTGAAACACTCACAGGAATAACTGTAAAATACCAACTATGAATCTACAAATTGGAATAGAAAACTTCTAATGAATGGAGGAAGACAAGTTTCCAAAGGTAAGTCGCCATCCATCCTACACAGTGAGATGAGAAATTACAAGAGTCTCAGATGGGGTTGTTAAATGTGCTGAAACTGTGGACATATATACTGAAAAAGCATGATGATAATTGTGTTTGCAATGTTTTAATAAATATAAAAGCATAGAGAAAATTGTTTGCAGTATTTTAGCACATTGTACCTTTCCTTCAGTATGGATTACTACCAATGAAGATCCGTACCCTTCCTTCTTCATTAAAGATATGTACATTTCTAACATACTGGATTTTATTTAGAAAATGGGAAGTTATGAGCTCAAATATGTGTCTCTAACACTTTGCAAGAACCAAAATAGAGACAAAGACTAGTTTAAACAAAGGTATGATTTTGCCTTTTTATACAGTATGATAACAAGTAAAGAGAATAATGTGGTAAGATCTACATTATATAACCTGTGTTCAAAGATGATTCCTAATGGGATACATCTCAAATACATTTGTGCTACTGGGAAAGCAAATGTTTATTGTTTAATATTGGTTTTATTGCTTTCTGACTTCCATTTCTCTTTCATGGTAACAATAACTCATCTAACAGCTCCTATCACTGAACTGAGAAAGACTTCCTTAACAGATATATTTTGAAATAATAAGTTGAAAAAAGTGAACTTTTAAAATGCAGGTTACATATTTTGGGTATGGCTTTCAGGAAAAGGAGAGAGTATTTAGTGTGGTACACTTACTTCAAAGATTTTAAATGGTTCATTTTATTTGGTTTGTAGAACTTTTCAAAGTATTTATAATATTCAGTTATTTGATGAAATAAATGTTAACTAAGATTTAGGCTGTAGATAATAGTTTTGTCTTTTAAGGGGAAGAACACATTTGAGCTGCAGCTAAGTAGTAATACGCTTTATTCTCCTAAATAATTATGAAATCCTGTTTCAAGTTAGTGGTGAGAGAAATGACAGCAGCCAGATAGTGGAAACTGTGCAGGTTGTACCAAGGAATTTATACTTCATACCCTGGACAATGGGGAATTTTCATTATCAGAGGAAAAGTATCCTGTTGGTGCAGTGGTAGCTAGGGTTATATTTGAGCTGGGATTCCAAGATTAAGACTGTATTCTTTGATGAAATGGAGCAAAGTCGCCTTCTAGCTGTGTCTACACATTGAAAAATACAACAACAAGAAAAGAACTGAGATGGCCCAGGATTGACTATGTTAAGTCTTCCATGCGTTTAGTTCAGTGATTGAATGGATTAAAATCTGTCTGCAATTGTTTCTCATCTGGCGTGGTAATTCATAAATAAATAGATGTGATTTGCTGAATTTCATAGCCTTTTTTTTTTTACTGTGTGCTCATGTACTTCATTTTACCAACGAAAATTTTATTCATATTAAGTCAGGAATAAAAGGTCTGATTTTGTGCTTGTCATCATGCAATTGGCTTTACACACATAACTTGCATAATTCTTCCAGCTTGATAGTTTTTATTATTTCCGTCTTACAGGTGAGAGAAGTGTGTTTCCAGGGTTTTCAGCTAAGCACTCATTGAGCTGACATGGACCCAGCATTCTATCTCAGTTCGTACTTTCAGCTCTTGCCACTTCCCCTATCTCCAACAGTTGGATTGTACCGGCCTATGGCTACGTGTGTTCCTTTTCAGTCCTGGAACTTTTGACTAACCATTTGCTCTGTTTGAATGATTTTCTGATTCTTATAGCCTCATCCTTCAAGGAGTAGCTCAAATTTCCTTTCCTTTGGGATATCTTCCAAGAACAGGCAGTCCTCAGAAATTAAGTACATACTTTATGTTGAAAATTACCAGGGAGGTAGGCAGTGAGCTTGGAAGACTTAAGTACAGTTGTTCTCTTTCTATTTTGTGGATAACTTAAATCAGAATCAGTCTATTGGTACTTGTACTATCTGTGTACATAGAGAGGACAGAAAAATGTGCTTTCATAGGTCTGATTCTATAGATGCAGAAATGTTTGGTTTTAAGTCCCTTGAACAACCAGCACTCATGTCATTACTAACAATAGCATTTGAGAAACTTTGTAAGCATTAGCTCTATATAGTTTCCCCAGCATCAGGTTCCCCTAAGCACAGCAATGATACCTGGGTAAAATTTAACAACTTCTCTGAGATAAAGGTTAATATTATCTACAGGAAAAAGAAGTGAGAATTGTAGAGATTGAGCATTGAGCATTTTAGTATAAATTTCATCAAAATATCTTTTGAAGAAATCTCTTAAAATGCAAAATAAATAAATTTAATCTAAAATTACTAGAAGATGTTTTAAATTAAGTCTGCCAAATACGTCTGCTGTTGATATGCAGATTTCCTTCATTAGGTTTAGGCCTTTAAAGATGGCACTGTTCTTTATACTTTTCTTCAATTTAACTCTACTCTTATCCAGGCCAAGCGCAAGATTGGGAATAGAAGTTATATTCTTCTAGCGCTTTTCAAATATGCATAGTTATTACATGTTAATTAAAAAGAAAAACAATTAAAGATTGTAATCACCAAACCAACTATAAAAAATTCAACAGGAAGAAAGCACACCCGGGGGCTTCATTTACAGCTGGGAATTCACTGTGAGTAGATTCAACTTTGGTTCAGTCCTAGTATCTGGTCTTCAGTAGTTCAGGAGGGAGTAGTAAAGGAACATATATCCAAAGAACTACAACATAGTGAACTGTTTTGAGTACCTGGAAGGAGTATCAGAATGATAATTCAAAGACTGAGGAAGAAGTGGTTTTCTACTCTTGGATTAGAGAAGACTGCATGGAAGAAGTGCTAATCAGTAGCCTTTACCTTTGACTTAGAAACTGGGTAATAAATACTTATGCCATTACATACTGTGAGTTATGAACACATAAAAATGAACTAGAGTGCCAGTAGGGAATTTTTCTTAATTTTTACACAAGTAAATACAGAAAGCATAGGCAGATCTTTTTATGTAAAAATTCTCTGACTAAAAATAGTCACCAACATATTAAAATTCTAAGCAAAGAGAACTATGAAATAAAGATAATAAATCATTTTGATGGCAGTGAAACCAAGACAAATCAAAGTCCTAGTGCCAATTTTCTAGGTGTCTTTGAACAGTTTTCTAACTTGAGAGAAAAAGCAAACATAATTCCAAAAACTTATAAAGGACAACATGTAAATATTCTGTGATACAGCTTTTCATCTAAGATACTTGCCCACCTCACTTTTTATATCTTCCCCATTCAGAACATAAATTTTTGCCTGGAAGTGGCTTTGTTTTGTTATTTATAAGCTTTTAGAAGACAATGACACTGAATACTAACTCAAAGTCTGTTCTTACTTTTTTTTTAATTTTCTAGATGGAGTTTAATTTCTTTGTGATGACTACCAAAGATTTTGAAATAAAGTAGAATTTAACGTGCACAGATTTACTGCTACTTTGGGCATTTTAAAGTCTTCTGATATCAAACAGTCTGCACAAATTACCTACAGGTTTAATGCTCCCCACTTTTCTTTTGTTAATGAAATGTTTGCACAGCTGCTGCACTGTATACAGGAAGATTAAAACCTGCTGTCACTTTGTTAAGAGAAACCTGGGGGAGATTTACCACATCTGGCCTTGGGATTAAGGAATCCTGGTAAAACCAAAATTTCCCATTAGTTTACAGGAGCTTTGATCTGGGGACTGAAAGCAGAAAGGACCTTTAAAATTGACAGAATCAATTAACCCATGTGCCTATAAATGTCTCATATCTTGTGCTTGTGCTCCTACCACTTGTAACACATTTTGAACAACTATCATAAAATTTTTTTTTGATTGGTTTAAGACAGAGTGAAATAGCTGATCTGAGGAAGCAGAGTCCCATCTGAATGTTAAATACAATCCGTCTTCGGTTTATAGTACCCAAGGGAAAATAAAATAAAGAATCAAGTGTGGTGGCGACACATGCGTTCAATTCCAGCACTTGGGAGGCAGAGGCAAGTGGATGTCTCCAAGATAAACAAACATGGTCTATATAGTGAGTTCTAGATCAGCTGGGGCTACATACAAGGAGACCCTGTCTCAAAAAGACCAAAATCATCATCATCTAATAATAATAATAAAATAATAATAAGCTTCCAGGATAAATCAAATCACTAATTTGAGAAGCTGCACCCTTGGTCTGAGGCAAAATGAAGGAAAAGGTTTGAGAGATACCCAGCTCCAAGGAGTATTTACATGCAGCTCCCAATTTCTGTTTCAGGCACTGGCAGCTGGGAACGGATTTGGAAAGGAATGTTTTGTCGCTTACTTAGAGGCTAAAGGGCAGCTTGTATGTTAAGTCTGCACAGGCTTCCACACTAATATGTTAAGGGCAGAGCTGAGAGTTTGGAGAAAGCAACAGGCACTGCAGACTTGGAGGATTTCACATCTTGATTCTTTGTACTTGAGTGGGTCTTTCATTGAGGAAACACAGCATGCTTGGGAGAAGCAGACAGGACAACAGAGGAGCTCACACAACGGAATAATTTGCCCAGGGATAGGCAACCTGGCTTTGAAAATGCCAGGAAGGTAAAGAAATGACTGTCTTTGTCCTACTCAGCAGAGGACGTTTTCTACAACAAAGCACGCATAACTTAATACTCTAGGGGAGGCAGTTTGGTCAAAGGAGGATCAAATGTAAAAAGTAAATTGTATTATGGAAAAGAGAGCTCAAGGGGTTAATACACTTAATTTCTTAATTTTAAAGAATTGCAGTTTACTTCAGCACCCATACAGTGACAAAGGTATACACATGTACAAAGTTGGGGATCCTTGGCACTGCTTTAAGTGGGTCTTGCCAGGGAGTAGTTTCCGGGTCTCTAGTCTCTTCTCTCGTCACCTATAGGTTGAGAAGCCATACACACTGGGATTTATCTTTACTATGCAAGGCTTTAGACCCAAAGGGGTCCTTCAATGAATATCATGTCTGTTCTGCATTTTGAGAGCTTCTGAAGTGGAAATTCTCTGCCCCATCTCCCTGGAGAATCACTAATTCAGCAAGCCAGGTCTTCTTTTCTTCTAAGTATGATCATTGTTTCACAACAGTATGCTGTAAGGTGAAGGGCAGCTGGCTTTCAGAAGTCACTGGCTAAATTCTACTGGCAGGCAAGCTACAAGACAACAGATGGATGCTGCAGGAAAGTCGTGCCTCTCTCTCACTGCTCCCCACCACCTGCTGCTAGAGCCTGCTGTTTTTTCTCTGCACAGTCTGGTTGGTAACTCTACCTCTCTCTCCCTCTCATAGTCATACTCTGGCAGCTCAGCAGGCTGCTACCATATTCTCCTCATAGCTCTTCCTGTCCAGTCCTAGTTCACAAAACTAATCTTTGGTGTCTCTGCCAAAGTCAGATTTTTGTGTCTTATATTTGACCTCTCTTGTTCAATCTTAACACATAAAGGTAGATACTAACAGGTAGCTAGTATCAAAAAATAAAGCTCATGTGTTGTTTATTATGAAAAGCTGATTGAAAACTGCCCTTATTCACACACTGACAGCCCAGATTCTGGAGTCAGATTTGTATGTTAGAAATGTGTCTAATACAACTAACTAGCTGTGTCGTACGCACCTAATATTAAAATAATGATGATACTTATCTCTTCATATGATTTTCGTGACCAAATAAATGTGTTTAAACTAATACAGTGATTGACAAATGATAAATGTGATATAAGATTAAATTAAAATATATAGTCCATGGAGTAAATGTGGTTGTAAATAAGTCAACCATTCAGTTATGATACAAAACTAGAGTTGTATAAAAGGAATATTACATCTAAAATAATCATCATAACCTCATATATAATAATTTTTCTCTGTAATAAGTCGTATAAATATTGTTATTGTAAATTATTTTCTATATGGACAAATATTGTTTTATAATGTCTTTCTTAAGTCATTAAGATTTTAATGCAATGTTTTCTTTATTAATTTTGTTAGTTACTTGAGAATTGCACACATGAATACAATGTATTTTGTTTATATTCATCCATGACTCCTCCCCCTAACAACTCTCACATCCATCTCCTATCTAACTCCCTCCAAATTTCTTCTCCTCTTTTCTTTTTTTTTTATAACCCACTGAGTTTAACTTGTGCTCATGGGTGTGAGGCCATCCACCAGGGATCATAACTTAAAGAAAATTGACATTCCCTCCTCCAGAAGCTGTCAAATATTAATAGCTCCTCAGTTATCGGAGTGGGATTCTAAATCACCCCCACCCCCACGCTGGTATGTTGACGGGATTGGTCTTGTGCATCTCTGTGAGTTCATGAATGCAGCGATCCTGTTATGTCCAGAAGGCAATGTTCTGCTCTGGTCCTCCTTGACCTCTGGATTTTACTGTATTTCCAGCCCCTCTTCCTTGATGATCTCTCAGTCTCGGATGTATGTAATGTAGATGATACATATGTGGCTGATCACTCCACTGATATTTATTTTCCGGATTTTGGAAAATTCTGATTTTCTATGTTAGCCACTCTACACTGCACAAAGAAACTTCTCCAGTAAGGTCTGAGAATCTCTACTTGTAGAGAAATGCAAATTTAGAAAGCAGTTTCATATTCTGCCCACTTTGCAGAACAGTGACAGTTAATTCAACCCTGGAGCCTCAGAGCTCTCCTACCATGGATTCCTGGCCAAATTTACAGTACCGTGCATGCATTTCGTCCTGTGGAATAAGCCTCCAGTTCAATCAGAAACTGGTTGATGACCCTCAACAACATTCATGCTACTATTGCACTCATGGGCATATTTTGCCAAGGAGGTCAATGTTGAAGCCGATAGAGTTCAGACCTAAGAAAAGTGTTGACTTCTCCTAGCAGTCTGCAGAGCATCTTCTGGTAGTATGAAAGGTAGCCAGCAAATAGTAAGCTTCCTGAGATTTCTCCATATTCTCTGAAGCTATCCATAAGCACTAGCCTATGGAGATTTAGTAGTATAGTAGCATCCAGAGGCAATGGGATCTTAAAACATGGCTGCAAATGGGAGTATAAAGGAAAAACATAAGGTATAAACAGGTACGTAGAATTGATGCCATTGATTTTACTTTTCAGAGAAAGCTAATAGAGTCAACTGTATAGGGGTCACTAAACAGAGGAGTCTCATCCATCCTTTCCACATGTTATTCACCTGGTCCAAAAGTAAGATGACAATAAATCTTCAGCAATAGAATGTTAACATCAGGTTCTGGAGGGTACTCAAGAGCAATGAAATTACCCTGTTTTGTTTGAGAGTCTCTGGGGAAAACTTCAAAGTTTTCACTTCATATGCAGATCATAGCATTGAAACTTTACATTTGTGTGTTTAATGTGGAGTACCTGTATTAGCCAGTAAGCTAGAAAGAGTACATTTTGGGAAGAAACTTCTTAGGGGAAGGAGGATAGTAGGCCATAGGTCAGATAAAAGGAAAGGTGGGAATAATAGAGAAAGAAGTTTAATTGAGGAGAGTGATGGAAGGGAAGGGTTCAAGAATGAATGATGGATGGATAACTAGCATTAAGGATATTTGAAAAACTATACAGAAACCTATTATTTATAAGTTTCATATGGAAGGTGTTATTTAAGGGCAGATACATCAGAAAGTCTAGAAATTAAAAATCTAGAGAAGTAAAAAGGTCCTGGAGGCATGAGGCAGATTAATGTTTAAGATTTTTATGCATATGTGTATATATTCATATAAAATAGTTTAAGTCACACAGGGAATAAAACACTCAAAAGCCAGAGATTGTCAAATAAAAAGCTCCATGCTGTGTATGCCATACATAGTTTTATTTTTAGGCAAGCCACTAGTTCCCAAGAAATATCTCATAGAATGTTGCATTTTCTCAGTCCCTTATGCCTTTTCTCATGTTTGTCTCTACTAGTTTTGTACTTGGAATCCTCTTTTTCTTGTCAGAATCCCACACATCTACCAAGGCCAGTGCCATGACCTCTTTGTTACCTCTGGTCTCCAAATGAGAAAGGAGACCTGCTAAGCTTGCCCTCCAACTTGGAAGCATGGCCTTGAATCAGCATGCTCTGAGAGATGCCTACATGCCTACCTCCTTCAAGGACTGTGACATACTTGAGGGTAGAGGCTGATTTCATTAATCTTTTCATCTATCTATGGTCCTTACATAGCTCAGGGATTTGTGACAGTAGCATCCAGCCAAAGTGGATCTAACTTCCAAAATGACTTGATTTATTGTCATCTTACTTTTGGACCAGGTGAATAACAAGTGGAAAGGACGGATGAGATTCCTCTGTTTAGTGACCCCTATACAGTTGACTCTATTAGCTTTCTCTGAAAAGTAAAATCAATGGCATCAATTCTACCTACCTGTTTATACCTTATGTTTTTCCTTTATACTCCCATTTGCAGTCATGTTTTAAGATCCCATTGCCTCTGGATGCTACTATACTACTAAATCTCCATAGGCTAGTGCTTATGGATAGCTTGTTCCCATTCTTCTTGTGTTTAGAACAGCCATAGATCTGAGTTTAACTAAGGGAGATGTGAAAGCAAATGAAGTGTGTCCTATCTGCCCACTGGATAAGAAGTGTCTCCAAGAATCCTGAACAGGAAATCTCAAGACTCAAGAGGTCTCGCATAATAAAAAATTAGATGGAAAATCATCTCTTCTGTTGACCAATATAAAACTGTGATGAAAAAAAGAGCTATACTTTATTGAGTGAAGCCACTGATATTTTAGTGTTTATAACAGAAACTTGCTTGCCAACTGATACATCAGGACATATCAAGGTCCCAATCAGATTCTTGCATCTAGTAATGAAAATTAATAACTGAATAATTAACTATTATTGTTGCATGTAGAAAGAAATTAATCTGAAAGACTTGAGATCTTTCTGGGTAGTATGAATTACCAAAATGGACAATATGATCTAAATCAGATACGACCAATTGAGAGGTTTGTTTTAGTTTGGGTGACTGAATAGTTCTACTATGATAACTCTTAGACTCTTGACTTAGTGTTTAGCCTGCAACCTGCTAGCCTTGGCTGATTTTCCTTGTCTTAACCACTAATCTGCCTCATGTCTACAAGACCCTTTTACTCTCTAGATTTTATAATCTGGACCTTCTGGTCTGACTTTAAACATTGCCTTCCATGTGCAGATGAACTTCAATAGGTCTGGAAAAATTGAGCAGGCAGAATTTATTTATTTTATCTTGCCTAGCAGCAATCTAAAATCAGTACTTGTTGTCTAGGAAAAGGCATTACACTGAAAGAATCCCTTATAACAAGCAGTATTAAAACGTGCAAAAACAAACTTAAAATAGGTAAATCTGTATTTGAATTCTCTAATAGTTTCCATCCAAAAGAGAGTAGTGAATTTTCAGAGCTCAGATTTTATCCATTAAATGATAATAAAGATGCTTGTAGGGTTCTCATTATTTATTTCAACAATACATTGAGCAGATTCTGTACACTGAGTGCTGGTCTCTGGGTTTTATATCAGGAATACAATTCTGGTCAAAATATCCTATGATCCTTGTATGTCTAGAACTTATGATATAATGGTGTTTAAACATTAAAAATTATGTGGAGAAAGTGCCTACTATATGACCTGGAAAATAATTTCTAAGCGAACAGTGGTTGTTGTTAGCTACAGTAGATCAGTAGATGACACTAGATGTGATGGATTTAATGTGCGCTCAAGTGATTAAAAATTATATAAATGATATATATCATGTTGTAGATAACCCTCTTACTACACCCTCCCAAATGCTCATTTATCCAGAATGTTGAAAAATAAAAGAATATGTAATCTAGAACAGAGAAATTGTAACAAACTTCTTGATCCAGATGTGAATTATCTAAAACACAGAAAAAAGAGAAGGTACATCCTAAATTGAAGAAGAAACAACTTCTACATTGATTTCTGATTTAGAGCAACTCTAAGATTAGAAGAGACAGAAAGCATCTGAAAAATTCCTGAGGCATTCATGAAGACCATTTAAAATGTGAGAAAATTCTCTGATACCTGACCTTCGGCTAAAACACAAAGTCAGCTATGTACTAGAAATGGGTTCTGTGCTGGTTAGTTTTAGTTGTCAATTTGACACACCTGGGTTGAAGGAACCTAAATCAGGGAATTTTCTCCATGGGACTGACCTGTGGCCAAGTCTATGGGGCATTTTCTTGAGTGCTGAGTGATGTAAGAGGGCCCAAACCACTGTGGGTGTTGCCACACCTGGGTAGGTGGTCCTGTATTATATAAGAAAGCAGGTTGAGCATGGGCCAGAAAATCAAGGCAGTAAGCAATGTTGCTTCATGTATTGTGCTTATAAAGTCCCTGCCTCCAGGTTCCTTCCCTGAGTTCTTGCCTTGGCTTCCTTTGAGGATGAAATGTGCTTGCAAGTCAATTAAATCGTTTCCTCCCCAAGTTGTTTTTGGCCAGTGTTTTCATCACAGCAATATGAAAGCAAACTAGAATAAGTTCCTTGTTTGTTTAGCTGTCATGTAGGTCCTGGAAAACAAACATAAGTCTTCTACAAGAGTATCCAGAGCTGTTCACTCCTGAGCCATCTCTGCTGCTCCCCCAAACATGGTTTTTAAGAGCTAAATGCATGAGGCTAAAGAGATGACTCAGTGGTTAAGAGCACTTGGTGCTTTTGTAGAGGACTAAGATTTGGTTCCCAGCAACCACGTGGCAGTTTGCAACCAATATAACACCAATTCCAGGGTATCTGCCACCCTCTTTGGCCTCCATGGAAACTACATTCATGTGGTACACTTACATGCAGGCAAAACATGCACATGTTAAAAATTAAGTAAATAAACAGATAATTTAAATTTTTAAAAGCTAAAATCATAGATAGCACGTAACAAAAATGTTAAATAACAAAGCATAAATAGGTAAAGATTGAATTATTTGGTTGAAAGATAAAGTTGAGAGATTCAGAATTTAGAATGTCATTAAAAGATATGGACTCGACTAAGGAAGATGTTCAGAGACACAAATTTCAGCAATCGCTTATAGAACTGTGAGAGAAAGAAGCGAATGAATAAGAAAAAATATTTGGGTCATTAACATGGGAACACTGCCCAGATTAGAGTCAATATCAGTGTGACAGGTCCACGGAGAATCGCACAGTGTGAGTGAT
Organism: Eospalax fontanierii; assembly: GCA_035773235.1. Classification (NCBI taxonomy): domain Eukaryota; kingdom Metazoa; phylum Chordata; class Mammalia; order Rodentia; family Spalacidae; genus Eospalax; species Eospalax fontanierii. Next base: position 129,413,917 of record CM069525.1, on the reverse strand, counting down.
GGAAGGACTTTCCTTGACATCTGGGCCCATCCTGGTGATGCTTTTGATGTATGACTATGAAAGCTTCCAGAGGAAGAAAACTAAAAATCCACTCGGGCTCAAACTTATCATCAGTAATTCAGTATGACAACAATTTTAATTTAAAAGTCAATATCTATTCAGGGTAACATTCCTGTATGATGGCAAGACAAAGATATGTTTGGACATAGAAGGAATCAGAAAATTTACTATGTGTACTTTTTGAAAAAAAAATGCTATTAGTGTATTTTAGCAAAACAAGAAATAAGAAAGAAGATGATATATGAGACATGAACAGTAAACAAAGAATCTAGTTAAAATTTATTTCATCTGAGTATGTATTTTTAAAATATGGATGAAAGATTAATAGTCATATGTACATAGGGTCTAATAAGTTGAAACAAAGCAATATCACCCAGTAAGAAAGGAGAAAATTAGTAAATTATTTATAAATTATTTCACAGGAGGATATGTGAAACAAATGCTTGAAACTATACTCAATATAAATAACTATAAAATCATAGTTAATAACAAGCATAAGTTTGCTTTGTCTATCATACTAACAAAGAATTATTGCTTTGTTTTGGTTTTGGTTTTCTGACTGTTTACTTCAGACATGGTCTCACTATGTAGCCCAGGCTGTCTTGTAATTATCCATGTAAATCAGGCTGGATAATGGAAAAAATTTTTAATTAATACATATACTATTACAAGTAATCATTTAATCTCACATGCTATTGGAGACTAGAAAAAATGTCCTTTAGGAGAGCATTTTGGCAAGCTTTCCATGAATTTTCAATGTACAAATGATCAAAAAAAATCACAATTTGTTTTCCAAATATTTGTATGTTTCTGGAAAAAAGGTGTATGTAACAAGATGTACACCTTTTTATTGGTGGAAGACAACTTCAATGTCTATTAATTGTGTTATAACTAAATAAATTTCTGCAATAGACATAAAAGAGGTTAAAATGATACTTTGAAACACAGTGAGGTATGCATTGACTTAGAATGATCTCCAATACATGCTATTAAGTTAATATATAATGGTGAGACAAAAATCACAAAGTTCAAGTGATCAAAATTAAAATTTTTATAAGAACATAGTTGGAATGTATAGAATGAACTGTTCACCGTGCTTCTTTCTGGGAGAAGAATGGGGATTAAAGGCAAGCTTTCCATTCTATACTATAGTCTGCATTGTGTGAAATCATGTTATATTGCAAGATGATAACCACACATTGCTTTCATGAAACCAAATTAACGTATATGTATTTTCTTTCCCATTTCCTTCCGCAGAGAAAATCATTTTTCTTTAAGCTTTTTATTGTTTCTTATTTCCTTATAAATATGATAAGTATAATTACCCATTTAACAGTTCCACTGATTTCATTTTTTCAGTCTAAATGCAACTTTTAATCCTAGTGAATTTGTTCTGCTTACTTGGAGAACTACAAAAAAAGAAAAAAAAAATCATAGCGGCACAATTTCATTTGTTTCCATGGGACACAAAAAATCGCTGGACAATTTTTCAACAATCACAGTATGCACAATGGCTTACAGATGAACCTAATGCTTAATCCAAAGTGCTGGTTAGTAGCCAAATGCCAATGATTAATAATTCACCTGTTTTATTTCAGAGTCATTGTGTTCACCAAACTGTCATAATGAGTCATAATCAAATTAGTCTCTGCTCAAAATATGAGTCATAATGATTATGAACTGGCATCTTTTAATACTTAAGCGGGGTAGGCAAGCATTATACTTCAAAGCAAATTTCATCAGTGAATATTTTATTTTCTTTGGCATTTCATCTGAATCAAATAAAGAAATAAATGTTTTACAATTGTCATTATGCACAAGGCCATATTTGATAATCTTTTTCAAATCTTGGAAATAAGCCACAGATACCTTCATATATTTTTTCAGAGTATTATTTCTCAGCTAGTAGCATAGAAAAGTGGACCCTAGTCACACTTGAGTAACATGGGATCTAGTAACAGCTTTGTGTTTTCCTGATTTATGTGAGTGAATGAAGGATATAACTCCTGTAAGCCTCATTTTCCCTACATATAAGACAGAAACCAATACCTTTTATCCTGCTCCTGAACTCCGCAAGACTGTTAGAAAATTCAGTCAGTAGTGGGGCAATGTCTCAACTGCATGGCATGATATATACAGTATCTGTCACTATTACATGAGACTCAGATAGGGGATGCTGTATCAACTCAGCAAAGAACCAAAATAATTATTTGAGCTTATGTCTCTCTTTCCACATTTAATTTTAGGTATCATAGAGCCAAATTTCAAGAATAAAATGTATTAAATATATTTCTAAGCCACAATCCTTGGGGAGACAGAGCCCTGTAGGGAGATACAGAATCCCTGCTATCCTGCATGGCTTAAAAGTAACTGGCAGTCCTTATCACACCTTGTTATCTTGTGGTCAGTGATGCTTTTTGATATTGGATCTGCTGTTGCTTTAGTCTCCTGTGAGAAAATCTCAGTGCACATGGTGCAGTAGGAGTTCTGCAGAGACCAGACCTAGGCAACAGCAACCATTAGCTGGATGATGACTCAGTGTTTTCCTTTAACTAGATGGAACATTAAAATTAAAAATTTCTTTTCCTCTACCAAATGCTTTAAACGCTGAGGCAAGAAGAAAATAAAGTTGGATTTTGATGTTTTTTCCACATTGTGTACAATATTTCTGTCTAATATAAACTGTGCTATCAGTTTGGACAGGAGTGAAAAGTAAGGGTAGAGGAAATATCTTAGAGTGAGGACAACCTTGGACAGTGGTAAGACTTGAAAATTTATTTGCAACTGTAAATGTAGTGCCAGAGAAAACGGGGAATTAAAAGAATGCACTGGATGGCTAGGCCCTTGTGCTTCAGGTGTTTACAGTCATTCATTACCTAAAGATTCTATGGGAAAACTATGGTCCTATCTCAAAAGCTGAGTCCTTTACAGAGAGAACTAATTTTGGGAGCTATCTGCAATCTGTGTAGAATCACTAAAAGGGCTTCTTTGTAGGGAGATACATAGGCACAGTTCTATAGATGCCACAGAAATCTTAGAGACCAGTTAAAAATGGTATTGAGAGGATGAGCACCTTAGGTAAAGAAGAGCTTCTAGGTAGCACAAAGCATTTCCTTGAAATTAGTGGTTATGTATTGAAAGGGAACCCATCAGGTATTCCTTGAACATTTCCAGACTTATGTTCATATAATGCTTGAGTGGAGAGTTATATTTACCAGAGGAGGGATTTTTCTCACCAACATACCACAGAGATGATGTCTGAAAATTCCATTCAAGTTTTACAAATCTCTTCGAGATTTTGTGTGTTGAGGTACTCTGCATTTTACATCAAGGCTCTCACACTTGTTGCAGGAATTAGCAGAGTGACCTATGGGCCAAATAATGCCTATTTTCAATAGGCAGAGTTTTATTCAAGTACTTCCAGATGCACCCATCTGGGTGTTCTCTATTACGTAGTGCGTGTTCCTGTGGATGCATATGTGTGTGCAGGTGCACTTATGTGTAAGTGCATGAATGAGGAAGACAGAGGTCAATCTCGGGTGTCATTCTTTATGTGCCACCCCCCTTTTTTTATTCCCTTTGTTGCAAGGTCTTTTATTGCCCTGGGACTTGCCGAATAGGCTCAGCTTGTGGACAGGCAAGCCCGAGAGATCAGCCTGCCATTGCCACCCCAGAACTGGGATTGCAATTGCATATCACTGCACACAGATTTTTTTGGGTGGAGGGTGGTTTGACAATCTAACAAATGTACTCACGTTTGCACAGTAAGCATTTTATCAAGTAAACTATCTCATCGGCACCAATCTATGACATTTTCTCATGCTGGAAAGGCAAAGTAAAGCAGTTGCAACAGAAATTGCAAAAGACTACAATGCCTATACCATTTATAATACTGTTCTTCACAATGTTTGTCTCTAGTTTAGGCTAATATTGGTCCTTCCTATGGATATTTCCCTAAATCATGGCTTCAAGAAGCATAACCACCTGGCATAGATGAGAAGCATTCTGTGAGGAGACCTTGAGGACAGAGTTCATTATAACAACCTCTCTCAGCAGTAGTAAGCTACTTAAACTTCTTGCACACAGCATATTGTTCTTGAATTAATCTAGATAAACGTAATACTTTTATTGTATTTATTCTACAAATATCCAGTCCACAGTCATAAGAACTTGAGATACAAGCATATAATTATGCTATCATTTGTACCTATTATTTCACCATGACTATATATTTTATCTCATTTTTCTGAGAGAAAATAGCAACTGTACCTCACATATGCTACCTTCCCATGTATAAACAATGTCCAGTGTAGAATTTCGTATTAAATATAATTATGAGTCTACATTTGGACAGCCAAAACAGAACTCTCAAAATCTGCTGAAAATTATATTGCTTTTACTTTACATGAAGCTTCCCATGCTGAGTCTGTAAACAGCTATATCTACCTCTAGTCATGACTGACATTCACATTGAATCTCACATTCATTCATTTGATCCATTTCACCCATTAGTTTCTCAGGTGTGAACACTGTGAAATGGTGTGGCATTCACAATTCCCATGTCCTATCAGGCTCCAGAAGAGTGAGCTGAGGGTGCAGTACCGAGCTCTGTGGCATGAGCTCAATTTGCATGAGGCAAGTTGATTTTCCACTTCTAGAATGAACTAGAGACTGGACAGGAAAAAGGAATTTGGCTCATGGAAACATAGAAAGCCAGCATAGCTGGCAAATATAGGAAGAAAGCAAAGTACAATGCCAGAACTGAGGAGGGACAAACTGAAGAAACAAGTACTCATTATCTGGAACTGAGGGATAAACTTCATAAGAGCCAGATAATATATTAGCATGTCAGGTGATGCCTGTGCTTTGGACTTGGGGATAGAAGGAATCTGTTATCTATACACCAAACATAAAAGCACACAATCCAATTTTGGGAATAGTGACTAGAGCTGTGATCATACTAAGGCACATCTGACTTTAGTGTGTAATCTTCAGAAATAATGTTCTATGGTTTTCTGGGCTTTGAATCTCTATACATTTTCTGGTTTGCTTGTTATTCAGAAAAAGAAGAGTCATGGCAGATATAACTGAATCATCAAAAGTAAGCTTTGTGTACAGAAACCCCTATGTTTCCATATTTGGAGATAGCACCTTTATAAAGATAACCGAAGTTAAATGTACTAACAAAAGATAAAAAAATGATGTTTATTATTTATTTTATATGAGGATGAGGTACACACCAGATCTCTCTCTCTCTGTCTCTCTCTCTTTCTCTCTCTCTCTTTCACACACACACACACACACACACACATACACAAACAAATAGACACACACACAATGTGAGGACATAGAGACAATAGAGGTATGTACAAACCAGGAAAAGCGGCCCCACCACAATGGGAGATAAATCTTCTAATGCTTCTAATGCTTTGGTCTGTGGCATCATGTCTCTAGAACTGTGAGACAAGAATTTCCGTGGTTAAGCCACCAGATATGTGATATTTTATTATGTCAGCCTAAGCAGTTACCTGTAGGTAATCACTGAGCTACGAAGTAGGTGTTTGCCCATTCTTAAGACCATATTGAAATTAATCTCCAAAGTTATATGTTCATGATATCTGAAGGATGGGGCATTTGGAAGGTTGTTAATATCAGAGGCGGTCACAGTGGTGAAAATCCTATGATGACATTGCCAGCTTTGTAAAAATAGGAGGAGACAATCACTGTAATAAAGTGCCCTTTCCCTTGGTATGATGCCCTACATCACGTTATGTTGGAACCAGAGCAAGAAGATTCACACCAGATGCCAGCTCCATGCTCACACTTTTCAGTCTTGAGAAACATGAGCCAACAAAATCCAAAGTAGCTTCCAGTCTCTACAAATTATCCAAACATGCGTGTTATTATAGAAGTGGAAAATGGAATAACGCCTAGTATCATCTAAATAAACGTTAACGAAGAGTAAAACCAGACACAGGAAAATGAAACTATAGTTCTATGGTTGAACTAATGATGCATGTGTAGAAGTTTTACATTGTTCTCTCTGCATGTAGGACACCCTGTAATTTGAAATTTCAAGGGTATCTTTCTGAACCTTGTCATACTCTTAATCTATCATGGATTATCATCACAGAATAGAAGATATAAGATAAATGCAAATAGTTTGCATATTAATTGTCCCTCCATGTCTTATGTAATAAAGACTAAACCATATGATAATGTCATTGAGATGCACTACAATTTTCAAGAATTGGGCCCTATGAAAACAATTGGGTGATTGGAGGCAAGCTCAAAGGAGATTGTGGGATCCAAGCCATCTTCCTGCTTTCTGTTGCTTTCTGGTCATGAGTGAGTAGTTATGTGGGTGTTTTTTCCACCATGTGCTCTTAACAAGATTTGCTGCTTTCCACAGGCCCAAAGCAGTGGAACCAATAGACTGGAACCTCCAAAATTATAACTCAAAATGAACATTTTGAGGCATGAGGGGATGGCTCACTCTGTAAAGTATCTGCCAGAAAAGCATGAAAATTTGATTTCAGATCATCATAACAGAAGTTCAAAAGCCAGACTTTGTGGCCTGTACCTATAACTCCAGCCTTAGAGGAGGTCAGATCCATAAAGGCCAATGACCAGCCAACCTTGCTTAGACAATGAGTTTTGATATTTCAATGAGAGAACCTGTCTCAAAAAATAAAGGTGGAGAGCAATCCTAGGCAAGATATACGACATTACCACTGGCTTCCATATGCCTATGCAAGCATTAATACCCACCTGTATGTTCACTTTCATGTACCACACACATATACAACACCCCACAATCTCTCACATACACACACACAAATGAACAGTTTCTCTTGACAAGTTCGTTATCTCTTGTATTTTGTTACAATGAAAAAACCAGGAACATATCAAACACCCTCTGCATTAAACTGAATTACAAGGTCCTTTTACAATACAGCCCGACCACCAGACCACTTTCCAACCAAACCTCACAAACTGTAACTATACCAGTACCTATGTTGCCATACTCTTTTATTCTTTGTAGTCCTTAGCCACCCTAGAATGTCCACTCCCACACCAAGCTTCCTCCTTTAAGTATATGCCCCACCCATCTCTCTCCACACTAAACTAACTCAAGTCTCACTTACTCTTTGTTGATCTCTTATAACACAGGTAGATTTAACTGCTCTTTCATTTTTCTGCCTACATATATTTTCCTTTTATAATACTTATCAAATAAAATAGCAACCGCTCTTTTAAAGTGCCCACCCATCACAAAATGAACTCCTCAAAACAGATAATAACCTTTCTCATCTCAAAGGAATACAATGGCCAGTGAACAAAAGCTCCAACTGAGTGTTGATAGATAATCAGTATTAAAGAGCAACTTGAACCTTCAGGACTAGCTAAATGAATAATTTGCCATTACACCTACACAGGGTTATATTCTGTAGCTAAACCATGTAGTTATCATCAAGATAATTAAACTGATAGGAATTCACATTTTTTTACAAAAAGTAACGTCTATGATGCTGGCCAAGGAGCTGGGAGAATAAGTGTAAAGAAAAAAAAGTGGTGACACTTTTTATGAAACTGAAAGCAGCAAATTGGCTAAAATTGCTCATTTGTAAAAGGAGAGATTTAGATGATAAGACTTCTCGGACCCTTCAAATCCCAAATGATTTGATTGTATGATTTAACACATAGGCAAGACAACACTTATTTCTAAAATCCAAGGTTCATAATTTCACAAATTATGCATTGCTGATGAGATCATCATTACCAGAGAGATAGTTAGGTGGAGAAGACTTGGCTGAAGGGATACTATTTTTTTGTTTTTAAAGACCCAGTGCAGTATTTGATTATGCAGCTGCCTTCCTGGACTGCCTCCCAGGACCCAGCAAGCTGGAAGAAAGAATGACTAGGGTTAGTTGAGGGCATTTCTAGCATGTTTAAATATCAGCAAATCTAGAATGTCACTGATTCTGGCGGAACTGGGACGAATACAAAATAGGTATCAGATTTGAAATGGAAAACGAAAACATTGCTTTCAGAAAATGCAAGTAGTAGTATGGCTTTTGTTTTTCTTTCTTTTTTTTTTTAGATGTGTTCACATAGTTGACCTAATTCAACTGGAACCTCAAATATGCTGTCAAGTTAAATTGCTTAAGTGCTTCAAATTAATGGTATAAACCAAAGTCAGGTGCATTCTCATGCCAAAACTATCACCTAAGTTGTGTTTGAACAACTTAATAATAATATAATCAGGACTATAGAAATGTCTCAGCTGTAAAAGTGCCTCATGGCCTGAGTTTGATCTCTGGAACCCACATAAAAGAAACAGGTGAGGTGGCTGGCCCTTGTCTTCAATCCTAACCCCAGCATTCGTAGGTCAGATGGCAGGCCAATACAGGGGAAAAACCTAGAAATGTACCTATGCAGCACAGTGGCAGAAATAACAAGGGTATCAAAAAAAACAAGGTGCAAGAAGAGACTGATTCCTGAATAGTTGTCCTTTGACATTCACAGTCATGGTATTGCATGTGCCCCCTTTCCCCCAATATTTTTTTTTCTTTTCTTTTCCTTTCTTTTCTAAGAACAGTATTGTCAAAATATAGGATGGGAGAAAATTCAGAAGGCTTATGCATTTTCTAGATTAAAAACCTAAAGTCTCAAGATGTCTACCTGCTTCACTATATATACTATATCATGTACTGCACAGGTTGTGGATCTGTGAAGATAAGTTCAAGACATTGAAAATTTGGAAATTACATTTATCAATGTAAATAATCACAGGAACATACCTCTCTCCTTACCTTGAAAGCAAAGTTTTTGTTAAATCCTGACTCCCCACAAGGTATGATACATACTTCTTAACTTGACACACAAGACCAAGTCTGAGCTGACACCTTCATAGCACTATACAGAGCTCAAGCCTGCTCGTATCCGCATTGACCAAAATAATTCATTACTTCTATTTAAGACTTATTTTTATTTTTAAATTACATATGTGTGTCTGTGCATTAGTGTATGGCACCTGCGTGCAGGTACCTTTGAAGGATAGAACTGAGTTTCAGATCTCCCACAGCTGCAGCTTCTGGTGGTTGTGAGTCACCCAAACTCAGGTCCTTTTCAGGAGCAGCAAGCACTCTTAACAACTGAGCCATCTCCCTAGCCACATCCTTTTTTATTTGTGATAGTTGTGGTGCCGCTCTTCGCTCTGTGACTGCTGCCCATGCATAGTATATACTTTTGTTAAGTTTCACTTCATTTTGTATACACCACTCTTTAATTACCTACTCCAAAAAAACCTTTCTAAAAAATTCATTTCAGATCCAATCTCTGTTCTTACTCTTCCGAAAATTGTGATCTCATCTTGCCTTCCATAAGTGCCTCCAATTCATCACAAGTTTGGGAGCCATCAAAACACCTAGCATGCAGTTTCACATACAGTAAACTCTCAAAAACGTCTATTTGTGTAAACAATTTAGAATGTTATTGAGGAAGAGTTCACAAACAATCTTTCTCTCTGTGAACTTTAGGAAGAAACACAAGTCAGATAACCTAAGTTTGAACTACCTTTACACTCTTCATAGTTCCCTATCTATGAGGTCAAGTACCTCATTCTAGAAGTGGTAATTTTTCCTTGCTGTACTCTGTGCATTCTAAATATTACCTTTTCCTTGCTATTGCCTCAAGTCCTATTCAAATTCCCTATTTGTCAGTGTATCTGTTCTCATATTGGCATTTAATATAAAAGAATTCTCTTTCATGTAATTCCTGTATGGATGTGAATGTGGGGGATAAAAAAAATTGTTTTTCCTGGGACTGGAAAGATGGCTGAGTCAGTAAAGTGCTTGCCATAAAAGCATGAGGGCATGAAACTAGATCCCTAACACCCATACGTAAAGCAGGGTACAGTGGCATATGTCTTTAATTCCAGTTCTGGGGATATGGAGACAGGTGGATCCCTGAAGCTCACTGGCCAACAAGTCTAGCTAAATCTATGAGCTCCAAGTTAAACAAAAGACTCTGTCTCCGAAAATAAGGGTGAAAGTGACAGGGGAAGTCAGTGAACATGGCCCTCTGGCATTCACATGCATCTTCACCCATATCTACATGTGCATACATCTACATGAGGCCATACATACACAAGACTCACACGGAAGCACACACACACAATAAGGTAGAAAAGCAATTAAGGAAGATGTTGAGCATTGACCTCTGACTTGCACAAGTGTGCACACACACCTACATACACACACACACACACACACCTACCTGTGCACCCAAACAGAAACACTCATGAACACAAAAGTATAAAAGAAAATAAATAACCTTAGTGTAAATCTACTAAAAACTCAAGAAGTATTTCTCAGAGAGCAAGGAGTCAAGAGTTCGAGTTTCCAGTACATTAGCTAAGGGCTCATTGCACTCCTTTAGCCAAATGGATGACTACTCTTCAGTACATTGGGTTCAGCCACAAGCATTGATCTTTCCACAAAATTGGCATTACTCACATAGGACTGCATATGCTGTGGAATAGGGCACCCTCAGGCAGTAATCAGTATTATTCTCTTCTTTATAGTCCTAGTGGGGCATACACAATGATGATAGACAGGTCTGTGGAATGATTTTGGATCTGGGTTTGCCTGTACCAATGAGTGTTAGGAAGCAGAAACCAAGACAAAGTTTGTAGTGTAAAAGATTTATTTTAAATAATCACTCTGACAGATAAAGGGAGAACTCCTAAGTAAGGTCTACTCTCCCTCACCCAGTAGTAATCAGTCTCCAACAGTTCCAAGACTAGGATCAGGCCATCATCCATTTCTCTCACTCCACTCTGGACCCTTGTCTGAGTACAATCCCTAGATAAACTGACTAGACTCAAGTAGAAGAATTTGCACTAAAGGATATCTGAGTACAACTGCTAGATTGGATAAGACTTAACACGTGTGGAAGAATTCATAAGGCCCTGTGTGTGTGTGTGTGTGTGTGAGAGAGAGAGAGAGAGAGAGAGAGAGAGAGAGAGAGAGAGAGAAATGGAGAAGGAGGTCTAAATTTGATTAAGAACTGTTGTACAAAATGTAACAAAGCTCAATATTTTTTTTAAAGTGAGGGGGGGTCTACTGCATATCACCAGTAAGAGCTAACAGTTGATTAAACTATATTCTACTTGCTAGCTTGATAAATCTTTTTTAAAATCATGAATGAATTCTACATTTATACTATGCAATTTTTACCTTTGTAGTAAGATTATAAACAAACATTTGACTTTTTTAAAAGGGGAGGGTAGAGAAATATGCAACATAAGTTTCCATGTAGCATAGTGTCATAGTTCATTTATGTTGCACCAAATACTTGATGTTATATAGCAGATTTTATTCCTATGTATGAACAAATGGTGTTCCCTTGTATCAGCTTAATCATTTTTGAATGATGTGGACATCGAGTCCATGGACATTGGTTACTTCCATTTTTTATTATAATGTATAAAGAGACTGTGAATATTCACTTCCTAGTTTTTGTTTATGTGTTTCAGTTTTTGAATATATGTACAGAAATATCATTTGGGGTCATAAAATTCCAAGTTTGACAATCTGTGATTGGAATCTTGAGCTATTTGAAACTATCATTTTCAGAAAGACTCCCTTCTCTGCTTTATTATAGCAAAGTAAGTCACATAATGGTATTGGTCACAGTAACAGAGGTCATCTAGGTCTGGTCTGGAATCATTTGCCTTCCCCAGCATTGTCATTTCTAAAGAATCCATTCTATATGTCAGCCAGGCCTCCCGATAGATCATGTAGAAGCAAAGAGAAGACAACCATAGGCGTGGTGGGATAGTCATATGATTAATGCATCAAAAGATAAATTAATGATATGTGAGGATTTAGAAATTCTGTCAAGGGGAACAATGACACCCCTTTCATTTTTGTAAGCCTAGATGAAAAATCCAAAATCTCTAGACAAAATGAATCAAGTGTGCTGAATCAAACTTCAGCTATCAACTTGAAACACCTGGGCAGAAGGAACCTCAGTTGAGCAATTTCCTTCATTGGCTTGGTCTATGGGCATGTCTGTAGGGCATTTTCTTGATTGTTGAATGATGTGGGAGGGCTCAGCCCACCGTGGGCGGTGCCACTACTTTGCAGGTGGTCCTGTGTTATATAAGAAAGTAGGCTGAGCACAGGTCAGGGTAGCAAGACAGTGAGCAGTGTTTCACCATATTCTGTGTTCCAAGTTCCTGCCCTGAATTCCTGCCTTGTTTTTTCTTGATGATGGACTGTGAACTGTAAGTCAAGTAAGCCCTTTCCTCCCCAAGTTGGTTATGGTCAGAGTATTTTAATACAGCAATAGGAAACAAGCTAGAACATCAAGTCTTTCTTATTCATCTGGCATTCAAGTTAAAGGAATCGAGTTGATCTCTGGTTGATTATTTGAAAATATTTTAATGTTGTTTTAACCAACAGAGAAAGTATACTAAAATATATTGAAATTCCATTTTCATTGGGCCTTTTCTGTCTACTGTTCCATCTGTAGTTAGTTTAAAAGTATAGTTATTAATATTACCTGAAATGAAACATTATGCCCTCATCTTGAGGAATGTGTTAGTTGATATATTGTAATATACATCTACCATAGACAAAATTTGGACTAAGAGAAAGATCCACTCCCATATTATATTTGTATATTTTTGCAATGCCCAAGTCACAGAATACTCTCAAAAGACCAAATCCAATGCAGTCCCACAAGGGTCTTTATTTGTAAGCTCGAGCTTGGTCCACAGCCCAACAAGCCGACTTGATGGAGGGATAGTGGCCCTGAGTGAAGGGGGAAGGAACCTCTTATAGGTTTGAGACAAAGGAAGGAGGGGAATTGTGGTGTTAACATTCTGGTTGGTAGGGAAAACCCGCGTATGCCAAACATACAAAGGCTACATATACCAAAAATGGGTTATATGAGTCTTGGGGTTTCTCATTGGTGGGTGCTGTCCTCAGAGTAAAGAAATGTACTGACTGTTAGTCAAGCTCACTGCAGGGTCCTGCTTTTCTTAACTTGTCCGGGCTTGTTCCCTTTCCCTCAGCCCTTGTAGCCAGAGGCTTGCAACAGCTTGAAGTAGGCAAAATGGAGAAGTTAGCCTCTAGCCTTAAAATGGAGTCTAACTTAAAATGGAGTCACTCTCGCCCATTCCCCACACTTTGGGTCACTTAATTTATCCAGTTATTCTATACAGTAAAGAAAATACCCCCATTTTACAGATGAAATCTTGATTGCAAGACATGCTAAATAACTTTATTCTAACCGAAAATGTAGTAAGTGAAAGACTAAGATTTTTAAAATAGGTCCTTGGTTTCCTAAACCAAGCAAAATTTGAAATATAAGGTATTTGAGGCAACCAGTAAAAACAACTTTCAATTCATTTCTACATCAGTGATGAGAAGACTTGTGTGACAGTGAGAAATTTATTAATATAAATATTAATATAAATATTCAAGACAATATTAATCACTTCTGAGTGACATTGTAGACAGAGCTTAATCATGCAATAGAACTTAGATAACAGAGTAAATGCCTCTGTTGTGTTGTAAAAGAATACAATTGGAGATGTGTGTTCAGAAGTGTTATAGAACTGTTTCAAAAGCACAGCAAGGTGAAGCATGTCAGCATATGTGTATAATCCCAGCACTCCAGAGGCAGAAGAATGCTGATGTGAGTTTGAAGCCAGCCTGGTTTTCATAGTGAGTTCCAGGCCAGCCAGGGCTACACAGGGAGACCCTGTCAGAGGAAAAAAGAAAGAAAAAAGCACAGGAGAGACCATAGTAGCTGAACTATGGTTGAAAGAGTGTTCTTATAGAGAACTGGTTATGTTCAAGCAAACTTAGGCATATTGCTGAAAGTATGTGGCAATAGATTGAATACAGAACATAAGAAAATCACAAAAAACCAAAATGACTGTTTTGGGGCTTGACAACTGAGTAAATTGAAGTAACCTTTATGTAGATGAGAAAGCTGGAAGTAGGAAGAGACTGAAAGTGATGGATGGTTTGTCAAATGAGGAAGTGGATAAGAAACCCCAACTCTAACTGAGGAACTTTAGACAACTGATGGCTTCAGGGAGGGGGCAGGCAGTGTTTCAAGGGTATGACCAGAGAAGGTAAACCAAAGTCCAGTGGATGAACTCACACTCAAGGGCATTTGGGGACACAGATTTGACTCCATAGGCATATATATGGAATGCAAGAAATAGAGCACATGAAATGTATATTAGAGTACATGAAATTGGGTACAGGGGTTGTAGGGGATGAAGATAGAGGAGGGGATCTAAATAAAAACAAAATGCATTGTAGGAAATTCATGAAAAGCCATGAAAATTAGTTTTTAAAGTTTTAGGAAATTTGACATTCAGTGTAGTGTTGTATATGTTCCTTTAGCTCCAAACTGTGAAAACGGAAATGGACCCTTTAAATATTTTTTTTTCTTCTACTTGTTCCAAACTTAGGTTTGGCCAATAGAGGGTGCTAAGGAGACATAATTGGAGAATGAATTTTTGATTCTTAGCTCTGTGTGTCTTTGTATGCTCCTGCAGTGCGGGGAGCTCCCACCCAGATCCTGCAATTTGAGAACCTTCCTGCGCACCCGGTTCCCACAGTGCATGCAGGTTTTCTAGTGCCCATTTCCTGCAGCCTGCACAGTTTCCCCTGTACCCCAACTCTGAATCAAGTGCATCTCCGGTGTCCAGTTTCTACAGGGCATTGTCAACAACAGCTACCTATTGTACCATTGAGCATTTGTTTTGTCCTTATTTGATTAACATGACATTCCATAGCAGATGAAGGTGATATATGTAAGTGTCACAATTTCAAGAAATTCTAGTCAAAGTTTTGAGATACTTGGAATATTTATGATGGGTAAACAATGTTTACTTGACTCTAATCCACTAAAAATTAAGTACACGTAAAATTTGGGAAAGCCTAGCAGACCAATGGGTATGAATAAAGCAGAGAAACTCTCATACTCTGTTTTTTAAAGGTTTTTATTGACTTTGTGAACTTCATACATTTTGAACATATTTAGCCTCCTTCCCTATCTGCACCCTCCTTACAGCCAGGTTCCAAATGGACTCAAACCAAAGGATGTTTGGGGACACAAATCTGACACACGGCTCCTGTGACTGCTTCTTCACCTGCCAGTGTCTTCCTTCTGCAGCTAACATATACCAAGGTAAGACTTAAATGTTGTTAAAAGAAAAATGAAGTTGAGAAGATAGACTCGTTCAAATTGTTTCACTGAGATGTCCTGCAACATCTGGATGCAACTGTGCCCAGTTTCATTGAGTATCGTAGTATGTAATATGAGTCTTCTAAGAATACATCATAAAGATATTACGACATCTAGGAAAATTAAGAAAAACAGAGAATGTGGCCAAGGTACCTTAGGGATGCAAGCATAAGTCTCCATAGAAACTTATCATCTAGCTACCATGTATCTTAATATTTGGGGGATAGATTTGGAAGATAGTTTTTAATGGAGCAGACTCTAGATGTATGGGAAACCAAGAATGCATTCCCTCTATTCTTACTTCCATGACAAGGATTATTACCACTAGGTGCTCATTAGCAACTTCTCATGACATGGTCCTCAAGTATTCCAGAAACTGGTACCTATATTTGTAAAGCTAGCTGTCCTTGTTCATTTCTATAGCTATATTTATTTCAACTTGGCCTCATGCTCAGTTAACCTAGGGAAATGCAGGCACTTATAATATACTTCTCGGAATCAAGGGGTGGAGAATGCATATTCATGATTTTACCTCCAATGAAAGACTTCAAAAATAAAATATAAAGACAGATGTCTATGTATTGCAAATCTGCACTTACACTCACATATATAGGAACATGCAAGGAATTTGATGCAGACGTGCATGCAAGATTATCTTAAAATGTACCCATAAGAATTCAGTCTATGGAGGTGAACAGTAACTACAGAAGGAGACTGTTGCATTAGAAATACTTTTCTTACATTTTGGAAGATGAAATAGCATGTCATTCCATGCAGATCCATTTAGGGTAGCACCAGGCTTGATGAGAAGGCAGAATGAGGAATGAAGGTAAAACATGGCCTGGAGCTATTATTTTATTTTCCAGGAAGGATAGACCAGTTTACTATTGAGGAGTTTTATAATGTTACTTGGCTCTGGATGATCAAAATCATCTTTAGTTGTCTGATATCTGGTTCAGGATGATTCAAGGGGAAAAATAATGGGTTTGCTGCATGAAAGTTATATAAACAGATGAGATAGGATATAGATTCAAGGTTGGTTGAAAATTTTCTCATGCAATTTTGATTTTTTTAGAGGATTTAGGTTTTAGTATGGTACAAAACAACCAAAACAGGCAGATACTTAAAACAACAAACCTTTATGTTTTAGTACAGCACATTCCCCCAAAGTCAACCAACTTGATCCATCTCCCATAGCCCTACTGAATGAGCAATTATTGCCTGTAATGCTGCCTACCCCTGTGGCAAAGTGAGAAACCACACAAAGAACTATCTCTTAAGGCTTTTTAGTTCACATACTAAGTGGGTTTACTTATGAAATTTCATATATATATGTATATATATATATGTGTGTGTGTGTGTGTGTGTATGTATGTATGTGTATGTGTATAAATACCATTGTACTTTGTTCTTATTCACAGGTCATATCCCTCTGAGCTCCTTCCTAAAGATGCTCCCCTTCTTCCTAACAAATAGACTTCCCTTGTGCTTGCATGTCACATGCATTCCATTACTTTTTCCTGCCTCTCTAACCCTCTAGATCTCTTCTTCCCATTTCATTGTCCCCTTTATTTGTTTATTTATTCATTTATTTGTTCTTATTTTATCTTTATGAGCATTTTCCCTGCATATAAGTTCACCCACATTCTCTAATGCCCACAGACACTGGAGAGGGCATTGGATTCCTTGGAAATGGAGTTGCTGGGAACTGAACTCAGTTCTCTGCAAGAACAACCAGTGCTGTTAACTACTGAGCCATCTCTCCAGGGCCCTACTTTCTAATTTTCTGTCTCATATATATCATATGTTATGTGTGTGCATTCACATACATAAATTTAAAACATACAGTATCTTTTTCTTTCTGAGTGTGATTTTTCACAGGCCCATGAAAATTGAATGGTAGGGGAGATATAGTCAACTTTGTTATTTAATTTAGCCCAGTAACTACTGGATGCTAAACAAAATCTTAGAAAATAAATAACAAAGGTGCACATATTAATGAGGAACTATAGAGGGTGAGAAATAATATTTATTATCTTTGCTTTTATACTTGTTCTTTCAGTCTGGATGGGTTTATTTTGAGACTATATTTAAATAGCCAATATTTTCTTACACTTTCCACAAGCTAAGTGTTAAAATATATAAATGAAAATAACCACGGAATTGACATTTCTTGTGAAGTGTTCAATAGAATGTTTTTTTACAATACAAAGATGAAGAAAATGTACCCTTGAATTGAAGACAGAAATCAAATAAGCATGAGATAAAGTATTTCTTCCTGTTGACATTTTATATCACTTAATTTACCTTTAGAAATGTCAAATAGTCTTCTCTCCTTTATTTAGCATGCCCTCCCTACTTTTGTTCAAAAGAACTGTGCTTTCCCTCTTAGAATTTCTCAGTCCTTTGCAGCAGCTTCACCAAAAGTTTGAGAGAGGCAGCAAGTTACTGTGTGCTACAAAATGTGCATTATTTCCCAGGATAACAAAAATTAAGGGTTATAAAACATGTAGTATTTATACTGAAAACAACCCCAATTTCCATAAATTCTGTGTGGCATAATAATTTGTAACTCATTAGTTCATGGCATCATTTATTAACTTAGCCCATAGAAACATAAAATGATAAGACAGATCAGCTCAAAGGGACTGGGGCATTACAGTGTTTTCTGTAAACAATTTAATCTTCAAATGTGTCCTGAGGCTTCATATCCTAATGGTGGTCAGGGCAACTGTTTCAATTTCTAGTTTAATGTTTGATTTCCATTCATCATATATAACAAGTAGGTACATGGTAGTTAAACAGGCAATGTGAACTTGCTTACAGTGATTTCGTATCACCATCAGCTGACTTCAGACTTTTGAATGAACATAATAGAAACAATTGTTATCTTTACCATGTGTTCAAGCTCATTTTGGATGTGATAACAAAAAAGAGGTTGGATAGATTATAAACATAGGGGATGTATTTCTCACAGTCCTGGGGATTGGGAAGTGCTAGGTCAAATAGCTAGCAGATTCAATGCCTAGAGAGGTTCATTTCATCAAAAAAAAAAAAACTGTATTCTCACATGCTAGAAGGAATAAGTAAATTTCCTCAGGCCTCCTCTATAAAGGCATAAATCACCACCTAACAGTCCCATCTCCAAGTAACATTGCAGATATCTATACCTCAACATATTAATTTGGGGGATAATATTTACATCCAGACCATTAAGTGATCAGTGCTTAATGAACCAGTTGATGAAAGAAAACAGGGAACACTGATGCTGTTATGTGGTATGACTACCAATTATCTCCCCTTTAGGAAGTATTTCTTAGGTTTTATTCTGAACACTGATTTCCAGTGCTCCCTGCCTAACACCACACTGGAAAGTTTTCATTCGGTGTAGATGATGATTTCCCTTAGCTGCATAAATGGAGCCCCACCCCCACCCCATTACTCTTTGCTGTCCTACATACTCTAGCCTTTCCCAGAGGCCACATGCAGCTTGGATCCAATTGCCCACAACAAGTTTGGAGGAACAGTTGAATACTGAGATGAGGTTCCCATGCCTATCCCCTCACTTCCTTCTATGAGGGACTTTAACAGTCTATAAGCCCAGCTGTGATGATCTTTCACAAGACAACTTAGCTGAGCTCAGGAAGATGGCAACTGTCTGGCTCCGGGGAGAGTCTGTAAAGCAGTTGTGGAATCACTTCAGATTCTGGTAACTCTTTTGAGTTAACAGGATTTAGTAATGACTTGCAAGTTCTTAAAAAGACAGAAGTCAAGATGGATTCTAGGCAGAACAGAAGGCTCAGTTATTAATAGCACTAGTTGCTCTTGCAAAGGAAATGGGTTTGGTCCTGGCAACCACAAGGTGACTAACAACCCTCTGCAACTCAAATTCCAGGGTATCTGATGCCCTCTTCTGTCCTCCATGGGCACTACACACCATGGGTGCATTTACATGTAGGAAAATACTCACATAAGTAAAATAAATGTAAATAATTTTTTTAATTCCAGATATTGTCATTTAAATACTTAGGATAATATGTATATGCATGCAAGGGAGGGAAGGGGAGGACACACACACACACACACACACACACACACACACACAGAAATTTTAGACCTCAAAGTTTGGCAAATGTCGTAGTTACTCCATAGCCATGACATATTTCTTAAGATCAGGAGGCATGAAAAGTATATTAACCAGACTTCTTGGACATCAGAGTTTTGTTAAATTTGGAAGCAGTGGAGAAGTAGAAACTGGTGGCAGACATTGTTTCTCCTGGTTTTTGAGCTGTCTCCCTTTGATATTCCATGGTGCTTAAAACGTGGTTAATAGTTTCATAAATATTGTTCTTCCAGGTTTCCTCCATTTTCTAACCTTTGCTCCATTCCAAGACTTTTAAGAGCACAACATTTTCAGGACTATATATGTCTTCCAAAATATTTAACTTTTGGATTTTTGAACCAACCCTGAGTGCCACTGATCCTTGCTACTAAAATGTGGCTCCTGGGCTGGTAGCATGAGCATCACCTCAGAGAAGCACAGAACCTCAAGGCCCATCATAGACATGCTGAATTTGAATCTGCATTTTATCAAGAATGCAGGGTGACTGCTATGGTTTTAAGTTTGTTGTAGAAAATTAAGACAGGTGGGAGGTTTTTTAAGGCAAGCCTCTCCAAAAGAACCAAATCAGTAGAATGTACTTTTTAAAAAAAATATTTTTTATTTCTTATTTTATATGTCTAAGTATATTGCCTACATGTTTATAAGTGCCCCTGTTTTGTGCAGTGCTCATAGAGGTCAGAAGAATGTTTCAGATTCCTTGGAACTGGAGTTATGGATGGCTATTAGCTGTCATATGGGTGCTGGGAATCAAACCCAGGTCCTAGGCAGGAGCAGTCAATGCTCTAAACCACTGAGCCATCTCCCCAGCCCCAGTAGAATGTACATTTATAGAACGATATATTAGATTGACTTCTCCATATGGATTGGGTACTCCAACAATTGTTATCTGAACACTGAATAGGCTAAGAACTGGGAGTCTCTCAGCCCAGGAAATAAAATGCCCCAGCTGCATCAACCCAGCACTGAAAGTCTGAAAGATCTCTGGAAAGTTGCTGATACTGAGTTCACATTGAATAGCTGAAAAAAAAATAAAAGTCTGATATAAGCATGCTAAATTTTTCGCTGGCTTAGTGTCTTTAGTACGTCTTGCTTATGCAGTCACAACTGTTATGAGTTCATATTTGGACCAACACATCAGGACCTCTTTTTAACTGGGTCACCTGTTAGAAGATGCAGCCCAAATTGAGGGTAGGCCTTTCTTCCTAGTCAGTTTTCCTACAGCCCAATACTCTCAAAAAATGCCACCCTCCAAAACACAGCTACTTTTGTATTAGATATCTCTCAATGAAATCCAGTTGCCAACCAAGACCAATTATTTGGATTAAAACTTCAATAAATTGATGTGGAGAGAAGATAAGTTAAAGGAAAACAGACATAGATGTGAGTTAAGAGAATGGAATCTACAAATAGATATTATATTTGGTTTATACATTAAATTTAAAAAGTTCAATCTTCCAACTTATCCCCCCACACATACACACCATTGTGTGAGACAGTAAACCTATTCCCAGCAGAGTGGCTACATGACTTTCATTTCATGAAATATCTGTGCTTCCCACTTCTCCAGGTTAACACGTAACATGTATTTCGGCCAAATGTTGATGTGCTATAGGTCTTAAGGTCAAAATATTTTTTAAATAAAAAATAATGTAAACTATCAGATTATTTGTTTTCTATTTATGATATGTATGATAACATGTAGGGCATACTGGTTTCAATAATATACATTTTTATAAATCTCATCTATTATACTTTATCTTTCATAATGTTGTGACTAGAAACTTTAAAATTGGATAACATTCTTATCTAACAATCCTAGTCTAGAGAACTGAGAAAGGGGGTTACTCGGAGCTCATTCTCCAGTACCACAAACACTGGCACAAAACATTGACACTATTTAATAGTTATGTGTTAAATGGAAATTAAATAAACTGTCTAAGTGATCAATTCAAAGTTTATTTCCACCTATTTTTAAAAAATATTTTTTGTACGTTTGTGTGTGTTTGAGTGTATTGCTTGCATATATGTAAGTGCACCCGTCACGCCATGACCTCAGAGGTCAGAAGAGGCTATTGGATCCCCCTGGAACTATAGTTGCAGACAGTTGTTAGCCGTGATGTGGGTGCAGGGATTCGAACCCACGTCTTCTGCAAGAGCACCCAGTGCTCTTAACCTCTGAGCCATCTCTCCAGCCACTATTTCCACTTTGTTTTCATCAATGCTCAGAGAACTTAATATTTGTTCATCCTTATATGTTACTAAACTTAATTTGGTACATATTTGGCTTAATTTCATGTTACATTATACCTGCATGTATGATCACCATGATTGTGCATCAAATTATTTCTGGTTCAATATGAAATGCACAGGAAGAACCGTTAATTTAGTGTCATATTCAAGTCCCTGTTTTATTCACTTGTATTTTGATGAACTTTGCTACCTAATTTCATTCTTTTTAAAATTATTAGTAAAAACTTGATAATTATGAATTTATATTTTTGTTTATAGAATGTTTTTTAATGTGTGCTTCTGTGTTATTGTTATTCAAAGCCATATTTTGTAAGAGTTTGTTTTTGTTTTATTTTATTTCTTTATTTCTCAGTTACATAGGTTAACTCAAAGGTGAAAGATGAAATGGGTTCAATAATTACTGTATGGTGCTAACTTCTTCCCACAGTCTTTCTTGAGGACAAGTCATTATTTAAATAGACTTCATGATCAATATAAAGGTCTCAAGTTTTCTCCGTTTCTCAGTTTCTCACACTCTCCCTAAAAATGAAAGAACTACAGTTTGATTTGCACCTTTGACATACAATAAACATCAAAGAGGGATTTTAGTTATGGGTTTCACAGCTTTGAAGAAAAAAAAATTCCATAGTGTTGCTGGCAACAAATACAAGCATTGTGGCAAAATAACCCACATAACCTTCCTACAGAACTCATTTATAAAGTCCAGAAATGTTTAAGGTTTTACATATATCAACTTATTTCTTTATAAAACAATAACCCAATTCATCTGCAAAGTTTACAAACAAGAATCCCACATTCAGAATATTTTCTAAATGTAGTTTTTACTGAATCTTTGTACATTTCATACAACACATCTCAATCATATTCAAGCCTGCATCTATACCTACCATACCCCCCATCATGTTTTAAGCATTCTGTCATACATGTTAAAGCCTATCATGCACCCAGATGTCCCTCAGTACAAATTCATCCACTCAAGTCTAGTCAGCCTATGTAGAGAGTCACTCCCTTAAAGAAGATCAACTCTCCCTCGCCCAGCAGAAAATAGCTATCAATGGTTTCTCAACTAAGGAGGTTGGGGCCTCCTGCCCATTTCCCCAGATATATTCTGGATTTTTGTCTGATTTAATTTACATGGGTCTTGTGCATACTGTCACCACTGTTGTAAGTAAGTTTATGTGAGCAAGTTCCCAGAACTTGAAGTTAAGTCCCTATTGCCAAAGAGAAGACATACTTTGGGCATAGGACTTAAAGCAATGTAGTTGGAACTGACCTGAGAGCCTCCTCCCTAAAGCCTAGTTTTCATAGTTCTAGAGGATACTATGCATGCCACTAAGGAAAAAATAATAATGAATTGTCCAAACCTAGCTTTAAAGCCTAATAACCACAACAATGACCAGCACAGTAGTGACACTTTTATCTTGGTATCTGCTATCTAATTGGACTTAAAGCCCTCATAATGGGAGGGAAATCAAGAGTGGCATTGTAAATGCAGCCAAATGCACATGGCTGGAGAGGTCATAGGTCCTGGAGAAAATCCTTCCCCTGTCACATTTCTAGACAAATATAGTATCTTACTGTATGCTAAATATGGATCCTTATTTTTACAGACAAGTGTACCATTCACCACTCACCAAAAAAGCTTCTCTTAGCAACAGACTTAGAGTATCACAGAGATTTTTAAAAACCTTTTCCAAAATTCTAATAATGGTAGAAATCATATCTGTCCATCCACTGACTCTTTATGCCAAATTGATCTTTATATTGGAAAGAGTAAGTTCTGTTCTCATATGTTATGTTTAACTAATATATGATAGCCACATCAGACATCTTATATATCACCTAGATTCATAGTAGAAGGAAGCATTCTTGTCAACTGCCTTGAGACTACTATGCAGAAACCTTTGCATTCTGACTCATTCTTTACTGTATATGTATACACACAAAGATGCATTTATTCACACAGAATATATATCCATAATATGAAGAGGATCTCAGAAAGCACATTTCAAAATAGTTTGTGCTGGACATTAATTATTGTCAGAAGCATCATTTCAATTGAAACTACAATGATTGCAACCAAAGTCATTTTCTCCAAGATTCCTGCAAATTTGTCTTAACTATTGTCCTGCTTCAAAGATTAATCTCCAGTAGTGTGTTTTCCTTCAGACTAAAAGTCAAGCAAGGTTCATAGTGACCTATATAATCCTATGTGATCTGTATTGGAATCTCTGTGTTTAATATTCTGTTTCACTTACCTTATTCTATGTCTTGTCTCCTTCTGTCCCCTCACACTTGCCAACAGAGTTATGCCAAAGTGTTTTTACTAGCTCTTCCTTCTGTTTGCATTGGTCTACCAGATGTCTGTATACTCCAGTCTCAGTTACTTTGGGTCATCTATCACTTAGGTATTCCCTAACTATCCCTTTCTCTGAGCACTATTTTTATCAAATGATTTATCATTATCTTACATACTATATCATGTACTTATTAATTACTGTATTCTTATCTAGTAGGATATAAGCTCCATGGACACAAATACTTTTTGATTGCTGTATCTCAGACACGTAAATTACACAAGATACTCATCAAATACTTATTGAATAAATTAATCTATAAGTGAATCCACAGGTAAAGTTAAAGACCTGATTAAATGCACAGTATTAGAACTGAAGTAAGAGTTAAACTTCTCTGCAATCCCTTAATTAAGAAGGAAAATAAAAGTGAACTAAACCATGCTTACAATACTAGGAAAGATAGGTCTCAGAGACTTGAGTAAGTTTGATGATATTTTGTCTAAACATTTTCTCTTTCAATAAATATGAGTCAAACTGAGATTCAGAAATAAAAGCAGAAGTCATAGTTTGGATGAAAGAAAATGACATAATAATCTGAAAGCTGAGAAGGAGTTATAATATGAACTTTGTGAGTAAACCAGTGAAGAAACTTACATGAGGTACTAGATGGTGGGTACATTAATGAAGATGGTTCAGGTAGTTTGAATTGAGAGGTCAGAGAGAAGTAATAACCAGTGTCAAATCCACATTGGTAGGCAAAAGACGGTCTAGCCAAAACATGAAAAGGCAGGAGACCATCAGCAGAAGCTGAACTCAAATACAAAAGCAGACCTTGGTATCTGAATCTCATTTTGGGAAATGCTTCAATAGACTAAATACTGTCACATGTGGTACCAAAGATCCAATTTACATCATGAAAGTTAAGTGGACAAGTCATCACAAACAAGCAAGCGTCATAAAAGTCCTGCCCCCATGTAAGAGACTATCAAAACCCAGGCAATGTCTGAAATTCCCATCCACACAAATAAAGTGTAGAAGGACCTCTCCCCAAGTGGTGACTAGTTCTCTTACAGAGAAAATCTGAGCCAGAAATTAGAACCCCTATATCTCCCATATATCACCATTCTGTGACCTAATATCTTTACTGCATGTATAACCACATATCTTACTTTCCTTTTGTCTGAGTTTTGTTTCTTTTGCTGTGATAAAATATCCTAACAAAATCAAATTACAGGAGAAAGTATTTGCTTTGGCTTATTGTTCTAGGGTATACTCCATCCAAGTAGAGAAATTCTGGTGGCAGGAACTTGAGAAAACAGGTAGCATTGTATCCACCGTCAGAGGAGAACAACACAACGAATGCAGCCATACTTGCACTCAGTTCATTTTCTCCACCTGCTACAGTCCAGGATTTCTTGCCACCCGCAGTGGGCAGGACTTCCCACTTCAATTACCTCAATTAAGCTAATCTCCCAAAGGCCAACCTGATCTAGAAAATTCCTCATTGAGATTTCTTCACAGATATTCTAGATTGTGTTAAGTTGACAATTAAAACTAACCATCATACATACCTGTTACAAAGGAAAATAATTTATACTTTAAAGTTAATCTTTTGTTTATGTTTCTCCTTTCCAAGAACTTTCTCACTTATCTTTTTAGTTATAGGTGTTGAACATAGGCCAACTTCTTGGATTACCATCCATAATATATACTCCACTGTGGCTGAGAGAAGTAGAGATTCCTCTTGGCTTTCAGCAAATAATGTACCATATTGTGTAAGGTCCAGGAGACTAATATGTTGGATTGGCCTTTAGAAACTTAATTATCCTTAGCTGACAGCCAAAAAGACTAAGCACCTGAGTCCTATATTGATTATGAAGTGAATTCTGCCTATGACTTGAGAGAATTTGACAGCAGAGAGTATTGAAACAGAAAGCAATACTTGATTTCAGCTTGTTGAAACCAGGATCAGAGAACTCACCAAACACATATTTTCATTTATGATGTACAGAAACTATGAAATAGCATTTGTGCTTTTCCTGTGGGTGCTGTTTGTGGTCACTTTTTAGCTATAAATAGAAAACTAACGTGTTTTGGTGCTTGGAAGTGGGGCACTGCTGTAACGCATAAATTTGGAAAGGAAATTTGGAAGTAGAAATGTTTAGAAACGTCAAGACAAGAAAGCCTAATTTACCTTGATTAGACTATTAGTAGAAATCTGGCAATTAGTGACAGAGCCAATGAAGGTTCAGAAAGAACTAAGAAAGATGTAATGGGAAGTGGAGGAAGGAAGATCTTTGTAATATAGTGGTAGAAAACTTCTCTCTCTTGTATAATACAGAATTGTTTATATAGCATAATTTGTAAATGGTGAGCTTAGTTATTTACCTAAAAAGTATGAGTGAAATATTTTAGATGCAGTCTCATTTATTACTGCTGCTATGTTGAAATTGGGGGGGGGGGTATTATGACAAGATCATTTACACAGATATAACTTACCCTCATCTATATAATCAATGTCTCCCTTATGATAATGAATAATATTACCAAGATGCAAGTATGTTAAATTCTTCTTTTTATACTAAAAAGAAACATTGCATTTCACATCCTATCTTCTTGAACTCCCTGTATGAAAAATGTCCACATGCTTATTTTGAAATGAAATAATTAAATACTATGCAATTTCTAAAACTTCATGTTCACTTACTCCTGAGAAAGACTACTTGGAATAGCAAGTACAATCATTGTGCTTTATATTTTGATTAGCTATATTATGCACAGAAAGTTATCTGTCTTGAAGTATAGGATACTTGTACAGAAAGATAATTGGGGAAATTAGCTCAGGCTTGCTTTCTTCTTTATTTTATCCTGTTAATATACTATACTTTTAAAAAATATACATCAAAGATTAGTTATGCCATAATATAAAATGTAAATCTGCATAACATGAATTTTATTTTTCCTGTTAAAAGCTGTTTTACATTATTTATTAAGTAAATTTTTTCTTTGAAAAAAGTTATACAAGTATATAATTCATTCTACTTCCTCTTCCCCCTACCCTCTCTTACTTCCCTGGCACCTCGATAAAGCCTCTCTCCCATACAGATCATTTTCCCACATCTCACATTCATATCGTGTTTTGTGATTCTCTGAGTTTAACCTGGGCCATCTGTGTGACCATAGGTTTGGAATTATCTTTCGATGCATGGTGGATTCATTAGTGGGTACACAATTAGTTGGTACACAAACTCAAAAACTAAAGTAGACTTTGGTATCTGGGTCTCATTTGGAGAAATTTTTCAGTGGACAAAGTGTCCATTGAAAATGGATGGCTAATACTTCAGTAGGTTGGGGGAGAGCTCCATGAGACCAGGCTTGTGCAGATCCATCATAGATAACCACAGCTGTTATGAGTTCATGACTGCAATGGTTCTGTGAAATTTAGTGGATGGCATTCCACAGCCTTTCATCCTATCCTCTGGATTTTACATAGTCCCTGGACTTTAGCAGGTGGTATAAATAGGGATGATCCCAATTATCATTTATTGTTAATATCTTGAACAGTCATGAATGAATCTCTGCATTCACTACTATTAACTGCAGGAAGACTGCTCTGATTACACTGAGAATAGCATTTGTCTGTGGGTAAAAACACAGTTTTAGAAAGAAGCTCAATGCTAGGTCAGTTTAACTAAACAACACTAGTAATTTCTATTGCAGACCTTATGACTTCCTAGCCACTTGTCTTTGACTGTGAACCACTCCTCTGGAATAGGCCCAAATCCAATCAGAGAGTGGTTTGTTCCCTATAGAAGTGTGTCATGACTGTACAAATAGGCACATCTCGCCTGTCAGCTTGGTCATATTGAAGTTTATAATGTTCACAGCTGGATAAGATTATTGATAACTTTTCTTTCCACAGTCTGCATAGCAACCTCTAGTACTACAAAAGCTATCCAAGATGGAGGAAGTTTCTAGCTCAGTTCCAATATGCTTTTTTGGTAGCTTGCAACCAAGATGAGTAGTTTCTTCAAGAATAAGGACTTATTGTTTCGGGAAGCAACCAAGAAGAATAGCAATATCATGCATTGTTGTGGGGTCCTCTTGGACCTCTCTGACCAACAACTTGCGCAGAAGTACACTGTACCTGGTACTGAGAATTTTGTTTAGAATCTGGTGGCTTTATGAGAAGCATTACACAGTCAAGCAGAGTATATCCATTCTAACTTTTTTTAAATTATGTTTTTAAGTAAATTACAAAATAATAGCTTTCATATGACTTTTTCATACATGCTTTGTTTTTCTTAACCTCTCCCCCATTGACTTGTCAACCCCCATTCCTTCACTCCTATCTCTGTTTAAACCTGTGCACTCCCAGCATCTCCCTTCTTTACTTTAATTTTACCTCTGTCTACTATCCCCCACCCCCAACTAAAGGCACCTTCCAATGACCCCTTTCTAAAGTTTTCTGACTTCCAAAATGTTCTTCCAACTTAAACAGGCAAGACTAAAGATTTGAAGCTATAATTTATGTAAGAAAGAGAATATGTGGTCTTTGTCTTTCTGGGCCTGTGTTAACTTACTCAGAATATTTTTTCAGCTCCTTTAATGTACCTGTAGATTCCATAATTTCATATTTATTTCAAGTTGAATAAGATTCTATAGTATATATATATATATATAATTTCAAATATACTTATGTAATTATTAGTTGCTATGTATCTACGTTGATTCAATTTCCTAGCTAAAGTGAAGAGAGTCACAATGAACATGGATGTGAAAACATCTCTGTACTAGGATATAGAGTCCTTTGGGTATGCATGCAGCACTGGTATAGCTGTGTCATATAGGAGTTCCACTTTTAGGGTTATGAGAAATTTCCAGATTAATTTCAAAAGTGGCAACACCAGTTTGTACTACTGGTCTCCTCATCTCCCAAAATTTGGTTAGACATATTCTAACTTCTAACGTGTGTACGCACATGTGCTGGTGTGTGTGTGTGTGTGTGTGTGTGTGTGTGTGTATGTATGTGTGTGTATTATACATGGGATAGTTTCCCTGATTTCTCTTTCAGTATATTTATCTTTGGTATTTAGTAAGTAGTAAGATTACTAATTACCATATGCTGATTTTCTATGTATCTTGCCATTTTGCTGGACTTGTAATCAGCTCTAAGTGTTTTGAGTGGAGCCTTTAGAGTTTCTTATGTATAGAATCAGATCATCTTCATATAACCAGACTTTGATTCTTTTTATCTCTAACACTTTTATATATCTTTGGTTTTATTGATACGACACTGTGCAATATATTGAACCAAAGCGGAGTGGATAACCTTGTCTCATTCCTGATTTTAATGGGAATGTTTTGAATTGTTTTCTATTTAGCATGATGTTGGTTATATATAGCCTTTATTATGGTGAGGCATTTGTTCCATTCAATCTCTAGCCCCTTCATGACTTTCCTCATAAAGTAATATTGGATTTTCTTAAAGGATTTCCTGTGTCAAAATGATCATGTAATTTGTTTCTTTTAGTCTATTTATATTATGAGTTAAATTTATTGATTTTATGTATGTTGAAACGTTCGTGTATGTCTGGAATGAGGGTCACTTGATCATCACAAGTAGACTATTTTGATCTTGAATTAAGTTTTAAAGAATTTTATTGAGATTACTACAATTATATTCATCAAGGAAATCTTCCTGATCACTTTTTGTGGTATATTCATTTGGTTTTAGTGTCAGGGTGATACTGGCTCCATTAAAAGAGTTTTTAGAAATCTTCCTTTTCCATTTTTTCACAATTTGAGTAGCAATGGTGTTAGTTCTTCTTTGAAGTTCTGCTAGAATTCTGCAGTGAATCCATCTGGGATTTTTCTAGTTGGAAGAATTTTTTTTAATTAATGTTTCAGTCTCATTACTAGCTATAGGTCTTTTAAAATTAGTTCGTGTTGCTGTGATTTGAATAGTTATGTGCAGTTATAAACTGAATCATTTCTTTTAGATTTTCTAAGTTAGTATAATATAGATTTTTAATGTATGCCCTTGTAATTTTCTGAATGTCATTCCCAACTGTTCCTTAATGTCTCCCTTTTTATCTTTAATATTGATAATTTGGGTCTTCTCTCTTTCTGTTGGTTAAATTGACTAAGGGTTTGCCAATCTTGTTTAGCTTTTCAGATAAAAAATTGATTGATTCCTTATATTGTGCTTTCATTTCTATTTAAATTATGACTTCCTTAATTTTAATTATTTCTCTCTATGTGATCCTTTTATATCTGGATTCTTTTTGTATCCCTAAGGTTGTAAAGTGCATCATTGAATTATTTATTTGAGTTCTCTCTGATTTTTCATATTTTAATAGAACTTTAGTGATTTTTGTAAAATATGATTTGATGACACTGAGATCCCCTCTCCTATCCCCACCTTCCCTTATTGTCCCCACCAAATTTAATGTACTGTATTATATATAATATATATGTTATATATAATAAAGTTTATAGAGTCTAATTTGTGTCTCCAAGTGTGCTTCAGTGTGGGTCCTTCCAGTGGAGCCTGGTTAGCCTACCATGAGTGCTGTGATTGAAGGAGACCGTCTGCCCCTCCCAGCAGTCACCTGTTGCCGCAATTTCCTTAGGTAGGGTTAAAGCTTCTTACCTGTTTCCACATGTCTATGCTGGGGTTTTATTCTGGTTTGAGATTGCATGGAACTCGTGCAAGTTGTCACCATTGTTGTGAGTTCATATGAGGTAATTGACCAGCTACCTGGAATATTCTGTTTTCTTCTGGTCATTCACCACCTCTGGCTCTTATCCCTGAGATTTGGGAGGGAGATGTTTGGTATATATATTCTATTCAGGGAGAAGTACTCTGTAGTCTCTTGTTCTCTACACATGGCCAGTTGTAGGTTTCTGTTTTAATCATCATCTGTTCCATGAGGAGACATCTCTGGTGAAAGTCATGAGATGTATTAATGTATGGGTAAAACAATTAATCATTAAGAGTCAGTTTAATGTGATAACTATTTAATAGAAAACTAGTATTATGTTCTCCCCTATGTTCTGTGACTTGTATAGCCTCAGGTTCCTAAGCCTGATATCAATGTCAACTATGGGCTCTAGGCTAGAATGTTAAACTTGAATCCAATTAAAGTGGTTAGTTATGTCTATAATATTTGTGACAATATTACACCACTGGGAATATCTTCCCAGACCAGTTGATATTGTAATTCCCAGGATTCACATCTGGATTATATTGATGATTTTTTTTTTCTTTCCCATAGCTAACATAGTATCTACCAGCACTTTAAATGCTAACTATTAGACATGATGCTCTGAAATCAACACCAGCTGATTTATCTTTGTTTGTTCTATAGCTCATGTATGTTATATCTTAGCGATAAGGTCATACTTTTCACTTCTGGAGGGTAAACAAGAGGAAAGACAATGACTGGTGTTGTTTGAGGGTCTGTGGAACCCATGGTCAACAGTTCTAGAGAGGGAATCCATTTCATACAGAAACCAAAAAAAAAATCCAGGATAACCAATATACTCTTGAATTATAAAAGAACTACTGGATTTCTGATCTCAAACATATTGGAACAAAAACAACATTGTAATGTCATAAAAACAGACACAATAGTCAATGGAATATAACTGAGGACCAAGACTTAAAATATTTCATTTATTATTTTTATTTTATGTGTATTAGTGTATTTCTTGTATGTATATAAGTGCACCCATGTTGTGCAATGCCCGCGGAGGTCAAAAGAGTATATACTGAAGTTCTGGATGGTTGTTAACCACCATGTGGGTGCTGGGAACTAAACTTGAAGTACCAGATTTAAATTCACACATTTACAGCAACCTAATTACTGACAATGGAGCCATAAATACACACTGAACAAAGCAAGATGTTCAACAACTTGCGTTTCTCAAACTGGATAAGGGCATGTAGAAGAATGAAATTAGATCCCTATTTCTCACTGTGCACAAAATTCAACTCCAGATAGATCAAGGTCCCCAACATAAGACCTGATACCCTGAATCAGATAGAGAAGAGAGTAGTGAACACATTGACACTTATACGCATAGTAAAGGACTCTGAACAGGACTCATACAACACAAGCATTAAGTTCAACAATTGAGAAATGGGACAACATGAAACTAAAGTTTCTGTACAAAGTATATCATCATTATAGTGGAGAGGAAACCCACAAAATGGGAAAATATATTTGCAACTATATCTCTGACAGAGTGTTAGTGTCTAGAATATACAAAAAAACTAAAAAAATACTTAGCATAGAAAAGGAAATAAGCAACACAATTAAAAAGTAAAGCAAGGACTTGAATAGGAAGTTCTCTAAAAACTAAACACAAGTGACTGAGAAATACTTAAAAAGAAGTTCAACATTAGTCATCAGGGAAATGCAAATTAGAGCCACTTTAAAATTTCATTTTACCCCTCTCAGAATGGCAAAGATCTAAACAACAAACAAAGACTAATGCTGGCGAGGATGTAGAGAAAAGAGAACTATTATCCACTGCTGTTTGGAGTGAAAACTAACACAGCCTCTAGGAAAACCAGTGTGGAGATTCCTCACGAAACTCAAAATTGATCTACCAGTTGACCTTTCATACCACTCTTGGCCATATACCCAAAAGACTCTATACCCTACTATATAAATACCTATTCATCCAGGTTCATGGCTGCTCTTTTCCTAATAATCATAGATTTGAAACTATTAAGATGTCCATCAACTGAAGAATGGATGATGAAGGTGTGGTGCACATACACAATGGAATATTATTCAGATCTTTAAAGAAAGGAATTATGAAATTCACAGGTAAATGGATGGAAGTGCAGACAACCATTCTGGGTAAGGTAACCCAGAGTCAGAAAGACAAATGTCAGTGTTCTGTCTTGTAGCTGGATGCTAGCTTTGAAATCCTAGATGTACATGATTCAATTTGAAAATTCAGAGAAGTCAAGAAACCAATAAATGGCCATGAATGGGTGAGGGAGCGGCTTCCTGGGAGGGGTTGTAGAATGCAGAGCTATAAACCGGGAAAGGAGAATATCAAGCAGAAATGGTTAAGTGGGGTGGGGAATGGGAGGGCAGGGCAGAGGAAGGAGTATAAGGAGCAATAAGTAACACTAATGGCCTTTAGAAAAAAACAGATGGAAACCTACCACTATAGAAACTTCTTAAAGTATGTACATACACATCATAAAAAGAGATTAGAAGTAAATATCCTAGGGGCTGGAGAGATGGCTCAGTGGTTAACAGCACTGGCTGCTCTTGCAGATGACCCAGGTTATATTCCCAGAATGCTAATGGTGACTGACAACTATCTGTAACTCTAATTCCATGGAATCCAGTGCCCTCTTCTGACCTCCACAGGCATTGCATGACAAAGGTGAATTTACATACATAAAGGCAATACACTCATACAAACAAAAATAATAAAATATTTTTAAAGTAGTTATCCTGTAACATGGAAACACTGAACCTTCTAGACACCACAGACTATTGGGAAAAAAATTCTTTGATTTTTCTGATGTAAGCAGTTATCACTACAAACTTTCCTCTTTGAATTTCTTTCTGGCAGTCTGTAGATTTTAATTTCTTTTCTTTTCAACTATTTCCTTATTGATTCTTCAGTGACCCTTTCATCATTCAGTAGTGTATTGCTTAATCTCCGTGAATGTATGTACTGTCCACATTTTCTCTTGCTGTTGATTTTTCCCTTTATTCCATGATGGTCAGATAGAATATAAGAAGTTATTTCAATTTTAACGTATTTTTTGAAACATGCTTCATATGTTAATATGTGATCTATTTTGGAGAAAGTTCTCAAGCTGCTGTGAAGAACGTATGATTTGATGTTTTGGTGGACTCTTCTGTAGATAGCTCTTTTTCTGTAGATGTCTGTTAGGTCCATTGGATTTATGCTGCCATTTAACTCCAAAGACTCTATGTTTATTTTGGACCAGACGACCTCTTCATTGGTGAGGGTTGAGTATTTAACTCACCCACTGTTACTGTATTTCCATTAATCTGTGATTTGTGATTTTATATCTGGTAGTATTAGTTTAGTGAATGAGCATGAAATAAACTACTTTATCTTCTCAGACGGGTTTTTATTTAAAGTCAATTTTAGGAGATATTAGAATTATCTATGCCTACTTCTTTTTGTACCCTATTACTTTTGCTGTACCTAGCAATATTTTTATATTTTTTTATCTGTTTGATACACAGTTTCCCTGTAACTCCAGCTAGTGTCCTTGAACTTGTTGTGAAGATGAGACCAGCCTCCATCTCACAGAGATCTGCCCTGCCTCTGTCTTCTAAGTGCAGGGATTAAAGGCATGTGCCACCGCACTCAGCTTATTTTAATAATATGTTCATTAAGTCTTTGAGAATTTCATAGAATGTATTTTTATCATATTCAGACCCTCTACCCCATCTATTCTCCAATCCATGCCCTACCTTCCCCTTCATGCTATGTATTTTTTAAAGACCTATCAAGCCCAATCTGTGTTCCCCAAATGAACTTGTGTACTGATAGGTCCATCCCCCTAGAACCTAGTTAAGTGACAGTCATCAAACTGTTAAAAAAAAAAGCTGACTGTCTGTCTCCCAGAAGCTGTCAATTGCTAATAGTTTTCCTGATAGATATGGGGCTACTTGTCTCCATTCATGCTGAGTTTTGTCTGTCTTAGGCATGCACAAGACTTGTGAATGATGTCACAAGTACTCATTATGGGTTCATATGTGCAACTTCCCATTTGTGTCCACAAAATATGTTTTCCTTGTATGTATTCATGTACAATCTTTAGACTTCTGCCCATTCTTTGTCACTGATTCCTGAGCTTTGGGAAGAGGGGTTTGATATAAGTGCCCCATTTATGGGAAAGCACTCTGGATTCTCCTATTTTGTGCATGTTAAGCAGTTGTGGGTCTCTGTATTAATACACATTTGCTACAACAAGAAGCTGTCCTTGCAACAGGTGAGAGATACACTAATCTTTGGGTATAGTGATAAGTCATTAGGAGTAGGTTTAATACTATGAACATTTAGCAGAATATTAGTACTAGATTCTCCCATATGGCCTGTGACCTGTCTGGCCACAAGCTCTTGATCCTGATTGTAGTGTTAAGTATAGCTCCGCCTTGTGAAGCAAGAATATAATCCAACAAGAATATAATTGGTTACTCCAATAACATTCGTGTAACTAGTACACCAGTGGGAATATTTTGCCAGATCAATAGTTACAGTATGTCCCAGGGATTACAGGGATTACATAAGAATGACAATTACTTTTCTCTTTTGGTGTAATGTAAAGCAGCTTCTAGGACTATGAAAGCTAATCAGTAGAGCTGAGGCTTTGAAGTCAGTACCAGCTTGATGTCTCCATGCTTGTTCTATGACTTATAAATGTACTGTACTCAGCAATAGAGTTTGCCATGAAGTTCTGGGGGCAATGTTTAGCAATGGCAATAGCCAGTATTACTCGAGGGTCTATGGAATCTTCCTTGTCAACAACTCCAAAAGAAGGAGCCCATTCATGACACTGGGCTTTTTATTTGCTATCCTGTAGTGGTTACTGGGGGCATTGTTCCCACTCTTTAGGGTAAGTCTTTTTAAGCTCTTCTTTATATATGTAAAAGTATATGTTTTAGCAAGCTTGTATAGTAGTAAGTATCCATATGACTTTTCTAAGAGGTATTTAATATTAGTTTATCCCTCCTTGCATTGCCTCCTCTAACTTGCCCTCTCTTTCCACTCCCAATTAAATGCCTCCTGTTCCCCTATTCCTTTACATCATTGCCTTCTGTTTCTTCTTCCAGCAAGTATCTCCAACCTCCATGGCTCCTAACTAGTTTCCTGATCTGTCTGGATATGCCCAATTGAAACACGAATGCATAAATATTCAATACTAACATTCACCTATGAGGATGAACATGTGGCATTTCTCTTTTTGGGTCTGGGTTACCTGACTCCGGATTATTGTTTCCAGTTCTATCCATTTCCCTGCAAATGTCATAATTTCATTCTTCTTCGGAACTGAGTAGGATTTAGTTGTATAAATATACTGTAACTGCACTATTCATTCAGCAGTGGATTGACACCTAAGTTGTTCTTAAATTTCCTGAGTATTTATGCTTTTGTTTCTGTTTCTGAAACAGGGTCTCCCTGAAGACTGAGATAACAGTATTTCTGGATCATTTGGGAGATCTATTTCTACCTTTCTGGGGAGACTCTACACTGATTTCCACAGTGGCTTATAGCAGTTTGCATTCCCACCAGCAGTGAATAAATTTTCCTTATATCCTTGCCCGCATTTGTCATCATTTGTCTTCTGGATCTTGGCTATACTGACTGGAGTAAGATGAAATTTTGAAGTTATTTCTTAGTTCTATTAACTTTTCAATAACTTTTTCCATCTTTTTACCTTAACATTGTAAGATGTGTTTTCCTGTGTGCAAAAAGATGGATCCTGTTTTTTAATCCAATCTCTTAGCCTCTGTCTTTTCATTGGGGAATTGATACCATTAATATTTAAAGTTATTAGCAAATATGTATAATGAGTTCTACTTTTTCAATTTTCCTCTCCTTGATTAACTACCTTGGTATTGTTTATTTTTACCCTCCGAAATGATTATCTTTTTGTTTTGTTTTCAGTCAAACTCTTTCTGTATACCCAGCAGGCCTGGAACTCACTATGTAGACCAGGCTGGCCTTGATTCCACAGATATCCACCTGCCTCTACCTCCCAAGTGCTGGAATTAAAGGCATGTGCCACGATGCCCAGTGTATGATTATCTATCCAATCAGTCTAAAGTATCCCTTGCATTGTCTTCTGTAAAGTTAGATTAGAGGCTGTAAATTTATTTATTCTCTTTTAATCATAGAAATATTTTATTTATCATTCAATTTTAATAGATTATTTTTCTGTGTATATTCTGGGCTAGTAGTTGTAGTCTTTCAAAGCTTGTAATACGTCTTTCTAAGTCCTTTTATATTTAAAAAGTTTTATCATACTCAGCTGTTAGTCTCATGGGCCTGCCTTTGTAAATGATTAAACTTCTCTTACAGTATCTAATATCCTTTCTTTTGTCTATGTTTTAATGTTTTAACTATAATATGTTGTGGGGAGCTATTTTTCTTATTTTGTGTATTTGTACTTTGAACATCTTTTCCCCTATATTTGAGAAATTTTCTTCTATGACTTTATTAAAAATATTTTCTATGCCTTTCACATGATATTACATTTTGCCCATAATTCATATATTTGATCTTTTCAGTTGTCCAAAAAGGCTCCCATAATCTGCTTATATACTTTTATTAAATTTATGATTGATCTTTACTGAATCAGCCTCTTTCTCTACATTGTCTTCAACCTCTGGATACACTGTTTTCCTTTTGACTGTGAGACTTTTCAATGAATTTTTTTGAGACGTGGTCTCACTAAGTATAACTGCCTGGCATGGAATTCACTATGTAGAAGTTCCTGGCAGTCAGCTACTGTCTGAAATAACTACCCAAAATTCAGTACAGCCCTGGAAGGCATTTCCCTCTACCCTGTCTGGTGTGGATCCACAATATGTTCTGAAATGACCCCCTTATCAAACATTTTTTTAATGTATCTATGTGTGCCTGCTTGTATGTATGTATGTATACAACATGCATGCTGGTACTTGTGGAGGCCAGAAGAGTCATGCCTCTAACTCACAAAGATCTGCCTGCCTCTGCCTCCCAAGTGCTGAGATTAAAGGTATGCAGTATCACACTCAGATATACTGAACATTGGTTTATTGAGTCATTCATTTATAGTATTGTTTCAGTTTGACTTTTCTTAAGCAATTCTCTCTTCAATGAATTCTACTTTCAAATCTTCAATTAACATATTTTTTACTCAACTTTTTGTTTCATCTTCTGTAGTGCATTCATGTCTTCCTTTGTGTTGTTTGAGCATATTTAAATCATTCTTTTGAGTTTTTTTCCTGGAGGTTCTTCTAAGTCCCTCTCATTGTGAATGATTACTAAGTGACTGGTAATTTTTGGAGGTGACATGCTGACTTAGTTTTCCATATTATGTGTTTTCTTTTTATTTTGTAATTGAACTTGTACATCTGGATCTTCTTTGTTGGTTGAGGTTTCTTTCTTTTTTAAAACGTCAGATTATCTTTTTTAAGCAGAGAGATTTTGCAATGGTCAGGAGAGTATCAAGTCATAGTAGGTTAAAGTGTAGTTTTCTTTTGTGGTACTGATATTCAGGGTCCCAGGCTCTATTCCTGGTGTTTTCCTGGGAGTCAACTACTGTCTGCAATAACTATCCAAAGTTCAATACAGTGCTAGGTGGCATTTGCCTCCACTTCTGTCTGGTGTAGATCCACAATATGTTCTGAAATGCCCCCATATCAAGCATTTTTTAATGTGTCAATGTGTGCCTGCTTGTAGGTATGTATGTATACCACATGCATGCTAGTACTTGTAGAGCCTAGAAGAGGAATAAGATCTAGAAGAGAAGTTACAGGCAGTCATTAGCTACCCAGTCTGGTTACTAGGAACCAGACCTACATTCTGTGTAAGAGCAAAAGTACTCTCTTAACAACTGATCCATCTCTCCATCCCAATATCGAATATATAGCATAGGTGCTTAGCATGTCCCGAAACTTAATTGAGTCTTTCAATATTATTCTTCATTATGTTATCTGAGATTGTTTCAGGGAGGTTGCATTTGTTTGTTTTTTCTGGAGCCAAGAACCAAATTCAGGGCTTTGCAGTTACTAGGCAAGCACTCTACCACTGAGTTAAATCCTCAACTCCAAGATCTGAGATTGATTACTCTCCTCAGCACACCTGTTTTTATGGAACACTGTAAATGATGGCACAAATTAGCAAAGAAAATACTAATTTTGTCCACTTCTTAGCTACTTCATCCAATAGAACCATTTCTTCCAGGCTGAAAAGAATATACAATTTGCTGAACTAAATTAAACTTCTCTGAGTATCCTTTACATAGGAAAATGATGTTGTGGTGATTAGAAATGATATATGTATGCAAAGTTGCTAATTACAGATGTACCATTCGGTATGCAATCAATAAATTGTAACTATTTTTATTTTGTTTATAATCTAGATTCTAGGTGAGATATGCTATGTGAAACTACACATTAAAGAAAATGAATAAACATCCAAATTTAACTAAGCTTGTAACCTGGGTCTGTGATGAGGAACAGACTCTCAGAAAGATATATACAAATATGTTCTAAGAAGTGACACTTATGACTAGATACTACATGAATTGATGCCATGGACTAGGTAGGTAAAGTGTAGCAAGGCACCAAGGGAACAAAATTAAAGATGAGACTTATTTTCAGATGCCAATACTACACTTGTACAATCCCAAGAGTGAATGTTTCTTTAAATTTCATGCCATGGATATTTTTACTTCTTTACCTAAGACCAGGCACTATATCAGCTCTGCCTCCATTCCCTTGGGCA
Organism: Eospalax fontanierii; assembly: GCA_035773235.1. Classification (NCBI taxonomy): domain Eukaryota; kingdom Metazoa; phylum Chordata; class Mammalia; order Rodentia; family Spalacidae; genus Eospalax; species Eospalax fontanierii. The sequence continues at coordinate 129,374,392 of CM069525.1, read as the reverse complement.
AAAGGACAAAGAGTAAATAGAGTTTAGTATACCATATGAAACAGCCTAAGAAGTCAGACCAACCAAGAGGAGAATTTGCTGGTGTACTAGTTATTTTTCTGTTGCCAAGAGAAAATACCATGAACAAAAACAACTTACCTAAGAGATTATTTTGGCTTAGAGTTCCAGAAGGAGAAAATCCATCATGGCAGGGAAGGCAAGGTTTCACAGCAAGAGTAGGAAATAGAATGACAACATTCCCATCCACACACAGGAAGCAGAGAGAGGAAACAAGAAGTGGAACAAGGCTATAAATTCAAAGCTCACCCTCATTGATATAGTTCCCCTGTAGCAAGGCACCACCTCCTAAAGCTTCCATAACTTTCTCAAATTGTGCCACAAACTGGGCACCAAGTGTTGAAATCGATGAGCTTCTGAGGACATTTCTCATTCAGACCACAACAGCTGGCCTGAGCTATTAACAACTTAATGTCACAAGGGGGTGGGGAGGTGGCCCAGTTTGAAATACTTGCAGTGAAAGCATGAGGACTTTAAGTTCAGATCCTCAGCACCCATATAAAATGCCAGGCACAGTTGTATGTACTGTAATCTCAGCACTGGTAGACAAGGACCTGAGAATCCCTGAGGGTTGTGTGCCAGCCAGTCTAGGTACATTTGTAAGCTCCAGTTTCAGTGAAAGGTCGTATCTTTAAAAAAATATGGAGAGTGATTGAGAAAGACACTTATGGGGCTGGAAAGATGGTGCAGAAGTTAGAAACACTGGCTGCTCTTGCAAATGACCCAGGTTTAGTTCTCAGCACCCACATGGCAGCTAACAGCCCTCTGTAACTTCCAGTTTCAGGATTCTTCTGACTTCTGTGGACATTGCATGACACGGATGCACTTGCATACATTCAGGGTTACTCATACATATAAAATAAAAATAATACATATAATATTTTTTAAATGTACTTTGTATTGACCTCTGGCTTCTACATGTGCACACACACCCATTTGCATGCATGCCCCTGAACATATATACAGACATATAAAACACATAATTAATATCACAGGAAAAAGTGGAGCTGGGGGACAATTATGGAAGAAGAAAACACCAAATCAAATTAACTCACTACAACTCTAAACATCTTTTAGCAATATAAAACAGAATGTTCTCATATGAAAAGGGTACTCGGACCAAAGGAAATGAGTTAAGCCCTGAGTTGACTCTGGCAGAAAAGTATAAATATATTTTCCTGGAAGAGATTAATAGTTGACAGTATTTAAAAAAGGTACACTGTTCTTTTGATACTGATCACTGAAAAACATTTTACAGTTTATCAAGATCTTTCACATTCATTATGTAACCATACCTAACAACTCAGATAAGAGACAGCCCAGGTACTATTGCGTCCATCTTGCAGGGGAAGAAACTATTGGGAGAGTGACTGGAACACAGCTGTGTAGTTTGACACATCTGTGCTTCCTGATTACTTATCTATACAATCTGACATACAAGCTATGGCTTATAGGCTTTATACTATGCATTGGAGTAGAACACACGTGCAAAGTACTCAAGAACACATCTAGAGTAGAGTAAGTCCTCAAAAAATGACATGCTGCTTTCCTTTTAGTGACTCCTGTTCTCTCTGCTCCCAGTTTTATCATGCACTTTCTCCTAGATGATTTCCTTTCTGAATGCAGGGGTCAGCCTCTCCAGCTGGAAGATGAATGACAAAGAAGGCTTGTTTGTTAATCAAACAAATCCTTTTACACAGCTAAATCTGAGGGGGCTGAGACTGGTGCAAAGCCTCAAGGAAAAAAAAAAGAAGGATGTAGGCCTTCATTTTCATTGGAAATAAATCAATGCATGAATCAGAGATGCAGCTCAGGGACCCGGGTGGCAAGCATTTTTAGAACTGTCACTTTAAAAATATGTTCCCTCCTGCCTTCAGGCTCTCTCAGTGGGCAGATTTTAAAATAGAAACAAGTAACTTTAATTAGGCTCTAATTAGCCCCACAAGTTTGGTGAGCTAAGATAGTTTATTTTAGAAAAAAATATAATAACAAACGGAGGATTTTCCAGGCGCCACAACTTTAATTACAATCCCAAACACCTCAAGCACGTTTACTGGGCCAATTAAATCAGCAGGGCGATGGCAAAGCTAATGTGCTACCTTAGACCCAAGCTATGATGATGCTCTCTATTTAAGTTGGTTTCCAAAGTAAATTGAAAAGCAGATAACTTACAATGCTTAAACAGAAGCAGGAGGTTTTTAAACTGTTGGTAATGCATAATTAACCAGGTTCCCAAAGATGTGGATTTTCTAGATTAGTGCTACTCACATGTAACAGGGGCAAATTTCCCTTTCCATCTTCTTTCTGTACTTCTATATTCTATGTCCTAATATGTAATCCGTTAGGTCTTTGCTTATTCACCAGCCATGGAGCCATAGCAGGAAATTATGTCCAGTGCCTGAAAACAGACTAAAGAGAGATACTATTCTTGATAACTATGTGGCATCTTCAGGAGGATCAGTGGGCTAGCCTCTAGGTTTCCTGATCTCAAGAAGGGAAGCAGTTCAAGGAGGAGCACCTTTTCTGGCAACCCTTATATGTCTAGGAAGGGACAAAGTCTTTTCTTTGCCTGGTTATAGGAAATTCAGCCTTTATCCACAGTTGAAAGAAGTTCATACAGATAGAGTAACCCTTTCCATCCCTTCTCAAAAGTGGGGTTTTCACATACATGAGAGAATGAGAACATTTGTAGTTAATGAAGGGACATGTGTTTACTATCCATATTCACAGATCTAGTAAATATCTTTTAAAATATATTTATTCAAAAATTTACTGTAGTGCATTTTTTATCATTTTCAGACACCCTCCCTCTTCACTCCCACTTTACTACCCTACTCCAACTTCATGTCCTCTACTGTTATTTTGCCTTTAATTTAAAAAATATATTTTATTATTATATTTTATGTGTATGAGTGCATTGCCTACATATATGCAAGTGTACCCATGTCATACACTGCCATCAGGGTCCAGAACAGGGTGTCTGATCCCCTGAAACCGGAGTTACAGACAGTTGTTAGCTGCCATGCGGGTTCTTAGAAACAAACTTGGGTCCTCTGTAAGAGCAGCCAGTGTCTTAACTGTCGAATCATCTCTAGCCCCAATTTCATTTAACTTTTTAAAGGCCTAATGAAACTAATCTGTATCTCCCAAATGCTCTTGGGTGTGGGTCTATACTTTGGAGTCTGGTCAACCTATGAGGCTTTCGAGTGTGATGCTGATGTAACTTAGGAATTTATTCTGGGTCCTCCTTTTGTTGTTGTTGTTGTTTGTTTATTTCTTTTTTTTTCCCTTCATTGTCAGGTTTAGAAAGAAAAGGGGGGGGAGTGCTCCAGGAATTGAATGTTCTCATTTCAAATGACTAATCTGATGGGCATAATGTAACAATCAATTTGTGGGTGTCTCTATGTACCTACTTACCATTGCACAGCAATATGCCAAATGACTCTTTTATTTTATTTTCCATGGCATCATTCCTTGGTCTAAATTTGGTATTCCACGTAACTCACTCCTTTATTTAACAGTGAATTAAATTCCAATCACATGTGTTATACATAATACAAGATTTAGACCAATGAAGGTATGCAGATCTGTCCAGGAAGAATGCAAAAGCTGCTGCTTCCCACAAAATATGTAACAAGAGTCATTCCAAAAACAACAGGGGAATCTTCACAATGTACAGCATCCTGAGAAGGTTTTGAACTTCAAAAACGAAATACCAAAAGGCCAAGGCTATCATTACAAAGGATGTATTAGGGGAACCCCTACATTCCTGAAGCTTTTCCCTGGATGGGCAGCAAGGAAAACAAGATGTTTTGCATAGGGATGTCTACAGTAGTGGAGAAGCAAATTCTGTCCTTTACATGAGAGTTTAAGGAAGTTGGGCTTAGGCCAAGGCTAGTTTATTTTAGTGCTTTGAGTAACAACTTGAATACCGGATCCTTGCATCCTTGCCTGTGGATTTTCAACGCTTCGCCAGGAAAAATAGTTGAATCTGGATGAGTCACAGAGCAATCAGGGTGTTGTGTAATTTTGAGTCTAGATGCAGAGAAGGGGGTCAGAAATTGGAGAATCCTAATGTTACAGTTCTAACCATGAACACTTGAACTTAATAAAGTATGAAACTAATGCAATTCAAAGGCATTCAGTATGATATGTTCCATCTGAAAACAGCTAAATTAAACAACTTTTAGATAAACAACAGAAAGAAGGGCAACCTGCTCCAATTTTTACATCACCAAGTAAGAATGTTCTAAGGCTAGTAACCTCTTCAACTCAATCCCTGCAACCAGTACTTCTCAGACCTTGCCTGCCTATATAGCAAAATAGCAGTGTCAAAAGTCCTATTAGCAACTGATTACTGCAAGATGAGGAAGATTAGATCTGCTTTAAAGGAATGACTGTAGAGACAATGACTAGACTCCAGCTGATGAACTTACACAGAGGCACCTCTGGTTACAGACCTGACCTGGGTACAAAGGAATTAACATATCTAACATAATGCATGAAATTTGATGGGGGACATATCGTAGGCTTGGATGGAGGAGAGAGTCTAAATTTGATTAAGGTCTATTATATGAAATGCACAAAAACTCAACAAAAATATACATTAAAAAGTGTTCTCAGTTTGAGGACCATTTTTTCTTCATAATTGTCAAAAAATTTCTCAGGAAGAGCCTCAGTCTAATATATTTTGTTACTTAGCTCTCTGGCTTATGTAAGTTTTGGTTCTGGTCACTGTGAACACTGAAGTGGTGTTGACATTAATTATGAAACTAATAATAATACAGAACTTCTAATAAGTATGTACAATGTGTCAAGCACTATGATAAATGGCAATACATATAGAGCCAATACAACTCTTAAAACTGCTTTCTGGACCACATACTATTATGTTACCCACTTTTCTGTATAAAGCAACTGAAACTGTGAGAAGTAATCTCACCTCAGGAAGAAATAGGACAAATACGATAACACACAAATCAATAATCAAAATTACACATTATATTTGATGCTTATTATAATAAAAAATCAGTAAGAACAATTGAAGCAAGAGTAAACCTGTCATTGTTATTTGCAGCGGACAATTTCAGAATTGCGAAGAAGAAATCTTATTTGAGAAATTATCTTGGTTGAATTGGCCTGTGAGTATGTCTATGGGGTATTTTCTTGACTGATGTAGAAGGGCTCAGTCTACTGTGGGTGGTGCCATCCCTAGGCAGGTGTGCCTGGGCTGAATTTGAAAGATAGCTGAGCAAGCCATAAAGAATGAGCCAGTCTGCAGGTTTCATCCATGGTCTCTGCCTCAGTTCCTAAATCCGGTTCCTGACTTCCTTCAGTGGTAGAGTTTGACCTGAAAGTTATAAAGATGAAATAAACCCTTTCCTCTCCAAGCTGCTTTTGGTCATTGTGTTTATCAAAACAACAGTAAAGTAAAGCAGGACAGAAATCTAAGGTAGAATGTGGAATTTGGGATTATGGTGGTTTAGCAATCCTAGTTCATCAATTCTAAGAAGCTTGGGAAGGAAGTTAAGTATGTAAGGTCACAGAGTATATAGCACAGCTCTGTAACTTTTGCACAGTATGGTGACTTTGACCATAAAACTTCTCCAAACAGTCTAATGGATTTCTAGGCCCCAATCATATTTCCTCATTCAGAAGATCCAATGTGGTGCCTAAGAATATGCATTTCTGTGAAAATCTGGTCTCAGGGATCATATTCAATTGAAAGTCATTTGTTGCCTTCTGGAGTAGTTTGATGGCTTCCCCCAGGCAAAACTTAAAAATCATCTTTTCTTCACCCAGTATTTTTAAAGCAGTGACACTAGATAGGCTAAATAGGTTCTAGTAGATGAACTTATACCAAGGGACATCTAGGGACACAAACTTGACTCAGTGAGCCTTAACATACATGACAGAATACATGAAATCCAGTGGGGGACTACAGGGAGGTGCAGATAGGGGAGGGGATGATTTATATGTATTATATGAAATGCACAAAAATTAAAAATACATATTGTAAAAAAAAAGTTGACATCCTCATTCAACATTTTCCTCTATTCTAAAAGTTGTCATTCTCACAGTGTCTACATAAAACTCAGGTTTCTTATTCATATTGTTCAAATTCCAGAGCACTCATACACAGGAACTGCCTTCAGGTTTGTTTAGTCAATAACATATTAGGCAACAAAATAAGACAATTTTAAAACAAACAAGAAAAAGAATAATCACAGATTTTCCTTTCCTACATTAAAAATTATACCGCAGTTTAGTTAGATTCCCATTGGAGGAACTTCTGTCTCCATATTTTGCATTTACATTTTGGTGACTTTCAGATTGAATTTATTTCTTACTAGGAAAGGAAATTCCAAGAACTTCTCGAACTCACTCCTAATGCTTTCCAAATTTCATTCCTTCTATTACTGGGAATTTATGTCAACTTTTGATTTTCTCTTTTTCTTCTGAACAGGAGTATACTTTATTTTGTTTTATTTTATGTTAGGAGCATGAGTGAAGGGCTATTTACAGGAGCCTGGGAAATTTATAAGTGGCTATATCACTGAAAATATATTTCTACTTCCTCCTTACCTCCTCCAGTAGCTATTAATTGCATTTATAAGGTCAGGGAATAATCCTACTCAGGGACACCAACTATAAGATGTGACTGAAGGAGAAGACCCCCAGCAGTTCAGGAAGACTGACAGAAACCTGGGACCAGAATTTTCAAACATTCCTTAGAGGAGGCTGACTTTTACAACTTCTCCTGGGCGGGATCTGTGGATTTCTGCAGAAGGGACTAACTTTTAGATAAGGCCTCTAAATCCAGGGTCTACAACATTCCTGCAAAAGGGAGTGACTTTTACAGTTTCTTGGTCAGATAAGATTCCTGAAAGGGAGTTACTTCCTCGACAAGGGTTTGCAGTCTACCCTTAGGCATCAATCGAATGTCCTGGGGACCACCCCTCCCCAGGAAAAGAAAGCTTGTCCTGCTGACAAGCTGGGTGAGGCTTATCTCTCACTCTCTTGGGGCTGATATAGCTCTCCTGAGGAGTTAGGCCCCACACTCTCTCTTCCTGAGTGAGCTTCTCCACCCCTATCTGGAGAAGTTAAGCCAGGTACCCCAGCCTGGTCCCCACAGCCTGAGCACCCACAAGATGAGGGGTCTAGTCTATTCCATATCCACGGAGAGGCTAGCCCCAGGAAGGCTAGCATTTCCTCCACTCCCGGGAGAAAGCTAGTCCCGGGTGGTCTCCCTTTCCCCTACTTGAGAAGCCAGTTCTGTTCCGGCCCTCAATAAACTAGTCCTGTTAACTCTCCCAGTGGAGTCTGGTCCATTTTCTGCTGCGTCTCTTGAACCCAGACCTTACATATGGTGCCGTGACTCAGATACAGAGACCAGCAGCCCACATGGGACCAGCTTGCACGCAGTACCTGACATGACAAGATCCAGCTGGACTGGATGTAGGATCCTCACCCACAACCCAGTATTTACATCATGAGACATGGAGGTGCCAGTTCCCTTTCCCCTCTATTGCTCTCTCAGCTTTTTCCCTCTCCTTCTCCCATTTCTGAGTAACCACTGGCTCACTCACTCGCCCACTTGGAATCCCTGTTCACTTCTTGCTCAGACTCTGCCTCTCCTCTTTCATTGCCCACGGGACTCCTGCCAGTCCCAAGCCAAGCACACTAGCTGCAGCGCACTAGCTCCAGCACTCACCTGCCTGTTCCAGGAGCTGTGCTGTTCGCCTAGCTCTTGTTCTTCTCTCTCTCCTTATTTAAACTGCCATTTTCTGTTTTTGTCATGGGCTCCTCTCAGTCACCCCCCTCTCTCACTCTTTCTCACCCTTCTGTCTTTGTCGTCCAGACGCTGCTGGCCAGTCCCCTGTCAGCAGACATGCGGGCTGTGCAGCCACGTGCTTCAAGCGCAGCCTCGCGCATCTGCTGCAGCCCACTTACACCCATTGGACTGACTGTTGGATACAGGTTTGTAATCCAACACTGGACTGATTCCAACACAGACATGGAGATACTGGGTCCCCTCCTTCTTTCTCCCTTGTTTCCTTCTTTTCTCAGCTCCCTCCCAAGGCTCTCTAAACTCTTTCCTTCTCCTGCCTCTCCATTCATTGGCTTGAATTTGGTCTCTCTAGGACTAAGGCCACTGGGTCTCTCTGGTTTCTGTGACTATTGAGTTCCAGCAACATTACTGAGTGGACCCAAGCCCACCTGAGAAATGGACCTGTTTCTCCAGTGCACTCAACTCTATGATTCTCATTTCCACATGTTCCTGTCAGTACCCAGGGGAGTACAGCTGCCCACCCAGCCTACTAAAGAGTTTCCTGACTGTCTGTATGCTACCAGAGATCTCTGATCTTTGCAGCCTATTACTCACATAAGGGGTTGCAGACTCCTTGTCTCAGAGCCTTCTTGGTATCTATATAAACCCCAGGGAGTCTCTTCTGGATTCTCTCTCTCTCTCTCCCTTTCAAGCTCTCTTACCCTTTCCCATCCTCTCTTCTCTGATTGCTACCCTGCCTAAAAACCTGTCAGGGGGAACTCTGGCACCCCCCCTCCCCACACCCCGTTTTCTCTCTCTCTCTTCCCCACCCATTTCCAGGTTTCGGCCACCTTGCTCCTCACTCGTTGCTCAGAGTCCTAAACCTCCCCTCTTCCATGTCTCCTGTATCTCACCGTACTTGCTTATGTCCTACTGCCCCTCCCCCTGGGCTGTTCCCTCTTCGGGAGGTGGCAGGGGTAGAGGGGGTAGTCCGGATCCATATTCCTTTTTCCATGTCTGACTTACCCAAGATCGAGAAGAAGTTCGGTTCCTTTTCTTCAGACCCACACACTTACACCAAGGAATTTAAGTACCTAACACAAAACTATGACCTAACCTGCCACAATATCTTTGTAATTTTATCATCCACCTTCTCTGCTGATGAAAATGATTGAATTTGGTCAGCGGCCTAGGCATATACAAATGAGGTTCACCTCACAGAACAGGCCTGACCAATAGGTACTGAGGCTGTCCCCAAGCAAGACTGTGGGTGGGACTACCAAGTCACCCCGGGGATGCATGCAGAAGGAAGGGAAAGGAGAGATTACATGATCTCCAGACTTCTGGCTGGGTTAAAGCGGGCCTCACACTTAACAGTAAACTATGACAAAATTAACCCGCTTACACAGAGGCCTTATGAAAACCCTGCAGAATTTATGGGCCGCCTTATAGACACCCTGGTCCAGTACACCCGTCTAAACCCAAATTCTAGGGAGGGCATGGTTGTTCTTAACACTCATTATATAGCCAAATCTGCCCCAGATATAAAAACAAAACTAAAAGTTAGAGAAGGACCCAGAGGCACCAGAGAGAGAGCTGCTGAAAAATGATCATTAAAACATTCCATAACCCAGAGGAACAGAAGAAGGCAGACTGAGTAGGCTACATAAGAGGGCCCAACTGCTGTTGGTGGCACTCAGGGTTCCTCCCAAGAAGACTTTCAGGCAATTGAGCATCAATACCACAACAGCTGCCAGGCCAATGGTGACAACAAATGACACTGGGAACAAGCCTGCCCCAACTCAGCAGCCACTGCAGGACCATGACCACAATGGAAAAGTGGGGATGCTTGAAGGATGACTGCCCTTCTTTGCAAAATCAAGGTAGGCCGGTCATGTGCCCCCAGATTCCCCAAACTCGCCCCCTGATCTACACTGACAGAACTTGTCCACCTGGCCACTGAGTATTGGCCATGTGCACCACGGCAATAGAGGAACCCAGGGTTGCTGTCACAGTAGACAAAAGACCTGTTTGTAGCAGGGGACCACATGGTCTGTCCTCCCTCTCTTACTTGCCTAAGACACACCCTTATTAGCTCTCCATGGTGGGAATCAATGGGCCTCCCCACACCCCCAGGGCTACTCTACCTCTTCCCTGCATTCTTTGAGATTTCCCTGACAGCCCTCACCCTTTTGGTCAGTCCATGAAATGCATCCTTCTCTGGTCTTGATTACTGCCTTTCTTTATGATCTACAATGTTTCCTCTGAAATAGAGCATTTCTCTATCCCTTCATGCCCTGGGCACCCCTATATAGTTACCCTAATTCAGACAGATTATTATTATTATTCATATACTCCCTCAAGGCCTAAAGCATTGGTAGATCTTTCTCTGTCTGTCTCTCTCTCTAGACTACAATTTTTATGTTTTCTATAAGCTCACCTGGAAATTTATAAAGTGGTAATGTATACACAGGTAATATCAATTCATGACATTGTGTGTGTTCTTTTAATAAGATGATACTGCACAGCACTCTTCTGAGCCAAATAACTGCCATCTTCATGACTTCAGCTGTGTCTCCTTGCAGAGGATTATCACAGTTGGGTTTGTTAAGCAGGGTCACTGAACGTTCACTTGAGTACCCAGCCACTCCTCCTAGCCAAGTGTATGTAATTTTGCCCTAATTAAAAATGGCTCTTTCATTTTTCTAGCTATTAATTTTTTCTTACCCCCTTCTAAAGCAGCAGCCATACATCATGAGGGTCACCAGCCACTGAGTCATCTCTGCCTACCTTCCCACCAGGGAATATGCTCTGCTGCCTATTCATGATGAAGACTAACCAGTATAACCCGTTCCACCCTGATGGGTCATCCCCTATTCCCCTATTGTTGACCACAATCAGCCTGAAGAGTTTAGAGGAGAACATCATCTCTTGTCCCTTATGACACAAAAGGCTGGAATGTAAGATGTGACCGAAGGAGGAGCCCCCCAGTATTTCAGGACTCAGGAAGACTGATAGAAACCTGGGACTAGAATTTTCAAGCATTCATGAATGGTGGCTGACTTTTACAACTTCTCCAGGGTAGGATCTGTAGATTCCTGCAGAAGGGACTGACTTTTAGATAAGGCCTCCAAATCCAGGGTCTACAATATTCCTGCAAAAGGGAGTGACTTTTACAGCTTCTTGGTCAGATAAGATTCCTGACAGGGGATTACTTCCCAGCCACAGGTTTGCAGTCTCCTGTCATGGGGGCCCCCTTCCCCATGAAAGGGCCTGCTGATCAACTGGGTGGGGCTCATCTATCACTCTCTAGAGGCTGCTATCTCTCTCCTGGGGAGTTAGACCCCCACACTCTCTCTCCCTGAGCGAGCTTCTCCACCCAGATCTGGAGAAGTTAAGCCAGGCACCCCAGCCTGGTCCCCACAGGCTAAGCCCCCCGCCCACAAGATGAGGGGCCTAGTCACTCCATCTCCTTAAGGAGGCTAGCCCCAGGAGGGCTAGCATTTTCTCCACTCCCAGGGGAAAGCTAGTCCTTGGTGGTCTCTCTTTCCCTGACTTGAGAAGTCAGTCCAGTTTCCGCCCTTAATAAACCAGCCCTGCTAAGTCTGCCAGAAGAGTCTGGTCCATTTTCTGCTGCATCTTTTGAACCCAGAACTTAGACCACCCCCCTTCCTGCTAAGATCAGAAGAGGACACTGGATCCTCTGGAACTGGAGTTAAGGTCAGTTGTTAACTGCCATGTGGGTGCTGAGAATTGAACTTGGCTCCTCTGCAACAGCAGGTAGTATTCTTAGTGACTGAGCATCTTTCCATACCTGAAAGAATGTTATTCTGACAGACCTAATCTTGTGTAAGGCTAGAAAAGATAATCACAGCTAGCTCAGAATTCAAGAGTATGTTCTACCTCATATCTGGAAGAGATATATCACAATCCTCTACACTTACTCAGCATTTCTATTCTTTGTACTTCATCATCTCATCTTCATTATTCTGAGCCTTGGAGTGGGTGATATAGATGTCCCTTAGGGCTCAGCTTTCAGTATTCAGTACTTTGACCATTTATGAGTTTCTACAGTCTTCATTTTTCTTCAGCTCATTTGCCCCCTGAACAAATTATTTCATGTCTGGGACAGTTTCTTATATAACTTTTTTTACTCCTACAACCTCCTACAGTTTGAAGGGTTTTTTGTTTGTTTGTTTGTTTCTCTGTTTCTATTCTTCCTTGCTTGTGGACAGTTTTTTTTTTCATCTTTTTGCTTTTTGTCCTCCTTAATAGAAATCTCATTTTCCTTGATACTGTTCCTTCCAAAGACTCTCATTTACTTGATTCTATCTCCACTGATTTCTCTGAAAGTTTACTATAGGTATCGCATTCTGAGCTTCTTTATATTTCATTTAAAAGTTGAGTCATTGTTTTTGGTTTATCCATCATCTTTCTCCATGATTCTTCTTGTTTTGGTGGTTTAAGTCCCAAAGTTACATTCCTAAAAGAGATATCTGAAAGAGGTATTTCTTTTTTGTACTTAAGTATCAAAGAAATATCTATTTTCTACTACAACATTTGAAAACTTGGCATGGTAATGGTATAACCAATAATAGTTTGTTATTAACTTTTCTCCATTCTACAATAATAGTAAAATATTTACCTGGTTACAGTGCTATCTAGAATGAAGACATTGCATTGCTCAGTTTCCCTTGTAAAGTATCTTTTGTCAATGAAAAATTAGAACAATAATGTGACATATTTTTTTAAAAATTATTTTAATTGAATTTTTGTGGATTTCATACAGTATATTTTGATCATATTTACATCCCCTCCTGTATCTGCACCCCCTTTACTAACCCTCACCAAATCTGCGGGTGTGTGTGTGTGTGTGTGTGTGTGTGTGTGTGTGTACATGCCTGTAGAGCCAAATTTGTGTTTGTTTCCAATACGCTTCAGTGTGGGTTTCTTCACTGGAGCCTGGTCAACTTACTAAGAATCTCATCCTTAAATAAGACTGAATCTCCCCTTCCAAACAGCCAATAGTTTTGGTTACTAACAGTTACTCAGTTAGGGTTGGGACTTCTTATCCATTTCCCCATGTCTATGCTGGAATTTTTGTGTGGTTTGGGCTTATGTGGTACTAGTGCATCATTTTATCATTGCTGTGAATTTGTATGAGTTACTATTCAGTTGCTGGAAAACTGTTTCCTTGTGGTCATCTGCCTCTTCTGGCTCTTACCATTTTTCTGCTCTGTCTTCTTCAATGATCCTTGAGCTTTGAAAGGCAAAAGTTTGATACTATTTTAATAGGTGTACTCTTCAGCAATGAGAAATATTCAGAATCTTATTCTGTGCAGGTTGGCAAGTTGTGCTTCTCTTTGTTAACCATCATCTGCTGTATAAGGGTGCTTCTCTGCTGAGAGTTGAGAGATGCATTAATCTTTGAGTATAACAATGCCAATAGAAATTGGTTTGAAACTATATCTATTTAGCATAATAATTGTATTAGACTTTCTCCCATGGTCTATGGGCTGTCTGGTTCCTAGGTTTGATATTACTGTCAGATATGGGGTTCAACCTATGAAGTGGACCTTAAATTCATTTAGAAAGTTAGTTACTCCTATGATATTCATGCCACTATTGCACTAATAGGCATATCTTATAAGGTCAGTTGTTTTGTGGATTGGAACATTCACAGATGGGTATAATTCATACTAAATTTTATCTTTAGGTACTTTGCATATCACCTTCCAGCGCTGTGAAAGTTAAACATTATAGATAATGCTGACTTTGAAATCTTAGATATGCATGTTTGCAGTTTGAAAATCCAGAGGTCAAAATATGATTAAATGATCATGGATATGGGGGAAGCTTTCTGGGAAGGGAGGTAGAATGCCATGATATAAAGGAAAAAGGGGACTAATATAATAAGAAGAGTTAAAACTCCTAGGGAATGGAAAGGTAGGACAGAGGAGTGACTATGGTGAGGAATAATGAACATTAAGGAGTCCTTTAGAAGAAGACATATAGAGCCCTACCACTTTAGGCATTAAATTATATGCATATACATTGTAGTAGGAGATTTAAAAGAGCTAGGAGACATTGCTAAAACATGGAGACATTGTCCCTACTAGCCATTATAGGCTTTCAAAGTAAAGGCCAGTTCTAGGAATGGGATCCCTCTTTTGAAACTGCCAACCAGGGGTCTGATAGACCCTCACATAATACTGACTACTGTCCCTGATCTTGGTCATCCACAGAAATTCATGGTGATATCTTCTTAAAACTGTCCATAGGAGATACCTCTTATGAACCACTTGTCCTCTTATTATCTTTTACAGCCTACTATAGAGAGATAGCTTTCTTCTCACAGGATGCAATCAAGATCATACATTGGAGAACAGCAAAATAGAAAAAACTTGGGTATCTGAATATATTGCCAAGTAAGAAAAACTTTGATCTTCTTGCTCTTTTTGGTTTTCCTTAAGTCACTGATATTCTGCGGTTTCTGACATACCTATATCTGATTCTCCATTAAATAAGTTGAGTGTAGAAATATGTGGTGAAGTAATGTTCACTCAAGTCATAGAAAAGGTGATTTCAATGATTGCTTTTATCAAGAGTAGTACACATTAAAGACAATTTTTATTCCTTATCTGTATCCTGTTTTATTTCTCTAGAAGCTGTAAAGACTCAGCTGACGTTAACAAGTTCACAGTTTTTTCATTCCTTTAAAGTTTTCTTTTCAATTTAACAATTTACCTTTCAAAGCAAGGTATAGGCTCTTTTGGTACAATAATGTTCATTTTCTTCCTCTTTATTTTTGGCTTTGCAATGTCTATTTTCTACTAATTGTTTATTAGACCTCATGATCTGAAATCCCGAATTTATTAATTCCTCCCTATTTTGTCTTTTCAATTTTTTTCTACATCAAAACTTTCTAATCAGTTCAAATATGACAATCATATTTCAGTTTCAAAAAACTCATTCTTAATTATACATTGTGTCCTGTTCTTGTTGAAATTGACACTTTCTTCTTGAGTCACTCTATTTTCTATAATTTTGCAGTAATTATCAAACTTATTTTCTTAAAATAATAAATATTTGTTAGCTGCTAGTATTTTTGGACCAAGAATCCAAGATTCAGTTATCAGAGCAGTTCTGGATCAGGGTCTCTTGCAAATAGGCACTCAAGATATGGGCTGATCCTCTCTAGTCATTTCAAGATTTCAAGTCTTGGCTAGGAGGGGTCCACTTAGATTTGCTTTTGAGATCATTAATGGTACTCTTAGTAGAACTTATGTTTTTTTAAGGATACCTCAAAACATGTCAACTGTCTTTGACCAAATAAAGGGAGAGTGGGAGGAGAGGAAGAGAGGGAGGGAGGGAGGAGGGAAGGAGGGAGGATGTGAGAGACAGAGAGAGAGATTAATTCATCATTTCTTCCATATTGTATTTCCTTGATAAACATACTGAGATGTAGTAAGTCCAGGTTACAGTCCAGGAAGATTTTTTCATATAGTTATAATTCATATATTTTTGAAATATAATGATATAGTAAGTGGTAAAAAGTTGAAATCAGGGTGAGGCTGTTATGTGGAATTTAAAAACAGGCTTTCAAAATGAGAGTGTTTATAATATGTCCTGAGGATATATATCACAAGATTGCCCCTATAATTGGTAGATTATTTCATGACGAATGTTAAGAAAAACTAAGAGGTTTTAATTTTTTCTCAGAAGAGAATATGGAATGTTAGTCATGAAGAAAGAAAATGTGAAGCTGAAAAATACCAACAGTTTTTCTTGGGAGTGTATACCTTGGACATCTTAGCTTCAAAAGATTATAGGAGTATTTTGGTGTAATCTATACTGATGATAATGAACACTAGCACAAAGATTGGCAAGGTTGTCATGTGGGGAGGGGTGAATCCTTATACACTGCTGGGAGAAGTGAAAATGAGTCCAGTCAGTGTATTAAGATTCCTTCATAAAGTTCAAAAATTGAAGTAACTTTATATTACACCATACTGGTATCATAATTTTAATTGATTAACAGAGAAGGAAACATTTTGAATAAACAGAAGGGAATGAAATCAATTAATATTTAAGAAAATACAGAAAGCTATATATCTAACTAAGTTAATATGAATTGATTTAGACTAATTGAGATGCTAACTTTACCATTGCTGTTCACTATGTTCAAAATTCAGGGCAAGGATTACAATTTTTGGATAAAACTTTAACAGACCCAGGAGGAAATTTGATCTAAATTCTTGATGAAACCCTTTTGTGAGCACCTCTCTGTGATCATAAAATGTAACAAAGGCCATTTAATGGAGGAAATATTTATTTTTCACTGATGGTTTCAGAGTCTTTAATCTTGGCATGAAAGGCATGTGGGAGATGTTAGGTTCATGGTCACAGAAGAATATGGCAGAGGTTCATATTCCTATATACTAAGAAACAGAGACTGAGTAAAGAAGTAGAAATGGATATAACCTTCCATACCTGGCCATATCCTCCTAAATAGAACAAACTTTTTGTGTGTTTCATACAGAACATCTCAATCAATTTTAATCATCTTTATACCTCCTTTCCCACTGGCACCCTCCCAGCACAGCCCCCCAAGTGGAATTCATTTAGTACCACCATTTAAAACAGCATCACAAGCTGGAGCCCGGGTCATTTAGAACAGGAGACTGTAGTAAACATTTAATATTCAAACCATAATGACTTTAAAGGATTTTTTCACAAAAAAGAAGCTGACAACATTCAGACTAAATCTTGGAGCTTTTATGTTATTTTCCAGGGGAAATTTATTAGAAAAATCTCAGATTTCCAAAGAATCTCAAAATCAAGTATGCTACTACTATCAGAAATCAGAACTTAATTATTCAATATTATTTCCTGAACAAGTTCACTAAATGAAAATATATTAACTTCTTAAGGCAATTGTTTATGGACCCCTAAATCATGTGTATATTAATTTTTAGAAGAAATTTTTTTCCTTATAACTTTTATACATTGGTTCTCATTTTGTCCTTTGACAAAGTATATTAATCTTTTCCCACATAGAAATTTTAAATCAACACTCATGTTGCTTTGAATTTTGTTCTTCCTCTTGTTCTCAAGTTTAAATATCCCTGTCCTACTGTATTCTATCCCCTCTCCCTTGAAAGCACCACCAGCCACCATGGCTCCTTTGTAATTTCATCACCTCTATGGGTATTTCAAATGTAACATACATATTTAAAGACTCAGACATCAACTCAGTGGTAAAAAGGAAACAAGAGAACAGTGAGGTTTGAATGTGATGGTGGGTGGGAGGGCAATGTAGAGAAAGGAATACAGATATGGATAACTCACACTAAAGGACTTCTGGAAAAATCATGTGGAATCATATTCCTATGGAAGTTTCCTAAATGATAAACCAATACATAAATTTAAAAAAAAACAGACTTAAATAGCTACCTATAGCAGGGCAATAATGCCCCTACTGCACACCATGGGCTAGGAAATAAAAATCCAAATGCCACTTGGCATCATTAATAAGACCAAGATCCTATGGCTAGAGAGGTCATAGACCCTAGGGGTGAGCCTACTATTCTACTAAAGAAACATAGAATTAAATTGACTGCTAATGACTTATCACTATACCTATAGAGTAGCATAGCACTCAAACCTCATCAGAGAAGCTTATTTTTGTTGCACAGAGACCTATAAATGATCAAAGTGCAGAGAATGAGAGACTGTGGCATTCTCAGCCCTAACTGGGACACCTATGTAACACCCCCTCCAGCTCAGGGGTCATTGTATGAGAGAGAATGAAAAGATTTTAAGAAACAGAGGTAATGTATGAGTACAGAGAAGCAGTGCTTTCCAGACAACAGGGCAGCTGCACAGATGAACTCTTAGTGTTTATGACAGCATGCACAGGTCCTGTGTAACCTCAAGTCAGACAGAAATCTCATCAAGGACGCAGGGGAAGGTAGACAAGAAGTCCCAACCCTAACTGAGGAGCTACTGGCAATTGACTTCTGCTGAGAAACTGACAGTCAATTTTTATAGTGACGTGTCCTCTGGTAGGTTTAGCACACTCTAATGAGTGGCACTAGATCCAAGAGTACATGAGCAGCACAAATTTGATTAGATGGTTTTGTTTCTTTATTTTTAATGAGAATATAAATTAGAGTAGGTAGAAAAGGAAATGTGAGAAGATGGAGGATAAGAGAGAATATGATCAAAATACATTGTATCTGCCTAGCACAGTAATGTATTCCTACAGTCTCAACTACTCCAGAGGATGAAGCAGGAGGATTGCTTGAGTCCCAGGAGTGCTAGACTCTAGTACTCTATGCTGATCAGGTGTCTGCACTAAGTTAAGTGTTAATATGATGACATCTTGGGAATGGGGGACCACCACGTTGCCTAAGGAGGGGTGAACAGGCCCAGGCTGGAAAATCCATTGTAAAAAAATTCTCAAAAAAAAATATATCTATATAAATAGCCTTTTCTCTTTTTCTAATCTTTAAGTCTCCTTTGTCACCATGACCACCCTCCTCTCAATGCTCCTGGTTAGTGTAACCTTTATAAGAAGTGAAAATACTGGGCCAGAGAGATGGCCCAGTGACTGCCAAGCCTGGTGACCTGAGTTCAGTGCCTGAGACCCACATGTGAAAAACTCCTGAAAGTTGTCCTCTGACCTTCACATACATCTCACACATGTTCACTCACATACAAGCACACATATATACAGCTACACACAAACACACAATAAATGAAATAAAGAAAAAAATTCCAAAAAGGAAATGAAAATAGTAAGACAACATCAATTTGTGCTGATTTCATTACAGAGATAGAAAAGAGTGGAAGGCAGGATCACTTATTTATAAATACGGAATCTATGAAGTCATTTGTCAACTCTGGAAGTAATACAATATACCATTCCTTTGTGCATTCAGCCAGGAAACATTGTACTGATGGTGCAGCCTGTGAAAATGGAACTATAAAAATAAGACAATTAGTCACATAGCTGAAATCTATCATTCTATTTTCTCAAAATGACAGATAGCACAATAGAATATGTCCACCTTAAGTGGAAGAAGGCCAGTGGCTTCCAAATTTTCTGAGTATTTTTTTTCATTTCAGAAATTTAGTAATGGTATATCTTTGAAAAAAAATTTAATAGGCAAATGAATTTAGGCATTTCAACCCTGAGAGCTGTACAATAGAAAGATTTCTAGGTGGAAAGATAGGTGACTTTGTATAGGTCTTGTGTTTAGTATCAACTGACTCTGATATCTTGACTACATCAGTTTATCTGTCTGGATACTAAATTCTTAGTCTATAGTTATTAGTACAAAAAATCTATATTGCTTATTTGAACAAAGGACCAAGACCATATTATCTTTTGATGTTCTACCTAACTTCAACAGGGTTTACTTTTCTCCCAATTCAGACACAGGCTGACTAAGTGGTACTGTTACTTCAAAAGCACTTTCTCTAGGGAACAATCACTGTCAGCAGACCTCCTCTAAGATTTTAAGGACTCATGGGAGAGGCAGGTATGAAGAAATTCAAGAATTATAGACAAAAACAAAGGGAAGGAATTAGATTTTCTGACCATTTAAGGTATGATAGAGCATTAGAGTCAGAAAAGGCAGGGAAATGGGGATATCAAACACCCCTTCTTAATGAACCAACTTGATTCCTGAGGTGAATTCAGAGAGGGACCATTTAAAAATGAAGCCTCAGTGATATAAAGGGGAAAATGGAAATAATGGGAAATGCAGAGGGGGATGAAGGGAAGGATAACTAACACTAACAATGTTTGGAAAAGTCATAAGAATGCCTACTATATCATAAGATTTCAAACTATATACATATATTTATATAAAAGATTTCTATTCAAATTACTCTACACAAAAGATAAGGCTCCTCCTAGAAGCCATAGATTTCCCAAAGAAAAGCTGAGAGCTAGGTGTGGGATACCAAGCCTCAAAGTTTTGGTAAGCAGTGTCCCTGAGATTCCCATAAACACTAAAGCTATTGCCATTGCTCTTGTTGGTTACCTACCATGACTTGATGGTAAGAGCCTATTACTGAAGACACCACAAATACAGGACTGGGGGAAATGAAAGTGATACTGATCAGGAAGTTACCTCCCTGTTGGCTAGCTTTCATAGTACCAATAGGTGCTAAATAAGCAAGTGGGGTGAAAAAAGTCATCAACATCATTCCCAGCTGTGAATCTTGTGAGTTACAATAATGACAAGGGCTGTAAGACATGAGAGTTGGTTCAATAATGATACAAATATGAGTATAACCAAGTACTATCTGGTTGGGTTTAAGTCCTTATCCATAAGAGGAAACATGTGCCTGTGAATCTGGCCAAGTACCAATGGTTAGGGAGCTTACAGGCCCCAGTGGTGTACCTAGTAATACTTTGCCAAATGGGCATAGGATCAAACTGCTGTCTAAATTTATATTTCTTTATCCATAGATCAGTGAAGCTCTCATACCTCATGAGAAAACTTTTTCTCCAGTGAACAGAGTTTAATGCAGAAACTCAAAACAGATCAAGGTGCCCAGAATAAGTTTCTGTGGGCCGCTCATCCACAAATGGCATGTCCTTATCTACCCTCCAAGGAACCATTGAAGAAAGAAGAGAAAAATTGTAAGAGCCAGACACTGAGAAGGACCAGACTGAAATACTGTCTTCAGGATATGACAGGGGTACTGAACTTAGGAACTCATAGCAGCTGTGATTACCTGTACAAGAGCTATACAAGGTCAAGATAGACAACATTCTAGGATGGAGGGAGAAAAGCTCATTTCCCCCACAACTAGCTGAGGAGCTATTAAGAGCTGATGTCTTTTGGAGGAGGAAGAGTCAGTTTTTATAAGAATCTGGCCCCTGGTAGGTTGACTACAGACCAATAGATGGCCCATCACCCATGAATATGTGAGCTATACAAATAGACTGAATGGATTGAATAAGACCATACAGGATAAGAAGTCAGGAGTGGTTTTGGAAGTGGAGGATGGATCTCAGAGGAGTTAGGGGAGGAGTGGGAGTGAATATGATCAAAATGCATAAATGTATGAAATTCTCAAATACTTACAAAAATGTTGTAATTTTATTTTTTAATTTGTTAAATATTGTATTTATTGTTTTTATTTTATGTATATAAGTATATTACCTGCATGTATGTAAGTACACCCATGTCATGCAATGCCCACAGAGGTCAGAAGTAGGTGTCAGATGCCCTGGAACTGGAGTCAAGAATGGTTTCTTAGACACCATGTGGGTGCTAGGAATCAAACCTGGGACGTCTGCAAGAGCTCTTAACCATTGAGCCATCTCTACAACTCCTAAAAATGTTACAATTTTAAAATTAAATCATTATATTCTGGTAAAAAAAATGATCAGAGCTGATATTAGTGGATTAGCTGAAATTTCAGAGGAAAAACACTATCTCAAGTTTGAATCAAGAGAAAATCAATCAAACAAAACAAGCATAAAATTATCCAATTTTATATAGAGATAATTTAATCAAGGTAATTAAGTATCCATCACTTCACTTACTTATCATTTTATGGTGACATATTTTAATTTATGTTCTTAATTATTTTCCAATATACAATAGAATATTATTGAATATACTCTGACTTGTGCATTGTATACATATATCAAAATGTCATTGTGCAACACACGTATAATTGTGATTATAAGTTCATCTATTGGGGCTAGAGTGGTGGCTCAGTAGTTAAGAACACTAGCTGCTCTTTGCAGAGGACCTAGGTTCAATTCCCAGCACCCACATGGAAGATAACAACTATCTATAATTCCAGTTCCAGAAGACTCAGGACTCCAGACTCCAATACCCTCTTCTGACCTCCTTGAGCATTGCAGGACATGAATGCACTTACATACATGCAGGCATTATACTCATACGTGTAAAATAAAAACTAATAAATAAAATATATTTTTAAAAGTCAATATAATGTTAACTAAAATGTTGAAACATAAGCTTCCATACACAAAAACATAGATCAAGAATTCGTGATAAATATATCATTCTCTCTTTGCATAACTTGCTAACATTCACAGAACCCTGAAGGCCTAACATAAATTCAGTTTCCTTTCTGTGATATATTTTTCTATTCATCCTACACAGAATTAATTATTTTTCATTTGTGTCACTCAAGGATTTGCACATACCCCCATAACAGTCTTGGTCATATGAGCTTGTGGCCATTTGTGCATACATTCCCTTTACATTTCTTTATTTTCCCTAGATTCTGGGTTGAGATTTCCTAGGGAAATGGTTTATTTTACACTATCCCCCACCTAAATGTGTGGCCTTGTTGGTCCCTGGGTACGTTCTGCATAATTGACTTTCAATTTGACCTTAGGCAAAGATTATATATTTATTTACCAAGTTCTAAGAACTTTCCATGACAGTGAGTTTGGATTCAACCTTAGTGGGAATGAACTGTTCTGTTTATACATGATTAATTATAGCCAAGAGGTCTGTGTGTTCTGCTAGAAACAGTTTCAAACTGATACTACTTGCTCAGGTAGTCATATAGTTCATGTAAGTCCCTGGGAGTTCAGGCATGGGCCTCAGGAACATCCCTCTGTTGACCTTCTGAACTGAGGTAAAGCACTTCCCCTATCAGATCTCTACATTTAACATTCTGTTGCCTACTCCTCAATTGCCAACTCACTTCTCCCCCATTAAGGGATTCAAGAACACCTTTAAAATACAGCCAAAGATTCAAGTTTGAGTTGTCTATGAATGAGGATGCAAGCAAAGCTCAATCAGACAGAAGGCTGTATGCTGAATGGCTGCAAGTGTTTTTGCTGCACAGTCCAGTCAGACTATTCCCACATTTCTGAGCACATGCTGCATCTTCCCAACAGATAAAATATTCTTACATAACACTTATCACTACAGAATATTTGATCTTTCTGTGAGAGAGTGAATATCTTAACCTGTTTGGGTAACTAGTAGCTTCAAGCATCTATTTATTTAACTTACTTCTGAAGGCTATGCAGCACAAGATTACAGAACCAGAAAATCCTGTAAGTTAAGGCACTCTTCCTGATTTTCAGACAGAGAAGTGCTCACTGTACCCTTTCATGGTAGGGAATCTATAGAGCGAACTAAGATATCTGACAACTCTTCTTAAAATGTACAAAACAAGTAACTTAAAGGCGACCCTGGGCAAGTTAGTGAGACCCTCCATCAAAATAAAAAATGAAAAGAGGGCTGATGGTAGAGTGCTCGTTTAACATTCTTAAGGCCCAAGTTTCAATACCCATTATGGAAAAAAAAATGCATGAAACACATCCTGAAGGCTCAACTCTTACAAGGTAATTGTAAAGCCTCCACTCTAAATACAATAATACATTGGAGATGAGATTTTTAATATAAGAATTGAGGGTAACTCAAGCATTCAGTTTGTAACAACTAAGAAGCTAATTTATTATCTATTTGCAAAGACTTTTCCTGGTAATCCCTGCTCTGTGATGATCAAAGAGCATGTCAAAGGCAATACAATAAATTTATTTTTAGTTGGAACCCAAGTAATCATACTGTCTTCAAATGTTTACACACCATAGTTATTTCTTTCCCAAAATTATGAGTTTTTACCACTCTACATACTGCCTGGTTATAGAGAGTAGATTTAATTTATTCCTGTAACCTCAGACCCACATCATAATTTAATTTAGTCATCCCTTTAGGGAACCATATATTTGTATTGATGGCTTAGTTTAATGGCCAGCTTTTCACATTTCAGCCTTTTTACAAATATTGTATAATTTCAG
This sequence comes from Eospalax fontanierii, assembly GCA_035773235.1. Classification (NCBI taxonomy): domain Eukaryota; kingdom Metazoa; phylum Chordata; class Mammalia; order Rodentia; family Spalacidae; genus Eospalax; species Eospalax fontanierii. The sequence continues at coordinate 129,350,741 of CM069525.1, read as the reverse complement.
CCCATGAAGGTTGCCTTAGCAAAATACTTGCTATGTGTTAGCTTATAATGCACAAATATTTATTTCTCACTGTTTTGTTAGTTTAAGATGAAGATGTCATTTTACTCTCACTCTTTAAAAATTATTTTATTTGGAATTTTATACACAAATACAATTAAATATATCATGTATACACTCGTGTCTCCCCTCCAACTTGCCCTTTATCTCCAAATACCTCCCACTCCTATATTTTATACTTATGGTTAAGTCACAAAATCCTATTAGTACAACCATATGTACATGGATTTTTAACAAGGGTTGTATTACCAGACATGAAATTCCCTTCTGTGGAACAGGCTTCAAATCCAATCCAATTTGGTGGTGTCTCACACCTTTAGTCCCAACCCTTGGGAGGCAGAGGCAGATAGATTTCTGTGAGATCTAGGCCAGCTTGGTCTACAAAGTGAGTGCTAGGTCAGCTGGGGCTACAGTGTGACCTGGTCTCAAAAAAATTTGGGTGTGGTTGTATGTGCCATTAATCCCAGCCCTTGGGAGGCAGAGGCAGGCAACCAGATCTATGTGAGATCCAAGCCAGCCTGGTCCACATAGGTAGGACTTCCAGGTATTTTGGGACAAGAGACTGTCTGGGAGGGAGGGAGGGAGGGAGGGAGGGAGGGAGGGAGGGAGGGAAGGAGGGAGGGAGGGAGGGAGGGAGGGAGGGAGGGAGGGAGGGAGGGAGGGAGGGAGGGAGGGAAGGAAGGAAAGAAGGAAGGAAAAAGAAAAGAAAGGGAAAAGAAAGAGAGGGGAGGAAGGGAGGGAGGGAAAGAGAAAGAAAGAAAAAGAAAGAAAGAAAGAAAGAAAGAAAGAAGAAGAGAGAAAGAAAGTGGAGTATACAATTGGGCACATTTTGGCTAGCAGGTTGGTTTTATACCATGCTAGGTCCTGTGCTAGGTAATATGATTAATTTCCTTGATCCACTTATGACTTTTCTCCTCCAGCAGCCTGCATAGTACCTTTGTGCACTATCAAAGATAGCCAACATGGAGGAAGTTTCCTGGTAGGTTTGTGAATGATTTCACTGTGTCCTGTAGTCAAAGTGTGTGATGTCTTCAGCAATAGGTTCTTACTATGTAGCTATGGTAGCTAACCAAAGAAAATGGCAATAACCTGTGTTGTTTGGAGACCACTGTGGCCTCCCTGACCAATAAATCTTGATGCAGTATACTATACCTTGCACTGATTTTCTTTCAATAATCTCTAAGAGCAGTATTGTATCTAATGGAAGGGTACCTACCTCCATCTGAACTAATTCTATTTAAAGTTATATTTTTAAATTAGCTTACAAAGTAGTAGATTACCAGAAAGCTTTCTCATACATCCTCAGTTCAGCCTACCTACTACCCATTCTTCTTTCCCTTCCTCCCAGCCCCCATGTGTTCAATTATCCCTCCAACTTTTGGGCCTCTCGCCAGTGCTGCCGTGGCTCCACCCTGCCCTTTAAGGGCAGGGTTGCAGTTCCCAGTGGGGCCGACTGCACTGGCTGCTCCAGGCGCTGCCACCCATCGCCCCCTCCCTGGAGCCGCCCCCGATGCCGCCGCCGGGTCACTGCCCCTGGCTGCCCTGAGCTCCACGCTCCAGCTGCAGGTGGCGCGGGCAATAGCACCTTATGTCTGTGGTGCGGCGTGGCCCCCAGGCAAGAATAGCCGCCACTGTCCAGCATTCAGGCCGCGGCGTGGCTCAGCAGCTCCAGGCAGGGCAGGACGCCAGCTGGCCCCGCTCCGGGCCTCTCGCAGGCTGCCAGGGGCCAGGTGTGGTGGCACATGCCTGTAGTCCCAGCTACTTGGGAGGGTGAGGCAGGAGGATCGCTTGAGTCTGGGCTGCAGCGCGCTACACCGATTGGGTGTCCTCACAGGATCCACCGGGAGCTGCAGGCCGATGCGGGACGATCGCGACTTGGCCTTAGCACAGGCCTTGCCTCCCTGCTAGCAACGGCCAGACTTCTAACGTATTCCAATCGTTACAACCAACTGTTTGGAATGCAGCTGTCAGAGCCTCACCCAAGTCTGACGGCCTATCAAAATGGACTTTGCCTGGCTGCAGTTTACCAGACAAAGATAGATTGCTCCTTCACTCCCTTTTAGCCCCAGCCCTACCATATATAAGTCATTTTGTAACCTTCAATAAACGAGATCCTGCTTGGACAGACTCCCGACTCGGTGTGGTTTTTTTTTTCTCCAGAGTGGAGAGGGTCCGGGTTGCGACACTCACCATCCCGCTCAGCCCCTGGAGGAGGCCAGCTGGACCAGTTTCTCCACCGCCCTACCTGCCGGCGATCCTGGCATCCAACTTTTTTATTTTCTTGTTAAAAATAACCTTTGTTTCTTTTTATACATTTTGATTCAGTTTTACACATTTCATGCAATCATTCTTAATCAAATTTAGACCTACTCCCCCATCCACCTCTTCCTGCAACCTCTACCAGGCCTCATATATTTCATCATACATGTTAAGTCCCATCCAGTCAAGCATTAGTGCCCAGATGTACTTTAGTGAAAATTCACACACTGGAGTCTGATCAAGCTATCTAGAGATAATAAGTAAGGCATACTGTCCATCTTCCAGTAGTGATCAGTCTCCATAGTTCTCAGTCTAGGTCTGTCCCATTACCAATTCCTATTGCTCCACACTGGGCCCTTGTTTAATTTGAGTTGGTGTGGGTCTTGTGCTCAATGATTTCATTGCCACTATTTCACATGTACAAGCTTCCAGTAGCCCCAAGTTCATGAACCAGCTCTGGTTCCTATAATCTTTCTGCTCTGTCTGCCTCAGTGGTCCCTGAGCTATATATGGGTGAGGTTTGATATAGGATCCTATCCAGGGATACATACTCTGCAGTCTCATATTCTATAAAATTGGCTAGTTGTGGCCTTCTGTGTGCATAGTATATGTTGTTTGAAAAAGCTTCGTTGGTGAGAGCAGAAGGGTGCTTTAGTTTTCTCTCTGTACCTTGTTCCTCTCTGTTCCATGAACCTTAGGTGTATAGGTCACAGAGACAAACATACAGTATACCACTCATCAAAAAAGCTTCTTTTTGCAACTGTTGGAGGCTACAGCCAAATTCCACAACTGGTCAGACACAGAGAATATATGACTGGGGAATGCCAAGACCTAGATGATGTATCTATAGTAGAACCTTTATTTCCTTTTAAAACTGTTCTTGCTCTCTTGCCAGATACATTTGGAGCATGCTGGGGATGGAGTCTTCTGATCCTTCTGACCTTGTGAAGGAGGTGCTGCCTTCCATCATTCAGCCTTATGGGCAAGGGCATTCTGGGCCACAGCATTCTTGCTGAGCCTGTTGACTTTTTGTCTGGAAATGTAGCTGTAGCTTGAGTCACAGCATCAAGTGCTTCTACAGCCACAATGTCAGCCTTAGCAACAGGCCCTTTGTGGGAGAAGCTTTCAGGATAGCTTCTCTTCGAAGGTTCTTAACTTTGTTCTTGATTATTCTGTTCCTCATTTTCTTTACCATCATGACTTTGAAATGATCAAAATCTGTCATCTTGGCTTTTCTTTTTCTGACATTAATCTTCTTGACCCATCTCATGGCTGTCTATTTCAAATTAATATCAGCCGACTCACAGGTTTTTCATGCATATTTCTGTTGGGCACAGTGTGGGAACTTGAGTGTGAAATAAATGATCTGCATGCATTTGAAAGACATGGGCTATCTACTCACACAGTGCAAGGTCTTTCAACTAAAGCCCTGTTTTTATCAATAACACCTACAATCATAGCCAGGTTCCCAGCAAGAGTTCCAAAGGAGACAGGCCACCCAGCCAACTTCCATGAAGGGCCTGAACACCATGCTGATGTTATTCAGTGAGAAAATTCTAATTACATTATTTGGCTGGTTTGTGAGATCATAGACTTTCATATGATCTTTTTAAAATACATCCTTCTTTTGCATTAGTTCTCTCCGTAACTGCTGATTTTCCACATACTGTTGTATTCCTCTCAGCATTAATCATTCCATTGCCAGTGTTTCATGTCTCTAATTTTATCTTACCTATGATCTATTATACTCTTTCCTCTAATATATCCTCCCAATGATTCTGCCTTTCTTGGTCTTTTTGAGACAAGGTCTCCCTGTAGCTCCGGCTGGCCTGGAACTTGTTATGAAGAACCAGGCTGCCCCTAGTCTCAGAGATCCACCTGCCTCTGCCTCCCTAGTGCTGGGATTCAAAGTATGTGCACAATACCCAGCCTCTATGTCTAGTTTTTGAGAAAACTCCATACTGCTTTAAGACTGGCTGCATTAGTTTACACTCCCACCAATAATGTATAAGAGTCAGTACTCAGCAAGCAGAAGCAGGTGGCACACTGAGATCTAGCCCGGCATTGTCTTCATAGCTAGTTCCATGCCACCTGGGTGTTCAGGAAGACTCTGTCACAAATAAAATAAAATAAAATAAACTCAAAAAATTAAAATCAAAGGTCAGTATCAAATTTCGCCTGCTCGAAGGCTCCACCTATAGCTCCCTCTTTACCCCTGTTTACTGGAGGTAAAGATGCTCCATTGTCTCACATAACTTCTATATCTTCACAGGGCATGCTATAATTCCTAATTCACTGTACAACATGTTAGGTCAATACATGGCTTTGAGCAGCCTTGGAGATCATCTGGAAACATTGTTTTTTTTTTTTTATATGGAGAAGGGCTGGCATAGAGCCTTTCCTAGGGTCACATAGCAGTATCATTCTGGAATCCTTAGGATAAGGATAAGTACACCAAACAACTTTCTACTTCTTTTTAAAATTGATATTTTTATTTCTAATTATGTGTATGTGTTTCCTTATACGGATGTGGCTTATGTTTACTGGTGCCCACAGACGCCAGAGGCATCATATCCCCCTGGAGTTGGAGCTGTAGGCATTTGTGAGCCATATGACATGGGTGGTGTAAACTGAACTTTGATCCTCTGCAAGAACGTCATATGCTCTTAACCTCTGAGCCATTACTCCAGCCCCTATAATATCCTCTTATAAACTCAGAATACAAGTGTCATGGGAAAAGAATTTTTGGTCTGGACTTTTGTCTCTCTATTTATATTTCCATTTCTCTATTAAATCTTGTGCAAGGCCTGGATTATATACATAAGCTATGCAACCTTTATTGTGTTCAACTTTTATCACAATAAAAGCTTAAAAAAGCAAGCCTCAGAGAACCCCAAAAAGTGTGAGAAATGTAGCAGAGAACAGTAATGTACCTTGACTGGACTCAAAGCACAGGGAGCCTTGTCTATAAAACACAAAGGTGAATTTCATGGATGCAGCTAGTACTCTTCATTATTCAGCTGAACAAATCAACTTCCAGGGAGGGCATGTGCCTCAGAGGAAGGAAATAGTGGAACCAGGAGTGAAAATGCGTGCAGCACAAATAATTACGTTAGAATCCCATTATACATAAAATGAAACATATCACCGTTGCTGTCACTGTGACCTAAAACAAGGCAAAATGGAAGCAAAGAAGAGCAGGTCACAGTGTTTGCTTCTCAACATCTTTTTCATTCAGTGGATGAAATTCTTCCTTTTAAATTCCATTTCACTGTGATAAAGCCTCATTGATTCAATCTTCACTAATTGGGAATTGATGGCAATTTAGTAGTTACCTGTAACTCAGCAAACCCTTTCTTTAAAGATTGGTATATTAGCAGTAGAATCAAAATTACAGATGGTACACTTGCAATTTTAAAAAAATCCAGATTGCAAGCAATACTAAGCACCTTAAAAATGCTTTTTAAAAAATTCTGATCATGCTCTAAGGTCAGGTTCAAACACTGCCTAATTCTTGTGTCTGACACACCAGACATAACTGAAAACTACCTTCTCTTCAGAAAATATCTTATATCCTTATGGAAATATTTTTACATATTTTTTCTAATTATTTATTTAAACTTTTGCTTCCCCCACTAGGTTGTCCAGAACAATTGTGCTGTTCTGGTCTGTGAGCAGGGACTAACTGGGAATCACTAACTCTGAGAGCATGTCTGGAGTAAAGGGTATAGGGGATCAAGAGAAGAATCTGAAATAGCAGTCAATTCTTCACTTTAAAGGTGCTTCTAAGATTTCAGCATTTCCAAAGGCAATGTGAAACACCAGTGTCAGTAAAAAGCAAGTGCTTTATGGCTAGAATATAAAGCAAGGAAGGAAAGAGAAAGGAAGATCTAGAGCTGAATTAGTCAAAAATGAGAACAGAAAGAACCGTGTAAGGAGTCTTTGTAGATATTTGTTTGGCCAAGGGAAATTTATTGAAGTCTTTTAATGCAAAGAAGTAAAATGATTTGGTTTCTCTTTGAAAGGTTACCATTCACAGCACTATGGTTCTAAGTTGAGGAGCACAGTGGCCAAATGGAGACCAAGAAATAGCACTGAGAGTCTAAAATAATGTTCAGGGAGTGCAAAGATGGAGTAGGAAGACAGGTTCTAGTGATAGCTTAACATGTAAGACAACTATGGCTAGCTTTGTGGTCTGAAAAAGCTATTCTTTGGTGAATGGAAACTGCCTGCATTGCGCATATACAGGAGAAGTATTGGGTAAATCTCTTTTAAGCTTGGATGGCTAGCATATTTTTTGTTTCTGATTCACCATTTGGTTTCAGTCCCACTAACCCAACTGAAGAGCCTGCTTAGAGCCCAAACCACCATGTCTGGTGGATCAGATCTCAGTCTTTTGCATCCTTGCATAAAATCACATATGAAATTCCCAGCGTTTCTCCTTCTCATTGCCACTCATTTTGAATGCAGTCATTCTGTGCTTCGTATTAGATGTGTAAATGCACCCTCAAGGGGATGCTATGTTGGTGAATATATGGAAGATACATGAACTGAAAATTGTCATTCAGGTTAGATTCATATGTCTTGTACTTCATGTTAGATATATAAGTTTGCCTTTAATGGGATTTTATGATGTTGAGAGTGGAGATGCAATGTTGGATAGCTTTAGTTATTTACATACTTGGGAAGAGGGAATGTTGATTTGGGAATTTCCTCAGGTTGGCCTTAAAGCATAAGTGTGAGATATTTTCTTGCTTATTGAGTGATAAGGGAGGGCCCAGCCCACTGTGGGTGGTGCTATTGCTGGGTAGGTGATCCTGGTTTGTATAAGAAAGCAAGCTGCAAGGGGTGGTAACACACATCTTTAATCTCTGTATCTCTGTGAGTTTGAGGCCAGCCTGTTCTACAGAGTGAGTTCCAGGCCAGCCGTGGATACAAGGAAACCCTGACAAAGAAAGAAAGAAAGAAAGAAAGAAAGAAAGAAAGAAAGAAAGAAAGAAAGAAAGAAAGAAAGAAAGAAAGAAAGAAGGAAAGAAAGAAAAGAAAGAAAGAAAGAAAGAAAGAAAGAAAGAAAGAAAGAAAGAAAGAAAGAAAGAAAAGAAAGAGAAAAGAGGACAGGCTAAGCACAGACCAGGAAAGCAAGAAAGTAAGTAACATTCCTTCCTTGTGTTCTCTGCTTCAGTTCTTGCCTCCAGGTTGTTGTCCTACTTCACTTCCTGCCTTGACTTGGCTCAGTGGCACACTGTCATTCTGAGTAAGATACAATAAACCCTTCCCTCCCCAAGTTGGTTTTGGTTAAGCTTTTGTTGCAGCACTAGAAACCAAACCAGGACAGGAAGATGCATGAACTGAAAAGGGATGATGCATGTCAAGGTAGTATTTATCAGTCCATCCATCCAGTGTACACATATACACACACACACAGTGTCATCCTGCGTGAATTACTGTGCTGTGTGCTGAAGGTGGCGGGGTAAAGCTTTGTGTGGTTCACACACTGTGCTCAGAGCTTTTCAGTTTCTCAGTTCTATTCATCTTATTCTAGACTTCACTTGCCTCTGACTTACTGTCATAAAATTCCCAACAAGCTTTGTGCTCAAGCCTTTCTAAGATATACTTTCAATTTTAAGGCCTCTATTTCTGACATCAAAACTCATACAATTCTACCACACTAATACTATGAGTGGAAAGTATTATGCAAGGGGGTTGGGAAGTACAAAGGACATCCGGAGTTGAGGGAGTGGGCTAAATCAAAGGAAGAGGTTAGGAAGAAAAGATTATGGGAATTTCCCTCACCTCAATCTTTTGTCCTAAACATGCATTCAATGTATTGAATGATGCACTGCCAAATTAGTGAGGGCTGTCTAATTTACTCCATTCACTAATTAATATATTTATCTCATTTAGAGTCACTCTCACAGAAAAGACAGACAGACAGGCAGACAAATACAACATCCCATGGCTCTTTGAAGTTAATACATAAAATTAACTATCACATAGATCATTTCATTCTCTCAGTCCATTGGATTTCTAAGCACCCTTGGCCAAGGACTGGCTGCTTGCTTATAATAGGTGCTTACAAAACATACGAAGGGCTTAATAAGTGAATTCTTGCTTCAGTACATACTGAATTGATTTGGAAAACATATATAAGAACACATGACTAAATGCTGAAGTGGGAGAAATTCCAGATAAACCATCATTAGTAATAGCAGGTACTATTAATCTAACACCTTAAATATGGTATTTGTAATTTAGTTAATCCCCCTTCCCACATTATTATCATTACTATTTCACCCCCATTTCATATGGGGAAAATCTGATGTTACTTCTGTTAAACTAACGTCCTGTAGGTTACATAATCCCTAAATTATAGGACTAGAGTTTGCTTCCAGGTCTGGGTGACTCCAGAGTCTTTTAGCAACTGTAATTAATAGCCACCTAAAAGACAAGTTACTTTGAAAAAATTCCAAACCATAGAAAATAAAATCCATGAGCCTGTGAGTTAAAGACAATTCAAATGATGATAATATAGGTGAGAGTTATGTTCTATAACAGACACAATAAAGGAAAGTGGTAAAAGATACTCAAAATTGAACAAGCTATTTGATTGTAGATATTATAGTCACGTGAGTCTTAACCACTATGGGATTGCAAGCATTTCTCAATTGTGTCCACTTTTGCTTGATCTGATAGTTTCTGAGAGGTTCTTTTACCATAGAGAAAACACAGTGTGTCTATCTTTTTCTCCACTAATCCACTTCTAATGGCTACTACTGTTTCATTCCCTGAGATCCCAAGTTATTACTCAACAAACTTATGATAAACAAAGCCCCAATGAGCCCAGTATCCTAAGACTGGTTGTCTCTGTATTCCATGGTGCTCTCAATCTGATATTCTGGGTACTGTTCATACATGCCCTGCATTGCTCTTTAGGTATAATAAGAACAAAGATCAAGAGTATAGGAATAAAAGCATACACTGAGTCAAAGATTTTAGTATTGGAAAAATGTTTAGATATAATCATGTTCAAGTTAAACATTATTACATACGATCAAACTGAGTTACATTAAAGTGACACAGGAAAAGATGCCTCTGGGTTATCCATCCTACGATCCAGGGATGAGGCAGAGTAAATTTGCCACCCATGGCAGTCCCAGTCCTCTTTTCTAAGGAGAATGAGTTTCTATCTCAAAGCTGGAAAACTTTCTATCTTTAGTTCACATTTGTTTCTTCAATAATGAACCCCCATGATATCCATACTTGAGAAAAACACATGGATCAGATAAATAAAGACAGCAGGGTAAAGTGTTTGTCTTCTGTAAATTGTGCTCTCTGAAACAAAGGACTCAAAAATCAGGTGATAGTGTATGGCAGCTCAAATCAACCCAAATCCTAGCATGGGTGGGTGAGGGGCTGAAGAGTTATAGGCAATTGGATGCTAGGTAGGGAGAGTCACTTTTTTTCAAGGATGCAGCCCCTGAGAGGCTATCTGTGCAGCATGCATTAGGTGAGCTCAGGGAGTTTAAAGAAAGAGAAAGAACATCAAGTTTGTAGGAAAAAGTGATGGGGGCATAGAGGAGGAGTTGGAGAGGAGAGTATCCGCAGTGGACTAGAGCAAAACACATTACATGCATGTATGAAATTCCAAAACAATAAAACCTTTATTTTAAATACTCAAAGCTAAGAAAAACATATAAACAAATTATAAATAAAAACAAATGAAGTCACTGGGAAAGGGATAACTCTAGAAGCAGTGGGTCAGATGCAATACTAAATGCTGTTGAATTTAGGACAGCAAAGTATAGAACTTGTAAATGCACAATAATCATATTTCTGGATCATGGTCATATATATTATGCATTTATCTTCATTTGATCATTCTTTACTGAATAAAGATGCATATACTATTTTGTATATGGTAAGCACAGATTAATAATAAATGCAAAACATTTCCTTGTCATTTAGACAACTCAGGTAATCAACAGAGGTCAATAAGGACCTCACGTATAGTTAGGCATCATTCATGAATTATAGCTAATGGCGTCTGACCAACGCTAGACTAAATGTATCAGTAATCCTTTGCAGGTATATGTCCCAAAGCATTATAATGGAGCTTAAAATTGGGGTTTGGCATTGTTCAGGGAAGTCCATATATGAAAAGATTCGAGGTAGATACAATATTACCTTAATCACTATATTGTGTGGGGGGTAATTAACCTCAAATAAATATCTATTTCTTCATTTTGCGTGGTAACTTTGTAAAATGAAAGAGAAAAATATCCTGGCTACTGAAAACACTCTTATTTGTAAGGAAACCATGCAAAACAATATAGATATGTTATGGGCATGAGTATGCTTACCAAAAACTTTTCTACTACTGCCAGAGATGAACAGGCAGTAACTGTCCCCCCTTTCAATTCTGTTCCATCATTTCATCTGAAATTCTGAAAGTCAGTACTACTTTGTCGAAACTCTATTGTTTACCCCATAACCAATCACTGTAGTCAGAGGAAAATGTCTGTGTCACATTGGCTAGGCCTAAAATATAATCAACTCATCTGTTTCCATGTGGACTAATGAGTTAAGACTGAACCAGTGAAGAAAATTTAGTACTGTTTTTGGCAAAAATGAGACTGGGTGATACATATTAATTTTGAGAACATATAAATGATGTTATTTATATGGCATATGGGATTGGGCAGCTCAATGAGAGTAAAATAACAAATTTTTATTTTTATGTCACTACATTTGTACTTACGTGTCACAGCAGCAATTACAAACTAAATCATGAACCTACATTTTCTGATATTATAATGTAGAACTTGCTAGATGCCTATAAATCCAGGCTGACTTCAAGTTTACATGGTGTTAAGTGTTCAGCCACCACTGATAAGGGTCAATGCCAGCTCTCAGGGTTCAGTTCATACAGGAGTGTAAGACACAGTACACCCAGACCCTTCAAACACAATTCGATTCTTCAGTCATTTTGCTGTTTCTCGGGCGTTCTAAAACCAGTTTTCTTTCACCAATACAAATTAATGCTTTAAAGATTTCCAGGTTGAGACTTACTTATGGTTAGCAGCTCTCAATTGGTCTATGCTAAAATGAGTAGAGAGCTTTCTAAACACCACAGGAGTAGGTTAGTAAAACAAGCTCAAGGACTAGAAAGTTCTATATTTCAGCATCATTCTTGGGAAAGGTTTAGCTAAACTCTGTACTTTTAAATCCCAGTTATATACAAAGTTAAACAAACAAACAAACAAACATCAAAACAGACAATATGCCTTAGAGGAAAATATAGCAATAATTACAATAAGCAAGAGCAAGATTTAACAAGACAATTTAAGGTCTACCAAATATTTGTTCATGTCACTGTGGGATTTTCAAGCTATTTCCATGAAAATATCCCTAAACTTTGTCAGATATGAGACTTCCAAAATAATTTAGGTTTGCACTAATATAAACCTTCTTTTCCTGCTAGATATTTCAGCTACCTAAAATAATTTTTATCAGAAAGAGAAAAAAAAAAAAAAAAACTCAGCCTGAAGAGGATTGGAAAAGGCCTATGTGGCACACTGCACTGAAGTTTTCCAGACAAATAGGACCTGAGCATTGCTTTCTCCCTTTGCCAGTTGAACCAGTGTCAGAATGGCATGCTTGATTTCCACAGGGAAAGCAGGAACTGACTCTTCCTCCCTGTCAGCTGTAAGTGAGGATTAGCTAAAGTACATCTAGCAGTACCTCCTGATACTATGGGAAGAGATGGGGTTTGTAGTAGGAAATAAGATTAGAGAATAAAGCTCATATTAGGGAATCTAGGCCCCTCATAAGCACACATATTTTAGGCCAGATATCCATTTCTGCACCTAGGACATCCCCACAGTAAAAACATCAGCTCCTATAAAGTCCAAATCTGGAGAAATTGAAATGTTCATGAGACATAACTCAGTGACTGTAACTGTAATCCAGATAGACTTCACTGTCATGAAAAAAAAAAAAAGGAACTCAACATCCATACCTTTGCTGTCATGAAAATAAAAAAAGGAACTCAACATCCATACCTTTGCCTAGCAATTTGAGATTTCCTGTAATATCTGAAATTTAGAGCTAAATATGAAGTGATTTAGTCCCTCAAATCATTGTCCCTAGATCACACTAGAGGTTCAGAGAATTCTGAATCCCAGAGCCCTTTTCACACTGTACATTTTAACATGATATTCATGTAATTCAGATGCACATTAAAGCTAGAGAAGAAATGAAAATGTCTGGTCCTCTCCAGGAATAAGTGGGGAAACTGAGCCTCAGAAAGTTAAGGGACTTTCTCAAGCACACTAGGAGGTCTTTTAACACACAGCATTAAAAGTTAGACTGCATGATAACTTGATTTACAATGTTCCATTCTTGGTTTTGTCCTCATTTCTCTTTAACATTCCAAAACGATTATTCTTATGATATATATTAGACATCACACTACCTTGGTAAGTGAAACATTTTATAACAGCATATTTTTTAATGATTCACCAAGCTATCACAGATCGCCTCTACACTGCTTATAAACACCTGTGTCCTGTGAGAGCCAGCTACAGTTTGTGGATCATTCTGTCAATTATAGGAAGTGCTACTTTTGATAAGTCACTTAGCCTCTTTGTGGCAAGATTTCCTCACCTACGACAGGTGTTGAAAAAAAAATCCACACAACTGAGGGTCATGAGTCATTACACTGATACATGTGCACCACCCAGCACACTGCTCATAATGAAGGTAAGAAATTGGTTCACACGATTAATACAACAGAAATCAGTTGCCCCGTGACTTTGCAGAGAATGGCATATTCTGCTACAGTTATTGTCTTTACTCAATATTGTCTTTACTCAAGGGTAGGTACATTTTCTCTCAGCTTTGTTCTGGATCAATGAGGTCAGCAAATTAAGACTTGGGGCAAATTGCTCTTGATCCTTACAGTGTGAACCTCAATAGAAATGAAACAAATGGTAATGCATTTGGCTATGAGTTCCCCTTCACAGGGACCCATCACAGGTTTTGATTCCTCTCCTACAAATGCTAACATCCACTCAGTCTGCCTCCGAGGGACTAAGACCCAAAACAAAACTCAGACATAAATGGGTACAATATATATTTAAAACTAGAATCATAGAATATCAGACATGAGAAGGCTTATTTAAAATCACTAACATTAATCTGTTTAATAATTATGAAAACAGATCCCAAGATAATGAGTGTAACAAACATATCCTAGGTCATGCACATAAACACCAAGAGTATACAGTGGTATAGGTAATGAAAAATAATTGCTAACAAATTTATTGTGTGCTTATTCAGAGAGCCTTGTAAATATCTTCACGTTTCTGAGAAATATCTAATGATTTTTCCTAGTTTATAAATAAATAGACACACAAATAAATCACTGAAATCAACATGCCAAGAAATGTCCAAGTTGGCATTTAAATATGGGACTGTGGCCTTTGCTTTGGACTTCTATACCCTGCCGACTTGATCTAGACACTTGTGCTATAGAAAGAAGAAAACTGGGGCCAGTGAAGCCCTTCTATGCAAAGCTGCAGTGATTAGTCCTTGTGATTTTGTTTGGAACTCCATTTTTGAGTTGCTGAGTTTCTTAAAACTGATTTCATTTTCCTAAACTCAAGTGTGGAACGTTTTCCCTTAGCTTTCTATAGTAATACTTGGTCAAGCCTTACAGTTGTTGGCTCCTAAACATATTATTTAAATTGTATGTATTCGTGCCTAAGGCATCCAAGTGCCAGGAGTTCTATCATTGGGATTTATTTGAATATAAATCCCTAGTTACGGTCCCCAGTGTTCCCCAAAAGACTTACAAAAGCACATTCTGAGGCTTCCTATAATAATGCAGGATATCAATAAGAACTCTAGAATGAATGTCAAGAGAATTTTACTACTACTACCATGAAACCATGAACAAATTATTTTCTTCTTTGTGCCTCAATTGCCTGATCACTTGACCATTCTTGCCCAATCCAGTATGGACAAAGTGCCTCATAGCTCATAACACTGTAGGTTGTCAATGTTCATTAATTTCTTCCACTACCCATCTCTGTACAGATTCCACCTTTATGATCTATCTCCTATTCACTACTGCATCCCTTGGGTCTAGGCATGATGCTTAGTATGTAGCTATACTAGATAATGAGCCATAAGTGCCCTTATGCTCCTTTAAGTTTCAGATAATATTTCATTCTCAATAACACAAAAAGAGAACAAATGAGTTTTCCTGAAGCAGAACTAAATTTGTTGTGGTTATTTTTGAAAGTAAATATTACCTATCACTTAATAAGAAAAACCATAAGGTAGAACTATATAAGGCCAACTTAGTAGGGGATCTGTGGTCTTAGAAAGATGGAAAGAGTTTGGAGTTTAGGGTAGGTCTGATATTAATCTGTAATGATCAAAATCCTAAGCCCTCTCCCTTTTTATGGGCACAGTTTCTCCCATCCCATGTCTTTCATTGCAAAAGTAGGGGTAATAGACACGAGAATAACAGAGTTATGCTTTCTAGAAACTTCTAGTGAAATCTGTCATTATTGCTACTAGTGATTCCTTAACTCTGCAGGATTTTAAGGATCAGTATCCATAGTGAAAATTATGAGGATTCAGCTAGATGGCTTAAGCATTCTACATGTTACTTTTCATTGAGTCAGCCCCTCTAGGCATAATAAAAATTCCACTTCTGTATTTATCTCTTTGCTGAGGTACGTGGGATACAAAGATGAACCAGATAAGATTTGGACTCCTGATGGATTCAGTCAGTGGGAGGCACAGTGATTCTGATATAGAAAAAGAATGTTTGAAATGCTTACATAGTTAGCTGATTGCTATGAAATGAGAACTGAGTGTTCTGAGGGGTGGGTGAGAGGCAGTAGTGACTAGCTCCACTTTCAGAGGTGGAGCTTCAAGAGACAATCAGAAGGGAGGAAGAAGGAGAACCGGAAGGAAGGCCTGAATTAGAGGTGAGAATTCAGCAATGTCTGTAAGCATTAGCACAAAATTTCTTAGAAGAGGAGAAGCACCAATGATCACTCAACAACTCTGGCAGAAGGATCCATCTATGCTAAGATGAGAAGAGAGAGCATAAAGGTACTAAAGAAACCTTTCATGTGGCTACAGAGATTGGGGTGGCTGGGGAGGCAAAGGCAGGCCACAGGTACAGGTTGTAGTCAAACTTCCAAGTAAAAGAGATAACAATGGACAGGACAGAAATGACGAGGAAGAAGGAAAATAATTAATAATTGCATGAGAAGCTACACACCATTGTTAGAAATTGTGTCACAGAGCAGGGGAGAAAGAATAATTGCTAATAAGTTCTAGAAAAAAGTCTTTAAGTTTATCAGTTTTCTGTTGCTGACTAAAAAATAACCATAACCCACTTTCTATCAACTACAAGTCCTGTTGGCACAACTTAGCTTTATCAGCTGCCCAGGGTTTCAGTAGTTGCAAACCAGGTAGCAGCTTGGGCTGTGATCTCATTAGAAGTTCAACATGGATATAATCAACCTACAAATTCTAAAGTTGTTGCCAGAATTAACCTCTTAGTTATTAAAGGACAAAATGCCCCATTATCTTCCTGGCTGTTGGCCAAAAGTGAGCTTGCTAAAAAAGGCTACTCAGCTCCTCATGGACACCTGCAGTATCTTTCCCCAGGAACCTCTCTACCCTGAAATAATTTGGAATTTTTTTTTCAAGGTCAGTCCTTGAAAGAGTTTCTCTGACTTAGGGAAAGCTCAGGTCCTCTTTTCAGGGCCTTTCTTGAATTAATTCATGTCTACCTGGATTAATCTCAGTTTTGAATAAGTCAAAACTGATTACATACTGTAATTTTATTTGTAAAGTCTCTATCTTGCTATATTCTATGAGGTAGAAGTTAGTCACTGGTGCTGCCCGCACACAAGAGGGTATTATTATGTTGGTGTGAATATCAGGAAACAGAAATCATTAGGAGGCACCTTAGAATCAGTCCAGCATAGCGAACTATGCTCTTGTTTATATATGATAACTTCTAAAATAAACACATAATTGATTTGAGCAAGACTAACCATACATGAAAAACCTATGTTTTGCTTTTATACTCAGGATTTCCTTACTAGATTTCTACTTGTACAAATCCCACATCTCTAGAAACTGGAGAAAAATCTCTTCTGGGGTTAATTATAAGGTTAAGTGGTCATTTGAGTCTGTAGAAACAAACTTTCTCCTTCAAGTACAAGTTACCTTTTCTAGCATTCTTCCAAAAGTCCCACTATTTCAGAAGGTCCAGTTTCTTCCAAAAATATCAGTAAACTGAGTTTTGTTAAACTGAGCAAATGTGCATGTTTACCTTAAAGGTCTGCACACCTATATCTTAAATTATTTTTTATAGCATCTCCCTCTCAAACATTTATTTATTTATTTTAATATTTATGTGCTATTTTTATTTAATGTGTATGAATGTATTGCCTGCATGTGAGTGTACCTCTGTCATGTAATGCCCATGGAGGTCAGAAGCGGGTGTTAGATCCCGTAGAACTGGTGCTATGAATGGCTGTTAGTCGCCATGTGGGTACTGGGAATTAAACCCAAGTCCTCTGCAAGATCAACCACTGTTCTTAACCACTGATCTCTCTGTCCAGCCCCTCAAACTTTTACCTAAAAAATAGCAAAATAATGAAAGTTGTGATGTCTATGATCAAGTATGTTGCAAATTTTTTTGAAGTTTGAAAAAGGAAGGCCAGACCTTGAGACTCTTACCTATCTTCTTTCTCCTCCTCCCTGCCCTCCTTTTCTGCTTCTTTGTGAAAACAATGAACTCCCTTGAGCTTCTGAAGAGAAAAAGGTAAAAGAAGCATTTTCTGTTTGTACAGCCCAACTGCACAATATCTTAGGAAGACTACATAAGCATATGGAAATTAAAAACTGTGTTCTAAATTTTAGACTTTCCAGAAGTTTCTCTTTCTAAATTATTTCAGAAGTGGATTCAGTAGAAAATTATTCATGTTATAATAGGAGAAATGTCTTCCAAAACAGCAAAATACAGTTATTAAACAGAAATATGTGCCTATTTTAAAATGAGGAGTATGTGTTGATGCTAAAATTCCTTTATCGAAGTCAAAACCCTTTTAAAGTGTATAGCAATCTCTCCCCCCCCCTCTTTCTTTCTCTGCAATTATTTCAAATTTGGTGTGTGATAAAAGATCTTGTACCTGGCACATATCTTAAGAGTCCTTGTTTTTTCCTTTCTCACTAACAATTCTGGAGACACAGCCTGGGATATTTATTGAAAATAGAAAGCATGCACTGTGACACAATAGGACCTAGCATATTCCAAGTACTGAAGGAATGTTTTCTGACTTTTTATATGAAGCAATGGAGGATAGGAAGTGTTCTGAAGTCAGAAAAAATGAAATTCTAGTTCTGTTATGCTTATTATATACAGGGTGACATTAGCAAAATGCCTAAAACTCAGAATCTCAGTTTCCGTACATGTGTATCTGATATACCAGAGCCTCACTCATAACAAGCAGGACAGAGTAGTTACAACTGTGAACTATTACAACAAGGCTCTGAAATTTACACCTAGATTCCATGCTCATAGCTCTTTTGTTTCCCTGGGCCTCATTAGATTGCTATAAAACAGAATCAATTTCTACTTATAAATGTTTTAAGTCAGGGTTTGGCAGTTAATGTTCAGAAAATTTTAGCTGTTACTATTATTATTATCATTGTTATAACTTACTAATTACCGTAAGTAAAGTGGCAGACTGTTATTGCCCCACTCAATACATACTACTACAAATATAAACACCTGGAACCTCTGCTGCTGCAGACGCTTTCATCCCATGAGTCTGGCTCATAAAGTGTGATGAGATTCAACTCCAAAGAAAAATCTTAATATTGCAAACTATAGCCATAGCACAACTCCTTGACAGGAATTAGACTAAGATTGAGAATGCGCAATAATTCTGACAATGAGAAGCCTACCATGGTATTTCTGGTAAAGACTCCTCTACCAATAAATGAAGTACTAAGGACAATGTTCTATTTCCCACTTTACCTCTATATTATGTCTAAACTGTGGCACACATCTTGCAACTGTGAGAAAAACTAAGCAAAGGCAAAGCCGCGGCACTACAAAAGGCACAGTGAGACATGGAAGGTATCTGTACCCTCAAGGACATAACTGAACTAGAAAACGAGCATGGAGTGTTCTGTCCTTGAGATATCTTGCTTTGTGAGACAACTATTCTTGTTGTTTAAGCCAACATTAGAAATGCAAATCCTTGTGCCCCACCCACAAACCACTGAATCTTGAACCAAAGGGTTGGAGCACAGTGGATTTTAACAAGAGTTGTAGAAATGCTGACATGTGCTCAAGTCTGAGAAAGGCCATGTTGTATTCCTTTTTATACATTATTGATACACGAGCATCTGAGCTGATAGTACAATCATTATAAAAATCTTCAAAGCCAAAGGTTATTCATTTATTTGTTTTAAAGATTTATTTATTATTTTTATTTATGTGTATGTGTTTGTCCCTAATTGTGTTCATATGCACCAAGTGTATGTAGGTACCACAGAAGCCAGAGGGTATGGCATTCCATGGAAATGGAATTAGAGGTGGTTATGAACCACCTTATGAAGGTTCGAGGAGCCAAAGCATGTCCTCTGAGTTCAGTTCATAGTATCCACATCAAGTGGTTCAAAACGATCTATACCTTCAGCTCAAGAGGACCCAATGCCTCTGGCTTCTATAGACACTGCCCTCACATACACAAAACCACACTCATTATTAATAAAATAAAAAATAAAATAATAACAATAGAAAATAATATAAATAATATTTTTTATTAATTCAGTTCTCACTCCTTGACAGGCTCTTTTCTAAGAGTTTCAATGTAACTCCATGACATTTCATTACAGTGCCCATTTTACAGGTGAAGACAAACAAAACTTAAAAGGTGACAGAAACTGCCATAGTGGATGGCCAAACTGGAATACATACCCAGCTATGAATCTAAATTCTGAATTTTTGATATATACTGCTCTACTGCCTTCAGCATGTACTTGCTAAAAGAATTAGCACAGTTTTGGTGAAAAGAACAACCAAATAGTCCCTTGATGAACACCTGTGCTTTGAATACTTGTATCTATATATTCCCTTGCTCTTATGCTGACAAATCTAGCACTGGGCCTAGAAATATTTATGCATTCTTTCTATAATAGGTTTGTTGAAATGTTTTGCTTGATAATAAAAAGACAAAAAAGTGTATGCTTGCTTTTTAAAAGATACCATCATCCATCTCTGTGATCCCTGCATCTGTGAATCAAGACTTTAGTCTTGAAAAATATTTTTTTTATATTTTTTATTTTATGTTTATGAGCATACTGCCTGCATCTACATGAGTGCACCCATGTAGGTTTTATGCAATGCACATGGAGGGCAGAAGAGGGCACTGAATCCCCTGGAACTGGAGTTAGGAGGGTTGTTGGCCACCATGAGGGTGCTGGGAATCAAACCCAGATCCTCTGCAAGAGTAGCCAGTGCTCTTAACCACTGAGTCATTTATTTCTCCAGCCCCTTCCGTTTTTATATAATAGACTTCAGCATCTATGGATTTTGACAATGGCAGAGGAACCTAGACACGATCCTTTATGAATACTGATTGACAGACAACTGCATAAGATGAAAATAATTCAGGAAGCTATGAGTACACTAGCTTTAGGAGACTGAATGTACCTCACAAAGAAAAAAGTAGATAAAGTATTGCATTTTCTTAAACTAAAGCAATTCTGTCAAATACACAGATATAATATATCTAAGATTAAAATGTTAAGATTATGCTGTTTACTTTAATGTGTTTTATACCCACACACTGTACTTTATACCAAGCCAGCTGGCATTTATTTCCATGTTGTACCTTGTACAAACATTCCTGACACTGACATTAACTGACATTCAATTGATATAAATTGATATTATATAAAAATGATACCAGTAAAACACATGTAATTTACCATATTTGTCAATATTAATTAAAAGAGTGCTTCGAAGAGCTCAAAATCTTTCTTCCTTTAGCTACCTTATGAAATACTATTGCTCTAAACATAATGGTATAAACAAAGCCCCTTTTATCAGCTTTTCTGCCAAGATACTGCTAGTCAATTGTGATTATCAGTATTTCAAGGTATTACCTAATTTTCACTTATTTTATTCACACATTTTTCACTTTACCCTTCTAGAAATGTTGATTCTTTTTAGCCAATGATATGCCCTCTTCCCTATGGACCTTCCCACAGCACAGTACTGTATCACCATCTGGCTGATTCACAACTCTATACAGTTCCCTGTATAAAAGGGAGATTGGAAGTGAAAAGTGGTCTGTTAGACTGTTAGCAGTGCTGGCTGGCTAGGTGTCAGTGGTAGAGGCTTGTTCATTTCTGGATGATCGGGTTACAGTAGTTCTGCAGCAGACAAGTCAAGAAGGGACATGGATACATTTCCTGAAGTGCAGCAAATATGTGGATTCAGATTCAAAGAGAAGCAGAGAAGAAATGAGACCAGGAATCCCCCAGGAATAGGGCAGGTTGACAAACTGAAATGAAACACACAATGTTTAGGTTAGGAACAGGTGAGGAGATAGGCTATCCGCAATGTTTCATCATTCAATAACAAGTTTTGGATCCAAACAGGTATGAACTCAAAGTTTTGTGTGTGTGTGTGTGTGTGTGTGTGTGTGTGTGTGTGTGTGCGTGTTTACTTGCTGAGACTTTGAGAAAGCCACTTTATTTAGTTTCTCCAATCAAAAAGTAGAGACTAATTTCCCACAATTATTTTTTTTTATTATTTTTATTTTCTGTTTATGAGTGTATTGCCTGCATGTATATGCACCCAAGTCATGTAGTACCCATGAATATCAGAAGAGGGCATTGGATTCCCCTGTAACTGGAGTTACTAATAGTTGTTAGTTACGATGTGGGCACTAGGAATTGAACCCTAGTTCTCTGCATGGGCAGTCAGTACTCTTAACCACTGAGCCATCTCTCCAGCCACCCAGAATTACTTCTGAGAAGAAATAAATGGCAGGAGAGGGGTGTAAAGTATGGATACACATTACATGCTCACTCAAAATGTTCACACTTCTGCATTTCCTTTCTACAAGAGATATAACAAAGACAGAGCTAAAGAAGATTGTCTTCATATAGGTGAAGGCCAGAAGAAGCCAACCATCAGGAAGTTGCTCTCTGTAAGGTCAGCTAACTCACCAACTTTGCAAAGTAAGTCATTCAGCTCCAGAGTAAGTTTTGTATGTTCACATTGGGTTTCTAAATCAACAGTTACTATTATATTAGTTTGCTTCTACTGTATTTGAGAGTGCTTTAAACTACTCTCTCTTTAATACAAGTATAACATGACAATAGGATGCATTTAATGTAGTTAATGAATATTAGATAACAATTTGATTCAACAGAATACTTCTATTAATTCTATGTAATAGAGACTAGGACTAAGGAAGAGCAGGAAGGAAGAGACAAGACAGGTTTAAGAGGAATCTCGATTTCAACATTCCTTTATTTGTTAGAAATCATTGCAGCAAACCAAACTAAATGGAAAGGAAAAAGTTAAGACTGTTTGAAAAGTCTTTGTTTGTAGTAGGATAAAGCATATATTCTTTAAGATAGCCCTTTTATATTTCTAGCTACTTTCTTGTAATACACAGAAGATATGTAAGTCTTTAAAGGAACTCTCTCATTAAATGTAAATTAAGTTTTTAAGATATTGAAAATGTGATCAGTTTTGTGCTTTATAATATTTTTGTTTATGTCTTAAAATCATACAAAATGTGTTAATGGTTCATTTCTGCTACAATAAATCTGACAGAAAGAGTCCCCATAAATATGACAGAAAGAGGTTCTTAGTTATGATATCTCATTCTTAAGACTCACAACTGTATACTATAGAAAGGAAACTCTCAAGAGGCAAACTCATAACTTAAAAAACAGATGAGTCATCCAACATTTAAAAATAGGAATTTGAATTAGAGTAGCTCATCAATTAATAAGGTTAAGATTAATGACAGACCATGATTCAATTTACAAATGAAATTTTCTTTCCATTTTAATTTTTACTCAAATTAAGGGGTCTGCCATTAATGTATTCAAATTAAGACACAAGGAACATGAATATTTACTTGTAGATACCTGTAAGAGGTGAGGTAATAGTCATTGTATTTATGTCTGTTTAAATCACTTCTCTTTAGGCATTAATGAAATTAAATAATAACTAATAGCTTTATGATAAATCATTTAATCAGGTTATAATTCTGAAAATTTACTTTTAATAACAATATTAAAGACACCTTTAATTTATGTATCTGTTCAGAATGAACAGTCCCAGTTGGAGAATTCTAAAACCCTTAAAAAACCATTAAGATAATTCTGTCAGAAAGAATAGAACTGACATACTCACATTAGCCCTTGATGACTGCTAGATTTTAAGGCTTTGTTCTCTTTTTTTTATTTCTGTATTATTCTAAAAAGGTCATCCACAGAAAAGTGGCCCTTTCCATCCTTTGTGGCTGGCTCAGCTAACCCTGGGTAGTTAAGAGTCCAACTCACGGTAAAGATTTGCTGTTTCCAAGTTTTCTTCTGTACTCTAGTGTGAATTACAAAGTGATCTGGCTCTTTAGGAAAAAAGAGTGTCATATTAAGCCAAGCGAATTTTCTTTAGGTTGAAATGCCATTGATTTCCAATTCAAGCCATTTAAGGCCCCCACAATCCAGTGAAAGCTGCTGCTGTTTAAGTTGAGTAGTATCTTTCTGAAAGCATCACAGCATTCGTAGTTTTTTTTAATTTTTATTATTATTATAAGTGTTTTTAGAATAGAGTTTCTAAGTAGAACATGTATTGTGTTCTCTTTATTAAGCACTTACTATCTGTCAGGAACTGTGCTAGGGGCTATGCTTCTATTACTTCATGAAACCTTTAAACCAATCCTATATGGATGTTTGACCGTGCCTGCTGTCTACCCATCAAAATCTACTTTCTTGTTTCATGAGGAGAACAAATTTCATTAGGGGTGGCAATGTCACCAACTAAACAAATTCCCTAGCCTCCCCTTCAGAGACATATGCCATGCTTAGTTCTGGGCAAGTACATATAACTGGAACTTATATGACTTTGTCAGACCTGAGGACAGACTAATTAAAGGGGACTACCTCAACACAAATATAAGCCCCTTTTGCTTAAGTCTGTTTCTCCCCTTTGCAGAGGATGTAGTCTAAGTGACTAGAACTAGCAGGGACCATGTGGTGCCTTGAAAATGGAAACCCAATTGCTAGGGCTTCTAGATCATCTGGACAGAAGGGTCCTGAGGTCCTGTTGATATTAGAAATATCATACCTGTCTTGTTTTTCCTGCCTCTAGAATTCTTTCACTTTTTAAAAAAATCGGTTATTTTTGTCTTTCTGCTTTGTGAAGCCATACTTAATCCTAACTAATATAAGACAATACTATTATAACTCTTATTTTACAGATTTTAAGTATATATTGAAGTATACAGGAATTCAGTAACTTACCCTAGGTCTTAGAGCTATTATGTGGTAATGCCTTTGAATCCAAGTATGCACACCCATAAAGCGTGTTTATCCTACTTATTGTGCCAAGTGAATACACACACATATATTTATACACACACACACACTCACACACACACACACACACACACACACATATATATATATATATATATATATATATATATTCTACACATTTTTCTTTGTATTCCCTCATAATACAGTGAAGTGAACATTTATTGTGTACCCACAATGTGTTGTCAGGTATATGGTAAAACACTGTTTATTATTAACTCACTTAAACTTCACAGCAAATATTGGAACATACCTACTATTATTATTCTCATTTTAGAAGTGAAGAAAAAGGAGAAGATTCAGAAAACTTAAGTGTTTCCCAAGGTCCCACAGCTAAGAATAGGAGAGATTACACTTAATGTCCTAGATTCTGTGGTCTCATGGAAAATATTCCTAAATGTGTCTGTGTGCCACCCATGTAAGAACAGGAAATACCCACATCTTATGGTCCGGTTGTCTAGTAGTCAAGGAAAGTTTATAGCTCCTAAAATGAAGATAATATGCATAGGCATTGTAACTCTTAATAGAAAAACCAAGTTGGAATATGTCATCTTTCTACGTGCAAACTTCCAATAGCTTGCCATTTCTTTGTAGCAATCAAATTCTTCATCAAGGAGCATAAAGTCTTATACCATAAAGTAATATCATTTGCTTAATATGTAGCAATTATGATTCCCTGAAATTTCTAAAACTAGTAGTCTTATTCAGCTTTCCAGTACTGGGAGGTTTGTTAGTAGACATGTTTATTTTGGCTCATAGTTCTTTTTTAATATTTTATTTATTACTTTTATTTTATGTGTGTGAGTGTATTGCCTGAATGTATATATGTGTACCTGTGTTATTCAGTGCCCACAGAGATCAGAAAAGGGAGTCAGATCCCATGGAACTGGAATTACAAATGGTTGTTAGCCACCATGTGGGTGTTGACAATCAAATCTGGGTCCTCTGTAAGAGCAGCCAATGCTCTTAACCACTTCTCCAGCCATTCCTCCAGCCCTTTGGCTCATAGTTCTGAAGACTGTGAAGCCTATAAGCATAGTGCTGTCAAGAGGCTCATGGTGCTTTCATGTGGAAAAGAATTGGAAAGGCACGCAGATTCAGATGAATGGCGCAAAGCACAGGGTCCTTACTTTATAATAACCTGCTCTGGTAGTAGTAGATCCAGTCTGACAAGGGAAATTCAGACCTAATCACCTGAAAATAGCCCTACCACCTTTCACTATTTTCACATTGGGAAATATATTTCAAAATAAGTTTCAGCTATGATAACTTTTATGAAGACACTATGTCAAAAACAGACAAATATGTTTGTGTATTTCACAGTGTCACAATTTATTGACTAAGAATAAAATCATGAAGTATGGTGATACTGTGGTACCGATTTTCTACTCGTTCTGGTTCTCTAGATAACTTGGTGAGACAAATGTGAGTCCTTTTACTAGCATCTTAATTAGTGATATTAACACTCAGGTTACACATTTCATATCACACAGTAAACATATGTGGATATGTATATATGTAGGTTACAGAATGACTATAAAGAGCCAAAAGAGTCAGAGTTCAAAGAGTTTCAAACAGGACTAACAGAGAAGCCGAAGAATCTAATAGGGTCAGAGTCTCTGTGCAAGAGGATATCATATAGGAACCATGCTAGAGATTTGCTGGAATCACAGTTGTAGAGTCAAACTTCAGAGTCACAGACTTAAGCTGACCCTCTGGGTCCAATCTAGTTACAGAAAGAAGGTGTGGGGCCTTGAAAATCATAGAGGTAAACGACAGAATCAAGTCTAGATAGATGAACTTGGATACCAATGGGTAGCAGATACAGAGAGATGAATAGATGAGTGGTTAGAGGGTAATTAGGACAGGGAATTTTGAAGAGGCTATGTCAGCACTGGACACTGAGCTGATCAGATCTCAAGCTCCTGGAACAGTAGGAAGTTTTCTGTCTATCTCTTCCTTGATGCATACACCAGGTGGTCAGATGATAGGTGAGACTGTCACCATTGCAGAGCTGTGTCCTCTTTAGGGGATGCAGAAGAAAGTATTGAACCCTTTCCTCACTTTAGTATGTTCAATGAGTTCTTGTGTCTGGCCTTCCTGATATAATTTTAATAAGTATTTATGTTCATATGATTTCATTTTATTTCAATAAATTTATAGATAGGGACCCATTTTATTTTTCAAATGTGTTTTTTCCTCATTCTTTGTCTGAAAGTAGTGTCAGATTTCCATCAAGAGACAGAGTCTTGTTTGTGTTTATACTCAAATAGAATCCAGTGTTTCTTGTAAAATGGAATCTCACAGGGCAAAGGGAAGCCTGAACTTTGGTTGTTTCATCAAATCTGGAGTAACAGCATGGTACAGCATGATCCAAGCACAAACCATATTCAAAGCAAATTTTGGCCTCAAGGATTTGAGTTTTTTTTCATCTCTCCCTCCATCCCTCTTTCCCTTCCTCCCCTGCCTCCCTCCTTTTTTCTTCTTCCCTCCTCCCTTCCCCTCCCTGCATCCTTCCTTCCTCTCTTTCTCTCTTTTTTCTTTTTAAATATTTTTACTATTTTCATTTTATTTGTATTATGAGCATATTGCCTGCATGTATGTAAGGGCATCCATGTCATACAATGCCCACAGAGGTCAGAAGACAGCATTGGATCCCCTGGAACTGAAGTTATGGATGGTTGGTAGCCACCATGTGGGTGCTGGGAAATGAACTCAGGTCCTCTGTATAAACAGTCAGTGCTCTTAACTGATGAGGCATTTCTCCAACTCTTTCTTTCTTTCTTTCTTTCTTTCTTTCTTTCTTTCTTTCTTTCTTTCTTTCTTTCTTTATTTCTTCTTTCTTTCTTTCTTTCTTTCTTTCTTTCTTTCTTTCTTTCTTTTTTTCTTTCTTTCGATGGAGTCATTCTCTCTTGCCCAGGCTGGTCTCAAGCTCCTGGATTCAAATGACCATACTGCCTAAGCCTTCTAAGTAGTTGTTACTACAAGTTTAAGCCAAAAGACTCAAAGTTTCTAATCCCTTTGTATGTTCTTTCCTTATTCTTTTCAGTTCTTTTCTAAGTTTCAGATTATGTTTATTTCTTTTATAATATTTTTATTGAATCATTTTGTATCTCATACAGAATACCTCAATCAGTCTTAATCATCTTTATATCCCCTTCATCTCTGACACCACCATGGCTCCCCAACTGGAATCCACACATTCTTTCATCTGTGTTAAGGTCTATTGTGTCAAGGTATTGTCCTCAAATGTTCCTCAGTACAAGTTCATCCACTGATGTCTAGTCAGCCTACCCAGAGTCCCATGCTTTAAGATTAGCTCCTACTCTTCATTTTTGAAAAATCATTTTAAAGTATCTGCTGATTCTCACTGTCTCAAATACATACTTTTCTGAAAATAGAAAGTAGTACTGTCAATGTCATTGTTCATGCCACTGTCTGATTCTATCTGTTCTGTTTATTAACTTGCATATTGGTTATTTCAATTCACAGAAATGTAAGTCCTGCTGCACTTAATTAGCTAGAATGGCTTCTTGCTCTCTAGCCTTTATGCAACAATAACTAACTCAGAACCATTGCCTGGTGTCTTTCCTGTGTTTGACTCCTTTACAGTTTAAGACTGTGCAATCTGAGACACTAGGCAAAGGCCAGTCTGATAGAAGCAAAGAATTCACACTGTTCTTTCAAGATTATGTTGCAGTTTAATCCCTGGGTCTCTGTTTAAGGAACTCTTTTAATATTAAAACATTTTCCTGCACAAATAAAAGCAACACTCCAGATCCTATACACTGAGATTCCTCATCCCCTACCCATTCTCTCTTATGATTAAAAGAATGGATTTGCTAATCAATGAAAAGAACAGTATGGGCATTCTTTGGTCATGGACATTTTTATGCTTCATATAAGCATAAAAACCCAAGAAGCAACTCATGACTTCAGTTGATTATATACAAATTAGTTTTGTGACAGTCATGGTTTCGAAATAGGTGTTCTTTCCATTTAGGATCAAACTGTTAGTCCTTGTATTATAGGCACATTTCTCAAGATATATTGTCTGGGTATTCCAGAGCTGAGCTACTGAAAAACAATGTCAAAATTGCTATTATTCTTAGATATGAAGATCTATAAAATACAATATAAAAATAGAACTTTGAAAGTACAAATTATTTGTAAATAATTCTGTGTTTCTCTGCTATTATAAAAAATAATGAAGTGTTTCTGTATACCCTTCACATAGACACCCTCAAGATTAATATTTTGAGGAAAGTGGTACAATAATACTTTGTCATCATTCTATCAGGGATTAGTAAAAATTATGATAAAAATTGTATCCTACTTTTTTTATTTTCCTTCTTGCTTGCTTGTTTGCTTGCTTTTCTGAGACATTTGCAACATGTTCTTACTATTTTTACCATGCTGGCTTCAAATTTGAGATCCTCCTGCTTCAGCCACCCACATGCTGAAATTAGAGTTATGTAGCATCATATCACATTTTATCTTGATGTTATGAAATTAAACTACTTTTCACACATTGCTTGAGATGAGAAATCCTTACATGTAAAGGGAAAACTACAATGGTTTAGCTATGAGGTGTCCACCAAAGCAACTAATGTGTAGAAAGATTGGTCCCTATTTGGTGGTGGTATTGATAGATTATTGTATCAAGAAAGTGTTTTTTTTTCTTTTTCAAGTGGATTTACCCCTTAATTTAGTTCTTTGTTGAACGGCCTATTAGGGGGCAGCATCTGGTTGCAGATAGTAGTCACTGGGGCCATACCTTTGAATATTATGGCTTGTCCTCAGCCCTTTTAATCTTCTCTCTATATGATTCCTGTTTGCCATTAGATAAGCAGCTTTCCTCCCTCATGCCTTTCCTCCATGATATTTCTTCCTTGCAATAAACTGTAGAGAATGGATTTAACCAATCATAGACTACAACCATCAAATGCTTGAACCAAAAATAAATTCTTCTTTCTTTCCTTAGATTGTTTATCTTAACTATTTTGTCATAGCAATCAATAAGTCAACACAAGAATTCTATAGATGCATAAGACTTTCAAAAGAATAGATAGAAAATATAATTTAAAAGCAATGTTGTCCATGAGAATAGGAAAATATAATTTTAAATCAATGTTGTCCATGAGAATAGGGTACCCTCAGTATGTTGGTGAGCTCACAGTAGATGGCCATTACATAAATACTGAAGAACTTATTTGAATAAAATTATAATTCATCAACAAGTCACAGTTTAAATATATACAAAATAATTCTTAGAGAAACTAGTAGGGTTTGTTTTTCAAATATAATTGCAATGATTTTCTTAAAAAAATATAGAACACATTGCTATGCCATAATAGGGAGACAAGCAATCTGCTTTAATGTGATTTGAAAAATCACAGCTAAATTACAGGAAATGATGTTAACTGATCTATGTGAAATATTTAATATAATTTGAAAGAAACCCTTTACTGAATCCATTGGTGAGAAAAACACTGAGATGTATACACACATACACACACACAGATTTTCAAAGCGCCATTTTTCAGGACTTAAATTGAAAAGGAAATTATCTAATGTATATACACAGCTCAAATATGGGTAAGCATACATAAATTCCAACAAGGTAGAATTTGAAGTATCTGTTTATCAATTTTGTGTGTTTGCAGTTGGCTGGATCAAGAAAGAATCCAAATTTCTAGTTCATTCCTCAGTTCAGGACCATGAGCCCACCTGTTTCCTGGGAACACAGAATTCTGGCAGACATTAAATATATTTGCCATCTGATACAGCTATATCCTTTATACAAAAAGAATTTCTTTTTCTTAAAGTTTAGGCCATCATGTCCAACAAATAAAGGCCTATCTTAAACACTGCTAATATCCTGTCTGCAAATTATTTTCTCCAGCAAGACAAAGAAATATCACAGGTACTCAGATACTGTCTTGTTTTACAATCGCAGTTTCCATTTTCCCGTGGTAATGGCTCACACTATTAAGGTTTCAATGAAGAAATTTAAGTAAAATTTAAGAATCATACTAATAAAAATCTTACCATAGTTATTAGTATTATTGCTGATATATTGTCTTTCATGGGGATCTCATTTTACACATAGTATATGGTTTTAATGATAACAAATTGAAAACAGATTATTTTCTAAATGTTTACATTATTTCACTATTAACTTTTATCAATAGTCACTTCTAAATGATGTTCTCCTATCCATCTAGTAAAACATTATGTCACAGTCTGAATGCTATTTTATAAAGATCACAGCATTCATCTTGAAATTGTGAGGAAATTTAGTTACTGATTGAGGAGAAATTAGGCAGTTCAGTTACTTGACTAGGTTTAATTATTAGCACTATCATTTTTTTAATTAAAAAAATTTATCCAGCAACTATGAAGTGCCTTGTACTAAAATGATGATAAAATTTATCTTGATATATGTGAAAATAGGTATTATCAATAAATTCAACGGGAAAATACACATATAGGAAAACTGTCAGAGACAAACCAAAGACTACAACTGCCCAATTGATACTTTACAAGCCATTTCCATTCATGTACTATCCTAGGTCAGGGGCTCCCAGAACGAAACTCTAGAGCCACAGGTTCAAGTCCGTACACTGTATTAAAGAAGTGCTCCTAAGGGAAAAGAGGAAGGGAGTCCAAGAAGCAGGATGGAAATGTGAGTGAGATTTCATGCAAAGTCTGAGCTCTACTCTCTCTTTAGGTGAAGAATAAATTACAGTACAATTTATCCTGTATTCAGCAAGGACACGATCTTTTTGTCTTCTCACACCACACGCCCCTGGGGGGGAGGTAAAATATGTAGATGCTTTTAGCTTTTTAAATTATCACATGGTTCAAATGCCTAAGGAGAATCTTCTGAAGATTGCAAAGCACACAGAAATGAGGATTAGACACTTATCAGCAGTGTCCACTCTATCTACGTATCAGTTTTTAATCTCACCACATTTCTTCAGAAGAGTTTTAAGTCTATATTAGACAGATGTGAAAGCTACTGTCTCTCAGACATACAAAAAGAGAAGAGGGGAGAGGGAGGGAGAGAGGAAGGGAAAGTGATATCAATGGAGAAGAGAGGGGAGAGAGAGACAGACAGGGGGAGACCGAGAGACAGAGAGATTGGAATGCTTAGAAAGTATTTGATGTAGTTAAGGAGGCTGAAAATTCATAATATATGCGTGGTCAGCTGACAACCTAGAAATGCAGACAGCAAGTGGTGTAGGCACCTCTTTTCCTGTGTGGACCCATTCATGATAGGGAGGGAAATCTTAATCTAAAAATGTATATATTAATCTTCGTTTTAAAAATTTCCTCAAAAGTGTGGCCAGAGTAGTGTTTGCTAGAATATCTGGGTACCCAATCAACTTGACACATGAAATACCTTTATTTTGATTACAATTAAAACCTAATTTAACATTTCATCATATTTTATCTAGCTTCATAATTCCAAAAGACATATACTGCCTTTTGTGTATGTATGTGAACATGTGGGTATAGACGGGCAAGTGCTTGTGCATGTTTGTGAGTGGGTAGGTACACTTCCTCAGTTGCCATTTACCTTAGTATTTGAGATAGGGGCTCTCACTTGGGCCTGGGGATTGCTGATTTGGGCAAGGCTGCCTGGCCACTGAGTCTCAAATATTCTTTTATCTCTGACTCTGCAGCACTGAGATCGCAAGCGTTCACCACCATGCTTAGCTTTATATGTGGGTGCTATGCGGGGGGTTGAATGGGCAAGAGGTCACAATTTGATTAAGGTCTACTTTATGAAATGCACAAAACTTAATAAAAATAACATTAAAAATACTAAAGCATTCATCTCTGTTGTACTTCCAAATTTTATGAAACTGAATAGGCATTATCTCTAACTCAATTAAGAAATAGGCCTTATGATAATGTCAGTATTAAATTCATCTTGTTACTGACTAAAATAAGCCATATTAACATCAATGCAGTTTTTACCTACCAGACAATTTGCACGTACTTTAAAGAAAGGCTAATGCCTGGTTTCATAAGCATGTGAAAAACAGTACTCACATATACTTCTAATGAGACTATAAATTGGCATTATCTTTCCAGAGGGAAAATTTGTAAGCTATCACAAAAACCTTAAAATTCTCTAATTTTTTAGTAATTTAATTTCTAGGAATTATTTTTTTGTAAAATTTTAAAAATCTTTTTCTAAATTACTTTATTATTGTATGTGTATGAGTGTATTGCCTATATTAATGTAACTGCACCCATGTCATGTAATGCCCACTGAGGTCAGAGGATGGTGTCAGATTCCTTGGAACTGGTGTTACAGACAGATGTTATTTGCCATGTGTGTTCTGGGACTCTAACCAGCCAGTACTCCTAACAGCTAAGCCATCTCTCCAGACCCTGAACAAATTTTTCACAATCATGTTCAAGTCTGTCTTCAGTTCTTGTGACAAAACTTTGATCAAAACCAACTCGAGGAAGAAAGAGCTAATTTGGTTTAAAACCCCTAAGTCACCAATGGAACCCAAGACAGGAACTAGGGCAGGAACCTGGAGGCAGGAGCTGAAGTACAGACCATGGAGGAATGCTGCTTACTGGCTTGCTCCCCTGACCCATGCTCAGCCTGCTTTCTTATACAATATAGAATAACATGCCCAGGGGTGGCACCACCCAGAGTGGGCTGGGCCCTCCCACATCACTCAACAATCAAGGAAATAACCCCCAGGAAGGAACAAAGGACAGTCCAATGGAGGCAATTCCCCAGTTGAGGCTTTTTCAACCCAGGTGTGTCAAGTTGACAACTAAAGCTATCCAGCACAAATCATGAATTATCACAAAAAACTATACATGATCATAGTCATCATAATGTTGTTTATATAAGCACAACAGAAAATTTGAAATGCCTTACAAGTAATGGTGTATCCATTCTACGATATTCTAAATACCTGTATTCTTCAGTTTAGAACATAGAATACGGCCATAAACATTACGGGAAAATTCGAGATACTTGCCAAAAGAAAGGGTTATTTCTTCCTCATGCTCCCAGGAGAACTGAAAATGGCAGAAGTCCCATATCCATAGCAACAATAAGACATAAAGGCCAATGGAAACACTAGCTTAAAATATCTGTCGGCAGTCCCCGAGTAAGAAAAAAATAGACAAGTAGTGGCACATGCCACGTCTACCATATTCCAGGAAATAAGTTTTGTCTATCCTACTGATGATCAATTGTAAGAACTAGTTGTAAATATCTACCAGCTGAAATGCAGAAGGAAAATTCATATAGTAAAATGGAATTTTTGGTATGCTTATAAAAATATCTTCATTACAGCAGATAAAAAGGCATATTTGGAGAAATGACTCAGCAGTTAAGATCACTGGCTTCTCTCCCAGAGGACCCTGGTTTGATTCCCAGCACCCACATGGCAGATAACATGCATCTGTAAGTTTCACTTTTGACTTCTGTGGGCACTGCACAACACGGGTGCCCTTACATATGTGCAGGTGATGCACTCATACATGTAAAATTAAAACCATAATAAAATGCATTTTTTAAAAAGGCATATTTTGTAGTGTTTGAAGCTGATTAATTATTCAATGCCATTTGCATGAAAACATAAGCTACAATGCTATGTAGAGCATATAATCTCACATATCTTTCACTTCAGGTATCTCAAAAACCTTTTAAATTAAATGGTTCTTTTTCCTTCTCATTCACATATATTAATCATACAAATAGCTGATTTCAGTGTGACATTTTCATGTACTCATATAATGGACTTTGACACTATTTAGTCCTCCCCTTTTGCCCTTCCTCCTGCTGATCCCTTTCATAAACTTATTAATGAATCATTTCTATTTGACTTTGGATATTTCATATAAACAAATTGCTCTTTCCTCTACGTTGGCATCTATGTTATATGAGGTATTCGGGTAGGCAGAGGGAATACATAGGTGAGCAAGGCAGTCTTTCACTTCAAGAAGTTTATAGTTCAATAAGAAAGAAATAGACACAAAGTCAATTGGCATGTTATAAGTGCACTATGCTGTGATAGCAAGGATTCATACCATATGACACGGAAAAGCAAAGGGAAGAAGATATAAAAGATATAAGAAGATATAAGAAGAATATTAACCAAGATGAGATGTCTGTTCTGAGCAGTAGAAGTTCGATAGAACCTTGCTCTTTAAACCCCACATTCATCTGCCTTATTGCCTTATACCTGCCTGAACATTGTATTTGAATTCCTATTTCAACAAGGAACTCAATAACCAGGCAGTAGAATTGGAGATTGCAGTAGTGGTTCTGTGTTTTAATGCCAGAATCTAAGATACCCAGCTTAGAATCCTAGGTGCTGTATGTTTTCCCTTATGGAGTCCTTAGAATATGTCTGATATTACATACCTAATCTCTAATGCTGTGTATATTTCTACAGTTGGAAATTACTGCAACATATCATTTAATATTTGAACTCTTAGAAGGACCTGGCTCCCTTTCCTTGGTCCTCACACAGCAAATCACGGAGGTAGCTCCTGTTCCATGCTCTCACACCCTTCCCCTATCATATTAATCACAAATCATGACACAGGTCTACACGTGACTCATTTCACTAAAAGTGTCTCCTCTGCCCAACTATTTGCTTCCTTCTCACATAACATCAATCAGTGTGTGTGTGTGTGTGTTTGTGTGTGTGTGTGTGTGTGTGTGTGTGTGTGTGTGTGCACGCACACACATCAGATGTCAATATCAGTGTAAAATGAACACAATCCATCCACCCTGTGGTCAAGGTTTCCTCTTTGGAAACAGATTTGAACCACTAGCTGCCCTGAGGGTAATGATGAACACTAATTCAGAGAATCCCAAATTGTAAAATCTTACATTTTCCTGAGCCAAAGGCATTTTCAGAGTCTTTGCCATTTTGTCAGTTGCTCCTTACCAGGAGGTAAGTATTGCTTTCTGACTAGTGTTCCAGTGATGTTTATAATCTTTACCAGTAATGTTTATAGCTCTTTCCTGATGATGGATTGTTAAACTGGTACAATAATTATTTTTTTGCACAGAGCATGTTCATAAGGAATATGAAATCATTTGCATCTATTAAATGTGATTATCTTTAGATTGTTCATGTTTGAGAAAAACACTTTGTGCTTAGCACAATGAAGGATTATTCTATAAACTCTCACTGTTTCTAATGGTTAATGATGCAAAATAATAATGTCCCAGTATGCCATTCATCATTTCAAGATAGATAGATAAATAACTGGGAGAATGTTGCCAACTTAATAAAACATATATTAAATTAGTCTAGGCAGCTTTTATGAAAAACAGTAAAAGAAATAAATATTACATGTCTTTTCCTGTACTAGTTGAGTACACATGCTGAGATAAAATAACATCACTATCAAAATCCCCAAATGCAGAAATATTTCAGAAATATTTACTGCATAAGAGAACACAGAACCTAGTTTTATTATGTAAATTGTAGGACAATAAACATTTCATGTCTAAAAAACATCCAAAAACATGCTTTTTCTGGGTATGTATGTATATGTGTGGAAAACAGTTTTCCACTACACCAATAGTAATAAACCTTCATGGGCAACAATTCCATACAATAACATAGAACATTAGGTTTCAATTTCCAAAAGACAGTTTGCTTGTTTTATGGGTTAAAAGCAAAACTAGGGACTGAAGGGATGGCTCATTGGTTAAGAGAAATATTTCACTTTTCTAGAAGACCTGAATTTGGTTACTACCACCCAAATAAGGTAGCTCACAACTGTCTGTAACTATCTCCAGGGGACTTGATATCTCTAGCCTTCATGGGCACCTGTATTCATGTGTATAGATTCCCCCAAACATACTCATAGTTAAATATAAATTCAACATTTGAAAGCAAAAGTAATGTTTATTTAGTTTAGAATTAAATTTCAGTGAATATATGGATTTTAGTCTGAAGAATAAGTTTCAGTTTAATTTAATGCAGACATTTGCAAAGCACAGTTCAGTGGTCAAATTCAATTCACTAACTGCTTTGTGAATACTGTTTGTATCTAATACAGCCATACTTCTTTCATTTATGTATTGTTTATACTTTCTCCCTTACTTTATTGAGAATTTGTAACAGAGCCCAAGTAACTCACAATGCTTAAAACATTTATTATTTGGCCTTTTTTTAGAAAAATGTATTTTTATGGGGTCTGGATAGATGGCTCGGCAGTTAAGAGCACTGACTGCTTTTGCAGGAGACTGGGTAAGATTCTCAGCACCCACATGGCAGCTAACAACCATCTGTAATTCCAGTTCCAGGGGAATCTGATGTTCTTTTTTGAACTTCATAGGCAGTACATGACATGGGTGCACTTACATACATGGAGGCAATACACTTATACACATAAAAATAAAAACAATAAAAATATTTTATAGTTTTTAAATGTACTATTTTTATGATGGAATTTTTGCAATTTTCATGCAGTATAGTTTGGTATGCTTAGATTCTCCTCTCCACACTTTGTGCCACCACCCCCTCCCAATGTAATACCCTCATATATATATATATATATATATATATATATATATACATATATATATAGCCAATTCAATCCTATTTGTGCCCCCCAAATGTCCCAAAATGCCCCTAAATGTCCCAAAGTATGGGTCCATCCACTGGACCCATCAAAAGTCCATCTCTACAAGATACTGTCTTTCCCCTTCCCAGTAGCCAACAATCGCCAAAAGTTCCTTTGGTTGAGTTGGGATTTCTTATACACTTCCTCGTTTCTATGCTGAGATTTTGTTTGATTTGACATTGCATAAGACTTGTGCATGCTGTTACCATTGCTGTGAGCTCACATGAGTAAGTGATAAATTTTCCATGTAACCTCTGCCCTTAGGTTCTCATGCCCACCAGGATCTCATGCCCTCTTCTGAACTTCATGAACACCTGCCTGCCTGTATACATCCACACATATGCATAAATAAAAATATATTAAAAGAGAGGAAAGTTCAACTGAACACAAAGAAAGATTTGCTACTCAAGGTGAGGTCCTTACAAACAGCACTATCATTATAGGGGAGTATGTTAGAAATTCAGAGTGTGGGCCCCATACTAAATCAGAATCTGCAGTCTAACAAGATCTCTGGATGATTCTTATGCAGAATCATAATTGAGGATCTAGCTTTAGGATCTAGTGTTGAGGCAGAAGGTTAATATCTGTGAAAGAAATGGTTTAGTAATGAAAGTATCAGGAGCTAGAATGAATGAAAATTATGAGAGGAAAGTATGAGGAGCTAGAAGGAATGAAAATTATAAAAGTCTACTACAACAGAGACTTGATAGCTGAAAAAGTATTCTCCTCTAAGGAGCTTCCTGGCACAGTCCATTAAAGTTTGTATCATTGTTGTTTCTGTTGTTCCTGTCACTATTATTAAAGTTCCTGGTAGTTTCATGATTTGAGGACAGCCACACAAAATTAAAGCCTGGGAAGCCTTGATCCTTGAAAAGTGAAGGCAGTCCATGCTTCACTTTCAGTGTATCTTCATTTACACTTTGGCTGACGGCAGAAGAGGGAACTGTTTTTTGGTTGCAAAATAGTTTCAACCCTAGACTCAAATTCTCATCTTTTCTTCCTAACTCATAGAGATCAAACAATCTATAGAATGAAGTAATAAAAAAGCTTCCTGGCTTAGGGCTTTCCTTTTGTTTATTTATCATCTTATTTTGGGTTTGTTTTGTGTTACCTTGGGTTCAAAACTTTGGACGCTAAGACAGTAATGACAAAAGGCATCATTTACTTCTATTCTGTGAAGGAGATGATATAGGATTCCAGAGGCTGAGAATAATACCTAGGAGTTAGGAGGTAACATATATTGGCCGATGATAACAAAGTCTTGCTTGTCAAAATTAAAGGCCAAAGGAGCTGTCAGCCCTACAAATATTAACTGGAAGTCTCAGAAATCTAAATGAGTAACATGGAATGCAGATATGCTCAATAGAGAACACATGTTAATTAAGTTTGAAAAGTTAATAAGAAAACCCAAATGATAATTTTTAAGTGAAAAATAAAATAGATGTTACACGAGGCAAATGCTGGGCACAGTCCACTCATTTTCTCCTTATAGGTATTTCATGTGTCAGTTTAGTGTATAATCCATATGCCAAGTTGGTAATATACAAGGATACTTACTGCTGCCACAAGACTCAGTCCATTTTAAGGACAGAGTGTTCTTTCTCCTCTAAGGAAAACATATATTTCAATCTCAACATTAATCAAATGATTACTTGGAGATTTTTATGGACTTAGGTAAAATAATCATTTGCATTATTTTTGCAGTTTGATTTACTTGAAAAAGGAATAGAAATACTTGCCCCCTGTGAGTCCTCTTTTTTGTTCATTCATTTACTCATTTATTTTATATCTTTTTATCATATAGCTACTATGTGCTAGATGTTCCAAATTGGCCTAACAGATATGAATAAAGCAGGTAAAATAATCTATTCCTGTGAATGCTTCCATTCTAGATACTAAATAGGATGGATAGAAACACTTGAAATGGGAAATTATACAGACACTGGAGGATAAAAAATGAGGAATCAAATTTTAAAGGAGCGATCAGAAAAGGGCTCAAAGGCATGGTTTTCCCCAAAGCTTCCTTATCTAACCACACTCTTCTTCCTCCACTGAAGATAATTCTTTCTTTAGAGCTTTCTCTGATGTGAGTGAGGTCCTGATGTGTCTGTTACTTATCTCTTTAAAGCAATGTTCCTCAACCAGACAGAAGGGATCATTCAGTGATCTTTTAATAAAACACTTGCTCTTACCCCCCTCATTCCAATTAAATAAGACTCTCTGGTGGTGGGCCTGAGGCACCAGTAGTTTTTAAAAGTTCTCCAGATGATTCTCATTTGCAGTCAGGATTGCAAATCACCTCACTACCTTATGACAACTTTAATTCAGTATCTATTGAACTTAAAGTTGAATTCCTTAAAGGCAACTGTACTAGTTATTTTTCTGAAGCAGCTTGAAGAAGAAGGCGATTATGCTGGCTTATGGTTCTTTACAGATGATAGTCTATCATCCACTGTAGTGCAGAAGGCACAGTGGCAGGAACAGAAAGCTGGCTCATCACATTTCATCTACACACATGAAGCAGAGAGAGCACAAACTGGAAGTAAAGCAAGGCTATGAACTCTGAAAGCACTCCCCAGACAGGTACATCCTATACTAGGCTATAGTGTGTAAGGTTCCATAACCTCCCCAAGAAAGCACCATGAACTGTGCAACAAATGTTCACACAAGCCTATGGGGACATTCTTCATTCAACCCACCAAAGCTACCTTACCCATTTTACTGACAATATCTCTTGTTCTTCCAAATTATATAGAAAATTAAAATTTGTTCTTCTTTTTAAATTGCTACATGGGGCTGGAATGATGACTCAATGGTTAAGAACACTGGATGCTCTTGCAGATGACTTGCGTTTGACTCTCAGCACCCACATGGGGGCTGACAACTGTACAAACTCCAGTTCCAGGGGAATCTATCGCCTTCTTCTGACTTCTGTGGCATTGCACGACACAGGTACACTTACACACATGCAGGCAATACAGTCATACCTATAAAATAAAAATAAATTAAAAAATAAACTGCTACATGAAGCAAAAGATAGACAGTATGTTTAGTATGCCTTATCAGTTTCCAAACCAGTGACAGAAAATAAAGAGAAACAATTCTAAATAAAGTAAAATTTTTAAAAAAAATTAAAAATTAAAATGCTTTTCTCAGAGCAAGATTTCTCCTTCCTGGCAAATTCTTCTTACCAATAACACAGCTCACAGTCTTATTCCACAGGCTCTTCAGTATAAAAGGCTGTACCTTTTTCTCCCTTAGAGAATAGAAGATTGAGTTAGTAATCTAGCTGCAGTCACATTTAGCTATTGATTTGTTTCAGCTCCAAGACAGGTGCTGAGCTGAGAATTACAGACTTATTTGCTGGGTACTGAGATGACTTCTGTATATCTCCTATGAGAGAAGCAGTTTAGAGGAAATTCAAAATTGTAATGTGCACCACTCAAGGATAATTGGGTAATTAATACAGAATTGGGCAGATTTGTATAACGGAAGTACAGTACAGTACAAGAAGACAATGCAATCCAGAACTTCTTCAGAAAGGACATATTGTTAATAGAGATACAAAAGCAATGGGAAATGAGTTTGCTACCTTACCAGGCCAAACGGAAAATTGTAAGCAATGGGACCTGAAAGGGTACCGCAAATGTGATTTACCCCAAAGCTAACACTTGTCAAGAGTTGCTCCAAAGAAAGTTTAAATCTCATAGCTGTCTCACTTTCTCTTGGGATATAATGTATCTCACAATCAAGGCAAGCTTCTTCTTCAGGGATGCGACAGAAAGTCATGGCCTACAGGAATTTCATTAAAGATATTAATGCCATCCCCAGTCAGGCACAACAGCAGCACAGAGGAAAGAATGAGAGCTTCCAGTACAGCCACTACATTGTGCATCTTTTCTTGCTTATGGCTTATTTCTTTATATGCATCTGTTCCTTCACTTGAAAGGAATTGTTGCTACAAATGCACAGAAGTGAAAAGAACTGGCTTAGCACCAGGATGCATGTCATGAAAAAAAAAATCTTCAGTATGTCCTAGTGAAACAGAAGATTCTCTGCTAAAATGGGGAAGGGACCCTTTGAGATTCCTATAACCATTCCCCACTGTAGTCTCAAGTCTTGAATCATTAGATAAAATGTAAAAATAAGGTATAAGAATTTTGAGGCCTGTGGGCCTCAAAATTTTCAGATCTGTATGTAAACCCAGCTACTCGGTAGGCAGAGGCAAAAGTATCAAGAGTTCCAGGCTTAACCAGGATATATAGTGAGTTCAAGGCCAACTTAGATAACTTAGCAAGACCCCGTCTCCAAATAATGTTGAAGAAGGCCATTTGCTGTAGCTCAGCTGTTTCCTAGCATATGTAAGAGCCCAAGTTCAATCCTTAGTACCCGAAACACAACAAATCATAAGAATCAGATCTTAAGTGCCAACATTTTCACAAATATTTGACCTATGTTGGTATATATGAAGGTTAAATTACATCCTCTCCTCATAATCTACATGAAGTCTCATAATGTGATCTTATTTGGAAATAGGGTCTTTACAGATATAGCAAAAGGTCTTGAATATGAATAACATATAATAAATATGTATGAAAATTTCATAATGAATATTTGTATACTTATTAAACACCAAAATAAAAAGTGAATACTTAGCAGTAAAAAATAAATAAACACACAAATGTATTAGAGAATGTATGTCACTTACTTTAAATCCAATGACGATATTCTTTACAAGATGAAGAGAGAGGGGTCTCGAGAGATGGCTCAGCAGTTAAGAACCCAGGCTGCTCTTGCAGAGGACACAGTTTCTGTTCCTAGCACCCACATGGCAACTAACAACTGTCTGTAACTCCAGTTCATGTGGATCCAACACCGTCTTCTGGCCTTTGTGGATACTACACTCATGGGTACACTTACATACTTACACAAAAAACACTAATAACATAAAATCAAATCAAATATTTTTATTGAAGATGAGAGGACACCCAGAGATAGGAAATGTCTTTTCGAGAGGAAAGACATTGGATGATGAAGCAGAAACTAAAGGAAGGATTGCACAGCAAGGAACACCCTGACCTATTAGACCCTGAAGAGGCAGGGAAGAATTCTGTGCTAGAGTCTCAAAAGGGAACAGGGTCCTGTACCATCTGAGTCCAACTGCTAGCATGCAATGCTGCAACAGAATACATTTCTGTTCTTTTTAGGCTATCAATTTTGTGATAACTTGTTAGGGCAACACTAGGAAATCAATGCTCCATCCAATACAAAGAACAGTTATAGGAACACTTTACTGATGAGGAAGCTGAGGCCAAGCTGCACTGGAGACAAAATTTTAAATTTATGCTTATTTGATTCCAAGGTTTGGTCTCTTTTCAAAAACCTACACTGCTAGTCTAAGACCAAACCCTTACTAATTGTCTTCTGAGAGTGAG
The DNA here is from genome assembly GCA_035773235.1 of Eospalax fontanierii. Classification (NCBI taxonomy): domain Eukaryota; kingdom Metazoa; phylum Chordata; class Mammalia; order Rodentia; family Spalacidae; genus Eospalax; species Eospalax fontanierii. Next base: position 129,308,676 of record CM069525.1, on the reverse strand, counting down.
CTTCCAAGCTTTAATGTGCATATGAATCACAAGGGGTTCTTAATAAAATGCCGTTGCTGAGTCCTAGGTCTGAAGGCAGCTGTGATTCTGCATTTCTATCTTCCTCTCAGGTGAATCTGAGATGGCTGGTGCATGGACTGCACATCAGGCACCAAGGATATAAACCACAGCTCAGAGAAGTGTTTACGCAAAATATCATATATTAAAGAGTTTCATCTTTGTGCACCAGGCACACTCTCTCTATTTGCAAGCAGCTGTGGAACTTTGCCATTTTAGCATGAAAACTGCCCTAGACAATATAAAATTGGGCATGCTTCAGTTTCAATGAAACTATATAGGCATGCTAAATTTTGAATTTCATATCATTTTCATGCCCCAGAAAACATTTTTCTTCATTTGAATTTTTAAAGAAGTAAAAATGCATTAAAAAATAACAGAGCTGAAGACATAGCTGTTGATAGAATGCTTGCCTAGCATGCATGAAGCACACCACCCCATTCCAAGGAGCACAAAACTGGGAGTAGTGATGCATGCCAGTAATCCTAGCACTTGTGAAGTTGAAGCAGGAAGATCAAGGGTTCAAGGTCATTATAGGCTACAAGTGAATTCAAGGCCAGCCTGGGATACATGAGACACTGTCTCAAAAGTGAAAGCAAAAACCAAAACTACAAAAATAACTATTAGGCTGAATTTGATCTTTGCTCAAACTCACTCTAAATCATTAAGACCTGGTTGGTTGTTGCATGTTATGAGAGAAATAATAATAATTTTTGAAAAGGAAATGTATTTGGGAAAACTCAAGTAGTATAGAAAATGCCTTGACTGGGAAATAATGGATCTACGTTTGAAATCCTCCCCTTGTGCCTTATTAGGAAATATGTTTGGTGAAATAGTTTCTTTATATATTTTCTGACTGAAATTGATCACAAAGATTATCTTCCTTACCCTTCCTGTATTTTATGCAGGTTAAGTGGTGAAAGAGATCTCTTAGTTCCCCTTTCTTTTTGTTCTTTCTAGCTCCTTTTCTTCCTATGGGCAAACTACTTGAAACTACATCCAGAACATTAATCTGGATGTATGCTAAAATTAATTTAAAAAGTAACAATGCTTATGTGCTCTGAAAGCTTGCACAACAATAAATAAATATTCTCTCTCTCTCTCTCTCTCTCTCTCTCTCTCTCTCTCTCTCTCTTTGCAACCAGCAAACTTTAAACTGTAATACAAGTTAGGCCTCTGAGGAGGTAGAAGGAATTGTGACTATGTAGCAGAGACTGGAAAAAAGACTGTGAGAATCACTAGACTAAAGAATGCAAAGGGAATTGAGTTTTAGGAAAAGAAGCCAAGAATAGTAATTGAGGCCCAGTGTTTAATATCTTTGTTAAACAGGACTTGAATCCTGCTTTATACTATTACATATAAAATATTGATACTTGAAACCACTATGCCTACTCCAAAGTAACCTTTTGAAGACCAAAAGGACATAATTAAAAATAACACTTGTCAGGACTTTGGGTGCAGTTGAGATATAAGGGCTTGTCTAGCATGTGCAAAGCCTTGGGTTTCATCCTAATAACTGAAGGAAAAGAAAGAAGAAGAGGAGGAGGAAGAGGAGAAGGAACAAGAAGGAGGAGGGGCAATAAACACTTGCTCCCTGTGGAGTTAAGCTTGATTAATAGTCTCCCATTTGTGAGCCACTAAATTACCCAGGAGATATTTGATCCACATGTACTAAGGGTCCAAAACTAACCTCTAATTTGGAACCTTTTTATCTATTCTCTGTAATTAAGCAAGACATAGCACCAAGGCCAAAGAAAAACATCTAATTCTAGAGTTTCTACTACAGGCAAGAAGATAATTTTGATTTTAAATGCTGTTTAGTTTCTGTTTCTGGCAAATGCCTTCCATTCAGCTAAGTAAGCATTTCTGGAGCAGTTACTATACAGAAGGCACTGTAAGATACCTGATTCTTAGAATGGGTTCAAACAGGGAAAGACAGGCTTCCATGTCCTTACTCCTAAGGAGCTTAAATCTAGGAAGAGACAAGGGTGCCAAAAGTAACTGCAATATAATAGGGAATGGGGTCAACACAAAGGGAAGCATGGTCAAGTTTCAGTAGAAAGACTAGGGAAAAAGTGATTGATTCTAGATGGGGCCAAGAGACTGGGGGAATGAGATACAGTCTGGAATGAGAATGCTCAGGAAGCATTTTGAAGAATAATCTAATAGCTAGTACACATGTAAACTGCTTACTGTGTGCTGGACATTACTGTATATTAAAGCATTCAATCCTTATCAAAATGCAGTCCTCTTTTGTATAGATATTAAAACTGGGATTCTGAGACGCTAGTCCATCTCTGCTACTTGCTTAAACTGAAGATATGTCATAAATCCAAGAAACATGAATCAGCCAGATTAGTATATGTATGCTGAAGTTGCCAGAAAGGCCTGCGGAGAATGACAGAGGCAGAGACAAACAAAAACCGAGAATACTTGAAGTGATAATAAAAAGAAGCACACATGACAATACAACATGAGCTAGCCAGAGAAAAGAAGGAAATTTGTCTATTTAAATGGGTAGTGCAAGCTTTTTCTTTTTTTCTCCAATTTTTACGGTGTTGGTTCAAACAGCATCTAGATGGAACTTGAAGTCTGTCGTACTGGCTATACTAAATTTTATTTCTGACCCTGTTCCTCCTAGATATAGCTTATTCAATCAAGATTAGTAGTATGGCCCACTTTAAAGTAGCAAATTTAAACTTTCTCTGTGTGTGTGTGAGTGTGTGTGTGTTGGTTGTGTGTAGAGGTGTAGAGTATACACAAATATATGTGTGTGGAGGCCAGAAGGAGAGGTCACATATCCTGTACTCTATCACTCTCTACCTTATTCACCAAAGATAGGGTCTCTCACTGAGCCTGAGCTCAGCTGCCATCCAGCACACTCCAGAAATTCTGTCTATGCCGCACTCCTGGCCAGAGCACATGGGTTACAGGTACAAGCCAGCTTTCGCATGGGTGTTGGAATATGAACTTAGATTCTCATGTTTGAGCAGCAAGTACTCTTATTTAGTCACTGAGTCATCTCTCCAGTCTCAACAGTCTTCAACATTTAAATGCTAAGGCAGTTAAAGACAGTTTGAAAAAAGTGAGTTAGAAAAGAGGCAGCAGCTTAGAATTCTAGAGAAGAAAGAAGAATAGGAGCAGGAGGAGGAGGAGGAGGAGGAGCAGGAGGAGAGGGAGGAGGAAGAGAAAACAAATGCAGAACCAAAAGTGACAATGGCTAATTGAAATCAGTTTGCCCGAGGCATTTCCAGACTCCAGACTCTGCTTTTGGGTCTTCTCCGCCTGGACTCTATAGATTCCTCAGTATCTTTCCTATGACATTCCTAGTTCTGTTTTGGGCTATGTTAAGTGCAAGTTCTAGTCAGAGTTACTTGTAAACAAAAGAATTTCCCTTGAAGCCTAAAGAATCTGGGCAATGACTTCACAAAAGAAGAACTTTTCAATATGCCAGGCTGCCCTTGACTTAATACTTTGTTTCATTTACAGAAGTACATTCTGACCTTGCAAAACTGTAAGGAAAATAAAAATTATTTCACAGAATACCAAAATACTAAAGAACATAAAGAACTAAAGAGCGTAATTCTTTCTGTAATAAAATCGAACATTTATATATCTGTACTCTGTACCGTATGTTTAGATCCTTATCACAAATCTGAATTTAACATCAGAATTTTAATGATTTCAAGAGATTGAGACAAATGACGTTCAGCCATGTATGGAAGAGTACATTATGTGTAAAGTTCAACCAAATAGGAGAGATTCAATCAGGAAAAGGATCCCCTTTCTCATTTCATTTCTCAGTAGCTACTTTGTGGTACCCCAAGTTCCCAAGGGATCTCCTGTGTATGTTTTCCTAACAGGCTCTCATTCAGTCATACTAATAATATGAACAATAATGACAGAAAAGTTTTTAAGGTTTGATCTGAAACTGATATTTAGTTGAAAATTCATATGAAAATATACCTAAGCCTTCTGAAAGTTGAGGTCCTTTATTCATCTCGATTCTACTTGCTACACAGGACAATTTTAGCATTAGACACCTTGGTTATGAAAGTATTTTGTATTTTCAGTAGTATGGAAATGTGAGCCATTAGAGAAAATGGGAGGAAGTAATATTTATTTGCTACGTTGCTACCTCATTTGTTTTATATAGCAATCTCAACTGAGGATTATTTGAACCTGTCATTGTACAGAGGAGCAATTTGATTCATTGAGGCAACAAGGAAGAAGGCTTGTTGAGGCTTTAAACTGTATAAAGCTTATTTAAAATCTGCTTTTTCACAATAATAATTTAAATTCTGTTTTTCAACATTCAAATGAGTTTATCGTCATGTTCAGAGCTACTTTGAAGAATACTTAAGCACAAAGATTCAGTGTTTTGTAAAATCTCTGTGATGAAATAAACTGAGAATCCATGCTACTTCTCTGCATCAAGCATCCCCTTCCTTGTTATTCCTGTTCTGAGTGTCGACTTATTTTGGATAAAGACTTGTTCACCTTGTTTGGGCTTGGAGAGTAACAAGCAGTCTTTATTGGTTGTTAAAAGAGAGGATAAGAAAAATAGTGTCATAAGCCTGAGCATATAGATAATCCCGCCATCCACCAGCTTTCCTAACATATCTAGTTGTAGTGAACTGCATCACCACAAAGAGACACAGTGGAAGTAGCCAGTATGAATAGATCTAGCCATAAAATTGCTCGTGTAACCTGGAACAATTTTGTAGAGCTATATGTCCCAGGGCAAATACTTTTCTGTCAATCTGCTCAAAATCATTCATAAGCCCTGTATTCCTGGGGCTGCATAAATGCAGGAGGGGTGGCTTTTACTGATTCATAATATAATAGACTCCATTAACTAGAACATGCATTCTCATTCCAAAGGCACATGTTAATGTCAGGAAAAAAAGCAATTAATATTATTTGTCATTTTGAGATAGAGTCTCCCTGTAGCCCCAGTTGGCTCAGCTACTTAGACCAGGCTGGCCTTGATCTCACTCACAGAGATCCTCCTGCCTCTGCCTTCAGAGTACTGGGATTCAGCTAGCAGCTCTTGAATAACAAAAAAACAAATGTGTTTATCCCAGAATTTTTATGTGTGTCAAAATTAAAATGCCCACATGAGGGAAACAGAAGTTCAAATTTATAAGCAAATTACATTATTATCCAGTCAAATTTCCAGAAAACTAAGAGCAAAGACAAAGGAGTCTCTTCCCTTCTGCCCACTCCATTGGGAGATACTAACCAGCGGTCTGGATTATAGGAGGCAGGTGCTCTGAAATAGTAACTCAGTCCTCTCTGTGAAGTTATGCACAAACCTCTCAATTTTAATCACATAGTACACCATGAACCTGAAGTTGATCTTTAATTAAGAGCCTTGATTCTGGTAGAGAAAGACAAGAAGAAATCTTGGGGAAGCAGAAGAGAGCATTCCAAACTCAGACCTCTTGAATGAACACCCAAAGCAGCACTTTCAGTCTAATGATTGTCTTTCATGATGAGCTCTTACCTGTCTTAATAATATGTTTAATTAAGGTGGGTCTCTGTAAGAGCATAACCAGCCTGGTCTACACAGCAAGGTCCAGGCCAGCTGTGGCTACTGGGAGATCCTGTCTCAAAAAGACTAAGATGAAGACAAAGAAGACGAGGAGGAGGAAGATGGAGGAGGAGGAGGAGGAGGAGGAGGAGGAGGAGGAGGAGGAGGAAGTAAGAAAGAAAAAGAAAGAGAAGCTTAAAAGTTTGGCAGCCAGGACTGAGACCAAATCTGGAGTTTCTGGGTGAAAGTCTTCTTCCAGTTTCATTTTCCTTCTTGGTTGAATTTAGTTCCTCACAGTTGGTAAACTATGATATCAGCTTCCTAGATATGTAACCCCTTCCTTTTTCTGGCAAGCAATAGCCTGGCAAATCTGCCTTATACTTCATATATTTCACTTCCTGAGCTTGGATTTTAGATTTAAATGGCACATGTGATTATGCCAGGAATACCCAGATAATCTCCCTTTTTCAAAAGCAACCAAAGTTTGAGAATGAAATCTATCATAATTGCAGTCCCTGGATTTACACAGAAAGTACATTCCAGAGGGTTGGATATATTGGGAATCATGTTAGAATTCTGTTTACTATTCATGTTGTTTAATTCTGTGTTTAGAAAAGAAAAGAAATTTGGATATTTGCTTATTTAGATATTGTCAATCCACCTCAATTTGTTCACCCAGAGATAGCTCTAGAATACTGTGTATAGTTCTCTATGTACCGTCATGCTTGGATGCCCCTTTCCATACTTATTTGGTTTTTTGATGAAATTTTATGGACACCCAACTTGAAAGGAGGGAATGATTAAAGTTGGTGGGAGTAGAGATATCTGGGATAGAATAGAGGGTGACTGACAAATGGGGTAGCCATAGTTTTTCATACAAAATTATGTTCAAGGGGCCGGAGAGATTGCTCAACAGTTAAAAGAGCACAGGCTGTTCTTCCTGAAGACCCATGTTCAAATCCCAGCACCCATATGGAAGCTAATAACTGTCTGTAAATGCAGTTCCAGGGTATCCAGCGCCCTCTTCTTTCTTTCTTGGGTACTGCACGACATGGATGCACTTATACACATGCAAGCATAGCACTCATCCACATAAAAAATTTTAAATTACATTCAAATATATTTACAACAGCTTTATTTGTGACAGCAAAAAAATACAAAGCCCATAAAGTCCATAAATGATGGAAGAATGGATGGAGGAAACAAAGAGGAGTTTGCTTGTAAGGCTACATTACTCAAACATTAAAGGAAAAAAAGATCTTTTAACACATTTTATGGAATGGATGAAACTTGGAATTGTGCTATACTAAAAAGTCATATACATAAGGCCCCAATTTATATGCTTCCTTTCATCAGAAATGTTCCAAAGAATCAATTTGATGGAATGCTAAGTGACATCTGCCAGATGCTATAGCCTGACTACTTAATGGTCCAAAGGTATTAAGTGCTTTGGTTCTTAGCATGGTACTAGTATGAATGAGGTAATGGAACCTTTAGGAGGTAAGGAAATACAGGAGGCTCTTAGGAATCCAGAAGAGATATAAGACCTTAACTGTCTTCTTTGTCTCTGTCCTGGTTCAGTATGTACGCAGTTTGCTTATGCATATGTTCATGCCAAGATGAGCCATTTACCACTCTCACCTCACCTATGTGCTAGATTAGTGTTTTCTCTAATATATTTCTTGCCTCTGATACTTTGCTTTAATTATGTGAAGCCGACTAAAATAACAGGTAATGGACAAAAGGACAAATGAGATTGACTGTTAATGACAATGGCTATACAACATAGAGAAGGAATTGAAAGCGAATGAATTATACACATTAAAGTGGTGAATTGAAAATTATACAAATTACACTTTAGTCATAAAAGAATACTATTTTTATAGAAGCTTCAGAATCTACTTCTGGAATCGGATCCTCTAACCAAAGGCATCCAACGCAGAACAATGTAGAAACTTGTTACTATTAGCATTAGTAGGGTAGGGAAAGCTTTATCAAATTAGGGTCAAGGTCAGTGGTAGAGCACTTGCTTAAGATTGCTGAAGCTCTAAATTAATTTTCTAGTTTTCAAAACAACCTCTAAGGAAACAAATAAAAATCCCCAATAAAGACTAGCTTATTACAGTTATGTAGTGCATTTATGTGATTCTATTAGATTTTGAGATCTCAGAATCTGGGTACTTTGAATTTGATTTGCAAGAAAGGGGAGAAAACAAGTCTTAGCTCCTTGCTGTTTTGTAGCCAGCAACACTCTTTAACACCAGCTGCAAGAAAATTTCAAGAAAAGCAGTAGAAAGTGTTCCCTAATTTTGAAACAAAGTAAGCAGCTTATATCTGAACATTATGCTTGCTTCATATTTCATTGGCTCTCTCAGTCAACTGACCTACTTTAAGGTCAGGATTGGGAGGGGATACTAACTCTTCCTTTGAATCAAGGAAAAGCAAATTTCAGTCCTTCTTAGAAGGCCCATAGAGCTCAAAAGGAGAGCCATCTTTCTTTCTTAGGAGATCAGACCACACATTACTTTAGGAGCCCATTTATTTTCAGGAGGAGGCCAAAAGATGGCCCAGATGAAATGATTAAATGATTGTACTTCTTGAAGAGAAGCTTCTGGACATTGTGAAACAGATTCCATGTGTTAGACAGGCTGGAGACCACCAAGAAGTTCATCTTGGTAAGTAGAAAAAAGGGAGCAGTGATGGTAAATAGAGGAAGCTTCTTAATTTCTTTTAAGCTTGTTATGTATTTTACAAACAAATGTTTATTTTTATATTTTTTTATTTCCATATTGGTTACCTGAAATCTTGTTTCTCAAAGTGGGGTTCTAAAATTTTATACCTTATCTAAGTTCTCTAGAAGTTATTGTTTGATCCTTTACCCCTATACTGTATTCAATATTTTCGTACTGTCTAAAATTTAAGACAGTAATTTTCAAGACAGACCAATTTTCAAGAACTTGGACTTTGATGGTAAAAATTTCCAAATTTCAAAATTATCAGAAACAAATATTTTTAGATTTGTCCTCTCTGACCTCAGATAGAGACAGAACACAGGGAAGTGGAGGGAAGAGGAAGGATTCTGTTTGGTTGCTAGTCTCTAGAGAGAAATTTTTCTAAGAAAAGGAACAAACCACAACAAACACACAAAAACTTAAACTACGCATTAGTGGGCATGCTGCTATGGTGAAGAGAGTGATTATAAAGTTCTCAAATCCTTACAGTGAGATGAGAAGATGGCACTGGAGAGAGGGTGGGGGACCAGGCGGCGGGTCCTGAGAAAGTGTGTGCTATTTCTAGGCTATATAAAGTGATATTGTCTCAACAAAGTCAATTAAACTCTCAGTGGCTTGCCCGGCACTGTGTTGGCACAAGATTAAAACATCAACATTAGGTAATGAAAATGTATAGAGAGCATAATGATGAGTTTTAGTCCAGTTTCATTAAGAAAATCTACTTAAAAAAAAAAAAGACACCACATAATCACGTACTGATTAGAGCGTAATCACGTGCTGATTAGAGCGTGATCACGTGCTGGTAGGGCGAGATCTCGTGCTGACGGCGTGATCACGGGCTGATCACATGGAGATGGGGCGAGATCACATGATAGGCTGAGCACTGATTGGTGGAAATGAGAGATCTCAAATATCGCGGGACTAAGCGTTGCTCCTGGGTATATATACCAAGCGAGGCTGCCATTTTAAAAGCTACTGGTGCCTGAGAGGGAAAGTGGCGGGCAGCCGGAAATCTGTGGTGTTTTTCAGCAATCTCCACTGTGGAAACTGAATACAAAACAGGACAAAAATTGTGAGTTTTACTTTTCATTGAACTGTTTAAAAAAATTGTGACTAAAACTATTTTAAGATAAAACTCAAGAGAGACTTAGGAGTGGAAACGGGGGAGACTGGGAATTCGAAGGAGGGTTAGGGAGGGGAAGGAGGAGCCGAAAGGGAGAGGAGGGGGTATGAACAGGGAGTAGGGGCAGAAAACGGGGAGGAATGGTAAAAGAGTTAGAATGAGGCCTAGGGAGGGGGAATCAGGGTATATAGTTAGAAGGAAGGGCAAGGAGGGAGGAGGAGGGACAGGGAGGAAGGAAGAAGCAGGGGAAGGGGGATAGATGAACCAGAAGTTAGAAAGGCACAGAGACAAGAGATGGGGCGGGAAGGGGGAAAGATTGGGTGCAGGAAGGTTGAAGGAGAAGCAAGGTGACTGGAGCTAACACAGAAAGTTACGATGGTCAGAGAGAGTAAGTAGGATGGGGACGAGGGGCAGGGAAAGGAAGAAGAGCAGGAAGTTAGAAGAATGGGCATGGAGGAAGGGCAGGATGTTAGAAGGAGGGAAAGGAGGGGCAGGGATAGAAGAGGAAGGCCGAGTAGAAGGACGTGAAGACAGAGGCAGGAAATGGAGGAGGACAGCTGGACAGGAAATTAGGAGGGCATAGAGACAGGGTAGGGAGGGGGAAAGACCTAGGACAGGAAGTTAGAAGAGGGGAAGGAGGCAGGGCATGATGTTAAAAGGAGAGAGAGGAGGGGCAAGGAGCTAGAGGCAGTACAGGAAGTTAGAAGGAGGGACATGAAGATAGACGGAAGGGCAGGGAGGGGGAAGAAGAGGTAGACCATGGGAAGGAGGAACGGGAATGGGGATGGAATACAGGAACCTAGAGGGAGGGACATGTAGGCAAGAGGTGGGGCAGGAAGTTAGCATGCACATTGGCAAAGAGGGAGAGAATGGAGGGATAAGAGGGACAGGAACTTAGAAGGAGGGGCTTGGAGGCAGGGCCAGAGCAAATATTTAGCAGAGTAAGGGGCAGGAAGTGGGAGGAGGAACAGGATGTTAGGAGGGGCATAGAGGCAGGAGGTGGGGCAGGGATGTAGCACCAAGGAAGGGAGAGAAGATACAGGGAGTTTGAAGGGAGGGGGCAGGAGAGGTAGACAATAGGGTGGAGTACAGGAAGTTAGAGAGAGGTGGGACCAGAACTTAGGAGAGTGAGGCAGGGCAGGGGGTGGGAAGGACAGGGAGTTAGGAGAGGGATGAGGGGCAAGGAAGGGGAGAAGGGACAGAGAGTTTGAAAGAAAGACAGGAAGGAAACAGGAGAGGTAGGCATGCCAGGGAGGACTAGCAGGGATGGGGAAGAGTACAAAAAGCTAGAGCAAGGGGCGTGTAGGCAGAGGTGGGCAGGGAGTTAGAAATAGGAGCATGAGGCAGGGGATGGGGCAAAAATTTAGAAGTACAGTGAGGAGGGATGGGGATGAGACACAGAGACAGGGTCGAGGGGCAGGAGCAGAAGGAGCTACAGGGACTTAAAAGGAGGTGAGGCTGGAACAAGGAAGGGAGCCAAAGACAGGATTTGAAAGAAGTACAGGGTGGGAGCAGGAGAGAAAGTTGGATAGGAGGAACAGAGAAAGTGGAGGAGTACAGGAACACAGGGAGAGGAGTATAAGGGACAGGGACGGGGAGGAGTGGCAGGAACTTAGCAGGAGGGAGAGGAGAAGCAGGCTGTACAGAGGTGGCAGGGTAGGGAGAGGGAGGAGGGATAAGGAGCAGAAGGAGGGGCTAGGAGTTAGAAGCAGAGTGAGGAGAGGCAGGAAGTTAGAAGATGGAAGGGGAAAAATGAGAAGGGGCAAGGAATTTGAAGGAAGGATAAGGAGGGGGTAGCAAAAATAGTGGGGAAGAGGACAGGAAGTTAGAAGGAGGGGCATGGAGGCAGCACGGGGGCACAGGAGGGATAACGGGAGGGGAGAAAAGGGGCAAAGAGCTAGGAGGAGTGGCAGTGAGTTTGGGGGGGGCAAAGAGGTTAGGGCAAGGGAGTGTGGATTTGGAAAGGTGGGAGAGATGGGGAAAAAGGTGGAATGAGGTTCTGGGAAGTGGGAAAGATGGTGGGGGAAGAGGTACTGGGAGGAGGGAGAGAGGCAGAGTTGGATGAAGAGGGGTAGGAATGGGGAAGAGGGACAGACACCTTGTTGGATGACCAGGAAGTAGTCAGGAGGTCAGGGAAGGTTGAGAAGGGGTAGGGTGGTAAGAGGAGCGTTAAAGAAGTGGAAAGAAGGACAGGAAGGAAAGGAGGAGGGTAGAAGACCAGGGAGTGGGGAAGACAAGTGGTTGGAAGTTAGAGGTTCCAGGATTAGGGAAGACTGGCATAAAGTTACAGAGGAAGGCTGGGAGAAGGTAGGAGGGGCAGGGAAGGGGGAAGGGAGGCAGAAAGTTAGAACGTGGAGGAGGGAGGGAGAAAGAGGGAGGAATTTAGAGGAGCAAGGAGAGGAAAGGAGGGGTCAAGACAACCAAGGAATTACAAAGAGGGAGGGGTAGGAGGCAGAGGGGAAGAGAGAGCAGATAATGGACAGGAAATGTGGAGGATGGGCAGGGAAGGGGTAAAAGGGGCAGGAAGTTGGAAGGAGGGACAAGGAGTAAGGAAATGGAGTGTGTGAAAGCATAAAGAAGTGAAAAGGGGCAGGCATTGAAAGGTGGGCTTGGAGGGGGTGGACAGTCAGGTAAGGAGAGGATGAGCAATAAGTGGGGAGGAATGGCAGGAACTTTGAAGGAGGTGCTGGAATTGGGGTAGATGGTCAAGGAGTTAGAAAGAGGAGTAAGGAGGGGCAGAGAGTTAGCAGGGGCAGGTAGTTAATAGGGTGGGCTGGAATGGGGGGGATGAGGGGCAGGGAGGGGTAGGAGGGCCAGAAAGGGGTAAGATGGACAGAGATAAAGACATGAAGAGAGGCAATGAAGGAGAGTGAGGGACAGAGGACAGGGTAGGAAGTTAGACAGAGGGCAGAGAGGGGAGAAGAGGGGCCAGGAGTTAGAAAGAAAGAGATGAATTTAGAGTGTACTCTTGAGATGGCTCAGCAGTTAAGACCACTGGCTGTTGTTAAAGAGGACCCAGGTTTGATTCCTCACTCCTGCTTGACTGCTAACAACCATCTGTAACTACAGTTCCAGGAAATTCGACACCCTCTTCTGACCTTTCTGGGCACTGCATGATATGGTTGCACTTACATAATGCAGGGAATATACTGGTACAGAAAGAATAAACATAATAAAATGTTTTTGAAATTATCTTAATATATTTAAATTTTTTAATGTTTAAAAGAAGGAGTGGCAGGGAGGGGTGAGGAGGAGCAGGAAAGTGGGAAGAATGGCTACGTGGTAAAGGGAGGAGCAAGGAGTTAGAAGGAGGGGCAGTGATGGGGGAGGACTACAGAGAGTTAGAAAGACGGTCTATTGTAAATATGGGGTCGAGATTGGGACTCAAGTCCTGGGGATGAGATAGGAGGTATAGGGAGTTACAGATAGACATTGCTGGGAATGTGGGTGGGCACGGGTGGTGGTAAGGAAGAAGGGCAGGGGGAGGGTGGGTGGAGGGACAGAAAGGTGCACAGAGGTTTAGATGGAGGTGAGGAGATTCGGGTGTGCTAGCAAAAGGGTAGGGAGTTAGAAGGACAGGCAGCAAGGGGGAAATAGGGGCAGGAAGTAAGGAAGAGTGGTAGGGAGGCCAGAGGAGGGATAGAAAATTAGGAGAGGCAGGAAGGAGGGCAGAAGGGTAGGGAGCTAGAAGGAGGAGCAGGGAGTTAGGAAGAGACATTAGATTCAAGTGTGTGGAGGGGCAGGAAGTTAGAAGAAGGAGCAGAGAAGGGTGGACTGGCAAGGACTTAAAAGGAAGGGCAGGGAAACGGGAGCAGCTCCAGTGGTTTGAGGAGGAGTAGGGAGTTAGAAGGAAGTTCAGGGAGTGGGAGGCAAGGAGAGAGGGAGAAGGTGAAACAGGAAGAAGGATTAAAGAGACGGACTTAGAAGGAGAGGATGAGTGGCAGGAAAATTGGAAGTGGGATAGGAGTTAGAAGGAGTGGTAGGGGTGGAAAAATGGGTGAGTGGGGAAGGGAGCAGGTAGCTCATAGCTCCATAGAGGGATGGGAAGGACTGGCAGGCAAGCTGAACTGCTAACGCAGAGTTAAAGAGAATTGGCTGCTCTTGCAGAGAACCTAGGTTTATTTCCCAGCACCCATATGGCAGCTCACAACCTTCATTAACTCCAGTTCAGGTCATCAGAATCCATCTTCTGGCCACCTTGGTCATTTCCCCGATGCATGCACACAGGTACATGTAGGCAAAATAGTCTACATAAAAATAAGTGTTTTAATAAAAAGAGGTGCAGGGAGGGATAAGAATGGGCAGGGAGAAAGGAGGAGGAGCAAGTAAAGATACAGGGGCAGGGATCTCGAAGAAGGGGTTGGGAAGCTGGAGTCTCAAGGAGATAGAAGAGAGGCAGGAAGGGGAATTGGGGCAGGAAGGGGGAGGTGGGACAGAAATTAGAAGCAGGAGCTGGGCAGGAGTGTGATGGAGAAAGAAGTAGAAAGAGGGCAGGAGAGTAGGAAACAGGGACAATGTTAAGAGGGGAGGGGAGATGCAGGGAGGGAAGGGGGTCTAAGTAGGCACAGGGAGAGAATATGAGGGTTTTAGAAGGATAGGGGGGCAGGGGCAGAGGAAGAGGAAGCAGATAGGGAGGAGGCGAGGTGTGTGACCTCTGTGAACTTGAGCCCAGCCTTTGATCTATGTTAGAGACAGTTTGTCCCCATGCACCCACCCTCCAAAAGTAAACCTAATTTGGTGGCATGCAGTGTGGTAGCCCAGTACTTAAGTCTCTGCAATGAATGGTGCAGAGGGTAGGAGATAGGAAGAGTAGGAGTTTGAAGCCTGCCTGGGCTTGCACAGCTGTGTTTTTTTTTTAAAGGTTTGATGGAATGTTGGACCCTGTTGTGGTTAAGGAATGTTAGGCCAACACTGACTGATGAAGAGGGGAGGGTACAGACATCACAGTCCCAGTCTTTTATTGCTGTATATTATATTATTTTTGTATTTATCTGTAAGTTGTGTAGTATATATTCTTTACCCTGTATGCACACATGTGTATGTGATACTTAGGAAAGTTTGACTTTCAAATTTAGTACTTTTTCATTTGTGCTATTCTGAATAATAATAATCTTGTGTTTCTAAAGTTCCAGTTAGTTTTCTCATTGCTGAAAACAAGCACTTGACAAAAAGCAAATTGTATAGAGTCTTTTTAGGGGGCAGACGTTGAGGACAGCACAGTCCAGCATGGCAGAGGAGGCAGAGCAGCAGGAGCAGGAGGTGGGAACAGCTGCATCCCCACTCTGGAGGAAGAGGTGAGTGCTAGAACTCTGCTGAGTTTTCTACTTTTATTTCTTTTAGTTTGTTCTTCTTTTTTTAGTTTGGATGTGTATGTGCACAAGTGTGTCTGAGGGGTTTATATATGTGTGTGTATCTTTGTGTGTGGGAGTACATATAAGATCACAAACATAATGGAGGCCAGTGGAAGATTTGGGTATTTTTCTCGAATCACTAGCAGCCTTATTCCTTTAAGAAATGGTTCTCATTGAAATGGAAGTCCACTATTTCTGCCAGGCTGACTGGCCAACATGTTCCTGGTATCTGCCCATCATTGCCTCATAATACTTTAATTACTGGCATGCACAGCCATGTTTTAATTTTTTATGTGGATGTTAGGGTTTTGAACTCATGTCTTTATGCTTGTATTGCAAGGGTTTTTACCCACTCAGCCATTGTCCCAGTCCAATGGTAACATTCCCTTTTGTAAAAATTCACTTTGGTACTGCACCCACTGGAATGGTAAAACCTATTTATGTTCAGGATAGATATTTGCCCCTCCCAGTTTCTCTGAAAACACAATAACAGTCATTTCTAGAGGTCTGAGACACAGGTGGTTCCAAAGACAGTGAAACTGACAATGAACATTAGTTACCACATCTCAACGTATCTCTTTTGCCTGACTTTTCTTGGTTTTTAATTTTTAAAAAAATTTTAAAATGTGTATATGTGTCTTTGTGTAGGATGGACAAGTGAGTACAGGCGTTTGTGGAATCCAGAAGAAAGCATTGAATGTAATGGAGCTGTAGATGCTGATAGTTGTGAGCGGCCCAACATGGAAACTGAACTGTAATCTTCTGCAAGAGTAGAAAACATCTTTAACCACTGAGGTAACTTTCTGGCTCCCAATTTTCTAGGCTTTATTTTTAATCCTTAACTTTGGCCTGTTACCGATTTTCTTCTCTCTCATTTATTTATTAGCTTTTCAAATTTTACTTAGTCATAACATACATTAATAACATTTAGTTTTTGTTATGGAGATTTTCCATAGAAATTTCCATAGAAATTTACTAAACAAAGGGTAATCTTCCTCCAGATTTTTTTTGTCATTTTTTTTGTGGTCCTGGGTGCTTTGTTCTTTAAACCTTTTCTTTGGTACATCCATATTTCTACTTGTTTCTGTTAGGTTAATGCCATGAGCAAGTGTCCCAAATAAAACCAGGCCAAAATGAGGCACTCCTCCGAGCTTAAGTTTATTGGGGTCAGTTGGGGGCTGGAAGCTCAGAACAGGAAGCAGCAACTAGCAGTAAAGTGGAGTTGGCAGTGGTTTTATAAAGGGCATTGGGTGGGTAAAACTTCTAGTAAGAGACTTTCAGGCAGGGGATGCTGCAAGACAGGTGGGAAGGGGACTGAAGGGGAGAAGAGTGACCCTTGTGCAGTGACTGGCTTCATGGGACCCGGGCACTGGAAAAAGACTTCTTGTTCTTTTTGAAACTTCGGCTTTGCCCAGGGGCTATAGCTAGCATTTTGCTTGCCCTAATAGTCTAGCCTTTTGTTGTTAGGTGGTAAGGGGTGTTGCTCTCCTCTGACTGCTTCCTGCTGACTGGAGTCCAGTATAGGTGGCTGGGGAGTTAGAGCAATGGGTTTTTGAAATTGTCAGAGTGCGTTGGCTGTTTGTACACTTCTGAGTTCATAGTAGCCAGTTGTGGCATCTGAGACGGATAAAAGGAGTTTATTAAAATGTGTTTGTGTTAGTCTGTGGAGTTGGTTTTGTGTGTAGCAGAGTAAGCAAGATGCCACAGTCAGGACTAGCCCAATTGTAATTAGTAGTCCTAATAGGGGCAATACCCGTGGAAGTACTCCATTCCAGATGTGCAGGGAGGCTTATTCATGTGAGCGGGTAAGCTTGTGGGTTAAGTCTTTAGCCACTCTTTTCAGTTTAAAGATATCTTGTTCAATGTTTCCTGACTGGTTAACACAATAGGAATAGTCCTCACCCAGAAATATACAGGTTCCTCCCTTTTCTGCAGTTAATAGATCTAATGCCTGACTGTTTTGAAGGGTTACCTTGGCCAAGGAGGAGACGTTGAAGTATCCGAATGACCTGGGCAGTCGTTTCCATGGCTTTTAAAAGCTGTATGCTAAGGTCCTGTATTTCATTGGCCAAGTGTTGAACTGAAACCAGGGAAAGTCCCAGACTGTCTGCCTTCAGTTCAGCCAAGGCTATGGAGGCTACTAACCTGACATTGACAAGAACTGCCAGGGTGGCTTCTCTTTTTGACTGATGGGGTATTAAATATGTGAGGATTTCTGCCTCCTAGTTTTATATAGTGATGAGTTGGGTGTGAGTGCGTCTCCATCTCCAGCATGGCTGTTGTGCTCCAGCCATGCCAGAGAATGGAGGACGATGGAGCGGGACCTCAGGTGGCTCAGATTGCGGTGGGAGGAGTTCCCTCCCAGGAGACTACGTCGGTGGGTAGTTCGGTTATTAGAGCCAATGCAGGGGCTTATATAGGGAGGCCTCCTGACCATTACAGAAGGTGGGAAAGTTAAAGTGGAGTTTGGGGGCAAAGGGTGGGAAGGCTGTGGAAGTTCAGGAACAAGGAAACGAAACCCAAAAACCTGGTTCTGGTCTGGGGTGGGGGAAAGGAAGATTCATGTCTACAGTAGCTTCCTGGGGCCAGGTTATCATACAGACAGAGCAGGTCAGACACCTGCCATCCCTTTAGAGTATCTGGAGTTGCTTGCCTTGCTCAGTAACCAGATCCCCACAGTTGGGGATTAGGGCTACTGGGAAAGAAGGCCCTGGAGTGGAAGTGGAAAAGAATCTGTAGAGGAGTGAGGAGCAAAGAAACAGTGCACCCATAGGGAGTGTGAAGTATCCTGTTAGGGAGATACTCCAGACAGACCATGGGGGACAATGAGACAGGTTCTGTGTAAAGCATTTCATTTGGTTAAAGAACGAGGGAAATGGGTCTGGAATGGTTGTGACCAATGAGTTTCTAGAGCATGGGGTAGAGGAATTAGTAACTGAAACATTGGTAATAAAGGTATAAGAGCCGGGCCCTTTAGGGACACACAGAGGAAACATCGAGGAGGCATTTAGACTAATAAAGTTTTTAATAGATGGAGGGAGGGAGGGAGGGAGGGAGGGAAGGAAGGATGGATAGAGAGAGAGAGAGAGAGAGAGAATATGAATAGGAGAATTCAGTCCCAAGAGTGTAGGAAAGTGAAGTTAAGTTATAGGAGGTTTGATCAGGTTTTGTTGTTGGAAGTTTGGAGTTTCTGTAAATCATGTTGGGCATCAGACTGGACTTCATCATTTTTAGTCTCCCTCTACTTACCTGTACACCACTGTAAATTCCAATCGCCCCATTCCTATCTCCTGGCCAGTTGATAGGGTTGGTGACGCTGAAGGTAACATTGGGACTTCCCCCTTTGGAGGAAAGATGGGGTGGCTGCTAATCATAAGCACCCTTCCCAGACCAGTGGTATTTACAGGACCAGGAGGGGCAACCCTCCCATTTCTGTGGATCTCTACAGGAAGAGTCAGTCTGTTCCCAATAAGTAGAGGAACTTTGGATGGGTGAAAACCTGGTGTTAGTCCTTGGAATCAAAGGGACTTAATACTGCTCAGTGATATATACAGGGAGTGTGGATGTTGAAAGTTAATTTTATTTCTGGACAGTTTTGGAAGGGAAAAGTTGAGAAGTTGAGGAAAGTAGTGTGTGTTCTTGGCTTCTAGGACCCAAGCCTCAAAGTGAAAGGAACATGAGGGTTGGTGCAACTTAAGGGCGTTGAAGAGGAAAATAGAGGAGGAAAGTAGCCCCCAAGTTGGGGAGAACCAGAGCCAGGCCCTCTGGAATAGAAGTAAATGCTGCCTTGATTGGGCCTAGGGTCTTCACCGGCTCAGACAGGTCTCCTTTTTAGGCTTCATAGAATGGTTTGGCGAGGAGAGCAAAGTTAGGAAACCACATATGAAGGTATCCCGCTATGCCCTAGAAAGACAAGATCTCTTCTTTAGTTGTCTGTTTTAAGGACTTAAGGTGTTTTTTTTTTTTTCTGTCTGCAGTCAGGAGGCAGGAGTTGGAAGCCTAGGTACTTGACCTGAGGGAGAGAAAGTTGAGTTTTGGCTGGAGACACCCTATATCCCTTGTTTTCCAAGAAGTTAAGGAGTTGGTTAATATGGGGAAGGGGAAGAGAGGGAGAGCATAGGAGATTTGTCCACGTACTGTAAAATGGTGAATGGACTGAGATCCAGGGTAGACAGATCTTGGGCCAGAGCTTGTCCAAACCTGTGGGGGCTATTTCTGAGTCCCTGGTGGAGAACTGTTCAGGTTACCTGAGTGGCCATCCGTGTTTAAGGATCTTCCCAAGTGAAGTCTTAACAGGTTGTATGAATCAGGGTCTAAAGGGATAGAGAAAAAACTGTCCTTAAGGTGGAGGATGCTGAAGTGGGTAGTGGAGGAAGTTTATGTGTGACAAGAGGGTATAAGTGTTAGGGGCAACTGGATGGATGGGGATAACAGCAGCATTGATAAGACAGATGTCCTGAACTACGTGATAGAAAACAGCAGGCTTGATAATGGGGAGGATATGAGAGTTATGGGGGAGTGAGTTGGGCTGATAAGCCAAGCCCCCTGAGTCTTTGGATAATGGGCTTTAGGCTTTGTTGATTGTTTAAGGTGATGGGATATTGAGCCCTGAAAGGGAAAATGGAGGGATCCTTAATAGTAATGTAGACGACAGTGTGGTGAAATGCTAGTCTCAGGGACGAGGTGTCCCAGACTGTGGTATTGACCTTGGAGGGAGGGAATGGCCACTTGTTAGATCCAGGGGGAAGAGGGTTGTGATAGAGCAGAAAAATTGTGGATGGGAGAGGAAGAAACAGGGTGAAGAAGAGTTTTTGCAAGAGGTCTCTACCAAGGAGGGGAGAAGTGCAAGACCGGATGATTAAGAATGAGTAAGAGGGAGTCTCCAGAAGATGCATGGGACAGGTCTGTTGCCTTAGGGATGTGACTCTTCCCATCCACCCCAACCTCAGAGACCTGTGAGGGGAAAGTCTTACCAGAGTAGGAAAAGAGGATCAACCATGTAGTACCTGTGTCAATAACAAAGGAGAATGTCTTACCTGCCTTGGTGACTATCACTTTGGGCTCCTCCATGGTGATGTTCAAGGAGGCCTTCTGGGATAGGGGTCCATGGTCTCATTAATCTTCAGCCACTGGGCCCAATAGGTTGCTGATGGCAGGTTGTTGACCCACAGTGGAAGGAGTAAGAAAGGGCTCAGGCCTACCTTGGTATGGCAAGGAATGACAGTCATTCTTCTGGTGGCCCTGGAAATTGCATGCTGTGCGTGGCCCTGGTGGGGCTGGAGGGGAAGGATAGGCTTGTGCCCAATGACCCTCTTGGCTTCACTTGAAGCAGGGTCCTGGAGTGGGGCCATTTCTCCTTCTTTGTTGTGGTGGAGGTCCAGTGTTGGATGACTGTGCAGAGGAAGCCCAGTAGACAACAGCCAACAGATGACTGAGTTTCACTGAGTTGGGTTGGTGATTCAGCCTGATCCTCTTCCTCTCTGCCGCCATATACTTTGAAAGTCATTTCAAGCAGGTCTTCCTGTGGGGTTTCAGGGATAGGTGTTTTAAGTTTCGTTTTGTTTTGTATATCTGGGGCTGATTGGGAGATGAGGTGATGATTAAGTATAAGAATCTCCTCACAAGAGTCTGGAAGAGAGAGAGAGAAGAGATGGACAGGGGAAAGAGAGAGAAAGTGAAGTGTAAGGACAGAATGGGGCAGGAAAGTAGAGAGCCTCCTCACAGATACCTGCATGGCCAACTGCCTCTAGGCAACTTAAGAGGTCTCACCAATCAGGCCCTATGTATAAATCCTGTACTGGGTCATGTGCAGGTGAGTGCTCATTTAGGTGAGACAACCCCAGTGGAACCATAGGTTAGGGCCCAAACAGACTCTGTAGCCAGTCACAGCCGTGGAGCTGTAGCAGTCACACACCAATCTCACACATTTCATGATGCTGGGAGAGATAGGGAGAGATAGGGAAAGATAGGGAGGGAGAGAGAGAGAAAGAGAGAGAGAGAGAGAGGATGGTACCTGAAGCCAAATCGGTGGTGGGCACACAGCTGGTACTGGGCAGCCAGTCTGGTGGGGGCCTCACTACTGCCCAGGGGGCCACAGCAACCTTCTCTCCATCCCATGTCAGCATATTTGTAAGTGCATCTGTGTTGTACAGTGCACATGAAGATCAGAAGAGGACGTCAGATTCCCTGGAACTAAAGTTACTGATGGTTGTCAGCCACCATGTGGGTACTGAGGAGAACTGAACAGCAGTCCATTCTCAGACAACTCTCCAGCCCTCCTCCCTTTTCTTTTCTTTTCTTTTCTTTTCTTTTCTTTTCTTTTCTTTTCTTTTCTTTTCTTTTCTTTTCTTTTCTTTTCTTTTTTTCTTTTCTTTTCTTCTCTCCTATCCCTCACGCGCCTGTCGGCATGCCTCACCGCCTTTCCCTCCTACTCTCACTTCCATGCTCTTCCCTGTCTCCTTAGAACACTTCACTCTCGTCCTGCAATCTCTTCTACATCCCCCTCTCCTTCTCAACTGCTCCCTCCCCACCTCTTATTTCAGTCCATTCACTGAGGTTGCTCCTGCTCCATTCCCTTCCCATTCCTGTGTTTCTTCCTCCTTCATCTCTCCCTCTCTTCACGCTCTCCCTAGCCTTCTGTCCCTCCTCTCCTTCCAGCTCCTCCCTCCCTTGTCACCTTCACCCCTCCATCCATTTTCTCCTTTCAGTCAGTTCTCTACTTCCTTTCTGTCCCTCACTCCCTCTGCCCCTCTTCTCTCTGTCCCTGTCTCCCCTGTCTCTTCCCCTTTTACCTCTCTTCCTGTGCTTCCTTCCCTCCTCCCCTCGTCCCTCTCCCTTCTTGCACTTGCCTTCTTGCCTTTTTCCCTTCCCACTCATTTCCTTCTTTCTTTCCTCTTCCTAGCCTTGCCCTCCCTTCTCCCATTCTGTTCTTCTCTCAGCCTGCTCTTCCTCCCCTCATTTCCCTTTTCCCTGCCATTTCACTCTCTTTTCTGTCCCTATTCTCTCCCCTCCTTTCTCATCCCTTTACTGGCTCCCTCCACAGACACCCCCCCCCCCCCGTCTTTCCTCTTCTCCCTTCCCTCAGCTCTCCTCTCTTCCTTCTTGCCTTCCGTCTCCTCCTCTGTAGCCCTTTCCCTCGCCCCGTCTTTGCCTTTTCCTGTCTTTTCTGTGTGCTCCATCTCCGCTGCCTTGCCCTCTGCATCTCTTTCCCCTTCCTTTCACCTCGCTCCCCTTTTTCTTCCTTGCCTTTCCCTCTCATCCTAGCGCTTCCTTGTTCTGTCCTCCTCACCTCTTTTTCTTTTGTCTTTCCCTCTTCCTCCCACTGATTCACCTGTCTCCCATCCTGTTTTCTCTCCCTCTACCTGTCCTTTGCTTTTCCACGGCCCCTTTTGCTCTCCCTTTAAAAAAATTATTGGGCTTTTGTGCATTTCATACAATTCTTAACCAAATTTGGACCCCTTTCCTTATCCACAGCCCCTCCCCTGCCAGACCTCATGCCTTCCGACATCCATGTTAAATGCAATCCAGTCAGACATTTGTACCCAGATGTCCTTCGAAGTAAGTTCATCCACTGGAGTCTAGTCATCCTACCTAGAGATGATAGGTAAAGTATACTGTCACAAAGTAGTAATCAGTCTCCAACAGTTCCCAGGCTACAGCCATCTGGCCACCCATTTCCCTCACTCTAGTCAGGGCCCTTGGTTGACTGACTTGGCATGGGCCTTGTGCTAGACCACCTGTACTTCCTTTCCTTCTCTATCCTTCTCTTCCCCATTCCATCCTCTTCCTCCCCTCTCTTTCCATCAAACCCTGGCCTGTCTCCTCCCTCCCTCTTCTCTCTCTCCTGCCTCATTCCCTTTTATTGCTTTCCTTCCCTCCTTTCCTCTGTACTATAACTCTTTGTATTTCCTTCTACCTTGCAGACCTTTTTCTGCCCCTTCCCTCCCCTCTGCATCTCCTCTGCCTCTTTGCCCAGCTCCTCCCCTTCTCTGTTCACTATCATCTCCTCCTCTGCCCCACTCCTCTTCCTCCCTTCACCGGCATAGCCTAGCTCCTGCTCTTTCCCTTTTCCTGTCCCCTTGTTCATGTTCTCTCACTATCCCTACCCCCTTCTCCTCACCCCTGCTCTCATCCAATTTCCTTACCCTCCTACCTCGTCCTCACTCTCTTCCTCTCCCTTCTTCCTCAAGCCCCCTTCTCTCTCAGCTCCTCTTTCACCTCTCGTCTTCCATCTCTGTCCCTTTTCCTTTCTTCCCCATCTTGTTCCCTTCTGTCTTTAAACCTCACATCTTCTCCATCTTCCCCCATGACCGATTTTCTCTTCCTCTCCTTGTACTCTTTTCCCCTCCCCTTCCCTCTCTTCACATGCTGAAGAGAATCAGACCATTAAGATGTAAAATTATGGCAAGGTATGTATTCCTGTCAT
Organism: Eospalax fontanierii; assembly: GCA_035773235.1. Classification (NCBI taxonomy): domain Eukaryota; kingdom Metazoa; phylum Chordata; class Mammalia; order Rodentia; family Spalacidae; genus Eospalax; species Eospalax fontanierii. Next base: position 129,285,452 of record CM069525.1, on the reverse strand, counting down.
TTTGGTGTTTTGTAATGTTTTCCTAATCTTCATATGGTTATATTCTGTTCTCATGAAATTTATTTTTCACCATATTTCCTTTGCTGCATCTATAAACAAGGTTTGCTTTTACTTTTAAAAAATAATTTTTCTTAACACCATTTGTTTAAAAAACATCCTTGTTACCTGTACTAGGGTCAGTATACAGGCCAGAATTACAACAATTGCCTGGTATGCACAAGGCACTAGGTTTTATCTCCAGCCATAAATAAATATAAAAATATTAATTGTAATTTTAGTCCTTTCCATGCTATCTTCTTTGAATTTGACTAAAATTTTTTCTCTGTAATTTTAGCATAAAGATGGATCTGTGCTTTGTTATTGAACCTTTAGATTAAGCCTTTTACTTACTTTTCTCTTTGTTTTGTATTTTGAAAAACGTTACTTTTTCTAACTTGCTATTACTGTGTTTTCATATGATGCATTGGGAGATGGAGATCTAGGTAGATTTCCTTGCCTTCAACTACCCTAAATGTACTGAAACATGGATGTAGTCTGCATGTAAGTCTTCTTTTATAACAATGAAGGCATCAACTATTTAAAAATGCAGTTTTTAGAAATTACCACTAAATTTCACATAAGGTCCAAAAGGCACTAATTATTTCAGTCTGTGATTGGACATAATAAAAATGTGTGAGAAACAATAAACTGATTTTTTCAGTCATAAATTATAGGTATTTGCCCATCTTTACCCAGATCTTTTACCACTGTTGGACACTTAGTTTGGGTGTAACCCCAGTATGAGTAAACCAAGATAACGATTCGTGTTTAACTACAGCAAATGTAAAAAATACATGGACGATTTCTTTAAACCTCCAGTGCTAAAATTCTCATGCTTACTTGGGTTATGAAGTTTTGAACTCAGGATCTCTCTTTGTGGAGGAGAAATTTTACCTGAGACCACCAGAGTAACATGAAGAAACAGATCTAGAGAAACCAGGGGGAAGTAATTTTTCAGACAAAGAGATCAATATGTACCCGGGAACTGATTAGGGAAACTTGAATTGATCAGGCCAATTCTTCACACTAAAGGTATTCTGCTACTTGAGGACAGGGTGGTAGAGAAGGCAGAAGCAAGACTGTGTGAAAGGAAGCAGACAATAGGCCATGACAGGCATAGAATTAAATGACTATTTGAATGTATTATTTTTGTTTGTGTCTATATGTGCAAGTGTGTGTGGTGTGGGTGCTGTATTGGTGTGCACTTGGAGACAGAAGAGGGCATCAGGTACCCTCTTCTATCAGTCTCCACTTATTTCTTTGAATAGGGTATCTCTGGTTCAGAAGGTAGGAAGGCCCAGGAATCCTCATGTCAGCTCTCTTGAAGGTGGGGCTGCAAACATTTGTGAGCGATCCTGGCTGTTAGGTTTGTTTATGTGGGTGCTGGCATTCAAACTGTAATACTTACATTGGCACAGTAACCACTCTTAACCACTGAGCCATATCTCAAGCCTAAATACTTATACTAGCTAGGGATACGTGTCATAAAGAATATAAAACTCTATTGAGTATTAAATGACAGTACCGTGTGTCACCTCTGCAAAGGATAGGTTAGTATTCTTTCTTCACAAATGAGGAAACAGATTGAAAAAAGTTAAACATTCATTGGTTCTATATAAACATCAGTCTTTGGAGCCAGGACTGTCTGTTGCAGTGTTCTTTGTGCCTTCTATGACAGCATTATCCACTCTCCTGTTAGAGCCATCTGTTGAAGAAAACCTCTTTTACTTTATCTTTTCTCATTTTAAAATTATTTTAATTCCATAAATAGTGCATACATACATTCTTAGGAAACTGTGTAACCAGTAGCCTTATTTCTTAAAATCAGTCTCTCTTGAACATTTCCATGTTCTGAGAAACTTAGAAAATAGTCTTATAATGGGACTGGAAGTTGACTCAGAGATTAAGAGCACTGACTGTTCTTGAAGAAGACCCAGGTTCAAATCCTAGCACCCACATGGCGGCTAACAGCCGTCCGTAACTCCAGTTCCAGGGGAATCGACACTCTCTTCTTTCCTCCATGGGCACTGCACAACACAGATACACTTAGAGACATGCAGGTATAACACTCATATATAAAATAAAAATTTGTGTTTTAAAATAGAATTAAACCGAATCAGACATTATTACTATGCATTTGTTTTCACATAGGATTAGATTGTTCAAGTATTTGAAAACTCAATTTTTTATTCTCATGTATGGGGAGTGCATTTATAATTTCCCATACTCCTATTAATGAATGATTCTCTTATTGACACTATTTTAGGTAATAAAAAGATACTGTAAATTTTTATTGACATGTGTGCTGGAATTTCTTGAGGTAGCATAAGACAAGGAATGGAATCCTTTCTCCCTTCTTTATAATAGTTTGTAGCCTGGCATATGTCTTTATAAGAGACTAAATTGCCTGGTAATAGCAGTTATCTTTGTATATACACTAAACCTAACATAGATCCTAGAGTAATTACCTAGTAGTCTTGAGAAGAGTAAAAGTCCTAGAATCATAGTGTTAAAATCATTATTGTTGTAACCTGTCTTAGTAACACTCTTCATAAACACGTAAATCGCTTTATATCTTTGGATAAAGCAGAAACTGGGCATTCACTGTCCATCACTCCCTCTCTCTCCCTTTTCTCATTTCTTAGCTTATTCCTCTTAGATTTTTCCTGTTTTCTTCTTTCTCTTCTTTTGTTCTCAGATACCTAATTGTTAGCTGTGCTAACACTTGCTATATAGTCCATTCTCTTGGGCTGGGAGTTGCTGGAACGACAGTGGATTCTTAATTCAGGTATCCAGGGGCTTGGCAGGTACCTTTAGAAATTTATCTAATATCCCAATACATATGCTCCTAGTTTTGTATTTTGGTAACTTTCCAAGATAGACTTGAATAGTTCTCATTATACATCCCAAGTTGTTCTTTCTCCTGGTATGTTAACATTTTGCAAGTTTAAATTGTTCCATTTCTTTAAGTGAGACCTATGATTAAAAAATAATGCATTTAATAATAATGATGGCAACAGTTCTGCTCCATAGATGATAAATCCAAGAAAAAGATTCTCTTTTCACATATTTATAGAATAGGATTTTTAAAATATTTTCTGGCTAACAGTGAAAATAGACAAATAGAATTAAATAATTTTACTTTACATTCTAGTTAATTAAGAGCTTCACAATCTTGGAATTCTTTAATATACCACAGCAAGGATAGGTAAACTTCCCACAGGACAAATCCACCCACATTGTTTGGTTTTTAAAATATTTTTTTGAAAGAAAAAATCCCATTTGTTTTTGGCATTATCTCTCATTGCTTTCTTACTATAGTGGCAGGACTGAACAGTGGGAACAGAGACAAGGACCTCTTTGTAGATTCAGAAGCCTAAACTATTGATTGGCTGGCTCTTTAGAAATACAGTTTGCTAATCTCTATCTTAAAGATAAGTAAACACTGATAATCCAGGGAATGTTCTAACAGCACATAGATCATTCATAGACCCCTTCTCTCTGCCTTAATTTAACCAAAACTATTTCATATAGTTAATTTCTCCACCTTTCCTTTATTTCTTGCCTCCAATCCATAATCTGTACCACAGAAAAATCTTAGGAAAATGTTATTTTTTTTCAAAAACTACTTTTTCTGACTTTCAGTGAGCCCCAGCAAACTGACTCCTCCTCTTTCCTAGCACAAGACTCCTGTTTCAAGAAGGTTAGTAATCTGAGTGTACCCTGTATAAACTATGGTAAGGTTCAGCTTTTGTGCATTTTACCAAGCTTCTTTTCTTCTCAGAATTGTCTTGTTCTCAAGGTAATACATTTTAAAGTCCCTCTGTCCCTCCCTCCCTCCTTAACCATTTCCTCTTCCCTCTTGTAATGTCTGTACAGCTGTCTATCACTGGCTCTTACACTCTGGTTTGCTCTCTATTGTACTAATGGTGATTCAGCCTAGGGACTTGTGCACACAATACAGGTGATCTAAATTTGGGCTATATGCACAACAGTTTTGTTACTTCCTGTGTGTTTTGAGAGATGGTTATCACTGAGTTGCCTAAGCTGGTCTTTGGCTCACTCTGTCACCCAGGCTAGCTTTGAACAAGGGAACTGGTTCCAGCTTCCCAAGTAGCTAGGATTATAGGCTTGAGCTACCAGGGCTTGTTCAAAACATACCCATTCTCAAAATTTCTGCAATATCTCACTTCTGTACGGCATTCCTTAGCAACCCAGCCTACAGAAATCTCTTGATTTGAAAGACCATTCTTGTGGTATAAGGATTTTATTTCCCTTATAGATACCAATCATTACTTTTTCCTGTTTCCATTTACATTTATGTGTTTGAACTTGATAAATATGTATTATGTTACCTACTCTATCAATGCCCTTAAAGAAACAGAATTTTAAAATGTCTTTCTAAACTTGGAGATGCTTCAGTGAAAATAATTAGTAGTGTTCTTTTTTTTTTTGGAAAAATCAGAGCATATCATGAGAAAGAATTCTTTTTGTCAGCCTGGCAACTTCTTGTCACTATAAAAATTCATTTCCCCAAGTCCATACACAAGTAAGAATTGATAAGAAAAATGTCACTTTAATGAACAGATTGGATGAATCATGAGCATTAACATTTTCAGAATTAAATGTAGAGTAAAGCACATCAATCCAGTTGAACATATTTTTTAAAGAAATCATGATTTTCTAGGTCTAAATGTGACCAGAATATTTTGAAAAATAAACTCATACAGAAATGTGCCATCAGTAAGATTTCTATTTTTTCCTCACTTCTACAGTACTGTTTCTTAAGCCCAAGTTGAATATTTCACTATGGCAACATGAAATAAATTGCCTGGCGTCAGCCTGAAATGAAAAAATTCTACCATCTATATGATACAGTAAGCAAAGACATCAATATAAGTGCTGAAGAGAAAAGATCTGTTGACTATTTGCTGTAGTTTAATTTCTAGGGAAAAAATAATTCTGAGAGCTCAAGACTAGTCCTGCCTTTCCATTTCATCAACTGTGGTTTTACCTCATCAACCCTAAGCTTTTACTGTACTACATATCCATATTGAAAGTGTGTGTGTATGTGTATCTGAAAATCCAGTCTAAGCAATGAAGGATCCTGCATTTTATTTGGTAACTCTACTCCAAACAGAGCACTTTTGTTAAGTTTCCATTGCTGGGAGTAACACAGTGCATGAATCCTCCCCTTCATCCCCCAAAGCCAGACAGCTAGGTGTTTTTTTAAAGACTGTGCTATTTCCTTTCATTCACCCAACATCATCATCTCCTCTTAGTTCTTAATGCCATCACCCAAACTCCTGTGCCTGGTTCTTTGGTGGAACTTACTGAGTGGTTTCTAAATTCATTATCTTGTGTCCTTCACATTTCTCTCCAGTCTTTTCCCCCAGCATTTTTTTCTATCTCCCTTGCATGTTATTTTCCAGCCATTCTTGACTGAAAATGCCATTATTTTCTTATTTCTGTCTTGATTATAGCAGCATAGAAAAATCAGTCCCTCATGTCTGCCTAAAACTACCCTCACTCTACATCACCTGATCATTTACTTTTTAGGATTCTAGCACTAAAAGCTGTTACTTATTACTGAGCACCCGGTCAGCCAATTTGATGAGGCTTCAGCATATGTCTTTTCTCAAATATGAACCTTTCTAAGAACACTGTCCTGTGGGTTAATGTTGTCAGAGGAAAGCACGGTGCTCGGACAGCTTTATAGTGACATATGCTGCTTTGTCCATGTAACGAAGTTGTCACTGCCAAAGGCAGAATGCCCTTTTGCAAGGGCTTTGTTCAGGAGCCAAGAGATGATTTTGGGTCCAAAGGACAGGCTAATTCAGCAAAAGGGAGAGGATGGGACATTTGGGGGAAAATATCACTCAATTTTTCTTTAGTTTTTATTTTAGTTCTTTTATTTATTTAGATTTGGAAAAATATTGCCCCATTTGCAAATAAACATTAAAACTGAGGCAGATGCTAAATCTTGACTTAAAGTAACTTTGGTATGAATAGCATGGGAAGGAAATCTATCATTTTTTTGTGGCACAGGGTTACCAAATTCTATAGAAAGCTATATAAAGAAGTAGACCAATTTACAGAGGTCAAAGGAAAGCTATCCCTAATATTTTAAATTCAGCTGCCTTAATTGGAAGCAGGGCTCACTTTAAAAGACTAACTCATTGAAAAAAACTTACTATCTCTTTGTATGGCTTCTATTAAGCACCTTTAAATGTTAGTTTTCCCTAGGCAACCTTTAAGAATCAGGGTATAGGTGTGTGCTTTATTCCCTTTAATAAAACTTCTGGAAATCATCTACAACGATAACTTTCAACTGTGGCTGCACATAAAATCACAGAGACAATATTTAAGAAATAAAGATAACTCTGATTCAACCCAGAGATTCTAGTTTAGTCTGGAGTAAGAATCTGGGCACTGACTTTTTTTTGCCCCACCCTACCCCAGATGATACATACAGTGAGGTCGAGTACTACTGATTTAATTCAGTAATTGACCTCTCCTACTAAAGGTTCAGCTTCTACTTCATAAAGGGTATCCATGCAAAATAAAATCAGTTGTGACCCTATGTGCTCAGCAGCAGGCAGTTTTCAGGTAGGAGCAGCTGCTAATAAAGTCAGTGTCTCAAGAAATTTATTTTCCATGCCTTAGCGGATGGGGTCTGGTTAATCTGGCAGAATAAAACAGAAACTGGTCTTCCATTTAGAGAGATTGATTTATTTAGGGTGACTCACAAAGTTATTGTTCAAACATATGTCCCACCATTTCTTTTGTGAAGTCTGGCATAGCACCATGCTGGTGTGACTCCTGTCCCATCCCTAGCCAGAATTCCATTTCCACTCATGTGAATCTCAGGACTTCGGGGGGCCTCGAATGCTGCCATTTCAGTCTTGGCCTTCCGTGGGCCTGGAGCAATGACACATTCCTTCCACGTGGCTTTGAGTATTCTTAGTGCCATAGCCACTGTGTTTTTTCCTCCTCTCTTCACAACTTCCTGCCCCCTTATTGATCAGAGGGTGGGACTTGCTGCTGAATGAACCCATAGTAAAAAAAAAAAAAAAAAAACCTCAGATAGAAACATGTATCTACAATACAGTCAGCTTTCTGGGTTATTAGGGTCTGTTCTTCAAAGCCCAGGTAGCTGAGGTTTCTACGGTACACCCACAGAGAACACAGAGATGATCTATCTCAGTCTCAGAGACTAATTTATAGTCAGTGGTTCCTTATGAGATGTGATTTTATACTTGGTTCTAGAAGGTATTTGTAGTTTTTATCCTTGAGGGAGACGCTTCCTTCTGCAAACATACTTGGAATTGAGTCATCCTATTCTAATTCAAGAATGTAATGCATTTCCAAAGAATGAGTGGATTACAACTTTATTAAATAGTTCAACTTGTGTTTATAGTACTTTGAACCATAGCTATCAAATTTAAAGTGTTATTAATTACAGCCAACTAAACCATTCTATGTGTATAAAGTTGTCTTTGAGCTTTTCTTTAAATGATAGTAAGAACAAGTTCAAGTGAGTATTCTGTTAATTTGTCATCTGGCCTTAAGTAGTGGCAATCTGGCCTGGGAATCTGATCTCCTGGATTTTACACTCAGTAACTTGAAACACTGATTCATCAGGCATAGGAATACTGTAGAGCAAATGTGTTCTAGTAAAAATGATGAAGGAATTGCAGAATTTGCTATTGATATTAAATGTCATTTATAGAAGGTATAGTGCATTTTATTATTTAAAAATGGACCTCTAAACAGTAGGGGAAAAGTCTTGCAACAGACATAGAACTGATAACAAATTAAAAAAAATGTTTGTATTTCCAAAACATTTTAACTTATTTTTAGAGCTGCAGGTGATGATTGCTTTTATCAGTATGCCAATTCATGTCTATTATTTTTCTACATTTTGGCAGGTTCAAGCACTGTGTCTTCCTTTGTTGTACTGAAAAATATGTTGCCTGTGAAAGAGTGAACACACATTCATTAGGCTCTTTCTCGTAAATTTCCTGGAGCTCTAGATAAACAATGTAAGTCTTACACTAAAATCACATGCCGCTGCAGGCAGCCTAAATTCTAAAATTCTCATCAGTTTTCATAACGGCCACTTTTATGCTATATTTGTTTACAGGAAGCTCAAGTATTTACAAAATTTTATTCCTTTGGCTAGCATCTGAAATTTTCTATCCTTCCCCTCCTATTCATGTGATGGGTTTATAACTGTCAGTTTCTCATAGAGTGGATTTGCTACAGGCAGCTACCTGGGTTTTACTAAGGAAGTGAAGAGTTAGACCAAGTGGAGAGAGCTTTAGTTTATGAGTAGTATTTGTACTCTCTCTCTCTCTCTCTCTCTACACACACACACACACACACACACACGCACAGAGAGAGAGAGAGAGACAGACAGAGACACTTTTCACATCACAAAACAGTTTTACATGTAATTTGTTGATTTGCTTGAAGAGAAGAAATACTGCTAATATCAACTAGGATTAATGTTTGGTTAGGTGGGTTCTGATGGGTAAATAGCAGAACTGAGACATTGGGGTAGAAGTCCTTGTCTCATTTTCAGTATCCTAGTCAGGATGACTACATTGAGAAGAATAATATTTGGCACTGCCAGGAGAGGAAATTTGGGATTCATCATGTCTTGCCGATATGTACAAGAATGCTCATTGTTGTGTTTGGTCAATTAGTTTTGTTACTTTAATTCTGTAATTGAAGTATTTTCAGGATAATGGTTAGGGTAAATTCACCATCTGGGTTATGTAATACCTTTCCTAAATATTACAACTACTAAACATAGTAGTAGGGTATTTATGTTTTAATCTGATTCCTCTGAACAAGAACCAGAAATGGGAATTTATGATGAGATGATGGTAGCTGTTTCTTTATGATTTGCTTACAAATGATTAGATCTTGAAACCCAACACATATCTGCCTGTAGGTGTGTGTTCTTCCACAGTGGGCCACTAGGTTTACTTACAGATTCATCAGGAGTCTGCAGATTCACGGGTCCTTTTTTGCCCATTTCATGTATTCTACTTCTGCACTAGCCTTTCTAAATTTTTTTGAAATATAATTTCAACAAATTGTTAGAACCAGTTTAAAAAGGTGAATCAAAATTAATTTTTAAGTGGATGGAAATATGTCTCAGGGGTTAAAACCCTGACTGTTATTGCAGAGGACCCAGGTTCAGTTCTCAGCCTCCACACAGCCTCTAAAAAACGGGCAAGAATTCCAGTTCCAGGGGATCCAACGCCATCTTCTGGAGTCATCACATACATTTGGTGCACTTGTGTACATACAGGCAAAAGAGTCATATACATCAGATTAGAAAACTCAATCAAAAAACTTAACTACAATTTAAATAATTTTGGCTTATTTTCGATAGAATTCAAGAGAAACACATCTTTTAAGTTTGCATAATGATTACAAAATATGGGACTCAATTCTGTGCTGAAATAGAATGTTTAGATCCTGTAGCAATTCTGTTGAAATTTATGAAGAATCGCTAGAGTGTTTTCCACTGTGACTTTATCACCTTACTTTTGCACCAGTCGTGCGTAAAGGCTCTCATTTCTCTGCATCCTCACTGCTTGCTTTCTGCATTTTAAAATTTGTTTTATTTTATAACAGTCATCCTAATTTATATGAAATGGCATCACATAATATTTTACTTTTTCTGGTTTTGGGGATTAAAACCAGAGACTGGTGCACGCCAGGGAAAAAACTTTCCAGCTCTCATGTTGGCTTTAAAAAAAGTATCGTTTATTTTATCTTGTTATTTTTGGGGTGACATATGGTATGGTGCACATGTGAAAGGACAACCTGCATGTGTCTTCTTTACTTCTACCATGTGGGTTGTGGGCATCAATCTCAGGTCATCAGGCAAATGCCTTTACCTGCTCGGCCATCTCTTCAGTCCTGTTTTGGCTTTTATTTTCACAGAAATGATGCTAAAAATGTGTTCATTGGCTATTTGTGTATCTCCTTCACCAGAATGTCTATTGAAGACCTTTGCCCATTTTTCAAACTGGCATAGTTTTGTTACTGAATTAAAGGATTTTTTCATATATATAAACCACTTACCAGATATATGATATGCATGTTCCTCTTTGAATTATCTGTTCATTCTATTGGTATTTAATGGACAACTACAAAAGCTTTTTAATATATCCTATTAACCTAGTCCCTGCTTCTCTCCCTCCCTTCTTCACCTCTTTCTTTCTCAAGCTCTCTCACTAACTTCCTCTTTCTATTCTGTTCCTACCATCTTTTACCCTTCCCAACCCATGCCTCCCCCATCACATTCTAGTATTGCTTTCTAGCCACTTGTTTTTTTTTTTCCCTTTTACTGCTTGTAGCCATCCTCTACAAATTCCTTTTCTTCTTTTCAGGCACATTTATGGCATAGTATTTCCCCTTGAGATTGAGGGTTTGAAGTAAACACAATAATTTGAGTTGATATCAATGACTGGGGCTTGGAGAGTTTGCACAACTACCATATTGGTACAGCGTGTTTTTCTCTTAAGAGCCATAAGCCCTATTTAACTAAGTCAAGCACTGAGTAAAAGGAAACTGAGCATTTCATAGACTCCTGGACTTTTAAGGCAGTGCTTCCTTGAGATACCATTTTGCTAACACAAATGGACTGGGATGATGGTGCAAAGGAAACTAAACTGTCTTCTTGCTGTGGTTTTTGTGGTATTGTTATTGAGTATAATCTAATGGAACAAACCTTAAAAGAGAAGTGGGCCATCGAAGTTCACACTATTTCCCCTGGAGACAAATTCTGTGAAGAGTGCTGTGTTATTACTTGTTCCACAAATTGGCACATGCAGACCACAACATGAGTTTAAAAAATGAAATGGAAAATTTTCACAGTGAAACAGTATGTTAATAGGCAAGCAACAGAACTGCTTTCAATACCCAAAAATATCTAAAGAGGATATATAAAAATTTCTAGATAAGTCCAGAAAATCAATAAAGGTAATTCTCATTTTGATAGTAAACTTGTTATAAAATACACATGCATATTCACATGAAACTTTTACTAGAAGGGCAAAAAAATCACAAGTGACATAGGAATAAATTATTTTCTGTTTGTCTTCCACAATATTTCTATTTATTTTGCACAGATTTTATGGAGTGGATAGTTTTACACTCTAGCATGAGTTGTTTATTTGATTTATTTTTACAAATGATAGTTTCTTAAGCATATACCAACATTTTGAGTGCACATTTTACCAGGGACTCTGGGGTGCCAGGAAAATAGCTCTGGTCTTGCAGCAGCTGTTTCTTAACTCTTTTCCTGGAAGGGGGCTACATTTTTATTCCATCATTTCTTCTGAAGCAGATTCTGGATTTCTCTCACTTCCTTTCAACAGAAACTGAGAAAGATTCCTGAATTCAAGGAAGCGCTGAGTATCTGGGGATTTGAAAGGCAGACTTTCCAGCAGGTCTTCCTTTATTAGCCAGTGTGAGGCCTTGGCCTCTGTGCCATCGCCGGCCCGTTTGTGTATTCAGTAGCATTGTTTTGTTTGCACCCCTGGTGAAAATCTCTTGAAAATATATTTTTGTTTAGCATGAAAGACTATCTTGTGCTTTTTCTCCTCAAAAACGCTTTATTCATCTCATATTCTGAGTTCCTTTCTTAATGAATCCATCATTTTTGGTCTTTAATTAAAGGAGTTTCATCTTATATTATCCAAGAGGACACACTTTTCCAAATGATCCTCATGTCAGTAGTCTCTGGGGAGTTGGATCTGCATTTTTGAATTGCACTATTGGATGGATGTCCCTTTAGAGTCTCATCTATATATGACTATTTTTATGTGAAATTTACAATCAGATAAGCACTACATCTATCTCACTTGTTGGACTTTCTAGACGTTTTTATAGGTCCTCCATACATATAATGGAATTTGCCATAAGGACACAATGTTCAGTTCTCCAGAAAGGTATTTATCATCTTCTTACCAAATTCCTTGTTAAAAAAATACTAATTTTCTTTCAGGTGTATGAGTATATTGCATGTGTGTGAGTGCACCCATGTCATGCAATACCCACAAAGGCCAGAAGAGGGTGTTGGATTACTCTAGAACTGCTGGGGACTGAACATGGGTCCTCTACAAGAACAGCCAAGCCATCTCTCTGGCCCTATTTATCAAAGTCTTATAAACAATTTATGGGATAAATATAACAGTAAATGAATACCTTTCCTAAAGACCCAGCAATTGTAGACATTTTAGATAAAGTATGATAGTATTGGCTGAATTGTAAATATCCATGTGTACCTCCTATTTTTTTTTCACTCACAGGTGCTAATTATACTTCATGCCTTGGTGATCAAATGAAATCAAGCATGTAATTTCATGTTACTTACTGAGATAAGCACCCGAGACGGGGCGGGGGTTCAAATTGGTAGATTATATTTCAGATCCAGTAGCGGATCATAAACACATCAGACTTCAGTGTGAATAGTGTTTATTTCTGGGTGTAGGATTAGGATTTTTTTTCTTTTCATTTGTCTTTCATAATTCTCACAATAAGTATGGAAATGCCATCATACTTCTCTTAACCTGAGTTTAAGAATACATACAGAGCCAGAGGTCAGAGTTCGCACACAATTATTTTTGAAGTGGTCTGGGAGAATAGAAGTGGAGAATTAGAGAAAACAGTGAAATGAGACAAGAAAAGCTCATCAGGTGGTGGTTCTCTTTCAGTTTGTTGTTATACAACAAAGTGAAGTGTTTTACCATCCTATCTGTCTCCATGCTTCATTTTTTTGTACATCTTTCTTTACGCTCCTCTTCCAAACCCCTCCTAGGCTCTTTCTGGTCCTTTTTGTTTTTCTTTTTCCTTCGCATACCTCTTCCTCTTCTCTATCACATGTATTTTGTTACCCTCTTCAATCTTCAATCTTCCCTAAGATCTCCTTTTGCTCTCTTCTGGTCCTCTTTGTAGATCCCATGTTCTTTCTTAATTTGGTTATTTATAGTAATCAGAGAATCGTTTTCGATAGGCTCTCATAAAAGGCATAATAAGGGACAAAATTCAACCCACAGTAGCAAGCAACATGACATTTCTCCAAGTCCCAGTGACCAAAATATGTACATCCTTTGGCAGGACAAGAGCCTCCTTTCTCTCTTTAATCTCTGCATGTCATCATTTGTGACTATCTGTTGTATACTAGTCTTATGTAGTCGTAGTTGTACATTTTTCATTAATACTTTGTAAATACTTTGAGATTATCCATTCTGAAAAAGGTACTCCTAATTTTTACAAATTACAAATAATTATCTAAGAAATGTATTTTTTAACAGGGAGAATGTGAACATATTTCCCAACTACAACAAATCATGCAATTGAGCATCTCACATTTTGGGAAAATCTCAGAGGTCAACATATCCCAAGATCAATGGATGAGCTCCCATGTTGGAATATCAACCACCTAAATCATGATATCTCCCCTGCTAGGTAAGTATATCCAGGAAATTTCTGGAGACAAGATAACAATTTATTATGGTTACGGGTGATTGTTTCTCAAAACTCCTTGGTTTAGGGTTATATTTTAAATCAATATTGCAAAAACTCTTATTTAGAAAGTCTCACTGAATGTTATTTTCCTGCTGACATAGTTTTACAGCTCTTTTCACACAAGGATCTTATATTTCTTTGATCCTTACGCTTTCATTAATGTACTTATTTATGTAAATACTGGCCTGTTCTGTGAGGAGCCTATTCTAGATATTGTGAAATACAAAGATTAATCAGGCATGGTTCCTGAACTCAGGTGGCTCACAGGAAAACTGTCTTTTATTCTCCTTACTGTCTTCCTGATATTACTGTCAGCAAAGAAATTCATTTGTTTCCAGTTTACTAAACCTTAGCATACTTTTTTAAAAATACTTTATTTTTATTTTGTATGTATGAGTGTGTTGCCTACATGTATGTGAGTGCACCTGTGTCGTACGTACAATGCCTTCAGAGGTCAGAAGAGGACGTTGAATCCCCTGAAACTGGAGTTAAAGAAGGTAGTCACCATGTGGGGCCTGGGAACTGAACCTGGGTTCTCCTCAAGAGCAGCCAGTGCTCTTTAATTGCTGAGTCATCTCTCCACTTCCCTTAGTATAGATTTTGACCTAAAATGGTCATGCTTTCTCTTTTTTTTTTTTCTTTTTTCTTTTTTTTGGCCAACCAGTGGAATTTGTTCCTTTTCAATTGTTTAATCTTTAGCGTGGTTCTACTTTTGGATACTCTTTCTTTAAATGGCAAAGACACCATTTTAAACTTCTTCTATTTCTTTGTGACCCACCTTTTCAATGTTAGTTGTTGCTGTGGCAACCAGCTGCAGGCCTCAAGATAACTTGCATCAATTGCCCCATATACATCTGCTTTCTGAGAAGAGATTTGCTGCCCAGTAAAATTTGTATTTCACGTAAGATATTATTTTTTAAAACGTGTGTTCCAAAAGAGAAAGCATGACCATTTTAGGTCTGTATTTGTGGGATACAGACTAAAGAAATTAGTGGTTTATGTCCAATTGAGATGTAAATGGGTGCCTTCTATGTGGACTTTTTTATTTTGGGCAACCTTAATGTCAAAGCATGCAGTTTGAATGAATATCCAGTAGAAGCAATCTGGGATGATTGGAGAAAGTAATCCAGTGCATAGATTCCCCACTGTTGTTCCTCAGGTGGATAATTCTTTTATTGTGGTGCTCAGGATCAACTAACGGTCTTATGCATGCTATATGCACACCCTGCCAACTGGGATACATCCCCAGACCTTCAGGTGCATAATTCTGTATGACTTCATATAGGAGTCACCTTCCACACAGGACCAAGCACTGTTTTTCCATCTCTGTGATTTGCCTATTTAAAAAGCCTAGTGAGAAAGTGGTTTTGGGAAGATACTAGTAATCCCAACATTTAGAATACCAATGTAGGAGGTTCAGGAATTCAAGTCCCAATCTGGGATGCATACTGACTTTGAGGTGGACACCCCTAAAAAACCTTGGATTATTTTGAATGTTCAAATTTTATTTGTACATAAATTTCATACCTGTCTCTATTTCTCTTTTTCCACTGCTTCCCTGCTGTATCTTGCTTGGGTTCTTAACGTACATTCCTAATGTTATTATCTGTACTTCTGCTTTTAGCAGAAATTTGCCCCTTGTTTTACATTATTATACTCCAGATCAATTTAGTCTTCTGAGATGAATTGTTGATAGACTGAAATTTTATTGGTGACCAACTAGTAGTAGCTCTTGAGGTGTATTTAGTCTCACATTATTCATTTTTGACAGTTAAGTATGTATATGTATGTTTTGTAAATGGAAGGAATAGACCTGGGAAACATAATTCTAGACCTAACAGACATAAGTCTGAGAATACTCACATTTAAGGTACTGATATATATACCAAGTGAACTGTTTCAGAAGAAATTCAAAAGTGAATATTGCCTATGCGCTTTAACTTCACCTTTCTCCAAAGTGCCATCAACATGGAAGACAAATTTTTTAAATATAACATGGGAAATGAAAATGACCACATTTAGAATATCAGATAATTTGACAAATTTATTGAAAGTAGAAAACATAATATTAAGTAAAGAACAAATTTAATCAGGTTCCCATTTGTCAGCTGTGTAGCTAAAATTTCTCCTGGAAGGTGCGAACTAAGTTTAGTTCCTTCCTTCAGGGGTCCTATAACAAAGACACAAATTCCCCAGCTCACAGTTAGGCAAATTCTAGCTAATTTACTTGGGCTTACTAACAGAGCAGTAGGTAAGGCATTCTTTACATCAGAATGGGCACCCTCCCTCCCTCCATAAGATAATCAGTAAATCCATGACTAGGCTTGGATCTTGCAACTTCCTGGCAGTCAGAACAAAAATGGTGAGGAGGTAAAAAATGGGCCCACATCATGGCACCCTCAGTTTATATGCCTTTAGTCCCCTACCTCACATCCAAGGCCAGTGGAAAGTCAGACAACCTTCCCAGCTCCTCTTTCTCTCACGCAAGGTAGTCCTGGGTAAGTAAACACCACAACACCACCTGGCCTGGGAGGGAGGTGTTCACCCACAGTTCATCAATCCAGCTTATCCCTCAGAGAATTAATCCACAGAAAACTCCACAACCTTCTGTGGCTCTTAACTCTTTCATACCATTTGCTTCTGCAAAAAATTCCTGAGCCTTGAAAGGATGTGTAGGATGACCCTGACCCTCTCCCCATTGCTGTGTAGTACCAAATTCTTGGTTCTTATTAACATTTGTTTTCAGCGATATTCCTCCCAGTTCCTCCTCCTATAAAAACACAACAACAAAAGGAAAGCAGTAACATCTACATAAATCACACAAATACTGATTGCTATAATGACCTATCTTATGAGCATAAGCACAAAGTTATCTTAGTAGGTGCATCACATCCATTTAGCAAATCAGTTGCAGTGGCTTCCCCACTGGGGCCTATAACTTACCGCACCACTGGGGGTCAACCTGGCTTATACTGCAAGAAGTGGGTCTCCCCATGGGAGTGGGCCTTAAGTCTGATATACATTTGCCAATTGTTCATACACTAGATGAACCACTATTGCACCAGCAAAAATGTCTTGCTTAGCATATTGATAGCATAACACTCAGGGTCCATCATTGAGCAGTATTGTAGGGGACAATCTTCCCTGGACATTTTCATAGCACCTTTTGGCATGATGAAGGCCATCCAGCCGGTGGCAGGGAGTTTCCAGTTTAGTCCCAGCCTGATTTTTCCCTCTCCTGCAGTTATATCATGCAGCATCTTCAGAAATGGGTGTCTTACCATCTGCTTCTGGTGTGGAACCAACATTAGTGGCAGTAGCCTTTATGGTTTGGGGGGCCTCCAAGGCTTCAATGGCCCATAGCTCATAGGGGGCAACCCATCCCAGGAACTGCGATTTTCATTTAACAGCCATATGGCTTGTGAAAGGGCTCTTTTCCATCCCCAAAGGGTTCCTTCTGTACTTAAGGCTCTCAACAGTTCCGTTAGTAACCCAGTTTTTTTTTCTTTCAATCAGCCCTGTCCCAGTAGGACTATAGGGAAGTTGGAAATACCATTGAACCTGGATATTCTCAGCCAAGGTTTGTACATCAGTATTAGTGAAGTGAGTGCCTCTTGCCCTGTCAACCCTCCACGGACACTCACACATGATGCCGAGCTGGGGCAGGCTTTAATAATAGCCTTACCTATTGCTTGCTCGCATGGAAAGCCTGCATAAGGCCTGTGGCAGTGTCCACACAAGTGAGATCTTACTGGCATCCTTCACTGGTGGAAGGGGCACTATATAATCTATTTGTCAGTCTCCTATGGCGGAGACAGACTTACACACATGTCTCATCATGGCATCCATACTCTGGGCTGTAGCTGGGTACAAGCCTCAGAGGCCTGAACTGCCTGCAGAATGTCAGAGTGTTTTACAGAAATGCCAGAAGCTTTGGCTGTTTTCCATCCCATTCTGGCAGCCTTGTGGCCAGACTTGATATGAATCCAGTGAGCTGCTTCTATGGGTACCTGGGGACAGATAGTCCTTACCTTAGTAAGAGCATCAGTTTCCTGATTGCCTAGGGGGACTCACCAGGCAGTGGGCTGCTACTTGATAAACCACCAGGGGCACTAGCTCTTGTACCTTACTATATTATTTCCTTCCACATTTGTTGTCCCCATAGTGGCTGTCCCCTCACCTGCCAGTTCTCCTTCTCCTTTTCGGTCATCCATAAAATAAAGCCTTTGAACACTTCCCAACTGTCAGTACAGGTGATTACTGGCCAGGGCTCTCACATGGCTTCTATCCATATGGCTCTTAATTCAGTCCACTGGCTGCTCTCCCCTTCTCCTTTGTCCAGCCATGCACATAGTGTCAGTGTCCATCTGTATTGCCACAGTTGCCCATTGTGGTTGGCTCCCGTGCTGGTGCCATCAGTATACCAAGCATCAGCAGGAACTGGTGGGGGGGATCCCTTCTAGAACCTGGTCTGGTCTTGCTGGAGGGTCTTGTATAGGAGGTGAGGGAAGAGGCTTGGTGCCTTTAAGTGATACCTGTCCCAGTATTTCCTGCATGGCATTCGTGATTGGGCTCACTGACACCACCCCTCGCTGTTGTAAATATGCATGTCACCTTTGCAACACTTGGTTTTGTGCCACCAAGAGAGTAGTTACGCTAGTAGGTCTTACACCCATCCCTTTATAGGATGTGCAGTTTTTACAGTAATGGAGGTGGTGTCTGTAATGGATTCTACCTGCTGCAACACTTTGTAGACAACCAGCAGTTGCTGCCCTAAGACCATGTACCTAGACTCTGTTCCCTCCCATGACTGGGACCAGAATCCATTTGGGATGATTTTCCCTGGTTGTTGTTGCGATATGCCCACCCATAGCCCTCAGGGCTTCAGGTGACTTCCAATAAAAAGGGACACTGAGCTATCGGGGCACCCGGCCTTTACATCCCAATCCCTTGTAGTGCCTCTTTTTATTAGATTATGCAAGGGATGAGTGACCTGAGCAAGGTGAGGTATAAAAATTTGCCAGTGCTCTAGAAGCCCTCAAAATAGCTTCAGCTGCTTTGCATTTGTTAGTATAGGTTATACATTTTTTCCACAGCTGTACCAGATATTATGCAAGTCCCTCCTGATCATAAGATTCCTAAAAATTGTATTGCTGTACCAAGCCCTTGTACCTTGTGTGGGTTGATTTCCTATCATCGCTGCTTCCAGGCGTACTTGCATATGCCCAATTCGAAATCTGTAAGGCACTCAGAAGTCAGCATTATATCATCTATGTAGTGGAACCTCCTCACAGAGGAAGGGCAGGGCAATAGAACCAGGTCCTGGACCACCATCTCGTGACAAGCAGTGCGGCTCTGGAGATAAACTTGGGGAAGTACTTTGAAGGTCTGTTGTCATCCACTCCACCTTATTGTGAATTGGTCTTGGGATTAAGCTGCTAAGGGGATATTAAAGAATGTGTTTGCAAGGTCCTCTGCTGTGTGGAAGGACCCCCATTTCTTGCAGCTGCTTGGATGGGAGACACCACCTTATTAACTCTGTAATCTACTGTCATTTTCAGGAGCTAAATGATTTCCTGATAGCCCTACTACTCTCTACTCTCTCCAGACCCTGGATGGTTTATATAATTTCCTCTTGATCCCCAGGAACCCTATACTCTTTGATACTGGCCACCCTTTGTGGAGTGAGTAATTTGACTGGTTCCCATCTTGCCCACCCCCCCCCAAGTAATTGCTTTCACCATGTGCACCTTCAGTTGGAACTCCCCAATGGTTAAGGCATGCAGGGTGTGTCCCAGGAGGGCATCCATCCCAGGATGTTCTCTCACAAGGGAGAGATAATTGCCCACCCCCAGAAGTCTAGTATTCTTTACCTGTATGGTCCTGTCTCCATACACTTTCACTGTCACCCATTAGCCCTGGTGTTTTGGAGGGTTGCCACAAATCAATGTACACTTTGCTCTAGTGTCCACTAGAGCCTGTGTGTTTTGTATATTAGCGGGGGAGAAATAAACCCTTAATTCAACATGGGGCTGCGTTGCCCAGTATGGCCCTCACTCATGCAACCTTGGCCACCCTTTCAGTGAAGCACCTGGAGAGGCTCCCATCCCATGAGACTTCCTCCCTCTGGAGCAGGTGATGAAGTTGGAGTCACCCATACCTCCTGGTTTCCAGTCTCTTACTCTGGTGGTGAATTGCTGGTCAGGTCTAAAAGCCTTCCATAGACTGACTAGTATAGCATTTGATTGCCATCAGTCTTGTCCCTAAAAACCCCTGCCCTGTGCAAATCTGGTCATATCTATGCTTGAGAGACATGGAGGGGCCCTTTTGTGGGGTTCTTGGATTTTTCCCTCGTGTCTACTTCCTTTAGCACCTTTTGAACCCAATTTACCTGTTGGTCCAATTCATTTAAATAAGCGAAAGCCTCTTCTGCCTCATACATGCCACACCCAACCATGGGGCTCAGCACTGCCACCAACGCTCTGTATCTACCAGTCTTGTGGGCCTTGCTGAGTCAGTTTCTTAAGTCTCCGGTAGAAACAGTTCTATCTACCTTCCCTCATTATAGTCCCCTCCTTCCTCTATAGTCCTCCAGTCTCTGGTACTTATGAGAACCTCAGGTGGGGATAACCACATGTCCCTAATGGCTCATATGAGCCTATCCATCAGGGACAGATTTCCCTCATACTGCCTGAGATTATGAAGTCTCTGTCTTAGAGAGGGATGAGTGGCTATATTGCTCAGATTCTCAGCTTCTGCAGCACCTAAAATAATCCCATCTTCCCCCATGTTCCATAGCCTCCCAATCCAGGTGGCTATAGGCTCCTTCTTGGCTTGTTTGAACATCTTCCCTAGCTTCAACAGCTCCAGTGCTGAGTGTTCTCTAATTACCATGGTTTCCTGCACTGGGCTGTTAAGACCTCCATCACCATGCTGAACCACAGATTTTCCTTTTCTTTGTATTAAATGTCGAACCTGAGAGAGGCATCTTCCACTATTTCTAGGTCTTCTTGTCTTTATTACTTTTTCAACCTTCTAGCCATGAAGAAATGACAGGCTAAAACTTCTATCACCTTTTCTCTTTTATCCTATTTGGTGACAAGGTCAGAGGCTAGTACTGAAGAAGCTGTCTTGCTCTTGATCTAATTTCTCTCTTACACTTTGTCTCTCTCTGGGCCTCTGCTTGAGACATGTTTCTTATCACACACAGCAGTGGCCAGGGTGTTTCTGCAGCCACTTGCTGGTATCTTTGCTTTTGGCATGCCACTCCCAGGGTTTGCAGTTTATTCTAGACCTTCTACTGTTCTCAAAGCATCTCCATGTTCGCAAGGTGGTCCCCACAGGTCAAAGCAAGCATGCCACTCCATACCACTTACAGGTGGATTGCCACCCTGGGATTTGCCCCACCAATCTCATATATCTAGATGGCTTCACCTTAGTTAGGTTATTTCACTATAAACTACACTATCTATGCAATGGCCACTACACCCATCAGCTCTGTGGGGATAGTCCACCATGTCAAAATTTACTTTGCCCACACACTTCCCTCACTGGACTTTGAATTGGTCTTCTTCCCCATATTAGAGACAATACTGTTGTTCCTTCCATATTCATCCTTGGTTTGTTCTGTCCCTGTTCAGGCGCTAATTGCTGCTAAAATTCCTCCTGGGAGGTGATACCTATGTTTAGTCCCTTCTTCCCCTGGTCCTACAACAAACAAAACACAAATTCCCCAACTCAAAGGCAATTTCATGAAAATACTTGGGCTTACTAAGTTACGCCAGTAAATCCACAACTCGGCTTGAATCTTGTGACTTCCCAGCAGTCAGACCAAAAAAGGTGAGGAGCTGAAAAAAGGGCCCACATCTTGGCACCCTCAGCTTATTTGGCTTTAAGCTGCTCTCCCTTTTACATTCAAGGTCAGTGGGCTGATTGGGAGGGGTGTCTGACTTTCCTAGCTCTTTTTCTAGCGAAAGGTAGTCCTGGGTAAATGAACACCACCTGACCTGAGAGGGAGGTTTCATCCACATTTTGTCAATTTGGCTTGTCCCTGGGAGAACTGACTCACTCCACCTTAATTCTTGAGAGACTGATGTCCAAATTAGAATGCCCTTTCCTTCACCTGTATCTTTTAGGCTACTGCCTATGTTTTCTTCTGTCAGTTTCAGCATTTCAGGTTCACACTGAGGCCTTTGATTCATTTGGAACTGACTTTTGTGCAGGGTGATAGATACGGGTCTAATTTGAGTCTTAATGTGGAGATCTGGGTATGCCAGCAACATTTGTTGAAGATGCTGTCTCTCCTCCAGTGTGTGTTCTTGGCACCTTTGTCAGATATTAGGTGGCTGAAAATTGTATACATTCATGTTTGGGCCTTCTGTTTTGTTTCATTGATCTACATGCTTGTTTTTGTATCCATACCGTGCTGTTTTGACTACAGATAAGTAAAAAAGTTTGACATCTGGTATATTAATTCCCTCATCATTGTTCCATGTGTCTAATTTTTCAAACTATTAAAGATTTGAGTGCAGGTTTGGTAATTACCCAGCTTTTAAACCGAGATGAATGATGTAATTTTAGAAATTATGCACCTACAACAGTGGAAATTGAGGTTAAATTTTAGATAGCATGAAATAAGATCAAGAGAGTTTGAGAGCTGAAAACCAATTTAATACCAGTTTCACATGAACAAAGGAAAAAAGGTATATATCTATTGTTCAGATACTATAAAACCTTGAAGATATTGTCTCAGCACATGCACCAAATTAAGAGCATAATTCCCACACTCTCAGAAACTCTCAATAGGTTAACACCTAGAATAAAAGACAACTGTGTGGTATACTTTATTTGAGCAAAATTGTTCAGAATAAGAGAAACGGATATTACTTTTATAGGAAACCGGGAATCCATTGTACTCAAAATGAAGTTGAAATAGTTAGATTCTATTTTTGAAACATGAGTATGATTATTGGTGCATAAAAAATTAGAGCAAGTTTATAAGAACATGCCTTAAATTTTTGAGAAAATGGAAAAAAAATGCATTGTCGTAGTCCCAAGACTGAATTTGTTTGTCTCTGAGACTTTAAATGATTCCTGGGACTATAACTTTCTGTGGATTAGAAACAGACTGCTAGATTTTTAAGAAAGGAAGTTTTCTAATGGCAAACTTATATATAGCTTAGAAATGTAATTTAAAGGAAAATTCCAGCATAAACATAGGGAAGTAAGTAAGAAATCTCAACTTGGGTTGTCAAGGACCTTTTAGCCATTGATGGCTGTTGGGAAGGGGAAAGATAATGTCTTACAGGGTTGGGACTCTTGGTGGGCCCAGTTAATGGATCCACACTTAAAGACCTTTGGAGACAAATAATACTCTATAGACCATATTATATATGTAAGAGAGTTCATTAAATTGGGTTAGGTGCAGTGGGGGAAGATGTAGTGGGGGGAGTGGATCTAAATGCTATCAAACTATATTATATGAACATCTCAAAAATTCATTGTAAAAGAAAGAAATCCTTCTGGATAGTGGAGATGAGTGATTAGTAAGCAGAATATAAGGAAGTTGCTTTAAAGGAAGAGTAGCCAGGGCCTCTTCTAGGTCTAGAGTGATACCTACTCAGCTCAGGGCCCAGTTGATTCCAAAATTATCATGACCTCTTAGAAAGTGCTGTATGTATCTCACACTTGCACTTTCTAAATGAGTAATTTTAATATAGTTGTCCTAACCATGATATATTGGCAATATGTTGCCAAATCACTTACCATACTGAGGATTGATCCTGTGACTTGAAGCAATGCTTGAATGATTAAGTTGGTCTCTTGTAGAGAGGTGTTAAAATATTCTGATATGAGGAAAGAAGCAATATTTGCTAACTAGAAGGTTAGATTGCTTTCAGTATGTATTATTTTGCACTAAAGTTAAATTCCATTTCTTCATGGACCATCATAACCCCCAGCTTATTTGAATTTATATGAACACATGGTTTGTTTTGACCGATGACATGTGACCA
The DNA here is from genome assembly GCA_035773235.1 of Eospalax fontanierii. Taxonomy (NCBI): domain Eukaryota; kingdom Metazoa; phylum Chordata; class Mammalia; order Rodentia; family Spalacidae; genus Eospalax; species Eospalax fontanierii. Next base: position 129,261,843 of record CM069525.1, on the reverse strand, counting down.
AAAACATCACATACCACTTTGAGGGAGGAGAATTTTGAGTCAATTCATACTTCCTTCTGCATTCTGTCTGCCATGACAACTTTTGATATCATGGCTACTCAGTAGTGGCAGTTTCATCAGTTTGAGCATTGGGACTGAGGAAAAGGGGGCTATTTCAGAGCTCCTACATGGCCTGTAAGGAATATTGTGAGTACAAGGAAAAAAAAAAAACAAGCTTTTGTTCTACAGCCTATGAACAGTAAGGAAGTTGTATAGCATAGCTGAGTTTATTGTAAGTGAAAATTATGAAAAATTCAGGTAAGGTTAAAATATTAAGGTACAGATGGCCAGTGAACACATTAATAAAATATAAAACTTATTAGCAGTGTCCAGTAAAGGACATGGAACTTGGGACATATTGTCTATCTAGAATACATTTAAGATAGGCCTAGAATGGGATTTTGTAAATTGGGTGTTTGTTAAAAGTTTCTCTTTAACTAGATGGCAGTCACAAGTTTATAATTAGGTGAAAAATTACATTTAGGTCATATGTAAATTAGATGAGTGTCTCAATTATTGAGTGAAACATACTCACTCTGACATTCAACATTGTCTCTGTCAAGTCTAACTGTTAGTCCTCAAACTTGTTCATTTATCTTTCTGTTCATAGGTGATAGTTCCTCAGTTCCTAAAGGGTATATACCTAAATCTCAGCTACTTAGGGTCTGTAGATCAAATTTTAAACTCTCATGATAAATGTCATCTTTTTTATCCGCAACTTGTGAGTTAAACTGACTATTTGCCCACACTCACATAAATATTTTGTTGGTAGATTACACTAGATGTTCAAAGTTTACCCTTTGCTTTTTTGTTTTATGTCTCACTTCGACTAGTGAAATGTTAGCATATGTAACTTTTATCCCACTCTGCTTGAGGCTTTAAATGGGCTTCTGTAACTTAGCCTTTATGCTATTCCTCTTTCCTACACTTGGATGAGAAAATGAGCTGATCAGAATGGGGCTCAGAATTACACCTGGTGTGGTGAATAGAATAAATCCACTACACTCTAACCACTGAGCAACAGCAGACCCCCACATTTGTGAGTGAGAAGTGATCGGTTGTTATCATAGAATCCTAATGTCCCTTAAGCTTTTCTTTAACCATATCAGACGTTGAAATTGTTCCCATTTAAAAAGGATAATGGAGGGGCACAGAACAGTGAGTGGACTGAAAATTTTGAAATCTGCTTAGGAAACTGCTATGTACCTGACTCATGAGATAGAAATTTTACTTGATTAAACCCAGATTATGCATTTTGAGAGATCTCTGTCATTCATTGGTCCCCATGGCTCATAACTTTCACCTTCTAGGGGGATGTTTCCTATTTATTGTTGTTCCTTAGCCACATCTGAAATGAATGAGCTCTCCCTCTCTCTCCCAGGTAGTCCTAAGGAACAGGCTCCTTTATGGGTTACATGCATGACATTTTAAAAAGTCTGACACTTGATCATGGAAGGGCAGTTGATCTAGGCTGATGTTTAGAGTAACTCATAGCTACTGTAAACCTATGGTTTAGCAGTGTGATCACCTGCATATATGTGATCCAGTATCTGTAATCAAAATTTCTTTTAGACTGTTTCAGGTATCCCTTTTTTTTTTCTTTTTACCTTTTATCTCTCCCAAGTATATTTATTTAAAATGTGGAAAGGCCTCACCCTATCAGAGTGCCTTTGTGAAAATTTACTTGGCATTTGAGTCTTTACAACCTGTTTGAGAACCCTCTCTTGTTTTTCATGTAATACAAGAAAGTAGCAGTTCCAACTCCTAAAGGCCTCATTTCTGGATTCCCTTTTATATTTTCCTTTTTTTCTTAGAAAACAGATGCTTATTTTTAGACCGTATTTTTCATATAGTATCTTCTCAGACAGAACCAATAAAAGTTTGCCTCCAATACCATAAAACGTGAGTAATCACTTTTACTATGATAAACAAACTAAGCCTAACTCACATTTCTGGAGACTCAGAAGCCCACAGATGGTAATGATTTTCCTACTGGCAGAGTCCAAAAGAGACTTCATATGGCTGTCTTTTTTGTGGACTCTTCTCTTCCTTAAAAGGCCATCAGTTTTCAATCATGGGGGTTCGTCCCTGATACCTTGTCTCATCCTAATCGCTCCTCAAAGGCCTGACTATTAAGAATCACAGTCTCAACACTCCATAGTCTGAATCAAATTCACTCACAGCGTAGTACAGGTCTAGCACTTCATTCTCCATCTTTTCTCTGTACCACCATCTGCAGCTTGTGAACTGACACTGTTACCAAATGTTTTGCTGTGGAATTCACTAGATCTCTAGCTAGCCTATTTGTTTGTTTATCCTTTCCATCAGATTTTCTGACCATTAAAGTGATGCATTATCCTTTGTTATTTTTGTTGTGGGATTATCCTACTTCTGGAACCTGTGAATATAGCACTTTCTGATGACATTGGGGGACACACTTTTAAGAAGGTACTATTATAAGGTTGAAAGTTACATAGGCTGTACCTATGACAACTGTATATGTATAATGTATTACATATATATATATATATACACATATATATATGATATATATATCTAGGATTTTATATTTTTTAGCCAGGGTGTCATTATTGGACTCAGACTGTAACTGAGGCTCTTAATTAATCCTTATTTGAAGAAACTGATATCCATGAAGTAAGCTTTGATCGTGTCTGATAATTTTGCTTAAAAACTGAGTACTGAATCACTGCTTAGCTTATGGTTTTATTCGTCAGAGTCAATCAAACAGATTATTGAACACTGACCAGATTAGTAGCTGAGATGTAATGAATCTACTTCCGCCTTGTCAGTTCAGTGAAGCAGCATCCAGGGGGCAAGTACAGATAGTACTCCTGCTTTGTTTCAGTGTAAATACTTAGGCAGGCTGCACGACCTCCTCTGGTTAGAGATGCAAACACAGGACTTGGGGGCAAAGGCTTGCCCAGTGATTTCAGAATTCTCTTCAGGACCAATTTCAAGTACAGTGAAGTATATGATTTTCAAATTAATACAAGACATATCAATACATTTTCAGGTCAAAGAGGCCTATTACACATTACTTAATTTTGAAAGCAGAAACAAGACAATGAAAATGCTTTGTTCTAAGACAGATACTTTTTTTCAGTTTTCATAAAGAGTAGAATTGGAGGACCTTTTCTTCCAATACACTGCAGGCTCTCAGAATTAAGACACTAATTCAAGGTATTCTGCTGCAGAGAAAGAATTCATCATATACCATAAGAGAAAAAGAACTCCAGGTTTGAGTCCTGTGGTTTGGTTTCAGGCAGTTCTGTTTAACTATTCTTTCAGTCCAAGGAAATACATTAAATTATGTATGCTTACTGTGTGCTATGGCGCTCACATAGGTCTGTTTAACCAGAAAACAGAAACATAAGAACAGGTTGAGGAAAAAAAACGAAGAAGGGAAGGTGGTGGAACAGGTAGTGGTGGAGGTGAAGGAGGAAGAGGAAGAGGATGAGGGGAAAAGAAGGGAGGCAGGGAGGTTGAAAGGTAGGGAAGTAGATGGGCTCTCCGATTTCATGGTAAAAGGGTTATACTTGTCAAAGTTTGGAGATTTCCTGATATATAAACTCAGACCTGCAAAACTGTATAAAGGAATTATACTGGGAAGCATTCTCAGAATCAATAAATATTGTGAGAAATGCGAGATTAAGAAGATACACTTACTTGATACAGTGATAATGATGCCTAAAAGAAAATCTCAAAGAAAATTTTGGAACTGTATTATCAAGTGATGTTCTACACTATTATCCTTTAATAGCTTTTGTCTCCATGGGACATTTATTTTAGAGATGAATAGTAAACTTTTACTCTGCTTTGGTTACCAGGCAACAATTTAACTTACCAGTAAACAACCATTTGTGACTGTGTCCTTCCATTTATGGTCAGTTTGACTCAGTTACATTACAAATGGAGAACATGTGATTAGGGGCTAAAGCATCATTGATACCTCATCTGGCCCATATGATTCTACCCACAGGATTTATTCAGATTGGGTCACACAGTAAAGTAAAATTAATCAAAACTTTGAGATATGTTGCAAAGTTATCTTCTTTTTAACTGGGATTAAACTAAAGAATGAGAGTGTGGAACTGTTGTCACTGTGTGCTAACATGCTGCCTTGAAGATCAAAACTAGAAAGACAGAACTAAGAGAATGAGTCACAGTCATCCTGAAACACTGAATCACGCCTCATGCCGTGCTTTAAGCCTGCTGTGATAATATTGCCAATTTGATTAGGATGAGAAATGCCAAGACAAGGAAAACAGAACTCAGGATTTGTTGTGAGGACTTTTAAAGAATTGGTTAGAACATGAAGTCTCTGATTCAATGAATGGTTTAATCTATTGCCTGATTCAAAAATTGAAAAGAATTTTGGGGAGAGTGTGGAACCATGGGAAATGGGCCATAGTTGGAGGAAGTGAGTGACTAAGAGTGTGACTTTGAAAGCTGTATTTTGTTCCTGCCTCCTTTCTGTGACTCCTTTCTGCTTCCTGGCTTTCCTGGAAGCAAGCAGCTCTGCTTGACCAAACTTTTTGCCATGATATACTACTTCATCCCAGTCCCAAAACCAATGAGACCAGACTGAAAAGAATCCTCCCAAACTCTCAAGCTCTGAGTCAAATCCTACTTCTAGGGACAATAAAACTAATTTACTTGTCCCAACCCAGGACTGTGCTGTTACATGAAACCAATAAAATTTTTTGATTATTTGTACTTTTCATACAAAATATCTTAATCATATTTTACCCCCCCCCCCATCCACAAGCTCCATTGCTGGAGAATGCATGCAGTCTGGGTGCAGGGGATTAGGAGGTAGTGGTCAGGGTCTGGGTTAGAAGGCTGGTTCAGAAATCTGAGACAGGAAGAATAGGAATGGGCCTAGGTCCATGTCTTGAAGGGGAACAGAATGGGGAGAGAGATTGGAGCTGGTCAAGGTACAGAGGATTCAAGACACAGTGGGTAGGGTCTGACTAACCAGGGTAGTATGCAGGTCTCTGGAAGGCAGATCTGGAGGGAAGTTTATGGTCAAAGTAGAGATAGGGACAACTTAAGGAGGGTCAAACTAACTGGGCAGAGTAGGTGTCTGCCCTGAAACTGGAGAGGCTAGCTGGTTTAGGTGCAGGGGATCAAGACTCAGTGGATGGGGCCTGGGTTTGGAGACAAGTCCATAGATAGGAGGTAGGATGAGCAGGAAGAGCAGATCTACACACAAGGCTAGAAGTGGGCCAGCAAATGGAGAAAGAATGGAGCTGGTCAGAGTGCAGGGGAATCAAGCTGCAGGGGGAGTAAATGTGTTAGGGGAACTATTAGTCAGCAGGAAAGCCTAATACCTGAAACTGTGGGAAGGGTTAGAGATGGTCCCAAAGCAAGGGAACGGGTGTAGTGGAATTTGGGCTCTTCACCCCCAGTGGCTGGAGGCTGAATCAGGCACACTTGGGCCATCCACATAGGTCCAAGGCCCAAGAAGAGGTGATAGGACAAATTCTTTTTTCCTTAAGGCATCATGAACTTGTTTCCTTTCATTTATGGAAAAACAAATCGCAGGTTATATAGTATAAGCATTATTTTAAACCTAAAATATTTTTGTCACCATACAGTAGATTGTAATGGAAGTCCTGGTTGCATGTGGAAAGTACTGTTTCTTGCTCTCTCCTGCCTCCTCCCTCTTCTGTTCTGCAGTCAGTGCACCCTTGGTTTGTGAAGTACAACAGAATCGGGAGAGATTACTTATTATATCTCTTTGGGAGCTTCATCAGGATCTGTAACCAGATATTTCCTTGGCTTCACTTGTAGCTATCAAATCTTTAATAGAAATGAAATAATTAACAGAAGATTGAATATATAAAGTACTGTTCATTTATGTGAGTTCATGACACTGACACGAATGAATGAAAGTGAACTTGGTGTAACCATGGGAGCGCAGAGGGTATGCCTGCTGGAGATGTATGGAGAAAAGGCAGTGAACTGTGAGGAGAAGCTAAGAGCATGTCAAATGACAGGATAAAGTGAGCAAGGTAGATCATGAGGACTAGAATAACGGTGAAAGAATATTGAAAATACAAGGAGAGCTTGAATATATAGTAATAGGCATTTTGTTATCATTTTTTTATCTGTTGGTTTAGTAATGCAGCACAATCGGTGCATAAGACACTGTGGGCTTGAGATACCAGAGGGTACAGATCAGAGCCTGACAAGCAGTAAGTACTACTAGTATCAGTAGTTGTTTTTAAATCTGAAACATTTTTCTGAAAGTTACATATTTCCATGCATACTATGTAATTGGGTACTTGTGACATCCCTACGAAGGAGTTAGGCTAGATTCAAGGTTGACTTAGTCTTGGCTTGCCTAGCTAGTATGTGAGGCTTTTGAATCTGGTTGATGTTTCCTTCAGGTTTGTGGAAATTTCTCTTGATAAGCTCCCATCTGCTGTCCTTGTGCCACTTATTTACTAAGAAAATCTCTGGACATCAGTCTCATTTTCTCTTCAACACACTTTCTTTGTTATTTAACTAGAACCATCTATTTAATCATGCCATTCTTCTCAAAAACTCTTTGTGATTCTCATTGCCTGCAGAATATAGTCTAAACTGTGGCACAATACTCAAGATCTTCAATATTTGAAGACTCTGGACATCTCCAAATTATTCTTGGCTGACTTTGCATGATGTCTTGCCCCTGCACCCTTAATATTCCATCCGTGAAGGAATATTATCTAGGTCTTCAGCACAACAGACAAAGCTTGAAGTTTTTTTTCTTATGGCTGTAAATGCTGCTCCTGTTCTTCATTGGGAAAAAACATACTACTGACTCAAAACCATCCTAAAATTTTATCTCAGTATTCTAGTTTGCTTTCAGTTACTGTGGCACAACACTCTGGCTACCACCAAATTTGGGAGGAAAGGGTTTATTTGGCTTATGCCTCCCAGGTCACAGTTTATGACTGAGGGAGCCCAAAGTTCGAACTCAGGGCAGGAATCTGGAGGCAGGAGCTGAAGCACAGGCTACGGAGAAATGCTGCTTACTGGCCTGCTCCCCTGGCCCATTCTCAGTCTTTTTACTTATATAATAACAACAGCCTGCCCATGGGTGGTACCACTTACAGTGGGCTGGGCCCTCTCACATCACTTGACAGTCAAGAAAATACCCCACTGACATGGCCACAAGTCAGTCCAACGGAGACAATTCCCAAAATGCCAGGTGTTTCAAGTTATCTAGGCACTCAGGTTGAGGCTATCACACTGCAACATACCTGCTTAGCGTGCATCAGACCCTGGGTTCTATCTCCAGCATCAAAAATATTTTTTATTAACTAGAAGCTTTGCAGGTATGTGTAGACAAGCTTGACTATTGCTTTGAGAGTCCAGTTTTTGCTTGTCCCTTAATCTACCATGTTATAACTCCTGAATATAACTAGGTGTTATTCTACTTTGCTTTGGGGCAATCATTGATGCTTCAATAAACTGAGCTTCTGTAAGGCAGAAGTATTAACTATTTAAGTATGCATTGTATATGCTCTGTATATACTGAATTTGACTTAGTCAGGACTGTCTTCATGATATGTATGACTGTTTTGCTGCTCTTTATATCCTGTGTGACCAGATTCTTTTTGTAGCCAGAAAAGTTAGATTAGGAAAACGAGACTGATCAGAATAAAAGTGGCCTGCTGGCAGGTATCATTGTGTTGGTCTAACAAATTTGTCAGTAGTAAACAATGCCGTGAGAGCTTTACTTAATCTGAAAGAAGAGCCAGTTAGGCTCAGAGGCAGCCTACCGCTCTTTATTTTGTTTGTTTAATATGAGCAACTTTGGTAGACAATCACCTGTACCAACAGAATGGAGAAAGTAGTAAAGCTAAATTTCTTCAAGGGTGCCAGGCTGAATTTCTGGTGAAACTTGGAGAGTATATCTAAATTAGTTTTTTGCAGAAGCGTTACTTGAGTATCAGTGAAGGAGTTCTAGAAAGATCCTACCTGACATCTTGCTCTAACTCGTGTTTTTTAGGACCTTTATGATTGGCATTTTGCATGTCCTTGAAAGGATTAAATGTCAAAGGTGTGGTCCCCAGGTAAAAGATGGAAACTTTTCATAGAAGGAAGTGATATCACAGAGTCACTGAGAGAATGGCCTGGGGGAGATACTGGGAGACTAACCCAACTTGTTTTGGTTTGTTTTCTGACTGCCACAGCATGAGCAGCTTCACTCTGCCTTACACTACTTCCATGATACATTGCCCTATAAAGGCCAGAAATCAACCAAAAGAACCATAGAGTAAGACCTTTGAACTTGTGCCAAAATAAACATTTTTTTCTTAAGTTGATTTCCCCCAGGTATCTTTTCACAGACATGGTACAAGTCCCTAACTGTGTGTATTTTGAGAAAGGAATTGTTAGGTGACTTTGTCACTGTGGGAAAATCATTTATACATTTAGATTTAATTGACTGTGATGTTACCAGGTGATGTAATACTATGGGATCAGCCAAAAATTGTTGACATATCATTTACCAGATTTTGTTTTGCAAGAGGAGTGCCTCTTGCAAAAGCACAGTACATTGAAACTACGCAGAGTGGCTCAGAATCACTGCTCCCAGCCTTGCATGCTGGAATTCCCTTTGCTGAAGTGCCTAGTGCAGTTGATGGAGACCAGTTATGACTATCCCCAGAGATTTATTTGCCAATTTTTGATGGTGTAGGAAATAATCTTTGCCCCAAGACAAAAAAAAGATATAATATTTAATTTCTTTTGGCCAATTTGTACATTTGAATACTCTCTAGTCTCTTAATCTTACTGGGTCTGGCTCAGCATGATTTTGACCAATTTATAGTTTAATTTATATATCATTTGTGGTTACTTTGAACTCAGGGAATCCTCTTCACTGGGCTGCTCTAGTTTTTGTGATCTACTAGAAAATAGAAGCATCTAAAATGTAAGGCCATCCACTAATACTGTCTTTAATGCAACTGACAAAATGGATAATAGAAATTAACATGTAATTATAATGTTTTCCGGGAAAACCCAGCAATCCACAGGAGCTTTCATACTTGTTTCATAACACGAAATCTTTGTCAGGAAAAGCAGGTGGCATGCAGTTTAATACAAGCACATTCCTTCTTAGCAAACATTTTTCCTTCTGCTGGGACTATAATTCAGAGTTCAGTTTAGCCTAACCACACCTAACCCAAGCTGGCATGATGGGTTTTAATCAGAACCTTATTTTTTCCCTAGCTTGTAGAAAATTGGAAGTAAATGTATTTTATTTTGCAACCCTAAGTTATGTTTTAGGATCTTTCTCGGCTTTTATTTACCAGTGTTCCCACTGCCTTGTTCAAGTCTCGGAAAATCACAGTGTAGCAATCTATAAGAAAAAATCCTTCAGGTAAATCATAAAATATAATGATCTGCAGTTCAGGCAAGATGACTCCTCTATCTCTGCTTTTACAGTGAGGATTAGATCTGCTGCATTGAACACTTTTTCGCTTTTCTGTACTATTTTTGGATTTTCTTTATATTTTCACTTAGAAAAACAGAGAGCTGAAGCATCAATCTTATTTTCTTCCTTATATTCATGCCATCTTGTAGAGCATGTCTCTTAGTAGGCTGATGGTCTGGAGGCCTTGCAGAGGGAGTCTGAGTTTCTTGAATTTTGATTTTGAATTTGGAGTCTCTGGATTTACTTTTAGTGTGCAGCATGGTTCTCCACAGCAGCAGTTCCCCTCACAGAAGATTCTGCTGTTCTAAACGGAGTAATGGCATAATTAATGTTTTCCATATCAAAAAAGAATGATAGATGAAAATCTTCAGGTTACTGCGTGACTGACACTAGCTCTTACCTTTTTAGCAACATGACCATTTACATTCCCTTTTTGTATCGCTGCTGTTTTCTAGAAGTGATTAGGGATCCATGCTAATTACTGTACTTGCTAGAGTGTTATGCCAAAATATTTTCTAAAATAGCTGGACCCCTTTTTAAATATTTGGTATCAGGGGTGGAGATCAAGTTCAGTGGTAGATAACATGGATAGCATGTGCAAGACCCTGAGTTTGGTCCCCGGCACTGTAAAAACAACTGATTAATCCTCTAGTGTCTAGATTTGGATATGCCCGTACAGTGGGAAATAGTGTATTTTTTTTCACAACTCTCTTTAGTGACTTTCTGCTCTGTTCATTTCTCTCTTTAGAAATTCTGTTTCACTTTCTGCTTTGGTGTTTTATCCCTGACTCTGAATTGACCGCTATGTGCCTTTATCCTTTTGTGAGCTTCAACTTTATGGGACTGAGTCTGTCTTCAGTTGCCAGTGTTTTGTGCTAGTTTTTGTTGTTGCTGTTGCTCTTAAGAACTGTGGAGAAAATGTGGACAAGTTGCTGAGTGATACAGTTGTCAGGCACTGTTATTAACAGAATAGCTTGTGTTTAATCTGTTCCACTTTTGACCAGTTTATGATGAGGGCTTAGGTAATAGGGTGTTGGTCTGGGAGGCACTACAAATTTCTTTTCATCTTAGCCCCATTATGCGCCTTGTGAGTCACTGTCATGATTTAGGTTTATGTGAGCATGGCTTTTTTTTTGTCCAATATTTTATGCTGTGTTGCATTCTCTATCAAGGTTTTTCCATTACCATTTTATTTTTATTTTCAACTATTCTACAAGCTTTTCATAGAGGATTGCATTAGAAATTTGGCTTTCTTTCTTTTTTCTTTCTTTCTTTCCTATTTGTATTCTTTATCTGAGCACATTTCTTTCTGTGTACTATAAATGTAATAATACTTTGTTGTATTGTTAAGAGAGGGTTACATGAGAATGTATCTCTGAAATGTCTAGCATAAAGATAGAACACATTACCTGAACATTTATCTACTCTTTCCTCTCTGTATTTTTTTTACTACATCAAATTACCATGGAGATACCTTTATAGTTCTACAAAACAGACATTTTATTGGGACAAGAAACTTTTCTTTGATAAGCATTTCTGACATACTAGGGAAATGTGAAATCAAATGTCAAATAAATGATCACATTCCCCGAACTCAGTTTGTGTCACTGCTTTTCAGAGTCACTAGTGGGTCATGCATACTACATTATCAGGTTCTTAAGTGACTTCTTTAAACATGGTAAGCAAACATTAGTGATTACTTACCTTTATTTCTACTTAGCTACTTTTAATTCCTTTTACTCTTCCTGTATACTAGAGTAAATGGCTATCTCTCCTTTCTCTCAAGCAAATACCATCTGTTGTCGCTCTTGCTCTGCCAATAAGACACTTCAGAATTGGACTTCAGTACCTGGGCCATTTATCATCTCTAGTTCACAATAGTTCACAGATTTTGTAAAGTCTGATGGATTTATATTTTTTTTAATTCATCTTTCCTTCAGTGTTAGCTTAACCTTCTGAGGAATCATATTTGCCTTTATTTACCATTGCTCCATCTGCTTGGCTTGAGTATTCTTGTTGGCTCAATTTGTAGCCATATCCACTTCTTCCAAGCCTGCAAAATTGTCCACATTTCTCATTTTGTGGAATCACAGTCCCTTTTTATTGCCCTGAAAAATCCAAATGTATTGCAGTATTCTATACTCTGCAATCAAAAATACACAAAAATATATAACAAATTCTCTGTTGGTCTTACTCCTACCTAGTTCGAGAAAACATACTTCCTCAGAATTTTTAAGATGATTTTACCTCCAACTTGGCAGCATTCTATCTTACGTATTTTTTTTCATGAAGTTACACAGGTTTTACATTACGAAGTGTTGTCTATGTATATTACAGAAGACAATTCTCAGAAAACAAATGTGTGTAATTAATAGGAAAATTGAAAGTAGACTCACTGGGTTAATGAGGGTTTATACTTGCAATCCCAGTACTTGGGAGATAAAGGCAGTGTCATCACAAGTTGTAGGCCAGCCTGGGCTACCTAGATACCTACTCTTCCTTAAAAACAACAAACAAAAACAAGAACATTATAACTGCAAAAAAAATAAACCAAAAATCTTACTGAGCTTTTTGCGAATTTGACACAATATATTCTGTTCCTATTTAGATCCCCTCCTGTATCTCCTCTTCTAACCTCCAGCAAAATTCTGTACTCTAATATATTGTTGGTAAAACTCATTTTGGGAGGCGTGAACAGAATCTAGCCACATCCTCCTCTCTAGGTCCCTAACAACAAAGTGAGGTATAATTTCACCAAACTATAGTTCAGCAAACTAGACTTTATTTGGGCTTACTTAAGAGTAATGGGTGAGCATCCTACTTACAGGAAGGGGGTGGTGAGGGCTCCCCTACTGAGGCTGTACAGAAATTTGAACATCTCCACAGGGACCCTGTGACCTGCTGGCAACTGCCCAAGATAGGGAAGGGGCTAGTCTATCTCTGGCGTCCTTTGTTCAAACCCTTAGTTCTTCCTCAACCTACAACTCAGGCCACTGGTTGGTTGGAAGGCATGACTTATTCTCTCTGCCCTTTGAATAACCTTTCACAGGAGATAAACATACACTGTTTACTCTGGGGGGTATTACTGTCCACCCCTGGAATAGTTTTTATCTTCTGTATGCCTTTTGTGAGCTATTGCTCAGGAAAGCCTTCCAGAAGTTCTTTAGCATGGAATTTGGCTTTTTGTCAATTTTTTCTTTAGGAACTTGGGCGTGACATAAATCTTGCCACATTTGCCTTTGAATAATCCAAGCAGACTTCTTTCTCTGTTTTGTCTTTTTGTATCTCTTTTAGGTTGTTCTGTTCTTTTACAGACATACTTACAAGCTGTTCTAAGTCATTAAATCTGTCAAGGCCTCTCCTACCTTATAAAGATCCTGCTCCACCAAGGAACTCAGCACAGCCACTAAAGCTCCATACCTATCTCGAGGTCCTTGCTCAATCACGTTTTTCTTTAAATCTCTAGTGAACACAGTCCTGTCTGGTCCAGTGAAATGGGCATCATACATTGCTTCCCTCACACCTAGTTCTCTCAGTAGTGCCTTTCCTCCTCCTTTTCTCCTTCAGTCCCTGATATCCGTGGGTACCTCAAATAACATTAACAAAATATCTTTAATGGCTTGTACAAGCCAGTCAATTGGAAACTGATTCTTCCTGTACTGGCTCATGTTATGTAACCTATATATCTCAAGGAGGGATGGATGGTTATATTGATCAGCTTTTCTGCTTCTGCAGCACTTAAACTAATATCCTCTGCTCCCATGTCCCATATCCTTACAAGCCACATGATGAGGCACTCTTTCACTGCTTGTTTGAAAGACTTCCTTTGCTCCAACAGTTCCAGTATCTAGTATTTTCTGATTGCCAAAGTCTCCTGCATTGGGCTGTTGTTAAGGCTTCCATCAGCATATTATAATATATATATATATATATATATATATTATAATATATATATATATCATATATGTATATGATATATATGTGAGAGAGAGAGAGAGACAAACACAGGTTTATTTCTTCAATTACACTGGAGTCTGGTTAACCTAAGGATCTTAACTTTAAACAAGACTAAATCTCCCCTTTCCAGCAGTCATCATTTGCAAGTAGTTCCTCACAGTAGGGTTGAGATTTGTTACCCACTTCCCACTACTATGCTGATATTTTGTCTGACTTTAGCTTACATGGGACTTGCCCATACTGTCACCATTGTAATGAGTTCCTATAAGTAACTGACCATCTAATATGGAAAACTGTTTCCTTGTGAACATCTACTTGGCTCTGTCTCTTAGAATCTTTAGAGGAGGCACAAAGTCTGCATTTTTATAGGTAGTTATATGGCTTCCAAAAGTCAGTATCTCATGAGGATAGTTTTGTACTGTTCTAACAGGTATAAATTTTATTTGAACTTTGGGTCAAATTATATTGTCTTACAGATTTCCTAGGTGAGGCATGATTATATTTCATCCCTTTTAAACAACACGTTTTCTTCCTATATGTTAGTCCTTCAAATTGATGAAGGCATTACTATTTGTCCTGGTCAGATTTTTTTTTCTCTTAGGCCAAACCACTTTATTTCTTCTGTTGTTCTGTCTTCTAGACTCTTCTCTCTCCTAACTACTAACCTTCATCTGTAATCTAGCCTAACACCATTATCTTGAAATGAAACATTAAGAACTAAGCATATGGGCTGGAAATCTGGCTCAACAGTGAATAGCACTGGTTGCTCTTGACAGAGGACCTGGGTTCAATTTCCTGCACCGACATGGTGCATAACATCCATAATTCTAGTTCCGGGGAATCTAGTCCTCTTTGCTGGCATCTCTGGACATTACACAAAATAGGTGTACTTACATATATGCAGGCAAAACACTAATAAACATAAGATAAAAATAATTGAGATATTCTTTTCATATTTTTTGAAGCACGGTCTTTTCTGTAGCCCCATCTGGCCTGGAATTGGCCAGATAGACCAGACTTGGCTCCATCTCACAGAGACCCACCCGTCTCTGCCTCCCAAATGCTGGGATTAAAGGTTTGTGCTGTGATACATATTTTTTTTCAGTGTATATTTTTATTGAAAATTGTGCATATTGTACAATATATCTTAATCTTATTTAGAACCCCTCCCTGATGTGAATTTCTATCCCCCACCAGGTTTCATGCATTCTGTCATGTATGTTAAGGCCTATCGAGTCAAGTTTGTGCACCCAGATGTCCCTCAGTGTAAATTCTTCACTGGGGTCTAGTCAGTCTTATATAGAGTCACTCATTTTTTTGTTTAGAACTGAGCTTATTACTTAAGGCTTGTGCCTCATAGAGTAACCTCCCTTACAAAGAAGCTAGTGGTTTGTCAATCCTCACTAATGATGAAGTTAAGGAATACTTCAGCTCATTTTATTATATTTGGTTGAGATAGTGGGTTCTCATGTAGTTAACTTTCACCATGCTGAATTAACTGCTCTGTCTTTTCAGCCCATTGAGATAATTTTGGATTCTGTATGTTTCATAGGCTTTTATGTGAATTCAAAAGGAGAACCTTCATAACTGGTTTTCACTTTGTGAAACATTTTTGTACTCTTATTTACAACATTATTATATTCTCACAGTATGTTGCCATATGTTACACTTTATTTAACTTGTAAAGTCTTTTTATAAAGATTGCTTACAGACCTTTGGGATTGGGCTCTCTTAAACGCTTTAGTGCTGATGTCTGAAAGTCTGCCTTCGACTTATACACAACCTGCCACTCTATCCAAAATATTTGAATGGAGAGGGAGGAATGTGGCATTCAGAAAGTTAGAAACCAGACCCCTTTTGAATTTTAGCTTTCTCATTCCTTTGGACCACTGGATTACCATCTGTGTGACATTTCATCCCAATAGTGTATTACTGCATACCAGTTGGTGAGAATAGTGAAGAAGCTGGAGATGTGATCAAATAGATGTAGGAGTGGTTGGTCCAAAATACATAGCTTGGTGCTCAGTCTGATATGTAGTGCAATGAATAAGCTCTTGTGTTTTTAGTCATCAGTCCTTCACTACTTCCATAAAACACTTGAGGTTCCTCTTTGTGTTTCCAATACTTAAATCCTGTCTAACACATTTTAGTTTATTCATAATAAATTAATGAGTCTTTAGCTGGTATTATTTTCTCAAAGAATGAAGTAGATATGTGACTCAGCAGGCTGTGACTTTCGGATATGAGACTGAGAATATATCAATGGTGACCCAGAAATAGGTATTTTGGAGTTTGTGGCTTTGGCAGTGTCTCTCCTATGTTAGCTGAACATGGCAGTGAAAGGGAAAAGACTCCAATAATGGCATGGCAGAGATACGCCTGACTTGACATATAGGGAGAGGCACACATGGTTATTTTCTAGAGTGGCAGAGCTTTCATAATGCTATTTGATCTTTTACAATCACTTCTCTAGTTGTTCAGTGGAAAATCTTAAAAGAACTTTCAGTCTCAAACAATGGTTTTCCTTGTTTAAGCTATTCCTGTGCATTTCCTGTGTTACGGTATAACAGAGGGTCACACATTTTAAATAAAATCTTATTATTCACATTCATTCCAGTATTCTTTTCTTTTCCAGAATAAATATTTTATTAATGAGAAATATTTCAGCAAAAAAGACCTGCAATATAAAAAGCTGATGAACAGAAACCTGTAGGTGCGTTTTGACTCCGTTCTTTCGTTTTGGGTGCAATAACCATATCACAGAAGATATCTTTCCAAGGCATAGAATATCAGTGGTATATGTACAGAATCACAATTTTAAAAAGTGGGTTCAAATACACTGTCCTATTTGTCCATTGTGCCTAATCTGTGAATTGATTTCAAAATAGGAAATGCAAGTGGCATGAATCAGACACTTTACAATGTATCTCATGATTTATGGACATCAATCGATGTAATCCTCACAACAGTTCTGAGGAATTAGTACTGTGTTACACTTGGTACTGTGTCCCATGTATTTCAAATGAGGCACAAATACTCAAGTATTTTGTTTAACATCACTCAGATAATGAGAGAGAGCTGAGCTTTGGAACCAGGTTGCACGACTTCAGAATTTACCGGATCTGTTTAGTTTGTGGCCTTTGTGCTGCTGTCATGTCTTTATTAAGACAGCTGAGAGTGTCACTGAAGTGTTCTGGTGACACTGGTTTGGAAGCATGGGCTTGGGAATTCTCATCACGGCTGTGTTTACTGTTGTTATGTATTAAGTTAGGTTTTATTACTGAGCTAAACATTTCAATTTTGGCTCAAATTTCAGAGGTTTTAGCCTATTATAGAGAAGAATGCTTGGTAGAGCAGCCCACATCATAGAATATGGAAGGCAGAAAGAGAAATAGGAAAGGGCCAGGGGCAAGGAGTCCTCCAAAACCACTCCTAGTAATTTACTCCTCCAACTGTGGCTTGCTTCCTAAGATTCTTACCACCTCCTAAAACCATGCCACCAGCTGTGGACCAAACTTTTAATGTGTGAGCCTTTTGGAGGTACTCTTTATATCTGTATCCTAAGTGGAACACACATGAAAATAAGAATTTCATACAATATAATGTGATCATCTTCAACCCTGTCCCCATCTCCATCCCTACTCTAAATTCCCCTTCATGTTATTTTTTATTATTTTTAATAAAGGCCTCTGGAGTCTTAATGTACATTCCCCAAATGCTCTTGGCTATTTGCCCATCACTTCGAGATTGGTCAACATACCAGACATCACACCTTTAATGAAAACTGACTCTCCCTCTCCCAGCAGCTATCAATTGCAATAGATCCTAAGCTCAAGCTGGGGTTTCTGGCTCACCTCCACCATTCATGCTGTTTGAGAATTTTATACAGTGTGTTGTGATCCTATTCAGATCACCTCCAATATCACCCTACTTATCCAGTGACTGTTTAACTGAGTGCATTTATTTTCAAAACACTTCATGCTCAGATCAGTGGAGTCTTGCCTGTATTCGAAGCAGAAGCAAGCCCAACTCCTGTTCTTGTTGCTTTGAACTCCTATGCCGATTCCAATGGTTTATTCGGGTGTCCTGAACAAACATACATTGTGTTACGACTAAAACATCTCCATTCGTTCTTCCCCTGTGAAGGGGTATGTTCATTCCTTATGGTGCTCATCTTTGACCTCCACCCCTACTTGCTTTCCTCACCTAATGATCTTTTCGGTTTTTAGAGGTTTACTGATGCTTTTCTTGTTTTCAGGGAGATTGTTTCATTTTTCTTAATATGACATGTATTAGAATATTTCAACTCTATATTTCAGTAATTTAACCATTCTTTCATAATCAAAAAGGGTTATGCATTGTTAGCACAGTGAAATTACTATCTTAGCCTTGCTTGGGTTGGAATTTACCTGATTCCATCAGTTCTTCTCCTCCTCTCTTTGCGTATATCCTTGTACCTCTGATTCAAAGGTGAGGGATTTCATCCCAAATGGATGGCCTGAGTGAGAAAGGTTCCTCCCAGGGTAGCCACTGAAACATGCTGAAGTCCATTGTAATTGGACACTGTGAAGGTCAGTCGAGCCTCTTAAGTGGAGTATAGCTCCTGTTAGGCAGGTCCTTTGTAAGAAAAGTGATATGTAAAAGATTTAGATCTAGAAACAAAGCTGTAACCATCACACTTTATCTTTTAATGCCAGTTATTTTTTTTTCTTTCTTAGAAAGTCTCTCTCATAGTTTTGGATCATTTTTGTGCTCACAGTGGAAATAAGGTTTAGGAATAGTAGAATACAGTTAGAAATGAATGGTTATCCTTTTGTAATTGTATGTGTTAAGGTGTAGTCCTTGGGAAAGAACTTACATTAGTGTCTGGTAGTCAGCAATCATTGGATAAGAGCCTTCTTTAATTGTTTCAATGTATATTCTTAGTGAATTTTGTGCACTTCATAGAAAACATCTTTTTTTTTCTAAAACGCATTTTTATTGCAACTTGAAGGCAGATCATCCAGCTGAGAGATGTGTGTACTGAAAGGAATAATGAAAAGCAAGACAGCCAATTAATACAAAGTTCCATAATTGGTTAACATGCAGAGACTAAGAGACTGTGGAGTACTCAGCCTTTAAAGGGGCATCTATGTCACAATCCTCCCCCTAAAGCTTAGAGATCTTCTGAGAAGAAGGGGTGAAAAGATCATCACAAAGAAACAGTGTTTTCAAGACACAGGGGACTTGCTCATGTGAATTCACTTACAGCAGCTGTGACAGCATGCAAAAGAGTAGCTCAAACTCAAGCCTCACAAAATTCCAATCTGGAGGTGGGAAGGTGGGCAAGGAGTCCCACCACACATTGAGGAGCAATTGGCACTTGATAGGTGCTGGGATGGGGAGAGTTGGGTTTGTGTGTGTGTGTGTGTGTGTGTATGTATGTATGTGTGTGTGTTTCTTTTTTTTAATTCTTGATTCAGTTTTATACATTTCATAGAATAGTTTGTAAACAAATGTAGACACCCTCCCATGCATGACCTCCCCCCCTCAAACCTCCACTGGCCTTCATGTATGCTGCCATACATGTTAAATCCTATCCAGTCAAGCATTTGTCCTTCAGTGCAAGTTCATTGGCGGGAGTCTAGACAGCGTATCTGGAGATCATAAGTAAGGCATAATCTCCCTCACCCAATCTTAATCAGCCTCCAGTAGTTCTTAGCCTAGGTCCTATCTGCCACCCATTTCTCTTGCTCCACTCTGGGTCCTTGTGTAATTGAGTTGGCATGGTTCCTGTGCTCAATGCCAAAAGCTGACATGTGCAAGATTCCAGCCACATGAAAGCCTCTGTTTCCCTGTGTTCGTGAACCAGCCCCGCCTCTTACAAGATTTACATCCTCTCTTCTACATGCTTCCTGAGTCATGGGTGGGTGAGATTTAGTATTGGAGTCCTATCCTATCCAGGGACACACACTCTGCATTCTCTTAGTCTTTAAAAGTTGGCGAGTGGCGGCCTTCTGTGTGCATCATACTGTTGTATAAGGAAGCTTCACTGGTGAGAGTTGAAGGATACATTAGTTTTATCTCTACCTCCTATTCTGCTATGTTCCATGACCCCCTAAGGTGTAGAGGATAAGCTGTAGATGTATCACCTAGGCCTTGTCATCTTTCAGGCAGATAGTCTCTGTGTCTGACAAGTTGTGAAATTGTGCAGTAGCTTCCATCTGTTGGAAAAAAAAAAGCTATGATGATTAGTGTACTGCATGCTTGTCTGTAAATGTAAGGATCCATATTTAGGATACGGTAAGAAATTTCATTTGTCTAGCGATATGACAAAGATGGCACTTTCTTTAGAATCTATGTTCTATCCCATGTGTATTTGGCCAAGTTTCCGGTGCCACGCAGGAGTTCACTCCTATTGAGATGGCTTTAAGTCCAATTAAATAGCTGTTGATTATCTCCCAGATAGAAGTGCCACTGCTGCTCTAGTGGCAGTGGTATTCTGTGCTGGTTGTTATGGTTACTAGTCTTTAGGGCTGGGTTGGTACATTGATTGATTTTTCTCCCTTAGCAGTTTACATAGTATCCTCTAGAAATCGAGGTAGAATGCTTCCAGGTAAGTTCCTGTTCCATTGCTTCAAGTCCTGTGTCTGCAGCATGTCCTGTCTTTAGCAGTAGGGTCTTATTTTCCCATTCTGTGAGTGTGCGTATGTGGGCTGATGCCTCACCTGCTCCCAGCTGAACAGGCTTTTAACTAGGTTAGAAATCTTAGGTCCCCAGAACTTCATCCTTCCAGGTCTTGCTTACATCAGGTTTCTGGTTTCTTTCCTTTTCCTCCACCTTTTCTTTTTAAGAAAGTGGTTTAAATTCATTGTCTGAGAATTTCTTAGGATGCCTGAAGTGATTGTGATAGCATCCAGAAAACTTACACAAGCTCAAGCCAGGCAGAATCTCAACAAGGGAAGGGAGGAGAGCACACAAATTCCATCCCTAGCTGGGGAGTTGCTAATGTTCAATAGCCACTGAGAGAGGGCATGTCAATTTCCTTAAAGAGCTGGTAGGTCCACCATGCTCCAGGGCAGGTTCCATGTTCCAGAGTATTTGCGTAATACAAATTGGATCCCATGGATTTAAAATGGAAACCATGAATTTTAGGTAAGGAGTTGGAGGACTAAGAACTATTGACTTTTGTTTGTAACCTATCACTTCCCTTCCTGCTTCCTTTAAAAGCTGCCTCCCACCATTCCTTTCCTTTGTTGGATCCTGTTCTGGCCCCTCCTCTGACCTTATTTCCTCCTTTCTCCCTTCACTCCTGTCACCCCTCTCCTTTTCTCTCCTCTACAATTCACACACTTCACCTCTTCCCTCTTTTGCCTCTTATTTCTTCCCTCAATTCCTTTTTCCTCTCCCCGCCCTTTCTTCCCCGTACACTCTGCCCCCTTCTTGCTTCTTCCAGCCCTGTCGTCCTCTGTTTTTTGTTTCCCTCCTGTCCTGAGTTGCCTTCAGTGCTGTGATCCTTTTTCCCTCTCTGCCTCTCTGTCCTTCTTTCCTCCCCTCCATTTTCCTTTGTGCTCACCCACATGTTCCTTCCTTCTCTGTTCTCCTGAAGCCTTCCTGCCTCTTCCCCCTGGCCCCTGCTCCCCTTTCCCCACCCTACAGAACCTTCTCCACCACACTGTCCTTCTCCCCACCTCTTCCTCGGCAGCAAGCTCTCCTCTCTTGCCTGTGTCCTTTCCTCCCTCCTTATCTCTCTCCCATCACTCCACACTCCGCTTTCCCTCTTGCTCCTCTCCTTTTCTTCCCTTCTCCCACTCTCCCTTCCTGCCCACTACTTGCCCCTTCTTTTACTCCCTCACTGTGTGAACCTTCTAGATTCTGGTCTCCGCCCCGTCCTCCAGCTCTGTATCCCCTCCCCTGACTTGACGCCCCTCCACTCCCCCTCTCCTGTCGTCCGGATCCACACTACCCTTCCCTTTTCTCCTTGTATAGCGTCCTATCCCTTCTGTCTCCTCCTCCCCATCCATCGTCACCCTCCCCTCTCCCTCTCCATATATATATATATATATATATATATATATATATATATATATATATTCTTCTCCCTCCCCATTCTCACCAACTTTTTTAGTCTTCCCCTCCACTCCACTCCTCCCCTCCCCTTTCATTTTCCGCCCCTTCCTGTATCCTACCCTCTATCCTACCCTTCCCTGCTTCCATATCCTTTCTTATCCTCTCTCCCTCTTGTTTCCTCTTGCCTCCGCGCTCTTCCTTCCCCTCACTTCCTGTCCTCTTGTCTCTCTTTGAGCATCCTCCAAGCTGTACTCCCCTTCCTTACTATCTCCTCCCATAGCTGATCCTTTAATCTCTATGTGCTCCAGTCCCCTGACTGTGCCTTCTCCTCTTTCCCTTCTCTTTCCTCCACTCCCTTCCCCATAGTTCTGCACAAGCTAGTCCCTCCACTCTTCTTCCTGTCCCTGCTCTCTCCCATCCCCTGCACTCTCTTTTCTCCTTCATCTCCTCTCTTTATTTGTTCTCTTCCTCTATCCCTTTCTCCCCACCTCTCCTTTCTCTTCCCCTTACTCCTAGACTCCAGGCTTCTCTTTCTTCTTCACTCCCCTGACCTCTACTTTCCTTTCCCATTCCCTTCAAACCCCTAATCCCCTAATCTCCTATTTCCCACCACCCCCTGTGAATTCCCTCACTCTTCTCTTCCTCTCCTCATCCTCTGATGTTCCTCAACTACTCTTCAGTTAACCTTGCTTTTTTCCAAGTTTTCAGTTGTTTTTTGTTATTTCATTCAACTGTGTATTTTTGTTCTCTTTACTTTCAATCATGAGTTTATGCCTATCCTCTTTGAGTTCTCTTAATTGTGGTTTGTTAAGTTCTTTGATCATGTTTATAATTGTTCCTTCAAATTCTGCATCATTAGGATCCTCTGGGTAATTCTAAATGTAGTACACTTCTGTATTACTGGTGTTTTGTTCCAGACAAATTCTCTTGGTTTGTTTTATATCATTTGCATTATCAAGCTGTTGTTTAGGTATATCGACATTTCCGTTTCCTCTTGGTTGTGTTTTTGATATGAAATTCCTTTTTGCCTTTGTTTAGTTGAAGTTTGGTTCTTTTTAGATAGTTGACGCAGCTTGGTTGCTTTTCAACATTGAACATTATTAGTTGGCGTATTCTTCAGGTTCTTGTAGGGTTGTAGACAGGTCTGTGGCATGCTGATCGTTCAGGGGTCCCCAGGCAAAGACTAGGTGTGGGCAGCATGTGGATGGTCTAGCAAAGTAGGCAGGGTAGCTTTGGCTCTGAAGCTTGAGAATGCAGCTAGTCTGGGTGCAGGGGATCAGGACAGAATGGGCAGCAAAGTCTAGGTTAAAATCCTCTTTCAGAGATGTGAGTTGGGAAGAGCAATAACAAGCCTTGTCCCAAAGCTAGAAGTACGACAGCATGTGGAGAGAAAACGGAACTTCTCAGCGTACAGGGGAATCAAACGCAGTGGATGGTGTCTACCTTTCCAAGGCAGGTCTGTGGCAAGCAGATCAGGAAGCCAGGGGCTGGTTTGGGGGTTAGAATAGCCTTTGGAGGGTGTCACAAACTAGGAAGTGTATGTGTGGGCCCTGAAGCTGGAGGACACAGCTAATTTATTTGCAAAGGATCAGGATGTGGTGGACAGGGTCTGGACTGAGAGGCTAGCCCAGGGATGTGAGGTGGAAAGAGCAGGATGGGTCTAGGTCCGAGGCTAGAAGGGCCACAGAATGTGGGGAGAGAGTGGAGCTGCTCATGTTGCGAAAGAATCAAGACACAGTGGGTAGCATCCAATTTACCAGGGTATTAGGTCAGTCTGTGGCAGGCAGAGCAGAAAACCACGGACAGGATGGGGGTGAGTATTACAAACTAAGGTGGAGAATTGAACTATCTAGGTGCAAGGATCTGATTTCAGTGGGCAGTGGGTGTATCTGATTTAGGAAGCTAGTCAAGGGAGCTGAGGCAGAAGAGCAAGAGAAGACCTAGGCCCAAGGGTAGGAGGGGCAACTTGGGGAAAGAGACATGAGGTGAGGGAAATCAAGGCATAGTGTGTGGGGTCTGACTTAACCAGGGTAGTAGGCTGATCTATAGCTGGCAAATCAGTAAGGAAGGCAGTACAAGGGTAAGGCCGGGTTGGGAACCAACTTGTGGAGGACCTAACAAACTAAGCTGGAAAATGCAGCTAGTCTCTGTGCAGATGATGAGGATGCTTTAGGTGAGATGTAGGTTAGCAAGCTAGTACAGGGATCTGAGGCAGAAGAACAGGAGTAGACTTCAGACCAAGGCTAGAAGAGTGGTAGAGGGAGTGGAAAGGTGGACCTGCTTAAGGTGCCAGGCAGTTAGGAAGCACAGGGTGGGATCTGACATTTCAGGGCAGTGAGTGAGTCTGTGACAGATCAAGAGACAAGGGCAACGTGCCGTGCCGGCAGGTGAGAACAGCCTGAGGAGAGTGTAACAAACTAAGCTAGAGAATTGAGCTAGTCTGGGTGCAGTGTATCCGCACACAGTGGGTGGGTCTGTGGTAAGAAGCCAGTCCAGACACCTGAGGAAGAGCAAGAGCCACCCTAGATCCAAGACTAGAAGAGGGAAAGAGTGCAGGGTTCGAGTCAGTTTTATTTATTTTTGTTTTTATGTATATGAGTGTATTTGAATCAAACATGTAATGGGAAGAGTAACTTTCTAATGACTAAGAACTGAGTAATTATTTATATTTTATCATTTTTTATCTGTAATTAAACTTAGATCATTCCACGGTTTATTACTAAAAGGCAGTCACTATACAGAGGTTGTGCTAGGTACTACAGAAAAAGAAAACTTGTTCATTTTTATATAAAATGAATTTGTCCTAAATTTTCTTAATAAACGTAACTTTACCAGATTTAGAGAACCTGGGGAAATATATTCAGTATATTAACGTATTAATTACATGCTAATTTTGGAACTACTATTAAATTCCTAGTCTCTTCAAATTAAATTTACTATGCAATTTGGCTTAGAATAAATATTTTCACATGACCATATACATGGAGTGTTTATTCCTTTCAGCAATTATTGTTGGAATACATTATTATTTTCTATTTTTTGCCAAGTGATCTCTTCTGAAATATAGGGAACATAATTGATTCCTGTTTCCTTTCTTCCTGCCTCATTTCCTTAGCTAGCAAACAGTTATCTTTATTTTTCAAATGACTACAGAAAGATAACGATCTTCCTTTTTATAATGAATTTCAGTATTCTGTAAATCCATATCTCACTTCAGGAGAGTTGTCAAGTCATTGAGGGTCACTTCTATTCTTAGAACTGGCTCGTCATCACAAGTTGAAGTGAACTGTTAGCTCATCTGAAGTTTCCAGTCATCTGCTTCAGTTAATGCTATTCCAGCTAGTTCATTTCGCTTTAGGAAACTCCTTGTTTTTTTTTTTTGTTTTTGTTTTGGTTTTTTTTTGTTGTTGTTGTTTTTAAAGCACTCATTGCTTATGTTGATTATTTTAACTTGCAAGGATACCACTTAGGATCTTATTGTAGCTTCCCATATAGAATTCCATATTGATGTCTTTGATTTAAATAAGGAAATAAATATACCTTTCAAAAATATTTAATACAGTATTGATAAGGTTATATCAGTAAGAAACAATGTCGTTAGCAATGAACACTATGATTTTTATTCTTATTAATGTAATTAAACCTCCCTTTAGTTATATAATCATCAATTTTTTTGTCTGTTTTTCTACGGATTATCCAGCTTGCTGAAGATACGTCTGCAAAAATGTATTTTTAGAGAGCTTTAAATCTTATTTCTACTTTGTTGCATTCTGATTTCCCTAGTCTTTGGTGATTGACTGGATGTTTTGGGATAGCTCTCGTTTTTAAACTTTATTTCTCTCTCAGCACTAGTAGTATATAGCTATCCTATTTTTCATAGCTGAGTGGAGAATGATATTCTAGATTTTTGTATTAAAAGTCAGTTATATGGTAGCAAGTTTGTTTATGGTGTTCTCAAACACGATTAATTTTGGTTTACCTTCCCCCACTCCTCGTCTCATCTATTTCTCTGACCTCCATCCCCCTTACATTTTTGGACCTTCAGTATTCCTATTTTCACTTTCATATCATACCACGTTCATTTTATTACCCTCCATACCCATGTCACTTAAGCTTCTTTTTCACCTTTTATGGATTCCTTCCTAGTTTTCTAGTGTCTACACACATTCACTTCCACAATGGTATAATTAGCCTGTATGATTTACTTATAACAGAGAGCACACTCTGTTTGTCTTTCTGAACATTTCTTCTATTTTTTTTTTGGCTAGAGCAACAAAATTAACTTTTAATAGTTTTAGTGTATCAACAATTGAGAGGGTTGTTGACCAATGATGGCTCTAGCAGGGATGGGGTAGCTAGTCTTTGTGTGGCACAGTACATTGACAAGAGCTTTGTCCTTCATCACTGTCTCTGTGCTTCTTTCTTAACTCTTCTAATATACTGTCTGCCAGTACTAGTTTTCCTACAAATACTTTAATTTTACTTTTTTTGTATAGTAGAATAAAATTCCATTGTGTGTATCTACCACATAGTCTCCATCTGTTCTCCACTTGGTGGATATCTAGACTGATTCCATTTCCTAGTTATTGGGAATAGAGGAACAATAAACAGTAAGTAGCAGGATGTGAAGTCTTTTGGTTATACCTAGGAATTGGAATAGTTGCTTCATTTTGTAGTAGAATTTTAACTTTTTGAGAGAACCTCTGCAACAATTTTCAAAATTAAAACTTCTGTGGCAAATGTAGTCTAATTACTGTATAGTATAAATCAGTAATTAAGGTTCACTAAACTCCCGCTGCTTTACTGTCCACACATTTACAATTTTGGTATCCTTCAAAAGATGAATCAGTGAACGATTACCAAAGGAACTAGTTTCTGAAAGTTAAGTAGGTGTGCATATAAAATTATTGGGTCATACATCATATATCAGGGTTGGAGTATTGCAACAATAGTGTCATTATTTTGTTTAACTGTTGTTTACACTTTTCAGTGGTATCCAGAAATGTCACCTCACAAAGACCTGTGACAGTGAATTAGTACAAGATTAAATGACGCAAGATTCCTTTCACTTTTTGCTTTGTAAGTGTAAAACTTGATAAATCCACCTAACGGATTCACAGTCATTGAATACAAAACATGTTGACAGATACAATTTTAACTACTTTAAAAAATATATATATATTTAATTTTTGTGTATTATATATAATATATCTTAATCAAAATCAGATCCCCCATCCCCAATTTGTGACCCCCCCTGTAGCCTGGTTACAGGATTGTATGATTTCTTTCATATATATTAAGGAGTATTGAGCCAACTTTGTGTAGCCAGATGTTCCTTTGTGTGAGTTCATCCACTGGCACATGCTCAGGCTTTCTAACATTGCTCCCTTAAAGAAGACCAACTATCCCTCACCCCATAGTCACATTTTGGGGGGTTTTGTGAGGCAGGATCTCACCTGGTTGGCGTAGAACTTGCTATGTAGACTCGAATGGTCTCAGTCTCACAGAGATTTGCCTATCTCTTCCTCCCAAGTGCTAGGATTGAAAGCATAAGACACCAGTCCTTGCTCCTCCTTCATTTCTTTATAATTCTACTTGTGATGGTGCTAGGAATGGTAAATTAAGGGTGGAGGGAGAGGAGCAGGGTATGGGGAAGAGGAAGAAATACATTTCTTTTACTGTGGTAAAATTAAAGGCATACCTAATATTTGCCATTTATCAAGAAAAGATTCCAAGAACTTAGAGCAGCAAAATTACTACTTCCCATATTCTCATTTTTTTCAGGTTAATTTGTATAGATTCTTCAAAGTCAATGCTATCTGTCAGTCTTCATGTTCAGACAGAGAATTATAAGTACCCAAACAGCTTTGTTTCAGTTAATTTGATTGCACTTTGGAAGAGTAAGATTATTCAGTTTATTTAAATTATAATTCCTCCTCATGAGATGATAATCATGGGAGTCCTCAGAGACTTGTAAATAATAGAAGTTCTTAGTATTTCTCTTGGATGCCCGCCAGAGTTTGTTGATAAGACCCTAATGTTGAAGACACTATAAACCTTCAGCATAAGATACAGAGAAATCAAATTGGTCTGCCCTGCAATCTCCTAGGACATGTAGAACTAGATGGTTTCCTCATTAGTAGACTAATTTTTGAAGTTAGTCTTTTTTGACTATAATGAAGATAGAAATGCCTGTCAGGTTCAATTAAATATTGTCAAAACAAATTTTGTTTGTAGCCCTGAGACATTGCACATCCTATTTAAATCATGATAGTTACAATAGGACCTTAGACGTCCTTGTTAATTTTAGTGTTCATGAGTGAGCCTTAGCCAATGTTAATTTTAACAAGTAGATATGCGTTCTCAAAATATCTTTAGCTCATACCCTAGTACTTGTGTATTAGGTTATGCCATCAAATGCATATGTTTATCTAGCAAGATAGGCTACACCATTTGCAGTTGTGCTTTATCTTGATTTCATTATATGCTCTTATTGATGACAGGTATGAAAAAATACATTTGACTTATATTACTTTTCTTCTGACCACCTTAACCTCTGACATTACTCAGCATGTTTTCTTGAAACAGGGTCTTATTATTTAACTTTAGCTGCCTTAGAATACACTTTTAAGATTAGAATGTCCTACAGTGCACCAAGACCCAGCTATCTCTGCCTCCCAAGTGCTAGGATTAGAGGTGTGTGCCACCAATAGATGTTAGTCATGCTATTTCAGAGCACTCCAGTTTTCTGGTTATACATAAAGGACTTTAAAGAAGTTTACAGTAAATCATTGTTCCTCATAATTCATATGGTTATGGTTTTAAGTCATTAATAACCATCAAGTTTTGCCCTTTATCTGTTCATTTCCTTTGTAAAACTTAGCTAATAATCATAATGTAGCTAATAAATTTTGTTTTATGACCCATATCAAGCTTTTTAGAAAAATAATTCCTGAAGTAGCTTTGCCTGTGTGTAGAGGATTAATTCTAGTTCATTGTGTCTCTTTGGTATATTTCCTAGCACCAGCCCCAGGAAAGTAGTTTTCAAATAGAAATTACTGATGTCATATTTATCTGGTATTTGGTAAATAAAGTTTGCTGCCTGATAAAGTATCAGTGTCTCTAAACCAATTTTCAGACTTAATGCTTCACTAAAGGTACGTAGAGGCTGTTTTGCCCACAGTTGCAGTCTATTATAGTAAAGGAATAGAGAATTAATATCTATAAGGATACGAAAAGCATATGAAGACATCTATAAGAAAATGAATTAGATTTCTGTGTGTCTCTTCCTTGGGAAAATCACATAGAATGTGCTTGATTCTCCCAAGGGGAATTCTTGACAAGATGTTGAAATGTTACCAGTGAGAAAATCCTACCTGGATGTACCATGTCCAGGATTTGATTGGGGTTCAGAGGCATAGAATTCCAGCATGTACACACCTGAACTCATCTACTCAAATATCACACCACCAAAGCAAAACCAGACATGCGTTGTAAATCATTGTTAACTTAAACCCTTCAGTTTTCTAGTATAGAGAAGTCTTCAGGCATGTGAAAACGAATTTTCAGGCAGTAATTCTTAAGGCCTCAGGTAAGCTCCTATTTTTCGTAGATGTCTAGAACATCTATATGTCTATAAAATATATTCCTGTTTATTTTTATCTTTATTTTTCTTTTGATTAAATTTTGTTTTGTAACATTATTCATTGATTAGTGCTGGTGAACAGGAAATACATTTACATTCACATGTTTTGTACAACCTACAACTCACCTGTCAGGAAGGTTTCATGATGCTTCAGATCATCAGACTTATTATTCTGTTTTTATTTTATTATTTATTTCAACCATTTTTATTTATATTTATTTTATGTCTATGAGTGTTAAGCCTGCGTGTATGGAAGTGCATCTGTGCCATGAAGTGTCCATAGAGGATGGAGGAGGGCATAGGACCCCTGGAACTGGAGTTACTGATGATTTTTAGCTGCCAGGTGGGGTGCTGAGAACCAAACCCAGGTCCTCTGCAAGAACAATCAGTGTTTTTATTCACTGAACCTTCAGTTCAGTCCCCATATCTGTTTTGTAAAGGCTTTCAATACATTATCATTTCATTGCACAGGTTAAAAAAATACCAAATAGTGGGCACGGGAATACTGCTAATTTGTTTCTTATTCTGCATACACACATCTCTATTTTGGTTTTAGAAAGGTCGATATTCTGAGATCTGTGCCCTATACTCCTGAATTGAATGACTTTTGTTCTTATAAACCAGTGTCTTCTTCCATTTACTAGCCTCAGGAGAGTTTCAATACATGGATAAATCATTTAATATTTCAATTGTTTCTTTATAGCCTAAGAAATTCCTCATATAACTTATTTCTTACTAGTCAAATCAGGTTTTAAATATGAATCCATCATGTTCCAATCTAATCAGAGAAATTTTTGACTCACACAAAATCTTATTTAGACGGATAACCTTGTTTTAGTATATTGCCTTATAAGTTCAAATATTCTGTTGCAAGATATTTTATTTATTCTTCATGACAGATTAGTATTACTTCCTTTCTGTTTTTGGTTTGTCTTGTGTTTCTCTGTGTGTGCACGCACATCACATCAATAAATCCATTTGAAGTGCCAAGTCTAATGCTCGCCATGTGATCAGTCATTTGTAAAACAATACATATAACCATTGACGTTTAATTATGTATTGAAGATATATTTTATTCTTAGAATTCACATTCCAGTTTTCCGTCCATTTTAAAGTAATACTTTCTGGATTTAAGTGTACTAAAAACATGAAATGGCACATTGTTAGTGAATGCAGCATCAGTAAGATTTTTTTGAAAAATCAACATCATATTGTCAACTCTCAGTGAATGTTACTTTTTATTTTAGTATCCCAATTAGTTTTTTATAATAATTCTTCTTAGAAAAACATGTCTTGCTTGTACCCTGATTTGTTTATATCAAACCTACCTATGGTTTTGTAATTTCTTTGCTGTACTAAATCACTTGAATATTACTTTCTTTAATGATATTGTATGTATTGTTGGATAAGTTCAGAATGAACAAGAGATGAGAGTGATTGATGACACTTGACAAAAGGATACACTGTAAGGATACTTGTATTCTCCAAATAACGTTAATTGAACTATGATTTATTCTGTGAGTAAGTACCTTTTAGGGACAACATGATAGCATTTTGAGTAACATATGCTTAACTTATTTCTTCAGAATTTCCTTCATTTTAGAAATGGACCTCAATAACTGGTGTTGGTGCTCAGTAGTTTGTGAGGGTACTTCAAGTGATAGGATGCTTTGTTCCTTCTCACTCTATTATACCTAGTGGTTGTAAGTGTTAGTGAACCAAGTTATATAACGTTATCTCCATTTTTCTGAGTAATTCTGTTGAAGAACTCCTCATTCCATATAATTAAACTCAATGACCTACTAAACAGACCTTTGCTTACACGACCATAGACATGTTTCCTTCTACCTTCCTCTAGAATTTTCCGAGTCATTTTTAGCAAGATCTCTGCCTCATTTGAGTTAAAGAAAGACATTTTAGGGATGACTACCTTGGATACTCATATATGAAATTCACAAAAAATTAAATTAAAAGTAAGAAAGACATTTTACTCATTGTATAGAATTATGGCTGATGCAAATAATTACTGAATTTAGTATCTTCTACACAGGAATTAGAACTTTCTACTTTAGACATGCTATGCTATGTTGTAACATCAGATTCCTGGCTTTTTGTTGCATTTAAGGATCCTAATGTGTCTTCATGTGTTTCGTATGACTCTTCATGACAAGTCTATGAGATAGAAGAGCTTCAGTGATGCGGGATAGCTCTGAGTATGAGGTAATCTACATGAAAACTGCAAGTGCGTTGTAAGTAAACAATTCAGAAATATAAATCCTGTTTCTCTTATTTCTAGTTATTTTGCATAAATTATAATACATGGCAAAGAAGAAATTAAATACTTAGTGGTTTTATACTACCTGTAAATCAATCTATAGCACTTCTTCTTTCATATAAGTTAAAAATACAAAATACATAAAAGTAGGGATAGTAAAAGGATAGTAACAGATTTAAACACTTGAAGTACTGTACTAGTAGAGGGGGTTTTTACCCAGTATCTTCACTCATAGTTTTTATAATCCCTGTAACAGTCTCAGAAAATGGGAGTATTTCTTCTGTTTGTATAGTCTGTTATTATTGCTTTGAGGAAGAAAGGAAATGATTGTTTCGCATAATTATGTCAAGCTTTGTAAAGGGATTATAGGTGAAATGTCACCTGCTGTCTAGCATGCTTTCTATTGATCCAATCGCTGT
The DNA here is from genome assembly GCA_035773235.1 of Eospalax fontanierii. NCBI lineage: Eukaryota > Metazoa > Chordata > Mammalia > Rodentia > Spalacidae > Eospalax > Eospalax fontanierii. Next base: position 129,230,005 of record CM069525.1, on the reverse strand, counting down.
GACAAAACATTTTGAACAATACTAACTTGGGGTGGAAATGTTTTATTTAGCTTAAATCTCCCAGATCACAGATCATCACTTAGGGAGCCCAATGTAGGAACTCAGGGCTGGAACCTAGAGGTACGAGCTGAAGCATAGGCCATGAAAGAGTGCTACTTACTGGTCTACTCCCTTGGCCTGTGCTCAGCCTGCTTTCTAACACAATACAGCACAAATTGCCTGGGGTGATAAGGTCTACAGTGGGCCCACATCTCTCAACAGTCAAGAAAATAGCCCACAGGCCAGTTTATTGGCAGCAACTCTCCAACTGAGGCACTCTCAATCCAGGTTTCTGTTTCTTATTACTTCCTCTCCCTTACTAATTTGGGGATTGGATGGCTCTTCATTTTCTTAGGACCTTACAGGTGGATTTGATGAGCTCTTTCTGATTTTATTTTTTTTTTGTTTCAGACAAGAATTGCTAAATGCTTCCCTCTACATTCTAAGTGTATCCAAAATATTTTGATATGGGATTGTCTTCAAATAATTTTAATTCTGGTCTTTTTTTTCCAAAACCAAGTTTATTAATTTGCATCTACTTTGTATGGATTTTTCTTTTTGCTATTGATTTTATTTTTGGTACATTGTGACAATGAAAACCACTGAATGTGATTTTAACTTTTAAAATAACCTTTTATTCTTTGAGATTTCATATAATGTATTTGACCATAGTCAGGCATCTTTCCTGATCTCCTCTCAGATTCTACCCCAAATCCTTACTCTCCTTGCTTCAAGGCATCTATCATTTTATGACTCATCAAAGCTATTTTGTGTTCCCCAAATGATTTGGGATGTGGGTCCATCTCATGGAGCCTGGTAAACCTACTTAGCATACATCCTTAAAGAAAACTGACTCTCCCTCTCCCAGAAGTTATCATTGGCCTGTAACTTCTTGCTGATCTCTACCTGCCATGCTGGGTTTTTGAGCGTCTTGGGCTTTTGTAAGTTTTGTGCATGCTGTCACACCTACAGTTTCTCCGAAATCAGAAGAGCACTTCAGATACCCTAGAACTTGAGTTATAGATAGTTCCCGACCACCACGTGGGTGCTGGTGTAGCCTGGTTCTTCTGCAAGAGCAGCCAGTGCTCTTAACCATTGAGACATCTCTCCTGTTCCTTTTTATGCATTATGAACAAATTAGGTAAGGATAGAAGTATCTGGTTTTGTATTGTGGTGAAAGCTAAAAATTTGATATGGTCTGAAGTTCAGGAAGTCTTTGAGTGTATTCATCAAGGCTTTAACACATCAATGCCCTGTGAAGTGTCTGGTGTGCAGTGTTCTACTCAGACTGGAGTCAAAACACATGCAATATGTGTAAGGCAGCATTCTGAATAGATCAAGACTCATACTCATCATTTGTGGCTGTTACCCTTACAAGGTGGTATAGTTGCAGAAACTCTCTGCATGCCTTGTCCTATCTCAATCTAGTTGCAGCATTTTGAGGAAGCAACATCTTGATTTCCAGTGTAGCTGTTCCAGTTTTCATTCCTACCATCAATGAATAAGTGCTTAATTTCTGGAAATCTTTGCCACAGCTTTTCATTTGTTTGCTTTTTGTTTTGTAGCAACTGTAATTGTGGTAAGATTTTCCTAATTTTAGTGAGGTTTGAGTGACTGAAGTAGTCAATTTACCTTAAGATGATGTCAGCTCTTCAGCAGCTCAGGAACATAAGGTTTACAGTAACAACAGACAAAGGAAACAGAGTTCTTTTCTCACTGAATGAAAAATGAACACAAGCCTTTCTTTCTGGTAGTGAAAATCAGCAAAAATGAAAATGAGAACAGGCTATAGCATGCAGGCATAAGAGGTAACTTGAAGCAGAGTGGAACTGACATTAACGGAGACTTAGAAAAAGGTAAATCCAGGGTTTCATGTATCATGCTGTAATGGGAGGAGTGAAGAAAATGGTATGCGATGGTGGTGCTGGATGATGCAACACCTCTACAACTCATTTTATAACTCACAGAAATGCTAGGCACTTGGACTGTGTATAAGTGGGATATTTCTTGACAATCCTAATGAGAATGAGTGTGGTGATTACTAGGTGGTGAAGGCTGTATAAATTCGAGGACTCTTGGTGATACATTCCTTTACCCCAACAATGGCGCACCCATCAGTACATAAGATGCTCAAAGTGACTGTGGTGTTTTAATTTTAATATCAACATCACAGGTTAGTGAAGAAAGAACAGATGAACAGTAAGATCCAATTAAAGAAAATAGAGCAAGTCTTTTCATCTTGGGTGTATAAATTACGTGAAGTACATTGGCTATCTTTACAGATTTACAAATAGAAGAAAAAATGTTTTCTGGCCACTATAGGATAGTTACATGAGCCAACAGTGCTTAGGATAGCATGCAGAAGACTTTACAAAACCAGACAAGAAAGGGGTCTAGCAGATCGAGGGATGGGCATAGGAAGTCACAGCCCTAGGTGAAAATCTATTGGTAACTAATGGATGCTTGAAGGAAAGCAAGTTTTCTATACTGGTGTGACACCTGGTTGGTTGACCAGAGTCCAGGGCATGGACCCACAAGTAGGGGCACTAGAAACACAGCAGCCTAGGATAATAATGGAAGATGTGAAATCTGAGGGGATAGTGTGGAGGGGGTGGAGAGAGGGTAGGGTTCTGAATGTGATCAAAATAACATTGTATGAAAATCTGGAATCACTCACACTAAGTCATGGTAAAGGACAAACTTCGTTCCTTTTTATGAGTTATGAAAAAATTAGGTCAGATGAAAGTATCCTATTTTATTAGTGTTGTGATAAAAACTAAAAGATATGTTGGGGTCTGAGGTGCAGAAATTCTGTGAGTGTATTATCTAGTCACATTCAACACATGGTAAAATTGAAAAAGGAGTTCATGAAGACTTTATCTGCATCAATTGCCAATAAAGTATCTGGTGTGCTGTGTTCTACCCAGATTGGTGTCCACATGTGAACTGAATGTGTAAGGCCCCATTCTGAGTAGATTAAGGCCCATAATATTCTGTATTTTGTGGCTATTAGACTGTTAGGGCTGTATAGGTGCAGAAACTCTTTATATGCCTCATTGAATCTCAGCTTGACAATTTTTATTTAATTACTATACAAGGTATTTGATATTTGGGAACTTTCAAATGGATTATGTTTTAGTAGATTTGCATTTCTTCCCATGACCTACACTATTGTGAAACTTTTGATACTGCATTCTAAGTTCCTCTCAGTCTCCTGTCCTCTTTTACGTCCCATGTGTCATTTTTCCCACCTGTACTCTTCATTATTTCATATTAATTTGTCTTGATTTCTCTTTTCTTAGTTTATTAGAATTTACCCACATTGGCACTCTACCTCCCACATGTATTCAAAACTCATGTTTCATTAAGGTTTCATTTGTTGAAACATCACCTCATGGAGTCCTAAATACAGAGAAAATCAAAAGTGGAACAGGTTATGATTTTCAGTTGGAGGAAAAAAAATAAAATGAATAAAAACATATCCATTTGGCTTTGGCTGTCATCAAATACATAGTGAGTGGATAAGAGCACCCAAATGGAGTGCCTTATACCCCTTTAGAAAGTTTAAGCTGCACTATATTCTATTTATTTTTGCTGTGTCAAAATGCTGATAGACGTATGCTTGAAGTTGCCCTTGAGTTGTATTCTCTGCTATAGACTGAGATAAATATATTTGTTAATTTTGTCAGCTCATAAACATGAGCGCATGGACATTGAGATTAATTTTCATCCTTCAGGAATAAAATGGGCAGAGATTGGAGAGATGGTTCAGCAGTTAAGAGCACTGGTCGCTCTTTCAAAGCACACAGCTTTGATTGCCAGCACTGGTATGGCAGCTAACAACCATACATAACTAATGTTCAGGGGATCGGGTGCTCTCTTTGGTCTGCTGTAGGCATTGTGTGATTTGGGTTTACTCACATGCAGGCCAAACTTATAGACATAAAATAAAAATAAAATTTAAGAAATGAGCAAACACGAATCCTCAAGACCCAAGCTGTCACGCAGAAGAGCATAGAGAGAGAGAAGGAGGTAGAAAGCAAGGCCAAGAGCATTGCAGTTAGCACTACCTAGGCTTACAACATAAATTCAAGATTCTGATATAATTTATTAGAATGAAACCTTCACAGGCCTGTGGCCACAGCTCAGGGAAGCATCACTACATTCAATACACTCTGGGCGCTCCTCATCAGATAGTTTTATGCTATTTGTTACTGCCTTTTTCAGGTCCTCTCTGGGGAAACTGAGATTCGTGAATTGCAGTTTTCCTTGTGGTCAATGAAGGCGCCCTGTATATCATGTTTTCAGAAGCCAGAAGGGACTTGCCAGGCACTTGTAAATGAGGCACCTTCAACATCATTTAAGAAGCATATTTTTAGTCAAAAACTCCCATTAGTGTATCAAAAAAACAAAATATCAACATGGCAATCCCTAATACATGAAAACATGGCAGGTTTTATTTTTATACTTTACTGTATAGTCATTCACCTAAAGGGAACACAAATGAGATCTTTTGTGAAAGAAACACATGTGGGGAGACACTGAGGTAGTTATTTTAACTGTCTGTAGAATGAATTTCCTGAGGGTGCTGGTATCATTCTTTACTGGGGATGTGATAAAATCTCAAGGATATGATGGAACATGCTGGGGCAGCATATCCATATTAAGGTCGCTGAATATAGCAGTTTCCTCATATTGGTGTAGCAAAGATAAATTTAATGTTGACAAGACTTCTCTGGGTAGAGGAAGGCTCACCCATGCAAGAATTCTGCTGATAATGGTCATTTGATTATAGCTATAAACACATGGGAGATATTTGAGATATTTTCTCTCTGGTCTGAGGATGCATTGTAATCACCTTGACACCAGCTGTCCTCAAGGTGGATTGACTAGTAAACTGTTATCTTTGAAATATAGAGGTTAGAAATCAAAAGTTGAAGGAAAATAAGGCACATTATAATAAACATTGAAAATAGCAATCAGCTTATTGTCTTGGTGCAGAAAAGTGGCTGAGAAGAAATGCTCTTCGGAGCATGTATCATGGATAGTGAGATAATTATTCTTAAGACGTTTGGTTTATATAGGTTAGGGTGAAAAATCTATTTAGCATTGATGTTGTGATGATGTCTGAATGGGTGAGATGTGAGGGATCTAGAAAAATCTGAATGGTGTTTTCATTCTTGGATATTTGCCAGTCAAGTAAATACATTTGAGTATCATCTCTATGGGCAGAATAAGGCTCATTTTGTATTCAGATCAATATAATTCAATCAAATTGTATTTTTAATTTGATGTGATCTCTTGGTGATGGCAGTAATACATTTGTAGTTAACCTTTGACTGGTCATCTTTGCACTTGTTTGTGTTTATATCTATATGTGTATTTGTGTATGTGTGTGTAGGCAGGCGTGCTTTTGATAAAACTAGAACTCATATTTTCAAAAGCTAATTTATATCCCCTTATCTTTCTAGAAATATTTAGTTTTTAGAACATAAAGTTGGGGGACATTAACTTTCTCTATGATAAGAAAGATTAAATTGAGTACAAGAATTTCCATTTCAGTTTTATAGATATCCATGTAAACATAGGGCATGTCAGTCAATCTATAGGGAGTATACAAGTTGAACTACACTGTGGTATGTTTTCCTAGGATTTATGAGTAGAGCTGAGTGTGAAAATTGCAAACTATAAGTGGAATAGTTAGGAATTCTCAAGAAATATGAATTAAACTTAGACAGCAATTGAAATTTTCTTGTCCAGTTTTGGTCTCATATTAGTGTACAAGAATCCAGTTATATGACCTTTCCCCCTTTGTATGTGGTAAGACTCACTGCCTTCCTCAGTGTATTGAGATCTAGATAATGTTTGTGTTTCTTCTTTTACATATGGGGGAACATATTTGATGTTTACAGGTCTGTTCTTCCTTAAATGATTTCAATATCACATCCTCATACCATTAGCTCCAAAATGGAAGTAAACAAAATTATGTGAGACATTAAGTTCAAGTATTTTGGTCCTGAGATTTATCCAGGTAATGATGATTCTGTCAAAGAGCTAGAAATAGTCATGATACTTGAAGCTCATTCATTTTAAGTATAATTCCCTAAGACTCATGAAAAACAAATTCAGAGTATTATGTCGTGCTATACATAATGGGAAGAGTGATGAAATCTGAAAGGAATGATAGAACCTGCATGGTCAGGACCTCCACGTTTAGTATATTGTGTCTACTACCCTACTAATATTGCTTAGAAATGTTTTTTGATGCCAGGAGCATCTTTTCAAAAGTATACATTCTAAGAAACAGCTCCAACTGCTCATTTTTAACATCTCAACCTAGAGATTAAATTAGAAAAAGAATAGACATTAACATGTTTTTGTTACTAGAAAGAAAAATGTGAATATGCTTCTGTGTCTTAGAACGCCAATCATTTACTCTAAAAAGAATGAGGATCTTACATGTGACAAATTGAAATGTTTGGAAAATAGATTATCTGCTTCCTAGGATTTATGAATAAATTAGGTGAAAACATGGATTTTTTTTGTCTCATTCATGGTAGCTAAACAGCTTGGTGAAATTATGGACGGATCAGATCTACAAGCAACATCTTGTGAGAAGTCCTGTATCTAGATTGGTGCCATTCACATGAAATATCTTTGTGGTACTCTTCTAGGTAGAGGAAGGCTCACCAAGTTCTTCATTTGTTGTTTCTTCTGAAGAATGAGAAGACTGTAGCTGTCATTTCCTTGACATGCTTTCCTTCTGTTAGGTGGATAGGAGATGCCTCCAGGAACTAAGGTTATTTTAGAAAAAAATTAAATATCCCTTCTTCAGGTAGCAAATATAAAATTATAAAGAATGTAAAGACTGAGATTAAGTAACATCTTAATTAAACATAACTAAATAGTGATTCATGGACAACATGCAGGTAAAGAGAATTAGGCTGAGAACATGTTTGGAGACAGGCAAGGTGAAGGACAATATAGTTGGTATTTCAGGAGATTTAGGAATAAATTCAGTTTTGGCACAGGTATTAAATCATTGGTAGAGATGATGAAATCTTTAGGATACAATAGTGCCAGTGAAGACAATACTGCACACTCAGTATGCTGTGTCCTCTTCCCTTGTCCAGTCGTTGATGTAACTGGCTCCTCGGTGTAGAATATGGCTCACTCAGGAGGACAGTATCTGCGCAGTGCAGTATACCTACAAGCACCCTGCATGTTTGCTCTCTAATCTTGAGAGTGCCCTGTTGGGACTTGTAATTCAGACTTCATTATAATCATTTCAGTGCAATATTGTCAAAAGGGAAAATTGAAGAAAACGAAAGAAAAAAATAGTTAAACAGAAAAGTGAATTGAGGTATTTCCTAAAAACAAAGTGTAAAGGAGCATGTAATTCTCCTCATGGTAACACTTATTCTTGAATAAGTTATATTAAGGAATAAATGTCATGGTTTTTTAGAGGTATTATAAGATCTGACAGGTGTGCTGGGGACTTGTATGGAGGCACCCCATCATTAAGGATTTTGGTGCAGTGGTCTGCTCAGCGTGGTGGTAGTGAGATGAAGAAAAGTTTGATCAATGCCTTCCTGAGTAGAGTGAAGCACAGCAGTTTCTTCATTTCAAGTGGTGGCTGGATGGAGATGTGATATAGTTGCAAATAACTTGGAAGTGCCTTCCCCAACCTCAGAAGGGTTTTCCCTGTGGCCACTCTCCTTTTTTTCTTCTGTTAATTTAATTTAAACATATATTATACAACGTATTAGATAACATTTTATATTGTGTGTATGAGTGTATTCCCTGAATGTATGTAAGTCCACCCATGCTGTGCACTGCCCATAGAGGAGGGTGTCAGATCCCCTGGAACTGGAGTTACAGAAGGTTATTAGCTGCCATGTGGGTGCTCGGAATCAAACCTGGGCCCTCTGAAAGAGTAACCAGTACTCTTAACCACTGAGACAACTCTCCAGCCTGTAATCTCCTCTCTTTATATTCTCTATCACCACCAACTTTTCCTCTTTCATGTCTGTTATGTCCTGTTGTCTGTATCCATTTTTCTTCATCAGTTATTTTTACCCTCTCTTTTTTTTTTCCGTTCCGTTTTGGTTTGCATTTCATCTGTGCATTCTTTAGGAAGGTAGGGTAGAGGAGAAGGGTCTCAAAACAGTGTAGGCTATTGCAAAGGATCATGAGTACCAGCCCAAACCTAATGGTAAGATCTTAGTTTTGAAAACATGTACTTCACACATTGGATACAAAACAAAATCAAAGTGGAACTTTGGTGGAAGCTTCCTCCATTCTGCCTTGCTTTCATGTGCCAGAAAGTGCTGTGCAAGGCACTGAGGGAGAAAATTTGCATATGTTCTTTGAATGTGTGGTAGATTTGCAATGCACACTCTACTCCATATAATTTTCTTCTATCATATAAGTGAGGGTTTCACCAAATGTAATTTCTGCAATGGTAACCATTTTGGAAAGTTTCACATTCATTGAAGATATGTCCCCTTATTCCAAGAGAGTACTGTCAGACACATTTTTTTGGTCTTTTTGAGACAAGATCACCCTGTAGCCTCCACTGGCTTGGTACTCACTGTGCAGACCAGGCTGGCTTTGAATTCACAGAGATCCATGTGCCTCTGGGATTAAAGGTATGTTCCACCACATGCAGCCGTCAGATACCTTTTAACTAAAGGCCTTCTGAAAATGGCTTCACCAGAGAAACAGTAAGGCATGACTGACAGTGTTAAGAGACATCCTAGTACAAATAGAGCGATCAATGCAAACTTTTCATGACAGCATCAATTTTCCACAGAAAAATAAGATACTTATTTTCTACACTGAAATAGTTATTCTGGAAAGACTAAAATTGGTTATCCTCTAGGACACAGAAGTGAATTATGTCAGAATATAGATATCATTCTTTATTAGAACTTTGATTACAACTGGAAATAAGTTCATTAAGCCTCTCACTATATCAGCTCTTGATCGAGTGTCTAGTGTGCCGTGTTCTATTCAGACTGGTGTCCACACGTGAAATACTTGTGTAAGGCCCCCTTCTGAGTAGATTAAGGCACATCATATTCCTCACTTCATGACCATTAGACTCTCAAGGTGGTCTCGGTACAGAACTTGTTTCCATGTTTGATATTTTGATATGTTCTCCTTCCCCTTCCTGTGTACCACCGCCCCGCAACACTTGATTCCACATTCTGACTTGATCCCAGTCTCTTGTCCTCTTTAATATCCTCTATGTCATTTTACCCACCCTTGTCCTTTATCATTTATTTTTATCACCTTCTGTTTCGGTTTTGTTTATAAAACTTTATTAATTAAAAAAGTAAATACATTTCATTGGTTCATTGTGGTTTTCATACAGAACGTCTCAATAATCTTAATCTTTGTTACACCCCTCTCTGCACTGGCACCCCCCAACTGGAATCCATACATTATTTCATCTGTGTTAAGGTCTATTGTACCAATTTAGTGTCCCCAGGTGACCTCAGTGCAGGTTCATCCACTGGACCTCCCTAGAGTCTCTCACTTTAAGAAGACTAGTTCATCCTCACCCAACATCAGTAAATTGAAATTAAGTCATATTTTAATATAAAAACCAAAAATGTCAATTACAGTTTTGTCTTTATATTGACTTATTCAGTGAGTGAGAAGTCAAGTGAATTGTCTTGATCAATGTGTAAATTAGGTCAGAGTAGATCATGAATTTTTTGTTGCATTTATTTATTTATTGTGTGATGTGTTTCTGGAAATTCAAGTGTACACATGCCTACATAGGGCATAACTAGCATGTGGAGGTCATAAAACAATTTGCTGGAGTCAGTTTCAGTTCTCTTTCTAACATGTGTGTTCTGGAATTGTATGTAAGTTCAGTAGGCTTCGTGAAAAGTACTCTTTAACTGTGAACTATCTCTTGGACCTTCATGAATTTTTAATGCTCAGATAAAAGAGATTGCATAATAGATGCTTACATCTTATGACAATTCATACCCATCAATGTGTTGTGTGTCGTGCTCTGCTCAGATTGGTGCCACTCATGTATATAAATATGTATGGCACTTCTCTGTGTAGAATAAGGCTCACCATGTTCCCAATTTAATATGATCTCTAGATGGTGATTGTAGTATATATGCAGTTATCATTGGCAAATCTTCTATAATGTTTTTGTGCATTTAATGCATGTAGGACTTGTATTTTCCTAAGGTGATTTTTATTTTTCTCGCTTCTTCTTATGAATGCTTAAGAGTTGTCAGAACCCAAAGATAGGGAGATCAACTTTGTGCTTGATAACATTTTATGTTCATAATCATTTGGGTAATCCAAGGGCAGGTCAGAATGTCCACAGTAGTTTGCAAGGTAAAGGGCAGGCTGAGCCTGTTGGCACAGGACTTTAGTTCCAACTACTTGTGACCCTATGATAAGAGCATTACTTTTCAAGACTTGCCTGGCCCACAAAGCAATTTCAATGACAAACTTGGCAAGTTATGGAGAGCATATTTAGCTCCTGGAGACCTACTGGGCTACAGAGATAGGCCAGTATGTTGAAGATCTTCCCAACATGTGTCAGGCCCTAGGGAATTTCACCCATATCAAAAACATTTACATTAATTAGTGAATTAGCCAAAGAAGATGGAGGACAATGTAACTGTTTGTGTATGACCTTTGAAGAAACCACATCATGTATAAAATGAAACAGAATTCAGAGTAAAGTACTTGGCCTGAGAGAAATTCAGTTGGAAGTTACCCCACTTGGATCACTGAGGATGCATGATTCACATTTTTAATACTGAGATTAAAGGTGAATATGCGGTAGACACTGAAGTCCAGAAAACTTATATTACAAGTTTTGTGTGCTGTGCTCGACTCAAATTAGTGCCACTCAGATTCCTAAATATGCATGGCACTTCTTTGAGTAGAAAAAGGCTCATCATGTCCCCAATTTTAAGTGACCCTTGCATGATGACGGTGTTGAAGAGACGTCTGGATGATGTTGCTGGTATATGTACAGTTACCCCTGATAGATATTCTCTGGTCCTCTTGTACATTTGATGTGTCTACAACCAATGTATTCTTAAGGTGAATTCCGTTGTTAAATCTTCCTTTTATAAACACTTAAAGGTATGAGAACATAAAGCTGGGGGAGACTAACTTCCTGAATAATAGGAAAAAAAATGTTTACAATACTATCCATTTGGTTTTTACATAGTTCAAGTAAACAGGAAACTGGTCAGAGCACCTAGAGTGAAATACAAGATTCATGGGCAGGTTGGCACTGATGGTTCATGGCTATACTCCCAAGTGTTTTGGACCCATTGCAACATTATCTCATTTTCAGTTCCTACCTGTTCTAGGAAGTAAGTTCTAAGACATCCTTAGCAACTTATGAAGACGATGTAAAATGAAAAGGTGAATCAAAGACTGAGAATGTGACAGAATCAATACGTTTACTTCGAATGTGTGAGAACCAGTGTTTAAAACCTCCATGGGAAAAATAATTTGCTAGTTAACAGAAAAAGTTGAATGACTGTATTTGGATCCCTCTGTGACATATGATTTAATGAGTTTTGCCATGGCATGAAATTGAAGTTAGGTGAAATGACTGTGTCTGCAAGAAATGAAAAGTGAAGTATCATGATAAGTTACCATTAAGTAACTATCAGTAGAATTAGTGATGGTGAAAATCTTGTGCACTATTAAAACTAAAATGAAGAGAATGTATAATAGAGATTTAGGTTTCATAGTCTATACTAAGTGTGTTCTGTGCTGGGATTGACTTAGATTCATGTGTCTTTTTATTTTGTGAATACACACACACACATATATGAATTTTTCTATATTTCATACATTAAAACTTAATCATAGTTAGCCTCGTCTTCTTTATCTGAACCCCTCACCCCCGATTCTACCTGCAAGACAGGATGAATTTTGTTTTCTGTGTTAAGACATAGCTAGTCAAGTTTGTCTATCCAGATAGACCTCAGTGTGAGTTCATCCCATGGATCCTAGTCAGGCTGTCTAACACATTACTCCCTTAAAATTCGATTCTGCTTCACCCAGCAGTAATCAGCTGCCAATAGTCATCTCCCAAAGTTGTAGCGTCCTGCCCATTCCTCAAGTCTATGTTGATTTTTATCTGATTGAGTTTCCACAGGTCTTGTGCATGATGGTATCATTGTTGTAAGTCCATATACAATGGAAACCTCTGTTCCTACGGCTAAGGGAAAATAGTGGAACATAGAGTGGAGAGAACACTAATACATCTCTGAACTCTCAACAGTGAAGCTTCCTCATGCAACAGAGAGCAACAAACACAAAATACCTCAACTGGTCAAAGTATAGAGAATAAGAGACTGTAGAGTGAGTATCCCTGAGCAGGACTTCTGTATAACACTTCACCAGCTCAGCACTTCATGGCCACTTCCCTCTGGTTTTTTACACACTTAATGTTTACATCGTCTCTCCCTACCTCCGTCCCACCTTTTCTCTCTCCCTCCCTCCCTCCTCCCCTTCTCTGTGTGTGTGTAACCCTCCTTCCTCACTCTATATTTAAAGTTCCCCCATTTTTTCCTTGATAATACCTGTGTCCTCTTTTCCCTCTCTCGAGCTTGCTCTTTCCTTTTACCCCCATGGTTTCCTGGATATCATTCTCTCCTCCCTTTCTGGTAAATAACCCCATTTTCTGCATTATGCCCTTGGTAATATCTATCCTACTATCCCCCTCTCTCATGCCCTTCCTTTACTGCCATTGTTCCTCTTCTGCTATTACATCAGGATATGTACTCAGATGCGATTTGGTGGATACACACATACAGTTCTTAATGAATAAATCAGGCTCCAGTGCAAGTAGCATGATTTTAAAAAATACTGAGATTTTGTAATGTCATACAGTTCTCCATCAAGTTCAGACACCCTTCCCCATTCACGTCCCTGAAATCCCCCACCACATCCCATGCACTCCATCACACCAAGCAAGGCCCATCCAATCAAGTGCCTGCACCCAAATGTCCCTCAAATTAAACCTATCCACTGGACTTGTGTCAGCCCATCCAAATATCCCAAGTATGACACACTCTGCCCTACCCAGTTGCAACCACTTTCCAATATTTCTCTGTCTAGGGCTACTGCCCCCTCCCCATTTCTCTCTACCCCTTTGGGCCTTGTTTAATTAAGTTAGTCCTGTGATTCAGTGTCACAATTGCCACAATTTCACATGTGCAATCTTGTTTTCTTACCTTCATCTCTTGAATATGTGTAATTGAGGGAACACAAAGGTTGGGGAGACTATCTTCCTGACTAAAAGGAAATTTAAAAAATAATTACAATCTTATCCATTCATTTTTATATAATTCAGTTAAGCCCTGGGCAGTTCAGAGCATTCACAGTGATTTATAAAGTGAAAGATGTCTGGCCATGTTGTTAATAAGGATAAATCCTCCCTCCTTGAGACCTTAGGCAATATTATCACATTTTCAAGGCATCCCTGGTTTACAAAGACAAGTTTTTTGTTGTTGTTGTTGTTGTTGTTTGTTTGTTTTTTTTTTTGCCTGATTTGTATCCACATGTTAAAGCACTGTCAAACATTAAAATCCTTCCTTGGTTAGGCATGACATGCCTTTAACCTCAACACTCTGAATGCAGAGACAGTTGTATTTCTGAGTTTGTGGCCATCCTAGTATACATAATGAATTCACAGTAAACCAGGACTACATAGTAAAACACTGTTTCTCAACATGTATGCGTGTGTGCACACACACACACAAATCCTTCTTAGCAGAAATAGTGAAATCGAATAGCATAATCCTATTGGTCCTAGGTATTATTCAAGACTTTGTGTAACTGATTCCTTTCTGGTAGAATAAGGCTCTAGATTTGCAATATTTTCTATGATATCATAATGGTGATGACAGTGGAGCTATAGGTACTCTAATGTGTTTATGATGCACCTCATCAACCACCTATACATCATTTATCATATCTGAATGATACTAATGGAGCAGTATCATCATTAACAGAGTACATCAAACAATGAAGGACATTTAATGTACTATCTAATGGAGCTTTTTTGGTATTGATGGTAATTTATTTGAAGACGGCCTAGAGTAGGAACTATTACAAAGAAATTAATGGAGAGTTTATTGGTTTTTCTCTAGGATGTAAAAATAAATGTGGCCGAGGTGAATACACCTCCTTAAGTGGTGCTATGTTGAAAACAAGGGAATCATGGAGAATGAAAGTACAGAAATGCAGATTATCTTATGTGCAGTTCTCTAAACTGTCGCCTTCTGTGTGAAATGTGAGTGGCACCTCTCAGAGGTAGAGGAAGGCTCATCAAGTTCCTTCGTTACTGAGGTCTCTGGGTAGTTGTGCAGAACCTTTCTGTGGTGTTAGGGTGAACATTTTACTTCTGCAAGTAGTATGTGTATTTAATATAACTGCATATAGATGCAGTTCTTTAACTGATGAACCCTATGGTTAGATCATGTAAACATGGAAAATAGTAAGTTTCTTAATAAGAAAAAAAAGTATGGAAGGTAAACAGACTGTAGTTCATTGTATTTGGAGTTCAGTATTTCAGGGGAAAGACATCTTAGGAAATATTCCCATTAGGGCTGATGAATAATAAGTGATGTCAGTAGTTTTATATTACATGTACTAGAAGAACTGGTTTTATTATCGTGGGATGATGCAATCACTTGGGGAATCAACTCCACAATCAACATAGTATGTGCAATGTTCTACTCATTTAGAACATTCTTACACATATTAATTTTATGTATGATTAGGTCCTCCATCTTTAGAGTCAGGATCCTTAAATACAGTATGTGTGCTGACATACAAGTTTTTGTGTTGGTGTAGCTACACGTATGCTGTATCTATTAGGAGTATATGTTATTAGCTTTTAGCACATCACCCTTAAACAGTGATTACATTGACAATTATTTTATTGTTAGGTTTTTAATTCAAAATAATTTGCTGAATTATGGCTTGTTTAATTATGTCTCTCATTGTAAATTTCCCATTTTCATTGTACTCAACTTTCGTTCTTCCCCCAGACTTTCCCTTGTATTCAACCTAAAATGTGTGTTGCAATACAGCTTGAATTCTTCATTAGGGATAACGTGTACAGTGCTCTACTTATTGCTGCTAGTGACATGGAATAAATATCTACTTACATTCTATATAATACAACACACACACACACACACATATATATTTATATATATATATATATATATATATCCAGGACTTATATGGATAGAGTAAGGTTCTCCAGATTCTTTTGTCAGCCACTGAAAATGGCAAAGGTGGTTTAAACACAGATACCCTTGAAGTGTCTTCCGTGAACTTGGGTGTTATATTTCAATCCTTGATTTCCTTAAGATCATAGATGATTTTATTGATCATTCTTTAGCTCATGGACACTTTAGAGAAAATACAGATGAAGTATATTATGTTCCATTCTGACTGAAACAAGAATGAACTGTGTAGAAGTTCTATAGAGAGAAACTCAAATGGAAAAATAGTGTAGTGGAACGATGGTGCAGTCAGTGCATACAAACAAGCAAGTTCAGCAAGGGATGGTGTGATCTGCTTGGGCATTTTCAGAACACCGTGTTCACTGGCCATCCAAGATGGCTAAGGTTATTAAGCAAAGCACATATCCAAAAGAAGTTTTAATTTCTTCTTTGGAAAGCTTTGTTTCGCTCCAATCTCCAAATTTTATTTGGGTTGTTTGTTTCCTTGCTGTTCAGTTTCTAGAATTCTTTTTACAGTGTAGAAAGTAATCTTTTTTCACATGTATAAATGGTAAATATTTTTCCCATCCTGTATATTACCTCTTCACCCCAGTGATGTCTTTGTTGTGTTTTAAAATATATATTTGTAAATTTGAGAATTTCTCAGCAAGT
Organism: Eospalax fontanierii; assembly: GCA_035773235.1. Taxonomy (NCBI): domain Eukaryota; kingdom Metazoa; phylum Chordata; class Mammalia; order Rodentia; family Spalacidae; genus Eospalax; species Eospalax fontanierii. The sequence continues at coordinate 129,214,043 of CM069525.1, read as the reverse complement.
ATTCTGACCCTATTCACCGCTCAGTATTCCTGCTAACTCTTCTAGATCTATCACATACATCCCTGTCCCTTTCAACTTCCTGTACTAATTTTTTTAATTACTGATGGTTTACAGTTTGCTCTGTCCCAGTACTTCTGGGTGTGAGGTCATTTGGTGAGTCCTAGTTGACTCTCCTCCCCTAGAAGCCATCAAATGCCCATGGAGCCTCAGTTAGGGGTGGTGGCTCTTAAGTTACTGTTTTCTCAGTGCCAAAATGCTGACTGACTTGATCTTGGATAAGTTCTTCAGGTAAGCACAGCTGTTCTTGAGTTCATGAATGCAGTGTTCCCATCATGGCCATAAGATCCTGTTTCAGGTTGGTTCTCATAGACTGCTGTGTTATTTCTAATCAAAATATCATTTCCTATGTAAGTTGAAATATATTTTTTTCTCGTAGATTGTATCAGGTCTTAGGGTAAGTTACTTGCTCCATTTGGAGTTGAGTTTTTGTACAGGGTAGGAGATAAAGGTTTATTCTTCGTGTATTTATATATGAGTTTTAAGACATTTTCAATTTACATGAGGACCTGTGTTGGAATATTGTTGGGGATTTCATTAAATCTACAAATCAATCCACAAACTTTGGAGGTCTTTCCATCTTCTGATGTCTTTTTCAGTTTCTTCGGCTTCCTAAACTTTTTGTTTTCTATTCCCTTGGCTAAATTTATTCTTGGGTATTTTATTTTTTGAAGCTATTAGGAATGGAATATTTTCTTAAGTTCTTTCTCTAAATTTTTGTGTTTGGGATACAGGAAGGGCACTGATTATTCTGTGGTCATTTTATTTCAGGCTACTTTGCTGAACTTGTTTATCAGCTAAGGAAGCTAGTGTCATGTATAGAATTGTATCGTTTACAATAGGATACTTCCAACTTTTTCCTTTCTTATTCATATCCCCCTTAGGACTTTCTCTCATATTATTACTCCAGCTAAGACTTTAAGTACTACACCGAACCATGAGTGGAGAGAGTACACATTTTCATCATGTTTCTGAGTTTAGTGGAATTGTTTGAGTTTTTCTCCGTTGTACATGATGTTTGCTGGGAGCCTGTTATACATGTCTTCTGTGTCTGTAGATTCTCTGTGACTTTCTCAGAAAATGATGTTTGATTTTGCTAGAGATCTTTTCTGTATCTAATGAGATGGTCATATGATCATTTGGTTTCTACCTGGAATCTATTGATGCAGTAGTTTATATATTTATTGATGATTCCTGCATCTCTGTTGTGAAGACTGTTGTATGATTTTTTTTCATTCTTTTTATTTTTGACATAGCAAGTGATCTGACTGTGTAGCCATGTCTGTCTTGGAACTCACTATGTAGTTCAGGGAGACTTCAAATGCACAGTGTTATACCATCCTCTGCTGTTAGAGTGCTCATGTTAAAGACATAGGCTGCTACACTGGGACCCTTTAGGTGTTCTTGAATGTGGCTTACTTGTATTTTATTAAGACTTTTTGCTTCTATGTTCATCAGAGAGATTTATCTCTTTGTGTGTGTGTGTGTGTGTGTGTGTGTGTGTGTGTGTGTGTGTGTGTGTGTTTGTGTATTTATCTATCTGTATCTGGTTAGGTATCAATGTAATGTCAGCTTTGTAAATATAATTTGGAAAACTTATTTAAACTATTTTCAAGGGTAGGGGGACAGACTGAGAAGTGTTCATTTTAGTTCTTTAAACGTCTGTTAAAATGCTGTGGTACTCTATTAGGATTTGAGATTTTATGTGTTTGCATATATTCTAGTTAGCTTCCCCTGTCAAATTGACACAGATCACCATTATCGCAGGGAGTGTCAATTGGGGAATTTTTTTTTTGTATCAATGGGATTGGCTTGTTGGTATGTCTCTAGGGTAATTTTCTTGCTTGCTAGTTACTGTAGAAATGTGGCTCCCACTGTAGGTAGTGCTGTCCTCTCAACAAGGAGGCCTGGGTTGTAAATGACTTCAGCTGAAAATGAACCTGGGAGCAAGGCAGTAAGTAGAGTCTTTTTTCTATTTCTGCTTGAAGTTTCTGCCATTGTTTCTTTCAAATACAGAATGTAACCTGGGAGCTGAAATGAACACTTTCTTCCTGTAATTTGTTTTTGGTCGTGTTGTTTGTCCGAGCAATAGCAGTCAAATTAAACAGAATGATTTTAGATTCCTTTTCAGTTTAATTACTTATGGTTATTCTGTTGAAATTTCATTTTTCAAATTTTTTCTCCTGATCTTAGTTGATATTTGGTGTCACCAAGAGCAATGCTTCGTAAGAATAATTTCCTTTGTGTAATATTTATATCATAAACACATATATTGGAAAACATAAAGATGGAAAGACTAAGTTGCTTTTTAAGATGAAAACTTTTAAATCAATATAGGCGTAACTGTTTGAATTTGTCAGTCTTTTAGATAAACAGAGAAATGGTCACAGTATACAATTGGGAAGTATAAAGAAGAGGATAATGTAGGTGTATTATCTAGAATTTTTGAATAAAGGAGATCAGTGTTCAAATGTTCTACTGTATCAAGAAGATTGATGAAAGATAGTGTTGAATTAGCTTGGGCCAGTCTTCCTCATTATGTTTTTTTTTCTGTTCAGTACTGTAGTTTGATAGTACTGGTGATTTAACCTAAATGTGTCTTGTTCTTCTCTGTGTGTAGATTAAGTTTCATCATGTGTCTTACTACTTTTCATATCTGGATGATGATGCTTTTGTAGTTTCCTGGATCTTAAAGAGACTAATGGTTTATCCAGAATATAAGCTTCTTTAATATGACTTCAGTGTCTATTTTCACCTTACTAATGTGCATAATGTTTTAGAATATGAAGATGAAAAGAGTGTATGCATGCCTTATTTTAAAGATTAAAATGATTTCTATGTTTACATTTCTGGTTCACAAGGTCCTCCAGGTAATCAGAGTGTGCATCAGAAACTAGGTTTGCCATGCTATGTAAAGATCAACATACTTGACATCACTTAAGACTGAGGAATAAGTATTTCAGAAATCAAGTGTCACATTTTACTGGGAGGTGTAATAAGAGCTTCACTGGATGATGTATCCATCTTGGTCAGCTCCTCCTAATCAGTTGTATGTAGGTTGCTTTACTACATGTAACTGAGCTATTTTGAGACATTGGGACACTGATCACATTGAATGTTTGTGGTAAAATCTCCATAGTGATGGCTGTATATACACTGGACTTGTATGCTCTGATCCCAGAAGGATATGCTAGGGCCTTGAAACTCAAGGCATCCTATAAAATCAATTTGGTGTTATATCTTAACATGAGCATTTTTGAGATAGAGAAAAATAGATAAAGGACATTAAGTTATTTCCTTGTATATGGAAGAAATTAGTCACAAATTTCTAGATAGCAACAATCATGTAGCTAAAGACAGGAAATGAAAGGACGTAATTTTAAAAGAAATGCACAATAGATAATTGTGTGATTGCTCTCATGGCATTTACCAGAATTAATTCAGGGAAAAACTGTCATGTATTGTTTGGGGAGGGTTCAAGGAATCCTGAAAAGTATGATGGAGACTTCTGGACCTCCTCACTGAAAATGCTGTGTGCAGTGCTCCTCTCAGATTGTTGCTGGTGAGATGAAATACAAGCCGCCAGGACCTCTCTGAGTAGAGTAAGACACACCTGTTTCTTCAGTTGATACTGCCTCAATATGCTCATGATAGGATAGTCACAGGTATCCTTGAGTTGTCTTGCCTAGTTGTAGGTGGAATGGTGATTTCACAAGCCAGGCCTCCAAAAGACAGTTTCAGTTGTTCAGTCTTCACCTCATGCACCCTCATACATTAACAGCACATATATATGGAAAAAAATTAGTTCTTTTTGGTTAGAAAAGCAATTATATAAATGGAATATAGACAGGTCACCAAGGGAGAGGTTTAAAATGAAAGACAGTAGAGTTGAAAATCTTTAGGGCTACTGCATTCAGGCATCCTGGTGTATGTTGAGGAATAATAAAAGGAGAGGAAATGTGAAAAAGATCTAGCAGGGGTTCATGGCTACATTATTTTTAAAAATATTTTTAGTTTAGGTTTAAGTATTTTGTCAGCATGTATGTATGTTCACTATGTATGTTCCTGGTGACTCTGGAGGCCAGAACATGACATCAAAGCGCCTAGAACTATAGTTCCAGATGGTTGTAAGCCACAGTATGGGTGCTTGGAATCAAACATGGCTTTTCTGCTAGAGTAGCAAGTGCTCTTGACTGCTGAGTTCCATGTCCACATCGTTCATGTTGTATGCAGATCTCTTCTTAGACAGATACTATATATTATTTTACTACTTGCATCTTTACTCTGAGTAGAAGCATGTACTCCAAGACTACCTTTGTGTTGGTGTGTTGGTAAAACTATCCATGCACTGGGAATGGGTTTCCTATTTTTAAGAGTGCATTGTCAGATTGTCAAAGGGCATCAGTAGAGGATTATCAATAGAAATTTCTACTTAATGGCAAAGAGAATAATTGATAGTATTAAAAAGATATTCTATTACAGAAAGGAAATAAAATCATGACCAATTTTTTGACAGCATCAACTATTTTAAGTAAGAAAAACTCGTAAGAGAATTTTCATTGACAACTCATGGTGAAAGACTGAGTTTGTCCTTTTCTATGACTCATAGATAGCTTGTGGGGATCTGGTTACTGAGCAAGGCAAGCAACACCTGATACCCTAAAGGGATCGCAGGTGTCTGACCTGCTCTGTCTTTGTGATAACCTGGCCCCAGGAAGCTACTGCAGATATGAATCTTCCTTTCCCCCACCCCAGACCAGAACCAGGTTTTTGGGTTTCATTTCCTTGTTCCTGAACTTCCACAGCCTTCCCAACCTTTACCCCAAAACCCCACCTTTCCTGCCTTCTGTAACAGTCAGAAAGGCCTCCCTATATAAGCCCCTGCATTGGCTCTAATAACCAAACTACCCACCGACATAGTCTCCCGGGAGGGAACTCGTCCCGCCGCACTCTGAGCCACCTGAGGTCCCGTTCCATCGTCCTCCATTCTCTGGCATGGCTGGAGCACAACAGCCGTGCTGGAGATGGAGACCCACCCACAAAAGCTTAGCTCAGGGATCAGGGATCATGATACTGACTGGGTGATGAAACTTGAAAAAGATTATTAAAACTGGGACTTCAACACATCTCTGTTACATGGACTGTGTGCAGCTCTGTATTCAGGTTGGTGAAGGTTATGTGAAATGTGTATAGCTGGCACCATCCTGAATTAAGTAATGCTCATAGTACTTTTCATGTGTTTTGGCTTCTAGATGTTCATGGTGGTGTAAATGGAGATACACTTTGACAGGCTTATCCAGATCTTAACTTGGTATTTGATGCTTGGGAATTTATTTTTAACAAATAAGAAAATTTTTTTCAAGAAACAGTACTTCATGAGCACTTAGAGATTATGGATGGTTGGAGGATGTTAAGAATGTATCTTTATAGTCGTTTCCATTACCGTCATGTCCTGGAGTGGATTTGGGGGCAACAGCCCAAGGGGTTGAGGGTGAGTAGACACGGAGTCAAGCTGCAGACTCTGGAAGTTGGACAGGAAGCAGGCCAAGCACGTGGCACTGCAAACTTGTTTATTGAATAGGTGCACAAGCTCTTATAGTTCTGGATAGCCAATGACCTTATGGGGTGGAGTTCCAAATACAGCCAATAGTAAGTTTGTCCCCAGGTAGGCAGGTACTTTCCAGATGCTGGTCTCACAACTAGCCAGAGCAGAACACCACACCCACAGGAACCATTCCTCTATTCCTCCTGGCAGGTTGCCTGGCTAGGCCCACCTTGCATTATGCCCAACATATCTTCCTTATATAGAAAAATAAAATGAACAAAATTTTATCCATTTGGGTTTTTTAAGTATCCAGACAAGTGGGCAGAGGGGACCTCCATGTCTCCAAAGAGGAAAATATAATGTAAAGGACAGTGTAGTCATTTTGACCTAGAAATCTGTATCAGTAGGATCTACAATCAAGATTGACATTGTATCAGGGGAATGATGACAGTTGTTCTAGTGATATAGTAGACTTTAGTACCACCTAACCATTACAGTTCTTTCTTATACTGACAGTTCTGCTTCTGATTTAGTATATTTAGAACAAATCTTTAACATTACAAAGATACTCATTTCTTTTAAAAATGTTTTATTTTATTTAAGTATGTATGTGCATGTGTCTGTTTGCACATATCTGTGTGGGTGTCCATAGGGTCCAGACAAGGGCAACAGGTTCCTTGGAGGTGGATTACCAGCATTTGTTAGCCACCTGATGTCAGTTCTGGGATTAGAACTTGGGTCCTCATGATGAATCAGCAAGTGCTTTTAACTACTGAGCCCATCTTTTGACATTTGAATGGTTATGGTTTTGTAGGTATAGGTACTCCACAGTTGTTTTCTCTTGTATTATGTGGGACTTTAAAGCATCCATGACTTAGGTTTTCTTAGTTAGTTCTAAATTAATTCTCTATCTAACTAACTCCCATAGGTTATTGGACCTGGAGATAGATGACATTGTGATTCTCCCCCCCTCCCAAAAAAAAACTGACATAAAGACAAGTTAATCTGTTGGTCCTAACAACAATCCGGGAAAGCATACTGTGAGTCTCAAAATCTGCAAGTACATGTGTAATGTAAAGGAATGAAAAGTTGGCTTCTATGACTTTTATGAATAAATGAATTCTGTTTTCAAGTGCCATGCTGTTTTTGCTGGAGTGATGAATTTTGCAAGGGATGATGAAACTACCATGGTAGGACTGACTCATTCATTCAGTATGTGGTATACACTGCCATACTCAGATACTTGCTGTAAAATTTTATTATACATGAATGATTCCTCTTGAGGCACATGATGAGGAAGTGTTGGTAGTGGTAACTAGATGCTGATTGTGATGGATATTCAGGAAACATGGAGATTTGTTCCTCTGCCAGTTTGCATTGGCTACTGCCTCCCTATCAGGGATTTGCAATGTGACCTCAGTGGAAAATTCCATTTTTCACTTGTATTATTGAGTTTTGTTCATTTACTATAATATATCTTAATCAAATTTAGATCCCTAACCTTCCATTCTCACCCTCCATAACTCCCCACCATATTTCATACATTCTTTTGTATATGTTAATGCCTATCTAGTTAAGTATTTGTACACAGATGTCCCTCAGTGCAGATTCATTCACTGGACTCTAGTCAGCCTGCCTAGAGTCACACCCTTAAAGGAAATCAACTTTCTTTCATTCACCCAACAGTAGTCAATTGCCAGTAGTTCATTGGCTAAGATTGGAGTGTGCTTCTCCTTTCCCCAGTTCCATGTTGGGGTTTTGTCTGATTGAGTCAGCATAGGTCTTGTGTATTTGGCCCTCTGATGAAAACTGGAGTGTATGATAAAGGCTGGATGTGCAGTAAATTCATACCAAATGTGTTGTACATGTTTTATGCAGTCTGGGTTCAGTCGCGTGAAATTCAGTTGCATGGCTCCACACTGGATAGAAGAAGAGTCACCATGTTTTTCATTTGCTTTAACCATGAACTGTCACATTGGTGTAGATTCAATGCCCCTTGGTACAGCTTGTCAATATTACATGTATGTTTATTACTGTCAAGAAAAAGTAAATATGGCTAAGCTCTCTGTGGGTAGAGTAAGACTTATTATGCATCACAATCACAGATGATGTAGACTCTGGATGGTAATTATGGTAGATACACAGAACCTTGAGGTTTCTTCCCTCTTCATTGTTTATCCTCAGGTATTTTGTGACTTAGTTGGTCCTAAAATGTTTTGAGTATTCGTTTGTCACATTGTGAGTATGTACATATATATTAGACTATGTAAGGTAAAGGCATTTCATGGCTTCTACTGCCAGAATCAAAAATAGGTCTTTGATTTTCCATAGATAGTCAGGTTGACAACAAGGCTTCTTTTCCTGGTATTAACCATTCATCTGCAAATGGGTCAATAACAGGATCCGTGTTGAGAGAAATATATACCATATGATAATGTGTTTATGCTCCACAGGCACTATGGATGAAACCTGAAAAAGAAGATGGATGATGAGGCATCAACATGTTTACATGATTTTCTCATGTGCAGCACTCCACCTAGACTGGGGTTGGTTGAGTTTAATACATGTAAGTATTACCACTAGGATTAGAAGAGTCATATGTTACTCAAAATTTTGGACAGATGGAGAACATTGCATTCCTGAATTGAAGCTTAAACCACTTTCCTGATCTTAGGTAGACTTTGATGCCTCTGTGTTATACATATATTTTTAGTAAACTCATTTGGTTCTGGTCATCATTTCCACAATCCCAGAATTGGTTATAGCCCATGGTAGGAGAACCATATGTGAAGATAGGTGCATCTGGCATTCTGTTAGATATCAGCATGAGAAAATAGTACAGACTGGTGTCCTGTTTTGTGGTAAGGAATATTAAAGATGCTGAAATTAATAGAATCTTCCAAGGTTACATGTCCATATTTGACATGCTGTCCAAACGCTAGTTAAAAAGGTGCCAAGCACATTGTCATTTTTACTGTGCCCTGCGATTAGACAGAAACTCATGAAGTACAATGAGTATAATGGCACCAGCATACTAATGGTGGTGTCACTAAAGAAACATTGAATATGCCTTCTCATCACTTGTGAATGAGAAATGCTTAGTAAGCATTTCAGTAGGTTAGATAGAAAAACAGAAAGGTCATAAACACACTTCTAATACAAGAGTGTGTGGAAAAATCTTACTCTATTATCACAGTCATTCTTCAGAAAAGGCATGGTGAAAGATGAAAGAAATAAAGACTGAAAATATTGAGAATTTTTAAGGTCATTGTTAATGAATGTGAAAAACATGGTGGTCAGCTCACTGTTCCATGAGAATCATTATCTGAAATAGAATGCAAACTTTAGAGGGATACATGCTATTGCACGGTGAGTAGTTACTAAAATAAGGATCCAGGTAATATCTTTCTTTGATACTCTGATAGAGGCCAATCGAAATGCTGGAGACCACACTTGAAATAAGCTTATATCGTGTGCAGTGCTTTACTTAGTTTGGTGCCGTCTTAACAAAATGAAAGTTAACGGCGCCCTACTGGGTAGAGGAAGGCTCACCCTGTTCCACATTTGCTGTCACCATGAACCATTTGTCTAGTATTGGTGTTGTTGCCATTGATGTGATTTCCTGATTTTAATTGGGCATTTGTACCTCAGAACCTTTTTTTTATTTTTAGCGTATTTTATATAGTTTATAGATTCATACATGAGTATACTGTATTTATATCATTTCTACTCCTCTCTCTAACCCCTCCAACTTCTGTTGAGCCATTCTTCTCTCTTTTCTTTCTTACTCATAACCATCTTTTTAATAATTATTTTGTACATATTTCTATGTACACACACACACACACACACCACATGTATGCAACCTACCAAATTCAGTTAGTTTTACCATTATGTACGTATGATACATGCAACAGAAATTCCTATGAAGTGTATTGTGTGCAGTGCTTTACCTAGGTGGATGTCAGTCACGTGGTGTTCAAGTGCATGACACCATGCTGGGTAGAGGAAGGCTCACAGTATTCTTCATTTACTATTGTCCAAGGAAGGGCAGTTTCAGTGCTGTATACCTTTCTCCATTTCTGAGGCTTCCTGATCTTAGTTGAATTTGCAAATCAAGTGCCAAACTATATTTCCTTAAGTTGATTTCTTTTGTTCATTTTTCACCAAGTGATCACCTATAGGTTGGAAAACATAAACATATACATATATGAGTCTATTTTCATAATAATGAAAATTAAAAGGAGTACATGTTTAAACTTTCATTCTGAATTCTCATTTAGTGAAACTGAAAGTGACATCTTAAGCTGTATGGAAATACTGAGGAATGAAAATGATAGGAAGATTTCTTAGGCTTTATAAATTGGCTAGGATTGATATTCTGTACAGTGTTTTAAAGAATTCTCAAATTTGACAACTGATGAAATGACTGGGACAGATCATTTATTAATATAAATGAAAGCCTACAGTCTGATGTTGAGGATGACTTGAACTAAATGTGACTAGTTTCTCTCTATTTTCAGGTTAAGTTTTAGCAAGCATATCATTAGTTTCACCTCTGTAAGGATGGTCTTGTTAAGATAACTTGAATATATTCTTTCATGGCCTTACATTATCAAAGGGACCTTTTATGTTCCAGGTGTTGTCTTTAAGTTGATTTTAATTCATTACTTCATTAATGACATAATGTAGAGTATATAAGATTGGAAAGAATTAAATCCCTTCATGTAGAACTGTAACAATAGAATAATACAGTTTTATTCCTCCTTGCAGTCATGAAAGTATCAGAAGATATGGTGATCTAGAAAGACACAAGCAATGTTAAAGACATTGAATTACCAGTCATAGGACATAGAGTGATAGTTTAGGGTTTATCTGTCATGCTGTATTTGAATTAGTAACAAATGCTTCTGGGGATGATGCACATAGCAGAGTCAATACCTCTGCATTGATCATGAAGTATTATTTGCTCTACTCAGTGAAGTGTCATGCTTCCTGTAAAAAAAAGCCTCAGAAAGTCCAGTGATTGTGATGGAGTGAAAGTAGCTATGGTGATATAATTCTCAGCTCCCTAGAAATTTGTTTTCTGATCATAAAAGTGATTTCTTAATTACCTGAAAGTTATCTATATATTGACTTCCAAAGAACATGGTTAGTACCTGTAGGTAGTATTTAAACCGAGCAGTGATCATTCATGTAGTTCTGGTAGGATCAAGTTTGTTTTGTTTTTATTAATAGGTCATCTAAGAGAGAGGATGAGAGATAAGAGAAAATATGAAAGGAACATCTTTCAGGCAATGGATACAGAATGATAATGGATTGATTATTCTCTGTAACTTAAAATTTTATTAGGTCCAGATGCATGTACCTTCCTTCAAAGGTGGTGTGATGAACCCTGAGAGGGATGATGGAGAACCTGTGACACCAGAGCTCATCAGGTACAACATATATACATGTGTGTATTTGTATATGTTTAAGACTGAATTTTCTGTTCTATGTCAGCATGATGGAGATCGAACAATAGGACATGAATGAAGACAATTTTAAGGTAATGACCACTGCATTTGACAGTTCATATGATGTAGAAATAAATCAGTAGAGGAATCAGGCATTTTGCTATGTGCTGAGGAATGTTTCATCATTTGATAGAGTATTATAAAGTGATATGTCCAGTTTTAGCATGCTTGGCATACTTACTACTCAAATGCATTTCAGTCATGTTTTAATATATTTTTCTGCATTCTCTGATCAAGGCTCATGAAATTCAGTTCTTGATTTGGCACATGAATTGTGGCTTTAGAGATACCGAACATGCATATTAGGTTCCCAGTAGTGCCTAGACAGCTGCTTTTGAACAAGAAATGATTAGTAACAGTCTCAGTAATAATTGCTTTAGGTCAGATAAGAACATGGAAAGGGCATTAACGTGCTCCCTAATATTTGAGCTTGTTAAAAATCTTCCCCCCTTTTTTGACAATCCTTTGCTTAAGAGAGAGAAAAGTGGGAAGATCCATGCTGTGAGGATTCTAAAGAGGATGGTTGTCAATGTTATGTATACTTTGATGATTTTTAACTTCAACTACACAATACTGCAATCATTTTGGTTAATATGGGGATGTGACAAAATAGAGGATGAAGAAACCTATTGTTGCAATGTCTCCACAATAAGGATTGTGTTCAGTCTTTCATTTCATATTATTAATAGTGAAATTTGTGTTTGGCCTCTATATGGTGATGATGGTGTAGCCAAGGTACCAGTGAGGTTCCTATTTATCCAGGGATATTTTTTTATTTCTTAAAATATTTTCGAGTCCTGATTCCTCATCTCATTAGCATGTAAATTTACATGCATTTCCCTGAGAACTATGACTAAGGATATTTGTTTATTCATGTAATATACTGTACTAATCTATTGAAAGGTCCTTAGGATTATGGAATTCAGCTGTGACACAGGACTTTTATCATCATGTGTCTATAGCATACTCAGATAAAAATGAGTCACTTAGTACTAAAGATAAATTATTCCATTCGCTCTGAGTAGAGTAGGGCTCACCAAATTCATGGTTTCCTGGCCATATGCATGTCACTAACACATATGGTGCTGTAGATAATCATATTCATTTAACGTCTTTCTCAATCTTAGTTTTCATTATAACTAACAGCAATTTGTGCAACCACTATGGAAAGCAGTGTGGAGAACTCATTAAGAAAATTAAATAAATCAACCATATGATCTGGTTATACTACTCCTTGGCATATACCCAAAAGACGCATGTTATTGTAGAGGTACCTGTAATGCATGTTTGTTCCTGCTTCCTTCACAATAGCTAAGAAATGGCAACAACTTAATTGTCCATCAACTGGCAAGTATATAATGAAAATGTGGTACATTTACCCGTAGTTACAAAAGGTGAAATTGTGAAATTTCAGGTAAATGATGGAACTAGTGACTGTTATGCTAAGTGAAATCACACAAACTCAGAAAAGCAAACAATGTATGTTCTCCCTTATTTCCGGAACTTAACAGCAATAGTTTATATGCGAGTGTATATCTTGATATAACAGTGGGAACCAGGAAAATGGAAATATGGAGGTAAAGGGAAATAAAAAGCCAGAAAGAAGGGGATATGAGTCAACAGTTTTTACTAGAGGTGGGGGAGGTCGGGTAACTGGGAGTGTTTGGCTGCGGCGGGGATTAGACAGCCAGGGGACCACGGGGGTGGGGGCAGAGGGAACTCAACAGAGGGGTTATGAGGGAGGCAGGTGATGTGATAGGAAGAGTGGGGATAATGGGGCACTTAGGACTGGGAATGGAGGAGGTAATTTGAACCAGAGGTGAAAGGAGGGATGCATTTTCTAATTTCTTAGGATGCTGAAGACTTTTAAATTTAATAATTTACTTAGCGATTTTATTACTTCTTTTGAGAATTCTCTGTTCAGAGGTGTATCCCATTTTTAATTGAGTCTTATGTTGAACTCTTTTTTGTTTCTTTGTTTTTTATATGATGGAAATTAATCCTGTGTTAGATGAATACCTGAAAAAATGCTCACTCCAAGTGTGTTCGTGCTGCTACTTCACTCATTTCCTGTGATGTACAGAAGCCTTTTGATTTTAATGAGGTCCAGTTTATAGTGCATATGTTTTCTTCTAATAGTTTCAGGGTTCAATTTTAGGTCTTTCCTCCATTTGAAGTTGGTTTTGGTGCAGGTTTATAGATATGGGTGTAAATTTATTCTTCAATATGTAGAGAACCAATTTTTCCCAGCACCGTTAAAGATGTTGTCTTTCCTCAAGTGTATATTTTGACATCCTTGTCATAGACCAGATGGCTGCAATTGCACACATTCATGTTTGGTTTTTCTATTTTGTTTAACTCATCTACATTTCTCCCTTTGTTCACATACAGTGTTACTTATCACTTTAGGTATGAAATATTGATTGAAATCTATTATGGTTATCTCTTCAGCATTGCTCACATTGCTCAGGATAACATTGGCTGTCTGAATTCTTTTGTGGTTCCATGTGAACTTTATGTTCATTTTTTTCTTTCTATGTTTGTGAAAAATCTCATATTTTGATTGGGATGACACTGAATATGTAATTTGCTTTTCGTTTTATAATGTAAATTCTACCAATGGATGACCACGGTGAAATCTTACCATCTACTAGTGTCATATTTATTTGTCCAAAGATTTAATATGTTCATGATAGAGATCCTTAGTCACATTGGTTGGGCCTATTCCTAGATTTTTAAAAATTGTATGTGTATGAGTGTATTGCCTGCATGTATGTAAGTACAGTTATGTCATGCCATGCTGTGGTCAGGAGATGGAGGGAATTCCCCTGGAACAGGAGTTATAGACACCTGTTCATTACCCTGTGGGTGCTGGGAATTGAAGCCAGGAAGTCTTGTGCCAGATCAGCCAGTGATCTTAACTGCTCAGCCATCTCTCTAACCCCTCCTAGATATTTTCAAAGCTGTTGTCAATTGGAGTGTTTCAATCATCTGTTTGTTATTCATATATAATCAGGCTAGTGATTTTTGTATATTTTTCTGTCAATTGATTCTGCTATTTTGATGATTTTTAAAAATCATTTCTTTTGGTGGAATTTTGGGGATCTCTTTATAATATCATATAATCTGCAAGTATGAATAACTGAGTTCTCATTTTTAATTAGTACCCCTTTAATTTTATTCTCTTGTCTTTTTGCTCTACCTTGCGTTTCAAGTACTGAATTAACAAAGACGAGTTAGTGTACATCCTTCTGTTGTTCCTGATTTTAATGGAAATACACCCAGTTTTTCTCTATTTAGATTGATGTTGGCTATATGTTCGTTGTACATAGCCTTAATTATGTTACATTTGCTCATAGCCTTAATTATGTTACATTTGCTCCAGTCCAGTTCCTTCTAGGACCTCATAATAAATATTGGATTTTGTCAAAGACGTTTTCTGCATCTATTTGGATAACTTGTGATTTTTTTCTTTGTTTATATGATTTATTATATTTATTGACTCAGGTATTTTGAATTGTCCCTGTATCTGTGGAATAAAGCTAGTTTGATGACAATGACTGCTCTGTTACATGCATGTCTGTATGTTCTTTGCAAGTATTTTATTGAGAATTTTTGCATTTATTTTTTAAGGGTATTGATCTTAGAATTCCTATGTAAGTCATGTTGATTGTTAACTGTGATGAGTGTTTCTTGGAGAAAGGAAGCAGATGGACACTTTTCCAATCCAGTCAGTTACTCTGCATCTTTCTTTTGGAGAATTGATACTATAAATATTATGAGTTATTACTGACCAGTATTTAATTCCTTTTATGTTGTAGTTGTGTTGCTTTCTTAGACCTATGTCGCTTGACACCACTGTGCTAAAGGATATCAAAAATTGAATGATTTGGTGTCATTAGGTCATGAAAAAATAGAGGCAGCATGAATTTGGGAGTTCAATATGTTAGAGGGTATCCTCAGAAAAGGTGCAAGGTGGTAGTCTGTGATAGGTATGATCTAGATATAGTATATAGGTTAAATATTTAAATAACCAAAGAAGAAAATATTTAAAAGAGAGAAAAACATAGGATTTTTTTCGGTAGTGAGTCTCATTTCTTAACAGAGAAGGGAAGTAAAATAACACGTACTGTGGACAATTGTATAGTGAGAGTGAGTGAAAACTTACTCTCCAAATTAGTGAATAATTTACATTAAAATGTTGATACTGTGTTTGCCTCATTCTCTGATAGACACTGACATGGATTACTTAGGCTAGGAGAGTAGTAAATTTATATAAAGTGTATGTTATGCTGTGTTTTACCTACTGGGTTGAAAGTTATATGAAATTCAAGAACATCATGCTAGCCTGGGTAGAGGAAGTCTCACAGAAATATTCTCCTTGGTTATGGTCATGGATAATTTTGTTGGTATATGTACTGTACAGGTCCCTTATTTTGGCTCCTTGTTTGCAGATGAATTTTGATACAACTTGGATTAAAAAAATATGTCTAAGTCCTCTGTGTCTAGAATAAGACTCCAAGGATTCTCATTTGATGTAGGCTCTGCATGGTAATTATGGTGTAATAACAGATAAACTTGTTTTCTTCTTCCTTCATTCGTTAGACATGGAATTATTGTATTTCATTGCAGTTATTATGATTTAAGTTATCCCTTGTCACCTCATGAACATGTATATATACATTAAACAAAGTAGGGAGAAATTGATTATGTCAATTCCTGGCACATCATTAATAAAACAAGATGAAATGAAGATACATAATGGAATTTGAGAGCTGGAAAATAAATACAGTGAAGTTATGGAATCAATTTATCCTGAAATCTATGGATAAAGAAATGTATTATACATCTAATTTTTTTTCTATATTAAATTGATAAAAACTAGTGGAGTGTATAAGCATCCACCAAAATAGTACAACTTTATTAAAAGTTTTTATACTGTAGTACTCATAAAAGTAATAATGTATTCTGATAACAATTATAGTATATATGAGTAACATTTTTTACTGAATAAAATTGTGGTGGTATCCATATACATGTTGATAAGATGTATGAACACAAGAGATTGTCATGAGCCTTTTAGAATCCAGCAAAATAATATCCTCAAGATGGAGTCAGTGTGGTATTTTTATTGAAATATCTACATGATGAATCAGTCATTCAGAGCACTGACTGAGCTCCTGCAGAGGACCAGGGTTCAGTTCCTATTACCCACATGGAAGCTAACAACCATCCATAACTCCACTTCCTGGGGATCCAACGCCCACTTCTCAACCACTGCACAACATGGCTGTACTTGCATACATGCTAGCAGTACATTCATACATATAAAATAAATTTAAATACTGGTTAAAGAAGAAATAAGAGGAAAATATTAATACATATTCGAACAGAAAATTTCCAAAAAGAATTTTTTTCCAAGATCATGTAAAACTTTTGATGGAAAGAGAAGTCAGCAACGAGGATGTAGTCTTTGGGCAAGGACACAGTTAAGGATAGTGGCAGATTTTCATTGAGGCTATCGGGTTGATTATTTTACAATGTATAAACCATGTTCATTTAGTATTCTGGTAAAACTAAAGTCGATTATGTCTGGTAGGAGAGCAGCAAATTAACAATATATGTATGGTGTGCCGTGTTCTATCCAGGAGGATGGCAGTCACGTGAAATTCAAGAACATGACTACATCTCACTGGACAGAGGAAGGCTCATACTGTTCTTCATTTGCTGTGGCATGCACAGGCACATCGCTATAGGTTTAGTGTCCTTTGTTATGCATTTGTGATGTTAGTTGAATTTTTGATACTAGTGAAATGGCATAAATATGGATAAATTTTCCGTGGGCAGAGTAGGGCTCACCAGGATTCTCACTTCATGTAGAATTTAGATGTTTTTATGCTGTAGCTGTGATGTGCCTTTCTTCTTTATAGTTTTGCCATGACTAAACTATATTTCTGTTGTCCTTTCTCACTGTATGAATATGAATCTATCCATTACACAAGATAAAGGAGAATAGTGTTAGTTAATTCCTATTGATCATGAATATAATACAATAAAAGAAGGTAGATCACGGAGAGATGGAATATAAATGCACTATAATTCTAAAGTTACTTTGTTTTGTAATCTATGGACAGACACATGTAGTACTCACGTAATACTTGGCAATGATCAGATGAATGAAAGGTAATTGGATTTGTTGTAGTACACTGACTTAGAACAATATCATTCAGAATTCATAAACATAGTATTTTAAAAAGTTTCAGTGATTTTGTTTTATGGGTTACTGCATCCTTTATGAATAACACAATATGCTCTAAATACAATGATCATGGTGGTAAACGTATGGATCTGATCATAGAGATACTTGAGCATAGGAAATGCCATTAAACAGTGTAGCCAGTTTCACAGTGAACATCCTCAAGATGGATTCAGTGGGATATCTCTAGCTACAGTCCCTCTAGATTACAAAAGTCAGAAGAAAACATTTAAGGACAACCTCACTCCCTCTTTGGGATAGAAAAAAAGTGTTCATGCAAAAAGACAGAACACATACTAAATTGATAAATGCATAATGGAGAATGACCAGTTATTTGGTAAGAATCATCAATAAATTATGTTGCAATAAAAGTATCATGTTCACTTAATGCTCTGATAGAACCTGAATCCTTTTTATGGATTCAGTTCAATTTTTGATATTGTTGTGATGAAGTAAATGTGGCTAAGTCTTCTGATAAAGAAAAGTTACAAAGGTCACCAAGTTGATCACGTAATGTCATCTCTGAATGATTATTATAGTATTTGTACAGGTACATGTAACTTGGGAGTTTCCTTACCTCTTCATACCTTAGCATTTGATGCCTTGTGACTCAGTCAACTTCAAGATGATTTGGTTTTTCCTTTTTATTCTAATGAACATGCACATACACACTTTAAATATAGGGAACAATAGAATTAGTTAATTCCTAATAAAATATGAATAAAATGATATCAAAAGAAGGTAGCCACATAAAATCAGGAGAAAGGAATATTAAAGTAGTGTTATAGCCACTTTTTCATGAAACACATGAATAAAGAAATATAGTACTTATGCCTTACATTTTCCTGATCATATTAATAAAATCTCTTTGAAGAGAGCATGTTAACCTTGTGCTCTGGTAATTACTAAATTGTATTATCTAGACAAGGAGTACAACAAATTTAAATGATGGATGTTGAGTGCAGTGATTTAAATGTGAAAGTGAAGAACATGATCCTTTCACTCTTGAGTATTGAAAGGCTCACTGTGTTCTTCATTTGTTGTCCCATGGATGGTACAGATTTAGTGTTTCTTTTTATGGATTCCCATCTTATTTGACTTTTTGGTATTGGTGAGTTGAATTAAACTAAGTAAGTCCTCTTTTGATAAAGTCTGACAAAATTTTTCATTGATATATCCTCTGGATAATTATGGTGTAGGCACATCTAGCCTGGAGATTTTTCTTTGGAGATTATCCTTGGCTGCCCTGTTATTTAGAAAATCATAAGGTAGTTTGGGTTTTTCTTTCTTTTACTTTCAACATGTATGTGTGTATGTGCGTGCATGCGTGTGTGTGTGTATGTATGAAACATAAGGATAAATGGAATAAGTTAATACCTAATAGAGCATAAATAAAATAAAGTGAAAGGTAGTTAGGTCATCAAATCTAGAGAGCTGGGAAGTATAAATAGTAGGGTTACCAAGTTAGGTTTTTGAGACCCAAGGATAAATAAATAGAATACTCATGTGATAATTTTTCCTGGTGATGATAATAAAAGCTGTTGTAGTACATGGGAGTTCACTGAAGTAGCACATTTTCATTAAAAATTACATTCTCTGCTGCATTTAGAAATTAATATATTATTTATTTTGGGGGAGCATATACAGCATGTGTAAGTAGCATAATGTTCATGGTATAACGGTGGCTGCAAACCTATGCAAATGGTGAAATAGGTACATGAGCACAAGAGATGTCAATAAGCACTGTAGTCAGAATGACATCAAACCTCCTGAAGATGGATTCATTACTGTATCCTTAATTAACGTACCTACAGTTTCTAGAAGTAATCAAATAAGACTTTAAAGGACATCCTAACAGAAAAAAAATAGCAAAAACAGTTCATGGAAATAGAAAGGAATTGAGAGGATATAGTCTCAGCACAAATACATAGTACAGGAGAGTGTCCATTTCTAATCCTACTGGACAAATCATGTCAGAATGTAGATACCATGTTCACTTGTTGCTCTGATGAACGGTGAAGTAAATTGTGTAAGAGCATGGCACATCTTTATGATGTATCTGTGTGTGTGTGTGTGTGTGTGTGTGTGTGTATACAATGATTTAAGTTGAGTGTCCCTTTTGTGAAGTTCAAATGCATGACTGGTTACAGGAAATCTCAGTGTACCTCAGTTCTTGTAGCCGTGATGCTGATCATAGTGGAAGAGCAGTCACACTTACTGCTGTCTTCTTGATCTTATTTATGGGTTGTTTTTATCTTCCATGTAGGGTCTGGGAACCAAACCTGGGTCCTTGGAAGAGCAGCCAGTTAACTAGTGCTCTAAAACCCTGAGCTCATCTCTCCTGTCCATTAGTTCTTAACTGAATTTTAAAGGATTCATTCATCCTCCCTCCATCCCTCCCCCCCATATACATGCACTTGAAAATACAAATACCTGATGAGTCCAGAAGATGGTATCCACATCCCCATCCCAACCTGTAGTTGGAGTTAGGAGAGGTTGTGAACCTCTTGACATGAATGCTGAGAACCAAACTTCAGTCCTCTGCAAGAAAAGCAAGTGTTTTTTATTGCTGAACCATCTCCTCAGCCTCTTACTGAATTTTTGAGTAATGAACTGTTACATGTCTTCATGTGAGTTATTTCTTTTGTTCAGTATTCATCATATGACCACATATTGCCTGGAGATCGTACATATATAAGAATCTAAGTTAACTTTTTTCATGACCGAATAAAATTAATACCCATTTATCCATTGGATATTGGAAATCATCCAGGTAAACTGCATGACAGTATGTTGTGTTCAATTATAGGTGCAACAGCTTAGGAAATTTTCTTAGGGGATAAGAGTAAATATTCAGTTTTGAAATGTTACAGTTTTTATTGCATATTATTAACTTTTGACCTGTGGTGATGTGTTAGATAGAGATATTTTGCATCAATAACCAGTGTCTATACTGTTCTGTGATGGTTCTTATGGCTTAAAGAAATGCTATCAGTTCTTATGCATTTGTAGTCTACTGTTTCAGCAAGTATCCCATTATTTTTCCCTCGGCATTTTCATGTTCGCACAGGTGCATGTATTTTGTTATGGAATTCAGTAAGTCAGGGAATCCTTTGATCCTTTTACCTCTCATTCCTAGTGGGTTTCATTTCCCATTCGTATTGTCATAGTTAGAGAATATAATGATGGAATTATTAAATATTTTCATTATAAGTAATAAAATATAGAAGAATCTTACACTATTGATAATTAGAAAAACACAGGTTATGGAGGCTTGAGAGATGGCTCAGCAGTTAAGATCACTGACTGATTGGCTATTCTTACAGAAGACCTAAGTTTGAATCCCTGCACTTACATGTCAGCTAACAAGCATCCATAGCTTCAGTTGCAGGGGATCTGAAAACCTCTTCTGTCCTCCACAGGCACTGCATGACATGGGTCATGCTTAACGTGTATGCAAGCATAACACTCATACACTTAAAATAAAAAAATTCTTTAGCATACATAGGTTATTAGAATATGGGTGAGAAGATTTCAGAAATGTTCATGCAATGGGAAAGATAGTGTAATTGGCATTTCTTCAAATGAAGACAGAGTTCATGTGTCGTACTGTGTTTGGATTAATGGTGAATACTGCAGGGGATGATGGTGCCAGTAGCTAGCATTCCCACACTGATCATCCTGTGTGCAGTTCTCTTTTCAGTCAGGTTCCAGGCCATAGTTAGTTATAAGTTTTTTTCTTGTATGGGTAAGTTATGGCTAAACAAATACAGTGATTTTGAAGACCTAGAGATCATGAGGGTGATACCATTGACAGCATCATAGAGCTATATTTTCTGATAGGACAGGTGAATTCTCAAAGAGCTAAGCCTAATGGATCGTTATGACAACTTCCAAGGAAGATTATTAATATCTGTATGTGATATTCTTCATACACGGATGCCGTTTACATGCTTAGAAACAAAACTAAGACCAAGATTCTTTCTTTGTATTGGAACCCATGTATATAAGTTGGGAGAAATGAGAACATGAGCATTATTACCCATTGCTTGGTGTTAAATTATAATTGCTGGACATGTGTGTTCATTAATTATAAATACATGTTTGGTTATGATATTCCTAGTCAGAACATATTTAGATTAGAGAAGAAAAATATAAAAGAACTTAATGTGTCTACCTAATACAAGTAAGTCTGATAAAATATTAATTCTGTTATTTATGAAAATCTTTTCCTTTAAAAAATAAAAGTGACTAGATCGTCCATTTGAAAAAGTATATAGAGAAATTCAATTGTGTGCTTAATGCTATGTTCTAAAGAATAACTTTAAAAAGTTAAGGTATTATGGAATACTGGCATTATGGTGAAATGTGAAGGGGATTATGACATCTTCTTTGAGATTGCATTAATAAAATCTTTTGCATGCTATTGCAAATTCAGTTTGGTGTTGATGAAATGAACTACGTGTGACCAGGGTCTCTCAGAATTAAAATTCACCACATTTTTCACTGGATGAAACTTTTAACTGTTTTTCTGCATGTAAGGCTGAGATTCTTTTCTTACTGGTATGTGAACTAGGCTTACTCAAGATGATTTGGTTTGTCCATTCTTCATTTCATGAATTCTTGTAAGTTAGAGAAGGTAAATAAACAGGAGAATAATTACCTTCTGAATGGAAGATAAATAAGACTGAGTAAAAAGAGTATATGTCATAGAAGAGAGAGAGGAATAGAGAGGAGAGGGGAGAAGAGAAGGCAAGAGAAGAGGTAGCATACTTGCCCTTCCTCAGAAACTATAAAAGTAACTTAGTGCATTATACTCTGCTGGGAGAATTTATGACAGCTACTGTTGATGATAAGAATCAACTGAGATAGCATTTCCTCATTCAATAAACTGTATGCACTGCAATACCAGAGAGATAACAGTTACTATGGGTCACAACATCCTCTCTCTGTACAGGAAGGGCCAACAAATATAAGAGTGGTAACCATATGGCCATAGTGAGAACCCACACAGGAGATGTGTTCCTGATCAGAAGATGCATTGAAATCACTTTCAAGAAATGTTCTCTTGATAGATTCAGCATAGGATCATTTCTTTCTGTTCCTTTGCTTTAAGAGAAGAAAAACATGAGAATCTTAAGTGGCATAGTAAAACAAAAAGTAAGTGGTAATGAGCATATTGTCCTGTAAATCAAAACTCACAGAAGAGATAGGACGGGGTTCTCTCTGAGAGGAATGCATGGCCACGGACAGTGAGTATTCCCTAAGATTTGTGCATAAGTTAATTCATAGTTCAAATCTCTTGTATTTATAGATGCTGAAAGATTCTGAAAAAAAAAAACGATCATTGTAAGGTGAGGCTGCCTAGGAAAAGACTGTGTTTTGTGGGCATTACTATGCTCAGCTTGGGACTCAGCATGTGAAATAACTATGAAAACCACTATGCTGGGTAAATTAAGGCTTACAGCGTTCCTCATTTGTTGTGACCTATATGGTCAGGATGGTAGAATTGCATGGACCTTTCATATGACTTCCTGTACTTTGCTGAGGATTTGTGGTTCCAGAAAATATATTTCCTATGTAGGCTTTCATTTTTATTTTTCAGATTTTTATTTTAATTTTTATTAATTTTTTCTGATTTTCATACAGTACAATTTGATGACATTTAGATATATGTATTCTATAAGCTGTGTGTGTGTGTGTATTTAAGAGAGAGAGATGATATTTAGATCCTCTCCTCTATCCTTACCTTTTCTTACTGCCCCTCCCAATTTAATTTACAGGAGAAAAATATCAATAAATTAAAGGAATGAACTAATATAAGGAAGATAATGGTAGTCACCTTATAAATATTGGAAATGAGAAATATTTGGAACAGAATATAAGCTAAAGGCAGTGATCAAAGATTGAAGTAGAAATTAGATATAATAAAAGATAACATTTGATTAATACTCCGCTACATGCTGAATATATTGGTAGAATCTCATTCTAAAACAACCCCATATGTATAATGTGTGTAGTGCTTTATCTAGCTTGGTGTCTGTCATGTGAAATAAACATGAAAGACGCCATGCTGGATAGAGGAAGACTCACCATGTTCTTCATTTGTTTGTGCTTTCTAGCAATAGGGTGCAGGAATCCCTTGATAAGACTTTGTGACCTTAGTTGATTATTTGTACATTCTAGATTTATGTTTCCTAAGGATGATTGCAGTTTTGTGTAGAAATATAAAAATGTTCAAATAAATAAAATGAATTTGAGATTATTGTTTTTGCTTTTGACAGACATCTGGGTAAATAGCTAACAATACCCACCTACGCAACAAAACAAAAAGTCAGTGTATTGCATAGAAACTATTAATAGAAATGATTAGGATTTAGATTTTCAAACTATGTTGAGGCAACTTGATAAAAGTTGTAAGACCTAGAGTACTTATCCCTACATAGGACACATGTATCATACTTTTGCCACCTCGAACTCAGGGATCATTTTGGAATAGGGGGTGGGAAGATGATAAGAAACAGAGGTCATCTATGATCACAATGAAATAATGTTTTTCAGACTACTGGAAAGTTACTCATATGAGCTCACATCAATGGTCACATCCTGCACAATATCTTTATAAGCTCAAGTCAGACAAAATACCAGCATAGAACTGGGGAGTGTGGAAGAAGCCCCAGACTCTTAATTTATTGGCATCTGATATCTTCTGAGAGAGAGAGACTCAGTTTTCATTAAGAGTTTATTGCTGGGTATCTTAACCAGTTTCCAGTGGATGGACCCATAGCAAAGGACATTTGGAGACACAAATTTTACTCATATGCATATATATGAAAAATATATACAGGAAATAAGGGTAGATATCAAGGGGGGAAGCAGATAGGGCAGTCAACATAAATATCTTAAGTACATATTATATGAAACTTAATACCAAATGCTCTTATATGAAAAAAAGTTGCAAGTCATAAAATGGTTGGGAAATATAGTGTTACTCTTCTCTTTTGTGTTAAAAGCAATTTTTGTTTTTTAGGCTTTTTTTTAACTGACTCTTGAAGAAGGTATTTATCCATCATGGTGGAGAATGAATGGTGGTAGGACAAAGAGGAATCTGGTCACATTATATCCACAGCGGGAAATCAGAAAGTTGTACTAGCACTCAACTAGCACTCATCTTGACTCCTTCCTTTTATACAGTCCATCAATGATGGAGGACCAAAAGTCTGAAGTCAATGGAGCAGCAGCCAAGACAGCAACACTACCTCAATGAGAAAGGAATTTAGGTAAGAAACTGCTGATCAAAACAAAAGACAGGCAAAAAGAAGTTTGTGATAAATACTTTATTGATACATCTACAGTGAAACCCCTACATCTAAGTCACAGGGAACATGCCAAAGATGGGAAACAAAGATTGTAATATTGAGAGGAACATAACTCCTTCTGGGAAAAATGCATCCTAGATCTGATAGGAAAGCCATACCCCATCAAAAACATAGTTGCCTAAATAAGACCGCCATGATGCCAACACCAGTTAACATGCCAGTATGTAATTTGGAAATTTCACATGGTCACACCTTTACATTTAGAGAGACAGGCTCCGGGAGGAATAATAATTTTTTTCCATGGATGAGCTCCCAAATAGTTTAGTCCAAGAGGTCTCCCCTAAATACACATATACATAAGCACTACTAAATGGACTTGGAGCATTTTGCTAGAAATGATCAACACTTTCAGTAAAGTGACAGGTTACAAAACCCAGTTTACAAAAATTGCTACCCTTCTCAATAGACCAATAATAAACAATTGGTGAAGGTGACCATGTAAAACTTCAATAGCTTCAAAGAATAAAATATCTAGGGTGAGAATCTAGCTACAGTGCACACTATAATAACTCGATGGGAATAGCTGCATCATGCAGTGGCTGAAGCACATAATATCATTCAGATTTTTGATATGACAAAATACCTGCCAATTGTAACTTGGTTCATGGCTCCAGAAAGGTTGTAGTCTATTCCAGTGGAGAAGGAATGGTGGCAAGAACTTGAGGAAGCTTACCATACTGTGTGTGGTGTTAGGAAACAGGGAGATAGTCATGTGAATGCTCAACTTGCTGTCTTTTTTCAGTTCATGCAAAGTTGAAGAAAGTCAAATCTGAAGTCAGCCGAGGATTGCAACGAGAGTATCACCATCATCATTAGCAGCAGCAGTAATAACTACATTCAGCAAACCTAAAGGCAGGCAAGAAACAATGCTTTATCTGTTGACGTCTTCACATGTGAGCCAGATGTTAAACGGTATCACCTATTCTGAGATATAATTTTCCCAATCTCAATTAATACTTCACAGATTTGCTTAGAAATTTGTCTCCTTCTTGGTTCCCCATACATTCAAGTTGACAGTCAAGATTAACTAATACACAGAATATTTTCAGTTAAATTTGATTATGTGTTTTCACGCTGTAATGCTGGAGGTAATTTGAACTAAATATTCCTAATACTTCCCCTACGTAGAGTAAGTTTTGTACATCATGACATTACATTACACATTTTTGTGTAGCTACAGTTCTGATTGTGTGGTCATCCCTGAGTTTCTGTGGTCCTTCAGTGTTTTCAAGAGTATGGAGTTCAAATTGAATGCAGTTCTGTTGTTTACATTTTTAATTCATAAAGGGAAAGAGCATAAAGTTGGAAATGATTAAATACCTCCCTTTTAAAAAAAGTAAAATAAATGCTGGGTATGGTGACCACAGGTTGAATTTCAGCCCTCGGGAAGCAGAGGCAGGTGGATATCTGTGTTATCAAGGTCAGCCTAGTCTACATAGTGAGTTTCAGACCAACTGGAGCTACAAGGAAACCCTGTCTCAAAAAGACAAAAAAAATAAAAAGTAAAATGAAAAGCGTTGCATGGTTCAGATCAGCTGGTATGCCAAGTGTAGGACAGAAGTTCTCCATTTAATATGCAAGGTATGCAACAAGGTTTCCTGCATTCTCAAAGAGTGGGGAATGATTAAGTGGACTGTTCACTTGTCGTGCTGCCCTCAGAGAAATGGTGAACACTGTATGGGTTGATAGAGTAACAAGGGTTGGGTCCTCCACTTTCAATGTAATTTATGGGCTATTCTACTCAAGGAGATACAGGTTAAGTGAACTAAGAACTTAAAGAAGGAAGGAATAAAATTCATTCTTTTTTTTAGAAATAAGAATTATATCTTTATTTTAAGTACTAAAACTTCTTATACAGGTAGTTTAAATGTGTGAGATATCTATACAAGATACTGATGGAAATGTTAATAATGTTCTTTTCACTAGTAAGTTAGTCATGTAAAACATGTGTATACTTTTCTGAATTTAAAAATATTCTAATCCACTTACCTTGATTTTTTTAAGTTTTTACATTTAGATACTAATTTATTTTATTAATTCATTGTCCCACACTAAATACTCATTCTTGCTTTTATTAGTGTTTGAGAATTTTGTTTTTTCATATGATTTGTTTTGACCAAGTTCATCTCCCATTACCTCCCTTCCAGTTTTGCTTCTATCCCAACACTATGGTTGATTCACATGTGTTCGTTTCTTTCAACCCACTGAGTTCCACTTAGTGATAACAATATGTGACTGGTTGTATGACACCCCAGGGGTCACACCCTTAAAGGATCAGTTGTGTGTCTCTGTTAAAGGCCATCTACTGATTAAAGCTGAATCTATGCTGAGGATTCAGAGGTGCATTAATCTCTGGGGCATAATGACAAGATCATAGGGGGGCAGTGTAATACTGCATCTAATTAGGAGAATAACAATTTTATTAGTTTCTCCTCTAGGGCATATGACCTAGCCAACCACTGGTTCACTGGTTTTTAGCCCATTTTCGGTGCTTGTCTTTTGATCGTGAGATGCATTACTTATATATATGTATATATATATAAATATATACTTGTTTATATATATATACTTGTTTATATATTTATATATGTATAAAATATGTGACTTGAACTTGCATAGGATCTGTGCATGCTGTCACCTTTTCTGTGACTTCATATGAATAAATGAATAGCTGTGTGATAGGTTCTGTTTCCTTGTGTCATCCAGCTCCACTGGCTCTTTCAATCTTTCTGCCCCCTCTTCTGCAATGACCCCTGAGGCTTGGGAGGCAGAGGTTTGAAATAACTGTCCTATTCAGAAAAGTACTTGGAAGCCTCTTGCTCTCTGCACATTGGTTAATTTTAGGTCTCTGTGTAAATCACCATCTGCTTCATACTGAAATTTCTATGTGGAGAGCTGAGATTGCATCCATTCTATATGTAGAGGTTGTGTTTATTGCTCCTCTCATTCCCTTGTATAATCCTGCCTACTCCCTCCCCAATTTAAGTAACCGCCCCCCTTTTCCCATTTCCACCTTAATAACTTCTGTCTCTTATTATGACCCTAGATAAAGTTCCTTCTTCCTTTATTTCCTCCGTGGTTCAGTTCCATTTTTCAGGCCCCTGCTGTTACATCAGGATTTATATTTAATTTCATTATACAGATATCTAGGCTGATTTCATTTTTGTATTGTTAACACAACTGCAAAGAACATGAATGTGTAAGTGTCAATAATTGGATGCAGTGTTTTCAGTGTTTGCCCATGATTTGAATTACTGGAGTATTTGGTAAATCTATTTTTTGTTCTAGAGTTGGCTCTACATGGATTTCCATAGTGGCGGTACCAGTTTACACTTACGCAAATAGTAAATAGTTATTCCTTTTCCACTTGTATCCTCATCAGCATGTGTTTTGAGTAATTTTTGAAGGATAAGACATATTGACTGTGGTGAGATGGAATCTAAAAATAGATTTGATTTGCATTTCTGTGATGCTAAGGTTGTTGAACACTTTTTTAATTCATTGCCCATTTATATATTTAATTTTAAGAATTATCTGTTCAGTTCATTTGCCCACTTATTGATGGTCAGCTCTGTATTTTTAATTGTTTTATTTGTTTATTTTAATTTTTTACGTCTTGAGTTTTTGCCTGCATATGTTTAAGTGCACTTGTGTCATGCTGTGCCTGTAGAGGTGTGACATCTTCTGGAACTGGAATTAAAGGCAGGTGTTAACCACCATTTGTGTTCTGGGAGGTGAAATTCATTCCTCCGCAGGAGTTGTCTGGGACTTTTACATACTAAACCTTTATTTCAGCCCTCAATGTTTTATATTGGATGGTTATTTTTTCTATTTCGTTATATATTCTTGTTATTAATCCCTTGTCTGAAGTACAGCTGGCAAGTATTTTCTTCCATTCCTTATTGTCAATAGTTCTCTTTTATGAAAGTGTGCCTTAATTTGATGTAATCCCATTAGACTATTATTGAGGCTAATACTTCTACTGAGATTGTAGCAATTTCAGCATTTCTGTTTTCAAAGAAAAGTTATGATTAAGATTTATAAAGTTTGATTTTTGGAAGAGTAAGATAGATATATTTAATTGCGTTCTTTTCCAGATGGATGCTCAGTTTTTTCAGCACCAGTTTTTAAAAAAGACTGTTATTTTCATAGTGTGCATTTTGATGGCTTTGTCAGTATTAAGTGGCTGTAGCTGGTCTATCTCTGGATCTTCTATTATGTTCCAGTGATGAGCATGTCTGCTTTTGTGGTAATATTATACAGAACTGTGCTTATTATAAGTAATACCATTTGTCCACACTTATGAAAGTGAACATGAACTAGGAGAACAAGAACACACACACACACACACACACACACACAAACAAGAGGTTAGACTATAGGTCCTGGTCATCATGTTGTTAAGAACTAAGTAGAACTATAGATTGTACGTTCATCTCACATATATGTATAGGTAGAAAATACAATGAAAAGATATAGTAAGTTCCTTCATAACAGAATTTAATTCAAATGAGATGAAAGTAGTCCATGATCATAGCATTCAAAAGGATAGGTAGGAGACAAAGACCAACATATTTGCCAGTTAGCAAGACGTAGGAATAAGTAATTTAGTTTTGTTATACCACACGACTCTGGAAGGATTGGTGAAAACCTATGAGAAATATAGTAATTGTTAGAGGCATCAGTTCCTCATTCAACAGGTTTTATGAACTACAGTATTCAGCTACCACTCACATTGTATATCAGTAACTTCAACCTCTCAGAAGAGTAAGACTTTCCAAATACAGAGATTGTGTAGGTAAATATATGGATAGGACGCCATTATGTAGTTTAGGCCTGTTCATATCTTCAAGATGGATACAGAAGAAGAACCTTAGCTAAGGTTGTGAATTCTGCTGGTGAACAGCTGAGAAAGATAATGGCATCCTGATAAAGAGCAGAATAATGACTTTTAGATTATTGTCCAGGTAGTGAAAGCTATTAACAGAAACAGTGGGGGAGGGCATGGTTTTGAACATTAGTAAACATGAATGACAATATCTATTTGTTCTCTAGAATATAATGAATAAGTTAAGTCTGGGTACAAATTTCTTGCATTATTGATGTCAAAGTAAAGGCATGAAATATAGTAAAGCTTGTGGAAATCATCAAAACTACATCATCTTGTTCGCAGTGCTGTAGTTGGATTGTTGTCTATCATGTGAAATATATGTGAGAGACAGCAAGGTGAGTAGAGTGAGGCTAATTATGGTCTTCATTTTTGTGGCCTTGAATGTTCAGGCTGAAGTATTCCAGTTATGCTTGACCTGGTTTCCTGATTGTAGCTACGTATTTATGATCCCAGAACCCTCGTGTTTCTGAAGTATGATTTCCGATGTCCAGTGTTTACCTCATGATTAACTATTGTTTGAAAAACATTCACTTAGGGGAAAAAAAAACTAATCCATTTGTAAGGAAAAACAAAATAAATATATTTTATCTTTGTGAATTTAACAATTAACTTTATGTATGAGGATACAATATGCTGTGGGTAGATTTAAGAACAACATCCTTTGAGTAGTACTGTGGTCAGATAATTGCCGATGCTAGGTACAGTGTTTGATATGATACCTCCTGGTGATGTATGCATAGCGGTATACACTGTGAACATGCATGTTCTCTTAGGTATGCCTGGACAAGACACAAATAAATGCAGCATATTTGAAATCTGACCATCATATAAACTTAGTAGAACTAAATTTTGATTAATGAAGAATAATACGAGGAAATTAAGGTATTTCCCAAAGTAAGAAACTGAAAACATATCCTTTTGATTTTTAATGATCATCTTCTTAAGAGAGTACAAATGAAAGGCTTTGATTTTTTTAAGTAATGTAAAAATTCTTTAGTGTGTTTGATTGTTCTTGTGATATTTTTGAATAAATTAAAAAATTTGCCTGTCATAGCTAGTTAGTTGTATCATGAAATGGGAAAGATGTGAGTGTGATTGCTGTAGCAGTGAGAAGAGGTGTATGTTCCCACTGCTTCTCTGGGTAGGGTGAGGTTACAAAGCTTCTCCTTTGATCTGGCCTAGGGACGTTGATGATTCTGTAGACTCAGGTACCACTAAGATTTTTTCCTTGTGCATATGTTGTCCTTGATGCCCCACAAGCTAGCATCTCTGGAGATGATCTGGATCATCCATTCTTTTATTTAATACATGTTGTTTTCAGAATGAAAAGAAGAGAATTAAGTTCTTTGTCAGTGGAAAATAAAATGATTTCAAAAGGTGTATTGATCTCAGGAATCTGATGAACACATGGAAGGTCACTGAATTGCCCTTTTCCAGAAGCAATTAATAAAAAAATTTATCATTCATATAACAAGAATACTGGCAATATTGATTAATTTCTTTTTATATTCTGGAAGTCAACTGAGAGATTGTGTCTTTTTTCCCAACAAGTTGTGTGCTTTGCAGTGTTGAGATAGGTTCCAGGTTCTTGGTAATAGAAGTATCTGCAACCTCTCTCCATGCTGTAAGGCTCAACCAAATGCAACGCTTGTCATCATCAGCATATTGACATTGTGGTATAGCCGCATGTGCTCAGGAAATGGGCTTCTTGATGTATTGTTGCCACTTTCACAACAAACACAAAATCATTTCAGGAGACAACTCTTAATTGTAATTTCTTTACATTAGAGAAGAAAAGGGGAAGAAACTTAACAGTATGTACTAATATACAGCCTATTCCTGAAAGTATAAACCATTCATGGAACTAGGAGTTGATAACACCGTATCTGTATCAACTGCATGATTAGAAACATGACTTTTATCTTAAGTTTTATTATGGTAAGTAAGAGTGCAGATGTTACAGTTACTTGATAATCTCAAGCTGAATCAAGTGATGAGGACTGGAATGGCACAATCTCCATATTCAATATGTTGTGTGCAGGGCTTTACCTTGTGTGGAGTCGGTCACGTGAAATACAAGTGAAAGACCCCACTCTTAGTGAAGGAAGGCTCACCCTGTTCTTCGTTTGTTGTGGCCTGGATTATCATTGTGGTATACGTTTCACTATCTGCCTTCCCGATTATGGTTGGAAATTTGTGCCTCCATGACCTGTTTTTGGATAGTTTTCTTTATCCCAAATTCACCTCTGGAATACATTCAAGCCTATGAACATAAAAGTAGAGCGATTAAGTTTTCTTTAGCTTGCCCTAATTATATTTTTATCATATTTGTAATGTTTTGTCAATATTCTAGGTAAAGAAAAAAAAAACAAGGGCAGGATATCTAGAGGCAGAAATGTAAAGTTCAGTACAGTGTAGCTTGTGCTCTCAGACTTCAGAATATATAATATCAGAGTTCAAATTTCATACTGTATATGAGAGTCTGTGCACATACACATGTATCAGACTTGCTGGTTCAGCACTTCCGCATTAAGATCTTTATGTACAGTGTTATGGTCAGACTGGTGCTGGTGAATTGATGTCATGGAGAATAGTTCCAATTCTTTTAGTTCATCACATATCTTAGTACATTTGATATCTGTAATTACACTGACCTTTGGAATAAATAAGGTAATGATAAAGATCTACACTGTAATGGAGGAGTACAGAAAATTTTAGCAGTCTGTGAATCCCATTGGGTCATTATCTTTGTAGGTATCATTCTAGCTGCTTTGCCATACTCAGACAATTGGAGTACATGAAGCATATTCCTTTTTGAGAGTAGTATAGTTCAGAAGATACAGGCTTTGTTTCGGTATCTCAGTGATAATGCTGAAATAGTGAAGATACATTTACTTCTATCACAATGACCTTGATACCTGTTTATCATTCTTCCTCAAGTTAGCATAAGTGGAACATGCATAGTATTGTTACTTACAAGTTATAGTAGAAATGATTTAGGCTATTTTCTTCATTCTTCATAATAAAGTAAATTGTATGATTACTGTCTTGATATGACAGTGTTCCACCTAAGGAGAAATCAAGGTTATGCCTGTGCTTTTGAGAATGTCATTGTGAAATCGGTATATTAGTTTCTTTTTCCCTAGTACCTATGAATGAATCAGATCTCTTTGCACATCTTCTCTTACTGGTGCTATGAACACAAGGGAATTGGTGGCTGGAGAATGCAAGTGAAACTACTCCATTTAACATGTCTGCTATGCAGTTCTGTGATTGAGCATGGGAAATAAATGTGAGTGCTATCTCTCAGAGCATTAGAAGATTCACTAGGATCCTTCTTTTTTATGGCACTTTGGTAGTATTGGTGGTGTACCTGAAGTTACCCTTAGTTGATTTTCCTTGTCTGATTTCTGCATATGGCTTGTGCTGTATGTACAAGACTTACACATGCTCAAGACAGCCTAAGTCCTGGCTTAGATTTAGTAAATGTTCACTAGGTTCCTTCTCTTACTGAGGAGCTATGGGCAGTGGATTATTAGTGGGGGAAGGGAGAATCATTTTGATGAGTTCCGTGGTAGTTTTCCTATGCTCCAGTGGATGATCACACATGCATGAACTTATAGGCCACTCTCACTCAACTTAGTGGGTTATCCAAAAGAAACACATGATGTAGGGAAGGATGAATCATATATATATATACACACATATATATATATATGTATATGTATGTATATATATGTATGTATATATATGTATGTATATATATGTATGTATATATGTATGTGTATATATGTATGTATATATATATGTATATATATGTGTGTGTGTGTGTATGTGTGTATCTTTCTTCCCCC
This sequence comes from Eospalax fontanierii, assembly GCA_035773235.1. Lineage (NCBI taxonomy): Eukaryota > Metazoa > Chordata > Mammalia > Rodentia > Spalacidae > Eospalax > Eospalax fontanierii. The sequence goes on along the minus strand of CM069525.1, from coordinate 129,180,545 downwards.
TACTTGTAACCCTTTTCTGTTTTTATTGTTCCTTCCACTTTTATGTCACATGTATTCACTTAGCCACCGCATCCTACTTTTTTATTGAAAAATATTATAATGTATTGTTATAGAATTTTTGTGCATTTATTATAATACATTTTAGTCAGCTTTAGATTCTTCTTGTACCTCATTCTGCCCTCCATAGCTGGCTCACAAGACTACTTGCATTCTGCCATATTTTAAGGCCTATCAATTCAAGTTTGGGTCCCTGGTTTTCCCATCATGTGAGTTCATCCACTGAACCTTTTTCAGCATGTCTAGAATCATTCACTTAAAAGTGACACTCACCTATCAGTGACCAACTGTCAATAATTCCTCATCTAAGGATATGCACTCCTGAGCACTTCCCCAGCTCCATGCTGGTTTTTGCCAGGTTGTGTTTGTATGAGTCTTATAAATGCTGCCACCAATGCCGTATGTTCAAATTACAAAGTTCCAAGAAGTTCCTGGTCATGCATATGGCTCCTGAAGTCGTTCTCCCCCTCTGCCACAGTGTTCCTGGTGGGTATGGATCAAAATTAGTTATAACCAGAGACACACACTCTGGTATCTCTTAGTCTCTACATTTTCCCCAGTAATTTCTCTCTGTATTTATCACCTTCTGTTGTATGAGGAATTTTCACTGGGTAGAGTTGGAAGATGCACTGGTATTCATTCTTCTTGCTGTTTCCTAAGTTCCTTGAGTCTCAGGTTTGGAAGTTGCGTTCTTGATTCATCATTTAGGACTGGGAAATTCAAAGACACTTATTCTCAGTGTTTGACAAGTTGTGGAAATCTGTAATAGTTTTCATCTGTTGTCAAAAAGAACTTAGCTGATAAGTCATTAATGATTTACTTCTCTATAAATAAGAGAAACTTAGCCCACTAGTCAGAATCATGTCTATGTAGGGATGTGACAGAGGTAATGTTTTCTCTGGTGTTTATGACCTCTCCAGAGAGTCATGTGTATTTGTCTATGTTTATAAGTACCACAGATGAGTTCTCTACCATTGAGTGGGCTTTATTTCATTTTATTCTATGTTCTATTGGGAAGCAAATTAATTTCCTTATTTGTATTCTGTAGCCTACATGTATTCACAAACGAATAATTAACAATGGCAAATGCAGATTTCTGTAAATTATTTAAGGTACCACAAGAGCAACCAATCACACTACTGATTTTCTCTATTATTCAAAAAACAAATCATCTAATCCCCTTTATATTTTCATCACTGATGAAAAATGATTTCTAATAAAGTATGTATGACTGGCATACTTTTAACAAAAGTTCCACTGCTGTACCGGTATAGTTTGCTATGTTGGTCATTGTTTGATTATTAGACTTTAAGGTGGTGGAGTTGTACCCATTTATTGTTTTTTTTCTCCTTTAGCAGCTTGCATAGTACCTCTACTTCTCTGAGTGCTAGTCTTCAGGAAGCAGGCTTCCAGGTAGTTTCTAGTCCATTACTCCAAGTCTTGTGTTACAAATATGTCATGGTTTCAGTAACAGGGTGTTACCATCAAGTTCTGGAAGAAAATCAAATCAAGGACTGTGGATATACCCTGTGTTATTTTAGGAGTCTCTAGGATGACCCTGACCAACATCTCAAAGGGAGATTTTTTTTCCTTCTGGTACTGGGTTTTTATTACATAGCCTTCTGCTGTCCTCATGCATTCATGTATAGATAATAGAAGTAATTTTCAGTAGGCTTTAAAATTAATCATTCCCATCTGGTTTTTCATACCTTCTAAGAATTATTTATCTCTCTTCTGTCGCTTTGTATCTAATCATCCCTTCACCCTGTCAATTAAAGTACCCTATTTTTCCTCGTCAATCCTTGATAATACTGGTTTCCTTTTATTCACCTTCTTGTGTGTTCTTTCTTCCTCCTTACACTCATGGTTCCTTGTAAAACCTTCTCCTTCCACCCTCTCCAGGTAAATTCATCTATATTATGTATCATCCATTGTTTAACCCGTCCCCTACTCTCCCCTCTGATCCTTCCTTTCCTTAATTGCAATATTTTCTTTTCATTTTCCTTATTAATGCAGTTACATCAGGATGAGCACTGACATTTAATGATTTCAGAGAGTACATACATTACTTGTTTTTCTGAGTATGTATTACTTCACTTAATGCAAAAGTTTCTGTTTTTGTCCATTCACCTCCAAATTTGATGATTTCTCTGTCTTTAACATAGAGAAGTCCATTGTGTAAATTTGTCTCATTTTGTGGCTTTCCTCTTCCTTACATTGATTGCTTGACCATATCTATATTTTCTTTAGAATTTAATGTAAAAATTAGGTCAGGATAGAAATTTCAAACATTATTGATGCCAAAATTAAAGGTGGAAGTATGTTGATTGGTGTTATCACTTGGGCAAGCGATTAAGCCATTAGACATGATAGAGGTGATAGAGACAGTACCTCCACAATTGTGGATGGTTTTGCACGGCCCTACTTAATCTTAAGCCAAACAAATTGACTATGTTCAAATGATTCCTCCTTAAGGGTAGAAAAAAATCTCAGGAAGGTGAATGATTTTGATTTCATTGAGGTAGTGATGGAGGTGTTTGTTCTAACTTCCCTAGTTGTTGCATTGCTAGTCCAAATATCTATAAACAAAATATCCTTACAATGATTTTCAAAGAATATTACTGATACGTACATCTTAGATCAGAAAAAGGTGATGGATGTCAGTGTTCTTCTCATGCCCATCAAAAGCACAACATTAGCTTTCCTTTGCTGTTATTGATGATTCCTCCAAGTAGTTGGCAAAGTAAGGTCCTTCTTTGAGAGGAATGAAAAGTGAGGAATAGTGTGTTATTTGTTCTCTAGGAATTACGACTAAATTTGATCAGTGTAAAGTATTTTTCTTCACAGGTGTTAAGAAGAAACCTGAAAGTAATTATAGTCAGAAGTGAAACATGCGCATAAATTCCTCAGGTTAATAATGTGCCTAGAATGTGTTTTTAATGTTCCATAATCATGTTGTACCTCTATGGATATTGGCAAGATCAATGCTTTCCTTATTTTTTACGACCTCTCAGAAATTGAAGCTTCTGGATTTTTACTTCCATGTTTTCTTCTGTGGTGTATTTGATGCCTGTAGGTGATATGACTATAGAGATGATTACAGTGCTCCACAGTTATACTAGAGTAGTATAATACTAGTAGTATAAATACTAGAGTAAGAATCCATAAATATGGAGGAGAATAAGGAGTTTCTTACTGGGAAGAAGATAATGTGAAATCAATTTTATCCCTTTGTCTTATTCATCACAGACTAGGACATAAATCGCTAGCGGATGTGATACAAAATGAATGACACTATTTTCCATTTCCTTGGACTAAAGAATGAGTATGTTGTTTAGAATTCCTGCTGTGATAAGGAGTTATGAAAGCTCTTGGTATTTAAATAGTTAATCAAGGCAATACATCCATATTTAACCTGCTGTGAGCACCATATTCAGATAAGCGCTGGCACACAAGTACAAAGTTTGAGTCTCCTGGTGATGGTGGTATAGCTGCAGACACCCTGACAATGTGTACTCTTTCCTCAAGAGTGCCTAGGCAGACAGGCATAAATAAAGCCTTCTTAAACGTATGCCAATCATACATACTTTATTAGAAATCATTTTTCATCAATGATGAAAATATAAAGGGGATTAGATGATTTGATTTTTGAATAATAGATAAAAATCAGTAGTATGATTGGTTGTTCTTGTGGTACCTTAAATAATTTACACAAATCTGCATTTGTCATTGTTAATTATTCTTTTGTGAATACATGTAGGTTACAGAATGCAAAGAAGGAAATTAATTTGCTTCCCAATAAAACATAGAATAAAATGAAGTAAGAAGTTTGTCGATAAAATTCTCACTGAGACATATCGAAGTTCAGTGAAATCCCCTTATACAGAAGATATGAATAAAGAAATTTATTGTCCACATAAAAAGACTTCTGTCAGGACTGATAAAATTTGTTTTATAATTTAGGAGTCAGCTGAGAGAGTATGTCCATCTACCAACAAATTGTGTGTTGTGCAATATTGCGACAGGTTCCAGTTTCTTGGTAGTAGAAGTATCTTCAACCTCTCTCTATAATGTAAAGCTCACCAAATGCAGCAGTCGTCATAGTAGCCATGTGGATATTGTGGTCTAGATGCATGTGTTCCAGGGATGTATTTCATGACCTCAGGATGCATTGTAGACATTGTCACAACAAATACTCATAAAATCCTTTCTGTGGACAACCCCTAATTGTAGTTTCTTTAGATGAGAGAAGGAAAGGAAGAAGAAACTTATAGGTATATTCTGATATACAGCATATTCTTGAAAGTGAAAACCGTCTACTGAAATTGTAGCTGATAAAACCCCCTCTGAACAAAATGCATGATGAGAAATTACTATTTTTTTCTCAAATTCTTTTAATAAGTTAGGTCAGAGTGCAGGTCTCATGGTTATTCATAGTATCACCATAATTAAATCAGATGTTAGAGCCTGGAATGGTACAAAATCCATATTCAGTGTGCTGTGTGAAGTGTTTTCCTTAGTATGGTGTCAGTCATATGGAATACAAGTGAAAGACACCACTCTTGAGGCAAGGAAGGCTTGTGGTGTTTTGGGTTTGTTGAGACCTTGATGGCCAGTGTGGTAGAGGTACAGTTATATGTTTTCCTGATCATGGTTGGAAATTTGTGCCTCCAAGACGTACTTTTTGGGATGGTTTTATTTTCCCAAATTCACCTCTGGAATTCATTTATGTTTATGAACATAAAAGTAATATCATTAAGTTTTCTTCATACCATAAAGAATACAATCTAATAGGTATATTTTTTTCAATATTTTAGGTAAATCAAGACAAGAACATGAGATCCTGAGTTAAAAATGCCAAGTTAATTGCAGTGTAGCTTGGACTCCATAGGACTTAAGAATAAATAATATACTTGTGATTTGGTCATATGGAGGTTTTTTGTTGTTGGTTGTGTGTATGATACGAAATTCTAAACTTTCTTTGTTGAGATGAAGTTTACTTCTGTTCTTATTGTTGATGTAGCTCGGTTTCCTCATCAGATATGAATTGTTAGTTGCTCTATGGTTCAGGTTCTCACTTTTGCTGTTTGTATAAAAGTTCATCCTTTTATTGATTTCCGTATTCTTTTTCAAATGTTTTAAATGAGAACTATTTTATGTTGTGATAGTTTGTCTTATTGAATTGCTGCAGTTATCTTACAGTAGAGTTTGATGATATTTAGGTACACTCCCACATTTTGTGTCCAGAATCCACCCTTGTTAAAGAGTTGATTTGCATTTGCATGTCTCCTTTAGTATGGGCTGGAGCACTGTGCCTCCCAAGATTCTTGTGCCTGTAAGGCACTGTCTCTCCCATCTAGCATCCAGGATCCAGAAGCTATCAACTTACATAATTTGCTTAGGTTGTGTTTACATTTATTACCTTCTTTGAAACAACAGGAAAAAAGGTTCAACAACAGATTTAATGAAATGGAAACATGTCAAGACTGGACAATAAATTTTAGGAATTGAAACTCTCAAGAAAAAATGTGAAAAAAAATTAAAAAGGAATGGAATAGTCAAGAAATATGGAACATCCTGGAAAGACCAGACTTAGGCATACAACTCAGTTTTGATATTTTTTATTGAGAGGACCTGATGGTTATTTACTCACTAATTGGGAGATTTCAAGCAGGGAAAAGTGGCATAGGCCCAAGCAGAGGCTGATGAGGACAAGGTGGAGATGTTCAAAATAGCTACATTATGCCTATTAGATATGAGCCACGGAGCTCTGTAAGTGGGCCTGTTCCCGAATGTAGGGATGGTGACCCTATGGATGGGTTCTGGCTTACTTACAAGACAGAGATTAGTCAGTTGCACTCTAGCTGCAGCAGAAAACTGCCTAGGGTCAAGAATGCCTATGGGGTATCGAGGCAAGTTCTAAATAGCTAATAAGACTGTTACTGATTGATAGAATTAATATGAAAATGACCATCGCATCAAAAGGAATTAATAGATTTAAGGCAGATCCAATCAAAATCTGCTTGACATTCTTCACAGAAATAGAAAAGCATCCCAAAGTTTTTATGAAGCACAGAAGTCATCCCAGATAGCCAAGACAATCTTGAGCACTAGAGCAATGCTTGTAGTATTACTATGCCAGATTTCATGCTATATTATACAGCTATAGTCATAGAAACAGCATGAACCTGGCACAAAATTAGACACGTAATTTAATGGAACAAAAGAAAGCACCCAAAGCCAAACATAAGTGCATATAAACTCTGCCAGCTGATATGTGATGAAGGAGCCAAGAACAGACTCTAGATGAACAAAAGCTTCTTCATCAAATAGTGCTTGCAAAGCTGAATCTGTACATTCAGAAGAAGGAAGTCAGACCCGTATTTATCTCCCTGAACAAAAGTCAAGTCAAAATGGATAAAAAAACTCAATGTCAGTCCTGATACAGTGAAATTCTTAGAAGAAATTATAGGCAGTACCCTTCAATATATAAGCGCAGGAAAAGACTTTCTAAATTGGACTTAACTCAGGTCAATAACTGACAAATGGGAACTCATTAAACTAAAATGCTTCTGTACAGCATAGGAAATAATAAATCTAGTGATGTCGGAGCTCACAGAGTCAGAGGAAATTTTCACCTGCTCTATATTTGACACAGAATGATTATTTGTAAAGAACTCAAAAACCAGAGAATCGATTAAACAAATGACCTAAATTTAGAAAACTGCTGTGCATCTTTACAGAGATCCCTCCGAAGAAGAAACAAAAATTCCCAACAAATACCATAAAAAATTATTAATACACACACTTTAGAGTATCATAGGAGAGTTAGGAGGAGAAAATGAATAGATTGAACATTTTTAATAGCTTAAAAATGGGTCCAGCTTCTATTATTGGAATTGGCATATATTTATCCAAAGAGTGGGTAAGTTAGAAGACCTGATACGAGAAAAAGGCATGGTGAAAAACACAGGTTATTTATTTTAAAGGTTTATGATTAAATCAGGTAAACCTGTCTATTGCTTCTCATAGAATGAGGTGAATGACAAATGAGATGTTATTGAATGAAATAATCACGAAGCACCTCATGTATTGTACACCAAGTAAAATCAATGCTATTCAAATGAAATCCACCTGACAGATATCTCACCATGTTGCCTATTTCTTGTCCCCTCCAGAAGGTGAAAGAAAATGCTTTACATACACCTACATTTGCATTGCTTCCAGAATCATAGCTGGCTATCTGATACCAATAGAAACTATGCTTATATTATTTAATTTTTAAATGTATATTTTTCTGGGTAGCTTTTGTAGTCAGCTCAATAAACTTGGCTTGATGGAGCCTCAGTTGGGAAATTGCCTCCATTGGACTAGTCGGTGGCCATATCTGTGGGGTATTTTCTTGATTGTTGAGTGATGTGGGCAGGCCTGCCTGGCCCACTGTGAGTGGTGCCATTCCTGGGCATGTGGTTCTGTATTATATAAGAAGGTAGGCTCAGCGTGGGTCCAAGGATCAGGCCAGTCAGCAGCGTTCCTGCATAACCTGTGCTTCAGCTGCTGCCTCCAGATTCCTGCCCTGAGTTCCTACCTTGGGCTCCCTCAGTGATTAACTGGGACCTGGGCGATGTGAACCAAGTAAAATTTTCCCTCTTCATGTTGGTATTGATCAGTGTTTTGTCACAGCACTGGAGATGGCTAACTAGAACAGAAATTGGTACCAGGATGCTGGGGGATTGCTGTGACAGACCTAATCTTGGTCTATTAGGAAGGATTCTGGAAGCATTTGGAACTCTGGGCTAGAAAAACCATTGAGTGCTTTTAGTTTGTTGCTGTGACACTCGGAACAGTTATGCTGAAAGATCTGTAGACGATGGAGGTTCGACTTGAGAAGATACAAAGGGAAGCAGAGACTATCAGGGCTGTGTGTGGTATTTTGAATTGAGAACCTGTGGTTTCTTGTCAGCTGGGGCTAAAGAAACCATTGTGGTTAAGAAGAGAACAAAACCACTGAAATCAAAATTTTGCTTTACCAGGACAATTGATGCTGGTTTGTTGGGACTGAAAAATCAGCTCTAAGTAACAGGAGATCGGCATCACCATAGTAAAATTTCCTGAGGGTCAGAATACTGAAGCTATGGTCTTGAGGGTGCCTGAGCCTCCATCTCAAGCTGGAAACAGGACTTGTTAATATGTAAGACTGTCTTGCATGTTTCTGGTGTTGAAAGTGTTAAGCGGTGACAGAGAGAAGCTGAGATATGGCTCACTGAGAGGCCAGAAGAGCCTGTTGTTGAAGGTGCAGACTCAGTTTCATTGGATACCCCAGCCTTTTGGAGATGCCAAGACCATTGTGTGACCACCAAGGACAACAGCAGTTGTGCAGTGGAGCTAACCTGTCCTGTGGCATGAGCTGTGTGTGCTGTTGATGGCAGAAACAGAGAAATGGAGCTGACGGTACCCCTTGGAACCCAGATGATCATGAGTGAATCACAAATCTCCAGACTTGAGATACTTTCTGGACTTACTTTTTGCTTGGATGTGACCCATTCTTCCATTTGAAAGAAAGACTGTAGTTGTTTTGGATTTTACAGGAGTCCACAATAAAGAGACTTTCAAAAGAGACTTAAGTGTTTGGATTTTTTAAGGACTGTGGGGCTTTTAGGATTATACTGTCTTAATGTTGTGGTACTAATTTTAACATCATACCTTGTGGAAAAGAAATGGAAAGCTTATGGTTTAATAGTGGTATGTTTGTGTGTCAAGTTGGCATGTGGTCAATTGAGCTGAATAACTTTGTCAAATTGACACACCTGGACTGAGAGAGACTCAATTAGGGAATTGCTGCCATTGGACTGGCATGTGTTTTATTGGGTACTTTCTTGATTGTTAAGTGATGTGGGTGGGACTGTCCTGCTGTGGGCAGTACCACCCATGGGTAAGTTTCGTATAAGAAAGCAGGCTGAGTCAAGTATGAGACAGAAGAGCAAGTCAGTAAGCATTCTTCCTCCATGGCCTGTGCTTCTGCTGCTGCCTCCAGGTTCCTGCCCTGAGTTGCTTAACTTGAGCTTCCTCAGTGATAAATGCAGAAGATGAAAGCAAAATAAACCTTTTGCTTTCCAAGTTGCTATTGTTCAGAATGTTTTGCCTCTTTTTTGTATGTGAAACTTCATGCCCATGTCCTGAAAAATCTGATTACTTGTATTCATCTGCTATCTCTGACTTTTACAATCTATCTGCCTTCTCTTGCATGGTGATTCCTGAACTGTGGGAGGGCAGGGTGTGATACAGATCTCCCGTTCACAGCTGAGCACGTAATAGTCATTTATTCTCTAAACATTGACCTGTTAACTGCTATCTACTGCAAAAGGATGTTTCTGTGATGAGGGTTAAGAGGTGACTCATCTGAGGGTATAATGATATGAACATAGGAAACAGTGTAATTCTGCATCCATTTAGCAGAGTAACAGTATTTGTTTTTCCTCTAGAGCACAGGACCTAGCCAGCCACAGGACTTTGACACAGTGTCTGTATTTGCCTTTCTCAAGGTGAGGTGATCATAACCAATATCTATTGTTTTACTTCTGATTTCCCCGAGAATTTAGTAACTTCATTTTCATTTATGGATGTGTAGAAAATCAATTATATATCCATCCACATTTTCATTAGCCGAATATCTGTGCAGATGCCATTTCCTTTGTGTTGTGAATAGTAATGCAGTGAACATGAATGTCCCAGTGTCTCTGAGGTTGGAAGTAGTATCTTTGGAATTTGCCCAAGATTTGTATAGCTGGTTCATATTGTAAATCTACTTTTGGTTTCTAAGATGGCTCCACAATCCTTTCCATAGTAGGTTCACCAGTTTCTACTTAGTAGTAAATAGGTTGTGAAACTTAGTAATACTCTTCATCTGTTGTGAAAAGACTCTTCATTGATGAGTGGTTAATAGTATACTGTCTGTAAATAGGAAGATACATAGCTTCCAGTAAGAAATTACATTTTTCTCGGGATGTGACAGAAGGTATGGTTTTCTCTAGGATCTTTCATTTCTGAAGCCATGTGTATTCAGCTATGTTTACAGTATCACATAAGTTCACTTCCATTGAGTGGGCTTTCGGTCTAGGTAGATTCCTGTTGATTATCCCTAAGATTAAAGTGCCACTATGACAAATACATAGTTTGCTGTGCTAGTCATTACTTTGGTTATATTCTGAGTTTTAGTTTTCAAGAAGGAGGCTTGTAGTTCCAGCTCTATTGTTCTAAATCCTGTTTTCAGAAATAGGAAGCTATTTCTGGGAGGAAATCAAGGGCAGTGGAAATAACCTGTGTTATAGTGGGAGTCCCTTGGACTACACTTATAAGATATCAATAGGGAGATTTTTCCCTTCCTGCACTGAGTTTCATGTTAAATAGCCTTAAAATATATACGCATAAGTCCACAAAAAGGGCACCGTGGAGGATTTTCAGTTAAGATTATAATTCCTACAGGGAAATAGTTGAAAAACCAAAGGCAAGCTGTTGAGAATAAATTTGTGATCACTTTTTTGTCCTCATAGTGAAAGATATCCAGTGGGGAAAAAAAGCTGTGAGAAAGGGTATGGACTATGAAGAGCTTTTGATGAACAGGGATGACATAATCTAGTTGTTCTCTGGGAAGTAACGATTAAATGAGGTCAGGATTGAAGTTGCCAGTATTATTGATACCAACATGATGGATGACATTCTATCTATATGGATCACAGTCTGTAGACAACATGACACGGAAATCATCTTCTTTGTAGTGCTGAACTTAGTTTGATGTTTACCATGGAAAGTAAAAAATGTGTGAGAGACTGCAAGCTGAGTAGAGTAAGGCTAATCCTGTTCATCCTTTTCTTATGCATTTGGTCAGGATGAAGTAGTGTAGTTATGCTTGACCTGAATTGCAGGTTGTCACTGAATGTTTTCTCAGTAGAAGCATCCATTCCGTGAGCATGTTTTAAGATGTCCAGTATTTGCCTCATGTTCCTGTATAGGTTGGAGAACAGCAAGTTAGAACGAAAAGGAGTCCATTTCTGAAAAGAAATGCACTCAAGTTCCTTTCATCTCTGTGACTTAAAGAAGTCAAGAGCATACAGATAGTCCAAGGAGCCCATCAGAGCCTACTTTCAGATAATGAGACACCTCTTCCCATGTCCCATAAAAGATCATTAGCTTATGCATAAAAACACATAAGTGATATAGGTTAGCTTATATACAGAAACATTAAGTGATACGTACTTTCATAAGAGTGTAGTTTCCGTGAAATATAATGAGTCTGTGATCATGAGATTCAGAGAGGGAGATACAAAACAAGGGGAAAAATATTTGCAATTTCCCAACAGGTTGGAATAACGAAACTTAGTTGTCCTGTATCATATTAGCCTATAAAAACTGAGAAAAGCTATGAGTACTATGGGTTGTTTTTGAACCATCATGTTCTCTTTCAACATGTATATTCCCTACCATATTCAGAAAGCTTGGCTCACATTATACATGAGTAAGTGCAAACCCGTGGTAGTGTTGGTGAATGTATGAACATTATACTTACTTTACAGGAAGAGACCTTAACAGCATATGTCCTCAAGAGGGCTTCAGAGAAGGATGTCCTATAAGATTACAGTACTTTTATAGGAATAGGTGAAAAATCAAAAGTACTTTAGGTTAAGATAACTGTGGTCACTCTTTTGTACTAATAGTGTACGTTAACAATGGAAAGGAAAGACCTAGGAATGCTTATGGTATGGGAAGTGCATTTGATGAACTGTATTGACAATATCTGGATTTTCTTTAGGATGTTATGAATAAATTTGGGTAGGGAAGTATTTTCCAGCATTATCGATGATAAAGTATGGTGTGGCCTTCCATAGAGCCTGTGGAAATCATCAGAATGAAATCATCTTGTTTGCATTGCTATACTTTGTTTGCTGTCATGTGAAATCCACATAAGAGGCAGCAATGAGAGCACAGTAAGGCTAATCATGATCATCATATCTTGTGGAGTGGAACAGGCTGAAGTATCAAAGGAATGGTTGACCAGGATTCCTGGGTATCTTTGAGTTTATGACCTCAGAAGCAGCATTTGCTTCTTGAGTGTGAACTAAGATGTCCCCAGTATTGCTTCCTTATCGTGTGTTGTTTGAAGAACAGATATTTAGAATAAAGCTAAATCAGTGTTTTAGAATTAAGGAAATGAATAGCTTTCATCTTCGTGACTCAAATATACAACAGTATAAAAAAATCCCATGAATCTCTAACAGTCTATTTCCAAAAGGTCTTCTACATTATTCATTTGCCCTGAAATGATGATTATTATGAGTTCAACGATAAATGCATATTGTTGAAAAAAATATGGTGAAGAGTTAAGTTATATGATCCTTCCTAAGAGAGCATAATTCACATGTATGCAATTAGTCTGTGATCATAAAATACATAAAGCGAGACAGAGAAGAAGGGGTATGGAATTTGGTATTTCAATACAAATGGGACTCTAGAAATGTACTTGTGTGGTATCACAGTGTAGAAGAACTGAAAATAGCTAATGAGAAATTTGGGAGGATTCTGAGGCATCATGTAGTCTTTCAACTTGTATAATCACTGCCATATGCAGAGAGCTATGTCTCATGATATACATGATTTAGTGCACTCTTTCAGAGGACAACTCAGCAAACACATTGGTTGTGCTGATGAACATATGGAGTTTACACCAAGTTTATAGAATAGCTACCTTCACAAAATATGTCCTGAAGAGGGGCTCCATGGAGGACTTCCAGTGAAGCTTACAGTTCCTACATGCAAACAGCTGAAAGACCAAAGGCATGCTGTTAAGAATAAATTTGTGATCACTTACTGGTCCTCATAGTGAAAGATATCCACTGAAACAAAAGCCGTGAGAAAGGGTATGGTCTAAGAAAAGCTTTTGATGAACAGGGAGGACATAATCTAGTTATTCTCTTGAATGTAACGATTAAATGAGGTCAGAATTTAACTTGCCAGTGTTATTGAACCAACATAATTGGTGTCCTTCTGTAGAGTCTGTAGACATCATGATAGGAAATCATCTTGTTTGCAGTGCTGTACTCAGTTTGATGTCTATCAGGTGAAGTAAATATGTGTGAGATACTCAAAATTGAGTAGAGTAAGGCTAACCTGTTCGTTCTTTCTTATGCACTTGGTCCGGATGTAGTAGTGTAGTTATGCTTGACCTGAATTGCAGGTTGTCACTGAGTGTTTGTTCAGTAGAAGCATCCGTTCCTTGAGCATGACTTCAGATGTCCAGAACTTTGACTCATGAACATGTACTGGTTGCAGAATAGAGAGTTAGAATGAAATGGAGTCCATTTCTGAAAGGAAATGAACTCAATGCCTTTCGTCTCTGTGAATTACAGAAGTCAAGAGCATGCAATGAACCAATCAGATCCTAGTTCCAGATGATGAGGCACGTCTTAACGTGGCCATTAAAACATGATTAGCTTATGCATTCAACGCATAGTGCATATAAGTTAGCTTACAGAAAGAAACATTTAGTAATACTTCCCTTCATAAAAAAATATCATTCCCGTGTAATATACTGAATCTGGGATCATGAGATTGAGAGAGGGAAATAGAAAACAAGGGGTTACATATTGGCAGTTTCACACAGGGTTGGAATAACGAAATTTAGTTGTCCTGTATCATGTTAGCCTATAAAAACTGAGAAAAGCTATGAGTATTATGGGTTGTTGTTGAACCATCATATTTTCTTTCAACGTGTATAGTTTTTACCACATTCAGAAAGCTTGTCTCACATCAGACATGAGTAATTGCAATCTCTCAGAGTTTGAGTCAGCCTAGACCGTGGTAGTGTTGGTGAATGTATGATCATTACACCACATTTATAGGTAGACACCTTAAAAGCATATGTCTTCAAGAGGGCTTCAGAGAACGATGTTCTTTAAGATTAAAATACTTATTTAGGAATAGGTGAAAAACGAAAACTCCCTCAGGATAAGATAACTGTGGTCACACTTTGATCCTAATAGTGAACGTTAACCATGGAAAGGACAGACCTAAGAAAGCTTATTGTATGTGAATCCATTTGACGAACATTAATGACAATATCTATTTTTTTCTCTAGGAGGTAAAGAATAAATTTGGGCAGGGAAGGATTTTCCAGCAGTATCGATGATAAAGGAAGGTTTGGCCTGCCATAGAGCCTGTGGAAATCATGAGAATGAAATCATCTTGTTTGAAGTGCTATACTTTGTTTGGTGTCTGTAATGTGAAATCCGAATGAGAGGCAGCAATCAGAGAAGAGGAAAGCTAATCATGATCATCATTTCTTGTGCAGTGGGTCAGCCTGAAGTATCAAAGGAATGCTTGACCAGGTTTCCTGGGTATCTTTGATAGTTTATGACACCAAAAGCAGCATTTGCTACTTGACTATGTCCGGAGATGTCCAATAAGGCCTCTTAATTCTGTATTGGTTGAAGAATAAACATTTAGAATAAAGCTAACTCAGTGTTTTAGAATTAAGGAAAGGATTAGCTTTCATTTTCACTACACCAATATACAACATTATAAAAATATCACAGGAGTCTATAACAGTCTATTTTCATAGGGTCTTGTGCATCTTTACTTTACAATTAAATGATTATTATTATGCGTTCAACACATAAATGCATATTTTTGAGGAAATATATTGGAGTTAAGTAATATGTTCCTTCCTAAGATTGCACCATTCACATGGATGCAATTAATTAGTGATCAGAAGATTCAAAAAGAGAGATAGAGAAGAAGGGGTAAGATATTTGGCAATTCCCAAAGGTGGGACTTTAGAAATTTGCTTGTGTGGTATCACATTAGTGTAGAGGAACAGAAAATAGCTAATGAGAAATTAGGGAGGTTTTTGAGGCATTATGTATGCTCTCAACTTGTTTAACTCCTGCCCTATGCAGAGAGCTATGTCTCATTATATATGTGAGTTAGTGCAGTCTCGCAGAGGATGACTCTGCAAACACATTTTTTGTGATGGTGAACATGTGGAGTTTATAAGAACTTTATAGAATAGTTACCTTCACATCATATGTCCTCAAGAGGGGCTCCACAGAGGATTTTCACTTAAGATTACAATTCCTACAGGCAAATAATTGCAAGACCAAAGGCATGCTGTTGAGAATAAATTTGTGTTCACTTTCTGGTCCTCATAGTGAAAGATATCTATTGAAACAAAAGCCGTGAGAAACAATGTGGTCTGTGAAGAGCTTTTGATGATAAGGGATGACATAATGTAGTTGCTCTCTGGGATATAATGATTAAATGAGGTCAGAATTGATGTTGCCAGTGTTATTGATACCAGCATAAATGGCGGCCATCTGTAGAGTCTGTAGACATCATGACCAGGAAATCATCTTGTTTGCAGTGCTGTACTCAGGTTGATGTCTATCACGTAAATTAAAGGTGTGAGAGACAGCAAGCTGAGTAGAGTAAGGTTAATCCTGTTCATCCTTTCTTATGCACTTGGTCAGGAAGAAGAAGGGTAGTTATGCTTGACCTGAAATTCTGCTTGTCACTGACTGGTTGCTGTGCACTAGTATACGTGCCTTGAGAATGATTTGAGAGGTCCAGAACATTGCTAACTGAACATGTATTGGTTGCAGAACAGAGAGTTAAAGGAAAAGGGGGTCCATTTCTGAAAAGGAATGGACTCAGTGCTTTGGGCTCTGTGACTTAAACAACTCAAGTGCATAGGAATATCCCCAGGAGACTATGAGAGCCTACTTTAAATAATGAGGTACCTCTTCCCGTGCCCCGTAAAAGATGATTAGCTTATGCATTCAGTTCATCAGTGAGTGCCGGTTAGAGTATATTCAGAAACGGTAAGTAATGCTGTCCTTCGTAACAGAGTATCGTTCCCATGAAATATAATGTGTCTGTAATCATGAGATTCAGAGAGGGAGATAGAAAACAAGGGGTAAAATATTTGCAATTTCCGAACAGATTGGAATAACGAAACTTACTTGTCCTATATCAGATAAGCTTATAAAATCTCAGAAAATATATCAGTATCATGGATTGTTTTTAAACCTTCATGTTCTCTTTCAATATGTGTGTCCCCTACAATATTCAGAAAGCTTTTCTCACATTATACATGAGTAAGTGCAATCTCTCAGAAGATGAGTCAGCATAGACCATGGTAGTGTTGGTGAATGTACTCTCATTACACCACGTTTATAGGTAGAGAACTGAACAGCATACTTTCTCAATAGGACTTCAGAGAAGGATGTTTTTAAGATTAAAATACTTATTTAGAAATAACTGAAAAAGAAAACTACCTCAGGATAAGATAAATGAGGTCACACTTTCGTCCTAATAGTGAACGTTAACCATGGAAAGAACAGACATAAGAAAGTTTATTGGGTTTGAAATAAATTTGACGAACATTAATGAAATATCTATTTTTTATCTAGGAGATAAAGAATAAATTTGGGCAGGAAAGGATTTTCAAGCATTATCGATGATAAATTAAGGTATGGCCTTCCGCAGAGACTGTGGAAATCATGAGAATGTAATCATCTTGTTTGCTGTACGTGTACATTGTTTGGTGTCTGTCATGTGAAAACCATATGAAAGGCAGCATTCAGAGTAGAGAAAGGCTAATCATGATCATCATATCTTGTGGAGTGCATCAGGTTGAAGTTTCAGAGGAACACTTGCTCAGGATTCATGGGTATCTTTGAGATTTTATGACACCAAAAGCAGCATTTGCTTCGTAATTATGACCGGATATATCCAGCATTTCTTTCTTATCTGGTATTGGTTGTAGACCAGACATTTAGATTAAAACTAACTCAGTGTATTAGAATTAAGGAAATGAATAGCTTTCATCTTCGGTACTGAAATATACAATGGTATAACGAAAATTCCCAGGAGTTTAGGAAGTTCTATTAACATAGAAACTTGTACATGCTTCATTTGCCATTAAATGATGATTATTATGTGTTCTCCATATAAATGGATATTGCTGAAAAAATATATTGAAGAGTTACCTAATGTGTTCCTTATAAGAGAACATCATTCACATGGATGCAATTAGTCTGTGATCAGAAGTTTTGAAGATAGTGATAAGGAAGGGGTAAGTTATTTAGCAATTCCCAAGAGTCAGGACTCCAGAAATGTAGTTGTGTGGTATCACACTAGTGAAGAAGAACTGATAATAGCCCATGAGAAATTCAGAAGGTGTTTGAGGCATCATGTACTCCTTCAACTTGTATAATCACTGCCATATGCAGAGAGCTATGTCTCATGATGTAGGTGAGTTAGCTTACTCTCTCAGAGGACAACTCAGCAGATACATTGGTTGTGCTTGTGAATCTATTTAGTTTACACCAAGTTTATAGAATAGCTACCTTCACAACATATATCCTGAAGAGGGGCTCCATGGAGGATTTTCAATTAAGATTACAGTTCTAACAGGCACAGAGTTGAAACACTAAAGGCATGCTGGTAAGAATAAAGTAGTGATTCCTTACTGGTCCACAGAGTAAAAGATATGCACTGAAACAAAAGCTGTGAGATAGGGGATGGTCTCAGAAGAGCTTCTGATGTAGAGGAATGACATAATCTTGTCGGTCTCTGTGATGTAACGATTAAATCATATCACAATTGTATTTGCGAGTATTATTGATACCAAAATAAAGGTTGGCCTTCTGTAGACATCATGACCAGGAAATGATCTTGTTTGCAGTGCTGTGCTCAGGTTGATATCTATCACGTCAATTAAAAGTGTGAGAGACAGCAAGCTGAGTAGAGTAAGCCTAATTCTGTTCATCCTTTCTTATGCACTTGGTTAGGATAAGGAAGGGTAGTTACTTGACCTGAATTTCTGATTGTCACTGACTGTTTGCTGGTCAGAAGCATACGTTCCTTGAACATGATTTGAGATGTCCAGAACATTGCCTACTGAACATGTATTGGTTGCAGAACAGAGAGTTAAAGGAAAAGGGGGTCCATTTCTGAAAAGGAATGGACTCAGGGCCTTTCGGCTCTGTGACTTAAACAAGTCATGTGCATAGAAATAGCCCCAGAAGTCTACAAGAGCCTACTTTAGATAATGAGATACCTCTTCCTGTGCCCCTTAAAAGATGATTAGATTATGCATTCAACTCATAAGTGAGTTTCGATTAGGGTATATTCAGAAACAGTAAGCAATGCTGTCCTTTGCAACAGAGCATCGTTCCCATGCAATATAAAGTGTCTGTAATCATGAGATTGAGAGAGGGAGATAGAAAACAAGGGGTAAAATAGTTGCAATTTCTGAATGGTTTGGAATAATGAAAGTTACTTGTCCTACATTGGATAAGCCTATAAAATCTTAGAAAATCTATGAGTGTCATGGATTGTTTTTAAATCTTCATGTTCTCTTTCAATATGTGTGTCCCCTACGATATTCAGAAAGCTTTTCTCACATTATACATTAGTAAGTTTAATGTCTCAGAGGTTAAGTCAGGGTAGACCCTGGTTGTGTTGGTGAATGTATGCTCATTACACCACGTTTATAGGTAGAGAACTTAACAGCATACTTTCTCAATAGGGCTTCAGAGAAGGATGTTTTTTAAGATTAAAATACTTACTTAGAAATAGGTGAAAAAGGAAACTACCTCAGGATAAGATAAGTGAGGTCACACTTTGGTCCTAATTGTGAACATTAACCATGGAAAGGACAGACCTAAGAAAGGTTATTGTGTTTGAAGTCCATTTGACGGACATTAATGAAATATTTATTTTTTCTCTACGAGGTAACGAATAAATTTGGGCAGGGAAGGATTTTCCAGCATTATCAATGATAAACTAAGGTACGGCCTTCCGTGTTTCCTGTTGAAATCATGAAAATGAAATCATCTTGTTTGTTGTGCTAAACTTTGTTTAGTGTCTGTCATGTGAAATCCATATGAGAGGCAGCAATCTGAGTAGAGTAAGGCTAATCATGATCATCATATCTTGTGCGTTAGGCTGAAATATCAGAGGAATGCTTGACCAGGATTCCTGAGTATCTTTGAGATTTGATCACAACAGAAGCAGCATTTGTTTCTTGAGTATGACCGGGGATGTCCACTATTGCTTGCTTCTCCGGTATTGGTTGTTGAACAAACTTTTAGAGTAAACGTAACACAGTGTTTGAGAATTAAGCATATTAATACCTTTCTTCTTCTGGACTCAACTATACAAAGGTATAACAAAAATCCCAGGAGTCTAGAAAGGCCTATTTCCATAGGATCTTGTACATCCTTCCTTTGCCGTTAAGTGATGATTATTATGGGTTCTACATATAAATATATACTGTATAAAAATATATTGAAGAGTTAAGAAATATGTTCCTTCCTACTTGATCATCATTAGCATGGATGCCATTTGTCTGAGATCAAAAGATTTGAAAATAGTTATAGAGAAGAAGGGGTAAGTTATTTAGCAATTCCCAAGAGATGGGAGTTCAGAAATGTGGTGGTGTGGTATCACATTAGTGTAGATGAAGTGTAAATAGCCCATGAGAAATTCGGGAGGTTTTTGAGACATCACGTTCTCTTTCAACTTGTATTATCGCTGACATATGCAGAGAGCTATGTCTCATGATATACATGATTTAGTGCACTCTCTCAGAGGACAACTCAGAAAACACATTAGTTGTGCTGGTGAAATTAAGGCGTTTACATCAAGTTTATAGAATAGCTCCCTTCACAGCATTTGTCCTCAAGAAGGGCTGTGTGTAGGATTTTCAGGTAAGATTATAGTTCCAACAGGCAAATACTTGCAAGACTAAAGGCATGCTGTTGATAATAAAGAAAAAAAAATTCCTTACTGGTCCACAGAGTGAAAGATATCCACTGAAGCAAAAGCCATGAGAAAGGGTATGGACTCTGAAGAGCTCTTGATGAACAGGAATGACACAATCCTTGGTTCTCTGGGATGTAACGATTAAATGGGGTCAGGATTGAAGTGGCCAGTATTATTGATACCAACATAAAGCATGGCCTTCTGTAGAATCTGTAGACACTATGACCTGGAAATCATTTTGTTTGCCGTGCTGTACTCAGGTTGATGTCTATCATGTGTGTTAAATGTGAGAGACAGCTAGCTGAGTAGAGTAAGGCTAATCCTGTTCATCCTTTCTTATGCATTTGATCAAGATAAAGGAGGGTGTTTATGCCTGACCAAATTGCTGGTTGTCACTGTTTGCTCAGTCAAAGCATAGGTTCCTTGAGCATGATTAGAGATGTCCAGAACATTGCCTCCTGAGCATGTATTGGTTGCAGAACAGAGAGTTAGAGGAAAATGGGGGTCCATTTCTGAAAAGATATGCACTCAGTGCCTTTTCGCCTCTGTGACTTAATCAAGTCAAGAGCATTCAAATAGACCCAGGAGCCTATGAGAGCCTACTTACAGATAATGAAGTACCTCTTCCAGTGCCTCTGAAAAGATGATTAGCTTATGCACTCAACTCATAAGTATCGATGAATCTATATTAAGAAGCAGTAATACGTTCCTTCTTAAGACAGTGTCTTTCCCATGAAATGTAGTGTGTCTATAATCATGAGATTCAGAGAGTGAGATAGAAAACAAGGGGTAAAATATTTGCAATTTACGAATGTGTTGAAACAACGTACCTTACTTGTCCTGTTTCAGACAGGATTCCAGGGTATCATTGTGATTTTATGACACCAGAAACAGCATTTTCTTCATGATTATGACCGGAGATGTCCGGTATTGCTTCCTTATCCTGTATTGGTTGTAGAACAGACATTTAGATTAAAGCTAACTCAGTGTATTAGAATTAAGGAAATGAATAGCTTTCATCTTCGGGACTCAAATATACAATGGTACAACAAAAATTCCCAGCAGTCTAGAAAGGTCTACTTCCATAGGAACTTGTACATTCCTTCATTTGCCCTTAAATAATGATTATTATTAGTTCTCAACATAAATGCATATTACTGAGAAAATATATTGAAGAGTTAATAATGTGTTCCTTCCTAAGATATCATCATTCACGTGGTTGCAATTAGTCTGTTATCAGAATATTTGGAGATAGTGATAAAGAAGGGTTAAGTTATTTAGCAATTCGCAAGAGACAGGACTCCAGAAATGTTGCTGTGTGGTATCACACTAGTGAAGAAGACCTGAAAATAGCTCATGAGAAATTCGGAAGGTGTTTGAGGCATCATGTACTCTTTAAACTTGTAGAATCACGGCCATATGCAGAGAGCTATGTCTCATCATATCGGTGAGTTAGTGCACTGTCTCAGAGGACAACTCCGCAGACACTGTGGTTGTGCTGGTGAGCATATGGAGTTTACATCAAGTTGATAGAATAGCTACTTTCACAACATATGCCCTCAAGAGTGGCTAAATGGAGGATTTTCAATTAAGATTACAGTTACAACAGGCAAAGAGTTTAAAGCCTAAAGGCATGCTGTTGAGAATAAATTAGTGATTCCTTACTGGTCCACAGAGTGAAAGATATCCACTGAAACCAAAGCTGTGAGAGAAGGTATGGTCTCCGAAGAGATTATGATGAGCAGGAATGACATAACCTTGTCTTTTTCTGTGATGTAATGATTA
Organism: Eospalax fontanierii; assembly: GCA_035773235.1. NCBI lineage: Eukaryota > Metazoa > Chordata > Mammalia > Rodentia > Spalacidae > Eospalax > Eospalax fontanierii. The sequence continues at coordinate 129,158,882 of CM069525.1, read as the reverse complement.
AATGGTGAGACAATTGTAGTTGTGAGTATTATTGATACCAGAATAAAGAATGGCCATATGTAGAGTCTTTAGACTTCATGACCAGGAAATGACTTTGTTTGCAGTGCTGTACTCAGGGTGATGTCTATCACGTGAATTAAAGTGTGAGAGACAGCAAGCTGAGTAGAGTAAGGCTAATCCTGTTCATCCTTCCTTATGCCCTTGGTCAGGATTAAGAAGGGTAGTTATGCTTGACCTGAATTTCTGCTTGTCACAGACTGGTTGCTGGGCAGAATCATACCTTCCTTGAGCATGATTTGAGATGTACAGAACATTGCCTTCTGAACATGTGTTGGTTGCAGAAAAGAGAGAAAAAGGAAAAGGCGGTCCATTTCTCAAAAGGAATGGACTCAGTGCCTTTCGGCTCTGTGACTTAAACAAGTCAAAAGCATAGAAATAGCACCAGGAGACTATAAAAGCTTAGTTCTAGTAATGAGGTACCTCTTCCCGAGCCCCTTAAAAGATGACTAGCTTATGCATTCAACTCATAAGAGCTTGTCAGTTAGGGTGTATTCAGAAACAGTAAGCAATGCTGTCCTTCGTGCCAGAGTATCGTTCCCATTAAATATAATGTGGCTGTAATCATGAGATTCAGAGAGGGCTTTAGAAAACAAGGGGTAAAATATTTGCAATCTCCGAACGGGTTGGAATAACGAAATTTTGTGTCCTGTATCGGATTGGCCAATAAGATCTGAGAAAATCCATGAGTATTATGGATTCTTTTTAAACCTTCATGTTCTCTTTGAAGTTGTGTATCCCCTACAATATTCCAAAAGCTTTTCTCACATTATACATTAGTAAGTGCAGTCTCTCAGAGGTTGAGTCAGGGTAGAGTATCCTAGTGTTGGTGAATGTATGATCATTACACCACGTTTATAGGTAGAGAAACTAACTGCATACTTTCTCAATAGGGCTTCAGAGAAGGAAGATTTTTTAAGATTAAAATACTTATTTAGAAATAGGTGAAAAAGGAAACTACCTCAGGATAAGATAACTGAGGTCACACTGTGGTCCTAATAGTGAAAGTTAACCATGGAAAGGAGATACCTAAGAAAGCTTATTGTGTTTGAAGTCCATTTGATGAACATTAATGAAATATCTATTTTTTCTCTAGGGGGTAACGAATAAATTTGGGCAGGGAAGTGTTTTCCAGCGTTATCAATGATAAAAGTAAAGTATGACTTGGCATAGTGCCTATTGAAATCATGAGAATGAAATCATCTTGTTTGTTGTGCTATACTTTGTTTGGTGTCTGTGATGTGAAGTCCATATGAGAGTCAGCAATCAGAGTAGAGTAAGGCTAATCATGATCATCATATCTTGTGGAGTGGATCACACTGAAGTTTCAGAGGAACGCTTGATCAGGATTCCTGGGTATCTTTGAGATTTTATGACACTACAAGCAGCATTTGCTTTGTGATTATGATCAGAGATGTCCAGTATTACTTCCTGATCTGGTATTGGTTGTAGAAAAGATATTTAAATTAAAGCTAACTCAGTGTATTAGAATTAAGGAAATGAATAGCTTTCATCTTCGGGAATCAAATATACAACAGTATAACAAAAATTCCAAGGAGTCTAGAAAGGACTGTTTCCATAGGAACTTGCACATCCTTCGTTTGCCCTTAAATGATGATTATTATGCATTCTCCATATAAATGCATATTGTTCAAAAAATATATTGAAGAGTTAAATAATGTGATCCTTCCTAAGAGAGCATCATTCACATGGATGCAATTAGTCTGTGATCAGAAGATTTGAAGATAGTGATAAAGAAGGGGTAAGTTATTTGGCAATTCCTTAGAGGCGGGACTCCAGACATGTAGTTATGTGGTATCACACTAGTGAAGAAGAACTGAAAATAGCCCATGAGAAATTCAGAAGGTGTTTCAGGCATCATGTACTCTTTCAACTTGTATAATCACTGCAATATGCAGAGAGCTATGTCTCATCATATAGGTGAGTTAGTGCACTCTCTCAGAGGACAACTCAGCAAACACATTGTTTGTGCTGGTGAATGTATGGAGTTTACATCAACTTTACGGAATACCTACCCTCACAACATATGTCCTCAAGACGGGCTCCGTGGAGGATTTTCAGGTAAGATTACAGTTCCAACAGGCAAATAGGTGAAAGACCAAAGGCATGCTGTTGGAATAAATTTGTGTTCCCTTACTGGTCCACAGAGTGAAAATACAAATTGAAACAAAAACGGTGAGCAAGTGTTTGATCAGTCTAGGTCTTTTGATGAACCGGGAGGACATAATCTAGTTGTTTTCTGGGATATAACAATTAAATGAGGTCAGGATTGAAGTTTCCAATAGTATTGATAAGAACATCAAGGACTGCCTTCTGTAGAGTCTGTAGACATCAGGACAAGGAAATGATCTTGTTTGCAGTGCTGTACTCAGTTGGATGTCTATCATGTGAAATAGACGTGTGAGAGACGTCAAGCTGAGTAGAGTAAAGCTTATCCTCTTCATCCATTCGTATGCACTTTGTCAGGATGAAGTAGGTAGTTATGCTTGACCTGAATTGCTGGTTGTCATTGAGTGTCTGCTTGGCCAAAGCATACGTTCCTTGAGCATTATTTGAGATGTCCAGAACATTGCCTCATGAACATGTATTTCTTGCAGAACAGAGAGTTATGCGAAAATCGGGTCCATTTCTGAAAAGGAATGCACACAGAGCCTTTCACCTCAGTGACTTAAACAAGTCAAACATAAAAAAGTGGCACGGGGAGCCTATGAGAGCCTACTTCCAGATCATGAGGTACCTCTTCCCGTGCCCCTTACACGATTATTAGCTTAAGCATTCAACTCATAAGTGAGTAACGGTTAGCATATTATTAAGAAACAGTAAGTACTATGTTCTTTCATAAGAGAGTATTGTTCCTGTGAAATATAATGAGTCTGTGATTATCAGATTCAGAGAGGGATCTAGAAAACAAGGAGTAAAATATTTGCAATTTCCCTACAGGTTGGAATAATGAAACTTTTTTGTTCTGTATCCTATTTGCCTATAAAAATTGAGAAAATTCTTTTTAAACCTTCATGTTCTCTTTCAAGATGTGTATACCCTACAATATTCCGAAAGCTTTTCTCACATTATACATTAGTAAGTGCAATCTCTGAGAGGTTGAGTCAGATTAGACCATGGCAGTGTTGATGCATGTATGCTCATTACACATTGTTTATAGTTAGAGAACTTAACAGCATACTTTCTCAAAACGGCTTCAGAGAAGGATTTTTTTTAAGATTAAAATAATTATTTACAAACAGGTGAAAAAGGAAACTACCTCAGGATAAGATAACTGAGGTCACAGTTTGGTCCTAATAATGAACATTAACCATGGAAAGGGCAGACCTAAGAAAGCTTATTGTATTTGAAGTCCATTTGACAAACATTAATGAAATATCTATTTTTTCTCTAGGAGGTAAAGAATAAATTTGGGCAGGGAAGGATTTTCCATCATTATCGATGATAATGTAAGATATGGCCTTCCACAGAGCCTGTGGAAAACATGAGAATGAAATCATCTTGTTTGTTTTACTTATATTTTGTTTGGTGTCTGTCATGTGAAATCCATATGAGAGGCAGCAAACAGAGCAGAGAAAGGCTAATCATGATCATCATATCTTGTGGAGTGGATCAGGCTGAAGTTTCAGAGGAGAAACGTTTGATCAGGATTCCTGAGTATCTTTGAGATTTTTATCACACCAGAAGCAGCATTTGCGTCTTGATTAGGATCGGAGATGTCCAGTATTGCTTCCTTATCTGGTATTGGTTGTAGAACAGGCATTTATATTAAAGCTAACGCAGTGTACTTGAAATAAGGAGGTATAACAAAACTTCCAAAGAGTCTAGGAAGGTCTATTTCCATAGGAACATTTACATGCCTCCATTGCCCTTAAATGATGATTGCTATGCATTCTCCACATAAATGCATATTGTTCAAAAATATATTGAAGAGTTAAGTAATGTAATCCTTCCTAATAGAGTATCATTCATATGAATGGAATTAGTCTGTGATCAGAAGTTTTGAAGATAGTGATAAAGAAGTGGTAAGTTATTTAGCAATTCCCAAGAGGCTGGACTCCAGAAATGTAGTTGTGTGGTATCACACTAGTGAAGAAGAGCTGATAATACCCATGAGAAATTTGGGAGGTTTTGAGGCATCATGTAGTCTTTCAACTTCTATAATCACCGCCATATGCAGAGAGCTATGAATCATCATATAGGTGAGTTAGTGCAGTCTCTCAGAGGACAACTGAGCATACACATTGGTTGTGCTGGTGAACGTATGGCGTTTACACCAAGTTTCTAGAATAGCTACTTTCACAACACATGCCCTCAAGAGGGGCTCCATGGAGGATTTTCAAATAAGATTATGTTTCTAACAGGAAAGTAGTTGAAAGCGTAAAGGCATGCTGTTCAGAATAAACTAGTGATTCCTTACTGGTCCACAGAGTGAAAGATGTCCACTGAAACAAAAGACGTGAGACAGGGTATGGTCTCCGAAGAGATTCTGATGTGCAGGAATGACATAATCTTGTTGTTCTCTGTGATGTAATGCTTAAATGGTGTCACGATTATAGTTGCAAGTATTATTGATACCAAAAAAAGGGGTGGCCTTCTGAAGAGTCTGTAGACATCATGACCAGGAAATCATCTTGTTTGCAGTGCTGTGCTCGGGTTGATGTCTTTCGTGTGAACTAAACGTGTGAGAGACAGCAAGCTGAGTAGAGTAAGGCTAATCCTGTTCATCCTTCCTTATGCCCTTGGTCAGGATTAAGAAGGGTAGTTATGCTTGACCTGAATTTCTGGTTGTCACAGACTGTTTGCTGGGCAGAAGCATACGTTTCTTGAGCATGATTTGAGATATCCAATCTCATTGCACTGAACCTGTATTGGTTCCATAACAGAGAGATAAAGGAAAAAGGGGTCCATTTCTAAAATAATGGAACCAGTGCCTTTCGGCTCTGTGACTTAAACAAGTCAACAACATAGAAACAGCCCCAGGATACTATAAGAGCCTACTTCCAGATAATGAGGTACCTCTTCCTTTGCCCCTTAAAAGATGATTAGATTATGCATTCATCTCATAAGAGAGTGTCGGTTAGGGTCTATTCAGAAACGGTAAGTAATGCTGTCCTTCGTAACAGAATATTGTTCCCCTGAAATATTATGTGTCTGTAATCATGAGAGTCAGACAGGGAGAAAGAAAGCAAGGGGCAAAATATTTGTAATTTCCGTACAGGTTGGAATAACGAAACTTGTTGGTCCTGTATCGGATTAGCCTATAAAATCTGAGAAAAATCTATGAGTATTATGGATTGTTTTTAAACGTTCATGTTCTCTTTCAAGATGCATATCCCCTACAATTTTCCGAAAGCTTTTCTCACATTATACATTAGGAAGTGTAATGTCTCCGAAGTTAAGTCAGCATAGACCCTGGTAGTGTTGGTGAATGTATGCTCAGTTCACCACGTTTATAGGTAGAGAACTGAACAGCATACTTTCCCATAGGGCTTCAGAGAAGTAAGTTTTTAAAGATTAAAATACATATTTCAAAATAGGTGAAAAATGAAACCTCCTCAGGATAAGATAACTGATGTCCCACTTTGGTCCTAATAGTGAAAGTTATAAGAAAGCTTATTTTGTTTGAAATCCATTTGACCAACATTAATGAAATATCTGTTTTTTGGTCTTGGAGGTAAAGGATAAATTTAGGCAGGGAAGGATTTTCCAGCAATTTCGATGATAAAGTAAGGTATGGCCTTCCATAGTGCCTGTTGAAATCATGAGAATGAAATCATCTTGTTTGTTGTGCTATACTTTGTTTGGTGTCTGGCATGTGAAATCCATATGAGAGGCAGCAATCAGAGTAGAGTAAAGCTAACCATGATCATCATATCTTGTGGAGTGCGTTAGGCTGAAGTATCAGAGGAATGCTTGACCAGGATTCCTTAGTATCTTCGAGATTTGATCACAACAGAAGCAGCATTTGTTTCTTGAGTTTGACCAGGATGTTTAGTATTGCTTGCTTCTATGGTATTGGTTGTTGAACAAACATTTAGAATAAAGCTAATGCAGTGTTTGAGAATTAAGGAAATGAATACCTTTCATCTTCTGGACTTAAATATACGACAGTATGACAGAAATCCCAGGAGTCTAGAAAGGTCTATTTCCACAGGATCTTGTACATTCTTCCTTTGCTCTAAAATGATGATTAGTATGCGTTCTTCACATAAATGCATATTGTAGAAAAATGTATTTAAGTGTTAAGAAATATGTCCTTCCTACTTGAGCATCATTGACGTGGATGCAATTACTCTGAGATCAAAAGATTTGAAAACAGTGATAGAGAAGAAGGGGTTAAGTTATTTAGCAATTCCCAAGAGGTGGGACTCCAGAAATGTAGTTGTGTGGTATCATATTAGTGTACATGAACTGAAAATATGCCATGAGAAATTCGGGAGGCTTTTGAGGCATCATGTATTTTTTTCTCTGACATGTGCAGAGAGCTATGTCTCATGATATAAGTGAGTTAGTGCACCCTCTCAGAGGACAGCTCAAAAAAACACATTAGTTCTGCTGGTGAAGTTAAGGAGTTTACACCAAGTTTATAGAATAGCTCACTTCACAGCATTTGTCCTCAACAGGGGCTGTGTGTAGGATTTTCAAGTAAGATTACAGTTCCAACAGGCAAATACTTGAAAGACTAAAGGCATGCTGTTGATAGTTAATTAGTGATTCCCTGCTGGTCCACAGAGTGAAAGATATCCACTGAAACGAAAGCTATAGGAAAGGGTGTGGACTCAGAAGAGCTTTCAGTGAACAGGAATGACATAATCTTGTGGTTCCCTGGGATGTAACGATTAAATAGGGTCAGGATTGAAGTGGCCAGTATTATTGATACCAACATAAAGCATGGCCTTCTGTAGAATCTGTAGACATTATGACCAGGAAATCATCTCGTTTGTAGTACTGTACTCAGGTTGATGTCTATCATGTGAATTACACGTGTGAGAGACAGCAAGCTGAGTAGAGTAAGGCTAATCCTGTTGATCCTTTCTTATGCATTTGGTCAGGATGAAGAAGGGTGTTTATGCTTGAACTCCATTGCTGGTTGTCACTTAGTGTTTGCTCAGCAGAAGCATATGTTCCTTGAGCATGATTTGAGATGTCCAGAACATTGCCTCCTGAGCATGTATTGGTTGCAGAACAGAGAGTTAGAAGAAAACGAGGGTCCATTTCTGAAAAAGAATGAACTCAGTGCCTTTTTGCCTCTGTGACTTAAACAAATCAAGAGCATACAAATAGACCCAGGAGCCTATGAGAGCCTACTTGCAGATAATGAGGTACCTCTTCCCGTTCCCCTGAAAAGATGATTTGCTTATTCATTCAATTCATAAAAAAGTGTCGGTTAGGGTATATTCAGAAACGGTAAGCAATGCTGTGCTTCGAAACAGAGTATCCCTCCCATGAAATATAATGTGTCTGTAATCATGAGATTCAGAGAGTGAGATAGAAAAGAAGGGGTAAAATACTTGCAATTTTGGAACGGGTTGGAATAACGAACCTTACTCGTCCTGATTCAGATTTGCCTATGAAAAATGAGAAATTCGATGAGTATTATGAGTTGTTTTTGAACCATCATGCTCTCTTTCAACATGTATAGTCCCTACCATATTCAGAAAGCTTGTCTCACATTATACATGAGTAAGTGCAATCTCTCAGAGGACGAGTCAGCATAGACCATGGTAGTGTTGGTGAATATATGATCATTACATCCCGTTTATAAGAATACACCTTAGCAGCATATGTCCTCAAGAGTGCTCCAGAAAAGGATGTTCTGTAAGACTAAAGTACTTTTTTAGGAATAGGTGAAAAAAGGAAACTAACTCAGGATAAGTTAACTGTGGTCACACTTTCGTCCTAATAGTGAACGTTAACCATGGAAAGACAGACCTAAGAAAGCTTATTGCACTTGAATTCCATTTTACGAACATTCATGAAATATCTATTGTTTCCCTAGGTGGTAAAGAATATATTTGGGCAGGGAAGGATTTTCCAGCACTTTTGAGGATACTGTAAGGTATGGCCTTCAATATCTCCTGTGGAAAACATGAGAGTGAAATCATCTTGTTTGCTGTACATGTGTGTACTTTGTTTGGTGTCTGTCATGTGAAATCCATATGAGATGCAGCAAACAGAGTAGAGTGAGGCTAATCATGATCATCACATCTTGTGGAGTGGGTCCGGCTGAAGTGTCAGAGGAATGCTTGACCAGGATTTCTGGGGATCTTTGAGTGTTTATGACACCAGAAGCAGCATTTGCTTCTTGAGTATGACTGGAGATGTCGAGTTTTGCTTGCTTATCCGGGAATGGTTGTAGAACAGACGTTTAGAGTAAAGCTAACTCAGTGTTTTAGAATTAAGGAAATAAATAGCTTTCATCTTAGGGACTCAAATTTACAGTATAACCAAAATCCCAGGAGTCTAGAAATTCTTTTTCCGTAGGATCTTGTACATCCTTCCTTTGCCCTTAAATGATGATTAGTATGCGTTCTACACATAAATGCATATTGTTGAGAAAATGTATTGAAGACTTAAAAAATATGTCCTTCCTATGTGAGCATCATTCACATGGATGCAATTAGTCTGTGATACGAATATTTGATAATAGTGTAAGTAATAGGGTAAGTTATTTGGCAATTCCCATGAGGCGGGACTCCCGAAATATAGTTGTGTGGCATCACACTCGTGTAGAAGAACTGAAAATAGTCCATGAGAAATTTGGGAGGTTTTGAGGCATCATGTAGTCTTTCAACTTCTATAATCACCGCCATATGCAGAGAGCTATGAATCATCATATAGGTGAGTTAGTGCAGTCTCTCAGAGGACAACTGAGCATACACATTGGTTGTGCTGGTGAACGTATGGCGTTTACACCAAGTTTCTAGAATAGCTACTTTCACAACACATGCCCTCAAGAGGGGCTCCATGGAGGATTTTCAAATAAGATTATGTTTCTAACAGGAAAGTAGTTGAAAGCGTAAAGGCATGCTGTTCAGAATAAACTAGTGATTCCTTACTGGTCCACAGAGTGAAAGATGTCCACTGAAACAAAAGACGTGAGACAGGGTATGGTCTCCGAAGAGATTCTGATGTGCAGGAATGACATAATCTTGTTGTTCTCTGTGATGTAATGCTTAAATGGTGTCACGATTATAGTTGCAAGTATTATTGATACCAAAAAAAGGGGTGGCCTTCTGAAGAGTCTGTAGACATCATGACCAGGAAATCATCTTGTTTGCAGTGCTGTGCTCGGGTTGATGTCTTTCGTGTGAACTAAACGTGTGAGAGACAGCAAGCTGAGTAGAGTAAGGCTAATCCTGTTCATCCTTCCTTATGCCCTTGGTCAGGATTAAGAAGGGTAGTTATGCTTGACCTGAATTTCTGGTTGTCACAGACTGTTTGCTGGGCAGAAGCATACGTTTCTTGAGCATGATTTGAGATATCCAATCTCATTGCACTGAACCTGTATTGGTTCCATAACAGAGAGATAAAGGAAAAAGGGGTCCATTTCTAAAATAATGGAACCAGTGCCTTTCGGCTCTGTGACTTAAACAAGTCAACAACATAGAAACAGCCCCAGGATACTATAAGAGCCTACTTCCAGATAATGAGGTACCTCTTCCTTTGCCCCTTAAAAGATGATTAGATTATGCATTCATCTCATAAGAGAGTGTCGGTTAGGGTCTATTCAGAAACGGTAAGTAATGCTGTCCTTCGTAACAGAATATTGTTCCCCTGAAATATTATGTGTCTGTAATCATGAGAGTCAGACAGGGAGAAAGAAAGCAAGGGGCAAAATATTTGTAATTTCCGTACAGGTTGGAATAACGAAACTTGTTGGTCCTGTATCGGATTAGCCTATAAAATCTGAGAAAAATCTATGAGTATTATGGATTGTTTTTAAACGTTCATGTTCTCTTTCAAGATGCATATCCCCTACAATTTTCCGAAAGCTTTTCTCACATTATACATTAGGAAGTGTAATGTCTCCGAAGTTAAGTCAGCATAGACCCTGGTAGTGTTGGTGAATGTATGCTCAGTTCACCACGTTTATAGGTAGAGAACTGAACAGCATACTTTCCCATAGGGCTTCAGAGAAGTAAGTTTTTAAAGATTAAAATACATATTTCAAAATAGGTGAAAAATGAAACCTCCTCAGGATAAGATAACTGATGTCCCACTTTGGTCCTAATAGTGAAAGTTATAAGAAAGCTTATTTTGTTTGAAATCCATTTGACCAACATTAATGAAATATCTGTTTTTTGGTCTTGGAGGTAAAGGATAAATTTAGGCAGGGAAGGATTTTCCAGCAATTTCGATGATAAAGTAAGGTATGGCCTTCCATAGTGCCTGTTGAAATCATGAGAATGAAATCATCTTGTTTGTTGTGCTATACTTTGTTTGGTGTCTGGCATGTGAAATCCATATGAGAGGCAGCAATCAGAGTAGAGTAAAGCTAACCATGATCATCATATCTTGTGGAGTGCGTTAGGCTGAAGTATCAGAGGAATGCTTGACCAGGATTCCTTAGTATCTTCGAGATTTGATCACAACAGAAGCAGCATTTGTTTCTTGAGTTTGACCAGGATGTTTAGTATTGCTTGCTTCTATGGTATTGGTTGTTGAACAAACATTTAGAATAAAGCTAATGCAGTGTTTGAGAATTAAGGAAATGAATACCTTTCATCTTCTGGACTTAAATATACGACAGTATGACAGAAATCCCAGGAGTCTAGAAAGGTCTATTTCCACAGGATCTTGTACATTCTTCCTTTGCTCTAAAATGATGATTAGTATGCGTTCTTCACATAAATGCATATTGTAGAAAAATGTATTTAAGTGTTAAGAAATATGTCCTTCCTACTTGAGCATCATTGACGTGGATGCAATTACTCTGAGATCAAAAGATTTGAAAACAGTGATAGAGAAGAAGGGGTTAAGTTATTTAGCAATTCCCAAGAGGTGGGACTCCAGAAATGTAGTTGTGTGGTATCATATTAGTGTACATGAACTGAAAATATGCCATGAGAAATTCGGGAGGCTTTTGAGGCATCATGTATTTTTTTCTCTGACATGTGCAGAGAGCTATGTCTCATGATATAAGTGAGTTAGTGCACCCTCTCAGAGGACAGCTCAAAAAAACACATTAGTTCTGCTGGTGAAGTTAAGGAGTTTACACCAAGTTTATAGAATAGCTCACTTCACAGCATTTGTCCTCAACAGGGGCTGTGTGTAGGATTTTCAAGTAAGATTACAGTTCCAACAGGCAAATACTTGAAAGACTAAAGGCATGCTGTTGATAGTTAATTAGTGATTCCCTGCTGGTCCACAGAGTGAAAGATATCCACTGAAACGAAAGCTATAGGAAAGGGTGTGGACTCAGAAGAGCTTTCAGTGAACAGGAATGACATAATCTTGTGGTTCCCTGGGATGTAACGATTAAATAGGGTCAGGATTGAAGTGGCCAGTATTATTGATACCAACATAAAGCATGGCCTTCTGTAGAATCTGTAGACATTATGACCAGGAAATCATCTCGTTTGTAGTACTGTACTCAGGTTGATGTCTATCATGTGAATTACACGTGTGAGAGACAGCAAGCTGAGTAGAGTAAGGCTAATCCTGTTGATCCTTTCTTATGCATTTGGTCAGGATGAAGAAGGGTGTTTATGCTTGAACTCCATTGCTGGTTGTCACTTAGTGTTTGCTCAGCAGAAGCATATGTTCCTTGAGCATGATTTGAGATGTCCAGAACATTGCCTCCTGAGCATGTATTGGTTGCAGAACAGAGAGTTAGAAGAAAACGAGGGTCCATTTCTGAAAAAGAATGAACTCAGTGCCTTTTTGCCTCTGTGACTTAAACAAATCAAGAGCATACAAATAGACCCAGGAGCCTATGAGAGCCTACTTGCAGATAATGAGGTACCTCTTCCCGTTCCCCTGAAAAGATGATTTGCTTATTCATTCAATTCATAAAAAAGTGTCGGTTAGGGTATATTCAGAAACGGTAAGCAATGCTGTGCTTCGAAACAGAGTATCCCTCCCATGAAATATAATGTGTCTGTAATCATGAGATTCAGAGAGTGAGATAGAAAAGAAGGGGTAAAATACTTGCAATTTTGGAACGGGTTGGAATAACGAACCTTACTCGTCCTGATTCAGATTTGCCTATGAAAAATGAGAAATTCGATGAGTATTATGAGTTGTTTTTGAACCATCATGCTCTCTTTCAACATGTATAGTCCCTACCATATTCAGAAAGCTTGTCTCACATTATACATGAGTAAGTGCAATCTCTCAGAGGACGAGTCAGCATAGACCATGGTAGTGTTGGTGAATATATGATCATTACATCCCGTTTATAAGAATACACCTTAGCAGCATATGTCCTCAAGAGTGCTCCAGAAAAGGATGTTCTGTAAGACTAAAGTACTTTTTTAGGAATAGGTGAAAAAAGGAAACTAACTCAGGATAAGTTAACTGTGGTCACACTTTCGTCCTAATAGTGAACGTTAACCATGGAAAGACAGACCTAAGAAAGCTTATTGCACTTGAATTCCATTTTACGAACATTCATGAAATATCTATTGTTTCCCTAGGTGGTAAAGAATATATTTGGGCAGGGAAGGATTTTCCAGCACTTTTGAGGATACTGTAAGGTATGGCCTTCAATATCTCCTGTGGAAAACATGAGAGTGAAATCATCTTGTTTGCTGTACATGTGTGTACTTTGTTTGGTGTCTGTCATGTGAAATCCATATGAGATGCAGCAAACAGAGTAGAGTGAGGCTAATCATGATCATCACATCTTGTGGAGTGGGTCCGGCTGAAGTGTCAGAGGAATGCTTGACCAGGATTTCTGGGGATCTTTGAGTGTTTATGACACCAGAAGCAGCATTTGCTTCTTGAGTATGACTGGAGATGTCGAGTTTTGCTTGCTTATCCGGGAATGGTTGTAGAACAGACGTTTAGAGTAAAGCTAACTCAGTGTTTTAGAATTAAGGAAATAAATAGCTTTCATCTTAGGGACTCAAATTTACAGTATAACCAAAATCCCAGGAGTCTAGAAATTCTTTTTCCGTAGGATCTTGTACATCCTTCCTTTGCCCTTAAATGATGATTAGTATGCGTTCTACACATAAATGCATATTGTTGAGAAAATGTATTGAAGACTTAAAAAATATGTCCTTCCTATGTGAGCATCATTCACATGGATGCAATTAGTCTGTGATACGAATATTTGATAATAGTGTAAGTAATAGGGTAAGTTATTTGGCAATTCCCATGAGGCGGGACTCCCGAAATATAGTTGTGTGGCATCACACTCGTGTAGAAGAACTGAAAATAGTCCATGAGAAATTTGGGAGGTTTTGAGGCATCATGTAGTCTTTCAACTTCTATAATCACCGCCATATGCAGAGAGCTATGAATCATCATATAGGTGAGTTAGTGCAGTCTCTCAGAGGACAACTGAGCATACACATTGGTTGTGCTGGTGAACGTATGGCGTTTACACCAAGTTTCTAGAATAGCTACTTTCACAACACATGCCCTCAAGAGGGGCTCCATGGAGGATTTTCAAATAAGATTATGTTTCTAACAGGAAAGTAGTTGAAAGCGTAAAGGCATGCTGTTCAGAATAAACTAGTGATTCCTTACTGGTCCACAGAGTGAAAGATGTCCACTGAAACAAAAGACGTGAGACAGGGTATGGTCTCCGAAGAGATTCTGATGTGCAGGAATGACATAATCTTGTTGTTCTCTGTGATGTAATGCTTAAATGGTGTCACGATTATAGTTGCAAGTATTATTGATACCAAAAAAAGGGGTGGCCTTCTGAAGAGTCTGTAGACATCATGACCAGGAAATCATCTTGTTTGCAGTGCTGTGCTCGGGTTGATGTCTTTCGTGTGAACTAAACGTGTGAGAGACAGCAAGCTGAGTAGAGTAAGGCTAATCCTGTTCATCCTTCCTTATGCCCTTGGTCAGGATTAAGAAGGGTAGTTATGCTTGACCTGAATTTCTGGTTGTCACAGACTGTTTGCTGGGCAGAAGCATACGTTTCTTGAGCATGATTTGAGATATCCAATCTCATTGCACTGAACCTGTATTGGTTCCATAACAGAGAGATAAAGGAAAAAGGGGTCCATTTCTAAAATAATGGAACCAGTGCCTTTCGGCTCTGTGACTTAAACAAGTCAACAACATAGAAACAGCCCCAGGATACTATAAGAGCCTACTTCCAGATAATGAGGTACCTCTTCCTTTGCCCCTTAAAAGATGATTAGATTATGCATTCATCTCATAAGAGAGTGTCGGTTAGGGTCTATTCAGAAACGGTAAGTAATGCTGTCCTTCGTAACAGAATATTGTTCCCCTGAAATATTATGTGTCTGTAATCATGAGAGTCAGACAGGGAGAAAGAAAGCAAGGGGCAAAATATTTGTAATTTCCGTACAGGTTGGAATAACGAAACTTGTTGGTCCTGTATCGGATTAGCCTATAAAATCTGAGAAAAATCTATGAGTATTATGGATTGTTTTTAAACGTTCATGTTCTCTTTCAAGATGCATATCCCCTACAATTTTCCGAAAGCTTTTCTCACATTATACATTAGGAAGTGTAATGTCTCCGAAGTTAAGTCAGCATAGACCCTGGTAGTGTTGGTGAATGTATGCTCAGTTCACCACGTTTATAGGTAGAGAACTGAACAGCATACTTTCCCATAGGGCTTCAGAGAAGTAAGTTTTTAAAGATTAAAATACATATTTCAAAATAGGTGAAAAATGAAACCTCCTCAGGATAAGATAACTGATGTCCCACTTTGGTCCTAATAGTGAAAGTTATAAGAAAGCTTATTTTGTTTGAAATCCATTTGACCAACATTAATGAAATATCTGTTTTTTGGTCTTGGAGGTAAAGGATAAATTTAGGCAGGGAAGGATTTTCCAGCAATTTCGATGATAAAGTAAGGTATGGCCTTCCATAGTGCCTGTTGAAATCATGAGAATGAAATCATCTTGTTTGTTGTGCTATACTTTGTTTGGTGTCTGGCATGTGAAATCCATATGAGAGGCAGCAATCAGAGTAGAGTAAAGCTAACCATGATCATCATATCTTGTGGAGTGCGTTAGGCTGAAGTATCAGAGGAATGCTTGACCAGGATTCCTTAGTATCTTCGAGATTTGATCACAACAGAAGCAGCATTTGTTTCTTGAGTTTGACCAGGATGTTTAGTATTGCTTGCTTCTATGGTATTGGTTGTTGAACAAACATTTAGAATAAAGCTAATGCAGTGTTTGAGAATTAAGGAAATGAATACCTTTCATCTTCTGGACTTAAATATACGACAGTATGACAGAAATCCCAGGAGTCTAGAAAGGTCTATTTCCACAGGATCTTGTACATTCTTCCTTTGCTCTAAAATGATGATTAGTATGCGTTCTTCACATAAATGCATATTGTAGAAAAATGTATTTAAGTGTTAAGAAATATGTCCTTCCTACTTGAGCATCATTGACGTGGATGCAATTACTCTGAGATCAAAAGATTTGAAAACAGTGATAGAGAAGAAGGGGTTAAGTTATTTAGCAATTCCCAAGAGGTGGGACTCCAGAAATGTAGTTGTGTGGTATCATATTAGTGTACATGAACTGAAAATATGCCATGAGAAATTCGGGAGGCTTTTGAGGCATCATGTATTTTTTTCTCTGACATGTGCAGAGAGCTATGTCTCATGATATAAGTGAGTTAGTGCACCCTCTCAGAGGACAGCTCAAAAAAACACATTAGTTCTGCTGGTGAAGTTAAGGAGTTTACACCAAGTTTATAGAATAGCTCACTTCACAGCATTTGTCCTCAACAGGGGCTGTGTGTAGGATTTTCAAGTAAGATTACAGTTCCAACAGGCAAATACTTGAAAGACTAAAGGCATGCTGTTGATAGTTAATTAGTGATTCCCTGCTGGTCCACAGAGTGAAAGATATCCACTGAAACGAAAGCTATAGGAAAGGGTGTGGACTCAGAAGAGCTTTCAGTGAACAGGAATGACATAATCTTGTGGTTCCCTGGGATGTAACGATTAAATAGGGTCAGGATTGAAGTGGCCAGTATTATTGATACCAACATAAAGCATGGCCTTCTGTAGAATCTGTAGACATTATGACCAGGAAATCATCTCGTTTGTAGTACTGTACTCAGGTTGATGTCTATCATGTGAATTACACGTGTGAGAGACAGCAAGCTGAGTAGAGTAAGGCTAATCCTGTTGATCCTTTCTTATGCATTTGGTCAGGATGAAGAAGGGTGTTTATGCTTGAACTCCATTGCTGGTTGTCACTTAGTGTTTGCTCAGCAGAAGCATATGTTCCTTGAGCATGATTTGAGATGTCCAGAACATTGCCTCCTGAGCATGTATTGGTTGCAGAACAGAGAGTTAGAAGAAAACGTGGGTCCATTTCTGAAAAAGAATGAACTCAGTGCCTTTTTGCCTCTGTGACTTAAACAAATCAAGAGCATACAAATAGACCCAGGAGCCTATGAGAGCCTACTTGCAGATAATGAGGTACCTCTTCCCGTTCCCCTGAAAAGATGATTTGCTTATTCATTCAATTCATAAAAAAGTGTCGGTTAGGGTATATTCAGAAACGGTAAGCAATGCTGTGCTTCGAAACAGAGTATCCCTCCCATGAAATATAATGTGTCTGTAATCATGAGATTCAGAGAGTGAGATAGAAAAGAAGGGGTAAAATACTTGCAATTTTGGAACGGGTTGGAATAACGAACCTTACTCGTCCTGATTCAGATTTGCCTATGAAAAATGAGAAATTCGATGAGTATTATGAGTTGTTTTTGAACCATCATGCTCTCTTTCAACATGTATAGTCCCTACCATATTCAGAAAGCTTGTCTCACATTATACATGAGTAAGTGCAATCTCTCAGAGGACGAGTCAGCATAGACCATGGTAGTGTTGGTGAATATATGATCATTACATCCCGTTTATAAGAATACACCTTAGCAGCATATGTCCTCAAGAGTGCTCCAGAAAAGGATGTTCTGTAAGACTAAAGTACTTTTTTAGGAATAGGTGAAAAAAGGAAACTAACTCAGGATAAGTTAACTGTGGTCACACTTTCGTCCTAATAGTGAACGTTAACCATGGAAAGACAGACCTAAGAAAGCTTATTGCACTTGAATTCCATTTTACGAACATTCATGAAATATCTATTGTTTCCCTAGGTGGTAAAGAATATATTTGGGCAGGGAAGGATTTTCCAGCACTTTTGAGGATACTGTAAGGTATGGCCTTCAATATCTCCTGTGGAAAACATGAGAGTGAAATCATCTTGTTTGCTGTACATGTGTGTACTTTGTTTGGTGTCTGTCATGTGAAATCCATATGAGATGCAGCAAACAGAGTAGAGTGAGGCTAATCATGATCATCACATCTTGTGGAGTGGGTCCGGCTGAAGTGTCAGAGGAATGCTTGACCAGGATTTCTGGGGATCTTTGAGTGTTTATGACACCAGAAGCAGCATTTGCTTCTTGAGTATGACTGGAGATGTCGAGTTTTGCTTGCTTATCCGGGAATGGTTGTAGAACAGACGTTTAGAGTAAAGCTAACTCAGTGTTTTAGAATTAAGGAAATAAATAGCTTTCATCTTAGGGACTCAAATTTACAGTATAACCAAAATCCCAGGAGTCTAGAAATTCTTTTTCCGTAGGATCTTGTACATCCTTCCTTTGCCCTTAAATGATGATTAGTATGCGTTCTACACATAAATGCATATTGTTGAGAAAATGTATTGAAGACTTAAAAAATATGTCCTTCCTATGTGAGCATCATTCACATGGATGCAATTAGTCTGTGATACGAATATTTGATAATAGTGTAAGTAATAGGGTAAGTTATTTGGCAATTCCCATGAGGCGGGACTCCCGAAATATAGTTGTGTGGCATCACACTCGTGTAGAAGAACTGAAAATAGTCCATGAGAAATTTGGGAGGTTTTGAGGCATCATGTAGTCTTTCAACTTCTATAATCACCGCCATATGCAGAGAGCTATGAATCATCATATAGGTGAGTTAGTGCAGTCTCTCAGAGGACAACTGAGCATACACATTGGTTGTGCTGGTGAACGTATGGCGTTTACACCAAGTTTCTAGAATAGCTACTTTCACAACACATGCCCTCAAGAGGGGCTCCATGGAGGATTTTCAAATAAGATTATGTTTCTAACAGGAAAGTAGTTGAAAGCGTAAAGGCATGCTGTTCAGAATAAACTAGTGATTCCTTACTGGTCCACAGAGTGAAAGATGTCCACTGAAACAAAAGACGTGAGACAGGGTATGGTCTCCGAAGAGATTCTGATGTGCAGGAATGACATAATCTTGTTGTTCTCTGTGATGTAATGCTTAAATGGTGTCACGATTATAGTTGCAAGTATTATTGATACCAAAAAAAGGGGTGGCCTTCTGAAGAGTCTGTAGACATCATGACCAGGAAATCATCTTGTTTGCAGTGCTGTGCTCGGGTTGATGTCTTTCGTGTGAACTAAACGTGTGAGAGACAGCAAGCTGAGTAGAGTAAGGCTAATCCTGTTCATCCTTCCTTATGCCCTTGGTCAGGATTAAGAAGGGTAGTTATGCTTGACCTGAATTTCTGGTTGTCACAGACTGTTTGCTGGGCAGAAGCATACGTTTCTTGAGCATGATTTGAGATATCCAATCTCATTGCACTGAACCTGTATTGGTTCCATAACAGAGAGATAAAGGAAAAAGGGGTCCATTTCTAAAATAATGGAACCAGTGCCTTTCGGCTCTGTGACTTAAACAAGTCAACAACATAGAAACAGCCCCAGGATACTATAAGAGCCTACTTCCAGATAATGAGGTACCTCTTCCTTTGCCCCTTAAAAGATGATTAGATTATGCATTCATCTCATAAGAGAGTGTCGGTTAGGGTCTATTCAGAAACGGTAAGTAATGCTGTCCTTCGTAACAGAATATTGTTCCCCTGAAATATTATGTGTCTGTAATCATGAGAGTCAGACAGGGAGAAAGAAAGCAAGGGGCAAAATATTTGTAATTTCCGTACAGTTTGGAAAAACGAAACTTGTTGGTCCTGTATCGGATTAGCCTATAAAATCTGAGAAAAATCTATGAGTATTATGGATTGTTTTTAAACGTTCATGTTCTCTTTCAAGATGCATATCCCCTACAATTTTCCGAAAGCTTTTCTCACATTATACATTAGGAAGTGTAATGTCTCCGAAGTTAAGTCAGCATAGACCCTGGTAGTGTTGGTGAATGTATGCTCAGTTCACCACGTTTATAGGTAGAGAACTGAACAGCATACTTTCCCATAGGGCTTCAGAGAAGTAAGTTTTTAAAGACTAAAATACATATTTCAAAATAGGTGAAAAATGAAACCTCCTCAGGATAAGATAACTGATGTCCCACTTTGGTCCTAATAGTGAAAGTTATAAGAAAGCTTATTTTGTTTGAAATCCATTTGACCAACATTAATGAAATATCTGTTTTTTGGTCTTGGAGGTAAAGAATAAATTTAGGCAGGGAAGGATTTTCCAGCAATTTCGATGATAAAGTAAGGTATGGCCTTCCATAGTGCCTGTTGAAATCATGAGAATGAAATCATCTTGTTTGTTGTGCTATACTTTGTTTGGTGTCTGGCATGTGAAATCCATATGAGAGGCAGCAATCAGAGTAGAGTAAAGCTAACCATGATCATCATATCTTGTGGAGTGCGTTAGGCTGAAGTATCAGAGGAATGCTTGACCAGGATTCCTTAGTATCTTCGAGATTTGATCACAACAGAAGCAGCATTTGTTTCTTGAGTTTGACCAGGATGTTTAGTATTGCTTGCTTCTATGGTATTGGTTGTTGAACAAACATTTAGAATAAAGCTAATGCAGTGTTTGAGAATTAAGGAAATGAATACCTTTCATCTTCTGGACTTAAATATACGACAGTATGACAGAAATCCCAGGAGTCTAGAAAGGTCTATTTCCACAGGATCTTGTACATTCTTCCTTTGCTCTAAAATGATGATTAGTATGCGTTCTTCACATAAATGCATATTGTAGAAAAATGTATTTAAGTGTTAAGAAATATGTCCTTCCTACTTGAGCATCATTGACGTGGATGCAATTACTCTGAGATCAAAAGATTTGAAAACAGTGATAGAGAAGAAGGGGTTAAGTTATTTAGCAATTCCCAAGAGGTGGGACTCCAGAAATGTAGTTGTGTGGTATCATATTAGTGTACATGAACTGAAAATATGCCATGAGAAATTCGGGAGGCTTTTGAGGCATCATGTATTTTTTTCTCTGACATGTGCAGAGAGCTATGTCTCATGATATAAGTGAGTTAGTGCACCCTCTCAGAGGACAGCTCAAAAAAACACATTAGTTCTGCTGGTGAAGTTAAGGAGTTTACACCAAGTTTATAGAATAGCTCACTTCACAGCATTTGTCCTCAACAGGGGCTGTGTGTAGGATTTTCAAGTAAGATTACAGTTCCAACAGGCAAATACTTGAAAGACTAAAGGCATGCTGTTGATAGTTAATTAGTGATTCCCTGCTGGTCCACAGAGTGAAAGATATCCACTGAAACGAAAGCTATAGGAAAGGGTGTGGACTCAGAAGAGCTTTCAGTGAACAGGAATGACATAATCTTGTGGTTCCCTGGGATGTAACGATTAAATAGGGTCAGGATTGAAGTGGCCAGTATTATTGATACCAACATAAAGCATGGCCTTCTGTAGAATCTGTAGACATTATGACCAGGAAATCATCTCGTTTGTAGTACTGTACTCAGGTTGATGTCTATCATGTGAATTACACGTGTGAGAGACAGCAAGCTGAGTAGAGTAAGGCTAATCCTGTTGATCCTTTCTTATGCATTTGGTCAGGATGAAGAAGGGTGTTTATGCTTGAACTCCATTGCTGGTTGTCACTTAGTGTTTGCTCAGCAGAAGCATATGTTCCTTGAGCATGATTTGAGATGTCCAGAACATTGCCTCCTGAGCATGTATTGGTTGCAGAACAGAGAGTTAGAAGAAAACGAGGGTCCATTTCTGAAAAAGAATGAACTCAGTGCCTTTTTGCCTCTGTGACTTAAACAAATCAAGAGCATACAAATAGACCCAGGAGCCTATGAGAGCCTACTTGCAGATAATGAGGTACCTCTTCCCGTTCCCCTGAAAAGATGATTTGCTTATTCATTCAATTCATAAAAAAGTGTCGGTTAGGGTATATTCAGAAACGGTAAGCAATGCTGTGCTTCGAAACAGAGTATCCCTCCCATGAAATATAATGTGTCTGTAATCATGAGATTCAGAGAGTGAGATAGAAAAGAAGGGGTAAAATACTTGCAATTTTGGAACGGGTTGGAATAACGAACCTTACTCGTCCTGATTCAGATTTGCCTATGAAAAATGAGAAATTCGATGAGTATTATGAGTTGTTTTTGAACCATCATGCTCTCTTTCAACATGTATAGTCCCTACCATATTCAGAAAGCTTGTCTCACATTATACATGAGTAAGTGCAATCTCTCAGAGGACGAGT
Source organism: Eospalax fontanierii (assembly GCA_035773235.1). Lineage (NCBI taxonomy): Eukaryota > Metazoa > Chordata > Mammalia > Rodentia > Spalacidae > Eospalax > Eospalax fontanierii. Next base: position 129,137,165 of record CM069525.1, on the reverse strand, counting down.
CAGCATAGACCATGGTAGTGTTGGTGAATATATGATCATTACATCCCGTTTATAAGAATACACCTTAGCAGCATATGTCCTCAAGAGTGCTCCAGAAAAGGATGTTCTGTAAGACTAAAGTACTTTTTTAGGAATAGGTGAAAAAAGGAAACTAACTCAGGATAAGTTAACTGTGGTCACACTTTCGTCCTAATAGTGAACGTTAACCATGGAAAGACAGACCTAAGAAAGCTTATTGCACTTGAATTCCATTTTACGAACATTCATGAAATATCTATTGTTTCCCTAGGTGGTAAAGAATATATTTGGGCAGGGAAGGATTTTCCAGCACTTTTGAGGATACTGTAAGGTATGGCCTTCAATATCTCCTGTGGAAAACATGAGAGTGAAATCATCTTGTTTGCTGTACATGTGTGTACTTTGTTTGGTGTCTGTCATGTGAAATCCATATGAGATGCAGCAAACAGAGTAGAGTGAGGCTAATCATGATCATCACATCTTGTGGAGTGGGTCCGGCTGAAGTGTCAGAGGAATGCTTGACCAGGATTTCTGGGGATCTTTGAGTGTTTATGACACCAGAAGCAGCATTTGCTTCTTGAGTATGACTGGAGATGTCGAGTTTTGCTTGCTTATCCGGGAATGGTTGTAGAACAGACGTTTAGAGTAAAGCTAACTCAGTGTTTTAGAATTAAGGAAATAAATAGCTTTCATCTTAGGGACTCAAATTTACAGTATAACCAAAATCCCAGGAGTCTAGAAATTCTTTTTCCGTAGGATCTTGTACATCCTTCCTTTGCCCTTAAATGATGATTAGTATGCGTTCTACACATAAATGCATATTGTTGAGAAAATGTATTGAAGACTTAAAAAATATGTCCTTCCTATGTGAGCATCATTCACATGGATGCAATTAGTCTGTGATATGAATATTTGATAATAGTGTAAGTAATAGGGTAAGTTATTTGGCAATTCCCATGAGGCGGGACTCCCGAAATATAGTTGTGTGGCATCACACTCGTGTAGAAGAACTGAAAATAGTCCATGAGAAATTTGGGAGGTTTTGAGGCATCATGTAGTCTTTCAACTTCTATAATCACCGCCATATGCAGAGAGCTATGAATCATCATATAGGTGAGTTAGTGCAGTCTCTCAGAGGACAACTGAGCATACACATTGGTTGTGCTGGTGAACGTATGGCGTTTACACCAAGTTTCTAGAATAGCTACTTTCACAACACATGCCCTCAAGAGGGGCTCCATGGAGGATTTTCAAATAAGATTATGTTTCTAACAGGAAAGTAGTTGAAAGCGTAAAGGCATGCTGTTCAGAATAAACTAGTGATTCCTTACTGGTCCACAGAGTGAAAGATGTCCACTGAAACAAAAGACGTGAGACAGGGTATGGTCTCCGAAGAGATTCTGATGTGCAGGAATGACATAATCTTGTTGTTCTCTGTGATGTAATGCTTAAATGGTGTCACGATTATAGTTGCAAGTATTATTGATACCAAAAAAAGGGGTGGCCTTCTGAAGAGTCTGTAGACATCATGACCAGGAAATCATCTTGTTTGCAGTGCTGTGCTCGGGTTGATGTCTTTCGTGTGAACTAAACGTGTGAGAGACAGCAAGCTGAGTAGAGTAAGGCTAATCCTGTTCATCCTTCCTTATGCCCTTGGTCAGGATTAAGAAGGGTAGTTATGCTTGACCTGAATTTCTGGTTGTCACAGACTGTTTGCTGGGCAGAAGCATACGTTTCTTGAGCATGATTTGAGATATCCAATCTCATTGCACTGAACCTGTATTGGTTCCATAACAGAGAGATAAAGGAAAAAGGGGTCCATTTCTAAAATAATGGAACCAGTGCCTTTCGGCTCTGTGACTTAAACAAGTCAACAACATAGAAACAGCCCCAGGATACTATAAGAGCCTACTTCCAGATAATGAGGTACCTCTTCCTTTGCCCCTTAAAAGATGATTAGATTATGCATTCATCTCATAAGAGAGTGTCGGTTAGGGTCTATTCAGAAACGGTAAGTAATGCTGTCCTTCGTAACAGAATATTGTTCCCCTGAAATATTATGTGTCTGTAATCATGAGAGTCAGACAGGGAGAAAGAAAGCAAGGGGCAAAATATTTGTAATTTCCGTACAGGTTGGAATAACGAAACTTGTTGGTCCTGTATCGGATTAGCCTATAAAATCTGAGAAAAATCTATGAGTATTATGGATTGTTTTTAAACGTTCATGTTCTCTTTCAAGATGCATATCCCCTACAATTTTCCGAAAGCTTTTCTCACATTATACATTAGGAAGTGTAATGTCTCCGAAGTTAAGTCAGCATAGACCCTGGTAGTGTTGGTGAATGTATGCTCAGTTCACCACGTTTATAGGTAGAGAACTGAACAGCATACTTTTCCATAGGGCTTCAGAGAAGTAAGTTTTTAAAGATTAAAATACATATTTCAAAATAGGTGAAAAATGAAACCTCCTCAGGATAAGATAACTGATGTCCCACTTTGGTCCTAATAGTGAAAGTTATAAGAAAGCTTATTTTGTTTGAAATCCATTTGACCAACATTAATGAAATATCTGTTTTTTGGTCTTGGAGGTAAAGGATAAATTTAGGCAGGGAAGGATTTTCCAGCAATTTCGATGATAAAGTAAGGTATGGCCTTCCATAGTGCCTGTTGAAATCATGAGAATGAAATCATCTTGTTTGTTGTGCTATACTTTGTTTGGTGTCTGGCATGTGAAATCCATATGAGAGGCAGCAATCAGAGTAGAGTAAAGCTAACCATGATCATCATATCTTGTGGAGTGCGTTAGGCTGAAGTATCAGAGGAATGCTTGACCAGGATTCCTTAGTATCTTCGAGATTTGATCACAACAGAAGCAGCATTTGTTTCTTGAGTTTGACCAGGATGTTTAGTATTGCTTGCTTCTATGGTATTGGTTGTTGAACAAACATTTAGAATAAAGCTAATGCAGTGTTTGAGAATTAAGGAAATGAATACCTTTCATCTTCTGGACTTAAATATACGACAGTATGACAGAAATCCCAGGAGTCTAGAAAGGTCTATTTCCACAGGATCTTGTACATTCTTCCTTTGCTCTAAAATGATGATTAGTATGCGTTCTTCACATAAATGCATATTGTAGAAAAATGTATTTAAGTGTTAAGAAATATGTCCTTCCTACTTGAGCATCATTGACGTGGATGCAATTACTCTGAGATCAAAAGATTTGAAAACAGTGATAGAGAAGAAGGGGTTAAGTTATTTAGCAATTCCCAAGAGGTGGGACTCCAGAAATGTAGTTGTGTGGTATCATATTAGTGTACATGAACTGAAAATATGCCATGAGAAATTCGGGAGGCTTTTGAGGCATCATGTATTTTTTTCTCTGACATGTGCAGAGAGCTATGTCTCATGATATAAGTGAGTTAGTGCACCCTCTCAGAGGACAGCTCAAAAAAACACATTAGTTCTGCTGGTGAAGTTAAGGAGTTTACACCAAGTTTATAGAATAGCTCACTTCACAGCATTTGTCCTCAACAGGGGCTGTGTGTAGGATTTTCAAGTAAGATTACAGTTCCAACAGGCAAATACTTGAAAGACTAAAGGCATGCTGTTGATAGTTAATTAGTGATTCCCTGCTGGTCCACAGAGTGAAAGATATCCACTGAAACGAAAGCTATAGGAAAGGGTGTGGACTCAGAAGAGCTTTCAGTGAACAGGAATGACATAATCTTGTGGTTCCCTGGGATGTAACGATTAAATAGGGTCAGGATTGAAGTGGCCAGTATTATTGATACCAACATAAAGCATGGCCTTCTGTAGAATCTGTAGACATTATGACCAGGAAATCATCTCGTTTGTAGTACTGTACTCAGGTTGATGTCTATCATGTGAATTACACGTGTGAGAGACAGCAAGCTGAGTAGAGTAAGGCTAATCCTGTTGATCCTTTCTTATGCATTTGGTCAGGATGAAGAAGGGTGTTTATGCTTGAACTCCATTGCTGGTTGTCACTTAGTGTTTGCTCAGCAGAAGCATATGTTCCTTGAGCATGATTTGAGATGTCCAGAACATTGCCTCCTGAGCATGTATTGGTTGCAGAACAGAGAGTTAGAAGAAAACGAGGGTCCATTTCTGAAAAAGAATGAACTCAGTGCCTTTTTGCCTCTGTGACTTAAACAAATCAAGAGCATACAAATAGACCCAGGAGCCTATGAGAGCCTACTTGCAGATAATGAGGTACCTCTTCCCGTTCCCCTGAAAAGATGATTTGCTTATTCATTCAATTCATAAAAAAGTGTCGGTTAGGGTATATTCAGAAACGGTAAGCAATGCTGTGCTTCGAAACAGAGTATCCCTCCCATGAAATATAATGTGTCTGTAATCATGAGATTCAGAGAGTGAGATAGAAAAGAAGGGGTAAAATACTTGCAATTTTGGAACGGGTTGGAATAACGAACCTTACTCGTCCTGATTCAGATTTGCCTATGAAAAATGAGAAATTCGATGAGTATTATGAGTTGTTTTTGAACCATCATGCTCTCTTTCAACATGTATAGTCCCTACCATATTCAGAAAGCTTGTCTCACATTATACATGAGTAAGTGCAATCTCTCAGAGGACGAGTCAGCATAGACCATGGTAGTGTTGGTGAATATATGATCATTACATCCCGTTTATAAGAATACACCTTAGCAGCATATGTCCTCAAGAGTGCTCCAGAAAAGGATGTTCTGTAAGACTAAAGTACTTTTTTAGGAATAGGTGAAAAAAGGAAACTAACTCAGGATAAGTTAACTGTGGTCACACTTTCGTCCTAATAGTGAACGTTAACCATGGAAAGACAGACCTAAGAAAGCTTATTGCACTTGAATTCCATTTTACGAACATTCATGAAATATCTATTGTTTCCCTAGGTGGTAAAGAATATATTTGGGCAGGGAAGGATTTTCCAGCACTTTTGAGGATACTGTAAGGTATGGCCTTCAATATCTCCTGTGGAAAACATGAGAGTGAAATCATCTTGTTTGCTGTACATGTGTGTACTTTGTTTGGTGTCTGTCATGTGAAATCCATATGAGATGCAGCAAACAGAGTAGAGTGAGGCTAATCATGATCATCACATCTTGTGGAGTGGGTCCGGCTGAAGTGTCAGAGGAATGCTTGACCAGGATTTCTGGGGATCTTTGAGTGTTTATGACACCAGAAGCAGCATTTGCTTCTTGAGTATGACTGGAGATGTCGAGTTTTGCTTGCTTATCCGGGAATGGTTGTAGAACAGACGTTTAGAGTAAAGCTAACTCAGTGTTTTAGAATTAAGGAAATAAATAGCTTTCATCTTAGGGACTCAAATTTACAGTATAACCAAAATCCCAGGAGTCTAGAAATTCTTTTTCCGTAGGATCTTGTACATCCTTCCTTTGCCCTTAAATGATGATTAGTATGCGTTCTACACATAAATGCATATTGTTGAGAAAATGTATTGAAGACTTAAAAAATATGTCCTTCCTATGTGAGCATCATTCACATGGATGCAATTAGTCTGTGATACGAATATTTGATAATAGTGTAAGTAATAGGGTAAGTTATTTGGCAATTCCCATGAGGCGGGACTCCCGAAATATAGTTGTGTGGCATCACACTCGTGTAGAAGAACTGAAAATAGTCCATGAGAAATTTGGGAGGTTTTGAGGCATCATGTAGTCTTTCAACTTCTATAATCACCGCCATATGCAGAGAGCTATGAATCATCATATAGGTGAGTTAGTGCAGTCTCTCAGAGGACAACTGAGCATACACATTGGTTGTGCTGGTGAACGTATGGCGTTTACACCAAGTTTCTAGAATAGCTACTTTCACAACACATGCCCTCAAGAGGGGCTCCATGGAGGATTTTCAAATAAGATTATGTTTCTAACAGGAAAGTAGTTGAAAGCGTAAAGGCATGCTGTTCAGAATAAACTAGTGATTCCTTACTGGTCCACAGAGTGAAAGATGTCCACTGAAACAAAAGACGTGAGACAGGGTATGGTCTCCGAAGAGATTCTGATGTGCAGGAATGACATAATCTTGTTGTTCTCTGTGATGTAATGCTTAAATGGTGTCACGATTATAGTTGCAAGTATTATTGATACCAAAAAAAGGGGTGGCCTTCTGAAGAGTCTGTAGACATCATGACCAGGAAATCATCTTGTTTGCAGTGCTGTGCTCGGGTTGATGTCTTTCGTGTGAACTAAACGTGTGAGAGACAGCAAGCTGAGTAGAGTAAGGCTAATCCTGTTCATCCTTCCTTATGCCCTTGGTCAGGATTAAGAAGGGTAGTTATGCTTGACCTGAATTTCTGGTTGTCACAGACTGTTTGCTGGGCAGAAGCATACGTTTCTTGAGCATGATTTGAGATATCCAATCTCATTGCACTGAACCTGTATTGGTTCCATAACAGAGAGATAAAGGAAAAAGGGGTCCATTTCTAAAATAATGGAACCAGTGCCTTTCGGCTCTGTGACTTAAACAAGTCAACAACATAGAAACAGCCCCAGGATACTATAAGAGCCTACTTCCAGATAATGAGGTACCTCTTCCTTTGCCCCTTAAAAGATGATTAGATTATGCATTCATCTCATAAGAGAGTGTCGGTTAGGGTCTATTCAGAAACGGTAAGTAATGCTGTCCTTCGTAACAGAATATTGTTCCCCTGAAATATTATGTGTCTGTAATCATGAGAGTCAGACAGGGAGAAAGAAAGCAAGGGGCAAAATATTTGTAATTTCCGTACAGGTTGGAATAACGAAACTTGTTGGTCCTGTATCGGATTAGCCTATAAAATCTGAGAAAAATCTATGAGTATTATGGATTGTTTTTAAACGTTCATGTTCTCTTTCAAGATGCATATCCCCTACAATTTTCCGAAAGCTTTTCTCACATTATACATTAGGAAGTGTAATGTCTCCGAAGTTAAGTCAGCATAGACCCTGGTAGTGTTGGTGAATGTATGCTCAGTTCACCACGTTTATAGGTAGAGAACTGAACAGCATACTTTCCCATAGGGCTTCAGAGAAGTAAGTTTTTAAAGATTAAAATACATATTTCAAAATAGGTGAAAAATGAAACCTCCTCAGGATAAGATAACTGATGTCCCACTTTGGTCCTAATAGTGAAAGTTATAAGAAAGCTTATTTTGTTTGAAATCCATTTGACCAACATTAATGAAATATCTGTTTTTTGGTCTTGGAGGTAAAGGATAAATTTAGGCAGGGAAGGATTTTCCAGCAATTTCGATGATAAAGTAAGGTATGGCCTTCCATAGTGCCTGTTGAAATCATGAGAATGAAATCATCTTGTTTGTTGTGCTATACTTTGTTTGGTGTCTGGCATGTGAAATCCATATGAGAGGCAGCAATCAGAGTAGAGTAAAGCTAACCATGATCATCATATCTTGTGGAGTGCGTTAGGCTGAAGTATCAGAGGAATGCTTGACCAGGATTCCTTAGTATCTTCGAGATTTGATCACAACAGAAGCAGCATTTGTTTCTTGAGTTTGACCAGGATGTTTAGTATTGCTTGCTTCTATGGTATTGGTTGTTGAACAAACATTTAGAATAAAGCTAATGCAGTGTTTGAGAATTAAGGAAATGAATACCTTTCATCTTCTGGACTTAAATATACGACAGTATGACAGAAATCCCAGGAGTCTAGAAAGGTCTATTTCCACAGGATCTTGTACATTCTTCCTTTGCTCTAAAATGATGATTAGTATGCGTTCTTCACATAAATGCATATTGTAGAAAAATGTATTTAAGTGTTAAGAAATATGTCCTTCCTACTTGAGCATCATTGACGTGGATGCAATTACTCTGAGATCAAAAGATTTGAAAACAGTGATAGAGAAGAAGGGGTTAAGTTATTTAGCAATTCCCAAGAGGTGGGACTCCAGAAATGTAGTTGTGTGGTATCATATTAGTGTACATGAACTGAAAATATGCCATGAGAAATTCGGGAGGCTTTTGAGGCATCATGTATTTTTTTCTCTGACATGTGCAGAGAGCTATGTCTCATGATATAAGTGAGTTAGTGCACCCTCTCAGAGGACAGCTCAAAAAAACACATTAGTTCTGCTGGTGAAGTTAAGGAGTTTACACCAAGTTTATAGAATAGCTCACTTCACAGCATTTGTCCTCAACAGGGGCTGTGTGTAGGATTTTCAAGTAAGATTACAGTTCCAACAGGCAAATACTTGAAAGACTAAAAGCATGCTGTTGATAGTTAATTAGTGATTCCCTGCTGGTCCACAGAGTGAAAGATATCCACTGAAACGAAAGCTATAGGAAAGGGTGTGGACTCAGAAGAGCTTTCAGTGAACAGGAATGACATAATCTTGTGGTTCCCTGGGATGTAACGATTAAATAGGGTCAGGATTGAAGTGGCCAGTATTATTGATACCAACATAAAGCATGGCCTTCTGTAGAATCTGTAGACATTATGACCAGGAAATCATCTCGTTTGTAGTACTGTACTCAGGTTGATGTCTATCATGTGAATTACACGTGTGAGAGACAGCAAGCTGAGTAGAGTAAGGCTAATCCTGTTGATCCTTTCTTATGCATTTGGTCAGGATGAAGAAGGGTGTTTATGCTTGAACTCCATTGCTGGTTGTCACTTAGTGTTTGCTCAGCAGAAGCATATGTTCCTTGAGCATGATTTGAGATGTCCAGAACATTGCCTCCTGAGCATGTATTGGTTGCAGAACAGAGAGTTAGAAGAAAACGTGGGTCCATTTCTGAAAAAGAATGAACTCAGTGCCTTTTTGCCTCTGTGACTTAAACAAATCAAGAGCATACAAATAGACCCAGGAGCCTATGAGAGCCTACTTGCAGATAATGAGGTACCTCTTCCCGTTCCCCTGAAAAGATGATTTGCTTATTCATTCAATTCATAAAAAAGTGTCGGTTAGGGTATATTCAGAAACGGTAAGCAATGCTGTGCTTCGAAACAGAGTATCCCTCCCATGAAATATAATGTGTCTGTAATCATGAGATTCAGAGAGTGAGATAGAAAAGAAGGGGTAAAATACTTGCAATTTTGGAACGGGTTGGAATAACGAACCTTACTCGTCCTGATTCAGATTTGCCTATGAAAAATGAGAAATTCGATGAGTATTATGAGTTGTTTTTGAACCATCATGCTCTCTTTCAACATGTATAGTCCCTACCATATTCAGAAAGCTTGTCTCACATTATACATGAGTAAGTGCAATCTCTCAGAGGACGAGTCAGCATAGACCATGGTAGTGTTGGTGAATATATGATCATTACATCCCGTTTATAAGAATACACCTTAGCAGCATATGTCCTCAAGAGTGCTCCAGAAAAGGATGTTCTGTAAGACTAAAGTACTTTTTTAGGAATAGGTGAAAAAAGGAAACTAACTCAGGATAAGTTAACTGTGGTCACACTTTCGTCCTAATAGTGAACGTTAACCATGGAAAGACAGACCTAAGAAAGCTTATTGCACTTGAATTCCATTTTACGAACATTCATGAAATATCTATTGTTTCCCTAGGTGGTAAAGAATATATTTGGGCAGGGAAGGATTTTCCAGCACTTTTGAGGATACTGTAAGGTATGGCCTTCAATATCTCCTGTGGAAAACATGAGAGTGAAATCATCTTGTTTGCTGTACATGTGTGTACTTTGTTTGGTGTCTGTCATGTGAAATCCATATGAGATGCAGCAAACAGAGTAGAGTGAGGCTAATCATGATCATCACATCTTGTGGAGTGGGTCCGGCTGAAGTGTCAGAGGAATGCTTGACCAGGATTTCTGGGGATCTTTGAGTGTTTATGACACCAGAAGCAGCATTTGCTTCTTGAGTATGACTGGAGATGTCGAGTTTTGCTTGCTTATCCGGGAATGGTTGTAGAACAGACGTTTAGAGTAAAGCTAACTCAGTGTTTTAGAATTAAGGAAATAAATAGCTTTCATCTTAGGGACTCAAATTTACAGTATAACCAAAATCCCAGGAGTCTAGAAATTCTTTTTCCGTAGGATCTTGTACATCCTTCCTTTGCCCTTAAATGATGATTAGTATGCGTTCTACACATAAATGCATATTGTTGAGAAAATGTATTGAAGACTTAAAAAATATGTCCTTCCTATGTGAGCATCATTCACATGGATGCAATTAGTCTGTGATACGAATATTTGATAATAGTGTAAGTAATAGGGTAAGTTATTTGGCAATTCCCATGAGGCGGGACTCCCGAAATATAGTTGTGTGGCATCACACTCGTGTAGAAGAACTGAAAATAGTCCATGAGAAATTTGGGAGGTTTTGAGGCATCATGTAGTCTTTCAACTTCTATAATCACCGCCATATGCAGAGAGCTATGAATCATCATATAGGTGAGTTAGTGCAGTCTCTCAGAGGACAACTGAGCATACACATTGGTTGTGCTGGTGAACGTATGGCGTTTACACCAAGTTTCTAGAATAGCTACTTTCACAACACATGCCCTCAAGAGGGGCTCCATGGAGGATTTTCAAATAAGATTATGTTTCTAACAGGAAAGTAGTTGAAAGCGTAAAGGCATGCTGTTCAGAATAAACTAGTGATTCCTTACTGGTCCACAGAGTGAAAGATGTCCACTGAAACAAAAGACGTGAGACAGGGTATGGTCTCCGAAGAGATTCTGATGTGCAGGAATGACATAATCTTGTTGTTCTCTGTGATGTAATGCTTAAATGGTGTCACGATTATAGTTGCAAGTATTATTGATACCAAAAAAAGGGGTGGCCTTCTGAAGAGTCTGTAGACATCATGACCAGGAAATCATCTTGTTTGCAGTGCTGTGCTCGGGTTGATGTCTTTCGTGTGAACTAAACGTGTGAGAGACAGCAAGCTGAGTAGAGTAAGGCTAATCCTGTTCATCCTTCCTTATGCCCTTGGTCAGGATTAAGAAGGGTAGTTATGCTTGACCTGAATTTCTGGTTGTCACAGACTGTTTGCTGGGCAGAAGCATACGTTTCTTGAGCATGATTTGAGATATCCAATCTCATTGCACTGAACCTGTATTGGTTCCATAACAGAGAGATAAAGGAAAAAGGGGTCCATTTCTAAAATAATGGAACCAGTGCCTTTCGGCTCTGTGACTTAAACAAGTCAACAACATAGAAACAGCCCCAGGATACTATAAGAGCCTACTTCCAGATAATGAGGTACCTCTTCCTTTGCCCCTTAAAAGATGATTAGATTATGCATTCATCTCATAAGAGAGTGTCGGTTAGGGTCTATTCAGAAACGGTAAGTAATGCTGTCCTTCGTAACAGAATATTGTTCCCCTGAAATATTATGTGTCTGTAATCATGAGAGTCAGACAGGGAGAAAGAAAGCAAGGGGCAAAATATTTGTAATTTCCGTACAGGTTGGAATAACGAAACTTGTTGGTCCTGTATCGGATTAGCCTATAAAATCTGAGAAAAATCTATGAGTATTATGGATTGTTTTTAAACGTTCATGTTCTCTTTCAAGATGCATATCCCCTACAATTTTCCGAAAGCTTTTCTCACATTATACATTAGGAAGTGTAATGTCTCCGAAGTTAAGTCAGCATAGACCCTGGTAGTGTTGGTGAATGTATGCTCAGTTCACCACGTTTATAGGTAGAGAACTGAACAGCATACTTTCCCATAGGGCTTCAGAGAAGTAAGTTTTTAAAGATTAAAATACATATTTCAAAATAGGTGAAAAATGAAACCTCCTCAGGATAAGATAACTGATGTCCCACTTTGGTCCTAATAGTGAAAGTTATAAGAAAGCTTATTTTGTTTGAAATCCATTTGACCAACATTAATGAAATATCTGTTTTTTGGTCTTGGAGGTAAAGGATAAATTTAGGCAGGGAAGGATTTTCCAGCAATTTCGATGATAAAGTAAGGTATGGCCTTCCATAGTGCCTGTTGAAATCATGAGAATGAAATCATCTTGTTTGTTGTGCTATACTTTGTTTGGTGTCTGGCATGTGAAATCCATATGAGAGGCAGCAATCAGAGTAGAGTAAAGCTAACCATGATCATCATATCTTGTGGAGTGCGTTAGGCTGAAGTATCAGAGGAATGCTTGACCAGGATTCCTTAGTATCTTCGAGATTTGATCACAACAGAAGCAGCATTTGTTTCTTGAGTTTGACCAGGATGTTTAGTATTGCTTGCTTCTATGGTATTGGTTGTTGAACAAACATTTAGAATAAAGCTAATGCAGTGTTTGAGAATTAAGGAAATGAATACCTTTCATCTTCTGGACTTAAATATACGACAGTATGACAGAAATCCCAGGAGTCTAGAAAGGTCTATTTCCACAGGATCTTGTACATTCTTCCTTTGCTCTAAAATGATGATTAGTATGCGTTCTTCACATAAATGCATATTGTAGAAAAATGTATTTAAGTGTTAAGAAATATGTCCTTCCTACTTGAGCATCATTGACGTGGATGCAATTACTCTGAGATCAAAAGATTTGAAAACAGTGATAGAGAAGAAGGGGTTAAGTTATTTAGCAATTCCCAAGAGGTGGGACTCCAGAAATGTAGTTGTGTGGTATCATATTAGTGTACATGAACTGAAAATATGCCATGAGAAATTCGGGAGGCTTTTGAGGCATCATGTATTTTTTTCTCTGACATGTGCAGAGAGCTATGTCTCATGATATAAGTGAGTTAGTGCACCCTCTCAGAGGACAGCTCAAAAAAACACATTAGTTCTGCTGGTGAAGTTAAGGAGTTTACACCAAGTTTATAGAATAGCTCACTTCACAGCATTTGTCCTCAACAGGGGCTGTGTGTAGGATTTTCAAGTAAGATTACAGTTCCAACAGGCAAATACTTGAAAGACTAAAGGCATGCTGTTGATAGTTAATTAGTGATTCCCTGCTGGTCCACAGAGTGAAAGATATCCACTGAAACGAAAGCTATAAGAAAGGGTGTGGACTCAGAAGAGCTTTCAGTGAACAGGAATGACATAATCTTGTGGTTCCCTGGGATGTAACGATTAAATAGGGTCAGGATTGAAGTGGCCAGTATTATTGATACCAACATAAAGCATGGCCTTCTGTAGAATCTGTAGACATTATGACCAGGAAATCATCTCGTTTGTAGTACTGTACTCAGGTTGATGTCTATCATGTGAATTACACGTGTGAGAGACAGCAAGCTGAGTAGAGTAAGGCTAATCCTGTTGATCCTTTCTTATGCATTTGGTCAGGATGAAGAAGGGTGTTTATGCTTGAACTCCATTGCTGGTTGTCACTTAGTGTTTGCTCAGCAGAAGCATATGTTCCTTGAGCATGATTTGAGATGTCCAGAACATTGCCTCCTGAGCATGTATTGGTTGCAGAACAGAGAGTTAGAAGAAAACGAGGGTCCATTTCTGAAAAAGAATGAACTCAGTGCCTTTTTGCCTCTGTGACTTAAACAAATCAAGAGCATACAAATAGACCCAGGAGCCTATGAGAGCCTACTTGCAGATAATGAGGTACCTCTTCCCGTTCCCCTGAAAAGATGATTTGCTTATTCATTCAATTCATAAAAAAGTGTCGGTTAGGGTATATTCAGAAACGGTAAGCAATGCTGTGCTTCGAAACAGAGTATCCCTCCCATGAAATATAATGTGTCTGTAATCATGAGATTCAGAGAGTGAGATAGAAAAGAAGGGGTAAAATACTTGCAATTTTGGAACGGGTTGGAATAACGAACCTTACTCGTCCTGATTCAGATTTGCCTATGAAAAATGAGAAATTCGATGAGTATTATGAGTTGTTTTTGAACCATCATGCTCTCTTTCAACATGTATAGTCCCTACCATATTCAGAAAGCTTGTCTCACATTATACATGAGTAAGTGCAATCTCTCAGAGGACGAGTCAGCATAGACCATGGTAGTGTTGGTGAATATATGATCATTACATCCCGTTTATAAGAATACACCTTAGCAGCATATGTCCTCAAGAGTGCTCCAGAAAAGGATGTTCTGTAAGACTAAAGTACTTTTTTAGGAATAGGTGAAAAAAGGAAACTAACTCAGGATAAGTTAACTGTGGTCACACTTTCGTCCTAATAGTGAACGTTAACCATGGAACGACAGACCTAAGAAAGCTTATTGCACTTGAATTCCATTTTACGAACATTCATGAAATATCTATTGTTTCTCTAGGTGGTAAAGAATATATTTGGGCAGGGAAGGATTTTCCAGCACTTTTGAGGATACTGTAAGGTATGGCCTTCAATATCTCCTGTGGAAAACATGAGAGTGAAATCATCTTGTTTGCTGTACATGTGTGTACTTTGTTTGGTGTCTGTCATGTGAAATCCATATGAGATGCAGCAAACAGAGTAGAGTGAGGCTAATCATGATCATCACATCTTGTGGAGTGGGTCAGGCTGAAGTGTCAGAGGAATGCTTGACCAGGATTTCTGGGGATCTTTGAGTGTTTATGACACCAGAAGCAGCATTTGCTTCTTGAGTATGACTGGAGATGTCGAGTTTTGCTTGCTTATCCGGGAATGGTTGTAGAACAGACGTTTAGAGTAAAGCTAACTCAGTGTTTTAGAATTAAGGAAATAAATAGCTTTCATCTTAGGGACTCAAATTTACAGTATAACCAAAATCCCAGGAGTCTAGAAATTCTATTTCCGTAGGATCTTGTACATCCTTCCTTTGCCCTTAAATGATGATTAGTATGCGTTCTACACATAAATGCATATTGTTGAGAAAATGTATTGAAGACTTAAAAAATATGTCCTTCCTATGTGAGCATCATTCACATGGATGCAATTAGTCTGTGATACGAATATTTGATAATAGTGTAAGTAATAGGGTAAGTTATTTGGCAATTCCCATGAGGCGGGACTCCCGAAATATAGTTGTGTGGCATCACACTCGTGTAGAAGAACTGAAAATAGTCCATGAGAAATTTGGGAGGTTTTGAGGCATCATGTAGTCTTTCAACTTCTATAATCACCGCCATATGCAGAGAGCTATGAATCATCATATAGGTGAGTTAGTGCAGTCTCTCAGAGGACAACTGAGCATACACATTGGTTGTGCTGGTGAACGTATGGCATTTACACCAAGTTTCTAGAATAGCTACTTTCACAACACATGCCCTCAAGAGGGGCTCCATGGAGGATTTTCAAATAAGATTATGTTTCTAACAGGAAAGTAGTTGAAAGCGTAAAGGCATGCTGTTCAGAATAAACTAGTGATTCCTTACTGGTCCACAGAGTGAAAGATGTCCACTGAAACAAAAGACGTGAGACAGGGTATGGTCTCCGAAGAGATTCTGATGTGCAGGAATGACATAATCTTGTTGTTCTCTGTGATGTAATGCTTAAATGGTGTCACGATTATAGTTGCAAGTATTATTGATACCAAAAAAAGGGGTGGCCTTCTGAAGAGTCTGTAGACATCATGACCAGGAAATCATCTTGTTTGCAGTGCTGTGCTCGGGTTGATGTCTTTCGTGTGAACTAAACGTGTGAGAGACAGCAAGCTGAGTAGAGTAAGGCTAATCCTGTTCATCCTTCCTTATGCCCTTGGTCAGGATTAAGAAGGGTAGTTATGCTTGACCTGAATTTCTGGTTGTCACAGACTGTTTGCTGGGCAGAAGCATACGTTTCTTGAGCATGATTTGAGATATCCAATCTCATTGCACTGAACCTGTATTGGTTCCATAACAGAGAGATAAAGGAAAAAGGGGTCCATTTCTAAAATAATGGAACCAGTGCCTTTCGGCTCTGTGACTTAAACAAGTCAACAACATAGAAACAGCCCCAGGATACTATAAGAGCCTACTTCCAGATAATGAGGTACCTCTTCCTTTGCCCCTTAAAAGATGATTAGATTATGCATTCATCTCATAAGAGAGTGTCGGTTAGGGTCTATTCAGAAACGGTAAGTAATGCTGTCCTTCGTAACAGAATATTGTTCCCCTGAAATATTATGTGTCTGTAATCATGAGAGTCAGACAGGGAGAAAGAAAGCAAGGGGCAAAATATTTGTAATTTCCGTACAGGTTGGAATAACGAAACTTGTTGGTCCTGTATCGGATTAGCCTATAAAATCTGAGAAAAATCTATGAGTATTATGGATTGTTTTTAAACGTTCATGTTCTCTTTCAAGATGCATATCCCCTACAATTTTCCGAAAGCTTTTCTCACATTATACATTAGGAAGTGTAATGTCTCCGAAGTTAAGTCAGCATAGACCCTGGTAGTGTTGGTGAATGTATGCTCAGTTCACCACGTTTATAGGTAGAGAACTGAACAGCATACTTTCCCATAGGGCTTCAGAGAAGTAAGTTTTTAAAGATTAAAATACATATTTCAAAATAGGTGAAAAATGAAACCTCCTCAGGATAAGATAACTGATGTCACACTTTGGTCCTAATAGTGAAAGTTATAAGAAAGCTTATTTTGTTTGAAATCCATTTGACCAACATTAATGAAATATCTGTTTTTTGGTCTTGGAGGTAAAGGATAAATTTAGGCAGGGAAGGATTTTCCAGCAATTTCGATGATAAAGTAAGGTATGGCCTTCCATAGTGCCTGTTGAAATCATGAGAATGAAATCATCTTGTTTGTTGTGCTATACTTTGTTTGGTGTCTGGCATGTGAAATCCATATGAGAGGCAGCAATCAGAGTAGAGTAAAGCTAACCATGATCATCATATCTTGTGGAGTGCGTTAGGCTGAAGTATCAGAGGAATGCTTGACCAGGATTCCTTAGTATCTTCGAGATTTGATCACAACAGAAGCAGCATTTGTTTCTTGAGTTTGACCAGGATGTTTAGTATTGCTTGCTTCTATGGTATTGGTTGTTGAACAAACATTTAGAATAAAGCTAATGCAGTGTTTGAGAATTAAGGAAATGAATACCTTTCATCTTCTGGACTTAAATATACGACAGTATGACAGAAATCCCAGGAGTCTAGAAAGGTCTATTTCCACAGGATCTTGTACATTCTTCCTTTGCTCTAAAATGATGATTAGTATGCGTTCTTCACATAAATGCATATTGTAGAAAAATGTATTTAAGTGTTAAGAAATATGTCCTTCCTACTTGAGCATCATTGACGTGGATGCAATTACTCTGAGATCAAAAGATTTGAAAACAGTGATAGAGAAGAAGGGGTTAAGTTATTTAGCAATTCCCAAGAGGTGGGACTCCAGAAATGTAGTTGTGTGGTATCATATTAGTGTACATGAACTGAAAATATGCCATGAGAAATTCGGGAGGCTTTTGAGGCATCATGTATTTTTTTCTCTGACATGTGCAGAGAGCTATGTCTCATGATATAAGTGAGTTAGTGCACCCTCTCAGAGGACAGCTCAAAAAAACACATTAGTTCTGCTGGTGAAGTTAAGGAGTTTACACCAAGTTTATAGAATAGCTCACTTCACAGCATTTGTCCTCAACAGGGGCTGTGTGTAGGATTTTCAAGTAAGATTACAGTTCCAACAGGCAAATACTTGAAAGACTAAAGGCATGCTGTTGATAGTTAATTAGTGATTCCCTGCTGGTCCACAGAGTGAAAGATATCCACTGAAACGAAAGCTATAAGAAAGGGTGTGGACTCAGAAGAGCTTTCAGTGAACAGGAATGACATAATCTTGTGGTTCCCTGGGATGTAACGATTAAATAGGGTCAGGATTGAAGTGGCCAGTATTATTGATACCAACATAAAGCATGGCCTTCTGTAGAATCTGTAGACATTATGACCAGGAAATCATCTCGTTTGTAGTACTGTACTCAGGTTGATGTCTATCATGTGAATTACACGTGTGAGAGACAGCAAGCTGAGTAGAGTAAGGCTAATCCTGTTGATCCTTTCTTATGCATTTGGTCAGGATGAAGAAGGGTGTTTATGCTTGAACTCCATTGCTGGTTGTCACTTAGTGTTTGCTCAGCAGAAGCATATGTTCCTTGAGCATGATTTGAGATGTCCAGAACATTGCCTCCTGAGCATGTATTGGTTGCAGAACAGAGAGTTAGAAGAAAACGAGGGTCCATTTCTGAAAAAGAATGAACTCAGTGCCTTTTTGCCTCTGTGACTTAAACAAATCAAGAGCATACAAATAGACCCAGGAGCCTATGAGAGCCTACTTGCAGATAATGAGGTACCTCTTCCCGTTCCCCTGAAAAGATGATTTGCTTATTCATTCAATTCATAAAAAAGTGTCGGTTAGGGTATATTCAGAAACGGTAAGCAATGCTGTGCTTCGAAACAGAGTATCCCTCCCATGAAATATAATGTGTCTGTAATCATGAGATTCAGAGAGTGAGATAGAAAAGAAGGGGTAAAATACTTGCAATTTTGGAACGGGTTGGAATAACGAACCTTACTCGTCCTGATTCAGATTTGCCTATGAAAAATGAGAAATTCGATGAGTATTATGAGTTGTTTTTGAACCATCATGCTCTCTTTCAACATGTATAGTCCCTACCATATTCAGAAAGCTTGTCTCACATTATACATGAGTAAGTGCAATCTCTCAGAGGACGAGTCAGCATAGACCATGGTAGTGTTGGTGAATATATGATCATTACATCCCGTTTATAAGAATACACCTTAGCAGCATATGTCCTCAAGAGTGCTCCAGAAAAGGATGTTCTGTAAGACTAAAGTACTTTTTTAGGAATAGGTGAAAAAAGGAAACTAACTCAGGATAAGTTAACTGTGGTCACACTTTCGTCCTAATAGTGAACGTTAACCATGGAACGACAGACCTAAGAAAGCTTATTGCACTTGAATTCCATTTTACGAACATTCATGAAATATCTATTGTTTCCCTAGGTGGTAAAGAATATATTTGGGCAGGGAAGGATTTTCCAGCACTTTTGAGGATACTGTAAGGTATGGCCTTCAATATCTCCTGTGGAAAACATGAGAGTGAAATCATCTTGTTTGCTGTACATGTGTGTACTTTGTTTGGTGTCTGTCATGTGAAATCCATATGAGATGCAGCAAACAGAGTAGAGTGAGGCTAATCATGATCATCACATCTTGTGGAGTGGGTCCGGCTGAAGTGTCAGAGGAATGCTTGACCAGGATTTCTGGGGATCTTTGAGTGTTTATGACACCAGAAGCAGCATTTGCTTCTTGAGTATGACTGGAGATGTCGAGTTTTGCTTGCTTATCCGGGAATGGTTGTAGAACAGACGTTTAGAGTAAAGCTAACTCAGTGTTTTAGAATTAAGGAAATAAATAGCTTTCATCTTAGGGACTCAAATTTACAGTATAACCAAAATCCCAGGAGTCTAGAAATTCTATTTCCGTAGGATCTTGTACATCCTTCCTTTGCCCTTAAATGATGATTAGTATGCGTTCTACACATAAATGCATATTGTTGAGAAAATATATTGAAGACTTAAAAAATATGTCCTTCCTATGTGAGCATCATTCACATGGATGCAATTAGTCTGTGATACGAATATTTGATAATAGTGTAAGTAATAGGGTAAGTTATTTGGCAATTCCCATGAGGCGGGACTCCCGAAATATAGTTGTGTGGCATCACACTCGTGTAGAAGAACTGAAAATAGTCCATGAGAAATTTGGGAGGTTTTGAGGCATCATGTAGTCTTTCAACTTCTATAATCACCGCCATATGCAGAGAGCTATGAATCATCATATAGGTGAGTTAGTGCAGTCTCTCAGAGGACAACTGAGCATACACATTGGTTGTGCTGGTGAACGTATGGCATTTACACCAAGTTTCTAGAATAGCTACTTTCACAACACATGCCCTCAAGAGGGGCTCCATGGAGGATTTTCAAATAAGATTATGTTTCTAACAGGAAAGTAGTTGAAAGCGTAAAGGCATGCTGTTCAGAATAAACTAGTGATTCCTTACTGGTCCACAGAGTGAAAGATGTCCACTGAAACAAAAGACGTGAGACAGGGTATGGTCTCCGAAGAGATTCTGATGTGCAGGAATGACATAATCTTGTTGTTCTCTGTGATGTAATGCTTAAATGGTGTCACGATTATAGTTGCAAGTATTATTGATACCAAAAAAAGGGGTGGCCTTCTGAAGAGTCTGTAGACATCATGACCAGGAAATCATCTTGTTTGCAGTGCTGTGCTCGGGTTGATGTCTTTCGTGTGAACTAAACGTGTGAGAGACAGCAAGCTGAGTAGAGTAAGGCTAATCCTGTTCATCCTTCCTTATGCCCTTGGTCAGGATTAAGAAGGGTAGTTATGCTTGACCTGAATTTCTGGTTGTCACAGACTGTTTGCTGGGCAGAAGCATACGTTTCTTGAGCATGATTTGAGATATCCAATCTCATTGCACTGAACCTGTATTGGTTCCATAACAGAGAGATAAAGGAAAAAGGGGTCCATTTCTAAAATAATGGAACCAGTGCCTTTCGGCTCTGTGACTTAAACAAGTCAACAACATAGAAACAGCCCCAGGATACTATAAGAGCCTACTTCCAGATAATGAGGTACCTCTTCCTTTGCCCCTTAAAAGATGATTAGATTATGCATTCATCTCATAAGAGAGTGTCGGTTAGGGTCTATTCAGAAACGGTAAGTAATGCTGTCCTTCGTAACAGAATATTGTTCCCCTGAAATATTATGTGTCTGTAATCATGAGAGTCAGACAGGGAGAAAGAAAGCAAGGGGCAAAATATTTGTAATTTCCGTACAGGTTGGAATAACGAAACTTGTTGGTCCTGTATCGGATTAGCCTATAAAATCTGAGAAAAATCTATGAGTATTATGGATTGTTTTTAAACGTTCATGTTCTCTTTCAAGATGCATATCCCCTACAATTTTCCGAAAGCTTTTCTCACATTATACATTAGGAAGTGTAATGTCTCCGAAGTTAAGTCAGCATAGACCCTGGTAGTGTTGGTGAATGTATGCTCAGTTCACCACGTTTATAGGTAGAGAACTGAACAGCATACTTTCCCATAGGGCTTCAGAGAAGTAAGTTTTTAAAGATTAAAATACATATTTCAAAATAGGTGAAAAATGAAACCTCCTCAGGATAAGATAACTGATGTCCCACTTTGGTCCTAATAGTGAAAGTTATAAGAAAGCTTATTTTGTTTGAAATC
Source organism: Eospalax fontanierii (assembly GCA_035773235.1). NCBI lineage: Eukaryota > Metazoa > Chordata > Mammalia > Rodentia > Spalacidae > Eospalax > Eospalax fontanierii. The sequence continues at coordinate 129,116,035 of CM069525.1, read as the reverse complement.
CATTTGACCAACATTAATGAAATATCTGTTTTTTGGTCTTGGAGGTAAAGGATAAATTTAGGCAGGGAAGGATTTTCCAGCAATTTCGATGATAAAGTAAGGTATGGCCTTCCATAGTGCCTGTTGAAATCATGAGAATGAAATCATCTTGTTTGTTGTGCTATACTTTGTTTGGTGTCTGGCATGTGAAATCCATATGAGAGGCAGCAATCAGAGTAGAGTAAAGCTAACCATGATCATCATATCTTGTGGAGTGCGTTAGGCTGAAGTATCAGAGGAATGCTTGACCAGGATTCCTTAGTATCTTCGAGATTTGATCACAACAGAAGCAGCATTTGTTTCTTGAGTTTGACCAGGATGTTTAGTATTGCTTGCTTCTATGGTATTGGTTGTTGAACAAACATTTAGAATAAAGCTAATGCAGTGTTTGAGAATTAAGGAAATGAATACCTTTCATCTTCTGGACTTAAATATACGACAGTATGACAGAAATCCCAGGAGTCTAGAAAGGTCTATTTCCACAGGATCTTGTACATTCTTCCTTTGCTCTAAAATGATGATTAGTATGCGTTCTTCACATAAATGCATATTGTAGAAAAATGTATTTAAGTGTTAAGAAATATGTCCTTCCTACTTGAGCATCATTCACGTGGATGCAATTACTCTGAGATCAAAAGATTTGAAAACAGTGATAGAGAAGAAGGGGTTAAGTTATTTAGCAATTCCCAAGAGGTGGGACTCCAGAAATGTAGTTGTGTGGTATCATATTAGTGTACATGAACTGAAAATATGCCATGAGAAATTCGGGAGGCTTTTGAGGCATCATGTATTTTTTTCTCTGACATGTGCAGAGAGCTATGTCTCATGATATAAGTGAGTTAGTGCACCCTCTCAGAGGACAGCTCAAAAAAACACATTAGTTCTGCTGGTGAAGTTAAGGAGTTTACACCAAGTTTATAGAATAGCTCACTTCACAGCATTTGTCCTCAACAGGGGCTGTGTGTAGGATTTTCAAGTAAGATTACAGTTCCAACAGGCAAATACTTGAAAGACTAAAGGCATGCTGTTGATAGTTAATTAGTGAGTCCCTGCTGGTCCACAGAGTGAAAGATATCCACTGAAACGAAAGCTATAAGAAAGGGTGTGGACTCAGAAGAGCTTTCAGTGAACAGGACTGACATAATCTTGTGGTTCCCTGGGATGTAACGATTAAATAGGGTCAGGATTGAAGTGGCCAGTATTATTGATACCAACATAAAGCATGGCCTTCTGTAGAATCTGTAGACATTATGACCAGGAAATCATCTCGTTTGTAGTACTGTACTCAGGTTGATGTCTATCATGTGAATTACACGTGTGAGAGACAGCAAGCTGAGTAGAGTAAGGCTAATCCTGTTGATCCTTTCTTATGCATTTGGTCAGGATGAAGAAGGGTGTTTATGCTTGAACTCCATTGCTGGTTGTCACTTAGTGTTTGCTCAGCAGAAGCATATGTTCCTTGAGCATGATTTGAGATGTCCAGAACATTGCCTCCTGAGCATGTATTGGTTGCAGAACAGAGAGTTAGAAGAAAACGAGGGTCCATTTCTGAAAAAGAATGAACTCAGTGCCTTTTTGCCTCTGTGACTTAAACAAATCAAGAGCATACAAATAGACCCAGGAGCCTATGAGAGCCTACTTGCAGATAATGAGGTACCTCTTCCCGTTCCCCTGAAAAGATGATTTGCTTATTCATTCAATTCATAAAAAAGTGTCGGTTAGGGTATATTCAGAAACGGTAAGCAATGCTGTACTTCGAAACAGAGTATCCCTCCCATGAAATATAATGTGTCTGTAATCATGAGATTCAGAGAGTGAGATAGAAAAGAAGGGGTAAAATACTTGCAATTTTGGAACGGGTTGGAATAACGAACCTTACTCGTCCTGATTCAGATTTGCCTATGAAAAATGAGAAATTCGATGAGTATTATGAGTTGTTTTTGAACCATCATGCTGTCTTTCAACATGTATAGTCCCTACCATATTCAGAAAGCTTGTCTCACATTATACATGAGTAAGTGCAATCTCTCAGAGGACGAGTCAGCATAGACCATGGTAGTGTTGGTGAATATATGATCATTACATCCCGTTTATAAGAATACACCTTAGCAGCATATGTCCTCAAGAGTGCTCCAGAAAAGGATGTTCTGTAAGACTAAAGTACTTTTTTAGGAATAGGTGAAAAAAGGAAACTAACTCAGGATAAGTTAACTGTGGTCACACTTTCGTCCTAATAGTGAACGTTAACCATGGAAAGACAGACCTAAGAAAGCTTATTGCACTTGAATTCCATTTTACGAACATTCATGAAATATCTATTGTTTCCCTAGGTGGTAAAGAATATATTTGGGCAGGGAAGGATTTTCCAGCACTTTTGAGGATACTGTAAGGTATGGCCTTCAATATCTCCTGTGGAAAACATGAGAGTGAAATCATCTTGTTTGCTGTACATGTGTGTACTTTGTTTGGTGTCTGTCATGTGAAATCCATATGAGATGCAGCAAACAGAGTAGAGTGAGGCTAATCATGATCATCACATCTTGTGGAGTGGGTCCGGCTGAAGTGTCAGAGGAATGCTTGACCAGGATTTCTGGGGATCTTTGAGTGTTTATGACACCAGAAGCAGCATTTGCTTCTTGAGTATGACTGGAGATGTCGAGTTTTGCTTGCTTATCCGGGAATGGTTGTAGAACAGACGTTTAGAGTAAAGCTAACTCAGTGTTTTAGAATTAAGGAAATAAATAGCTTTCATCTTAGGGACTCAAATTTACAGTATAACCAAAATCCCAGGAGTCTAGAAATTCTATTTCCGTAGGATCTTGTACATCCTTCCTTTGCCCTTAAATGATGATTAGTATGCGTTCTACACATAAATGCATATTGTTGAGAAAATGTATTGAAGACTTAAAAAATATGTCCTTCCTATGTGAGCATCATTCACATGGATGCAATTAGTCTGTGATACGAATATTTGATAATAGTGTAAGTAATAGGGTAAGTTATTTGGCAATTCCCATGAGGCGGGACTCCCGAAATATAGTTGTGTGGCATCACACTCGTGTAGAAGAACTGAAAATAGTCCATGAGAAATTTGGGAGGTTTTGAGGCATCATGTAGTCTTTCAACTTCTATAATCACCGCCATATGCAGAGAGCTATGAATCATCATATAGGTGAGTTAGTGCAGTCTCTCAGAGGACAACTGAGCATACACATTGGTTGTGCTGGTGAACGTATGGCGTTTACACCAAGTTTCTAGAATAGCTACTTTCACAACACATGCCCTCAAGAGGGGCTCCATGGAGGATTTTCAAATAAGATTATGTTTCTAACAGGAAAGTAGTTGAAAGCGTAAAGGCATGCTGTTCAGAATAAACTAGTGATTCCTTACTGGTCCACAGAGTGAAAGATGTCCACTGAAACAAAAGACGTGAGACAGGGTATGGTCTCCGAAGAGATTCTGATGTGCAGGAATGACATAATCTTGTTGTTCTCTGTGATGTAATGCTTAAATGGTGTCACGATTATAGTTGCAAGTATTATTGATACCAAAAAAAGGGGTGGCCTTCTGAAGAGTCTGTAGACATCATGACCAGGAAATCATCTTGTTTGCAGTGCTGTGCTCGGGTTGATGTCTTTCGTGTGAACTAAACGTGTGAGAGACAGCAAGCTGAGTAGAGTAAGGCTAATCCTGTTCATCCTTCCTTATGCCCTTGGTCAGGATTAAGAAGGGTAGTTATGCTTGACCTGAATTTCTGGTTGTCACAGACTGTTTGCTGGGCAGAAGCATACGTTTCTTGAGCATGATTTGAGATATCCAATCTCATTGCACTGAACCTGTATTGGTTCCATAACAGAGAGATAAAGGAAAAAGGGGTCCATTTCTAAAATAATGGAACCAGTGCCTTTCGGCTCTGTGACTTAAACAAGTCAACAACATAGAAACAGCCCCAGGATACTATAAGAGCCTACTTCCAGATAATGAGGTACCTCTTCCTTTGCCCCTTAAAAGATGATTAGATTATGCATTCATCTCATAAGAGAGTGTCGGTTAGGGTCTATTCAGAAACGGTAAGTAATGCTGTCCTTCGTAACAGAATATTGTTCCCCTGAAATATTATGTGTCTGTAATCATGAGAGTCAGACAGGGAGAAAGAAAGCAAGGGGCAAAATATTTGTAATTTCCGTACAGGTTGGAATAACGAAACTTGTTGGTCCTGTATCGGATTAGCCTATAAAATCTGAGAAAAATCTATGAGTATTATGGATTGTTTTTAAACGTTCATGTTCTCTTTCAAGATGCATATCCCCTACAATTTTCCGAAAGCTTTTCTCACATTATACATTAGGAAGTGTAATGTCTCCGAAGTTAAGTCAGCATAGACCCTGGTAGTGTTGGTGAATGTATGCTCAGTTCACCACGTTTATAGGTAGAGAACTGAACAGCATACTTTCCCATAGGGCTTCAGAGAAGTAAGTTTTTAAAGATTAAAATACATATTTCAAAATAGGTGAAAAATGAAACCTCCTCAGGATAAGATAACTGATGTCCCACTTTGGTCCTAATAGTGAAAGTTATAAGAAAGCTTATTTTGTTTGAAATCCATTTGACCAACATTAATGAAATATCTGTTTTTTGGTCTTGGAGGTAAAGGATAAATTTAGGCAGGGAAGGATTTTCCAGCAATTTCGATGATAAAGTAAGGTATGGCCTTCCATAGTGCCTGTTGAAATCATGAGAATGAAATCATCTTGTTTGTTGTGCTATACTTTGTTTGGTGTCTGGCATGTGAAATCCATATGAGAGGCAGCAATCAGAGTAGAGTAAAGCTAACCATGATCATCATATCTTGTGGAGTGCGTTAGGCTGAAGTATCAGAGGAATGCTTGACCAGGATTCCTTAGTATCTTCGAGATTTGATCACAACAGAAGCAGCATTTGTTTCTTGAGTTTGACCAGGATGTTTAGTATTGCTTGCTTCTATGGTATTGGTTGTTGAACAAACATTTAGAATAAAGCTAATGCAGTGTTTGAGAATTAAGGAAATGAATACCTTTCATCTTCTGGACTTAAATATACGACAGTATGACAGAAATCCCAGGAGTCTAGAAAGGTCTATTTCCACAGGATCTTGTACATTCTTCCTTTGCTCTAAAATGATGATTAGTATGCGTTCTTCACATAAATGCATATTGTAGAAAAATGTATTTAAGTGTTAAGAAATATGTCCTTCCTACTTGAGCATCATTGACGTGGATGCAATTACTCTGAGATCAAAAGATTTGAAAACAGTGATAGAGAAGAAGGGGTTAAGTTATTTAGCAATTCCCAAGAGGTGGGACTCCAGAAATGTAGTTGTGTGGTATCATATTAGTGTACATGAACTGAAAATATGCCATGAGAAATTCGGGAGGCTTTTGAGGCATCATGTATTTTTTTCTCTGACATGTGCAGAGAGCTATGTCTCATGATATAAGTGAGTTAGTGCACCCTCTCAGAGGACAGCTCAAAAAAACACATTAGTTCTGCTGGTGAAGTTAAGGAGTTTACACCAAGTTTATAGAATAGCTCACTTCACAGCATTTGTCCTCAACAGGGGCTGTGTGTAGGATTTTCAAGTAAGATTACAGTTCCAACAGGCAAATACTTGAAAGACTAAAGGCATGCTGTTGATAGTTAATTAGTGATTCCCTGCTGGTCCACAGAGTGAAAGATATCCACTGAAACGAAAGCTATAAGAAAGGGTGTGGACTCAGAAGAGCTTTCAGTGAACAGGAATGACATAATCTTGTGGTTCCCTGGGATGTAACGATTAAATAGGGTCAGGATTGAAGTGGCCAGTATTATTGATACCAACATAAAGCATGGCCTTCTGTAGAATCTGTAGACATTATGACCAGGAAATCATCTCGTTTGTAGTACTGTACTCAGGTTGATGTCTATCATGTGAATTACACGTGTGAGAGACAGCAAGCTGAGTAGAGTAAGGCTAATCCTGTTGATCCTTTCTTATGCATTTGGTCAGGATGAAGAAGGGTGTTTATGCTTGAACTCCATTGCTGGTTGTCACTTAGTGTTTGCTCAGCAGAAGCATATGTTCCTTGAGCATGATTTGAGATGTCCAGAACATTGCCTCCTGAGCATGTATTGGTTGCAGAACAGAGAGTTAGAAGAAAACGAGGGTCCATTTCTGAAAAAGAATGAACTCAGTGCCTTTTTGCCTCTGTGACTTAAACAAATCAAGAGCATACAAATAGACCCAGGAGCCTATGAGAGCCTACTTGCAGATAATGAGGTACCTCTTCCCGTTCCCCTGAAAAGATGATTTGCTTATTCATTCAATTCATAAAAAAGTGTCGGTTAGGGTATATTCAGAAACGGTAAGCAATGCTGTGCTTCGAAACAGAGTATCCCTCCCATGAAATATAATGTGTCTGTAATCATGAGATTCAGAGAGTGAGATAGAAAAGAAGGGGTAAAATACTTGCAATTTTGGAACGGGTTGGAATAACGAACCTTACTCGTCCTGATTCAGATTTGCCTATGAAAAATGAGAAATTCGATGAGTATTATGAGTTGTTTTTGAACCATCATGCTCTCTTTCAACATGTATAGTCCCTACCATATTCAGAAAGCTTGTCTCACATTATACATGAGTAAGTGCAATCTCTCAGAGGACGAGTCAGCATAGACCATGGTAGTGTTGGTGAATATATGATCATTACATCCCGTTTATAAGAATACACCTTAGCAGCATATGTCCTCAAGAGTGCTCCAGAAAAGGATGTTCTGTAAGACTAAAGTACTTTTTTAGGAATAGGTGAAAAAGGAAACTAACTCAGGATAAGTTAACTGTGGTCACACTTTCGTCCTAATAGTGAACGTTAACCATGGAACGACAGACCTAAGAAAGCTTATTGCACTTGAATTCCATTTTACGAACATTCATGAAATATCTATTGTTTCCCTAGGTGGTAAAGAATATATTTGGGCAGGGAAGGATTTTCCAGCACTTTTGAGGATACTGTAAGGTATGGCCTTCAATATCTCCTGTGGAAAACATGAGAGTGAAATCATCTTGTTTGCTGTACATGTGTGTACTTTGTTTGGTGTCTGTCATGTGAAATCCATATGAGATGCAGCAAACAGAGTAGAGTGAGGCTAATCATGATCATCACATCTTGTGGAGTGGGTCCGGCTGAAGTGTCAGAGGAATGCTTGACCAGGATTTCTGGGGATCTTTGAGTGTTTATGACACCAGAAGCAGCATTTGCTTCTTGAGTATGACTGGAGATGTCGAGTTTTGCTTGCTTATCCGGGAATGGTTGTAGAACAGACGTTTAGAGTAAAGCTAACTCAGTGTTTTAGAATTAAGGAAATAAATAGCTTTCATCTTAGGGACTCAAATTTACAGTATAACCAAAATCCCAGGAGTCTAGAAATTCTATTTCCGTAGGATCTTGTACATCCTTCCTTTGCCCTTAAATGATGATTAGTATGCGTTCTACACATAAATGCATATTGTTGAGAAAATATATTGAAGACTTAAAAAATATGTCCTTCCTATGTGAGCATCATTCACATGGATGCAATTAGTCTGTGATACGAATATTTGATAATAGTGTAAGTAATAGGGTAAGTTATTTGGCAATTCCCATGAGGCGGGACTCCCGAAATATAGTTGTGTGGCATCACACTCGTGTAGAAGAACTGAAAATAGTCCATGAGAAATTTGGGAGGTTTTGAGGCATCATGTAGTCTTTCAACTTCTATAATCACCGCCATATGCAGAGAGCTATGAATCATCATATAGGTGAGTTAGTGCAGTCTCTCAGAGGACAACTGAGCATACACATTGGTTGTGCTGGTGAACGTATGGCATTTACACCAAGTTTCTAGAATAGCTACTTTCACAACACATGCCCTCAAGAGGGGCTCCATGGAGGATTTTCAAATAAGATTATGTTTCTAACAGGAAAGTAGTTGAAAGCGTAAAGGCATGCTGTTCAGAATAAACTAGTGATTCCTTACTGGTCCACAGAGTGAAAGATGTCCACTGAAACAAAAGACGTGAGACACGGTATGGTCTCCGAAGAGATTCTGATGTGCAGGAATGACATAATCTTGTTGTTCTCTGTGATGTAATGCTTAAATGGTGTCACGATTATAGTTGCAAGTATTATTGATACCAAAAAAAGGGGTGGCCTTCTGAAGAGTCTGTAGACATCATGACCAGGAAATCATCTTGTTTGCAGTGCTGTGCTCGGGTTGATGTCTTTCGTGTGAACTAAACGTGTGAGAGACAGCAAGCTGAGTAGAGTAAGGCTAATCCTGTTCATCCTTCCTTATGCCCTTGGTCAGGATTAAGAAGGGTAGTTATGCTTGACCTGAATTTCTGGTTGTCACAGACTGTTTGCTGGGCAGAAGCATACGTTTCTTGAGCATGATTTGAGATATCCAATCTCATTGCACTGAACCTGTATTGGTTCCATAACAGAGAGATAAAGGAAAAAGGGGTCCATTTCTAAAATAATGGAACCAGTGCCTTTCGGCTCTGTGACTTAAACAAGTCAACAACATAGAAACAGCCCCAGGATACTATAAGAGCCTACTTCCAGATAATGAGGTACCTCTTCCTTTGCCCCTTAAAAGATGATTAGATTATGCATTCATCTCATAAGAGAGTGTCGGTTAGGGTCTATTCAGAAACGGTAAGTAATGCTGTCCTTCGTAACAGAATATTGTTCCCCTGAAATATTATGTGTCTGTAATCATGAGAGTCAGACAGGGAGAAAGAAAGCAAGGGGCAAAATATTTGTAATTTCCGTACAGGTTGGAATAACGAAACTTGTTGGTCCTGTATCGGATTAGCCTATAAAATCTGAGAAAAATCTATGAGTATTATGGATTGTTTTTAAACGTTCATGTTCTCTTTCAAGATGCATATCCCCTACAATTTTCCGAAAGCTTTTCTCACATTATACATTAGGAAGTGTAATGTCTCCGAAGTTAAGTCAGCATAGACCCTGGTAGTGTTGGTGAATGTATGCTCAGTTCACCACGTTTATAGGTAGAGAACTGAACAGCATACTTTCCCATAGGGCTTCAGAGAAGTAAGTTTTTAAAGATTAAAATACATATTTCAAAATAGGTGAAAAATGAAACCTCCTCAGGATAAGATAACTGATGTCCCACTTTGGTCCTAATAGTGAAAGTTATAAGAAAGCTTATTTTGTTTGAAATCCATTTGACCAACATTAATGAAATATCTGTTTTTTGGTCTTGGAGGTAAAGGATAAATTTAGGCAGGGAAGGATTTTCCAGCAATTTCGATGATAAAGTAAGGTATGGCCTTCCATAGTGCCTGTTGAAATCATGAGAATGAAATCATCTTGTTTGTTGTGCTATACTTTGTTTGGTGTCTGGCATGTGAAATCCATATGAGAGGCAGCAATCAGAGTAGAGTAAAGCTAACCATGATCATCATATCTTGTGGAGTGCGTTAGGCTGAAGTATCAGAGGAATGCTTGACCAGGATTCCTTAGTATCTTCGAGATTTGATCACAACAGAAGCAGCATTTGTTTCTTGAGTTTGACCAGGATGTTTAGTATTGCTTGCTTCTATGGTATTGGTTGTTGAACAAACATTTAGAATAAAGCTAATGCAGTGTTTGAGAATTAAGGAAATGAATACCTTTCATCTTCTGGACTTAAATATACGACAGTATGACAGAAATCCCAGGAGTCTAGAAAGGTCTATTTCCACAGGATCTTGTACATTCTTCCTTTGCTCTAAAATGATGATTAGTATGCGTTCTTCACATAAATGCATATTGTAGAAAAATGTATTTAAGTGTTAAGAAATATGTCCTTCCTACTTGAGCATCATTCACGTGGATGCAATTACTCTGAGATCAAAAGATTTGAAAACAGTGATAGAGAAGAAGGGGTTAAGTTATTTAGCAATTCCCAAGAGGTGGGACTCCAGAAATGTAGTTGTGTGGTATCATATTAGTGTACATGAACTGAAAATATGCCATGAGAAATTCGGGAGGCTTTTGAGGCATCATGTATTTTTTTCTCTGACATGTGCAGAGAGCTATGTCTCATGATATAAGTGAGTTAGTGCACCCTCTCAGAGGACAGCTCAAAAAAACACATTAGTTCTGCTGGTGAAGTTAAGGAGTTTACACCAAGTTTATAGAATAGCTCACTTCACAGCATTTGTCCTCAACAGGGGCTGTGTGTAGGATTTTCAAGTAAGATTACAGTTCCAACAGGCAAATACTTGAAAGACTAAAGGCATGCTGTTGATAGTTAATTAGTGAGTCCCTGCTGGTCCACAGAGTGAAAGATATCCACTGAAACGAAAGCTATAAGAAAGGGTGTGGACTCAGAAGAGCTTTCAGTGAACAGGAATGACATAATCTTGTGGTTCCCTGGGATGTAACGATTAAATAGGGTCAGGATTGAAGTGGCCAGTATTATTGATACCAACATAAAGCATGGCCTTCTGTAGAATCTGTAGACATTATGACCAGGAAATCATCTCGTTTGTAGTACTGTACTCAGGTTGATGTCTATCATGTGAATTACACGTGTGAGAGACAGCAAGCTGAGTAGAGTAAGGCTAATCCTGTTGATCCTTTCTTATGCATTTGGTCAGGATGAAGAAGGGTGTTTATGCTTGAACTCCATTGCTGGTTGTCACTTAGTGTTTGCTCAGCAGAAGCATATGTTCCTTGAGCATGATTTGAGATGTCCAGAACATTGCCTCCTGAGCATGTATTGGTTGCAGAACAGAGAGTTAGAAGAAAACGAGGGTCCATTTCTGAAAAAGAATGAACTCAGTGCCTTTTTGCCTCTGTGACTTAAACAAATCAAGAGCATACAAATAGACCCAGGAGCCTATGAGAGCCTACTTGCAGATAATGAGGTACCTCTTCCCGTTCCCCTGAAAAGATGATTTGCTTATTCATTCAATTCATAAAAAAGTGTCGGTTAGGGTATATTCAGAAACGGTAAGCAATGCTGTACTTCGAAACAGAGTATCCCTCCCATGAAATATAATGTGTCTGTAATCATGAGATTCAGAGAGTGAGATAGAAAAGAAGGGGTAAAATACTTGCAATTTTGGAACGGGTTGGAATAACGAACCTTACTCGTCCTGATTCAGATTTGCCTATGAAAAATGAGAAATTCGATGAGTATTATGAGTTGTTTTTGAACCATCATGCTGTCTTTCAACATGTATAGTCCCTACCATATTCAGAAAGCTTGTCTCACATTATACATGAGTAAGTGCAATCTCTCAGAGGACGAGTCAGCATAGACCATGGTAGTGTTGGTGAATATATGATCATTACATCCCGTTTATAAGAATACACCTTAGCAGCATATGTCCTCAAGAGTGCTCCAGAAAAGGATGTTCTGTAAGACTAAAGTACTTTTTTAGGAATAGGTGAAAAAAGGAAACTAACTCAGGATAAGTTAACTGTGGTCACACTTTCGTCCTAATAGTGAACGTTAACCATGGAAAGACAGACCTAAGAAAGCTTATTGCACTTGAATTCCATTTTACGAACATTCATGAAATATCTATTGTTTCCCTAGGTGGTAAAGAATATATTTGGGCAGGGAAGGATTTTCCAGCACTTTTGAGGATACTGTAAGGTATGGCCTTCAATATCTCCTGTGGAAAACATGAGAGTGAAATCATCTTGTTTGCTGTACATGTGTGTACTTTGTTTGGTGTCTGTCATGTGAAATCCATATGAGATGCAGCAAACAGAGTAGAGTGAGGCTAATCATGATCATCACATCTTGTGGAGTGGGTCCGGCTGAAGTGTCAGAGGAATGCTTGACCAGGATTTCTGGGGATCTTTGAGTGTTTATGACACCAGAAGCAGCATTTGCTTCTTGAGTATGACTGGAGATGTCGAGTTTTGCTTGCTTATCCGGGAATGGTTGTAGAACAGACGTTTAGAGTAAAGCTAACTCAGTGTTTTAGAATTAAGGAAATAAATAGCTTTCATCTTAGGGACTCAAATTTACAGTATAACCAAAATCCCAGGAGTCTAGAAATTCTATTTCCGTAGGATCTTGTACATCCTTCCTTTGCCCTTAAATGATGATTAGTATGCGTTCTACACATAAATGCATATTGTTGAGAAAATGTATTGAAGACTTAAAAAATATGTCCTTCCTATGTGAGCATCATTCACATGGATGCAATTAGTCTGTGATACGAATATTTGATAATAGTGTAAGTAATAGGGTAAGTTATTTGGCAATTCCCATGAGGCGGGACTCCCGAAATATAGTTGTGTGGCATCACACTCGTGTAGAAGAACTGAAAATAGTCCATGAGAAATTTGGGAGGTTTTGAGGCATCATGTAGTCTTTCAACTTCTATAATCACCGCCATATGCAGAGAGCTATGAATCATCATATAGGTGAGTTAGTGCAGTCTCTCAGAGGACAACTGAGCATACACATTGGTTGTGCTGGTGAACGTATGGCGTTTACACCAAGTTTCTAGAATAGCTACTTTCACAACACATGCCCTCAAGAGGGGCTCCATGGAGGATTTTCAAATAAGATTATGTTTCTAACAGGAAAGTAGTTGAAAGCGTAAAGGCATGCTGTTCAGAATAAACTAGTGATTCCTTACTGGTCCACAGAGTGAAAGATGTCCACTGAAACAAAAGACGTGAGACAGGGTATGGTCTCCGAAGAGATTCTGATGTGCAGGAATGACATAATCTTGTTGTTCTCTGTGATGTAATGCTTAAATGGTGTCACGATTATAGTTGCAAGTATTATTGATACCAAAAAAAGGGGTGGCCTTCTGAAGAGTCTGTAGACATCATGACCAGGAAATCATCTTGTTGGCAGTGCTGTGCTCGGGTTGATGTCTTTCGTGTGAACTAAACGTGTGAGAGACAGCAAGCTGAGTAGAGTAAGGCTAATCCTGTTCATCCTTCCTTATGCCCTTGGTCAGGATTAAGAAGGGTAGTTATGCTTGACCTGAATTTCTGGTTGTCACAGACTGTTTGCTGGGCAGAAGCATACGTTTCTTGAGCATGATTTGAGATATCCAATCTCATTGCACTGAACCTGTATTGGTTCCATAACAGAGAGATAAAGGAAAAAGGGGTCCATTTCTAAAATAATGGAACCAGTGCCTTTCGGCTCTGTGACTTAAACAAGTCAACAACATAGAAACAGCCCCAGGATACTATAAGAGCCTACTTCCAGATAATGAGGTACCTCTTCCTTTGCCCCTTAAAAGATGATTAGATTATGCATTCATCTCATAAGAGAGTGTCGGTTAGGGTCTATTCAGAAACGGTAAGTAATGCTGTCCTTCGTAACAGAATATTGTTCCCCTGAAATATTATGTGTCTGTAATCATGAGAGTCAGACAGGGAGAAAGAAAGCAAGGGGCAAAATATTTGTAATTTCCGTACAGGTTGGAATAACGAAACTTGTTGGTCCTGTATCGGATTAGCCTATAAAATCTGAGAAAAATCTATGAGTATTATGGATTGTTTTTAAACGTTCATGTTCTCTTTCAAGATGCATATCCCCTACAATTTTCCGAAAGCTTTTCTCACATTATACATTAGGAAGTGTAATGTCTCCGAAGTTAAGTCAGCATAGACCCTGGTAGTGTTGGTGAATGTATGCTCAGTTCACCACGTTTATAGGTAGAGAACTGAACAGCATACTTTCCCATAGGGCTTCAGAGAAGTAAGTTTTTAAAGATTAAAATACATATTTCAAAATAGGTGAAAAATGAAACCTCCTCAGGATAAGATAACTGATGTCCCACTTTGGTCCTAATAGTGAAAGTTATAAGAAAGCTTATTTTGTTTGAAATCCATTTGACCAACATTAATGAAATATCTGTTTTTTGGTCTTGGAGGTAAAGGATAAATTTAGGCAGGGAAGGATTTTCCAGCAATTTCGATGATAAAGTAAGGTATGGCCTTCCATAGTGCCTGTTGAAATCATGAGAATGAAATCATCTTGTTTGTTGTGCTATACTTTGTTTGGTGTCTGGCATGTGAAATCCATATGAGAGGCAGCAATCAGAGTAGAGTAAAGCTAACCATGATCATCATATCTTGTGGAGTGCGTTAGGCTGAAGTATCAGAGGAATGCTTGACCAGGATTCCTTAGTATCTTCGAGATTTGATCACAACAGAAGCAGCATTTGTTTCTTGAGTTTGACCAGGATGTTTAGTATTGCTTGCTTCTATGGTATTGGTTGTTGAACAAACATTTAGAATAAAGCTAATGCAGTGTTTGAGAATTAAGGAAATGAATACCTTTCATCTTCTGGACTTAAATATACGACAGTATGACAGAAATCCCAGGAGTCTAGAAAGGTCTATTTCCACAGGATCTTGTACATTCTTCCTTTGCTCTAAAATGATGATTAGTATGCGTTCTTCACATAAATGCATATTGTAGAAAAATGTATTTAAGTGTTAAGAAATATGTCCTTCCTACTTGAGCATCATTCACGTGGATGCAATTACTCTGAGATCAAAAGATTTGAAAACAGTGATAGAGAAGAAGGGGTTAAGTTATTTAGCAATTCCCAAGAGGTGGGACTCCAGAAATGTAGTTGTGTGGTATCATATTAGTGTACATGAACTGAAAATATGCCATGAGAAATTCGGGAGGCTTTTGAGGCATCATGTATTTTTTTCTCTGACATGTGCAGAGAGCTATGTCTCATGATATAAGTGAGTTAGTGCACCCTCTCAGAGGACAGCTCAAAAAAACACATTAGTTCTGCTGGTGAAGTTAAGGAGTTTACACCAAGTTTATAGAATAGCTCACTTCACAGCATTTGTCCTCAACAGGGGCTGTGTGTAGGATTTTCAAGTAAGATTACAGTTCCAACAGGCAAATACTTGAAAGACTAAAGGCATGCTGTTGATAGTTAATTAGTGATTCCCTGCTGGTCCACAGAGTGAAAGATATCCACTGAAACGAAAGCTATAGGAAAGGGTGTGGACTCAGAAGAGCTTTCAGTGAACAGGAATGACATAATCTTGTGGTTCCCTGGGATGTAACGATTAAATAGGGTCAGGATTGAAGTGGCCAGTATTATTGATACCAACATAAAGCATGGCCTTCTGTAGAATCTGTAGACATTATGACCAGGAAATCATCTCGTTTGTAGTACTGTACTCAGGTTGATGTCTATCATGTGAATTACACGTGTGAGAGACAGCAAGCTGAGTAGAGTAAGGCTAATCCTGTTGATCCTTTCTTATGCATTTGGTCAGGATGAAGAAGGGTGTTTATGCTTGAACTCCATTGCTGGTTGTCACTTAGTGTTTGCTCAGCAGAAGCATATGTTCCTTGAGCATGATTTGAGATGTCCAGAACATTGCCTCCTGAGCATGTATTGGTTGCAGAACAGAGAGTTAGAAGAAAACGAGGGTCCATTTCTGAAAAAGAATGAACTCAGTGCCTTTTTGCCTCTGTGACTTAAACAAATCAAGAGCATACAAATAGACCCAGGAGCCTATGAGAGCCTACTTGCAGATAATGAGGTACCTCTTCCCGTTCCCCTGAAAAGATGATTTGCTTATTCATTCAATTCATAAAAAAGTGTCGGTTAGGGTATATTCAGAAACGGTAAGCAATGCTGTGCTTCGAAACAGAGTATCCCTCCCATGAAATATAATGTGTCTGTAATCATGAGATTCAGAGAGTGAGATAGAAAAGAAGGGGTAAAATACTTGCAATTTTGGAACGGGTTGGAATAACGAACCTTACTCGTCCTGATTCAGATTTGCCTATGAAAAATGAGAAATTCGATGAGTATTATGAGTTGTTTTTGAACCATCATGCTCTCTTTCAACATGTATAGTCCCTACCATATTCAGAAAGCTTGTCTCACATTATACATGAGTAAGTGCAATCTCTCAGAGGACGAGTCAGCATAGACCATGGTAGTGTTGGTGAATATATGATCATTACATCCCGTTTATAAGAATACACCTTAGCAGCATATGTCCTCAAGAGTGCTCCAGAAAAGGATGTTCTGTAAGACTAAAGTACTTTTTTAGGAATAGGTGAAAAAAGGAAACTAACTCAGGATAAGTTAACTGTGGTCACACTTTCGTCCTAATAGTGAACGTTAACCATGGAACGACAGACCTAAGAAAGCTTATTGCACTTGAATTCCATTTTACGAACATTCATGAAATATCTATTGTTTCTCTAGGTGGTAAAGAATATATTTGGGCAGGGAAGGATTTTCCAGCACTTTTGAGGATACTGTAAGGTATGGCCTTCAATATCTCCTGTGGAAAACATGAGAGTGAAATCATCTTGTTTGCTGTACATGTGTGTACTTTGTTTGGTGTCTGTCATGTGAAATCCATATGAGATGCAGCAAACAGAGTAGAGTGAGGCTAATCATGATCATCACATCTTGTGGAGTGGGTCAGGCTGAAGTGTCAGAGGAATGCTTGACCAGGATTTCTGGGGATCTTTGAGTGTTTATGACACCAGAAGCAGCATTTGCTTCTTGAGTATGACTGGAGATGTCGAGTTTTGCTTGCTTATCCGGGAATGGTTGTAGAACAGACGTTTAGAGTAAAGCTAACTCAGTGTTTTAGAATTAAGGAAATAAATAGCTTTCATCTTAGGGACTCAAATTTACAGTATAACCAAAATCCCAGGAGTCTAGAAATTCTATTTCCGTAGGATCTTGTACATCCTTCCTTTGCCCTTAAATGATGATTAGTATGCGTTCTACACATAAATGCATATTGTTGAGAAAATATATTGAAGACTTAAAAAATATGTCCTTCCTATGTGAGCATCATTCACATGGATGCAATTAGTCTGTGATACGAATATTTGATAATAGTGTAAGTAATAGGGTAAGTTATTTGGCAATTCCCATGAGGCGGGACTCCCGAAATATAGTTGTGTGGCATCACACTCGTGTAGAAGAACTGAAAATAGTCCATGAGAAATTTGGGAGGTTTTGAGGCATCATGTAGTCTTTCAACTTCTATAATCACCGCCATATGCAGAGAGCTATGAATCATCATATAGGTGAGTTAGTGCAGTCTCTCAGAGGACAACTGAGCATACACATTGGTTGTGCTGGTGAACGTATGGCGTTTACACCAAGTTTCTAGAATAGCTACTTTCACAACACATGCCCTCAAGAGGGGCTCCATGGAGGATTTTCAAATAAGATTATGTTTCTAACAGGAAAGTAGTTGAGAGCGTAAAGGCATGCTGTTCAGAATAAACTAGTGATTCCTTACTGGTCCACAGAGTGAAAGATGTCCACTGAAACAAAAGACGTGAGACAGGGTATGGTCTCCGAAGAGATTCTGATGTGCAGGAATGACATAATCTTGTTGTTCTCTGTGATGTAATGCTTAAATGGTGTCACGATTATAGTTGCAAGTATTATTGATACCAAAAAAAGGGGTGGCCTTCTGAAGAGTCTGTAGACATCATGACCAGGAAATCATCTTGTTGGCAGTGCTGTGCTCGGGTTGATGTCTTTCGTGTGAACTAAACGTGTGAGAGACAGCAAGCTGAGTAGAGTAAGGCTAATCCTGTTCATCCTTCCTTATGCCCTTGGTCAGGATTAAGAAGGGTAGTTATGCTTGACCTGAATTTCTGGTTGTCACAGACTGTTTGCTGGGCAGAAGCATACGTTTCTTGAGCATGATTTGAGATATCCAATCTCATTGCACTGAACCTGTATTGGTTCCATAACAGAGAGATAAAGGAAAAAGGGGTCCATTTCTAAAATAATGGAACCAGTGCCTTTCGGCTCTGTGACTTAAACAAGTCAACAACATAGAAACAGCCCCAGGATACTATAAGAGCCTACTTCCAGATAATGAGGTACCTCTTCCTTTGCCCCTTAAAAGATGATTAGATTATGCATTCATCTCATAAGAGAGTGTCGGTTAGGGTCTATTCAGAAACGGTAAGTAATGCTGTCCTTCGTAACAGAATATTGTTCCCCTGAAATATTATGTGTCTGTAATCATGAGAGTCAGACAGGGAGAAAGAAAGCAAGGGGCAAAATATTTGTAATTTCCGTACAGGTTGGAAAAACGAAACTTGTTGGTCCTGTATCGGATTAGCCTATAAAATCTGAGAAAAATCTATGAGTATTATGGATTGTTTTTAAACGTTCATGTTCTCTTTCAAGATGCATATCCCCTACAATTTTCCGAAAGCTTTTCTCACATTATACATTAGGAAGTGTAATGTCTCCGAAGTTAAGTCAGCATAGACCCTGGTAGTGTTGGTGAATGTATGCTCAGTTCACCACGTTTATAGGTAGAGAACTGAACAGCATACTTTCCCATAGGGCTTCAGAGAAGTAAGTTTTTAAAGATTAAAATACATATTTCAAAATAGGTGAAAAATGAAACCTCCTCAGGATAAGATAACTGATGTCACACTTTGGTCCTAATAGTGAAAGTTATAAGAAAGCTTATTTTGTTTGAAATCCATTTGACCAACATTAATGAAATATCTGTTTTTTGGTCTTGGAGGTAAAGGATAAATTTAGGCAGGGAAGGATTTTCCAGCAATTTCGATGATAAAGTAAGGTATGGCCTTCCATAGTGCCTGTTGAAATCATGAGAATGAAATCATCTTGTTTGTTGTGCTATACTTTGTTTGGTGTCTGGCATGTGAAATCCATATGAGAGGCAGCAATCAGAGTAGAGTAAAGCTAACCATGATCATCATATCTTGTGGAGTGCGTTAGGCTGAAGTATCAGAGGAATGCTTGACCAGGATTCCTTAGTATCTTCGAGATTTGATCACAACAGAAGCAGCATTTGTTTCTTGAGTTTGACCAGGATGTTTAGTATTGCTTGCTTCTATGGTATTGGTTGTTGAACAAACATTTAGAATAAAGCTAATGCAGTGTTTGAGAATTAAGGAAATGAATACCTTTCATCTTCTGGACTTAAATATACGACAGTATGACAGAAATCCCAGGAGTCTAGAAAGGTCTATTTCCACAGGATCTTGTACATTCTTCCTTTGCTCTAAAATGATGATTAGTATGCGTTCTTCACATAAATGCATATTGTAGAAAAATGTATTTAAGTGTTAAGAAATATGTCCTTCCTACTTGAGCATCATTCACGTGGATGCAATTACTCTGAGATCAAAAGATTTGAAAACAGTGATAGAGAAGAAGGGGTTAAGTTATTTAGCAATTCCCAAGAGGTGGGACTCCAGAAATGTAGTTGTGTGGTATCATATTAGTGTACATGAACTGAAAATATGCCATGAGAAATTCGGGAGGCTTTTGAGGCATCATGTATTTTTTTCTCTGACATGTGCAGAGAGCTATGTCTCATGATATAAGTGAGTTAGTGCACCCTCTCAGAGGACAGCTCAAAAAAACACATTAGTTCTGCTGGTGAAGTTAAGGAGTTTACACCAAGTTTATAGAATAGCTCACTTCACAGCATTTGTCCTCAACAGGGGCTGTGTGTAGGATTTTCAAGTAAGATTACAGTTCCAACAGGCAAATACTTGAAAGACTAAAGGCATGCTGTTGATAGTTAATTAGTGATTCGCTGCTGGTCCACAGAGTGAAAGATATCCACTGAAACGAAAGCTATAGGAAAGGGTGTGGACTCAGAAGAGCTTTCAGTGAACAGGAATGACATAATCTTGTGGTTCCCTGGGATGTAACGATTAAATAGGGTCAGGATTGAAGTGGCCAGTATTATTGATACCAACATAAAGCATGGCCTTCTGTAGAATCTGTAGACATTATGACCAGGAAATCATCTCGTTTGTAGTACTGTACTCAGGTTGATGTCTATCATGTGAATTACACGTGTGAGAGACAGCAAGCTGAGTAGAGTAAGGCTAATCCTGTTGATCCTTTCTTATGCATTTGGTCAGGATGAAGAAGGGTGTTTATGCTTGAACTCCATTGCTGGTTGTCACTTAGTGTTTGCTCAGCAGAAGCATATGTTCCTTGAGCATGATTTGAGATGTCCAGAACATTGCCTCCTGAGCATGTATTGGTTGCAGAACAGAGAGTTAGAAGAAAACGTGGGTCCATTTCTGAAAAAGAATGAACTCAGTGCCTTTTTGCCTCTGTGACTTAAACAAATCAAGAGCATACAAATAGACCCAGGAGCCTATGAGAGCCTACTTGCAGATAATGAGGTACCTCTTCCCGTTCCCCTGAAAAGATGATTTGCTTATTCATTCAATTCATAAAAAAGTGTCGGTTAGGGTATATTCAGAAACGGTAAGCAATGCTGTGCTTCGAAACAGAGTATCCCTCCCATGAAATATAATGTGTCTGTAATCATGAGATTCAGAGAGTGAGATAGAAAAGAAGGGGTAAAATACTTGCAATTTTGGAACGGGTTGGAATAACGAACCTTACTCGTCCTGATTCAGATTTGCCTATGAAAAATGAGAAATTCGATGAGTATTATGAGTTGTTTTTGAACCATCATGCTCTCTTTCAACATGTATAGTCCCTACCATATTCAGAAAGCTTGTCTCACATTATACATGAGTAAGTGCAATCTCTCAGAGGACGAGTCAGCATAGACCATGGTAGTGTTGGTGAATATATGATCATTACATCCCGTTTATAAGAATACACCTTAGCAGCATATGTCCTCAAGAGTGCTCCAGAAAAGGATGTTCTGTAAGACTAAAGTACTTTTTTAGGAATAGGTGAAAAAAGGAAACTAACTCAGGATAAGTTAACTGTGGTCACACTTTCGTCCTAATAGTGAACGTTAACCATGGAACGACAGACCTAAGAAAGCTTATTGCACTTGAATTCCATTTTACGAACATTCATGAAATATCTATTGTTTCTCTAGGTGGTAAAGAATATATTTGGGCAGGGAAGGATTTTCCAGCACTTTTGAGGATACTGTAAGGTATGGCCTTCAATATCTCCTGTGGAAAACATGAGAGTGAAATCATCTTGTTTGCTGTACATGTGTGTACTTTGTTTGGTGTCTGTCATGTGAAATCCATATGAGATGCAGCAAACAGAGTAGAGTGAGGCTAATCATGATCATCACATCTTGTGGAGTGGGTCAGGCTGAAGTGTCAGAGGAATGCTTGACCAGGATTTCTGGGGATCTTTGAGTGTTTATGACACCAGAAGCAGCATTTGCTTCTTGAGTATGACTGGAGATGTCGAGTTTTGCTTGCTTATCCGGGAATGGTTGTAGAACAGACGTTTAGAGTAAAGCTAACTCAGTGTTTTAGAATTAAGGAAATAAATAGCTTTCATCTTAGGGACTCAAATTTACAGTATAACCAAAATCCCAGGAGTCTAGAAATTCTATTTCCGTAGGATCTTGTACATCCTTCCTTTGCCCTTAAATGATGATTAGTATGCGTTCTACACATAAATGCATATTGTTGAGAAAATATATTGAAGACTTAAAAAATATGTCCTTCCTATGTGAGCATCATTCACATGGATGCAATTAGTCTGTGATACGAATATTTGATAATAGTGTAAGTAATAGGGTAAGTTATTTGGCAATTCCCATGAGGCGGGACTCCCGAAATATAGTTGTGTGGCATCACACTCGTGTAGAAGAACTGAAAATAGTCCATGAGAAATTTGGGAGGTTTTGAGGCATCATGTAGTCTTTCAACTTCTATAATCACCGCCATATGCAGAGAGCTATGAATCATCATATAGGTGAGTTAGTGCAGTCTCTCAGAGGACAACTGAGCATACACATTGGTTGTGCTGGTGAACGTATGGCGTTTACACCAAGTTTCTAGAATAGCTACTTTCACAACACATGCCCTCAAGAGGGGCTCCATGGAGGATTTTCAAATAAGATTATGTTTCTAACAGGAAAGTAGTTGAAAGCGTAAAGGCATGCTGTTCAGAATAAACTAGTGATTCCTTACTGGTCCACAGAGTGAAAGATGTCCACTGAAACAAAAGACGTGAGACAGGGTATGGTCTCCGAAGAGATTCTGATGTGCAGGAATGACATAATCTTGTTGTTCTCTGTGATGTAATGCTTAAATGGTGTCACGATTATAGTTGCAAGTATTATTGATACCAAAAAAAGGGGTGGCCTTCTGAAGAGTCTGTAGACATCATGACCAGGAAATCATCTTGTTGGCAGTGCTGTGCTCGGGTTGATGTCTTTCGTGTGAACTAAACGTGTGAGAGACAGCAAGCTGAGTAGAGTAAGGCTAATCCTGTTCATCCTTCCTTATGCCCTTGGTCAGGATTAAGAAGGGTAGTTATGCTTGACCTGAATTTCTGGTTGTCACAGACTGTTTGCTGGGCAGAAGCATACGTTTCTTGAGCATGATTTGAGATATCCAATCTCATTGCACTGAACCTGTATTGGTTCCATAACAGAGAGATAAAGGAAAAAGGGGTCCATTTCTAAAATAATGGAACCAGTGCCTTTCGGCTCTGTGACTTAAACAAGTCAACAACATAGAAACAGCCCCAGGATACTATAAGAGCCTACTTCCAGATAATGAGGTACCTCTTCCTTTGCCCCTTAAAAGATGATTAGATTATGCATTCATCTCATAAGAGAGTGTCGGTTAGGGTCTATTCAGAAACGGTAAGTAATGCTGTCCTTCGTAACAGAATATTGTTCCCCTGAAATATTATGTGTCTGTAATCATGAGAGTCAGACAGGGAGAAAGAAAGCAAGGGGCAAAATATTTGTAATTTCCGTACAGGTTGGAAAAACGAAACTTGTTGGTCCTGTATCGGATTAGCCTATAAAATCTGAGAAAAATCTATGAGTATTATGGATTGTTTTTAAACGTTCATGTTCTCTTTCAAGATGCATATCCCCTACAATTTTCCGAAAGCTTTTCTCACATTATACATTAGGAAGTGTAATGTCTCCGAAGTTAAGTCAGCATAGACCCTGGTAGTGTTGGTGAATGTATGCTCAGTTCACCACGTTTATAGGTAGAGAACTGAACAGCATACTTTCCCATAGGGCTTCAGAGAAGTAAGTTTTTAAAGATTAAAATACATATTTCAAAATAGGTGAAAAATGAAACCTCCTCAGGATAAGATAACTGATGTCACACTTTGGTCCTAATAGTGAAAGTTATAAGAAAGCTTATTTTGTTTGAAATCCATTTGACCAACATTAATGAAATATCTGTTTTTTGGTCTTGGAGGTAAAGGATAAATTTAGGCAGGGAAGGATTTTCCAGCAATTTCGATGATAAAGTAAGGTATGGCCTTCCATAGTGCCTGTTGAAATCATGAGAATGAAATCATCTTGTTTGTTGTGCTATACTTTGTTTGGTGTCTGGCATGTGAAATCCATATGAGAGGCAGCAATCAGAGTAGAGTAAAGCTAACCATGATCATCATATCTTGTGGAGTGCGTTAGGCTGAAGTATCAGAGGAATGCTTGACCAGGATTCCTTAGTATCTTCGAGATTTGATCACAACAGAAGCAGCATTTGTTTCTTGAGTTTGACCAGGATGTTTAGTATTGCTTGCTTCTATGGTATTGGTTGTTGAACAAACATTTAGAATAAAGCTAATGCAGTGTTTGAGAATTAAGGAAATGAATACCTTTCATCTTCTGGACTTAAATATACGACAGTATGACAGAAATCCCAGGAGTCTAGAAAGGTCTATTTCCACAGGATCTTGTACATTCTTCCTTTGCTCTAAAATGATGATTAGTATGCGTTCTTCACATAAATGCATATTGTAGAAAAATGTATTTAAGTGTTAAGAAATATGTCCTTCCTACTTGAGCATCATTGACGTGGATGCAATTACTCTGAGATCAAAAGATTTGAAAACAGTGATAGAGAAGAAGGGGTTAAGTTATTTAGCAATTCCCAAGAGGTGGGACTCCAGAAATGTAGTTGTGTGGTATCATATTAGTGTACATGAACTGAAAATATGCCATGAGAAATTCGGGAGGCTTTTGAGGCATCATGTATTTTTTTCTCTGACATGTGCAGAGAGCTATGTCTCATGATATAAGTGAGTTAGTGCACCCTCTCAGAGGACAGCTCAAAAAAACACATTAGTTCTGCTGGTGAAGTTAAGGAGTTTACACCAAGTTTATAGAATAGCTCACTTCACAGCATTTGTCCTCAACAGGGGCTGTGTGTAGGATTTTCAAGTAAGATTACAGTTCCAACAGGCAAATACTTGAAAGACTAAAGGCATGCTGTTGATAGTTAATTAGTGAGTCCCTGCTGGTCCACAGAGTGAAAGATATCCACTGAAACGAAAGCTATAAGAAAGGGTGTGGACTCAGAAGAGCTTTCAGTGAACAGGAATGACATAATCTTGTGGTTCCCTGGGATGTAACGATTAAATAGGGTCAGGATTGAAGTGGCCAGTATTATTGATACCAACATAAAGCATGGCCTTCTGTAGAATCTGTAGACATTATGACCAGGAAATCATCTCGTTTGTAGTACTGTACTCAGGTTGATGTCTATCATGTGAATTACACGTGTGAGAGACAGCAAGCTGAGTAGAGTAAGGCTAATCCTGTTGATCCTTTCTTATGCATTTGGTCAGGATGAAGAAGGGTGTTTATGCTTGAACTCCATTGCTGGTTGTCACTTAGTGTTTGCTCAGCAGAAGCATATGTTCCTTGAGCATGATTTGAGATGTCCAGAACATTGCCTCCTGAGCATGTATTGGTTGCAGAACAGAGAGTTAGAAGAAAACGAGGGTCCATTTCTGAAAAAGAATGAACTCAGTGCCTTTTTGCCTCTGTGACTTAAACAAATCAAGAGCATACAAATAGACCCAGGAGCCTATGAGAGCCTACTTGCAGATAATGAGGTACCTCTTCCCGTTCCCCTGAAAAGATGATTTGCTTATTCATTCAATTCATAAAAAAGTGTCGGTTAGGGTATATTCAGAAACGGTAAGCAATGCTGTGCTTCGAAACAGAGTATCCTTCCCATGAAATATAATGTGTCTGTAATCATGAGATTCAGAGAGTGAGATAGAAAAGAAGGGGTAAAATACTTGCAATTTTGGAACGGGTTGGAATAACGAACCTTACTCGTCCTGATTCAGATTTGCCTATGAAAAATGAGAAATTCGATGAGTATTATGAGTTGTTTTTGAACCATCATGCTGTCTTTCAACATGTATAGTCCCTACCATATTCAGAAAGCTTGTCTCACATTATACATGAGTAAGTGCAATCTCTCAGAGGACGAGTCAGCATAGACCATGGTAGTGTTGGTGAATATATGATCATTACATCCCGTTTATAAGAATACACCTTAGCAGCATATGTCCTCAAGAGTGCTCCAGAAAAGGATGTTCTGTAAGACTAAAGTACTTTTTTAGGAATAGGTGAAAAAAGGAAACTAACTCAGGATAAGTTAACTGTGGTCACACTTTCGTCCTAATAGTGAACGTTAACCATGGAACGACAGACCTAAGAAAGCTTATTGCACTTGAATTCCATTTTACGAACATTCATGAAATATCTATTGTTTCTCTAGGTGGTAAAGAATATATTTGGGCAGGGAAGGATTTTCCAGCACTTTTGAGGATACTGTAAGGTATGGCCTTCAATATCTCCTGTGGAAAACATGAGAGTGAAATCATCTTGTTTGCTGTACATGTGTGTACTTTGTTTGGTGTCTGTCATGTGAAATCCATATGAGATGCAGCAAACAGAGTAGAGTGAGGCTAATCATGATCATCACATCTTGTGGAGTGGGTCAGGCTGAAGTGTCAGAGGAATGCTTGACCAGGATTTCTGGGGATCTTTGAGTGTTTATGACACCAGAAGCAGCATTTGCTTCTTGAGTATGACTGGAGATGTCGAGTTTTGCTTGCTTATCCGGGAATGGTTGTAGAACAGACGTTTAGAGTAAAGCTAACTCAGTGTTTTAGAATTAAGGAAATAAATAGCTTTCATCTTAGGGACTCAAATTTACAGTATAACCAAAATCCCAGGAGTCTAGAAATTCTATTTCCGTAGGATCTTGTACATCCTTCCTTTGCCCTTAAATGATGATTAGTATGCGTTCTACACATAAATGCATATTGTTGAGAAAATATATTGAAGACTTAAAAAATATGTCCTTCCTATGTGAGCACCATTCACATGGATGCAATTAGTCTGTGATACGAATATTTGATAATAGTGTAAGTAATAGGGTAAGTTATTTGGCAATTCCCATGAGGCGGGACTCCCGAAATATAGTTGTGTGGCATCACACTCGTGTAGAAGAACTGAAAATAGTCCATGAGAAATTTGGGAGGTTTTGAGGCATCATGTAGTCTTTCAACTTCTATAATCACCGCCATATGCAGAGAGCTATGAATCATCATATAGGTGAGTTAGTGCAGTCTCTCAGAGGACAACTGAGCATACACATTGGTTGTGCTGGTGAACGTATGGCGTTTACACCAAGTTTCTAGAATAGCTACTTTCACAACACATGCCCTCAAGAGGGGCTCCATGGAGGATTTTCAAATAAGATTATGTTTCTAACAGGAAAGTAGTTGAGAGCGTAAAGGCATGCTGTTCAGAATAAACTAGTGATTCCTTACTGGTCCACAGAGTGAAAGATGTCCACTGAAACAAAAGACGTGAGACAGGGTATGGTCTCCGAAGAGATTCTGATGTGCAGGAATGACATAATCTTGTTGTTCTCTGTGATGTAATGCTTAAATGGTGTCACGATTATAGTTGCAAGTATTATTGATACCAAAAAAAGGGGTGGCCTTCTGAAGAGTCTGTAGACATCATGACCAGGAAATCATCTTGTTGGCAGTGCTGTGCTCGGGTTGATGTCTTTCGTGTGAACTAAACGTGTGAGAGACAGCAAGCTGAGTAGAGTAAGGCTAATCCTGTTCATCCTTCCTTATGCCCTTGGTCAGGATTAAGAAGGGTAGTTATGCTTGACCTGAATTTCTGGTTGTCACAGACTGTTTGCTGGGCAGAAGCATACGTTTCTTGAGCATGATTTGAGATATCCAATCTCATTGCACTGAACCTGTATTGGTTCCATAACAGAGAGATAAAGGAAAAAGGGGTCCATTTCTAAAATAATGGAACCAGTGCCTTTCGGCTCTGTGACTTAAACAAGTCAACAACATAGAAACAGCCCCAGGATACTATAAGAGCCTACTTCCAGATAATGAGGTACCTCTTCCTTTGCCCCTTAAAAGATGATTAGATTATGCATTCATCTCATAAGAGAGTGTCGGTTAGGGTCTATTCAGAAACGGTAAGTAATGCTGTCCTTCGTAACAGAATATTGTTCCCCTGAAATATTATGTGTCTGTAATCATGAGAGTCAGACAGGGAGAAAGAAAGCAAGGGGCAAAATATTTGTAATTTCCGTACAGGTTGGAATAACGAAACTTGTTGGTCCTGTATCGGATTAGCCTATAAAATCTGAGAAAAATCTATGAGTATTATGGATTGTTTTTAAACGTTCATGTTCTCTTTCAAGATGCATATCCCCTACAATTTTCCGAAAGCTTTTCTCACATTATACATTAGGAAGTGTAATGTCTCCGAAGTTAAGTCAGCATAGACCCTGGTAGTGTTGGTGAATGTATGCTCAGTTCACCACGTTTATAGGTAGAGAACTGAACAGCATACTTTCCCATAGGGCTTCAGAGAAGTAAGTTTTTAAAGATTAAAATACATATTTCAAAATAGGTGAAAAATGAAACCTCCTCAGGATAAGATAACTGATGTCACACTTTGGTCCTAATAGTGAAAGTTATAAGAAAGCTTATTTTGTTTGAAATCCATTTGACCAACATTAATGAAATATCTGTTTTTTGGTCTTGGAGGTAAAGGATAAATTTAGGCAGGGAAGGATTTTCCAGCAATTTCGATGATAAAGTAAGGTATGGCCTTCCATAGTGCCTGTTGAAATCATGAGAATGAAATCATCTTGTTTGTTGTGCTATACTTTGTTTGGTGTCTGGCATGTGAAATCCATATGAGAGGCAGCAATCAGAGTAGAGTAAAGCTAACCATGATCATCATATCTTGTGGAGTGCGTTAGGCTGAAGTATCAGAGGAATGCTTGACCAGGATTCCTTAGTATCTTCGAGATTTGATCACAACAGAAGCAGCATTTGTTTCTTGAGTTTGACCAGGATGTTTAGTATTGCTTGCTTCTATGGTATTGGTTGTTGAACAAACATTTAGAATAAAGCTAATGCAGTGTTTGAGAATTAAGGAAATGAATACCTTTCATCTTCTGGACTTAAATATACGACAGTATGACAGAAATCCCAGGAGTCTAGAAAGGTCTATTTCCACAGGATCTTGTACATTCTTCCTTTGCTCTAAAATGATGATTAGTATGCGTTCTTCACATAAATGCATATTGTAGAAAAATGTATTTAAGTGTTAAGAAATATGTCCTTCCTACTTGAGCATCATTGACGTGGATGCAATTACTCTGAGATCAAAAGATTTGAAAACAGTGATAGAGAAGAAGGGGTTAAGTTATTTAGCAATTCCCAAGAGGTGGGACTCCAGAAATGTAGTTGTGTGGTATCATATTAGTGTACATGAACTGAAAATATGCCATGAGAAATTCGGGAGGCTTTTGAGGCATCATGTATTTTTTTCTCTGACATGTGCAGAGAGCTATGTCTCATGATATAAGTGAGTTAGTGCACCCTCTCAGAGGACAGCTCAAAAAAACACATTAGTTCTGCTGGTGAAGTTAAGGAGTTTACACCAAGTTTATAGAATAGCTCACTTCACAGCATTTGTCCTCAACAGGGGCTGTGTGTAGGATTTTCAAGTAAGATTACAGTTCCAACAGGCAAATACTTGAAAGACTAAAGGCATGCTGTTGATAGTTAATTAGTGATTCCCTGCTGGTCCACAGAGTGAAAGATATCCACTGAAACGAAAGCTATAAGAAAGGGTGTGGACTCAGAAGAGCTTTCAGTGAACAGGACTGACATAATCTTGTGGTTCCCTGGGATGTAACGATTAAATAGGGTCAGGATTGAAGTGGCCAGTATTATTGATACCAACATAAAGCATGGCCTTCTGTAGAATCTGTAGACATTATGACCAGGAAATCATCTCGTTTGTAGTACTGTACTCAGGTTGATGTCTATCATGTGAATTACACGTGTGAGAGACAGCAAGCTGAGTAGAGTAAGGCTAATCCTGTTGATCCTTTCTTATGCATTTGGTCAGGATGAAGAAGGGTGTTTATGCTTGAACTCCATTGCTGGTTGTCACTTAGTGTTTGCTCAGCAGAAGCATATGTTCCTTGAGCATGATTTGAGATGTCCAGAACATTGCCTCCTGAGCATGTATTGGTTGCAGAACAGAGAGTTAGAAGAAAACGAGGGTCCATTTCTGAAAAAGAATGAACTCAGTGCCTTTTTGCCTCTGTGACTTAAACAAATCAAGAGCATACAAATAGACCCAGGAGCCTATGAGAGCCTACGTGCAGATAATGAGGTACCTCTTCCCGTTCCCCTGAAAAGATGATTTGCTTATTCATTCAATTCATAAAAAAGTGTCGGTTAGGGTATATTCAGAAACGGTAAGCAATGCTGTGCTTCGAAACAGAGTATCCTTCCCATGAAATATAATGTGTCTGTAATCATGAGATTCAGAGAGTGAGATAGAAAAGAAGGGGTAAAATACTTGCAATTTTGGAACGGGTTGGAATAACGAACCTTACTCGTCCTGATTCAGATTTGCCTATGAAAAATGAGAAATTCGATGAGTATTATGAGTTGTTTTTGAACCATCATGCTGTCTTTCAACATGTATAGTCCCTACCATATTCAGAAAGCTTGTCTCACATTATACATGAGTAAGTGCAATCTCTCAGAGGACGAGTCAGCATAGACCATGGTAGTGTTGGTGAATATATGATCATTACATCCCGTTTATAAGAATACACCTTAGCAGCATATGTCCTCAAGAGTGCTCCAGAAAAGGATGTTCTGTAAGACTAAAGTACTTTTTTAGGAATAGGTGAAAAAAGGAAACTAACTCAGGATAAGTTAACTGTGGTCACACTTTCGTCCTAATAGTGAACGTTAACCATGGAACGACAGACCTATGAAAGCTTATTGCACTTGAATTCCATTTTACGAACATTCATGAAATATCTATTGTTTCTCTAGGTGGTAAAGAATATATTTGGGCAGGGAAGGATTTTCCAGCACTTTTGAGGATACTGTAAGGTATGGCCTTCAATATCTCCTGTGGAAAACATGAGAGTGAAATCATCTTGTTTGCTGTACATGTGTGTACTTTGTTTGGTGTCTGTCATGTGAAATCCATATGAGATGCAGCAAACAGAGTAGAGTGAGGCTAATCATGATCATCACATCTTGTGGAGTGGGTCAGGCTGAAGTGTCAGAGGAATGCTTGACCAGGATTTCTGGGGATCTTTGAGTGTTTATGACACCAGAAGCAGCATTTGCTTCTTGAGTATGACTGGAGATGTCGAGTTTTGCTTGCTTATCCGGGAATGGTTGTAGAACAGATGTTTAGAGTAAAGCTAACTCAGTGTTTTAGAATTAAGGAAATAAATAGCTTTCATCTTAGGGACTCAAATTTACAGTATAACCAAAATCCCAGGAGTCTAGAAATTCTATTTCCGTAGGATCTTGTACATCCTTCCTTTGCCCTTAAATGATGATTAGTATGCGTTCTACACATAAATGCATATTGTTGAGAAAATATATTGAAGACTTAAAAAATATGTCCTTCCTATGTGAGCACCATTCACATGGATGCAATTAGTCTGTGATACGAATATTTGATAATAGTGTAAGTAATAGGGTAAGTTATTTGGCAATTCCCATGAGGCGGGACTCCCGAAATATAGTTGTGTGGCATCACACTCGTGTAGAAGAACTGAAAATAGTCCATGAGAAATTTGGGAGGTTTTGAGGCATCATGTAGTCTTTCAACTTCTATAATCACCGCCATATGCAGAGAGCTATGAATCATCATATAGGTGAGTTAGTGCAGTCTCTCAGAGGACAACTGAGCATACACATTGGTTGTGCTGGTGAACGTATGGCGTTTACACCAAGTTTCTAGAATAGCTACTTTCACAACACATGCCCTCAAGAGGGGCTCCATGGAGGATTTTCAAATAAGATTATGTTTCTAACAGGAAAGTAGTTGAAAGCGTAAAGGCATGCTGTTCAGAATAAACTAGTGATTCCTTACTGGTCCACAGAGTGAAAGATGTCCACTGAAACAAAAGACGTGAGACAGGGTATGGTCTCCGAAGAGATTCTGATGTGCAGGAATGACATAATCTTGTTGTTCTCTGTGATGTAATGCTTAAATGGTGTCACGATTATAGTTGCAAGTATTATTGATACCAAAAAAAGGGGTGGCCTTCTGAAGAGTCTGTAGACAACATGACCAGGAAATCATCTTGTTGGCAGTGCTGTGCTCGGGTTGATGTCTTTCGTGTGAACCAAACGTGTGAGAGACAGCAAGCTGAGTAGAGTAAGGCTAATCCTGTTCATCCTTCCTTATGCCCTTGGTCAGGATTAAGAAGGGTAGTTATGATTGACCTGAATTTCTGGTTGTCACAGACTGTTTGCTGGGCAGAAGCATACGTTTCTTGAGCATGATTTGAGATATCCAATCTCATTGCACTGAACCTGTATTGGTTCCATAACAGAGAGATAAAGGAAAAAGGGGTCCATTTCTAAAATAATGGAACCAGTGCCTTTCGGCTCTGTGACTTAAACAAGTCAACAACATAGAAACAGCCCCAGGATACTATAAGAGCCTACTTCCAGATAATGAGGTACCTCTTCCTTTGCCCCTTAAAAGATGATTAGATTATGCATTCATCTCATAAGAGAGTGTCGGTTAGGGTCTATTCAGAAACGGTAAGTAATGCTGTCCTTCGTAACAGAATATTGTTCCCCTGAAATATTATGTGTCTGTAATCATGAGAGTCAGACTGGGAGAAAGAAAGCAAGGGGCAAAATATTTGTAATTTCCGTACAGGTTGGAATAACGAAACTTGTTGGTCCTGTATCGGATTAGCCTATAAAATCTGAGAAAAATCTATGAGTATTATGGATTGTTTTTAAACGTTCATGTTCTCTTTCAAGATGCATATCCCCTACAATTTTCCGAAAGCTTTTCTCACATTATACATTAGGAAGTGTAATGTCTCCGAAGTTAAGTCAGCATAGACCCTGGTAGTGTTGGTGAATGTATGCTCAGTTCACCACGTTTATAGGTAGAGAACTGAACAGCATACTTTCCCATAGGGCTTCAGAGAAGTAAGTTTTTAAAGATTAAAATACATATTTCAAAATAGGTGAAAAATGAAACCTCCTCAGGATAAGATAACTGATGTCCCACTTTGGTCCTAATAGTGAAAGTTATAAGAAAGCTTATTTTGTTTGAAATCCATTTGACCAACATTAATGAAATATCTGTTTTTTGGTCTTGGAGGTAAAGAATAAATTTAGGCAGGGAAGGATTTTCCAGCAATTTCGATGATAAAGTAAGGTATGGCCTTCCATAGTGCCTGTTGAAATCATGAGAATGAAATCATCTTGTTTGTTGTGCTATACTTTGTTTGGTGTCTGGCATGTGAAATCCATATGAGAGGCAGCAATCAGAGTAGAGTAAAGCTAACCATGATCATCATATCTTGTGGAGTGCGTTAGGCTGAAGTATCAGAGGAATGCTTGACCAGGATTCCTTAGTATCTTCGAGATTTGATCACAACAGAAGCAGCATTTGTTTCTTGAGTTTGACCAGGATGTTTAGTATTGCTTGCTTCTATGGTATTGGTTGTTGAACAAACATTTAGAATAAAGCTAATGCAGTGTTTGAGAATTAAGGAAATGAATACCTTTCATCTTCTGGACTTAAATATACGACAGTATGACAGAAATCCCAGGAGTCTAGAAAGGTCTATTTCCACAGGATCTTGTACATTCTTCCTTTGCTCTAAAATGATGATTAGTATGCGTTCTTCACATAAATGCATATTGTAGAAAAATGTATTTAAGTGTTAAGAAATATGTCCTTCCTACTTGAGCATCATTGACGTGGATGCAATTACTCTGAGATCAAAAGATTTGAAAACAGTGATAGAGAAGAAGGGGTTAAGTTATTTAGCAATTCCCAAGAGGTGGGACTCCAGAAATGTAGTTGTGTGGTATCATATTAGTGTACATGAACTGAAAATATGCCATGAGAAATTCGGGAGGCTTTTGAGGCATCATGTATTTTTTTCTCTGACATGTGCAGAGAGCTATGTCTCATGATATAAGTGAGTTAGTGCACCCTCTCAGAGGACAGCTCAAAAAAACACATTAGTTCTGCTGGTGAAGTTAAGGAGTTTACACCAAGTTTATAGAATAGCTCACTTCACAGCATTTGTCCTCAACAGGGGCTGTGTGTAGGATTTTCAAGTAAGATTACAGTTCCAACAGGCAAATACTTGAAAGACTAAAGGCATGCTGTTGATAGTTAATTAGTGAGTCCCTGCTGGTCCACAGAGTGAAAGATATCCACTGAAACGAAAGCTATAAGAAAGGGTGTGGACTCAGAAGAGCTTTCAGTGAACAGGAATGACATAATCTTGTGGTTCCCTGGGATGTAACGATTAAATAGGGTCAGGATTGAAGTGGCCAGTATTATTGATACCAACATAAAGCATGGCCTTCTGTAGAATCTGTAGACATTATGACCAGGAAATCATCTCGTTTGTAGTACTGTACTCAGGTTGATGTCTATCATGTGAATTACACGTGTGAGAGACAGCAAGCTGAGTAGAGTAAGGCTAATCCTGTTGATCCTTTCTTATGCATTTGGTCAGGATGAAGAAGGGTGTTTATGCTTGAACTCCATTGCTGGTTGTCACTTAGTGTTTGCTCAGCAGAAGCATATGTTCCTTGAGCATGATTTGAGATGTCCAGAACATTGCCTCCTGAGCATGTATTGGTTGCAGAACAGAGAGTTAGAAGAAAACGAGGGTCCATTTCTGAAAAAGAATGAACTCAGTGCCTTTTTGCCTCTGTGACTTAAACAAATCAAGAGCATACAAATAGACCCAGGAGCCTATGAGAGCCTACTTGCAGATAATGAGGTACCTCTTCCCGTTCCCCTGAAAAGATGATTTGCTTATTCATTCAATTCATAAAAAAGTGTCGGTTAGGGTATATTCAGAAACGGTAAGCAATGCTGTGCTTCGAAACAGAGTATCCTTCCCATGAAATATAATGTGTCTGTAATCATGAGATTCAGAGAGTGAGATAGAAAAGAAGGGGTAAAATACTTGCAATTTTGGAACGGGTTGGAATAACGAACCTTACTCGTCCTGATTCAGATTTGCCTATGAAAAATGAGAAATTCGATGAGTATTATGAGTTGTTTTTGAACCATCATGCTGTCTTTCAACATGTATAGTCCCTACCATATTCAGAAAGCTTGTCTCACATTATACATGAGTAAGTGCAATCTCTCAGAGGACGAGTCAGCATAGACCATGGTAGTGTTGGTGAATATATGATCATTACATCCCGTTTATAAGAATACACCTTAGCAGCATATGTCCTCAAGAGTGCTCCAGAAAAGGATGTTCTGTAAGACTAAAGTACTTTTTTAGGAATAGGTGAAAAAAGGAAACTAACTCAGGATAAGTTAACTGTGGCCACACTTTCGTCCTAATAGTGAACGTTAACCATGGAACGACAGACCTAAGAAAGCTTATTGCACTTGAATTCCATTTTACGAACATTCATGAAATATCTATTGTTTCTCTAGGTGGTAAAGAATATATTTGGGCAGGGAAGGATTTTCCAGCACTTTTGAGGATACTGTAAGGTATGGCCTTCAATATCTCCTGTGGAAAACATGAGAGTGAAATCATCTTGTTTGCTGTACATGTGTGTACTTTGTTTGGTGTCTGTCATGTGAAATCCATATGAGATGCAGCAAACAGAGTAGAGTGAGGCTAATCATGATCATCACATCTTGTGGAGTGGGTCAGGCTGAAGTGTCAGAGGAATGCTTGACCAGGATTTCTGGGGATCTTTGAGTGTTTATGACACCAGAAGCAGCATTTGCTTCTTGAGTATGACTGGAGATGTCGAGTTTTGCTTGCTTATCCGGGAATGGTTGTAGAACAGACGTTTAGAGTAAAGCTAACTCAGTGTTTTAGAATTAAGGAAATAAATAGCTTTCATCTTAGGGACTCAAATTTACAGTATAACCAAAATCCCAGGAGTCTAGAAATTCTATTTCCGTAGGATCTTGTACATCCTTCCTTTGCCCTTAAATGATGATTAGTATGCGTTCTACACATAAATGCATATTGTTGAGAAAATATATTGAAGACTTAAAAAATATGTCCTTCCTATGTGAGCACCATTCACATGGATGCAATTAGTCTGTGATACGAATATTTGATAATAGTGTAAGTAATAGGGTAAGTTATTTGGCAATTCCCATGAGGCGGGACTCCCGAAATATAGTTGTGTGGCATCACACTCGTGTAGAAGAACTGAAAATAGTCCATGAGAAATTTGGGAGGTTTTGAGGCATCATGTAGTCTTTCAACTTCTATAATCACCGCCATATGCAGAGAGCTATGAATCATCATATAGGTGAGTTAGTGCAGTCTCTCAGAGGACAACTGAGCATACACATTGGTTGTGCTGGTGAACGTATGGCGTTTACACCAAGTTTCTAGAATAGCTACTTTCACAACACATGCCCTCAAGAGGGGCTCCATGGAGGATTTTCAAATAAGATTATGTTTCTAACAGGAAAGTAGTTGAAAGCGTAAAGGCATGCTGTTCAGAATAAACTAGTGATTCCTTACTGGTCCACAGAGTGAAAGATGTCCACTGAAACAAAAGACGTGAGACAGGGTATGGTCTCCGAAGAGATTCTGATGTGCAGGAATGACATAATCTTGTTGTTCTCTGTGATGTAATGCTTAAATGGTGTCACGATTATAGTTGCAAGTATTATTGATACCAAAAAAAGGGGTGGCCTTCTGAAGAGTCTGTAGACAACATGACCAGGAAATCATCTTGTTGGCAGTGCTGTGCTCGGGTTGATGTCTTTCGTGTGAACTAAACGTGTGAGAGACAGCAAGCTGAGTAGAGTAAGGCTAATCCTGTTCATCCTTCCTTATGCCCTTGGTCAGGATTAAGAAGGGTAGTTATGATTGACCTGAATTTCTGGTTGTCACAGACTGTTTGCTGGGCAGAAGCATACGTTTCTTGAGCATGATTTGAGATATCCAATCTCATTGCACTGAACCTGTATTGGTTCCATAACAGAGAGATAAAGGAAAAAGGGGTCCATTTCTAAAATAATGGAACCAGTGCCTTTCGGCTCTGTGACTTAAAAAAGTCAACAACATAGAAACAGCCCCAGGATACTATAAGAGCCTACTTCCAGATAATGAGGTACCTCTTCCTTTGCCCCTTAAAAGATGATTAGATTATGCATTCATCTCATAAGAGAGTGTCGGTTAGGGTCTATTCAGAAACGGTAAGTAATGCTGTCCTTCGTAACAGAATATTGTTCCCCTGAAATATTATGTGTCTGTAATCATGAGAGTCAGACTGGGAGAAAGAAAGCAAGGGGCAAAATATTTGTAATTTCCGTACAGGTTGGAATAACGAAACTTGTTGGTCCTGTATCGGATTAGCCTATAAAATCTGAGAAAAATCTATGAGTATTATGGATTGTTTTTAAACGTTCATGTTCTCTTTCAAGATGCATATCCCCTACAATTTTCCGAAAGCTTTTCTCACATTATACATTAGGAAGTGTAATGTCTCCGAAGTTAAGTCAGCATAGACCCTGGTAGTGTTGGTGAATGTATGCTCAGTTCACCACGTTTATAGGTAGAGAACTGAACAGCATACTTTCCCATAGGGCTTCGGAGAAGTAAGTTTTTAAAGATTAAAATACATATTTCAAAATAGGTGAAAAATGAAACCTCCTCAGGATAAGATAACTGATGTCACACTTTGGTCCTAATAGTGAAAGTTATAAGAAAGCTTATTTTGTTTGAAATCCATTTGACCAACATTAATGAAATATCTGTTTTTTGGTCTTGGAGGTAAAGAATAAATTTAGGCAGGGAAGGATTTTCCAGCAATTTCGATGATAAAGTAAGGTATGGCCTTCCATAGTGCCTGTTGAAATCATGAGAATGAAATCATCTTGTTTGTTGTGCTATACTTTGTTTGGTGTCTGGCATGTGAAATCCATATGAGAGGCAGCAATCAGAGTAGAGTAAAGCTAACCATGATCATCATATCTTGTGGAGTGCGTTAGGCTGAAGTATCAGAGGAATGCTTGACCAGGATTCCTTAGTATCTTCGAGATTTGATCACAACAGAAGCAGCATTTGTTTCTTGAGTTTGACCAGGATGTTTAGTATTGCTTGCTTCTATGGTATTGGTTGTTGAACAAACATTTAGAATAAAGCTAATGCAGTGTTTGAGAATTAAGGAAATGAATACCTTTCATCTTCTGGACTTAAATATACGACAGTATGACAGAAATCCCAGGAGTCTAGAAAGGTCTATTTCCACAGGATCTTGTACATTCTTCCTTTGCTCTAAAATGATGATTAGTATGCGTTCTTCACATAAATGCATATTGTAGAAAAATGTATTTAAGTGTTAAGAAATATGTCCTTCCTACTTGAGCATCATTGACGTGGATGCAATTACTCTGAGATCAAAAGATTTGAAAACAGTGATAGAGAAGAAGGGGTTAAGTTATTTAGCAATTCCCAAGAGGTGGGACTCCAGAAATGTAGTTGTGTGGTATCATATTAGTGTACATGAACTGAAAATATGCCATGAGAAATTCGGGAGGCTTTTGAGGCATCATGTATTTTTTTCTCTGACATGTGCAGAGAGCTATGTCTCATGATATAAGTGAGTTAGTGCACCCTCTCAGAGGACAGCTCAAAAAAACACATTAGTTCTGCTGGTGAAGTTAAGGAGTTTACACCAAGTTTATAGAATAGCTCACTTCACAGCATTTGTCCTCAACAGGGGCTGTGTGTAGGATTTTCAAGTAAGATTACAGTTCCAACAGGCAAATACTTGAAAGACTAAAGGCATGCTGTTGATAGTTAATTAGTGAGTCCCTGCTGGTCCACAGAGTGAAAGATATCCACTGAAACGAAAGCTATAAGAAAGGGTGTGGACTCAGAAGAGCTTTCAGTGAACAGGAATGACATAATCTTGTGGTTCCCTGGGATGTAACGATTAAATAGGGTCAGGATTGAAGTGGCCAGTATTATTGATACCAACATAAAGCATGGCCTTCTGTAGAATCTGTAGACATTATGACCAGGAAATCATCTCGTTTGTAGTACTGTACTCAGGTTGATGTCTATCATGTGAATTACACGTGTGAGAGACAGCAAGCTGAGTAGAGTAAGGCTAATCCTGTTGATCCTTTCTTATGCATTTGGTCAGGATGAAGAAGGGTGTTTATGCTTGAACTCCATTGCTGGTTGTCACTTAGTGTTTGCTCAGCAGAAGCATATGTTCCTTGAGCATGATTTGAGATGTCCAGAACATTGCCTCCTGAGCATGTATTGGTTGCAGAACAGAGAGTTAGAAGAAAACGAGGGTCCATTTCTGAAAAAGAATGAACTCAGTGCCTTTTTGCCTCTGTGACTTAAACAAATCAAGAGCATACAAATAGACCCAGGAGCCTATGAGAGCCTACTTGCAGATAATGAGGTACCTCTTCCCGTTCCCCTGAAAAGATGATTTGCTTATTCATTCAATTCATAAAAAAGTGTCGGTTAGGGTATATTCAGAAACGGTAAGCAATGCTGTGCTTCGAAACAGAGTATCCTTCCCATGAAATATAATGTGTCTGTAATCATGAGATTCAGAGAGTGAGATAGAAAAGAAGGGGTAAAATACTTGCAATTTTGGAACGGGTTGGAATAACGAACCTTACTCGTCCTGATTCAGATTTGCCTATGAAAAATGAGAAATTCGATGAGTATTATGAGTTGTTTTTGAACCATCATGCTGTCTTTCAACATGTATAGTCCCTACCATATTCAGAAAGCTTGTCTCACATTATACATGAGTAAGTGCAATCTCTCAGAGGACGAGTCAGCATAGACCATGGTAGTGTTGGTGAATATATGATCATTACATCCCGTTTATAAGAATACACCTTAGCAGCATATGTCCTCAAGAGTGCTCCAGAAAAGGATGTTCTGTAAGACTAAAGTACTTTTTTAGGAATAGGTGAAAAAAGGAAACTAACTCAGGATAAGTTAACTGTGGCCACACTTTCGTCCTAATAGTGAACGTTAACCATGGAACGACAGACCTAAGAAAGCTTATTGCACTTGAATTCCATTTTACGAACATTCATGAAATATCTATTGTTTCTCTAGGTGGTAAAGAATATATTTGGGCAGGGAAGGATTTTCCAGCACTTTTGAGGATACTGTAAGGTATGGCCTTCAATATCTCCTGTGGAAAACATGAGAGTGAAATCATCTTGTTTGCTGTACATGTGTGTACTTTGTTTGGTGTCTGTCATGTGAAATCCATATGAGATGCAGCAAACAGAGTAGAGTGAGGCTAATCATGATCATCACATCTTGTGGAGTGGGTCAGGCTGAAGTGTCAGAGGAATGCTTGACCAGGATTTCTGGGGATCTTTGAGTGTTTATGACACCAGAAGCAGCATTTGCTTCTTGAGTATGACTGGAGATGTCGAGTTTTGCTTGCTTATCCGGGAATGGTTGTAGAACAGACGTTTAGAGTAAAGCTAACTCAGTGTTTTAGAATTAAGGAAATAAATAGCTTTCATCTTAGGGACTCAAATTTACAGTATAACCAAAATCCCAGGAGTCTAGAAATTCTATTTCCGTAGGATCTTGTACATCCTTCCTTTGCCCTTAAATGATGATTAGTATGCGTTCTACACATAAATGCATATTGTTGAGAAAATATATTGAAGACTTAAAAAATATGTCCTTCCTATGTGAGCACCATTCACATGGATGCAATTAGTCTGTGATACGAATATTTGATAATAGTGTAAGTAATAGGGTAAGTTATTTGGCAATTCCCATGAGGCGGGACTCCCGAAATATAGTTGTGTGGCATCACACTCGTGTAGAAGAACTGAAAATAGTCCATGAGAAATTTGGGAGGTTTTGAGGCATCATGTAGTCTTTCAACTTCTATAATCACCGCCATATGCAGAGAGCTATGAATCATCATATAGGTGAGTTAGTGCAGTCTCTCAGAGGACAACTGAGCATACACATTGGTTGTGCTGGTGAACGTATGGCGTTTACACCAAGTTTCTAGAATAGCTACTTTCACAACACATGCCCTCAAGAGGGGCTCCATGGAGGATTTTCAAATAAGATTATGTTTCTAACAGGAAAGTAGTTGAAAGCGTAAAGGCATGCTGTTCAGAATAAACTAGTGATTCCTTACTGGTCCACAGAGTGAAAGATGTCCACTGAAACAAAAGACGTGAGACAGGGTATGGTCTCCGAAGAGATTCTGATGTGCAGGAATGACATAATCTTGTTGTTCTCTGTGATGTAATGCTTAAATGGTGTCACGATTATAGTTGCAAGTATTATTGATACCAAAAAAAGGGGTGGCCTTCTGAAGAGTCTGTAGACAACATGACCAGGAAATCATCTTGTTGGCAGTGCTGTGCTCGGGTTGATGTCTTTCGTGTGAACTAAACGTGTGAGAGACAGCAAGCTGAGTAGAGTAAGGCTAATCCTGTTCATCCTTCCTTATGCCCTTGGTCAGGATTAAGAAGGGTAGTTATGATTGACCTGAATTTCTGGTTGTCACAGACTGTTTGCTGGGCAGAAGCATACGTTTCTTGAGCATGATTTGAGATATCCAATCTCATTGCACTGAACCTGTATTGGTTCCATAACAGAGAGATAAAGGAAAAAGGGGTCCATTTCTAAAATAATGGAACCAGTGCCTTTCGGCTCTGTGACTTAAAAAAGTCAACAACATAGAAACAGCCCCAGGATACTATAAGAGCCTACTTCCAGATAATGAGGTACCTCTTCCTTTGCCCCTTAAAAGATGATTAGATTATGCATTCATCTCATAAGAGAGTGTCGGTTAGGGTCTATTCAGAAACGGTAAGTAATGCTGTCCTTCATAACAGAATATTGTTCCCCTGAAATATTATGTGTCTGTAATCATGAGAGTCAGACTGGGAGAAAGAAAGCAAGGGGCAAAATATTTGTAATTTCCGTACAGGTTGGAATAACGAAACTTGTTGGTCCTGTATCGGATTAGCCTATAAAATCTGAGAAAAATCTATGAGTATTATGGATTGTTTTTAAACGTTCATGTTCTCTTTCAAGATGCATATCCCCTACAATTTTCCGAAAGCTTTTCTCACATTATACATTAGGAAGTGTAATGTCTCCGAAGTTAAGTCAGCATAGACCCTGGTAGTGTTGGTGAATGTATGCTCAGTTCACCACGTTTATAGGTAGAGAACTGAACAGCATACTTTCCCATAGGGCTTCGGAGAAGTAAGTTTTTAAAGATTAAAATACATATTTCAAAATAGGTGAAAAATGAAACCTCCTCAGGATAAGATAACTGATGTCACACTTTGGTCCTAATAGTGAAAGTTATAAGAAAGCTTATTTTGTTTGAAATCCATTTGACCAACATTAATGAAATATCTGTTTTTTGGTCTTGGAGGTAAAGAATAAATTTAGGCAGGGAAGGATTTTCCAGCAATTTCGATGATAAAGTAAGGTATGGCCTTCCATAGTGCCTGTTGAAATCATGAGAATGAAATCATCTTGTTTGTTGTGCTATACTTTGTTTGGTGTCTGGCATGTGAAATCCATATGAGAGGCAGCAATCAGAGTAGAGTAAAGCTAACCATGATCATCATATCTTGTGGAGTGCGTTAGGCTGAAGTATCAGAGGAATGCTTGACCAGGATTCCTTAGTATCTTCGAGATTTGATCACAACAGAAGCAGCATTTGTTTCTTGAGTTTGACCAGGATGTTTAGTATTGCTTGCTTCTATGGTATTGGTTGTTGAACAAACATTTAGAATAAAGCTAATGCAGTGTTTGAGAATTAAGGAAATGAATACCTTTCATCTTCTGGACTTAAATATACGACAGTATGACAGAAATCCCAGGAGTCTAGAAAGGTCTATTTCCACAGGATCTTGTACATTCTTCCTTTGCTCTAAAATGATGATTAGTATGCGTTCTTCACATAAATGCATATTGTAGAAAAATGTATTTAAGTGTTAAGAAATATGTCCTTCCTACTTGAGCATCATTGACGTGGATGCAATTACTCTGAGATCAAAAGATTTGAAAACAGTGATAGAGAAGAAGGGGTTAAGTTATTTAGCAATTCCCAAGAGGTGGGACTCCAGAAATGTAGTTGTGTGGTATCATATTAGTGTACATGAACTGAAAATATGCCATGAGAAATTCGGGAGGCTTTTGAGGCATCATGTATTTTTTTCTCTGACATGTGCAGAGAGCTATGTCTCATGATATAAGTGAGTTAGTGCACCCTCTCAGAGGACAGCTCAAAAAAACACATTAGTTCTGCTGGTGAAGTTAAGGAGTTTACACCAAGTTTATAGAATAGCTCACTTCACAGCATTTGTCCTCAACAGGGGCTGTGTGTAGGATTTT
The DNA here is from genome assembly GCA_035773235.1 of Eospalax fontanierii. Classification (NCBI taxonomy): domain Eukaryota; kingdom Metazoa; phylum Chordata; class Mammalia; order Rodentia; family Spalacidae; genus Eospalax; species Eospalax fontanierii. Next base: position 129,073,246 of record CM069525.1, on the reverse strand, counting down.
CAAGTAAGATTACAGTTCCAACAGGCAAATACTTGAAAGACTAAAGGCATGCTGTTGATAGTTAATTAGTGAGTCCCTGCTGGTCCACAGAGTGAAAGATATCCACTGAAACGAAAGCTATAAGAAAGGGTGTGGACTCAGAAGAGCTTTCAGTGAACAGGACTGACATAATCTTGTGGTTCCCTGGGATGTAACGATTAAATAGGGTCAGGATTGAAGTGGCCAGTATTATTGATACCAACATAAAGCATGGCCTTCTGTAGAATCTGTAGACATTATGACCAGGAAATCATCTCGTTTGTAGTACTGTACTCAGGTTGATGTCTATCATGTGAATTACACGTGTGAGAGACAGCAAGCTGAGTAGAGTAAGGCTAATCCTGTTGATCCTTTCTTATGCATTTGGTCAGGATGAAGAAGGGTGTTTATGCTTGAACTCCATTGCTGGTTGTCACTTAGTGTTTGCTCAGCAGAAGCATATGTTCCTTGAGCATGATTTGAGATGTCCAGAACATTGCCTCCTGAGCATGTATTGGTTGCAGAACAGAGAGTTAGAAGAAAACGAGGGTCCATTTCTGAAAAAGAATGAACTCAGTGCCTTTTTGCCTCTGTGACTTAAACAAATCAAGAGCATACAAATAGACCCAGGAGCCTATGAGAGCCTACTTGCAGATAATGAGGTACCTCTTCCCGTTCCCCTGAAAAGATGATTTGCTTATTCATTCAATTCATAAAAAAGTGTCGGTTAGGGTATATTCAGAAACGGTAAGCAATGCTGTGCTTCGAAACAGAGTATCCTTCCCATGAAATATAATGTGTCTGTAATCATGAGATTCAGAGAGTGAGATAGAAAAGAAGGGGTAAAATACTTGCAATTTTGGAACGGGTTGGAATAACGAACCTTACTCGTCCTGATTCAGATTTGCCTATGAAAAATGAGAAATTCGATGAGTATTATGAGTTGTTTTTGAACCATCATGCTCTCTTTCAACATGTATAGTCCCTACCATATTCAGAAAGCTTGTCTCACATTATACATGAGTAAGTGCAATCTCTCAGAGGACGAGTCAGCATAGACCATGGTAGTGTTGGTGAATATATGATCATTACATCCCGTTTATAAGAATACACCTTAGCAGCATATGTCCTCAAGAGTGCTCCAGAAAAGGATGTTCTGTAAGACTAAAGTACTTTTTTAGGAATAGGTGAAAAAAGGAAACTAACTCAGGATAAGTTAACTGTGGCCACACTTTCGTCCTAATAGTGAACGTTAACCATGGAACGACAGACCTAAGAAAGCTTATTGCACTTGAATTCCATTTTACGAACATTCATGAAATATCTATTGTTTCTCTAGGTGGTAAAGAATATATTTGGGCAGGGAAGGATTTTCCAGCACTTTTGAGGATACTGTAAGGTATGGCCTTCAATATCTCCTGTGGAAAACATGAGAGTGAAATCATCTTGTTTGCTGTACATGTGTGTACTTTGTTTGGTGTCTGTCATGTGAAATCCATATGAGATGCAGCAAACAGAGTAGAGTGAGGCTAATCATGATCATCACATCTTGTGGAGTGGGTCAGGCTGAAGTGTCAGAGGAATGCTTGACCAGGATTTCTGGGGATCTTTGAGTGTTTATGACACCAGAAGCAGCATTTGCTTCTTGAGTATGACTGGAGATGTCGAGTTTTGCTTGCTTATCCGGGAATGGTTGTAGAACAGACGTTTAGAGTAAAGCTAACTCAGTGTTTTAGAATTAAGGAAATAAATAGCTTTCATCTTAGGGACTCAAATTTACAGTATAACCAAAATCCCAGGAGTCTAGAAATTCTATTTCCGTAGGATCTTGTACATCCTTCCTTTGCCCTTAAATGATGATTAGTATGCGTTCTACACATAAATGCATATTGTTGAGAAAATATATTGAAGACTTAAAAAATATGTCCTTCCTATGTGAGCATCATTCACATGGATGCAATTAGTCTGTGATACGAATATTTGATAATAGTGTAAGTAATAGGGTAAGTTATTTGGCAATTCCCATGAGGCGGGACTCCCGAAATATAGTTGTGTGGCATCACACTCGTGTAGAAGAACTGAAAATAGTCCATGAGAAATTTGGGAGGTTTTGAGGCATCATGTAGTCTTTCAACTTCTATAATCACCGCCATATGCAGAGAGCTATGAATCATCATATAGGTGAGTTAGTGCAGTCTCTCAGAGGACAACTGAGCATACACATTGGTTGTGCTGGTGAACGTATGGCGTTTACACCAAGTTTCTAGAATAGCTACTTTCACAACACATGCCCTCAAGAGGGGCTCCATGGAGGATTTTCAAATAAGATTATGTTTCTAACAGGAAAGTAGTTGAAAGCGTAAAGGCATGCTGTTCAGAATAAACTAGTGATTCCTTACTGGTCCACAGAGTGAAAGATGTCCACTGAAACAAAAGACGTGAGACAGGGTATGGTCTCCGAAGAGATTCTGATGTGCAGGAATGACATAATCTTGTTGTTCTCTGTGATGTAATGCTTAAATGGTGTCACGATTATAGTTGCAAGTATTATTGATACCAAAAAAAGGGGTGGCCTTCTGAAGAGTCTGTAGACAACATGACCAGGAAATCATCTTGTTGGCAGTGCTGTGCTCGGGTTGATGTCTTTCGTGTGAACCAAACGTGTGAGAGACAGCAAGCTGAGTAGAGTAAGGCTAATCCTGTTCATCCTTCCTTATGCCCTTGGTCAGGATTAAGAAGGGTAGTTATGATTGACCTGAATTTCTGGTTGTCACAGACTGTTTGCTGGGCAGAAGCATACGTTTCTTGAGCATGATTTGAGATATCCAATCTCATTGCACTGAACCTGTATTGGTTCTATAACAGAGAGATAAAGGAAAAAGGGGTCCATTTCTAAAATAATGGAACCAGTGCCTTTCGGCTCTGTGACTTAAACAAGTCAACAACATAGAAACAGCCCCAGGATACTATAAGAGCCTACTTCCAGATAATGAGGTACCTCTTCCTTTGCCCCTTAAAAGATGATTAGATTATGCATTCATCTCATAAGAGAGTGTCGGTTAGGGTCTATTCAGAAACGGTAAGTAATGCTGTCCTTCGTAACAGAATATTGTTCCCCTGAAATATTATGTGTCTGTAATCATGAGAGTCAGACTGGGAGAAAGAAAGCAAGGGGCAAAATATTTGTAATTTCCGTACAGGTTGGAATAACGAAACTTGTTGGTCCTGTATCGGATTAGCCTATAAAATCTGAGAAAAATCTATGAGTATTATGGATTGTTTTTAAACGTTCATGTTCTCTTTCAAGATGCATATCCCCTACAATTTTCCGAAAGCTTTTCTCACATTATACATTAGGAAGTGTAATGTCTCCGAAGTTAAGTCAGCATAGACCCTGGTAGTGTTGGTGAATGTATGCTCAGTTCACCACGTTTATAGGTAGAGAACTGAACAGCATACTTTCCCATAGGGCTTCAGAGAAGTAAGTTTTTAAAGATTAAAATACATATTTCAAAATAGGTGAAAAATGAAACCTCCTCAGGATAAGATAACTGATGTCCCACTTTGGTCCTAATAGTGAAAGTTATAAGAAAGCTTATTTTGTTTGAAATCCATTTGACCAACATTAATGAAATATCTGTTTTTTGGTCTTGGAGGTAAAGGATAAATTTAGGCAGGGAAGGATTTTCCAGCAATTTCGATGATAAAGTAAGGTATGGCCTTCCATAGTGCCTGTTGAAATCATGAGAATGAAATCATCTTGTTTGTTGTGCTATACTTTGTTTGGTGTCTGGCATGTGAAATCCATATGAGAGGCAGCAATCAGAGTAGAGTAAAGCTAACCATGATCATCATATCTTGTGGAGTGCGTTAGGCTGAAGTATCAGAGGAATGCTTGACCAGGATTCCTTAGTATCTTCGAGATTTGATCACAACAGAAGCAGCATTTGTTTCTTGAGTTTGACCAGGATGTTTAGTATTGCTTGCTTCTATGGTATTGGTTGTTGAACAAACATTTAGAATAAAGCTAATGCAGTGTTTGAGAATTAAGGAAATGAATACCTTTCATCTTCTGGACTTAAATATACGACAGTATGACAGAAATCCCAGGAGTCTAGAAAGGTCTATTTCCACAGGATCTTGTACATTCTTCCTTTGCTCTAAAATGATGATTAGTATGCGTTCTTCACATAAATGCATATTGTAGAAAAATGTATTTAAGTGTTAAGAAATATGTCCTTCCTACTTGAGCATCATTGACGTGGATGCAATTACTCTGAGATCAAAAGATTTGAAAACAGTGATAGAGAAGAAGGGGTTAAGTTATTTAGCAATTCCCAAGAGGTGGGACTCCAGAAATGTAGTTGTATGGTATCATATTAGTGTACATGAACTGAAAATATGCCATGAGAAATTCGGGAGGCTTTTGAGGCATCATGTATTTTTTTCTCTGACATGTGCAGAGAGCTATGTCTCATGATATAAGTGAGTTAGTGCACCCTCTCAGAGGACAGCTCAAAAAAACACATTAGTTCTGCTGGTGAAGTTAAGGAGTTTACACCAAGTTTATAGAATAGCTCACTTCACAGCATTTGTCCTCAACAGGGGCTGTGTGTAGGATTTTCAAGTAAGATTACAGTTCCAACAGGCAAATACTTGAAAGACTAAAGGCATGCTGTTGATAGTTAATTAGTGAGTCCCTGCTGGTCCACAGAGTGAAAGATATCCACTGAAACGAAAGCTATAAGAAAGGGTGTGGACTCAGAAGAGCTTTCAGTGAACAGGAATGACATAATCTTGTGGTTCCCTGGGATGTAACGATTAAATAGGGTCAGGATTGAAGTGGCCAGTATTATTGATACCAACATAAAGCATGGCCTTCTGTAGAATCTGTAGACATTATGACCAGGAAATCATCTCGTTTGTAGTACTGTACTCAGGTTGATGTCTATCATGTGAATTACACGTGTGAGAGACAGCAAGCTGAGTAGAGTAAGGCTAATCCTGTTGATCCTTTCTTATGCATTTGGTCAGGATGAAGAAGGGTGTTTATGCTTGAACTCCATTGCTGGTTGTCACTTAGTGTTTGCTCAGCAGAAGCATATGTTCCTTGAGCATGATTTGAGATGTCCAGAACATTGCCTCCTGAGCATGTATTGGTTGCAGAACAGAGAGTTAGAAGAAAACGAGGGTCCATTTCTGAAAAAGAATGAACTCAGTGCCTTTTTGCCTCTGTGACTTAAACAAATCAAGAGCATACAAATAGACCCAGGAGCCTATGAGAGCCTACTTGCAGATAATGAGGTACCTCTTCCCGTTCCCCTGAAAAGATGATTTGCTTATTCATTCAATTCATAAAAAAGTGTCGGTTAGGGTATATTCAGAAACGGTAAGCAATGCTGTGCTTCGAAACAGAGTATCCTTCCCATGAAATATAATGTGTCTGTAATCATGAGATTCAGAGAGTGAGATAGAAAAGAAGGGGTAAAATACTTGCAATTTTGGAACGGGTTGGAATAACGAACCTTACTCGTCCTGATTCAGATTTGCCTATGAAAAATGAGAAATTCGATGAGTATTATGAGTTGTTTTTGAACCATCATGCTGTCTTTCAACATGTATAGTCCCTACCATATTCAGAAAGCTTGTCTCACATTATACATGAGTAAGTGCAATCTCTCAGAGGACGAGTCAGCATAGACCATGGTAGTGTTGGTGAATATATGATCATTACATCCCGTTTATAAGAATACACCTTAGCAGCATATGTCCTCAAGAGTGCTCCAGAAAAGGATGTTCTGTAAGACTAAAGTACTTTTTTAGGAATAGGTGAAAAAAGGAAACTAACTCAGGATAAGTTAACTGTGGCCACACTTTCGTCCTAATAGTGAACGTTAACCATGGAACGACAGACCTATGAAAGCTTATTGCACTTGAATTCCATTTTACGAACATTCATGAAATATCTATTGTTTCTCTAGGTGGTAAAGAATATATTTGGGCAGGGAAGGATTTTCCAGCACTTTTGAGGATACTGTAAGGTATGGCCTTCAATATCTCCTGTGGAAAACATGAGAGTGAAATCATCTTGTTTGCTGTACATGTGTGTACTTTGTTTGGTGTCTGTCATGTGAAATCCATATGAGATGCAGCAAACAGAGTAGAGTGAGGCTAATCATGATCATCACATCTTGTGGAGTGGGTCAGGCTGAAGTGTCAGAGGAATGCTTGACCAGGATTTCTGGGGATCTTTGAGTGTTTATGACACCAGAAGCAGCATTTGCTTCTTGAGTATGACTGGAGATGTCGAGTTTTGCTTGCTTATCCGGGAATGGTTGTAGAACAGACGTTTAGAGTAAAGCTAACTCAGTGTTTTAGAATTAAGGAAATAAATAGCTTTCATCTTAGGGACTCAAATTTACAGTATAACCAAAATCCCAGGAGTCTAGAAATTCTATTTCCGTAGGATCTTGTACATCCTTCCTTTGCCCTTAAATGATGATTAGTATGCGTTCTACACATAAATGCATATTGTTGAGAAAATATATTGAAGACTTAAAAAATATGTCCTTCCTATGTGAGCATCATTCACATGGATGCAATTAGTCTGTGATACGAATATTTGATAATAGTGTAAGTAATAGGGTAAGTTATTTGGCAATTCCCATGAGGCGGGACTCCCGAAATATAGTTGTGTGGCATCACACTCGTGTAGAAGAACTGAAAATAGTCCATGAGAAATTTGGGAGGTTTTGAGGCATCATGTAGTCTTTCAACTTCTATAATCACCGCCATATGCAGAGAGCTATGAATCATCATATAGGTGAGTTAGTGCAGTCTCTCAGAGGACAACTGAGCATACACATTGGTTGTGCTGGTGAACGTATGGCGTTTACACCAAGTTTCTAGAATAGCTACTTTCACAACACATGCCCTCAAGAGGGGCTCCATGGAGGATTTTCAAATAAGATTATGTTTCTAACAGGAAAGTAGTTGAAAGCGTAAAGGCATGCTGTTCAGAATAAACTAGTGATTCCTTACTGGTCCACAGAGTGAAAGATGTCCACTGAAACAAAAGACGTGAGACAGGGTATGGTCTCCGAAGAGATTCTGATGTGCAGGAATGACATAATCTTGTTGTTCTCTGTGATGTAATGCTTAAATGGTGTCACGATTATAGTTGCAAGTATTATTGATACCAAAAAAAGGGGTGGCCTTCTGAAGAGTCTGTAGACAACATGACCAGGAAATCATCTTGTTGGCAGTGCTGTGCTCGGGTTGATGTCTTTCGTGTGAACTAAACGTGTGAGAGACAGCAAGCTGAGTAGAGTAAGGCTAATCCTGTTCATCCTTCCTTATGCCCTTGGTCAGGATTAAGAAGGGTAGTTATGATTGACCTGAATTTCTGGTTGTCACAGACTGTTTGCTGGGCAGAAGCATACGTTTCTTGAGCATGATTTGAGATATCCAATCTCATTGCACTGAACCTGTATTGGTTCCATAACAGAGAGATAAAGGAAAAAGGGGTCCATTTCTAAAATAATGGAACCAGTGCCTTTCGGCTCTGTGACTTAAACAAGTCAACAACATAGAAACAGCCCCAGGATACTATAAGAGCCTACTTCCAGATAATGAGGTACCTCTTCCTTTGCCCCTTAAAAGATGATTAGATTATGCATTCATCTCATAAGAGAGTGTCGGTTAGGGTCTATTCAGAAACGGTAAGTAATGCTGTCCTTCATAACAGAATATTGTTCCCCTGAAATATTATGTGTCTGTAATCATGAGAGTCAGACTGGGAGAAAGAAAGCAAGGGGCAAAATATTTGTAATTTCCGTACAGGTTGGAATAACGAAACTTGTTGGTCCTGTATCGGATTAGCCTATAAAATCTGAGAAAAATCTATGAGTATTATGGATTGTTTTTAAACGTTCATGTTCTCTTTCAAGATGCATATCCCCTACAATTTTCCGAAAGCTTTTCTCACATTATACATTAGGAAGTGTAATGTCTCCGAAGTTAAGTCAGCATAGACCCTGGTAGTGTTGGTGAATGTATGCTCAGTTCACCACGTTTATAGGTAGAGAACTGAACAGCATACTTTCCCATAGGGCTTCGGAGAAGTAAGTTTTTAAAGATTAAAATACATATTTCAAAATAGGTGAAAAATGAAACCTCCTCAGGATAAGATAACTGATGTCACACTTTGGTCCTAATAGTGAAAGTTATAAGAAAGCTTATTTTGTTTGAAATCCATTTGACCAACATTAATGAAATATCTGTTTTTTGGTCTTGGAGGTAAAGAATAAATTTAGGCAGGGAAGGATTTTCCAGCAATTTCGATGATAAAGTAAGGTATGGCCTTCCATAGTGCCTGTTGAAATCATGAGAATGAAATCATCTTGTTTGTTGTGCTATACTTTGTTTGGTGTCTGGCATGTGAAATCCATATGAGAGGCAGCAATCAGAGTAGAGTAAAGCTAACCATGATCATCATATCTTGTGGAGTGCGTTAGGCTGAAGTATCAGAGGAATGCTTGACCAGGATTCCTTAGTATCTTCGAGATTTGATCACAACAGAAGCAGCATTTGTTTCTTGAGTTTGACCAGGATGTTTAGTATTGCTTGCTTCTATGGTATTGGTTGTTGAACAAACATTTAGAATAAAGCTAATGCAGTGTTTGAGAATTAAGGAAATGAATACCTTTCATCTTCTGGACTTAAATATACGACAGTATGACAGAAATCCCAGGAGTCTAGAAAGGTCTATTTCCACAGGATCTTGTACATTCTTCCTTTGCTCTAAAATGATGATTAGTATGCGTTCTTCACATAAATGCATATTGTAGAAAAATGTATTTAAGTGTTAAGAAATATGTCCTTCCTACTTGAGCATCATTGACGTGGATGCAATTACTCTGAGATCAAAAGATTTGAAAACAGTGATAGAGAAGAAGGGGTTAAGTTATTTAGCAATTCCCAAGAGGTGGGACTCCAGAAATGTAGTTGTGTGGTATCATATTAGTGTACATGAACTGAAAATATGCCATGAGAAATTCGGGAGGCTTTTGAGGCATCATGTATTTTTTTCTCTGACATGTGCAGAGAGCTATGTCTCATGATATAAGTGAGTTAGTGCACCCTCTCAGAGGACAGCTCAAAAAAACACATTAGTTCTGCTGGTGAAGTTAAGGAGTTTACACCAAGTTTATAGAATAGCTCACTTCACAGCATTTGTCCTCAACAGGGGCTGTGTGTAGGATTTTCAAGTAAGATTACAGTTCCAACAGGCAAATACTTGAAAGACTAAAGGCATGCTGTTGATAGTTAATTAGTGAGTCCCTGCTGGTCCACAGAGTGAAAGATATCCACTGAAACGAAAGCTATAAGAAAGGGTGTGGACTCAGAAGAGCTTTCAGTGAACAGGAATGACATAATCTTGTGGTTCCCTGGGATGTAACGATTAAATAGGGTCAGGATTGAAGTGGCCAGTATTATTGATACCAACATAAAGCATGGCCTTCTGTAGAATCTGTAGACATTATGACCAGGAAATCATCTCGTTTGTAGTACTGTACTCAGGTTGATGTCTATCATGTGAATTACACGTGTGAGAGACAGCAAGCTGAGTAGAGTAAGGCTAATCCTGTTGATCCTTTCTTATGCATTTGGTCAGGATGAAGAAGGGTGTTTATGCTTGAACTCCATTGCTGGTTGTCACTTAGTGTTTGCTCAGCAGAAGCATATGTTCCTTGAGCATGATTTGAGATGTCCAGAACATTGCCTCCTGAGCATGTATTGGTTGCAGAACAGAGAGTTAGAAGAAAACGAGGGTCCATTTCTGAAAAAGAATGAACTCAGTGCCTTTTTGCCTCTGTGACTTAAACAAATCAAGAGCATACAAATAGACCCAGGAGCCTATGAGAGCCTACTTGCAGATAATGAGGTACCTCTTCCCGTTCCCCTGAAAAGATGATTTGCTTATTCATTCAATTCATAAAAAAGTGTCGGTTAGGGTATATTCAGAAACGGTAAGCAATGCTGTGCTTCGAAACAGAGTATCCTTCCCATGAAATATAATGTGTCTGTAATCATGAGATTCAGAGAGTGAGATAGAAAAGAAGGGGTAAAATACTTGCAATTTTGGAACGGGTTGGAATAACGAACCTTACTCGTCCTGATTCAGATTTGCCTATGAAAAATGAGAAATTCGATGAGTATTATGAGTTGTTTTTGAACCATCATGCTCTCTTTCAACATGTATAGTCCCTACCATATTCAGAAAGCTTGTCTCACATTATACATGAGTAAGTGCAATCTCTCAGAGGACGAGTCAGCATAGACCATGGTAGTGTTGGTGAATATATGATCATTACATCCCGTTTATAAGAATACACCTTAGCAGCATATGTCCTCAAGAGTGCTCCAGAAAAGGATGTTCTGTAAGACTAAAGTACTTTTTTAGGAATAGGTGAAAAAAGGAAACTAACTCAGGATAAGTTAACTGTGGCCACACTTTCGTCCTAATAGTGAACGTTAACCATGGAACGACAGACCTAAGAAAGCTTATTGCACTTGAATTCCATTTTACGAACATTCATGAAATATCTATTGTTTCTCTAGGTGGTAAAGAATATATTTGGGCAGGGAAGGATTTTCCAGCACTTTTGAGGATACTGTAAGGTATGGCCTTCAATATCTCCTGTGGAAAACATGAGAGTGAAATCATCTTGTTTGCTGTACATGTGTGTACTTTGTTTGGTGTCTGTCATGTGAAATCCATATGAGATGCAGCAAACAGAGTAGAGTGAGGCTAATCATGATCATCACATCTTGTGGAGTGGGTCAGGCTGAAGTGTCAGAGGAATGCTTGACCAGGATTTCTGGGGATCTTTGAGTGTTTATGACACCAGAAGCAGCATTTGCTTCTTGAGTATGACTGGAGATGTCGAGTTTTGCTTGCTTATCCGGGAATGGTTGTAGAACAGACGTTTAGAGTAAAGCTAACTCAGTGTTTTAGAATTAAGGAAATAAATAGCTTTCATCTTAGGGACTCAAATTTACAGTATAACCAAAATCCCAGGAGTCTAGAAATTCTATTTCCGTAGGATCTTGTACATCCTTCCTTTGCCCTTAAATGATGATTAGTATGCGTTCTACACATAAATGCATATTGTTGAGAAAATATATTGAAGACTTAAAAAATATGTCCTTCCTATGTGAGCACCATTCACATGGATGCAATTAGTCTGTGATACGAATATTTGATAATAGTGTAAGTAATAGGGTAAGTTATTTGGCAATTCCCATGAGGCGGGACTCCCGAAATATAGTTGTGTGGCATCACACTCGTGTAGAAGAACTGAAAATAGTCCATGAGAAATTTGGGAGGTTTTGAGGCATCATGTAGTCTTTCAACTTCTATAATCACCGCCATATGCAGAGAGCTATGAATCATCATATAGGTGAGTTAGTGCACTCTCTCAGAGGACAACTCAGCAAACATTGTGCTGGTGAATGTGTGGAGTTTACATCAACTTTACAGAATAGCTACACTCACAACATATGTCCTCAAGACAGGCTCCGTGGAGGATTTTCAGGTAAGATTACAGTTCCAACAGGCAAATAGGTGAAAGACCAAAGGCATGCTGTTGGAATAAATTTGTGTTCCCTTACTGGTCCACAGAGTGAAAATACAAATTGAAACAAAAACGGTGAGCAAGTGTTTGATCAGTCTAGGTCTTTTGATGAACCGGGAGGACATAATCTAGTTGTTTTCTGGGATATAACAATTAAATGAGGTCAGGATTGAAGTTTCCAATAGTATTGATAAGAACATCAAGGACTGCCTTCTGTAGAGTCTGTAGACATCAGGACAAGGAAATGATCTTGTTTGCAGTGCTGTACTCAGTTGGATGTCTATCATGTGAAATAGACGTGTGAGAGACGTCAAGCTGAGTAGAGTAAAGCTTATCCTCTTCATCCATTCGTATGCACTTTGTCAGGATGAAGTAGGTAGTTATGCTTGACCTGAATTGCTGGTTGTCATTGAGTGTCTGCTTGGCCAAAGCATACGTTCCTTGAGCATTATTTGAGATGTCCAGAACATTGCCTCATGAACATGTATTTCTTGCAGAACAGAGAGTTATGCGAAAATCGGGTCCATTTCTGAAAAGGAATGCACACAGAGCCTTTCACCTCAGTGACTTAAACAAGTCAAACATAAAAAAGTGGCACGGGGAGCCTATGAGAGCCTACTTCCAGATCATGAGGTACCTCTTCCCGTGCCCCTTACACGATTATTAGCTTAAGCATTCAACTCATAAGTGAGTAACGGTTAGCATATTATTAAGAAACAGTAAGTACTATGTTCTTTCATAAGAGAGTATTGTTCCTGTGAAATATAATGAGTCTGTGATTATCAGATTCAGAGAGGGATCTAGAAAACAAGGAGTAAAATATTTGCAATTTCCCAACAGGTTGGAATAATGAAACTTTTTTGTCCTGTATCCTATTTGCCTATAAAAATTGAGAAAATCTATGAGTATTATGGATTGTTTTTGAACCATCATGTTCTCTTTCAACATATATAGTCCCTACCATATTCAGATAGCTTGTCTCACATTATACATTAGAAAGTGCAATCTCTCAGAATGATTCAGCATAGACCGTGGTCGTATTGGTGAATATATGATCATTACTCCCCGTTTATAAGAATACACCTTAACAGCATATGTCCTCAAGAGGGCTTCAGAGATGGATGTTCTTCAGATTAAAATACTTATTTAAAAATAGGTGAAAATGAAACTATCTCAGGATAAGATAGCTGAGGTCACACTTTGATCCTAATTGTGAATGTTAACCATGAAAGACAGACCTAAGAAAGCTTATTGTATTTGAAGTCCACTTGATGAACATTACTGAAATGTCTATTTTTTTCTCTAGGAGGTAAAGAATAATTTTGGGCAGGGAAGGTTTTTTCAGCCTTTTCGATGTTAAAGTAAGGTATAGCCTTCCATAGAGCCTGTGAAAATCATCAGAATGAAATCATCTTGTTTGCTGTACTTGTACTTTGTTTGGTATCTGTCATGTGAAATCCATATGAGAGGCAGCAGTCAGAGTAGAGTAAGGCTAATCATGATCATCATATCTTGTGGAGTGGGTCAGGCTAAAGTATCAGAGGAATGCTTGACCAGTATTCCTGAGTATCTTTGAGATTTTATGACACCAGAAGCAGCATTTGCTATGAGTATTACCGGAGATGTCCAGTATTGCTTGCTTATCTGGTATTGGTTTTAGAACAGGCATTTAGAGTAAAGCTAACTCAGTATTTCAGAATTAAGTCATTCAATAACTTTCATCTTTGTGACTCAAATATACAAGTGTGTAACTAAAATCCCAGCAGTCTAAAAAGTCTATTTCTGTAGAAACGTGTACATCCTTCCTTTGCCCTTAAATGATGATTATTATGCATTCTACATATAAATGCATATTGCTGAAAAATACATTGAAGAGTTAAGAAATATGTTCCTTCTTAAGTGAGCATCATTCACATGGATGCAATTAGTCTGTGATCAGAAATTTTGAAAATAGTGATAGAGAAGAAGGGGTAATTTATTTAGCAATTCCCAAGTGGCGGGACTACAGAAATGTAGTTCTGTGGTATCACACTAGTGAAGAAGAACTGAAAATAGCCCATGAGAAATTTGAGAGGTTTGGGGGCATCATATAGTCTTTCAACTTGTATGATAACTGCCATATGCAGAGAGCTATGTCTCATGATATACATGAGTTAGTGCTCTCTCTCAGAGGACAACTCAGCAAACACATTGGTTATGCTATTGAACGTATGGAGTTTACACCAAGTTTTACAATAGCTACCTTCACAACATATGTCCTCAAGACCGGCTCCGTGGAGGATTTTCAGTTAAGATTACAGTTCCAACAGGCAAATAGCTGAAAGACCAAAGGCATGCTTTTGAGAATAAATTTGTTTTCCCTTTCTGGTCCACAGAGTGAAAGACACCCACTGAAACAAATGCCACGAGCACGTGTTTGATCAGTCTAAGACTTTTGATGAACCGGGAGGACATAATCTAGTTGTTTTCTGGGATATAATGATTAAATGAGGTCAGTATTGAAATTGCCAGTATTATTGATACCAATATAAATGCTGGCCTTCTATGGAGTCTGTAGACATTATAACAAGAAATCATCTTGTTAGCAGTGCTGTACTTAATTTGATATCATGTGTGAGAGACTGCATGCTGAGTAGAGTAAGGCTAATCCTGTTCATCCTTTCTAGGCACTTGGTCAGGATGAAGCAGTGTAGTTATGCTTGACCTGAATTCCTGATTTCAATGAGTGTTTCCTCATCATATGCATACGTTCTTTGAGCATGATTGGAAATGTCCAGTATTTGCCTCATGAACATGTATGGTTGCAGAACAGAGTGTTAGAACAAAAAGGGGTCCATTTCTGAAAATAATGCATTCAGTCCCTTACTCTCTCTAACTTAAACGAGTCAAGAGCCTAGAAATAGTCCCTGGAGCCTGTCAGAGCCTACTTACATTTAATGTGGCACCTTTTCCTATGGCCCTTAAAAGATGATTAGCTTATGCATTCAACCCATAAGTGAGTATTGGTTAGCTTATATAATGAAATGTTAAATGATACATTCCTTCATAACAGAGTGTTATTCCCGTGAAAAATGATTAGTCTGTAATTATGTGATTCAGACAGGGAGATAGAAAACAAGGGATAAAATATTTTCAATTTCCCAATGGGTTGAAATAATGAAATTTAGTTGTCCTGTATCATATTAGCCTTTAAAAACTGAGAAAAGCTATGAATTTTTAGGGTTGTTTTTGAAGCATCAAGTTCCCTTTCTACATGAATATTCCCTGCCATATTCAGAAAGCTTGTCTCACATTATACATCAGTAAGTTCAATCTCTGAGAGGATGAATCAGCATAGGCCGTGGTAGTGTTCTTGAATATATAATCATTGTACCCAGTTTATACGGAGAGACCTTAACAGCATAGTCCTCAAGTAGGTGTCTTGAGAAAGATGGTCCATTAAGATTACAATACTTATGGAGGAATAGGCGAAAAAGCAAGGTTATCTCAGGATAACATAACTGTGATTACTCTTTTTTCCTAATATTGAAGTTTAACCACTAAAAGGAAAGAACTAGGAAAGGTTATGGTCTGTGAAGGACATTTGAGGAACAATAATGACAATATCTAGACTTTTTTCCTCTAGGAGGTAATGAATAAATTTGGGCAGGGAAGGATTTTCCAGCATTATCGATGATAAAGTAATGTCTGGCCTTCCATAGAACCTGTGGAAATCATCAGAATGAAATCCTCTTGTTTGCATGCTATACTTTGTTTGTTGTCTGTCTTTTTCTTTTTAAATCAGTATGAGAGGCAGCAATCAGAGTAGAGTAAGGCTAATCATGATCATCATATCTTGTGGAGTGGGTCAGGCTGAAAAATTAAAGGAAAGCTTGACCAAGATTACTGGGCATCTTTGAGATTTTATGACACCAGAAGCAGCATTTTCTTCTTGAGTATGACTGGAGATGTCCAGTTTTGCCTCCTTCTCCAGTATTGATTAAAGAACAGACAGTTAGAATAAAGCTAAATCAACTTTTTAGAAGAAATGAATATGTTTTATCTTTGTGACTTAAATAGTCAACAATATAAAAATAATCCCAGGAGTCTATAAGAGTCTATTTCCATAGGGTCTTGTACATCCTTCCCTTTCCCTTAAAAGATGAGTAGGTTATGAATTCAACTCATAAATGCATATTGTTTAGATATTATAATGAATATTAAGTAATATGTTTCTTCGTGACAGAGTATTAGTCATATTAAATGCAATTAATCTGTGATCAGGTGATTCAAAAGGAGAGATAGAAACGAAGGGGTAACAGATTTGGCATTTTCCAGGACGTGTGACAATAGAAATTTAGTTGTTTGGTATCATGCTAGTCTGAAAGTACTGAAAAAAGCTTATGAGTAATATGGGAGGTTTGGGGGGCATCATGTACTGTTTCAACATGTAAATTCACTGCCATTTTCAGACAGCTATTTCTCATGTTAATCCATTAGTAAGTGCAATCTCTCAGAGGATAACTCAGCAAAAACAGGGTTGTGTTGGTGAATATACGAACTTTATACCAAGTTTATCGTTTAGCTACCTTCACAATATATGTCCTCAAGCGGAGTTCAGAGGAGAATGTTCAGTTAAGTTCACAATTCCTACTGGCGAATAGGTGAAAGACCAAAGGCACACTCTGGAAAAGAAAATGTGATTCCTCTTTTGTCCTAGTAGTGAAAGTTATCCCCTGAAACACAATCCATGGGAAAGGATATGGTCTGTGAAGAACATTTGATCAGCAGGAGTGACAAAATCTAGTTCTTTTCTAGGAGGCAATGAATAAATTATGCAGGGGTGGAAGTTTCCAGTATTATTTATACCAGCATAAAAAATGGACCAGTATAAAGCCTTTGAAACCATCAGAACTAAAATCTTCTTGTTTGTAGTGTTGTACTTGGTTTGATATCTATCTTGTGAAATAAATATGTGTGAGAGACAACAAGCTGAGTAGAGTAAGGCTAAACATGAGCATCATTTCTTGTGCAGTTGTTCTGGGTGAAGTAGTACAGTAATGCTTGACCTAGGTTCCTGATTCTAATTGATTTTTGTGACTCCAGGACCAGTTTATATTCCTTGAGTAATTTCATAGTTCTAGTATTTACCTCATGATCAACTATTGGTTGAAGAACTGACACACAGGAAAATGTCCACTAAATCAATTTTTTAAAATAATTGAAATAATTACCTTTTGTTTTTATGACCTCAAATATCAACAGTTTATAAAGGAATTTTGATATTTTATGATTTTGGTAACTGTAAGGCAAAATATGAATAAACGTATATTTGCTAATATAGAAATAATTCTTTTCAAGAATAAGTATTCATACCTAGTATGACAGATTATTAAATACTTCAAGGCCATTAAAGCCCATGGATAGACTCTATTTTTATAGTTCTACTGTGTGGTTCTATGCTAACATATATATCAGTACAGTGTAATATACATAAAAGACACCTGGTTGTAGAGATTGTCTCTTCATGTTCCTTGTTGAATGTGACTTTGAGTGGTCACTGTGGTATTTATTTAACTACATATGTTGGGACATCATGACATTATGTATATATATGTGACTCTGGGACTTAACTGAATACGTGATTTTGGAGGATAGTTAACTTTGAAGTATTTTTAGTTAATTCCTAATATGGAAAATGGATACACTTTATCTTGCGGTTTGGCATATACCCAGAAAAAGAACATAGAAGTTGTTGGAGAAATACCAGGCTATGAAAACTGTAGGAACATTTTCTAGAATTGAATTTATTTGTTCTGGGTTCATACTTACTGGGGCATGCTAATAAATGATGCATCGTAATGCAGGATACGATAAAGCACTCCATGTTAATGTTCTGCACAGTGCCTTCACTGCAACAGTGCTGCTGATTTGCACTAAATGAGCCCAGTTACAGTGTGAAAAAAGTAAGTCTAACCCAGTATTTCATTATATTTCAATGTTGCGTGGTGATTTTTGTCTAGGTTTGAATATTTTTGAGTGTTTCCTTTTTCTGATTAGAGGGTGTTTTGGTATTTCTTATTCTAAAACGCCTTACTGTGCTTTTACTAACTTACTTGTTATTTTTGTAACTCATGTTGCTTATAAAGGAACATAAGTAACTTTTAAATACCTTTTACAAAAAAAAAAATAGGGCCTGTATCATAGTTGTCAGAGTGCTTATACCATGAATTTCAGAACCTCAGTTTGACATCCAATATGTCAAGAGTGGGAAAAAAAAGAAGGAAATAGAGATTGCTCTTATATTACTAGTCATGAGAGTTATTCATAGTATCAGACTTAATGGAGACAGTGTAGTGTTACATGTAAGAAGTGAAACACAGTGAACTTTACATTCTGCTGGAGTTAGAAATAAGGAAGTTCAGGGTTCAGACTTCTTGGTTTCTGTTACCATTTGGACAAGTGCTATAAACTGTTAGTCATGATAGAGGTATTGCCACTTCCCAAGACGGAGGAGTAAAGAAATTTTGTTGTCCTGAATCATACTCGTCTGGAAGAACTGAAGAAAGTTTATGGAAGTATGAGACATTTCTGAGACAAAATGTTTTCTTTCACCATGTATATTCACTGCCATGTTCAGACAGCTATCTCATCAGTAACTCCAATTCTTCAGAGGATTATTCAACAAACACAGTGTAATTCATGTTAAATGTATAGACATTATACTCAGTTTATATTTTAGCTACTTTAACAATTTATGTCCTCAATAGGGTTCAGAGGAGGATGCTCAATTAAGATTATGAGTCCTACCAGTGAATATGTGAAAAGACAAAGGCACACTGATGAAAAGAAAACTTGTGCTCACTTTTTGTCCCAGTAGTGAGTTATCCAATGAAACAAAAGACATGGGGAAGGGTATGATCTGTGAAGAACATTTGATGAACAGGAGTGACAATATCCAGTTGTTCTCTAGGAGTCAATGAACAAAGTAGGTCAGGGAAGATGTGCCCACATTATTGATGACAAAATAAAGGATGGACTTATATGGAAGCCTGTGGAAAACATCAAAACAATGTCATCTTGTTTGCAGTGCTGTACTTGGTTGGATGTCTACCATGTGAAATATGTGTGAGAGACGGCAAGCTGGATAGAGTGAGGCTAATCATGATCATCATTTCTTGTGGAGTCGTTCACAGTGAAGTAGAGCAGTTATGCTTGACCTGGATTCCTGGTTGTCATTGAGTATTTGTGACCCTAGAAGCCAAATAAAATTCTTGAGTATTATTTGAGATGTCTATTTGCCTGATGATCCTGCATTGGTTGAAGATCAGACACTTAGAATAAAAATTAAATCAATGTTTAAGCAAAAGATGAAATAAATACCTTTCATCTTTGTGACTTAAAACAGCCAACAGTATACAAATAGTCCCAGAAGCATGTTAGAGTCTATTTCCATAAGATCATTCACCTCCTACCTTGGCCACTAAAAGATAATTAGGATATGCATTCATCTTATTAAGGGTGTATAGTTTAGATAATATGATACATTAAGTAATACATTTCTTCATAGAGGCATCATTCACATGGAATATAATTAGTCTGTGATCATGAGATCCAAAAAGTGAGGTAGAAAACAAGGTGTAAGACATTTGCCTTTGCCCAAGATGTGGGAATAAAGCAATTTCATTGTCCTGTATCACACTATTGTGGAAGAACTGATAAAAATTTAGGAGAAATAAGGGAGGTCTTTTTAGCTTCAAGTTCTCTTTCAACATGTATATTTACTGCCATATTCGGACAGCTAAGCCTTATTTTATACATCAGTAAGTGCAGAGGATGACCCAACAAACACACTAGTAGTGCTGGTGAATGTACGAACATTATACCCAGTTTATAGTTTAGCTACCTTCACACAAAATGTCCACAAGAGGGTTCAGAGGAGGATGTTCAGCTATGATTTCAATTCCTACTGGTGAATAGGTTAAAAACCAAAGGCACACTGAGGAAAAGAAAATTCATGATCACTTTTGTCCTGTAGTGAAAGTTATCCACTGAAACAAAAGCCCAGGGAAAGGGTATTATCTGTGAAGAACATTTGATGAACAAGAGTGACGATATCTAGTTCTCTTTGAGGTAATGAATAAATTATGTCAGTGTAGAAGTTTCCAGCATTATTGATGATAAAATAAAGAGCCTTTGGAAATCATCAAAATGAAAATCTTCTGTTTGCAGTGCTGCACTTGGTTTGATGTCTATCATGTGAAATATGTGTGAGAGACAGCAAGCTGCATAGAGTAAGGCTAATCATGATTTCTTGTGGACTTGGGTCAGGGTGAAGTAGGACAGTTATGCTTGACCTGGATTCTTGGTTGTGTATTTGTGACCCCAGAAGTCACATATGTTTCTTGAATATGATTAGATATAGCCAGTATTTCTTGTGATCCTATATTGATTGACTAACATACACTTAGAATAAAACTGAATCAATTTTTAAGAAAAGATGGAATACGTGTCTTTCATCTTTGTGACTTAATGAGTCAACAGTATAAAAATAGATCAGGACACAATATGCTGTGTGTAAGTAGAAGGCAAATAATGAATATAGAAATATTTCCTAAAACAGCAATAATTTTGATCAAGAATGAGGTTTCACACGTAATAGAGTAGTAGAATAGATTGATAAATGTTTCAGGTTAACAAAACTTTGTGACAAGAGGCTGTGTTTTAAAATTCTTGTGTTCAGTGCTATGTTTAGATTGGTAGATTCAAGTGAAATATATATATAAAAGACACCAGGATGAGGACTATGAGGCTTGTCTTCTTCATTCACTGTGATTTTGGATGTAGCTATATAATATGTGCCATGCTGAAATTAGCACATTATCAGGATAAATGTGACTCTGGGACTGACCTATTTCCTAAGCATATTTCAAGATTTTGGTATTGGACAATAGATACTTAGAAGAAAGCAAATTCATTTTTAATATGGAAATTGATTATATTTTATCCTTTGGGTTTTGGTAGCCAAGGGTGTACAAAGACAGCAGGACACAGAAGATGTTAGATAAATACAAGATTAAGAAATCTATGGGAATGCTTCCTAGAATTGGAATAGGTTTGTTCTGGTTCCAGGTTTCATACTGATTAGGGCATAGTAGTAATATATGCAGGGATTAGAGAAAAAAAAAAGCATGTTAGGTTCTGTGCAGTCTTTCACTGGGACAAGTACTAGAGACTTGCAATAATTGAGACCAGTTCCTATTTGTGAGTAAACTTACTTCTTACCAAGTATTTCATTATCTTTCCCTGCCCTGTGGTTATCTTTGCATAGCTCTCAATATCCTAGAGCATTGTTTTCTTCTGATTAGAATACATTAACGTGATTTTAATAATTTGATCTTTGTTAAGAGATTGACTCTATATAGTCTAACTAGACTCCAATACCTGAACTTGTACTGAGGGATATCTGGGAACAAATACTTGACTGCATAGGTCTTAACATATATAACAGAAGTACAGGAAATCCTCTGCGGGTTCACTGTGGGTCGTGTAGATTGGGGAAGTGTCTAAATGTGATTAAGACCTCTTTTATGAAATGTACAACTCAATAAAAGACACATAAAAATAAAAACTTTTGAAAAAATTTAAAAGCTTTTTATTTATTTCTATAATTCACATGGTTATATAAGTTAGAGCTTTACTGATTAAATACCTATTGTGAAAAATAAAATAAAATGAGGGCCTATCACACTGTTGTGAGCCTGCTTAGACCACAAGCTTCTGGCCCTGAGTTAAAACACAATCTGGCAAGAAAGGGGGCAAAAAAGGATATTAAGTTGAGATTGGTCTTCCATTACTAGGCATGAGGGTCTTTCATATTATCAGATTTTGTGGAGAAAATTAGAATTGCCTCTGCATAGTGAAAAATATTTTATGTCTTTAGGACTTAAAAATAAGTAAGTTCAGGGTTCAAGCACATTGGTTGGTGTTATCACTTGGGCAAGTGAAGAAAACCATTAGGCACAATCAACGTGTCTAGAGTCAGCTTCTCCACAATCAAGCCTAGTTGTGCATGGACATACTTAATTTTGTGCCAAACCACTGGGTCTGTGCATTTTTTTCTGTATGAGTAGAACGAGGCATTAGAAGGACATTGATGTTGATGCAACTAAGGTCATGATAGGGGTTCATGTTCTAACAGCCTGAGGATAACTTTCCTCCTGATGGTAGCAATGTCTTTCCAAACCTTTATAGAAAAACATGCTTATGATTATCTCCAAGGAACATTATTGATACATACAGATCAGATTAGAAAAAGGTAAAGGATATTAATCCTCTTCAAATGCACACCAGAAGCACAGATTTAGGATTAATTTCTTGGTACTGACAACCATCCATCCAAATAGTATACAAACCATGTTCTGCTTTGGTAGAAAATAATAGTGGGGAATAGTGTATTTGTTTTCTAGGAATTGTGATTAAATTTCATCAGGATCTAATTTGCTTGAGAACTGTTATGATGAAAGCTCACATGAACGCTACAGAGTGAGACCTGGAATTTACAAATGAAATATTGACATTTAATATTCTAAGTAGACTATGATTCTTTGTATTCAACACTCAAGTTGTAACTCTAGGGTTAGCGGAAATGTTGAGGCATTCATTATGTCTTGTGGTCCATCAGAAGTTGAATTTTCTGTATTTCACTTTTGCTTTCATGTGTCATTCATCTTAGGTGCCATTCATCTTAGGTGCATTTGATAGGTATAGAAAATATGAATATATAGGTAATTACATTTGTCCATCATTATACTCATTAATATTAAAGTAAGGAGTTATAGGGAATAAGGAGCTTCCTAGTGGGAAAAGATGAATAAGAACAAATTTATCACTTGGTTTTGGTCATCATAGAAGAATAGATAAGTCTGTAGAGGAAGATACTATTTGGCATTTCTTAGGACTAAGGAGTTAATACAGTGTCCAGAAATGCTGCTGTTGATAAGGAGTTCTGAAAGCTGTAGGATTTCAGAGTCCATGAAGGAAATGCTTCCATATTAAACAAGGTACTCATATATCTATCAGTATCTAGTATAATATTTGACATGGTACTTCCTGGTGATGGTGATGTTGGTGGAGCTGCAGACACCCTGGAGATGTGCAGGCTCTTTTCAGAAAAGTGTGGGCAGAAACACAGATGAAGCATAGTCAAAATTATAACAGTCATATGTACATAGTAGAAATAACTTTTGATTAATTAAGAAAAAATACAAAGTATATTAAGGTATTTCTCAAAGTAGGCAACTGAAAACTCATTCTTTTTTTCATAATCATTCCTTTCATATATTGCTAACAAAAGGTTTTGTTTTTTGAATAATGCATAGGGGAAATCAATCAGTAGTGTGATTTGCTCTTGATATTTTGAATAAATTTCATAAATCTGCAGGTATCTTAGTTAATTAATCCTGTCATGAAATGAGAAGCATATGACTGATGTTGCAGTGGCAATGAGATGACATATGTGCCTACAGCTTCTCTGAGTAGAATAAGGTTTATTAGATTTTTTCCTTTGAGCTGTCCTAGGAACTGTGATGATGGAATAACTCCAAAGATCTTTGACATTTGTTCCCCTATGCCTATATGCACTTTCGATGCCCTATGACCTAGGGTTTCTTGAGATGATCTGGGTTGCCCCTTCTGTTGAGTGTGTGTGTGTGTATGTGTGTGTGTGTGTGTATGTTACAGAATCTAAAGGAAGATGAGAACAACTCCCTTCATAATATATAATAGAGTAAAATTAGCATAAAAGACATGTAGAACACAATTGAGGGCAAGAGGTGGAAAGTTAGTGTGTTGAAGTTCTCGAGCAGCAATGAATAAAGATATCATTCACAGAACAAGACTACTTGGATGATTGATAAAATCTGTTTGGTATTCAAGGAGCTGACTGAGCTACAAAGACCCATATCCAACAAGTGTGCTCTGTAATATTAAGACAGGTTCCAGATTCTCTGTAATATAAGTGATTGCAACCTCTCTCAATAATGTAACATTCATCAAATGAAGCATCTGTCATGGTAACTGTGCTGGATAAGATTAGTTGTCAACATACTTGGGTTGAGGGAGCCTCAACAGGGGAATTTCCTCCATTGGACAGGCCTATGGTCATGTCTATGGGGTATTTTCTGGTTTGTTGAGTGATGTGGGAAGGCTCAGCCCACTATAAACCAGCATTTATTTTTTCAGTAAATGGTTCTTTTAAGTGATGCGGAGTTTCAGCCCCAGTCAATACAGAAGTTTATTTCAAAACATGTAAATATCCGGGATAGTCTCTGAGGGACTTTTAAACTTAATCACTGAAACTTAACTAGCCACGCCTCTTCCATCTGCATTTATCCACATGTCCACAGAACACCTCACTAAGCTCCAAGTCCTCAATGTCTTTTTAAGCCCAAAGTTCCAAATACTTCTACAATCTTCCCCCCCCAAAAAAAGATCAGCTCTTTCACAGAAATACCCCACTTATGGTACCAACTTCTATACTAGTTAGCTTCTTTATTGCTCTGGTTAAAACCCACTTCTGATAAAAACGAACTTCCGTGAGTAAAGAGTTTATTTCATCTTACCACTTCATCAAGCCAGGCAGGTGAGCAAGCAGAAAGTTGGAGACTGGAAGTTGGAGACTCTGTGTTCACAGAACACAGAGGAACACTGCTTACTTCCTTGCTCCCCTGGCTTGTGCTCAGTCTGTTTTCTTTTACAAAGTAAGACCTGCCCAGGGATGGCACCACCCACAATCTAGTGGGTCCCCACACATCAAATAGCAATTAAGAAAATGCCTCAAAGATACGCCCACAGGTGAATTCAGTGGAGACCATGACTCAGTTGAGGTTTCTTCTTCCCAAGTGGTGTTAAGCTGATAACTGAATATATCCAACACACAAATGCACACAAAGAGAACAAAATTGTTATAAATCTTTCGGAAGGATAGTTATGATACTTTCTCTTTCTTTAAAAAAGTGTTTTCTATACTGATTTCCACTGTGGTTTCATCAGTTTGCAATCCCGCCAGTGGATGGGAGTTCCTCTTCCCTGTATCCTTGCTGGCATTTCCTGTCACTAATGTTCTTAATTTTAGCCATTCTGATTGGGGTTAGATGAAATCCTAAAGTAGTTTTAACTTGCATTTCCCTAAAATCATAGGGAATTTGAACACTTGTGTGGGGGTGTACATGTGTGGGGGTGCAAACAGGCCAGAGGAGAACATTGGATTTCCTGGAGCTGGAGTACAGGAGGTTAAGAGCCTCTACAGATGCTGAGAACCAAATTCACAACTTCTGCAAGAGCAGTAAGCATTCTTAAACTCACAGCCATCTTTGCAGTTCCAGAACAGAGATGTTCTTAGCAGTGTCTTAAAACTAACCTGGCAGCTGAACAAAAGTATCATTTTAAGTGCACAAGAGCTCCATTGAAAAAAGAAAGCTGATTGGAAGAGGGAGGCAGAGAGATCTCTGTGAGTTCTAGGTCATCCTGGTGTGTATAGTGTCCAAGGATACCGAGTGCTACTTAGTGAGACCACTGTCTCAGAAAAAATTTAAATGAATTATGAGTAAGCTAAACAGGAGAGCCTAGACTACAGCTACAGAGAACAAAGGTAGCATGTTTGTTTTAAAGTGAATTTTTTAAAATAATATGTATGAAAAGTTTCAGTAGTACCTAGAATTGAGCTTACATTTCTCATTATAAAGCCATTACATGTGGCTACAGATATAGCTCTTGCAGAGGATCTGAATTTGGTTAGTAGCACCTACATGGAAGCACACAATGTCTGCGACTACAATTCCAGGGATCTGATACCCTCTTCTCATCACTGTGGGCACCAGTCATGCATGTGATGCATGCACACCCACACATGTAAGAAAACACTCATAAATTTACTCATGTATCTTCATTGCTGCTCTTATTAACTATAGCTATCTAATGAAAATAATTTAGATGTTCATGAACAGATAATGAAAATGAACATAGTGTGTTAATATTAAGAAATAAAGAAAAACAAAGTTATGAAATTTAAAATGTAAACGAATGGGCCTTGAATTAGCCATCCAGAGTATGGTAATACAGACCCAGAAGACGAATATTGGATGCTGTCTCATACGTGGATCCTATCTTTTACTCTCAAGTGATGTTCTGGCCGAAGTCAGGATACTAGAAAGGGGCCACAAGGAGGACTATTTCAGGAGAAAGGGAGGAATGTTAGGATATAGATAATATGAATGCAGAAACGGGAATAAGGGTGCACGAAGGGTTAAGTGTGATGGGGGATGAAAGACAGAATAGACTGGGAAGGGCTTTGGGGAATGAGAATTATCACTAAAGAACTTTAAAGAGTATGTATGGGAAGTTACTATTGTAGAGACTTCTTAAAACATACACATATATATATATATATATATATGAATTAAAAAGGGTTACTGTATATGTGGGACTATCAAATAAAAAGGCCATTGTGAGGTGTGGGTTATTTCCCTTAGAGTTCTTACTCACTGAGATCCTATCATAGATTCCTAAAACAATACACTTTTTCAACTGGTTACCCACAGAAGAGAATTGCAGACAAAGGGCCAGGAGGAGCAACTGGATTCTCAGGTGAGATTCCAATGACACTCCACAACCCCTATTTCTATGATGGAATCTAGTCAACAGCCTCTATTTTGAAGGGCATTTTTAGGCAGGCACAGCTCATCTGGTGAAGATGGCAGGTATTTGGCTTAGATCACCAGTTCTCAACAGTATGTTGTGATTTATACATCTGTTGGTACAGATTCGTGTCTCACTGTTCGCATGTTTGTTTTGCAGTCAGTATTTAGACTATAACTTAGGGCTTGACGAGTGCTAAACAAGCACTCTGCCATTGAGCAATATTCCCGGCTTTCTTTTAACTGTTATTTTTAGATAAAGTCTCACTATGCTGCCCAGAAAGCTATTGAACTCATTGTATAATTCATGGAGGCCACAGTCTACTGAATATCTTGTGCCATAAATCAAAAAGGTTGAACAAGCCATAAGAGATTGTGCTGGTGTTGTCATTCTTCCAGTGTGTATTTCAGTGACTAAAACTCAAGATGTCACACCCATCCTTATATTTACTTTTTCATTGGCATATTCTCATTTTATTCAGTTCATAATTTTCCCCACAGTCCTGCTGTCTTATTCGGGGTATATTTGTGTCTTTTGTGTGTTTAGTTCTGATCAGCTCCCTAGTAGCTTCCATATTGTTTTTCAGGTCATAGCTCTATTAAGCAGCAGGCGGGTGGGCTTTAGGCTTGCACTACAAAGACAAACCATTGCCATTTTTTCACTCTTCCCCAGAAGAGTAATTGCAGAGTTTAAAAGAGCATCTGTTCTCTCCTACCTCAGTAATATGTAACATGGGCCATTTGGCATTCTGTCATTTCTTATCATGTACTCCAAGCTATTCCTGGATCTGTCATTTAAATTTTCGTTTCTTCTGTTTCTCCTTCTTGAAAATGCCCTTTAACTTTGTTTTGTAGACT
The DNA here is from genome assembly GCA_035773235.1 of Eospalax fontanierii. Taxonomy (NCBI): domain Eukaryota; kingdom Metazoa; phylum Chordata; class Mammalia; order Rodentia; family Spalacidae; genus Eospalax; species Eospalax fontanierii. Next base: position 129,046,056 of record CM069525.1, on the reverse strand, counting down.
CAGAGGTTGCAGTGAGAGGACTCTTGCCCTTGGCTAGAGTTGAAGTGTATTATTTCCTTTATAAATAAACAGGTCAAGATTTCTATAGTTTATCTAGTCTAATACAGTTTAATGTTTACTGTAGTATTCCCTAGCCTTACCACACTTAACTATTTACGTAGTCAGGAATAAGATATTTACTTTCAGATTCCAGAAGACATAGGGAAGTACTGTTTCTACTTTATCTGCCATTTTTTCTTTGTTAATTGGAATTTTAAATGAAAATTAGAAATTGCTTCAAGTACTTGTATGATAGCTGCTTTAAAATTCTTCTCTAGATAACTTTAATTTGTGATTCATCATATGCTGACTTTTGTTGATTCATTATGTGTTCAGTGATGAGATGGGATCTACCAATATCTCTCTGACAAAATTAGAGCGCTGACTTATTGTAGACAGGTGCAGTGTCCACTGAAGTCCTTGCCCAGCTCTGTCTATATCTTTTCATCAAAACGGAGGCACACACTAACAGGGCCACCTTGCCTTAGCTCCATCTGGATTCTGCTATCACCAGGAAATGAGCAAATGGGGCAATAACTCATACTGTTTTTTACTGCTGTTTTAATGGCCATATAAACTCAGTTCCCATGTGGAAGCAGCTAGTATCAAAAGAGAGCAAGGGAGAAAGTGAAGTACAAACCAGCCCTAGAGCCTCACACTTACTCCATCCTTGACAGTACATTGGATGATAACATGTGGCAGTAAGAATATAATAATGCATTACAGTGTATCCAAATGCACATAATAAACAATATGTCACAACAACAACAAAAATTCAAGAACACCACTCTACTACATAAGAGAAGACCTGTTGATAGGATACATTAATGCTAGAAAGAATGAAAGAAAAAAGTAGTATAAAATAAAAAGTAATTTTGTAAAATCAATAATAGTGTGGCCACAGTTCAAGGATGGAAGAAATGTAAACATATAAATAGTAGCAATGGACAGTTGATTCCAATCCTGTATGACATGAAGGCCTAGCAGAAAAAAAAAATCATCAAATGGGAACCAGAAGTCTTTAAGATCAGTTAAATAGGTAAAGATACGTTCATGCACAAGAATTGTCTTTGTATGTACAGTGATTCACCTATCCATTGATACTTAAATGTGTTAAACTGTATTGACTCGGGATGCATTTTAAGTAGTTCCAATACTAAGTCTATCCTAAGGGAGAGACTTGGGGAAGGATTTTAAGGAACCAAAAGCTCTGACACACAGACAACAACAGAACATGAATATATGAAGAAGAGTACACTGTAAATGTTCTCTTGGGAATGTTGAAGTGAAGACTCCAACCTCCAAACAGACCCTATTTCCTTCTCAGCACTCTCCTGCCAGAGTGGAAATGGCTAGTATTTTCTTTCATCTGAGCTTCAACTTGGATTCCCAGACAACATGGCCTCATCTATCATTCTCTCCACTTTGCTGTGTGAGCAGATGCTTGGCAACTATTGGCTGGGGCCAACCTTTCTGACCAATCAGGTACAAGAGGAGTGGCTTCCATTGTTCTAGGAGGATGTATAAGCTGGATTCTCTGATCTCGGCCAGATCTCTCTGAGACCTACAGTTGGGTAGGTTACTAAGAATTCACAGAAGCCAGCTATGGAAATGTACCCACCTAAGTCAATTGTCAGTCAAAGTAACAAAGATAAGACTTTTTTTCAGGACAGAATACAAGTTTCCAGGAAGATCGGCAGTGCGTGTGCTTCCGGAACTGGTAGAAAGGTGAGATGTCCAAACCTGAGTGCACTCCCGATTTCTCCGTCACTAGAATTCCTACCCCTCCTTCCCTGACTTCAACTTTCTCCTTAACCCATACGCCTTGTCACAACGTCCTCTTCACTGGTATAGGTCTCCCTCTTCCTAAACAGTGTCTCACTGTGTTTTTGAAGGTTCTAAAGGTCGTGAAGAAAGGGAAACTATACACCAAAAAGAGCAAAAAGAAAAGTAGCTCAGAGAAAACCACCCCTGTGGAAAAGCTTAAGGAAGACATAGGTACAGCACTATGCCCTCAAGAGGACTGGCTGTTAGATGAGATAAGCACACTATATTATTATTCAGATGGTGAGCAACCGGAGGAGATGAACATACTGTATTCTCAAGAAGACCAGCTGTGGGAGATGTATACCAATTCAGTCCAGGACCAAGAGGCTGTATATGATGCAGACATCTCCAGTGATACAGATAGTCAGTAGTAACAGCATACAGCCTGAGCTATCAGAATTATCTGTCTATACCACAGGCTACTCTGAAATTTCCTGATTATATTCATGTTGAGTTGTTCTTTGTTCATTCAGAGTGTAAAAAATAAACTCATTCTAACTTAAGATGATATTGTGTCCATGTGAATATCTGATAATGGAACTGAAAGTACAAAAGGAAGCAATGGGGATCTGAGAAGCGAGGGAATTTAGGTCCTTCAGGATTGGAGGTCAAACAAAGAAATGTATCATTGGGCAGAGAGTGTTGAATAGGAACAGAACAGAACTACAACTATCTGCATTCATCTTGTCACACAGAAAAGAATAAAATGGCTGACTATTTCTACCAGTGTGTGCACAGGGTTGGGAGGTCATGGCCTCAGGGTGTGGACTGCCCCAACCTGTGGGAGGTACATTTTGTATGTGACTATACTATGCCTCCATAAAGAGCACATAGCCAATAGGAAACCTACCTCCTAATGGTATTTCTTACACCAAGCCTATGTCCTAAAACAAGAAAAAGACCTCAGAAATACCAAAGATTTTCCCCTATTGGATGTTACCAGTAACTCTTCAGGGACAATGATTTTGACTGGAAGCCGAGGAATACAAGCAGAGCCATAGAATACAACCTAGCAACCTGGGTTCTACTTGTTTTGGGATATGTACAACCTTTTCAGTGATCACCTTGGCAGCATAGAACCCTGAAATTCTATTACTACACACCCCTCAGAACAAGGCAACTAGCTACGTGTAAGCTACTTAGGATCCCTACTTCTATGGAGCTTCACACACCCCACTTTAAGCAATGGAATAATGTTCTCTTTCCTTTAAATAAGCATAGACCAGCTTCTATTCAAATGTCCTTCAGACATAATCAGGGCTCAGAGGGAATGGGGGCACATCTGGCCTACACTGGTTTCTATGGGCAGTAAGACAAACTGTGTCCTCAGAGTAAACTCATAAGAAGAACCCTGTCTGCCGTTTTTATGCCTATACACAATTGGGTGTATAAATAATAAAAAATGTATTCAGGGAAAAGACAGGAAGTAGACAAAGGCTTACATGATCCAAGGTTTTCACTCAGAACCACCCATGCTGTGTCCCTTAGAAACCAAACTCCTCTTCTCAAACTTCTTAAAAGGAAGACACAGGCAATAATCAGGGACACTGAGTTTGTTGCACAAGTGGCCTGCTCTCAAACATGACAGCATAGTTCTTTCTGATATGTACCTTCATGCTGCTGTGAGTAAAATATTCTTGTCAATTTGCAGTTTGTGTGCACCTTTAATTTTTAATAAGGTGCCAAGAACCAGGTAACACATGACCCAGACCCCAACTACCAATAAAAAATGATAAGTGCAAAATTGAGAGCCAACTGAAGAAATGTCCGATGGAACAGGAGTGGTCTGCAACCGTTACTGTCAATCAAGCAGGAAGCATTATCTATACAGAACTGCATTCACTCCTTGTTAAGTTTATTTCGTGTGCATGCAAGATATCTTTACAGAATTCTATTTAATCCTTATTACCTTTGTTATTACTATTGGTGTGTGTTTGTGTGTGTGTATGTGAGCATGCATGCACAGGAATATAAGGACATATGTATGAGAACATGCCAGATGTCACAGGACAACTTGAGGAAAACTTTTCTCTAGTGTGGGCCCTGAGTTTATAGCTCAGATTATCTGGTTTGGAAGTAAGTGCAATTTTCTGCTGAGTCATATCTCTAGCTTTACTCAGAATTTCAATTTTGTTTATTTCTATTTCATGTTTATTGATATTTTGCCTGCATGTATGTAAATGCACTCAGATATGCAATTTCCATGGAGGCCAGAAGAGGGCATATGATCCTCAGGAACTAGAGTTACGGACAGTTCTCAACTGCTCTGTGGGTGCTGGGAACTGACTATGGGTCCTGCGTAAGAACAATCAGTGTTCTTGACCACTGAATCATCTTTCCAGCACCGTATTCAGAATTTTAAAAGTTACTTCCTTTCTAAATATTTCCCAACTTTTTACAGCCCTGAAAATGCCATCATCTTAAATAGATTGAAGAGGTAGAACTAAAAAACAAGAAAATTTACATGCTAAGGTGTGTACAGCACCATGCATTTTGCTGCATGCCACATACTTGTTAAGACATCACCACAGTTGATAAACCAATTCCCCAAGGCTTTCTTTTGCTCATCGTCTTTTTTATGTTGCTAAATTGAATTCAAGAGACTTGGCAGTTTATACAGAAACCAACTTTATTTAGCTCACAGTTTTGGAGGATGAAAGTCCAAGTTTGGGTAGTCCCAGTTAGCAAGTTTCTGGTACTTGCCTTCTTACTGTCCCATTGTGTGACTGATGACATTTCTTGGTGTGATCACCAGAGAGAGGGCATACCTCCAGAGGGGAAGTTAGAAAGCAGTCAGGAGGCAGGATTGCTCTTAGCAACACTTCCATTCCTATGGAAGGTAATTCACTGCCTGGAGAATACAGTGCATCAGCATTATTAAATTTGGGGGTCAGTAATGTCCCATCACGTCCCTTTGGGCTCCATATTTTAAAGAATCCACACGACCTTTTAACACTGTGTTATTAGGGGGACTGCACTAAGAGCTTAGAGAGGGCAGGTCACTTTCAATCCACACTGTGCTGCTTGGCATGTTCTTCCTGCTGAGTGGATACTCACTGACTGGACTCCTATTACTCCCAAATTCTTCCTTTGTAGAGCTTTTAAAAAATGGAGTCAGTGAAGCTGGAGAGATGGCTCAGCAGTTAAGAGCACTGGCTGCTCTTGCAGAGCACCTGGGTTTGATTCCCACCAATAATATGGCCATCTAACAAACAACCGCCTGTCACTCCAGTTCCAGGGGATCTGATGCCCTCTTCTGGCCTCTGAGGGCATTGTATAATACAGGTTCAATTATGTGCAGGCAACAGTCATACACATAAAATAAAAATAATAAGTATTTTTAATGGAGTTAGGCTGTGGTACATAAGAAAATCATGGCAACTGATGGCTGCCTGGAGTGGTAGATACAATATCTTTGAAGGATGGGACTCTTGGTATGTTAACCAGTCTCTAGCGGATACACCCATACCAAAGGACATTTGGGAACACTAATTAGGCTCTATAGGTTTCGTTATATCTAAGTATATTAAGTTGGGCCTGGAGCAATAAGGGGATCTATGGATGGGGGATCTAAATACCACCAAATTACATTGTAGGTAAATTGCAAAAACTCAATAAAATATAAATTAATTTACAATAATAAATTACAAATGGAGTTAGAAAGTGTTTACTCTTCTTTTTTTAAGGAGAAGGACCTTTCTGGATTCTTAGATCAGTTCTCTTTAACATGATCAAATAATTTTTTACACATCTGAATGATGGCTGTGATCATTTATAATTCCCCAATGCATACATTTTAAATTTATCTATTCATAATTACCATTTTCTACAGAAGAATTAATGAGGGCAGTTTCTCGAGTTATGATCTTAAGAATCTGGTATTGCTCATATTGTATTTCAAGCTGCAAGCCTTTGATCCCCTATCAGACACATATTCCTACATTTGACCAGCATTTTCTAAATAAATCCTGGCAGTACAGTGACCTTATAAAGAAAATAGGAATAATTAATTGACTTATAATAAACTGTATTTAAGGTAGTATTAAAGTTTATAAATGATTTAGATTTAACATACACCTCCAAAACCATCAATAAAATGAAAATTATATTATCCATCCCTTCTCTAGTTCTCTTCCAACCTCTTCCCCATAGCTTGTCGATTGATAACCATTTGTCTACCTTTGGTCTCTACAGTTTAGTTCATGTTTTCTAGAATTTCATTTAAATGGAATTAAAATATGTACTTAATGTTGTCTGTCTTCTTTCAGAAAAATTATCTTGATATTCGTCATTATTGGTATATGCATCAACTTGACTTTTTGTATTATAATTTTAGTCACAGTAAATTGATGATAGAATATTAGTTTAATTTCAGCTTTTTGCATAGTTGTAGATGCTTGTGTTTCTGGAAATTGGGGGGAGTACCACTTCTAGTACTACGTTCCCAGGGAATCATGGGGTTTTTAATCTTGTTAATAAAAATGATTGAAGAATGGGCTCTGAGGAAGCTTAGCAGTAATTTTATTAGAGCTTAAAGAAAAACAGGGCAAGCATGCTTTTAATGTAGGCAGCTGCCCAGAGGAGGGAGATGGAGAAGAGAAAGGTAAAGCCATGGATTTTTAAGTTAGGCGCAGAGGTTTAACAAGGCAGCCACAAAACAAACCTGAAGTAGCGTCAGAGAAAGAGTGAAAAAGCCCACCCAATGTATCAGAGAAAGCATACATAGGCTCTGCCCAGAATCTGAAAGAAAGAGTAATACATTTCTAAGCCAGGACTCTAAAAGGCAGGCAGACTTAACAGAGCTTCATATCGTATGCATAGAGATGATACCAAAGGCAGGCTTTCTGAGAAATAAAAATACATTATCTCATTATGGGGATAAGTATTCCTCCTATCTCTCTAGCATGGCTTAAACCTCTGCCTTCTAGAGGTGTGATTTCTTAAACAGGTAAATGAACAGCCCAAATACATTAATGCTTATGTTTAAGGTAGCTTGGAATGTTGTCTCCACCCAGACTAAAGAAATAGCTTTTCCTTAATGGACCTCCGTAGACCCCTGAGCGAGGCCACTGTAACAGCTGGAACTAAGGGATAATTTACCCATTTGACTCAATTCTCCCAGTGGATATTCACTGCATGAGTATCGTGCAGTTTATATTAGGAAACCGATAATGTTTGCATATGTTTGTTCTGTGCAATTACTTCAACCTTAGCATTTCCACAAAGTCCATCATAAAGAACTACATATAGCCAATTATAACTACAGCTGTTTCTCTTCCTCCTCTATTCTGGCAATCCAGGATTTTTTTTTCTTTTTCCTAGAATTCTGCAGTAATGTCACATGTATGGAATAGTTCTGTTTGCAAACTTTGACATTAGTCTTTTCATTCTGCATAAATATCTTAAAATTCACTCAATTAGTAACAGTACTTATTTGGTTTTTCTGCTCATTTTTTTCCTTTCTGAACAGTCATGGTATTGATGTACCACAGTTACTGTTAATCACACATTTATTCTTTCTTCCCTGTTTTGAGACATTGTCTTAAAATGGAACCCAGACCAGCCATGAGCTCATACTCCTCCTGTCTCGGCCTTCTAAGAGTTGAGATTATAAAAGTGTATCATCATGCTAAAGTTGATCATTTATTAAAGGACATTTTAGTAAAAGTCTTCAAAAAGAAAGAACCAATAGGAGAGAGGTAGATAGGTATTTATAAAGAGATAGACAGAGGAGATTGATTTATTAGAGCAATTTACTCACAATTTTAGTGTATATGATGTCCAATCACAGACTGTCTGCCAGCAGGAGGCCCTAAGATGCTGCTTGCATGGCTCAGCCCAAGCCAAAATGCCTTATCTGAAAGACTTGGTCCTTCTCCTCCTCCTTCTGATTTTCAGTTCACTTGCATGTGTAGGCAGCAGGGGTTTTGGATTTTTCTCCAAGTGTGCACAAAAGTCATTCAGGCTCCACATCGTGGGCTTCCCAATTCCTCACTTTCTCCAGGTCATACACAGGTCACTCACCGCAGGTGAATTTCCAGAGCATGGACCTCTTTTCTTGCTTTCACCCTCTCCAGCTAGAATTTGCATGAGTTAGGGGTGGACAAGCATGATGTTTTCTCCTAGGTTGGTGTCCACGGGGTGTAGCAGGGAGAAAGAGTTCCTAGGGTATCTTGTTAACCAAGAGCACAATGTGAATAATGAAGAGATGGATAAAGAAAAGGAAAGGAGCAAGGGGAGAGAGACAGAGAGAGGGGGAGTTTCTGTAAGGAAATTACGTGTCATTGTGAGGCTAAGTGTTTAAGAGTTCTGGAAGATGTTGTTACCATTTCTCTAGTTCATCAGGCTGGACATATCGAGTACTGATATCCAGGCAAAGAAGAGGAGAGTATGATAACTCTGGAAAAAACTGAACTTGATTTTGTCTGCCCATGTTGCTGAAAATCTCCACTCAACTGACTCATGGCATTCTCCACTAGAGACATTCTCATTTGCACACAGAGAAGTAATTCTTCCTAGTAAAGCACATCTAAAATCAACCAACACAGATATCTTAAGTGTTAATATAAGTTGATATAAGAGTGTTCCATGCAGGCTTTAAAATTTGTTTTGGTCTTTGTTTCAGTTTTTTTTTTTTTTTTTACTACGAATTGAAGCCAGAGCAAACCACTGAACTGTAGAGATGCATCTTCACACATTTAAAAAATTAATTTGAGACTGAGTGTCATGAATTTCCCAGCGAAGTCTTGAGTTTAGTGATTCTTCTGCCTCGCCCTCCAGTGTAGCAGGGCTATAGACATGTGCCACCCCCATCAAATGCTATTTTCCTGAGTGTAAATTAGGAAGAATGATTAGGTGTGAAATTTATTTTTTAATTTTTTAAATTTATATTTTCTGTGTATGCGTGCTATGCTTGCATGTATGTAAATGTACCCATGCTGCACAGTGCCCATGGAGGTCAGAAGAGGGCATCAGATTCTTTGGAACTGAAGTTACAGGAGTGTGTTAGTCAACCATGTAGATGCTGAGAACTGAACCTAGATCCTCTGTGAGATCACCCAGAGCTGTTATCCAGTGAGCCCTTTTGCCAGCCTTAAGGTTTCAGCCTCTGTGTCATACTATGTACTAGTAATAGTCTCTTTGGTTTTATAAGAACATTCATATGTCTTTCTTATCTGGCTGTATCATTTTTCATTCCCAGCAGTCAACTACCAATGAGATAATTTCTCAGTATTTTCACCAGGATTGAGTTCCTTCCTGTCTCCCTGCCTTTCTTCCTTCTGTTGCATGTACAGTGATACCACATTGATGCTTTCACTGGCATTTCTCTGTGGATGAAACATCATTTGCATACTCATTTTCTTTCTATATAGCTTCTTTTCAAAATATCCATCATATTTCTTGTTTATTTTCTTACCCCCCCACACACAAACACACAGCTACTTCACATTTGTGAGATAAAGGCTCAATGAATTTGAACAAAAAGGACAGGTTTCCATGTGCATATACATTTCAGTTTAACATTTTTTTTCTTTTATATCTTAATTATTCCTGAAAAGGATAAGAAAGAGTGTTCTTTCTTGTTTAAGCAAGATTCAATTAACAGGGACTTGAGGCTTGAGGGTCTCTTTGGAATAATACAACATCTGAATACATATATACGCACCTCTGGATGTTCTTGAATTGTTCTCATTCAGTGTGAAAAGGAGCATGTTAGGGTTTGGAAAAATAGTACTGCTAACGTTTTTGGCATAGTGACTTGGTTTTATATTTTCCTACTAGGATCAACAGCTTCCACAGGATCGTAGCCAGCACCAGCTATCTTCTTCAGAATGCACCTCATGCCAATTGAAAATCTGCTGTCTAATATATATATATATATATATATATATATATATATATAGTTTGCTTCTTGATATTTTCCTTTTGTTTTTAGACCTAAGGCAGGGAGAATGGGGATTCTCCCTCTTCTTTTAACAGTTTGTTCAGTTGAGTTTGGTTGTTTACTATGTAAATCTACACATCAGTATTTCTGGATTTCTTTTCTGGCCTTTCGCTGTTCTTTAATATGGCAGTCCCTTACCTTTCAAAGTTTCTCTCCACTTTTACTCAGTCATAAAATAGGTGTTTTCTTTAAGATTCACGGTAACATATGAGAGTGCTGTTAATCATCTTCTGCATCAATGACCACTTGAGTGTTTTTGTTCATTCAGTGGTGTCAGATATTCTCAAGTGTGTTTTTCCCCATTTTCCATCCTTTCTGCTATTGAAATGGTTTGTTCTATTAGTTGGTTTTTGAATATTAAATCTAACCTGCCTTCCTGAGACAAATGCCACTACTTCTAATGTATATGTTTCTGGATTCGGTTTACTTTTATTGGGGTGGAGGTATGCCAATGATCTTTGATATAACTCTACAGTAACATAATTAGTATATATGTAAATAACTAGTAGTTGTATATAACTATTAGTATATAACAAAATGTTCAGTGTTTGAAAATCAACATTATTACTCTTCCATGAAGTAATAGAGTCTTATCTCCACTTTATACTTGACCTTGAACTTTAGCATTAATTTATTTACATAACAAAAAGTTTACTTGATACTTTTAGGTAACTTATCATAATAAAATTTGTGAAATGAAGTTAATTAGGACTCATTGTGATATGCAGATGGATTCAAGAGTTCAAAACTGGTTTCATATTCCTAAGAAATTCTTTCAATTCTTCTTTGTATAATCCTACAAGTTTTCTCGAAACATGATAATGGTAACATAATCATCTTTGTGTTGTGAATAATTTATTCTCTCCTTAACATACTCTAGTTGATTGCTATTTTTAAAGATTCTAGCAAGTAAACATAAATGATCATAATATTACAGTATGTGACTTCACGTATAGATATATTTTATATATTATTCTGAATACATTTTCGTGACAATGAGAAGTGGAAAGCTTTGAAAACTATGAAATAATTTCAGTAATAATAATTCTGAATTTGAAAATACTTCACTTAGGTTTAAGGATATAAAATTCATTTCTTAATCTTACATTGAAAAACAATGAAATATATCCTGAAAGTTTTATCTAAGATAATGCATTTTCATTTTCAAGCCCTTTGTAATACAAATGTTATAATTGAATGTAATGGTTTGTTCTGACCACAAATTCTGTTTTTGAAGACTATTAACTGTAGATGTCTGTTTTTCATTGTACTCTTTAATATACTTATCTTTATTGGACTCTTTAATATACTTATCAAGGCAAATTATATATATATACGTATATATATATATATATATATATATATATATATATATTTGAGTGATATTTATGGATAAATATATTCCTGAGTTTTTCAAGTAACAGTGTAGTGCACTGATAGAAGAATAATTGGATCTTAACTATGGGGTCTATATTTCATAATTGTTTTTTAAAGTGCGAATTTCACTTTATTGTTAAGAATTTACAAATAAAAAACATCACATAACTCTCATAGCAAGCCACTTATACAAACACCTGCAGAGTTGCAAACCCTATGTATATCAATGGATTTCTATGCAATTTGAGAATACAAAGGCTTGAAGCTTCACTTAAGGTTTTACACTTTCATTGCGAATTGCTTTTATATGTAATTATCCACCACAAGAAGGAAAAAGTTCATGACAGTTAAAACTATAAAAACAATTTCATCCTCTTTCATGACTAAAGTGTCATTTACCAGCATTCCATCCTTTCTCATCACTTGTCACCCTTTCATGTTCACCTTTTCAAATGTTGCACTTTACTCACATGTACATTTACTTACATATATCCATACAGACATTATAGGCTAGAACCCACAAATGAAGAGAGAACATGCATTTTTTTTCTTTCTAAAATTGGGTGATCTCACTTATTATACATTCTAATTCCATCCATTTTCCTGAAAACTTTGTGATTTCATTTTTCTTTAGAGCTGAATATATGTACCACTTTATATATGTACCAGATTTTCATTATCCATTCATCTGTGGATGGCCATCTAAGTAGGTTCCTTTTACTTCTATCGTAAATATAGTACCAATAAACTCGGGCTACAGATATTGCTGATATGGGTCTGGAGACATGGCTCCATGGTTAAGAGCACTGGCTGCTCTTGCAGATGACCCAGGTTCAACTCCTGGCTCCCACACGGCAGTTAACAACCATCCATAACTCCAGTTCCAGGGAAATGCAATGTCTTCTTCTTGCACGTATTGCATGACAGGGGTGCATTTACACACATACGGGCAATACACTCGTACATCTAAGTATAACAATAAATAAAATATTTAAAATCAAACAAAACAAATATCTCTGTTGTAAAAAACAGAGTTTTCTGGGTATATGCCCAGTACAATAGATTATTAATATGGTGGCTCCATTTTTAATTTTTGGAAGTATTTTCAAACTGAATTTGATGATGATTGTTATCAACTTTCATTCCCAGGAATAGTGAATAAGAGTTCTTCTTTTTCCACATCCTCTACAACATTTATTGTTGGATTTCTTGATAATAACCAATCTGACTGGCATGAGGTAATATCTGAAATTAGCTTTAATTTGCCTTTGTTTGATTAGTAAGGATGCTGAAAATTTTATAATTTAGTTATTTGCATTTGTGTTTCTTTTCTTGAAATTCCATTTGTTGTTTGATTTTTTAATTTTCTTTGTATTTAATTTGTAAAGTTCTTTGTAAATTCTGCATATTAACCCCCTGTCTGAAGCAGAGGTGGTAAAGATTTTCTCTCATTCTGTATTAAATGTGAATTTGACCTAGGATTATATGTTGTTGATATTACTAGGTTTGTTTGTGTTGTGACATCACCATTTGGAGAATAGTCATTTGTAGCCTCATTAAACCTTCTCTAAATATTCAAGTATGAAATTAGTAGCAATTATAATTGGAGATTTTGATAACAAGATTAACAAATTAACGTAGCTAAAAACCTCGTATGTGAGTAAACATTAACTAAAAGTAAATATATTACAGTTTCCTAAAATACTTAACAATCAAATCAGTTGTCACTATTTTGATGTTGTTGTTTGAGATAGTGTCTCAGTATATAGCTTAGACTGTGCTTCACCTCACAGTGATACTCTGGAGTGCTGGAATTATAGGCATGCAGCACCATGCTTGGCTTTACTATATTTTTAGTTTATTCAAATTTTCATATAGGTTATAATACATTTTTCTACTTATCCAGCCCCTATCACCTTCCTCCAGTAACTTCCCAGGATCCACCAACCCATATCCTTCTGAATTCATTTCTTCTTTTAAAGCTATTGTTAATAGCCACCTGAGTCCATTTAGGACTGAGCTGATGTTTATGGGTGTGGAGCCATCCACTGAGTCATGGGCAACCCACTAGTAGCCACATACCCAAAGCAAAGTGACGCTCTTGCCTTCAGTAGCTATCAATTGCCAGTGGGTCCTTAGCTGGTACTAGGACCTCAGGAGCCCTTCCCCCACCCACTCATGGATTTGTGCCTGAATTTGTACAGATCTTGTGCAAGCAACAACAACCAATATATGTTGATGTATGTGAATCAGCCATATCATGTCTAGAAGGCAGAACTTCACCACTCTTCTTCTGGTCCTCTGGGTATTAATTTCTTCTGTCTGTTCTTCTCAATGTTCCCTGAGAAAATACTATCCTGGCCATCCTTCTAAGTCAATATGTGCTTCTCTATGTACTCTGAGAGTATAACTTGATTACATTTTTTTAAATATTAGAGCTTCCAAAAGAAAATTTTAGCTGTTTATTTGACTCCCTGAACACCCTGAGAATATTTCAATTCTGCTATATATTTCTTGTATACATTACTGTTGCTTTTGATTATGATTATGATTATTACTTTTGAAATTTTGTATTTTCAAACATTGACAAAATGTCCTTATATTAACTGTGGCAACATAGTTTTGAGTGCAATGAAATTTCCATAACTATTATTTTCCTAGCATAAATATTGCCCTGTTATTTAAAATAGCTTATGAAGGTTAACATTTTAAAAATATTAGTTGTCACTGTCCAAAGTGATATTCATCAAACACTGATTGAGCAGTTATTTATTCCAGTGTGATTTATGGAATGTTTTAATGGAATTTATGAACTGTTCTTTAGTAATATATTTTCTATGTTTCAGAATTCCCAAGAACATTAAACCATTAATATATGATGAAGTAAAAAACACTAAGTATACTCTCTGGCAGTATAAAAATGCTTTGATTCAATAGTTATCTTCATGTTGTAGAATTCTTCCACCTAGCATAAGAGCTATTAATATCTTCATCATGAGCAACTGTAAGTAATAATAAGAGACCATTTCAATCTGCACTGTTGACTTTCTGTCATGGAAGGAGAAGAAAACGTCATTAAGCCCTCACTTAAAATCCCATGTACTCCTTCTTATGCCCTCTTCCAGCTGTATTCTAATTGTGTTCAGCCTGCACATGGTCTCATCATCATGGTAGGTGCTAGGGTATATAGACTGTGCAAGGTTAACTGAAAGGGGAAATGCATCATTGTATCTGTGTGAAAGTCATCACCTATACTGGGGTAAAACATTTAAGTGATGCAGCTGTTTTAGGGTCACCGACACAGTTGAAAGTTCCCTCAACCATGTTCTGTAAGCAAGCCCAAATTAATTGGTTAATCAATTTGACTTTAGTGTAACTGTACTTTAGTCTGTCATTGGTGCTGTATCTGTGATAGCCTTGTTCACATCTCCCAAGGGAAAGCTTAATCCAGTCACCATGACCATAATATTTTTCTAAAATACTGTGCATATTTGAAGTGTAAGGTTTATATATCAGAAAAAAAACTTAGTGAGTTCTTTAATATAAAAGGAATATTTAATATTTCTTTTTCAAAACATGTAATTTTCTATATATTAAAAACTAAAGTAATATTCCCTAAGACTTCTTAGTTGCAAATACCTTACCACCACTGAGTATTAAAAATTTTCAAGTTTAATGTAGCCAAATATTAATGTCCATACAACAGTAGAATCTCATTCTATAAACATTTGTGAACTAACTGAAAATATATTGATTTTCATATGCACAGGTAGATAATATTATTTTTGTTGATTATTTTGACACTATATAATTTCAGAAATCTTAATAGACCTAAGTGTGGTGGCACACACCTTTTGTCCCACATTTGGGAAGCAGAGGCAGGTGGATATCTGCAAGATCCAGGCCAGACTGGTCTACATAGCAATTTCCATGTCAGTTAGGGATACAAGAAGACTCTTTCTCAAACAGACAAAATAAATCCATAGATTTAAAAATCAGTAGTTAGATAATAGTTAGCAAGAGTTATTCAAAATATTTGTTGTCTGAAGTTTCACTTCATAGTTTGTTACAGTCAACTGCTGTCTGAAAATCCAGGAATAATTGATATGTTGCAAATTATGATATATTCAAATAATATAATGAAATCTCGTACCATTCTACTTCAGCCTGACTGAGATAGAATCATTCCTTTGCCCACTGTACATAGGTTATATATACTTCCTGTTCACTAGTTATGTTTAAGCAGTCTCATGAGATTGACTATCAAGGCATCACAATACTTGTGTTCAAGTAACACTAATTTTATTTAACAATTGTCACAGAACACAAGAGTAGTAATTATTCTGAAAATTCATACATGCTAAAAAGGAGCCATAAAATGCCTTTAAGTATCGCAAATTAGCAGCCTAAGAAAATATAGTGTAGTATAGTACTATAAGATACTTTGAGGCTGACTACATTTTTATACATTTCATTAGAATGTGATGTTATAATTGTTCTTTTTATTTTTATTGGTTAAGGTTTTATTATGTCTAATCTATAAATGAATTTAATCATAGGCATAAATGATTAGGAAAAAATCAGTAAATATAGGTTTAAATGCTTTTTATGGTTTCAGAGATCTATGGGATATACAGGAATGTGCGTTCATCCTTGTCTTCAGTCCTATGTATTGCTTTGAGTGTTCTCTGTAGGACTGGTTTAGTGAACATGCATTATTTCAGCCTATTGGTATCATGGAAGATTTTTCTTTCCTCTTCTACTGTGATAGACATTTGCTGGAGAAAGTATTCTAGTTTGGCATCTATGATCATTTAGAAACTGGAATACTTTTGTCAAGGTATTTTTTATTTTTATCAAAGCTTTTCTGGCTTTCAAAGTTTGCACTGAAAAGTTAATCGTAATTCTTACATATTTTTCTCTCTCTATGTGATTTGTTGTTTTTCTCTTTCAACTTTAAATTTTCTCACTTTGTTCTGTATATTTGATGATTTTATTATGATATGTGTTGAAAGTTTCTCTTTTGGTCCTCTCTATTTGGTATTCTGTGTCCCTGTATCTGAATAGGTATGTCTTTCCTTAATTTAGGGAAAGTTTCTTCTACAATCCTATTGAAGACCTGGTCAGAGTCTTTGAACTGGGATTTTCTCCCCCTCTATGCATATGGTGCATATGATACACAAATTTGATCTTTTCATGGTGGCCTACATTTTCTTTATATTCCTTTACTGTGTTTTAATTTTTGCATAATTTTGTTTAAGCAGTCCAGATTTTCAACTTTATCATCTTCTCTTTATTTTCTGTTTTCTTTTTCATTCATTCTGTTGAAGATTTTCTTCTGTTGTTTTGAATTGGTTCACTGAGTTTTTCAATTTAAACTTCTTTCATCCTGGATTTTCCTCAATATTTCTCTCTTTCATAAATTCACTTATCAAATTCTGAATTGTGTCCATCATTTCATTCATCTGTATATTTCTGTTTTATTGAGCTTCTGTTAGAAGTTTATCCCTCTTGATTATAGTTCTTTTTGATTGTTTGAGTTGTGTGTTCTTTAAATTCATTGAATTATTTGATGTTACTTATGATTATTCTATTAAATTCTGTGTCCTGGGGTTTCTCTAGGTAGTTCATTTTGCAGAACTCTTCTATAAGTCTGGTTGAATTTGCTTGGGATATTTTATTTTGGTTTTCCACATTTTTTCTCATTTTGGGGGGAGCATGTGATTTTTTTTATTTCTTTTGTATCTGATATGAAACTCAAGACTACTTTTGCTGAGTTGAAATTTGATTATGTTTGTATTATTAATGTAGTTTGGTTGCTTTTTTATTGGGTTTGAAAAGTTAGTTAGTCTGAGCTTCAGGGTCTCTCTTTTGATTTTGAGGGGATGGGAGGAATCTAGTCACCATACTCAAGAGCTCTCCACAAGGGTAAAGGAACCCTGAATACTTAGGCAATTTCTGACAGCCTCAGTGGGATGGGGCCAAGGCACAAAGAGAGTGGATGGGAGCATGATGTGCTGGCCCGTATTAGCCAGGAAGGAACATCTGACACTTGGAGCAGTAAGACGGAACTAGAAATGGCCCAAAGAAAGGAAATGGGCATGATGGAATTGGGGCAACTCATCCACCAGGGCTGTGGGCCAGTTGGGCATTCTTAAGCAGTCTCAGGGGGACAGGTCATGGGTCTGAGGTTCAAGGAATGGGAATAGGAACAGAATGTGACTGGCCCTCCTAATGAGCAGTGAATATCAGGAGGAACTTTTTAAACACAGTGTGAACATTTTCATGGAAAATAGGTGTTAAAATGTACGGCAGAATAATAAATGTATTTGATGTACAGCATATAATTATGTTATTAATGTTTCCATACTCAAAAATAAATTTTCATACATTTTCCCTGGTTGGATACTCACTATAATCTCCCGATGAACTGTTAATAATTTATATAACTTATTTCTTTTAAAATTACATATTTATATACCCCATTGTGTTTGTATCATTTTATATTTTACATGATCAAGAAAGCAACTGTATACATGTATATATGTATGCATGTATTACAATTGTTTAATCAAAATTATGTGTTTATAAAAATGGCACCATTTTATTTACCTGTCCAATGTACTCAATTCATGTCTAATTTTATTTTATACTCCTATCTTTTATGCAGAGTGCATGATGGTGAGGAGCCTGAGTTGAAAATTTTACTTATTTTTACTCTCAAAGAATTAACTAAGCACTATTTCTGCTATTCGTTTTCTTCCAGTGAACTCTGAATCTTTGACCTATTTCATACATGTTAATTATTAAAACATTAAGAGGACTAACTTACGGGCTGGAGAGATGGCTCAGCAGTTAAGAGCAACAGCTGCTCTTGCAGAGGACTTGGGTTCAATTCCCAGCACCCACATGTTGGCTAAGAACCCTCTGTAACTCCAGTTCCAGGGGAATCTGATGCCATCTTCTGACTCCATGAGCATTGCATAACACGAGTGCATTTACACACATGCAGGCATTACACACATACACATAAACTAAAAACAATAAATAAAATATTTTCTAAAAATAAAAAAGAGGACTAACTTTCCACCTGCCCTACAGTTATTTTTTCCCATGTACATTTTCCTTTGCCTTGTCTCCTTTCTCATTGCTGATTATAATTTTGTCTTTGAACTTTATGTATTGATTTTCTACATTGATTTTCTTAAACAAAGCTTTCTCAGCCTAATTAGGGAAAAATCAGTAAATTTGAACATTGAAAGAATAGTATCAGCATCACTGAATCCCTCAAGTCCAGGTTTGTTTCAGGTATTATGAATGATTTGCATCATTTTCCAAACTGAAACATACAAGTATGAAAACACATAAACATACATATAAAATGCATTTACATTATATATGATAGAATGTGAAGGTAGTTGCTCAAATTCAAAGTGCACAAAACAAGTCTCTCTTTGTTTCAAAAGGCATTCATAAGGATTTATTGGAGTTTTGCTCACTTGGTTTGCTTGAGTTGGTGGAGCTTTAACCCATTGTGTTATCTGCGTGCTTTACATCAGAGCTATGTGGGGGAAGGAGAGATGGCTCAATGGTTAAGAGCACTGGATGTACCCACATGATGACTAACAAACATCTGTAACTTCATTTCCAGGAGATCCAACACCCTCTTGTGACCTCTGTGGGCAATGCACAACATAGGTGCACTTCCTTACATGCATCCAATACACATGTACATGTAAAATCAAAATAATGATAAATTAAAATGTTTTAAATCAATCTATGTCCTTAGCACAGAATTTATTGTTAAAAAGAAAAGTTGTCATTTTGTACTAAATATCAGGGCTAAGATATAGTATTTTACCTATTACTTTACTGGAGTTTAATTTTTTCAGAATTTTATTTTCTCTTGAGGTAAGGAAAACTGTCGCGTCTGTCTCTCGTCCAGCAAGGAAGACGCGACCCCGGACTCTTCTTAAATGCAGTTTATTCAGGAACCTTGAACAACCTTCTGGCCTTTTTACTTTCTAACTTCTTCTTCCCGGGGAAGCGCCCGCCACAGAGTTAAATCCCCTCCTGCCAGCCAACCCCAAACTACCACGTGGTGAAAGCAGATAGGCGCACACATGCAGAAGCAGGGCCAGACCTCAGCCACAGCCAATTATGGAGCTGTTTGCTCCAGAGAGCACCCACCCTTGGGATGGTGGGAGGCGGGAGCAGGCGCCATCTTTAAGAGGCGGCAATCCACAGCTCTCTACAGCTCCCCCTTTTATTGTATATAACATAGCAGAAACGGGCGAAGATAGAGGTCTGATCCCTGGTGTGCACAATTGGGATTATGTCCTGGAGACACCCACAAACTCATCACCTGCAGTGACCCAGACCCATCCCGTACCAATTTTCCCAGGGGAAGGAGCTAAGGGTACCACCTTCATGCAACCAGACATGTCTTCCAAGGAAACGCTTAAACACCAGCAGGCGAAACCTTGTGCAGTGCTTAGCCTCGCATCCCGTCCTCATAACTCCTTCATGGCAATTAGCCATGCTTGGGGGGACTGTCCAGCTTCAATGGCTGCAAAGGCCTGAACCATCATAGCTGCATTCTGCTTTTGTGTGGCTCTAATCTTACATATACACCACAGGCAGAACAGGGAGGCCATAATCAGGAGACCTGCTAACATTCCCATTCCCGCCCACTCTTTCAGATGGTTCATAGCAATTCTTTTAGGGTGTCTTTAAAATTAAATGTCCAGTTCGGCATTGGCTTTGGAAATACCGACAGGATTCCCCATTTCGGTTTCATTTTCCCTAGTTGGCTCATCAGGGCTGGAAGCAGAGGTATCGTCATGCTGACTTTTGAGAGATTTTTCATGCTGAATTCTTCTAACCAGGCTTTCAGGTACCCATATTGGATCTTGTTGGTCCTGTGGAAAAATACAAACAGATCCTCATGCCCATGTCAGCACAGGGTCAGGCCCTCGCCAGAGGCCCGTTAATACGTCTTTCCACTTAGCCATCCCTTTTGCAGGGCCATGATGGTCCTGATGTCTATCCGCTGCTGAGCGGCCTTGAGCATCCAAATTCAAAAAAATTATAGTAAACAAGGCTAGGGAAAGTCTTTCCCTTGGGGTGCGGCCATGGCCTACTCCCCCTTTTTGTTTTTGAAGACATTCTTTTAATGTGCGATGAGCACGTTCGACAATGCCTTGTCCCTGAGGATTTTATGGTAACCCATGAAAAAGCTGTACCTCCATTTGCTGGCAAAAAGAGGTAAAACTGCAAGCCGTATAGGCTGGTCCATTGTCAGTTTTTTAGCTGTTGGGGCTTGCCCCATGCAGCCCAGGCCTCTAAGCAATGAGTTATGACATTGCGTGCCTTTTCTCCTGTTAACGGTGTAGCGTGTAGAATACCTGAACAGGTATCCACAGACACATGAACATATTTTTGGTTTCCAAACTCCGCTTTGCCAAATTAAAGTCTGTAATTGTTGAAAAAGCTGACAGACCGGACTAGAGTTCTTAATTGGTCCGGCCACTTTCAAAACTCTTACTGCATTAATGGCATAAGCTGAATCAGATATTAAATTAAAGGCAAAAACATAATTTTTAAATTTTTTTAAAACTATTTTTAATTTAATTATTTATAGGAAGCCGGGCTGAAACTGCCGCAACACTGGCTCCTGTTCACAAAAACTTTGTAAGAGGAATAGTATAAAAACAGTCTTTTAAATATAAGATAATCTTATAAGTATTTTTAGGAATAGTAGAAGGAATAGGTAATCCAGGTTGTAGCTATCCAAGAATTGTCAGTTGTATTAGTGACTTTTTATTGGTGTGAGAAAATACAGAATTTTGTGAGCTAGTTTTGCTATAAACATGTTACATGATAAAATGAACAACCATCTCTGTTAAAATTAGTTTATTGCTCAGTTACTCTCAACAGTATAATGTCCTTACTCTGGGGTTGCTTTGCACAGGGTCAGGTGGCCAGCCTCACCCTTTGCAAACAGGATTGAATCTGAAGCGAAATGGCCAGTCCCGCTCCAGTGTCAACCTCTCAGTGTTATCAATATGATTTACACATAGACACAAAAATGTCTGTATCCCTTTAACTCAGAGTTTGCATGGGACAGAAAAGCTGCTGAGTTTAATAACTAGCAACTAAACAAATGAGATGTGGGTGGGAATTGAGCTCACAGCCTTCTTTTGTAAAGGAAAGCACCATAGGGCAAGGTGTGGAAAAAATTAAGAAAACCTGCCATAATGGTCCTTTAATGTTTTAAGGCTTTAGCCTCTTTGACCATGAGCTGCTGTAGGAGAATACATTTGTAAAGATAATCAACTACACCCTGTAAATGCCATATTTTTTGTAAATAATTTTTCTTTAATTTAGTCTTAGGCTTTGTTTAGGCAACAAATGGTGAAAAATCTTCCTCTCTTAGATATCTAGCTGTTTTCTTTTTTTTTCTTCTTCTTCTTAAAGCTGTACATTTTCCCCAGATGAAACTCCTTTTGTTGCTTGGAAAAGTGAAGCACAACCGTGAGACTTCCGGACACTGAGAACCACGGTGCAATGGTATCGTACTTTTCCAAGAATCTCTCCAAAGTGCTTTTCCCAAGCTCCAAATTTTTAGAACGAAGTAGCTCATTTAGAGCCAAAAAAATTGGGTGGGAACTAGTATTTCCCGTAACGTTTTTCTGGGTACCTCCTGTACACTCACAACTAAGGTACCAGAACACAAAACTAATGCCCATTCCTATAGCAACGATCATATAAAAATCCATTTTTACTTTCGGTTCACTATAACCTCCCAGCTGTCCCCGCTCCATCTACAGAGGGAGCAAAGTACCCCGCTTTTGTTGCGGCTCCCCAAATTTACTTGAGGACTTAGCAAAGTACCCGCTTTCATCGCGGATCCCCAAATTTACTTGAGGATTTTCCCACTTTTGTCGTGGATTCTCATTTTACCTGAGAATTTTTCCAGTGCACTGCCCTGACTGCAAAAAGTTCTGAGTCCCTCGATGAGTTCCCCGTATGGGCCACCACTTGTCGCGTCTGTCTCTCATCCAGCAAGGAAGACACGACCCCGGACTCTTCTTAAATGCAGTTTATTCAGGAACCTTGAACAACCTTCTGGCCTTTTTACTTTCTAACTTCTTTTTCCCAGGGAAAAGCCCGCCACAGAGTTAAATCCCCTCCTGCCAGCCAACCCCAAACTACCACGTGGTGAAAGCAGATAGGCGCACACATGCGGAAGCAGGGCCAGACCTCAGCCACAGCCAATTATGGAGCTGTTTGCTCCAGAGAGCACCCACCCTCGGGATGGTGGGAGGCGGGAGCAGGCGCCATCTTTAAGAGGCGGCAATCCGCAGCTCTCTACAGAAAACTATAGTTATAGTCACAATATTTAAGTGTAATTTCATATAATACATCATAGAACTATATAATCCAAACACCTACCAAGTTATAAATTATTATCGCCACCCTCCCCAAGTTCCCTCATGATGTTTCTCAGTCTCACTCCAGAGAGAATCATTGTTTTCATTTTTTACATCACGGTCTAGTTTTATATGACATTGAATTTTTTAAATTTTAAATAGCTTTTTCATAAATTTTATGCAAATTTACAACATTTATTTTATATTCCCAAATATGCAATGAAAAATAATGAATTTCATATAAATGAGATTATGATTAATGCAGTCTTCGGTGGAAAGCTTATGTGATTAATCAGCAAAGCTCGTTGATATTTATCCATTTGTTATCATCAATATTTCATTCTGTTTTATTGCTGAATATCATTTCTCTATATGTATATACCTGTTGTTTCATTAATTCTCTTATGGGTGTTCAGTTAGACTGTTTCTGGAAGACTGTAAATAAGCTGAACATACACACTTCTTTTGTTTTCTTCTCTCTTGAATATGTGCACTAGATTGGATGTGGTGATTTATTGAATGCGGTACCTTTGATTTTTTGAAAATTTAACAGAATATTTTCTGCAGAATTATAGCATTATACCTAGGTACTAACTGTATTTGTAAGTTCTTACTATTTAGCATCATCTTTTAAATTTTAAGATTCTCTAATATATATTTTTGTGTGAGGTGTGTGTGTGTGTGTGTGTATTATACAACATTTTGTGTGATATGATATCCCATGATTGTTTAAATTTACATTTTCTAGGTGCATAATTATACTTATTTAACAATTTCTGTTTTCAGTAATAAGGTATAAACTATTGTAAACAACATTTGCAAATATTAAATTGAAAATGGATCACAGGTTCCATTCTGCTGAGCTGGTAGGGAAAACTGTGAGTAGAAGTTCTAGTGCCACAGACTCCAGGTGTTCTTCCCTAGAAGGTTTTCTTGAATGAATTTTCTTCATTTGGTGTTTGTCCTTAGAAATTTTTAAATACATATGTATATTTTCATCCTTTATAAAGAAATGTGTTTTACAGACCTTCCCCTACTGCCATAACACAACTGAAACTCTCCCATTATCCTTGAATTTCTGAGATTATATTTATTTTTTATTATTCCTAGAGTTGAACATCAAGCCCACATTTCCAGTTTTCAGGATTTGTAATGCAATGTTATGTTAAAAGAGCATCAAAGCTCTACTTACTAACTTTAAGTGTTATTTTATTCTGTATTATAGAAGTCAGATACTACTGAACTGTTTAATATTGCCTGAGATATAACAGAAAGGGAAACACACTGAAGTACACTCTTGTTCTTACTCATTAGAAGCATAGATTCTTTACGGACTTATCATGCAAAAACTTCGTAATCATATGAAAAAATAATTTGTTATTTTTCAGAATGACTCAATGTCCAACTCCTGTTGAGAAAGCATTTAAGTTCTGATTAGTAACCAAATTTGTTAATTAACATTAATTCTACACTTTAGAACATATTGAATGCATTTGTCCATTTGAATTTCTTGCATTTTTTGAAGATTTATCTTATTTGTGTCTGTGTGTGTGTGTGTGTGTTCAAGTTTATGCTGTGTGTGCAGATACCTTTGGAGAGCAGAAGCGGGCATGAGATACTTTGTGACTGGTGGTACACATGGGCATGATCTGCCCAGTAGGAGTACTGGGAGCTGAGCTTGGGTACTCTGGAAGAACAACAATCACTCTTAACCACTGAACCATCTCTTCAGCCCCACTGTAACTATTTTTGATAAACGCCTCATCATACTTTTGCCACAACTCCCTGATTCAATGAGAGTAACCATTTTCCTATTATTTTTGTGAAGACGAAATTGTTAAGTTCCTATAAATACAGTGTCTAAACTTCTGTACGCAATATACAATCATGTTACACTGCTGTCATTTACATTTCTGTTGGTTAACATTTCCATTAAGGTAAAGCTCAAATTGGTGAGATTTGTATGTCATAACAAATGTTTTGACGAAGTACTTTATCACATTTTATCTATATTTACAGTTTTAAGTACTTAAAAATGGGAAAACACAATCACTTTTTCTAAACTAGATGCATTGCCTTTCTCAACATAATCCCAGCCTCCCTTCCATGGACGTTTT
Source organism: Eospalax fontanierii (assembly GCA_035773235.1). Taxonomy (NCBI): domain Eukaryota; kingdom Metazoa; phylum Chordata; class Mammalia; order Rodentia; family Spalacidae; genus Eospalax; species Eospalax fontanierii. The sequence continues at coordinate 129,021,316 of CM069525.1, read as the reverse complement.
ATAGAGGCTGGTTTTGTAGATGCCAGATTTTCATATTTTCTTGTGCTAATCTGTGCACCCTGAATTATCAAACATACTCATATTATGTATTCTTACATACATACAGAGTGTTTATTTCTCACTTTTGGTAAATAAAATTGCAGTTGCATAGCACCTAGTAAATTGCTTTCCCTACCAAAAAATTATTTAGATATAGTCTCCCAAATCACATTTTGCATCTGCATTATAACCTAAACTCTCTTACTCATTCAAATGCAAACTTTTTCAACACGGCTACTCTTATTACCTCCGTATTTTGGAATGAATAGATATACCTACCTTGATTTGAGCATTGCACCATATATGCATATATCAAGAGTTGCCCTTCAGAGACAAAATTTAAGGTGTCATTTCAAAAACTCAATGAATTCACACTCCCAAAAAGAAAAAGAAAAAAAAAAGTCTTTGTAGCGTTACTCTATAATACTGAAGTATTATCAAATGTTTGTAAATGAAGCTAGTTAAACTTAATTATAATAGTATTACTATGTGTATGGTAATAAATGGTGAAAGTTAATATTTTCTTATATTTTTGAAGTATAAACTAAATCGGGAATAGGAATATGTTCTGTGAGTAGTAAAAATCTGTTGAGTACAAACGTGACAAATTAAAAAAAAAAAAAAACAGAGAACAATGACTGCTCCATGGTAAGAAATGGGAAAATGAAAAATATTTTTTTTTCTGTTTTAGATGCTCTTGTTTTATTAGCACCAAGTTATTTTTACTGATGGAGCACTATTCTGTCCAAAAGATTTATACATTCATGAAGTAGTTTTGAAATGTTCAATTCATGTGTAAGGAATTAGGAGGATATGATGTAAATTAAAATTGCATGCACTGATTATTTCTGACACACATCAACTTTAGCAACAGCTCACTATCTATATTTGAAATTTACCATATTGTTTTAATCAGATCAGCTTATACATTTCAAATATGTCTTATTTATTTGTGAAGATTTATGGAGTTATACACATCATGGTTTCTGTACTTGTTATGAGAATGCTCTGTCCTAAAAGAATTAAATGACACCTCATAAAAATATAAATGAGAGTTCTGGGAACCAATTATTGTTGTTATTATTCCAAGGTTATTAGTTATTTCTACCTTATATCAGTAGAGAATAATAGTAATTTTACTGTTTCTAACTTACTGCATTATTGTATTTTATGTAATAATATTTATGAAGTATAGAATACTAAAGTTCTTAATACTATGTAGTCAGTCAATTAAATGCAGAAGCACATTATTTATAAAGAAATTTTGGGGCTGTACAGATAGTTCAGTGGGTAAGAGCACTTATGTGCAAGTGTATGGACTAGAATTTGCAACCCCGACACACATATGGAATTCAACGTGTGGCTGCAGGCATCCCAGTATTTTGGGAATGGAAACAGAAGACTCTCTGGGCTTGATGGCTGTCAGCTTTGCATTAGGCTTGGTAGTAGCAGGTATCCTGTCCTATGGTTCTTATAATCTTCCCATACCCTCCTCCATGATGCTCAATGAGCCTTAAGTGTAAATGTTGTATTATATATGTATCAGACATGACTACACATCCCACACTCATTTATTTTGTGTTTTGATCACTAGAGGTGAGGGGAAAAGGAAATAATATTTAGGTGGTGTGAAAAACAGTAAAGAAATGTATTATATCCTATGTCTTCTGGAAAATGCACATAAAAATATAAATAGGAGTGCATGTGTATAGTTGAAGGTTATATAACAAAAATCAGTTTTAGGCAAGAGACTCTTCCCTTTGAATTGTTGGTCAGAATAGTACAAGAGACTCCCTAAATAATACAAGCCATTGCCACAGCCCTTGATTGCCTTCCAGAACTTGAAGGTAAGACCCTATTGCTGTAGACATGATAAACTGTAGACACTGGACTTGGTGCAATTGAACTGGAAATGACCTGGAAGCCTTGTCCCTGAAGACCGCATATCCTAGCATTATAAGGTACTGTGTAATCTGACAAAGGGGAAAACCGACCAATGTTTCTACCTACATATAAAAACTATGAACCACAATAATGACCAGCCCAGTAAATTCTTTCTATTGGTGCAATAGTGGCCCTTTATCTTGGGAGTAATCAACTGCAGTCTTATTGAATCTAATGCCCACTCAATAGGAGGGAACCCATGCATTGATTCTGTACACATAGCCAAGTACACATGGTTACAGAGTTCATGTACCATAGAGAAGACCCTATTGACACTCTCCTAGACCAATGTAACTTCTTACACTCCTCTAAATACATATCTTCATATTCACAGACAAATATGGATTTCACCATTCATCAAAGGAACATCTTTTTCTAAAGGAGACTACTGTAGTTTACATACATTTTTAAGCATTGTTAACTGCTTCCTGAGTAAAATATTCAGCACACAAAACCACAATGAATTTTGGTGCTGATTATTTATTTATGTATTTATTTATTTTTAGGGCCATGTCTCATGGGTTTAGGCTTTCCCAGAACTCATTGTGTGGCTAAGGTAAATTTTGAACTCCTGATCTTTCCACCCCTTCTTCAGCAATGATCTTGAGCCTTGGGGAGTCAGGTGTGATATTAATATCCCTGTTAGAGCTGAGCATTACACAATATCTTTTTTCTTCTACACATTGACTGATTGTGGCTTTCTCTATTAACTGGAATGTACTGTGACAAGAAGTTACTCTGAAGAGGGCTGGGAGATGAACTAATCTATGTGTATAAAGACAACTAATGGGGCACTTTATTACCATGCTCACTTTAAGGAATAAGAGATGTAAGTTCTCTCAGGGCCTAACATAGCCATGCATGTGTTTTTTGCCAGTTACTAGTGCTAGGTATGGGGTCCATCTCTTGGAACAGGTCCAATCAGGAAATGGTTAGCTACTCCATGGCATAATTGCGACAGTTGGGATATCCTGCCAGACCAGTTGTTACTATAGCTTGCGAAGTTCACAGTGAACTCAGATATCATTTCTTTATGCAGATGATATGTAGTAACATGAATATCAACTTCCAATACCATTAAAGCTAGCCACTACAGATAAAGCTCTGAGGTCAGTACCTGCATGACTTTTCCATGATTATTCTGCAACTTACATAACTAGAGTCCTCAGTATGATATTATTACTGTCAACATCTGGTAGGTAATTAATATAAATGGCATTAGCCAGTATTGATTGCCTATGAGACTCCCTGGTCAACAACTCCAAAAGAGGAAATCCATTCCTGGCATTGGACTTTTTACTTGCTAGTCTTTGGTGTCAAGTAGGGACATTATTTCCCCATTATAACTCTTTAAATTCTATTAATATGTATATAGTCCAAAAAGCATCTATAGTACATATGATTTTTCTTTTAATTCATTCTTTGAAAATTTCTACAATAAATTTTGATCATACTCAGAAAACCCACCTCTTTTCCTCTCAAATTAACCCCACCTCTCTGATCCCTCTCACTTTATGTCCTATTATTTTTCCTTATGACCTGTGAACTTGGATTTCAGTTCCCCAAATAGTCTTGGCTGTAGTTCTTTCCTCTGGAGAGTGGTCAACTTAACCAACACCATATCCTTAATGAAAAATTTCTCTACTTCTCTCAGCAGCTATCAATGGCTAATGTTTCTTCACTTAAGAGTGGAGCTTATGCTAACCTCCCCACTCTATATTTGCTTTGGCTTTGCCCAGGTCCTGTACATGCAGTCACAAGTGTTGTGGTTTCATATGTGCAAGTGCCTCTTGGGTGTAGAAATAACTATTTCCTTGAATTGAGCTACCAGCTCTTGTTATTACAGTCTTTTCAGCTCTCTTGCATAGTGTTCCCTGAGCGTTGGGAAGAGAATAATGTATGAAATGCATTAAAATTCAATAAAAATTTACACTAAAATTAAAAAATAAAAGACCTTAAAAAAAGATACAGGAAGATTTGCTTTCTTGTGAAATCGTCTTTCTTTTTTCATAGAACCCTCTTCCCTCTTTATTCTCAGGTAGTAGCGGGGAGCAAAAAGACTTTCTTTTGTCTCTTTTGTAAAGATGCTCGTCTTATTCATGTGGGATCCACACTCACATGCTCAAGGCTTCAAGTACAAAATGTATCAAATATTTTGTTATGATTTGAACAAACATAAAGGATGTAGAGGAAATGCAGATTTAGTCTATAGCATCTGGAATCTTAAATTTGGAGGAGGAATTTCTGAAAATTCAATTTTTATCACCTCATTTTAAAGATGCATACAGTCATTCTGGGTTATCTGAAGAAGTCTGAATCCAGAATCCCCTGCTGGTACCAAAAATCCATGGATATTCAAGTCCCTTACATGAGATGGATGCATATTTACATGTAATATATGCACATCATCTTCTATTTTTAAAATTATCTCTTGATGTTTAGCTCATTGTAATTGTTATGCAATAATTATTATATTACAATATTTACGGGAAAAGGAAAACAGTGCCTACAAATTTTAAGTAAAAATGACATTTAAAATAATTTAGGTCGTCAGTGCACTCTGATGACATAGAAGCTGGAGGTACAGAGAGCTTATTGTGCTATCTAGTATATTTGAGACTGTTAATCACCAAACAAAATAATTTTTGTTAGGTTTGTATATTATAAACTTGCATCTTTCCCTCTCCTTATATTTAAATTAAGACTTTATGCATAGTGCACATATAAGGAGAAGAGAGTTACACTATCCCTCCCTTATGGAAGATTGAAATTGTTTTTCATGGGAGGTTTGTCTCCTCTATTTATTAATTTATTCAATTATTCATATTTCTATTGATAATGTATTATGTATTTCTACATTAGGCTACAATGCTATATTAAAAAGTTTGTCTGCACAATATTTTTCAAGTGTAACCATTGTGATCATTCTCTTGTCTCCAGTTCACTATCACCATGCAACCATTAATTTAGGATTTTTTTTTAATTGGGGTACTGAGAGATTTGGAGGGATAGAATGAAGAATAGGTCCCCAAGGCTGAGCAGGAAGTGTTTTATTATTGTACTGGTGCAGAGTCCCTGAGAGTAGCTCTCTAAAACAGGGACCTGATCAAAGAAAAAAATCAGGTTTGTGTACTTTCTTTTCTTTCTTGTCTTTTAGAGAGGATAGTACACATATCCATTGGGTTTTTCAAAAACACTGTAAGAGGATACACAATGACTGGAATACCAAGGGAGAGGGGTAACTTTGAGGACTTGAAGAGAAAATGTGCAGAAATGCACATATACACAGACAACATTCATACTTTGTGTTATTTTAAAACACTTTTACAATTATTGAGAACCTTTCACAGTCAAAGAGCATTAATTTAGGTGAGGGATCTATATTTCCATACTATAACCATGATTGGCCATTTACATCTTGATCATCCCTTTAAGAAGGCTAGAGAATGACTTTATAATTAGGAGAGCAAAACAAGTAAGGATTTGCATCCTCCCAAAGCTAAGTACATAACAGGGTTTGAATTCCTCCCTAAGTGGAAAATAAACATTAAAAAAATTTCTGGGCTTCTACTCCTTCCAAATCTGGACTGAGACATTAGCAACTTTTCTCATTCAATTTTGATTCCTCTATGAACTTTTTTTAAATTGAGCTTTTGTGTATTTCATACAATAGATCTTAATCAAATTTAGATCCCTCCCTTATAGATGTCACCACACCCACCGCACCAGACCTCATGCATGCCACAGGACAGGTTAAGTCCTATCCTGTCAAACATTTGTATCCAGATGTCCTTAGGTGCAACTTTATCCACTGGAGTTTGGTCAGTCTATCTAGACATCATAAGAAAGATCTACCCTGCTTCACCCAGTAGTAATCAGTCCCCAACAGTTTCCAAGCTAGGTCTGGCCCACAAGTAATTTCTATAGTCCCACTCTGGGCCCTTGTCTGATTGAGTTGGCATGGGTTCCATGCTTGATGCCAGCATTGCAGCAAGTTCACCATTCAAGATTCCAGCACCCTGAAAACCTCTGTTTCTTTATGTTCATGGACAAACCCTCGAGTTTACAAACTCTGTCCACTCTTCTGCAATGTTCTCTGAGCCGTGGGTGGGTAAGGTTTAATATAGGAATCTTATCCAAGGACACACACTCTGCAGTGTCTTCTCTAAATCTTAGCCAGTTTTGATCTTCTGGGTACATTGCAGTCTGTTGTATAAGGAAGCTACGCTGGTGACAGTTGAGGGATGCACTAGTGTACTGCTCCCCACCCCTGCTCCTCCGTGTTCCATGAGCCTTAGGAGTAGAGGTACCAGTATATATATGTTACATAGGACTGAAAATCTCTCAGATGTATACTCCCTGTGTGTGACCAGTTGTGAAACTATGCAGTAGCTTACATCTGTTGCAAAAACAAACTTCTTTGATGAGTGATGTATGATTTTCTCCCAGGTAACAGTGTCACTACTACACCAATGGAGACAATTTGATGTGCTAGCCATTGTAATTATTAGGGTTCATAACTGCGTTGGACCGTTGATTGATTTTATCCGGTCCAGGTTACATAGTATCCTCTAGAACTTTTAGAGCTAGATTACAGGCAGAAGACTTCCATGTCAGTTCCTGCTTCATTGATCCAAGTCCTGTGTCTAAAGTATGTTTGGTATTCAACAATAGGACCTTATCTTCAAGTTCTGAGAAATAACCAAGAGCTCCAGCAATTGCCTGTGTTACTTTGGGACTCTCTTGGACTATTCTGACCAACCGCCTAAAGGGAGTTCTTTCCCATCTGGCACTGTGTTTCTTGCCATACAGCCCCCAGGTAGACACATGAAATAATGATTAGACACTGTCTATGCATTTGTCAAGGGGTCCCCTAGCCAACACATTTCCCCCTGGCTTCCGTAGATCCCTAAGTTCCGTTTATCTCTCACTTCTATTCCCCCATTCCAAGCAACCCCATCATCCTAACACTCCCCGCAATAATACCAGCCTCACACCATGGCCCCTCTCCTGAGTCACTTCCTCCCCCAGCAGCATGGATCCCTGAATGTCCCTCATGCTTCCCCTGCCCTGCTTTCCTAGCTGCCTTCTTTTAACATATGCTGTCTACAATCCCTTCTTTTGGTCTCTTTCTTTCCCTTTACCTTCATGTTTCCCTTCCATTCTCTTAACTGTTACATCAGAATATATATACTCAGATATAAGAGATTGGTACTACTCTCTGCAAAATGGAAATGCATATGTCACTTACTTTTCTGAGTTTATGTTACTTCACTTAGTATAACAATCTCTAGTTCCATCCATCTATAAGCAAATTTCATAATTTCATCTTTTTTTTTATTTCTGGGTAGAATTCCATAGTATAAATGTACCACATTTAATAACCCATTCCTCAGTTGAAGGACATTTAGGTTGCTTCCATTTCTTAGCTAAAAGAAGGCAGTAACAAATATGGATGTACAAATATCTCTACAGTACGATGAGTCCTTTGGGTATATGCCAAAGGGTGTCATAAAGGGATCGTATGATAGATTCATTTTTTAGTTTTTTTTAGAGTTCTCCATATCGCTTTCCATAGTGGATGAAGGAGTTTGCATTCCCACCAGTAGTAAATAATTTTTCCCTTGCCCTTGCCAGCATTTGGGGTCTTTTCTTCTCTTGATCTTAGCCTGTTTAACTTGGAAACATGGAAACTTAAATTGATTTTATATGCATTTCTCTAATTATTAAGGATGTTGAGCACTTTTAAATGTGTTTCTTAACCAGTTTTGTTTCTTCCTTTGTGAACTCTCTGTTCAGGTTGTTATTCTGTCTATTTACTGAGTCATTCATTTTCTTGTTTCTTTGATTTTTTGAGTTCTTTGTATATTCTGGATATTAATCCACTGTCAGACATGTAGCTGATAACACTTTGTGTTTTTTGAGCTTCCATTACAAATATATGCCTATCCTATTTGAGTTCTTTGAGCTGTTTGTGTTTTCTTAAGGTTCTTTGATTATGGTTATGATCTTTTAAATTCTGCATCCTGGGATTCCTCAGGGTGGTCCTCATAGTAGTTCAGTTCTGTATGACTGGTGATGTTTCTTTAGGAATATATTCCCTTAGTTTTTCATATAACTTACCTTTTTCACTGCCATTTGGGCATGTAGATGTTTTTTCTTTGGTTGTGTGTTCAGTAGGAAATTCTATCCTGTTTTTGTTTATTTGAATTTTTGTTCTGATTATACTGTTTATGTAGCTTGATTGCATTTTTCTCAGGTATAAAAAATTAGTTTGTGTGTATTTCCGGTTCCTGGACGGTGGTAGGCTGGTCTGGGTAGTTGATGGGTCAGCATAGTGGGCAGGCTGTTCAGGGTAGTAGGAGGGTTGGCCTGTGTCATGCAGATCAGTATTCCAGGGGAAGATGGAGGTGGGCACTGCCAGTGGATGTGCATAACAAAGTAGTTTAGAGGATTTAGCTAGACTGGGTTAGGAACCTCGTCCAGAGATTTGAGGCAGAAGAATTGGAGTGGTCCTGGGCCTAAGGTTAGCAGGGGGATATGGTGGAGGGAGGGTATATTGGAAGTCTTGAGGCTGTAGGGGAATAGAATAGAGATGTGGTCATGGAATCTGACTTACAGGGTGATAGGTGGGCCATATGTTTCAAGTGGATCAGGAGCCAGGGGGAGTGTGGAGGTGGGGATTGCCTTGGAGGATCTTAACAAACTAGGCTATAGGATTTAGCTAGTGTGAGCTAGGAATCTGGTTCAGAGACCTGAGACAGAAGAATTGAACTGATCCTGGGCCCAAGCCTAGCAGGGAAACAGAAACAGAATAATCTCACATATTTATTATGGTGAATGTGTTGATAGTCCTCATCTAGGATCATGAATGTATTTGTAGCTAAACAAACTATACCATTTACAGATCTGCATTTTTCTTGCATAAATCCATAGGGTTTGTACAGTGCTTAATCCTATTGTTACAATTCATCCTGTGATATACAAGAGTCATTTTTTCTATTGATTTTAATCTGCGTTCACTTTTCTCCCTTCCTTTAATGATGTTACCAGTCCTTGTTGCTAATGATTCTTCTCTAAGGTTTCATAAGTAATCTTTAGTTTTTAGGCACTGTAGTGTTCAAATAATCTCCCTTCATTCTACTTTGTTATAAACTTCCTGGGCATTAAAATATAGGCTATGTCTTATAGAATTTCCCACTGTTTCTTTGCCACTCATCTAGCCTTTTATAGTCTGGCCTGTTAGACCTAGATAATGCTTAGCTGTTCTGGAACATGTACAGGCCTTAATGTCAGTTTTACTGTAGAACCATCCAAAGCTGCACCAACAGGAGTTTGAAACAAACTCAATAGATCATTTTGGTATAAATAATGACAATTATATGAATCATAAGCAATCTCTGCTTTTAAAACAAATTATTACAATGGCATATGGAAAAAATATTGATTGTGAAGATAAACTTGAAATGAAAATAATTTCACAGCAATATTGAAAAAATAAAATTCTGTTTGACTGATTTAGTGTCTAAATAGTAAATCTCATATATAAATAGGTTTACCAGAGATGGACTAATGTTCTTACCTTAAACATCTGTGTTCCTATGTGACTTCTTAGTTGACAAAACTATTTTTACATCTTCTATTTCACTTGACACTCTCTGAAGTAATAGAACAGTTCCCTTTTTTTGTCAGGATTCCAGGAGGTAATTCCTGCCTTATAGTTTCTTAGAAGCAAGTTAACACTTCCTAAAAGTCTCTTAAGTATTACTTTTATTTATTTTGCTATTATTAATATTGCCCAATTCAGATTTATTTTGTTTAGAGACAGAATATCATGATTGTTGATGCTGAGTGTCTTGATTAGGGCTGCAAGCATTTCCTTTTATCTCTTAAAATTTTATTTTGTTTGTTAATTTCATTTCATTGGAAATGGTGCCAGCTCAATGAGTTGAAACAATGCAAAGACATAAGAAGGAAAATTATTTGATTGCTCTACATCAGTTCCATTCTTCCTTTTGCCTTAAGCAGTATTAACAGTATGTGACTTACATTTTTCAGTCACTTTCCATGATCAATTTCTTACCCATTAAGTGAATATACAAAATAATATAGTTCAGCCCATATTTTACTAAAGAGACAGGTGCGGTTGTTTTTGCAAATTCAATTAGAAGTAGTGGAATGTGAGCATCTACATAACAGGAATTAGTATCAAAGTGTTTACTGATATTTTTAAAGTAAACTATAAATAATACTTAGATTATTTCTAGCTAAATCTTACTTATTTTTTTCTGAGTGTGGAATTCAAATGCTTCCCTTGGTATCTCAATATGGCTTTAAGATACAGATCTCAGTGTCATTTCTGTAAAAATACTTTAGAAGACAAATTTCATTCAAAATAATATTAGAAATTCCATGCTGGTTCAAGGACTTTCATTTTCTACAATATGAGCTTCACGGTACCAAATGCTGAATTAAAATTAATTGTTCTTTTATGTTGAAGTTAAAACCATTTTGTTTCATGTTTTGCCTGAGAGAATTCCTAAAATAGCTTTTCTGTTCCGTTTAATTTTTAATCCTTTTTTCTTTATTTCTTAATATTAAAATAATACCTGTGATCAATAATTGTTAGGTGTGGCCACCACACCTAACTTACTACTTTTCAGTTTTTCATTATAATTCATACATAGGCATTACACATATTTGTGAAGTGCAATTTCATATATTTCGGTGCATGTATATAATGAGTACTAATCAAAAAAGGACAGTTGACATTTCCATATTCTTATCATATATGTATGTAAGCGTCAAGGCCTTACAGACAGATTTTAGAAAACTGAGACAATTTATCCCTGTGCACAGTTTTTACAATGCTTTCCCTTTAGTCCTGGTTAGATATTATCAAATTATTTTTGCACCACAGGTATGGTAATACTAAATAGATCAGTACTATAGTAAATAATGATTAATTTTTTCTAATGTTCATTCATTCTTACATGAATGGAATAAACTATACCTGATAATACATATTTTTTAAACATTGCAGTATTCTGCTCAGTAATTTTCTTTTCAGATTTTTGCATCTAGTTCCTGAAAGATACTGACTTTGGTTTTTTTTTTTAATATATATACTCCTTAAAGCATTTTGAAGCCATGAGTTTTGTCCTAAAAGGGAAAAATGCTCTCACCTTCTCCATTTCTAAAATTAATTTTGTTTTATTCATTTTAATTGATTTTTTGTGATTTTATTAAAATATAATTTGATAGTATTTATCTCCCCTCCTCTATCCACACCCCCACTTCCCCGTTGCCAAATTTAATTTGTTCTTTTATATAAATCATACGCCCTATAGAGTCTTAATTGTGTCCCCAAATGCTTTTCAGTGTGGGTCCATCCATGGGGCCCACCAAGAGTCCCATTCCTGTAAGACACTGCCTGTCCCTTTCCCAGCAGAGGTTTCAAATAGGCGTCCTATTTGAGGATAAATGGTCTCTGGCCTCTTGTTCTCTGAATGCTGCCTACTGTGGGTTTGTGTGTTAATGATCATCTGTTACATAAGGAAATTTCTCTGGTGACAGGTGAGAGATGCACTCATCCTATGTGTTGCATTGAAGACCTGTCACTTAGGTTTAAGCTTCTCATAGACACTTATTCTGTGATCTCATGACATATTCTAATGATGTGCTAGGCATTCTCTGCTTTGTCTGAACGCTCACTATGGACACTTCTGGTTCATTTAGTTATCACTCATTCATTTCATTCACTTTTTAATTGTGTGTGTGTGTGTGTGTGTGTGTGTGTGTGTGTGTGTGTGACAGTGTGTCTGGAAGTCAAAGGACAGGTTGTAGGAATCAGTTTTGTTCTTTCACTATGTGGGTTTCTGGGCTCAAACTCAGTCCTTGGGCTTAATGGCAAGCATGCTTACCTGCTGAGCCATCTCACTGGCCCTTACCAGTTCTGGAACTCTGTAATCTCCATCTGTTGTAAAAAAGAAGCTTGTTTGATGATAACTGAAAGTCACACTTTCCTGTAAATATGAGGCTGCATATTTAGAAAAAAGAAATTATATTGATCTCGGGGTGTGACAAAAGTCTGTTATTCTGTAGGCTCTATGACCTCTCTAGCCATGTGTATTTGGCTATGTTTACAGTAACACAAATAAGTTCTCTCCTCTTGACCCAGATTTATGTCCAATTAGACAGCTTTTGATTACCCCTAAGATAAAATTGCCACTAACGCACAAATAGAAAGGATTTTCTAGGCCAAATTTGTTTACTAGGAATTGCATCTTGATTGGACCACTGACTGATTTTTCTCCCTTGGCACCTGTATTCCCTGATATTGTGAGCAATAGTCAGGGAGGAGTCTTCCACGTCAGTTCTTGCTCCATTTCTCTAAGTTCTGGGTCAGAAGTATTGCCTGACATCTGCAGTAAGGTCTTACCTTCATATTCTGGGAGGCAATCAAGGGCTGTGGCAATAGCTTGTGTAATTTTGGAATTCTCTTAGACTACCCTGATCAATAACTCAAAGGAAGCTTTCTCCTGCCGTGCACAGTGATTTTTGATATCTAGCTTTCAGGCATACACAACTACACATATATTTATAGGTGTATGTATATGCATATACATACATGTTTATTTTTCAGTAGGACTTGAACATTTCCCTCTATTTTATAAAAGAGATTATATGCTGTGTCAGACCTAAAAAGAAACATTTTATAGCCCTTATTCCCATTCTCCAGCTGGGAATCGAACCTAGGTCTTTTGTAAGAACAACCAGTGTTCTTAACCCCTGAGCCCTGTCTCCAGCCCCCAAATTTATATATATATTTTTTTCAACCATTACAGTATTTATTTATTGATAGGTATAAAATCAGGGCATGAACATGATTTGATAAATTTCAGACTTAATTTCAATACTATAATAAGGGGGACTAATTCAAATTTTCACCATTTGTTTCACACCCCCATAAACTACTTCTAGGGCATCAACATTCTCTCAAAACTGACCAGTTTTGTGCAAGTAAACCATGTCTCTTTTAAAAAGACTGTGCACTTGCCCAGGTACAAGGACATTAAAATCTAGCACATAAAGCCTATTACTAGAGTCAAAAATACAGGCAATATACTATTACGGCAACACCCATCAACTGCAGTTAAGAATTTTTTTCTGTAATAAGCAAATGGATAATCAAATATTGCAACAATTCCAGTATTCCTGAGTAAAGTGCATTTCTACAGAATTCAGTGTTGCTATTCGGTTTCTATCTGAAAAGAGTCTGTGATAGCTGGCAGCAAAGAATCCCCTGGTGATAGACGTTTCTGCTTGAGAGCCTCTGCTTGAGAGCCTAGGATGTAATTACCGCATGCTAGTAATGCACTATCTAAACATTAAAGGCACTCCAAAAATACTTGGTGGTAGACTATGCAGAAGGAAACCCTTACTGATGTGCTTCTGCTTTAAATATTATGAAAAACATTACAGCGGAATGAATTTTCGCAGTGGTTAGGTCAAATGCAGTTACGTCATAGCAACAGTATGCTTTACACAATTTAAGGTGTTGGTGGTTCTTTAGTCAGCTTCCTCCTCTGATTCTTCTTCTTCAGCAGTTACTAGCTAGGTTAACCACTGAGTCACCTGGGACAAAACCTTGACTTTTCCTGGAAACTCTTGTGTGAGATCTTTCCAAGACAAGAAAGCTTCCTCTTCATAATTTCCATGTCATAGAAGTGAACAAACAAGCAAAGTAACATGTCTTTTGGGAAGTTGTTTTTATAACAGTGCACCTGCAGAGCATACAGAGAACTGACCTGTAGATCCACATGATCAGGAAGGAACTTCTGCATCACTGGCTTGAAAGAAAGTAGCAGTTGTTTTTCCTGCTCTGTTCTTTGGAAGGAGCAGAGGAAGAATCTGTTTCATTGCTAGGTGGGCTTACTTCACTAGAAATATACTATAAGAAGCTGGTCATTAAGATGTTCACAAATCCTTTATCTGCATGAAATTTGGGAGAGATATTATCTTTCATATATTTATGTATAGTTTGAGGGGATGGATTCAACTTAATTTGCTTTAATAGTCCCTTCTCCAATTTAAGGTATGGTAATAAGAAACAGTTCCTTTCCTTCCAAAATCTCCAGCATGTGATCCTAATTCTGATCAATTTCTGGCAGCATTTTCTGTGTATTGACTTTTGAAAAAGTTCGCTTAACCATTCTCGATCTTGTAATTTAGCTAATTGTTGAAGACAAAGTAAGAAGAGAGGGAAACAGTGCCACTCTCCAGCGGTTGAGCTAGTTCTGAAATGCTCACTAGCTCTGAAATAATGGCATGAGCTGCAAGCTGTGCTAAGTAGAATTTCACCAAAGGGATGTCATTGTCCAGTTTGGGACACTGGTCCAGGACATTCAAGAGAGCCTGTATGAAGTTGTCACTTGTGGCTATCCCCCTTCCTGTTTAAATGAGCTGATCAAAGAGCTTGCTTTTTCTTTATCTTCATTGTTCTACCTAGTGACAGGATGATCACTTTTCTTAACATCTGAGGAAGAAAGTACTTCAGAGCTCTCATTTCTCTTACACTGCTGATGGCCTCATTTGCATTTCCACTGTTCAGACACTGAGTCACAATAGTTTCAGTTAGTGTAAATTGCTCTTCCTTTGATGGTGGTGCCCTTTTGATAGTCTTGGTGGGTTTTTCCTGGATAAGTGCTGGATTCATTTTAAGACCAAACTGAGGTGTCCATAGCAGAGGTGGTGTGTGTTAGGTAGGAGAAATCATGCTTACCTGGGCCTGAAGCTTTGTCACTTGATTTTTATTTTTAGGAATGACTGAGCAGGCCTCAAACTAATCTCATCTGCATTAAGCTGTACTTTCTCAGAAAACTGGAGTGGCATATCCTTTGACTGTCCTTGTAGCTGGGATAACAGTACCTGACTCTGGTTATGATGAAGCTGGCTTAGATTCTGACTTTTCACAAAATTGACCTCCGCCCCCATGTCTCCAAATGGTGATTATGTGGGAGGCATTATGTGTCTACAGTGCTCACTGAAGAGCTGATTTGAATGGTGACATGCCATAGTAGGTAAAAAAAAATCTATCCTATATAATTACTGGACCAGTACCAATTCCACTACCCGTCATTTGTCCAAACTAACCAGGAAGTCCTCTGAATGGGTCCTTATCAATTTTCATCCTGGGTGGCCTGATTGGTCCCTCCAGAAAGAAGTCATGTTTTTCTTGAGCCATAGGAGCAGAAATAAACACTGCTAGATCTTTTACTATATCTTGACAGATTTGTCTTTGTTCTATTGTCAAGCAAAGCCTTAGGAGGAACCCAGTTGTGTTCTGGCAACAAATCCTTGCGGGCATTTCCTTACTTAACATTAAGGAACACATTCTGGCAAAGTACTGATCCATTAAGGACTTGGCTAGTTCATGGTCTAATCTAGGTCCCATGGTCCTCATTATCTGACAGAGGCACTCCAAATTCTCTTCCATATCTTTGAGTTGGACTCTTCTTTTCCAAAAGTGGTTTAATGCACTTGTGAAGGATAGAGTCATGAATAAGATAAAACTTGCCAAGTTCACCAATGAATTTGATGTTCTTCAACATCTCCATCTTAGCAATGAGTCTCTGCTCCTCCTCCTCAGGGAGCAAGGGCTTTTCACTTTTATCATAGATATCAACAATTCTGGTTCAGTTTTCAAATTTGTCTTGCAATTTGGAAATCAAGAGGCGTCTGAATTCTGTGCTTTGCTTCTGTCATCATTGACCATCTGCTGGGCCATCAAAGTTTGGTACATCTTCTGCCAATCTCAGATGTAGCTGAGAATACAGTGAGCTCTACTTTTGTTGGGCCTTAAGAAATCCTAATTGACCAGCTGGCACCTTGTGGCCTGGGCAAGATGGCGCTGAGAGGAGCTAAAACAAAGACTAGCCAGAGGAGATAGGCACATACCACACATACCATGGTAATTAGGTGAACTAGGGACTTACGTGCCATTGGAGGAGAATTACTTCCTCCCTTGTGAACAGTAAGTGGACAGTAGTAGCCTCTATGTAAAGTAAAAAGCATGATCAAAGTGACCAGTAAAGTAATTGGTAGAAACTTCCCACTGTATGCTAATACCTGTAACTCTAAACCTTTATAATGTGTCTGATAAGTTCAGTAAACAGCTTCCTGTGGTACCATTGAAGAAGTTACATTAATAAAGCTGTATCATTATAAGAGCTTGCAGCTGCACACTTCTTTGGTCAGACGGGGGGCTCCAGTCGTGTCTGAGTGTTTTCTGGAGTGGGCGAGGAAGCTAAGAATGGGTAGGCTGTCCCACCCGACATCCCTTTGCTTTCTTGTAAAGGCCCTCTCCTACTGCGGGGAAGGGGCTGGGGCAATCCAAGAGAAGTAGGACACGAGACTTGTGACTGATCCCCCTCCCGTTTTCTCCTGCTGGCCGGGAGACAGGGAACCTGGTGAGGGGGTGCACCGGCTAATGCCTGTCGCTCCACCACAAGACTCTTCTAGGGCTTTGTCCACAGTCAGAGTAGATTCTCACACTTTTCAGGAGAAAGCTTATTCAATATGACTTTACATTTTTTGTATTTGTTGAGTTTGTTCTGTGCCCCAATGTGTGGTCAATTATAGAGAAATTTGCACAGGTTACTGAGTAGAAAGTATATTCTTTGGTGCTTGGGTGGAATATTTGGTAGATAACTGTTAGTTACGTTTGATGTATGAGATCATTGAATTCTGATGTCTGTTTATTCTTTGTCCAGGTGACCTCTCTATTGGTGAACGTGGGGTATTGAAGTTACCTACTATTGCTGAGTTCCGGTTGATCTGTGTCTTTCAGTCCAGTAGTACTGTTTTTATGAAATTTGGTTCACCAGAGTTTGTTTCACATATATTCATGTTTGTGGTGTTGTATTGGTTGATTTTTACTTTGATCAGAACAAATAGGTTTTCCTTATCTTTTCTGATTAATTTTAGTTTGAAATCTATTATTTCTGACATTCTTGTTTCTTCATGTAATTTTCTTAGAATATTTTTCTAATTCTTTCACTCTAATGTGGTACTTATCTGTGAAGGTAAGATGAGTTTCTTGCAGACAACACAAAGATGGATTTTTCTTAATCCATTCAACTAGCCTGTGTCTTTTGTTTGTAGAATATGTGTGCGTGTGTGTGTGTGTGTGTGTGTGTCCCTTTCATGTTACTTTCTTTTTGTGTCCTTTGTCCTATTTGGGTTTTGCATGATTTGTTTTATTTCCATAGCCTTTGGGGTATGGTTATTCCTTTTTTCAGTCCTTTATAATGCATCTAGCATTCTCTCTAGGGCTGGTTTGATCGACATGGATTCTTTCAACATATATATATATATATATATATATATATATATATATATGTATTTATGAAATGTCTTATCTTTCTTCTTGAATTATAATAAACAGTTTTGCTGGGTGAAAATACTAGGTTGGCACCTGTGATCATTTAGAATGCAGAATACATTGCTACAGGCTCTTCTAGCTTTGAAAGTTTTCATTGATAAGTCATCTGTTACTCTGATGAGTTTTTCCTTTATAAGTAACTCGGTTTTCTTTTTCAGCTTTCAGTAACACCTCTTTGATATTCATATTTAATGTTTTAACTATGTTATGCTATGACTATCTTTTCTGGTCTATTTGGTGTTCTATATACTTCTCCTATCTGGATTAATATGTCTTTCCTTTATTTAGGGTTGTTTTCTTCTATAATCCTGTCAAAGATCTATTTGATGATATTGACCTGAGAGTCTTCTTCCTCTAAGCCTACTGTTTATAGATTTGGTCTTTTCATGGTGTCCTACATTTCCTGGATATTCCATTCTTGTGGGTTTTTAATTTTTTTTTCATATTTTTTGCCATCATGGTCCATTTCTCCAGCTTTATCACCAGACTATGATATTTTGATTTCCATTTGATTCATTCTGTTCATAAGATTTCCTCCTGTCTTTTGTAGTTGGCTTATTGAGTTTTTCTATTCCATTTCCATTTCAACTTCAGTTTTCAGTATTCCCCCATCTTTCATGAATTCACTTTTCAAATACCGAATTGTTTAACTTCAGTCAAAAGTTTATTATTATCTTCTTTGAGTCCTTTGAATTGTTTGTTTTTGTGTTGTTTACTGTCCTTGAATTCTCTGATCTTGTTTATGATTGTTCTTTTAAATTCTGTGTCTTGGAGTTCTCTGGGTAGTTCTCATTGTAAAAGAATTCTATAGAACTTTATATAGGACTGGTCGAATTTGATGGGAACATATTAATCTGGGTTTTTCATATTACTTGTGTTTTTTCATTCTGTCATGTACATATGGGCTCCTTTTGTTTATGTGTGTTTGTATGTCTGTGTGAAATTCTAGCCTGCTTTAGTTGAGTAGAAGTTTGATTCTGATTTTGATCTCTTAGCTTCGTTGATTTCTGATTAGGTATGTATAGATATATAGCTGGTAGTTGGTCTGTGCTTCATTTTCTTCTCACCTTTCTTTTTTTTTCAATTGGATGGACCAAATGCCATATGAATATGGAGATTTTGAAGAGGTGGGCATGTTCTAACTAGTTCACCATGGGCTTCTGGATTGTGAGAACAGTGGTTCCTTTCCTATTCTCAAAGAGGAAAGATGGAGAAGGATCATCAGTCTCCTATTTTTGCCCGTAGAATAAAAGAACACTGTATCCAAACCTGTGATTTTGCTTTGCTTAGGATGTGAAATATCCTTCCTTCTAAATTTTCTTTCTATTAAAATTAAGAATAAATATTTCACCTATAGTTTGATTAGTTTGCATTTTGGGCAGATGTATATTTCTAACAAGTTGTTAGGAGTTAATTTTAATCAGATTATGTCCTTGATTGTGAATATTCCATTTTGATTTTCAGCCTTTTATCACTTGCATCCAAGTCCTGATTCTAGTGCCTTCTGCTAATTCATCTTTTTAAAAATCTGTCTGATAATTCCTCTTTTATGAATTTAGATCCTGCATTATTGCAAACTCAGATCTTCATTTTTTAAAGTTTTATTGGTTTTAATTGTCCTCTTATTTTTCTAAGGTTCTAAGTGAACTGTAATGTTTAGATCTACACCATTGATTTTCAAAGTTCACTGTGGATAGAAAACTATCCTGGGGATTATTTTTTTAAAGCAGGTTCTAATTAAGTATACATGGGATAGAACCCAAAAGTCTAGATTTCTAACATGTTGTCAGGGATGCCTCTGTTGCTAAAACTCTAAACACACTTTTAGGAACCAACCAATATTCTAACAGTCGTAGTGCTGAAAACAGGATTCTGAAATTATTTTTCAGGTGTGGACTCTAAAGAAAAGTTTTGGGATGGATTTTTGCCAGTTCAACCATGATTTCTATAGAACTACAAAATTTCACAGGTCATCCTAATATATTGAGCATAAGTTTTCTAATTTGAAGTTGGAAATCAATACATTATGAATACTTGTACATTGTTGGACATAAGATTGAATTTCTGTCATATAAATGACCTGTGTTGCTCTGATATTATAAATTTTCAGCTTATTTTGTATGTATTGGCTTAGTTGATCTCTACAAAATATCTAAGAATATGTAATAACACCTCCCCTATGTCAGTGGTATTTTATGAAAGCTAAGTGTGATCATGCTCATAAAAGCACATTGTTGTTTCCTAATACTTAAGGACAAGATATTTTGAGTTCTATTATGTTATCATTTAGACTTGTATGCATATGTCATTTTATTTCAGATCATAAACGGTGGACCCTTGATAGAAATTGATATTCATGACCTGACATATATGATCTTTGTCTGTTTATGTGTGGTGCATGCACATGAGTGTGTAGATGCATGCACATATATGGATGTAATGCAGAGGTCAAGTCGGACATTCAGTGACTGTTCTCCACCTCATTGCTTTCAGAGAGGTCTTTCACTGAACTCAAAGCTCCTCATTATTTTCTACACTGACTAGCCAGTGACTTCTTTGAATCATCCTGTCAACTCTACCATGTGAGAGTTACAGGATTTATAGGTAAGCACATACATACTCAGCTTTGTACATAAATGTTCAGGTACTTATGCTTACAGTGCAAATGCTCTTACCAACTAATCCTTCTCTCCAGATAAACCCTGTCAGAAATAAAAATATAGATAAAGAAAAACTAAATAATCTCTCACTCATTCCTCTTCATTCATTCCCCCCTTGACAGGACACCCAAATAAATATGCCAATAGCTCAATGAAACATTTCTCAGCCCATATGTATTACATAGGAACATTTCATAGATTGTCATTTTGTATTAAAAACTGAAATCCACTGAGACTTATTGTTTTCCAGCATCTTATTGTCACACAACACACCATGAATATCTTATCTATGACTAGATTTGATTTGCTTTATATTTTAATTAATATCTCTCTTTAGTTCCCAGGGATGACATTAGGCTGTGAAGTGATAGTTTCATTTTTACATGTGCAAATCTAATAAAATAAGAAATTATATTAATTTCCTGCTGCAGTTTGTGTGCTACACTAATGCTTCACTGTAAGAAATTGAAACTTGATAGAAATTAGCCTTATCAGTTTAGAAGTGCTAAGAATATCTAAATCCTGGGAAGTCTTTATGTACATTTTAAAAATGTGCATAATTCGGCATATTATAAAGTACTCAAATATATTTCAGATATAATTTTGAAATATCATATATCTTTTTTCTTTTGGCATTTTCGTTTCTAAAATTATTTTTACATGTATTGGATAATTTCATTTCATTTGTGTGCTGTTGCTTTGTTGGTGTTGATGGGGATCAAACTCAAGGTCATGAACACATTAGGCAAGAGTTAAAGCACACACCTCCATCCCCAGTCCTAATACAATAGTTTATTTGATCTGCAGAAATCATGATATATTATGCTTGTCTTGAGATCATTCCTAAGATTCAATAAACTAATTCATGCTTAGTTATTTACTACAGAAATGTAGTGACCCAATAAGCATTATTATTTTTCTTATATTTGTTACCTTAGCCTCAGAAAATTTATATAGGCACTCAAAATCACAAAACAGTCAAATCACCCATAATACTTGTTCAAGACCAGTAAAAATTATTCACATACAGCTATTTCGGCTCTCCTGCCCTAATGTTGAATGAATCAACAGCTTACATCCATGATTCCTGATGTTTGACAAATACATAATCAACCATGTGAAAATCTGACAAAGAGCATTTGAATTTTCCCTGTTTCTAGAAAGAATTGTTGTGCTAAGTGTAATTCTCTCCAGCTTGATTTCCTTCCCTAATTATGTATAATAGCTCTGTCAGTTTATGTTTGGGCATGTGTATTGCAACACAGCATTTCCACAATGCAGAGTGCTATTATATTGAAAGTTTATACATTTGCAAACCATACAGGCCAAATTTGGCAGATATCACTTGAACTGTCAGTTTGTATCTGTGCTTTGGCATCGATGCCAGCTGGTTTTAAAGGGGGAATTTTATGGGGAAATATCCCTCATTTTTCTTCTAAATTGAGATGTTTCACTAAATACTGATGCTCTTTTGTGCTTCTAAATCAAGTTTTAAAAAATATTTTTACTAATATGTAATAATTGTGAACTTCTTGGGTCATAGTTTGATATTTCGGCACATGAGCATAACATGTATTAATGAAACCATGTAATAAGCCTTTTTAAAATATACATTTTATTATGATTTTTATGTATATGAGTTTATTGCATGCATGTATGGAAGTGCATCCATGTCATGCAATATGCTTGGAGGTCAGTGGAGGGTGTCAAATCTCCTTGAACTAGAGTTTTGCATGGCTGTTCATTGTTATGTGGGTACTGAGAACTGAACCTAGGTCCACTGCAACAGCAGCCAGTACTCTTAATCAGTGAGCCATCTCTCCAGCCCCTCTTTCATATTTTAGACCCTTAATTATGTACACAGTCTTAAGTTCTGGTTATTCATAAAATATGTGGCAGTTTATTGTGAAGTATAGTTGCCTTGCTGTGGAACACAAAATCTTATTTCTCCTATGTTATTTTGATATTATTATCCAACCTGTATATTATCATCAGTGTATTTATGTGTGTATGTGAGTGTGGGTGTAGTGTATGCACATGTATGTGTACAGGTGTGTGTATGCTCATGCCTGGGCATAGAGCCCATTGAAGGGTAGTGGGGATTTTGCTCTGTCAATCTCTGCTTTGTTATTTTGAAAAAGTGTATCTCACTAAACCAGGAGTTAGACTGAAACCTGCAAGCCTAAACTATCCTCCTATCTCTGTCCCCCATAGCTCTGGGGTTACAGGCTTCTGTGTAGCCATGTTTTAAATTTCAGTAGTTCATGAAGGGCCTAGCTTGTGATGCTTAAAAGGGAAGTGGAGACTATCAGTGCTGTTTGTATGATATTTTTAGTTAGATTCTGTGAGTTCTGGTCAGCTTGGGTAAAGAATCAGCTGTGATTAAGTAGAGACTAGAACCTAAAGTGAAATCTTTGCTTTACTGGGACAACAGATGCTGGTTAGCTATGGCTGAAAAAAAAATCAGTGACAAGTAAAAGAGAGACCGACATCACTGTGGTAAAATACTCAGGGAAGTATTTTTTCAGGGTTAGCACAGATAAGTTATGGTCCAGAGGGGGCCCGAGCCTCCATATCATGCTAGAAGCTGGACTTGGTAATGTGTAAGAGTCTCCTGCATGGTTCTGGTATGGAAAGCATGAGGGGGTCACAGAAAGTGGTTGAGGCTTGCACCCTAAGAGGCCAGGAAAGGCCGTTGGTGAAAGTTCAACCTCAGTTGTAGTGTAGATCCAAGATCTGCAGGGCTCAAGGAGAGAATCTGAGGTTTTGCACCAGGAGAGTCCAGAAGAGCCATTGGTAAAGTTGCAGCTTCAGTTTCAGTGTACACCCCAGCTTTTTGGAGATTCCAGGACTGTTGGATGACCACCAAGGACAGCAGCAGGTGTGGCATAGAGCAGGCCCGGGCCTGCGAGATGAGCTATATGTGCCCTGGACAGCAGAGGCAGAGAAGTGCAGATGCCGAAACCCTCCGGAGCCCAGAAGATTGTGAGTGAATCTCAGATAATCCAGGCTTGAGCTATTTGCTGGACTTAGGTTCGCCCAATTCATAATACAGTACTTACTTTGGATTTTACAGGAGCCCACAGTTAAGAGACTTTTAAGAAAGACTGTGAACTTTTAAGTGTTTGGATTTTTTTAAGGACCATGGGGTTTTTAAGGTTGTACTGCCTCAGGTTATGATACTAATGTTAACATAATGTCTTGGGACAAAAAATGGAAAGGTTGTGGTTTAATAGTGATGTGTTTTGTGTGTCAAGTTGACAAGGGGTCGATTGTGCTGGATAGCTTTGGTGTCAACCTGACACACCTGGGTGGAGGGAGCCTCACCTGGATTGAGGGAACCTCAGTTGGGGAATTTCCTCCATTGGACTGGCCTGTTGCTATGTCTGAGAGGTATTTTCTTGATTGTTGAATGCTGCAGGAGGGCCCAGCCAACTCTGGGCAGTGCCATCCCTGGCAGGTTGTCTATCCTATAAGAAAGCAGGGAACCAAGTCAGCAGGAAGCTTTCCTCCATGGCCTGGGCTTTAGCTCCTGTTTCCGGGTTCCTATTCTGAGTTCGTATCTTGGACTCCATGATGAATTATGACCTGAGAGATGCAAAGAAAACAATCCCCTTCCTCCCTAATTTGGTATTGATCAGAGTGGTTTGTCTCAGCAATGAAGAAGCAAGCTAGGACAGTGATTATATGTGCTCTCTTCTCCAGAGTGTTTTGTATCATAATCATCTTTGCTTACTGTTGTAGACTGTGGACATTCTTGCAAGTCTTTTTGTTATTCAAAATTCAACTCTTTGCTGCATGAAGAACGCATCTGTGTTTATACTGTAAATGACATTTTGACACTTTTTCCTGAAATCATAAAATTTGTGCAGTGTTCAACTGATGATTATGTTGCAGTATTCTACCTCACAGTTCTCAAGCTGTTACCATGATTGTTTGGAATATTTTGCTTTAGAATACATTCTAATGTGAGGAGCCTTTTCTTTACTATTTCTCCCTGTTTTTAATGCTATATTTTTTTGTTGATTAATTCTTTTACAGTTTCATTGTATATGATGTTTACTGATTACTTCACCACCACACCTTTATTTAAGTCTCCATCTTTTCTGTATTAACCCTTTTTGCCCCAGCTCACCACTTACAGTTCGTTTCCTAGATTTATGAGTATTGGTTTTGTTTTGTGGTCAATTCAGTTTCGCCAGGATTATCTCTGTGGTCACTGAAATACAAGTGCCCATTGGAGCCTTGGTAAATAACCAAAGGATATACAACTGAATCAAATTAATGCCCCTCTCCCTGGATCTATCAGTAGCAAATAGTCCATCAGTAAGGGTGGAGCCCCTGAGCCCCTCCTCCATTCATACTAGGCTGGTGAGGGCCCATTCTTTTGCAGTCCAGTGCAGACACCTCCACCCCTTCTGAATTTTTTGTTTATTTTTGGTTTTTACTGGATTGTGGTGTCTTGTATGGCATTTCATAGCCATTCTCATTGAATTCTGGCTCTTATATTTTTCTACTGTCTCTTCTGAAATGTTCGCTGAGTCTGAGAGAAGAATGGTGTGACTGTCTTGCTTATGGCTGAATGCTGATTTTCAGTACCTTATTGAGACATGAGTGTGCTCACCACTGTTCACTGGAAGGAGTTTCTTTGTTAAGCCTGGGTAACATTTATCTGTAGGCATAAACAAATACATTAAAGATAGCTTGATGATCTGTCACTCATCAAACAACACTATTCAGTCCACCCTAGGGCCTGCAGTCTCCCTTGGCATGGATTTTTGACCAAGTTACAGTTGTAGTTGTACTAATTTTCACTTGTGGAGCTGGTCTTAAGTCCAGTCAGAGAGACATTAGTAATAGTAGTGCAACTACTGCACAAGGTGGGCAGGCACATCAAGTCTGGCAGGCTTTTCTTCTAGTTTGTAAGGTTTACAGTTAAATAATATTGTTGATGTATTCTCTTTCCAGGCAGCCTGGAAGATACCATAGTATCTTCTGGGACTATGTAAACTGGCCAGCCTGGAGGAATCTTCCAGCTTAGTATCAGCTTAATTTCTCTAAACTCTGAAACAAAGGCATGCAAAGGCATGTCATATCTTCAGCAATAGGGTCTTATCATCTAATTCTAGTAAGCAACCAAGAAGAGTGGCAAGAACCTATATTATTTTGGCAGCCACCAAGGCTTCCTTGACAATCAGCTCAGCCACCCTTGAAATTGCAGTTTTGTTTAATTAAGTCTTCTAGGATCAGGTTTATCCACCTACAAAGCTTGAGCTTACATTGGACTTGTTCATGCTGTCATTATTACTGTGGGTCCATATGAATAACTGCCCAGTTGTACAAAAGATTCTGTTTCCTTATGGTCATACAACATCTTCGTGCTCTTTGAATCTTTCTGCTCCTTTTCCTCAATGATCTCTGAACATTGCTCAGAAGTTTGATATAGATGTCCTATTCAGGGATAAGCAGTCTGCAGTATCATATTCTCTACATAATTCCCAAGTGTGGGTCTCTATGTTAATCACCATATGCTGCATGGGGAAGCCTCTCTGGTGAGAGCTGAGAAATGCATTAATGCATATACCAATAAGTCATTAATAATGTTAATAATATATTTTTTAGCAGAATAAGAAAAGTAGGCTGTCCTCTAAGGCCTGTATCTTCTTTAGCCACAGATCTCAAAGCTGAGTATCAGTGTTTTGTGAGTTAGACTTTAAAATCCAATTCAAAATTAGTTTATTACTCTCATAACATTCATACCACTATTTCAACAGTGGGCATTTCATGCCAGGCCAGTTGTTGTTGAAGCTTTCAGGATTCACAGGTGGGCAAGGTTGATGATTACTTTTCTCTTCTGATCACATTCATAGCACTTTCCAACACTATGAAAACTAGCCAGTGGAGATGAAGCTTTGAAATCAGTAACGGTTTGATTTCTCCTTGCTTGTTCTACAGCTCACATATGTAGTGTCTTTAGCAATAGAGTGTTACTGACAAGTTTGTTGGGGAACCAAGAACAGGGGCAATAGTTAGTATTTTTTGATGATCCATGGGAACCATGGTCAATATCTTCAAAAGATAGTCTATTCCTTGCATTAGTCTTTTCTTTGCTGGTTTATGGTGCCTAGAAGGGGTAATGTTCTCCTGTTATAAGATAACTCCTTTCCTCTACACCCTACTGCAGAGATACATGTTCACTGAAACTCTCTTCGCAGCAGCAAGTAAATATAAAAAACTTAGTTATCTATCAAGTGATGAATGGATCATGAAAGTATGGTACGGTACATTTACAAAATGGAGTATTTTCAGATGTTAATTTCATTTTTCTTTCCAAGGAAAAGGAGAGAACTGAAAACTAAAATCAGTCATCCTGTGGGAGGGGGATGTAACCGAGATCCAGAAGAACAAACTTCTCTCTCATAAATTTTCTCTAATATGAATGTTTCAATTAGAAAATCCATATAGTTCAGGAAACTAGTAAATGACCATGGCAGGTGGGAGACTTCATGGGAGAAGGGATAGAATGATATAAAGGGGAAAGAGAAATAATGTAGTAGGAATGGATAAAGGGAGTGAGAAATGGAGGGCAAGTCAGGGGAGTACGGAGAGAGGTATCTCACACTAAAGGCATTCAGAAAATGTCATATGGAAAAGTATCAGTATTGAAACTTCTTAAAGCATACACATATACAGTATAAAAATATTATTTTAAAAATGTAACTAATACAATTCAAGTTTTCTAGTATCCACTTTGGACTTGTGATTACCTCTTGGTGGTTAAGTGAATATACTGTAAATAGGAAACTAACATTTTTGAATGAATATGCTTCATTAATTTTATAATTTACTCTAGATTTGCATTTTCATCTACATGTTTTATCTTTTAATTTATTTTATTCAATTTTTGTGTCTTTTATAAAATACATCTTGATCATGTGTATAACCCTTTCCCATATCTGCACCCCCATATTCTTTTTACTGGATTTCTGGCATTCTATGATATATACTTAGGGCTATTAAGCCAAGTTTGCATCCCCAAATATCCCTTGGTGTGAGTCCATCCTCTGGAGCCTGGTCAGTCTTTCTAGAATCACTCATTTAAAGAAAGCCATCTTTCCCTTTCCTAGTAGTCATCAGTTGCCAATAGTTTCTCACCTAAGATCGGGGCATTATACCCATTTCCCCCATTCTGTCCTGGGTTTCTGTCCAGCTTAAACATGCCTGATTCTTGTGCATGCAATCACCATTGCTGTAACTTTCCAGCAACCTAGAAAACTTGTTTCCTTGTGGTCTTCTACCACACCTGGCTCTGACAGTCTTTGTGCCCCCTCTTTCTCAATAGTATCTGAGCTCTTGGTGACATAGGTTTGATATAGGTGTCCTACGCAAGGACTACTGTCTACTGTCTCTTATTCTCTGCACTTTGGCCAATTGTGACTCAGTGTTAATCAACACCTGTTGCATGAGAAAGTTTCATTGGTGAGAGTTGAGCGATTAATTAATATTATTTTTAATTATTTAATTTTTTTATTTTCATACAATATATCTTGAGGATTTTTAGATCCATCCCTTCCTCATCTACACCTTCCCCCTTTCTATCCACCCAATTTAGTATACTCTACTGTGTACACAATATGGCCTATGGAGTCTGATTTGTGTCCCATCTGTCTCTCAACATGAGTCTACTTACTGGGACCTGATTAACCTACTGTAAATCCCATCCACATAAGAGACTGTCCTACTCTGAGTAATCATCAGTTGCCAAAAGTTCCTTCAGTTGAATTAGGCTTTCTTAGTCACATCCCTGTGTCTGTGCTGGAATTTCATCTGATTTGAGTTTTCATGGGACTTATGCATGCTGTCACCATTGCTATGAATTCCTATATGTAACTTACCAGCTGTCTGGAGAACTATTTCCTTGTAGTTGGCCACCACCTCTGCTTCTTACAATCTTTATGACCCTCTTTCTCAATGATCTCTAAGCCTTGGGAGGCAAAAGGTTGAAAAAGATGTGCTATTCTTAGATGAACACCCCTCAGCCTCTTGTTCACTGTACATTGGCCAGTTATTGGTTTCTCTGTTATCACCATCTACTGCATAAGGAAACCTCCCTCATGAGAGTGTAAAGATCCATTCATGTTTCAGTTGAATTAGTTGAACATAACCCCTGTGTGGCTGTGTTCTCAGAGCCTTCAGTGTAGAGGATGCATTTTAGATGTTTCAGCTAGGGTTGGATATCTTACAGGCACTTATTCTCTGCATTTGACCAGTTGCAGAACTCTGTAGTAATCTTCATCTTTTGCAAAAAGATTTTTGATTAATAGTAAGAGCTGCACATGTCTATAAAATTAAGGCTACAAAGTAAGAAATTACATTGATCTACGGATATAACACTGCCCCTCGAGGATCAATGACCTCTCCAGCCATGTGTATTTGGTTGTGTTTAAATTACCACACAAGTTTCCTCCCATTGAGAAGGCCTTATGTTCAGTTAGCTGCTGAGTGTTCCAAGATAAGAGTGCCAGTACTGCACCAATAGAGATGATGTGCTGTGCTGGATATTATTGTGTTTATTAAGCTTTACATATAGGTTAGACCATTGATTCATTGATTGGTTTTTCTCTCTTGGCAGCTTGCACACTATATTTTGATACTATGAGAACGAGCCTTCAAGGAGGAGGCTTCCAGGTCAGTTCCATCTGGATTTAGGCAAGTCCTGTGTCTGAAGTATATTTTTTCTTCAGCAATAGGGTTTTACCTTCAAGTTCTAGGAGGCATTCAAAGGCTGTAGCAGTAACCTATGTTACACATTTAAATGTTTTTCAGTGGAGCTACATGATAATCCTTTGAGTATTAGCAAAAACAGTCTCAGGAAGATTAAATTGTGTAATTTATATAAAAGTCTAGCTGTAATTACTGTGTGTGGTTTTATTATCCCATTTTGTGGATGTGTTCATTTGAATCTTTCAAACCATAGATGATTACCCTTAGCAGGCATACCAATTCAGTATTGCAAGATTATTTTTGTTAGTAAATCAAAGAATTATTTTTCTTGAGTTTGTATGGATGTTTTGTGTATGCCTGTGTGTAACCACACATGTATAGACTAGTACACTTATATGTGTGTTGTGTGTATGTGGAGATGCAGCGTTTACTCAGGTTTATTTCTTGATCTCACATGATTTCATTTATCGAGTTAGGGTCTTTCTATGAACCTGAAGCTTTCCAGGTCCCACTACTTTTTTGAGCTAATTTGCCTTAGGAATTTTCTTATAACTCCTGAGTCCTGAGAATATAAGTGGCCACCATGTGTGTTTGGCTTTTACATAGGTGTTGAAGATCCAAACTCTAACTGTAGTCCTTATAGGACAAGGGGTTTATCTACCTAGCAATCTTCATAGTCCCTATGTTTCTTTGTTAATTTTTATTTATTCATGAATGTAATACTCAAATATATATTATATAAGTACATATTACATATTTTATAATAACTAGTAAAATAAGGAAGATAAATATAACTAAATTGTTAGTCTTTCTTACCCTTTCTATTTTTGTCCCCCTACCTTGGAAGAATCAAAAATATAGTACTGGATATCTTTTCACTAGTTCATTTTTTTTTCTTTTTCAGCATACAAATACATAAAAACCTTATACACACTTATGTAACATAGTCATTATAATTGGTGTGAAATTCTCCACTGTAAATATGTTGTTCAAAAACTGTCTCATACCAAAATATTTAAAAACATTCCCATAACCTAGTGATCATCAACTGTGGGAGATGTTCTGGCCCTTATCCTCACATTTGACAGCATCTGGAGACATTTTTGGCTACCTTAATTGTCACAGGAATGCCACTGATATTTAATGGCTTGAATCTAGGGATGTTGCTTAATATCTTGCACAATGAACAGGATACCCACATTTTGGTACATCAAAGAATTTTCCTGACTGAAATTTTCTTTTTTTATTTTTTTACAATATTCCATAAGAGTGGTGTCATGTGCACCTCTGGTTAGCACAGTCATTTGGGATTAGATAACCACTCAGGGAGCCAGTCCATGGAAAAAAACTGATTTGAAAGGGTTTATTTTGAGCTTACTGTTTAAGGTACAGTCAATCATGGGTGGAAGGCAAGGCAGTAAGAGTGCTGAACCAGTGGGTCACATTGCAACTACAATCAGGAATCAGAGATGGATGCATGCTGTCTAGTATTCAGCTAAGTTTCTTCATTTTTATATAATCCAGGATCTTCTATCCAGGGAATTGTACCCATACTGGGCAAGTCTTCTCATCTTTATTTAATGGTCAAGCTATAATACCTCACAGGAATGCCCAGAACCAGCCATAGAAAGTGGTAAACTGCTATTCACTCCATTGTGTTCCTGATGAAACAAATTAGCATTTTCTAATTTTCTAATTTTTGTCATTAAAAATAATGCAGCAATAAGCAGTCCCATTTTTATACCTTCATATTAAGATCATCTTCTCTGACTTGGCTAGATTTCCCTAACGTGAGATTTGTTGGGTCAATTGATAAGAATCAAATGGATGTTTTGTGTGATTATTTTCAAGAGTTTTTTGAGTAACTCACACTCTGATATGAATAAATAAGGTGCATTTGCCCCCAGTGTTCTCTGTAGCACCTCTATTTTATCAAATTTTTAAATTCTTCCCAGTTACTTGGGCAAAAATGATGTCTCACATTAATGTTCATTTCTCTAAGTCTCATTGAGCAGTATTTTATATATTCACTACCAACTTCTTTATTTTCCATCCATGTCTACTGATATCATTTGTACATACTTCCCAATTCTCTTTCTAAATCAATTTGTTCAATTGTTTTATATGGTGATTATTGCATTTTTGTCTATAACAGTATACTTCATATTTTTTTTCATTGATTCTTTGTTCTTTTGATATATTTCTATTTAATTCATTTTAATTTCTGAGTTTATGTTATATCATCTTTAAATTTACTGCTTCTTATATTTTCCCCTTCCTTTAGGGAAATATCTCCCAATCCAGATTTATACAAATATTGTTCTAAACTGTAGTCATTGTCATACTTAAATCTTTACTCTCTGTGGAATGCATTTTAGTTGTTGGAAAATAAGAGCCTACATTAATTTTCTACTTGATTAGAATTATGTCTGCACCAATGAATAAATAAATCATCTTTTCTTCATTGAAGTAAAAAAATGTATTCCTGTGTATTCTAGAGCCATTTTATGGGTTTCTATCTTTGATTTAGTCATTTATTTGTCAGTTCTGTGTCAGTACTATAAAATAATAATTTCACCATATTTTTTATAGCTGATTAGGCATCTGTTTCTTTGCTATTCATTTTTTGACAAAGTTCTTAGTTATTCTTAAACAATTATTCTTTTCTGTAAGCATTAAAACTTTTATCCAATTCCAGAAATAAATCTGTATCTGTCAGGATCTTGACAGATAACAAATAACACATTCACTTTGATAATTAGGGAGACTTCACTAAAGGGACAGGTGTAGATGAGATAAGGGATATGGAAAAGAAATGGTGAATCACCCTTGGGCTAGCATTAGAAAGAAGTCAGGACCACTTCTAAGTTTAAAGTTTTATGTGAAACCAGAAATTACTTTAATCCTGAGAGACGGTTATGAATACATCTCTTTTGAAAAAGGTCACAGGCTGCCCATGACAACTTGATGTGATGAAGTCAGGGAGATAAATACCAGAATGCATTCAACACCCGGAATTCCTGCTTTGGCCATACTGAATTAGGAAGCAGAAAACCAGCGAGGGAGGGTACATGCATGTAGCACATTTCAGTCAACATCTTGAGACACAAACAAGAATGGAGAAGTTAGAGAGCACATCTAGAGGACATGATGGAACATACCTCATCGAGAGCCTTCTGAAATTATGACCCATAATCATATGCATTTATTTAGTGCATTAATTTTGTGAAGACTGAGATTCTGTGTGTTTAAAGACTCTCAAGAGGAATGGAACTTGAAAAAATATCTGAAATATACAAAACTTAGTGAACCAAAAAAATGGAGGTGAGTGCATGAATCAGTAAAACATTTTATTATCTTTATAAAATCACATTTCCCCCAGATGCTTAAGCTGCTGGCTTCTATTAATGCACAATAATATTAGCCATCAATAACCCCTGAATAAATATCATTGGAAATATTCTTCTAGCTCATGCACACCTATTTCGTGCTATATTTCAACAGCTGTGCTGGTTACTAAGCTGAAATTGTTAATGAACCCAGTATGTTTCCATCTACCTAAGAATTTCAGCATGCTGGGTATAGAAAGATTTTTAAATGACAAAATCATATTTCCAACTAATAAGCTATAAGTTATGTTAAAGAGAAGAAAACTATATTAGCAAATAATGTATGTGGAATCTCAATTTATGCATGGGAGCTAATATTGAATCTGCAAATAGACAGTATTCTATATATTTTTTTTTCTCTCTCTCTCTCTCTTTCTCTTTCTTTCTCTCTCTCTCTCTCTCTCTCTCTCTATATATATATATATATATATATATATATATATATATATATATGAATATATATGAAAGCTGTAAGAAAGGAAAATAGATAGAAGTACCTGACCTAGACCCTGGGCAAATTATCCTCTGTGATGTTGAATTTTCTTAGTGTGAAATGAAGTTAGAAACAAATAGTCTTACTGGAGATAGGAAGAATTAAACAAGATAATATATGCAATGCATTATTAACACAAATTTTGTACAGAAAAATCACTAAATAAATTTTACCCTTTTTTATTGGAAAATTGTATTCCACTCCAAAAAGATGTTACCTGGCTTCCATGCTGTTTTGCTAGTACCTCATTTCATCTCTCTGTCTCTTACTGCAAAGCTACTATAGATTTAGGTTTTTTGTCTTTGCATTTTCAGTATCTTAGTAAAATTATCACAATGAATACTAAAAGCCTATTGTGTACGAATATCACATAGTTTTACAGATTTATTCCTTAAGGTACATTTGTATGGTAGATATAAATAATCTTATTTCAAAAATGTGAGAGCCAAGGCTGAGAGAAGTGAATGGCGTGTACCTAAAGCTACAATTTGAGTAACTGACTGAACCATAATTTCAAAAAATATTATATGGCTACCTTCTTCAGAAAGTCTGCATTACATTTCAACTGTACTTATGACATTTGGTCCTGTTTCTTCCCCTCCCCTTCCAGGGTACCTATGCTACCAGTGTCATCTTATATATGTCTTCTCTTTTAAGACTTAGGGCTTGGTACCATTTTCTTGTCATCTACCATGTCTTCACAGTTGGTTCTCTATATAAGGGAGATATAGTGTTAAGTTGACTTGACTAAACTCCTTCTGTCTTATCTCAGTTTAAGAATCCCACTACTTGGGCTGGAGAGATGGTTGACGATGCTGATTGCTCTTTCAGAGGCTCCTGGTTTGGTTCCTGGCACGGTTCCTGGCACCCACATGGTGGCTAACAACTGTCTATAACCTCAGTTCCAGTGATCCATCTTCCTCTTCTGGCGACTTTCAGCATTGTATGCACATGGTGCACTTATATACATGCAGGCAAAACACTCATACACATAAACTGTAGATAAATTAATTAATTAATCAATTAAAAGGAATTCACCTGCCTTTTCAATTATTGGAGTATATTTTCATGACATTTATCCCATTCCAGTGCACAGGAACAAGACAAGGTCGACTCCAACATAGCGTAGCACTTACATGAACAAACGTGAACAACAAAATTTACAGATCCAGCAATGTTTCAGTTTATTTATGAAGTGTTTAAAAATAAGAGCAAAGGACCAGAGTTTAAGCAAATTAATGTTGTATCGATGTAAATAGAAAAGGGACATGGTCAGATTTTCCAGACTTGAAATTAAATAAGAGAGAATTTCAAATACAGAAACACATACTCATTCATTCAACTGTCTGGTAATTTTGTGAATAGGGGAATCCATGTGATATTTTGTATCCCATCTTTTTCAAGCATCCCAGTTGCTTACAAATGTTCTCCCCAAAGTTAAAGATGAAGAAGAGACTTTTCAGACAGATTACACAGAATGCCAAAAGTGAAATCTTCAGTCTGAATTCAAGTCTCATTTTTGAAAAAAGCAATAGCTTCTTTGTAAAGAACCATTCTAATTATGTCCACTAATTTCCACACAGCTCATAATGAGAACAAATGATTCACAACTAACAGAACTATGAGTAAATGAAAATCATGGGTTATAGTAGAGGGTATTATTCGGTGAAATGATTGCAGTTTCTTTAGAATGGAATTTAGTAAAATATTCTGCAAAAATTCAATATATAAAAAAGACAGAGCTACTTCCAAGGGCTAGGGAATAAAGTGTCTACAAAACTGATGAAGCGGCCAGAGAATATGGGTTTGGAAGCTATTCATTTAAGTAACTTCAAAATGTGATAATAATGAGACATATTTGTAATTGAAATTAAATAAAGAAACAAAATATGGTAAATAATAAAAAGCAATAAATCCATGAAAAAAGCTTTTCCTGAAAGAATAAAGTAACTTTTCTGTTTTATTTTTCTCCCCAGTAATAGCGTTTTTAATTAAAAGTATTAATGTATATTTTATTTGAGATGTTATGCATTTCATACAATAAATCTTAATTATATTTAAACCCCCTCAACCGTCCACACTCCCATAACTCCTCCACTTGTATTTCATGTATCTGAAGTTCTGTTTTCATTTGCCCAGTTTGGAGCACCTCTCCAGTCATTTAACTAACTTAACAAACCCTCATCTCCAGTGGCAATTGAGCAAATTTTACTTCATGGCCAACTGCCCTATGCTAAGGTAAAAAATAAACATAGCTGTAATATTCATTCCCATATACTAAAGTTTAAAGTTTAGCTAGAATTCTGCAACTTGAAGCAAACAATGACTGACCTTGTGCAAAAAATGGTGGTTTCTTGTGGGAGACTTGAGAATAGAAGGCTCCTCTACTGGGCAGCTGGTTAAATATCCAAAACCTTGCAATCCCACTTGTTCGTCCACTGTATTCACAAAACATTTATACAAAAGCCATTAAGGCTGCAGTTCTACAGCTGGATGTTCTTTAATGGCAAGAAAAGCCATTTGAATGTTAATGTAGACAGGAATCATTTAGGCTGAATAAAAGATAGTCACATTTTGTCTATCAAACTGCAGGTTAAAAAAAGATACAAACAGCCAAATAATGCATTCCTAGTAGTTACTTGTATTCTAGTAGATGGCTTAATTTACATGAATTCATTTGCATTTACATTATGGGTATTTATTATGTTGAGGTCAGCTGTATGGATATCACTATACCGTAATGTAACAAAGTCTCAGTAACTAAATTTTCTGGATATAATTAGTGCTCAACAAGAAATCACTACTTATGTTTGTTTATAGCATATGAAGCTCGTTAAAGAACTGTGCTCTATTTTTTAATTTTCACTATATAAAAAGTTTTAAATAAGTGATTTCTTGGTAGAATAGGCACTTTTGCTAGAGATCTGGAAAACTCATATATTTTCTTAACCATGAAACTACTTAGAGAGTACGGAGACCCCACTCAGATATCAGTTCTTTAAGCAACACTTGCATCTAAATGGACACATTCATTTATATCTACCTATTTTCAGACATAAACACACCTGGTAACCAGTTTTAGTTGAAGTTAGTAAAAAGGACAGTTTATAGTTTAATCTATAAATTTGTTTAAAGAAATAATATTTTAAATAAGTAGGTACTTACTGTAAGTACATACATACAGGCTCACACATAAGTGTATATGACCTGCTGCCAGGAGATTGACTTTTTGCTAAATTAAGCAATCAAGTCATCTGATAATCAATACATCGTCTTATGAAAACAAGTTAAAAACTAGAAATTAGAATTTTTGGTATGAAAAGACTTATATATATAAAGATTGGGATTGTTTGCTATTGTGTACTACTGATTACATATATGAGTATGTATATAACTACATAACTATATATTTATAGAGTTAACTGTGCTCACATACAGAAAATTTATTGCATCAACATCATATAGCACAATTATTTGTTTTGCAGGGAATTTACATGCATTTATATGCCTAAGTATACATACATGTACATATGTATATTTCTCTAAATCATGGTTAACAAATACAAATAACTGTACTCAGTAAATGCAGCTAATTTGTCAAGACAATCTTGTTAACTTTTAGTACTAACTAAGGTGACATGAGTTGATGTTCACAATGTGAAAATTTATTTCTGCTTTATTTGATCCTGGTTTATTAAATTTTCTCCTTCGTCCACAAGTAAGGACTCTTATAAATAGCATATCTGCCTGAAATTCTGGAGAATTAATCTGTAGAATTAGCCAACTTGAAAATGCAGCTTTCTTGTGATTTCTATAATGTGATGGAATGAGATGTTTTGTTTTCCTCAGTGGACAGACTGAGGAAAGCTTAGGATGAATTGATAGAGATGTAGCATCGAGCCAAGAGCTTAGAAAACTTTAAGTATAAAAGGAAAGGACAGTAGAAGAAGATTAAATAAAAAAACATCCCTTTTGGATAGGGGAGAAGTTCACAACTCCCCCACACACCTTGCTAGCTGAGGAGCTGTTGGCAACTGGTGGCTCCTAGGAGGGTGAATGTCAGTTTTCTTAGAATGCGGCCCCTGATACCATAGGATGACCCTGCATTCATGCACATAATGGCAGCACTAAGTAGACTAGTTGGTTTTAAAAAAGACTACATGAACTTTGGAGGAAACACATTATATTCACATATGAAATTCTAGTATAATATTTTTTTAAAATTTACTCCAGTTGTGTCTATCAAGCACATGGTCAAAAGACAAACCCTCAGAAAGGCTGATTCACCTTAATCCACGCTAGAGATTTTTGAGGAATAATTATTCCTTTTATAAGATAGGCTACATTTCCTTCCCAGAAACCCCACCTATGGTGCGGTTCCATGTGGAGTCTCAGCCATGTCGCTGTACTGAGCCTGCCTGCATTTCTAAGTCGATAAAGCATGACTTACTTCTGTGTGTCTTTTTCTTTTCGATACTGACTGTAGCCTGGGATTCCTTTCTTTGAAACACTGGGCTTCCTCACTCTTTTTCTCTGATGCTAACTCCCTGTACCCCTCCTCTCTTCTGACATGGAACAGATTCTCTTTTCCTCTTTTCCATTTTCCTCCTCCTCTGAGCAGTTACTGAGATGTCCAGCTTTCCTGCCATGGAGTTTTTCTTTTTAGTTATAATAAACTTATCCTTGAGCTAAAAAAGAGTCCACAGAACACACACACACACACACGCACGCACGCACGCACGCACGCCCCAAAGAATGACCTAAAATACCAGATGCATTTAACTCTGGATGAACATTTTTCCTTAGCAAGTAGGGGTGTGGGATAAATTCAAATACTGACATAACTGAACACTGACTTCCTAAATTAAAATGGATAAGGGAAAGGTGTCTCTATATTGACATTCTTTATATTCACATTATAGCCAAAGAGCCTATCCAAAAATTACCTAACTATACAAAGAACTCAAAATATTTTGCAGTTACTGGGTAAACTCTCCAAGGATTTCCTTCTGAATGACCATGTTGAGTGGTCAGGAACAGAGTCCTTATGAGCTGCTTTCTAAAAATCCCTAAAGCCTTATGATACTGAAGTTAAAAAATCCCTGTTCTGAATTATTTCAGTATGAAAACATCACAAGTATTTGAGCTAGAGAAATACTTCAAAACATAATTTTCAAGAACGTATGGGCAGAAAAAGTTATATAAAACTAAAATATAGAATTTACTAAAAGGTTTTTGAAAAACATAAATCGAATGTAATTGGCCATCCTTTGGAATTTTCAGTTCTAATAAATTAAATGTATTGTCACAAAAGTTTTCATGTAGTCAAGAAAGTATCAAATCAATTGTCCTATGAAAAACTTTTACTAACTTTATGTCTTACAATATCAACTAATTTGGGGATGACTCTATTATATGAATGAACTAATAATCTGCATCCTTGTATAATTTCTAATTGTTTAAACTTTATTACTCCAAGTTAAAAATTAAGCAGTAATTTGTCAATACTCATTAGACAAAATTTCTTTCACAAATTATAATTATGGTTTTAAAAAAATTGAAACATTCATACATTAATTATCTCATTAAATGATATCACCCTATAATGAAGGTAATATCATTTGACCACACATGGAGTCAGTGAAGATGTGCTTTTGAAATTCATGGATTCTTGGAAAGGAGGAGGTTCATATAGCCCTACACGTTATGATGTAAAGCACCATGGAGATTTCCCTGCTTGACTTTCAGTGATCTTGTTCTCTTCTATTCATTTTTCCACCTCCTCCATTTTCTCCTTCAACTTTTGTTCACTTCTTTTTTCTCTTTACTTCAGTTTCCCCGTATTTCTCTCTTCCTAGCCCAAGTACACAGCTTAAGTTAAACCTGTATATGGCGTTGTTCTCATTAATGGATACCAAATCTGAGAAGGAGTAATAAATACCTTCACCTTATAGTGTTTGTCTCACAGATTCCATGAAGCTTACAAAGGTATGAATAAGTTTGTCCAGAAAAACTCTTTTCCAACATCCTGCATAAAAGGAGAGGGAGGATGGGAGAGAGAGAGAACTAGAAATTAATTTACTGATTTATGCACACTCATTGAAATGAGGGAATTCTTTGCAGAAAAAAGGTTAGCCTGTTGTTGAATGTAGTAGTGTTACGTTTTCCCTTGCTTTGTTCCTAGCCCAAGTAAGGCCCTCTGAGAGAACTTCTTAGAGCACTTGATGTACATGATTTCTTTACTGAACACTTGGTGACTTATAAAAAGCATTGACTCTGTCCATACTCATCCTAGAGTGGAAAATGAAGGCAGAGTTGCCAAGCGTAGTATGAATATATGGGTTGTGGAAAAAATAAACTTAACAATTC
This sequence comes from Eospalax fontanierii, assembly GCA_035773235.1. Lineage (NCBI taxonomy): Eukaryota > Metazoa > Chordata > Mammalia > Rodentia > Spalacidae > Eospalax > Eospalax fontanierii. The sequence continues at coordinate 128,982,253 of CM069525.1, read as the reverse complement.
TGTTTGCTTCTCAACTGAAGAGTAACAAAATTCACTCAACATTCTCAATAGTAGCAGGATAGGAAAACAGCACTTCCTTGGACAACCTGAGTGTTTACTTCTTTGCCTGTTGAGGGTTTGAAGGTTTCTCCTCAAGTTTGTAGAATGTCTTTTCACTTTAGCCAGTGTGCTCCAAAGATAATGATTCATCATGTAGGGCTGAAATGACTACTAGACATTTTCTGAAGAGCCCAGTCATATATTCTTAAAGGACTTAGCACTTGATTATTTATAACTGGGAGAAATCTATAATTCCCACAGTTAATAAACATTGTTCTCCCCTTTCTTCTCAGTCACATTTCCCACCCTGACTGTAAGGGAAAGCAAAAAAAGTTTAGAGGAAAAAACAAAAACATAGGTCATTTCCTCTACTTCAGGCCCTTAAGCCACAGCTAAGACTTGAACTCAGTGATAGGCATGAGGAAAAGAAAGTCTTAACTTTTCTCAGGGATATGTAAACAAATTCTGTTCATTCCAGATGTAAGCTAAAGGAATGGTGGTACCTTGTGTGTCTCTTATGTCACTTTGCCCCTTCATAGGCCCTTGTGTAACACTTACATATTGCCCTTTGCTACTAGTGATCTTTCATGAATGAATGTTAATGGACAAAATTATTTGAGGGTCTCACATGGGTGATCATAGCTGCTCTGATTTTAAGATGAAAGAATAGTCCTAATGTACCCAGAGGAAAGTACTTTATGAAAGAAAAGAAAGAAACGTTTTTTTTAATTTTTAAAAATATTTTCCTCTATTTTATTTTACATGTATGAATGTATTGCCTTTATATATATGCATTCACCCGTGTATTACAGTGCCCACAGAGGTCAGAAGAGGGTGTAAGATTCCCTGGAACTGGAGTTACAGATGGTTGTTAGCCACCATGTAGGCACTGGTAACTGAACTTGGGTCCTCTGTAAGAACAACAAGTGCTTTAAAGCATTGTGCCATTTCTTCAGACCTAGGGAAAACTCTTTATATTAAGTCAACATCAAAAATTTCATTTGGGGTGTTTGAATGCAGGGTCTCATGCATGCTAAATAGTTGCTCTACCACTCTACTATACCCCAGCCTTACTATTACCATTTTGATTTTCACTAACCTGTGCTTCAAATTCCTTAAAATGAGTTGTAAATTTTCCCATGTAAGTGTGTAGCTGAAGCTGTGTGTAATTTGCCTTTGCAGTGAATCATGGAAATCCATCAGAACAAGGTAGATAAAACTACTTATAGAAAAAATAGAGTAATTTCCTATTTCTTCCTCATCAATTTTGACCCATTCAATTAACTGGTTGCCTTTATTGGAATAAGGTTTGTAAATCTGTCTTAGTTTCTCTTCCAGTGCTATAGCAAAATATCTTAGGTTTGATAATTTGTAACAAAAAGTTTATTTAGTTCTCAGTTCTGGTAACTAAAAGTGCAAGATTGTGAAGCCCCATCTGATTGAACTTTCCCCATGGCCTTGTGGCTCTGTCATAACATGGTAAATGATACTACATAGCAGAAGTGAGCACAAGAGAAAAAAACATCACATGGTGACATAGGGAGCATGAGACTGTGGTTGAAGTTGGTATCCTTATGAATTGATCATTTTCCAGAAGGCCCTACCTCAGTGCTATTGCATAAAAGATGACGCTTTCAGCATATGGAACTTTGAGTCACACTTATTCTGTATCCAAATCACTGACCAAAAAAGTACACCTTGGGGCCAAAAAGGTTGGAAAGAGAAATTGACTATAGTCATCTATTTTATTAATGGGACCATAAATTTTTTGTATGAAGTCTGAATAGTAAGTTTCAATATTTCAGATACTCTTGAAGAAATTGTTTTCCTGGTTTTAAGAGAAAAGATCATCAAAACTTGAGGTTTAAGATATTTTTGTTATTAGATCTCAGAATTCTGGCTAAGACAAACAGTCTAACAACTGTGAGTTGATGAAGTGTCTGGGAAGTTTAGCCTTTGACATTTTTAATGCTGTCAAAGAGGGAGGGAGAGAGACGAGAGAGAGGGAGAGAGAGAGAGAGAGAGAGACTGCATATATGGCAGAATTTGCAATTTCTCTAGAGGCTTTCAGTTTGGTACTATAGTATGGATTGGTCATAGTGTTGGATCAGAGACTAATTAGTTTCAGACAAATTAGCCCAATTGGGGTTCTTTAATGTTTAGGAACTTTTTATATGTGTATTAATTAAAAAGCACCAAGTTTGATGAGGGAAGCCAATGCTTATCTGGAATTGATGTGGAAGTCAAGCCACGTTGACTCAGCAATAAAAGTGTGAGGGAAATACTATGCTTTACTTACTATATACACCTTACAGACATAGCAGTTGTTGCTAGATTAGGGCAGCTCAATCAGCAAGATTGGTGAATATTTGGCTCTTAGGGAAACACTCATGTGTGGCCAAAATTAACTCTGGTGCAATCTGTACTGCACCTTTAGCTATCATCCAAACAGGGCTTTAGAGAAATGAAAATAATAGCTGTGCACTTTCTATCAGCTGAGTATATTGCACAGCAGGAATATTTGTTTCAATCATTAATTAAACATTGTCAGCTCATTACCAGTCCCTAGCCAGATAAGTGTTAGAAGTTCCACATCTCGACAGAAAGGAACGTGAGAATTTTAAATGAATTACGGGAACTATTAAATAAAAGAAGGTAGCATAGGTGCCGATAACTACACCATTTATTTCCACTAGGTTTAATTTAGTGGAATAATTTTAAAGAAAACTTCAAAACTCAAAATCTTAGCCAATTACTGTGCAGATAAGATCTAGACAAGAATATACTGAGTATCCCTCAGACCTTCATATGACTTTGTCGCTAAGTATTAAATTAGTCATAGAAGGGAGACCCAATGCAGGGAGAGAGACATAAAGATCACCACTTTGATCAAATCAGTTTTTAATGTGAACTATGTAAATATAACTCCGTCCTGGCTGCTGAAAGGGAACACTTCTTTTCATTTCTGACACCAGGAATTAGGCTAATGGAAGGCTTCGAGTTTCTTCTCTCCTCTGATCTTATTACCGCCTCTTCAGCAGAAGCGAAATGGTCTATTATTCCTTCAAAAAGTTGGTCAGAAGACACTGAACTGGAAGGCCAAATCCTTTTCTTTTTTTTTCCCCTTGGAAGATAAATACTGCAACAGACTTTGTGTGGAAGTTTTACTTTCTTTTTCTGAGAAAAGAAACTAATTTCCTCCATGTGTGGTATTATTGTTTATGAGCAGGGAGTGTGTCCTAGGAGACTGAAGCAGTCCATCACTTCAAGAAATACAGGAGGAACTGGTGACCTTTAGTTATCATGACAATTTAAGATAATTCCATTATTTCTAATGCAATCTTGTAACACTGAAAATCATAAAATTCTTAATTCTTGGACAGGTTGTTAGCTGAAATCTTATTTAATACTTAAAGTAAAACAGAACCTTCGTTGACATCAAGGTTTTTATCTATCATTTTTCTCTGTAAAACCATCCTCTTAAAGTCAAGGTTTTTTTTTTAATTATTTTCCTAGGATTAATTTATAACTGTTAAAAACTCTTTCATTCGAGCAAGAACTAATGTCCACTCTCGCTGTAATGATAGAACAATGATCTGATTTCACAATGGATATTGATGACAGTTTATACTTTTTTGAGATCAACTTGGCATTGATTTCCACATGGAAAAAGAGTATGAATGACAGAATTCATACATATGTTCAGCACATAGTAAGTATACTGTTTCTCTTTTTGAATTGAATTTAAATGGTATGTAGAAGTTTTACACAAAAGAAAATATATAAACCAAAAGGCATGTCCTGTGAAATGATTACTTATAGGGGGAATATATTTCATTGCTTGTCATTATCTTATATGCCATCAGCACACATATGTATTATATATATATATATATAATACACATATATAGTGAGTGATTTTGTGACATCTATTGTCAGTTTGCGTGTTTGGTTTTGCAAGAAGATATCTACGTGCTATTTAATTCTTAGGAGGTCTGTAATTCAAGTAGTCTGTCTGGAAATAAATGCTGATCCTGATACATATGCCTTTGGCAAGAAACCCTCAAGCTTCCATTTAGAGTTTCATCATTCTTTTAGACTTTTCTTTATCATCCTTCTTACATTTCATCCAAGGAATCACTATAATTGTCTGTCCAAGTGCTCGCTGATAATTTTCAGCTTCCTGTTTCCTGCCCAAGGGAAAAAAAAAGCTGATTTCTTCTTCACTATTTTGTAAATGTCAAAAGAAAAAGACTGGTTACACTATGTATTTCTTTCAGCAGCGTGAATGAACATCCTGTATTTTCCCCAGTCAAGGAGATTTAACTAGCTAAAACTTAATTAGCCTAAGCTCAGATAGTGTTTTCTTATTATTTGTCTATTACTGCTGCTGCTTCTTCTTCTTCTTCCTCTTCTTCTGTCATTTCTTTTCTTAAAAGAACTGTGACCTCTTAGGAATGTCATGGTTTTATAATTTTGTATATGATCTTTATCTCTAAACATTTACTCTGCATTCGTGGGAAACTTTCTTAGTTCTTTATAGATTTTATTTGCTGCTCAAATGACCGTTTTCTGTACTTGTACTTGTATTTAAGAGGTTGTTCAATATTGCTTTGTATTTATTTATGAATGTTTGAAAACTCTTGCCAAATACAAACTTAAAATTTCCTACATTCCATAGATTATGTCAGTTTCATGAGTGTCTTGGTTTCTTTTTCTGTGACTGTAATAAAATATGTAAACAAAAACAACTAAGGGATAAATAATTTATTGTGACTTACAGTTTAGGGGTACTGTCCACCATACTTTGAAAGGCAAAATGGTGTGAGCATGAGCATAAAGCAGCTGGTCATATGCACCCACAGTAAAAAAGCAAAGAGGGGTGAGTACATGCTAGTGCTGAGCTTGCCTACTCCATTGTATATGGCCCAGGATCCCTTGTCATGAGAATGTTTGTCCAAAAGATGTTACCTTTTCATCAATTATCCTAACCAAGATCATCTCCCAAAGGTGTGCCCAAAGGCCCTACTCCCAGGTGATCCCAGATTCTTTCATGTGTACAGTTTAACATTAACCATCAGAAGGGAAAAAAAAAATCTGACCTTAGTTTATGGACTGTTTCCTTTAATTTTTTCAAATGTCTTCTAAGATTTTCTGTTTGCACATCCTTAAAGAACAATCTTTATTAAGCTCTGTAAATTGGAGTGAGTTTTGGTAGGAATTTTTTTATATTTATTATTTGTGATGAGTTTCATTAGATCATTTTCATGTATGTACCCATACTTACATTCATTCTGAATTATTCTCCCTTTTCTTTTACCTCTTGCTGCATCCTTTTGTCTTCCCAACTACACCTTCTTACATTTTCATCACACATGCACACACACCTGCACACTCACATATGCCCATGAACACATGTGTGCAATCTAGATTTTATATATACGAGAAAATGTAATATTTGCCTGTTTTACTATGGCTTATTTTGCTTATGATCTTTTGCATCTGTTTTCTTGAGAAGGACATAATTTTAAAATTGTCTAATAAAGTTTTATATTTTTTTGTTTTCATCGTGTTATACTGATGATCATTATTGTCATAAGTAAATAGGGATGTCCTGTGGACAGTTCTTGGCCCAGCATTGCTTTTTCATGACAATTCATGGAAAACAAGCAAAACTTTAAGTTATATACTTTAAATACCAAATAGTTGAAATTAATATACATCTGTATTTATTTCTAATCGAGAAAATTTGTGAACATATACTAGTATAATTGTAATCAGGTATAAGTGGGCATACAGAGTGAAATTTAGAAAGGAGACCAAGAGTTGTTTCTATTTAGACATGAGAAACAACATAATGCAGGCAAAAGGACAAATGAGTCATTAAAGAGAATAAAGAGCAAATTTCCAGTTTCAACTCCATTATAGTTTGTGTTGTATAAAATGAATAAAAATAATTAAAAGTGAAATTGAAAAACTCTAAATGAAGTTCCATTGCTCCAAAAAGATGATTCCACATGTGTAGATGTTCCCTGAGATGTGCAATTTGAGATGAGGCAAGAGTTTGAATAGCTAACTAAATCTAGTTGTGTGGTATTTTTTGTTTGTGAATTAATCACAATAAAGTGATTTTATTAAAAATAATTTTAAATATATTTATTGACTCTGTGTATTTCGTGTATTTCATACAGAATATCTCAATCAATCTCAATCATCTTTGTTTCCCCTTCCTATCAACATTCCTCTATACTCTCCAACTATAACCCAAACATTCTGTCATCTGTGTTAAGGAATATTGTGTCAAGTTAGTGTCCCCAGATGTTCCTTAGTGCAAGTTCATCCACTGAGGTCTAGTCAGCCTATCAAGAGTCCCTTGCTTCAAGAAGTTCAGCTCATCCTCACCCAACAGTAATCAGCTGCCAATATTTCTTCAGCAGAGATTGGGGTCTGCCACCCATTTCCCTAGTTCCATGTTGGGTTTTTGTCTGCATAAGTTTGCATGGGTCTTGAGCCTGCCAACACGATTGCTGGAGGTTCATATGGTCATGGTCTCAGGATTTTGTAGGATTCTAATGCCATATGATCACACACCTTCCTAGCTCTTAGGATCTATCTGCCACCTCTTCCGCTATGGTCCCTGAGCCCTGGATGAGTGAAGCTTAATGTTGGATTCCTGTCCAAGAACCCACACTCTACAGACTCCTATTCTCCAGCTGTCTGTGAGCTTTTATGCTCCTGGCACTCAGTTGCATGAGGGAGCTTCATTAACGAGAGTCGAGAGACTCATTAGTGTCCTCTTTACCCCTTGTTCTATGTTGTGTGACCCTTAGGTAAAAAGTTGCATTGTGGATGTGCTGCCTAGGAACTGGCAATTCAAAGATACTCTTCTGTGTGTGAACACAGACTACTACCTGGAGTAGTCTCCATCTGGTACAAAAGATGATTATTTGATGAGTAGTGATCGGATACTTGACTGTAAATATAAGGATACATATTTTGCACTTAGTAAGAAATTACCTTAGTCTAAGGATGTAACAGAATTGGGAATTTCTCTAAGATCTATGACCTTCTCAGTCATATGTATTTGGATATGATTACAGTGCCACACATGATTTTCTTCCCGCTAAGTGGGCTTTAAGCTCAGTTAGGTAGCCATTGCTACCCCCAAGATAAAAGTGCCACTACTATGCCAGTATCCTATGCCAGGCTAGTCACTGATACGGTTATTTGATCATGAAGCTGGTGTTTGAACGTCAATTGGTGATCTCTCTTAGCAGATTGGATCATGTTCTCCAGAGCTATGAGAGCTGAACTTGAGGGGAAGTCACTTCCAAGTTCCAGATCAGTTCCAGCTCCATTGCTTCAAGTTTTGCCTCTAAAGTATGTCCTGTTTTCAGCAATAGAGTTTTACTTTCAAGCTATGGGAGGTAATTAAGGACTGTGGCAATAACCTGTGTAAATTTGGGAATCTCTTAGACTACCATGGTCAGAAACTCAGAGGAAGGTTTCTCCTGCCTGGCACTATTTCATGTTATGTAGCCTTCAGCTGTGCACATGGACTCATGTAGAGATACTATATGTGTAAAGTGTAATTAGGTTGTTAGACTAATAATATGCACTCTGGTATTTAATACTACCTAAGTATTATTTAACTCTCTCTCTCTTTCTCTCTCTCTCTCTCTCTCTCTCTCTCTCTCTCTCTCTCTCTCTTTATCTAACCGACCCTCTATGCCTTCCCCATTTAAATTGTCCCCATTTCTCCCTTGATAATAACAAATTTCTATGGCCCCACCTCTCTTGAGCTCCTTCTTTCCTTTATGCACAAATTTCCTTGTATAACCCTCTCTCCCCTCTCTTAGATACCCCCATGTTATCCATTTCTCCCTCAGTATCACCTGTCTCCTACTGCTCTTCTCACTCAGGTTCCTTATTTCCCTTTACCTCCCCAGTTATCCTGATTTTTCCATTATCCTGATTTTTCCAGTTACATCAGGATACATACTCATAAATAAGGATTTGGTGGGAGGATCCATAAGTGAGGAAGAACATACATTGTTTTAATGAATCTGTGATACTTTACTTTGCATAACAGTTTCCAGTTCCACCCATTTACGGGCAAATGTTGTGATTTCATCTTTCTTTACCACTGAGTGCAACTTCATTGTGTAAATGTACCATATTTTCATTATCCACTCGTCAGTTGAGGAACACCTAGGTTGCTTCCATCTCTTAGCTATTGGGAAAAGAACAGCAACAAACATGGATAGACAAATATCTCTGCAATAGGACGAGTTATTTTGGTATATGCCAAGTAGTGATATAACCAGGTCAAATGGTAGGTTCATTTTTAGTTTTTCTAATTGTCTCTGCCTAACAATCTTCCCAAATTATGCTGTGAGTGGCCCAGACCATAAGAGAGAGCCTGGAAGCCTCTGATCTCCCATAACTTGAGCATCCGCAGGACTCCTGAGTAGCTAGCTGCTCTAGAACCATCTGGTTCTTCCAATATAAAAATCAAACTAGATAATCTGAAGCCTTGACCAAGCAACTTTTTATATCTAATAAAAAATCAGCCAAGTCACATCATGTATACAAAAAGAATTAGACTTCAATTCAACAAAGGAAGGCTTGGGTCTCACAACAGAATCACAAACAACAAATCTGGCTAGGCAGAGACTGAATTAAGGTCTTCTCAGACAGTCTGCAAAGGTCTGGGTCCCAATTGAATGATTGTGCAGGAGTGGGTGGGGCTACAGATGGTACAGTTGGGATGGTCATGGTGCAATTTGGAGACCTCACAGCCAAACAGAGTTAAGCTAACCCTAACCATAAACCTGATACAAACACTAAGAGAAAAAGTGGACCTGTTCCCAAGGATAGAAGGAGAACAGCATGTGGGGTGGTACAGATTGGAGTTACTGTGGTGGCATTGGAGTAGAAACACAGTGGACAGGATCAGACTTTCCAGGGAAGAAGTTTGGTCTCAAGAATTCAAGGCCAGTTGGGGATGGGGACTGCCTAGGTAGAAGGATGGTTTCCAGAATGCAAAGGTAAGTTGAAGGTGGGTATAGCTTGTGAAGGCTCTAACAAACCAGACTGAATAATTGGGATGGTCTGAATACAGTGAATGGGTCAGGACTAGAGTTTAGTCCAGAGATCTTGGAGGCTGAGAGTTCAGAGCCACCCAGAGCTAAGAGAGTAGTCCAGAGATTGGGAGAGTGTTGGGGGCTGGGGGGCTAAGAACAAAAGTGGGTCAGTGCCCAAAGTTAGAAGGAGAACAAGGTATGAGTTGAGGAATAATAGAATCGCTCAGGTGACAGGGGAGTGGAGACACAGTGCGCAGGATCAGACTTACCAGGGAAGAGTACTGGTCAGAGGAATCCAAGGTAGCTTCTGGTGGGGAAAGTCAGAGTACAAAGTCAGGCTGGTCTCGGGCAGATAGAGGCAAGTTGGGCGTGGGCACAGCCTGTGAAGGCTCTAACAAACTGGAATGAAAAATTGAGCTGGTTTGAGTACAGAGGACCAGGATGCAGTGAACATCCCACAATATGGTTACGAATAAGAATTCATTCATATATTTTGAAATCTATGGAGGCTCAAATAGTAAAATTTTAATATAAATATGAAAACAGCTTTCAAAACAATAAGTTTTTATAGAAATGGCAGGCTCAAGTGTTTTATATTGTATTAAATGATTTAAACAATGATCCTTTAAAATAGTTTCACTTATATGAAGACAGAGAAAAACTAAAAGGTCTCTGGGATCTTTATGATGTTTCTGTAAATTCTGACACTTTTTTCATGTTCACTTCTGATTCTAAATTCCTGACTCTTTAAACCCTGATGGTTCGCCTCCCTTTCCCCACTGTTAAAGATACACGCATATTGTTAAGAAGGCTCCTCCTATCCTAAGACTGCATTTTCCTCCAAGACATTGCAGTGTAGAACTTGTGACTGGTGTGTGTCCTGATGTAGTAGCTTAACATCCTTTGTTCTTTAAACTTCCCTGACTATTCTATCATAGTGAATTCCTTGGAGCCACTTTTCTTCAAAGGTACCATGGCTCTGATGGAATGCGTGACTTTTAATTTCTTGTTTATTCTCTCTCTATCCTCTCTCACTCCCTTACTTTCAGTTCCTACCATAAAACTCTTTTTTCTTTCATTCTTTTCCCAGGACAATTTTTTTCATTTTTTTTTCTCTCATCACATGCATATAACCTCATCACTCTCATCCTAGTCAAATCTAGTTCTCTGTCAGAAAATAATCTATGTCTACTATTGGCAAAGTAATTTACTAAGTCACTGCATATATTTGTAGATCTGTGGAGATAAACAGATAGATAAAATGCAAATGAGTAATATTATCACAGAGATATGGAGTTAGATTCATTTTCCCTATTAAATTCTTGAAATTTTTTCATCTTTTATTTTTCTCAAATAAATATCATTAGTTTTAATTTTAATAGTCTTAAGTAAAACCCTGAACTTTTTCATATTATTTGTTTGCAAAAAGAATATGATTAATTTTGACACACATATTCAGGTTGTATACATTCTTTTTACATAGCTCATATTTGCAAATGTTAGAAGTCTTTGAAAAAGTAACTGCAATACATATTGTAAAATATGTTTTAAAGATATATTTTTTAAAGAAGCATACTATCCTTTTTCACTTAAGTATACTATATATTTTAACGTAATTATATAAATTAATTTTAAATGCAAAATTTTGGTATATACATTTTTATCATATAGAAAAATTGAATAAAACATTTCTAAGATTTAATTAAAAAATTTACATGTATAAGCTTATTGCCTGCATATATATAAATGCACAGGTGTCATGCAATGCCCACAGAGGTCAGAAGAGGGAGTCATATCCCATGGAACTGGAGTTAAGGACAGTTGTTAGCCAGCATGTGGGTGCTGGGAGCCAACCCTGGGTCCACTGCAAGAGCATCCAGTGCTCTTAACTGTTGAGCCTCTTTCTAGTCCCTTCTGGTTTGATTTTAGAGGAAGGACTGAAAAATCACTCAGTTCTTCTTGTATCTCTTGAATTTTTACATTCAGTTTTAATAATTGCTATTTATTTTATATTGAAAAGAAGCGTTCACACAAAGTAAAGAGCTCTTTTAGAGCCTTGTAGATTGATAGTACACTGGAAAATAATCCTTCAATGATGATTCTGAGAAAAGTTATTTTATGCCCTGGGAGATGACTCTGAGGATAAAGGCGCTTACATGCAGGCCTGATATTCTGAGTTATTTTCTTGGATCACACAAGTTGGTGAGAAAACAAAAACAGCTCCCAAGAGTTGTCTTCTGACCTCTACACATGCTCCATGGTACATGTACCCTCCCCTGCAAACAATAAATAATTAGAAATGAAATTGCTGTTTGAAAAGGAATCAGTTTTAATATACTTCACATTAGTACCTTAGCACAACTTGCTTACTCATGCTGTCACAAAGGAGATTCTGCTCTTAATTTCTTATATAACCTTAAGAAAATTGTCCCACCTGATACAAATTTCTTGATTCTCAAAATAGAAGATATGCACTGTGTTGTGTTATGAAATTTCTAGGGTTAACATTATTGTTACACTGTTAATGGTAATAAAGTGTTCAAAATGTAGGATGAGTAAAAATATTTAAGTTTAGGTGTAAATAGCAGGAAGTAAAAGTAGTCCCACAACTCTTCTGACAACCCAGCAATACAAATACATAAGGCACAGATCTGATATTATCCTAAACTTCTTTTCCCAAATATGTTCTATATAATTTAAATTTTTTCTTATGATAAACAACCTAATTTTCTCTAATTTATAATTAAGAGATGACATTTCAAACCAGCTATGCTGCATGTACTTTGTAGAGCGAATACATGAGCTTAAATATGAAAAGCACTTGATTCCAGATTATTCGCTGATAATGACCAAGCTGTCTCATTCCAGGTAATGGCAGACACTTTGCAAATTCACACTTTGTCTTTCAGATGAATGTAAAAATACTCTCTTAGTTTAATCCTTGAACCAATGATTCTAGCAAAATGAATTTCCCCACTTCTCTAAAAGCATGAATTAGACACTATGATATCTGACCCTTCTTGACTTCAAATTAAAATGAATGTTATATAAGTATTGCTCTTATGAACAATGTACACAATTTCTTCATCAAGCTCAATGTAGACATACAGAACATGTATTCAAAATAAGGTTGTAGAAAGTTGGATTCAATAGCATTCTATTCCTGTTTGAAATTATGGTATACCTAATAAAATCATGAGGGTAACAGTTTTAAAATAGTTACCTATCATTCTGGCAACCTGCAATTCAAAAGGTTCTCCCTATGCAGAAAAGAGGAGAAAACTCTTAAGAAATATAATTATAACCTTTAGTTGGTCCTATTTTCTTGCTGTCACTTTATTCTTAGTTTTTTATGCCAGATGACCCTATTGCTTCTTCCTTATGACATTCACTGTGAGATCTTAAGACCATTTAAAAAAATCAACTAAATGTATTGTTCCAAGTATCTAAATCATAATGCCCTCATTCTGTCATGTGTATTTAAAATGCGTATTGGTATGTAGGCTTATTTTATTAGTAAAAAAGCCAGATACCTCCCTTTCATTACATTGAATCTAAACAGACCTTAACTGTGTCAAGGAATTAGTTTTATAATTCTTATGTTAATTTCTCTAGCTTGCCAAGCTGCTTTCAATTGAGATCTGTTTTATTAGCTTAATAACACCTCTATACTTCTGTGTTAATGGGATTTTTTCATTGAAGAAAAATACAAAGATTTCATATGGATTGAAGAATTAGGAAATAAAGGAATGACTGATAATTGGCTTATGAGTGTGATTTCTCTAGGTACAGGCTGTTAAGAGTCCAAAAGTGGTCCAGTCTCTGGCTTATGTGCCGTGGTGTCTTATCTATGAACAGATCCAGTGTTAAGGCAGTTGTATGCCCATGACCTAAGTTCATGGTAAAATGCAAGCAATGTGACTATTTCTCTAAAGGCAAACTTTCAAGGGGATGACCTACCAAATCAGGGACAATGACTAATGTATTCCACAGAAAGAAAGAAGGCAGATGAACAACTATTCCCAAAGGTTAGATGGCATGCATTGAACTCCATTAAGCAATCAAATACCAGATGACTCAGAATCATACTGTTCTTATGTGGGAAAAACTTTCACTACACCCACCTCATCCATTAGTGCCTGAACCCCTCAGCAAAGAAGGTCTCTAACCTGAGAGAATATGTAATTACAAAGACGGTGCTAATTGAGAAAGGTCTAACTTGAGGAGGGATGTATTAGGCTCAATTTTAATGATTATTCTCCAGGGAAGAATTATATAAGGAGAGCTCTGTAAACAACAGGGAGGGCACTCTTGTAACCAAGTAGTTTACACGCTGTGCTTTAAGATGCATATTATTTTAAGGTACCATGAAGGACTCAAGAAAACAGATATAAGGTAATTAGTCCTGGGGTTCCTACAGAGGCCTATTTGTCTATTTCATTTGTTGTAATTGACCAGCTTCACAGCATTTAAGTACCCAGCTCAGTGGCATTAAAGTGCATTCATATTATTATTCTCTAATCACGGCTGTTCAATTATATCAACTTTTCATCTTGCAAAATAAAAACTGTGTTCAATAAACAAAAATACCCCCTTTCCATATAAATTCCCTGACATCGCCTATCCTTAGGAATTTAATTGCTGTGGAAAGGTCATAAAAGGGGAATCGTGTGTTTTGTCCTTTTGTGACTGGTTATTTTAACTTAGCACAACACCCTCAAGATTCACTCCTATTTAAAATAGGAATGTCAGAAATTCCTTCCTTTTTTAAACAATAGTATTTTATTTTATGAATATAGCATGACTTTTATGATTTTATTATTTCATGGATAATTGGAATACAATAGCATATTTCTCAACTGAAACTAGGTGATTCCTGGACACAATGTAGAGCTTGCCTGCTACAACTATGTGCTATAAAAATTTCCACAAGTCCCTACTTTTGATACCCCTGACTTCTAAGAAATTAATCTAAGTGACAAAAATTCATATGACATAACTCTTATTTGTTAGGGAGTAAAGATGCTGCACTCACTTAACTTGACCACTTGATTATATGTATTTAGAATGCTTATATTCAAATACAGAATTTTTCATGTGCTAAGCATATATACGAAGCGTTGTGCTATACTTCTAGTCCCAATAATGTCCTCTTTATTAGAACAATAATTATTTGTTTAAATTAATGAAATTCTAACAGCCTATTAGCTTATTGAAGTTTTCTGATAATTTGATATTTAGATACTTTTCATCATCCATATCCTCCCCCCAGCCACCTGTCCACTTCAGTGTACTCCACTATGTATACAATATGGCCTATAGAGTCTGATTTGTTTTCTCACATGTCCCTTAGTGTGGGTTCATCCACTGGAGCCTGGTCAACCTAGCAACAGTCTCATCGCTGTAAGTGACTGTCACCTCTCCTCTTCCCAGCAGCAATCAATTGCCAAAAGTTCCTTAGATAAAGTCGGGCTTTCTTATCCATTTGCCCATGTCTATGCTGGGATTTTGTCTTGTTCAAACTTGCATGGGACTGTGCATGCTGTCACTATTGCTGTGATTTCATATATGTAACTGAAAAGCTGTCTGGAAACTGTTTCCTTATCGTCTCTGGCTTTGACAATCTTTCCACCCCCTCTTCTTCAGTGATACCTGAACCTTGGGAGGCAGAAGTTTGACATAGTTATTCTATTCAGGGATACAGCCTCTTGTTCTCTACACGTTGGCCAGCTGTGGGTTTCTGTGTTAACCACAATCTGTTGCATAAGGAAATCTCCCTGGTGAGTGTTGAAAGATGCATTCCTCTTCTATATAGAAGCTGCATCGAAAATGTGTCACTTTGGTCTAAACTTCTCACAGACAATTCTCTATTTTTGACCATTTGTGGAGCTTTGTATTAGTTTCTATAAATTGCAAAAAAAAAAGCTTCTTTGATGAATGGTGAGATGTATACTTGTCTGTATATGTAACAATGCCTAATTTGAAAGAAAAAGAGAAAAAAAAATCATGTTTGTCTAGGGATGTGGCAAAAATAGGTTTTTCTCTAGGATAGATAGATAGATAGATAGATAGATAGATAGATAGATACCTCTCTAGCCATATATATTTGACTATGTTTGCAGTACCACACATAAGTTCCCTCCCATTGAACCATCCTTAATACTAATTAGACAGCTGTTGATTATCCCTAAGGAAAAAAATGATTGATTTTTTTCCCTTGAGAGCTTCCATAGTAACCTCTGATACTGTTAGAGCTGCTTGTCAGGAAGAAGACTTCCAGGTCTGTTCTAGCTCCATTGCTCCAAGTCCTGTGTCTGAAGTATGTCTTATTTTCAGAAATAGGGTCTTAATTTCAAATTCTAGGAGGCAATCAAGCCTACCTTGACCAACAACAGGAGGTTTCTCCTGTCTGACACCATGCTCCTTGTAGATAGCCTTCAGTTATACATATACAGTTATACATATAATATAATATGTAGTTTTCAATAGGGCTTTGAGCTGATATATTTCCGTCTGTTTTTTCACACCATTTATGGATTATTTATCTCAACTCTCATTTCTCCTGTATAACCCTGCTTACTCTCTCCCCAGCTAAAAAACTACTACTTTTCCCCATTTCCCTTTTGATAACACCTGACCCTTACTATCCCCTCTTATTGAACTACTACTTCACCTTCACCCCCGTAGTTCCTTTCCATTTTCCTGGCCCCTGCAGTTACATCAGGACATAAATTCATATGTAAGTATTTGGAAGTAAGATCCACAAATGAGAGAACATATGTCTTTGTTTTTCTGAGTTTGTGTTACTTCACTTAGTATAACAGCTTCTAGCTCCATTTATCTACAAATTTCATGATTTTGTTTTTCTTTTCTTATAGATGACTGAGAAGAACTCTGTTGTATAAATGTATGACATTTTCATTATTCATTCCATAGCTGAGTGACATTTAGTTTCTTTCAATTACTTTTTAGCTATTTTGAAAAGAATAGCCACAAACACGGTTGTGCAAGTATCTCTGTAATTGTAATAGGATGAATCCCTTGCATATATTCCAAAGAATGGTATAACTAGATAGTATGGTAGCTTTATTTTTGTTTCAGGGTTCTCCATACTGATTTCTACAGTGGTTGTACCACTTTGCAATCCCACTAACAATGGATGAGTGTTCCCCTGTCCCTGCATCCATGCAAGCATATTGTGTCATTTGTTTTCTTGCTCTTAGCCATCCCAACTGGGGTTAAATAAAATCTTGAAGTAATTTTGATTGCATTTCCCTAATCACTAGGAATGTTGAACACTTTTAAAGGTGTTTCCTTGTTTTTTTTTCTTTTGCGATTTCTCTGTTCAGATTCATAACACATTTTAATTGTATTATTTCTTACCTTTTTTGAGTTCTTTGTATATTCTGAATATTAATCTCCTGTCAGTGAAGAGCTGGTGAAGATTCTGCCTCTCTCTACTTGATTGGTTGTTTCCTTTGCTGTACAGATGCATTTCAGTTTAATGAGTTCCCATTTGTCAACTTTTGACTTTAATTCCTTAGTAGGTGATGTTCTATTTATAAAGTCCTTTCCTCCACTGTTAAAAGCTGCTGTCTACGTTTTCTTCTAAAAGTTTCAGCATTTCAGGATTTAAATTGAGGTCTTTGATCCTATTCTTTAATTTGCAGTTGTTGTCTTTCTCTTTTCTTGGTATTAGATTAATACTGACTGGATAGAAGGAATTTGGGAGTTCTCTCTCTCTTTCTGTTTCTCTCTCTTTCTCTCTCTCTCTCTCTTTCTGATAATCTAACTAGTAGGTCTTCTTTGAGGTCTGGTAAAATTCTGAGAATCCATCAAGGCCTGGGTTCTTTGTTAGTGGGAAGGCTTTTGATTTTCTTATTTGTCATGGGTCAGTTTAAGCTTTTGATCTCTTTTTGGTTTAACTTCGGTGGTTTCAAAGAATTTAGAAATTCATCCATTTCTTTTAGATATTCAAATTTGGTAAAGTCTAGATGTTCAGTGTATTCCCTTATAATGTTCTACATCTTCTTGTTTGTTTTGACATTTCTCCTTTCCTCTCTGATTTTTGTTGATTTCAATTTGCTCTAGAAATATTTACATTCTTTAGGTTAACTAGGCTAAGAGTCGATTTGGGGTTATCTTTTCAAAGAACCAGCGCTTACATTCACTGATTTTTAGTATTGTTTTCTTTGTTTCTATTTCACTGATATTTGCTCTGCTTTTTGTTATTTCTTCTCATCTTTCTAATTTGGATTTGGTTTGCTCTTGCTTTGCCAAATTCCTGATTTGTGCCATGAAGTGATTTATTTGTGTTATTTTTTCTTTTGCTTTTTAAAATGTAGATGCATAGAGCCATAAACTTCCCTTTTAACACTGCTATTAATGTGTCCTAGGGGTTTTGCTGTGTTTATAACTTTCATTTAGTTCTAGGAACACTTAGATTTTGTGTTGTTGATCTCTTTGACCCACTTAATCATTCAGGAGTGTGGTTTTTATTTTCCATGAGTTCATGTAGTTGCTAACGATTCTTTTGTTGTTGATTCAAAGCTTTATTGTGTTATATGATGGAATGCATGGAATTTTTCAATATTTTTGTATTTAAGGATTATTTTGTGCTCTAGTATGTGCTCTATTTTGGAGAAATTTCCATAGGCTGCTGAGTGAAAATTGTATATTTTGGTGCTTCAGTGGAATATTCTGTAGATGATGTCTGTTAGATAAATTTGATGTACAAAATCAGTTTTGGATGTGTCTCTGTTTATTCTTTGTCCAGTTGATCTGTCTCAGCTAGTCAGGTGCTCTCCTGCAGCCTTGACAGTAAGAGAGCTGAGGCGAATAGGATGAACTGGATCTATCTATCTCATATTATTACTCTTAAAACCCTTAGGAGAGCTGAGTATGGTGGTATATACAGTGTCATATAACGGGCAATCAGGAATTTGTGATCAGCCTTCAAAATATATTCAGTCTTTGATATACAGAAACACACACACAGTTATACATGAAATTTATACTTCAGAAAGTGCTTTATATCTAAATGCAATTTCATACTTTGTAATTTGTGCTTGAGAATTTCATGCATGCACATAATGTCTTTTGATCAAATCCAGTCCTCATTTCCTCTTCAATTCCTCACCTACCCTGTTATAAATTCACGTTCTCTTCCTTTTAACTTACTGAGTATGCTTAGCAATGCCTTTATGTGTAGAGACATCTACTGAAGCATGGATAACCTCTCAGGGGCCACATCCCAGAAGAAAACTTAATTTTCCTCCTCCAATAGCCATTAATTGGCAATACCTTTTCAGCTAGACATAGGACTTTATGAATCTCTCATCAATACTGCTACTTTTCCTGGCTTTATCGTGTGCAGGTGTTGTGCATGCAGTAGTAGCACTTATTAGTTCATGGCCCTCTTATGTTTGACAAATAGTATATACACCCAATACCTCTGGCTCCTACAATCTTTCTACACCCCTTTCTACAGTGATCCCTTAGATTCCAGGAAAGTGAGGTATACATCCCAATTTAGAGCTGGAGATGAAATATAGGCCTTTGCTCATGATAGGAAAGTGTTGTGCTGCTGAGTTACATTTCTAACCAAACTCATGTATATTTCTAAATCTCCTTTCAAAATAAATTTCACTCTTTTCCTAATTTCTTATTCACTACTTCTTTAGCCTTGCCATTACCCCATGCTGGTCTGAACCACAGTATGTCTGTGTATGCAATGCATAACTTTTGCTGATGGTACCCAGAAAGAACTAATATGAGTGAAATAATGACAGTTAACTAAAAAGACCCTTAGACACCCTCACCCATTCAATGGATACATCAGGATTTCAATGATACACATTAGGTTGTGGAGAAGAATTAGAGAACACACAGATGGAATGTTCTTGCTAATAAAAGAAAATTACAAATACCTTGTCCCTAAGAAGATTAATTGCTGGTTTGAATTTTTAAGGCATTTTCTATACTAAATAATCAAACAGAGAATTGCGATATAAATTCCAACCTATTCCACATAGAAGTTTATACCAAGTTACCAAAACAATGACTGTTTAAATTTAAGAAGGCATTCTCTCTTGATTACTCTCTAGTCTTCTCATTCTCTTACACTCCCTGTCTCTCTCTGTGTTCATACCCCTTTCTCCTTCTCTCTTATTCTATCTCCACACATACATACAAAAATACATACATGCATACATACATACATACATACATATGTAGAGGGAGAGATAGGAGAAAGAGAAAGGAGAAAGAAAGAAAGAAAGAAAGAACACTTCTTTTAAGTTAAGTTGAATGATCATAGGCAAATGTACTTATCTGTCTTTTCCTTTTCTATTGAAACAATCTTAGATTAAATGATCTCAAAGACTCATTCTGACTTCCACATTCTTTACTTTTGGAGATTATGAATAACTATCACACTAATATACACTTTGGTACATTCTTTTTAAAATGAGCTATAGGCAGGGAAAGAGAGGTTGATGAATGTAAAAATCACTTCCTGGAAATTAGATGAGCCATTTTCATAATGAATATGATTTTATGCACCTAGCTTTTAAAGATGGAAATTACTTGCCTAGTTGCAAATTGAAGATTATCATGGTGATAAGCAAATTAATGGTTAACATTTATGGCCATTTATAACATCCACTCCACATTGATAAGTTCTGAAGCATAACCAAGAAAATTCTATTAAAGGCCCAGATTTCTATTGTACAGATGAAAATATTAAAAAGAATTATTTCTGAATTCAAATACAAGGTCTTGGCTATGGGTTTAAATTTAAATTTTTCATATATCAGTATGTACTAAATCTACCATAAAGGTTATATAAAGTGTTTCAGATACTTTGGAAGTAACATAAAATTCTGTTTATGACATATTTGTTTAAAGGAATGATGATAGCAGTTTTTTGAAATAAAGTACATATAAAAATATGCTTGTCTTTATAGGACTAAATAAATAAATAAAGCATGCTTATTTGCTTACTACATCAAATATGACCCACAGATTTATAAGTAGCCTAAGATCAATGGTAGAAGTATCTATCTGTAACCAAAATACAAAACTATTGATCTGAGATGATTTGAGATTACATGCCATACTTATGATTTTAATCTTCAAAACATCTCTGAATATAAACAGCAATTAACAAATGAAATGCAGTGAAATAGGAGGTATCCTAAATGATCTCTACCTCAAAAATCTATTCAACACAGAAACTTGAAAATCTGGACCACTTCATACATTGGAAAACAGGATCACTAGAATCTGGGATGGCATTTACTTTGCTGCCTTCAAAATGTATAAGTACCTAGGAAGGTAATAAAAGTAAAGACTGAAGTAGACCCAAGAGGTTGAGAGGTAACAGTGGGCTGACTGACTTCCCTTAAAGGTTACATGCCTACAGAAGTACTTTCAAAATGCTTAGTTATTGTCACATTTAGTCTTATAAGGAAACCCTGATGCATCTTATTAGATTGTTTAAATGATAGCAAAAACCTCTCTATGTATCTTTTATACTTCTTTTTCTCCTTATCCTCTTAGTAGTCAGACCTTGCGTATAAAAAGTAAGTAAGAATATGCAGAAAATTCAATAAAGATATAAAATAAATAATTGAGAATATAAGTAGAAAAAATAAAAGAAAAGAAGAATATTCTTTGATAAATTAAATTGAAAAAAGAGAACAAATATGAAAGAGCATAAAAATATGAAGACAAAGGGACCTGGTCCTGCACTAAAACTTCAGACCTTGAATTTCTAGGCATTTACAAAGTATGTTTGTTCACCAAATTACCTTAAATCAGGAATTGGAAAATGTGTCTACTAAAATCCACAATGTCCATAAAGAACAAGCTATCAATTTGTCAGTAAATGTGCAATTGCTTTTGGCATAGAGACAGACTAGGAGTTTACCCAGATATATATGTAAACAGTAGTACTGCTGGTTTAAAGTCTCTAGCACAAGCTCTATATCCAAGAACAGGTTTCAGTGTGTGGCTATTCCTTAACATGACCCTTAATAAAGGGTAATGTTGCATTATCATGCCACAGCATAATTTCATAAAAAATCAGTATTCTGGATGGCCTGTAAGATTGTACCTATGTGTGTAGCTTTTTGCTAGTGTACCTGAATTCTGGGAAAAACTGAAAGAGAGTAATGGACTGTGTTTATGCCTAAATTTTCCCACTTAAATAGCTGCTCTTTTCAATTTAGCTTTAGGCCAGCATTGAGTGGCACAAAAGTATGATTTTTCTCCCTGGTAAACAGAGCTCTGTTGATTTGCATTGCAGTTAAATTCACATACACTCAAATCTACATTATGTAGGCAATACAACAGGGAAATGGTAAATATCATTTTCTTGAAATTTAAAGAACAATGAGAGAAGGGGTCAAAATGAAAGATAACCTTAAAAATAGAGGTTAATTAGATACTTCCTAGTGTTATATGTGATTCAAAGTACTTTATATTCCCAACTACTTTTAAAAAATCATAGTAGCCATTATTTTACCCATTTTCATCATGGGGAAACCAAAAATCAGAGGAGTTAGGAACTTTCCCAGCATCCTACAACATGGAAGTGATAGAGCCAGGTTATAAAGCAGGTGGTAATAGCTCCAGATTCTACATAATTTACCATAACAGAATGAATCATTTTAAAAGAGAATCTCTCATTAGTTTTAATTTTTATCAATGTGTAAAAGGAGCAGAGAGTCAGTGGAGTCTTGAGAATTTTGTAATGGTAATTCAGGTATGATACTGAATTCATATTATCCAATTGAAACTGTATGAGTATGTCCAAAGTCCTAAATATATTTTGGCCTGGCAGGAAACAAAAAGGGATTTGCAAATAAAACCAAACAACCTGATTCTGAGCCCTTGTTGTGCAACATTGTGTATGTGTCTGTCCCTCCTTATCTCAGTTTTACCAGTTGCACAGGAATAGTTTTGAACTATAATCTGAGGGCATCTGAAACACTGAAAACATCTATGTCTCAGGCCCATCTCCTGACTTACTTAATTTCCTCTATAAGGTAGGTGCTGTGGAATATATAGAGTTAAGTGTTCTAAGACAAGACCCTGCTCTGCAAAGGCTTTTGTGGCTTTATTTAAATAAGATTCTGCCTATGTTGAGGTTTTTCTGTGCTAAAATCTTTAGGTGTATTCCTGAATCCAGCTACATCTAAAAGAACAACAATGCTGTCACTCTAGCCTGGTAAAGGACACTTGAAGACAGGGCCATGGGAGAAAAATCTAAGAAGCAATAGAGAAACCAAACCCATAAGTACCCAAGTCAAGCTGCTGAAGTGAGCACAGCAGCAGCCCTGACTGCTGGAGTAAGTCAAGCATGCACAGCAATAGGGCACTCACAAGCAGATCTAGTAATGTTAGAAGACCTAAAGGTAAGTTCACTAAATACAGTCTCATGTACTGATTTCAGATTCCAGATTTCCCATTTACCAACAATGTCACCTTAGACAAATGTATTTACATTATAGAGCTTCTGTTTCTGTAATTAGAATACAGAGAAAAATCAAGTTCATAGGTTTTAATTTGGATTTGGTCTCATATTTTACTTGAGATTTACTATATCATTTTTACTTAAAAAGATACTTTTGTAAGCTTTCTAGATGTTAACATCATTTCACATTTCCCACACCCCAAAAAGTCTGAGCTAGTCAGTGAACAGTTGGTATGGATCCAGTTAGTCTAATTGCAGAAACACATTCAGTGTCTGAGAGATGTTGCTCAAGAATCACTTGTTTTGTTCTCCTGTTCTGTTTAGTATGAACAATAGTTCCAAATGGACAGAAGCTACTAAATTGCTTCTTTACAAGCTAAGTCCATTAAAGCTTCTCCATTATGAAAATGGTTCCTCTGGTTCCAGAAAGTGCTTTTTACAAGATTCATTAAACTCTTTTTTCCCAGTGTACGTGCCATTTTTTGA
The DNA here is from genome assembly GCA_035773235.1 of Eospalax fontanierii. Lineage (NCBI taxonomy): Eukaryota > Metazoa > Chordata > Mammalia > Rodentia > Spalacidae > Eospalax > Eospalax fontanierii. The sequence continues at coordinate 128,959,162 of CM069525.1, read as the reverse complement.
TGGTGGCAGAGATACAGCTATTAGTGTCATGGTTTTCATAGACTCAAATAATAACAAGATTAGAGTTACAAAGGTCCTTTGGCATCATCTGGTCTGTTCTTTCCACTTATACAGAGAAACTGAGGCTCAGCATGGGTAACTAGTGATTTAACTAGATAGGAAAACCAAACGATCTTATGACTAAATATGACTAAAATCTCAGGTTCTCTGACCCTAACATGAATGCCATCCCATTTCCCTGCTCATCAACACCAGTAAACACCTTTTCAAATACAAACCATGAACAATTCATTCATTCATTCAAGGCATATTTACTGAGCATTTACCATGTACCAGGCATTGTGTAAAGTTATAAGCTTAGGATATGTTAGCAAGTTGTTGTGGTTGACTTAGGCGACCTATAACCACTTCCAATGCAAGAGGGTAGAACATAGAGGTCAAAAGCAAATTCTTAACATTTGCTGCACTATGGAATTACTTCAGGATGTACTTGATAAATGGTGGTGCCCAGAAGGCCCAGAGGCCCATTCTAGATAACTTTGATAATGTGGTGGTTTGAATGAGAATGTTCCCCATAGTCTCTTAAGCATTTAAACATTTGTCCCCAATGGGTGGCACTGATTTGGGAGGTCTTAGGAGATGTGGTCATGTTGTAGAAAGTATGTTACTGGGGGTGGGCTTAGAGAGTTTTTAAGCCTTGCTGGATCTTTAGTCACTCTCTGATTCCTGTGCCTGCTTGAAGATGTGAGTGCTTAGCTTCTGCTCCTACTCCAGCCACTTCTGCCATCATTCCTCCTCACCATGATGGACTCTTGCCCTTTTGCAACCCTAAACTAAATGAACTCTTTTTTTTAATAAGTTCCTTTGGTCAGAGTTTCTATCACAGCAACAGAAATGTAACTAATACAGTAACTGGTACCAGAAATGGGGTTGTTAACAGTAAAGAACCTGACCATGTGGGTTTTTGGAGGAATGTAGAAGACTTTGGAAGTTTGGGTTAGAAAAGCAGCTGATTACTATAAGCAGAGATTATCAGGCCATTCTTCTAGGATCCTGGAAGAAAGTGGTGCTGAGAATAATGTAGAAGGAAATAAGGACATAAGCAGCAATTGAGATATTTTAGTCTGGCTGGAGTCTGCCCACAGTCAAAAAGCTTGCCTAAGGCTAAGCTGAAAAGCAGTGGACTAATTTCTTTGGTGGAGATTATTTCAAGAGAGCCTAACACAGAATTGTTGGCATGGCTATTAATGGTGAATATTATTCAGATCTATGGTGAAAAAGAATAAATGGGGCAGAAAGAAATAAAGACTGTAGAGTTTGGATTGAAAAATACACTAGGAAGGTTAATGTTGAAGTCAAGGCATGTGGAAGGAGAGGATGTTTTTGATAAGGAGATCAATATGATTAAGGAGAGGCCTAGAGATTTGCAGTTAAACAGTGGAGGGAGCCCCTCTGGGGCCAGACCACAACGAGCTAAGCCTCCATCTCTTGAAAGGAAAATGCTGCAAAGGCTTTCTAGTAGAAAGACACTGAAGGGAAAAGCATTGAAAGTGGACAAAATAGGCTGGAGTCCATCCCAAACTTGTAGCCAAACTTGACAGTGTCATTCACCTGGTGCTGGCTTTAGAGGCAAAAAAGATGCAAGAGTGAAGAGGTCATCAGTTCTTTCTCCATGGTTTCACAGGGCCAACAAAGCTAGGCATAGGTATCCCTGCTTAAAGAAGGCCCTGACAGGCCAGGAAGCCCTCATAGGCCATTGTGTGAGGTTGTGAAGGTGTATCTTTGTTGGCAATGGAGACCCTAAGAAGGCAAGATGTTCATGATGCCAGAGCTGTGAGACATCTGCCAAGGAGAACTACATACAGTGAGTGAGTGGTGTCATCCCAAGAAAGAGGTGTGTATCACATGCAGCAAGGCTGCAGGGGTTGAGTCATCTAAACCCTTTGGAAGTAAAGTCCCAAAAGACAGACTTGGAGTTACTGAATTTGGTGTTTGCCCTGCTGGTTTTCTGTCTTTTTTTGATCTGATATTTCCTCACTATGCCTCTCTATTCCCAACTTTTGGTATGGGAACGTGTATTTGGTTTAATTGTATGCTGGGAGTATGTAATTTCTCTTCTGATTTTACAGGCCTTTACAGTTAGCAGATTACTCTGAGTCCCAAAAAAGACATTGGACTGTGGACTTTTAAATAATATTGAGACTAGTAAAGACTAAGGGACATTTAAGCTTGGACTAAATGCTTTTTGCATTTTATATAGTCATGAGCCTATGGACACCATGGAGTCAAATGTGTTGATTTTAATGAGAATGGCCCCCATAGGCTCTAAGTATTTGAACATTTTGTCCCCAGTTGATGGCGCAGTTTTAGAAGGTCTTTGTGTGGCCATGTTGCAGGAAGCATGTCACTGGGTGTTTAAAAAGTTCTTAAGCCTTGCTGGATCTCCAGTAACTCTCTGCTTCCTGTGCCTGCTTGATGATGTGAGTGCTTAAATTCTCCCCCTGCTCCAAACAATTCTGCTGTCATCCCACCCTGCTATGATGGACTCTTGCCCCTTTGGAACCGTAAGCTTAATAAACTCTTTCTTTTACAAGTTCCCTTAGTCAATGTTTATCAGAGAGACAGAAAATTAACTAATACAGGTAAGAATTTCTGCATAGACCTTGAGTATCAGTAGTTCCCAAATGTGATTAATATATATATATATATATATATATATATATATATGTGTGTGTGTGTGTGTGTGTGTATACACATATATGTATAGAAGCACACATATATGTATATATTTATTATTTGCTACTTTTTGTTTTATGTGTGAGAGTGTATGCCTTGACTATATGTGGGTGCACCCATGCACCCATTTAATGCAATTCTTAAGGGGTTAAGAATAGGGCATTGGATCATCTGGACCTAGAATTATGGATGGTTGTTAGCTGCCATGTGGGTGCTGTGAACCGAATCGGGGTCCTCTTTAAGAGTAACAAGTGTTCTTAACCACTGAGCCATCTCTCCAGCCCCCTCCCTGTCCAGTGTGATTTTAATGTTGACAAGCACTGATATATGTGTGTGATTTTCTGACTGAGGCAAGAAAGGTATATGAAAATAATACTCATGTGACATGCAAAAGCTTAGCAAAAATTTCTTTTATCGATTAAAGGAAACATAACTGGAGAGGCAATGAGTTCAAGAATAACTAAAATATATTGAAATGGAGATCATACATAGCTTAGCACATTCGTAAGAGTGGGTCATGCTTTATGATATTTAATGATTTTTCCCTCTGTATTCTGATAGATGTCCTTTAAGGTATATAAATCTTTGAGTGAGAATCACTAGCTGAAACATTCTTACATGAGTGAACTTAACCCTTTCACCACTGTGAGGTACTGTTATGAGTCCAACAGAAATACGTAAGACTAACAGAGGCAAACTTACTCAAGATTTCAGGAGTGGTAAAGCCAAAATTTAAATACATTTTCTGATTCTATAACTATTTACAATTGTATTAGTTTGCAAATGGAAAATCCTTTAAAAATTTTTAAATCCAAACTAAACTACTGTCATAGGAGATTTAAAATACATGTTAATCATGATCATTGACCTGTTAGGCTTGGCTTTTTCCACCATGACTCTATTCTCTCTAATCATATCTGCTTGCTTCCAATATGTCTTCTTGCCATGGCAGCCAGAGGTGTGATTATCAAAAGGCAGGACTAAGAAAGACACTTACCAATCAGCTCTCTCTCCCCAGAGAAATGAGCATGCCATATCTTTGACTTTAAAATCAGTTCCCATAATGAGTTTTGCCAGAGAACAAGTACAAAGAATTGTGTCTTATTCTTAGCCCATATTCGCAGCATGCCTTTTAATGACTCCTGTGGAACCAGTTGCAAGCATGCTGTGTTTCTGTCTATACTCAGCATTAGCAAGCACAAACAAACACTTTTCTACAATGGTTTGAAATTAGCAAGACAATATTGAATACATTTATGCTCCCTTGTTGTTGAAGATTAAATATGTATTTACTTTCTTCTGGAGTAAGCAATTCAGACTGCACTGTGCCTGTCTTTTTTGGCTGCACTTAAGCAAAGCACACCATTTGAAATTCTGTGTAGATCTGAGCCCTGGCCTGCAAAGTGTTTTCATCTACTTCATGGAGATGGTAGAAAGAGTGATGACAGTATTTTTCTTCCATCTGTTGGCAGCCCATTCCTCCATCCAATGTACTTATACCAAATTTCTGCAATGAAAAGCTAGGATAGAGTGTCAGAAGAAATAAAAGGCAAACCAAATTTAATCTTGGTATTTTTATGAGTACTGTTAAGGAGAAGTGAATGTCATAATGCTGCCTGCAGGATGTTCCCGCTTATATTGCCAGCTTGCCTTTCTAGTGTGGCTTTCCACCAAAGTTTAGAACCAATTGAATGGGGGCCTTTTGGGAATAAAGACAGGTTTACACGTACAGTGGCTCCACAGACACTCACATACAGTGACTGAATCTTGTAGCACCCATAGATCATGGTGGAATGCTGAATTGTGGAGCAGTGGCACATGTGAGGTCTGCCATAGATTTCCAAAGGGTAGGGGAAATATGATAGAATTATACTCGAAAGAAATAGAACTTATTAGAACAAACAGCAGTCATCATTTCACAGACTCAATGACAGAAGGACAGAGCCTTCATGCTCTGGTTGCCAAAGTAAACAATAGAGTCAAAATCATCTTGTAAACTCTCAGTGTTTGAGAAGGGATAAGAAGTCACTAATGTCTTGTGAAATAATGTTGAATTTCCTCTTACTTTCCTAGCAGGCTGGGTTTCAATACTCTTTCCATGGACACCAAACAGCATCAAGCATGTGGGTTGTTATATATGTTTTTACACAAATGCATTTTAAAGTGGTGGGTAAAACCATAATGAGGGCACTTTACAGGATGTCAAAAATTGTCCCCAGAAAACTGAAAACAACAATAAAAATAAAAACATGGTTCCTTTGTTCCAGGATCTTACAGTGTGCTCTGAAGAGTGACATCACTACAGCTCTGTCTTCACATACCATGCATAAATATCTGAAGTATAATATGGGTTTCAGGGAACATGATCAGGGACTGAGAGGAGTACAGATCTCGATATCTTCCCTAATGTTAGTCTCTTGTTCAGTCATCCATCTCTTGAAGTGAGTTGAAAATGAAAACGGCAAAATCTCTGTAACACTTTGTGGGGTCTGGGTCTATCCTAAAAGGTATTGAGCAAGACAAGCAACCTGGGATACCCTGAAGGAATGGTAGGAGTCTGGCCTGCTCTGCCTGATGCGATAACCTAGGTCCCAGGAAGCCACAGCAGGCCTGGAAAGTTACTTCATCTTTTTCCCCCACAGAATCACCCCAGACCAGAACCAGGTTTTTGGGTTTCATTTCTTCGTTCCTAATTTCCATGTCAGCCCTACAACCTTTCAGCCTTTACCTAAAGACCCGATCTTTAACTTTCCTGCCTTCCGATACATCCAGAAAGGCCTCCCTATATAAACCCCTGCTTTGCTTTCAATAACTGAACTGTCAGTATCCTCGGAACTCCTCCTGCTGCACTCTGAGCCACCTGAGGACCTGTTCAGTCATCCTCCATTCTCTGGAAGAACTGGAACACAACAGGAATACTGGAGATGGAGACTCACCCACAACACTTGAAGCCGTCAGAACTTTACATGTAGGAAAAACTGGTACTTGGAGGGATATACCATACTTACTACTGCTCTTGCTCCCAGAAGTGTGGTTGTCTGGACTCTTGGCACTGCCAGAATATTTGGCTACCAAACCAGGGCTGAGTACCATGGTAAAGGAAGAGAGAAATCACCCAATAAAGGGAAGTTATCTTTTTTTATTCAGAAGAGCAAACTAAAAATAAAACACAACACATGATAGTTAACACACATACAAAACGCCATGGGGTTTTTAAAAATGCATACAATGGATACACATATTCATACACATAAATTTACTAGAGGTGGTTCTGAGTGTGATAAGGGCACAAATTAAGTGTTATATAATTATTATTTCTTGTTTTAAGGCTGGCCTGTACTCCTGTTGGATCCATCAAGAGAATTAAACATACCCAGTTGCTCAAGATATTTTCTTCACAGTCAGATCATAACAAGAATCTATCCAGTTGCAAAAGGATTAAGCATTATATGTTAGGATTAACACAAGAAATGAAAGAAATAATGATAGCAAATGAGATGTTGTTTACAAACTGTAGAAAACAGAAATGAGGCAATGTAATAGTACCCTAAACAGAACACAAAAGAAAAGACAGTATCCACTGAAGAAAATCAGACTTTAGGAAACCTTTGCCCCCAGATCTTGAATATAAAGATTTCTGTAAACAACCTCCCAATTTCAAAGCTAGAATGTTCCCAGGCTTACAGAATCCAAATACTAAAGAACTGAGGGTGTGGCTCAGTGGTAAAGTGCTTGTCTAGCATGTTAAAGGCCTTCTATTCAATCTCCACCACTACAAAAAATGATGAAATGACTTTCCTGTCTCCTTACATTATTCTGGAGATCAGAACACCCTCTCTTTGGTTAGTTTAGTGGTCAGGCTTTCCATTTTTATTTAACAGATCTCACACTTAAGCGTCCATGTTTGAAAATGGACCTTCTACAATTATGATTTATGAATGTCTGCATCCACCAGGGTGCTTCTTACTCATCATCTTAATTCATATCCCCATTCTATTGATCCTTCTTCAGACATATTTAGAACACAGGAATGTGAGAGCCTGACAGAGCCTTTGCCAACAACTTGTCCAACCCCCTCATTTTACACTCACAACAGATAACTACATGCCAATTTGTCACCAATGTTGCTTCTGGCATGGCTAGGACTGCTAACACTGGGAAAATGGGAAATATTCCTCTTCCCCACATTCTCAAAAAGGCCAAGGTCACAGCCACCCCTCCCCCAGCCAGCCTCACACACAGTTCTCAGTGTTTCCTTTCTGCTGCTATGTGAGGCTGCTTCTAAAGCAATGGCTCTTTGTTGCTGAGGGAAGAACAAAAGCCTGGCCTCCCAGCAGTGGAGAGATTTATAAGAGCTCAAGGAAGGTCAGAAGGGTAAATTATCCTGTGACTTGTATGTAATCAGCATCTTTCTAGCTCGCTACAGGATGAGGCTGATTACTTAGACAGCAAAGGTGAAGAAAGAGAAGCATAAATAATCACACAAAATGAAGTTTGATCAGGTTACTGTTCTCTTCATTTCCCCCAAATCTTTATACAGCATTCTGGTAAATCTATTTTGTAAGTGTGATTAAGCAGAACAAACCTCAAAGATCTTCCATAATTAATATAGAGAAAGGAAGGGACTTTTTGTTCTGCAAGGAAGTTTTCTTTATTTTTAAGAGTCAAAAAAGAAACTATTTCAAATTGGAGGTAACTGTCCACAGTTGAGAGCTCTACTTAATTCAAAAGTTGCTTCTTTTGTGGAGAATTTCAGAAGGCTTCAAGGAGGAGGCATGACCATCACTCTTCTTTTCCCTCTCCTGCTTCATTCTTCCTTTCCTTTTATAATGACAAGTGATTTGACTGTATTTAGGTAAAACCTAGTTAAGTATACGTTACTTCTTTCCCATTTCCTTTCTCTGGCTCTCATTCTCTGACTCTCTTCTCCTCTATTCATACCCACACAAATATCCATGCATTTTAGTGCCCATCATGTCTTAGGAACTTTATGTCTCCAGTTAACCTTACCCTAGACTCTACTCTTCATGTACTCACTAGATGACAGGAAGCTGAATGAAAGTAAAGCCTAGTTTCTTTACAAATATGTGTCCAGTTCCAAGCCTAATGCCCAACAGCGAACTGTTCAGTAAATACCATTTGAATGAATAAATGGATGATTGTGACCCCAGTCCCTAAGAGAGTTCTGTGGCTGTGATTCCAAGCCAAACTGACAAGAAAATGGACCTTGGCAGTGTTTACCATCACCTCCTTATCTTTATAAGAATCACCAATCTACCTGTCTCATTCATACAGGATCCCCATGCTTACAAGGAGTAGACATTCAAATATTTCTATAATGGCATAACACATACACTATAGAAATTATGTAGTAAAGCAGTGTAACACACTCAGAGGCTTATGGAGTGTCTCTTTCAATACAAAATGTACACATCTCTTTAAGTAACAAAATTGAGAATTACTGTAAATTGTAACTAAATTATATATCTATACTTAAATGTTTACTAATGATTCCAAACAAATGTATTGAGCATCCCCAGAAATTAATCTAACTTTTACAATAAATTTGCATGTTTTAGGTTTTTCACATTCAATAAGAATGCATGCACTCATAACATTTAAAGTGCATGTTCCCACTAAAGGAAAACCATCAGCTATTATAATGACATGAAGGCACTTTTGGCACACTTAGTAATTAGTGCCTTTGTAAGTGTTTCTATTGTAAGTATATTCATTTTTGAGCAATATACTTATCTACGCAAACTTCCACTGTATATGAAGAAGCAAAAGTATGTTTCTCATGTTTGCTTTGGAATTCCACATAAATAGGGCTATAGGTTTAATACATAATTTTCATGACAATTTTTTGTCAGTTACATGAAGCTTTAGTTAAATATGTTAATACCCTATATGATAGCCATGTTCAGAATCTAGAAAGATTTCACCTCTCTTTTTATTTAGTGTTGCAAAGGTAACTAGTAATTGGATTTCTAATGACTCCTCTCCTTCTCAATAGAACTTCCAAGCTGTAGTATTCACTGCTCTACTTGTTGTCCTAACTTGAATTATTCTTACCACTAGTTTCTACCCACCCTAATCTATCATCCAAAGATATGAAATGTGATTTCTGAATAGACTTCAACATGTGACTATCTGTTGTCTGCTATTGGTGCCAGGTGTTGGCTACCATGGGTGCCAGGTGTTGGCTAGCACAGCCAGGTCCCTCGGGGGCGGGGGTAAGGAGGTGCAGAGTCAACGTCACAGACCCTGGGAGACAGTGGAGCCACAATCTCATTTAATCTTAGAAAGGAACAGGATTTATACATTTGTCAGGCTTAGGGGAGGTCTTTTCTAGTCATTTGACGTGCTTCATTCTGGTAGGTCCTGAACACCTGACAATCCGAAGTTCATTGCTCTCATTGGTCCTGGATGGCTGCTAACCTGGGAGCTGCCCAGGTTTGGTATCGGGAAGTGTTCACTGCGCATGCATGCTCAATATCGGTTCTAGCTTGTTCTAGGCCAGCAGGCTGGGAGCCTGCCTGACCTTGCCAGAATCATCCTACATATCCAATTTACAGTATGGGATTAATGTCACCCTTGATATGCTCACAGGCAGGGCACAATTTATTGACCTTGTCTCCCAGGCCACTATTGAGCAATATGCTTATTTTCAGCAAGTTTCTGATCTGGCCTTTAAATTTAAGCCTAGTCCCCCTATTAGTGGTGTGAGGAGCCAGCAGGATTCACGAGTTACCCTCCAGCCAGTTCAATGGAAAGCTTTAAATGGAAATAAAGACTCAATTAATCCTATCTTGGCAATGTACCCCGAAATCTCTGGGGCACAGATATTTTGGAGAAATGGGGACTGTTATTACTACTACTGGAAGTGGAGATGAGGACCCTTTTTTCCACTGTTAGGAGGCTCTATGTGCCCCTTAATTACTCCAGGTTTCATTTCCTTAATTAACCAGGTGGATCATTCAAATTCCACTAGTTCTGAATCCTGCCCTGGGGCGCTTTGCTTTCCACAACAATTACTGAATAGGATTCCTTTTTTCACTTCCTGGTTTGTTGGGCTGGGAAACTAGCTCACTGTTGGAGTGCTTGCCCAGCATACTGAAGGTTGTGAGTTCTATTCCCACCTATGCCATGGTATAGCATGTAAATAATGTAAGCACAACTTATCTATTCCCACAGTTGTGTCCTGTCCCACAGGGTTCATATCCTGGTGGGGAAAGGGCTGACTCTTATCCTGGGGTTCAACTTTATCCATATGCTTAGTCACCATGATTGCTGGTGACCTTACCTAGAGGGAACCATGTGGTCTGGTCTCCATTGGATGATGACATCATCAATATGGTGAAAGTCACATGACTTTGCCCCCATCTTGGACCAAAATTTCCAAAATGACTTTGACCTGCTTGACCCTGCTGCCATCTTAATCCAACCACATGGAATAATTCAAAATGGCCACACTCAGGAATTTGCTGGTTCTAGATCATGATAATCTGGAAATTCCCTGAACCATAAAATTTAATCATACATCCTAATCTTTTGCAATTTATGTTTTGTTTTGGTTTTCATTTACAGATTCTTGATAGGATCCTAGAATAGCAAGAGATTCTCACATAGTCTTTTGTAACAAGGTTAACAAATTTTTATGTCAAATTAAAAAAAAATTGGCATTTTAATATCATTTTGATCTGTTTCTAATGAAAATTATTTTGAATTCTAACTTTTGATATGGTATTTACCAGTTTTTTAGAATGATTATTTTTACATTGTTTTATGCATTAACTGGTTTTTACAGAAAACTATTTTGAATTCTGATATTTGTTTATATAACATCTTTATCTGTTTTTAAAGAAATTATTTTAAAATTTGACATCTTTATGATATATTTACTGATTTCTAAAAGTAATTATTTAAAATGTTACATTGTTTTACATAATATATTTGTCAGTTTCTAAAGGAAACTTAAAAAGATTTTTCTAGCTTTAGGCCTCTAAGACTAGCTAAATACAGAGTGAGCTGACGTTTTATGATAATTAAACCTAAGAATCTCATGTGAATTTGCAGTACTCCAATGCCAAACCTTACAAGAAACAAGCAACTATCAAAATATAACTACAGCAATGGGAGATAAGGAGGAATAGCCTACTTAGGTGGGAGGTGTGAGAATTGGCCTTCACTGGTATTAAGTCCTGCCTTTTTGCATTGTGATCCAAATCCTGTTTTTCTGAAATAGAATATTTCCCTCTCAGATACCTCTGGTCACATCAAGTATAGCCAGAGAGAATCTTAGGTTTGACAATGGAAAGCCAAAAACTCCTGTCAGCCTAGTCTTGCTTGATCTTGGGTGTTCACTAAACACCCATGGCTTTATAAAGCTAAAAATCTATTAAGTAAAATAATATCTTAATAATAAATTTTCTATTTTCAAGTTATAGATACTTTAATAATTGCCAGGATTGCTGGCAGGTAGGGCGGTGGAGAAGCTGGTCCAGACGGCCTCCTCCAGGGGCTGAGCGGGATGGTGAGTGTCGCGACCCGGCCCCTCTCCACTCCAGAGAAAAAAACCACACCTGAGTCAGGAGTCTGTCTAAGCAGGATCTCGTTTATTAACAGTTACAAAATAAGTTATATAGGGTAGGGGGGGTGCTAAAAAGAAGTGAAGGGCCAATAGATCTTTGTTCCGTAAACTGCAGCCAGGCAAAGTTCATGTTGATAAGCTGTCAGACTCGGGTGAGGATCTGACAGCTGCAACCCAAACAGTTGGTGACGGTTGCCCTCGTCTCACGTCGGCCTGCAGCTCCCAGTGGATTGCGTGCAGACACCCGATCAGTGTAGCCCAGGCTGGCCTCAAACTCCAGATCCTCCTGCCTCTGCCTCCTTCAGCTGATCCTACCGGTGTGCGCCACCACAACCGGCCCCCGGCAGCCTGCGAGAGTCCAGAGCGGGCCGGCTTGCGTCCTGCCCTGCCTGGGGCTGCCGAGCCAAACTGCAGCCTGTGTGCTGGACAGTGGCCTCCATTTTGTCTGGGGGCCGCGCTGCACCACAGGCTTGTCCGCGGCCTAGGAGGGGGCGATCACTGGGGGCCCGGGATGGTCGATCGCGGGGAGGCAGTGTCCCGGGGGTGCGATCTCTGGGGCAGCCGCCTGGGAGGAGGAGCTTCATTCAGCTGGTGCAGTCGGCCCCACGGGGAACTGCAAACCCCACCCTAAAAGGGCGGGCTGGAGCTGCAGCACCGCTGGAGGCCCAACAAATAATGACTAAACTTAACAGCTCTCCTGTACAATGCGAACAACTGAATTAAATCCTAAAGAGAAACAAATGCCTCTTTGAATAAATAATACTGATAGATCATCATGTGCTGTTTGAGCTTATTCAAAAGATGACTCTGTGGTTGGGATGGGCCTTCCCGCCTCAGAGTCTGGCCTACTATCTCAAAGTGTTTTGTAGGACTTTGACGAACAAAAGAGCAAAGCAGCCTCCAAGTAAAAGATATTGTACTATTGAAAATTACTGAGGAGATGAATTAATTTCAACAAAAGTTATTGTTATCTCATGATATAAAATGTCTATAATAAAAATAACTAGTGGAAATGGTTTAAGGTTTACCTGTAAACTTGTAAATTACAGAGTGTATACAAGTAATATTAATTCATTAGATTATAATGTTATTACATCTTACGGTACTAAGAAAGAAAATGAAAGGGTGAAAAATGATGTTAAAAGATATGGGACTGGAAATATTTTTTAAATGAAAAAAATCTATACAAGTGATTAAAGATCTGAGTTGATATGTCATGGTATATAAAAGATGAAAAAAGCTATGTATATGTAATCTTAAAATTTCTAAAATAATAGTTCAAATAGTCTAAAGAACAAAATATATGTTATTTAAGAATGTTTGGTTTTTGCCCAAGCTTTAGTGGCATAACATACAGTAATTAACAGTGCAAATTGGTGGAACTTCATGCAGTAATGACTAGATCTCAAATTATGATTGCTTCTCCTTTTAACTTGTATACTGATAGTCATTATATTGCTAGAGCCTTACAGGTGATTGAAACTGTGTCTTATATTGAGGCAACTAACACTCAATTTCAGGAATTATTTGGTCAGATGCAAAGTATTTACATGCCCGTTCTCAGCCCTGTTTTGTAGGGCATATTAGCATCCATACTGGACTTCCAGGTCCTTTAGCTTTAGAGAATGATTTAGCAGATAAGGCCACCTATCTCCTAGGTTTATCTCAATTGGAATTAGCACAGGGACATGTAATAATGGATACTTACTCTGGCTTTATCTATGCCTTAGTAATGTCAGGTGAAAAAGACTCCAATGATATAAAAATGTTAAAATCAACAATGTTAATTATGGGGGTTCCATGGGCTCTTAAGACAGACAATGGCCCCGCTTATATAAACACTGGGTCCCTTTTTGCCTCAGGAAATGGCATTACTCTTAGTCAGATGGAGGGACCCCTTAACACAGGATTGGCAATTGCCTGCTCCCCTTTTGACCTGGGGGGAGAGGATATGTTTGTGTCTTTCAGCACCATGCAACTACACCAATAGGGGTGCCCTCAAGAAATGTATGTCTGGCCACAGGTCAAGGAGTTGCCAAGGATACATTTGGGTGATGTATTCCCTTCTCCTAATGTCCACTCTTCTCAACACCCAGGCTGCCAACCTTTGGGCTTTATTGCCCCTGCCCCCCATATTGATACCTAAGGATTAGTCGAGCTTTATGTGGCTCTGACTCAAACAATTACCACAGCTGAGGCATTGAATGAGGTTGTGTCCCGCTCAGCTGAGGCTTTGCGAATGCAAGAACTCCTTAATCAACATTTTTATCAGGCAGTCCATATTCTTCAACAACTCGACCTTCTTGCTGAGGAAACTCAAATACTCAGACAGATGACGCTCTTGGCATGTGACCCCTGATTTAAATCCTTCTGCCATGCCATACCAAGTAAATAATGCGTCTCAACAAAGGGCTATACTGGCTATATATATTACAGGCCACTGGTCAGACGAGTTTCTAAATTATTCTCTCCTCCTCAATCAACATATATCCCATCTAAATATGACTAAGGTTGACTCAATCCAATTTGATAACTCCTATTTAACCAAAATCTGGAATAATATTAAAACCCTCTTTGACCTCTCTTGGATCGCCACTTATGTCATCTTGGGAGGTATACATATTGCTTTGTTAATTCTCTTTAAGTGTTTGTTGCAGTATCGATCCCTGCAACGTGCTATCAACAGAACAACTCTTCAGATCCTGATGGCTCTCCAACGCCCCAAGCATGGTCCTCCCAAGGAAGTGATGCTTGCATGGCTTATGGAAATACAACATAACACTATCTAACATCCTACCACCTAGACAAGTGTACCGGGGTCTAAGGGCTGGTAGCGAGAGATGGGCACCCTTCTCTCGAACTAAGCTAACCTAAGACAGGGCGTGAATGGTGGGCATTCATGTACCAATGACAGGAAAGGCTTATGTTTTGGAGAGAATGACCTAAGACAGGCACAGTCTCAAATGCTGGGCTTCCCCGAGGTGGAACAACCCATTAAATCTCGTCCAAAAAACATAAAAAAAAGGGTGGATATGTAGGATGATTCTGGCAAGGTCAGGCAGGCTCCCAGCCTGCTGGCCTAGAACAAGCTAGAACCGATATTGAGCATGCATGCGCAGTGAACACTTCCCGATACCAAACCTGGGCAGCTCCCAGGTTAGCAGCCATCCAGGACCAATGAGAGCAATGAACTTCGGATTGTCAGGTGTTCAGGACCTACCAGAATGAAGCACGTCAAATGACTAGAAAAGACCTCCCCTAAGCCTGACAAATGTATAAATCCTGTTCCTTTCTAAGATTAAATGAGATTGTGGCTCCACTGTCTCCCAGGGTCTGTGACGTTGACTCTGCACCTCCTGACCCCCACCCCCGAGGGACCTGGCTGTGCTAGCCAACACCTGGCACCCATGGTAGCCAACACCTGGCACCCATAGCAGACAACAACTAGCTACTTCAAAGCTATACTACTTTGTCTCCTTGCTGCCTGCCCTATCAATTACTTTCCACATGCTGTTCCTTTATCATTACTGGAAGTCAACTGTAGTACCTTTCACTAGGTCGTCTTAGACAGACCAAAGAAGTAGTGGATATCTCTGTTCTATTTCAGTGCACCCTGCACAGCCTTTTGACTGTTACAACTCTGCATTAACATTTCATGCATGGCTCTCTGCACCACTTAATAATGGACTCGAGGATTAGTCAAGGTTTTGCATAGTGTTTAATAAATTTTTGTTACATGAATGAATGAATGAGCTAATGAGTTAATTATTTCGGTATGTTGTGGACTATAGACAGCATTTAAAACAGTGATTTTCCTTTTGGAAGTCACTTTGTTTCTTTGTCACACAATGAAGTCCCTTAAGTTTGCAAGAGACCTGGGAAAAGGAGATGCAATAAATGAGAAAATATTTATAAGTGTGGAGGCATTAGCTTAACCCTTTTAAAGATAAAGTACTGGGATTTTACACAATCATCTGATATGTGCTTCTATCAAATCTTGTTATATACTGTTGGCATAATATTCATGAAAAAAATAAATTACTGATTGTAGATAAAATTATTTGTACAATTCATAAAGCAGTGGAAATTTAATCTGATATTTAAGATGTAGGCTTGCTTTAGATTATGCAAATCATAGCACATTTTTTTTTAAAGTCATGGAATCAAGCAGTTTTAAATCACATCTTGTGCAACGGCCAGTGTTGTACAGACAGATGGCAGATTCAAGGAGAAATTAATGTCATTACTACTTACTGGATGTGGTATAACATTTGGGAACAGCAAGAAATTGATTTAAATATTTATTTTTTAATTAAAATATTAGCTTTGCTTTCTTTAAGAAGTTAAATAGGGGAGGGTTGTGTGCTCGAGAGATGAATCAGTGAGTTAAGAGCACTAACTGCACTTGCAGAGGACCCAGGTTTGGTTCCTAGGATTCACATAATGGCTGACAACCATTTGTAACTCCTGTTCCAGGGGAATACAACTCCCTCTACTGACCTTGACAGAGGTGCACTTACATGAAATCAGGTAATACATTCATACACATATAAGCAACATGATTAGATTTAAAAGACTTTGGATAGGTGTGCAATTAGGAAAGGGGGTGAGTGGCAAACTCACATTACAGGGACAATGACAAATTTTATATTGTTGAAGCTTGGCAGTACAGTTTTTTCAGCAAACAATAGTCAAAAGTTATAGAAGACATACAGAATTTATATTAGCAGACATAGAATTTCAAATTTGTATTCTATTGTCTAATTATGTATTTTTAAGTTGAGAATTATGGTAGTTTAGTTATCACAGTGCTTTCTTTTTTTTTTCTTCCCAGACTATGATATTTTTTTTTCTCTCAGAAATTCGATTAAGCATAGGTAAAGGCAAACTGAAGCTGTAGAAGATTAATTAAAAAAAAAAAAAGTAAAAAGGAAAAAAGACTTCTCGGTGCCTGGTAATGAGACATCATCAAGGCCTGGATATCCAGGACCACATGTGGAGTGAGAACCTCCACTGGGCCTCAGAGGACTTAATGAGGACAGTTTCAGAGAGTCAGACCTCTGAAGACCAGAATTTGAAGATAACATATGCCTCGCTTGTCCCTAGCCTAAGAGGCAAAGCCTCTGCCATACACAACCTGGAACCACAGGGGAGGGGTCTGTGGGGACTATAGTCACTCAGAAGACTGAAACATTAGGAAATCCTCCATGTTGTACTCTGTTCCACATCAGCCTACTGCCAAAGGATGTGGAAATGTGCCTTGTGGTAGGGGTCCAAAGCTTCAGGTTCATGTGAGGGGACCACAGCTCCATCTCACAGGAGGGGACCACAGCATTCATGTATATAATGAATTGTAGTTGTTTTAGTCATTACCTTCTTTCGTTCTCCACATTCTGAAACCCTTCTTTCAGTGGCTACACCATTGGGGGAAAAATACTATTTTTAAAGCCTCATTACAGGGGGCCGGAGAAATGGTTCAACAGTAAAGGATACTTGCTGTTCTTCTAGAGGACTCAGGTTTGATTCTCAGCACCCACATGGTAGCTAACAACCATCTGTAACTCCAATTCCAGGAATCTGATGCCTTCTTCTGGCCTATGCAGTCATTGCATGCACGTGGTGCATTTATATACACGCAGGCAAATGCTCATATACATAAAATATAAATAATAAATGAAATTAGATGCAAAGTCATAGTGTGATTTAATTTATCAGTTTCTGGGATAACTAAAAGTAAGTAGAAATGATTCTAAATTTGCCTATGTAATAAGTAACCAAAGATATCTGTACTTACTTAGTTAAAACTGTATTTCTAAAATAACTAGGTTTGATATTTTTTTAGTAATCAAGAAGAATACAGTAATATTAGAATTATTAGAACCGAACAACAGGTAACAAAAAAAGATAATACTAGAAGATTTCAAATCATAAACTAACACTCTATGGTGGTGAATATCATTTAACGACTCTAGAAGAAAGTTTTAAGAAAATGTAGTCATCTGACCAGTCATAGAACTGGTGGAGAGACACTGGTTGAGAAATTTTGATGCAAAAAATCCCCCATATTATACATGAAGGGACAAGACATGTCATCCCTCATCTACTATAGGCCTCTGGAGTACTTGGCACAATTGAGATTTTGTCAGGCTAAGTGATCAATAGGCAATGTGCTGAGTGCTTTTTATTTTAAAAATATGAATATAAGTCCTAAGGGTTCAGCCCAGGATATATTTTGGATGTCCTATGTCATACCAGTGTTTACACAGTCTTTTAATAACCGGTGTTTTTAGGTATAAAAACCAAATTCGCCAGTCCAAAACAATGGTGTTAGTACAACTCATTTGTTTGCATTCTGAGTAAGGCCTACAGTTAGTGGGTCAGATATAAACAGAAGACTGATATATAGTCCAGGGACTCTGGGTTCTTAATGTTCTGGACTTCAAAGGCAGCTCTGATGTTTGACAAGGAACTCCTCCTCTGCACCTGACAAATGTTTGATGGAAATCTCTGCATGGGTGTCAGGGGAGTTTTTGCTTGTACAAAGTTGTCATGATGTGACCTTTCTAATTTACTATTTAAGGAGCTTTGCTATGAATAACTATGAAGGCTTATCTAGGTGCCATTTAATAGAAATTCTCAAAGGTTTTTTGAAACAATTTCATTTACAATTATGCAATAGAATATAATCGAAATATCCCAGTCTTTTGAATCAAGATTTCATCATTTCCACCCCTGCTCTAAATTACCGTGTCAAATTGTCTAAGCTCCTTTCTCTTCAAAAGACTTCTGTTTTCTTCATAATCTTAAATGCCAGAAATGTTGTTCCCTTCCTTTTCCTTTCTTTTCACGACAGTTGTTATGAGGGAAATCTGGCCTCACTCAAAGTTTTTTTTTTTTTTTTTCTTGTGGCCACAGTATAATGAACAGAGATAAGTGGAGAGGTTTATTTTTTAAGTCAAAAATCTTTCTTATGAATAATACTCAAATCAGGACAAATCATTTTTCACCTACCCTTACAAAAAACAAATTGCTCTTCTCACACTGCAAAAGCATCTGACTGTTCTCACCAGCAATACAGAGTGGAAATAACATCAAGGTGTGCAACGAACAGAGGCATGCCATCCACCCAATTCTCACAGTTTCAGCACTAGAGGTTTCGGTTTTTGGAAGCAGACACATTCTGAATTCTATTAAAGGTTGTATAAAATGGAATAAAATGGCTTAAAATCCCAGGCATCCACAATTCCATTTACTTTAAGACGTCCTAGAAGAGGACGATATAATAAGACATAGGTAGTCAAATAAAAGTTTGAAGGAAATTCATAAGATTTTGATCCTATTAAAAGTAGATGAGTTTAGGCAAGAAAGACATGTCGTAATTCAATTCGGTCACTGGTATCATGGACACAGGATGGGTTTTATAACTTGGAACTCCTGATGCAAGATGAAAAGAAGTGTCGTCCCTTCTTGAAAAGTGAGTCATAAAATTTGTGCACAGCTGCAATCCCAGCATTTGGAAGGCAGAGTCAGGAATATTGCTATGAATTCAAGTTCAGCTTGGACTATACTGAGAATCTTTGTCTCATGAAAAGAATAATTCATAATTTCAGTACTCACTGAAGCAGCAGGACATTAAACTAAATGCAGGAAACTTCTAAGCTTGAGTCTTGAGTGACTGTATAGTTTGCATGCTGATGAAATTGGTTTTGAACCAATCTCAGACCCAGATGTCCTATGTGAATATGAGAGTAGCCTGAAATTCCAAGACTGAATCCCTTCAACCTTCTCCTTACCCCTTTTGCCTTATGCCTTTTACTTGGAGTCTGACTATTATTATGCTAATGATCTGCTGATGATAATTGATGGACATGTCACTGAATATGGCTCTCTAAAAAAGTAATCTATATCCTCAGTTTCTACAAATCCAGTAGATAAATATAGGAGCGGTATCTGTCACCTTCATCTTCTCTGCAGAGGATAACTGCAGGGGCTCACACCCTTAATTCTTCTGTAAGACCCAGTGATGGATTAGACAGGACAAGAGTTGAAACTCAATCAGAAGATGTTTCAGATGACAATATTTGCAACTTTGAGTTTTTTGTAACTAACGCTGTCTTTTTCAAATATTAACTCACTGATCTACATACTCCCAAGGTGAAGATGATCATTGCCACTTGTTTTAGATGAGGCAAATGGAGTTCATAGAAATTAAGTGAATTTCTAAAGGATATAGATCTGACGAATGGCAGAGCTAAAGTTCATATTTCAGTACTTGGACTCCCCAGTGCCTATATTTTAATGATTTTCTGTGCTGACTCTACCTGAACTAATTGACCTCTCTCCGTACATATTGGCTCACTACTGTCAGCACTAAAACTTGAGGAACCTCACTTTCTTACTGAAATACTATTATAACAATATTAAGCAGTGATTACAGCAACTAACATTTAAGTGCATGTAAAATACATTATCAAGTCCCATGTAAATATTAATGGTTATATAACCTTTGTTTTGCTTAAAAATCCTTCAGTGGCTCATGGAATCAGGTTCAAATTTCTTCTGCTGATTTTCAGAACCAAAAGGTAGACTCTGCCTCTCATACTTCCTTCACTTTTCTATGTATCCGGCTCCTGACTCCATTTTTAAGTTTCCTATTCCCCCAACCTTTTCTCAACTAGGGGCTATTTCTGCTGTCTTTCTGCTCCAGCAGGCATCTCAAAGAATGCCAGTCTGTTTTTTATTGATCTTTTTCTTTTTTGATCCTGACCTTCCATATCCCTTTCAAAGATAACTAAGCCATCTTTCCTACTTTGTTATAAAGTCCCTGAGGGCAAGCACCACATTATTTCCAGGCTTGCCTTTTCCAACATTTGGTGATCTTAAAGCAGATTTGGTGGCTAATGAATCTTCCATGTGCTCCTGTATCTTGTCCTATAGCAGAGCTGACTATATTCTTGGCCTTCAAGAATAATTGTGGTTTTGCTTAAGATGTGTGCAGCACTTGTTTGAGTGTTCAGTACACAGTGAGCACTCAATCATATTTTTAGAGACAATCTACTAGAAATTATTTGTGCTTTTTGTATAGAAGAATTTATCCAATTATAATGTTTAAGAGTAGAAATGAGGAAGGGGAGAGAAAAATATTAGGGTTTATTAAAATAGAGCATTAGAAATTTTCAGTCAAAGTTTTCACCTGTATGTCATAGAACAGGTGTGAGGTTGGTTGAAAATATTTTCTTAATAAAGGTAATGTTTGAGACTTAAGAATTGTCTACTATTTTTAATGAATTAAAGTGGAGTTCAGTATTACCTAATAATGAATACTTTTACAATGATTTTATTCATTTACTATTATAGTGGTGGTGGGTATGATACAGGAGTGCAGGAGTGTGAGAACCATAGTGCATGGATGTCAGACGGCAATTCTGGGAACTGTATTTTATCCTTCTGCTTGGAGATCCAGGGATGAATATCATGTGTTTTCACACATACAGTCATCTTGCCTTTCAACAACTACATTTTGTTCAATGTCTTTCTTGAATAAGAAAGCTAAATATACTTTCAGATGAGACTCTTGAAACAGATATGACAAGGATGCAGTATACTGTGTAGAGAGGAGAAACATGGAGGCCAACATCCTAAACCTCCTTTCCTCCTCTGCAGAATGGGTCTCTCACTATCCTCAGATACATTTTTCAGAGAATAAGAAGGAATCAGTGTGATTTCAGAACAAACCAAGACAGGCATACTCTGGCTCTTACATATTGTCTACTTGCCTGACATCCAGGCTTGAAAGAGATTTTCTTTGCAGAAGTGATATGAGAAATTTGTGAAACACCTAATTCCTGACTCTGTGTTATAAATCATTTGATAAGATACTTGATTATCCCTCTTTTTCTAAGACTTGGCTTTGTCTGTATAGAAATACTCATCCTTGTAAGTTTCTTCAAAAGAGAAACATGAGGAATCGGATTGAAAAACACCAAGACAGGCCAATCTTCCCTTCATTTTAATCTGTAAATAGAAAAATAATTAACTTACCTTAAAATTTCATGTTTGATCTGATTTTATGGAAAAATCAAACTTCCTGTGACTTTGCACAAAATAAAACCTAAATAAACATATTTAAAATTAATGAGATTCCTTCAACAAGCTTCTACAAACTAACTATATTATATTAAATGTATGTACAAACTTTTCAGAGATCAATTTAATAAATAAAATATATTGTGTTGTAAATGTTTAAGATTTGAAATTTAATCATAGTATAACTGAAATTTTAATATATAGGCACCATTTAAAATGTAATATTAAGATTTTATGGACAAGAAGACCCTTTCTTTGATTTGGACAACTTTTCTGTAACACGGCAGAAGAAAATTCTAAGAAAAATGCAGTTGGATGTTTCTTTCTTTCATAAATAATTTTAATCAGAGCCTCAAAACCTTTAGAAAGCACAAAGGTTTTGAACATTTTTTCTCTTTCTTTCTCCACTCTTAAAAAATATGACAAGAAAATGTAAGAATGAGTGTGTAGTTCTTTGTTTCCAGTTAAAATATTCTTGATCAGTTAGAGATACTATTGGCCCATCATTAAATCTGTCACTAAAATTCATAATCAAGAAGATGCCAAATACCACTAAGATTTTTTGTTCACTGGATTGAATTATTGAATTTCTCAACCTCAAATGATTTGTTCAAAGATCCATCAGTTTCTGTCATGATAAGAAATTTGGCAGTAATGACTAAAAGTGTGGGGTGATCACAATTCAATGGAGAAAGTGCTATTTTTCCTGATGTAATAATGTGATCTTCTTAGATGGATTCATAATTTAATGTGCTTACTCACCACAAAGAATAACTAAACTAATTCATCAACTAAAAAGACAATTCTTATGAAGAATAGATAAGTGAAAACTCATAATAATCCCCCTAAAGAGCTGTAGGATATTATGATTTATAAGGAACAAAAAATCTTATTTAAGCCTTTAAAGTCAAATTTAAGAAGAGATGTTATTGAAAAATTAACAATGCATTTGAATCTTGTAGAGATAAAATCAGATTATGGCTATATTCAAACTATACTACTAAATGTAGAAGAGAGGTAAAACATTTTCAGCTTTGAATATTAACTGTCTGAATGGTCTTGTTGGTTTCATTTTTACCAACCATTTTCAAGTGCCCTAGATCACAAAATACTGAAATAGAAAGTATCCATTAAATTCACACAGTCCCACAGTAATCCTAGACAAGAAATCTGAAGTCCAATGAGAGCTATGAATTTTCCTCACAACATTATAGTCACTATAAGATCAGGATCCCAGCTCTTAGGACTCATCCCTAGGAAATATAACGTCTAGTTTCTAATTTTGTCTAAATAACACGTTATTAAACCACCTTATTCTGACAAAATTGAGATTTAGTATGGGCTTGATCTCAAACAGTTCCTCTCTTATCTAGAAAACTTACAAAACAAGTCAATCAAATACAGAATCATAGAAAGAACTAAATGATTGTCTGGAAATATTCATCATTAAGTTTGTCAAAGAGTGAATTTTCACTCGACTCAATATCACCCACTTCCAACAGCCAATAATAAGGCAGTTCAACAACTCATCAATAAAAGTGCCTTGAGCTCTAGAATGATGTTACTGAGATCTCTGGACAGATCAAATAATCCAAAAATTTGGACATCCCTGCATTTAGGGTTTTGTTTTGTTTTTTGGTAACCATTGCTATATATTAGCCTAACTACTTTGCTATCTTCATATGTGTGTGTGCATTTGTGTGTGTATGTATGTGTGTATGTGCGTGTGTATTATTTTTGAGCTGTAAAAATTTTACCACTAAATATTTAAGAGATCAGAGAAGAGTCAATAATCCATGGTATGCTATCGACATAGATTATGCATGTTTCTACCCTTTCATCAGTCTTCATATGACAGGCCATGTCTCAACCATTCACTCATTCATTCACTAAAGAAATAGTTACTGTCAGGCATTCACAATATGAAAGGAATAGAGGCTTGACACATGAAGGATTCTATCAAGAATGTATTCACCATGTAGCTGGAGAAACGGTTCTGTAGTTAAGAGCACAGGCTGCTTTTCCAGAGGACCTGGGTTGGGTTCCCAGGACCCACATGGTGGCTAACAATCATCCTTAACTCCAGTTCCAGGGGATCTGACATGAGAAGGGTGTACTTACATACATGTAGGCAAAATATTCATACTCATAAAATAAATGAATCAAAAAATTTTTTAAAATTCATTCACCTATGCCGTCTTTACAGTAGTAAATTTGTGAGTTACAAGATATCTTAGTTTTTAAGTTGTTGTCAACAATCTGTCATGATCAAAAATCCCAGTTTATAATATGACAGATAATGAATGCAAATGTTTCCTTAAGTGAAAAATGTGGATAACAAATGTAAAGTAATATTTTAAATAGAATTACTACAAATAATGTGTAGCTATTTGTAAATCTGTTCACTAGAGAAACATGAATCAAGTGCACCTAGAGCTCAGAAGTATTTTTATGGTCTTGTTCTCAGATTAACAGATTTATTAGGAATTGTTAATGACTACTTGCATCTTACGTATGTTCTGAATGAGCATGGCTTTTATTCTCCATTTCTGCTGATCTTTTTCAGTGACTGCATAATCTGTGCCAACACAGATTCTCATACTTTAGCAAGGCACTTTCAAAGATGGCTATTCCCACTGCATCAGCTACCCTGTGAATACTACATGAATAAACTGACTATATACTTAAATTAGCAGCCTCAACAGAGAGAGTATACACTGAAGATATACTCTGATACTTTAGCCCAACAAGGAGCTAATAAAACCACTTTCAAGATACTACTATAATCACAAGAAGAAATTAATCTCAGTCTCTGTCTCACTCTCTTTCTTTTTTTCCTTCTCTCTCTTCCCTTTTCTCTCCTCTCACCTCTCGTTTATCTTAATCTCATTTTCATGTTTTTAAGAATATAATTACATCATTCCTCTTAGTAAATTCACAATTTCTGTCCATTATATGTATAAGTCAGTCTTTCTTTTCTTTTATAAAATATGAATTAAGTACTTTGTGGTATTAGAAATATTTGTTGAAAAAATGTCAAATTCAATGTAGAAGTGCATGTGTGGTGTGGGGAGTGGGAATTATTTCCCTTCCTAGAAGACAGCTCTATTTGAATTGCTTTTGTTATTACTATATGCCTTTCATTTTTTAAGTATGATACTAACAGATACTCATGGAGAAACATTAATATTTTTAAAAGCTTTATACTAAACATGTAAAGCATAAACAGCTAAAGAAGAAAAATGGTTAAATGTAAGAATTTTTTGTACATCTACACATTGGATAAATACATTTCTCAACTCTCACAAGAGAAGTTTTCTTTTATAGCAGATGGCCATCAACACAGAAACCCACAATTGGCCAATGTGCAGAGCACAAAAGGCCAAAGAGGGCTTATCCCTGAATAGGACACCTATCTCAAATGTAAGTATTTGAGCAGTCTATCATGGGAAAGAGGACAGTCTAAGCAAAATTTGTCAGTAATTCCTGTTAAGATACCAAGAAACTTTCTAACTAATTCAAAATGTTCATTTTTAATGAATATTTATTTAACAACTGAAAGCTAACTACAACATAAAATAGCTATGTAAACAGTTTATCCAATAAAATACAATATCATTTATCACATTTTCAATATTTCATTTTGCCTATTAACAGCCCAAAATATGTCATTTATTTTCTTAAACAGTGTTACTATTTGGCACAGAAGTCTATTTACATGAGAACTTGTTTCATTTGCCATTTATTCCAATAATTTCAGAACAATTATTAGCAACTAAATCTAACAGCATTTTACACATACTTTCAAGCTAAAATACTGCTAAAAAATTCCAACACGCATGCAATTCAGTATGTTTACATAATAACATTTTTATAAAATCTGTGACTATGCACTTTATAGAATGTGAATACAGGAGTCACTAAACCCTCTAAAGAGACATGGTCATATCTGGGAGGGGAGGTGCTGCTGGGCAAGAGTCCTGTGTTCAGTTGAATTTAAATGGGCTTGCTTGTCAGAGGCATTCGGGAATGTTATTGTGCCATCCTATGGCCATGGATAGCTCCGTTCACATAAAACTTTGGCAGACTTTCTAGTACAAGCCCTTAACAACCAAGACACTGGTAGCACAAGCAACACTAACAAAGTATATTCTTATGCATGTGAACTCTGCTTTAAACAAAGTTAATAATGAAAATCCAAACATACAAAACAGAGTGGTTATCTGTACTATAAAATGATTTTCGCTCACAAAGGGATTTATAATTTTCCTCTAAATGAAAGCTGTCATAATGCACTTAAAGTACAATTTGATTTATAAAAGTTAAATTCATACGTGACTTTTTTCAGAACCATTGTGAGAAGCAAATCAGACTTATACACAATGCTTAATTTTCTTTCTCACAATTGTCTTATTATATTGGCAAAAGATATGTAAGCCAAAAGATTACCATTGAAGCCACTGAAATATAAAGTAAATATGCCTCTAAAATATGAATATTACAAAAAATTTAAGTACATCAATATTCTTTTATATTTACAATTTTGGTACTCAACTTTACAAAGTAGGTCTACATAGCACACAATACATAGCTATCATAAGGCCATAATATTGGGCCTAATTCTCCTGTGGTATATTTCATTTTGGTGAGATTTTTTTTCCTTTTAACTATGTAACTCCAAAGACTGGTTAATAGTGGTTACATTGTAGCCAGTCTATTAATGACTTATCAGTTCTCTTCTTACTGCACAGAATTTAAAGACTCAACCTCATGCATTGCATTACTGTCCCCACTGCTTCCTTGGGTGATTTGCATTCAGGTAAAGCTCTCCTTTATTTGCACTGAGCTCCTTCACAGCTGTTAGAAGTCTGTAGGGAGAAGGGGAGTTAGTAATGATGGAGTTAGCATTGAGGGCTAGGAGTGAGGATAGTAGAGATCTTGTCTGTATCTCTGTGCCCCTCAGCAGACTACAGAGACAGGTACCTGGGAAGAAAGCACTCAAGATATGGTGAATGAATGAATGAGTGAATGAGGAATATAGACTGATTTGAATTGTCTGGAAGGCTTTCTTTACTCTAGCATTTAATCAAGTTTGTTTCCGTAGCATGTAGGATCATAATGAATTTCAGAATTTGAGAAATAATAGAACCTCTCCCTTGCGCATTACATACATTTAAAAAACTCCATAAAATATTAAGCCCTTTATAACATAGAATTATTTTGAAAAATTAAGTTACCTTAAAGATCAGAGGACAAAGGAAATTTAAGGGTCTTTTTCTTATTCACCAAATGCCGGAAGGAACAAGGCACACAGGTTGACAAAAGTCCACACCAAGTTAGACATTTGGCCATGGTGTCATCTGAGAAGTACTATTTTTGAGGATTTTGGTACAAATTTAGCCACTGGTTTAAGCAGATACCATTAAAGAAACAAATAAGAACTAGAATGTGAGCTGGAGAGATGACTGAGTGGTTAAGAGAACTGGCTGCTGTTGCAGAGGATCCAGGTTCAATTCCCAGCACCCACATGGCCTACTTCACTTTTAGGGAATCTGACACCCTCTTCTGAACTTGGCAGGCACTGCATGACTTGGATGCACCTATCTACATGAAGGCAATACACTCATATACATAAAATTAAAGTAATAAATAAAATACCGTAAAAAGCATTTAAAAGAACTAGAATATAAGGAAATTGCCATTTGCCATTTGTAGGTCCAGACACCTGGTCTATTCCAGGGAAGGTCCTAGGAATGTCATTCATTACCTTGCCTGGAACCATTTTTGCTAGGCTCACACCCATTACAAGTGCTTGGGAAATAACAAAATCCAGCTGGAAGAGATAAAAATAAAAATCTTAAAATAAAATAGTTTTGAAAGCATTTGAGTAGTTAAAGAAAAAGAGAACATAGCCAGTGGGGATGCTAAGAAATTAATAAAACTTGAAATGCTTATGCTTGCATTTTTCAGCAAAGATGTAATACCCAAGGTGTACTATTATGCTTCTAAATGAAATAGTTGAGGCTACACTCAGAAGACCCAATCTTAAAATTTGGTGTAACTGAAGAACAAATTAAAGAAACGTGAAAATATTGAATTAAACAGTAATTTTTTAAGCAAAAATTTATGGATTTGAGTTCTTCCAAGAGGCCTCTTTAAATATCATGGAAGTGAGTGAATATTAAAGTTTATTTAATTTAAATGAATAAATTGATTTTGTTATGGCATTTTTTTTAACTTTCTTTACTGGTGTTTTTATTTTCAGGAGAATAAAAACACTGAAGGAGAATCACTGCATAATAGATTTCGTCATGGAGTTAAATCCTAAAAACTATCTTAACAATATATATATATATATACATATATATATATGTATATATATATATGTATATATATATACATATATATGCACCAATTTGCCTTCATAATGACTTCCCAAACATCTACCTCTTATATTATTTATTTATCATTGTACCAAATGAAGGCAGCTATATAGGACTTTGAAAACGTTTTTCTAATATGTAATTCAAAGATGAAATGGTTCTTGGGAGCTATCATCTCCAAATTCACATAGTTCATTATTCGAGCTCCATTTCTGTGACATGTAAAATATCACATATTAACATATGGGTAGATCACTTTGAGCCACCATTTTCAAGTTTGCTCTAATGAATTTAAATAGCAATTGTGTTCTTGTAAGCAAAAAAATGGATGTGTTAGTTGGCGACTGTAAGATTCAGAGATTTCAGATTGTTAAAATAATTTTTTTGCTGAATGCCCTTTACTTTTATATATGTATACAATTATCTTCTATTGTTTAAAAGATCTATTTTGCACCAATAATGATTAATCCAAATAATTTGTATTTAAGTAATTTCTATTTGAAAGCCTGTAGCATGAATTGTTAATATTGGCAATGTACTATTAGTCGTTTTAAAGCTTTAAAAGTAAGTTATCAGGATCTACTTCAATCTCCACAGGATAATAAAGGATTATTATGTGCAGTAACCTATTTATGAAAAGGAAACAGTGTGCTTCTTTCAGACACCATCACTTGCTTTAATAAGGAATTGAAAAGCTGAACTACTTTATATGCAGATCACCATCCCAGTTGCATAAGGATTTACAATAGACAAAACAAAACTATTTTTGTTGTAAAGAAGGGCTGTTTGTTTAAATCATACAATAATGTTTGCATGTAAATGTTATTTACAGGCTAATAAGGCTTCATAAATGTTATATAGACTTTGTTAGTTAAAATAATTGGAATCCTAAGACAAAAATGAAAAGCTTGCTCAAGCTGATGAGCAATTTTTCAAGTAATACATGCCCAAAGAAGGCAGAGAGCAAACGATACTTACTGTTGTGGTTTAGATAACTACCGATGGATTTGGAGATGCAAATAGTACATGATGTTGTAGCACCTCATTAATGCTTCAGTTAAAAACAGGAGGAAAATGTTTGGTCAGAAACTGTGGAAATTTAGAAGAGTTCTGAGTCTAACTTCTGATCCCAAAAGAAATAGAAAGTAAGCTCTACAATTTTGTCTCTGATGCTGTGAATTGGCAGAGGACTTACTTGGGAAGTTTTAATATCACCCTTGAAGTCTTCCTTCCAGGTATTTAATGGCTCTTATGTCTTGGTTAAATGAGGTGTGTGGCGGCCTCTACTGGTGCATGTTTATAGAAAATGTTTCAATAGGCAGAAAAAATATTAATTTCAATTAAAAAGTTAGAAATACAGACTCTTTCATTTAAATATATAAAAATATCTAATTTAATGCAGAAAAAATATATTACAAGTTGTGTAATGTACTTTTAATTAGGAAAATAATTAAAACACTGACCATGTTAGTGTAAAGTAATGATTTACGGAAGGGCATTAATTGTTCAATTCACTCTGATATTGGGTTAAATATATTTTATTAATGAATTCCTAATACCAATGGAAGTGGCTTACCTCTAGTCCACTGTTAAATCCCCTTAATTGACTTAAATAAAATCACTTAAAAAATAAACAGAAGAAAGGAAATATTTTACATTGAAGTCTATAAAGTCCTAAACTAAAATCATTTGATAACAGGCTGGTTTCTATAACTCAAGCAAGCTGACATATACATCTATTTTACATTGATTTCAGTTTTAAAAATACAGCACATTAAAATATTTTCAATTTATCAAAGCTAAAAGCAACATTTAAGTAATGTACTTAAAGTGCAAAGGCACTTTAACACAAAGAAGTGATGCCCAGTGGTTATACTTGGTAACTGAAGATAGTAATACCATATGTCATTATTTACAAAAGAAGTTATAGTCCCAAAAGATCTTTGGAGATCTTCTACAAAATATTCTTATTTGAAAGTTTGCCTACTTTTCCTTCATTCGCTATCATTTGTTTCCACTTCCACAGTGGAGAAAAAAAAATAGAAACAAAACTATAAACAAAATATATGAAAAATGCACTGTAGAAACATTCATGTTCAGTGATGGTTCCTAAGAAGAGAAGGGGGGAAAATGGGGGTGGGAGAGCAAGAGAGAAATAATTTAAAGGGAAACTTGCAAGAACAATCTCTGCTTCATCCCCTCTCTCAAACATGCTCAGTCTTCCATTAGCACTGGGAAAGAGAGAACACAAACACAAAAGCAAATGCAGTGCTTCCAACAGTTTGGAGCAGTATCCTTTGATGCCATGGGATTGTAAATGATTTCCCTTCACAGCTGACTGATTGCAGTTTGTTTTTCCAGAACTTCGAGGTAGTCTGGTTCTGATTGCGGCTTAGCTTGCAGTAAGGGGTGGTCTGGCTTTGACTGCCCCACAAAGCATTTCCTAGGAGTCCCATATAAAACGGTTTTATTGATTCTGTCTTGGTTTTGGCGTCGAGATTCATACGAAGGGGCGAACTGCCTTTTGGGTAAGGTACAAAAGTTATAATGAACTAGGCCTGCGCTGGGGAGTTCCTTGACTCGCTCGGCAATATTCTGATATAGCAGCTCGGGCTCTCTTGGTGTGGCCTGCTTTTCCAGCAACTCGGTGGCACTTATTGTGTAAGCAAGTGTGGCTGGCTCTTCTTTCTTCTCCTCTAGGTTGCCATAGCTGAACTCTTGCAGGTTTCGGTAAAAGGCCACTGGGTCTCCTTCCTTCTGCATGTAGATGGGATTTTGACACATCTGACCCACAGGTGGGGGGATGTAGTTATAGACATGCCCATCAGACTTATCATTAGTTTCACTGTTATAAGACCCATACTGTAACTGGAAGGAACTTACATCTAAGTTGTTGGCACTCCTAGGAACACTTGGCACTCCCTTTCGGCGTTTCAGGACAAAGACGAACAACCCCGCCCCAAAACAGACAGACAGGATAAAAACAACAAGCAACCCCAAAATTAAGACAGAAAGTGGAACTTCAGTGTGTAGCTCAGGGTAGGAACTAGGAGACACACTAAGTGACCTAGGTATGTCTGTGTTGTGATTCATTGATAAAATCGTCCCGTCAGACAAGTTAGGGTTATCTGGACAGATAGCCTCCCTTCCCAGAAATTTCAGTATCTCCCCTGCATGCTTAGCGGGAGACTCACAAGTCACCTCATTGATGATGACAGGAGAATTGGCATGTTCGGTCCAGTCCTTTAGCCCCATGATGTCACAGGTGCAGTCCCATGGATTCTCTTGCAGGTCTATCTGGATAAAAGCAGGAAGCTGGTCCAGAACCCCTTTCACAGGCAGGTGTGAAAAATGATTGTTTCTCAGATTCAGCCTGGTGAGGGCTGTGCCCCCAAATATATTATCAGGTAAGGACCGCAGCAGGTTGTTATTCAGAAACAGAAGCTGGAGGTTAATCAAAGCATCAAAGGTCAGGGGCTTAATTTCCTTAATGACATTATACTCTAAATAGAGATACTGCAAGCTCTGCAGTCCATCAAACATAGAAGGATACAGCACTTCAAGGTAATTGCCATTTAGATAAAGTCTGCGTAAACTGGTCAGATTTGTAAAGGCACCTTCCTGAATGACTGCAATCCTGTTGTTTCCTAAATGCAACAGATCCAATGAACTGTACTCTAAGAGGTCATTTTTATAGACGGTTTGGAGATAGTTCCCTGTTAGGTAAAGTTTCTTTGGACTGGTAGGTTTGGGCTGCAGATCAGAGATGTTGGTGAATTTCCTTTCTTGGCAGTTAACATTAAGACCGTTGTCCGAGCTCTGAGAGGTACAGACACAGCTACTGGGACAAGTGAGGGCCACAGGGGACTTGGTCTGGTACACCATGATTGGGCCAAAACTCTGCCTGTCTTTTGACACAGTCACGCGTGGTGTTGGACGATTTCTCATTTTAGGTGGCCTGCTGGCTTTTGGCACCCTGGTTGGGTTGAGAGCAGGATTCACTGTAGGGGACAGCCTTTGGACTTGCGTGTCTGAGTGGCTGTTTCTCTGACTAGAATCACCACTGGCACTTTTTCTGGGACAAAGGTCTTGCCTGGTCAGCTGGGTCACATCTTTCCCATGCAACCTGAAAGGAGTTTCACAGACAATCTCCCCCACAAAAACAGTAATTGTGTCCAGCCAAGCCTTGAGAGGAAGTAAGTCACAGGTACAATTCCATGGGTTTTCTTCCAGCTGAATTTCCATGATTCCTCCAATATGTTCAAGGACACCAGCAAAAGGCATTACTTTCAACCTGTTTCCCCTCAGGTCTAAGTGAGTCAGCAGGACAAAGCGAAATACATTACTGGGCAGAGACAACAAAAGGTTGTCATTCAAGATGAGCACTTTGAGTTTATTCAGTTTACTAAATGCCCCTGCTTCGATGGTGCTGATGTAATTGTAGTCAGCTTGGAGATATTCCAAGCTCTCTAGGCCCAGGAAAGTGTCCTCCCTCAATACCTCCAGTTTGTTGTTATTAAGGTGCAGTCTTTTGAGGGTTTTCAGACCGCTAAATGCCCCAGGTCGAATCTCCTGCAACCCGTTGTTCCCTAAATGAAGAGTCACTGCATTGGAGTAATTAACAAATTCATTTGGGTACAGTCTAGTCAAGAGGTTTCCATTGAGAAAAAGCTGATAGATTCGATACTGGGGAGGTTGGAGCAAACTGACAGTTGTAAATCCTTTGTTTTCACAGTTAATATTCAGTACGTTTTCCTTTTCTTCGCACAGGCAACGAACCTTGCAAATGTCTTTGGCAGTTTTGCGACTCTCGGTCTGTAAGATCCCGGCCACCGTTAACACACTGAGGAACCAAACGCCGCTCAGCATCTTTAGGCGCCTTGATGTCAGCTCAGGTACCTACAGGCAAACCTTGAGTGAGGGGCAGGGAAAGGAATGGGGATGTGGGAAAGAAACAAGGAAGCCCGATTAAAATGGCAAAGGAGGCAGCGCGGGGTGGGGGGGGGAGTGAGGGGGTGGGCAGCAAGGAAGAATGAAGTCACTGCATGTTTCAAAGCAGTTTCTTCTTTCCTCTCCCGACCCAGTATCCCCAGCCCACCCACCCACGCGTCCAGGAACACACTTGCTTGCACCTGATTTCCCGGTGGGTCTCAGCCAGCCAAGAAGTCATTAGTAATCGCGTTGTCCTACTAAATCCAGCCCATTTCCTCCTCCCTTGGGGTATTTAGAAGAGATCTCGGACAGCTAGCCCGTCTTGGGTTTTTCTTTCACACACACACACACACACACACACACACACACACACACACACACACACACATATATATATATATATATGAACTGCGGGAAAAGGAAGTGGAAAAATCAGGAGTCAGGGGTCTGGCAGAGGGGATAGACAAGAGAGGGCAAAACAGCTCAAGCTTGGGGGTACTCACACATCAGGAGAAGACAGGACCCTTCTCCTCTGCAGTCCACCAGTAGTTTAGCATCTTCGGGAAGAGAGGGAAAGCAAAGTGAAAGAAGATGCTGCTTCCAGGGGGACGCCGTGCTTTTTGTTGCTTGATTTAATTTGATTGGGGGTGGGGATGCAAAGAAAAAAAAATCCGGCAGGCAGCCGGAGAGGAAGAGGAGAGTCTGAGGTGGGAAAAGCTGTGCCTCTGAAGAGCCCGGTGAGATTGCGTAGGGAGCCACCGCGGAGCCTGGGAGCGCGCTTTCAATCTGGTGGCGGCAGCAGCAGTGAGTCTAGCAGTTTGAATTTGAGAGGCTGTGCCTGCTCCCCGGGACAAGGCTGAGAATGACGTCACGGGGGAGGGTGTAGGCAAAGTATCCAGGGCGCTTGGTGGGGGAGGGTGGGGCAGATGCTTCCCTTCCCTGCCAATGGCTTTGAACAGCTCAATTCCCAGCTGCGTCAGTCATCAGTAGCTTCAGAACTACTCCTTCTCCAAAAGGGCTGTCAGTGGAAGAAGCTCCGCCAGAGCAGGGGCTTCTCTGCCAGGGGGCCGGCAACAAGCCTGGCCTCACTGAAACTCCCCTAACCCAGGCTGCTCTGAGTGATCTCTTCCACTCTTCTTCTCACATCTAAGCACTGCATAAGGACAGTTACTTAGGCATTCGGGGAAATCTCATGCCAGATTACCAAGGTGGGGTCCAGACCCTTCCCGGACCTTATTTGTTGGGATCTTAACTTGTCTGTTTGTGTATGGTGCCTCTTGCTACAGGACTGGTGCTGGCTAAGGGGGCTGCGAGCTGAAATGCTTCCAGTGCAGAACTGGGTGTTCATGCAGAGGAGCTTGTCTGTGTGGGAGGGAGAGGAGTTCTCCTGGGGGATCAATACTTTACATATAGAGCTCTGTTTCAGTGTTTAGAGAATTACTTTCTTGGTGGTGATCGGCTGAACAGCTATTTGCCTAGACTCTGAAAAGCCAGCTCAACGTTAACTTGTAGACTGAGCCAAACAAAAATAAAATGCTTCTCCCCCTGAGGTTTATACTTAGCCAGATAATGAGGTTTAAACGTGTGCTTTTTGCCTGGAGGGAAGTTGAGTGGGTGTCAGAAAAGCATTGCCAGGCTGATCCTCAGCTAGAAGTGGGAGCCCAGGCAAGGGCTGAAGAGCCGTCCAGACTTCTGGGGCATGCTAGCTCCCAAGACAGGAAAGCAGTGCAAGGGACCAGGGTTGTGAGAAAGGAGTAAAAGGAATCATGGGCTGAGACCCAGAAGCTCTGTGGCCACCACGTATGTCTCTAGTTTGGAAAGTTTCCTGTTTCCATTTGCTAATGAGGGTAGAGTGTTCTCTGAGCTCTGATATGGTATTTGGGTTCAAATAACGTTTCCAGAGCATTAATAATAGCTAAGTACTGAATATTTGCCTTCATTATCTCTTTTCTCCTTAATATTTTACAGTCCCCAGGGTCCAGAAATGGGGAGGTCATTTGCATGTGTGAATGTCTACTGTTGCTTGGGAGAACCATGGGCTACCTCTGGTGGAAAGAGGAAGAAAAGTCAAGAAAATGTGGGAAAGAAATAAAGTGAGGAAAGGGATTGACTAAATGCCTACTCTACAAAACAGTTCACCTGGCTTTTTTTGCCTCTTCAGATCTGCTGCAGGTCCATGCATAGTCTTACTGTGTAGCCAAAATGAAAGTCAGGCAATCTAATGGCCAAAATGAGCCATTTGAGAATAGCAAATCACCTGCTTTCTCCCTTATTCTTCCCTATTAAGCTCAAGTCTTAGGACTATGTAGCTGATACAAGCTCCTTCTTCCCTAAGAAAGGTTGGGGCAGGTGCTAAATCTCAGCAGTAAGGCAACCTGTGGTACTGAGAGCTTCTGCTCATTTCTCCTTGGCTTTCTCTCTTTCCCCCTTCTCCTCCTTTTTAGAAAAGACTGACCAGACATCAGGACCTCCTTCACCCCTGTCATTCCTGTTTGGCCTTTAGCAAGATCCTTGTCCTTCTTTGTGCCATAGGGCAACTTTGAGGCTAAGAGTCCTGGGGCAGGAAATGTGGTCTTGGTTCACCTTCCCTTCTATTGCAGGCGCAGCATTAGATGCAGGTAGAGTGATACATTATGTGCATAATTAGGCTCCTTTCACTGGAAAGGGGTACTTTTCTATGTATTTCTAAATATTAAAAGTACATTGCCATAGGAAGATACAGTTTATTCATTCAGTATTTCATTTAACAAACATTTACTAATTGCCTTGACAGCCGATGTGACAAGGGTAGAAAACCCATAAAACCAGGTTTATTTCACAAATGTGGACATTCCCTAACCAAGTGAAGTGCTGACTTGGTTATTAAGTTCGAGAAGTAAATTAGAAACAGAACCCAGGGATGCTGAGTGGCAGTCTTTTGGCATCCCACAGAGTCAAATACTGCTTAATATGAATTAGAGAAATATGTACCTAAACTTAAGTTGTGGTTGCATTTTACACGAATGTACTCATTTTTTACTACGAAAATAAGTAGCAAGTATTAGTTTTAGTTCTTACATATAATAATTTCTTCAAAACACTGATTTTCTCTAAATTCTTTGGTAACTAGGATTGTTTTGATAGAAAGGAGAGAAAGCAGAGAAAAGAAAGGGGAGGGGGAAGAGAAGGGGGTTTGGGGCTCTTGAAATTCTTGGCACTTATACAATAAAGAAAATGCAGTGGTAAGCTGGCTGAGACACTACAGGGCTCCTGAAGTGGCAGGTCTTCATTCTGTGCTTAGCTTTCTTTACAAGGGTTCCTGGACTCTGCCCCTGTTCTTTCCTCTCCTGTCACTTTCAGAAACAGTTGTTATTGGGCCAAATGAGCCTGAAACCCAATGAGCACTTTTAAGTAAGTTTTATTTGGCGCCCTGTCTCCTGAAGAACCACTAAAAGAGGATAGGCTTTTAAGGAACTGGAGTGGTTCAGGGTGAACTGGGAGCAGCAGGGACGGACACTAAAATAAGCCAAAAGCTTGTTCTTCCTAAGGAGAATGGGGCTGAAACGCGGACTCCAGCAGCCTGAGCCTTTGTTGCCCAAGCGTCTTCCACAGGACATGGAGTGCTGCTGCAGGTAGAGCACAACCCACCACCATCCCCGCAGTCCTGGCCAGAGCCATGTTAGGAGTCCCTGCAGGCCCTTAGCCTTCTTCTCTAGCTCTTTCCCAGCCTCCTAGCCGCCTCAGCCGAATCCCACTTGTACAGGACTCTTCCAGGAAAGCCAAGCTCTAAGGGTAGTCCCCCAGGTGGCTTGAAATGAGAGCGCACAAGCCACTAGACCAGCTGTACCTTTCTGAACCTCTAGCCTCTAGTCTTTTGATGCCTGGCAGGTGACCTCCAAGCCACGAAGGCTAGTAGCTCTGCCCTTGCCCTGGGGCTTGGGCACCGCGGAGTGGATAGAGTTTTTCATTACCGGAAGATCGTGCATGGGCCGACCCTGGTGGCAGTGGCCACCGGGTTTGGGACTTGAGGATAGGGACCACGCCCGCGCGGAAGGTCAGGGGGCGAAACCCTCCAGCCCCCCAAGAGGTACTGAGGCTAGAGGGTGACTGGCAAGGCTTTGGCCTAGCCTCCCCATCCCAGTCCCCCTTTTGAGGCTGAGGAATCCAATTAGGTTATCTGTCGCTTCGCCACGGTGTCCCCGAGTGTTCAGAACTTACCGAGAGAGCGCGCAGGCTGGATCTTCCCCCGGAGGAGCTGGCAGCATCTGCGGTTCAGAAAGGCTCAGGAGCTGACACAGCCTGGGTACCAGCGGGGCCCGGAGCAATGGCAAGGCGGGGAGCCCGGGCGGTGCCCCCAGGGCAGGCGGATCTCTGCTAAGGCTGCTTGCCGCCGGGCTGCGTTTTGGCTGGAAGGAGGGAGGGAAAGGGGGAAGGGAAGAGGAGGGTGGATGAAGGGAGGGATGACTGCCCCTCTCTCGCACGTATCAATCACCCCGCAGATCAAATGTCCCCGCTGTGCACTCGGGAGGGGGATGTTCCAGTCCACAAAGGAGCCGCTGCTCCAGTTCTCCGACAAGCTCTGCAGAGTGCTGCTCATGCCTCTCTGCCCCTCTTTTCTGGAAGTCTGCCCGGCTCTTGCAGCTTCCACCGTGCGCTGCTCCTCACACTAGGTCAAGTGAAATAAGGATGGCACTTGCTTGATACCATATCAGAGGGGACACTAAGACCACTGGGCGGAAGTTATGGACAACTGAAAGAGCAGTCAGCTGTCCTAGTTGGCACCTTCCTGAACCAGTGCTGCCTCCCCTAACTAGTAAGCACCCAATCACTGGAGTTTGCAGGCAGATATTTAAGGACCTCCTCCCCAGGGTGGTAAACAAGGTATTTCCATATTATACAGAGCTCAAGAAGACTTGTGCAAATGTGTGAACAAAAGCAAGACTTAATGGTATTCCAGTCCCGGCCTTAACGCTGATTATTTTTATTCTCGTGCGATTGCCCGGATATTCTTGCCTATTCTCTCTATTACGTTTCCCCCTCTAGTTTCTTCTTCCTTTTATTCGTAGTCCACACTGATTCTGTTTAGGAGAGATGCCGGGTAAAATGGTCTGTGTAGTTCAAGAAGGTTATGAGGGTTTTGCAAAGAACATTGCTGTTACCCCAAAGACCTTTGAGCCTCTCCCACAGTCTCCCAGAGTGTTCAGGTTAAAGTTGCAATTTCTTCATTTAAGCAAGGAATAGGGAGCTCTTTTTCTGTGGCCAAGAGAGCCTTCATCCCATCCTTCTTCATTTAAGTCCTCACAGCCCCCTGTCCTTTTCATACACCCAGTCAGAGTCTGTCTGGTCTCCAAATATTCAGATTATCTCTACAAGCTTGGTGGGGAAGTGCAGCAAAGGAAGTGGAAAATAGGAAAGAATACCAGGAGAGGTGCAAAACGAAAGCAAAACTTAGCTCTCAAGCCAGTAAATGTACATTAGGCTGTATTTGCTTCCCAGCTTATTTCCCATACGTTTAAACCAGGATTTCACAGCACTTACCGCCACTTCCTCTCTCCTTACTGTTGAGGACTCTTTATGCGTCTACCTCCCTTCTCTCTTTGGGTTTATTTTCATAATGATTTTCTAACAAGACTCTGTTGGGCTTTTTTAAAAAAAGAATACTTGTGATACCGTTATATTCTGAAAATGTGTTTACCTTAGTAGCAGCCCAAAGAATTGCCTAAATTTATACCTTGGCTCCAAAGATAATTAATGCTCCTCTCACTTCATTCTTAAGAAAGCATTTAAAAAATTCCATCATTCAGATAGGCAATTTCAGAATATCATAATTTTCCCATATGCATGTGGATAGGCTATTTACAGCTATAAAATTAGAAACAGTTTGCTTCAAAATAATATGCTTGTTTGTGTAAGACTTCTGTTGTAGTGTTTGCTACAGATTATATAGTGGGAGTAAGTGTACATCTTTCTATTACCAGGCTAGTTGATGATGTTTCTTCTGTCTTTGCCTCTTTTCTCTGTCATCTTTTCTTGTAGTTATTCAGTGGGTGCTGTAAACAGCTATAAAACACAGAGCTAACACCATTCAGGTGTAGAAATAATGAGACAGGCCACTGGAGAAAAACCCTGAGAAGGGTGTTATGTTTCCAGGAAAAGAGAACACACACATACACACACACACACACACACACACACACACACACACATACACAATATTTAGTCTGAAAATTTAGTGAAGCATATAATATTAATGATTTGAAAACCGATATTTTATTTGGTTCTAGTAGAACTAGGTAATAGATGACATGCATCAATTTTAATTAGCTTTGTAAGCAAGTTTCACATATTTACCAGTCTTCAGAATGCATTTAGCAACCTGTCTTTCCACACG
Source organism: Eospalax fontanierii (assembly GCA_035773235.1). NCBI lineage: Eukaryota > Metazoa > Chordata > Mammalia > Rodentia > Spalacidae > Eospalax > Eospalax fontanierii. The sequence continues at coordinate 128,920,062 of CM069525.1, read as the reverse complement.
GGACTACAGTGATAGTGAGACAAAATGAAAAAAAAAAAACACTTTTCTTTGTCAGCAGAAAATTTTTAAGTAGGTGGGTAGATTTTCTGAAAGATGCTGTGAATGTGTACACACACACACACACACACACACACACACACACACTCACAAAAGTGATGAGCAATACAAAATTTCCTGTGAGGTTTGTGGTATAGGTAATTATAGAAGAAGAGAGCTTGAGGTGTGTGAAAAATAATTAATTGTGCCAATTTATTTGAAAAATAACTTATACTGACTTTTCTAAAAGTTGCTGTTTCAGGGGAAGTTTCCAAATACAGTGGAATATAAAAGATACATATTCATATGCTTTTATTAACAAATATCACATTTGTATTAATTATTTGATATAGCAGCACTGTAAAGACATGTCTATGCTTATGTGTTTATTTCTCTGTTGTGTGAGTTGTTTTACTAAAGGGCTAGAGATCCTTTATTGCAGTTGTAGTGGGAAAATAGAAAAATAAAATAAAAATTTGCTTGCACATTTGTTATTTTAAGATTAGTAGAAAATCAGACATTTCATCTAAGATTGAAAAAAGTACATGCTGAGTCTGGGAGATGGCTCAGTCGTTAAGAGCACTCTGCATGCTCTTACAAAGGACCTGAGTTTGAATCCTAGCACCCACATGGCAGCTAACAACCATCCAAAACTCCAGTTCCAGGTAATCCAACAGCCTCTTCTGTCTTCAATGACCACTGCACAACACTGGTGCACTTAAACTCATGCAGGTGTAATCCTCACTCACATAAAATAAACAATATAGATAAATAATTTTTAAAAAGAAAAAAAGTGCATGTTTCTAAGAAAAGCAAATGCTATCCAGTTACTGTGTAGCACATAGGTTACCTGAGAATGTTATTTCTCTACCTTTTCCACATCTATCTAGAACCAGGAAGTGTCAAACAAACAAAACAAACAAACACACACAGAAGTAAACAAACAAACAGAGTGGAAGTTGAGTCACTGAATTCTAAGACTGACGTGCTGCCTTCTCAAAGCAAAGTATCCCTATGAAGAAAATATTTAAAAGAAGAGCTCCAGAGGGCAAATTTCAAATAAAAGAATACAACACAAAGAGTACATGCCCTTAATATCAAAAATTCCAGTTTAAAGGTTATTGTAGACTTTGGTTTCTGATGCTATTGGTCATGGAGATACTTTTAAATTCAGTTCAATTACTATGATTATTTTGGCAGGCATTTTAGCTTCTTTTGAATGGTGTGCCAGGACCCAAAGCAGTTTGTCTTTTAATCAAGCACATTTCAAAGAGATTTTAGCTTAAAATCTGGGTTCAGAACCCACCTCAATTACTTCTTCAATTGGATCCACAGGAATCTGTATACCTCTCAGCTGCCCCTGTATAATACTGGCTATTAGTACCCTTCACACGATGTCAGTAAGGCCATGATGCATACAAAAGTCTTAAAATTTGGCAGGTGCTGTACAATAAGTGCCAGGCAAGAAACCTTGAAATGAGAAATTTTTAAATGCACTTCCTAAAATAAATGAATTACACAAATTGTAATGATTTTAGCAAGAAAGCAAAATTTTAATTTTACTCAATAGGATCAGAATTAGAAAAGCTTATGATTCCAGTTGCTGTATATGATGTCTACAAGTCAAACATTCCTTCCTGGTTTCCAGCTTTTCCCATATAACTGAATATATGTGTGATGGTTAGTACAATTGACCTGACTAGACCTAGAATCACTTAGGAAAAAGTATCTCTGGGCATGTTTGTGAAGGAGTTTCTAGATTAGATTATTAGAGGTAGGAAGAGTCATTCTAATTATGGCTAGCAATATCCATGTGTTGGGTTCCTAGTGTGAATAAAAAAGAGAAACAAGCTGGGTATAGACATTCATAGCTCTCTGTTTCCTGAATGTAGATGCTCCTTCTGCCCTGAACTCCCTGCTATGGTGGAGTGTATCCTGGGAACTACAAGGCAGAATAAGCAATTCCACCCTTACATTGCTTCTGTTAGCTACTTTGTCAAAAATGGGGCGGGGGGAACTAATGTACTATGTATATTCTGGAGTTTCTCAACTTCATTATGATTGGCACATTGGTCCAGAAGATTATTTGTTGTTACATCTAACCTCTGTGATGCTGGAGTCTCAGTAGGATCTGTAACTGGGTGTGTATGGTGTGTATGATATAAATAACATGTAGAAATGCCTATAACATTTGGTCAACTTGAAGGAACATAATGTACACTATGGCTTAGTGATAGAGCAAGGGAAAGATTCTAGAGTGCCTGATGGTATGCTTTGTTGTATACTACACTCTTCAGGCTGCCACCTCTTCGCAAAGAACCATTAGTGGATGCACGTGACAGAAGCTGATCTCGCTTCTGGAGAAGAAATATATTTCACATCATGACCCCAAAACAAGAGATTTGCAAACAATATTATCCTTATTATCTTTTCGTACCCAGAAATATTTTCCTGTGGTTAACCTTTAAAAAGTTGTAGCCTGTGGCCCACTGATTTGACTTCAGGGTTGACTAGTAGATTCTATCTCTTAGTCTGAAATACTAACCCACTAGATTGTGTAGGAAAGGAAGGAAAATGGGCCAGCAAAGAGAAAAAATGGACAGTAGAGACAGAAGAGAGAGATAGAAGGGGAAAAAGTATATGAGACACACAGAAGAACTTATGGTGTTTGACCAGTTATAGCAAGTGCAATGGCTTCTGTTCCCTGAGGGTTCTAGATCTTTCCTTTCATTGACTAAGTCCAGTGATTCATCAGTAAGAATACTGTTTAACCTTACTGAGCTTGGAAGTAAATATGTATGGTTGAAGACACAGATTGTACAGATAAGGATTGGGACAGCATTAAGGAGGTATTCATTTATCCTGACACATTCTAGGCTATTAATCTCACTGAAACTGGAAGTTCTATTTTGGTCTGGAGTTACAACCTAATGTTCAGGAGGAAACAAAATTTATTGAGTTTGACTTTGCACTTTGTTGGAATGGTATAATTCTCTTAAGTCTCTGAACTAAGTTCTCCTGATTTTATTTATGTTTTATATTTATCTAGTATAAATATATGGTAAAGTATGTGCTATGGTAGAGAGTTTAATGCTGACTTTGCTGGAACATTCAAAACTGTCTGAATGCAAGATGCCCAGTTCTAAAGAGTTACAGGCAGAAGAGCAGCTACTAAGGATTTGCATTAAGTATTTCTGATTTTTAGAAATGTCATCATTTGTGAAGAGGACTAGTCTATTAATATTAACAATGACAGAGATGACATACTATAGTTCTACCTCAAAGTTGCGATTTTCATAAACTGAAGCAGGGTTTAGAAATCATGGGTGCCAAAGCGAGGTTAGTGAGAGCTAGAATGTAAATAAAACCATTTCCAGGTAATAGCTGCATGCAGTATTCAGCCATCATTGCATATCAGTGAGGACAAATGAATTTCTTTACCCTGAATCTTGATGACTTACTATTCAGACATTCCTTTTGCTTTCTTCCATTCTTTATCTTCTAGGCAGTTTGTAGACAACATCACAATGACACCTACCACACAGCTCTGTTCACCTAATTACTGTTCCTGAGGTTATCCCCAAGTCAAAGGTACAGGCCCTATGACATATTTCCCACAACTTTTACATATGCCCATGGACTTGACCTATCATTCCTCAGTATGTTAAAAAGCTTCAAATTTCTTAACTGTTGGTAACCTAAATGCCCCTGACATTCTTTTATAAAAATAGCCAGAACTGTCCCTGTTCTGAAGGAATCATACAGATTACCTAACAAAGCATAACTTTTGGATGACCCCAAAGAAATCATCTCTGGAGACAGAGGCATCACCAGAATTTCCATCCATCTTAGGTATGAACACAATTTCAATCAGTGCTATCAGCATTGCTTTTTCAATACTTTGAAAGGAGCAAAACCCTCAAACTTAGTGTTTGCTACATATTGTGGCTTCAGAATAATGACTTCAAGATGCTGGTCCTTTAGCTCTTTGTTATGTAGTGATTAGAGATTAAAAAAATAATTACACTAGTTGATCTGGAGTATTTATTTGCCATAATTTGGTTATATTGAATCAACTTAATGTAATATATTTTCAATAAAAATTCTAATATTTAAGGAAACTTGTACATGATTGCTAAATGAAAAGTTCTGGTTGGTATAGCAAGAGAGGGAAGCTGTCAATTCAGGGAGCTGATGTTCTCATGATTATTAAAAATGTAATCACTGAACTTAAGGAACCTCCTCTGTCTTGGATATAAATAAACATTGCATAGCATTTTGGATAAAATAGGATCATATCTGATAAGTTCCAGTTGCTTGGAAGTCAAATAGTAGTAGTTTACTCAAGGGTCTGAACTGACCTGCTTTGATTTACACTGACAGAATTGGGATGTATTGGGCTGCAATTCAAATTTTAATTTCTTACCTCTGATATGGATTTTAGCCAAATTAATTCCTGAGCTATAGTGATGATATTCATCATAGGCCACAAGGCTTCAAGCTGTGCTTCTGAGTTTAAGTAAAACTTTCTGTTAAAATAGTGTCCTAGAGTTCTGATGAACCGCAGTTACTTATATCAAGTCAACTCATTTCATTTTTTGATTCATGGTCAGTGCTGATATATAATATATTAATATAACAACTCTATGAAAAGAGATCAATACAGATGATGGGCTGGTGATCTGTAGTTAGTCTGTAGGTTTATGAAGTTGCTTCCACATGTGTTCAATTATTACCTTTTGTGGTGGGTAGCAGCAGTTGTCAACTTGACACACCTGGGAAGACAGAAGCTCAATTTCAGAATGGCCTCCATCAGAATAGAATTTCCTTAATTGTTGGTTGATGTAGGAGGGCCCAGTCCAATTTGGGTGATGTCATCCCTGGGCAGCTGAGCTTAGACTGCGTGAGCCCAGGCCAGTGGAGCAAGCTGGTAAGCAGCATTCCTCCACAGTTTGTGCTTCAATTTCTGCCTCCAGGTTCCTGCTTGAGCTCATGACCTGGATTTCCTTGGTGCATGACTATATGGTATGCTGAAATAAACCCTTTCTTCCTCCAGTTGCTTTTTGTCAGTGTTTTATCACAGCAACCAAAAAGTAAGACATCTTTCATTGAAATAGCAATGCAATAAGTGACCTTTTAGAAACTCCTATATGCAAAATGTCACTGATTATTTTTGGTATAGTTATTGACGAAAAGCCCTTGACAACCTCAGCATTTATGTTTTCTGAGTGAATCTGTTTATTTACCCTTTCTCCTTTCTTTTGGGAATTCCTCCATCTAAAATTAGATGTTTGGTCAATGGAATCTGTAAATACTATATATAAATCTATAAATAAATAAATGCAGCAGCGTTCTAAGGAAATGATTACTTTCGATAGACTAATACAACATACAAGTTTCTACAAGAAAGATGTGATTGTGTTTGTTACTTGCACTGAAATTTCTAAAGCCCATTACAGTGAAGACTCTGGGAGGGACTCTAGATTGAGTGTATCTTAATTTGCTGTTTGTGTGTATCTCCAGCATTCATGTATCTTAGGTCCTTACTAAGCAGTAAGATTTCTGGGACCTATTCCAGCCACACTGAATTGAACTTCCTGGAATGGAATCTGGGAATGATATTTTTATAGGACTCTCAAAGAATTGTGATGTAAACTGTAAAATCAGTTCTATTCCAACATCTTCATTTTAGAAGGGAAACCAAGTCTCAAAGAGGTTAAGTGACAGTCACTAAGGAAAGCCAAGAGTAAATTTCTGGTCTTGTGAATCTCATGTAAATGACTGTACCTGTTTACCTGTTCTTTGGGTATTTTGTTACTTTAATTTAGAAGTAAATATTTTATTGATGATCACCATTAGATTTTAACACAGCTTGTATGCATCCTGCTTATGAATCCTGTTCCAATAGGTCTATGAAAAGTACCTTGTTGATCGGCCACAGAAAGCGGTAGCATTTTAATTTCAAACTTTTGATTCATAGTTTATTGCTCTTTTGTTTTTGGGTAAACTATGTAAAGTTGAGTGAAATGCATTTAAGTGCTTGTTAGTTGAAAAAGTGAGCACAGATCTCAGTATTGAGTTTGGAAACATTTGTCTGTCTGGCCTGTATTTGCTGATAAATGGAATCTGATGTAGCTTATTCTTCATGTGATCATTTATGAGATCTACTGAATAGTTTTCAGGATAGCTTAGAGAGAACAAGATCCATAGTAGTTTTATTTCTTTTCAGTTTTGTTTCTTCTTCTTTAGAAATTTGTGAGTAAAATTCAAACATTTAGGAGCTGAGTGAGGACACTACCCTGAAGCTTTCTTGACCTGTGTCAACTTCAAGAAAATTTCTGTTAGAAACGTTTGAAGATAAAATAGAATGCCTAATTAACATTTAGAAGTGGAAGATAGCTATCCATTTCAAATAAGCTGACCTGGATTTCAGTTGCAGAAACTCTTTTTTGGACTCATTTGTAACTTGTTGTAATTGCTAATAGGTACTGTGTGTACACACCCAACACCCAGCAGGACTTAAGCTCTCAGACTTACAAAGGTGAATTAACTTAAATTTAAACAAGAAGTGTTTGTGAAAATGTGTTTCATTTGTCATAGTCTAATACTGAGCCAAGTCCTCAAAGCCTTAAAACCCTTTAGCCCCCTCCTGGCTTTTAGGGAGGGGGGTTTCCATAACATCTGATTGATGTTTAAGGCAAGCTTCTGGCCAGGAAGTAGTTCTTTTTCACAGCTGTTTGTGAATTCCTTGCTTATCTGCCAAGGAATTTGGGATCTGGAGCTATTTGCAAGACTTAGATCTCTGAGAAGTTGTAAAAAAGTCGGTCTTTCTTCATTCCTCTTTTGTAAACTCTGGCTCCAGATTTCTTCCTGAGTCTGAAACTATTGGGGGTTCATTCACACCTTACATTGATGACTCAGGTACTTTTGTTTGTTTTTGTTTTTGCTGTGAATCATCCAAAACAACTTACAACAATGTATTTATATACTGTTTTAATGTATATTTTATTGAGTTTTTATGCAACCCATAAAATAGATTTTAATCATATTTAGAACTCCTTCCCCATTTGCAACCTCCATATCCTACTTACTGGATTTCTTGCCTTCTGTCATGTATGTTAAAGCCTATCCCATCAAGCATTGTACGCAGATATCCCTTAGTGCAAGTTCAACCATGGGAGTCTAGTCAGCCTCCCTCAGAATCACTCTCTTAAAGAAGATCAACTCTGTCTCACCCAGCGGTAATCATTTGCCAGTATTTCCTTGGCTAAGATTTGGAACTACTGCCTATTTCCCCAGTTCTATGCTAGGTTGTTATCTGACAGAGTCAGCTTTGTTCTTCTGCATACTGTCACCATCACCATTGTTGTAACTTTTTAGTGGCTGCTTGTCTCAGACTGGTCTGCATGCAGCATCTATGTTCTTGCTGTTGTTCACCAATGTATACACATATTCATTGACTGCCATATGGCATGCACTCAGTAAGTATTTATTAAGTGAAAGAAACGAGTGCTTCCTTAAGATGACTTGCCTGGCAAGAATCTCCTTGGTACTAAACTTCAGGCAAGCCTGGCCATTTACTAGCAGAAAATACCCAGGCCTGTCAGGTACTTTAGATATCAACTTGAATTTCTGGTATGTGGCCTACAATTTACCTAGAAACCAGACCCCACATACATTTGCCATTTCCTTAAATCTTAAAATTATTGGCAAGAGAAATGACTGTAACTATTTGTGGTGATTTACAGCTACATCCTCTTGGAATGTATTAACAGATCGCTAGATTCCACCAAAGTAAAACTAAGAATGTGGTCAGAGAGCTTTTGAAACCTATTACAGAGATTTCCCCTGCTTTTCTATAATCCACCTACCTGATGTTCCTACTAATATATTTAAAAAGTGCATTGTGTATGACCTTCTTTTGTTCTGTACTATTAAAAACTTTTTGAAAGTGCTACCATGTGGGAGCATGATATTTGGGGTAACCTCTGCCAATTATATTTAGCTCCAGAATAAACTATCTCCTATTCTGTTCGCTGTGAAATTTGTGTTTTTGCATAATTTGCTGTCAATTACTTAATCAAATTATCCTGGTTTTTTTGTTTGTTTTTGAACTTCTATATTCAGGTGACTCCCAAACGGATATATTTAGATAAGGCAATACCATCCTAGGAATCTTACTTTTACAAATAAGTAATCATACAGTCTGACTCAGGTACCATTTAAACATCAGCAACCAATTCTCAGGATCTATTTTTAATTCTTCTAAAAACAACAGGATAAGCCCAAGACTATATGACATCTTTGTGTGCTAAAGAATTCTGTGACCATATCTAAATACAATCGCTCTGAACTGTTGGGCTAGCAGTAGAAAGAAATGAAGCCTATCTTTACAGTTTGACAGAAGCTTTTTTTATTTAATCATTTGAATGCAGACTAGTCTGAAATTTATTTTTGTGCTATCTAAAAAAAAATCTCTCAACAGATCTACAGGGTAATTGTTGGCTTACTTTAGAAAGCAACTGCTTTCTAATTGAAAGTTGGCAGTCCCTATTCATACAGAAAGTTAAATGTACTAATTTTAAATGATTAAAAAAAATCCATTTACTAAAATAGTTTGGCAAGACCTTATTGATGTTATTCATATTGCAGTGTGGTGGTCTAAGACAGAATCCCAGTATTTCTGATTCTTTGATGATTGGCTGCAAAGATAAAAATGCTTTTTAAAAAACTGAAGGAAATTTGGTTCCTGGGAGAGAAGAGTAAAAAAAAAAAAAAAAAAGGACTGTTCCTGGGGGTTGGGGGGAGGGAGTCATTCTCTTTGTTCTGGAAAGGATTACTTGTAAACCTTATTGACATGCAGAAGTACGTTAAGCACTTATTATTTGTCCTCTACTCTTGGAAGTAATCTAAGTGTAAATAATTCAGAGTAGGTTACTAACTTTCTCCACTAATGAAGGAGTTTGCTTTGGGCGAGGGATGAGGGTGGGGAAATCTTAAGTCTTGGTGGATATTAGGGATTTTCAGACAAAAGCTTCAAAGTGAAATCAAAGAAAGAAATGGTGGGAGAGGAAATTCTGGTAACTGGTTTGGACTGTGTACTGTGTGTCTGAGGGACAGTAATGTTTGATAATATGCTAAATTTTCCTTTTATGAGATGCAATATTTTTACAAAATTCCAGCTGTACATAAGCTATTACACAAACTTTGTTCATTAGTGTTAACACTACCATAACCATGTTTTTCTCTGAGATATGGTCTCTCTATTAACTCCAGCCCAAATTAGAATTAGTAATCCTCCTGCCTCAGCATCTAGAGTGCCAGCATGACAGGCATGTACTACAAGTGCATGCTCCAGAGGGACAATTTTGAAAGCTGAATTGACCTGGCTTAATGATAAAAAGATGAAACAAAGTTAGTAGTGATCCAAAAAAACTGGGGATAAGAAATTTGGGGTCAAATATCTCAAGGGTTATTTAGTCCTAGTGTTTCATGCTCATCTGGAAATCATTGAAATTCTGTAAGGATTCCCTGTATTACTTGTGGTAAATACAAATGATTTCAAACTGTTTTATGTAGATATTTGAGAAAGGTAATGATAGAAAGGTAGAAAACTTAGGTCACTAGGTTCCCACTGTAACACAACTGTCATCCTCTTGAATATCAGTTTCTATATAAAGATATTATGCGTGGTCCCCTATTCTGTTCATAGCACACCAGAAAGGCACAATTGTTTTCATTACCAGTCATGGGAGGTACTTAGAAGTACTTTGTTAATTGACGTTGTCTTATTCTTTGTTCTTGTTATGAAAGTATATTTCTTTAAGTAACGTTTTGGTTGTCTGTGATACAATAGGCAGCAATTATTGGTCAATTGAATTCTTTTCTGGGAAGAACATGAGGATATTTCTGCAATGCTAGAATATTTAAAAGTAATTATGCATAAAATATACATGGAGAGGTTTACAGCTTAAAATTGAGTTAAACATTTGTTTATTTATTTATTTATTTGCTATTGTATTTCAGCTTTGAGCCATGCAAAATGATAATGAGACCGTTGTTCTTAATTATCTAGTATTAAATGACTATCAGACACTGGTATTTACTAATGAGCTTCATAATTCAAATTTTATTGCCGTGATCCAGAATGAGTACAATGGGTATTTGGTGTTAATACAGTATACTATATGTGGACTTACTAATGAAAAAATGCAGCAAAATAAAAGACTGCATTAGTAATGGCTAATAAAGTACGAAAACGTCTTAATGATGAGCAATTTTCAGTTGCTGAGTCTGCTGTTTTTCTTGTTTATTTTTAAACACTTTAGCACTGTTCCCCCACCCCAGAGAGGGTTTAACACTCTGTTCTTCCTTAACCAACTAGATAAATACTATATGCAGAAATGTGCTCAACTGTAAGAAGAAATGCCTGGCAGTAAAAGTCTATTTTATTTTCCTAAAATCAGGAGAGGTATTTATAGCCATTCAAAAACCAGAATTGGTTGATTGCAAGAGAGTGTGAGCTTATGCAAACTCTTTGAGGAGCCTTCTTGTCACTTTCCTCCAGGCACAGGGCCACAAAATTGAACTAATGATTTCATATGATTGGGAAAAGGATGGCTATAGATATTTGTCACTCTTTGGCTCCTAATATCTAATATCTCCCCATTAAAGATTTCTTAGAAAGCTCTCAGAGTTGTGTGTGTAGTGCCAGGTAAAGCTGTAACCTGCCAAACTGAGGTGGATTCAAGCAAGGGAGAGATTAGTTAGGCTGCCTAGAAACAATGAAAGTCATAGTCTAGGCAGGGATTAAGCTAGGGGTGTAGTCAGATGGAGAGTTGGAGGGTAGGGCTCTGAGTCCTATCCTCAAAGAAGAGTAGAATGATGAGAAGCTGATAGTTGCTTGTTAGGCTCAGGTAATGACAGAAACAGAAGGAAAATCTTTTTCTTAGAGTCAAAGTGATTTCAAGTGACTTGGCATATTGAGACCATTTCCAAAGAAAAGTGTGGGCAAGAACAGTTGACGACCATTGTTTCATTTGGACATAAAGTAGGAATAGAGTGTACCAGCAGTCTTTGGTATTGAGGGTAAGGTCTACTGAAGCTAAAGTCCAATTGGTCTAATGTCTTTGTAAAAAGGCTGTAGGAAAGTTTGCCTCCCTGGAATGGAGTTTGCCATTTTGGATGGACTATTTCTCATCTTCATTCAGAAAAACATCGTGTCTTCTTTCAAGAAATCTCTGATCTCTATATCATAGAATTTTACTAGATTCTCTGTGTATATTATGGGATGAGAATGGTCTAATACTAATTCTTCACCAGAGTCATTGAATATTCTAGGTCCGAAACAACTACATCTCTATCATATTTGACAACTAGAACCTTTGCAGTTGTTTACTCAAGGTACTATGTTGGTCTAGGGAATTGGTTTAGTGATAGAACTTGCGCTTATGCATTCACCAGGTACTGATTTCTGTTTCCAGCACCAAGAACACAAAAACGTTATTGTCAATTACATCTAATGATATCTTAGTTACATAGAAATACACTGGCAAGGGCCAGGTATTTATTGCCTCCATCTCAAATTCAGTGTCTTATACAAAAGTCAATAAGTATTTATTTAGTATCTCTTAGAAAAGATGATATGTTCAACACTGTGAGAGGTTTAAAAACTGAACTATGTAGGGTATAGTCAGTTCCATTTAAGACAGAGACAGAGACAGAAAGAGAGAGAGAGAGAGAGAGAGAGAGAGAGAGAGAGAGAGAGAGAGAGAGAGAGAGATACACATATTTAAGTATCAATTCAGGGTGTTATATGAACATGTACCACAATAATATGACAGTGAATTCAGTATTATGAGGCTTGGAATTATTCCAAAAGGCTTTAATGTGAAGACAGGAAAACCTCTATAGTTTAGAGAATAAATGTCTAGTACTGAGATGCAAAAATGGGATGGGGGAGCGGGGCCGGAGAGATGGCTCAGTGGTTAAGAGCATTGGTTGCTCTTACAAAGGACCTGGGTTTGAATCCCAGCATCCACAGGTCACTAAGAACTATCCATAACTGCAGTTCCACAGGACCCAACACCCTCTTCTGACCTCCATGGGCATTTTAAGACATGGGAACACTCACATGCATATAAGTAATCCACCCATTCACAAATTTTTTTAAAGATGTGAAAAAGGGACAGTAGAATCTGCTAGCATGACAAATATACATACTGTTTTCTGTGTAAGAGACATTCTTATTTATGCTTTTGTAGTGCTAGGCATTGAACCCAGAGCCTTAAGCAAGCTAGACAAAACAATCTAGTACTGAATGACATTGACAGGTGCAAGGAACTCTTTTAAGTACTTCATAAATGGCAATTCATTTAATGATCATAACCTTCTTATGAGGCAGGCGAAATTTTGAGAAAATCAAGACCCAGAGAGAAGAATGAACTTTTGCAAAATCATACAGCGAATTAGTAGAGATGGAGTCTCACCCAGGTGGACTCCTAGAATTTCACTGTTAAATCCAGAAGCTACATGTGTGTTTGAATTTAAAGATATTAAAAGTAAGTAGAGTTAAAGTTCATATTGTGCTCAATAGGAAGAAAAAGAGGAAGAACATGAAATTAGGTGGGTAGTGAGGTAGGGGAAACTCTGGGAAGTGTTTGAGGGGGATACAATCAGAATACAGAGTATAAACTTCTAAATAATTAGAATATTCTAAAATATTAAAAATTAAAGAGAAGGCCTAATTAGATAAAGGCAAAAATTATTCAGTTCTTGAGTTATAATAGCAGTATTTCAAGTGCTTAATAGCCATGTACAACTACTGGCTAGCACAAATGAACAGTATTTCTGCCCATGGAAATTTCTAAAAGATAGTACTCTTCTACCATCCATGAATTTAACTGTCTGTCTATGCCAGTTCTTTCCAGGGATAATGGAATGCACAAGCACATAGATAATAATTTACACATTTGTAAGTCCTTTTATAAAGAGATGCCGTCAACTAGAATAAAGAGAAAACAATAGTGTGTGTGCGTGTGTGTGTGTGTGTGCGTGTGTGTGTGCAAATGCACTTTAATATGTTTAGGTGCATTTATACCTGTGTTCCTGTGTGACTGAAGGTCAAATATTAAGTAATTAGTCATCTTCAGTTACTTTTTATGTCATGATTTTGGAGAGAGTCTCTTACTAAGCCTGGAGCTCATAAATTTGGCTAGACTGGTTAGCCAGCAAGCCCCAGGAATTCTCTCTTCCTGTCTTGACCTTACAAGACCTCCATGCCTTAATTTTATTTTCATTTATGTGGGAGCTAGTGACCTGATTTAGTTTTGTGGGTTTTTTTTTTTTTGGAAAGCACTTTACTTATTGAGCCATTTCTCCAGACCCAGAAGATAGTTTCCAAAGAACAAAACAGTAACAACACTAAGAAGTATATTAGAAACTAGAGACTGATTTGAATGCTAGGCAGGAAAATGAACTGAATCCCTGTATTATTTTCTATTGTTATCCGAATTTTTACAAACTCTGGAACTTAAAACAACATTCAGTCTCCCATTATACAAGGGCTAGGAGTCATAGGAATGAATAACTAGGTTTCTGCTCATGAGATCACCAGGCCCCAACAAAATCCAGAACGCTTATACCATAGAAATGTCTGATGGTTAGTGCTGGTCTACATCAATGCATTAGCTCTCTTGTTTTGTGGTAATGTCAGATGGACTGAGGGTTCATCTGAGGCTGAGGATCTTCTGCATTCATAGGTCCTTGGCATAATTTGTTGTCATGTACCTTTGGAATATAAATTTCAGCATTTAGTATTCCTGTCATTCTTTGTGACAAGACCCCTTTCACAGCATGATAGTTTAGTCATTCAAGGTCAGTAGGAGAATAGTTCCTCCTGCTGCCTCTATCTCTTAACTCTCTCCTCGGGTTTAATGGTCTCATTCAATTAGGTCAGACTCACACAGGAGAATATCTGTATTAATCAAATTAAAGTTGATTAAGTAGATATGTAAAATTCCTTCGCACCTTACTGTAACATAGAACATTCCTACTCTCATGTGAATGAAATCCAATCACCTTCACAAGTCCTACCCATACCCAAGGATAAGTTATGAAAGATTTATACACCCAGGGGATGTTTATAGTTCTCGTTACTATGGTTCCATAGGTTTAAAGAAATGTGTATTTGACTACTGAAGTTACAAGATGGGGATGTTGTACTTTCATTTTGCTTTTATGCTTTTATTCTGAGTTACTTGAGCTCCGATTAACAGATAACATAAACTTAAAATCTTAGTCTTTCTGTCTAATGATTTTATAGCCTTAGGGAAGATACTTGTATGCTTTTATTTTCAGCTTAATCATGCTTGAAAAATGAACATGGTAACTTTCTGCATTAATTTCCTAAGACATGTTTCAAAAGAAACATGTGCCTACTGTAAGATGAAAAAAAAAAACGAAGTTAGGAAAGAAGAAAGGGAGGAAAGAAGGGAGTAAATAAAGTTCATTAAGGGAGCAACTCAGTGGTACAACACTCACTTTATATTTGCAAGCCTGTGGAGTCAATCCCCTCCACCACAATAAAGAACAGACAGCAAAGTGAAACGATACAGAAGACACTGCGTACACAGTAATACGTAGATTTCAGTTCCCTCCTCCTAACCTCTTCTTTCTAAATATCCAGAAGTCCATTTTCTTCAGTTTTTTATTAAGTGTATCATAAGGTACATGCTCCATATTTTAATTTTTGCACTTATTTTCTCAGTGTACCGTGTGTGTGTGTGTGTGTGTGTGTGTGTGTATCCAAGAAAGACATATAAAATCATGAATGTCAAAACTGAAAGAAATATTTTTTCAAGGAAAAAAGCTATTGCAAGGATTAAATGATCAGTCATGTCTCCTTTCCTTATCCCTATAATAAATTGTACTAACCATGTTTTTCAGCTTTTTTCGAACTAAGGAAAGCCCATCTCTAAACTTACCTGAATCTTTAATCTTTGTTTTATGTCAAGAGCTATTTTCAGACCACAATCAGAGCGCTGGTACTTTAAAGCATTGAGATATTTTGATATCAGAAGGATTTGACTTTGTTCTTGAGGAAAACAGGCAGAAATGCCTGCTTGAAATAATCAAATGGCAGCAGAGTTGGCTCTTTCTAATCCCACCTTTCTCCCTGGATTAAGGAGGATGAAGAAAAAAATGTTCGAGAAGGAAATATAACATCTCTCTGAAGTCTTCTGTCTGTGGCCTTTTCCATACCCTTGGCATCTTGCAGAGTTCTGCTGCTGGTTTTGGCAGCAAACAGTGCCAGAATTTAATAACCTGAGCCATGTGCTTTACTGTAACTGAACTTTTCTGCTGGTCCTAATATAACTAATTTTTGACCATTGGTTTCTTGCCTTCTTTTGTTTTGTTATAGTAGTATTTGGAGGCATTTTACGAGTGAAAACAGATATTTTAATTAAGTTATGACTGTGTAAAGTTGGATTGTCCCTTGTAAATGGAAGCATCTGATTGCTATAGTTATGGTCATTCAGTACCAAAGGATGATGGTAACTATAAAATGCACTTTGAAGATTTATAGGCATTTGTTCTTAGCACTTAAAGTATCTAATTTAATCATCCTAGCCAATTACTCTATTGTGATGTTTAATATTCATTGACATTTTATCTGGATTTGGAATCACTTAGGAGACATACCTTTGGAATATCTATAGGGGTGTTTCCAAATAAGTTTGACAGAGGAAGGAAGATGCGCCTTGAATGTTAATAGCATCATTGGCTAGGCTGGGAACTGGGACTGAATAAAAAGAAAAAAAAATAAGTGTGCTGAGCACCAGCATGCATCTCTCTTTACTTCCCTGTAGCTGAAGCAGTGAGAGCAGCCAGCTTATTCTCCTGTGAGGGGAACCTAGAACTTTTCTCATCACCACACATTCCTATCTGAGGTGGATTGTACTCTAAAACTGTCTGAAAAGAAACTCTTCCTTAAATTGCTTTTCTCAGTTTTTTTTTTTCACAGCAATGAGAAATGTAGCTAGTGCCTCAATGGATCAGGAATTATTTTTCATATTTTGCAGACTCGGAACTTAACCCAAGGCATAGCAAGGTAATGCCATGTACATTTGTTCTTGAGACTAAGTTCCTATATACAGGGACTAAAGACAGAGAGTTAGAAAAGATGAATGGCTGTGTCAATTAGTTTCCAAACAATGAATGATGACATTGAAGAATTCCATAAATGATATGGAAACAACTTCAGCTGAGATTATGTTTAGGACAGAAGATTTCTTAAGAATGCTGAGGAATATGGGCTAGTGTAACTTTTGTTCTTGTTGTCTTGCTGAATGATACTTCTCTATATGACAGCTTATTTTTGTGGAGATGAAACCCACTCATTACCTCAGACTCCCTCCATATGCCTAGTGATTTCACTTATAACATGGCAAGCATGTAGCCCAGAGCAATGACAGTATCAGCAGTTGTCCTAGCAACATATCCTGTATTCCAAAGTCTTCCTTATGAGCCAACCAGACCTACTGATCTGTGCCTGTTGTGGTCAGAAGTCCATGAGCACTTTCCCTCTGGACTCCTTATTTTAGCTGTACATCATAACTTGGACATTTCTTATCTTTTCAAGCAGATGGTAAGCAACTCAAAGACAGAGACCACACTGTTTTGGTATCTCTCCAAGTGATTACCACATTGCTAAGTTCAAAGTCATTTGCAACAAAATGATTCTTTTCCTTTCAGATTTAAAATTCTTCTGTAATAAATTCCTACAAATTTTTGATTGTAAGTAATTCAAAGTTATTATGTTAAAGGAGGTCAGAAGTCTGAAAAGCGTATCATTGGACTAAAATGAAGGCTATATTCTTTCTGGAGGTGATAGGACAGAACTGATTTCTTTCCATTTGCCACTTTCTAAAGACATGTGCATTCATTCATCTATGACCCGTTACTGCATGTTCAGACCTAACAATGGTTGGTAAAATTATTCTCACACTGAGCCATTATAACTCTGTTTCTGGTGTTATAGATCCTCTAAATTCTCATTCTCTTTTCTCTCTAGTATGTTTGTAAGGAAGATTATGGTAACACTGGACCCATCTAGATGATTCAAAATAATCTTCTCATCTCCAAAATATAAAACTAGCTTGTTTCTGGGCATGGTTGTGTACTGCATGTCTGTAATCTGAGCACTTGGGAAGCTGCTCGAGAGGATTGCAGGTTGAAGGCCAGCATGGGCTACATTGCTAGCAAGTCAAAAATAAAAGAAACCAAAACAGAGTCAAATAAAACAAGCAATGATAAAATCAAATTGTCATCTCTAATATCATCTACAACTTTAATTCCCTTGTGTCAAGTTACCAAATGTATTCCCAGACTCTGAAATTTAGTTTGTGAATTTCTTTGAGTGTGTATATGTGTGTGTGTGTGTGTGTGTATTCTATCTCATTCCTTTTAATTTATATATTGAAAAACTGTTCAAGTATGTGCAGAAATATAGTTCAAAGATTCTGGATATCCTCTTTCTTTGACATTTTATTCATTTTCAAAGATTACTCCATGAGTGATACAAATTTTAATTTCATACAATGATTACAAGTCAACTTGTTTTTAAAAATGCATCCATTTTTACTATAAAATTAGGATTATAAAATGTTGATTTAAAATAACTTTGTAACATTTAATATTAATAATAATTAAATGATATAAAATAGTTAACTTTAACATAAACATTGTGTTTAAAAATTTTAAGTATGGCAAAATAGTTAATAATCTGAAGTTTCTATGTGCAAAATAATACCTCTGAACATAAAAAGTAGAATTTTCAGGTATGATCTTATATTGTTAACTCCACAGTTTAGAGTAATTATATATATTACAGTACAAAAGACTGGTGGGAGGTTAGAAAGTGAGGGTTCAGATAAGAGAGGGGATCTAAATAAGGTCAAAATCTATGGTATGAGATTCACAAAAAAACCCAAACACATATCAATGAACCTAAGGATGTAAATTTTATGATTGAAATTGCTCAAATTTTTTGCATTTTTATAATAATTTATAAGATTTAAAAGGGAAAATGCATCTTCATTTTAGCAATCCACTAACAAATTACTTAGATACTGTTTTCTGTAGATGATATCACCTATCTTATATTTCTTAGAAACTTTATTGTGTATGAAAGCATGAAACTCATAGAAGTACAGAGTGAAATGGAGATAATCAGAGTCTGGGTATTTGGAATGGGCAGGGAAGAGGAAGATGTTTGTCAAAGGGTACAGGAAGAATAGTTTCTAGTGAACCAATGCACAACGAGATCATTGGAGCTACTACTAATGCATTGGGAGGAGAAGTATATAGGTTAATGAGAGAGTAATTGTCTTGCAGGCAGGAAGCCCTCAGGTCTATTCCTAGCATTACAAAAAGTATTATGCATTTAATAGTTAAAATTGGATTTTAAATGTTCATATGCATGATGGAAAACTCATAATAACTTGAAGTGGTAGATATATTAATTATCCTGTTTTGATCATTTCATTATGCACATCTGTATTGATATATGCAACTACTTCTTGCCAATTAAAAAGAAAATAAAACCTCACAAAATCTGCATTTTCACCCAAGAGAGATATTCTAAATAGCATCCAATAGTTTCTAGCAGTGTTTACAGTAGCAAACTGCTTTGAGCATTGGATATGCATATATGTTTGTATTAGCCTCCTGCTCATTTGGACAGTAGACTATCACCTGAAATTTGCAGTATTTAATCTTAATATGGGCGTATTTTATTTTTAATCTGTAGCAAATCTGATATAGATGTTCATAGTTAGTAAGCTCTCTTAAACAAATTTATGCCCAGCTAAGAACGCTGTAGTTGGACTTCTTCCAATATTTGAGATTGTTTTATAAAATCCACCCCATCCACGTGGGGAAGACCTAGAGATCCTGGAGAATTTCCTGAGATAGTTCAGGGGCTAGGACTAGAAGTGATGCTTGTAAATTCAACTCATATGATATGGTCCTCATATCAGAGAAGACTGGAAAAGGTAGTGTTTTTTGTGTAACCCTGAGAAAAATAAAACTGTATAGTAAATGCAGTTTTTGTCTCCACCACACTTGTGAAGAGAATATTGGATCTTAGATCTGGAAGAGACTCATCTCACTCCATATCTTATTTTGCAGAAGTGGAAGCCGAGGCACAGTGATGCAGGACACATTGCATAAAACTACAAGTTGCCCCCTGGCAAGTACTCCAATATTTAGTATCTTAGATAAAATTTTCATTAGTTCAGACACTTTGTAGCATTATCTAGTCCCCATCATTGCCTAGTGTAAAACAGAATCTTTTCAACAACAGTCTTTAGTAACCTACAATATAATTTTTTTTAATTAAAGAATAAACAGTGTTAAAACATTGCAAATGCTTGAAGCCAGACTGGAGGTTAAGTGGTTAAGAGTGCTTCCTGCTCGTGCTCTTCCAAAGGCCCTGAGTTAAGTTCTCAGCATCCATGCCAGGTGATTCACAACTTTCTGTAGCTCTATCCTTTCCTGGCATCCTAGGGTACTCCACCTCTACACACAGTTGCACACACCCACACACAGCCACATATTTAAAAATAAAAATAATCATGAAAATTGTGGGTAAAGGGATGGAACTAGAAACTGTTATACTAAGTGAAGTAACACAGACTCAAAAAAAAAAAAGACACATGTTCTCCTTTTTATGTGGATTCTAGCACTGAATTCTATATGTGAATATATATCCTTATGTAACTGCAGGAACCAGGATAATAGAAATGAGCCAAAGTGGTAAAGGGAAAGAAGGAACCTCAGTGAGAAGAGCAATAGGACACAGGTGTTACTAAGTGAGAAAGGGATAAAATGGAGGTATTTAAAGGGGAGGGAGAGGGAAGATTATCCAAGCAACTTTGGGAAGAAAGGTAAAGAAGGAGCTCAAGAGAGGTGGGAGGGAGGGAAAGAGAGAGAGAGAGAGAGAGAGAGAGAGAGAGAGAGAGAGAGAGAGAGAGAGAGAGAGAGAACAAATAATGCCTAGCTAGTGTAAAGATTCCAGAGGAAATCATATTAGTAGAACAACAAAATGACATATTCCACAAACATTATCTCTGCATGCGTCCATGTGGATAGCTGAAGGCTATATAACAAGAAACAGTGCCTAAAAGGAGAAACGTTCCTTTGAGCTGTTGACCAGGGCGGTCCAAGAGACTCCCAAAATTACACAGGCTATTTCCACAGATCTTGATTGCTTCCCAGAACTTGAAGAGAAGACCCTGTCGCTGAAGAGAGAACATAATTCGGACACAGGATTTGGAGAAATGGAGCTGGAACTAACCTGGAAGCCTCTTTTCCTGAGCTATCATAGTTTTAGAGAGCACTACACAAGCTACAGTCTACAGTCAAACACCAGCTTCAAGACCAAATAATCACACCAACGACCAGCACAACACATGACATTTGGTGCAGTAGTGGCATTTATATCTTGGAGGCAATCAACAGGTACCTAATTGGACTAAAAGTCCACTCAATGGACGGAAACTCATATGTGCTACTGTAAATATATCCACATATACATAACTGCAGAGGTCATAGGGCTTAGAGAAAACCCCGGGCTGACACATCCTTAGACTAATGTAATTCCTTACTCTGTGCAAAATATGTATCAATATATTAACAAATATCTCTGTCACCTTCATCAAAGAAGCTTCTTTTGCAACAGATGGAGACTATTAGTACCATAACTGGTCACACACAGACAGTGTCTGTAAATTGCCCAAGAGTAAGTGGCACATCTATAATACAACATTTACACTTGAAGCTCATAGAACATAGAACAAGGGGTAAAGATGACTGTAATGTATTTCTCAATTCTCATTAATGAAGATTCCACATGCAACAGATAAACAGAAACACGAAAGGTCACAAATGTCCAAAGTATAGAAATTAAGAGTCTGCAGAATGCGGGTCCTTGGTCAGGACTCCAACATTAAACTTCACCTACTCAGGATTCAGGGATTGTTGAGGAAGAGGGAACAGAAAGATTTTAATAGCCAGGGAGGAAGATGTGTGACCATATGGAAACAGGGTCCTACGAGCTCCTGGGGCCCTGCTCATATGAACCTCCAGTGATGGTGACAGCGTGTACAAGACCCATGCAAACTTAAGCAGACAAAATCTTAGTATAGAACTGGAGAATGGACAGCAGACCTTAATCTTAGATAAAGAAATATTGGCAACTTATTCCTGCTTAATGAGGAAGAGCTGATCTTCTTAAAGGAAGGGACTCTAGATAGTAGATGAGCTTGCACTGAGGAATATTTGAGGATACTAACTTGGCACAGTAAGATTTAACACAAATGATAGAATGCATGAATGACAGGAGGGGCTATGGGAGGATGCCAGTGGAGAAATGGGTATAAGGATCATTAAGATTGAGATGTTTTGTATAAATACACAAAATTTCAATAAAATTTAAAATCTTAAACATTACAAATTAACATATATGTATATATACATACACATATATATATACATATCTTGCAGCTATTTTAATTTTAAACTTTAATTTTCAAGTAATTGGCTAGTGAGGTATTATTTTATGGTGCTGAAAGATCTTTGTTCCCTAATAGGTTTTGTTTCCATTACCTAGAATTTTTGGAGAATGTACATGCAATAAACCAAAAATATTCAACATTCATGTTTATTTTACATCTTGTCAAATATTTCACAGAGGAAACTACATTTTCATTCTGCTTAGCCAGCATTTCTGAAGCATTCCATTAGTATTCACATTCGAGATAAGTAAATGAAAATAAAAATTATCACAAAATTGAAATAATGGTGCATTAAATTCGAGGTTTTCATTTCTTAGAAGGTATTATTGCATAGTTTTAGGTTTTGTAATCTTCCCATTACCATGTGTCCAGTTACAAATGGAGAAAGATTTGGCTCCTGAGTTAAAATGATGGAAAATAGAGACATATATTTTAAAAAAGCAAATTCTATATCACCTCTTCCTTTTGATATAGCACAAGAGGTTTCTGCACGGGTTCAGTGGATGATTATTTTTGTTGTATATCATATTCTGTTTGCCCTGAAGCAGTTCTGCATATTAAGTTGGAAATTTCTTGGAGTGTTTGGACTTCAAATGTATTGTGAAAACTCTCTTTCTGGCCATGTTTCTCCAGGATCAATGACTTGTAGCAGATAGTGTTTGTCACAGACAGACAGACAGACACACACACACAAATATATATATATATATATATGACAGAAATATAGTGTACACATATTCTATATTGTAGGTTTCATGACTGTTATAACATACCACAAAATAATAGCAATAATAGTAAAAAATGATACCTAACAATTTTTTTTTCTTATGTCCCTGTCAATTACTGTCTATGAGTCAGGTATTTTCTTAAATTTCTTACATGTGTAAACTCATTTAATACCACAAACAGGTGTGTGTGTGTGTGTGTGTGTGTGTGTGTGTGTGTTTGATACACATATATCTTATGCCCCCACACCCCCGAAGTCACCCATAGATTTCCCAAAAACCTTAGTGGACAGAACTGTATAATTTGTTACTGGTTAAACCAAACATTTATAAGAGAAATGAGATCCACACTTTTTTTTTTTTGGCTTAGAGGCCAATTAGAAATTAGATTTCTTAAGTTAGATGAAGAATACTGTATTTAGAAGAGGTTTAACAGTATTGGTTTTGCTAGCAAAGAAGACAGAAGTATGGTCACCGGGTCAGAAACTAACAGTGTGCACCACAGTAAGGGAAAAGACCAAAGTAGAGCTAATTTGGAAACATTGTAGAAACACCAAGTATCAAAGTGAAAATAAAGTTCATTTAATATGTGCTCCATGTATTTAATAAGGATTAAATTTAAAAATCTCCAAAATCTATGGTCCTTGCTAATTTCTTCTTGTGTTCAGTATAGCTCCAGACAACTTAATCTGAGCATTTGATATTTCTTCTTTCAATATGACAACTCAATAACAGGACATTTTAATTCAAGTCATTTTATGCTCTTGGTTAGGTCACTACAAATGTATAGATCTTCTTCTAGCTTATTTCTCTTTCACCAAGATCCAACAGGCTATAAAGAAACAGTTCAGTGGCCTGTGAAAACATTTAGAAAGACCTTCTATTCTCCTATACTAGAAAATCAAAGAACTTGGAACCTGCAGAATTATTTGGACAAAAATGGTTATATATCTTTTGTTTCACCTAGGTTTCAGGCACAACCATTTCCTTCTTTAATGTCTGTAATTGTACCCAGTTTATAATGCATCAGTTCCACTCAATCTTCCCAGACCACTGGGACTAGCACTAATTTCACATGTGTGGGGATATCTGTGAAATCTGGCAATCTTGTAGGTTTTCTTTCCTTAGACACATGAAAAAATTGTTTCCATATATATATTTATTGTAGTTGAAATCTGGCTTTAAAACCTTTTCTGGTTGTTCACCTACCATCATTCTTTAGCTCTAATTGTTTAAAGTCCTTGGACAACGCTTACTTGCGAAGCTCACGTTGGAAAGGTCCTCAGGTGTTTTCACTTTAGCTCTTTGCCCTGCACTGGCACTGATTGCCAGATCATCCTCTTCTGTGTGTTCGTCTTCCTTTCTCGAAGGTGACGATAAAGTATAATAGTGTGTTTCCAATTTTGTCAATGAAAGCTGAAAATTCGCACTTTTCCTAAATACTGCAAAGCCTTATATTATGGACCTTTTGAATACTATACACTTATTAGAACTGTTGTTCAGTCATTCTATTTTGTAATTGCCTTCCCAGTTAGTTTGCCAGGGGAGATGAAACCAATATCATTATCTTCTTGATAGACTTTGCTTTTGCCTCAGAATAATAACAATCTTTAGACCTTTTGTCACAGATTTACCCCTTACTAGCATTTGACTTCTGTGAAAATTTACTTTAACATGCAGTTGAGTGAATGGGTACTGAATATACTTTTGAGTAACCAAAGCTATAGGGTTTTTCAACTGACTTTTCGTCTACAAAAGACCCAGTTATTAGAATTTGCTCATTGTGAATGTATCATCCCGTAAAGTATTCCTTAGTCATTGCCATACATGATATTTTTCTTTCTCTTAAGCTAGTGGATTAACCATAAGATACTTTATTATTTCTATGCAAAGATTAATGAAAAAGCAGAGCCAATCATAGCCAGGTGACCTAAACTTGCAACTTGTTTTCTATTCAGCTTTTTACTTTATGCTAAGCTGCAGCTGCAGTGAAGACTCATAGGAAATACACATACACACACACACACACACACACACACAGATAAACACATATACACATATAATCTAGAAGCTGTTTTATTCAAGTAGATTTTATAAATAGCTACAAACTATTTTTATCTTTTCAGTTGTAACTTCCATACACCTTGCATCCTATGGAGTTGTGTACACTTCTTTAGGAATGCCAGGATGAAAGAGAGAAGACCTTTAGGTTTTCTCATTTATTTTTAACCATTACCTGCCAGAGTTTGCTGGTGACTTGATTAGAAAGTCTTGATTACTGAATTCCTTCACTTCATATATAAATAAAGTACTGAGATTCTTTCTGTTGTTTTATATACATTGCCAGAAATAAAAGGTACTTCAGGGAGGAAACAAAATAGTTCACTGAACCACAGTTATAATCAGGGAAAGAAAATTATGTGAGAATTTTTTAACACAATGCTATTCAGATTAAGTTTTGAGCAAGAATAATATTTTGCTCTTCATGTTACTATATATATATACATATATATATATATATACATATATATGTAATATGCAGTAGCTTTTTTGATGGCAAAACTGGAAAGGAAGAGTGTTTCATATTCCCGACACAATGAATAATTATGTTGTGCACCACTTGGTGGTGATTCACTTCTCCTATGGGTGTCTCATTTTGCCCAAGGTAGCCAACATCTCATTATGTAATATAGGATGGCTTTGAACTTCTCATACTCCTGGCTATACCTCCCAAGTGCTGGGATCCAAGGTCTGTACACCATGCTCAGATTAAGCAGTGCTGGGAATGTAACCATGGACCTCATGTGGGCCAGTGGAGCTACATCCCCCATCATGTTTTCCTTTTTTTAAAAAAAAAAATTTCTTTAAGTTTCTTAAAGCTGCATAGGCAATTGAAAGAGTAAAGAGGAACTACAAAATCTTGAGTTATCAAGATGGCACTTGCATGAAGGCCTGTTGACTTGGGTTTGATCACCAGATCCCAGAAGATGGCAGGTGAGAATCAGTTTCCTACTGTTGTCCTCTGATGTTCACATGTGGACAGAGAGACAGGGGAGCTTACACACACACACACACACACACACACACACATACACACACACAAACATACACACATACGCACACAAACATACCACAGTAAAATAAATGAATGAACAAATAACTATTTAAAAATATCTTCTGCCATCTTAGGCCCTAACATCTGTAGCAGGGACTCTCTCCAGGCAATCTTCTTGCCTTATTTGGAGAGGAGATTTTAGGATTCTGGAAGCCTGAACCTTGGACCCTAGCCCATTAAAAAATGATGAAAGGAGAATGAAATCAATTAACAAAGTAGTTGAGCCCTTTAAAAGGCCTTTTATTCCATGACTGTCATCATTATTGCTCTGTAGTCCAGTCTTCCTCTTGAGTTATTTGCTCAGAACCTCATTGAAGTAGGAGGAATCTCTTTTTCTTTTGATGTTTGGCTAGGGGCTTTCAATCCTGTTTTCACAGTCAATTCTGTCTCTTCTGCTTTCTACCATCCTGTCTCTGAGGTCTCTGATATACTCCTTGTTCCCTATCTAGCAATCTGTATAGCAGTTACATAGTTCTTCCTCTCCCATCATATTTTTTAAATTGTATTGAACTTTTGTATATTTCATATAAAAGTTCTTAATCAAATTTAGACCCCCTACCTCATTCATACTTCCCAGTCCCCCACCAGACCTCATGTAGTCCACCATATGTCAATTCCTATCCAGTCAAACATTTTTACATAGATGTCCTTCAGTGCCAATTCATGCTCTGGAGTCTAGTCAGCCTGTTTAGAGATCATAAGACCTACTCTTCCTCACCTAGTAATAATCAGTCTCCAATAGTTCTCAGTCTAACTTACAATATATTACTCATCAAAGAAGCTTCTTTCTGCAACAGATGGAGGCTACTTCAGAATGCCACTACTATTCAGACACAGAGTGTATATGTCTGAAAGATGCCCAGTCCTAAGTTGTATCTGTGAGTTTGATTCCCACCTACATCTGATAGCTTTGCCTGGGTTCTGAAATCAGGGGGTTTAAGCCCGCATCTGATTCCTCCGGATGAACCAAGAAGGGGAGGGACCAAAACGGATCTCAGGGACTGTGAGGCAGCATGTGCTTCCTTTGGGGTAGGGACACAAACACAGGAAGGGGAACAAAAGGCAGGGGGTCCCTGCCTCCCCTCAAGGACCTACTGCACACAAAACACCGGGGACCTACTCACTGACAATCAGACTGGGGGCATCTCACCAATGCCGAGGGGGGAGGAGTCCCTGTTCCAGGCGCCAGTTATTGGGGGTCTCAGCACTCAGGGCCAGCGCAAGGGGACCTCTGCTGTGGGGGATGGGACGAGTAGCCTCAGAATCAAGACGTCGATCCCGGGATCTGGGCGGGAAGCCGGCCAGGCGCGTGGCACTGCAAGCTCTTTTATTCAATAGGTGCAAAAGTTCTTATAGGTCTGGATAGCCAATGACTTTATAGAGTGGGGTCTCAAATACAAATACATCCAATAGCAAGTTTGTCCCCAGGTAGGCAGGTTCTTTCCAGGTGCTGGGCAGAAGCTGGTCTCAAGACTAGTCAGAACAGATGCCACGCCCACAGGAGCCATTCCTCTATTCCTCCTAGCAGGTGGCCTGGCTCGGCCCACCTTGCATTATGCCCAACACTAAGGATCACATCTACAGCTGAATCTCTACACTCAAGTCTCAGGGAACATAGTGGAACAAGGAGTAGAGACAATACTAATACATCCCTCAGTTTTCAATAGTAAAGCTTCCATATACAACAGAGCGAGATATTCATAGAAGAAGATATTCACAGAAGACCACAAATGACAAAGTATTAAGAAATAAGAGACTGCAACGTGTGTATCCCCAATGTATTTTAACAATTACAAGAGGACTTGAGGAGAGAAGATAAGTAAATCTGTGTTTAATTCAACATGTAGAGCTGAAACTCAACCATACCCTCTATCATTTTAAAGTCATCTTTACCAGGGATGTGCTTCATGATTTACCTATTAATCAGAATGTAAGGTGTGAATGAGACCCCCAACAGTTTCGGACTCTGGAAGAAACCTGGAGCCAGAGCTTATCTAAGCCTTGCAAACCGGTTCCAGATCCCAAATTCCTTGGCAGATAAGCAAGGAATTCACGAACAGCTCTGGAAAAGGACTACTTCCTGGACAGAAGCTTGCCTGAAACATCAATCAGATGTCATGGCAACCCCCCCTCCCCTAAAAGCCAGGAGGGGACTGAAGGTTTAAAAGGTTTTGAGGACTTGGACAACGTGCTTCTGCTTCTGCTGCTTGTGCTTCTGCTGCTGCTGGTGCTGATCACGCCAGCCCGGTTCCCCGGAGCCCCAGCCCCAAGATGGGGGTGAGGGGGCTAGCCTCCCCCATCTCTTCGGGGAGGCTAGCCCCCAAGGGGGGCTAGCGTTTCTCCACTCGTGGGTGCGGAGGAGCTAGTCCCATCTGGTCTTCTCTCAATAAAGTCGGGTCCTGTTAGCTGCCAGCGGAGTCCGGTCCCTTCTGTCTGCTGCGTCTCTCGAACCCTGACCCTGACACAGAAGAGTGTCAACATTTAAAAGTATTCTAGTTTAAGGAGCTTTCTAAGAACATCATACCAAATATCTGCTGACATATCTGATTCTGTAATCGTTATCTGAACTAATCATCTTTCGATCTTACTGCACAAAATACTCCTTAAAATTTCCTTAACTTTATTAGCAGATGAAAAGTAAAGGAAATACATTGTATATACACTATTTAGTTTTATTATTTATAATGGAGACTGAAAATATATTATTTTCATGAAGATTGATGGAGTTGAGATAATAATACTAAGGAAAAGAAGTCAGACTCAGAGAGACAAGCAATATTTTGCTATCATTTGTAGAATGTAGATTATATAGTATATTTCCAATATGCAAAAATGCATGCATGTGTTTCTGAAAGAAAATCAGTCAGCACAGCACAGAAGTAACTGCACATGGGTCTGCACATATGTGACATGGAAGTAGAAGGGATTCTACACAGGGTGAAAAGAATATGAGGAGAGCTAAGAGTGGTGGTTCACACCTTTAGTCCAAGCACTTGGGAGGCTAAGACAGGAGATCTGTGAGATGAAGACCAGCTTGATCTCCACAGTAAGGTCCAGACTTGCTGGGTCTACAAGTAGACCCTGTTTCAGAAAGAACAACTACACAAAAGGGTATTAGAAGAGAGGCAATAAAAGGGATTAAATGTGAGAATGAAGACAAAGTACAATGATAGAAATGTGTGGAAATGTCATAATAGAACTGATTATTTCATAGAGTGAGGAAAGTCTTTTTAAAATATAGAGTATGCAATTGGTCTGTTCTAATACATTATTATATGATCATCACAATTAAAATAAGTAAAATATTACCTTATACAAATACATTTTTTGGTGGTGAGAGTATTTAAGGTCTACAAAATTCGGAGTGCACAATGAGGTATTATGAAGTATATTGGATCTCCAGTAGCTAACCCTGTATAACTAACCTTTGTCCTGTTCGTCAATATCCTTTGTCCCATTCTCCAGGCCACTGTGACCACCATTCCACTGTCTACTTCTGTAAATTTGGCTGTTTTCAATGCCACATATGAAGGAATATCTCCTTTATCTTTTCTCAGCTAATGGACTTCTAGGTTGTTTACATTTTTGAGTTTTTGTGAATAGTTCTGCAGTAAATGTAGGAGAGCAGATATATCTTCAATTTTCAGATTGTGTATTCTATTGATATATATTCAGTGAAAGTAATTGTTTTTAATATTTAATGAATGTATATTTTTTCATTATGCTGGCAATGCTAATTTATGTTTCCAGATACATTCCAAGAATTTTCTATTCTCTATATCCACTCCAACACACTATTTTCAGTTTTCTTGATAAAAGCCATTGCATTATACCAACTGTGTGATGATTAATGTTTCACTAAATTTATTTTTGTTTAGAGATCCCTATGCTAGTTTTCCATTCTTATGATGAAATATCTGAGGCAATTAACTATGAATAGTAAATATATATTTTATTTTTATTTATCATATATGAATGATATGCCTGCATGTATTTAAGTGTAGCTTTGTCATTCAGTGCCTGTGGAGGCCAGAAGAGGGCATTGGATTCCCTGTAAATAGAGTTATGGATGATTGTTAGCCACCATTTTGGTGCTGGTGTTGGTACCTGGGTCTTCTGCAAAAAGTGCTCTTAATACACTTTCTCTCCAGTCCTTAGAAAGTGTGTTTTTTAATATTTAAAAAAAACTTGAAAAACTTTATGGTGTGTGTGTGTGTGTGTGTGTGTGTTTATGTGTATGTATGTATGTAGGGAATACATATGCTACAATGCATATATGGAGCTCAGAGGACAACTTGCAAGACTCAGTTGTTTTGGTTCACCATGTGGATCCTGGGATAATGAACTCAAGCAGTCAGGCTTGGTAGCAAGTGCATTATCTGTTCAACCATCTCACTAGATTTATTTCTGGGTTTTTATCTGAAAGTTATCATTTATGCTGACCCGACAAATTACTATTTTATTTGTGGCCCGTAAATGTCCAATATGGGGTATTTGTTTTGAGGTGCCACTCAAGCACTAGTTCTCCCTAGGTATTCATTAAGTTTCATTAAAGAATGAACCTCTTTAGTTTTATACAGAACGTAAATACCTGCTTGTTAATTTGACATACTAATAAAACAAAAGACAGGTAGACTGGGTTATGATTTCAAGGCTTTAACTTTTTATTCTTGAGAATTTCATAAATATAAAAATGAAATATGATCATGTATATATCTTCCTCTTCAATTCCCAACTCCCCTCACACCTACTACCAATTTCATTTCTTTTATATTGACAATATACTAAGTCCAGTTAGTTTTTTCCATATATGCATGGGTATGGAGCAATCCACTGCAGCATGAGAATCAGGGGCTTCTACCTCACAGGGCATGGAAAAATTATGTAAGAGCCAGAGTTATTGCAAGAGCGTAAGGAAACAGAGACTTTCTGGCCTCTTGGAAATTGCTCATGTGAACTTGGAGCAATAGTGACAGCATGCACAAGAACCATGCACACTCAGACAAAAAACAAGCATAAAACTTGAGAAAAGTGCAGTAGGCCCCAATCCTAGCCAAGAAACTGTTGGAAACTGATAACTGTAAGGTGAAGGAGAGTTGATCTTTAAGGGAAAGACTCTAGATAGGGCTTATTAGGCTCCAGTGGATGAACTTGCACTCAGGGACATCTGGGTAGAAAAAATTGACAGGATAGGCTAACATATCTGACAGAATGCATGAAATCCTGTGGGGCTTGTGGGTGGAGGAACGGATCTAAATATGATGATTTATTCTACAAAATGCACAAAAATATACATGAAATATTTTTGTTAAAAGTGGTTCTTTCCCAGAAATTATCAAATGCCAATAGCACCTCAGTAAGGGGCGGGGGCTTAGAAATCATTTATTCCATCTCTGCCACAATTTTAGCTGGCTTGATTCTGTGCAGGTAATCACAGCTGCTGTGAGCTCATGAATGCAATAGCCACGTCATGCCCAGAAGATAGTACTTTAGACTCTTTCCCATCCTCTAGCTCTTAACATTCTTTTCACCTCCTATTCAGGCATGCTTCCCAAGCCTTGATATTGCTTAGGATAATATGCCCTGATGATGGTTCAGCACTCAGTCTCTTACTCTTAATGCTTTGACCAGTTATGTATCCCTTCATTAACTTTGTCCACTGCTAAGACAATCTTCTCTGACCCAAATCGAGAGCACCCAGGCATATGAGTTTAAGCATAAATATTTAGAAAGCAGTTTGAAAGCATGAGCATTTAGCACAATAACAATAGCAGGTTGTACCTTAGGATCTATGGTCTCCACAGCTGTGGACTTTTGGTCAGGATTACAGTACCAGCTATGAAATTCTTTCCTGTGGAGCTGGATGTAAATCCAATCAGAAAGATTTACCCCTTTTGAAGTCATGGTCCTATATACAAATAGGCACCTCTTTACAGATCAATATTTAAATTTGTAGAGTCCAGTGATAGATAAGGCCTTTGATGTCCTTTCTTTTGTTGTTATTTTTAAAGATATTTATTGTGGGGGTCCCTTGGGGCCTGATGGCTCCCACAGGACACCGCCACAGATAATCAGGGGCTGTGCCTTTCCTCCTTAAGATTACAGCTCCTCAGCCGGTGGCCAACCAGCAGGAGCTGAGCCTGAAGAAGTCAAGTGTGCGGCCTGCCACGGATAAGCCCGTGCCTGCTAGGTGGCACAGACCCAGAGTGTGGCTGATGGCCAGGACACTCCTCAGGTGAAGCCTGGGCCCCTGATCAACGGGGAAGAGACAGCAGCGGGAGTCTTCAGCAGAAGTCTTGACTCTTTATTGTGTTGCAATTCTAACAGATGATACAGCTCTCCCCAAGCGCAGGTTCCGCTTTGCAAAGTCCAAGCACGCTCTTTTATGCCTCCCTCTCCTTGCATTACTTAGTTCCCTTTTTTACTAACATCCAGTTATATCTGTATATTTCCAAGCCTTGCTTTTGGCATGTCTCCAAGCCTTGCGTTCCTGGCATGAGGGCAGTCACATGGGTGGATACATGGGGGTTACAGGGGGAATTGATAATCCAATCAGTAGATAGCAAGAATAAGCTCAATTATTATACCTGGGGGGGTTAGGTTTTGATTTCTCCAAGGCTCACTCAATTCTCAGGAATGTTTGCTTTTGCTTATCTCTCCGATGCCTTGTGGTTAGGCCTCACTTCCTCTCAGCCGGTTGTCTGTCTCTCTGGTGTCCTGTGGTTAAGACTCATTCCCTCTCATTGTTGCCAGGCACCTAGCGAGACCCCACAATTTATATTTTATAAATTTTTATTTTATGTGTATGAATGTATTGGCTGCATGTAGTAGGTGCACCCATGTCATGGTATGCCTGCAGACGTCAGAAGAGGGTGTCAGATATTCTGGAATAAGAGTCATGGATAGTTGTTTGCTGCCATGCTGGGAATTGAAGCTGGGCCCACTGCAAGAGCAGCCAGTGCTCTTAACCACAGAGCCATCTTTCCAGCCCCAATTTGATGTCTTTTCTCTCTGAGCTGATTCATAACACCTTCTGGCACTGTGGAAGCTAGCCAATATGGAAGAAGTTTCACGGTGAGTTTTAGGTTCATTTGTCTATGTCTTGTAGTTAAAGTGTGTGGTGTCTTCAGGAATAGACTCTGGCCATGTAATCATGGTACATAACCAAGAGCAGCGGCAAGAACCCATGCTATTTTGGAGACCTCTGAGACCTCTGTGACCAGTAAGTCTTAGGGAGGTATCACTTGCTTCCACTTTTATTTTCATTTAATTACCCATCTAGGATAATTTCTTTCAAACTCTTATTGAAATTTGTAATTAGAAATTAGCTTGCACGCTAGTAGCTTTCTATAATGATATTTTATTTAAGTTCATTTAAAGTTCACTATAGAATAAATATAAATAAATACATTATAGAGAGATTAAAAATAAAGAAAATGGGGATACTTAAACTGGGGAGGGAAGAGGAAGATCAGAGAGGGTGAAAGATAGAGGAGAGATAACATTCAGGTGGCTTAAAACGCCAGAGGGAAATATATTAATTTAAAAATGACCCTGAAAAATATACATACAATAATTTAATATGAGTGCATATGTATACTTGAAGGCTGTATGACAAGAAACAGTGCCAGTCAGGAGAAATCTACTTTGAGTTGTTGGTCAAGGTGGTCCAAGAACCTCCCAAAATAAAACAGGCTATTTCCACAAACCTTGATTGCCTCCCAGAACTTGAAGGTAAGACCATATTGCGGAATACAGGACATACTTCAGACATGGGACCTTAAGCAATGGAACTGTAACTGACCTGGACGCCTTTTCCCTGAAGACGTGCTTTCAGAGTTCTAGCGGATACTATGGAACCTGCTACATACATAGATATGTATCGGTGAGTGCATGTTGGGTATGGGAAAGTATACGAGTGGTCCTTGTATAGGGTGGGGGGTCATGAACTATTAGAGTATATGGGATATTATAGATTTTACAAACTACATTGTAGGATTCTGAGGGTTTATGTGAGGTGTGTAGGTGGAATGCATTGGGATTACGTAGGAGTGTATATACAGGGATA
Source organism: Eospalax fontanierii (assembly GCA_035773235.1). NCBI lineage: Eukaryota > Metazoa > Chordata > Mammalia > Rodentia > Spalacidae > Eospalax > Eospalax fontanierii. The sequence goes on along the minus strand of CM069525.1, from coordinate 128,886,540 downwards.
TATATGGTGCTTCGTACATTTTTTGTGTAATATGTTTCTAAGCAGATATGAACAATGAGTGTATGTAGTATATAAACAATGAGTGTATAAATATGGTAATATTGGTAAGAGGCTAAAAGTCTACATTATAATTACACTAAGAATGTGTCGCAACATCAATTTTTAAACCTCAACACTTGGTATCTGGTTAAAGCTGATCAAGATTTATGAAAGAACATGACTTGGACAAAGTTCTACCAAGATAATAATAAGCTAGCAACAAGGAAGATGCTGGATTTACATGAAAATATTATTTTTCAGTTGAATTTTGAACAAATCCTAAATATCCCTGATTTTTCTTTTTATTCTTGTTGGTTTGCTATCTTGTTTGCTGTTTTCTTGAGATACAGCATTACTACATAGCAGTGGGTAATGTAGAACTCACTATGTATCATAGGTTAGACTCTAGCATGTGATCTTCCTTAGCCTACAAAATGCTGGGATTATGGTAGAGAGCTCTCGATCACTGCAAAGCAAATGAATCACCTGATGACATTTATAGCTCTTCACAGCATTTACTTGCTCCTATCTCTAAATGTGAACTCATTTGCCCTTGCTTTCTGGGGATCTTCTTTTCTTCTGAATCTACAATTTTTCCCCTTACATTCTCTTACATAAATCTTATTTGATATGCCTCCTTGGAATTCTTCTTTCCACTCACTTCCCTTTTCTTTTCTGCTCCTAATAACTATAATTCTAAACTCATTTTGCAGAAGTAAGCTGGTATTCTTACAAGCCTAAAACATATTTCCAGTTACTGAAAATGTCACTGATTGGTGCCTGAGAAATGGAAGCAACTGCCAAATAAAGATGTCACTGTGCGGTTATCTTACCTTATTTTCTTTTCATATTTTTGGTGAGATTTTGTGAATTTCATATAATAGATCTTAATCAAATTTAGACCCTCCCTCCTCCCATTCTAACCTCCCATAGTCCCTCCACTGGATTTCATGCATTCTGTAATATATGTTAAGTCCTATCCTTTTAAACATTTATACCCATATATCATTTGCTGCAAGTTCATCAACTGGAGTTTAGTCACTACCTAGTGTCATTCTCCTAAAGAAGATCTACTCTCTCCCACCCAGCAATACTCAGTTGCCAATACCTCCTCTAGGGTGGTGGAGTGCTGACCATTTCCCAAGTTATATGCTGGACATTTTTTTCTAATTAAGTAGCATTGGTTTTGTGCATGCTGTCACCATTGTTGGAAGTTCATATGAGCAAGTTCCCAGTGGCCTGAAAGATTCTGTTTCCTTATATTCATGCACTAACTCCCTTCCTTCCTCCCCCTCCATTCCTTCTTTCCTCCCTCCTAGTCTACTATTTTCAGTTTGAGATAGATTCTAGTTATGTTGCCTGGTCTTGCCTGGAACGTGTTATGTTATGTTACAAAAATTAGCACTGAATTTGTTATCCTCATGCATTAGCCTCAAAAATGTTGAAATTGCAGACCTCTGCCACCATGTCCACCTGGCTGACTTGCTCACTTTTAAGTTTTTTCCTGGCTTTCAGATGAATACTGGGATTCCAAAGATTTATCAGAACTCCAGGGTTTTCCTTGAGCCCTTTCCAGTCAGGAATTTGTTTTCCACTTGACAAACAAAAAGTTCCCTTTCAGTGCATTCTTGATATTTTGTCAAATTTATAGTGATTTCAATTATAGCATTTAATATTTCCCCAAAAGCTTGACATGACAATTAATATAATGTATAGGTTTCTACTTCTAATGTATTTTGTATCCAAATTCAAATACCTGTCACATTTCCTTGCTGACTTATAATATAAGGGCTACTCAGAGATGAATATCATAGTGAATGATTAACTCACTAAGAGTAGGACTAATGAGTGGAATTGATACCTTAAAAATTGAATCACTAAATAAAACAGACTTGTGAAACTCTTTAGAACTCAGAAAAACAAACTGATTGTGATGAGAGTGAATGTGTAGAAGAGGGACAAGATATAGGCAACAAATAAAACAAAGCCTGAAGACAAGTGAGAATAGCCTAAAGAGAAGCAATATGGAAGGATGATATATGAGAGAAGGTTTCCAATCTCAAGAATGAATTTAAATCTGGAAACTAACTGCAATTGTTGGCTCCTATGAAAAATATTAAGAACAGATACACCTCAGGCAAAACACATGTCATAAAGAATAGCCTCGGCAACCCATCAAAATGGACAGAACTAGTGATGATTATGAGAGGTACAAGATAAAATAATATATAGTCTTCTTCATCAAGTATTATTCAGTCTTCTTAAAATATTAACTTGAAGATCATCAGTTTCAGAGCTAAGAGAGAAAGGTTATAAATTAAGAATTATAAATTATATTAATCTTTGAAAGCTATGTTTATTTGTCATCTATCTATCTATCTATCTATCTATCTATCTTCTATCTCTTTATGTATTTACTCTGAAGATGTTAGATCCAAGATTTGTCCACCAAAAGGCTTTCTCGGGGCTGTGAATGTAACTAAGTAGTAGACTGGCTATCTAGCAGTGCCAATCCTGCATTGCAAAGAGATAAGCAAGTCAAGAAACATTTACGGGCACTGGAGAGATGGCTCAGCAGTTGAGAGCACTGGCTGCTCTGTCAGAGGTCCTTGGTTTGATTACCAGTACCCAAATGGTGGCTAAAAACTGTTTAGAACTCCTGATGACCTCTTCTGACCTCTGTGGGCACTGCATGACATGAGTGGCAATATACTCACACACATAAAAATTTAAAATAAAATATAATTTTTTTACAATTTATTGTACCTATGGAAAGAAAACAAAATAATACAGACACAGTTATGAATGTAAATGTTTACTTGGGTGGGGACTGCACAGTATTAAAAATTATAAAAGCTAATAAATAATGTAAATATAACTGCCTTTCCCAATAACATTGGGAATGAAAACATCAACAGTTTTTAATTATGTAATCATGAAGTCCTGATATTGATTCCCAAAACCCATATAAAAACGCTGTGGATAGTAGTTTGGGTTTGAATTCCCCACAGTAGGAAGTATAATACAGGCAAATCTCTGACTCTTGCTATCCAGCCAACTTTGTTACATGGCGAGTTCCACACCAATGAGAGAATTGTTGCAAAACCAAATTACAGAGGGAAGTCAAATTTCTGGTTCAGATCTTGACATTGTCTGTGAAATCCAATAGTTAATTCCTTGTTGTTTTCCATTATATCATTGATTAGATATTACTATAGTTCACTTTTCCAATTGTAAATCATTTTTTCTATCTGCTTCTATGATATATTGTTTTCCTTTTTTTACATTTACTTTGTTCTCTCTTTTTGTGTGTGTATATGTATGTATGTGAATAGGTGTATTCCTGCCCTCAGTCACATGAAGATCAGAGTATAATTTGTGAGTGGTGGCTCTCCCCTTCCACGTGGGCCGTGAAAATCCAGCTCAGGTTGTCAGGTTTTAGACCTTAATCCACTGAGTCATCTTGACAATCCACATTTCTATTTCATGTCCCTACTTTTTTTCTGATTCTTTTGAGTGTCTATTGTTGATTTTTTTGGATTTCCTATTGGAAAGAATAAATAATAGAATTTCTGAGGAATTTAACTACGAGCAGTTTTGCTATTCTTACTCTGCCAACATTCTAAGGGACTGTACTTCACTACATGATTTGAAATACATTTTACAAAGAAAAGAGGGTAAGGATCACATATTTCCAGCAGCAGCCTTGACAGTGACACTGAGTCTCCGGTCTTGGAGGATATAAAGAAGTCCTACACAACAGTTTTGCTTGAATGCCAATTAATCAGCTGAAATCAGAAATGACTGAAAGATAGAGCTTCTGTTTTCCCTCTAAATCTATTAGTCTTGAAATGTCAGAAAATTGCTCCACCATTCATCTAATTGCTTCAGCTAAAAAAGAAAGCCTTGGAATAATTTTTGACTTCTCTTTTCCCCTCAAATCCTTGTGCTAAATCCACAAATAGATCCTCCGAACTCTGCTTCCAAAATAGATTTTAATACCTTTTCTTCTATTTCTTCCAGGCCTCCCTAGTCTCTCTCAATCATCATAATGTTGTACCTAGGTTCTTCTATAGCTTCCCAAACATCTCTCACTGTTTACATTCACATAGTCTTACTTACTAATAGTACTCAGAATGATGTTCTCAAAGTGTAATTATTACCAGGTCACTGAAATGCCTAAAATCCTCTTACAGCGTTATACATTTTTCTTGTAATAAAATCCAAGTTGTTTAACCTAATTTAAAAACAAAATCGTGTAACCTGGGTACTCCTCCTTCCCAACATCAATTTGCAACACTCTCCTTACCTCCTTCTGCTCAAATCACTTTGTCCTGAGTATGTATGTATATATATATATATATATATATATATATATATATATATACATGAATATGTATCAAAATGTACAAAAGTTTTCATGGAATAATACTTTTTATTCATGGACTAAGAAAGAGTTAAATTATTCATTAAAGTATGCTTGCAGATCTCCGCACTTAGGAAAAATGATTTAGATATCTACCCTACTTGCCAACCTGAAATGCATTTCAATTACAGTGAAGAGTTAAGTGCAGAAACATTGAATCCGAACATAAAAGTGAGGTATGACCGCAGAAATGAATAGAACTACCAAATTGTCCCTAAACAGAACATTATGGAATATAAAAAATAATGTATCTGCCAAAGTTTAAAGGCCATACCTTAAAAGACAGTATTTGCTGAACATTTTACGTAGTCAAATATGTTATTTTCTTTATTGTGTCCTCTACTGCTTCTAAGTTTGATGTATGATGCTCAAGAGTCTTCAACATTCATTTGTGATTATGTGATTATTTCATATATTCTTGATGCTTACTCTGAGTGTCTGTTAACTTTTCATTTCACAACTTTGACAGGCCAAGTACTACCACCCTGTATCTTGTATCTTCTTCATTTTGAGAACAATACTGAAGGAACAGGCCTATTCTTTGAAATGCCATTCTTAAGAAGGAGGTAGAATGGAAATAGCCATATACATTTTAATGGTTCTTGAAGTACTCTGCAATGACACATGGTACTTTTGATAATGTTTCAATGAACAAAACATGTAACATGCCTTACATTGTTGCTAAAGAGATGAAGAATGCAACCCTTCTAGCACAGATGACTATAATAATCTTCTAGGTTACAATCCAGGTCAGTAAATATTAAAACAGTAAAATACAATGTCTATGGCTTCTGCTCTAGGGAGAAGCTTTCCTTTAACTACAATAGAATGTTATACCATCTGGTTCTTAAAATAATCTGGAAATAATGGCATGTTTGTGAATTACACTTAGGTGTACTTTGTAGAACCACAATAAAAAGTATTGTTTCCTTACTCCTCAGTTACTCTTACATAGAGACCAATATACTATCACCAGGGTGCATTTTTATCTGCAGAAACAAAGACTATTTCTGGATACTAACCTGTATGCTTTCCTTCTTCAGACAGTGGCTAGAAAATAAATAAAAAGGTCTACAATATTTCCCTCTTCAGACATTCATTGGTAGAAATTGTGCCCAATGCACTGTCAAATTATAGTCTGGTACCTGGTATAATTTCTAGCTCTTTTGACCTTGACTATTTCTTGTACTTTATTCCCTGAATGTCCAGGTTTTCCTTTTAAGAAAATTCAACTCCAAATGTTTTAGAAAATATTTCAAATAATGAATCATAAACTATGAAAACATGACCTGTAGTTTTAAGCTAATTTCAGAACAAAATGTTCCATCTCATGAATCCTTTATTTATCAAGTGATAGAGCACATTATGCCTGAACATTAATGAACTGTAAATAGCTATTTCTTTAGGACTAAACTGCAAAAATGCAACACTTTGTATCTATCTCAGAGTCCATGTGCAAATATTTTAATTTGTTGAACTCTCTGGAAAGAATACACACCTGAGAAGACAGAACTCTGTGCTATCTCCCATGTAGCCCAAACGGGAAAGAATATTTTCTACACACAACATTATATATAGGAGAAACTGAGAGGTTTAAAGCACACAGAAAATGGCAAATGTAGGATTAGAAATGAGTGGTGATGACACTCTGGAGGCAGAGGCAGGCAGATCTCTGTGAGAGAGAGGCTGACTTGGCCCACATAGAAAGTCCCAGACCAGCTGGGGTACAAAAACAAAACAAAAGAAGAAATGAATGATGTTTCATTGTAGAGGTTGTATACTAAGCATTATGGCAGTACTTTCCAAAGTGAAAGGACACATTTAAAATTGGTGATGCATGAGACCTATTTGGCTGGTATAAGTAAAAGCCTTTAGAATTTTTTAGAACCTTATTTTTAATTGACAAATCATAGTTACTTACGTTTATGAGTTACCCAGTATTTTAATGTCCATATGAAATGTAAAATGAATAAATTGAGTTAATGAGCATATTTTGTGATGAAATACTTGAAATTTACTTTTTTGTATATTTGAAATGCACAACTCATTATCACTAACTATACTGATTTGATCTAAATTTTTTTCACTATGTGTTTCTGGACCTGTGTACATTTTGATCAGTAAATTCTAAATGCCATTCTCCCTTTCCTTAATGGCATCAGGTAATCATTATTTTACTCTTTATTGCTATTATTTAACATTTTTGGACTCCATATACATGTAGCTTTGAGTAGCATTTTGCCTCTTTATTAGGCTTCCTTCATTTAGCATAGTTTTATATTTCTTCATGCTGCAAATTACACAATTGCCTTTGTTTTGTAAGAGTGAATTATATTTCATTACACACACACACACACACACACATATATATGTCTTCATCTATTTATCCACTAATGTAAGGAACACAAGAGTAAAGTTGTCCCTTCAACACAATAATAGCAATTCCTTTGGATATAGACCCCCAAATAGTATATATTTTTCTAATTTTAGCTTTCTGAAAAATTTATATGCCATTTTTCATAATGGCTTTTTAAATATTAAAAATATTTTATTGAGATTTTATACATGTCATGCAGTAGTTCATAATCAAATTTAAACCCCCTCCTATATTCACATTCCCACATACTTCTGCCACTGGACATCAAGCACTGTCATATATATTAAATCCTATCCAGTCAACATTTATACCCAGATGTCCTTCAGCACAAGTTCATCCACTGGAGTCAAGTCAGCCTATGTAGAGATCTTAAGGAAAATCTACTCTAACTCACTCAGCAGTAATCAGTAGCCAACAGTTCCCATCCTAGGGTCAACCCACGGTCCATTTCCCTTTCTCCACTCTAGACCTTTGTCTGACTGAGTTGGCATGAATCTTGTGCACGATGCTGCTGCTGTTGGGCAAGTTCACATGAGCAGACTTCCAGTGGGATGAAAGCCTCTGTTTCCGGGTGTTCATGGACCAGCCCTGGTTCTTAAAATCTTTCCACCCCTTCTCCCACAATGATCTTTGACTCATGGGTGGGTAAGGATTAATATAGGAATACAATCCAACTACATGCACTCTGCAGTCTGTTATTCTCTAAAACTTGGCCAGTTTTGACCTTCTGTGTGCATCACAGTCTGTTATATAAGGAAGTTTTGATTATATATTGAGAATGATGCACTAATAGTCTCTCCAACTCCTGTTCCACTATGTTCCATGAGCCTTAGTTGTAGAGATGCCACTGTAGATGTGTCACTGAGAGCTGGGAATCTCTCAATCCTAAATTCTCTGTGTGTGACCAAGTGTGGACCTCTGCAGTAGACCCCATCTGTTGCAAAAACAAAAAAAAAGCTTCTTTGATGAGTGCTGTACAGTATGCTTATTTATAAATCCAAGAGACTCTCAGTATAACACAGACTTTTGCTTTTGTCAGAACTCTTGGCTCTCTCCCAGGTATCGAAGATAAGACCATACTGCTGAAGACAGGACATACTTTGGACACAAGTCATGGATAAGCAGAACTTGAACTGACCCAGAAGCCCCATTTATTGAATTATCAACCATTTCCCTTTGCTTGTTCTTGGCTCCTTAATAAAAAATCAATTATTGCTAACATGTGAGATTATTTATAAAGTTTTTATTTTGTTTCATTGTTCAATAAGTCTCTTGAAATGGAGACTAAATGTTTTCATTATAGCAACTTTATAACATATTTTGAAATATAAGAATTTAATGCTTTGGCTTTGTTCTTTTCTGATCAAGACTGTTTTGCATATGTGAAGTATTTTATGGTTCTGTGCACATTTCTGTATTATTTTTGTGAAATAAGACATTTAAATTTAGATAAGAATGGCAATATTAATCTTTCCAGTCTATAAACATTATAAAAGTTGGAAGATGTTTCTTTTAAGGCCTGGAACAAACCAAGGATGCCCACTTTCACCACACCTTCTCAACACATTGTTCAGTAGGTCTAATTACAGCAGTTAGGCAAGAGAGAGAAATAAAATACATCCCAATAGGACCATAAGAAGTGTAATTGCATTTCTTTGTTGATGACATGATCTTTTGTTAGAGAAAAATGCTAAAATCTTTCCACTGAAAATGCTATAGCATATAAAGTTGCAGGATATCCATAAAACTCAGTAGTCTTTCTATATTCTAATAATGAACTATTAGAAAAGGAAATTAAGAAACAAGTTCACACATAAAGAACATCAAGCAACAAAAAATTTAGGAAAACAAATTAAGAAGTTGAAAGATCTGAAAATTTCAAACCACTGGTGAAAGAAACTGATGAATACATGCATATAGATTGAAAGTTGAACACTTATTTTTATGTATAGCAAAATATTAAGGAAGAACACTTGCTTAAGAGTGATCTAAAACATATTTAAATGGAAAATACAGGGTAATTTAGAAACAATGATAGTTAAATAATAATATGTATAATATAAAAATGTGGTGAAAAACCTGTACGTCCCTTAGAAATGATTAACATTTTAAAAGAACTGGGTCACATTCTTTTGTCTTAACCACAAAATGACTAAACACAAAGATATTGTAGGATTTATACTTGTGGCACTGGCTATCGATCCTATGGTCTTGTTGGTACTAAGCAAATACTCTACCACAGACCTGCATCCTCAACTCCAGATTTATACACTTATTTCTTTCTAGTAGACACATTTATCATATAAAATATTATCAAGCCATCGTATCTTTAAGAGCTGTTGAGCCTGCTCTATAAACTGGGAGTTTAACTATGTACTAGGGTTGTAAAGATTAGCAGACATACTGGCCTGAAGTTGGCCACATGTATTAAACAAAATTTAAAAATTAATCTATGGACCTCTCTACCAACTTAAGTCTAACTATGTGTGTTCACATTTCATTTTAAGTTTGATTTATCCTCTACTGTATGTCAATTTCCTTTTTTAGTTTAAAATTACAATTTTGACATCAGTTAATTTTGCTGTGCCTTTTACTCAATCAGAGGTCAATTATACGCTCTCACTAAATACTGTGTAGTCTTTGCTCTTGTGATACTAGCTTTAAAACAAAGATGCCAGAGACCTAGATAGATATCAGGTGAATCTGTACACTATAAATAGAAAAGATAATAAGACACTTCAGCTTTCTGCTAGTAAACCTTTACACAGGGTCTCAGTGACTAAAATTATAGGCATTTAGAATGTCAGGAAGGGGGAAAATCTTATTATGGTAAAATAGCACCGTTTTGCCTCTCTGTAATAGTTATGAGTTTTTCCCTGCCTAAAATAATTTTATGAGCTTATAATACCTGCTAGAAATTAAGAGGAGTACTGCATATTGCAGCTCATTAAGTGTTGATTATGTAAGTATGGCTGGATGAAGCATCATTTGGATTTTCCTCCAAAAGCAGAACTGAGGATTTTTTCTCTACTTCTGTTGGTGTTTTCTCGACTATGTTTTATAAAGTACATAATTTGTCTTAGTTATTATCATGAGTGTTCATTCTCATATTTATTAACAATCTTATGTCTGAAAAAATTTGCAAAGGAAGCAACAGAGGAATCTATGTAATATTGGCTGGAATTAGCATTTATGAATATTTTAGCAGATGACTCTATAGCTAGCTTTCATTATCACCACATTATTTTCTCTCTTATATCTTAATCTAAATACGTATTAGCATGAATTAATTTAGTTTTCAGTGGAGAATACTTTAAGCAATGTCTATATCTCTAGAGAGAAAATGATTGAATAATGAGGGAACCAATGATGGTTGCTTCTTAGTTTAAACACCAATTAGTCCCATGTATTCCCCAGAACATACAATATTCAGGGCTTGTGGCGGTGTAGAAAAAGGTACTAGCATTTCTTCAACAACTGAAGGTAGGTTAGTATAGATATATTGCTGTGTGTTTATTCAGGAAACATGAATTTTACTGATTATGGAATTGAATTGATAACCCGAACACTAGATATTGGCTTTTGAGAACTTGGACCCTCTGTTTCCCTCCTCATATTCTGCATCTCATGACATTTTTTGAATACTGCAACCTAGAAAAACCAGCTAAAATGGAAACTAGGTCCTGTCATTCTTTGTAAAACTTTCTATTTCACCCACAAATCCTGAATATATATAACAAGTCCTTAAATATACCAGGTAACATACAAAATGTTGCCCCCCTTTGCCTTTGCTACTGTTCCTTTTCCCTCTCTACAGATCACCTCAGCCTCAATGGTTTCTGTGCTGTTTGTCATACATAGCAGACCTTGGCACTTGCTGCTTCCTATTCCTACAGAACTAATTTCTGAGGTAGCATATGGCTTGCTCTTTCATTTCCTTTAATCAAATGTCAGCTCCATAATGAGGACATTCATCTATTTCATGTTGATATTGTAACTTTCTTCTGACCCTCAAAGTTTTCTTATATCCATGTGTTTTTCTCTCTTCCACATTTGGAAAAACTAAATGGCCCTAATCAATCGTGCTAATGTTATTACACAAATAACTATTTTTCAGGGACATTGTAAAGACTAAATGATCACACGTACACACTCACACGAGCTAGTATTTATTGGATGTTCTTTGTGTCAGTCACATGGAAACTAGCCAGTAGAGATGAGGTTTTGAAGTCAGGTCCAGCATTGATTTTTTCCTTGCTTGTTCTACAGCTAAGCAGTGGGGACTTACTGTAAATTTCTGGTGGATAACAAAGAGCAAGAACAATGTCTGGTATTGTTTGAGGGTCAATGGGACCCCTGGTCAACAACTTCAAAAGAGGGACTGGCTTTGCTAGCTTACGGTGACTAGTAGGGGAAATGTCCCCTTGTTATAACCTCTTTTATTCTCTTTTTATAATGTATAAAGATATAGGTTAAGAAGCTTCTGTAGTGGTAGCTTTCCACATGACTTTTTCTAAAGCCTTTTACTGTTAGTTATCCTTCCACATGCTCCTTCCTTTGCCCTGCTCACCCATTCCCCAACCCATTTAACCCTTTATATTCTATTATTCCTCTTTCCCCCTTTATGTCACTGCATTCTTCCTTCCTTCCCAAGAAGTCCCCACTATGGACATTTAATAGTTTCCTGACAACTCTGAATTTTCAAATTAAAGCATGCATCAAAGACGTCAAAGCAAGCATTCAGCTATGAGAGTAAACAGACAACATTTGTTTTTCTGTTTCTGTTTTTCCTCACTCAGGTTGGTTGTTACATGTGAAATTAATAATTTCGTGGTTTTAAAAACTTTAATTTTAATTGAAGTTCTGCAGAATTCAAGTAACATATCTTGATTGTATTTAATTTTACTCCCATATCAGCACATGCCCCCTTACTAGTCCCTTACCAAATAACTGTACTCTAACACACACACACAGACACACAGACACACACACACAATGAGGACTATAGGCCAATTCTGTGTCCACACATGTGGTCATCTACCTCATCCAGATAGTACAACATTTCTTCCTCCTCCCTCCTCCACAATGATTTTTGAGCACTGAGAAGCAGAATTTCGATACAGGAGTCTAATTCATGAATAAGAACTCTACAACATCTTACTCTCTATGTGTTGGACAGTTGTGTTTCTCTGTGCTAATCAGAATACACTACCTAAGGAAGCTTCTCTGCTGAGAGTTGAGTGATGTATTAATCTATTGGTATGATAATAATTCAGTAGGAATCAGTTTAATACTATTTATATTTTGCAGAATAGTTGTGCTAGGGTTTCTCTAATTATCTGCTGCCTGTCTAGCCTCAGTTGCTAGGACTGATTTCACTGTCAGGTATGGAATACAAACTATGAAGTATACCTTGAATCTGGTTAGAATGTAGTTAGTTACTCCTATGATATTTGTGCCACTACTCCAACTGTGGGCATATCTTGCCAGGTCATTTGTTGTTGTAGCTTATAGGATTCACAACTGGGTAAGGTTCCTGCTAAAGTTTCTTTTCAGGAAGCTTGCAAAGTCACCTTCCTGCACAACATAAACTAGCCAGTAGAGATGAGGCTTTGAAATCAGCAGTTGTAATACAACTGTCATGTTGTATTACAGTTCATGTATATTTTGTCTTCAGCAATAGGTTCTGGTGAATAACCAAGAGCAGGGGTGATGGCCAGTATTGTTTGAAGGTCTATGGGTTCCTTCTGTCAAGAGCTACAAAAGAAGGAATCAATTTCTGTGTTTTAACTTTGCAAGTCCATGGTGTCTAGTAAGGGCAATGTCCCACTGCTATAAAGTAACTCTTTTTAATCTCTTTTCATAATGTTAATGTATATATTTAAAATAGGTTCTACAGTGGTAGGTTTCCATATGACTTTCTAAATGCCTGTAGTATTAGTTATCCCTCCTCATTCACCCTTCTTGTCCTACCTTTGCATTCCACATCCAATTTAACACTTCCTACATTATTATTCCCCATTTCCCGTTTTGTATCATTTCATTCTACACACCCTCCCAGGAAACCACCTACTCAAATGCACCATGGCCATTTATGAGTTTCTTGATGTCTCTGACTTTTCAGCTTGAAAATACATATCTAAGATTGCAAAACTTGCTTCGACCTATGAGTGAGAACATGTGACATTTGTCTTTCTGTTTCTGTGTTACCTCACTTGGGATGATTGTTTCCAGTTCCATTCAATATCTGTGAATTTCATAATTACTTTTTTAAGGAGATGAATAATGTTCCATTGTGTGTGTACCACACCTTCATTATCTATACATTAGTTAATGAACACCTTTGTTATTTCCATTTCTTGGGTATTATGAAATAGGCTACAAAGAACATAGATGTTTCTGTAAGTAGGGTATAGAGTTTTGGGGGTATATGCTCAAGAGTGGTATGGCTGAATCAAATGGTAGATCAATGACTACTTTTGGAAGAAAATACACACTGATTTTCACAGTAGCTACACCAATTTTAATGCCCACCAGCAAGAGATAAAATTCCTTTTTACCCACGTCCTCACCAGCATTTGTTATTGTTCAATATTTTAGGTATTAGCCAGCTTCTCTGTATGATAAAATAAAATCTCAAAGTGGTTTTAATTTTCATTTCCCTGATGACTAAATGTGCTGAATATTTTAAACGTATTTCTCAGCTATCTGCATTCTATCATTAGACAGCTCCAGTTCAGGTCCTTGCACCAATTTTTACTTTGGCTTTGTTTTTTGTTGTTTAATGTTTTGAGTAGTTTGTATATTCCTGATACTATCTCTCTGCCATAAAATAGGTAGTGAAGAATTTTTTCCCCATTCTCTGGGTTCCCTTTTCATTCATATAATGGTTTTACTGTACAGAATCTTTTTAGTTTCATGAAGTCCCATTTGTCAGTTTTGGATTTAATGACTGTACTATACGTGTCCTATTCAGAAAAGTGTTTCTTGTATCTATCAGTCTTAGTTTATTTCTTACTGTCACCTCTTTCTGATTCAGGATGTCAGGTCTTATGTTGAGATCCTTGATCCATTTGGAGTTGACTTTTGTATGTGATAAGATATTAGGATCTTAGTCTCATTCTTCTACATGTAGCTATCCAGTTTGACCAGCTCTGTTTGTTAAGCATGCCATCTCTTCTCCAGTATATATTTGTGGCTCGTTTGTTCAAAAGTTGGGTTTCTGTAAATGCATAGATTTTAATCTGGGCTTTCGATTCTATTCCACTGATCAGTGTTTCTGTTTTCATACCAGTGTCATGCTGTTTTATTTATTACTCTAACACTGTAGTATAATTTGACATCAGGGATGGTAATACCTCCAGTAGTTTCTTTATTATTCAGGATAATTTTGGTTATTCTTGATTTTTGTGTTTTCATATGAAAATTTAAGTTATTTTTTTTCAGTTTCTATGATGAACTGTGTTGGAACTTTGAGGGGTATTCCGTTGAATATGTAGATTTTTTTGGTAGGATGGCCTTTTTAACAACATTAATCCTATGTATTTATGAGCATTGTCTTATAGTCTTCTGGTATCTTCTTCAAATTCTTTCTTCAATGTCTTAAAGTTTTTATTGTACAATACTTCACCTCCTTGGTTAGATTTATACAAGGGTATTTTATGTTTTTTAAGGCTACCATGAATGGAATAATTTCCCAGATTTTCTTCTCATAATGTTTGCTGTTGGAATATAGGAAGGATCCTGATTTGGGGGTTTAAACTTTATATCCCACTACTTTGCTGAATGTATTTATCAGTGAGATTTTTCATGGTGCATTTGGGTATTTTATCTGTAGAATCATATCAGCTATAAATAAGGATACTTTGACTTCTATTTTTTTCCAATTTCTATTCCATTTATCTTTTTCATTTGTTTTATTGATCTAGTTAAGACTTCAGGTATTGCTTTGAACTCAAATGAAGAGAGTGGATATCTGTGTCTTGTTTCTGATTTTATAGGAATGCTTTCAGGTTTTCTTCATTTATTATGATGTTGGCTATGGGCTTATTGTATATTGCCTTAATCATGTTGAGATATGTCACCTGTATCCCTAGGTTCTCCATGACTTTTATCATAAATGCATGTTAAATTTTGTCCAAGGCATTTTCTGCATCTACTGAGATGATTTCATGGTTTCTCCCATTGAATCTCTTTATGTGATTATGTGGTGGGTGATACTTAGAGATTTACAAATGTTGAACCATCCCTATATCTCTGGGATGAAGCCAACTTGATCGTGGTGGATAATCTTCAATTGTCCTTACATTTGATTTCTGAGTATTTTATTGAGTTTTTGTGTCTATATTTATTGTGGACCCAGACATGACATAAAGGCATTGAGTAGGGAGCGTGACCCCTGAGATCCCCGAGTGTCTGGCCTGCTCTGCTATGAGGCTATGACCCAGGCCCCATTAAGATGACCACAGACCAAAGCCAGGTCTTAGGTTTCATTTCTTCATTCCTTAATTCTGGTTTACATTTCCCTTTCTCCACCCTGTAAGCCATATCAGCCCTGCAATCTTTCCGACAAAGAAAAACCCCACCATTCCAGTTCAGTAATGGCCAGACAGGGCTTCCTATATAAACCTCTGCCTTGATTTCAATAATGAGCTGTTCACCGACACAGACTCCTGGTATTCTTGCCTGTCATACTCACCTCTGCTTGAGGACCTTTTCCCCACTGGCCTTCCCACCATCTGGGATCCCATGATCAGAGCAGGTGCAATGGCTTCCTGAGAGCCATGTGGGACAGGAGGGGGAAGAGACTGCAATATATCAGAAAGATTGGTTTATAACTTTCTTTATTTCTTCTGTCTTTGTCCAGTTTATTTATGAAAGTAATACTGTCCTCATAGAAATAATTTGGGAGTGTTCCTTACTTTTTGATTTTGTAAAATATTTTCATAAATATTGGTCCTAGATATTTGAAAGTTTGGTGGAATTCTGCCCTGTATCAATCTTGTCTTCTATTCTTTTTAGTTGGAGTATTTTGTTGTTGTTGAGACAGTGTCTCTCTGTATCTGGACTGGGACTATGTAGACCAGCTTGGTCTTGATCTCACAGAGATCCACTTGACTCTGCCTCTCAAGTACTAGAAGTTTGGGAGAACATTTAATTAAAGCATCGATCTCATTGGTTTTTATGGGTTGGTCTATTTAGATTACTTAAGTAATTTTTCATTTAAATTTGATAGACTCATACTGTACATCTGTAGAAATTTATCCATTTCTTTCAGGTTTTATTTTGTTGGATTATTTATTTTTATTTTTACTTAATATTGTATCACTTTTTTTGAAGTTTGAGTGTATTGCTTGCATGTGTGCAACTGCACTCATATCAAGCAATGCCCTCTAAGATTAGAAGAGGGCATAGGATTCCCCTAGAACTGGATTTATAGAAGATTGTTAGCCACCATGTGAATGCTGGGCATCAACCTGAGTCCTCTGAAAGAGCAGACAGTGGTCATAACCACTGAGCCATCTCTAGCCCCTGGAATATTGATTTTTAAAGTATGATTTTAAGATATTTTTCATTATTTCCTCTAGGTCTGCTCTAATGCTTCCCTTTTCATCGTTGAGTATGCTAAATGGTTATTCTCTCTCCTTTTTTGTTTAATTTTGCTATATGTTTGTCAATTTTGTTACTCTTTTCAAAGAATGAACTCTTTGTTTCACTGATTCTTTTTTGTTTTGTTAATTTCTGTTCCATTAATTCGGGCATTGACTTTATTTGTCCCTTCCTATATCATCTTTTTAGGTATTGTTTGTTCTTGTTTCTAGGGTCTTCAGGTATATCATTTAATTTTATGAAATGTTTCTAATTTTCTGGTGTGATAACTTAATGTTCCTCTTAGAACTGTCATCATTGTGTTCCATAGATATTGGTACATTTTGGTTTCATTATTACTAAATTCAAGAAATTTTTAAAATTTCCATGTTGGTTTATGTCTTCATGCAAGTTCATTCAGGATTTTTGTATACTTTCCATGAGTGTGTGTACTTTTTCCTACTTTTATTTTTCTTGGTATCTAGCTTTATTCTTTTAAACATATTTTATTGAACTTCAACATACTTCATATAATAGATCCTAATCAAATATAACCGTCTCTATTATCAAAACTCTCCACACACTCCTACTAGATTTCGTTCATTCTGACATATATGTTAAATCATATCCAGTCAAATTTGTCCCCAGATGTCCCTCAGTGTGAATTCATCCACTGGAGTCTAGTCAGCCTCTCTAAAGTCATACCTTTAAAGAAGATCCATGCTCCCTCACCTAGCAGTTATCAGTTTCCTATAGCTCCTCGGGTAGGTTTGGGGCCTACTACCCATTTCCTTTGTTCTGTGTTGATTTTTGTCTGACTGAGTTGGCATGGGTCTTGTACATGTTGTCACCATTATTACAAGTTGAAATGAACACCTTCTCAGTATTCTAAAAACCTTTGTTTCCTTATGTTCATGAAAAAAAACCCTGGCTCTTATATTCTTTCCACCCCCTCATCCACAATGGTCCTTGATCTGTGTGTGGGTGAGGTTTAATATAGGAGTCCTATTCAGGTATACACACTCTGCAGTCTGTTATTCTCTAAAATTTAGCCAGTTGTGGCCTTCTCTACACGGTGTACTCTGTTGTAAGAGGAAGCTTCACTGGTAAGAGTCGAAGAATGTGTTTGTATTAAGTCTACCCCTGATTCTGCCATGTTCCATGAGCCTTAGGTGTAGAGGTTCCACTGTAAATTTGTCACTTAGGGCTTGGCATCTTCCAGCCCTATATGATCTGTTTGTGACCACTTGTGGAACTCTTTAATAGCCTATATATATTGCAAAAAAAAACTTCTTTGATGAGAAGTGTATGGTATATTTGTCTTTAAATATAAGGATTTTTATTTAGGATCTGTAAGAAATTTCAATTATGTAAAGATATCCCAGAGATACAGTGTTTTCTCTAGGGTCTAGGACCTCTTCAGTCATATGTATTTGGCTCTATTTACAGTGTCACCCATGAGTTCCCTCACATCGAGAGGGCTTCATGTTTAATTAGACAGCTGGTGATTACCCACTAGGTAAAAGTGCCACGATTGCTTCATTAGAGATAGTTTGCTGTGCCTGTCATTGTGATTATTAGGCTTTAGGGCTGGGTTGGACCATTGATTGATTTTCTCCATTAGCAACTTACATAGCATCCTACAGATCTATCAGAGCTAGTCTTCAGGGAGAAGGCTTCCAGGTCAGTTCCACTTCCATTGCTCCAAGTTCTGTGTCTGAACTATGTCCTGTCTTCTGCAGTTCGGTTTTACATTCAGGTTCTGGGAGGTAATGGAGGGTTGTGGCAATAGCCTGTTTTATTTTTGGAGTCTCTTGGAACACCCAGACCAATAAGTTGAAGGAAGTTTCTCCTGTCTCACACTGTGTTCCTTGTCATACAGTGTTCAGCTATACACATACACTCATGTTCAGATATTGTATGTATATTTTTCAGTGGGTTTTGAGTTAATGTATTTCCCTCTGGCTTTTTACATTACCTAAGCTTTATTTACCTCTCCTCTCTATCCCTCTCTAATTTCCCTCTTCTCTTCTTTGTTTAATCACCTCATTTTACCCTTGATAATATATGTCTCTTATTATCTGCCTTCTGTTGAGTTCTTTTTTTCTCCTTTACACCTGTGGTTCCTTATATGTCCTAATCTCCTCCCTTCCAAGTTCTATTATTTAGTAGTAATAATTCAGAATGGTCTCTCAGATTTACTAAATTTATGGACATTTGTTTCATGTTCTAATATGTTTTCACTTTTGGAGAAAGTTCAATAGGCTTCTGAGAAGAAACTGTATTTTTTATTGTTTGGGTGGAACGTTCTGTACATGTTTGTGAGGTCCATTTGATATATATCATTTAACTCCAGGGTTTCTTTAGCTTTGTGTGGTTGACTTGTCTTTTGGTGACAGTGGAGTACTGAAGTCACCACCTGTCATTGTGTTGGAGTCAATGTGTGATTTTAGATCTAATAAACATTTTATGGAATTCTCTGTGTGATGAATATATGTTTAGGATTGTGATGACCTCTTGGCCTCTTTTCCTTTTAATGAGCATGAAGTGACTTTAACTGTATCTTCTGTCTCATTTTAGTTTGAAATCAATTTTGTCAGATGTTAGAACTGCTACAGCGGCTTTTTTCTTGGTTCCATTTGTTTGAAATATCTTTTTCTATCCTTTCATTCTAAAGTGGTTTTGCTCAATTTTCTTAAGTTTTGCTACTTGGAGGCAACAAATTGATGGAACCTGTTTTTAATCTCATCAGCCAGTCTCTGCCTTTTGTATTGTGGAGATGAGACCATTCTTATTAATAGTTATTACTGACCAGTGTTTATTAATTACTATTATATTGGTTTTCTAGTGATGTTTTCTTAGATCTCTTTTGGTTAACTGTACTATGATAATCTATTCATTTTTCTGACATTTTAAGAATGTTTAATCTCTTCAGACTGAAGTAGTCCACGGAGTATTCTCTTTTCTGTAGAGCTCTTTTTTTTCACATAAATTACTTAAATCTGTTTTTATCTTGGAAAGTATTCCTTTTTCCTTCAGTTATAACTGATAATTTTGCTGAGTATTGTAGTTCAGGCTTGGATCTATGTTCTTTCGTGGCTTGAGGTAGATTGATCCAAGCCCTTCTGGTTTTCTTAGTCTTCATTGAGAAGTCAGTTTTTGCTCTGGTGGGCCTGAGTTTATATGTGAATTGATCTTTTCTCACATCTTTCTATGTCTTTTCTTGGTTCCGTACATTTTGTGTTTTGACTGTGATGTGAAGAGTTTCTTTACTGGTTCTGTCCACTTGATATTCTTTGTGGTTCTTGTACCATAATAGGTAACTATTTACCTAGATTTTGGAAATTTTCTTCTATGATTTTATTTAAAACTTTTCCTGTGCCTTTGACCTGTGTTCATCCTCCCTTGTCTATATCTAAAACTAGTAAGTTTGTTCTTTATTTTAGACTGTCACAGAGATCTTGTCCTTTCCTAGTTTTTTTTATATTTGACACGTTATTTTTCTAAAATAGTTTATTATTTTTATTTTATGTATATGAACCTATTGCCTTCATGTGTGTAAGTGCATCCATGTCCTTTAATGGCCACAGAGTTTAGAAGAAGGCATCAGATCCCCTGATACTAGACTTATAGACGGTTTTTAGTTACTATATGGGTACTAGGAATCAAACCTGGGTTCTCTGCAAGAGTAGTTGGTGCTGTTAACTGCTGAACTATTTCTCCAGCCCCAGATTTGATATTTTCTTGGTTTGAGTGATCCATTTCCCCATCGCTTGCCTTCAAGAACTGATAGTCTTTTACATTTCTTTTTTGCTTCTTTCCTCTATGCTTTTTGTTTACATTCCTGTGCTTTATTTCAAGTTTTATTTCATTTTTTGCTTTTCTTCAGAGATTCTCTTTACTGAATTCTAATTTTGTATTTTTAATTTCTTATTTATTTCATTAAACTGAAATTTCACAGTCTTCATTCAGTCCTTTATTCATATCCTCTTTGAGTTCCTTGAACATATTTTTAATTGCTATTTTGAAATCATTGTCTTGTGCATCTGCTAAGATGAATTCTCAGGAAAACATTATTATGGGGATGCTAATTTCTGCAGTAGCTGTATTCTCTTGATTATTAGTGTTGTTTGTGTTTTGTTTTCTATTCCTAGGCCTCTGGACTTGTGTTGTTGATCATGTTTCTTGGTATGGGTAGGAGATATCATCTTTCTTGAATATTTTTGTGTCTTCTTTTCCAATTTCTCCAGTGTGTCAGGTTATGGTTCAGCAGAGTAGTCCTTGATTTTCAACTCTGAGACCACTTTATGTTGATGTGCAAATGCTGTGTAAGAAATGTTCTCAGTTAAGCTAGGAATAGGCCAAACTTTGGAGTTCTGGTTCTAGAGTCCACTGGTCACAAATCTGAATCAGGAGGGTTGCTTAGGCAGTTGCTAGGTTAACAGGTTGGCTGATAGGTCAGACTGGGACTGCTCAGGGGTCTTGTGGCATAGGGATCCTCGGAACCTGTACGGGTCTGAGAGCTGAGATGACATAGCCCAGGGAGATGTTGCAATAGAAACTCACCACAGTAGATCTACAAAACTGCTAAATCAGTATGCTAATGCCTTAGCAAAGCATAGATAGAAGGTTCCATGAAGGTGTGGAAAAGGGAACTCACCTTGCCAGGTCTAGGAGAGCTCCCACCCAGGGCTCAGGGACCATTGGAGAAGACGGTACTGGGGTCCTTTAGGTATTACTTTCTTGTTTAAATATTTGAGCCAGTCTACAATATTTTGCTGTGCAGCTCAGAGAGAAAAGAAAAAAAAATTGTTATCTAGGAAATGAGCAACTGTGGAGCATAATGGTGATCAGAATGACTCCTGAACCTTGTTTCTACTGCAGCCCCTTTACACATATCTGGAATCATATGAACTGGAAATATAGCCTGTCATGGCTTTTATAAAGATTAGGACTAAATGCATATTTATTCCTCATCTACTGTTAAGAAATACAAAATTTCCAATTTCAAGAACATCAAATTCTGAAGGTTAATTTCAATAAGAACTAACAGGAGATTTGATATTTTACCAAAATCAGTACAGTAATGAAAACCCTTCATAACCAAAACTATTATAAAGAATGACCTGTGATATTATTAACACTGTACCTATAACTTTATTTAATGTGGTTAAAATATAGTAATACTAACATACATAAAGGCTTCAATAGTTAATAAATTTCCTCATTTGGTTAAAAACACATCTGGCCTGAAATTTTATAAATAAGATAACATTTTGGTTTTCAGAAATGTGACATTTTTAGGAAGATGATAATATTAAGTAGTGTACATCAGTGCCAACAGATCTTAAACATTTTCTATCAAGCTGTGACCTTTTCTATTTGAAGTAATGTTTGAATTCGTTTGCCTTGTGTTCATAAAATACACAGAGAAAATCAAATGATGTAATCTGACATGTAAAAGTATGTTTGGTAAAATTGTTGAAACTCAGGTATTTATTCAGGGATTCAATGGTTAGATAGAGCTTTTGACTGAAAATAGAGCTGACGTCTTCTGGATTAGTTTGTTTAAATTACCATCCAATGAGTGATGCCACATGACAGATCAAATGTGTTCATAAGAAGAGTATTGAGAAAAGTCAACAGAGATTTCCTGAGAGATTACATTGCAGTTCACTGGGTGTTTAGAGATCATTTACTCCCTTGTTTGAGAGTAAGCAACAGTGCCCAGGGTGTCAAGATACTGTGCCCATGCTTTAGAATGATATATTCAGATATTCCCTTCCATGCTTTTAAATCTTTTTCTTTGAAAATTTTGAGTAGATTTGACTTAAGCACCATCTAGTCCCATATTCTCTCCTGATTTATATAGTAGGTATCACTATGGTATGAGTGATTGGGGAAATAATGATGCTATATACACATGAGCATGTATTGAACCAAGCATTTTTTATCTCAGCATCCACAGGAGTCAGTCATGAAAGTATTAGGTGATCCTATAATAGGAATCAAATTAACAAGTATTCCCAAGGGGTAATATAAACTGGTTTCTTTTCTTAAATAAGTTAATAAATTCTCCTCTTCTGGTTTGGCCTATACCTACTGATGTATTAGAACCAAACTCATATAGCCTGTATTGTGAAATAATAGCTGTATTTTCCTACTATATTCATAAACATTTTTTTTCAAATTCCCTCTGCCTTCTATATGCAAGGAACTATACAAAGCAGATGTAAAAATTCATGACATTTATTTTTGAAGCTCTAATAGTCAAATAGGAAAGGCCCGCATGTGGACATAAAGTACCAATACCATAGTGAGATGATGAGAAACTGTAATAATAAAACCATTCTTAATCATTGTGGAAAAAATATGGAAGGATGTTCTGAGGAAATGAATCAGCAAACTAATTTGTTATCTTATTTAAAGAAACAAAAATAAATTATTAAGATATTTCAAGCTAGAGCTATTAGTTCATGCCTATAATCTCAGCTACTGATGAGACCAAGGAAGGACTATCACATCTTTAACTTTGGCCTCATCTACAGAGGAGACAGGTATTATCAAGGGTAAAATGAGGTGACTTAAACAGGGAAGGGAAGAGGGAAATTAGAAAGGGATAGAGAGGAGAGATAAAGGTAATGTAAAGAGCAAGAGGGAAATATATTAACTCAAAACCCACTGAAAAATACATATACAATATCTGAACATGAGGGCATGTGTATAGTTGAACACTGTATGACAAGGAACACAGTGTGAGACAGGAGAAACTTCCTTCAACTTGTTGGTCTGGGTGTTCCAAGAGACTCCAAAAATAAAACAGGCTATTGTCACAACCCTCCATTACCTCCCAGAACCTGAATATAAGACCAAACTTCAGAAGACAGGACATAGTTCAGACACAGAACTTGGAGCAATGGAAGTAGAACTGACCTGGAAGCCTTCTCCCTGAAGACTAGCTCTGATAGATCTGTAGGATGCTATGTAAGTTGCTAATGGAGAAAATCAATCAATGGTCCAACCCAGCCCTAAAGCCTAATAATCACAATGACAGGCACAGCAAACTATCTCTAATGAAACAATAGTGGTACTTTTAACTAGTGGGTAACCACCAGCTGTGTAATTAAACATAAATTTACATAAACATAAACATAAGTTAATAAATTCTCCTCTTCTGGTTTGGCCTATACCTACTGATGTATTAGAACCAAATAGCCTGTATTGTGAAATAATAGCTGTATTTTCCCTCTCGATGTGAGGGAACTCTTGTGTGGTACTATAAATAGAGCCAAATATATATGGCTGGAAAAGTCATAGATCTCTATTCCTTAAAATATAACTTTTGTGTCTCTCTTTCCTATCTTTTCCTCTGTCCATATCTTTTTTTTTCTTTTTGAAATAGCTATTAGTATTTCAGAGTACAAAATGACCATTTGAATAGATGTTATATTTTCCACTTTACTGAAGACTTCTTTCTGGGATTCAGAATCTGATTGGTCGACCTTGTGTCCCTGACTTCCCCTAATGCTATATTCTGTATATAATAAGTGATCAGAATCATGTATTGTAAACAAATCCTTACTAATGAGTAGAGTCCCACTTCTAGAAGAATCATTTTCTTTAACAGTAGGAATGAGAAGTTGAGAGCTATGTGAGAAGCCAATTATCTATAATATGATTAGAAAACTGTAATTTTTTGACCAATTTTCCTAGTAATGAATTTAATAATCTGAATTGGTGAAGCTCCTCATTTTTCTTATTTACTATTTAATTGCTAGGACCTGTCCTGTATGCTGGGGATATATCCTTAGACCAAAACGGTAAGAACAATAACTTTCTTGAATTTAACTTTTATGTTAGGGATGCAAACGAATTTAATACTTTACACAGGATGTAAATTGTTAGATATCATAGAGAAGAATTAAGGATGTTTGTGAGATTACATGCCTGAAGAGGTGAGCAGGGTTGAGGGATGGCAATTTTGCATAGGATAGTCAAGTAAAGTTTCACTGAGAAAATGAAATGACCATAAATGTATCAATGGAAGAGGTGGTTACAGGTCAAAATAAAGAAAGTTTGAATTACCTGAAAGAAGATTTTGTTGATTTTGTGCATAACACAAGTGCTACCTTTGCATTTTCTTAGGTCTTGTGAAAACTGTGCCCCACCTTACAAGCACCATTGGATGGTGCTTGCACAGTTTCTTCTAAAGATCAGTTCATGACTCTTTCAAATCAATTGTTTCACGATAGTGTAGAACATATCAAAATCAGTGGATCAGAAGAGCATGGGCTCATTGCCATACTTCACTTACAATGAAGTGAGTTTCTTGATCAATAACAGTGCTGTGTGGGATTCTGTGATGGTGAATAAAACATTTTAAGTCCAAGGATGCCAGCATTGGGGAGATCATTCACTGTATTCACCAAACACAAACCATGAGTGTGTGTCTATTTCAGTAAGAATGAATCATTAGCTTGTCTATGATGGTCATAGAGTCCAAAGTAAACTACTTGTCACCAAGTTGTTGGCTGAGCACCATGAAAAATGAAACATTATTGCTATCCTCTATACCATAAACACTTAGAATTGGTGAATTGGCCATAGTTGAAGTAGCTTTAGTAAGTGGTAGGCTGTGTTATAGAGCCTATCACCTCCATTACTGCCATCAGGGAGACTTTGTTCATGAGTTCACTTCAAGATGTCAGAAGTATCTGGGATAGATTCTGAATGATACACACAGAATAAGCCATCTTCTTTATTTAGATACAAATGTCTTCCCTTACCAAGAACATTCTTTTTGACAACAAAAATATCTTCCTCCTTCTCAGCCATATCTCTATCATTGTCCTCCTTTTCCTCTCCTCTTCCATCTCTTTCTCCTTCTACTTCTTTTATAAAGATGTCTATCCAACTCTTCTGCAAATTTCTT
The DNA here is from genome assembly GCA_035773235.1 of Eospalax fontanierii. Classification (NCBI taxonomy): domain Eukaryota; kingdom Metazoa; phylum Chordata; class Mammalia; order Rodentia; family Spalacidae; genus Eospalax; species Eospalax fontanierii. The sequence goes on along the minus strand of CM069525.1, from coordinate 128,861,178 downwards.
CTCTAAATTTCCAATGATGATTTTTCCAAGAAAAGTTAACAGCCAAATACACTGCTCTAAGTTGTGCACACTGGAAGGAGTTCCTTTTTCCCTCATTGTTCAACAGTGTTCCAGAAATGGGCTGTATGTAATGCCTTATTACTTTTTGGTAATGTCTGTTTATCTTGGAGGATGATCTACAATACAGGATAAAATAATTTCTCCCTCTATCATTCTATCTGTGCAGCTTCCTATTAGGCTATATATGCAGGCTGGGAGATAGATGGCAATGTGACAGGAGAGGGGAATATAGCCATTTGAGCCCCCTGCATGCTATTTATTTGTGCATTAGAATGACTTGTCCTGGTATCATAATATATCACTTTTTAAGTATTATGATGGAGTGCTGCTGTGAGTGCTCAAATTTCTGGTATAATAGTTGACATAGCACCCAGCTCCTGCTGGGCATCCAATGTTTGGTGGAAACTTGGTACTTCATGGTTACACATGCAGTCACTAAGGTGCAGGTCCAGAGTTAGTTCTGAAATAGGCATGCAGTTCTTTGAAAGGATGAAATTTTTACTTCAAAATTCTGAGGGTCTTTCTGTGATTCATCAAGAAAGACCTACCTACAAGTCTAAATAGCATCATTTTATGTGCCACAGACATCTCAAGCAACATTGCATATGCTGGATCATATATACAAATGGTATAACAGCTAGTAGAATATGGAAACTAAGATATTCTGAGAATATCATTATTATAATGCAAGGGATTGAGAATGACCTGACCAGAGTACTCTACTTCACATGCAAGGAATGTATTAATCTACTGTACTTAAGTAATGCACCCCAACTCAAAGTCATGCCCTTATCCATTTTTATTTTTTTGCTAAAACTATAATATATCCCAGATTAACATTCAGCTCACTATGTAGCTGAGGATGGCGTGGAACTTTTGATCTCTGTATCTTCACCTCCCAAGTGCTGGCATTACAGGTGTGTGCTACCATGCCCAGTTTATGTGATACAGGAGATTGAACCAAGTACTTGATTGCATGCTAGGAATGCACAGGGCTAAATGAGCCACATTCCTGACCCCTGAATATCCTTTACAAAAGGCACCATGGATTTCATTCTAAATTTTTATGGTGAGTTTACAGACCACCCAGGTGTTGTTTATACATTCCAATTTGAAGAGTAAAATGGGCACACAGCTTTTAGGTCTAGTCCTAGGACCAGCAGAACCAACATCATTTGGGAACTGGTGAGGAATGCAAATTCACAATATTATCCTTAATCCAGTAGTTGAGAAATGACATCTACACTTTTTTAACAAGACCTCCAAGGGATTCTTAAGTGTTCTGGAGTTTAAGAATCACTGTTAGAGCAGATGCCTCAGGCTCTTGGTAAAATGATGGCATTGGGTGCAATTAGCATTTTCTCCAACAGACCTCCTTTAAAAGCGTCCTTTCACTGGTCATTTTCAAGTCCACATTGTCATCTTATTCCCCAAGCCCATCTCCACTGCCCCATAATGCTCTAACCTTGTCTTTACTAGTCTTGCCTTTGTTGGCACCACATGTTATCACCACTGTATTGGAAACTACACTAGGTTGCACTAAATAACTTAAAACTCTACATGTAGCACTCTTCCCCACATCTTTGAAGTAATTGATGCTATCTTGTCATTCATATTTAAGTTTACATAACACCTGCTCAGAAGCACCATCTGCAAGCAGCTACTTTAAAATATACAACCGTTCATTAATTAATGCTACTTATTTACTCCACCAGACTTATCACCATCTCCCACACTGTAACTTCATTTGTTTTCTTATTATCTGTCTCTGTTGCTGGAATTAAAGCTCCACAAGGAAAGAAAATTCTTTTGTGTTTTATTTCTGTTTTTATACTCAGTATCCAGAACACAGCCTAGAATATACTAGAGGATAAGAAAATGTTTGGTAAATGGATGAATAATCAACTCTTTGAACCTGAACTAGAATTTTCCGAATAGAGATTGATACAGAGGAAAAAATAAATAGCCTAAGTAATTATATTCACAATTTACATCAAGTGATTTCATGTCCCAAAGTGAGCTGGGAGTCAGGGTCAGGACCCTTTAGTTGGTATCACTGCTATTTGACATTCAGAGACTCAAGTTATTACAAGGATCATTTAGTTTTTGAACAACTTGTAAGCCAAATTATTCATTATCATGACTAACCAAATAAACACAACACTGTTCAAATATAAGAGTAATAAAACTAACTGGGTTGAACTTATTGAGAGATGGTACACAGATGTTTGAGAACATAAGCTTCTAAAATATTTTGATTCCTCTTAATTTTCATGTTAGATTGATATTATGACTTTATTCTTGAGTAAGATATGATCTCAATATTTACTGTGCTCTAAAATTCTTGAGGTAATCTTAAAATAAAATTGATGAATTTCTCCTTTGTTAACTTTTCTTTATATGCTTTGTGTCTTCCTTCTCCATAAAAAACGCAATAGGTGGCCTGGGGAGATGACTCCATGGGTAAGAGGACATGTGGAAGGAAAAGGACTTGAGTTTGAATCTCACACAACAATGTATAAAATCCAGCATTGATACACATGCCTGTATTCCCAGTGTTGGGGGTCAGAGCTTATCTTGGGAGTTTGCTGGCCAGATAGCCTAACTGAAGCATTAAGCCCATGATTTAGTGAGAAACAGGATGGGGACAGGTAACAGCAGAAAAATGATATCATCCTCTGGCCTCCACATGTGCACACATGCATGTATGCACCCACAAGTGTGCATTCACCATTCATGTGCAGAGTGTGGAGAGAGAGGCAGAGAGAGAGAGAGAGAGAGAGAGAGAGAGAGAGAGAGAGAGAGAGCAGTGCCTGATATGAAACAATCCCAATCTCAGTAGCATTAATATTAGTATAGGATTTCTCATTGGCCTGTAACTCACTTATTAAGCTAGACTATTTGCCAAGTGAACCCCTGAGATCTCCCTGTTTCTGTCTCCTCAGTGCTCTAATGCAAATCTGTGTCACAACACTTGTCTTTTTAATGTGGGTTGCAGGAACTTAATTTAGATCCTCATGCTTACATAGTAAGCACTTTATCAACTGAGCTATCTCCCCATCCAAGAATAAGATTTTTATGAAAGCAAAAAAAAAATCACAAGGGTATGAAATAATTAGGCACTTAAAACTACTAAACATTGTTGAAATAAATAAAACAAGATTCTAATAAGTTGAAAGGCCTCTTGATCTATAAATTGGAAAACTTAATGTTGTTAAAATGGCCTTACTGCCCAAAGCAGTTAATGACTTCCATTCAATCTCTGATGGAATTCTAAGGGTGTATTTTCAGAAATAGAAAAAGAAATCCTAAAATACATACAGCATCTCATGGATTTCTGAATAAACAGAACAACCTTTTTTTAAAGGAGTCCCATTCCTTCTAACACAGAAAAGAGCTAAGTCTCACTAATCAGCATGTTGTGGTGTGTATCAGTCTAGTAGAATATAAAGCTCAGCAATGAATACTTGAATTTATAATCAAGTAATCTTCCAGAAAAGTGCTAAGATTATATAATGTGGAAAGGAAAGTATTTTCAATAAAAATTTTTAGGAGAAGAGAATATCCATCTACATGTGAAGAAACAAAACTGAAATGTGAAGTCTTGGATAAATGACTCAGTTGTTAAAAGTAATGGTTCCTCTTCAAGAGAACCAGGATCTAATTCCCAGCACCCACATGGCAGCTAACAACTGTTCATGAAGCTAGTTCTAGAGTGCATCTGATGCCCTCTTCTGGCCTCCATGGCATTGCAAGATATGACTGCACTTACATACATGCAGACAATACACCCATACACATAAAATAATAAATAAGACATGCATATACATTTTTTTTAAAAAAAAAGAAGTTTGACCATAGCTTGTATCATTAATAATTAACTGAAAATGGGGACCACATGCAAAGTCCTTCATGGGCTCAATCCCAACAAAATCCCAGCATGGACTTGGAGGATGGATAAAAAACCCCAACGCTACCTGAAGAACTATTGGCAACTTATGGCCACTGGAAATGCGAGACCAGTCTCCTTAAAGAATGTGTGTCTTGGTAGATTGACCAGGCTTTTACAATGGAAAAAAACACACACTGAAGTGCATTTAAAGACACAAGCTTGATTCTACAGCACTTAATACATTATATATGCATATATATACACATAATGGAGTACATACATACATATATAGAGTACACATATATAAAATTTAGGGAAAGGTAGTAGGGGGTGTAGCAGTAAGGGGCTTCAGAGAGGTGAGCGGATCTAAATGTGATCAAAATATATTGTATGAAATTCACAAAAATTTTGAATAAAAAGCATTAAAAGACATAATTGTTAAAACTTGAAACTATAATATTCCCATAATGAAAGTTAGAAGCAAGAAGTTCAGATGTGCTTTTATTTTATATGTATTTTAAAAATATTATATATATATGAATATATTGTCTGCATGGGTTTATTATATATACATGTATTTATTGCACCCATGTCATGCAGTTGGCAAGAGGACAGAGAGCATCAGATCCCCTGGAACTGGAATTATGAATAGTTGTTAGCTGCCATGTGGGTTCTGGGAATTGAACCAGGTCCTCTGGAAGGACAGCAAGTGTTCTTAACTCCTGAGCCATCTCTCAAGCCCCTGATGTACTTTTATATAAGATATGAATGTAGATAATAATTAAATAGTGAATGTTTCTGAAAGGTATAAGGAAGAATGTTGAGTCATTTTACTATAAAAGTTGATAAATTCTTTAGGAGATAGGTAGGTTTAATTCGACTTAAACGTTATAGAATTTGCATATGTATCAAAACCTCACAGGTAACATAAAATTTATACTATGTATACTTTTCTGCATCAGCAAAACTTCATTAATAACTTAGGGGAAATCTTCAGGATATTGCATTTTCTCTTTGGGCATGACACTAAGACCACAGGTTATAAAAGTGAAAATACACAAATTGAACAAAGCAGAGTAAAAAGCTGTGCAGAGCAGAAGGTAATTAGTCTAATGAAAAGATAACCCACAAGATTGGTGAAGCATTTGTAAACTATATGTTTAACAAAGGCTTAATATTGACACTTAATTAGAAACTCCTACAATATACTAACAATAAAAATAACCTGGATACCTGTATATGGTAGTACATGCTTCGATTTGAAAAAATGTTGAAAATCAAAAGAATCAGGTATTCAAGGCCACTTTTAACTACATGGTGAGCAGGTGTCTGGTTTACATTTCTCAAAAACAAACAAAAAACCTAGGCTAATCTCCTTTCCCTCTTCCTCTTCCTCTCTCTTCCTTTCCCTCCCCTCTCTCTGCCCACTTTTGCCTTCTAGTTTTTCACCTAATTCTCAATCTTTTTTTAAATGTATATTTTTAATGATTTCTTGTGCATTTCATACAATATATCTTTATCATGTATAGATTCTCTCCCTTATCTGTACCACCCAAAGCACCCCCCCCCACCGGATTTCATACATTCTGTTTATATGTTATATACTATTGAATCGAGTTTGTGTATACAGATATCCCCCATCCTTAACTACTGTGTTTGTTACTCCTATTGCTCTGGAGAAATCTGACTGAAAAAAGCCAGCTTAATGAGGTTGGTACTGTAGAAGACCAGAAGAATATGAGTGTGTGTGTGTGTGTGTGTGTGTGTGTGTGTGTGTCTGTGTCTGTGTCTGTGTCTGTGTCTGTGTGTCTGTGTGTTAATAGATTATAATTCAGCAAATATTGTAATCCATGAACTCTTTCATATACAAAAAATGAATAAATAAAAGGATGATAGGACAAAGCTCTTTCTTAGAGTAGGTCAGTTAAATAAATGTAAAAAGATGAATGAATTATAAATCATTGTCACACAACCATGATGAAAAAATAATTGAGGCTATAAATTTAAGCGATAGTAAAACTAGTGGGGATTAATTGACAAAGGGCTGTGATTTTATTAATCCATGAAAATTTCCTCCCAAATTCTTATTCCTTTTGAAGATGAAAACTGAGTTACTACATGGTAGTAAAACTGCCTAAAACTCTATTAATCAAGTGTCAAACTTTAGCAACACCTCAAGCTGATGAATCAAGATGATGCAAGTCTTTATAGACTGGAATAAGCACATTCTTATGATTATTCAATCAAAATTGAGGAGCCTCAGTATAATCATCAGGATACCATACAAAAACTCATAGTGAAGGACGTTGGACAAAAGAATTTGTTATATAAAATTATATGTTAAAATATCAAGTAGATAAAAATCAGAGAAAGACCTAAAAACTATTTTAAATCTAAAAGGAGTGAAAGAACATATCACAATAGTTTTGGATTGGATACTTTTACTCCAAAAGACATTCCTGAGACAGTTGCTGAAACTTAAAAAAGGCTTCTGGAGAAAGGTTATGTAGGACTTATTTGGAATTTTTCCTTTTCACTTTTATGTATATTTGACTTTCCTGCAGTTTAAAAGACACTAAATAGAGTAAATAATTTTGCAAAGAAGATTAATTCTGTCCTTAAATGTATTAAATTAGGTATCAATTTTGAATGTGTACAATTTGCATGTTCTTATGCTATTTATGATGATCAATATAAAATGATGGAGTATTTATCTAATATGTGATATGTCAGAATAACATAGCAAAAAATTAGTGTATTTCTCTGAGAACAATGTTTAGTGTTACTTGCGATCTAATGTCTGAATAGTATTACTGGATCAGTATATGATTAGGGCACTAAGGACTTTTATAAGAGAAGATTCAAGGTAAGAATTCCAAGTGAGAAAGGAGTTTATTAACCATATTTTTGGACATACCAAAAAATTTTTCTACCTGCAGCTAGTTAAATAAGTCCAAATAGAGAGCTTCTTTTTAGCAAACAACTTTGGGGAGACTTAAAGGAAAAAGAGAAATTGTGGCATACAAATAAAATATAGCAGAAAGGAATGAAGTACAGACATCTTTAACAACAGTATCTGAAAAGTGATTTGATAAGTGAAAAATCCAGACACAAAAGCTATACATGAAATTTGACAGCAGGAGAAACTAAGCTGTTTTGATACACAACATATTCATAGTCCTTTGGGGTATAAGGAAACACTTTAGAATTATTGAATTATTTTATTATCTTGACAATGGTAGTGATTATGTGCTATCTTAACATGCTGACCAAATTAGTTAAAATGTGTATACTTTGTATAAATTGCATCTCAATAAAGTTTATTTAAAAACAGAAGTAGTATATGAGCTTTCATAATAGGAAGAAGTAGGCAAAAGGTAGTCTAAAAGTAGTCAAAAATATCCTACATAGGCAGCTATGAATTTAGAATTTCTGATTCAAATATCATTTTTCTTCAATTATTACTAAATGCAGAATATCATGGCAATCATAATAATACAAAATATTTAATAGACATTAAACATTTATAGGTGCTATGCTAAATGTATTTTATGAATTTCTTCTCTCAGAAATGCATTATGTTGACAATATGTCAAAGACTGATGTAGGGGGAGGAAATAAAATGGGCTCCTACCTCCCTTGAGCTTATACCCCAGTGGTGAGGGGTAACTGGCCAATGAGAAGGCAATGTGGCAAAAATTTACTTCAAACTTCTAGTTTAGGAAGATGTTTACGGACATGTAAAAATGTACCCACTCAAATGTATTTGTAAGGTGTTCTGTGCTAGGTGCTTTTAAAAATATTATTTTTGATGTGTGTGTGTGTGTGTGTGTGTGTGTGTGTGTGTGTGTGTGTTGCATGAACTTGGGTATGCAGGTGGAATTGTCCTTATTTACTCATATGAAAACAAGAGGAAGACTTCAGGTATCTTCCTCTATCTCTTTATACCATATCCCTGCAATATAGAGTCTATTACTGAACTAGAATCTTGCCATGTGGCTAAACTGGTTGGTCAGTGAGCTTCTGGGATCCACCAATCCCCAACACCAACACTGGAGTTTTAAAACTATGCCCAGCTATGGCAAGATTCATATATGGATGCTGGAATTCAAATTTAGATCCTCATATTTGCACAACAGTATTTCTCTCTGACCCATCTACCCATTCCAGATTTGGATATTTTATTGCACACATTCTTTAATCCTTGATTGCAAAGGGTTCTGCTTAAATCTGCATATTTAGACGTATTTTGGTTATGTTTTCCATATAGCACATACTCAGAAGCTTCAAAAAAGTGTACTTTGTACAAATAGCCACTAGGCATATCTCTTTCACTTGCTTATTTACCTTCCTCTCCCAAATAAATTGTTTAAATGACACAAAGCCAACCTGTAGGCATCCTTAAGAGAAAAGTAATCTCAATTTTTAACACTTATGAAAACCTTTCTTAAAAATATTTTTATTAAGGTTCTGTGCACTTCATATATCTTAATCAAATTTAAACTCTCTCCCTTATTCACACCACAGAAAGCCCGCCCACCTCCTGATTTCATTCATTCTGTCACATATGTTAAGTACTATCCCGTCAACCATTTGTACTCAGATGTCCCTCAGTGCAACTTCATACACTGGAGACTAGTCCGCCAGTCTAGAGTCACTCCCTTTAAGAAGACTTATTTACCCAGCAGTAATCAGATGCCAATAATTATTTTGCTAGGATTGGGGCCTGCTGCCCATTTCCCTTGTTCTGAGCTAGGTTATGTCTTATTGAGTCGGCATGGGTTTTGTGTATGGTAGCACCACTGTTGCAAGTTCATATGAGCAAGTTCCCAGACTTGTTTCTTTATGTTCATGCATCAATCCTGACTCATAATCTTTCTGTTCCTTCTTCCACAATGTTCCCTGACCTATGGGTGGTGAGGTTTAATATAGGAATTCTATCCAGGGATATACACTATTCAGTCAGACTCTAAAACATAGCCAGCTGTTACCTTCTGTGTGTATCTCACTCTGTTGAGTGAGAAAGCTTTGCTAGTGAGAGTTGAGGGATGTATTACTGTTTTTTTTTTTTTTTTTTTTTTTTTACTCCCTGTTCCACTATGTGCCAGGAGACTTAGGCTTTGAAGGTCCACTGTATATGTGTCACTTAGGGCTTGGCATCTCTCAGACACATACTCTCTGTATGTGACCAGTTGTGGAACTATGTAATAGTCTCCATCTGTTGCATAAAGAAGCTTCTTTGATGAGTGGAACATGGTATACTTGTCTGTAAGTAAAAGAATCTGTATTTAGCATCATTATGAAATTTCATTTATCTAGAGATATGCTAGAAATAGAATTTTCTCTATGACCTGTGACCTCTCCAGCCATGTGAATTTGGCTATATTTACAGTGCCACCCAGGAGTTCCCTCCCATTGAGAAAGCTTTAAGTTCAATTAGATAGTTGTGCTTATCCACAAGATAAAAGTGCCAATACTGTATCAATAGAGATATTTGCCATGTCAGCCAAGGTGGTTATTAGGTTTGGGAGCTGGGTTGGACCATTGATTGACTTTTCTCTCTTAGCAGCTTGCATACTATCTTCTAGAACTATGAGACCTAGTCTTTGGTGAGAAGGCTTCCAGATTATTTCCAGCTCAGTTGTACTGCATATCATGTCTGCAGTATGTCCTGAGTTCAAGATCTGGGAGGTAATCAACGGCTCTGGCAATAGCCTGTGTTCTTTAGGGAGTCTCCTGGATACCCTGACCAACAACTTAAAAGGAGTCTTCTCCGGATTGGCCTGTGTTTCTCGTTATAAAGCCTTCAGGTATACACATGCACTCATATTCAGATATTGAATGTTTTATCTTTTTTTCTTTTAGCTTTTATATTTTTACTGGTTTATTTTAGTTAATATATTTTCCTCTGGATTTTTGTGCCAGTGAAGCTTTATATGTTTCCATGCTAAGATACCACTTCCCTCCCGAGTTTAAGTTTCCCCCATGCGTTTCCCCCATGTTAATACCTGTTTCCTCTTACATGGCCTCTCTTGTGTTCCTTCTTCCCCTTTAAACAAATGGTTCCTTGAATGTCATTACCTCCTCCCTTCCCAGTTGAATGGCTTCATTTCCCTATTTCCTCCTTGATAACACCTGTTCCCTGCTATCTCCCTCTCTCAGGATATTTCTTTTCATTTACATCCGTGTTTCATTTCCATCTTCCTGGCTTCTACTGTTGCATCAATCAGGACATATACTCACATATAAGGGATTTGACTATCATCAGCAAATAAGGGAAAACATATGTCACTTGTTTTTCTGAGTCTGCATTAATTCTCTAAGTGTAGTAATCTCTAGTTTTATCCATTTACTTGCAAATTTCATAATTTCTTCTTTCTTTACCACTGAGTAGAACTCCATTGTGTAAATGTACATTTTCGTTATCCAATTGTCAGTTGAAGGACACTTAGGTTGTTTACATTTCTTAGTTATTATGAAGAGAGCATCAACAAACACAAATATGAATGTACAAGTATCTCTGCAGTAGGATGAATTCTTTGGGTATATGGCAAGGAGTGGTATAACTGGATCATATAGTAGATTCATTTTTATATTTTAAGAGTTGTCCACACTACTTTCCATAATAGTTTCATTAGTTTGCATTCCCACCAAAAGTGAATAAGCATCCCTTTTCCTCTACATTCTAACCAGCAGTTTGTGTCTTTTGTTCTCTTGATCTTAACCAGTCTGACTGGGGAAAGATGAAATCTTAGAGTAATTTTGATTTGCATTTCCCTAATTACTAATTACTATAGTCATTTTTTTATTTCTCCATTTGAAAACTCTCTATTTAGGACCTTAGTCCATCTTTTTACTGGGTCAGTTATTTTCTATTTCCTTTGTGTTTTGATACATTTGTATATTCTGGATATTATTCCTTTGTTGGATGTGTGGCAAGTTAAGATTTTCTTCCTCTCAGATGTTTCCTCTTCACTTCTTTGATTATTTCTTTTACTGCACAGAAGCTTTTCAGTATAATGGGATCCCATTTGTTGACCGTTGACCTTAATGCCTGAGGAAGTGCTGTCTGATTTATATAGACGTTTCCTACACCTATTTTTGTAGGATAATGCTTATGTTTCCTTCCAGCAGTTTCAGAGATTCAGTTTTCATATTGAGGTCTTTGATCCATTGGATTTGACTTTTCTGCAGGATGAAAGATAAGGGTCCAGTATCATTCGTCTACAGGATATTCAGTTTTCACAGCACTATTTTTTTAATATGTTGTCTTTCCTCCACTGTATGTTTTTTTACACCTTTGTCTAATATCAGGTGGCTGAAATTGCATGTACTCATGTTTGGGTCTTCTAGTGTGTTCCATTGATCTATATGTCTTGTGGCAGTACCATGCTGTTTTTATGACTATGCTCTGTAATATAGTTTGAAATCTGCTACAGATAATCAACTCAGCATTGCTCTTTTTGCTCAATATTGCTTTGGCTATCTGGGGTCTTTTTCATATGAAACAGCATGTTTTATTCTAGTTTTGTGAAGAATGCCATGGGTATTTTGATTGGCATTGCATCAAATCTATTAATTGCTTTTGGTACAATCATCATTTTCAAAATATTAGTCCTACTTATCCATAAACATGTTAGATCCTTCCAGCTCCTGGTGTCCTCTTTTATATCTTTCTTTAAAGATTTAAAGTTTTCATTGAAGAGAACTTTAATACCTTTGTTTAGGCTTATTCCTAGATAATATTTTTGAGACTATTGTGAATGGGAGGATTTCCATGTATTCTTTCTCTAAATGCTTGTTATTGGAATATTAAAAGGCTACTGATTTTTGTAAGTTGATTTTGTAACCTGTTACTTTGCTGAAAGGATGATCATTTCTAACAGAATTCTGGGGAATTTTTGGGATCTATTACATGTAAAATAGTATCATCTATAAACAGTGATAATTTGACTTATTCTTTTTCAATTAGTACTCCTTTAATTTCCTTTTCTTGTCTTATTGCTCTAGCAAGAGATACAAGCACTATATTGAAAAAGAATAGAGATAGTGGACAGCCTTTTCTGGTTCCTGATTTTAATAGGAATGCTTCCAGTTTCTCACCATTTAGAATAATGCTGTCTGTGGGTTTGCTTTATTTAGTTTTAATTATGCTGAGTTAGTTTTGCTATGGTCTAGTTCCATCCAGGACTTTTAACATGAATGCATGTTGGATTTTTTTTGAATGCCTTTTCTGAATCTATTTAGATGACCATGTGATTTTTGTCTCTAAATGAATTTATTTGATTAATTATATTTATTAACTTAGATTTATTGAACCATCCCTGCAACTTTGGAATAATGCCAGTTTGATCATGGGGAATCATTTTTATGTCTATGTTCATTAAAGTTATAGGCCTGTAGTTTTCCTTTTTTTATTTCTACTTGATTTTTGTATTAGAGATTTCATATAAGGAGTTTGGGGATTCACCTCTGTTTCTAGCTATTTGAATAACTTAAAAATATTGGTTGTAGTTCTTTGAAGTCTGGTAGAATTCTGATGTGAATCTATCTGGGCCTGGGCTATTTTTAGTTGGGAAGTTTTTGTAATATTATTTCAAATTTATTTGTTATGGGTCACTTTGAGCTCTTGAGTTCTTGATTTAAGTTTGATGGTCTCCTTGAATTTAGAAATCTATCCTTTTCTTTTTGATTTTGAAATATAATAGAGGTTTTTTAAGTATTCTCTTATAATGGTCTAGATTTTTTGTGTCTGTTGTAAAGTTCCCCTTTCACCTCTCATTTTCTTAATTTGGATTTATTCTTTATTTGATTTATATATGTATTTATTTACTTATTTGATTAACTGGTCTAAGGGTCGGTCTATTTTAACTTTTGAAAGTTAGCTCTTACATTTATTGTTTCTTTGTGTTGTTCCTTTGTTTCTATTTCATTAATTTTTTCTCTGATTATTTTTTTATTTGTTCTCATCTTCTGGGTTTGAGATTGGTTTCTAATTCTTTTTCCAGAGTCTTCAGTTGCAGTATTAAGTCATTTATATGTGCTACTTCTGTTTTATTTTAAATATAAACATTTATAACTATAAACCTCCCTCTTAGAAATGCTTTTAAAGTGTTCCAAAGGTTTTATGTGCTGTACTATCATTTTCATTTAGTTCCAGGAATACTTTTATTTATTTCTTAATTTCTTTGACCTATTCATCATTTAGGAGTATATTGTTTAATTTCCATCATTTCATGCAGTTACTAGAGCTTCGTTTTGCTGTTGATCATAATCTTTATTGTATTGTGGTCTGATAGAATACATGGAATTATTTCAATGTTTGTTGACTTATGTTCTGTGTTCCAGTATGTGGTCAATTTTAGAGTGGCTTGGATGGGCTTCTGAGTAGAAATCATATTCTTTCGTGCTTGGGTGGAATATTCTGTAGAAGTCTGTTAGGTTCAATTTACCTAAGATATCATTTAATTCATGTGTCTCTATTTTTTGTCCAATGGACCTCTCAACTGGTGAGAGAGTGGTATTGAAGTCACCAACTGTTATGGAGTTGGGGTTAATTTGTATTTTATAGTCTTGTATTACTGTTTTTTACAAAATTGAGGGCATCAGAATTTGGTGAAAACATATTCATGATTGTGCTATCTTCTTGGTCAATTGTTCCTTTGATTGGAATGAAGACTTTTTTTCTCTTCTGATTAATTTTAGTTTGATTTCTATTTTGTCAAATATTAGAATTGCAATATATATATATATATATATATATATATATATATATATGCCATCATTTTACTCTAAGGTAGTGCCTATCTTTGAAGGTGAGATGAATTTCTTGAAGAAAACAAAAAGATGTATTTGATTTTATTCATTCCACTAGTTTGTATTTTTTGAATGGGAAGTTGATACCATTGATATTTAGAGTTAATATTGAAAGATGTGTATTGGTTGCTGTCATTTTTATTTTTTGTGTTTCTGGTCCTATTTTGTGTTTCCATAATTATGACCTTCCTTTGTTTTCTTTCTGTAAACTCAAGGGTGTTTTCATTCCTTTCTTTAGTCTTTGTAGAGCCTTGAGTATTCCATATAAGGCTGGTTTGGCAGACATGAATTCTTTCAGCCTATTTTGTTGTGTCATGGAAAATTTGGTTCCCCTTCAACTATGATAGATAGTTTTGATGGGTAGGCATCTATGGTCATTTAGAACTGGGACTACTTTGATCCAGGTCCTAGTGGCTTTCATACTTTGCATTGAAAAGTTAGCTGTAATTCTCATGGGTTTTCTTTATATGTAACCTTTTGTTTATCTTTAGCAGTTTCCATTACACTCTTTTTCTTCTGTACATATAGAGTTTTTACTATATTATGGTATGGGGAGTTTCTTTTATGGTCCTATCTAATTAGTGTTATGTGTGCTTCCTTTATCTGTATAGGTGTGTCTTTCCTTAATTTAGGGAAGTTTTTTTTTTCTATAATCCTGTGAAAGATCCAGTCAATGCTATTGGTGTGAAATTCTTCTCCTTCCTGTTTGTCTATTATGCATAGAATTGGTCTTTTCATGTTTTTCTACATTTCCTGTGTGTTCAATCCCTCTGTGTTTTTAAGTTGTTACATAGTCTTTTCTTGAGGAATCCATTTCTCCAACCTTGTCGTTCAGTCTTGATATTTTGTTTTCCATTTCATTCATTTTGTTTGTGAGGCTTTCTCCTGTCCAAATTGGGTTACTGAGTTTTTCAATTCCATCTTCATTTTGACTTGGGTTTTCTTCTGCATTTCTGTCTCTTTTATGAATTCACTTTTCAAGTTCTGAATCATTTTTTTGCTATTTCGTTTAGCCACATATTTGTATTTTCTTGAGCTTCTATCACAAGTTTATGTTTATTGTCCTTCAGTTCTTTGAGTTGTTTGTCTGTTATTTAAGTTCTTTGATCATGTTTATGATTTTTCTTTTAAATTCTCCACCATGGGGTTCCTCAAGATGATTCTTATTATAGTACATTTCTGTAGGACTGGTGGGTTTTCTTGGTTACATATTCTCTTGGTTTCTCATATTATTTGTGCTTTTCCCTTGCCCTTTGGGCATATGGATGTCTTATTTACTTGGCTTAATTCTGTCTATATTTTTGACATAGCTTGCTTGATTTATGCTCAGGTATGTACTTCAAATTTATACAAGGTAGTAGGTTGATCAGTGTAGTGGTCAGGTCTGTAGCAGGCATATCATGAGGGTGACTAAAGGCAAGACATGGGTGAAGACAGCTTGTGGAGATTGTAACAAACAAACCCGGAGAACTGAACATATTTGGATTTAAGAGATCAGTATGCAGTGGGGAAATCTGGACAAAGATCTGGCTCAGAAAGAGCAGGAGCCTGCCTTTGCCCAAGTCTAGAAGAGGCACTGAGTGCAGGGAGAGAGTTTTGTTGCTCAGGCTTAAAGAGAATCAAAGCATAGTGGATAGGATCAGACTTATCAGGGTGGGATGCATTTTGGACACAGGCAGATCAGGAGGCCAGGGGAAAGGTGAGGATGGGTACAGCCTGTTCAGAGTTTAACAAATTATACTAGAGGATTAAGGCAGTCTGCATTAAGAGGTAGTCCAAAGATCTGAGGCAGAAATCCAGAGTATGTCTTGATTTCAGCACACCAAAGCTAGAAGGTGGACTGAGTGTGGAGAGTGTGGAGCTGCTCTGACTGCAGGTAATCAAGATGCAGTGGGTGGGATCTTGGGAAGCCTATTTATTCATGTATAGCTATTAAAATTTTATAGAATATATGGTAGGACAGGTTCTGAGATTCAGAGTTAAATGTGATCAAATCTTTGTCCTTGAAGGATCCCATCAAGTTATGAGTACTTAAATATTTCATCTATTTCTATCCTAATGCCATCACACTTTTTACCCTTCGTGAAGAATCTTTCTTGGACCTTATTTTTGTAAATATTCAAATTATTTGTCACAGAGAAGAATATTGCTGTAATGTGATTTTTGTTCCAATTAAGATCAGCGTATCTAAACTGCATGTGTTTTCTAAGAACATCTATGTCAAGGCTGTTCAATACGTGGCTCATGGAATGTGACTGGGGCTTAAGACTGCTATCTGTCTGTGTGCTACTAGGTGTAGTGTGAGGCTAAGAATTTATGTGTTTTCAAATATTTTTAACATTTCACTAACATCCAAGAATGCAATTTTGTATTTTGCAAAAGTTTCAGTCTATGATATGTTTTAGTAACTTTACTTTGCTATACCTAGTTTGAGAAGCGTGATTCCCTCTCTTGAAAAGGGGAAGGAGCTTGCTCAAAAGCTCCTGACTCTTGGCTCAGGCCTATTGCCTAACATTTTTCTAAAATTGCCCTATGCACTCATGAGAGGCAGAAGGTTATATCAATAATAAATACTGTTATTTATGGCTACTGTTCATAAAATATTGCCTATGTGTCAAACACTGAATCAGACAACATACAACACTTCTACATTATATGTATTATAATTTTGCAGATGGGAAAGTGGAAGCTCAGCAAAACAAATTGTCCTGTCACAATATCAGCCAAGAAGTAAATGCTAGAACTGGGATTCAAATAGCTTTGTGCAGATTTAAGCTCTTGTCTGAGAGAAAACACATGTATCATCTCAGTGACTCCTCAAGTCATTGTATCACATATATGCATTTATTCACTGCACAATTAAAGAAACTAAAGCTCAAAGAATTTAAATGACCTATAGCCATACATTTAGTGAATTATAGAGCTGTATTTAATTTGCCTATTGGCTTTAAGCCCACATAGTTTCTCACTATGCTACACTGCTTTAAAGTGTTCAAGTGAGAAATGTGACCAAAATAATAGAATATTGTTCTCTTGGTATTGGGGCATATCAGTTTCATGGGAAAGGTCACGAGGCTGGGGGAGCTCGGAAGTCTAATCTGGGACTGATGCCAATGTCTGAATCGTTTCTTGTTGGCATATACTTACACTGGGCATATATCAGTGTGTCACCAGTATGGGCTATAGCTCAAGTTGTCTGTTTAACTCCTTTTCTGTAGCCAAGTTTCAGTACAATGCTTGAAGATTTTTCTGAACTCTATCAGATAAGGCAGATGCCAGTGATTTTCCTTTTGCCCGGGATTATATTTTTCTTCTTTTTTTCATAAACTAACTGATATCTATTTATAATTTAAATACTATTTTGGTTCTATTTCTTTATATCACTTTCAGGAAATTCTGAGGATGTCAGATTTCCACATTATGCAACTTTATAGCATACTAAAATTCTCTGTAGCATTGCACGTAATTTTAAAGAAATATTTGTATAATTCTTGTTTTTGCTTGATCTTAGGATATAAGCTTTGAAAGAGCAGGGCCTTTGTCCTGTTCAGTCTTGGATCTCCAGTTCCTGTCTGCAGGCCAGTCATGCAAGACATTCCATTAATCCTTTTAGTTTAGAAATAAAAGAATGAATGCATGAAAGCATAACTTGAGATTCCTATGCAACCATTCCTCTTTTCCCTTTATTCAATTAGACCTTTGCTTCCTAAAGTTGGTTGATTGGACCAATCAACTAAAGAGATTGCTTAAAATATAGGTTAACATGAAGAGAGCCTGGGGATTTTGCAGACATTTATTTTTTTTAATTAGTGTATAGGTAGTTCTTGTGGTCAAGAAAGTTGGAAAATACTCATTTCAAATACTTACGTGTTCCTGAGAAAGTATGTTTCACAATTTAGTCTATAATCTGGCTCATCCTAATATTGAACCTAATATTGTAGTGTTAATTATCTGAGCATCTAATATTGGTGATGTTGTGGGCAGTGTTGTTCCTGCAGTTTTGATCAAAGTATCCTTTGCTCAGCTGCCTGCTATGGATCACCACTGCTGACAGAATAAAACATTGCCTGTACTCTGGCTTGATAGAGTTCCATGATTTGATACAAACCAACCTTTCTTATTGTTACTCTTCACATGCCCTCTGCTTCACATACACATAACCACTTTCTATTTCTCTATATACACCACAGGCCAAATGTCAGATTTTAGTTTTGGTATTTTGGTGTATTAAAGCATCTTTCCTTATTTCTCCAAGCAATATTTTGCAGAAGCAGTTCAATGCCACACCTTCCAAGTATTATTCTGATCCCTTTTCTCATGGTCTATCTCTATGTTTAAAATGTATCTCTTTTGTTACATTATATTAAACTTTGTATTATATTATCACTATTTTTAGCATTTAAGATACTTGAAGATTAGATACATACCCATAGCTAAATCCATGTAATTTTGACTCTTCTTTAACATGCACACATGCACACACATACACATCACACATACACAAACACACTCATACACACATTTGCTCTCAGAAACAAAAGCCAGATATTAGTATCTCCATCAGTGGATGACAAACATTGTTAATGAAATGGAGATTACCAGATAAGGATTTCCTCAACTCTTATGCTCATTACATTTCCAAACCAATCCAAGTCTTCATTTATCTTCTCTTTTTTTTTTTTATCTAGGAGGACAATGTGCACAGCTACTACTTTCTAAGGTGAATTTCCAAAAGTGATTCTCCTCAGAAAGTTGTTTAAATATCTTAATGAATGAATAAATGGATTTGTCAAGATTTGCTAGGTCATTCTGTGCTAAAATAAAAATGAATCTCATTGTCCTAACACATTAAAAATTTGTTTCTCAGTCACACTACATCCAAGCTATGATTTAGCTCTTTCCAGTTGTTCAAAGTTTCAAGGTAGTTTAGGATTTATATCAACATGTGCTTCCAAGCTTACTGTGGACAAAAGGGAGAAAGCATAGTGAATTAATCACTGAATTTCAGAACCTCCACCTGGAACTAACATGGATGCACTTTCACCGTATCTTATTTTCACTCACATTTCATTTCATTGACCAAAGAAAATCACATGTTCATACCTAATTTAAGAATACCAGATAGCTGGTCCATTACTCATATAAACTCACAGCAATAGTAACAGCATGCAGAAGTCCTATTTGAGCTCAAACCAGACAAAATTCCAGCATAGATATGGGTAAGTTGGTAAGAAATCCCACCTCAACCTAAGGAACTTTTGGTAATTGATGACTTCTGGGAGGGGAAAAGACAGTACCCTCCTGGAAACTCCTGATGGGTCCAGAGGATAGACTCACACTGAAAAACATTTAAGTAAGAGAGAGAGGGAGAGAGAGAGAGACAGAGAGAGATTAAATTAAATTGGATTGGGGATTGGGTTGGGGGACAGTGGGTGAGTAGTGTGTAGGGAGAAGATTTAAATACATTCAAACTTGAAAAATCAATAAAAATTAAAATAGTCAAGGAAGGAAGTATAATATATCATAAACCTGGTGTGAGGAGAGAACAGAAATATTTTCAAATATTCATAATGATTTCTAAGGTATATAGAGATAACTTACCTTGCTTAACTTTTAATTACTCTTGTCTCCTGGTTGAAGGTTAGAACAGACTTTTCTTTCTGTGACTTACTGAGAGAATCTTTTCGTCACACACACAAAAAGTGACTCATACCTGCTCTATAAGGATTTTTTTTTCTTCAGTAAGAAATCCTAGTAGTTTAACAGAATTAGGAGACCCTGAGAGTCAAAGTAGCATGAGTTTGGAAACTGTCAGAATCTTGCTTTAGAGGACACTTAGTTACACTTAATAATTGATAATTTAATGCTTGATGTTCCATGCAGACCACATCTGTTAGCTTATAAAAGATCTATAAGATACAATCGCCTCAAAGAAACTTTTTGGAAGATGATTGTAACTGTTATCTCATGGTAATGTTACCTCACCCTTTTGATGGGGCAATTACTTAGATACATTCTCTGATTCCATCCTGACTAATTTTTATAAGTTTAGTAATGTAATGTTACTTTATCTACATATCATTTGCCTCCCATAAAAAGGAAATAATATTTGTTTGTATAGTTTTCTGAAATTTGAAAGAAATGGGTTATGTGGAAAGCAAAGCACTGGAAATAGAAACTATATGGATGATTGACTCACCCTTATGCATATTATCATAATTATAATAATACGTACCTTTCGAAAGAATATTTACAACAAAAGTAAAAACATTTCTTTGGAATCAAAATGACACAACTCTGGGTCCTAGCTCTGTTATTTTCTTAGCCCCATAAGAAAGGCAAAATATTTATAAAATGTGGCAAGACTGATCACACCACTGTTGTGATTAGTAAATGAGAGAAATCATACAACTCACCTACCAAAGTTGTCAACCCATAGTAAAAAGCTGAAGAAAGGGTAACATAAAACTAGACTATAGGCAAAGTGGTGGTTTATTTTAGAAGGTATAGCAATTCCAATGCAAACTTTAAAACCCAGAAGAGCCTGAATGAATGTATTCCATATTCTAAGTAACCACAGATAAAACAGATGCCAACTTGGAATTCTTTACCTAGTAAAATTCTCTCAGAGTCAAAAAAGAAAATGTTCAATGATATAAATAAGCTGAAGAAATTTATGTCCACTAAACCAGCCCTACAGAAACTACTACTACTATAATATGAAGAACTTCAGGTAATCAATGAATGCTAAGGGAGGGATAATCTTTTTTTCCCCAGGGACTAGCATGGGAGTAAGAGAGGCATGAGAGGAGTTGGAGGTTGGAGGGGGACTGAGAGGGATGGATAAAAGACAAAAACTATCATCTGATATGATGTTCATAAGAGTAAAAAGTATTGAAAAATTTTAAAAATAATTCATAATCTTTAAAATAGAAAACATATTGATTTGACTTTCCTAAGACATTAAAAATGAAAATAGACACTAATGTTTACCAAGTACATAGGGGATTTTTAAGGAAAAATGAAGATAAGCCACTCTTCTTGTTAGACATACATTTCTTTTAAGCATCTAAATTTATTTATATTTTATGTGTATTTTTATTTTATGTTTTGCCTGCATTTATGTAAGTGCACTATGTGCATGCAATACCTTTAGAGACCAGAATAGGGCATTGGATCTCTGGAACTGGAGTTATTGATGATTCTTAGCTACCATGTTGTTTATGGAATCTAAACCTGGATTCTCTGAAAGAGCAGTAGGTACTCTTAATTGCCAAGCTATGGCTCAAGCTCCTAAACAATGTTTTATTGACAATAAATGTTATTTGGTAGTACAATGAGTGGACCCTATGTTTTATCCAGCATGGTCCTATATATTAAGATGAATCATTTTTATAAGTCAGTTTTCTATTTGAAAATATTTGACAGAGGCATCAATAATAAAGAATATTTTATTTTGTAAATATCTAATATAAAACATCAGAGCCTCATTTAGCAAATTATATTGTTAGATTTCAACATATTTTTGTCTAAAGGATCAAGGCCTAGGGACAAGTATTGAAATAATATAATCTGAGTATGAGGGTACCCAGAAGATACTATCAAAGAGGAAATTTGTACCAATGCTTGCTTGGTACAAAGGCATTTTCTTTAGCACACTTGAGGCCAGAACAAATCAAGCACAATCTAAAACCTACTTAGGGAAGTAGAGAGGACATCATGTTCCCAGTTTTTGAACTGTTTTTACTGTCTGTATTTACTCTTTATTTACAAGTAATCTTAGTCTTGTACCAGAATTTCAAGGAAATACTGTTTCTGTATACTCTTTCAATTTTATTTATTTATTTATTTTATTGGATTTTTGAAAAATTTGTATAGTTTGATCATGTTTCAACTACTTCCCTTATCTACACACCCCTTGTTATTTACCACCCGGTTTCATATACTTTCTATATATTATGGCCTATTGAGTCAAATTTGTGTCCCTAAAGGCACTTTGCTATGGGTCCGTCCATTGGAGCCTGGTTAACCTACCCAGAGTCACACCCTTAATATGAAATCATAGTAATAGTGAAAACATGAAAAAGTCTCACATAAGCTCAAGCCAGAAATTCACAGCATAGAATTGGGAAAGCAGTTAGGAAATCCCAAACCTAGCTAAATATTGGCAATCAATAACTGCTTGGAGGTGGAGAGTCAGTCTTTGAAGTATTATTTTTCATGGTTTTACATTCATTCATGAAGCCATGAATATATACACTTTTGCAAACCGTATCGGGAATACTTGTGTGCAAGATTTTAAAAAACAAATCGAATAAATTTTCTTGAAGACCTGCTATACATCTTTAAAACTCAGACTTCAAAACAAGCAATAATTATATCATGTAAACTGCACTTTACAAGGCATGTTGGAATTCATATAAGAAGGTCAACTCAAAGAGTAGGTACAGTTGTGATCCACATTTTCTTTATGAAAATTTGGTTGCAGAGAGAGGTCACTTAATTTTTCTTAGCTAGTTACCAAGTGGCAGAGCTGGAATTTAAATCCAATGTGAAACTCCCAGAGCCTTTTCTACTCACTACTCTGTGCTTTCTGTCTTATGTTTGCTTCAAAGTAAATGTTTTTAAACTAAAGGCAAGAAGTCAAAATTTAATTGAACTACCTCTACTGAATTTCAAAGACAACTTAAATATATAGTATTATAATTTTGATGAGTTTACTGACTAGTATTGTTAATATTCATTTCTATATTTAGAACCTGAAATATGCTTGTGGATTATTTATTTTTTGCAGTAGTGAATATTTGCGAAATTTTGTTGCTTTAATAGCCAAATTTCAGCATGCATATTTTATATGTACATATGCAGAAGAGATCAAGGCACACATGCTATTGTAGAAGCATCAATATTTATGCTTGGCATAAAAATTTCAATTATATATGCAGAATAAAACATTAAAAGCAATACTCAATCTAAATTAATTTAAATGTTTATAATCAATGTGTTTAATGCTATAGTTAACTAAAGATTATGAGTAACATCACTTTTGCTTTAGTTTAATGGGAGAACACTTCAGTTTCCTTTTTGTATTATTGAACCAAATACTGTTGATTGTTGTGCTTGTGTATTAAAAATGTATAGATATGTGAATTCACTAAACCAAACTGAAATGATAAAGCACATATTTGTATTACTTTTTGCGCCATTCTTACCGTTATCAGTTGTCCTTTCTCTTATTGCCTTGTCTTGAATCTTTATTTTATCTAATTCTTGATTTTTTAGCTTCTACTTAAGACCGAGCTTTCAAATACCTATAATTACAACATAAAAGTATTCCATCACAACCAGCTTCCTTTAAATTGACTGAAAATTTCCACACAAATGCATGCTTTAGCAAATAGAAAACCACCTCTCCAGAGACTAATTCATAATTGAGCAAATATCCAAAGAAAGTGTCTGGTGAAGAGTATTAACTAATTTCAGTATTAACTCTTTTTCCTATCAGTTTTGTAGACAAAATCAGCACTCCAGGTATTACTAATTTCCACTTTGTCTTGGGGGTGAACAATGAATTACTTTATTTTACTGTATGTTAACAGATCACAATTTTATGTAGTTAGGGGACACATTGTATTGTAAGGATATATGAATAAGTGTTGACAGATTAAACCCAATTAATTAATATATCACTTCAAACAGTATATTTTTTGGAGAAAATATTTCAAACTTATTCTCTTATATCCTTTCAATAATATGATTAATAATAATCTCTTATTTTAAATTAATTAATTAATTTTTATTTTATATGCATGAGTTTTATCTGCATGTAAATTATCTGCATGTTCTTGCCTATCGTGGCCAGCAGAGGGAGCAATGGATCACCTGGACCTGGAGTTAGAATGTTTGTAAGCCACCATATGGATGCTGCAAACTGAGCCTGGGTCCTCTAGAAGAGCATTCAGTGCTCTTTACCACTTAGTCATTTCTCCAGCCTCTACAACTTATTTGTCTAACTGAAATGAACACTTGACCAGAATTTAACCTTTCTTCACAACTCTTTTGTTCTTCCAATTTTTATTGAGTTTTTATGCATTTAATGTAATACATCTTAATCAAATTTAAGCACCCTCCCCTCCCAGCCACCTATACCCTCTTCCATCAGATTTCAGGTATTGTGTCATATATGTTAAGTCCTATTTGGTCCTGCATTTGTATCCAGATGTCCCTATGTGCAAGTTCATCCACCGGGATCTAGTCAGTCTATATAGAGTTACTCCCTTAAAGAACACCTACTCTCCCTCATCCTGCCCCAATCATTTGCCAATGACTAGGGCCTGCTGCCCATTTCCTCCATTCAATGCTGGGTTTTTGTCTGATTGAGTTGGCAATGTCTGTCACCATTTCTACAAGTTTCCAGAGTCCTGAAAGCCTTTGTTTCCTTAAGTTCATGCACCAACCCTGGCTCTTACAATTTTGCCACCGCCTCTTCCACAATGGTCCCTGAACCATGGGTAAGTTAGGTTTAATATAGGAATTCTTTCAGGAGACACTCTGCAGTCTCTTAGTCTCTAAAACTTAGCCAATTGTGACCTTCTGTGTGCATTGCTCTCAGTTGCATAGGGAAGATTTGCTGGTGAGAGTTGAGGGATGTATTAATATTCTCTCTATGCTCTATGTTCCATGAGCCTTACACATAGAGGTTCCACTGTAGAAACATCACTTAGGGCTGAGCATCTTGCAGACACATATTTTCTGTTTGACTATTTGTGGAGCTCTATTTTTCCTCTTACCTGCTATTCTACTTTCTGATTCCATGAGTGAGGACACATGATATTTGTTGTTCTACTCCTGGATTATTTCATTTAACATACTGTGCTCTGAGTTTATCTGTATTGCTAATTGCTGTGATTTCATTCTTCTCTATTGCTGAGTGATAATGCATTGTATAAATACACGTTTCTTTATCCATTTGTTTATTGATAAGTGCCTAAGCTGATTCGATAAGTTGGATATTGTGGACTGTGACATGAGAACCATGGGTATGCAAATATTTCTATAGCAAGCTGATGTAGACTGATGCAGGAATGTGCCTGGTAGTAGTAAAATGGGATCACATGGTAGACATCATTTTTAGCATTTTCAGGCACCAAGATGCAAGTTTTCTATAATGGCTACACCAATATTCTCAACCACAGAGTATAAATGCTTGCTTTTTCAGCATCCGTTCCAACATTTAATATCTTTTGTCCTTTTCTAATAGACAGCCTTTCAAGTGGAAGGTATTCTTACTATGGTTTTGTTTTGAATTTATCCATGATTAATTACACAGAACCTTTTTCATATATATTTTAGACAATTTTACATATGCTCGGACAACTATCCGTAGTTGTATCTTTTTCTTGTTTATTCATTTGAGTATTTGATGCATTTTCAATTTTAATCCCATGCCAGGTGTAGTTTGAAAGTATTGTCTAGTGTTCTATGGCTTTATTTCATTTTGTTCATTTCCTTTTCATGTAGAAGGTATTCCGTTTGCTTCATTTGTTTTATTGGTCTGTTTGGTCAGTGCTTGACATTGTTACTGTGCTTCTGAAATTTTATACAAAAATATTTCCTCAAAACAATGTCATGTAGCATTGCCAGTATTTTTACTTGTATGAGTTTTACAGATTTCCTTTGATTTATAAATATTTAATTCATTGTGAATGGATTTTTGCATTTTATATTTATTGGAAAATTTCAATGGCATTTTGATGTAAGTACATTGCATCTGTACATCACTTTTGGGTAGTATGGACATGAACATAGGATATATTTTCATTCATTTTATCGTTCTTGATTTGTTTTATTAATGCTTCATATATTACACTGTAGAGATCTTTTACCACTCTGGCTAAAATTATGTGTAAGTGATTTTAATAGCTATTATGAATGAAATTATTTTCTATGTTTAGTTTTTATGCTATAACTTTACTATATTTTACTTGCTTATATTTCTCTGAGGTCTTTTTGATGGCTATTTATCATAATCCTATTTAGATGCTTATTTTTTATAATTGTCTTTATTCTTGATAATTTTGTGCATGTGTATAATTAAATATGATCATTTATGGCCTACATTTCCCTTCTCATCTTTTCTTATGTCCCCCCAAAATGTTCTGCTTTCAACTTCATGCCTTCATTTTTTAATAATCACTAAGTACAGTTAGTGCTGCCCATATGCAATTGGATGTGAGGCCTGGAGTAAGGGAACTGTATCAGGGGCACATCCTCAAAGAAAATGGTTCTATTTCTTCTACAAACTACCAACTATCAATATATCTCCTCTAAAAGGTGAAATACAGCCATTGTCTCCTATATCTATGACAAATTTTGGCTGGCTTGATTTTGTGAATGTTTTGCACTGGTAACCACAACTTCTGTGAGTTTATGAGTGCAATAACCATGCCATGTCCATAAGATAATATTTCACATAACTCTTCCCAGTCCTCCAGCTCCTACATTCTTTCTGCCTCCTAGTCTATGATGTGCTCTGAGCGTTAGTGTGGGGGGGGCAGGGGGGGTTAGTTGCTATAAATGTGCCATTTAGGGCTGAGTATCTTATTGTCAGCACTTTGACCACTTGTGTATCTTTCCATTGACCACTTTCAACAATGCTAAAAGAAGCTTCTCTGACCTAGGTTGAAAGTATCCTAGGTCTGTGGATATAATCATAAAATTTAGATAGCAATTTGACAGCACGACTATTGAGAAATAACAATAGCAGATTCAATTCTAGGGCCTTTGACCTCTACAGCATCCTTTGTGATCACAACAAAGATATTGACACATCATGTTCATTGCTGCTTTTTACAATAGCTAGGCCATTATGGTAGATCAATGGGATAAGAAATATAGAGTACATATACACAATGGAATGTTATCATCTATAAAGAAAAAAGAAACCATTAAATTATCAGATAAATGAAGGGGACTGAAAAAATATCTTGCTGAGTGAGGAAGCTCAGGCCAAGATAGATAAATGTCCCATTTTCTTTCTCATTTGCAGATCATAACTTCAAATATTTTGCTCTATATTTAACCTGGAACACAAGTAGAAACCATGAAACTAGAAGGAGCACATCAGTTGAAGGGGCTAGTGCATCATAGGCAAAATGAAAGCTGAGAAGAAGACTATGAGGAGCAGAAAAGCTTGAGCAGGGAGAGGCATAGGAGTTTTGTTGGAACTACTGGATGGAGAGAACAGATAACTGAAAGGCAGTGTTATGAAAAGCCTTATGGAAGACTGCTATATCATGACCCAATTAAAAATACTAATTGGGAGATAGTAGAAAACATGAGAAATGAAAGAATGGGCATACTGAAGGCTAAAGGATGAAGTAGTGAAGTGGCAGTTACCAAGACTACATGAAATAACCTCGTGAAAATCCACTGTCAGCAAACTGATTTCAAAATTCAGCTTCACAAAGGAGTTTTAAAGAAATTATCCTGCATTCGTAGACAGTGTACCTCCCATAATAAAAAGAAAATCACAGTGCAAGACATGACATGCCTTCCTAAGAGTCATTATTAAAAGAGACTGTAGAAGCCTCCAAAGCGATACATATTATTTCCATTGCCCTTGGTTACCCACCATAACTACATGGTAAGACACTATTGCTGAAGATACTTTATGCTTTGTCTTCAGGAGCTACAGAAACAAATTACCAGAAAACTTACTCTCTGCTGGCTAGCTTCCATAGTTCTGGAACATGCTGTTCAGGCTTCTGGGGCAGAGCAGACACCAATGGCCTTACCCAGAGCTAGAAAGTGCATGCTACAATTCTGACATGATATATCCAGTGGTGCAGCAGTGGCTCAATTGTTAAGGGATATCTCATTGCTTCTTTTCTTATTGGATTTGTGGCCTGCTCTGCAGAAGGTAATTTCATGCATGTCTGGTACTGTAATCTTGGTAAAATGCTTTTATTTCTTGTTCTTGTCTAATATGAAGGATGATTTTAGATTTTTATACTTGATTATGGCAACCATATTTGTTCACAGCTTTTTACTTTAACAAGGAAATCCTGTAGTCAGCTAAGCTCAACCTTTTCCTAACTCCCATCAGAATGAGGAGTTAGACAATATGAACATGGGCACCTCCAAGAGCTTATCACTTTGATCATTGATTTATATACTATATTTTCTTTGATTACAGCAGAGTTAGTATATCTCTACACTGAGGGATATCTTGGCTTACGTAAGTTTTATTTCTTGTCTTTATCAATAGAGAACACATGTACTTGGAATTACATCTATATTCATCTCAATATATCCATGTGAGTATAGAAAAGAGATTGGGATGGTGTGCAGTCTAAGAAGGATAGATAGACATGCTCAGTGCATGCTGTGTCAATGTAGGGGAATATCATGATTAATCCCATTAATCCGCACAATTATTGTGAGTGAATAATAACAGCAGAAATAATACAGTTCATACTTGTTCTTTAAAGGAAAAGTTTAGACAATTTTAAATATCCAAGAGTATGACTCAGTCAGTTACAGTAATATGGTTAATATTTTATATTTATAATGGGTACAAATGCAATTACCTATGTACTAAAATGAGGATGAGGTAAAATTAGCTGAATAAAAAGTAAAGGAAATGAATTATAATTGTCATTCTTGTTTTATTCTTAAAGAACATCTATTTTTCTTTCTCTTGTTTTTGTGATGTTAATTCAATTGTAAATGTAAGCTACAAGTATATGGAATTGAAAACCCATTAGAAGTTACATACTTGATTATTTAGCAATCAGTCAGAAAGTGAATTAAAAAGGCTTATCATCAATTACCTGGCTAGACAACCAATGAAAAAAAAAATAAAATCACATCCAAATGTAATGCTGAGAGTTGTCATGTTTAGACTGCTCAAGACTTAATCACAAGTCCTGTGATTATACTTACATTATACACTACTGAAGACGTGAATCCTTGGGCACCATGCTTCACAGGATAAGAGTCAATGAAGACCCAGTATGGTCCAAAGATGATAGAAGAGACAGGTAAAATTAGATCAATTAAGCATATTTAATTTTTGATCCCATTACACTTGATCATACAAGAGTACTTGGTTAGCATAAACCATAGGTTCCTAATCTATATGACCACATTTTTATGTTGTGCTGAATCCTGTCTAAATGAGTTGAAACCATAGGCAAACACAACAGCAGTTTTAATGTGTTGGTTATAAGGGTTTGTACAGTAAGAAGGTTATAAACCTAATCCCAGTACCTAGCTCATAAAATGTATGCATTTATGCTAATAGGATCTCGAGTATTCTCTGTATGGATCATGTTTTTGCTAATTTTCATTGGTTCATGTCTTCTATATGTTCAGTATTGCATAAAATTTCTGTTCAGCTTTTTCTTGCTGCAGAACCTAAAATCAGTTTCGGTTAATTTCTTAGGGATACCTCATTCACAGGCTATAAGAAACTGTCTCTCTGGCAGCATAACAACGTCCAAATTCACAAAAAATTATGAAATTTTGAGGAGAAAAGAAGTGGCATTGTTTCCCCAGTCTCCATTCATTCCCACAGTCATTGACTAGATGGATCTTATGAAGATAAAGGAAACATATATTGAATTTTAAACATCTGTTTATGAACTTTTACTTTACTTTCTGGTAAGTGAAATATTGCTCTTATTTATATCAACAAGTAATTTTCCACTGGTTAAGTTTCATCTGTGTTTGCCATATTTGAACAATGTACTTATATCTTTGGGTATCTGCTCAAATAACCTCATAATTCAGATTTACTTTCCAAGTGAATCTCCCTATATTGTGTCTTAAATAGTCACTAACCTGTTTACTTGTTCATTACTTGTACACCTGATTGCAAAATTTATAAGACTATTTTAATTCTTTAAGAATTTTATACAATGCATTTTGATCATATTCAACCCCTTCCTCATCTGCTCTCAGACAACCTGCCCACCTCTCACCTCCCAATTTAGCTTCCTGTTTTTTTTTTTTCTCTAAATCCCATTTATTCCCATTTGTGCTGCTCATATACTTTTTGGCAACTATCCATGGATGGTTGAGCTCCCAAGAGGCATTTCCTTAAAAAAAAAACCCTGATTCTTGGGTCTGCAGAAATGGCTCAGCAGTTAACAGCACTGACTGCTCTTGCAGAAGATCCAGGTTCGATTTCCATCATCCACATGGCAGCTAGCAACCATCCATAACTCCAGTTCCAAGGGATGCAATGTCATTTTCTGACCTCTACAGGCATTGTATGACATGAGTGCACATACATACATACATACAGGCAATACACTCATAAACATAAAACAAAATAATAATTATATATATTTAAAAAACTGATTTTCCCTCCACCAGCAATCATCAAATGCCAACAATTCCTTAGTTTGGGGTAAACATTCAAGCTCACTTTCTCCATCTGTGCTGCGATATTGTCTGGTCTGAGGTTGTACAGGTCCTAAGCATGTTTCATGAGCGCTCTCTAGTTTACATGTTCCATTGCATTTTGTGCTTGTCATTTCCTTGTAGTCTGACTGTAAAATTCATGAGGGTGGCAGAAGTGTAATATCACTAAATATCTAAAATGATGCCAGGTATAGTAATGCTAGGTATATAATAGATGTTCAGTGTAATGAGCTATTTGAACATAACAAATACTGTTTAATGGGTACTTTTTATAATTGGAGTCCTGTTAGACACATTCTTGTACAGTTACAATACAGTTATTATAATTATTGTCATTTTATGCATCAGGGAATTAGAATGGACTTAAAATGCCTACTATCATAGAGCAAATAGACAGCTGAGTATGGACTGGCTCTATGATATGACTCAAATTCCTTCTCCTTGACTGTTTTGTATAACACCTGTTGTATCCAAATCTTGCCTGGTAATGAAAACAGAGAGCTAGGAACAATTACATTGAGAATCTTGGATAGATTATAATTTGTCCTCAATCTGTCGTTTACTCATTTATAAGGATTCTATGAAACATTACCTTCTAGAGAAATGATAGGGATTGGTGTACAGTCCTACTGAATCATTAAATTAGAGGGGCTAGGTAGACACACTCCAAGTGCAGGACCATGCCAATGGTACTGTCAAGAAACTCAAAGATTCTGAGCAGAAAGTAGAGGGATTCAGGAATTCTCTCCATTGGAATCCAAAGTTTCCAAAGATTGTTGTGTTAGAAAGTGTAGCTCTGTCAAGGTGTTTAGTTGAAAGTGTACCAAATCAGCTCAGAAACCTGAATAAACATCTGTCCATCTACCCACCTTTCCAAACTTCATTGCTTGAGAACATTATCTTGGTCACCGAATATAAGAGATACATAAAAAAATAGCCCTGAAGCCACAGAGAAGTAAATTCCATATACCTGCACAGATGCTGGTGTATAATAGGTGCTCACTGCCTTGAACATTTGGAAAACATGCCAGTAATTATTGCTAATAACAAATGACTTATTGAGCACTGACTCTGTACGTGTCAGGCAATAGTCTAGGTGCTTTCATACCTTAGGAATCAATCTTCACTGTAGCTTTTG
Source organism: Eospalax fontanierii (assembly GCA_035773235.1). Classification (NCBI taxonomy): domain Eukaryota; kingdom Metazoa; phylum Chordata; class Mammalia; order Rodentia; family Spalacidae; genus Eospalax; species Eospalax fontanierii. Next base: position 128,829,841 of record CM069525.1, on the reverse strand, counting down.
GAATGAGGTATAATTAGCATCAATGCATTAGAGAAAAGGAGGTGATACAGAGAAGTTAGATGACTTCTAACACAGCTAGTCAGAATGAGAGCTGGAATTGGAAAGTAGAAAATCTGACTCCAATTTATGAATTCTGAACTTCTAACATTCACTGTATTTCCAAGTGCTACATATTCGTTATGTTCCCTTTCATACATTGCTGTTTTTTCATTCATTGCATATTTATTGAGAAGCTACTATTGTATACCCAACATTCTTCTCCTTCCTAACTGTGCAGTGGTGAAGAAAAGGACTTTTTAATTTGACTCATAAAAAATGAGAAAGCTATGAAACCCTAGCTGTATTTTATGAACTATATCCCTCATTGGGCTGGATAGCTTTAGCTATCAACTTGACACATCTCAGTCGAGGGAGCCTCAATTCAGTCATTCCCTCCGTTGGATTGGCCTGTGTGCACGTCTGTGGGGCATTTTCTTGATTATTGGATGATATGGGAAGGCCCAGCTTACTGTGGGCAGTGCCACCCCTAGGTGGGTAGTCGTCTACATACTGTATATAAAAGCGGGTTAAGCACAGGCCATAGGGAGCAAGCCATCAGCATCATTCCTATATGATCTGTGCTCCAGGTTCCTCCCCAGAGCTCCTGCCCTGGTTCCCTTACATGATGACCTGTAAACTGAAGTTCCTTGCTGTCTCATGAAATTCATTCTCCAGGCCTTAGAGGGCAGCGTCCGGTTAACCCGCCTAAAGCCGCCATAGGGGTGGCGCGCAAGTCTCTTTGCTTCAGGACACAGAGCCCTTTGTCCAGGGAGGGGCTCGGTGTCCGATCCCAGCTAGCCTCTTGTTTCCACTCATATGATCCTTAGGACAGCAGGGACTTGGGAAGTGGCCTCCTGGGTTTTGGCCTTCTGCATGGGCCCGGAACCTGGACATTTTTCTTCCCACATGGATTTTAGCAATTCCGGTGCTGCTCTCTGGCTCAGTGCCATGTTCCTTTCTTCCCTTCTCCCCGCCTTCCTTCCCCCTTATTGGTCCGAGGGCGGGACTTGCCGCGGAATGAACCAATAGAAAAAAAAAATAAAAACTTCAGAGAGACTCCCGAATTCACCATACACTTGCCAAATTGATTTCAATTATGGTGTTTATCACAGCATTAGAAAGTAACTAAAACATTCATCTATACCTGAAACCCCACAAGTCTTCCAGTAAAAGACAATACTGAATCAACTGCCTTTCTTGTGTAAACTGATGAACATCAAGACTATATCTCACTATATCTTACAACAGCATTATCTAGCCATGCAGGGTAAATCACTTCAATCTTTATTTTCTGTTTGCCATTTAGGTTATAAAATAGTGAGTTTCAATATAGCTTTCTCATACACCATTTTTGTAGGTTAATCTCCCCATCCATGAATCCTTGTCTCCCAAATTCTTCATTTCCCTTCTTGCTTAAATCTTCTCTTTACTTTCCTTAAACCAGTGTTCTGTTATGGCTTCCCCTTTAAGGCAACCAGCAATCCCGGTGATTTCTATTTCCTACTTTCTCGATGTGTTAAACAAACAAACAAAGAATCACGGTCAGGATCCCCTTATGAGTTAGAAAATGTGACTTTTTTTTTCTAATAATCCCAGGTTACCTCTCAATATAACATTTTTTTCTAGTTTAATTCATTTCCCAACAAAAATATCTTCATTTGTCTAGTTTGCACTCCCACCAAGATTGTATGAGAGTTCCTTTTTCTTGTCACTGGTATTCTTGATGATGGTCATTCTGACTGGACTGAGGTAGAATATTATAGTCTTACTCTGTATTTCCCTGATGTTTAAATATTCAATGCACATTTATCATAGGCTGCATGCCCTTCTGTGCCTTGGTATACAAAGCTCAATAGTCTATATTTCCAGGTTTAAGAAATGTGGAGTTTAAAAGTAGTATAAGGAAGAGGTTAGGAGATTCATATGAAGAAGGAATTATTTAGATGTACCTGGAGCAAGAGTAATTCCATCATGACTGTTCTTCTGTGGATGAGAACCCCATACAAGGGTTAAAGAGCCATTCAGATGGCAGTGAGATTACCAGTTGCACATCAGGGCAGTAGTAGTTACAGGCACTAGCCATTGCATAAGGATGCTCTTTGCCAATACTCTGTTCTAGAAGTTGGGAGTCATGAAACCTTTGACAAGTTAATTAACCTCTCAGAGCATCCATGTCTGGAACTACTGGAGAGTGTTTTTCTTCAGAGAAAGGATAGAGTAATATATCCGCTTCTGGAAGATTTCTTGAGTGTCTACATCGAGAGTGATTGTAATAGCAAGGCAGAGGCAGGAACTGAGAAGAGAGAGCAAGGCTTTGTTGAGGAAATCAGCATTCTCAAACTCAGGCTCTTTTATATGCATTGCCCAGCATCTGGCAACGCTGGTGCTGACAGTGATTCACCATATACTTACTTCAGGTTTGGCATATTGCCAAGGACCAGTGAAGAAAGCTGCCCCTCCTCCCTGCTCAGCACACAGGGCTCATTCAGTATCATTCCTTTAGACTACAACTGGGCTTCTTGCCCTCCAATCCCTGGGCCTCACAAGCCCTGGGGAAATGACAGGTCCTGGGAATCAGAGAGACAGTGCCCTTCCTCATCATGCTCAGCTGCCCTACTGGCTAGGAGGTCATGAATTGTCCCAGAGGCAGCAAAGCTTTCAATGCATTCACTAGGAGGGTCTAAAAGATGTAAATTCTGTCTTCTCCTGATATGTAAACAGGTAATGGGCAGACTGTATCTCTGCTGGACTGGAGCCAAGATGTAAAAGTACAACACCTTTGAGTTCCCTGCCTGTGGAAGGGCTTGTCCCTGTTCAGTGGGGCAGTGCTTATTTTCCAGGGAGATTTTTAAGACAGTTTGCTTTTTTTTTTTATCAGAGTGTTTTTTCCCATTTCATGTTTGGAGATGCTCTTCAGTAACTGCCACAATAAGAAAAAGAATACAACCTGTTCCTTTTTATGTATTGAGGACACTGAGACATGCTGAAGAAAAGAAACCTATTTAACTTCCCTTAAATCAATTTCTTTAATGCATTTGACACTGAGCCAATTTTGTATATCTACTAAGAGTTCTCTTGAAATGATTTGGAAAAATTCTAGTGTAATAAATATGGTCAGGTAGGAGGGATTTGGGGAATTCAGTGTAACTGAGAGAGGTCTGGCTTTGGAGTTAGCTTTGTAGTTTACTATTTTAACAGACAAGATGGGTAACTTTCTTGTGTTTTCCTTATCTGTAAAACTGAGATAATACTTATCATGAGGATTAGTCAAGATGAAATAGGTAAACCTTTTTGTATGTCAGATAATTGGGGAGTTTAGGTGATGGCTCAGTGCACATGTGAATGTACAATTTAATATATCCATACATATCTGCATATACACATACAAATGTACATGTAACAAAGACATACACTAAAAGAGGCAGTTGGTAGTTACCATTTCCATAAAATAGTTTGTCATACATCTAAGCTTCAAAAAATTAGTTCTCCTGGTGCAGCTGGAGAAGATTTGAGTTGCAAAATAAGCGTTTTACTCAAATGTGATTTATTTGAAACAGAAAAACAACAGGTTGATTTCAGAAGTGAAGGTAGAGTTAGAATATGGAATGATTTGTATTTACTTAATGAAAATTGATACCATCTGGAAACTTGGATCTATGCCTCTTCATAAGGCCCTATGCAGCAATAAGCTGTAAAAAAATTCTAGTTCTCAAATATATAATATTAAATGGTAATATTTTTTGTCTTTCGATGGTTGTTAATCTGTTAATGGCTATTTCTTTTTTATTTACCTGAATAAGAAAATAAGACATTAGATTTGTGGCATGAGGAGTTTCTAAAGAGTAGGAGAAACTGTGATTTCTGGGACCTTTTACTTGCCTAAAACACTTCCCCACCTGCTGGCTACTGCCTGAAACCACATATAACATAATACTTCTTTTCATAGTTTCTTGTAAAAGCTGCTGCATGGATGAACGAAGAGATGGATGTATGGATAACTAGATAGAGCCCAAAAGTTTGGGTGCTATGACTGTGATAAACTATCCCTTTTTACATAACATCCCTTTTTTATTCTAGAAAGGAATTCTATTTTGTAGCCTTCACTCCTTCCAGCTCTACTTTCTTAGCCTCTGCTCTGTTGCCTCTCTGTCTCTCAGTCCTCTGACACCCCGCATGCTTCACTGATTTAAGGAAGTCACTTATCAAAAAATGTCTCTGCTAAGGGAGCTGAATCCACAGCCTGGACACACAGAACTATCAGGTGTGTGCTATGGACACAGCAGCCACCGCAGGCACCAGCCCTTGCCATGCTTTAGAGTTCAGAGGTTAGAGGACAGGAAGGGCCTAGTGAATGGGAGGGGAGAGAAAGTGGGAAATGAACGTCAGCAGATGACACTCCCTGACATCGCTTCCCCTTTCTCAGCAGTGGTGTTTTGTTGGTTGGTTTCCCACAGCTGAGCTTGTCATAAAGGAGCTCTGTTCTCCAAGGCTTTGCTAATTACAGCATCCCTGAGAGTTTTTCTTTTTTTTTTTTTTTAAGGAAAAAAAACCCCTTCAAGAATGTAGAAATTTTGTCTTCATTTATTTTGATATCATCTCCTTCCTTATAAAATCAATTTCCAATCTTGTTTTTGATACATCAAAAATTACTCATTCAGTCATAATGGCATGATCAAATTCCCAATGTCTAACCCCTATACTAATTAAGGATAAATTGCATCAGACGTATTGAGTTACAGAGCTGCATATAACACAGCGGTTACATAATCTTTTGAATTCTGTCAAAGCAGCCTTAGATTTTTTGTGTGTTGGGGGTGGGTGAGGATCTCTGCTAATATCTAGTGAATATCTAGGACTGTCAGTGAAATTTTTTGACAACTAATTTTCTACTGAATCAAATAAATAATGGTTTTACTTGGAGTTGTCTTTGATCCTTTCATCTGGTGATGATGTATGAGAGAGGGGGAGGAAAAAGGATGAGTATAGTTCACTTGGTGATTTATAAAGCTGCTTTCACAGGATTAGAGTGAGACTCCTGAAGAAAACAGCATTGTTTGAAACCAGAGTAATTAGGAGGTCTCACTTTAACTGCACTAAATTCTAAAGTGATCCCAGTGGTTTGGAAGTCAAGGAGTCCATTTTATTCTGTGCTTAAGAAGCATTCCCTTGAAGGAGCCCTGTGGATTCTGGAGATAAAACAGTACATCCTAGTGGTAATTAATTAATTTCATGCCTCACTTTCATTTAAAATGAATCACTTCACTTTTGGAATAAATAAATCCTGTAATCTGTGAAAGTAAAATGAAAATAAATGTTGATGGCTAACATTGTGTATCTAAGTATATTTCTGTTGGAATCATCACACTACTGTTGGCAGGACCAACACCTGTATAGCAAGGAAAAATCCACACTGCTGTCCTTTAACCAGGCTACTATACCAACGAAGTCTTTCCCAGGGGACCAAACCCTGAAAGAGGTAGTATGCACCACATTCACAGAAATAAGACTCGGTTCATATTTTGCTTTCATTTACAGTATTATTCTTAATTGTGTGACTATTGTGAGTAAGGGTGCATGCATTGTGGCAGTGTCAGAGGACAGCTTTCACAACTTTCAGGAGTCCATTCTTTCCTTCCACCATGGGATCTGGGATTGAATTTACATCATCAGCTGTGCATGGTAAGAACTTTTGCAAGTGCTTTTATCCACTGTTTCTTTTCACCAGTCAATTTTGTATTCTTTTAAACCCAAAGGTCTAGGCAGTGACACTTCTTATTCCATGAAGTGAATTCTCTCAATCCAGGAAAATCAATCTAGTGAATAGAGGTTGACCTAGGGAAGCCAAGAGAGGATTTTTCCAAGCAATCTTAACCATTTACTTTGAGAGCTGGTTTGTGTAGTCCTATGATCCTTGCCAATTTCATATTCCTAGAAAGCAAAGCTTTTCTGGTCTATTTCTGCCTTTCACCAGTGCTATTTACAAAGATGTGACTATCTGACTCTTGTCTTCAGTACACTAGCTCTGCAACCTTTACTGGAAATCCAAAGAAGAGTATAGGTCTGTATCTCTATTTTTCCTTTAAGAAGGGGCCAATAGCAAGTATCACTCTCTAATGTTTTTGATCCTAATCTTTGTCTATTTTTTGCCCAAAGCTTTGAGCCTCTAATTGATAGATGATGGAAATTTGACTTTCTTCTTATACTGTACTCTATATGCTTTCATCATAAATCCTTAGCTGCACATTTGAAACTAATGCAAAGAGCTACAACAGTTGGGTATAGACCAGCTGAAGAAACTATTTCAAGCTTTGTCTTTTCTTTTACACCTCACCTCTTCTCCATAATTTTAAGCTTTCTGCTAAAATAATCCTAGGTGCCATGTTTATGTTTCCCCTTTTGAACTTAATTACTAAACTTCAACCAATTGGTTGACTTGGTTAAATCACACATGCTACATGCTATGTTGGCTAAAGATGTGTCTGAGATTATTCTGCATAGCAGAGTCCGAACTGAAACTCATACTCCATACCACTGGGATAAAACAGTGGAACTCATTGAAAGGAATTTCTCACATTTCATCTCCTGTCTCCTTTTCCAATGGCTTTAGATTTCATAGGAGCAGTTTTCACCGTACCACATACTGAGCTGAACAGCAGCTGGGACATGGCTCTTTCTTCTCTATGACTTTTTGCTTGATTTTTGGTTCTTTAATTTCAGCCTGACAGAGGAATTTCAGCCTGCTTGACTGAGTAGGTGTCATTTTTTCAGAGAAGTAGCTCTTCAAAAGTACATGATATTATAGACACCGAACTCTTCCTTATAGTGTGTAGCGTATTAAAGGATTTCATCAGCTTCTTAATGAGTTGATAGTGTTGTGGATATCCATCATGATAAACTCACTCAAGGGAAGAATAAAGAGCAGAGATTCAGTGGAGGAAGGGAGAGAAGGAAAGCAAATTTAAGTTTCTGGGACTATATTTGTAGAAATAGTACCTTGAAATGGCTTGTGAATTGTAGCACTGTGTAATATTATGGAGTTTTGACTTAGAGGTTTACCTTTGTTCATATCGTCAAATTCATTTATATCTGAGAATTCCATCCCTTTGTGTAGTTCACCTTAAATAAAAGCTGCTATGTCCAAATTTGAAGAGGGGAAGGTTAAGAGAAAGTCATTATCAGACATGAAGCAGGACTTCAAATTCTGTCTGAATGTATTCTTTCCCGTCAATCATAAAATCTTCCTTAGTTACTAGTTTTTTATTTTGCCGTTAATAAACAAGTAAAGGAAACTATAAATATTATATTTTCCATGATGGTTTTAACAGAATCTTGATGAATACAGATAGTAATGAGAGTACTTGGGCTCAGAGCCAAATTACTAGGTCTTGCTTTGGTGAAAATTCATGATTGGTTAAATGTTTGATAATTGCCTGCATTTGTTCCTGTGAGTGTTCCACAGCTCACTTAATAGGCCATTTTATCAGTCATTTTATATGATGCTGAAAAAGAAGACCCAAACCTTAGTGAGCTTAACCTAACAAGATTGCTTTCTTACTAATGTCTTGTATGTGCTGTGGCTTGGCTGCTAATCTCAAGGCAACAGAGAAAAGATGGTGGCCAATACCATCATAGCCTTTGAGACTTAAATAATGATTGCAAATGGATTGCTTCTGCTCAGTGTTTAAAATTTATTTTATGTCTATGAGCGTTATGCCTGTATGTGTAAGTGTCTCTATGGTATGCAGTGCTCTTGGAGGACAGAAAGGGTGTTGGATCCTCTGGAACTGGTGCTATGGATGGTTGTTAGCTGCCAACTGGGTGTTGGGATTTAAATCCCGGTCCTCTGCAAAAGCAGCCAGTGCTCTTAACCACTGAGCCATCTATCCAGCCCCACTCCTGCTCATTTTTATTCACCAAACTAAGTTGCATATTTAAGCATGGCAGGACATGGATATATATTCCTTTCTATAGGAGAGGCACAAAATATGAGAACAATAGAATAATCTTCCACAGCCCTCCTCCATCAGGCTGCTTCTTGACATAGTCTTCCTAAAGGACCCAAGATGTTTTCACATTGAACTCATAGCACTCCAATGTTAAGTGGATTTCCGTGATACTCTGTCATTTCTGAACAAGTTCTCGTCTCTTTCGTTCAATAGACTTTCTAATATGCATCAGTCACTACCTAGGGAACCTATGGCATTGACAGGAAGTTGTTCAGAACTTTAGAGAACAGGCCCCTTTTTCCAAGAAGGAAAAAGTAAAAATAGTGTTGCTTTCCAGAACCTGTGGGTATCTGCAAAGATAGGACTGGGCATTGACAAAGATTTCAGATGTCTTATCTCTATGAGATATATGTACTTGTCATTACCTTTAGATGTCTATAACATTCTGCACTCTCCTTAACCATAATCCTCCATTTTCATTACTTTTGTAATATCGTCTCTCCTGACTTATTCACATGCAGCTCTAAGTCTGTCACTTTTATGGGTCTCTGTGCTCATCCCATGTTTTTTGTATTATCTTAGACCTTGGAATATCTTTGGGCATTTTTTTTTGAATGATGAGTTGGAAGGTTGAAGCCTTGCTTTCAGGTATGTCTTTGAAATCTATTCTGTAGGGTATATTTAGGAAATGTATTCTGTGAATTCATTCTCCTAACTTTCATTCTAGTTCTTCTGTTTTATTCATATTTTTCCTCTGTCTTACCCTTGTATGTGTCTAAATTTCCTTCATTACAGAAGCTGGATGTGGAGTCTACAACACCACAAAATATGGCAGCCAAAGTTCAGGTGGTGTTGATGTTGCAGAGAACCTGGAAAGTGAAAAGGCATCCTTCTCTAGAGAACTACAGGTGCCCCCACACTCACAGTGAAAGTGAGAAGCCTTGTGTGCAAGAAGACTACTAATCATTATTATATTGTTGAGGCCACACATTGCCACATTGTGATGTTTGTCCTTTGGGGAAATAGGACTGAGTCAGCATTTTAGTATTAAAGATAATATATTTGAAAATGACTATCTTAGAGTATGTTGTATTTAATGTGCTCACTGATATGTTTTTCTTACTGACTGCTCAAAACCAGTTTGAACATTCATATCAAGTTTTTGTTCGCAAAGAAAATCTGTTGCTGCTATGGGTATTGGGAGTAAAAGCATCTCTGATTTGGTAGCTAAAATTCTTTCACATAAAAAAAAATCCACAAAACACCCAAAGGACTAATCATATAGATACTTCATAGAACATTTAATTGATTTTAAGTTCTCACATTATGCTCTGAAATGCAAACACATATGCATTGACAAACACACGGCACCCCCATGTACACACAAATGATATTTGGAAGGCACTTGCTTGGTTCTAAGGAGGAAGGTGGCAGCAGAAATACGAAACAGTTCTTTCCCTTCAGACAAAGACAAGAGAGCTCTTTTCTCATTTGTAACATAGAGATTATTAGATTACATATCTCATAAGTGATTTCTGAGGGTGCGGTGTGGCAATGCATGCAATTTGCTTCAAAGAAAACAGGGCACATCAGATGTAACAGAAATGCTAACAATTCACACTCTGATTGTAAATCAACTTTCTGATCAATGTTTTAATTCCTGTGTTTTATACACAAAGTCAATATTCCGAAAGTCCTTCAGTAATGGATGACACTGAGTATGCAGACATGGGGTGCAGTAGGATAGAACCCTGTTCTGGGTTTTTTTCTTAGGTCGTCACATAAACCCATAATGGAGTTAAGTGGTATAGGCCTTCATCACTTTCTGAGGCCAGGAAATAAATTGGGATAAAACTATAATTTGGTAACAGCTTCTATTTTTTGAATGCACTTTAATATACTAAGCATCATCCATAGTTCTTTACATACATTTAACTAATTCAACAACTCTTGGCTTGGACATTGTAATATTCAACATTCTATAGTCTAGTAAAACAAAGCCCAGAAATGTGAAACACTTGACTCTTGGTACCCAGAAGGTAGAAAGTGACAGGGCTGAGAATCTGACTTTGTCTGATCTTCAAAACAAAAACATTAATAGCCAAGACCCTAAGCTATTATAACAGTAACAATCACTGTTAAAAGTAACCATCTGTTCCTTATTCCTTTTAAAGATTTTGTTAAGCTTTTGTATATTTCATACAACAGTTTTTAATCAAATTAGACTAGCCCTCCCCTATATGTGCCCCTCCGCAAGCCCTCCCTGGACATCATGCACTCTGCAATACATGATAAGTCCTATCCAGTCAAGCATTTGTACCCAGATTTCCCTTGGTGCAAATTCATCCACTGGAGTATAGTCAACCTATCTAGAGACAGTAAGAAAGGCATACTCTCTCTCACACGGTAGTACTCAGTTTCCATAGTTCCAAATCTATGGCTGGCCTGCCACCCATTTCTCATGCTCCATGCTTGGCCCTTGTCTGATTGAGTTGGCATGGGTCCTGAACCATTGCCACAAGTTCACATAGACAAGCTTCTAGTGGTCTGAAAACATCTGCTTCCCTATGTTCATGAACCAGCCCTGGATCTTACATTCTTTCTTCCCCCTCTTCTGCAATGGTCCTTGAGCCATGGGTGGGTGAGGTTTAATATAGGTGTCCTATCCAGGGACACACACTGTGCAGTCTCTTATTTGAAACTTGGCCAGTTATGGCCTTCTGTGTGCATTTCACTCTGTTGTATAAGAAAGCGTCACTGGTGAGAGTTGAGGGGATGCACCAGTTGTCTCTCTATCCCTCGTTCCACTATGTTCCATGAGTCTTAGGTGTAGAGGTTCGATTGTAGATATGTCACCTAAGACTGGTGTCTCTCAGATGTATATTCTCAGTGTCTGACCAGTTGTGGGATTCTACAGGTATCTCCATCTGTTCTAAGAAACCATATTCAATATATGGTAAGAAATTTAACTTGTCTATAGATATGACAGAGATATGATTTTCCCTAGAATCTGTGATATCCCCAGCCATGTGTATTTGGCTGTGTTTACAGTGACACCCATGAGTTAATCACTGAGAGGGTTTTAAGTCCAATTAGATAGCTATTGATTACCCCCTAGATAACAGTGCCACTTCTGCTCCAATGGAGGTAATTTGCTGTGCTGGTCGCTATGGTTATTAGGCTTTAGGGTTGTGTTGGACCACTGAGCAATCTTTTCCTTTTGCAGCTTGCATGTTCTTATCTAGTACTATGAGAGTGAAACTTCAGGTAGAAGGATTCCATGTCAGTTCCCACTCCATTGCCCCACATCTTGTATGCAAAGTATGTCCTGTCTTCAGCACTAGGATCTTGTCTTCTAGTTCTAGGAGATAACGAAGAGTTCTGGCAACATTCTTTTTTTGTTTCGGGAGTCTTCTGAACCACTCTACCAACCACTCAAGGGGAAATCTCTCCTCTCTGGTACTGTGTTCCTTTCCATACAGCCCCAAAGTATACACGTGCCCTAATGTTCAGACACTGTATGTGCATTTCTCAAGGGGTTTCAGGGGAAATCATATTTCCCTCTGACTTCCTTAGCTGCTCAAGATCAATTCATTGCTACTTTCTCTTTCTCCCATCAGACCTCCTGTCTCCCTCCCCAGTCCCAGTGGTCCCCTTACCCTTACCCCCACAATAACACCCACCTCCAACCATTCCTTCTCTCCCCGCTGTGTCCCCTGCATATCAGTCCCTTCTCCCCTCCAAGCTGAGCACTCTCATTTCCCCACCTCCCCTGATGACATCTGTCCCCTACTCTCCCCCTTGTTTGGGTTCTTTTCCTTTACCTCCATATATCCTTTTCATTTTCCCGGCTCCTGGTAGTATATCAGGATATATTATCACATATAGGGGATTGGTACTACAATTCTCAAATGAGGAAGAAGATATGTCACCTGCTTTACTGCGTTTGTGTTACTTCACTTACAATATCAGTCCAGTTCCATCCATTTACCTGCAGATTAAATAATTTCATTGTTATTTACTGCTGAGTAGAACTCCTTTCTGTAAATGTACACGTTTTCATTATCCACTCATCAGTTATGGGACATTTAGGTTGTTTCATTTCTTAAACAGCATGGTACTGGCAAGCATTGACACATAGATCAGTGGAATTCAATAGAAGGCCCAAACATGATATATACAATTGCAACCTGATTTGACAAAGGTGTCAAGAACACACAATGGAGAAAATGATCAACAAATAGTACTGGTGAAATTGGATTTTTCACATGTAGAAGAATGAAATTGGATCCATATATTTCTCCCTGTACAAAAGTCAACTCCAAAGGATAAAAGACCTCAATATAAAACATGAAACTCTGAAATTGCTAGAAGAAAACATAGATAGTGCCCTCCAAGATATAGGCATAGAAAAAGCCTTTCCAAATTGAACATCAGCTGTTCATGCGTTAAAATCAACAGTCAACAAGTGGCAATTCATTAAGATGCAAAGTTTTTGTACAGCAAAAGAAACAACCAAGGAAGGGAAGACAAAACAAAGTGAGTGGGAGAAAATCTTTACCAGCTACCCATCAGACAGGAAATTAATATCCAGAACACATAAACAATCAAAAAACAAAGAAACAAAAAAATAATCGACCCAAGAAAAGATGGGCTATAGACCTAAATGAAGAGTGTTCAAAGAAGTAAAAATGGCTAAGAATCACCTTAAAAAGTGCTCAACATCCTTATCAATTAGAGAAATGCAGGTAAAAACTACTTTAAAATTCCATCCTACCCCAGTCAGACTGGCTAAGATTAAGCAAACAAAAGACCCCCAATGGTTTAGAGGATATGAAGAAAGCTTATTCACTGCTGATGGGAATGCATACTCCTGCAAATGCTATGGAAAGCAGTATGAAGAACTCTTAAAAACCTAAAAATGAATCTACCATATGATCTGGTGATACCAGTCCTTGGTATATACCCAAAGGACTCATCCTACTGTATAGATACCTGTACATCCATGTTTGTTGCTGCTTTCTTCACAACATCTAAGAAATGTCCCTCACTTTTTTATATTTCCAATGGATTCTTTGTATTATATGAAAATCTCATTAAAGGCTATCGTAATTCTAAGTAACATTTCCTCATGTATTGAAAGATTTGCTAAGGTACTATTATTAAACTTCCTTGTTCAAGATTAAACTTTTCAATTTATAGGGCTGATAAATTACTTAAAATACTTAGCCATTTCTTATACTGTACCTCTTAACATTCTTTTTTTGTCTAAAATCAGAGACTACTGAAAACAGTGCTCAGTGAGACTTCAATGTATGGTTTTTGCATTCAACAACCTCTCTCTCTATGTATATGTATATTTATATATACACTTTTTACCTGTCTCAACATTTTAACTCTTGTTTATAGATTTGGAATAAAAAAATATGCTTTTACTTTTTTACTGTAAGGATTAATTTTATGATTTGTTGAATTTGTCCCTCCCCACCCTTTTAAAACTATACCTTAGGTTTCACTAACAATGAGACACTAAATATGAAAGGAGATTTGAATTCATCTTTGAAATTTCTGTGAATAGGTATATATTGAAGTGAAATTTGTAAAGTGCCCATATACTGTAATAAGAAAGTTTGGGTGGGGGCTGGAAAAACTCAAACAGTGTTTTAAGCTAGATAGTGATCAGTATGCTTCCCAGTCTTGCTATGTACTAGATATGTAAATCTAAACATTTCATTTAGTTAAATCATCTTCTTAGAAAGATGCCATGATATACAGCAAATTTTTCAAATGCTTGGTGAAAAATAGGCACCCAGTTTCACTGAAAAGTTTTGATTTCAATGATCTCAAGTAACAATGCAGTTTTATAATAACTGAAATAAGAAAAAATATATTTCTCTCAAAGCAGAATATAGAGAACACTTTCCAACACTGAGTGTGTTACACAATGTAAAACTTAATTAGTAGAAGGAAAGTAGCTAAAATAGAGCTGCTATAATGACTCACATGAGATTCTTGTCAAGGCAGGACTCTGATTACAAAATCAATTACTCTGAATTCTTTAAAATTATGTTAAAACTCCCATTGACATCAATAGTATTGATATTGTCCTCTAAACAGGCTTAATTTATTTATTTGTTAAGCAGAAAGGTGCTTACTTGGCAATTTAGGATTGCAATTTAAGGAGCGCAGAATTCAGTAGTAATCAGGATGTGACCTGTTACAAGGGACATTATGTGTGCTTTTAAAAATAAAATGAGGTAAACTAAGTTAATTCCAAAGATTGTCAAGAATTATAATTAGAATATGAATAGCTCTTTGATCCAGTACACACAAGCCCAGTCCATATCATTGACCTAGGAAATAGTTTAATTTTTCCAACCACCACAATGCTCCTTCTCAGCAACAGGTATCTTTTAGCATGTGACTAATTTCACAGATTGGTCACCACAGCACTCACAAAACCGAGTCATGGATGGAGTTGTGTTTACATTTGATTAAGAAATATACAAATTTATAAATGTATAAAACTCAGTAAAAATAAAATTTAAAAACTGAGTCATGGATGAAACTTTCTGCCATAGTATGTTATAATAGTTGTGTTCATATATTTTAATTACACTTTTAGGAAAAAAAGTATGCCAAATATTTTTGTAACTTCCATAATCGTGATATTATTTAAGCCTAGTATCAGGATACAAATAAGCCTTGGACATATTGGGTATTGTTATTTATTTATTTACTTATTTATTTACATGTGTGCAGGGGTCTGAAGATTAGTTGTTACCATTTTTATTGCTGTTCTTCGTATAATTTACATGCACTACAGAAGTGAACTCATGATAGCAACAATTTGTTCTGTAGTGTTTGAATTGGCATTTGGTTCCAGAATGGAAACTTGATTTGTGTGAATATGATATAGTACCATTATATACATGGTAAATACATAAGAGACTTTTCTACTTTTGACACTTTCAGTCCAGCAGATTCATTCTTAAACATTTAGAGCTTTAGGAATCAGATGTAGGTTACAGACCTCTTGGGGAAAGTTCACGTATCAAACTTTTTATCTCATTTCAGTGGTGACCTGCCTTCCAGAAAAATGCATGAGAAGGAGCATTTAGTGCATATTTCCTTTCTGATAGATCCTCTACTTAGCACTTTATGTGAAGGACTTTATTTAGTCTTCATAATAACCCTACAAGGGAATATGTATCTTCAGAGGAAATAACTGAACGTCGTAGAATGAAGTGCCTTTCTGAAGGTCAGATAGTATTGGTGATGCTTACTGTGCTTTTAAAAATAATTCTACATTGTCACCTTCTTCACTCCTTGTTTTCTAAATTATATAGTTAAGCACCCTTCAAGATGAAATTATTTCAAAATGCCTCTCATGATTTTAGTCTATATTCAAGCATTTTAGCATAATCAGGTAAGTCAGTAGGCAGGCAACTGTAGCTTACCTTGTTAGAAACCAGAAAGCCATTCAGTTATGGTTCTTTTGGGAATATTTTCTATTTCTCTTCCTCCTGATGTTTTGGTTGCTTTCTATTGCTGTGAGAAAACACTTTGACCAAAACCAACTTGGGGAGTAAGGGTTTATTTGGCTCACAGCTTACAGTTTATCTTTGAGGGAAACCAGGGCAAGAGCTCAGGGAAGAAATGTGGAGACAGAAACTGAAGCATAGACCACAGGTGAATGCTGCTTACTGGCTTGTTCTCTTGACCTGTGCTAAGCCTGTTTTCTTATACAATCTACTTCAAACTACCCATGAGTGACACCACCTACGTTGTTCTTGGCTCTTCCACATCATTCAAAAGACAATAAAATGCCCCACAAGCATGCCCACAGCCAATTGGATGACCCCAAATGAAGTTCCTTTTTCCCAGGTATGTCAAGTTGACAACTGAAGCTATGCAGCAATCTTGATGGCATTTTAGAGAATGCCAGTTCCAATGTGGTTCTTAGGACCTATCTTGCAACATTAATTTTTGTCTGGTTGTGCGAAATGTACCTATTACATTAATGAGTCCATTCACTATGACACCTAAATTGTCTTTGAATCACATTTTACTCACATCTTTCAACATGAACTTATTATGAAATTAGATTGTCCAGTGTTTTCCATTGTCAGCCCCTAATCCAATGTGCTAGACAGTGTAATTCAGATGAAAATTGAGAGCACAAAACAACTTGTTCTACCTCTTTCTGGAGCAGTCCAAAAACCTCCCTGAAGATTGCAACTTAGTTCCCTTGTCCTGAGAATGGTTGTGGACTTTGAAGCAGTGTAGTGATTTGCAGGTATAAAAAGTACTTTTGGAGGCATGAGGAGCTTTACTGTTGGACAGAATCTTAAAAGTAGATTCCTTCAGTGTCAGCAGCTACATTTCAGAAAAGTACAAGGAAGTTCATCAGTTGTCCCTGTTTTAGTTTTATTTTTAAAACACATTGTTTTCTTTCTGTCTCTTTCTTCCTTTCTTTCTTCCTTTCTTTATTCTTTCTTTCTTTCATTCATTCTTTCTTTCTTTCTTTCTTTCTTTCTTTCTTTCTTTCTTTCTTCTTTCTTTCTTCTTTGTATGAGTGTTTTGCCTATATGTAAGTGTGCCATGTGCATGCAATTCTCAAAGAGGCCAGAAGAGTTTGTTGGATCCCCTGGAACTGGAGTTACTGATGGTTGTTAGATGCTATGGTGGGTGCTAGGAATCAAACCTGGGTTCTCTGCAAGTACAGCCAGTGCTCTTAAGCACCTAGCCATCACTACAGCCTTAGTCCCTGTTTTTCAAGTGAATAGAAATGCCTAACCATAATTATAGTACAGCTTGAATCAGGCAGGAAAGGAGGGCAACATGGACAGGGCTGTGTAGCACCTTCCTCTGTTGTGCTACCCATCCTAACTTCCTCTGCTCAAATATGTGTGTTCCCTTGGGGCAGAGGTCAGCATAAGACTTTCTGCATGCCCCAAGGTGTGTGAATGATGTGTGTATGTGTGTGCATGTGCATGTGTATGTGTGTATGTTTGTATATGTTTTGCAGAGGTAGAGACTGAATATACTTTTATTACCTAATTATATTAAGTGCACAGGGAAAATGCATTCCGAGCTCTGTCTCACTGTGTTTTTAATTCTCCTCCCCAGTGTGCTACAGGGATTCCATTTTCAGGACCAGTCATCCTCCTTCTTCTTCACACACAGAAAGTAAAAGGGGTAATTATCCCCCAGGAGTACCTTAATTGTTCCAATTAACCTGGCCACTTTTTGCAATCAAAGCCAAGCAGAGAAGAGAATTTAAAGTGATCCAACACCATTTATGAGCTGTAGATAAGTAATAGGCAAGGAAAAGCATTTTCTATAAAGATGGTCTGTGCAATAGCATAGGGTTGTATTAAGGGACATTTGTACCATCACTACTAAGAAGAAAATGGTATTTTAGGTGTTTTTGCTTCTGCCATCACTAAAACTCTGATAAAAAGGACATGATCACAAATATTTGTCATCATTGAAGCTACGGAAGATTTCTGTGAGAGAGACTACTTTCATAGGTAGCCAGGCCCAAGTTTGAGCCTCTCTCCAAACAGTACTGTGTACTGTAACTTTGGACAAGCTTCTAAACCTTTCTGAACCTGGTCGTTAATTCTGCCATCACCAGGGAGTAGATATTGTCTGCATTTTTTAGATGATGAAATTGAGACTTGATAAGCTGAAGTGACCACCCCAAGTTAATATTTAAGCTTGGTGGTGAGTCATGGAATAAATTTTTCTTTTCCTTTTGTCTTTTATTTTTTGTTCATTTTTGTTTATTTTACAGTTTCATTTATATTTTAGTCATTAAAAATTTGGTTTTGGATAATTTCATGCTTGGGTACACTATTTACATCATTTTTCCTCCCTTCAAATTTTCCTATGCCTCCTCACTATCTATTTCTTGACCTCCTCTTTATTGTATTTACACACACACACACACACACACACACATATATATATATATATATATATATATATATATATTTATATACACACACATTTGGAGAGAGAAAGAGAGATGTGTGTGTGTGTGTGTGTGTGTGTGTCTGTGTCTGTGTCTGTGTATACTCAAGTGCTCAGCCATAAACACATGTACATAAGAACACCGCTAAATGGGCTCAGTAGGGGTGCCCCTAGCTTGATTGCTTCTAGCTCTTCAGCTCTTCATTTAGGTTTGGGACCTTATGAAATTTTCCCTATATGTGTTGGCATGTCAAGAGTTATCCTTTTGCAGGTCTTGTTTAAGCTACATCATATTGTGAAGGCAGAACTTATCATAGGTAGAGCTTCCCTCTCCTGTCTGGAAAACAGTACCTAACAACAGGCTTCCTAGTCTTCTGGCCTTACAATCACTCCCCCATTTCTGTGATGTTCCCTATGTATAGGGGTTTCAATGTAGATGTACCCCAATTGAGGCAGGTCATACTGTGGTCACTTATTTGTATTTTGACCAGTTGTGGATCTCTGGATAATCTCCATCTGTTACAAAAAGAACCTTGTTTGATGAGTGGTGAGAGTTACACTTTATGTGATTATAAGGATAAATATTTAGATTACAGTTAGAAACTATATTGGTTTATATAGTTAGAAACTATACTGCTAGGAGTAGATTTTCCTCTAGGGTTTATGAAATCTCCAGCCATTTGTTGTTGACTATGGTTATGGTACCATGCATGAATTCCCTCCTCTTGAGCAGGACTTAAATCTATTTATACAGTTGTCACTTACCCACAAAATAAATGTGTCACTAGTACATCACTAGAGATAGTTTGCTGAGCTAGTCATGGTTGGGATTCATAGGCTTTATAGCTGCTTAGAACTGTGGATTGCTTTTCTTTCCTTCCTTGACAGCTTGCATAATATAACTTCCTGTACTATGAGAGCTAGTCTTCAGGGAGGAGACACACAGGTCATCTCCAGCTCGATTCCTCCAAGTCCTGTGCTCAAAATGTGGTATGTCTTCAGGAATAATATCCTTCAAATTGTAGGAAGCAAACAAGGGCACTGCCAATAGCTTAGATTGTATTTGGGAGTCTTACCTCTCAACATTTACTGAGATCTACTGTGTGCCAGACAATTCATTAAATATTGGAGACATAATGGACAGTGTGTTACCATAATACTTAAAACTAAGATCTATAAAGTGTACTGCTCATGTCCTTGTCACTATAGTATAAAATTCTGACATTCTTATAATGTTATTAGCCCATATGAGTGAATGGATGCACTTGGGCAACTGAACTTCCACTCCACTTCATTTATTTTATTTTAACTTTTCTCTGGTAGATTCCATTTATCATTTCTGTATAACAGTGTCTTGGCTTCACATGGCTCTGTTGATCAGTCATAGGGCAGATTGTGTGTATGTGTGTGTGTGTGTGTGCTCTGTGTCTGAGAGCTCTGACGGAAAGAAGTGGTTGGAATCTCTTACAGCTTTAATGTTTATCTTAAGCAGAGGTAATAGATGAATTGTGGAGCTTCACAGGAAATGTAACGTATATAGACTCTATATAGCTAAAATTTTTATATGAACTATATTTTAAGCAATTGGCCGTTTGAATGGTAAACAGCATGGAAATCATTTTTGACCAGTCCGTAGGAG
The DNA here is from genome assembly GCA_035773235.1 of Eospalax fontanierii. Classification (NCBI taxonomy): domain Eukaryota; kingdom Metazoa; phylum Chordata; class Mammalia; order Rodentia; family Spalacidae; genus Eospalax; species Eospalax fontanierii. The sequence goes on along the minus strand of CM069525.1, from coordinate 128,810,236 downwards.
CCGTGTTATGCTCATTTATGTAATAGATATGTATCAGAGATTTGCCATGGCCCTTCATACATATACTCAAGGTTATAGATGCTTAGATAATCAGCTTTGGAGTCAGACTGGTTGCATCATTTCCCAGTTATATAATGATCCTAAGCAACATTACGTGTCTCAGTTTCCTTATTCATGAAACAGAAAAACATCAACTTATCCAAAAAAAGCTGGGAGGATTGGATTTAGTTAGTACATATAAAAAGCACTCTCAGAGTGCCTTGCATCTCAAAAATATTCAGTTGATATCTCTCATTATTATTCCAGAACCTTAAATGCCAGCAAGTTTTACACATCTCAGGGAGAGCAGCTGGTTTAATTAATAAAATGTGTATACTATTTCATTGCTGTTAAAGAGCTTAAAGTTTTCTATAGAAATTCAAGTATCTATCTAGCAGTGGAGTATGGTGAGGAAATTAGCACACCAACTACTATGTTCTCCTTGGGAACGATGGCACAGATTCCCGGGGATGGGTGACTCTTTGATAGGATGCGTCATGATCTTGTCATCTATGTCTACATTTGGGAACAGAACTGACTCAATCATTTTGAGAATTAGATGAACACTAAGCACCTAGTTTATTACTAACTATTACTACACAATTAAGGATTCCTGATGTGATGGATGTGATGTGGTTTTACTAAGTTCACGGGCATAGGAAATAGTAGAATTGAGTTACAACCAGTTGAACATATTGTAGAGTTTATGCATTATATAAGTTATATAACTTAACTGTTATGATTCACAATATCTCTACTGTAGATATTGAGGTAATTTAAAATCCTCTTATCTTAGTGTCTTTATTTGTACACATGTCTCTCACTTATTTGATCCTATGTGAGAGAAGTAATATCCCAGCATAATGCTGTTATGAGAATTGATCATGATACACAAAGTGCTGCTTGGAATATTGCCTGGTATTTAGAAGGCACTCAATGATAGTAATCAATTATTCATTCTATTAATATGATTATATTTGCTTAAAGAACTTTTAGTAAAAATCTATTAGAAATTAGCTCACAACTCATAAGAGGAAAATGAAATGTATTGGCAGTGGGTTGTGGGGATTGAACTCCAGCTCAGATTTTACTTGACTGTCCATCTTCTTAAATGCCAATGATGTTGTTTTTTCACTCAGTATTAAAACTTTGAAGCCACCTTTAACTATGCCCTTTCTCTCACCCTTCCTTTCTAATCTATTAAGAAATTCTTTTGCCTTTGCCTTCAAAATAATTCCAGAATTTGGCAAGTTTTCATTACTTCTATAGCCACCACCTTGACCCAGATAACGTCACCTCTCAAGTGGATTGTAACAGCAGCCTTCCAACTGCTCTCCTTGTTCAGTGTTTTCTCAACACAGCAGCTAAAAATGACCCTGTTAAAGCCAAAGTCAGGCCATGCTACTCTTTTGTTCATTTCTCACTTTTTTCTGATTTCAGCAGCTCTCTGTAACGTCTCCCATTTCTATATTAATAATATACCATTGTGTGACAAATTTCAGCAAATGCAGCAACTTGAAACAATACTCACATTATTATACAGCTTCCGTGATCCAGGAATATGGACACTGCCTCTGTTTTCCTATGTACCAGTTTTTTTTTTGTGCTTGATGTCTTTAATTCTTCCATTTCTAGATCTGTAGTTTTTCCTGTTACAGAATACCTATCATCAAAATCATAAGCCATACTTCTTTAAATTATTAATATATCGACCTATGTATTTTTATGAGGAGTTGGTAGATCTTATTTGTTAATTAATATTGAACTTAATGAATGTAGGGCAGCTTATCTCTTTGCCTGTTGAGTGACACTGGCTGCTCCACAGTTTGGTGACTGAAAATGGACCTGCTATATACCTGTTTGTATAATTTTATGCCTTGGCATAAGCTTTCAAATCAATTGGGTAACTACTTAAGACTTATTGCTAACTTGTATGGTAACACTGTGCTTACATTTATGAAAAATTGCCCATCTAACTTTTAATTTCTGTGACATCTTGCATTCCCACCAAAATGAATATCAAGACTTCTTTGGCTCTGGGTCCTTATTATGAGCATTTTTTCATTAAATATTTTTTTGTATTTTACGTATGTGTAGTAAGGGTGGATTGAAAACTAAGTGTTGCTTTATTGTGCAATACTGTCATAGCAATTTACATCAAATGTGTTTATATGGTTATGTGCTACGAATACATCTTATTTCATTATGCTTGTCAAGTTAAGGGTTTCTATATTGAGCATGTGTTTGATCATTGTCAAATGATGTTTACATTATAACTGAATAATGATATTGATTTTTCCTTTAGTCATTCGAATTATAGATAATATAAACTGATTTTTGCATGATGTATCAGTTTAGTAAATCTATAATAAAATGCCAGTTTCTCAAGATTTATTGTTTTTCTCTATCAAAGTGTTCAATTACACAGTATTTTTGAGAATGTTTATATCTATGTACATGATAAATATGGGTCTATGTTTCTTCTTTATTGCTATTTTTGTGGATTTGGTTTTGGGAAAGGTTTTCCTCAAAAGTAAGTGAGTACTTTTTTCACTATGATCTTATTTTCCGTAAAAGATTGTGACCAATTAATTTCTGAGTGTACATGTTCATGTATGCTTACATGATCATGTGTTTGTGAATTACATATGTGTGCACATTTCATGTCTACGTTTGTAGACCAGAGATTGATGTCTAATATGATAAACCCCTAGAAACCTTTTATCTTTGCTTCCCCAATGTGTAACTGAAGGCACTTGAAGTCACATTGCTTTTATGTGGGTTCTTGGGGATAAAACTCAGGTAGGTCCTTATGCTTGCACAGCTAATACTTTATACCAAAACGGAGTCACCTCCTCAGCCCCTGAATAATTTTTTATTTTATTTATAGCCTGAATATTTGGTAGACTTTACTAGTGAAAACATCTGGGCTGGGTGCTGGTTATCGATGTGATTATTTGGTCATGAAGGTGGTGTAAGACCATCCATTGATGTTGTCCCTTGGCTACTTGTATAGTGCTCTCCAGACCTATGAGTGCTAGCCTTTAAAGGAAGTGGCTTCTAGGGCAGGTACAGCTCCATTGTTCCAAATCAGGTCTCTGAAGGTTTTTGATGTTTTATGTGTTTGGCATTCCTTCACAAGAGATGTATGTTCACCCAAATCTTTTAAATTCTGAATGCTCTAATTAAGTTAGATTATATCTGTAACCAATTAAATCCATTCCATAAAATCTATAATAGCCCTGTAAACATGGTACTGGACAATAATATAAATCATAATCCACTCCTGACCCCTCGTCGTCTCTCTTATGCCACCATCTGTCTTTCCATTATTTCTCAAATTCACATATTCTTGTACTTACCCATTACCACCATGGTGTATGAATCATCATAGTTTCTCATCTGAACTAAGGAAAGGGACTGAACCTTCTATTGGTGTTCCTCTGGTCCACACATACACCATCACCTATAATCTGTTCTTAACATTTTCCTGAATAATCTTCCTAAAAGCAAAGTTTTAGGCTCCTTAGCCATGTATCCACCATTATGTGTGATCTGACTCCCCCTTGCTTCAGTTTTATTTTTTGTCCCTAATGCACTGCCTTAATGATACTGAACATTCCACTTGTAGAACAAAATCAATTGCATTTACATATCTTCAGGAGGAATAAAAGGGGTCATTCCCTTGGAAGTTGGGATTGTTGGTGCATGCCTTTAATCCCAGCACTCTAGAGGCAGAGGCAGGTGTATCACTGTGAGATGAAATGTTATCCTGATCTATATATGAAGTTCCAGGTCAGCTGGGACTATAGAAAGACCCTGTCTGGAAAAGAAAAGACAAAAATTAAAAATTAAATCATTCTCTTGGAGAATAGGTCTAATTAGAGAGAACATTCACAAAGAACTGTCCTATTTGTTACTTGACTATCATAATTGGATGAAGTTATTCAACAATAGGGTGAGAATTTGCAGGTCTAGTCAACCTACCCAGAGTCCCTTGCTTTAGGAATACTATCTCATCCTTACCAAACAGTAATAAGTTGCCAATATTTCTTAAGCAAATGTTGGGATCTGCTACCCATTTCCCCAATGCCATGCTGGGTGTTTGTTTTCGTGAGTTTGCATGAATCTTGAACATGCCAAAATCATTGCTATAGGTTTGTATGAGCTAGGTCCTTGAAGCTTGTAGATTCTATTTCCATATGGTCACATGCCTCCTTACTGACTCTTATAATCGTTCCACTCTGACTTCCAAAATGGCCCCTGAGCCCTAGGTGAGTAAAACTTAATATATAAGTCTTGTCCAGGGACCCACACTCTGCAGACTCCTAATCTCCATGTTTGTTTTAATGACATGAGAACTTCATTAATGAGAGGAGATTTATTAGTGACTTCTTTACACCTTTTTGTATATTTCATGAGCCTTGGGTGTAGAGATTGCATTGTAGATGTGCAGCTTAGGCATGGGCAATTCAGAGACGATGTCTGTGTGTGATCAGCTGTGGCACCCTGCAGTTGTCTCTATAGTCTAATGCCAAATTCCACATAAAATGTCTCTACATGAGCCCATATGCATAGCTGAAGGCTACATAATAAGAAACAGTGTCAGATAGGAGAAACCTTCCTTTGACTTTTTGACTAGGGTGGTCCAAGAGACTCCCAAAATTATATGGCCTATTGCCACAGCTCTTGATTGCCTCGAAGAAGTTGAAGGTAAGACCGTATTGCTGAAGTCATGACAATTAATGAGTCCTCACCTTATCACTCTGTCTGCAATTAGCGTCTTAGAACTAGTTGCTACTAGTGCTGAAAACTTTCTGATTATTTACCAGCTTGAATCTGCCCTAGTTACTAATAAATCAATTACACACAAACTGAGTTTGAAAGTTTTCAGCTGGACAACTTTAAAGAAATATGAAACATTTATTGCCCTGAACTATATGCTTGATTGAGTTATTTTTGGATTTCACTGTAAGAGTATTCCAAATACTGAAACTAGACAAATTGTCTTAACAGGGGTGGGTTTTGATTGTGAAATTAGACATAAATTTATCTGGCAAGAACAGTGTCTGAAATGTTCTTTCCTGAAACATTTCTTCTCATATAAACTTATGAGCATTGTCAGAGATGAAATTCTGAATGTCAAATAATTTAGTCCTTTTTACAAATGGACAAAAGTATAACATCTAGAGAAGTTGTTAAGGAAATTGGCCATAGTCACATGTCATCTTTGGAAGTGAGCTAAGAATGGATCTTACTAGATTTCAGATCATCATGTGTTGTCTTTTGACTCTCTATCACCTCTGAATCTAATTGGTCTCCAAATATGTATGAATGATGTTACTAACTAAAATACCAATGAATCTGAAAATGTGCTATACTTATAAGATATATATATATATATATATATATAAAATCAAAGATAATTTCCTCACATATCAAACACTAATATAAATCTTTTCATAGAGAGATCATTATCTTTGTAGAGGGACATTGACAAAGTGTTACCATAATCAAAAATTTGGAACTTGTATTACCCAAAAGGAGTTCTAATTCTAAGTATCTTCAAATATGACGTTATATGAAAATAGTGCCTTTATGTTGTATTTAAAGTGCCATCATACATAGAGTAGGTTGTATTCCAATAAGACTGACATCTGTTTTAAGAGACAAGGTAGAGATATGCAGAGAGAATAACATGAAATATCAATGGGAGAAATTGAAGTTGCGCCCTTGGTGGTCAAGGAAACGGAAGTATGGGTGGCAGAACCAAAAACCTAGGGAAAAGTAGGGAAGTATCTCTATCCTAGACATGACAGGAAGAGTATAGTCCTGTTACTCTTGGATGCTGAGCTTGTGTTTTCCACCCTGTTAAAACTATGAATTTTGACGGTCTTAGGATCTCAGGTTTGAGGTACTTTCTAAAAGCAGTCTTCAAAAACCAGAATTCTGTGCTTATACAAATTAACGATTGGTATAGAGGACTCCCAACAAGCCAGGAAATACACTGTCATCATGTGTTGTTAATTTCCCCAAATAATCTTTATTAATCAAGATGCTCATCATTTTGTCATCGGAGTCTTCCTTTACTTACATTATGTATTGAATGCGTTGTAACTACCATCATCTACCTACCTTCTTACCTTCTTTCTACCTTCCTTTAATATATAACCTGATCCACTCTATCTACCTTTCTTTCTTCAGGGAGAGTAGATTTCCACATAGTATTTGCAGGTTAGTTTTGTTTTAAGGATGTATATTAATGGAGTAGGGCATTAATGATTTCTTGTAATTTATATTTAAACTCAGTTTTTATTTATTTTAAACATTGGAGATAATTCCCTCATGTGTCCTTGCCTGTTAAACTGTACCCCAAATATGTTTTCATATGAATCCTGCACAGATATTTGAGTTTTTTTTGCTGTAGTGTTCAAAGATCAAGGTAGAAATGAAAATTAAGGATAGATAACAGAGAACTATGAAGTATGGTATTTCAGTGACAGAAAATAAAACGATTGCTCTCGGAAATTCAGATCCAGTTATACACAAAACTGATTCTCGCACTAGTGTAGGCCTTCTTAATTGTTAGTCAAAGTGGCTTCAAATCTTGTACTTCCAACCATGTTGTAGTGTCACTCAAGTTTAAAGTGTGGATCTTATAAGTCAGTGAGCTTAGTAAAGATCCTGGAGGTGATGAACCTTGGACAAACACACAGAATTAATTAATTGTAGAATTGGGCCTATATCTCAAGGTTTTCGTCTGCAGTCTAGTATCCGTCTGTCCAAATACTTTTCTGATGACAGTTCCCTTCAGAAAATGTATTGTTTCTTTCTCAAGCAAATGCACTATCATTTGAGATATGATCTCTTTAAATGCAGAATGGACAGAAACTCCCCACAGAGTCACATATTTCCATCTCTTTTTATTTCAACTATAACTGCAAAATTCTACATTCCCAAAACTATACTAAAAGTTCAGAAGGTGAGGTAGCTAATTAGCAATATAATTGCAAAATAATTACAATGTCTTAGTTTTACTAATTGTACTATAACTGTATAACAAGTTAGCAATAAAGGAAGCTAAGTGAGAGAGGTAAAGGAACTTCTATTGTTACAATTATCTGTACCTATAGTTATTAAAAATTAAAGTTTGAATTTGAATAAGTATGCTTTTGAAATGTATCAATGGTTTTCCTACTTATTTCTTGAGAAAAAATTGTGTGTATTCCCCAGAACAAATTTTACATAGTAAACACTGACCTTACAATGCTGTAACACAATAAATTTGATAAACCCCTCTTGTCATCTGTGACAACTGTATTTTGTTATTAGACATTAACACCCAAAACTAGACCATGTATTCTGTGGCTGTAATTTACACAGTGTAGAGAAAAGATCAAGTATGAAAGCAAAAATAGTTTTCCCAAGGAAGGTGCAATGGAATGACTGGATTATAGTAAATTGAAAAATCTATCATGTCTCACTTCTCCTGCAAAAAAGAACAGTTAGTGTCAAATGCATTCCTTAACTGGAGGCTCCTTTGTCAAGCCCATTCACTTACAAGTAATTATGTAGTGCTGTCTGCTTGTCACGTTCCATTCTTGTTTGAAGGATGGATAGTTTGATAAATGCTATAGTGGAAAGAATCAGTGCACAGAGGATAATTTCTACTTTTGCATATGGTGTGCTGTTGTCAGGGAAAAATTTCTGAAGGAGATGCTACCCAGGGCTCAGTATTTAAGAAGAACAGGCAACTCTAGATCCTCCTGCCTCTGTAGCATATCCTACCTAGGGCCCAGAGTGGAGCCAGAGAAATTGGTGGTAGGGCAGACCTAGACTGAAAACTATTGGAGACTGATTGCTGCTCTGACAGGGAGAGTATGCCTTACTTATGATCTCTAGATTGACTGACTGGATACCAGTAGATGAATTTGCACTAAGGGATAACTGGGTACAAATGCTTGACTGGTTAGGACTTAGCATGTATGGTGGAATACATGAGGTTCGATGGGAGTTTGAGGAGATTATGGATGGGGGAGGGGAGTCTAAATTTGATTATGAATTGTTGATGAAATATATGAAAGTTCAATAATTAAAAAAATAAGAACAGGAAAGCACATACGTTATTGGTTATAGAAAGGAACTATAGAGTGCATTTTGAGAACAGTTTCACGTATATGGGCATATAATTACAACTGAGGAAAAAAATTTGGTCATGTGCTTGTGGAAATAGTAATGGGTAACAACGTTTATTTTGAATCTTGGGGAGAGAAGATTATGGGCTATCTTTTGTTTCAGAAGGATCATTTGGACTGTGAAATGGAATAGAAATGAGGAATAGTGAAGTTATTCTATTGACCAAGTAAGATGATTGTGACTTACAGCAGGGTGGTGCAGGATGATGAGCATAAGGGCAGCCAGAAGTGTATTTTTATTTATTTGGGGGGATTTTCATAGATAATAATTTATTGCATTTAGATCTCCTGCCTTAGCCCCATCTTCCTTCATTGTCTTCTGCCAAATTTAGTGTGCTGTGTATATAGACTATAAAACCTAATTTGTATCTCCAAATATCCTTCAGTTTGGGTCCATCTACTGGAACCTGGTTAATCTACCCAGAGTACCATGCTTGAAAGAGACTGTCTCTGGCCCACCCAGGAGCCAGCTATTGCCATAATTTCCTTACCCGTGTTTGGAGTTTCTTACTCAGTTCCTCATGCCTATGTTGGAATTTTGGCGCATTTGAGGTGGAATAGGACTTGTGTATGCCGTTAGTGTTTCGGTGTGTTCATATGAGTAACTGACCAACTGTTTGGAAAATTGTGCTGTGAATTTTCTTGTGATCATTCACCACGTCTGGCTCTTGCCTTCTTTCTCTTTCACAGTGATTCCTGAGCCTTAGGGGGTAGAAGTTTAATATGGATATCCTGTATCTGCAGCTTACTCTGTAGTCTCTTGTCCTCAGCATGTAGGTGAATTGTGGGTTTCTGTGTTAATCACCATCTTTTGCACGAGAAAACTTCTCTACTGAGAGATGAGAGATGCATTAATCAATGGGTATAAAAATGGCATTAAGGTCAATTTAATATTGTAACTATTTACAAGAAAAACTAGTACATTATCTGCTTTGCCCAGTGATCTGTTTAGCCTTAGGTCCTATACCTGATATCAGTGTCATGTATGGTCTCTGTCCTAGGAAGTGGACCTTAAATTCACTTGAAAGTGTGTTTTTAAAGAGATATTTGGTGGGGAAATATGACAGGATGCTGTGCTTTTGTGGGTGTAAATATTTGCTGATAGAGGAAGATAATACTCAGAATTTTTTTTTTCTGTTTGGTAAACACTACTTGAACTTCTGTTTGAGCAAGAAGGACAATGCTTTATCTGTGGTCTTTTAAATTGAAAAGACAGTGTGCTTGCAGAGTTTGTTTATGGACGTATCAAAAGACAAGGGTCAAAAAATGTTTTATATAATTTTGTACTGTTACAACCCTTGAATCTTTTAAAAATTATGATAAAGATACTTTACTTTCATTATGAATATATTATTTTATATGGAAATAGAAGTATGGGGTGAGGCCCAAACAGACTGCACTGCCTCCTAAGCACCAATTAAGCTTTCGCTATCACTGCTGAAAGTAGTGATAGTGTCACTGTTACTGTCCATTTTCTCTTCAAGAATATTTTCCTCCATACTAATTTTAAATCTTATTGCTGTCTTGAAACTTCTTATTACAACTCCAAAATTTTTCCTCTTTCTATCGCTGTTCTGTATTTTACTCATCCATCTAGCATTCTGACAACTGATTCAGAGATTTCATTTGTTCTGTAAATCTCTCCATTTTTCTAGGATAATCTCAATTCCTGTGTGAATGCTGCATCTACAGCTCCTTGTTCTCTGATTTGTCTCCAGTTCTAGTCATTTAACATTATTAATATTGCCCCACCCACACAATATATAACTCCAGTACTCCTTTCTATTGCAATGTCCTCTCATTCCTGCTTTCTAATTCATATGCCATAACAATTACTACTACTACAACTATTATTATTATTATTACTATTATTACTATTATTATTATTTTGGTCCTTTTGAGACAGGATCTCCCTGTAGCCCCAGCTGGCCTGGAGTTCACTATGTAGATCAGACTGGCCTTGAAATCACAAAGATCTGCCTGTCTGTGCCTCCCAAGCGGTGGAATTAAACACTTGAACCCCCACACTGGACTACAATTTTTATTTTGTCTCCTTAATACAGCCAAACAACTTACTCTCTGTTTTCCAACAATCAATCAGCAACCTTTATTTTACTCTTTTAAAATGGGATACTACCTAGTTAACAATTTCAAATCCTTTGTCGATAACTCCACACAACTTACAGTAATTGTTGCTTGTGGGTTTTAGGCCACATAGCAAGAGCCTATCTTAAAACACAGACACAAATAAGATCAAACAAAATTTGGAAGTCTCCTTTGTATCAAGATGTAAGAAGGGAAAATATGGTGCAAATATAGTTGGTTTGTTACATTTGATAGACAACAACTAGGAAATCATTATTATGTTAACATCTATTTCCTTTATGAAGTAATACAAGCTAGATTTACATGAAAATATGGGGGATGTGGTCAGAGTTTGGTAGGAGAAGGGTCATGCTTGAAATTGCACTTGGAAAGAGAAGAAGAGTCAACTGAGAAAAGGAAGAGGAGTATCATAATATGAATGCTGGGCAGTGTTGAAGGTTGAGTTAATATTTTGACCATGACTTTATAGTAATATTAATTTTTACTATTTTGGTATTTTCTTCTATAGTTTAACAATCTTCAGTGAAGAAAGAGAAAAGGTGCACAACTCAGATTTGGCTTCCTTTGGGTTTTGCCAAACAAGTGAAATGATGAGTAAGGGAGTTTAGGATAAAGACAGTAATGTTATTGGCATCAATAGGATGTGAAACTCAAGATGCGTAATGAGCAGTGAGAGAAACTGAGAGTTGAGCAATAGGTAGAAAGAAATCAAAGGACGGAGGGCTAGCTTGACACTCACAAAAAGGGATATTTTAAGTTAATTGTAAGAATTATAGGTAGTGTTCATGACTAAGAAATTTGGATCAATACGTTTGGGGGCAGTATAGATTTAAGTAATAACAGAAATCTATGATTTAAATCCAGGAATAGGCAAATCAGCTGAAATGGAGAACAAAGCTGAGTTCTTTCTAGATATAACTTAACATGTATTCTTATCTGAATATTTTCAGTGTAGCTTTTCTTTATTCCTCTAACTTGCAAAATTAAATCCTCTAGAGTCCATTGGGAAAGTAAATACATCTTATTCCTGTTGGAAAGTTAAAAAGACATCAGTAATGACATTGTACTCCCCACCAAAGCTTCCCATTTTAACAAATTCTAATATCTATGATACTGGTTCTAAGCTACATTAATATAGTCCTTCCTTTCCCCTGAAGAAACTATATATATATATATATATATATATATATATATATATATATATGTGTGTGTGTGTGTGTGTGTGTGTGTATTATATATATTCTTTAACTGTGTTTGAAACTTTATTTATTTTTATTGAGTTTTATCCATTTTATACAACAGTTCTTAATCAAATTTAGACCCCCACCCCATCCATAACCCCAAACCACCACTGGACCTCATGTATTCTGTCATGCATGTTAAGTCCTATCCAGGGAAGCATTTGTGCCCAGATGTCCTTTACTGCAAATTAATCCACTGGAGTCTGGTCAGGCTATCTAGAGATTGTAAGGCATACTCTCCATCTCCCAGTAATATGCAGTAGCCAATAGTTCTCAGTCTAGGCCTGGCCCATCACCAATTTCTATCTCTCCACACTGGGCCCTGGTCTAATTTGAACTGACATGGGTCCTGTGCTCAATGTCAACACTGCCACAAGTCCACATGTGCAAGCTTCCAGTGGCCTGAAAGCCTCTGCTTCCCAAGTTCATGAACAAGCCCTGGCTCTTAGAATCTTTCTAACTCCTCTACCCCAGTGATCCTTGAGCCACTGGTAAATGAGGTACAATATCAGAGTCCTTATATAATAAGTCCCTTATTCTATAAAACTTGGCCAGCCGTGGCCTTCTGTGTGCATAGCACTACGTTATTTGGGAAGGTTTCACTGGTGGGAGTTGAGGGATGTTTTACTTTTCTCTCTACTCATCTACTGTATTCTATGAGCTCTAGATATAGAGGTTCAACTGTGGATATGTCATGTAGGACCTGACATCTCTCAAATGTATATTCTCTGATCAGTTATGGAGTTCTGATGTAGCCTACATTTGTTGCAAAACAGAAACTTCTTTGATGAGTGGTGTACTGTATGTTTGTCTGTAAATATAAGGATCCATATTTAGCATATAGTAAGAAATTTCATTTCTCTAGAAACAAGACCTTCTTGAGAAACCTGAATTTACAAATTATTAAAATGAAATTTTAAAAACTTTTCAGTGGACACAATATTAAATATTTTTAAATTAGTAGATATATGGATTACAGTGATCACATTGAATTTCATCACTAAAGAACTATAATAGTACAATTTTGTCAGTCTATGTAGTTGATCAATTAAACATTTCATATTGACATTTTAACATACTTATGAATTGCTTATTACTTTTCAAACTTGTTATAATCCTCTCTCCTGAGTCATATAATTATAACTTCATTCGTTTATTAGTTATATCTTCTAATATATCCTCAAATCCACATTGCCCATTGGAATACATCCTGTCTGAGGTCTCTTTAAGTAGTGGAGGTTGAGATACATACTTTGAAACTAACAAGACATCAAATTAGAAGCTATATTTATTATGATACCTCACATTTCCCTGGTTCTTTCTATAACTTTTAAAACGAGGACAATATCATTTGCAATAACATCTTTGTTCTTTTGCTCAACTGAGATTGTGTAATATTTTTAGGATATTATTGGAAGTATAGCCAAGATTATCATTTTCATCCTCACATGAAAATATGGTTGGTCAATTATTAATAATCTGAACATATTTTCTCATATTACTTTCTTTAGTTTCCCATTTGTGACATAGTTATGGGTATGCATTATATCCTTTATCATAATTATGTAAATGGATAGAACTGTAATGTGCATGGCTTTCTTTTCAAAATAGTAAATTTGATATTACAAAAACTTTGTTAGAAAAGGTAGCCCCTTAGGGAGATAAAAGAAACAGGTGGGCTGGGTCAACAGTAGCTTTTAATATATGACGAAATCATAAGAAAATATGTTGCTTATAGAGCTAGTCAAATAAAAAAGGTATAAAATAATTTGAACAGAGGTATTCTAAGTAGGTGGATGTAGCTGCCAGGAGTGGGTTAATTGTTAGTTCACTAAAATGTATTCAAGAAGGAGGCCTTTAAAGTTCCTAAAATAATACAGACAATTTTCACTACTGTTGATTGCCTTCTAGAACTAGATGATATCACTGATGATATCACGTGCCGTGGTTACAAGGACTCATATTGCTGGAAGATGCAAATTCCTGGGTGAGACCTGCTATCAACATTCATCCTTGGCTGTACACTCTGCGAGCAATTCTACTAAGTGTGCAGGCAAGATGTGCCCTTAAATGCCTGAGTGGTCTCTTCTAGATATAACCAATATGTTCCAGTTGGATTTGAGGTCCATTTTAAAAATTTAATTCATATCCAATAGGGTATGGCAAGCTCACAGCAAGGGAGACCATAGGCTCTAGTGAGGAAGCTTCTGTTATTGTTTTGCTAAATTGATATGATGTGCCTGTCAGATTGTTTTCAATGTAATTATATTTTTGCCCATATATTAGTGTTGCTGTCAACTTTGGTCAGAGAACAGTCTTTTTGCTGTGGTCAGCAGTGAGTACAGAGACTCATAACTGGTCAAAGTGCTGAGAATAAGTGGCTGTTGAATACTCAGCCACAAATGGTATATATTACTCACTCTGAAATGCACTGAAAATTGCAGAAGAAAGGATAAACAGAATGTAATAGCAAGAGGAAGTGCAGGGGCGGTGTGTAACACTTACTTCTGGCAATGACATGGTTGTTGCATTTTTTAACCCATACCAGCTGTGATTATTTGCATAAGACCTTCTCAAAATTGGACTTACCAACATCCTGTCACAGAGGTGAACATGAGCGCATGTGGCCTACCTCTTCCTGAGAAATTATATGCAGTTGATGGTTGATGGGAGAAAGACATTTTCTTTAGAAGAGTAGCCCCTGTTAAGGTGTACATAATTCTATAAATAAACCCTCACACATACTTCTCTAAGCATCCCTAATTATTTTTTTAAATGAAGTCACAAGGTTTCATATGGTGGAGGCCCAATTCCTGGGCTGTTCTCTCAGTTCCTTTTCTGTCGGGAATCATGTTAGACTTGAAAGATAAATTATAAACCATATTTGATTGCCCTAACCTTGTATTAATCAAGCCATAATATTCTCTGAGAGACTGCAAATGGATTTGGGTTTTAGACTTGGTATGGAATTCTTTATTAACATTTTAAAATATTTTTAATCTATTCTTTGACAATTTTATGCACATATGCAGTGTATCTTGATCATATCCAAGCCAAACTCCCCTTCCCACTCCCCAATGAGTCTAAATGCTACCTGTGTGCCTGTGGGTATGGGACCATCTACCAGAATATGACACCTACCAGCAGCCACACCCCTGAAAAGGGATTTCTCTCCCCAGCAGCCACCACTTAGCAAAAGTTCCTCAACTAAGAGTGAAGCTTCACAAGGCCCTCTCCCTTCTATTAGGAAATGTTGACTGGCTTGATCTTGTGCAAGTAGGCACAATGCCTGTGAGTTTCTGAATGCAACGATCACATCATGTCCACAGGACACCAGTCAACAGTATTCCTCACCAACCTTAGGCTTTTATATTCCTTTCACCCAATCTTCTGCAATGTTCCTTGGGGAAGGAGTGTAACAACTCAAACATGTCTTAGTCACTATTTCAGTCAACATGTTTGTATCCAAACTTGTATTTAGCTTTTCTTGGTAGGAAATTTTTTTTGGAAGAATGCATTTGTTCCCTACTCTCACACAGGTCTCTGAAGAAGTGATGGGTTTAATGGACATTAGTTCCTTCAGCTTAGGAGAACAATAAGGTTTTTGTGCTTAAGTTTGTCATGATAGGAAGAACACACTTAGTTTTGAATGATGTAGACTCTTCATGGGCACGAATTGTCATAGACTGAAAACCAGAAACCCATTATTACATTTACTGTACTCAATAGGCACGACAAATACAAATGTTTCCTAAACCTTTATCAAAACTGAATTTATTATCAATTATAACAGGGACTAAATTTGATTAAAATAAAGTTGGTAGCCCTTAATTGAATTGGTGGAAATTTTAAATTGAACTTTATCATCTCATTTTAGATATAGGAAATCACTGAGAAACCTTCAGTAAGACTATTAATTATATGATTCTTTAACTGCATATGTAATATGCCAATGTAATAAGAGCTTCTTACTGACTTGTGTCCTGTCTTCCCAACAGCTTTAGAATTATAACTTTAAAAACATTTTTTCTTAAATGTCCACGTTCACTAGACTTTCTGTGAGTGCCTCAGGGAAACATCTTAATGTGAGGTTTTCCTTTCAGAAAAAAAATCACACCTCCTGTTCTAGTTTCTACACTGCAGAGTATATGGCAATAGCTCTGCTAAAAGAGGAGTTCCAAATTGTCAAATTCCACTCTTTGTGAGGCTGGTGTTTGTTAGAAAGTCGATTGAATCGTCAGGGATCCAACAGAAGTTAGAGTAAATCACCAGGAAAGACCCTAAGTGGTAGGGAGAAGCTATTGGGGAGCAAACACTGGGGAAATAAGAAAGCAGAACTTTGAGCCATGCTTGCTAAGCAGACCTCTCTGTACATATCACTTAGGAGTGATTGGATAGTGAATTAAAATGTCTGCATTTGTATTTCCCCCCGAATGACTGTGGCACAATGAGCTAATTTGAATGCTTTTGAGGGGTGTTTTATATGGTGTGTTTCCTACTCAACTGAAATCTCTCAAGCTCAAGACAAGATATTTCAGTTGTGTCACTGCATTGTGCTTGTTGTCACAAACTGCGGTGGGGAAATAAATATTGCTCTTTAAAAGTTAGTGAACCGTGGGGATTTTATTGGAACTGTAAAGAGTTCAAACTAGTGAAGGAATAAAATGGCAGATGGACAACTTGAAGAGGGTTCAGCAATGCTTGAAAGACATAGACATTGATCTCAAAGGGCTTTCATTTCAGAGATGCACAGACCAGGCCTTAGTGACTTCAATAAATGGTCAAGAAAATATCCGTGTTATTACTTTGGGCTTTTTCTGAATACAGTTTCCACATCCATCCTCAAGACAAGTTTATAGCTAATCCACACAGCACATAAATTGTCTTTTCAGGACACCAAATGGTTAAATTTGACCAAACAAATGGTTACTTTGAAAACCATTCATTAGCATCCTGTTACCAAGCAAGCATTGCCTGAATTAAGTTGCTTGTTTCCCAACACCTGTTTGAAATGTACCATATGCAGACTAACAGAAGAACATTTTCAGTTTTGGAAAAAAAAATCCTAGACCTTTTCAAAAAGGAATAGTGATTGCCAAAACATTTCATATTCTTTGAAGATTGTATGCTTCTGGATGATAAGCTTTTATAACTATTTTACAACTATTGAAAGAATAATTCATGTCCCTAATGAAAATCTTCATTATATCTAACATCAGGAGTATTGCACATGCTTTTTCTCCTCATTGTGCAATTTCATTTTCCTTTGTCTAATCAAATCTCTATGTTGCAATTTATTTAACCATCCCTGGAGTGATTCTTAATTCCTTTCAGTTACGTTGGAGGTTTTCCTCTCTTGTGCTGGAAATAGTATCTTTGGATTATCTCATATTTCATCAGTTGGGGCTTAGTTGTCCTCTACATTTGAGTTGCCCACTTCCATATCCCCTGGACATGTGTTTAAATTAATTAAAATAAAACAAAATACTTAGTTCTTTATTCACACTAGCTCTATTTTAAGTGCACAATTGTTACATGTGGCTAACAGCTATCATTTTTGACAGCATTAATATAGAATACTTTTTTCATCACCACCAAGAATTCTTTTAGAAAACCCCATTTTTTTTTCTCATAATGGCTCCCTCATAGATCTCTAATCCGGACATCTCTCTTTGGTCTCAGACCTATAATGGCCATTTGACTATTTCCTTTAAGATGCTTCACAGTCCTCACAGACAAATTAATTCTACCACTTTTCCTAGAAGTTAACCTACTGCCTAGAATGCAAAGATAAAGATGTTCATCTTTACTCATTTTGAAGTGGAGAGCCATTGAGAATTTTGACTGTTCCAAGATGATTAATTTTACTATTGGTAGTTCTTTAAAGAAGATTCATAGTTTTATCTGACAATTTCTCAGTTGAATAATTCTTTACAATACCTTGTGACAGGCTCCATTCTCTTCCATTACTCCATCCCCAAATTAATTCCAAATACCAAATGTAAAAAAAGGGTAACAAAGCAATCATTGTGACAGGAATGCCACAGATTGCTTAATTGACATTTCCCAATCTTTCATTTATTTGTATATCTAAATCAACAGAACTAGACTGCACATTAATTCATTAGTGCAAACAATAAGAAATGAGGTCAGGATTATTAAGGGGAAAATAGACAAGCAAATGAATTGATCCACAGGCAGATATACAGGTTGATCTTTGAAACTCAACAAAACTAGGTCAACTTTTCCCCTCTCTATTAATTACATGCCCACAAGCTTTCTTCTGTCAAGTTTGGAAATCTTGGGGCTTATTTCTAAACAGTGTAATTATGTTTCCATATCTGATTGTGTCCAAATTTGAAATGAAATAAACAGTAGGAACTAGTCACATTAGCAAGTGGAGCCACCAAATTACATTCATTAAAACATTGTTCAATTATTGAGTGAAATCCTCCAGTGACCCCTGGAAAGTAAAAATGCACTTTACAATTAAGACTCTGTGGTTTTCAATAAATATATGTATTATTTTAGAAAGAATGTGTGTTGTTTCCCCTTCTATCAAAGAGGATCTAGATCTGGAAAAGGCTTAGACAGAGAATAATTATACTTTGCTGAAAAGAACCTGAACTCACCTTGATCCGAACACGTTAGTAATTATCCACAATAATGTATTACAATGATCCTTTGGATTTATAATTATAAACCTTTAGAAGGGTCTTAGTGTTATTCTCAAGTAAGAAACAAAGTTTTTCATTTCTTTCTCCACAGCATACAGAACAACTCTATACTGAATCACTAATATTCTTTTATTATGGCCATTTCTCATGCTTTAGAAAAGTTTCATCTATGGCCATGTTTAAAGACCCCATTGTCAGTCTTAGCTTGTACCACTTATGACATTAGCAAAATGTGTCATAAGTTTTGATACTGATACTTCCTAATTATATGAACTCAGAAAAATAACTTAATGTTTGGATCTGGCAAATCTTTGTAAAAAGAAGTAATATCACCAAACTTGGACAATTAGTTTCTAGGCACATGCAAGCATGCTATTGTATTTTACACACTAACTAAACATACTGGTGTCTGATCCTGTTTACAGCATTTGTATTTTGAGAAGCAGTTCCATAAGCAGCTATTCTCTACGTACATGTTGTTGAGAACACTTGCATATCACTCTTTTCTCACAAATTGTCTCCTGATTTGAATCTAGAACCTGAGCCATTCTAATTGTGGGAACTTCTTGTCTTGTATGCATGTAGCTTTTCCATTGCTAATTACTGAGTTGTCACTAGACAGTTGCAAATGGGAATTGGGTTAAGGATCTATGTCAGCAGTAAATATGGAGATGAGAATGCAATGTTTCAGATTGTTGCAGCCTCACTGATGACTCCAATAGGCAATGGGTCAAACAGATGAATTGTCAGGGAAAACAGAGAACAAAACCCAGCATATAGCTAGTCATCAACAAACACTTGAAACATTGCGCTCTCTATGCTTGGGAACACTGCAAATCAACTGACTTGAAGCCAATTGACTCTATCCCATATCTTTCCCCACAAAATTTAATGCAGATTTTATGCCTCTTCCTGGGAAAATGACTTATTTCCCCACATATTCTCTTACTCTTCCATCAGAGAAAGGCTTCTTTTATACCTTCTTGTATACTTTCAAACCTCCAATGAAATCAGGTGGGAAGCATCTTCTAGGAATGTTAAATGGCCTTCTAATTCCCATTTCATGGCTGGTGCTTTGTCTCTTGTCAGTTCTACAGAACTATTTACCATTCTCGCCTATCTCCTGCCTCAGAACTCTTCAGCTAGGCTCTTTTTTTCTACTCTGTGTTCTGTTCATTGCTCTACCACCCTCACAAGCCTCAGCTGTGACTCAAGAGTCCATGTGAAACTGAGAACTGAGCTCCATGATGCACACATTTAGAAGATAGGTACTCCCTCTTCCCAGAATCTGCCATTTTATTATTAGAAGTTTGTTCTCTATTTAAACAACTTCCAATTTTTTTGTCAAAGAGGGTTATGAAATTGAGAGGGAAGAAAGTTCTCAAAAGATTGAAAAAGATATTCCCCAAAAATGTTTTCTTAAAATCCTGTGAGGACTCATGCATGTATGGGCAGCACAAGGTGGACACGACATTGTGAGGAGTTGGGAGTTTGTGTGTTCTGAGAGGAGATGAGGGTGGAGTATGTGGTGAATTTGATCAAAATGCATTACATGCATGTATGACATTCTTAAATAATTACTATATTATATTAAAAATTAAAATTGACTTCATTTTAAAAATGTACATAAATTCAAGCCACACCTGTCACATTTAAGTAAAGCTGCCTGGGGATAGGAGACTGTGCACTGCTAGCTACTATTGTATACATTTGGTATGCTGAAGTAGCAGTCAATAGAAAACTAAGCTTATCTTCTGATACAGTTTTGGATCCTGTCCTTCTCTATTAAAAATGCTGCACTGAGAACCTTTTTAAAAATATATACCCATCACAAACATGGTGATTCCCTAACTGTTAATAAAGTTTGAACATGAAAAATAGATTTTCTCAGACAGCAACTGACATTTTGGGGATAAAAGTAATATATTCAGTAAATAAATTTCACACAGCCCAACTAAGCACTCCCACAGACCATTCAGATCAATATTTGATGAGAATGTATCAAAGCAAACTTACTGCTATGAGAAGCCACTGCTGTCTTTTGATTGAAGTTAATGAAGCAGACATATTAGCGTAAAGCACTTGGTGGATGCATTTAAAATTTGTCCTAACCACCACTAGGGCTGCTAATGGAAGATGGTAATTACTGTCCACATAATTCTGAAATAATTAGGAAAATGGGCACTTTTTTGGAATCATCCTATTAAAATTCAGGCCTGTTAACAGAAAAGTTTCTGGACATGTGTTGGCTTGAATCAGTGAAGATAAAAGTGACAGAGGGCCTTTTAAGTTTACAATTGAAATCTCTCTTCTGTTGCATGCTGTAAAGCTGAAGGGCAAGGAAGTTGGAAACGTTGCCAATGACACAGCATAGTGCAGGAAGAAAAGTGTAGCAGTGACAGAATTCCATGCATCCCATTACAGCAAAGACACTGTAGCCATCCTGCAGTTTGAGGCTTGCTCTGGCTTTATCCATGTAAAGGAAGACACCAGATTTAAATGCATCCCTTGGATGCTTCCCTGAAGGCATAGATAGATCACAGGATTGACAAGGACTTCCTAGGACTGAAACTCTTCAGGGCATTCAGCTCCTTCTCTGAATAAATCAGGATAGAACTAGCAGTGCCAGACAGGTGTGCCCTGCTCCCACCATCAGGCCCCGACCCAGCAGATTTGCAGTCGATGCACTGTCCTGACTAAAACATGAGAGAATGCTAAATGCAGTGTGCGTGAAAGAGAAGACGAATGGTTCCTGGAAGCATATTGTCAGTCTCGAGACAGGGCTCCCTCCCATAAAAGACAAGAATATGCTTAAAGAAAGGGATCCTGAGACAGCATTAATAAAGAAGAGACAAGCTGATAAGTAAACATGGTCTCCGAGGATTAGGGCATGTGCACACTTTCTCACTCTGTTTAAAATATCTTGAAAGTAATTTGTAATTATGGCTTGTCTGATCTGAAAAAAAGCGGGGGGGGGGGACTTTACAAAAGACAGGCCTGCCCAGAATATGTAGAGGAAAGCAGTCTTTTTAAAGTGAGTTGGCTGCTTGGGAACTACTGCACACATCCAAGAAAAGCATGCTGCTTAAATAAAGGGTTAAATCTGCAGTAATGTTTACAACCACCTGAAACATCCTTTAGAGTAAAAAAGCTCTTCTATGGTTCTAATCTCCGTTCTCTGCATAGCTACCCTGTGAGGAAGGCACTGTGGGTATTATCATAGTGACATCAGAGATGAGAAAAGTAACGTTCAAAGGTATAAATAACTTGTTTAAGATCAGACCTTCTGATTTCCATTCCAGCGCTCTTGTCAGGGAAGCACTCAGTAGACTTGGTACTCAGTGCCCATGCTGTATCTTGCCGTTCTTGGTGCCTCTGAATCAGGGGAAGTCATGCCTTAGGTTAGGCCCTGATGTTAATCCCCAGTCCCCTCTTTGTGTAGTGATGAGTACTCTCTGCCCACAAGAAAACCTGTTCTCAGAAAGAACAGGTAGAGAGGGAGAGAGAAAGAGAGAGAGAGAGAGAGAGAGAGAGAGAGAGAGAGAGAGAGAGTCAGAAGGAATCAGAGAGAGGCAAAGAGAAACTGTTACTAGCAAAAGGAAAGAAAACCTGACTCACACTCATCAAAGCTCTCACTCCTTTACTGTTGTCTTGGCCTTCCCCGACTTCTCAGGGAAATGGGTAAACCTAAACCGTTGAGCTTGACATATGATCCTCTCTGGATTTGATGCTTCCCACAAGAAACACTCTGTCCTTTCAGTCAGACCTCTTGCCCGGTGTTTGAAAGTACATTTTTCAAAACACAATAAACAAACAAAACCTACTAGGGATTCTTTTATACTCTTCTCTCAATTTTTCAGGACCTCCTGGTTCTTCACTTTGACTAAACTCTGTCCACTTGTGCTGAGGCTGACACTACCCCCATGTGGTTGTCTCTGTGCGTTCAGCTCTTGGAGCATAGACCCATTCAGTGACAATTTCATGCTTTGGATCTCTAGTGATTGCTGACTACAGCAGTCACAACTGATTTGATTGCAAGTGACAGAAACTGAGCTTGATCTAAATGGCTTAGGAAGAAAGAGAGGTAAAGAGAGAAAGCAAAACAGAGAGAGAGAGAGAGAGAGAGAGAGAGAGAGAGAGAGAGAGAGAGAGGGGAACAGGAAAACTATTGCAAAATCTAATGCACCAACAAAGTTGGGAATATCAAGCATAGCTGTAAATTAGGGACACTTAGAATCAGAATAAACACTTCCAGTGTTCTGTCTCTCTTTGATTGTTACTGTCCTTGGCACATGATATCTTTTTTTCTCTCAGACTCTTCCAGGAACCATGATGATCAACAGTGCCTGACCTATATATTTCACAGTCTTTCCATTACAAGATTATTTGTACTATCAATTTCATTTCAGATAATTCTAGAGAACTACACTGATTACTTGGTACTTGCTTCACGTATATTTCCCTAGAAAAATCAGCTAGGACTTTGGGAAAAAAATCACTTAAACTTGATCCTGAGAGAAACTGGAGACTTTCTGCTGGGTACCATTTGTGGAACAGAGAATAAATCACAGTGAATCCAGTCAGCCTTTTCAGTTGCTTTCTACCACATTGACCTGTCATCTTTTGTGAATTGCTTTAACATTCTGAATATATCTTGCCTGGTTTACCAACTGATTTGACAGCTTTTACGACTAAGTATAGGAACAGGTCGCAGGTTACCCTTCCAGCATTCCCATCAAACCTATGGTGATGTATTTACACATTTATTGAATGCCTTTTCTGTGGCAAGCTTTTGCTCTAGCTCTTGCCACAGATTATTTACTTGTTCCTGAACTACCACTGTGTTTATCATTTTTGTCTACAGACTTGCTCATTTCTCAATTTGGCATGCTCTTGTGATTCTTCTCCTGGGAGAAAAATGCAATCAGCATGCAAGAGTCAGTTAAAGTGCCAACCACTTTTGGAAAGCCTTTCTTGATCACTTACCATAGTCTTTTCACCCAGAGCTGAGTGAAGTGCTCATTCTTTGTTTTCTCACAGCATTGTTCATGATACTTGCTGCTTACTGCTGTGTATTCAATTGTTGTCTTCTTCTCCTTTATGAACAGCCACAGGCACTCAAACTCTGGGTCTTTAACCATAAACATCTGGATAGTTATGAGAAATGTATATTCTTGGGCTTTACTTCAGACTTAATGAATGAGAGACTAAGTTGAATCCAAAATTCTTTGTTTCAATGAGATATCCAAGTAATTCTCATTCATGTTCAAGTATGAGAATGGACTGAGGCTGATACTGTCATTATAGGATCTGAATCATGGTATGCCTGGTAAACTTTCATATGCCTAAAGTAATGAGTGAGTCAATATTTCCTACTCTGTGTGAGGATTTTCAATATAGTATTTCTTCTTGTTTGCTGTTCAGGCATTATCATCACTAGGTACTTGACTGATTTGGATTCATTTATTAAATTATACAGAAATGTAGGGTTTGAATTTGTTCTCTTTATCACAACACTGATAGCCATTTGGGGAACATTCTTCCATGTTTATAGCTACAATGTTATCAATATGATGCCTTTTCTTCATATATTTTCAAATGAATCAATAAAATACCAGAGAAAACCATGTTCTTGAAGCTCCTGACATGCTCTGAGCTTTGCACACACATATTGGGAATCCTGAATGCTGCCAAGACATTCTTGCTAAAAACTCAAGACTTAAGATGTAAACAACTTAAAGACAAAACTTTGCTTCAGTATCTTCTGTCAAGAACTTTATGGCTGTCTGAGAGCTACTCGGTTCTTTTCAGAGGGAGCAGTTCTCTGTGTGCTGGGCTGAGCAGGGCTGCCCTGCACTTTGGCAAAGACGAGGGGCAGTGTGTGAGAGAGACTGAGCTGTCTCAATAGCCCAATGTTATGCTTTCATCAAGCTTTAGAGAACAAAGTCTCTGTTTTTATTGCTCTCCCTGCCAGTGATCACGACTAGTTTCTTTCAGTGTGCTGTCCCATGCCTTTGCACTGGGTGCCAAAGCAGGTCATCCTTTGAGCACTCCAAACTCTGCACAGGGCCCTGAAATGAGGCCATTCTTGAGGCCACCCTCTCTCTCTCATTCTGCACACACAAGCACACACATTTTCTGATAATCCTTTCCTGAATCCTAAAGAAGGCAATGAATTTAAAAAACTCAAGGCACAATAGTTCTCATATTATACTAAGTAACTTTTGAAATAGCTATAAGTCATTGCACCAATGTAAGAATTTTTGTTTCTTTATTTGAGAAAGTATGTCTCTGTTGCCCCTGCTGGGATGGAACTTGCTATATAGACCAGGCTGGCCTTGATCTTACAGAGATCTACATGTCTTTCTTGCTCAAGTTATGACATTAAAAGTAGGTGGCATGACCACACTGGGATTCACTGTAAGCTTGCTAAAGCAAAAATATTAGTTGCTGAAAATTTGTTCTGTATTCATGATGTACAAAAGCAAATGTATGAGCAAAATGTAGCTTAAGTACATGTGCTGGATAGCAGCTTTAGTGTTGACTTGACACACATGGGTTGAGGGAGCATCAGTTGGGGAATTGTCTCCATAGGACTGACCTGTGGCTATGTCTGTGGGGTATTTTCTTAATTGTTGAGTGATGTGGGAGGGCCCAGTCTACTGTGGGTGGTGACAGCCCTGGGCAGGTTGTTGTCCACTGTATAAGAAAGTAAGCTGACCAAGCTAGTAAACAGCATTCCTTCAAGGCCTGTGCTTTAGCTCCTGCTTCCAGGTTCCTGCCCTGAGTTTCTACCTTGGTCTCCTTTAGTAATGAACCCTGGAGATGCAAGCTGAGTAAACCTATTACTTTACAAGTTGGTATTGATCAGAGTGTTTTGTCACAGCTGTGATTCAGGTGGGGCCTGAGATCTCCATCTCAAGCTGGAAGCAGGACTTGGTAATTTGTAAGAGTCTCCTGCATGGTTCTGGTGCTGAAAGTGTGAAGGAGTCACAGAGAGCAGATGAGACTTGGCACTGAAAGGCCGGGAAAGACTTGGTGAAAGTACAGCCTTGGTTGCAATGAAGACCCCAGGATTACAGGTGTCATGAAGAATCTGAAGTTTTGTACCAGGAGAGGACAGAAGAGCCCATTGGTGAAGGTGCAGCCTCAGATTCACTGGAGATCCCAGTTTTCTGGAGATTCCAGGACCATGGGGTGACCACTAAGGACAGCAGCATGTTTGCAATGGACCAGCCTGGGCCTGTGAGATGAACTCTGTGTGCTATGGGTGGCAGAGCCTGAGAAGCAGAGATGATGAAACTCTTTGGAACACAGAAGACCATGAGGGAATCCCAGATGTCTAGCCTTGAGCTATTTTTCAGACACAGGTTTTACTTAGGTGTGCCCAATTCTTCCCTTTGAAATAAGAACGCACTTGTTTTGGATTTTGCAGGAGCCCACAGTTAATAGATTTTTAAAAGAGACAATGAAGTTTTAAGTGTTTGGGTTTTTTAAAGAACTGATGGAATTTTAAGGTTGTACTCTTATGTTGTGATATTAATGTTAATATCATATCTTGGGGACAAGAAATGGAAAGGTAATGGTTTAATAGTGATGTGTTTTATGCGTCAAGTTGACAAAGAGTCAATTGTGCTGGATAGCTTTAGTGTTAACTTGAAACACTTGGGTTGAAGGAGCCTCCATTGGGGTATTTCCTCCATAGGACTGGCATGTAACCAAGTCTGTGGGGGTATTTTCTTGATTTTTGAGTGCTGCTGGAAGGTCCAGCCCTCTGTGGGTGGTGATATATCCCTCAGCAGGTTGTTATCTATTGTATAAGAAAGCAGGATGCGTGAGCAAGCCAGTTATCAGTGTTCCACCATGGCCTGTGCTTCAGCTCCTGCCTCCAGGTTCCTGTCCAAATTTCCTACCTTGATCTCTGTCAGTAATGAACTGTGATTTGGGAGATATGGGCTGAAAAAAACCCTTTCCTCCCCAAGTTAGTATTGGTCAGAGTACTTTGTCACAGAAACGGAGAAGCCAAGTACAACAGTACATGAACTGGTTAAACTGTCATGTTAAAGTTAAATTCATATAGTATATAAAACATTAATAATATTTCATGCATGTGGTATAAGATTGAATAGTAAAAATTATATCCCAAGGGCAGTCCTGGCTACATCACAACACCCAGAGATACTTATTAAACATACTGATTCTCCTTGGAGTGTCTTATTTAGTGTGAACTTCAGGGAAATGTTAATTTAAATATTTGCCCTAGGTAGTTCTTATGTGTACGTTCTGTCCATGATTACAATTAAGATGGTTTTGAATTTTCCTCCCAATACAGAGTCTATGATGTCTTTTAACTCACACTTTACTGTATACCTCCCTCCTTTTGTACCTCCTCCTTCTGTTCCTTATGTTCTTGCTCTTTATCTTCTCTCTCGCACCCTTTCTCTGTCCCCTTTTGTGTCCTTTCCCTCCCTCATTCCTCCTCCCCACTCTGTCTCTCTCATCTCTATCTACATAATGGAAAAAGATAATAACAGTTTAGTCATTAGAGTGGCAATCTTTTACACTGAATGAGCTGTTAATCTCTTCTGACCTTTAGTTTTCACATGCACTAAAATGCGCTACTATGTCTGGTAGTTTGTGGTAAAAAAGAAAAAGAAACTTGATCTGTTATTTCTGTACCATTTGACACCTTCCTTGGTGCAAGCAGTCCTATCAATCATGGGTGATTTCAAGCTGTTGAAGTGACATCGTGTGGCGTTGGGAAAATACACAATCTACTCTTGCAAGTTGGTACAAGCTGGCTCCAACTCATCATCAACCACATGATTTTCAAACTTAAATCTCTCTGTTCCATTTTATGTAGCTAACGAGTTAATAATGGCACCTTCTGTTTAATGCAAAGGAAGACCAGTTACTGCTACTACAGTAAAGCTCAGGCTTTCTGGTTGTGCAGATTGGCTTTAAAATCCCAGCAGCACTATTTAAAACTGCATAATAGTTAAATTATTGGTCTTGGTTTCATTATGTGTAAAACAAATAAGCAGAACTCCCATTTAGTGAGGTATATAGCATAGTCTCTTGTAAATGTGACAAATGAAGGGGTAAAATTAAAGAACATAAAGCAATCAATAGCACTCCCATTAGAAATATCAACACTAACCAGGAAATGTCTAATAGAAGGCAATGAAAAAGATCTCACAGTGAAGCTTAAGGTTAATTATAAGAATTACCATTGAGAGCTCACCATCTCCTCGGGACTGTTTTTTGTTTAACTTTTATTTTTATTTTTTAATTAAAATTGTTTCATACTTAATTATTATGGCCATACACACATACTTATGCATGCACACAGAGTACTGAGTCTATTTAGTGTAGCTTGTATTTACATATATTTAAGGATGAACCATGGAGATATTTTTGTCCCTGGAAAAATGAATTCCCCCTCTCAGTAGTCATTGGTTGCATTAGCTCTGCATCTAGAGACAGAGCCTCACAAAATTCTTCTCAACCATGTTGGCATGTTTCCTGATGTTTTCATTATGCAGGTCTTGTTGAGGCAATCGTATTGTTCAGATTTCATGGGTTCAGCTACCCTTTCATTTCTAGAACACACTATCACACAGCAAATGTCCTGGTCCTCTGGCTCTTACAATCTTTCCACACCCTCTGTTGTGGTGTTCTCTGCATATTAAGTATAATGGTTACATTGTAGATGTCCTGATTAGACACCCAAAAGTTACCTGTTGTCTGCATTTTCACCAGTTGCAGTTCTCTGTAATCTCTTCATCTGTTTGCAAATGAAGCTTCTTTGATGAGGGTGAAGAGATATATTTTGCATGGTATATAAGGATAAATATTAAAGATATAGTTAGAAATTATATTGGTTCAGCAGATTAGCAGTACAAATTTTTCCTTTAGGGTATATGGCATCTCCACCCATGGATATTTGGCTAGGTTTACAATAACAGTCATGAATTTTATACTCTTGAGTGGGCCTTACATCCAAATAAGCAGCTATTGATTAACATCAAGATTAAAGTGTCACTATTATAGCATTGTGGATATCTTGCTGGCTAGTAGTTGTTGTGGTTGGCAGACATTAGAACTCGGTAGCACTGTTGCTTGCTTTTCACTTTTGGAAGCTTCCCATACTATGAGAACTAGTTCCTACGGAAGAATCTTCCAGGTAATTTCTAGCTTGATTCCCCCAAATCATGGGTCTAAAGTGTATGGTATCCTCAGCAATGAGGTCTTATCTTCAAGGTCAAAGGATTGATATCTACCAAATCAGGCTTGTAGAGAATACTGGAAACAACATTTTTGATAGAAGAAATGTGTAACCATAGCCATGATGCTATATAAAAAAATCACATGAACCTATAATTACTGAAACACAAACTAGAACTAATAAAACAGAGTTAAAAACAAAACAAAACAAAAAAACAGAAACAAAAAAGGAGCTTGAGAGATGACTCAGCAGTTAAGAGCTGAGCACTGACCTTTCAGAAGACCACCAGTCAGTTCCCAACACCCACATGGCAGTTAACAATCATCTATAACTCCAGTTCCAGGGTATCTAACACCATCTTCTGACTGCTTCTGACCTCCACAGGCATTGCACAATACAGGTACACCTATAAACATACAGACAATACACACCTATGCACATTAAATTAAAATAATACATAAAATATAAAACAAAAATGATAACCCTTAATCAAATTGAATTGGTTAAGTAAGATAATTTGCCCTTTTTCTACAGCAACCTCATCTTACCTTCGTTAGAGTGAAAGGATGAATGAAGAACTTCATGCAAAATTGACCAGGAAACAATCTGGCATTGCTATCCTAATATTATAATATTCTGAATTTGATTATATGCTTGCATAAACAATGAAGATTTCTATTCATAGTCATAATTAGTGTCTGTTTCTTCATGTTTGAACACCTCCCCTTAGGATTTCTTTTAAGACGGGTCTGGTATTGACCAAACTTCCATCTTTTGTCAGTCTTGGACAATATTTTATCATTTTTTAATTTCTGAAGGGCTCCTATGTGGCTACAGCATATCGTCCACATTGATAGCAAGGATTGGGAGTATCTTTTTGGTGATTCTCTTTCTTTTTCTTCCTTGGAGAAGTTGTACCTGTTAGAATCCTCTTAGTATTAGGTCTGACTTCTGAGCTTGTTGGTTTGCTGTTAGTGGCATAAAGTTACGTAAGTACTTGGTGAGCAGTTGAATGAATTGATGGATGGGTTCGCATTACCCTTATCTTAGTTTAACAACAAATTGACTTTCTATAAGATATCTTCTCATTAAAACAGTCAGTTACTTTTAGAAATTGCTTTTTACTTTAGCTCCAAGTCTAACTTAACTGTCTACTTTCTTTTCTGTCTGATACCTTCCATTGAATAACATCCTCTATAGCTTTGTCTTTATCTACTTTGTGAATATTGAATTCTCTAGAGATTTATTTGGCCATGATTCATTGTATACTCTTTTAATATGATGTATTCCAACCCAAATGATTCTTTGTTAATGGCCCTGATGACTCCAGATAGTTAGCTAAAATCTTGACCTCAAATTTTAGATAATGTGAACTGCTGCTGAGAACCTTCATTTTTAGTTTCAGATTCATCCTAACTACAATTAAACCCATATTTTGTTCTAAACGTTCTTCTGTTTCTGTATTTTCTATATGTAGAAGTGTGTTGTCCCCCTGTGCAAATAGCTATTATAGCACTAAGCACATGCCTTTAACATTCTGTCTTTATGTAAGCATGTTTGCTTTCTGATTTGGCCATTTCTGATCTGTGTGTTCCCCCACACAGTGGTATGGAACTGGTATTTTGAAACACTTAGTGAAGTGAATTTGTGTGTGAATGTGTGTGTGTGTGTGTGTGTATGTGTGTGTGTGTGTGTGTGTGTAATTACCTTTGCATATTCCTCCACTGGAACCCTTGTGCTTTAATTTGGTTTCTTCATATGTGATTATTATGTTCAGTAAACAACTCAAGGCCATGGAATACCCATGTAAAATGTCTCTTGTATAATCTCCTGCATTTATCCAGAGTCCTTCATGCAAACTATTATAAAAACCTTTAAACAGTTAAGATTAAACATAGTATCCTCTTACAAATATGAGATAATTTTTCTTTCCTTCATTTTTATCCAATAGTTGTTCATTAAGTGGTTGTTTTCCAGACAGATTCTAGACACTATGGACATATTAGTGAATAAGGAAGAACAAGTTCTCAAAGCACTCTCTTTTTATTGGGAGGGACCTTAAGTTAATTAACAAATATTTCATATATTTAAAAATAATGTTAATTGTCAGGTGAGAAAAAGTAAATCAAGGTAAATGGACTGATAATTGGCATAAATGGTTCCTTTTAATGGTTTTGAGAAATAATTTCTTTTTTATTAAGTAATGTGTGCTCAAGGACATGACAAACATAGTAAAAGAATAAATCATGCAGCTCTGGAAAAATAGTACAACACATAGGGATTTACTTATCTGACATATTTCCAAGAAAAGTTCATAATACTGGTTTCTAGTATTGGTATTTATGATTTGGCTGTTGCTGCTATTCCCACAATTTTCTCTGTTTAATTCATTGATTGATTCATTTTTTGTGTTTTGTTTTCTGAAATAGAGTCTTACTGAGTTTTACCATAATCTTGACTTCAATATGTGACCAAAACTGGTCACAAATTATCAGTCTTCCTGCCTCAGTTTCCCAAGATACAGGGTTATAAGTGTATAAAACTTAAAGCAGCCCACAGTTCTTTTCTATATAAGAACTATAAGAATTCTTACATTCATTTTCTTTTAGAGCTCAATTGAATCAATTTTCCCTAAACTCCTTTCTGTGACTCCATTAAAGTTCTAATCAACACATATAATTATCCCCATCCTAATTTTAAAACCACTTCTCCAATCCAACATCTCATTTCATAAATGACAAAATTTGCTCAAGTGTTGTAATTCACAGTTTCAGATATATACTGGTAAAAATTTCCACTTGTCCATGTGCTATGTAATGGTTGCTTCTGGTTTTCGAGTAGACATTATCTGGAATCACCTGGGAAGAGAATCACAATGAATAATTTAGATCATGTTGTCCTGTGTGCAGGTCTATAGAGGAGTATCTCAATTGTTAATTGATATAGGAACACACCCACCCCCTTTTGGGAGACACCATTCCCAAGACAG
This sequence comes from Eospalax fontanierii, assembly GCA_035773235.1. Lineage (NCBI taxonomy): Eukaryota > Metazoa > Chordata > Mammalia > Rodentia > Spalacidae > Eospalax > Eospalax fontanierii. The sequence goes on along the minus strand of CM069525.1, from coordinate 128,778,761 downwards.
GTGTTTTGAAACAGTATAAGAATGGGGGAAAAAAAGCAACAAACAAGGATGTATTAGTTTCTCTCTGCTCACAACTGAGAATATGATTCCTTAAATTCCTTCCTTGAATTCCTTGCAATAATATACTATAACCTGGTATTTTTTCTTTCTTGAAGCCCTATGGAGACTAATTTGTGTTCTCAACATACTACCAGGCCAAGAACCGAACCTATATCCAGATAGGTCACAGGACATAGATGAGAACCTAATAGCATTTTTCAGCTAAGCATTGAAAGTATGGATGACTTTGGGGGATTTTTTTTGAGTTGGATTATACATTTAAAATTTTAAAATTCATGTATTTGTTTTTATTTATTGTATATGGTTGCCCGCATGCATTTGTGTGCATGTGTGGGTCTAGGTGTTTGCAGAGACCAGTAGAGGGTTTCAGGTTCTTGGGAATATGAGTTGTAGATGGTTGTGAGTTAGAAAATGAACCCAATTCCTCTGCACAAGCAACAAGTGTTCTTAACAACTAAGTCGTCTCTCTGCCCTCTCTATTGTATTGTATGTGATGATAGTAACATGAAAATTTGTGACAAGAGGTGGAAAATTACAGCCAAAGTGACATGTTTGTGTTTTAGATTCACAACGAATAACTGGTACTGGTTACTTTTAGCTGTCAAGTTGACCTAGAATTTCCTGAGACAAAAATGTTTTAATGAGGAATTATGTAAATCAGATTAGCCTGTAACCATGTCTGTGTTGGTTTGTCTCCATTTTTAATTAATGTAGGAAAACCCACACCAACAGGGGAACATCATTCTCTAGGTAAGGGATCCTACACACTATAATAGAGGAGAAATCAACCAGGCAAACAAGATGCATTTATTTCTTGATGAACTTGACTATAAATGTTCTGCTTTAAGTTCCTGCCTTAAATAATAGACTTCCCTTAAATAATAGAATGTTGTCTGTAGTTGTGTGCCAAACAACCCCTTTTTTCCTTAAGTTGCTAGTTGTCATGGTATTTTATCATAGTAATGGAAATGAAACCAGAATATAGCTGTATCATTTACTAGCTTGTGACCTCTTAAAGGCAAGAACCTGCACTTGGGTTGACAAGATGCCTCAATGGGTAAAGGTTCTTTGTGAAGGCTGACGACCTGAATTTAATTCCCAGAATTGACATGGTGGAAGGAGAGAAACAGTTCCTATGATTTGTCCTCTGACAGTAACACATGTTCTGTGGGAAAGGTATCTCCCACTCTCACCAAATACATATTTTTTTAAAGTAGTCTTATCTGAATCATATTATCTCCCCATACCTGTTATTTACTCCAAACTGCTGCTGGTACATATCAAATTTGTTTCTTTTAAGTGTGTAATTTTTATAGAAGGACATTTCTGAAAGACATTTTCAAACTATCATTTGTGAGAGTGCTAACCTTACAGGCATAGGAAATGGGCACTAAACTATGAGTATTGAATATTTGTCATATATTGCAGTAATATAAAGGAGGCTTTCTTCATTTTGAATCAAAACCAAACACAATGCCAGCTTTTTCTATCCCACTTGTTCTGCTACATAGTTATATTTTTGTCACTACTCAGAATTTCTGGCTACGGATGAGATATTCTAAAGTGAGATTTGCTTAAAAATTCTATCAAATCAGAATAAATTATAAATAATCTACCACTTGCCTCACTGAGCAGGCAGTGCCTTAGAAAGCATACCAGAGAGCCAGGAATTGCCTTTTCTTTGACATGGAGATTTTGTTGGCCATCTACTCAAGGCTACCAGTATAAGAGTGGTGGTAAGCTGAATAGTTTCTTAAAGTCCTTTTACAGAAAATATCAATTGTTTCATAATAGAATATATATGAAATAGAAAACTTAAAAGATATTTTAAGGCAAAGTAGAAATTTTCTAGGAAATAAATGGCTCAATTTAAATATAGTGGAATTATTTGCTTCAGAATAATTATTATTAGTTTATTGATCACCTAAGTATACACTAAGAGATTTTATTCAAAACAGAACTTTGATTTTACGCTGAATTTTACCTAATAATTTTTAAATATTGGATTTTATTGTTATTTTTAAACTATGTAGGTAGGAATTGTTGTACATATAGAGGCAATACTCATGGAGGCCAGAGGAGAGCTTCAGATGCTTTTGGAACTGGAATTACATGCATTTGTGAGCTACATGGGTGTTGAGAGGTGAAATCAAGTTTCTTCAAAGAGCAACAGGCACCCTGTATTGTAGATATCTTTTTCTCTCTGAGATTTATTTTTTACTATTGGTTAATTCAGTGGCAATCCTGCCCTCTGACCAATAAGGGGGCTTGAAGGCAGGGAGAGAGAGGGGGAAGGAAGATGGAAGCTAGTCCTGGTGAGGGGCACTGAATCGGGGGCTGAGAATACCCAAAGCCACAGGGAAGGAAAGTGCTATCGCCCCAGGCCCACAGAGAGCTAGCAACTCAAAGGGCAGTGTTCCATGTACCCGTAGCTCCAGTATAGCATGAGTGGACATGGAACTCAGGCTGGGAATTGGACAGGAGCCATGCACCATGACAGTATGGCAACTGGCCACAGGCAGTTTGTTCGAGCAATAACTTTGTGAGTCACCTTAAATAAACCAGTCTCTCTAAATGGAAGACCAGTTTCCATTTTATTCTGCTGGATTGACCAGACCCCACCCACTAAGGCATGGACACTAAATTTCATGAGACAATTGGCACTGTGAGCAGGATCCAGCTGACAAAATCGGAAAGATAGTTCAGTGGTTAAGAGCGCTAGCTGCTCTGGCAGCAGACCTGCAAGGAGGAATGCAGACAAATGGAGTCCTGGCATGGCTGATACGGTGGATCCTCAAGTGGTTAATTGAGATAATGTCACCAAAGCCAGCAATATCTGGGAGAGAAATCTCAGAATGGAAGCCCACTTGTTACTGGCACAGGGTGACCCATTTACTAAGCCACTGGGCACCTCTGCAGGATCATGGTGATACTCTGAAAACAGCAGGGGGTCTGAGGCAGACTTTAAAAACTCTGCTGGGTGGGAAAAGCCAAGACTCCAAGAGGCAATGGCTGAGGCAGCATGACCTCTGCTATGTGTGATAAAAATTTTATCCCAGAGATTATAGCCCTGAGAGAGACTGAAGAGTTAAGAGAGAGATTAAAATGAGAGAGGGAAATAAGACTTGCTTTTACTGCAATAGCCACTGACCTCACTGATAAATTAAATAAAAAGGAAAAAAAATAAAATCCCAGAGTATATCATCTAAGAACCCACAAGTGAAAACAGACAATGAACAAGAAGGAAGCAACCCGGAAGAAGCTAGAAATGTCTCTGAGGTTTGACCTGTAATACAAAAAAATAAATAAAAAAATAAAAAAATTCCAAATGTCAACATGCTGATGGAGGCCTTAACCAACATAAGGATTTAGTAAATAAAGGGCTTTCAACCCTAGAGCTTCGGGAAATAGGGAGGACATTCAAACAAGCTGCAAAAGAGCCTGTCATCACCTGGCTCCTGAGACTATGGTACAGAGGAGCAGATGATATTAACTTGAATGCTGCAGAGGCAGGACAGCTCAGCATTATAATCATTCATCCCTCCTTGAGATTTAAGCTGCATAACCTGGGACAATATAAAGTTAAGCAGTCTCTGATGAACTGGCTTGTGCATGTCACTGGAGACACTTGGTTATCACCAGCAGAGATTCCCATAGATTTCAGGAGCTGGAGCACGACATGAGGAGGATGGGTGCTGTTAAGAGAACTGGGTATGAGGAAAGCAATATAAGGTACCCTGTTCACTGGGCCTGATAGGACTGTATTCACTAGAGATTTAATGAAGTACCTCATTAAACAGGGACCTCAAAATTGGTTTAGAGACTTAACATCTGTACTGAGACTTCTAGTGGGGCAAATCTTTACAAGGTAGGAGAGACCTTGACAAATTTAAGCAACCTAGACCAGCATGTAAAGTATATCTGTAGAAAAATAGAACAACCTAAAGGATGTATAAGAGAGGAAAAACAGAAAAGGTGGTCTGCTTGGGTTACTCATAAGCAAATGTGGCTCAACTTGCATTTAGCCCAAGTTTCTAAAGAAAAGATTGATAAAAAGCCAAATTCTGTGCTAAAGCATCTCTGGGAGGCCTTAAGCCCTGAGAAACTGTTCACAAAAAGTACGCAGAGGATAAAGATTATCCCAGGAGTGGATACTAACTCTTTCAGAGTAAACAGGGTACATATTCTCCAGGGGTGGAGACAGTTTGCGCATTTAGTGCCTCTCCTAACAGCCAGGTATGGTCAATGGAGAGACCACAGTTGTGGCTACAGCCAGGGATCAGACTCAGTCTCCTGGCCCTGGGAAACCACAGGGGCAAGAGAAGCCTTTTTCCTCCTTGGCCCTATGTAGGACCAAGCAGTTTGTGTCAGCCCCAAAGAGGTTGGCAAGGATTAAAGGATGCATGGAGCTTCCATGTGAGAAATCCAGGACACTAAATGTATTACATGCCATTTTACCCAACATGGATCTGTTGAAAAAACAGCTGATGCAAATAAAAAGGAATTTTCCTTGCTATGTTAGACTTTGTATGCGTATATAATGTTAACTTCGGAGGGCATTACAGATATGAGACCCAGTTGAGAGACATCAAATACACCTGAAGAAACAAGAATGGAATGTAACTCATGCAGGGTACAAGGGTGAAGTATAACTGTGGAATTCTGTGAGTTCTTTGGGCCTAGGTCTTTAGATGTCAAAGAGTAAAGGAATACTTTGCATAATTGTTAACCAGCAATTCCAGTACCAGGCATGGTTTGACCCTCCCTATGAGCTGTTGGCCAAGGGAAACTTGGAAGCCCCCTTCTACCAAAACAAAAGACAATTGCCACATTATAATGCTGGTTGAACACTGGAAGTGGATGGTAAGGCCCTGTTACTGAAAATGTAACATGGTTCAAGCATGGAAAGAGAGATCCAGCTGGGACTGAGCTGAAAACTCCCCACAAATGGATGGCTGGCCTTCATAGTGCTAGAGGGCGCTACGCAGACCACCATGGGAGAATGGTCCTGAAAAGCTCTGCTTAATGACAGATCTTGTGTGCTTCACTGTCAGATGTCTCTACAGGTGTAATAGAGGCTCGTCTGATATGTGCACCTTTAGCATATTTATAATTTGATTTAGGGCCTGCTCTTCAAGGAGGAAACACATGTCTGATACTGGGAAAAAAAGTTTGACTCCCGATGGTATTGGAGGAAGTTATAGACCCCAGTAGTGACACTACTGTGATTGTTTGTGAGGTGAATATGATACATCTACATAGGTACTGTCTAAACAGTTGTGTTTGTGATGGTTTATGTGGATGTTACTACTTTCCTTTGTGGCTGTTGTTGTGTTGTTATGTTTTGTTTGTTTTCCAGAGAGAAAGGGGTGGAGTGTACTGTAGATACATGTCTCTCTCTCTCTCTGAGTTTTTTTTTTTTCTATTGGTACATTCAGCGGCAAATTCCACCCTCTGACCAATAAGGGGGCAGGAAGGTGGGGAGAGAGAGGGGGAAGGAAGATGGAAGCTAGTCCTGGTGAGGAGCACTGAATTGGGGCCTGAGAATACCCAAAGCCACAGGGAAGGAAAGTGCTATCGCCCCAGGCCCACAAAGAGCCAGCCACTCAAAAGGCAGCGTTCCATTCCCTAGGGCTCAAGTATAGCATGAGTGGACATGGAACTTAGGCAGGGAATGAGATGGAAGCCATGCACCATGACAGTATGCTGGCCGACCATGGGCAGTTTGTTTGAGCAGTAACTTTATGAGTCACTTTAAATAGATCAGTCTCTCTAAATGGAAGACCAATTTCTGTTTTATTCTGCTGGATCAACCAGACCCCACCTGCTAAGGTGTGGAAAATAAATTTCATGAGACACACCCTGAACCACTGAGCCATTTCTCCAGTCCCCTCACTTAATAATTTTACAAGAAAAACATGATCTTTAGCAAGGAAAACTAGATAATCAGTTTCTTGCCTCAATATTGTCATCAACCCTTATATGATATTGGATAACTTACATTACTTACAGATGTATTATCTTTTGTCCATTCAGTCCTAGGTATGTGTGCTATGTAGAAGTAGAAAAGAAATACATTTTAGGGGCTAGAGAGATGTCTCAGTGGTTAAGAGCACTGGCTGTTCTTGCAGAAGACCCGGGTTCGAATCCCAGCATTCACATAACAGCTAACAACCATCTGTAATTGCAGTTCCAGGGGATCCAATGCCCTCTTCTGCTTTCTGAAGGCATCACATGACACAGGTGCACTTGCATACATGCAAGTAATACATGGTGGTATTTCTCTCAGTGTGTGTTAAAGAGTTGTTCTCTTTAGCTGAAGCAAATGAGGAAATTAACATAAAAATTACTAAATGTCTCATGAAGCCAAAGTGCAGTGTACGGTTCAATCAAACATGACCTACAAGTAGCGTTAAGGTGGGATTATAATGTTATATGAGCAAGTTTTCCAGAAGTCTTTCTCTTTGAGTTATAAACGGAAATTTTGTGGGCCTAGCTGAATGCTACTTGTGGAGGTTGAAATGAATGTCCCCCACAGGTACCAAGTATTTGAACACATTGTCCCCAGTTGGCGGCGCTGTTTGCCAAGCCTTGGTAGAGGGAGCACCACAGCAGGAACAGGATTTCAGAGTATAGGGCTTACCCACTTCCAGTCTATAGCTCACTCTGCCTGCTTAAGGATATAAGCATTCAGTTTTCTGCTCTTGCAGCCTTCTGTTATTTCCTCTCATACCACCATGACGGTTTCATCATTCTGGGACTGTAAGCCCAATAAACAATGCATTCTATATGTTGCCTTGATCATGGTGTTTCCTCTTAGCAACAGAGAATGTAACTAGTACAGTACAGAAAGTCAGTTCTTAGGAAAAAAAACACCAAGAAGGATAGGAAACTAATAAATACTAGGCCAAATAATTTCTCCTCCAACACTTATCATGGCACCATCCCCACAGTTTGTGAATATACTACATTGCATAACAAGAGATAATTCTGGTGACACATGGAATTAAGGTTGCTAATCACCAAGCTTACAAAGATATTAATCTAGATATCTAGGCAGGTGTGCACTGAGAGCATTTTTCTAAGAGAAATGGAGGTCAGTCAGAGAGATGTGAAGGTGATATATAGGTGAATTTTCAGATAAAGGTATCACATAGCAACGAATGTAGGAAGTCTCCAGAAACTGGGAGAAGCAAGGAGAAGCATTTGTCCTAGATTCTTACAAGAAATGCAGCCCTGTTAGTACGTTGATCTTAGTTCAGTGTGATTCCTTTTGTACTTGTACATTTTAGATTGGTAAGATAATTCATTTGACTTTTTTTAAGCCACTATATTCCAGTTATTTGGCTAGAACTAGGAAAATAAAGTATAACATATGGCAAAACCTTAGTCTTGAGAAAGAGAGAGAGACAAAGAGACAGCGACAAAGAGAGAGAAATATAATCAATGGACCACAGTTGATTGTTGTGATAAAGTTTTTCTTTCTCCCCAGTGAATGTGAGTGTGAACTTAAGTAACTTCCAATAATTTTTCTAAACATTAAAATGGTCATTTTTTTCATTATTGGCATATAGAATTTGGTTTATTCTAACTTCTTTAATTTATGTTTTACCAGAACACAGAAATATGTATACTCAGCTGCTCTGAGAAAATAAAATACCATGAACTGTTTAGATAATTTAAAACTTATATTAAACACATAATTCCAGAATTCCTTTTGCAATATTTATAAATTCGGTTCTAAATATCTGTCAAATTTTGGTGCTATATTGCATTAGACACAAATAGATTCATAGATATTTTTTAAAAGATACTGAAATAATTACTTGTCTTCAGTTAAATTTGTGTTTATGTACATTTCTTAGTCAGCCCATGAAATATACTTATATATTTATAGAAAATTATTTTTATCTAGGGCAATCTTAGAAAATATAAAACTGCAGTTATAGTAAAAATCATTATTAGTTGTTTCAAACATGCTTTAAAATGAAACACAATTTCCCTTACAGTCCCAAAAGTCACAAATCTGAAATCAGTTTCATTAAAATCAAGGTCCAGCTCCTTCTGGTGCCTCAAGAATGAAGTCAATTTTTCTCATATTTTTATCTTGCATTTTTGAGAAGCTGCTTTCATTCCTTGGCTAATGATTCTTTTTTCCATCTTTGAAATGAATCATTCAAATTTCTGTTGCATTGTCTCATCTAATTTTTTTGGACTTTTATCATCTTCAAGTCATATTATAAGAATTACTGGAATAATATTAGATGAACTAGATGACTCAAGATAATGCTCCCGTATCAAAACCCTTACATTAACCACATCTAAAACCTCTGTTTTTCCAGGTAAGCTAAGAGTTTACAAATTTTGAGGCTTAGGATATGTTCGTCTTGACAGAGCACTATAAGAGCATTAAAGATTCCTTTGCTTTTGCCCTGCTAGGAGAGTTTTATGACCTGTTTCAATTTGTGTAGTAACTTAGCTTCATGCAGTGTGAGAGCTCTTTCATCCTATCCCTGACCTTCATGTTTTCTTTTCACTGTATCTATCCCAGATTTCCAAGTTTCCATAGATAATTTCAAATTATACGTCTGTATTATCTCAAATTAACTCCAAGTGTAATTTTGAGCATTGTAAATTACCAAAATTTTAAGCAGAATGACAATATTTCTTTTTAGTGATAACCACAAATGAAAATGTATTATATTCATTTCTGACCTTGGAACCCATGGAACTCTTCTCTACTATAGTCAGTTCAAGTGAACACTTTGTGAGTTGTGAAAACTTGTCTAGGTATCTTGTTTCAAGCCTTTGTCTTGATTTCTTAATCTTGGACCAGGACAAGTTATTTATGTTCCTAAGTCTCAGGAGAGAGCTACCCAGGCCCAACCATGTCCTTTAGCTCTACTCTTGATTATTATGAAAGTTCACTCACCTCTTACTATGAATTCTTGGCAGAGAAGCAAGTCCCTTCTATTCTAGAGGCTCTCACAGGACCATTTTATAATGCTGCATGGAGAGAAAAGAAAGACAGTGCTGGGAGCCAAGTGACCTCTGTCTTGCCTTCTTGCAAATGTAACATCCTGAGACTTGTTGACACCAATTGTTTCACCTTGGAGTCTCTTAAGTGCCTTTTAGAGTTTCTTAATGTCTTTACAAACAAGTTCCCCCACCTGTACCCACCCTACACATGCCCTTGGCTACTGGAACATCCTGCAGAATGTAAACAACCCTGCCACTATGCCCCACCTAGCCCCTTGCAGCAGCAGTATATAAGAGCTCTGTAAAAAATAAAAATTTGTTGACTTGATCAGAAAATACTGCCTTGTCAGCCCTCCATGTGCCTCTTGTCCCTTTCATTCCAGGTTTCTGAGGACTCGTGCTCCTGTTGCTGCCCTGCGGGCCGGGGCAACTGGTGCCACAACATGGGGGCTTGACCACCCTTCGATTCCTGCGAACACCGTCCAACACTATAACAAGGTACCTTCATTCACTAAGCCACAGCAGCCAAAGAGGTAACGCATTGACTTGTCAGGAGAGGTGGTCACGGGATGCCTGAAAGTACAACCAGCATCACTTTGTTCAACTGGTACCTTCATTCACTAAGCCACAGCAGCCGAGGAGGTAATGCACCGCTTGTCAGCAGAGGTCATCGCAGGGTGCCTGAAAGAACGATCAGCATCACTTTATTATGGATGGTGAATGGTGAGTTTTGGCATGGGACAAGAAACAAGTAAGCATGACTTACTTGTTACAAGCCCCAAAGAGGCCCTCAAGGTACAAGGAGTAAAAATTAGAAAAAAGGATTTATTGCATTTTTTTTTTTGAGTTTCTGGGCTAGGTTTGCCCATGGTTTCCTCAAGAAGGGACCATTGATGAAAAGAGACAGGATAGCTAGAGATTTCATTAAAACGTTACAAAAGACTAGTCAATGTCTAATCATTTACGTGTGCTCTTTCTGATTTTTAATGTAGACATTCAGAGCTTTAAATTTTTCCTCTTACGACTTCTTTTAAAGTGTCCCAGAAGTTTTGTTGTGCTGTCCAGAGAACTTTTATTTCTTTCCTTATTTCTCCTTTGACCCGCTCATCATTCAGGAGTGTGTTGTTTAGTCTCAGTGTGTTCGTGAAATTAATAAGGCTTCTTTCAGTGTTGATTTTAAGTTTTATTGCATTGAGGTCTGAGAGAATGCATGAAATTATTTTAGTATTTTTGGATTTGATGAGGTTTATTTTGTGCCCCAGTATGTGGTCATTTTGGAGAAAGTTCCAACAGGTGCTAAATAGAATGTGTATTCTTTGGTATTTGGATAGGATATTCAGTAGATGCCTGTTAGGTTCATTCAGTATATGGTATTCTTTAATTAAGGTGTCTCTCTGTTTATTCTCTTTCCTGTTGAACTGTCTAATGGAGTTTAAATCTCTGGTAGAATTTTCCTGGGAATTCATCTGAGTCTCAGTTTTTATCATTTAGGAGGTTTTTGTATTATTTTTTCAATTTCCTTATGTTATGGATTGTCAGGAGCCATCTCCTTTTGTATATGTTTTGAGGTAAAACATTCCAACCTGCCTGGAAGCTCCTTCAAGCTGCGGATGAGGGAGTGAGCTCCATGAGGGAGTGAGCTCCATCAGAGCTTGTTGCTGCAGGACAGGTTGAAGCTGTAAATAGCTTGCCTCTAGAGTTAAGAAAAAAAAATGGTTTAAAAGACATTCCATTCCTTCGGCTTCTCACCACCATGGTTCCCCTATATGTAAATATGGCTAGCCTAGAGTTTTTCGTGTCTGTCTTTCAATCCCGTCTCTTGTGATTTGGCAACAATCTGGATTGTGTTATTTGTCTGTGTCTGTTTTGTCTTAAATGTTGTGATTACTTCGTTGTGGCCAGAGTGAGTAAAAAAATGTCACTACTTTAAATGTAAAATCAAGCAGTTATTCAAGAGTTGTTAAATCCCAAGGAAAAAGAGAGGAGAAATCTGTTATATATCTAAAGAGAAAATTTTTTCACCATTTATTGCCTGACAAAGCCTAAGGCTGAGCCAAAGGAAAAGTATTTAGAAAAAATGTGGCATTTACAGGGCATGGGTGAATCTCTGTTTTTAAAAATGCATTCTCCTACAGCAGCTTGTGGTCAAGGAGGTTAGAGCCTGGAACATCAAAGGACCATGATCACAGGTTTTGTTAATTACTCTCCACAACTTGCCCTAGGGTGCTTTGCTTTCCGAAACAACTCAGCTTTTTGTTTACAGTCTGCAGTTTGCTAAACTAAGGAAATAGCTCATTGTTAGTGTGCTTACCTAGCATACATAAGGCTGTGAGCTCAATTTTCACCCACAGCTTATTTGCAAGCACAATCGATCCTTTCCCAAACAGCTGGTTTTAGCTGTAGTACTGTATTTTGCTACACAGCAAAAATGATGGCAACAGAAAAAATAGAGGTGTTTCCATCCTTGCTAGTAATTGCTAACTCAACAGCTCTTCTGTCCATGTAAACCACTGAGTTTAAAAGAAATAAATCTTTGTATGTAAATCATTGATAACACTGAGAGGTTGACTATGGAGCTGGATTGGCCATCCTGCTTCAGGATGTTCTTCAAAACTTTTACAGGATGAGGCTGGTCACCTAACCCTGTAACAAGTAATAAAACAAAACAAAACAAACAAACAAACAAACAAACAAACAAAAAACAGTCTCAGTGCAAGGACACTGTGCTGTTGAGGATAACTAAGGGATAAACTAATTTCAACAGGTTATTATTCATTTTCCTCTGATACTCAAGGTGTAGCGCTGGCTGCCGCTTTAAATGTTATTACATCTCATGGTCCCAAGACAGCCGCTCTTCTAACTACAACTAAGCATTTTAAGTTTTTGTAAACAAAAAAGTCATATACCATACAGTATAAAACATTTAACTGGATGCCTTCTAAAAGTAAAAAAAGTTAAAAAAGGGGGTTTCTATTATATACCATGTGCTTGTCCATGATTATGTCCAGTGCCCTTACCTAATTCAAAATGGCCACACGCAAAAATTTACTAGTTCTATAAAACTCCAGGAGATCATGATCTAGAAATCTCCTGGACCACAGGCATTTAATCACATGTCCTAATCCTATTGCAATCTATGTTTTTGTTTTGGTTTTCATTTTAGATTCTTGATGGGATCATAGAAAAACAAGAGCTTCTCACACGGGCTTTTGTATACATTTACTGGTTTTTACAAGAAACTATTTTAAATTCTGATATTCATTTATATAACATCTTTATCTGTTTTAAAAAATATTTTGGATTTTAACATCTTTATATTTACTGATTTCAAAAAATTAATTATTAAAATTTTACATTGTTTCATATTTGTCAGTTTCTAAAGGAAACTTCCATGTTCTTGAGCATCCTTGCTTTTCACTTTCTAACAATGTCCTAAACAAACTAAAAGAGAAAAACATTTTTTTTATCATCTCTTTGCAGGTTCCTTCAGGCACCATTGTTTTCTATGTTCCTTATTATGAGTGTCTAGTTTAAATTTTACATGGTGAATTGTAATATAGTCTTTCTGATCCAAACAAAAAAGTACCCTATGAGCTAGTATTCTTGCCTCCTGTTTAGTTTAGAAAAAAGTTTGTAACTTATTAAATCTCTCAGGTTGTAATTAACATAAATAAAGAAACTAATTATGAGTATAAGTTTTCATGCCTATGAAATACATCAAATAGCTAGAGAGGAACTCAGGTCTGACAATGGTAAAAACAAAAATTCCTGTCAGCCTGGTCACGCTTGAAATTGGGTGCTCACCAAGCACCCATGGGCTCACAAAATCAAAAATACTAAGTAAACTCATATCTTAATATTTAATGTTCTGTTTTAATTAATCTACCCCTGTTATGAATTAAGTGACCCAGCAGAAAAAAAGACTGGCCTGCCTTGATAAATGTATACAAATTATAAAAAGGACAGATGTCTTCATTTATGTTAGTAATGATTAAACTTAACGACTCTCCTGTGAAATGAGAAAATCACTGAGTTAAATCCTGAAAAAAAAAATGCCTCTTTGAGTAAATAATATTGATAGATCATCATGTGCTGTTTAACAAGAAAATAAACAGCCTCAAAGTAAAGCCATTCTACTAAAATAAATAAAATAAAATAAAAATTTATAAAATATTAAGATGATGTTATACAACATTCTTGAGTCGAATAACTGCCATCCTCGTGACTTCAGCTGTGTCTAATTACAAAAAGTTCATCAGCTCATGTGATTAAAGGTTTAAGTCAATATATTGTTATATAAAAAGGTAAAAGAAACTTATGTATGTGAATCTTACAATTTCTAAGGTGATGGTTTAAATGGTCTTAAAAACAAATATGTTTGGTTTTTATATTAAAAGTATTAATTGGTGACAATCTTACTTTTTCCAATACTTTGCCACATTAGGCTTTCCCCAAAAAGTAAAAACCTCACAACCCACAGGACAAGCTATCATGGAACACAATTATAAAAACAAAAAGGGGGAATAGAGAGCCTGTGACTCCACATTCAGCTCCAACTAGCATTGTTTAAAATTCAAAATGAAACCTAAATTTGTCAGACATTGGAGTAAACAAAAACAGCAACCAGAGGTACATGGCTCTGTGTTCCCTATGAATGAGCCACAGCCAGTTTTTGGATCCCAGCCAGAAATTAAAAGGGAAGAAAGAAATTTAACCCCTTAGCCCAAGAGGTAGAACCCCCTGAGGCCTATGTCTTCTTTCACAGGTTGCCATGACTGCCAAAGACCTGCTATGGATAACGATATAGAGTTCAACTTGGAATTGGACAGAACAAAACCTCCAACACCCACCAACAGACTACGGTCCAACAGAGAGTCAAGTTCGGCACCACCTCACGGATAGCCAACCAGATGGCCGCCTTCACAACACTGGACACTTGATGGCCTGACCTACTTGGCCAGAGGGAACTGGGATATTAATGGCTGGACAGATATGGGGGGGGGATGCCTAAACCCCCAGGAGGCTAAAGCAATGTGCAAAAACAGGCCTAACATCATGTATTAATACAAACCTTTATCAGGGAGAAAATTATTCCTGTGCGTTAGTCAGAACAGAAAATGACAATCAGTTATATCTAACAAATTTATGGGGTTTATCAAGGCCCTTTTTTTGCATTCTTATTGCTTGTCAGCTTTGGCTTTGGGAATTTAACAGAGTCATGACCTTTGTACGACAGCAACTTGATTCCATGGCATCAAAACCCATTCAGGTACATTATCATAGATTAGATTTAGAGGATCAGAGTCTTGGGGAGCCCTATAACAGACTAGCACACGAGCTGCCCCGTAACTCGTGAGCTTAAAGGTTGCCATTACTCGAGAGTGTCAGACAAAGTACTGCAAAGAGAATATCCGAAACTGGATATGTCAGGGTCTCTTAAAGGCATGCCTAACTGCATAGAGGTTCATGTCAAAAAACAAATCAAAACCTCTCCCCAGCAAAAGACATGATTGCCTACAACAGGCTATGGGGGTTAGGTCTCTAACTTTCTCTCCATCTGCAGCCATTACCACCTCTCAGGGACCAAGCCTCAATCTTTTTATTTTTCTAGTAAAAGGGAGTAGATGCTGGGAGCCAAGTGACCTCTGTCTTGCCTTCCTGCAAATGTAACATCCTGAGACTTGTTGATGCCAATTGTTTCACCTTGGAGTCTCTTGAGTGCCTTTTAGAGTTTCTTAATGTCTTTACAAACAAGTTCCCCCACCTGTATCCACCGTACACATGCCCTTGGCTACTGGAATGTCCTGCGGAATGTAAACAACCCCGCCACTATGCCCCACCTAGCCCCTTGCAGCAGCAGTATGTAAGAGCTCTGCAAAAAATAAAAATTTGTCATCAGAAAATACTGCCCTGTCGGCCCTCTGTGTGCCTCTTGTCCCTTTCATTCCACATTTCTGAGGACTTATGCTCCTGTTGCTGCCCTGCAGGCTGGGGCAAGACAGAGAGGAGAATTTTAAAAAATGTTATAGAATTGCACCCACCCCCAAAATTTATGTTGAAATCTTAACTTTTAGTAACTGAAAATGTGAATATATTTGGAAATATAATTTTTTTGATCTAGTAAAAGGTAAACTGAAGTCATTATTGTGGGCCTTTAATTCGATATAGCTGATGCATAATAGGGAATTATGACTATGTGAAGACTTGAAGACAGATGTAGATGCACAGTGCTAATGCCATGTAATGATGGATGAGAGCATAGATCTGTGTGAATATTGATAACTGTCACCATGAAAAACCAAGAAGAGCAAACATGCACTGTATTAGAAGCTTTAGAAGGATAAGTATCTTCCTCACATTTTTATCTTGGCATTTTAGCCTGTAGAAATGCAAGGTAAAAATTTACAGATGTAACTTCCTGATGTAGGAGTGGCTGTAGAAGCTCTATAAAGTGAATACAAAAGCCAAACAAAGGAAATTGGGACTTTTTTTTCTTGGAACAACAAACTTCACTGTATCTTTACCTTGGACCTTTCCTCTTTTTAAGGTACAAAATGAAGAGGAATAATTTTTATGATTATCAGAATAATCTGCCTATTTTTCTTTATTTATGATATGTTAAGTCAGTGGTATAATAGATCTAAAGTTTGGCATATAGTTGGGTCTTTAATGAGACACTTTTTAACTGTCAGAATACTAATACTTTTCTCTTGGGGAGGCTACTTCTCTCTCTGTCCTTTAGGGAAGTTCTTATGGCTCTACCCAAACTGATATGAAGGATGATACTTCAGTCTCTTAAAGGCTTTTTGGTGACTGATATTGCTCCAAGAGTCCTCTAAAATTTTGCAGACATTCCAATAATTATGTTTCTTCCTGAGGCGAGCATACATATTCAGTTAAAAGATCAATGTGTACTCTTTCAGTCTATAAATTATATTTGTTCATTTGACCACATTCAACATACAGGATTATGCAATGGACAATTAAATTATAGTATACTAATTCAATATAATAATAATAAAAATAATAATAATATTCTTTTGAGCACAGAAAAGTTTGTGTTAGAAGAACCAATTAGAAAGTTACATACAGGGCCATGGGACTAGATTCAGATCAAATAATGATTAAAATGGAGAATAAATTTCAGCCCAAGATTGAGATACAAAGAATATGAATTTGCAGGGTTTGGACTGAGATGAAGGAGCTAGAGAAAGGAAGTTATTGAGTGCATCAAGTGAAACAGAAATAATTCTAAGAAATTGGATGCCACGGGAGCTGGAGGATAAACTGTCTCAAGAAAAAAAGACTAGTCAGTCATGGAAAAGTATGCTTAAGTCTAATTGTATGGTAGCAATAAAATATCCACCAACTTTGGAAGCATGTTTATAGCTTCACAAGTGCCATTTTAACATGGGCAGAAGCCAGATTACAGTACTTTTCATATGAATGGGACAAAGGTTTCTTGGTTCAAGACTTGGAAGCAGCTACCCTCTTCTGTACTTCAACTAAATTCTGGAAAAAACTGAAAATGAAACCTTTTTCTTTGTCCAATCAGAAGCTCTAACTTCTTGAATTCATTCTGAATGGGCTGTTAGGTGGCAGCACCAGTATGGAGGACACAGAGCGTTTCTTTGAAGAGTAGATTTTGCTGTGCTGTCTTTAATTTATAAGCTAATTCTAAAGTTTGTAATTATTTCTGATATTTCATTTACAAAGATTTCTTAATTTCTCTTTGAATTCTTTACTGCTAGTGTATGGATATATAACTGAAATTTTATTTACTGATTTTGTTATTTGACAATTTTATACATGTATATAACGCATTCTGAGGTTATTCTCTTATGTACATCATTTGTTTTCTCCCCTCACCCCATCCCCATTGAAATACCTCATCCTTAACATTCTCTTTCCCAGATCCATGACTTTTGTCTTTGTTTTGTGACCTATTTAGCTTAACAAGTATCATCTCTGTGACCACTGGATAGAAACTAGCCAGTAGAGTCTTGTGCTATATATTGTCAGTTGTTAACTTCACACACTTGGAAATCATTAATTTCAACTAGAGAATTTATTCTAATAGATTGCCTCTGGCCATGTCTTCCAGGCATTTTCTTGATTGTTGAGTGACATAGGAAGACCTAATACAATGTGGTTGTACCGTCCCGAGGCAGGTGGCACTGAGCTGTCTAAGAAGGGCTGAATACATCTCAGAAGAGCAAGCCAGTAAGAAGCATCCTTCATGGTCTCTAATTCAGCTCCTGCATCCAGATTCCTGCTCTGATGAAGCCACTGTTTTGGCTCCCATCAGTGATGAACTGAGATGGGAGGGATAAGCAAAATGCCCTTTTCTCCCCAAGTTGGCTTTAGTCAGTGTTTTATCACAATAGAAACCATGCTAGATGAAGACAATGGTTTCCCCCCTCTCTCTGTATCACCAAAAGCTTATTGGTGAGAGGTGGCATTCCCTTAGCCCCTTTTCTAACTATGTCTGAATAATTATGGCCCTGTTCCTCTGTAGAAGTCATGCAGGCATCTGCAGCACAGCTGACTACTACAAGTTGGTTTTACATTCTGCAGTCTCATTTGCCTTGCTTATTGGTTCCAAAGTTTCTTTGCATTCTCTATAATGCCATCTGAATAAGATATCATTTTAAGTTTTAAATTCTTTTCTTATATGTATATAAATATTTTCTCTTCAATGATTGATATGGCTGGTAAGTTTTCTATAATGTGGACTAGAATTTCCATGAATAGGCTATTCCATCTTGTTCTTGATCTTTAGGAAATAGCTTATTTTTTTCTCCATTGAGTATGATAATTATGGACTTCTGTTATTTTTTCTGTATCTGTATATACTTTGTGTACATATGTGTGCATGTATGCGAATGTATGTGTGAGAGTGTGTATTGTATACTCACTCATGTATGGATGATAGAGGTTGTTGTTGACTGTCTTCCTCTATCAATTATTGCCTTACTCATTTGAGGCAAGGTTTTTTGTTGAATATGAAGCTTGCATTTGTAAATTAGGTTGGTAGAAAACCCCAGTAATCCTGTTTCTGTCTCCCTCAGTGTTGTGTTTATAGATCAGTGTAGCACCACACCAGGTCTTTGCATTGGAGTTAGGATTCGAATTTCCACCCTCATACTTGCATAACAACCACTTTAAACCCCTGAGATATCTATTCAGCCCCTGTGGTGGGCTTTTAAAAATAGAAACACTTTTGATTTTACAGAGGTCATTTCCTCCAGTTCCTACTCCATTGCATTCCCCCACTAAAGACAGGGTTATTGTATCTATCCCAGGCTGGCTTTGAGCTTGTGAACCTTCTGCCTCAACTTCCCAAACACTGGGATTAAAAGAATATGCCACCACACCTGATTTATTGCCCATTTTTATTTAAATAAGTATGTTGAATTCTGTCGAACTCATTTTCTGAATTTGTTGAGTTGATCATGTGATATTTTACCTTTTCTTTTGTTAAGTGGTACAACACTGGAGGGTTTTAATTTGTTCAAGTATTCCTGTAATCCAGGGATAAATCTCACTTATCCAGAATCATTTAAATGCTACTTAATTCACTTGTTAGTATTTTGAAGATTGTTACACCAATGCTCTTGAGAGATATTGGTCTGTACTTTTCTTTTTCTCTGCTTGAGGAATCTGTACATGTCTTTTGTATCAGAGTGCTAGGAATCTCAGAAAATGGGTTTTGAAGTATATTTTCTTCTTTAAAATTTTGGAACTTTTAAAGAGGTTGGTGCATGAACATAAGGAAACAGAAGCTTTCAGGACACTGGAACCTTGTTCATATGAGCTTGCGGTAATGCTGACAGCATGCACAAGACCGATGCTGACTCAATCAGACAAAAACTCCAGCACAGAGTGTATGAAATGCGTGGCAGGTCCCAACTCTAGCCAAAGAACTACTGACAAATGGTTACTGTGGGCCTGGGAAGAGTACAAGTGTATAGTTTGCATGTAGGTAGGTACACACATGTCATGTAATGCCCATGGAGATCAGAAGAACACATCAGATCCCATGGAACTGGACATGGGATTTCAGCCACCATGTGGGTGCTGGAAATCAAACCCAGGTCCTCTGCAAGAGCAGTCAGTGCTCTTAAACACTAAGTAAGCTCTCCATCCCCTAGAAACTAAATTTTAAATATGTATTGTTGGAAGCATTATGATATTGGAAGAAAGGTATCTAGGCTTTGTTTTCTGACCATAGTGGGAATTCAACTCTAAGTAGAGTGTGTGTGTCTGTGTGTGTGTGTGTGTGTGTGTGTGTGTGTATATTAATAATAAATATTAAATTTTTCTCTCTTCCACTGCTGGGAAAGGTTCAGTTAACTTTTTTTTTCATTACATTATACTGCATGAGCTAGGAAGAGTGAGAGAGAGAGAGAGAGAATATGAATTTGTGTTGGATAGTTAGTTGTCAGGAAATGAGGGACTACTGAAGGCCAATTACATTAAAGCATGTTACCTATATTCCAAGTTTCAAATATAAGTGCTATTATTATTGTAATATTCTGTACACCCAGATTAGCAAGATCTTACATGTTTTCTCATCTTAAAAATAGAAATCAACAATATAGTTTAAAAAGAAAGATAAATGTTGTACATATGATTTAAGCATGCTTCCTATTTCTCAAAGAATCTTTAGGTAGTGGATACTTACGGTGAGTGCATGTAGATCAAATTTATCTAATGCATGCTTTTTTCTACATAGTATTTGGGAAAAATGTATTTCCTTCTAAAGAAGTAAAGTGGAAACACAATACAACACAGACATTTTCAGCCCTAGCTGACGAAAAGTAGTGGAGGACTTATAATTATAGCTGTCTTGAAACTCTGAAAATAATTCATCAAGTGTTGAGTGCTCTAATATAATGACCCTTACCCATCCTCATATGCATTTCAAATAATTTTCATTTCATGAATGTTTATTAAACACTCCTTAATAGGCCACTCTTCCAACTCATAATATCTTAACTAGCAAAAGCAAAGTCCGTTTGCCTACATAAAGTGATACAACTTTGGTGGTTTTATTTAGGGAAATTTTAAGTCAATTGAGCAATATCTGATACTACACATATTTATTGGTAATTATGAAATAACAGTTGTGATGCCTGAAACTTTTACATGATATCCAGTTTGAACATACTAGTCCTTAGTATCAAGAATTATTTATCTGGACAGTGTCTTTTACAGCTTACTTTGCCAGAAACTGGCTGCGAGTCCACAGCTCTTTTCATTCCAAAATGTCTCAGTGACAAAGCAAATGGATGGGACTACTTACTTCCAAGTTTTCTTGCACTACAAAAATTTGAATTCAAAATGGAGCTGAGTACCAGTATCCATCTTTGCTTCTTACGTATGGATATGATGTGAACAGTTGCTTCATATTGTCAGTTAAATTCTACTCTCAAACTGTAGGCCAAAGGAAACTATTCATTTCATAAAAATGATTCAATGAGTTAACACTTAGTGCTCATTTTGAAAAAAAAGGACTCTGCTTCATTGATAAATACATCTGTGAACAAAGAAATACTATGTCTTTCCCTTGTGCAAATAAAAGTATATTGGTGCTCTCATATGCTCGAATACCTTTCCAACCCTTCATCTCTATGTCTAGTATTACCCTGGTCATCTTCAAAATGAGAAAGACTCCTTGATGCTGAAAATAAAAATTGAACATTTTCATTATTATTGAATTAAGTGCTCTCTACCCAATTTCTTGGGTTCTACACAATGTTAACAATTTTGGTTTTAAAGGCAAACTTGTATAGCAGGACAAGAACTGGCCTAGGAGTCCAAAGTCCTTGATTCATATCCTAATGCTACACCTGTTATTGATGACATGGTTTTTGGCACATCAAATAGATTCTCTGAACTTCTGTTTCCTTATTTTAACCAATAGTCATTCAATTACATGGAAATATACTCAGAAATAAGTGACAGCTGATACATATATGAAAGCATATTACAATTCTTAAAGCAGGAGAGTCAAAAGACAATAGGTTTCACAATAACAGAGCTAGGTTTGAACTATGAATTAGAATCTTACTTTGTGACTTTGAACAAGTTATTTAAAATCACTGAACTGTTTATTTACAAAACTGAATCAAAATATCATAATGTGTGATGACTAAGTGCTAAATTAGAGGGTAAAGACAATATTTGGCTGTTAAAGGTCAGTAGCTAGTCATCAAATGGTAGCTATTATTATGACAGTAAGTACTTACTTTATTTCTCTATGAATTACTCATTGACTAACAGATGAAAACAGGCACAGTGAGCAACCTGTATGTCATGCTTGGAGCACTGCATTCCACAACAATGTGTGTACTGAACTGCTGGATTACATAAGGTGCTCAGTAGTTCAAAATAGCTGTCTGCATTCTGAAGTGAAAAAGAACCCTATACATGCTGAGTCCAAGAAGCTAGATGCCTCAGAATTCCAAATCCACTGCTGAAAGTCTGGAAAATTACTGGACAGTGGCTTATACTGAGTCCACATCGAAAGGCTGAAGAACCTGGAGTTTGATGTTCACCGATAATGGCAATAATAATGAATGCTCTCACCTAGAAAGGAATTGAGATTGTACTTGTGTGATCACTGCCTTCCCCTAGCTTGCTTTCATCTGGAACCTCAGATGATTGGATAGGGCTATATATATTCTGGGCAAATTCCTTCTCCAGACACTCCCCCTATTTAAATCTTCTCTAGAAATGCTAGCATACACTCAGAGGTATTCTTATCTTAATGTGGCCAAGATGAAACTTTAAGACCAATCACTTACACATTAGTACTTGAAAACTGTATTTATATCCCCTACTTCTATGAATTTGAGTGTTTTAGATACTTTAGATTAGTATAATCATGTGCTATTTGACTTTCTGTGACTGACTTATTTCATTTGGCCTAATGTTTCCTAGGTTAACTCATTTTGGCATAAATGGAAAGATTTTATCTTTTAAGCCTAAATAATATTTCATTTATATATATATATATGTATATATATATATATGTATATATGCAAGGAGAGAGGGAAGTGGGAAAAGAGTCATCATTAACTAGTGTAATTATTAAATTTACTGTGCTCCTTCTTGTGAAATATTATTTGGATAACTAAGACTAATTCACACATATATATTATTTAAATTGTGTGCATGTGTTATTAAGTCAAAAATTCAAAATATTTAGAGGATTGTTTAAGATATGATATTGTTTCTGTGACTCAGCAAAAATAGCTTTTCTAAATATGTAAACAGAAATGTATTCTGTATGGAAGAAACTAGGGTAAGACATACAATATATTACATTAATTCAACTGTCAAATATTGGATACAAATTAAATGAACTACAATTGTTTCTCAGAACTATCTTCCACTTTCCAGGCAATGAGTACCAAATTTTGTTCATCATTGGATGCTAGATCCTGATATTTGATATATTTGAACAGACCTAGGGATCACCCCATTTTCTTTTTTAAAATAAATTTTATTGTGCTTTTGTACATTTCATGCAATTGTTCTAAATTGAATGTAAACCTCTCTCCCCTATCCATAGCCTCCTCCCATGGACCTCATGCATTCCTCCATACATGTTAAGTTGTACCCAGTAAAGCACTATACTCAGATGTTCTTTGGTGCAAATTTAACTACTGGAGTCTAGTCAGCGTTATGTAGAGATCCCTTACTCAGTGTTTATCAGTCTCCAGTAATTCCCAGATGAGGGCCAACTCACCATCTGTTTCCCTGATTCAGCCATGTTCATTCGACTGTGTTTACAGTGCCACCCATGAGTTCACTCCCATTGAGAGGGCTTTAAGTCCAATTGGAAATCTATTGCTTACCCTAGGTAACAGTGTCATTACTGCACCAATAGAGTTAGTTTACTGTGTCGGTCATTATGGTTAGTAGGCTTTAGGGCTGGGTTGAACCATCTATTGTTTTTTTCCCTTAGCAGCTTCTATGCAAGCTTGTATCCTCTAGAATTATGAGAGCTAGTCTTCAGGGCAAAGGCTTCCGGGTTCATTCCTTTTCCATTGCTCCAAGTCCTGTGTAAATACTGTATTCATATATAAAATTTTCAAAAATTAAAGTTACTTAAGTAATGTGGCAATACTTTCTTCGTTTTTCTTTCTACTGAGTTGATTTGGCAGCTCAGTTTGAATCATTGAAGTCAGTAAGTTTTATTTTAACATTGTCCAACAGATACTCAAGAGTGAAAGAGTAATTAAAAGGACAAAGTATAATGTTGGCTAGTATATTACTTCCTTCTCTGTTGCTGTGGTAATATACCTTGGCAAAAGCAACAAAAGGAATAAAGAGTTTAACTTGGCTTATGAGTTCAGGAGGCTAGAGATTGCAATGTTGGGGAAGACATGGTAACACACAAGGAAGTCATTGCAGGAGGACCAGGGGATTGACTGATCAAATTTCTGTCATACACAGGAAGCAGAGAAGAGGAACAAGAAATGGGCCCATACTACAAACACTCAAAGTCTGCCCCCACTGAGGTAAATCCTCCAACAAGGCTTTACCCTCTGAGTTCCATAACCTTGCCCCAAAGAGCCATCAACTGAGTACCAAGTGTTCAAACGTTGAGGACATTGCTCATTCAAACCCCATAGCTAGAAATTACACTATTAAAATGAGTTAGAGAGATAATGTGGACATTGAAAACATGGATGAATGTATTCTTAAAAAAAGTTATAGCAAGTAAAGCAAGGAGACTTATCTCTTCTATAATCACCTGAAAGTATCTTAACAGTAAAATTAGTGCTGTATGTGTTCGCAAAAATTTTTAAATCTTACCTTTAAAGGGAGATAATTAAGAATATTTTATCATCTTAATGCTACATCTCTTTATATCTTAGCGAGTTTTTTTCAAAATTTAAAATTTATATTTTCATTCCATCAGTGTAAAAAATAATATAATAATATAATATATAAAATATAATATAATAATAAAGATATAGTGCTGTCTCCATAATAAAGCTCCTTATATGAAATTCAAGATTATTGTATCAAAGAAAGTAACCAAGAATTTACTGGTTTTCTAAACTGCAAATACTATACTTAACTTCTAACGATGTCTCTTTTGCAAAAGTTAGGCATGCTATGGAGTTTGTATTTTATTAAGGAAATAAGGTAGGTTGTAGACAATATAATAAATTGACACCTTCAAATGCTCACTAGACTCCAGGATATTTTTGTATAATTCTATTTTATGTTGAAGCCTATTCATAGAAGTGTCAGATTTGGGGGGGTCTATTCTATTCTAACCTTAGAAATAAAAGAAACATTAGCCAATTCAGTTTGAGAGATGGGTTGTGAGGTGGTTCAGTGGGTAGAGATGCCACTAAACGTGAGTACCTGAAGAGTTTGGTCCCTTGATCCCACATGCTGGAAGGAAAAAAAAAATATTCCTGTAAGTTGTACTCTGACCTCCAGACTTAAAGACAGACACACATAAAAGACACACAGACACATTACATACACACACGGTATGTACACACACATACACACACACATATATTCATATCCATATATACATGTAGATGAGCATCAACTATAGATGTAAAAAAATAAAGAAAATAGAGGCTGAAGAGGGAGGATAGTGTTTCATTTAAGACTAAACTGCTACTCAATTGATTAAACATTGTTTGATGCTTTTATTTGAAGCAATCCCTACAGCCCAAAGTAATAAACACAATATTTTAAAGTATACATATATCTAGTTTGCACTTGGTTATAAAATTAATTCTTTGTCATCCTATCTTTTACTAAAGGTGGCTTCAGTTTGTACTCAGGCTAAACTGGAACTCATGATTCTCCTCCCACAACCATGTCAATGCTGGGGTTGTAGATATGTATTACTCCTTGTTCTCTAGCATTCCTTATCACAAACTTCAGTGACTAATGAAAACAGAAGGTAGAATGTCCCACCTAATAAACTACATAGTTTTTCAATGTAGACAAGTGAAGAGTTTGACAAGCGTTAAAAGGCCACAAAGCTCTTTAAAAATATTTTACTCATGGAATAAAAATATCAACACATAGTAGCTGGAGAGCACTGACTGCTTGGACCCGGATTCGATTCCCGGCAGCCATATGGCAACTAGCAATGGCCTTTGCTCCAGCTTCCAGGGGATCTGACACCCTCTAATGACCTCCGCAAGCACTGCAAAATACTGTTGAACTCACATACGTGCAGGCAACAGAATCATCACATTAAAAACAAAAAACACATAAAGAGTGCTTTCCAAACATTGAGGTAGTTGCACATAGGAAGTCACCGTGATTCTGACAGCTTTTAGAAGAAGTACTCTAGCTCAGGCCAGAAAAAATAATAGCATAGAGAGGTGAGATGGACAGGAGCCCTACCACCAACTGAGGGACTATTGGCATCTAGTAGCCACTGGGACGGGAAGTCGATTATTTTGAAGTGTGCAAAGCTTTCTTGTATACATTTCAGCGTACATTCCATGGCCAAGAATCTTTGGGCAACGCATATTGGACTGGATGGGAAAACAAAAGATGAACATGAAATTGGGGGATGAGGAGGTGGGGTGATTCTGGGAGGGGTTGTTGAGAGAAATGTAAACAAAAGACACAGTATTAAGTATTCAAATAATTAACAAAATATTTATTTAAAAACCTTTCAAATTCCAAACTAATTTCCTTTTCAAATGAGGCTTGATAAGTAAAAGCCTACAGTATTTATTCTTTATATATTTCATAGCACACATTGTCTCTCTTTCTCACATGATTGATCCCCTTTTGGTGTATTTAATACTGCTTTCATGTTAACATATTTTGAATAATTTTTATGTATTCTTATTTACTTTAAATTCATGAATATTAGCTTTGAAGTTCTTTCCTTTACTTTGGTTCTTATGCTCAATAATTGATATTCTCAATTGCACTGTATAGAAAATGATTATAACGTCTGCCTGTTGATCAAAAAAAATAATAAACAAGTTCCCAAATGCACTCTTGAAATCCAATTTAAGTTCAAACACCAGGCATGTGGTTAAACATAGATTTTCTACTAAAATTTCAAAGGATGATTCTGCTAACTAATGCTGTTTTAAACTTCTTGAATATGTTGAAGTGGTATTAAGCAGATACATTAAATATATGATGGCAGATATGCCACTTAAGCTTGTTATACATACATAATCCCCTTCTGGCTACCCATCCGTTGCAATGACATGTGTTCGATGATGATTTAGGTAATGGGTTAATTTCTTTTAAAAATGTCACTTCTGATTTATTATTTAATTTAGTTTTCATACTTTTACTGAAACTGTACTAGGGGTAGGATCCTGTTCTACGTTCTGATTATATTGACACAAAGCAGGCTGCAGAAATGAAATATAGTTAGAATTCTAGAGTATTTAGTAGCAAGTATCAGAAGACAATGTATAAGTTGAGTTAAACTGGAAATACTGTTTTTAGGATTTTAGACATTCTTAGTGGATTAAGATGAAATCAAGTTGTTTTAGTCATTTCCCTGATGACTAAGATGCTGAAAAATTTTTAAGTGTTTCTCAGTCATTTGTTTCATTCTTAGAGAACTCCATGTTCTTCACCTTGCCCCATTTTGTAATTGAGAATTTTTATATAATTTTTAAAATATTCTATATACTAATCCTCTCTCAGAAGTAAAGCTGGTAAACATTTTTCCTGTTCTGTAGATTGCCTTTTCGCTTGAATGATGGTGTCCTTTACTGTAATGAAGCTTTTGAGTAAAATTAAGGTCTCATTTGTCAATTTTGGACTTAACTGTTGCACCAGTGGAATCCTTTTAAGAAATTGCCTGCGTTTGCTTACAGTTCCTGTGCATTCCTTATCTTCTCCTCTATGTGATTCAGTGCATTGGGTCTTATCTTGATATCCTTGATCCTTTGGGAGTTGAGTTTTATGCATGTTGAGAGATAGGAATATAGTTTTATTCTTCTACCTGCCCATATCCAATATGAGCAGCACCACTGGTTAAATACGCTGTCTTTCTCCAGCGTGCATTTATCAAAAATGAGGTGGCTGTAAATGCATTGGTTTAAATCTGAGTCTTCAATTCTATACCACTGATCAGTGTGTCTGTTCTTATGCCAGTGCAGTGATGTTTTTATTATTATAGCTCTGTAGTATGATTGGAGAGTGGGGATGGTAAGGCCTTCAGCAGTTCTTTGATTATTTAGCATTATTTTGTCTATCCTTGATACTTTTGTTTCTTTTTTTTTTCAATTTCTGTGAAGAAATATGTTGAAATTTTACTGAGTTATGCATTGAGTCTGTAAATTCCTTTAGTTTGGAGGACCATTTTCACAAGACTATTTGTAAAGATCCATGAGTATGAGCATGTGACTTCTTTCTGTCTACTGATACATTCTTCAAATTCTTTCTTCAAGATATTTTATGGATATTGAGGCTATTGTGAATGGGTTCATTTGTCCAGATTTCTTTCTTGGTATATTTGTTGCTGTTATAGTCAAAGGCTACTGATTATTGGGTGTTAACTTTTATATCATGCTAATTTGCTAAATGAATTTGTCATATGTAGACATTTTCTGCTGGAATCTTTAGGGTCCTTTATGTATAAAACCATATCAGGTGAAAATAGGGATAATCTGACTTCTTCCTTTCCAATTTGTATCCCCTTTAATCTCCTTCATTTGTCTTATTGCTCTACTTATGACTGCTAGTATGATATTTACTGGGAATTTAGGGAGTGGGCATCCTTTTCTTGTCTCTGATTTTAATGAGCTACTTTCCGTTTTTCTTCATTTAGTATCATGTTTGTTGACGGCTTCTGGTATACTGCCCTTATTATTTTGAGATATGCCACTGCAGTCCTAGGTTCTTCATGACTTCTATCATGAAAGGATGTTGGATTTTTGTCAAAAAAATTTTCTACATTTAATGAGATGATCATGTGGTTTCTGTCCTTGGCCCTGTTTATGTGGTGTTTTGCATTTATTGATTTTATATGTTGAGTCATCCTTGCCTATTTGTGATGAAGCCAACTTGATCACAATTGATAATCTTTTTGATATGTTCTAGCAGTCTGTGAGCATTTTACTGAGAATATTTGTATTGTGTTCATCAGAGAATTTGATTTTGTTTTTTCTTGAGTGTTTGGTTTGGAATGAATTTGAGACTGTTCCTTTAATTTTTATAAGCCAAAAATATGTAGAAATTTATCAATTTCTTTAAGACTTTTCAGTTTAGTGGAATCTAGATTTTTTTTTAATGTATGTCCTTATGGTTTTCTGAATTTCCTCCAAGTCTGCTTCAGTGTTTCTCTTTTCATATCTTTTTTTGTGTATGTGTGTCCCCTCCACCTTTCAACTAGTTTGGCAAATAGTTTATCAATCTTGTTACTCTTTCCAAAAAACTAAAACTTCATTTCATAGATTCTTTGTATTCTCTTCATTTCTATTCTATTAATTTCAACCTTGATTTTATTTATCTCTTACTGTCTATTCTTTTTAGGTGCTATTTGTCCTTGGTTTTCCAAGACATTATGTTCATCATTAATTTATTTATATAAGATGTTTTAAAATTACTGTTGTAGGCACTTAATACTATAAAACCTATATTTTTCTTAGATTTCTATTAGTTGACTGTTATATGATAATTTTGTTCCCTCTAGAGGATATTTAATCTTCTTTTCAGACTAAAGTAGTCCATTAAATATTCTCTGTAGAGCTTGTTTGGTAGATATAAATTTCTTAAATCTGTTTTTATCAAGGAAAGATATTTTTTTCTTTCTCCTTCAATGAAAACTGATAGTTTTGATAGAATCTGTGTTGTTTCATGACTTGTAAGACACTGGTCTAAGCACTTCTAGCTCTCTTAGTCTCTATTGAAAAGTCAGTTGTTATGCTTATGGGCCTACCTTTGTATATGATTTGATCTTGCTCTCTCAGAGGTTTCAATATTTTTCTTTGTTCTATACATTTAGTGTTTTACTATTGTAAAATATCAAGTGTTTCTTTCCTGGTCCTGTCTACTTGGTGTTCTGTTTGCCACTTGTATCTTGATAAGTATCACTTTCCCTGGAATTGGAAAATTTTCTTCTATGATTTTATTAGAAATACTTTCTGTACCATTGACTGGGGTTTCTTCTCATTCTTCTCTGTCTGTGGTTTTTAGATTTGGGCTTTTCACAGTGTGTTAAAGATCTTGGATATTGTGTTCCTGGGTTTTTGTCAACTTGACATTTTCTTTGATTGTGTGATTAATTTCCTCAAGCTTGTCTTCAACATTTGGTATTATCTGCTCTGTTTCCACAGCGTCCTTTTTGCTTCTTTCCTCTAAGCTTTTCCTTTGAGTTACTGAGGGTTTTTTTTTTTTTAATTTCAAATTTTATCTCGGACTGGCTTGACTTCAGTGATTCTATTTGAATTCTAATTTCTTGTTTAGAATGGTTTTAATTATTTTATTCAACTGCCTCTGTTTCACAGTTTTAAATGTTTTCATTCATATCCTCTTTGATTTCCTTGGATGTATTCATCATTTCTATTTTGATATCATTATCTTATCCATCTACAAGGCTGTCATTCCCAGAAAAACTTAGAATGGGAAATAGAATCCTACAAGCTCCTGGGACTCTGCTCATATGAACCTATAACAATGGCGCTGGCATGCTCAAGGCCCATGCAAGCTCAAGCAGACAAAACCCCTGCATGAAACAAGGGCAATGGGAAGCAGACCCCAATCTTTGCTGAAGACATATTGGCAGCAGTTTGCTGTTAGATGAGGAAAAGCTTATCTTCTTAAAACAAGGGATTCTGGATAGGCTGACTAGACTTCAGTGAATGAACCTGTACTGAGGAACATCTGGGGTCACTAACTTGATACAATAGGCCTCAACACAGATGAAAAAGTGTATGAATTCCAGTTGCGGGGTTATAGAGAGTGCTGGGGGAAGGGGGTATAAGGATGATTAAGATTCATTGAGATGTTCTGTATGAAATGCATAAAGATTCAATAAATAAATAAAAATTTTAAAATAGGGTTGTTAATTTCTGTAGTAGATATACTATATTGTTTATTCATGTTTTATGCACTTTTTTTCAATGATACCTAGATCTGGACTTGTGTGCTAGTATTTCTTGGTGTAGTGATTTTGTCCTTGTTGAATATTTGTTATTTTTTTGCTGTTTTCTCAATTTATCAGGTTGTAGTCCAGTTGAATAGTGCTTGAATAGTCATTGTATTTCAGTTTGGGGGTCACTTTATGTTGATGGCAAATGAGGTGAACAGAATGCTCTCAGTTCAGATAGAGATAAGCTCAACTTTTTAGTTTAGATTCCAGAATTGACTCTATCCCTGGTTCGGTTCATCACGGTATGATGGGGGCTGCTAGGTGAACAGACTTGCTGATAGTTTCAGGTGAGAACATGGAGCTCTGGTGCACACAGAGCTCAGATGATGGGGAACAGGGAGGTTTCAGCAATGGAAGCCCAGGACCTTAATTCTGGGAATGATCCCAGTTACCCAGGCTGTGCTGAGAGTTGAGATGTCAGAGGGTGACTTACCCTGCCAAGATTGGAGGGGTGCACAGATCCAGGATATGCTAGGATTCCCATGACCTGAGGAAATCTGAGAGCTCTCACATTTTTCATGTTTACAATTTTTTAAAATAATCCTTCCAATAAGTGCATAGTAGTATCTCATTGCAGTTTCAATTAACATTTTCAAAAAATTGGTCACAATGTTGCAGTTGTAAGACAGCCACTGTACATACCATTGGCAATTAAGGAAAGAATAGACAATACAGACTGAGGCAATATTGATCTACTTTGTTCATTTGTGGGCTATACTAACATATCTAGGTATTATGACTGTGTCAAAAACAGGATCAAGTATTCTCAGGCGTAAGAGGCATAAGAAAACTGTTAGTATAAATCCTGTACTAAGGAGGACCAGATAAAAAACCACACAATTTCCAAGTTACCCATGTGTTAATGTACCTGAATGTTTGAGTTTTATCTTTGGTATGTAAGAAACAATCACAGGCTACTGCTTTCCTTTCAGGTGAACTATCCTAATGCATTGGCTGGGTTCCTGTTCCTCTTTTTTACTGTGAGCAAATGTGTGAGAGCAGGGCAATGTGGAGATTGACAGATCTAGGATAGCCTATAATAAAATAACTATCTATTGCTAAAAGCAATAAACAGTTATAAAATTTAAAAGACAAAATAAAAATGAAATAAAATAAATGTTTACTTTAAATTTCAGTCATTTTTTTGCCAGTGAGGTCAAATAATTAAATATGGACAATAGAAAATTTCTGTAGCTGTCAAATGGACACTAAGTGTTGGCCCCTGTGAAGCATGTTCTTACCACACTTGCTTTACCAATGCTAAAAATACCATTGCAGATAATTTTAAGAGTGGGATAAAAAGATTAACTCAGTAATTTTTCAGCAATGATTGAAAGGAATTAAATGAATCATTTGGAGCTGTCACTGACAGAAGATAGGTACATTGATGTCTTGGCCTGTTTCATAAAGCCATCCAAGGTTTCCATATATGTTTTTGATGGGTGGTATTTTAAAACTAAATTGATATGATGCTAAAATAGCTGATATTTCTGGTCATGTTAAAAATAACTCAATTTCTTGAAAATAGATAAAATAGTGCAATTTGTTTACCAAACTGTAGCTGTAAAATACTTATCCTCCTCAACTTACATCCTTAAACCGTCAAATACTTGCTTGACTATACTGTTCTCTTTCCCACAGTAAATATAATGCAAACCCATGCCATAATTATCCTGTTTGGATATCTGTTTGGCTTAATTTACTCATTATTGATATTGAGTACATACACAGTGCTGAGAAATCCTCTCATTAACAAAGAAGTACAAATATAAATATGAAGCAGACAAGGTCTTCCTCAAAAAAGTTACATTGCAACCCTAAAGTATACAGAACTACTTTGCTCTGATACAGACTCCATTGGTGAAGAAAATAAAGCTACTCCCTGTTGCTTTATCTCCTCCAGTATTATATGCATAAATTCACGTAGCCTGGTAGGTTGAATTTTCTGTTAACTGGGAGTACCAATAGGCTGTGGGGAACTTGAGAGAAAATAGGGTACTAACTAAAAATATCCCTTCCTCTGAGATCAAGGAAGGTAAATCCCTGTATTGATTATCTGTCCAACAGCTGATCATCAAGAATCTAAGACAAAAAGGATATTGTTTTGATCCTACCTTGTTTGTGACTACATCGCCATTCCCTAAAGCACTAACTTGAATAAAACTGGCATCAAATAAAGGTATGTTGCATTAAGAAATCAGTACACATATATATTTTTTATTTCTTCATTCTTATTTTTCCCACTGCAACATAATATTCTGTGCAATAAACCACTGTTTTCTTGTTCATTTCACAATGCACGAGTTAAAACTTCACAAAGTGAAAATACTGTTGTAGCTTATGACAGAACCTTGGCAGCAGCACAGTGTGTAAAAAGTGGATTTTATGTTGTCACATTGTCTACTCATGAATATTATTCTAGCTGTTTCAGATCTTTATAGTTGGCACTCAACAGGACGATGCTTCAAACTTTTGAGTTCTTTTTATGTCTAACATCGTTGACCTCTCTTTCTTGATTTTAATGTTTCCTAACTTGTCCCTCCTTGTTTCTGGGCTTTTACTTCTTACATTATCATCTCTCTTCATTTTTGTCTCCCTTGGATCTATAATTGTGCCTGGAACTTTGAAACTTCTATGGCAATGAGGGAATTATCCTGTAGGGTGGCCAGTGTTTGCTATCTCCCTTCAGCAAATGCATTTTTTGATGATGCCACCAAATGTCATAATCCTCCTCAGAGTTGGCTAGCACCCACTTTTCTTTCTATAATATAGTCCCCAAGAGGATAAATCAAATACACTAGACATTAAACAAGTGAATGTTCATTTGAGTCCATTCATAGTTGAAATACAAATAAAACGAAGTCACTGTGTGCCTCATATAATCATCTTCAGTTACAATTCTTTTGAAATCCTCTGTTAGACAAGTTTTCATCTGTTCCTAAATACATCATGTCAGTAGACTATATTATATTCTTACATGATGGGCATTTCTAGTTCATAATTTGTAAAACATGAAATGCGAAACTGGTCAGTCTTTAATAAACAATGTAGCTTAATGCTCTAAGACTCACAATGGAACCTAAAACCATGCAGTTTACTGGTGATACTAGTTTTTTGCAATATAAATAGGAGTATGCAATGCCCATTTAATTGTGTTTTCAATGTCCCTCAGGATAAATTGCATGTACATGCATGTGCTAATTTCTCATTTTATCGACGTGTTTTCTGTTTCCACTCTACTTTTATAAAAGTACTGGTCTTCTTATGAATAATGTGAAGCACATTTGGTCTTCAGTAAGAAAAACTTGTCATTTCCAGGTCACAGATTTGGAGTTGTTATCATTCCTGTAAATGACCAATTCTGTAATTTGTGTCATAGCAGAAGACTGTAGATTGATTATAGTTGAAAGTGAGAAAATGGAATTATTCTTGTCACAGAAGCTAATGATTAATAAGAGATTTTTATAAAATTATTATTTAAAGCTCTGCATATTCTGGGCAATCAATGGAAAGCCCATGGATAAGAAAAATTGTAAGAATACTATCACCCTTTTATTTCGAAGCAACTACGGTTTCCTGCATTGCTCATTTTACCTACTGATGTAATGTGTGTCACATTGTCCTTCCTTAGCCAGTCACTGTGTAAGTTAGAGGAGAAGGTATAGGTCTTAAGCCAGTCTAATTAGAAGATTTATTTTTCTCTAATGTTTTCCTAATTTACCTGGTGGCAATATTTCTACCCTCAGAGAAGAAAATCAACACTCATTCAAAAGCTAAAGACAGAGACAGTCATGAAAAACAGAATGAAATAAAGAGCAATACAGATACATGTATGGATACAGAGACAGATGATAGATTAGATAGATAGATTGATTGATTGATGATAGATTGATATATAGATAGCTTATAGAAACAGAGATAGAGATAAAGAGGGGGAAAGGATTCTGAAAATAGCCAAGTCCTTATTTCTAATTCAACAGTATTATAGTTATTACCTTCTAGAAACTTAGTTAATTGTTTATCTTTCAGTTTTAGAAATACTGCATAGCCTTCCAAAATATACTTCACTTATTTATGCTATCATACATTCATTTTTCTCTTACCATGACAAGGTCAAACTAATATATAGTATCAACTTACAACTCATTATTTGATGATAAAATAGAAATAATTAAATGATACAAAAATTAACACAATATTTTAGTACATCATATTACATTAGAGCAGTATTGGTTTTCCATTTTTGTTTCATTTGTGAATGTGTTTGTGCATGTTCCTGTGTGAAAATGCACAATAAGTCACTAACTGTAGGTTCATGCTACAAAAATATTTGAAAGCCACAACACGTGAATCAGTGGCTCAGGGAGTGTATTTTAATGGTATAAGGATCATTCTAGATAGCTTAATTATAATAAGCACCACACGTATGTGGGAGAAGAAAAAAATGAAGAGAAAGTCTGAGTCATTACAGAAACTTTTCTATGCTTACAGAAAATTATTCTCTCCAAAGTGACACTGTGTGCAATTATTCAAGCATAAGAATTTGGTAAAAAACTATAAACCAAGAGTCCAGAAAGAAGTTCCTTCCAGTAGCTACAGCATCATAAACTGCAGAGGAGTTCCAATTACCCAGACAATTGGCTTAGTGTGAAATTTCCATTTTATGCAAAATTGGAGAGATCACAGGAAGTTAATAGAATCATGGTAGTGAGGATTGCACAGTCATTGCAGGATAATGGTTGTGCAGTGAGACTTATTTTGAAAAATAAAGCAAATATCAAGAAAACTTAGCTATAAATGTACACCTAATGTTTTTTCCCTGTACTGCTAAAAAGACACAGCTTCTTGTTAATAGAATTCATATTGCAATATGAGAGACTCAGTCACAAAATAGAATCCAGTATGACTGAACAGCCAGGTTATTGAAATGAATAACATCAATAGAGTGATTGGCAGAGTTTCTATATGATCAAGCAATAAAAATTGGATGTTTAAACAAGAAAAGGCTGGAGTATGCATATGGAGGGCAGTGTCTTACCTAAAAAGAAGGGGATTTTTGTCACCCATCAAATTAGCTAGAGGAGAGATATGATTTTCATAACGGAAAACAAAATCATGTATGAGGTTTAGGCATGCATATGGTGGACATCCTAGAGTTGCATTTGCCAGTAATTTGTTATGTCCAGTGCCATAGCCTCTAGCCATACCTTACTGTTGAATACTTGAAATAATCTTAATGCAACAAAAGACCTGAATTTTAAATTTGATTTTACTTTATTTAAATTCAAATTTAAATAACCATGTGACCACTGCATCCTCTGGAGTGCACAAGAGAACATGAATGATGTGAAGATATAACAGTTCAGGGAAGAAGATGGTGCACAGACAGTGTGCACTTGGTTGAGAACTCCAAACACAAAGAGAAAGTGGGAAAAGTGAAACGTTATCTGATGGTGCAATACTGTTTCCTTCTGCTGAACTGTCAGCAGCATTCAGTGGGATCCTTTGGAAAACTCTCCCATGTCTGATTTCTGGTAGTGAGATTTGGATGAAGGAGTCTGTCCATAAGTGACCTCAAGTGTTAAAAGGAGAATAGCATACTTTTGGGCCCTTGGGTGACAGCTAAAGGGGGCATTGAAGTAAATCTTTCACTTAAAGATATACAAAACTTCTAGGATTATTAAAACTCTTAGCGAGACTTCATGCTAGTCTACAGTTAGATGAAACAAAGTCATGATATTTGATGAACTGCATATTTTAAGACACATAAATTGAAGTAAAATGGTTACTAGAGAGGTACAGTCTTCATAGGCACCTAATTTCTGTAATAGTGGACATGCTGCTAACTGATTCTGAAGAAACTTTATTTGTTCTTGACAATAATGTAATCATTATCCTCCTACATCAGCTAGGTAGAAAACCCCACAAAATCACTCACTCCCTTTTTAACTCTTTTTAATATTTGAAGGAAACATTTTGAAATATTTTATTTTTTGTTCAAATATTATAAAAATAGTATAAAACATACATAAACAAAAGTAGATAATAATCATTATTGATTAATCCACTGAAAATATTTTGAAATTTGTTGTACATATTTCCAGAGATCTTTGTCCCTATCATGATTTAGGTCCCATCTACTTGAATACAGCCATATATTAAAATGAGAGGTCAGAGTATAATATTTATACTGTAATATATCCAATAATGTAATAATACTATATTATAATCATATAGAATATAGTGTAAATCACATAGTATAATTGTATAATCTACTGTTTTTCACTTTATGTCTAAACAAATCAATGTAATAAGGTTTACTTAATATATACATTTATATATATTTTGTTCATTTTGTACATGAATCAAAAACTTAACTAAGGCAGTCTTTGTTATTCCTGTACTATGGTAAAGAGTGTCCTATAAAATATTATCATACATTACTGTACTTACTTGCATATTTATGCAAATTATTCCTTGAACATTTCTGTTGATTGAATAAATATATTTCAAAATTTATGAATTAAATCATGATGACCTCTGTCTCAAACATTAATAATGACAGCTAAAATTATTGAACCAGGCATCATGGTGCATGCCTCTAGTCACAGCAATCAGTAGGTAGAAGCCAGCCTGGTCTACATAGTTTCAAGTCAGCTGCAGATCAGGGAGACCCTGTTTCAAGATGACAAAAAATATTGTTGATCATGAGATATATACTAAATGATATTCTACTTTTCCTTCAAGAATTAACTTTCAGATAAGTGCAAATACTAATATATAGATTGTAAAACTAAGGTAGGGAAGGGTTAATTCACTCGCAAAACTCATTTAAAATAGACTGTAGGAACAAACAGGGATTTCCATATAAGCTTTATGACTCTTATCTTTGTCTTTCATCAGAATCTTTAACATGCTTGTTCTCCATGACTGTTGGAAGCACACATTAGTAATAACACTTACTGTAATTTCTC
Organism: Eospalax fontanierii; assembly: GCA_035773235.1. Taxonomy (NCBI): domain Eukaryota; kingdom Metazoa; phylum Chordata; class Mammalia; order Rodentia; family Spalacidae; genus Eospalax; species Eospalax fontanierii. Next base: position 128,741,612 of record CM069525.1, on the reverse strand, counting down.
ACACAAAAGGCTGCCGCTTGGAATTTTGTAGCTGTAGGTATACTGTAAAATATTCCACCACTCAAAGATCATAGGTTTTCATGTTTGTTTTATTTTCCTGTTTTTCCTGTTTGTTGCTTTGTAGCAGGAAAACATTTTATTTTAATAAAGCTAATTGTGGAATACAGAAATTTTAAAAATAATGTTTTTATTTACTCCGAGAATTTCATACATAAATGCAAAGTATTTTAAACTTATCTGCCACTACCTTTTTAACTCTTGCAGCTCCACTTTGAATCCTGAACATATTCATATCTCCCTTGTATGTATATATATTATGGAGACCACATGGGTGTGGGGCCATCTACTTGAGCATGGACAGCATACCAGTGACCACAACTCCAAAGAAATGTGACTTCCTACCCTCAGCATCCATAAATTGCCAATAGCTTCTCAGCAACAGTGGGGCCTTCTGAGTCCCTCCTGACTCCATGTTGGGATTTTGAGTGGTTTTATTTTGTACAGGTTTTGTGCTATTAACCAGAGCTGCTATGAGTTTATGAATGTAAAAGCTGTGCTATATCCGGAAGACAGCATTTCACAGCACTCCTCCCTATCCTCTGGCTCTTATATCCCTTATAACCCATGTTTTAAGATGTTTCCTGAACTTTGCGGGGCGGGAGTTCATACAGATGTGCAATTTGTGGCCAAGAATACAGTCACTCAGTCACTCATTCCGAGTACTTTGAGCAGTTATGAGTGTGTGCATTAACCATTGTCCGTTGCAAAAAAAAAGCATATCTAAACAAGTTGAAAGTAGCACATGTATGTTTGCATGAAATTAAATATTTAGAAGGCTAGTTGACAGCATGATAATTTATCAAAATACTAATAGTAAGTTTTGTCTATTATCATAATATCTTCCCCAGCCATGGTTTTTTGACCAGATTTAAAATACCAGACATGAATTCCTCCTGCTGAAACAAGTCCTCAAATCTAGCCAGCACAGTTGGTTATTCACATAACAATTATTTCACCAGTGAACCCATTTTACCTGGCAGGTTCTACTGTTGGGTAAGTCCACTGATGTGTTAACCCTCAGCAGCCTACATAACACCATCCACCAAGAAGGAAGTTTCTATGTCAGTTCCTGCTTAATTTTGCTATGTCCTGCAACCAAAGTTTTTTGTGTCTTCAGTAGAAGAACTTTTCCTCTAGTTATGGTTAGCAACCAGGAATAATGGCAATAGCATGTATTGTTTTGTGAGCCTCTGATGTATCTCTAACCAATAACTTGTACTGTATGGATATATTTCACATCTGACTTTAAGAATTTGGTTTAATAGTGCATGTCATCTGGGGGAAGTATCGTCCACCATTACAGGGTGCTTCATTAAAATTCCTTTATATTTTAAAAGTTGTGCTTTTAATTAACTTAAAAATAGTAGATTTGAGACCAGAATTGTGGTACATGCATTTAATCTGAACCCTCAGGATTCAGAGGCAGGCAAAGCTCTTTGAGATTGTGGCCAGCCTGTTCTACATGGAGTTTCAGGCCAGATAAAGATACATAGCACGAACAGTAATTTTGGGGCAGGCTTGGTGGTGCACGCCTTTAATCCCAGCACTCAGGAGGCAGACACAGGTGGATCTTTGTGAATTCAAAGCTAGTCTGGTCTACATAGCAAGTTCCAGGTCAGCTGGGGCTACAGGAGAACATGTCTCAAAACAAAACAAAACAAAAAACAAACAAACAAAAACAACTAATTAAACAAAAACAAAACCCCAAAACCCAGTGAGTTTTGATAAGGATTTTTTCATCCATCCTTGGTTTCGTTTAACCTAACCTCAACCATTCCACTCCTTAACTCCCAGTCCTATCTCCTTAAGCAATTAACCCTCACAACCCTCCCCCACTTTCATATATCATGTGATCTATGACCTATTTTCCCATTAAGGTCTCTTCCTTTCTGCAATCATAGGCCCTTCCCAGCTTCCTAATTCTACAGATAATACAAATTAAACACACAAATCTGAAAACCCAAAGCTAAGACTCATGTGGGAGAGAGAACATGTAGCCATGCTTCTGTAAATTTCCATTATTTTTTATTGCTGAAACAAATTCCACTGCATATATGTACAATGGTTTCACTATCTATCCGTCAGTTGAGGACATCAAAACTGCTTCCATTTCCTAGCTATTGTGAACAGAGCAGCAAAGAATATGGATGAACAAGTATCTTTGTAGTAATCTATAAAGTCCTTTGAGTAAAGTCCTGGAGTGGTATAGCTGGGTCTTACGGCAGATCCTTTTATTGTTTTCTGAGAAATATTCAGAATAATTTGCAGAAGAGTTGCACTAGTTTAAATTCCCACTAACTGTGTATAAGGGTTTATCTTTCACAATTTAAATGTCAGAATTTGTTGTCATATGTATTCTTGATGGTGGTCATTATGACTGGGGTGAGATTGAGTCTTAATTTAGTTTTAATATGCATTTCTCCAATGGCCAAGTATTGTGAACCATCTTTTAAGCATTTGCTAGCAATTTGTTTCTTTTTGAAAACTTTCTGTATTATTACATAACCCATTTTAATTGATTTGTTTAGATAATTTAGTGTTTAGGTTTTATTAGTAATTTTTATGATCAGACACTAATCCTCTATCAGATGTTTAGGTAGCAAAGCATTTTCTCTTATTCTGTGTGCTGCCTTCTCTGTAGAGTGATAAGGTCCTTTGCCATACACATTTTTAGTTTTATGCTTTTGTCTATCATTATTTTTATGTAGAAAGTCCTCACTTGTGCCTTTACATTGAATAGTACCCCATACTTTTTCTTCCATCAGTTTTATAGTATCAAGTCTAATGTTGTGCTTCTTCATGCATTTGGGGTTAAGTTTTGTGCAAGATGGCAGGTAAGGAGTTAGTGTCTCTCTCTCTCTCTTTCTCCCCCTCTCTCTCTCATCTCTTTTGCTTGTTTGATCCAGAATTTCAAGCACAATTTGTTGAAGATGCTCTTTTCTCCAATGTGTGTTTTGAATTTTTTTTTTAAGTCAGGTAGCTGTAGCTGTATTGACTCCTATCCTCATCGTTCTATTTCATTGATCTATGTGTTTGGTATTGTGCCAGTATCATGCTGTTTTGTTATGGTTCTATAATATAATTTGAAATCAAGTATGGTAACTCTTCTGCCATATTCTTTTTGTTCTGGATTACTTAGTCTATTTTTTTGTTTTCTGTGCCTCTATGTAAATTTTTAATGGTCTTCCCCCGTTTTATGATAAGTGGCCTTGGACTTTTAATTGTGATTACATTGAATCTGTAGATTGATGTTGATAGGGCAGCTGTTTTCCCAAGGCTAATTCTTCCATTACCTGAACATGGGCAGTCTTTCTAGTTCACAGTTTCTTTGCCTATAATATTAAAGTTTCCATTGTAGAGTACATTCATTTCTTTTGTTGGATTTACCCATAAGAATTTTTTTTGCATGTTTGGCTATTATAATTGAGATGGGTTTCCTAATTTATTTTTCATTATATTTGTCATTGGTACATAGAAAGGACACACAATTCGACACTGGTACACTAGTGGCACTTTTATCTTGGGGCCAATCAACAGCTACTTAATTGGCCTAAGAACCAACTCAAGGGAGGAAGTTCATGTGTGGTACTGTAATCATCACCAAATATGTATGGCTGAAGAGGTCCTAGACCTTAGAGAGATCCCCAGGGCTGTCACATTCTTAGGCTAATCTAATTTCTTACAAAAAGCAAAATATGTATCCTTATATTTACATTCAAGTATCCCAGTCATCACTCATTAAAGAAGCTTCTTTTGCACCAGACAGAGACTAATACAGAGTACCCCAGATGGTCACACACAGACATTGGTTGTGAATTGCCCAGGCCTAAGCAGTACATCTACAATACAGCCTCTATACCTAAGGCTCATGCAACATAGAAGAAGGGGTAAAGAAGACACTGAAGAATCTCTCAACTCTCATCAATGAAGCTCCCTCATGCAACAGAGGGCCGGGAACTCAAAAGGTCACAAATGGCCAAAGCATGGAGATTAGGAGTCTGCAGAATGAGTGTTCCTGGCCTAGACTCCCATATTAAACTTCATTCACCCAGGGCTCAGGGACAATTGAGGAAGAGGAGGTGGAAAGATTGCAAGAGCTAGGAAGGAGGGGCATGACAATATGGAAATAGAATCCTATAAGCTCCTTGGATGCTGCTCATATGAACTGACAGCAATGGTGTTGGCATTCTCAAGATCGATGCAAACTCAAGCAAAAGCCCAGCATGGAAATGAGGAAATGGGCAGCACATCCCAATCTTTGCTGAAGAAATATTTGCAGCTGATTACCGTTGGGTGAGGAAGAGCTAATCTAAAATTGAGGGACTCTGATTAGATTGACTAGACCTCAGGGGGTGAACATGCACTGAAAAACATTTGGGGGCACTAACTTGACACAATAAGCCTCAACCCAGAGGACAAAATGCATGGATTCCAGTTGGGGGACTAAAGGAGGTGCTGGAGAGGAAGGGGATACAAAGTTGATTAAGACTGATTGAGATGTTCTGTATGAAATACAGAAAGATTCAATAAAAACATTTTAGTGTTTGCAATTTTACAAGAATAATTCAGAAAATGGTGCAGTCATAGAGACATGAATAAGCATGTCTATTACTCAATCTTATTCCCATGCAGCCTTCCTCATTTTAATTAGTGATAGAATGAAATACATAAGTGCATTTGACTACCAGTTGAAGTTGTCTTTTCATTTGAAAGTACAGGCATATCTACTCAGAAATCTTGGGGGTGACAATGCAATCACAGCTTTAGAAAGGCACAGTCAAATGCAATTTATATCATCTTTCAGTGAAAATTGATTGTGATATTATTTGTATCATTTTTCTTTATATACATTTCTCAGTCCTTGCATATAAAAATGTTACTTTCTAATGCATGGACTATAGGCACCATAGATTATATAAAATTGGTCATACATTTAAGACTTTAGAATCTTGGAGGAAAAAACCTGTTCTACACAGTGATTCATCTTCAATAACAATATTCCTATAAAGAGAATTGATGTCCTTTTTGTTTTACTAGGTAGCAATCAGCCCATTTTTCATAAAACAAAAATGCACACCAGTATGAGGGACTACAAACTTGGGCAGCAGTAGCCAATAGAGAAAGTAAAATCTAGCTAAAATCTATGTTTGTATTAGGCACCTAGGCTATTACTATTGCTATTTAAATGCATGAAATTTTTAAAAGGATGGCCAAATCATGCATAGAAGGGGATTGTGTTCAGTGCCTAGGAAGGGTCTACAGAGGGAGGAAATAGTGTTAAAAAAGTGGGGTGATGCTCTTAAGAAGATTGATCAGTTTTCAGGAATTACAACCATCATAAAATTGTTAGCAAAAACTAAGAGTCATTGTCAGTGTCAGAAGGACAGAAATCATGGTTTGTCTAATTTGTGTAAATGAGGTCATGATGAGCAATGTTTGTGAGTAGTAGTAGAGCCCGAATTTCAGGGCAAGGCATAGAAATGCTGATCCTACTTGCAGCTACAACTATGTCAAACAGAAATCTTTCAAGTTTCATTTTGAGAACCATAACAATAGGAATAAGAGATTTAAGTGGATTTGCTAAAATTACAAAGTCCAATAATAAAATTGTAAAGAATAATTCAATCATAATGACAAATTGTTTGATAGGATTGCATATTAAGCTGATCATTAATTAAAATTTAGATTATTCTAACCTGCATGCTCTTCCAGTTTATGATCATAAATGGGACATCTGTATCACACTGTGTCCTCCCAAGGCTCAAGATCATTGTGGAAGAAGGTGTGGGAAGATTTAAAGAGCCAGAGGTGAGAGCTGAATACAAGGAAACTGTTTTGTCTGGGCAGCACATGGCAGTTGTACATATAAACCCAAGTGCTTATGACAGCATGCACAAGACCTGTGCAAACCCACGCCCGGTGGAGAACCCAGTAAGAATGAGGGAGGTGAGCAGGAAGCCCAAAACCTAGCTAAGGATGTATTGGTAATTGAAAGATGATGGGAGAGTCATTTATTCTTACTGCTGTGATGCTTGATGGATTCATCAGACATCAAGTGATAGACCAATACCCAAGAGCATTTAGGAAACACAGATTAGACATAACAGGACTTTAAAAAGACAAATAATCATAGAGGACATGAAGTCATTGATGTAGTAGGTTGGAGACAGAGAGGGGGTCTGAATGTGATAACAATACACTGTATAAAATTCTTGAATTAATAATATATTTTCATTAGAATTGCCGACCAGTAGCATGTCAGCATGGGGCTAGAAAAAAATGTATGGGAAGATCAATAAAATTTGAAAAAAATATAAAGCTTTTGACCATGATTAAAATCTCTAGCTTCTACGTATGTCAATTGGATTTGAAATATTTCCTTTCTTTTGGCTTTGAGTTGGCTATTTTCATCCTATTATAAATAATACACTGCATATAAAGTTTACAAAATATTTTGCTTAGGACAATAAGGGTGGATTTGCCACATATTTTAAAAAGTCATTGATGGATGATATTTGTGAATTCCAAAAATTTTTGCTGTGGTTTCTTTCAAATTTGAGCTGGGCTGAAAAAGTACCATGTCTGCCATAAACATCATAGAATGTGTGTAACTGTATGCCATCATGTGTAGGTTCTGTTCACAGTATGCTTTGACTAAAAGAGAACATTGCTAAGTTGGCTTGCTTCTCAAGCACCTCAGGTTCTTTCACATTGCATTCAATTAAGATCTATAAAAGTACAATTTGAACTCATTTTCATATCTTATTCCTATATATCTTGATATGTTCTAATTTGTGAGTTTTTCTTGCATTAAGTACCAGAATATTGAAGAGTTTTATGTGCTTTGAAAACTTCAGCTTCTCTTTGTATGCACATGACTATGGGAACCAAGACTGTTATTCATTTCAGTTTGTATATTTCATTCAGAAAACTATGAGATACTTTAGCTTATTTCTGGCAACTGATCTGCTAATGCATTTCGTGTTTTTAATTCTAATTTTTTGAAGGGTAAGTGAATCAAGCTCCACTTTTCTGGAAATTCTAATTTTTTGAAGGGTAAGTGAATCAAGCTCCACTTTTCTGGAAATTTAGAGTCTAGTAGAAGAAAGAAATGTTGCAACTAAGTTATTAGTCTATACAAATTGAATATAAAATGTTCAAAAATAATAATGATAAACACACCTTTTATTACTAGCAGCGTACTAAGTATTTTCTTAAGTAATTTACATTAATTCATTTACAAAATGTGCAGATAATATAAACCATATCATCTATTTCTGTGAGTGGAGTGCTGAGAGTATGTTGTAGGGTTGTGTATATGTATGGTGTGTATAATTGTTAATATGCATATGTGTACATGTAAGCATGAGTGCTTGTATTAGTTACCTTTCTGTTGCTGTGAGGTGCTTCTGTTCAAAGTCATTTAAAAATGTGTTTTAATTTCCATACAAACTAGCAGGATTTATTAATGCTTCTTCATATAGTCCTAGTTTTGGTTGATCTATTACATAGCCCTTCTTTCCCAAACACCTGTCCCCATCCCCCTTTAAACCTTTAGTATCCAGTACTCTCACCCTGTTTTTCCATATCACATGCATTCTACTATTTCTATTATTATGTGTTTTTACTGGGATTAAAAGATCATCGGTTCCCAAGTAATTTCTTCATGCAAACTTCATTTTGTTTAAGGGTTCATCTGGTCCCTCATTTTCCCATCCCTATCACTGCTAACATCTTGAACCTTTCTGCCCCAAGTACTTCACCTCTGTCCTTTCATTTCACATTTATTCTATTATCCCTCCCTTTAAATTCACCACCACTCTTCTCTGTCCTCAGTCCCTTTCATGCTTTCTTCCTCTTCAGAATTGTTCTCTGAGCCTTGGCAGGGATGGGTGATTGGGGAGTTGATATGCGTTTCTTATTTAATGCTGAACACACTGTTTCTTATTCTTACAACTTTGACCCAAAATGAGTGTCTGCATTGGGTGTTGTACACTCTACCAAGAACCTGCTGTGACCAGGGATCAGAATAGCCAAAATTTCTGAGTAATTTGACAGTTTGATTATTTAGCAATATAACAATATGAAATTCTACCCAAGGTCCTATGAGTACTTCCCAGCCTCTCATGGGCTTTTGACCAGGCATGGAATTCCATCCTGTAGAGAAGACCTCAAATCCAATCAAAGAAGGGTTGGTTAGCCCATAACAGCCATGCCATTACTGGACATCTTGCCTGGGAGTTCAGTAATTTGTCACATAGTGCCCAGCTCCAGATAGGACTATTGATGTTTTTCCTTCCTTAGCACCCTGTGTAGTACCTTCTGTCACTGTGAAAACTAGCCATCAGGGAGGAAGGGAGGAAGTTAAGGTGGATATAAAAACAAAAGCAAAAACCCCAGCACCCAGGTAAAATAATCAAAAAGAACGCCGGAAAATAAAAATGAACACATAAAGCAACATGAAGGAAAACTTAAGTGACAGATATAATTTCTGATTGCCAGATATGGCTTTTCAACGTTATTATAATACATTGGAAATACTCTCAAATTTTGAATGGAAAAATACAAGGTATTCTAAAAGGTATTATAAATTTCCTGAAAATTCAAAATCTGTGAATTAAATATCCAGTTCTCCATAGGAATAAAAGATATACATTTTATTTGAATCACAGTTTCATAACGTTCCTAACATTTGGAAAAAGATACAATTCTTTTCCATACCATATCTTTACAGAGAAAAGTTATTACTATGACTTTTATGGCTGCCGTCTATTATAACTTTATTTAGATAACTGGATAGCTTTTTTGTCCTTTACAGTGCACGGAAAACAATTAATGCTCCATTGGCAGGCAGGATCCTTACTGACTTGTTTTGTACAAAACCTGGTGATAACTTTACAAAACAGAGTCCTTATGTTATGATGCAAAACAGCAAAACATATGCATAACTATCAACACATAACAGAGTGGGCTAAGGGCCATGGAGTTAGCTCAGGATGTTAAAGTGCTTGCTGTTCAAACCTGATGATCTGAATTCAATCCCCAGAATGAAAGGTGGAATAAGAAAATTGATTTCCAGTAGTTGTCTTTTGGTATCCACACATGCACTGTGCTCACACTCACCTGCACATCACACATACAGTAATAATAGAAATTGTTATTATTAATAAATAAAATAGGCCACAAGAAAACTGAACAAGGGATGACTACTTGAGAATGAATATGTGTGATATTTCAGCACGAATTTCAAAATTGTAAACAAACATCTATGTATTGTCATGGTCAATTCTCAAAATATCTAAAAATCTTGTGATTCATTATTTTAAGAACTAAATATATAAGGAGATGTTATAATTTGTTAAAATTGAGCTTACGACAGATAACATGGAGCTTTTCCAATATTATTGTCTAGCAAAACTTAATCACATAATTCATATATATATATATATATTTCCTCTTCTGCCTCAATTTTTATTTTAATATCACTGAGTAAACAAGTATAGTCTTGAAAAGTAAGGAGTGAGAATATTGAGAATATTACTTTAAAAGATTTTTATTGAGAGTATTTTTGTGCTTTTCATATAATAGATCTTAATCTAGTTTAGATTCCTCTACCCTCCATACCCTGCCTTTAGTCCACCCCAACAGATTTAATGCATTCTGTCATATATGTTAAGTCCTGTCTGGTCAAGTTTTCATACCCACATGTCCCTTGGTGCAAATTCATTCAGTGAATTCTACTCAGCCTATCCAGAGTCACTCCATTAAAGAAGAACTGCTTTCCCTAACTGTAGTAATCAGTTGCCAATGGTTCCTCAGCTAGGCTTGGAGCCTGCTGCCCATTTTTATCCATTTCTATGCTGGATTTTCTTTTCTGACTGAGTGAATATTAAGATCAATATGCAGAAAATCCAACTGAATGTATAGAAGCCATATATGTTCTGAAAACATAATGAAACCTTAAAATAAATGTATTTCTGACTATATCAAAGATGTTTTTTTGGCAGCAGCACTAGGTGGCACATCATGTTGTATTTCATATCAAGTATGTAATTTCATTTATCTGTTTCAATAATTGGGTTTGCAAAAACACTTCTAAACTCAAGAGTTTCTCTGGATGAAACAGTGTGGGAGGGCCTTGGACACATAGCTGGTTCTCAATAAATGTTAGCTTTCATTACTGGCAGTTAATTTCATAAAGTTGATCACTCATTTTATCATTATTAGGGAAGGCCTTAAGGAGAAACTAGACTGGAATAGCTCTTTGGAAGTAAAGGACTGAGGAAAGTTTTATGAGGTAAATAGGTCAAAAGATAATCAAGATTCTGTTGACTGTACTGAAGAATAATGCCAAAGTGAAATAGGATTGCTTTTGTCCAATTTGTCTTGTCCTCTTATGTCTCTTTCTAATGAAGCAGTAGGGAACCGTGTTGGGAAGAAGCACTGAGGTTTCCTGTAATTTGCTTTGTACCCATGAATTGAAGGCCTTCAGATGCGGTGCTGTCCCCACTTTGTCTGGCCTGTCTCTAGAACATTTGTAGCAGATGGAAGAAATTGGTATGCTGGTTTTCATCCATCAGCTAACTCTTTTCCTCTTCTCTTCCAGTGGCTTCAGGTTCTTCTAATAAACACATACTGGTGAACTTATGTCTTCTCTTTTCTTTCTTCTACTCAGTCCAACAAATCTGGCTCAAATAAGTCATTCCTCAAGTTTTAACCTTTTTCCTATAATTCTTTTCCTCTAAAGCCTTCATTTAGTGTCTCATTGTCTATCAGTTACAGGAATTAACAGACTAGTCCTTATTGTGACTTGAAAAGTCCCTATTGTCTTACCCTTAAACCAATTTTCTATCCTTAAATCCTCACTATCCCTTAATATCTAGATAAGCTCTTAAATTGCCACTTGCTTCATGCACATTCTCATGCATTGCTGTTCTTAAAACTTTTTCTCCTCTCTTTTTGTCTAGTCACACAGGTCATTTAAGACTAGACACTAGGATTTTTCTTTGTGATAGAAATGTTTATCAATGAACACTGTGACCTCAGTTCTTGTTACTTAATTGCATATGCATCCAGGTATAGCTTATGGGTTGTCTCTCTGATCAAATTCTCAGTTCTTCAATGGTAGATGCAATTTCTTATGTATCTATACAGTGTATTCTCATTAAACCTGGTATCAGTGTTTTGTAGGAATTTTGTTTGATTCAAAATGACATAAAATTAGTTCCTTTATCTGTAATTTGAATTTGGTGAGACATTAAGGCAATACAAATGAAAAAATGGATGTGGTAACATTATTATATTGCAAAGAAGTCACAGCAATGCCTAATCGTTGTGTCAAAATAGACCTTGCTGTTCTAACAGCCATAGCAGCATATGGTTCAACCAGCAGTTGGAATCTATCAAGACGACAGGAACTACCACAGATTTCTATGCCATGATTATGAAATGCCATCCTTGTCATTGTTCTAACACCAAGGAAGGTCGAATTTCAGAGTTTTAAGTCAGCTTCCATTTCCTTGTTCAGCCCCTATATGAGCAGCCATGTGCCAGAAAAGCAGTGAGATCCATGAAGAGTCACATAATTTGAATAATTATTTACTTGTCTCCTCAATAAAATAATAATAGAAACGGTTGTTATTTATTGAACTCCTACTGTGTACCAGGCACTGTCTAAGTGTTTTAAATAAATTGTATTGTTTAATCCTCACTAGCACCTTACAAGCTCGAAACATAACCTTAATGTCTATTTGTTTTGCAAATCAAGAAGTTAAGATATTATTAAGATATTATAAATAACTGGCCCCAAAACACACAGGTAAGACATAGAGTGAGCTGGTATTTGAATTGAGACATTCTGTTGCACAAGTTTACATTATTTACTAATCAAAATTAGTTCTTAGACTGTATTATTTCCTCATATCAATCAGCAATCTGAACAAAGGTTTATTTTATTTACAGACTTGCATACATTTTTGTACTACTTCAGGAGAAAAGATGAGAAAAACAAACATTCTTATTTTAAACAACTGGTGTTTGTTTAAAGGTTTAGAAAATTTTGAGAGATTCAAATTTGGTGTAAAACGAACAAGTAATAAACACCCAGACTTAAATACAAAATTATAAACCAAAAGATGGACTAATTCCAATAATCATGTAAAGTAAGGAAATCTCAGTAGCGTGGACTGAATCCATTCTGCCAGTCTAGGCAGATGATAGTTTCTCAATGAGTGATTTTTCTGTTCATCTCATTACCACCTCTAGCCTAATTTTTATGCTAGAAACTATTCAAACACCAATTATAAAGTCATATGCTACCCCTTGGAGATATAATGTAGACAAGTTTAGAAAATAATTTTATAAACTAACAGTTCCACATTATAATTAACACATGCCGGTGTTGGACTGAACTGTAGGAAATGAAAGAAAGTACACCATGCTCTATGTACATCATTATTATAAAACCAGGAGTGTTTTTGTTTTTGTTTTGTTTTTTTTGCTTTTGTCTGTGTTGAAGACACCACATTCCCTTATAAAATACATTTTATATTAAGCTAATACATTATTGTTTTTTGAGAATTCCATACATACATATATTTTAAAAATAAAATCTACCCCTATTCCTTATTCTTAGCTTTTTAAAAAAGCTTATGTAAAAATACCACATAAAACTTACTTAATAGCTTATGTTTTATATGAAACTGCTAGTAAAATATTATATTTGTTATTTAAAAATTTAAATAATGATCTTCATAAAAATTTCTGGTTGAAATTCAAGTGAAACAAATATTGGCTATCTTTTATCTAAATTTAAATATGTTATAGTATCTTATAACTTAGACCATATCTCTACCCAGTAGAATTTTAATCTTTAATATATTTATTCATAGTGTCTCATTAAAATTTATTTGAAGCAGCTTATCACACAGAGCAAGTTAAGTATAATTATTGATACAAAGTTAAGTAGAGGCAAAAATATAACTAAGAACAAATTGAATTATTGTAACACTCTAGCTATCCCACTTATTCACAAATGGATAAACTCTTCCATACTGGGAGTCCTAAGTACTCTTTGCTACAAAAACATTTTAACAAAACTCCTTTTATGTGGAATGAAATCATGAGAAGTTTGACCTCTCTCAGCGTCCTGTCCCTTCCTCAGTACTTCACTTTTCTACTAAAACCAATAATAATTGTTTCATTCATTTAATGTATTTAACCTCAAAGACTCTAAATAATGACCATAGGAAACATGATAATTTTTTTGAAAAATTTTCATGTGTCAGTTATATACATTGTAAATATTACATCAATAAATCTCTTTAAAATAAATTTTCCTATGTGACCCTTAAACTCACTACTTTTTTCTTTCAGTGTCTAAACTACCATATCATGTATTTTTCTTTGCATACATTATAGTTTTCATGCATAAAAAAGTATTTATTCTTTCTACTGAACTTTTGAAACATATGTAGTATGATTATTACTGTTTAATGTTTGTTTTCTATTTCCAGTATCTGTTTTGGTTTTGAGTAATTGATCATCCTCTTAACATAGATCATGTTTTCGTCCCTATTTTCATGCATAGCAATTTATGATTTGATTCCAGATACTGTAAACTTTGCCTCTTCGCTTTTGGTTATTTTGTATTCTTACTAATATTCTTGAGTTTTCTTTATGGAATTAAATTGTATTTCTTGGACCACTGATCCAGCTCTCCAGCCTCTTGGAAATAATTTTTATCTATTATTGTCTTCTTGGTTATTTTGTTAGGCAGGATCTGAACAGAATTTAGTCTCAAGCTATTTTTTTCTGCTGCAGAGGCAAATCCTTTCTGTGTACCAAAATTTTCATAAACTGATTCACAAGAATTAAGGTATTGGGGGCTTGATCACAGATTATTATTGTTAATCCATTCAAAGAATTCTTTCCTTACCCTTGGGCAGTTCCTTAAATGCATGTGTTTACCAGTGTTCTGCTGAATACTCTGTAGTAACTTTTTTCTCTCTTTCTATTTAGATCTTCTCTTCAGTACTTTGTCCTGTGAACTGTCTATAACTTCTATATGATTACTAATTTTGTTCAAATATTTGATCAGTCATGAAGAAAAGAATAATGATCTGTTTCTATGAATTTGTTTCTTTCTGACTTCATCATACTCTTCAAATTTTATATAAGCTTCCAGTTCCTGTACTGTTCAGCCCACTCACAATGGGTCTGTGCCCATAGAAGTGTGATTCTTCTGATAGTAGGGGTGGATGTGCCCAAGGTGATTTCTTTTCAACTGATGTAGATTCCTGTGTGCTGTGAGTTGTATCCTTCTCAAGATAAAGTGTAAGTAATTCAGGAGACTTCAAATGTTAAGTTTTTCTTCTCTAAGATAAGTAGGCTTCTTTTGAAACAACCAAGACAATCTTAGTAGGTTGTGTTCAGTAGGCAAGTGTGTGCTAACGCAACTGGCCTCAGTTTTTTTACTTACATGCTTATGTCAATTTGTTTCCCTGGGCTATTGGTTTCAGACTGTATCAGGTAACGCCACTGAAATAAATCCCTCCAACACAATCAGTTCATATCCCTCAACTCACAGGCCCTGAGTTCATTAGCATTTTCTTTAAGTTATCTGGAAATCTTCCTTAGGTATAATATACTTTTTAAATCTTTCAATTCTAACAAATTGTTCGTATGTGGAGACAATGGACTGGCGCTGTGAATACAAATACATAAAGGCAAAGTAAGGCTGTCTTTTCATATACCAGTCACCTAAAATGAAAGCATAAATACCTCTCCCAAGGAGACAACTTGTGTTCAGGCAACAGAACTGTACTTTGAGCCCATGAGTAAGGAGAAAATGTAGCAAATGTCCATGTATATTGGGTAGCATTTACAGATCATGTCAGAAGATTCATCGTATTAGCTTCCTTTTCATTTCTTACCATAAAACGGAACAATAAGCATACTTCAATTTTTTGTCACATGGAAGAATAATGGCTTTTAACAATGGCTTTTTGATTTGTACTTAGTTTTAAGAAAAGTAAAATTTCTTTTCTGAACCTAAACTTTTTCTGAGATGCACAGCTTTCAAGGACATTGTCTCTGTTGTATTGCCCTTGAGTACACAATAGTGAATCTGAAGATCTTAGAAAGCATCCTCTGCATGAAATCAAATCTCCTGAAAATATATAGGTGACTGGAATGAATTTAGAAATCAATGTCTTTTGAAAATTATTATTTCTTCATTATTATTTTTGACAAAAGGCAAAAATTCTGCTTTATAGTCTATGCTAGTAACAGCATGTATTGACCACTTTTCAGTAATTCAGTGAATTGTTCTGAGTTTACTCTTGAGATATAGTACAGCTATTGACAAGAAAAAGGAATTGCCAAAGATAGCACATACATTATTAAAGCATTCATTATATCATCAATAATTTATGTCTTGCTTTAGATAATTGGTGACGACTTGGAAGGAATTAGAGCAGTATTTGGGAATGTATGTACCAAGAGAATACACATAAATTGAACTGGAAAAGAAATGTACCCATTTAAGAGGGAGTGAGTAATGTGAAAGGAATGCACATAGAAATTGAACAGTGAGATTGTTCATTTGGTCTGCCTGTTATCCGCCTACAAATGGCCCATTTATTGCCTTTTGACTATATGGTTGGCCTAGGGTCATTATGTTTCTAATGGCATACCATTGCCTCTTACTTTTTCATTAGTCCACGGCTACTCTGTGTACTGAAGAAAAAGAAATCACTCCTGCTCAAAAGACTGAGGATATATTAACCAGAAGAAAAACAAAATAAAAATGAATTCATTCCATTTACATCGTGTGTGTGTGTGTGTGTGTGGTTGGAATTAAGAGCTAAACCAAATATACTGTTTTGGAGTCTCCTAGGTATGGAGATCAGACTGTGCCCTGCCTTAAGTTACTCTACATTTTATAAAGCACTGGTTTTTCAGACAGTGCCGTAATAAACTTCATTCTGCAAGCAGTTTTTGGATGACACATAACTGTGCCCCTGTGTGGACACGTGAACAGCACCGCCTGGGACCAACCATAATGCACAGATTGATGAATGAGTTATTCCTGAAAATAGCAATGGTTTCACCTATGAATTTATCTGGGTAAATTGGGAATGTAAGGGCACATGGGCTTATTAAAATCATTTCTTGAAAAATAATTCCAAGAACTTATCAGAAATATCAGACTAAGGATAAGTGTATCCCTTTCACGTAGATCCCCAAATTGAATATTTGATTCTGTGATGGTGAATTCTCACATGACCTGTCATCTGATAACTTACAGTGTGCATCAAGAAACCACAGATAAATAACCCCTGACTGTTGACTGTTTCCAGAGCCTTTAGTTTGGCAGTATTTTTATTATTAATGAGATCTGTTCAATTACTCTCGCCTGTCCTGTTTACCTATCCATACCTGCCCTGCATCTATGTGCTCATTAGTTCCTTTCCTTGAACCCACTTGTGCTGGGTTCTATAGGTAGACTCAACTCTGCAGTTTCCCTGTCAAACCTGTCACCTCCAGTGGCCAGCTGTAGTATCTCATGCTTCTGCACAACAGCTCTATGTGGTTGCTTAACTTATCAATACAGACTCTCTTTACATTTCTATCAGCTCTTTGGACTTCTGAAACCACAAGAAATGGGCCTGAAGCTCTTAACAGTTTGCATCCTTTCTGTAGCCCCCCCACATACTTACAGTCTGTACTGTGTGATTTCATAGTTAATATTGGTATTTAAATTGGAATAAAAGAATTTGTGTTTTCTTTGGCCCAGGTTACTAAGAAAAGGAAGATTTTCTGACAAATAACTGTTACTTGCTCCTAAAACAACCATATTTTGTAGATTTATTGTTGTTCAATAATCTCTGACATTCTGGAGAAGGCACAGATGTGTTCATCTGTTTCTGACATAGAGTGCTCATGACACAAGGATATCCATTTATAACATATCCAGTGCAGAATTCTATCATTAGTATGATTGTATCAAGCTGTGTTTCTACAAAATTCAGTCTTTACTTTGTAGAGATTTACTTTGAGATATTTTATGACAGTGAAGGTTTTCACTTTTGATATGAGTAATAGGCAACCTATAGATTTATTTGATTATATCTGCAGTAGTTTTCAGTGTCTTCCTTTCTAGAATAATTAATTTAATTGTCATGAATAGTTATGATTACAACAGAAAAATTACATTCACCTTAATTGACTCAAAGGAAATACTCTACTGACTAAACTTCTAATAGAAGTAGAATAAGATTAAGAAAAACAACAGAGAGGATGAAAAGATGGCTCAGAGGCCAAAAACATTCTCACAGAAGATCTGGGTTCAAATCCCAGTACTTACATGGTGGCTAAGAATCACCCATGATTCCAGTTCCAGGGGATCCAACACCCTCTTCTGGTCTCTGAGGACAATTCCTGACACAAGTGCACTTACATACATGCAGGCCATACACTCATACACAAGAAATAAAAATAAAATGACAACAACAACAATAAAAAAAAAAGATGCTGAGCAGTCAGACTCAACAGGAAGTTATGCTGATTGTCTAGGAGTAAGAGGCAAAGGGAGCAAGGTTTTTTCCAGAGATCATGGAGAGCTGAATGAGACAAGACTGTCACTGTAGAGGAAAACAGGTACCACCCAAGAAGTGGTTCAGAAGCTGGAAAGAACTGGGGAAAGAAGGAAATATTACCCTAAATTTTCTGTCTTCTCATCTTCTAATTTCGTGTCGAAATTTACTTGACATGTATACTTATACAGCAAATACCAGGTACAGAACATTGGAGTAGCTAAAACACATTAAAAAAATTACATGCATAGGCAGAAATTCACTGAGAAGACCACTGTCAAGGGAGAGAGATTAGTCTCCAGAGCACAAGACAGGCAAAAAGGAAAGACAGAATGGGAACAGAGAAAAAAAAAGAAACATGCACACCTATAGATGTCACAGTTTTACTTAGAATTAAGTCAAATCAAAGCAAATGACAGTGTTCCAAATCAACATAATCTTGTTTCTGGACAACTGCACTTTTATTCTAAACAGTCTCCTCACATCCATATTTGCCTCTACCTAATCAGAATACTGCTACACCCAGTACTACATGTTCAAAACAGAGTTGTCCTTCCATTTGGCTCATAATTCAGTAGGTACATATTTCCATTTTTTTCATTTTTTTCCTACAGTATTGTAATTTTCACATAATATAGTTTGATGTTATGTAGATTTCCTCCCTTATCTTCATTCCCCCATCACACTGCCCTCTACCCAGTATAATGTATTGCCTTATCTGAAGGTTCAAGAATCACTGTGGAAAAGGAGAGCAGAGCAATTGTAAGAGCCAGAGGGGATTGATGACTACAAGGAAACTGTCTTCCAGAGAGCTGATCAGTTACTCACATGAGCTCACAACAATGGGGACAGCAGGCAGAAGTCCTATGCAAGCTCAAATCAGACAAAATCCCAGCATAGTCATTTGGAAATGGGTAAGAATTCCCAGCCCAATCTAAGGAAGTGTTGGCAGCTGATGACTTCTGGGAGAGGGAGGGTCTGACAGGGATGGGACTTAGTGGACCCAGTGGATGGAACTACATGAAGGACATTTGGAGACACAAATCAATCTCTGTAGATTATCTTATATATATGCATATACATACACATACGTACTATCCTATACATACACATATCATGTGTATGTGTGTGTATGTGTGTGTGTGTGTGTGTGTGTGTGTGTGTGTGTTTGTGTGTGTTATTCCTATTTCTTTGGAGAGAGAAACTAAAATCTTCATTAGGGTATGCAGTGTCATATGTGGTTGATCCCAGTCTAATTCTTCAAATTAACTTGTTTCTTTCTATCCCCTGAACGGTTTACACTTGAGTTATTGTCATTATTTCCTGATTTATTCAAAACCATTGAAATAATATTTCTTCTTAAAATTTTCTTCTTATTTTATCTTTCTGTTTATTAATGTTTCTTCATTGTTTTTACCTTATCTCAAAGGTCAGTTCCTCAGAGAAATTTTCACCTATATCCTATATGCATCAGCTCAGCAATCAGAAGCTTTATAATTTTATAAGTAAAAGAATAAATTAGCTGCATTCCCACTTTCTTTAATAGAGTATAAACTCTGCTAAACTTGGCTCTAACTAATAGCACTGTATGATCAACTTGGATTCCAAAAGATAGCTATAAATAATGTTAAAAGACACATCATGCTCTTTACTTGTGGTTCAGATGTTAATATGACATAAGATTTGTATTTTAACATGCATTTCACTACCTGACTCATTTTTTATCTACTTATGCTGAAGAACACATAATATCATACCTACCATATATTTTGGCTCTTTGTGTATTTTGCAGGTTAAGTTGTTTTGTTTAAACTTTCCAATTGTATATTCAGGTTATGCCTTTGAAATGTCTGTACTAAAAATCATTGGTAACATTATTTATGCATCAAAGAAATGTGTGCCTTTGTAGGAAAAAATACAGTTCTCTGGAAAATGTGTTTAAAAAACCAAAATTTTTACCATTTTGCATTTTTCTTCTCTAAAACTCACATTTTCCTAGGCATAAAAAAAGAGTGCACTTGCCCAAAAAAAAAGGTGTGAGCATAATGCATAGTAGTTAAAATGACTTAAAGTAAATATTCTTTTAGAGAGGAAATTGTTATATCAGGACAAATACTGGCTACTTCCCCTGAAACTATTCTACACAGATTATTATACATGATATTTTCGGTGTGGTCTGTGAAGTTCTGGATGTCAGAATATTTTTGTAATTGGCCTAGCTATATACAGGAAGATATGAATTCAGTCCTATGGCTTCATCCCTTATTAAGGCTGATTCTCCACAGACAACAGGGAGTATAGTGAAAGAAATAACTTATAACATTTCTGAATTAATTTAGTCAATAGCACAGTTATTTTTGACATTCCAAGAAGCTAAGAAAAAGGAATATCACTTCAGTGAAAGTATTAGAATTAAGGAAGTGTTATGTACATGAAGTATGTAGAATGTTGAGAATAAATGCTATTTAAATCACACAGAAAACAGACGTTTATAAATATCATTTCCTATTTCTTTGCATTTATTATGATACTTGACTTGTCCAAGAAACACTGATTATAAAAGTACAGCCACACAGTTGGAGGGACAGCTCCTGGGAAATGGTAGTACATGCTCTTTATTTGTATTCCTCCTCAACTAAGTATGAAAGAGACAAGATAAAATGACTGAAGGTTTCAATCTGGCAAGCTCAGTAGATTAGAAGAGGAAGTATAGGAGAAAGGTGAATGATGAAAAGACAAACAGTAGCATCACACATACAGTATTTATGGGTAGCAAAAAGTTAGAATTGAACAGCTTATAGCACTTTTAATGTAACAGTTCCTTATTTTCCTTTGTAATCTTATCTTTGATCTAATATATTAAAAATATAAGAGTCCTGCAGCTGCTGATAGGAGAAAAATGTGAGATAAGGTGTTTCCCCTCTCCTTTACATACAATTCCACCTTACCTCCTGAAACTTTTGCAACTCTAAACAACACACCTTGCAAATTCACTTCTGTAATTGCTATGTAACTAAGCATACATAAAATATCCAAAGCTTAATCATAACATGGTATGCAGAGGAAGTTGAAAACTGAGTTGTTACTTTTCATCTGAAGTTTAGGAAGAGAAAGTATTTATTTTTTATCAGGGAAGAGCATGTTTTAAAAGTGCATCTTTCTCACATTGTTACTCCCATAATTTGTATCCTCAGTTATTTTGCTGACCAGCAAAATCACTGGAAAGAAAACTAGCTACAGCAATAGTGGCAGCATGCATAAGATCCATGAAAATTCAAACAAAGACCAGCATAGAACTGGGGAAATGGGTAGGAGGTGAACTCTTTGGCGAGGAACTATCAGCAGCTGATCACTGCTGGACAGGGGAGACTTGACCTACTTTAAGGGGGTGATGCTTGACAAACTAAACAGGTTCCAGTGGATGAACTCACACTAAAGGACATCTAGGTACACAAACTTGACTCAATACGTCTTAGCATGTATGACAGAATACATGAAGTCCTGTGGGCAGGCTATGGCGATGTACAGCCAGGGAAGTGTGGAGATAAACATGTTAAGGTGTATTGTATGAATTCAGCAAAAATTCAAAATTATGTAAAATGAAAGAAAAAGAAATGTGGATTTACAACATTGATTTTAAATAATTTTAATCTGATTGTCAGTTGATATCATAAAACAGAAGATATAAAAAGACACTTTTATCAACAAGATTTGTCCTTTTCAGGCCTATGCAGAGAATGTCTTCTGAATGTCATGATAATTCTGCATCTAAAGTGCTTATATTTCTATTAGTAAAGAAACAAATGTGAAAATAAAAGCAATCAGACAAGAAACACTTTTTACTTTGCCACTACATCTTCTAATCTCCTACACATAGCTATATTTTTCTATTTTACATTAAAATAAAGAATTTATTCTGCAATTAATTAGGTCTGTGTGGTGAGTTCTGATCAACAGAATGTGACCACTAAGGTAATAGGCCAAGGCAATTAACATTCTGTTTACATTCTCCTCTTTGATTTTCCACAGTATGGCTGGAAGCAATAGGCCTGTAGATGGTGTCATTTCAAGTTTTAAATAGTACAGATAAGAGATGAAGAGATGGCTCACTGGTTAAAAGCACTGCCTGGTCTTTCAGACAATCCAAGTTTCAGTTATTAGCACCCACATGATGCATACCAACTATCTGTAACTCCAGTTCCAGGTGGTAGGACACCCTACTCTGGCCTCCACAGACACTCTACTCCACGTGTGCACTTACATACATGCACTGCTTTACAGATCAGCTGGTTCTACATGCTGTTGTGGCATGAATGACAATTACACTTTTATTCTGCAAAGTCACTAAGAATTCAGGTTTACTTTTTAACATTTTATTTATTATTTTTATTTTATTTCATGTGTCTGAGTGTATTGCCTGCGTGCATGTAAGTGCACTGACGTTGTGCAATGCTCATAGATGTCAGAAAAGGGCGTCGGATCCCCTGGAACTAGAGTTACAGATGGATTTAACGACCATGTAGTTGCTGGGGATTGGACCTGGAACTGCTAAGTCATTTCTCCAATCCCCCAGATTTATTTTTTTATCACCTGATAGCCTTCACCAGTATTGCTTATCTCAAATAACAGAGATGGCCAAGTGTTTTATGAATTTCTTTGTGATGTCACAAGTTCCAGTACTCATTACATAACATCCCTGGTTATGCTGGTCTGTTCTAAACCTGTTGTATCACCAGTTTCAGGTCTGTATTCTTTCCTCTTAATGCTTATCATCAACAACCCATACCCAGCAAAGGATGATGGTATAAATAAGAATTTATTCTAAACAAGCATTTCCTAATGAATTGTCCTAAGAAAGATGATTTGAGACATAATTCTGTTTAAGTGAAGAGAATCTCTATATTTTTATTATTTAGGAAAATGCTATATCCTAAAGAGCCCTTTTGGAGGTATGAACATATATAAAAGACTCTAAGAAGAAGTTTAATGATGAAGCTATTGCATTTTCAAGTGTTTCCCTTACTTAATTGACCAAGACTTGCTTTTCTGCTAACATTTTTCCTAAGTAGTGCCATGTGTGGAATAACAGTTATAGAGACAGACTGAGAAAAGTGTATTGTGATTACATTCATAAATTACGTTTCTGCCAAAAGGCCATTGGGTCTGAATACTACTGAAGAAAGATAAGGATAGAATTAGTGGCTATGTTAATTTTGTAGAATAATTATAACAAATTGCCACAAAGTAGATCGGTGAAAATAACAATATGTTTTACCCAACACCCACACTTTTGGAAGCATGAAGTAAAAAACAATGTTTCAACAGGGCTGTACTTGCTGTTTAGGGAAGAATGTCTCTTTGTAGTTTCTGGTGCTCACTGATAATCATTGTCTTCAGGTGACTATTCTCTGTGATCCTTCTACATATTCAAACCTCCTCTTCCTCATAATGACACCAGTAATCACATATAGGGCACACTATAATCCAGTATTACTCAACTGCCCAATTTTATCTTGATTGTGTTTGCAGATTTTATTCTGAAGTGATGCCATACTCATAGGTTCTAAGTCTAGCTGGTGCTGTCTAAGCATTACTATATCTGGGGACATGATTCAGCTTACAATGTGTGTGTGTGTGTGTGTGTGTGTGTGTGTGTGTGTGTGTGTGTAAGAGAGAAGCAAGGAGAGAGACTGTGTGTGCTTGACTTCTGCATTTGTAGGGTTTGTGTAGGTAATACACAGGGTAGTTCAGGTAAACTGCTATAACATCTCTGTGGGATTTGTTCTTCAGGGAAAACTAAATTTGGCTACCAAAGTTGTTCCACTGATAATAAAGATGCACCCAAATTATCCATGATCATCTCCTTTAACTACAATCAACTAACTGTAGTTGCTAACAAACATGCTAACAAACAACAGCTACAAATTACCTTTACAGCAAAAATAGAGTGCTGTTCTTTTAATATCTTGCCTAATTGTTTATACATAAATCTATTTATAATAGCAAATTTTCAAGTCAACAATTTCCAAATTTAGGGGGCATTTAAAAACTCTCAGTATACAAATTATCCCTCACCCTTTAGAAAATATTTGTGGATTGTATCTGTCTTGTGTAGGTGTGAAAGAATAGGAACATATAATGTGCTGCAATTTAATTCTATTCAGAAATATGTTTAAAGAACATAGCATCTGATGGGATGTTTTTATATATTCCCTTTAAAACAATCTGAGATATAACCAGGGTTAATATTCATAGTTGAAAATGGGTGGACTGGGGCCAGAGTTGATAAATGTCTTTTTCCTGCTCATCTGGCAATTTCAGGACCAACCTGAGTTTAGAACCCAGTGCAGTTGTCTTTCTTCACTGCCTCTTGGCCCTCTATAAAATAACATATTAGGCTGTACTAAGCAAACTTTGTGGCTTGGCTCTTTTAGCAGTTATATAGTGAGAACACATGTGTACTGGGGAACAGAGCCCAGCAATCTTGAAATGTCAGGAAGTGCTGCTGGAGAGAGTGAATCCAAGTATAATCCTTTTCTTAAACCATCACTTTCAGAATTTTCTAGAATTATGTCCTGTATACTTCATCTGCATCATATTGGGAACTTAATTTTCAGTCATTCTGAGTATAGAATGCTGGCTTGCCTTTGCATTTCAATAACACTTTATGTTTTGATATCTTAGGTGACATATTCACATAAATACATTAAGACAAGAACAGTGAAGGTCATCCCCTTCTTTATTACTGAAGATAAAATTTAATGAGCTAGATCACATGCTGCTTTAAGAATGGCCATGCCAATATAATGGACCTCTGCAACTGAAGCCAATTATGCTGGACACAATTATATCCTATTCAAACAGCTATAAGTCAGAGCTACAAAATGATTCTGTTTTTAGGTCATTACAGGCAGGTGAGGGAAGACTAAGCAAACTGTCACTGATCATACAAGAAACACAGAAGCTTATAACTCTGCTGAGTGCATTCATGTCATCCTTTGCCAAGAAGGACCAGATTTCACAGTCACAAAGCCCTTTCCTTCTAACACTGACCAAAAAGATATGTGATTTCACAGATGCTTTCAGAATCAAAAAATGAATGAGAGGAGAAGGAATAATTTAAACAAAAACTTGTTTCTTGAGTCTGTTCCACGATGATTTTGCAGGATTTAGTAGGCTGGCATTATTGATTTTTTTCTAACCTAATTGTAGGGGAATGTTACCGAAACCCAAACGATGTGGCAAAATCTTCACACACTTCTAAGATTGACAAAATAAAAGACATCCTCAAATTCCTGTTCTGTTCTCCCTCCTGGATATTTACAGGTCCTTTACAATATGTGGCTAAAAGAGGGCCATTGAAAAGCCTTCTGACAATTGAAGATCCTTTAGAAATATAGATGAAAACCCTTTGAAATTTCAAAGTAACCAGGATTTCCTTATGATCTCATGGATCAATTTGCACACTATTGATTTCTGAAAACCCTTTGAGGAGCCAACACATATTTCTCTAAGTGAAGCATGTGGGTCCATGTTATTAGGGAGTAAATGTTAAAAATGCAGCATATGTAGATTGTATTTTCCAAATGAAATCATAGATTACATTGAATGGAATTCTAAAATTGGAGTTGTAAACAACAGCAGCTGTATGTCTGAGCGATGTCCCTTATATCATGAGATACTGATAAGATAATGAGCAATACCAGTTTCTTAGAATGTTCTATATTTTCAGGAGGTGAAATATTAAGGAATATAATCACAACATTAGTTGTGACTGCAATTGGAAATACTTTCAGAATGACTTTATACATACTAAAAATCCTTTTCGAGTAATGAAGTGATTCATGGTAGACTGGAAAGAACACAGAGAAAGGAAGCAGCTGTTACAGTGAGAAGGTAGATCAGGTTAGCTTGCTAATGCTTGCCCTGAGATAAAATGTTCGCGCTCTTGTTTTTTCACCATTACAAAAGAAGGGGAAGATGCTTTTCTAGTAATCAAATATTAATTCTCTCCATTTTTTCTCCCACTAAATAAATATCATTTCTCAATATCTTCTACTTTTTCCCTATAACTTTCTAAAATGGCATTTTTTAAAAATATACATTTGTTTTCAATTTTTAAAGAGCATTTTACATTTCATATTACAATTCTTAATCAAATTTAGAACCCCTACCCCATCCTTGTCCCCTAACTTCCACAGGCCCTCATGCATTCTTCCATACATGTTAAGTGACATTTTTAAATTCCTAGTTTAAGATCACTATACTTTTGTTGAAGGGCTGTCTTACTCTGAGCTAGTCCTGGAATTTACATTGTTTACTAGTGTTTAATTATCTGGAAGGTACTTCAGGCATTATTCATGGATGTATTGCAGAATTACCCTTTGGTAACCAGCCCCTGAAGAGCCTTAAATAAATCAAACAGCAGAGTACTGCCCAAGTTATTGTTCTAATTATTTCGGTATTTAGTTGCATTTAATGCCATCTCAATAAGGGAGATAAACCCACTAAAACAATTACATGTGAGTATTACTCAAGAAATGATTCAGTGATCCTTTCTGCTAAATAAATCTGATGTTATGCTACCTTGGATAACTGCAGTGTTGTGAATGTGTAAACTTTCTTCAAAAGGAAATGGAGAAATTCTTTTGTAAAAGATATTTTATTTCTTATTACTTTTATTTTATATGTTTATGAGTATATTGCCTGTTTGCATGTAAGTGCACCCATGTTGTACAATGCCCATGGAGGTCAGAAGACGACTTTGAAACTCCTGGAACTGAAGTTATTTATTATTATTAGCTACCATGAGGATGCTGAGAATCAAAAACAGGTCTTCTTCAACAGCAACCAGTGCTCTTAACCAGTGAGTCATCTCTCCAACCCCAAGATATTCTGTTTTAATACCTAACTTGACTGTAGTTAGAGAACAAATGGTCAACCCTGTCTGTCACTCACATAAGTATTGATACTGGACAGTATCAGAGGGAACATGGAAGTATTTAAATGCTTTGATGTAAGAACCAATATAAGAAAAATGAATACAAATTAATGTGTACCTGTTAAGAGATACTCCACCCTGCACAATAGCTTGGTTCAGTCTACCGAGAATTAATACAATGCAAACATAATAGTTTCCACACATATTTAAAAAGATAAGTCCATTGAAATTGGCTTTAATGCAAAAACGTTCACAAAGAGGCAAAAGAAGATTACAAACATTTTCCTGTCAAG
The DNA here is from genome assembly GCA_035773235.1 of Eospalax fontanierii. Taxonomy (NCBI): domain Eukaryota; kingdom Metazoa; phylum Chordata; class Mammalia; order Rodentia; family Spalacidae; genus Eospalax; species Eospalax fontanierii. The sequence goes on along the minus strand of CM069525.1, from coordinate 128,714,721 downwards.
GACAAATCTAAAATTCCTTGAAAGGAGGTTCAATAATGATGTAGGATAATTCATATTTTATGACTTTATTTTTGAAAAAATGTAGTCTCTATAAGACAGGTGCATCAGCATCATCCAGGAACTTGGTGAAAATACAGAATATCTGGTACCACCCCAGACCTGCTTATTCTAAGTTTCTAATATATTATGATCTCCATGTGACTTATAAGCTTGTGTAGCCCTCCAAAATTATAGTAGAAGTTGAAGTTCCAGAACCTATGTTAATAATGATCATTTTTAAAGAACACTGAAGATATTTAAGCCATAGAATCAGCTTCATAAATCTCCTGATGGCACAATTACACAGCGTGTGTCTGGAAAAAAATGAAAGAAATAATGGTAAAAGACCACACTATGTATTTGAAGACTGAAAACTAATCTTAGAGTCAAGGAGAGTTTATGCTTGATTCCTAACACACCACTAGCTGTGTAAAACACAGTGCTTTATCTCTTGAGTTGCAATTTGTTTTCAAAAATGAGTTAATGGTACCTGTGTTGTACAGTTGCTAATAGAATGAACAACAATTATCTAAGAAAGCAAAGTTTTATCTCAATTTGAAGCATTAACTTGAATATCAATTTCTCTTCTCTGGTTAACTGAAGTTTGTTATCTCAGAGGTAGTATCCACATACAAATCAACTACATTGTTACCTCTAATGCTCACATTTTTCTCTAACCAGATATAGCTCCTAAATAGCTTGATAATAAAGAACAGATGAAAAATCTGATAAAAAATTGTCTTTCCATATAATAATAAAATTAAAACAACTTTTCTCAGCACTGAGTGTGATTAGAGGGTTCCTGATATCATCAGAGATCTCTTGTGATCATCTGTCAAATTGTAGCTTATAGAATTCTGAATACTGTATAACATAAAATAAGTTGTTCAGAGGTATTTCTTGTTTGAATAGCCTGACCATTTTCCCCACCTGTTTCCTGAGCAGTATAATCTTAGTTTATTCTTTTTCATACAAGCATGATTATTAAAATTCTCATCTCAGTAAATTAAAAACATGACCCCATTTGATGGATAATGATATAGTTATGTAGAAGCAGGTGATTTGATATTCAAAACCAAACTCCCAAGTGCAAAAGAAATGTTGTACCCATTTTCCTGCTTTGCCTAACTTTAGCTCTCCAAAATTTGTTTCTAATACTGTACATTAAAATTCCCTTAACTCCAAAACTTTTATAGTGAGTCTGATATTCCTTATTGGTGTTCAGGTGTTTTATTGTTCTAACTTTCCTTACCTTCCCCTACATTGCATAAACTTAGGACAGCATATGTCTGACTTCCTTGCCAGCTGAGGTCCATATATATCTTTGATTCCAAGAGAAGGTACATTAATGTGAGTTGTGAAAGGCAAAAGACAAAATGTACTTTGTTTTTTCCCCTGGATCTAGAAACCAGACTCACAAAAACAACCTGTCCACCTTTCTCAAACATTTTATCTGCTTTAACGTGGAGGAAGATCTAGGTAATTGCCAGTGATTTCATACAGATCCCTGACCTTGAGCAACAGCATCTCTTGAGCCTCTGAAAGTGAAGATGAAAGCTAGGGGCAATCAGCCTGCCTCTCATTCCTTTCATCACTGCCAATGCTTTGTTGTGGCTGTTCCTTTGTTTGTTGTTGCTGTTTGAACAACACCATAATTGACATAATTAACTGTATATATTTAATGTGCCATTTATAACTTTCTTCCCTCCTTTTCACAGCCACCCACATTCTTGAGAAGCTAATGGTCTGCTTTCTGTCACTACAGTTTCCATTTGTAAGTTTCGTATAAATGTAATCATACATTACTTAATCTTTCCCTTTTTCAATTGCCATAGTTTTAGATTCATTGCTGTTTTGGAAACTCCTATAAGGGTCCTCTAAAGAGATAGAACATCTTAGATACACGGTTGTAGAAGGAAGTTTATACTTCACCCCTAATCCTTACACTTACTATTAATGTCTGTCAATTGTAGCCATAACATTTTGGCTTCACAACCATCCACAGCTGCACTTCCTTCCCTTCTTTCATATTTTTGTCTTTCCTTCCTCACAAATGCAAAGTATATATTTGGGAGACAGTTTATTAGTGGAAGCTTCTCATATGAATATAGAGTCTGAGATGCTCTGAGTTTGGTCAAGTTAATAACTAAAATGAACTATGGCATACCAAATTTCATCACCTGTATGTATTTTATTGTTTAGTATTACCACAAACTGTTCACAGAGACACCAATTGGTGTAATTTGCATTATTTCTAGTAACTAAAGATGCAAATTTTATATATAAAACCACCATAAATACTCCCATGTAAGTGTTTGTGTAAATATGTTTCATTATCAAGAAACAGGTAAAAAAGCAGTGGCTAGGCCATATGAAAATTTTGCTCAACTTTACAAAAAACACACAAAAAAATGCCAGCAGTTTTTACCATTGCATTTGAATTGAAGAGTCTCCATATCTTTCACATTTATTATTTATTTAAAGCCAGCTTGGTATCAAGAAGATTGAAGAGAGAAGGAGATAAGAGGTAGATTAACCAATATTAATGCTGTATGAAAAAAATAAATTATAGAAACCCAGTAGTTTGGAAACTAACTAAAAATGTAATTAATTCTAATGCAAAAATACTATATAAAGGAAAGATACATATTAACAAAACTGATTTAATCATTCTACAATTATACATGCACTAATCATAAAAATACATACTATATGGCAAATACAATAATATATAAAAATATTTATAGAAAATTAAAATGCAATACTTCTGGATGTTGGATAGATGGTATAATGTTACTTATAGTTTTTTAGATATATTATAAATTTTTTAAAATAAAAAATATCTAATATGAAAAGTAGATATGGAGTGAAACTTATTTTTATAAACCAAATAAAAGAGGCCGTACAAGGAAGAAAAAACACCCAGGCATTTGAACAAAGATATCTTGTGTAGCTGGACAATTCTTGTTGCAGAATATATTGGTTATTAACAGAAAATCTCAGTGCCAGTAGAAATACCATCTCTACAAGTTGCTAGTCAAAGAGACCATAGTGGAACCTAAAAGAACACAGGGTATTGCCATTAATTCTTGCTTGCTTACCATAACTAGAATGTAAGACCTTATTACTGAAGACATTACACACTTGAGTTTCAGGACATAGGGAAAACAACCATGAACTGGACAGGAAAGTTTCTACCTACTAGCTATTGTTCATGGAACTAGAAGATGCTTTACCTGCTGCTGCGGTAGAAAAGGCATCAACTATTCTTACCAGCACCAGATTATGCATGTTACAATATTGGCTTATAATGAAAAGTTGTACTCACTGGTGCGATCGTGGTTCAATGGTTAGGCGGGTAGCCACTTTCTTTCTGATTAAATTTGAAGTCTGTTATACATTAGAGTTTTCATGCCTGATACTATATACATGGTCAAAAGGCCTTGTCAGGGGAGATCATAGCCCCTAAGTAGGGCTCTACAGATTTTATTTTGCTAAGTGGCTATATTGTGAAAGTATTTTCTAAATATATGTGTTTATGCCCAGAGATTTGTGATCGTCTCAATTTTTGTCGAAGAAGTTTCTTTATGCAATGGGTAGTGGTTAAAACAGAGAGTCATTAACTGGTCAAAATGTGAGAACTGGTGACCGAGTACTCAGCTGCACATGGGTCATCCTATATCAATCCTTTTTACCACCACTCAAAACTCAGATAAGACCACATAACAGGGATTGCAAAGAATATGAGAGCCTGAAGATTGGGAAGAGTGCTGTGAAGTGCTGTCCTCTGGACATCATGGGGCTGGTGCATTTAGGAGCTCACAAAAGCTGCTGTATTGTACATAAGATCTACGTAAGATCAAAGTAGTTAAGACAACACTTATTGGAGTCCAGGGGTAATTAATTCAAAAGAAGCCAAAGAGGGCATCAAACTGGTAGTGAAATCTATTTGGATGGTCATATAGGGAGCTGGAGGGAGGTAGTGAGGAGCAAATACGATCAAAATAAATTTTATATAGGCATGGAATTTCCAAAAAAGAATATTATTTTAAAAATAAGTTATTCTAGTAGTGGAAATGAAGTATGAAAAACTGCCTTCAGATTTAAATATATGCATATTAGTTTACAGGGATTTATGGCAGGGCATACAAAAGAGCAAGTAATGGCAAACTGTGGTAGAGAAGAGAATATTTTGGCAAAAATACTTTCTTCTTCCTGGAGTATCTCTTGAGTTGAACCTCAGGGAAAGAAAAGAGTTGGCATGTCAGTTTGGGAAGTGTAAGTAAAAGCCCACATTTTCCAATATTAGTCCTCTTTCTTCATAGGAATCATAAGGGAGGTTGTTAGACTGATACTTTGTGATGTCAAAGTGACATCATGGCTCTTCCAGAAGTCTCCACCCTTCAGGGATGTCACAAGTGTTGCTTTATGATGTTTAAGCCTTCCTAAGCCATCATTGGCTAGAAGAAGCAAATTGCTAACTTACAAAATTTAACGGTGCAGATTTCATTGTTTGAGGCATGAATATATAGGTGAATTAGGAGCTCTTGGGCAGACCTGTTCTTGGTTTCATAATGACTAAGGTTATCAGAAGGTTGTTGAAGTACAGAAAAGCTACAGGGAGGAAGAAAAAGAAAGTGTGTATTCCTCTAAGATGCCAATTAAATGCTAAGGTGGGATGATTACATCTAAGCTTCTCCCTTTACCTCTAAATTTCTGCCTTAACTTTATCTGACTCAGATATGTCCTGTCACTCATACCTTTTCATGAATTCCCCATTCACATTTAGTCCTTATCCTCTTTCTGTGCACTAATATCTTTCTGCAATTTCCTTTTTGCCTTTCCAGGTGCCAAAACCAAGAACGATGGCAAAACAAGCCCTTCTAGGGAACACAAGAAAAAAGGTTCAGACATATAATGTTCATCCAAAGAAGCGCAAAAGATCAATAAGACCAACAATATATGTTTGTTATCATATGTTAAGTAAGAAATGGAAAAAACGGAAGGAAATGAAACGGAATAAGAGACGGTGCCAATCTAAGAAAAGGAGTCAACATAAAAAAAATTGTCAAAATAAGAAACCAACTAAAAACAAGACCGTTGTTTAGTCATCCTCAGAACAAAAAGAGCCCTAGAAAATCCCATCACTTCAAACAAGAACCAACATAACCTGTATCTATAAGAAAACTTTTGAAAGAGACCTCATAAACATATAGCATTTTGTGAAAACTAAAACGAAAATGACTGACCATAAAAAAGATTGACTTTATATCAACAGCGCATAATGGTGATGGTGACAAAAATAAAATCAAGTTATAGAAAAGTAATATTTAAGTTTTTGTGAATTTTGTGATGATAAGGAAGGGCAGAAGGGAAAAGACTCATGTTTGAGAACTAAGGGAGGTAAAGTATTTGGGGGACAAGACCTTTAAACAAATGGTGGAGATGAGATTAAAGACTAAATGGTAAAGATACATTTCCTTCCAAAGCAGTTTGCATCAGAATCTCAAAAGAATAGAAGTTGGAACTACTGGATAGGTGGGGGTAGGGTGAAATCAGGATCTGATTTGCAAATGGAGGGGTATTATCAGTGTGGAAGGTAACTATGGTGCCTCTGAGAAAGACAAAATAGTGATGTTTGTGCATGATTTCATGTCAGACAAAGGAATTCATAAGGAGAGAGTACTGATTTGAAAGTCACTATATCATCATCCCTGGAAAGCTCACATATGTGGAAAGCCTATATGTAGATTAAGCCACTTTCTTGCTATTAATCTTAAGGTACAGTGGTGGACTTCTAAGCTATAGGAATGACCCAACCATAATGCAGATGATACATTGAATATTGTGTGAAAATATGCAGTATTTTTGCAAGAAATGAACCCAGGTGAAACTTCCATGATGAAAATGTCCTTTGGCCTAAGTTTCTTGAAGTTTGTTATGGCTTAAGGACTGCCCCTTTTCAACAAATAATACAAAATCCTGAATTTCATTCTGATACTTTTACACATATATGATGCACTTTATTTCTATTAACCTTGTCATATTCCTTTCTCTACCTCACATTGGTCTTCTTCTTTACATTTAGCATTGCTTATGAAGATTTAAATCTAAAATGTCCCCCACAGGTTTACTTCCAGCTTCAGCACTATTTTGAAAAGTGTATAGTTTTTCAGAAGTAGAGTCTGGCTGGTGGAACAGGCCTTAGAAGGCTATACCAGCCACAGATTCCAGGTTGCATTCCCTGGTTTGCGATCCATAAGGTGTGAGACATATTCACCATATGCTCCCACTGCCATGAACTCTTCCAAGCTATCCAATTCAATATTGACAGAAACTCACCTCAGACTGGAACCCAAATAATCTTTTCCTTCCCTTAAGTTGTTTATGTTACATACTTTGTCAAATAGGGAAATAGTACTGTAGTCTTTTTATTTTCATGTCTCTCTCTCACACACACATACACACACACACACACACATATATATATTTACATATATTCACATATCCATTCTACATTCTGTACATATAAAGTCCATTCTACAACTAATCAAAAATAAAACAAGACAAAGCAAATTAAAAGCACACAGAGCTCTAATTAAAGGTGGGCAAAAGATTTAATGCAGACTTTTCTCTAAAATACATGTAAAATGGCCAATAAATATATGAAAATACACTCAGCATCATTACTAACTGTGGAAATGCAAGCTCAAATCTTCAGCAGTGTAACATTGCAGGCTGATAGGTCTGTGTTTCTTTTGATATTTTAAAGATGGTGCTGTATTCTCTCCTTGCTTATAGTGTTTCTCATGAAAAGGCTGCTGACATTCTTATTTGCTAAGCTATTTTACAAATATGATGTCAAACTCCATATAATTCCTCACACTGGATCTCATGTATATTGTCATATATGTTAAGGACTATCTGGTCATGTTTTTCTACTCAGATGTCCCTCAGTGCAAGTTAATTCACTGGATGCTAGTTGGCGTAGGTAGTCACTCACTTTAAGAAGATCTACTCCCTCACTGAGCAGTAATCACCTTCCAATAGTTCCTTGGATAAGATTGTGGCCTGCTGCCCATTTCCTCAGTTCTATGATGTTCACCTAAACATGGTTCATCTAAACATTGCAGAAGAGGGAGAAGAAAGATTGTAAGAGTCAGGGTTTGTGTATGAATGTAATGAAACAGAAGCTTTTAGGCCTCCAGGATTGTGCTCATAAAAATGTGAAGCAACTGTTGGTATTCTTCATGGGAGCAACACTAGGTAGGTCTGCTGATACTATTATTTACTATTCTGTTGTATGTAGCATGAGTTTCTGATACTTATTTTAAGTTTTTTCCTCCATAACTTTAAAAAATTATTTACTTATATGTTTAGTTATTTATTTTATGTTTATGGGTGTCTTGACTGCATGCATGTAAATACATCCATGCCATGCAATACCCACGGAGGTCAGAAGATAGCATAGGATTCCCTGGATGGAGCTGAAGTTATGGGTTATTGTTAGCTGCCATGTTGGTGCTGGGAGCCAAACCCAGGTCCTCTGCCAGAGTAGAAAGGACCCTTAACTACTGACCTATCTCTCCAGCCCCATATCACTGGTTTTGACCACAATTGTTATGTTGTGTCTTAGGGTACTTTTCTTGATGGTTCTTCTGGATGTAATTGCATTAACATTTTAACTTTTAGATTATAATATTCATAAAAACCTGAGCTATTGTTATTTCACACAAATTCTCCTTTTCCTTTTGACTTTATGGACTGCAAATAATCTATTAGTAGCTCACTGGTTTGTGTCTTTTTCATGTTTATGTTTTCCCTCCTGGCATTTCTTTTCCTTTGTTTGCAGATGAAATGCTCATATGAAATGCTTATTCAACTGTTAATGACATCTAGAGTATTCTTCATCTCACTTGAGTTTATATCTCTATAAATCAATTTTAGTCTTTTTATGTGTACTCAATATCTCAAATTTTATTTTAGCTTTTGCATGTATAAAATACATGCAAAACAACTGTTAGTAAACACTTGTTCATGAACTATGTTATCTGGTTTATCTTTGAGTCTGTTGGAATCTCTTCATCTTTAACATTCATTTCTTACTTTGCTGTGCATTTCTAGGTGACACAGGAAACCTCCTTCTAGTTTGACATTTAACTGCATAACATGATATGATTCTTTTGACTGTTATTAAACATTAAAGATGAGCTATTCTTATGCTTTGGCAACTAGACTTTTATAAATCATGTTAGACTAAAGAATACACAGTTTGGAGTTGACTTTCCTTTCTAAATGTCTTTAAAATATTAGCAAACTATTCAGTCAAATAAACTGGAAAATTGCCCCCAATAGCTGCTTGCGGTCCTATCTTCAGATGTGATTGGCTTGTAAATTGATAACCTAATTCAAAGTCCCTAGCTCCAAAGTCCTCATTTCTTCAGCAAACATTTTGGAAACAACTAAAACACATTTTTCTTCTATCAAACAGCACCGAAAAAAAAAGTTTTGTTCAGATTTTAAGTCTGATATTGTTGGTATCTTTTATCTGGACTGCAAGTCTCTAATTAAAATATTCTGGTGCTTTAACTCCAGGGATACCCACTTGATGATTCAAAGACAGTCATTGAATGTGATTTAAAATCAAGAAGAGTGAAAGACTTCCTAGGTGTGTTGTCCTTTCAAAAGAAGTGGGAGCATTTTCATGCCTCCTTTGTAGAAAAAAAATCAGTCATCGAAAGCAGTTACCAGGTTCATGTGGACAGAGAGCACTAGGGCACGAGTACATACCAGTGCTGTGATTTTTGTTTTCCCTTTATTATAACCATTCACTGCACTTGGACTTTCATACTTTCTTATAGCATCTATTGAAATGTTAGTTGTTTCTGTTAAAGGTTATGTACTTTTTTTGCCTGAGGATATGTATAAATACCAAACCTTTCTATGTATTTAAATACTCTAAGGTTAGTTGACACTTTCCACAAAATGTTAAGGATATTTGGAGTAAAGAAAAGATTTGTAATGCCTATGGTTAAAACAAAATAAAAACACATAATAAAAGATGCTATGAATGTTGACATGTTGGCATATGCCTTTTTTCTCAGCAGTTGGAAGGCAGAGATAAGCAAATCTGAGATCAAGGCCACACTGGGCTTCATAGTAAGTTCAAGACCAGGTGGGGCTACAAAGCAACCCTGTCTCAAAATACACACATATTCTCTCTCTCTCTCTCTCTCTCTGTCTCTCTCTGTCTCTCTCTCTCTCTCTCTCACACACACACACACATAGGTGCAAAAAACTGGAACTACATAATTCTTTAGCATTTAAAAACAGAGTATAGACTGTTTAAAGTTATATTTTAGGTCCCCTAAAAACTCTAACTTGTCATTCTAGGTACACACATAAAACTTAATTTCAAGCAAAATGAACTTCAGAAAAAATGACTACTATAGTGATTTTTTCTAAAACTTCTGTTTTCTCTTATATCTACTTTATTCTGTGTAATTTAGAACCTGAATGACTTCAAAGCCCAACTTAAAGGCCACTTTCTAAGGTCTTCTTTCTGTTACTCCTTTTTATTTTCTTTTTATTTTTTTTCCACAGTTTAGTGTATGTTGCCTTTATTATAGGTACTTGAATGTGCAACTTATTAAAAACATGTCAGAGTAGTAAGTTTGCTTGAAATTGACAAAGAAGTATTAAAATTGGCTAATTATAAGCAATAAAATCACCAAAAATTATACATTGAAAGAACCTTGGTTTTCTTAAATTTTTCAAAATATATTTCAGAAACTTAAGAAAAATGAAGCCATCTGTCAGAATAAAGGGCAAATAGAATTTCAATCAGAGGATTCTGTCATCATAAATCCAGATAAACACTATTTCATCATATGGAGATCATTGTCTTGCAGAATAGAATACATAAACATAAAGAGAGTGTCTGTAGCTTCAGAAGAACACCATACTGCTGGCCCAGAAACCTCATTCAGGAGAGTTCTAAAGAAAATTTAAATGTTGAGAGTAAGACCACTCAAGAAGAATGCACAAATACATTATCCAGCAATGAATAGCATTGCAATTCTGGATGTTCCTGGCATAGACATCCAAATTAGTGATCTCATGGGCTGGTCTTCTCTCTTACTTTGATATTACTATTCTTAAATTTTATCTTACCCTTTTATTCAGCAGATGGTATTAGGGAAAACTCAATAATCACATGCAAATGAATGAATTTTGGCATTGTATACAAAGATAAATTCAAAATGTATTCAATATTTATATGTAATACCTAATCCTACAAAGATAGACAAAAACAGAGGAAAAGCTTCACGATATTGGAGTTGACAAAAGTCTCTTGAGTTGAAACCCAAAATATAAGCAAAAAACCAACAAAGTGAAAGTATCAAAGCATAGAACAAAACAAATAGAACACTGAAGGAAAGGAAAAATCCCACAGAGTGGGTGAAAATATTTTCAGAACATATAGTTGCTCACAGTTGAATTTGCTATATACGTAAGGAACTTCTGTACACAAGTAGCAAAATGTAAATATTATCTTCCTGATTATCACTAATTCATAGTCCCTAGGGATGAATCTACTACTGTTATTTTGTGAGGTAGACATAAAAATCAACTGCCATCTAAATGCTTATTTCTATTATCAGCAGATTACTGAATCTTGTAATCCTCATCAGATGAGCTTCTTTTTGCAGTGGACAGTGGTTAATACAGAGACTCATAGCTGGTCAAAGAGCAGAGATTAAGTGTCTGTGAAGTGCTCAGCAATAAATAGGATAGCTATCTCGTAAACTTCTGCCCAAGGCTTAGGTAACCAGTAATAAGTGGGGGCAAAATGTTTCAAAGACTCAAAGGTCAATGAAGACTGGGGCTAAACAGTAAACTATGGATATGATAGGACCTTTCTAGTCAGGAAATCATAGGAATGGTGCCTACTTGCACAAGAACTGCATAAGATCAAGTCAGTTAACATTCTATTATTGAATGAGAAGGGCTTCATGAGCTCCTACTCATAGCTGTCAATCTTTAGACAGTTGATGGCTTCTGAGGGTGGAAGAGGCAGATTTATTTAACGGTATGGCCCCTGTAGGTTGACCATACTCCAGGGGATGGTTGCACATCCAAGAGTGTTTGGGGAGTCCAAATAGAACTTTGTGTGTTGTCTCAATTAAATAAAAGATCATGAAGTTGAGAGGGGTATCTAGGAGGAGTTGAAAGGACTTAGATGTGCCAGTGGCTAGTGAATCTGACCAAAATGCATGGTTTGCATCTATGAAATTCTAAAAGATTAAATAATTCTTAAAAATAAATACAATTTTTAAATAGATGAAGGATCTGAATATATAGTTCTCGACAGAAAATATATAAATCACAATCAGCTATATAAAAGTTCCCCACATTACAAATAAGAACACTAGAAATTATAATTATAGTGAGAGATCACAGGTTGTTACAATAACCATTATCAACAGACACTAGGTAATGATTTGAACAATATTATTTGTACTATTTTGCTATAATTAATTACAGCATTCACCAAGAAAAAAACAACTTAAAGTTCATAAACTGAGGGAGGAATAAATACAATGATATGTTGTTAGCCTAAAAAAGAATGAAATGTAGTCTTATTCCACAAGAATGAAGGGAGAGGACAATATTAAATAAGTAAATCAAAGTAGAAATGCTGAATTATATTAGCTATGTGTCCTGGTAATAACCACAAGAAGTCAGGAGTCCTGGTTCATTTGTCTTTCATTTTCTGGATTGCAAGATCTGTTCAACAACTTATCATCTTATAATTTCTCCTACTCTATCCCAAATCTTGAAGATCATTCACTGGACTCTGTAGAAGTAAATGTCACCAAGGTAAATCTCTTCACATGGAAGATAATTCCTGTTTTCATAGAATATACCTCAGGGTTGTTTCCCCTTGATATAGGCATCTATAGATTGCTGGTTCCTTATCACCATATCTAGCCCTAATATACTATTTTCATCCTGAAGAATTTTAATATAAACACAATGTTTTGCCCTCTCATTTATTTTTCTTGTCTTTCAATGATTTTTCAACCACAGCCTTAGTTTTGGGGGCCGGAAGAGTGCATAATGAGTGAGTCACATATGTTGGAAAATGAGCTACAGGATCTGGATTTGCACTACCTGGTTTTGGTCTTGTTTTGATCTGCTTGTTTCTATGCCCAGTGTGATGGTTTGGATGATAGTGTCCTCGGTAGACACTAAGAATTTGGACATTTTGTCCTTAGTTGGTAGCACTGTTTGGGGAGGTTTTCAGAGGTGTAACTTTGTTGGAGGAAGCACATCACTTGGAGAGTCTTTGAGAGTTCTTAAGGCTAGCCAGATTCTAGCCTCTCTCTCCTTCCTATACCTGCTTTGAGATGTGATCTCTTGGCTTTCTCCTCAGGCTACCTCCTAATGCCATGCCTCCTCTGCCATTATAGACCCTTACACTCTAGAATGGTGAGCCCAATAAACTCTTCCTTCTATAAGTTGTTCTTGTGGTGTTTTATCACAGCAACAGAAAATGAACTAATACGTCTAACTTCTTTCACTTTACAATAAGAAATATGTAACTTGTTTTATTTTCTAGAAACCCACAGTTGAGACTTTGGGATTTTAAAGATACATTGAAATTTTTAAGTGTAGGAATTTTTAAAGAGTACAGAATGTTTAAAGTTATACTATACTTTACATTACCATATTAACATGCGTCTTAAGAGAAAGGAATAAACGATTATGACTTAAAATGCTGTGTTTCTGTCAAGGTGAAAAAGGGTGGAGTATTCTGGTTAACTTTGTCAACTTGACAGAGCTTACAGTCATCTGAATAGGGACTCTCAACTGATGAGTTGCCCAGATCAGATTGGACTGTGGGATTTAGTGGAAGTGATTATATTATTAATTGATGGAAAAGGTCTCACCTTATTGTGGGCAGCACCATCACTAGGCAAGTGGTTCTGGGCTGTATAAGAAAGCTAGTTAAGTATGAGCCTGTGAGTGAGCCAGCAAGCAGCATTCCTACACGGCTTTTGTTTCAGGTTCCTTTTTGTGTTTCTTCCCTGACTCATTGATGGACTCCAACCTGTAAGTCAAATAAACATTTTTAGCCTTAATTTGCATTTCATCATGGTATTTTTCACAGTAACAGATTGTAACTAGAACAGAATCTTTGGTATTTCTCAAATCTGTGATTTATTGTGTCTACAACCTATTTCTGTAACTGTCACCACACTCCTAATCTCAGATTATTTCTTATCCACATTATAATTTGAGAATTATTATCATGGAATTGCTTGTTACAGTTCTCCTATTCCTACATAACTGCATTTTTTATTTTAGATAAGTCACAAATTTAATTTCTGATTCAATCTAGCTCTTTGTATACTCCATTTCAGATTCTGTAAATCTCAATGTGACTAGAAACAAACATATCCACATTACTGAAGACTAGTTTCAGTAGATATTCATTATCAATAAGTTCAACTGAGATTAAACAACTTTCAGTGCCCTAATTTTTGACTCTCCCAGTCTTCGTGGTAAGTGTCTGCTCAACTATACAGTAGTTTCTATACCATCCCCACTGTGGTTGATGATCTGTCTTCCTAATTCACACATTACATAGAAAGAATCCAAAAAAATCTCTTTATTTATATCTTTGTCTATATAAACTTCTTTATCTCATTATTATAAAATAATTGTTAGTACTTCTGGACAAGGCCAATTCTCTCACTTACATGATTTGCTTCAAAGAAATTTTTCTTTTCCATTATCAAAGAAGTATCTCAATAGAGAATAATCCACAGAGGTGTACAAACATGCTGTCCTTCTCTTTAAAAACAACAAACACCCTTTGACTGCTAGTCCATTCTATTAGTATAATTCTTGACTTTTATTTAAGATGTAAAATGTCCTCAAAAGTGTTTATATTGCTTTCTCTAACTTACCTGTCTGGTTGTTGTTTTTCCAACATCATCTACATTTCTCCAATTCAACAGTTTGTTCTGGCTTAAAATACTTCTGCTCATTCTTCTCACATAAAGAAGCAAGGCCAAATTTCTCATTTATTTTGATAGTGCTAGCTTTTTATAAACCTCATTTCTAATGAAAAGAGTGCCATAGAAATTGTGTGACTTTCAAGGCTTGTCATAAGAAGTAATATCCTTTCTATCTAGTTTTCTTTCTTGGCATGCTCATTCTTGGAAACTAGGAAATGGATTAAGGAAATGGATCTATTGAGAGTCCACTGGTAGGTGTTTGGTTGACAGTACCAATAAGAAACCAAAATTCACCCCAAGATATGGGGCCAGAAGACTATTTGAGAATGTCTACTTTGGCCACCACGTAATCGTCATAATAAGTAAGTATACTGGTCCATTGTCTTCTACAGGATATTTGTCTTGCCAGTTATATTTGACGAAGTTGTTCTCCGTATCCATAAGATAATTTTTTTCTCCCTTTGTTTTCAAGTTAATATATTTTGCTGATTTAATTTCAGCATCTCTAAGCTGCTCTTTCCTGGTTTCCTTCGCTATTTATGTCACATCTCATAGACCTCCTAACATTGCTGCCTTAAAGCCATAAGCTTTGAACTTCTACTGATATCTATGTAAGCTCAGTTGTTTATTGTTCTCATCTAGGTATAGGCTATAAATGCCATCTACATGATTTCCCACATCCTCCTGTTCAGTTATCTCCTTGGTTCTTCATAATTATCAGTAAAATAGTTTGTTCCATGCAGCGCCACCTACTTGACAAATAGTGCCTATTTAAAATATACAAATCTGAGCATTTGGTATTCTTCACAATAACAATTCTTAAGTATATCTGTATGAGAAGGTGGTGATGGCATTCTCCCATTTTTTTAAGTTCCAAACACTGAGGTTTTCTAAAATGCATCGATATTTTACATCATCTCACTGCTACTCCCTAGGTTATACCTGCATTATGTATCATGTGAATTGTTGCCTGAACCATCTAACTTGTCACATTGTTCTCTTACACTCTGTTGTCAACACTCCCACCAGGGATATGACACTGATAAAATTCAAATCAAATCATATCCCTTATCTGCAAAAATTCATGTCACTTGGAGATGAAGCAAAATTGATGGAACATAGAAAAATATCTAGAAATAATTTGAAAGCCATCTGTGAAGAGGAATTAAATGTAAATATTCAACCTCCACAATAATTAGGGTATTAGTTGCCCCTGAAACAAAAGAGGGAAAATGCATGAGGAACATTGTCTCCAGTATTTTCTTTGTTCTTCAACTATGGTGACATTTCTAATATGCAATTTTGCCATAACTGTACTCCAGTTAAAACCCATTCTCACTACCCATGAACTAGGATAAAACCAGAACTTCATAACCTGAGCTTCATAAGCAATTCTAAATTAGTTAGCTGTGATATCAACTGGTCCTGGATACTATGATAAGAAGTTTGAACATTAAGTTCACAGGGAAATGGTGAAGTGATTTCTCAGAGAGGCAACACTTTCAGATTTGCTTGCTATCATGATTATCATGGAGGGTAGAATACTAATAGCGCAATGTTTCAAAAAATTTGGTTAATATCAGCAATATTATGAAAAGTAAAGCATTTTGGTATTATTGGGAAGGGCACATTTACATTATGGAAATTGATTCAAAGCAAGAATTGATGGTAAGTTAGTTATTCCAGATGTCAATGAACTAAGGACCACAAAAGTATTGAGGGACAGAATAGATGATGACATGAAGTGGTTTATATTAATACAAAGAAGGATAGACATACAGGGGGAAATACTTTTGTTGTTACATTGAGATTTTTGTTATTTCTGTGTCATGCAGTTAGACATGTCCAGCTATAAATTGGTAAAATAATCTCATAGGTCAGAATAAAATTGCATTCTTAAATATTTTGGTCTTAAGGACCTTTATCCTTATGACTTAAGATCCAAAATAAACATTCACATATTTATATAAGGATCTGTCTAAATAAAATTTCTTCCAGACTTTGACTGGATATAAGTCTCTTGGCTATTCTAATTCCCATACAAATACCAGCATCTGTCTGATGGAAAAAGGAAGACACAGAAATCAATTGAATGCCCATTAAATTCTAAACGATTAAGCAAGCATGACTGGGATCAGTAGCTGTGCTTGGTCATTTTCCAATTTGCTTTCAGTAACATTCCTCACTCAAATATAACATCAAAATTCCTGTAACAAGATCAATGCCATTTCCTGAAGTTATTATGAAAGTCAAAGTAAAAATTGGCTTATAAAGTTGACCCAGATAGTTTTATCAGCTATATAATGTTCATAAGTAACTTAATCACCTTATGTCTCTGTTCTTTAAAATATAAATATTTTTAAAATATGGAATATAATTATGAGAATTAATCAAAAGTGTCATGTGTAGTTTAATTTATTACCCTTCTACAAGGCAGTTTCTTGGAAATTAGGCTTATTTTACCATTGTACTTATAGATGAATTGCAAGTGTTTTTCATAATATTTGATACAAATATCTATTATATAAGTATTTATGAATTAATTTTGTTATGTCTTTAAAATCATTGAATTTTAATGAGAAATGTAAAAAAAGATAGCTTTAAAAATCTATACACCAATAAATATGTTACTAAAGACATTTATAAAAAAGGCTAATTGTTTTGACTGAGATACACCGATCACACAAAGTAGAAAACAGTTGAAAGATAAATAAGAGAAACTTGCAGTGTCTTACATACAATTCATATTAAATTTAATATGTACTTAGAAAAAACTCAAATAAAAACAAAAATCATGAACTATTTTAATGCATTTTCCTATAGTCTGAAAATTTGTACTTGAAGTGTTAATTTTCTAGCTAATTGTATGATTTCTTATCAATTTTGGTATCTATGGTTATTATACAACAGATCTTTTGAATGTGGGAACTTGAATTTGTGGGAATTATTTTCTTGGGTGAATGTTGAAAATAATCTTATTTTTGGTTTATATATGGAGGAAATTTGAGAAAATAACTATAAAACTTTAAGTTTTCATGAGTGAATATATTTTCTTTTTGCTTTTACTTAAATACAAACTGAGTGTGAGTTAAATGACTTAACTGTTAAAGTAAGTCAGATGTTTCCTTTGAACTCGTTTTAATGTTTCCTTATTCATTACAGAATAATAAAAGCTATTCATAAGCTTTGACTCTTCCAGTCTTTCTGCCCCCTGTCCTGCAATGATATATGAACCTTGGGAGGAGAGGCTGTGATATTGGTGTCCCATTTCACATAAGCACTCCACAGTCTCTTATTTTCAGCACCTTTACCAGCTGTGTGTGTCTATGTTAAATGTCACCTGCTTCAGGAAGAATCATCTATGTTGAAAGATGAGAGATGTCTAATACATGGGTATAAAAATAAGTCATTAGGAGTCAATTTTAATGCTGTGTCTTTTCAAGCAGAATAACAGAGATAGGTTCTCCTCTATGGCATGTGATATGCCTAGTACTTGGCCCTGATAACAGTGCCCAATATGGACTCCATCTTGTGAAGTGAGGCTTAAATCTAATCAGAGATGGTTGAGTGATTACTCTCATAATATCTGTGCTACCATTGGACAAGTGGATATATTTTTTTCCAATCCAGTTGTTATTGTAGTTCACAGGATTCGCAATTGGGTAATTTTGATGATTACCTTTATATCAGCAGCATGCACAGCACCTTCTAGTACTCTGTAAGCTACCAGTATGGATGAAACTTGGAGATTGGTACCAGCTTGATTTCTCCTTTTTTGTTCTGTGACTCAGGTATGTAGGATGTGGATTACTTTTAGCAACATTCACAAAACCTATACAAGATCAAGACAGACTAAATCCCAGTATGGACAGGGGAAACTGACAAAAAGTCCGAGGTGTAGCTGAGGATCTATTGACAACTGATATCTGCTGGGAAAGGAAAAGTCAGTTTTCCTTACTGATGTGTTGCCTGGTATGTTGAGTAGACTACTAGTGATAGACTGACAGTCATTTGCAGTTTGGAAACACAGATTAGAGTCCATATTTAGTTTAAAAAGAAAAATAACAGAGGTTATTTTTATTTTAAGGTATTTTAAGTTGTGGGATGTGATAAGATGGTGAATGAGGTGGGGGTCTGGGTATGATCAAAATACATTAAATGAAATTCTTGAATCAATAAAAATCTTTTAATTTTCAATACTTTTTGTAGACAATTGTCTTGTCTTATGTTTTAATAGCAGTGTGGCACTATCTACTAGTAATTAATTTTTTCTGTTGGATTGATAGCTACCATTTAAAGTTATTTTATTATTTTTATTTTATGTGTATGAGTGTATTGTCTGTATGTGTGTAAGTGCACCTGTGTTATGCAATGCCTGCAGAAGTTAGAAGCAGGTGTCAAATTCACCTGGAATTGGACTTACAGAAAATTGTTAGCTGCCAAGTGGGTGCTGGGAATTGAACCCAGGAACTCTGCAAGAGATACCAGTGTCCACAACTATTGATAATTCTCTCCAGCCAGGATATCAACCATTTCTAAATTGTTGTCCTATTAATTATACTTGTTTTTGCTTCTTTCCTTTTTTACTTTCTCCTGTTTTGTCTTCTCTGGTTTGAATTCTTTAATTTCATTTTTCTTTCTCCTCAGTATGCATATGGTACTTCTCTTAAAAACATTTTAATGACGTGCCTTAAAATGTGCAAGACAAATTTACAGTTGAGTTTATCAACCAAATTCGAAATTGCACTCTATCAGTTAACAGGCATAAAGCTATAATATAAGAGAATATTCCCAATTTCTCCTTGCTGCCTTTTCTGTCATTGATTTCACTTATCCATAATATATGCTGCAATTACTCAGTATATTATTGTTGTTACTTTGAATAGTACATAATAAGTTTAAAAAGGAGAAAACAAAAAAATTTCATTTCTCTAAATGTATTTATTCTTTGATACATTTATTTTTTTCTAGAGAGAGCTAGGGTTTTTTTACACCATTTTTCTTCTATATTGAAGATTTTCACATATTTCCTGCAGGCAGTTATGCTTGTGATGAAATTCTTCAATTATCTATGAAGTAGTCTATATTTCTCCTTTCTTTCTGAAGAATAATTATGCTGTGTAAGAAATATTAGGCTATATTTATTTTTCTTTCAACACTTTAATAATTCACTTCAATCTCTTTTTGCTTACATGTTTTAAAAACTTTGTTCTTAATATTTGTAGTTCTCACCCTGCAGGCCAAGTATATTTCACTTTATATCCTGATCATATCCCCTCTTCACTGCCCACTTCCAGATTGTGCATCACATCTTGCTCCAACTTCATGTCCTTCTTTGATAACTGCTTATGTATTAATGCAATGAGTGTGTTTATTACTGTCCATATACATTTGGGGCCCCAGCAATGTGACAGTAACCACACTCCTAATGAAAAGTGACTCTCCATACTCCAGTACTCCAACAGTCACCACATGCCACTAACTCCTCAGCTGGGAGTGGGTCCTCAGGAACTCTCCCCCTTTGTGTTATAAATTTTTAAATAGATAGATCCATTTATTTTATGTTATGTGTAGTTTTTCTACTATGTGTAGTGCACGTAAGTGCACTATATGTGTACAATATCCACATATGTCAGAGAAGGAAGGAGTTGTTTACTATGGAAATGGAGTTTCAGACAGTTGTCAGCCATCATGTAGATGTCAGGAAGTGAACCGACGTCCTTTACAAGAGCAGAAGTGCTCTTTAACTGCTGAACTCCAGGTTCCATGCTGGAATTCATTTATCTAGAAGACAATTTGTCAACATGACCATTTAGAAGAAAAGTACATCAAAAAGTTCTCCCCTAGAGACTATGGCTACATTAGCCATAGATTTTGAGCATGTTTACAGTAGGAGGAATGAATCCCCTCCTGTGGAACAGGCCCCAAATTTGGTTAACACCAAAATGGTTATAGTGGTTAAGGCACTATGACACCAGTGGGCACACCTTGCCTAGAAGGTTAGTATTTTAGCAGAACTGAGTAAAATTATAGATAATTTTCTCTCTCAGGTTCAAGATGTATTCCTCTTTCTCTTGCAACCAAACTATGTGGAGTCTTCAGAATACAATCTTAGCATCTAGTTATAGTATGCAACCAATAGCAATTGTTTTGTGTGCCCCAGGACCTCTCTAAGCAGTGATTTGTAGTGATGTAACCCTTACATGGAACTGAAATTTTCTTTTAATAATCCATGCCTCTGGAGCAGTAGTGTTTACTAATGTGAAGTACTTATGTTCAAATTCCTTTTTTATCAAAAATATATATTTTTTTTACTTTGCAAACTACTAGAATTAAGGTTTCTTCATATATTTTTTGCTTTGGTTAACCAATCTCTTATACATCCTTTGCTCCACCCTCCTTTCCTTATCCCCTCTTAAATTTTAGTTCCCAATGTTCTTCTCATTTCTTCATATCACATATATTCTGTTATACCCTATTATATATTTTTGTATTGCAAGATCATAGGTTCCTAAGTAGCTTCTTAATATATATACTCCATTTTGGTTATGGATTTCACCGTTCCCTCATTTCACAATCTCCCAAACTCTAGTGACTGATTGAAGCCTTGTGCTCCCAATATTTCCATTCTTTACTTTCATTTCATCTATGTTTTAGTATCTCCCTTTCCTAAATATATTCACCAAACCAGTAACCCATTCTTAGATTCCTGGCATACGCAGCTACTGCATGTTAAATATGCGCACAGGAAACACTTGGGGATAGGACTCTCATATGAGAAAGTGTCTATGGTGTTTTTCTTTTTAGACTTGGATTACACTACTCACTAAAATATCTTCTCGTTCCATTGATTTTCCTGAACATTTCATGATTTTCTTTTTGTTTACAGCTCTGTGATATTCTATTTGTTATATAATCTACCTATTCATTAACATCTCAGTTGCTTCCATTTACTAGCTACTGTGAATAGAGGGGTAATAATCATGGATGTAGAAGTAGGCTATAAAGTCCTTTGGGTATATGTACAGAAGTCATACAGCTGGGTCATATGGTAGATATATTCTTAGTTTTTTAGGAAGTTCCAGACTGAGTTCAAGAGTGGCTGGACAGGTTACAATTCCACCGACACTGTATAATTCTTCCCCTTTTTTTTACATCCAGGTCAGCGTTTGTTCTCATTTGTATTCCTTATAAATGACATTGTCAGGTATGAGATGAAATCACAATAATTTTAATGTATATGTTTCTGATGGCTAATTATGTTGACTACTTCTTTAAACTGTTTGTTAGTCATTTGTATTTCTTACTTTGTAACTTTCTGTTGTTATGTATCTCATTCAAAAATAATTATTATTTTGGTCATTTTCATTTAATGTATATATATATATATATATTTCTTTTTAAATTTTATTGCACATTTGTACATTTATACAGCAGTTTTAAATCAAATTTAGACCCCCTCCCTATCCATACCCCTTCAGTCCCTGCACTGGACTTTGTATTCTGTCATACATGTTAAGTCCTAGTCAGTCAAGCATTTGTGCCCAGATGTCCTTTAGTGCAAATTCATCCACTGGAGTCCAGTCACTTTGTATAATTTTATTTGAAATTCTGTGTACTTGACACAGAACATATTAATCATCTTTATACTTTCTCCCTCATTTATATCTTCCCATAATCCTCCACTGGGTTTCGTGCATTTTGTCATTTATGTTAAGGTCTATAGAGTCAAGTTCATACCCACAGATTTCCCACACTGCAAATTTATTCACTGGGGTCTAGTCAGCCTATCTAGAGTCACTTATTTAAAGTAGATCACCTCTTCCTTACTCAGCAATAATCAGCTGCCAATAGTTCTTCAGCTAAGCCTAGGACTTACTGCCCATTTCCCAACCAACTTCTATGGTGGGGTTTTTCTGTTTGAGATTGCATAGGTCTTGTGCATGCTGATACCATTTCTGTAGGTGCATGTGAGCAAGGTCCCAAGAGCCTGTAGGACTCTATTTCCATATGGTCATCCACCTCCTCCCTGGCTCTTACGATCTTCCCATCCCCTCTTCTGAAATGGTCCCTGATTCCCTCTGTTTTTTCACACTATCTAGGTATTATTTCTCCTCTCTCTCAAACCTTCTCTAACCCTTCTTCTATGCCTTCCCCATTTAAAGCGTCCCCATTTTCCTCATTTCTCCCTGATAATACTTGTCTCCTATGGTCCTGTCTCTCTTAAGCTATATCTTCCCATTTATACCCATGGTTCCTTATAATCCTTCCTTTCCCCCTCCCATTTAAATCCCTCTATTTTACTCATTTCTCTCATAGTAACACCTGTCTCCTACTGTTATTCTCTTTCAGGCTCCTGCTTTCCTTTTACCTCCTTGGTTCTTTTCCATTTTTCTGGCTCCTGCAGTTACATCAGTATGTATACTCGCATATATAGATTTGGTACTAGGATCCACAAATGAAGGAGAGCATACATTGTTTTTTTTTTTTTTTTGAGTCTGTTTTACTTCACTTAGTAAAACAGCTTCTAGTTCCATCCATTTACCTGTAAATTCCATGAATTCATCTTTCTTTGCCGCTGAGTCGAACTCCATTGTTAAATGTACATTTTCATTATCCACGAGTCAGTCAGTTGGTTACTTCCATTTGCAATAAACATGGACATACAAGTATCTCTGCAGGAGGGTGAGTCTTTTGTGTATATGCCAAGTGATGGCATATCAGATCATATGGTAATTTAATTTTAGTTTTTTAGAATTCTTCACACTGCTTTCCAAAGGAGTTGCAAGAATTTTCCATCCTACCAGCAGTGAATGAGTGTTTCCCTTTTCCCAAATCCTCTTCAGAACATATCATTTATTCTCTTGATCTTTGACAGTCTGGTTGAGGTAAGATGAAATTTTATCATGGTTGTAATTTGCGTTTCCCTGATTACTAAGGCTGTTGAACACGTTTGAAGATGTTTCTTAGATGTCTTTATTTATTTATTTTTTTTGGTGTCTCTCTGTTCAGATCCACAACCCATATTTTAATTGTCTCATTTGTTTTCTTGATTCTTTGTTTTTTGGATTCTTTACATATTCCAGATATTAAACCTCTGTCAGATGTATAGCTCAATTTTTAGCTGCACTACTTGCTTTCTTTGTTTTTATTTTATTGATTTCCTTTTGTAATCTAGACACTAATCCTCTCACAGATGTTGTATTAGCTATTTTTCTGTTGCTGTTATGTAAACACCATGGCTGAGGCAGCTTATAAATGGATGAGTCCATCATGGTGGGGTGGGGTGGTAGCAGAGGCTCACTGATCACATCTTTAATCAGGCACAGGAAGCAGATCAATTCTGAAAGTGGGGCATGTCTTTGACCTCTCAACTTACCCCACTGCTTCCTCCTATGAGGCCACATCTCCTAAACCTCTGCAAAGAGTGCCACCAACTGGAGACCAAGTATTCAAATACTTGGAGTCTATTGGGGATATTTCTAATCCAAACCACTAAAAATGTATAACCTTTCGGGACTTTCCCATATTTTGTGGGCTGATTCTTCACTAGATTGATGATTTCCTTTGCTCTAAAGAAGCTTTTTGTTTCATTAGATCCCATTTGTCAATTGTTAGTCTTATTTCCTGAGTTATTGCATTTCTTTTAGAAACGATATTACCTATGCCTATAAATTAAAGTATACTCCCTGATTTTTTCCTCCAAAAGTTCCAGGATATTAAGTGGTTTTGGTCAGATATTTGATTTATTGAAATTGAGCTTTGTACAAAGTGGGAAGTAAGGATCTAGTTGCATTATTTTCTGCATGCTGAAATCCAGGTTTGCCAACATTATTTGTTGTTTTTGGTCAAATGGTGTATTTATTTCTACTTTTCTGAGGAAACTCTAGACTCATTTCCAGAGTGACTGCACCAGTTTTCACCCCCATTAGCAGTTCTTGAGGCTTTCACATTGCCAGAATCCTAACCAGCACTTTCTGGGTTTTGTATTCTTTATCCTTTTGACTGACATAAGAAATAATCTCAAAACAGTTTTTATTAGCATTTATCTGGGGATTAAGGATGGTGCATGCTTTTAAAAATATTTCTTAATTAATCTGTATTCATTATTCTGAGTACTCTGTTTAGTTCCATAGCCCAATTTTAATTGTGTTGTTGATGTTTTGTATTTTAAGTTCTTTTTGTATTCTATATACTAAATCCTGTGTCTGACTGCAAAGAAATTTTCCAGTTCTGTAGGCTGCATCTTCAGTTGATTACCAGTTGATTGCAACACAGAAGATTTTTAAATTCATGAATTTCAACTTGTCGATTCTTTATACTGATTACTTGACCACCTGAATACTATTCAGAAAGACCTCACATAAGTTTATATCATGAATTATACTCCCTATGCTTTTTTCAAGAAGTTTCAGGTCCAGTGTTTATATCTTTAATCTATTTAGAGTTTACTTGAGTACAGGATGAGATAGAAGGATCTATATTCTTTCTTCTACATGTAAATACCCAGTTTTCACAATACAAATTGATATTACCATAATATCTCTCAATTATTTTTATAAATTTGTGCAATGTGATTTTGTGTCCGGTTTGAGCTTGCATGGGACTTGTGTATGGTGTCACCATTCATATGAGTATGTGACCAGGTGTCTGGAAAACTACTTCCTTGTGATCATCTATCACCTTTGGCTCTTACAATGATTCCTGATTCTTGGGAGGCAGAGATTTGATATAAGTGTCCTATTCAGGGATAATCGCTCTTCAGGCTCTTGTTCTCTGTACATTGGCTACTTGTGGGTTTCTGTGTGAATCACCATCTGCTGCATGAGGAAACTTCTCTTGTAAGATCTGATGGATTCATTAATCTATGGATAATAACAGTAAAATACTAGGAGTCAGTTTACTAGGGTACTTGTTAGTAAAATACCATATTAGGTTCTCACCTGTATCCTGTGTCTTGTCTAACCCCAGTCCTAATCCTGATAGCAGTGTCACATAGGGCTCCAAACTATGAAGTGAACTTCCAAAAACAACCAGAGAGTAGTTGTTCACTCACATAATATGTGTTCCCTCTATTGCAACAGTGGACATATCTTTTCAGGTAAGGTCTTTTTGTAGTTCACAGGATTCACAGCTGGATAAGATGGATTATTATATTTTTCTTTCCAGTAGCATGTACATCACCTTCAAGCTCTATGAACCCTAACCAGTAGAGATGAGGCTCTGAAGTCAGCACCAGCTTGATTTCCCCTTGTTTATTCTATAGCTCATATATGAAGTGTCTTCAGCAATATGGACTTACCAACAAGTAGTGGTGGGTATTCAAGAGTGGTGGCAATGCCCAGTATTGTTTGATGGTCCATGGGAACCCTGGTCAACAGCTTCTAGGGAGGAAGCCCATTCCAATTGAGATTTTTTTTTCATTTCATTAGCCTGTTTGCAATTTCTGTTGTCATTAAAAAGGTGGCAGTGAACACGGATAGACTGGTATTTCTGTTGTAAGGTATAGTCTTGTCTGCAAATGCTCAAGACTGGTTTAACTGGATCATATATTAGATCAATTTTAAGATATATTGGAAACTCCACAATGATTTCCATAGTTGCTGCTTCAGTGTGCACTTAAACCAGCAGTGAATAAGTGTTCCCAATTCTCCACATCTTGCCAGTATTTGTCATTTGATTGTTTGATCTTTTCCATTCTGAATGTGATTAAGTAAAAATTCAAAATAAAGTTAATCTACATTTTCTTGATGAATAAACAATTAACATTTTCAGCTTTTAAAGAGGATTTCCAGTCATTTGTATATCATTTTTTAGAGCTTCCTGTTCCCCACTTTTCTTTCTGTTTCTATTTTTTTTAAGTTCTTCGAATTTTTCTGATAATAACCCTTTATTACCAGCTAACCCAGAGGTATAGCTGGTAATAAATATTTTCCATTCTGTAATTTGCTTCTACACTCAAATGATGGTGTCCCTTCATGTAGAAGCTTTTTACTTTAATGTGATCCATTTGTCAATTGCTAGACTTAATTATTATACTGTAGGAGTCCTGTTCAGAAATTCCTTTTCTCTTCCCACAAGTTCCAAAATATTCCTTATTTCATTCTCTATCTAATTCAAGTTGTAGGGACAAATGGACATATATTAAGGTCTTTGATTCATTTGGAATTCAGTTTGGGGCAGAGTGAGAGATAACATAAAGTCTTTAGGGTCCTTTGTAGAATCATATCGTTTGCAAATAAGATATTTTCAAAACATTTTCCTTTCAAATTTGTGTCCATTTTCTTTTCTTTTCTTTTGTCTTATTGCTATCGCTAGGACTTTAACAGATATCTCTTTCCCTAGGTTTGGATAATTTTCTTCTGTGGGGCCCCTCTTCTGTGTGGTGACCTCACAAAAGGGAACAATAAACCAATTGTGCCAATTAATTGAAAATATTGATATATCTTAGAGTACCTTATAATAATCCGTGATAATTTGACTTGTATTATCTGAATCAATAGCATTTGAGTAAACACAACTTTTAATAGTTCAATTCACATCACCTAACATTGAAACAAATTATATTTAAATATGTTTCTCAAAACTGGCAGGGATATTTAAATTCTCTATTACATCTTAAGAGATATAAAAATTCTCTATAATCTTAGGACTGAGCAGAGAGCTTGCCTGACTCCTATCTTAGAGTATGGCAAGCAAAAATGTGGCTCTCATAAGTTTATATCTTAAATGATTAGTAAATTTTCTGTTCTCTTAGGACTAAGGACCATTCTTCTGCATCATGAAGTTCCCATGTAAGCACATTTTTAGGAAATATGAGATTTTCAGGAAAACAAACATCCCTTAAGCTCATTTTACCCTAAAATCTTTTATCATGAAATAATAGCTTCTATTGTATCATGAAATAATACCTTCTGTTAGTTGTATTACATTACTTAGCTGTTCTCAAGGGCATATCATTTATGTTATAGAGAAATTTTTGTCTTCTTCTTAGTCTGAGTCAGGAGATGAGAATGCCTCATGAGCATTCAGAAGACATTTTTAGATAGACAAGCTTGGGTCTGAAGTGTGAGAACCAAATACCAACTGTAGACGTGACTTCTCTTCCCTGATTGCAAACACCACATGACAATTTAGTAATTTTCAAAAATGACATTTGGTTCCTTTAAAATTTAATCTACTGGCCTAACATTGGGAACAGTGAGTGACAAAAGCCAGAACACTTGGTTTTGAAGGGCTGCATTTTGATAGCTCTAAATTTTTATAAGTTCATGAATAAATGTTAGTTAACACTCATTATCAAGAAGAATAAGCCTCCAAAGTATTTGCTGTTACTAACCCCTAAATTGAATTTTTCCCTGGCTATATTTAGGGTGACATGGTGTTTGAAGAAGTCTTATACTCATAAGTAGTTTTCTTGTGTCTGTAAATGAAGGAAAACTAAGGTACCCTCACTCCTACAATTATACTTCAGGAGAGGTCTGGATATAGAAAATCAGACGTTATTTTGCCTTTGAGATCTAGATTAATAAGATGCAATCTAAGGGGTCTCTTACTATCCCTATGTCAAAATTTTATTTGTTTTGCTCTGTAGAGCTTTATATCTCCTCTTGTGAACAACCACGAAGTGGGAGATGTTGTCAAATTTAGTGGTTTATCTCACTAACAATACTTGAAATTTCCTATATCTCACCCCTTTTTATTTGTGACCATAAAGAGGTTAAAGCCTTTGGGCAGTAGTTGCTTTTTTCTGCTGTGACTCTTTATTATACTGTGAACTTAATGAACTTAATTTTCACTAGTTGAAATGATCCTGTCTGTACAGTACACATCATTCATAAATCTTCTGGAGTAAATACTGGCCTTACATGTATTACAGAAGACAGCCAACTTATAATAATTGTAAGATGAGGGCGGTTTTGACTTCCTTTTTGTTTAATTTGGTAAATATCCCCTTAAATGCTTCTTTATTATTCTTTTAAAATTGTAATTTGTGGGTAAATATTATAGCACTCTAGGTGATTCTTCTTTTAAAGAGAGTTTTCAGTCTACCTGTCTTCATTAGAAAAAAAAAACACAGTATAATTTACCTCTTATAATATTGTGCAAACTCCTCATAATTTAGAAACCTGGGAACTCAGAATACACTCAGTAACATTTTAAAGAACTAGGAAAAAAGACAGTTATCTAAATGCTTACTGTCTTTAACCTATGCACATCATTTTGACTCAGAAATGCATTCAAAACCAGCATGATGACACAGAACCAAAACAGGCAGTAATAGCGTTTTGAATCTTAGAAAGAGACAGGCTTGGAAATAGGACAGAGGAGACAGCGTTTTCAGCATTGCAATTGCCAAATAACATACACTACTTTTCTAAGTTTCTTCTTCCCTCACCTTTGCCACAGGAAAGGGAGCTCTAAGGAAAGCAGGAGAATTAGGCAGAAAGGGATCCTGAGATCTTATAAAAAATATTTGTCTTGGAAACACACCCTTTCTTATCTTGAAAGTTTGCATATTAAAATAGATAAACAATTAAAATAGATTTAATTTCAAAAAGTTAAATGCTGGATTGTATTGTTTCTATGCAGTAGCTTAATTTGTTTTCATTTTCTCCCCCAAGATCCCAAATTAAGTGTCCCGTGGTTGAGATACCAGAGAAATTATTTCTGAATAAAAGCAAAAAGTGAGGAAATATTAAAACACACTGGTGCAAGAGAACTCTGTGCTTGTCATATCACTTACATTCCTGTATGATTAAAAGCATTCAATATCTACCAATACTTTTAAGTGCTCCCATTACAAGTTTACATGGCTCAGTGTGCTTTTTTCAGTAGCTAAGTTGTTTGTTGCTAAACAGTGTTAAAATACAATGATCTTTGTTTCCCTTTTCCTAAGAATTTCTCTGGCTGATCTGTGAGTTGTAAAGAGTCTTACTAACACAGAACACGCCATATTCAGCACTTTGAT
This sequence comes from Eospalax fontanierii, assembly GCA_035773235.1. Classification (NCBI taxonomy): domain Eukaryota; kingdom Metazoa; phylum Chordata; class Mammalia; order Rodentia; family Spalacidae; genus Eospalax; species Eospalax fontanierii. The sequence continues at coordinate 128,685,681 of CM069525.1, read as the reverse complement.
TTGCTAATTCTAAGTATACCCCAAAGTGACTTTATCAAAAGGAACAGAATCTGGCTCAACAGCACAATTCCAGGAGACAGCTGGAGGAACTGTCTTTCTACTTCAGGTCCAGTCTTAAAGCTAAGAGTCAGGCTATTTATTTGAGTATAAGTGTAATATCATCATAGTAATACCAAATTGTCATTGGAGCCACCTTTATAATCTCAATCTTGCCCTCTAACGCTTAGGCCTAAAACACTTCATACACGTAAAGCCAAGCATTCTTTTCGATTTTCATTCATTGGAATACACCATGTTCAGCATTTTGATTTAGTAATTCTCAAGCACAGCCACATTCATTTACTATCATGAATGGAGGGAAAATTGAGGTTCCAAGGGACCAACGTCAAGTGCTCACATTACAAGTTTACATGGCTCAGTGAGTTTTTTTTTTTTTTTTCCGTAGCTTTTTGGTTGCAAGGTTAAGTAAACGCTGTTGGTCCAAATTCTGTCCATTTTGATAAAGTCATTCCTATAAATTCCTTTTCTTAAATTTCATTTGTCCGAAAACACTCTTAAATAAATATTGCACTTTGTTTTCTCTTTTCTCTTTCTTTTGTAATCCACTATCATTGTATTGTAACACTGTTTAGCAAAAAACAATGTAGTGGAACGACATTCTATTCTTATTAAAGCTCAGTCTTATGGAACAGAATGAGGGGTATATAAGAAGAAGGGGGCAGATGGAATAAAATAAATAGGACATAAGATAGTAATGAGCTGAATATGAATAAAGCATATTATATACTTGTAAAAAATGTGCTAGTTTTTAAGTCTGTTTCAGATATCTGATTGTGAACGCATTTCTTAGCTTCTTTTTTCCATTGGAAGAGATCTGAAGGTGATGGATGGAGTTGAGAAATTTACCTTTTCTAGAATTTGATAGTTTATTTTTTGTTGTTGAAATATGCAGTGGTTCATTTAAAGTGGTACTGTTTCTGAATAATTAGGTGCTGAAATATTTAGTAAAACATTATTCTGGCAAGGGCTATGAGGGTAAGTATTAATACTAAATCAACAGATCGAGAAATAAGATTGTTCTTCCAATTACACATGGGTCCTATGCAATAAGTTAAAGGCTGGCAGAGTAGAAAAATGACAAGAGAATACCTTCCTGAATTTTATATGGGGCATCCATTTTTCTTTTTTTTCCCCTGGCACTGAAATATAAGTTTTTTCTAGGTATTGAAACCATGAGCTTTCCAAATGAAGATTATAGCATGAATTCTTTGATTCTGAGACCTTCACACTCTGAATGAATAATAAAATTAGCTCTCCAGTTTGTTGACTGCAGATATTGATATATCTCAGCCCTTATAAGAAGAGAATCTTTATAACAAATATTTCTCTATATATTCAGTCTGATGAGTCTTTTTTCTACTTATAAAATAATACAAGAATTTTTCAGGCTATTTCAAGATGGATACATTTCTCCTCCTACTACAAGTCATGAGGGATTTTTCTTGACACTTTGCTGTGAGAATTCCTGGATGTGAAAACCACAAAGGGGAAAATTCCTCAAGACTGTCAATATAAGTTTCTCACTCATAAGTAGTCCACATTTAGTATCTAAACTTAGCAGAATTCCTACTGAAGTCTATTAGTGGCTACACTTTCTATTTTAGGTAAACTGATCTTGGCTGTGAATCTCTCCATTTGCCTTTTTCTCATGTGACTTCAATTTTCAGATGGATTTAAAAAATCGTTTTCAATTTGTTTGGCTTTTTTCTGGCTTTAAGGATGAGAATAATGACTTCCAACTTCTTCACATGTCAGAGCTGAAGCCAGAAGTTCTCAATGTTGTCTACATGATCAAAAATCATTTTGAAGAGTTTGAATTCTATAAAAGCAAATGCACTAGCTCAAATATACTTCTATTTTTATCTTTATATTTGTCTTGTTGCATGATTTCTGGTTTCCACTAACATGAGTATTCTAAAAGTATTCATTTACACAAAGAAGGAAGGAAATTCTAATTTTCTCAATTTTGTGATTCAGTGAAATTTTTTCTCACATAATTTTGCTATTTTCCTTCTTGTATATAACTGGAATTTTTTAAGCACAGACATATACAGAATGTTCTTTCAAACATGAAAATTCAACAGCTCATTTGATTTAACTGTAGCTCAATATTTAACTGTAGAAGATGTCCTTAAAATAGCATGTACAGTTGTATGCAAGAAACAATAATGATCCCACTGAATGTTATATAGAAATAATATTCTGTTCTTCGCTTACCACACAAACGTGGTAACACAGTTTTAACTGTCTAATATATAAAATAAAACAAAATTTGAAAAAGTATAAAGTTTTTGAAAATATTTTATCTTTTTTTGAAAAAGTAATAGTGGAATTTTATTTTATGAATACATCAACATATGAAATCAACTTGTTTTTTTTAGTTCAGAACCGTGCTCTTTTTCTTGTCATAACAGTTATTTTTGTATTCATGAACGGTATTTTGATAGTTTTCTTTTCATTTTCTTTTTTCTTCATGTTTTGATATTTCCTACATACATATAGTGTTTTGTGATTACATTCCCATGCCATAACCTCTGGTTGCTCCTAACGTGTCGATTTTAAATAATAAGAGACATATGAAAACTGAACCATGACATATGTTTGGCATGTATTGAATTGTGGGGATAAAAATGATAACTGTTATTTTGCCTTGGTCTGGAGACTTCTTGTCAACTTGGTTGCTAGTTGGAGCTATAGCTTTAAATAATTTCATTTAAAAGAAAATCAACAATATTTAAACAAATGAAAAGAAAATATGAAATTTGCTATTATGAAAGTATCACAAACAATAATAAATTTGAAATTAAAAACTGCCAAATTATATTACATATAGTATGTGACTGGAAATAAATTAAACACATTGAAATGACTTAACTTTTAAATTCAGTTTTCTCAGAGTAGACTTTAAGCATTGGAATTCTGGGTCATTATGGAGGAACACATGAGAGAAGTTGGAGCAAGGAGAAATAGCACTGTAAAAGATATGAATACAGTATTAAAATAAAATTATTAAATTACTTAATTTATCTTATCTTATTTGAAGCTTTGATTGACAGCTTTAGAATTCTTGGTTAAAAACCTAAATAAACTGATTAGTTTTTTGTTATTCTTTTAATAAAGATGTTCTTATTGAAGAGTTTGGGAGCAGTTCCACTTGGGACTTATCCTAGTCAGCCTTTATTGTCAACTTGATAGAGCCTAAAGTGACTTGAGAAGGGAGTCACTGTTGACGAATGACTAGACAAATAGGTATTTAGGCATGTTTATGAGGAATTGCCATGATTGTTAACTGATGGAAGAAATACTGCCTATTTGATAGCACTATACCTTTACAAATGATTTGGGGCTAAATAAGAAAGTGAGGTAAGCATGAGCCAGTGAGTGAGAGGGCAAGCAACATTCCTTCATGGTTTCTGCTTCAGTTCTTGCATTGTATTCCCTCAGCGATGAACCTTGATTTGCAAGTATAGCAAGAAGGAAACACGTTTTTCTCTTAAGTTGATATTGGTCAGAAAGTTTTAGCACAATAACAAAAGTAAACTAGAACAATCCATAACAAAAATGTTTTGAATTGACGTGTATATAATTTTTCTATTACTATATTAAAATTATGTCAAATAAATTGCCTTTAAAAGTTTGGTTTACAGAGGACATGGGGAAAGAGGAACCCATATTCATTAGTTGTGGGAGCATAAATTTTTACAGCTATTATGAAAACCATATGGAGAAATCTAAAAATTTAAAAATAGAGCTAACATATGACCCAGTTTCTCCTCACATGGGTTTATACACAAAAGATTCTGTATCTTACTCATAGACACTTGTGATACTTCATATCCATGTATATTGCTGCACTATTAACAATGACAAGTTAATAGAACTAGCCTAGATGTCCACCCACCAATGAACAGATATTTGTGTATGTGTACATGTGTGAGTTTGTATGTGTTGCTCTGTGTGTTTGTGTTTATTCATCTCCAAAATGAATTGAAATTATGAAATTTGAGGGAAAACAGGTGGAGATGCAAAGTATTGTATTAAGAGAGGTAACTCAGCCTCAAAACCAAAAATATGTGTGTTATTTCTCACACGTGGGTAACAACATTTTTCCAACATTTTGATTTCTGGTTTCCAAGCTTTCATATAATATATTTTGAGCACATTCAGACTCTCTCCCCATCTGTACCTCCTGCCTCCCTTCCTCACAAATTTCATGCACTCCATTATGATCTTTCATTTTCTTTTCCAACTTATTTTTTTAAAGTCCCACTTTATTGAAATTTTGCAAATTTGATGCGATATAATTTGATAGTATTTAGATCCTCTACCTTATCTGAACCTCCCCTGCACCTCCCCTTATTTCATGTACTGCATTACATACACATGCACACAAACGTACATATATATATATATATATATATATATATATATATATACACATATATATACCTTTCAGTCCATCCACTCATCCACTGGAACCTGGTTAACCTACAAAGAGTCAGACACTTAAAATTTAGTTATCTCTTTCTCCTAGCAACCATCAGTTGACACTTGTTCCTTACATAGGATTGGGTTTCCTACCCACTTCTCCAGGTCTATGATAGTATTTTGTGTATTTCTACATGCTGTCACCATTGCTGTGAGCTCATACGAGTAAAATCTCAGTTGTCTGGAAAACTCTGTTTCCTTGTGGTTGTCTTCCACTTTTGCCTCTTACACTCTCTCCAAGCACTCTTTTGCACTGATCCTTGAACCTGTGGAGGTAGAAGTTCGATATAGCTGCTCAATAGGAGATAATCACTCTGTAGTAATTTATTCTCTGTGGGTTGGTCAGTTGTGTGTCTCTATGTGATTCACCACCTACTGCACAAGGAAGCTTCTCTGGTGAGACTTGGGTGATATCTAAATCTATGGCTATAATAATTAGCCATTATGAGTCACTTTAGTATATTTATTAGCATAATAATATGAGGCTCTCTCTTATGGCCTGTGTCCTGTGTAGTTACATGTTCCTAGGCCTGATATCAATGTCAGATATGGGATGCAACTTATGATGCAGATCTTAAATCCAATTAAAAGGGGTTAGGTTCCTCCAAAAACACTTCTGCCACTATTGAGCCAGAGGATATATCTTGCCAGTTCATTTGTTGCTGAAGTACATATGATTCAAACCTGTGTAAGTTTGATAATTAAATTTTCTTCCAGTAGCATACAATTCAACTTCCAACCTTAGAAAGCTACACAGTAGAGATGTAGCTTTGAAGTCAGTACCTGCTTGATTTCTCCTCGTTTCTTCTATGGCTTGTGTGTATTGTATCTTAAGCAACAGAGTCTTACCATGAAGTTCTTGTGGGTTACCAAGAACTGGAGCAATGGCCATTATTGTTTGAGTATTTTTAGGAACCCTGGTCAATATCTTCAAAGAAGGTGTACATTCTCGGCATTAAGCTTTTACTTTCTTAGGCTATGGGGTCTAGTAGGGACAATGTCCCTTAATATACAGTAAATCCTTTTAATCTTTTTTGGATAATGTTTATGTATATACTTTGGGGAGTATCTGTAGTGGAAGGTTTCAACTAAAGGTGGTTATGCCTCCTCATACCCTCTCCTGTATTCCTTTCTCCCATTTCCCTTGCTAATTAACCCTTCATGCTCTATTATACTTCTTTCCGCACTTACATCCCTGCATTCTAGATTCCTCCTCTCCCTAGACATTTGTTTGTTTCTTGACCTCATTGGATTTTCCAATTGAAACATGTATATCTACATACTCAGATCTAGTATTCATTAATGAGTGAAAACATGTGACCTTTATCTTTTTTGGATATGAGTTACCTCACTCGGGATGACTGTCTTCAAATCTTTCAATTTACTTGTGAATTTAATAATTTCCCTTCAAATTATGTGAATAACACGCCATTGTGTAAAAACATCACTATCTCCTTATTGATTCATTAACTGATGAACATCTAAGCTGTTTCTTTTTTCTAGTTATTGTGAAAAGTGCAGCAATGAACATGGGCAAACAAGTATCTCTGTAGTGGGATATCTTTCGTCTTTTGTGGTTTTCCTGCAGTGTGTTAAGGCTGGGTCATTTAGTATATATATTTTTAACTTTTATGGAATCTCCATATTGATTTCCATTCTTGTTTCCCCAATTTGCACTTCCACCAGTAGTGACTAAGTGGTCTCCTTACCTCACATCTTTGCGGGTATTCATCGTTATTTGATTTTTGGAACTTTGCTATATTTAGTAGTGAAAAATAAAGTCTCAAAATCGTTTTAATTTGTATTTCCCTGGTAACTCCAAGATGGTGAACACTTTTTAAGTATTTTTGCAGACATTTGCATTTCATCTTTAGAAAATTCTATGAGCATTTCTTTGCCCCACTTTTTAATTGTCATTTCAATATTTAATTTTTGTTGTTATTTGTATATTCCTGGTAGTAACCCTTTGTCAGAGGTAGAGCTGATAAAGATTTTTCCTGTTCTGTACGATGCCTCTTCACGTGAATGATTGTGCTCTTTATTATACAAACCCTTTTTGGTTTCACAAGGTCTCATTTGTTAATTGTTGGACTTAATGATTGTGCTACAGGAGTCCTGTTCATAAAGCCCTTTCTTGTGCCTATAAATCCAATGTATTCTCTATATTGTCCTCTATCAGATTCAATGCATCAGGCCATTTTTTCATGTCTTTGCTCCATTTGGAGTTGAACTTTAAGAGATAGGCGTTTATCTTTATTCTTTTACGTGCAGCTGTCCAGTTTGACCAGCACCATTTGTTGAACGTTCTGTATCTTCTCCACTGTGTATTTTTGGCTCCTTTGTCAAAAATTGGTGACTGTAAATGGGTGGACTCAAATCTGTGTCCTGAATTCTATTCCACTGGTTAATGTGCCTGTGTTTACGCTAGTACCAAGCTGTTTTTATTACTATAGTTCTGTAGTATAATTTGAAATCAGGGATGATAATGCCTCTAGCATTTCTTTTATTGTATCATTTTGGATCCCCTGGATGTTTTTGTGTTTCCATATGGATTTCAAGACATTTTTTTCAATTTCTGTGAAAAATTGTCTTGGAATTTTAGTGGGTACAGCACTGAATTTTTATAAATCTTTTTGTAGGTTATCCATTTTCACAATTTTAATTCTACTTATCCATGCACATATTTTGGTCTTTTATATTGTTAATCTCTCCTTTGCTTTTATATTTTTAAATTTTATTTATTATTTTCATTTTATATGTATGAGGATATTACCTGCATGTGTTTAAGTGTACTGTGCCATGCAATGCCCACAGAAGTCAGAAGAGGGCATCAGATTCCCTGGAACTACAGTTTTAGACAGCTGTTAGACACCATGTGGGTACAAGGAATTTAGCCCAGGTCAGCAAGAGCAGCCAATGCTCTTAACACTGAGCCATCTCTCTAGTGTGGGTTTAAATATTTTTAATTTTAATATTTAAATTTATTTTTTAAAATCATTTTTTAAATGATTTCCATTTCATGCTTGCCACATGCTCTCGGGTATGGGTTCATTCCCTGAAATCTGATCAATCTACCAGGTGTCACACCAGTGATGAATACAGATGCTTCCTTTCCCAGCATTCAGGTACTAATGTTTACTGTTTATTTGTATATGTAATAACAGTAGGGAGTGATTTATAGATGATAATACAAGATAGGATACCATGAGAGGGGAAAAATGTGGTGGTGGTGGGAAGGACTTAAAGGACACCTCTTACTAGAAAGCAAAAAGTAAGTTACTGAGTATGTAATGGAATGAGGTAGGGCAGGGGAACTGGGCGGGAGTGAGGAGAATCAAGAAAATTAAGTTTCATTTGAAAAATGTCATAAGGAAACCTAACACTTTCTATATTTAAAAAAAAACATGAAGCTTGGCTTAACATGCGCATTGTAGTTAAATAGATTTTGTTGTCCTCAGTCTCACAATTACACGTCCATGTATCAAGTATTATATATACCAAGACACACAAAAAATGAGCAAGAAGTACTAAATAAAAAGATAAATATAGGCTTGATTGTTCAAGTGAAGCAAAAGACACAGACAAACCGAGAAGGAATTAAAAATGAGAAGAAGAGAAAAATAACTTGTGCCCTGGTGATGCAGTAGAAAGCTCCTTCTGGGTCTTCATGCAGCAAGCTATCCCCAGATCAGGCCAGTAACATTAGTGCCTGTCAGTGTGCATGATGAAGGATCTTCAAGGCATAGACCATAACATTAAGTCATAGATTTAATGACAGTTTAAAAGATAGTAGAGTATTTGGGGTAAACTGAAAGAGGAAAACCTTTTTTTAAGAAGAGTCAAAATATCTTCCCCCATGCACAAAATAATCACAGTGTTTGTAGAAGTTAAGTAACTCAGGGTCATCTTGTAACTCACCCTCTGACTCTAGATCTCTTGGAATCAAATCGATGAGCAAGAACATTCAATGATGGGACTCAGATCTGAAATTTAAAACAAGTCGAGGCATGGTTCACACCTTTAATTCCAGCAGTCCAGAGGCAGAGGCAGGTGAATTTCTGAGTGTATCAAACCAGCCTGGTCTATATAGTGAGTTTCAAACCAGCTTTGGTATATGGAGATCCTGTCTCAAAAATCCAAATAACAATAAAAAAAGTAAAAAAAGAAAAACACAGTACAAGCAAGCAAAACTCACAATTAAAACACAACCAAGTATGATTTCACCCTCACAGCTTCAGTTTACCCTAACCATCCCAGTTCTAAGAAAACGTCTGCCACAGCTCATATACTGGCTCATTGCTTCAGAGACGCATGTAGCATGTCATGCTATTATAAATATCCCCTCACAAAAAGTAAATAAACTTCATAAAAATAAAATTGTACCCCAAATAAAGGCTGGAATAAATTTAAAGATTCACTTATAATTCCACTTTAGCGCAGTATATTTAACCCATGTGGTTACTGCTCTGGAAATATCACAGCATTGCATAGATCTTTCTGCTTGAGGCAGTTCAGAGCTTGAATCATAATCAATTTACATAACTTTCTACCTTATCACAGGTGGGATGTTAACATAAAGTACCAGTGACCAAATTCTTTAGTCCTTAATTCTCAGATTTACATAATTTTCCCTTTGATCATAAGAAACTGAAGTAACAACTAGAAAGACAGATTTAATCAAATGAAAACAAAAATAAGCAAGTCCAAACAAACATGAACAAAGAAAGAATTTATGTTATTGCACTACTAGTCTAAACGTTAATAAAGACATGTTTTGTTTATCTAAGATGTAGGCGTTTTATAAAGTACCAAAGAAAATTGAGGCAAAGGCCAGTGATTATTGAGTTTGCAGCTAACATGGATTATGAAATAACCAGATACTGTCTCAGCCTGAATCCCAATGTAAATTAATAGATCACAAAAAAAGGGATAAAAATATTTTAGATGGGAACACAACTAACATCATCTCATTATCACGGAGGAGTTCTTCCAAAATGCCATGTCCACAATAGAGACATTTAACAAAGCTTCATAGGCCAGATCGTGCTTAAGGCGCTTTAGAAATAGAAAATGATATTAATTGTTTGAGGACAGATTGCATGGATCAATAAATGTAATCAATGGAGGTAATCATGACACAAAAATTTTATAAAATAAATGCATCTAGACAGAACAAAAAAGCAGATATTTACATTTACTTTTCTACTACATCTGCAGGTGTCTCAAAAGCAACCAGCAGTGGCTTTCTATTTTTAATTTTGAACAGTATGGAAAGAGGAATGGTCAGAATGGGTAGACAGAATGACTGAGATGTTTAACAAGGCATGTTTTTCTCTGTGGTCAACCATGTATGGGATTCGTTTTAATGCGTAATTAAGCATGAAGTGAGCTAGCATTTGAGGATCTGTGGGGAGAGAAGTCTGACCAAAGCTTGACGAGTAAACTGACCACTGTCATTTTGACAACTGCTTTTTAAACTTTATTCTTAATTATATTTTAAAAAAACACTTTAAAATGTGTTTTAAAAATATTTCATTTAATGTTTAAATGTATATTTTTATTGAGTGTTTGTGCATTTCATATAGCAGATTTTAATCAAATTTAGACATCCTCCCCATGAGTGGTTTCCCTAAATCCTCTCCCACCAGATTTCATGCATTCTGTTATATATGTTAAGCTCTATCTGATGAAGCATTTATGCTCAGATGTCCCTCAGTGCAAGTTCATCCACTGGAGTCTAGTCAGCCTATCTAGAGTTATTACCTTAAAGAAGATCTACTCTCCCCGACCTCGTAGTAATCAGTTGCCAATAGCTTCTCAGCTTAACGTTGGGGCTGGTGGCACTTTTCCTCAGTTCTATGCTACTTTCAACAGAACACTTTGCATACAGATGTCTACAACTGGCCTCGCTTTACACTATAAAAGGCTACAGAGTGCATGTCCCTAGATAAGAATCTCATATTAAACCTCATCTTCCCATTGCTGAGGGACCATTGCAATAGAGGGGGCACAAAGGTTGTAAGCGCCAGGGTTGTTTAACAAGCATAAGGAAACTGAACCTTTTAGATCACTGGGAACTTGGTCATATGTACAAGACCCATTCTGACTTTGTTCTTAATTTCATACAGGTATACAATTAAATAACTACCCCCAAGTACCCTCCAACTCCCTTAATTTCTTCACAACATGCCTACCCAATTTCATGTCTTAATGTTTTAGTTTTTATAACTCAGTAAATCTACTTAGTGCTGGTCATATATAAATAGATGTGGGGCCATAGACTGCAGTATTGGTAACTCACCCGTGTAAATCCAAGAATGATTTTCTTGTACCCAAGACCTATTCACTGCCAACAGTTCCTCTCAGCAAGGGGTGGAATGGGGAGATCATCTATCTAATCTATGTCAAAATTTTGCCTGGCTTGATGTACTGCAGGTTTCGAACAAGTAAGAACAGCTGCTGTGAATTCATGAATGTTGTAGCCATGTCATGTCCAGAAGACAGCATTTCTCAGCTCCTCCAGATCCTCTCCTTATCTTATGGCTCTTACATTCATTCAGCTTTTGCTTCTGTGATGTTTCCTGAACCTTAGTCTTAGTAGTAGGGTCACTACAGATGTCTCATTTAGGGCTATGTACTTAGTCTTTTATTCCCAGCACTTTGACCAGAAGTGCACCTCTCCATTAAATGCTGTGCACTGTAAAAAGCAGCTTCTCTAACAAAGACTGAGAGTCTATGTCTATGGGTATAAATTCAAATACTTAGAAGGTAATACAGTAGCATAACCAATGAGAAAAATCAAAACAGCAGGTTCTACCATAGGTCCTGTGACCTCCAGAGCCATGAGTAAAATGCTTATAATATCAGGCATGAAATTCACTCCTGTGAAGTTGGCCTTAAATCCAATCAGATAGCAGTTAAATACCCGTAACAGTCATGCATGGTCAGTGTTCTCGTTTTGTTTCTCTGTTGTTTTGATAAAAACCAACTAAAAGCAACTTGAGGAGGAAAAGTTTTATTTGGCTTACACATCCAGGTAACAGTTCATCTTTGAGGGAATGAAAGATAAGAACTCTGCACAGAAACTTGGAGGCTGGAAATGAACCACAGATCATGGAGAAATGTTGCTTACTGTTTTGCTGTTCTGGCCTCTGCTCAGCTTGCTTTCTTATAGAACCAAGGGGGCATCACCCACAGTGGGATGGGTCCTCCCACATCACTAAACAATGAAGAAAATGCCTCACAGACATGCCCATAAGCCAACCCTATTGAGGAAATTTCCCAACTGAACTTCCCTCTTCCCCAGTGTATCAAATTGACAACTAAATCTGTCCAACACCATCAAGGATATGTTTACCCAGAACTATTTCTTCTACTATGTCAGGATGAATTTATGAATTCAGTAAGAATTGTAATTAATTATAGACATTTCACAATTATTTCTTTTCTGGGATAATTATCAGCCTGCAGGTAACCTGATAATTTATCTCATTAATAAGATGAAATCATGATATATCAGAGTGTTAGCATGGCACTAAAACACCCCATTTCCAATGAATGTATCTAGTTTTACCATTCTCATCATACAAAATAGCATTTTGTTGGCTAACCTGTCCCCCTGATATTCCTACAAAGACCTGATTAATGTCTGGGGATTATCATGAGAAGTAGCTGGATTCACCAGTCCTAAATTACAGATGACAGTCCCAGGTTCTGCCCTTGCACCCACCTTTTCACCATCTACCAAGATATAAGGCTGGATGGAAAGGGCACAAGTAAGTGTGTCACAGGGCTATTAAAATCAGTGAATGTATTTTGCCTTATTCCTCTTCGTGTTCTCATTCCAGGATATGACATTACATCTGTGTTTTTCTCACCTTATATTCTATTAATTTTTCTGAGCTGTTTCCAGAAATCAGTTGTTGATCACAGTCTGAGTCAAAAATGGAATGTCCTTTCAAGATAAACACATGCCATCAAGGAGTAATTTTCCACCTCTGGTGAGAGCAGAAAGATGAGACTATAGACTCAAGCTCCAGGGTAACAAATTTCAGCACATCCATTCAAAACCTCAAATCACTTTGTTGCTTAAATGAAGCAAAATATAGGGTGAGAAAGCACACCCCAATATTGTTTCTTCTTTCTTTCTTATTTGAAAAACCACTAATTATAAATATTTGGTTAAATTCCAACATCATAAACATCAAAGTTTCTGAATGCTTAAAAGACAGGAAAACTATTTAAACTCCCAAACATTTTTCATCTTATTTATACCAGGAAACTAAAAGTGATGATTTTGTGGACAATAAATATTGTTACTTTGTATAGCATCTGGAACATGATATGTGTGTGTGTGTGTGTGTGTGTGTGTATGTGTGTGTGTGTGAGTGAGGGAGAGAGAGAGAGACATAGACAGAGACAGAGATAGAGATCTACTGAATAAAATTATTGTCACCTCTATGTGCATGGATATGGATTAATGCTGACCATTGAGGAATGGACAACATACTAAGGGGCTCATCCCTGAAAAACACAGACTTTCCCTGTGTCAGCAGCTTTTGCCTGCCTACAGCTATGTGACTAGTTAGCCCTTTACTCATCCACACTGGATGTTCAATGGTATGGTCCTGTGCAGGTCTTATACAGCTTATATAGCTGTATGAATTCATGAATGTAATATCCCTGTCATGTCCAAAATCCAGCTTGCCATTGGCAATAGTGAATAGATTTTTGTTTGTTTATTTTTATATGGTCTCTCTATTCCTATTCAACCTGGGATTCACTATGTGGACCAGGCTGGCCTCTATATCAAAGATTTGTCTGCCTCTGCCTCCTGAGGACTGGGATTAAAAGTATGTGCCACGAAACCTGGCATGAATACATTTTATTATATAAAAGATTTCATTAGAGTCAATGTGTAATATATTACAATTTCTAGTAATGATAACATATGAAAATATGGTATCTCTTTACATGTAAACAGTCAATAGAGCAGAGTTACTCTCTAGCATGCACCATAAATGCTCCCATTGTCATCAGGAGTTATCCTTTTTTTGTCATTTGTTGTCCACATATTTCAATCCTTCACTCTTTTTCTGGATTTCTACAAGTGATACTGTCTCCAAGAAGACTTTCTTTATTCATAGAAAGTTACCCTCAGTCTCTCTGATCTCATCATTTTTATTTTGTTGTCTTTGTAACTCATAGAGGCTCTGATTTTTGCTGCTTGTTTACTTGGTTCTTTGTGGGTGACTTTGAAGTCCTCTTTGTGCAATATCCCCATGCGTAGAGCAGTGCTGGACCTGTTATAGGTGCTTAGTAATAAATGATGAGGGAGTGGTGCTCCATTTACTCTTTTATACTAAAGGTAATTCTTGTGCTTGCATCGGATATCATCTCTGACCTTGTGTTCTTCAAGCCATTTTTATTCTCTGCTTTCAGCCATTTTGACCTGAACATGCCAAGCTTTTCCCAGATTTTACGTGTGGAGTTCTTTCTGATTGGGATACAATCCCCAGATCTCTGCTTGGCTGCCCTTTCTCATCCTTCCACACTCTGGTAAAAAATCATATCTTTAAAGAGGCCTTTACTGGCAGTTCTATTGAAAATAGCCCCTGTCTGTACTTGCCCTTATTTTGGCATTTTTGTGCAGAGAACTTGGCACAATTACAGGAGCAGAGTTATGTGATATATTGGCTTTTTCTGGGTTGGTAGGAATCAAATAGGAGAAAAGGAACAACAATAATAGGCAGGTTTTGCTGAACTCCTAAAGCTCACTGAGGGACAGCTATTGTATCTCATCCTATTTAAGTTTTACCACATCAGAATTAAAATCTCTTAATATCCATATTTTACCAAAGGAAATCTAAATATTCAAGAAATATAGGTAGATGCAAGCCTAGGGTCATGGAACTCTTAATTAGCAAAATCAGAAATTCAGTAACAACCTCCAGTGCCTCTACTATGAATAATCACAAATATTTAATACTCAATATATTGAATTTGTATAGTGAATCTAAAGTCACTTTAACAGGGCAGAGTGACTCCCTTCTGATATATGGACTTATCAATATAGACAAAATTAATTGTAGAGCCAAAAGTAGGCATATTCCCTGTTCAGGTAGGGAAGAGAGGATGTACATGGTTACTGAAGGCCTATTTCATCTGCTGAAATGTCTCATAGGGCAAGACAGAGATCTTTTACAGGAATTATGACCTATTTTTATTGTGCTAGTAGAGAGGAATGGCATTACACACATAGATCCGGAAACAGAGAAACATATCTTCCATTTTGCCCATTAGATGTTTGTCTCTAGGTGATGTGGTAGAGCTCCCTTAGTCAGAGGTCACATACTATGATATGGAGGTTGTATGAGTGTTCACCTCATGGGCTGTGAGGGATGGTGCTAAAAGTAGCAAAATCCTACCAAGCATTCTAGTGTTTGCCTTATAAAAAATTTTCTTTTAGCATTTCATTACAAGCCAATGAAGTATAAAATATTACTGATGCAGAGATTGCACTTTAGTGAATCCAGTGAGTTCTTCAGGATTCACAGCTGGCAAGAACTGGATGCAAACCTGCAATTCTGTCTTCAGAGCCAGGGACATAGCAATACCATTGGTATATAAAATGCTTAAGGGAGAGATGGACACACCGTGAGGATCAAAGGGACTGGGAAACTCCTGGTACTGTTAGTAACTATTTTTAACTTGTGCTGTTGTTATTCTTTCTCTCTTCTGAAGTCTAAGAGACCATGGCTTTCTCCTCAAGTATTTAATTTTGTCTAACGCAGTTCTCTAATGAAGATGCTTTTCCCCAGAGAATACTGTTAACTTTAACATTACATTGTTTTGAAATGCAGCATCTGCCTTCCCTTTAAACCCAGTACAGAGCCGTGCTCTTAGGACTTAAAGAGTGATTCAGACTTTGGATTCTTCTAAGATTTGATATGAGTAGCAGACTAATTTCATCATATGGCCATAGGAACAACATCTCTGTTCTGTTGTTCTAGAAGTCAGTGACCTTTGAGATTGTATCGGAGACTCTCACTGTGAAAACCTACTCCAAAGAACATATACCACTGGGTGATGCTGTAGACCTGATAAATTTGATCTTTTAAGGTGGCATCACTCCACTCCTTACTCAGGGAATCTGCATGTACTGTCTATTCTGTCTTTTGCTTATGGCCTAC
This sequence comes from Eospalax fontanierii, assembly GCA_035773235.1. Classification (NCBI taxonomy): domain Eukaryota; kingdom Metazoa; phylum Chordata; class Mammalia; order Rodentia; family Spalacidae; genus Eospalax; species Eospalax fontanierii. The sequence continues at coordinate 128,669,941 of CM069525.1, read as the reverse complement.
CCATTCCAGGAAGTCCAAGTGGATCTACTTTTCCTCCTCCCTACCAATTCTGCATTATTTAGGTCACTTGTGGTGCCTGGGCTCCCTGTATTCCTAGTAGGGATTAATGAAAGTAGAATCAGAGTCATCTTTAAAATGAGAGCTGGCCAGTACTCATGGCATGATAGCAATTTCTTTTTATATGGGTCCACAGGAAGAGGGGAAAATAATTACTCTCTTAGATGATCTATCACTGCAATATTATGTTCTGTGAATCCTATATAGTCATTTCACACAGAAGCAAGGGTAGAGCCCATTCTTTAGGAAAAAAATAGACCATCATGTAGGTACCTGGGAAATAGAATTTAATCTTTAACTGAGACGGAATTATTCCAGAAGGTAGCAACTGACAGAGAATTCAAATGCCTCTTGGAGGCCTGTCTGTCTCACCTTCCATCTTGAGGAACAGCTTATCAGTGTCTCTACTAGCTAAGCATAAGCAGGCTAATCCAGTCATCCAGTCTCCTGTGAAAATCAGAATCAAAATGATTCACAAGGAATGGAGAAATTGTGGAAGAGTAATGAGGATATATTTCAGAAGCTAAGAGCAGAATGTCCAGGTGGACCCCATGAGAGATGGAAATGAAGAATGGAAAGGCATTAAATTATGTTCCTGCCTCAGGGCCTCTTGTCTTTTCTTATCTCAATTTCTGACCATGCCATTATGCCAGTTAAATTTTTCTATTGTAACCAGTTCAAGACAAGGATTGACTGCCTCAGTTCTCTCTCACCAATGCCTTTAGATTCCTGACTCCACTTTTGCTTTGAACCATTGTGTGAGATTAGGCTTTCCTTTATGCGCACGATTGTATCAGGAAACAGTCCAGCAAGCTATATTATTCTTCTCACCCTAGTGATTATTGCACGCTTACCTCAGTCTGAAAATTTTAGCCTAGAGTTGCATGTTAGTGCTCATTATTGAATTAGCTTGTTCCTCAAGAAGGAAAGTGAGGCAGACAGGTCTCAGGGAGGGAGGCATTTACTGTGTCTGTCAGCTAATATCTTCTGGGGAAAAGAATAATCCAGTTTCACTTAAAAAATAAATATATGTTCCTGGGTATCTACACAGTGGTCCCTTGTTTCCTAAACAGTAGTACTTCTGTGAACGAAGAGATGACTCAGCAGTTAAGAGCATTGGCTGTTCTCACAGAGGACCGGTTCAAGTTTCAGTACCCACATGGCAGCTAAAAACTATTCATAACTCCAGTTCCAGGGGGATTCCACACTTTCTTCTGGCCTGTGCATGCATTGCATGATACAGGTGGACTTACATACATGCAAACAGTATACTCATACACACAAATGAAACTTTTAAAAAATAAAATATTTTTGAAAAGAATGAGTTCTTCAGTTTTCCTTCTATGTGAATCAACTATTTAGGGTATGTGACCACATAGAATAGCAGTAATGTTTCACTGGCTAGGTGACAGACCTTTTGATTGTACTGTGCATCTTCCACTTAATTTAATTTTCAGTTTCTCAGTCATTGGAAATAATAGTTAGCAGATGATGCCTCAGTTTAGAAGGTTACTCTTGATTTTTTTTAAATAAGATCCCCTGCATTCTTTACTTCTGAAACTCCATTTTTTCATGAACTATTGGTTTCAATCCTTAAATCTTTTTTATATTTTTTCCTGGGAGTCTCCAAGTTATCCACTCACCTTGGCATTTGTTCAAATCATCAACCTTCTCACATTTGTCCCTTCATGTTTGTTGTGGATACTGACCTTATACTCAGCTGTGAGTCACTTTCACTTGGTGTATCTCCTAGAAATCTCAGCTCTACACCCACATTGTTACTAAGATTCTGTAAAAGAAAAGTACATTATCTTATTAAAGGATTAATTGTTCTGTCTGTCCCTTTATTATGGCAGGTAGATCTGACATCCTAAGGAAGGTCCGTTGGCCAGGACACTGATTCTCTCTAACTGGCCTGAGATTCTATATTTGTTGAATGCTTTGCAAATTTTATACAATATGTTTGATGGCATTTAGCTACTTTCACCCATCAGCACACACACACACACACACACCTATCTCATCAAATTTGTGTTCCCAAATGCTGTGTAGTTTAAGGAGAGATGCACTCACTGGAGCCTGGTTAACCTATTCAGCATCACAACCTTAAAGAAATACACTCTCTATTTCCCAGTGGCTATCTGTTGCTAGTAGTTCGTCAGGTAGTCTTGGGACTTCTTAAGCACATCCCATATGGGCTATGATCTGTCTAGTCACAGATTATTGGCCCTGATATCATGGCAAGTTTTGGACTCCATCTTGTGAAACAGATCTTAAATCTAAAATAACATTTCTGATTACTCTAATTGTATATATGCCATTATTGTATAAGTGGGCATATCTTTCCACACCAGTTGTTTTAGTTCTCAGGATACATAGACAGGCAAGGCTGATGATTTCTTTTCTCTTCCAGTGACATGCATAGCACCATTCAGCAACAAGAATCTGTCCAGTAGAGATGAAGCCTTAAAGTTAGTACCAGAGTGATTTCTCCTTGTTTTTTTTTTTTCACCTGCTCATGTATATAGTATCTTCAGCAATAGGGTCTTACTGTCTTACTGTCATGTTCTGCTGGAAAATCAAGAGTACAGAAATGGTCAGTATTATTTGAGGGTCTATGCAATCTACATTAAAATTCAAATGCAATTTTTTATAGAAAATTTTTAAAATCACCTCAAATTTACATGGAAACACAAAATTCTAGGAGAGCCAAAACCACCCTGAAAAATAAAAGAAATGCTGGTGGCATTCCTGATCTTAAGCTATAATACAAAGCTACAGTAATAAAAACAGCATTTTACTGGCAGAAAACACATAGACACATTGACCAATGGACTTCAATTGACCCATATTCAGTCAACACACTTACAGTCACCTGACTTTTGACAAAGGAGTCAAAAATACCCACTGCAGAAAAGACAGCATGTTCAGCAAATGGTGCTGGTCAAACTGGATAGCTACCTGTAGAGCAGTGAAACCCGATCTTTATCTCTCACCATGCATAATGGACTGCAGATTTATCAAGAATATCTAAATAAGATGTGATACCTTGAATACTGCAGAGGGGAAATTAGGGAATACACTGCAACTTAAAGGCACAGACAGGAATTTCTGAACAGGAAACCAATAGTCCAGGCATTAAGACCACTAATTAACAAATAGGATCGTATGAAAAGAAGACGCTTCAGTACTTCAAACGATAGCATATTTTATGAGAGGAGGTAACCTATAGATTGGCAAAAAAAAAAACTGTATCAGCTATACATTTGACAGAGGGTTATTATAAGGTATCTACAAAGAAGTAAAAAAAAAAACCATAAATCAATAAACAACTAAATCAAAATTAGGTTCAAGTAAATAAACAGGGAGTTCTCAAATGATGAAACACAAATGGCTGAGAAATATTTTTAAATGTTCAACATTTTTAGCCATCTGAGAAATGTAAATTAGAATCACTGATATTTCCTCTTATGCCTCCTGAGAATGGCTAAGATTCAAAGAAGACACAATGGCAAATACTGGAAAGAATATGGGGGAAAAGGAACTCTTATCCACTGGGAATGGGAGTGAAAACTGGTGCAGCCACTTTGGAAATCAGTGTAAAGATGCCTCATATAGCTAGAAATAGACCTGCCATATGATCCTGCTGTACCAACCTTAAATACATACCCAAAGGACTCTTAATCCTACTACAGAGAAACCTGTTCATCAATGTTGATTGATTCTATTAATTTGACAAGAAGGCATTTTTAATGGGCTTTATTGCTACTCTGACATTTCCTACTCTGAATAGGTAACTCTGGAATCATTTAAGAAATAGGTCAGAAATCAGAGCCCCCCACCCCCATATTTACAGCATCTCTAGCCTCTGACAAGAACAAGGCTGCCAAGAGGCAGGAGTACAGTTTTGGCTTTTAGTCAAGAAAGAAACTGATTATTTTTTCTTTGGGTTCTTTTTACCTTAAATTGCCTAAACAATTTCTACATGCCATTCTCATCATTCCCTCATCTGAAGAGGTAACATTTACTGCAATTATGTCATTGAAGTGAAAAGTGATCTGGCTTTTTACAGCTGAATGGGAACACTGAATGTGGCAGATATGGTACTCTTCCATTGCACCAACTTAAAAGACACCAAAAGTGCATCAGTGGTTTTATTTCTCTATCTCAACGATATATTGGAATAGAAAGTGCCTGGAAATAGATGTGAGGTAGAAGTAAAGGCAATATTTATTCATTAAAGTCCTAGACAAGGAACCAGGATAAATCTGAACAAAGAATTTTTGAATATCCAAATCAAAGCTCAGTAAATTTCTTTTATTTTACTGAGCCAAAACTTTTCTCTTTTAAATATTTTATTGATTCTTTGACCGTTTAATGCATTGTGCTTTGAACATATTTATAAAGCCTACCCCATCTTCACTCCACCTTAGTACCATCTGACTTCATGACCTCTGTTATTTTTTAAGGCCTCTAGAGTCTATTTTATTTTCAAAATGCACTTGAATGTAAGTCTATTCCAGTCTTATCAACCTATCTGGTGTCATAAAATTAAAGAAAACTGACTTTTCTCCTAGAAGTTATCAGTTGCTAATTGTTTCTCAGCTAGGATTGGGACTTCTTACATACCTCCACCCTCTATGCTGCTCTATCTTAAGCTTACATTGGTCTTGTGCATGTTATACCTCATGCTCTCTTTCCAAGGCACAGGGAACAATGCAGAAGCGGAGTTATGAAGATTGGAAGAGAAATTAGTGAATGACTACAAGAAAATTGTTTTCCAGATTGCACAGCAGTTACGTGTACGAACTCAATCATATTTGTTGATGGCCTGACCAAAGCTTCCAGTGAATGGGCTTGTCCTTGTCTTTCTTTTAGGCTCCATGTTTGGAATCAAGTGTTATGAACCCAAAGTATTTTGAGATACTTTGATAACTGTTACGCTGGCTGAAATTACAATGTCATGCCCTCCCAGGTGATTTCTAGAGAGAGAACAAAAATAATTATTCAACTTTTACGTATAAGCAATAGTGGCCTGACTCTCTTGGCTGCAGGTGGGGGCTGCAATGTTGAATTGAGTCAAAATTATGATGTCTTATATTTGGGTAATATTTTCCTTAGCAAGAATATGATAGTGAGAAACCACTGTATAATATATGGATTCATGTTTAATGTCTGGGGATTGTGGTTCCTTGAACTGTTGAAGAAACATACCTGTCATTTTAAATCTTTGATTATAATTTCCTGTTGAGTTAGTTAAGACCAGGCAGGTGGCCCAACAAAATCTGGTGGGATGTTGGACTGCTGACTCCTCACTTCTCTGAAATGATCACAAGGAGAACATACAATGCAAAAGTGAGTCTCATATACACTGAGATGCTAGGTTTGTGATATGAGTGTTTAGTAGGCAATATGTTCTTCAAGAACACTTAGCAGTTGAGACCCACAAAATCGTTTATTTCAACAATGGACACAATGTAGGACACATACGAAGCAAACAGCCTCTATTAATAGTGTGCCTTTTGTTCATTATTGCAAAGAGAATGCATCTATATCTTCATAAAAATGGATCTGAAATGAATTCAGAGAATAGGGAGAAACTAACAGAATGACGACACTCAAAATTGTTACTCCTTCCTTAATTCCCATCAGCAGAAATTTAATTTCTCATGGTAGTGCCTTCTTGAGTCTAGAATTCATCAGTGAATTTCCATATAAAAATCCCAGAAAAGTTACCCCAGAATGGCAGTGTATTCAGGCCCATTTCAGGAGATGGCTAGTCACTGGACTTTACCCTGTCCCTCTATGTCCCTGAAGGGCTATATCCTAATTGTACTATTCCATCCTTCTGTCAGATCCTTATTGACTGGAAAAAACAAAAACAATTATGAAAGTTCCTATGTACTGTAATTATGCATGTAGATATATGTTTCTGTCCTCAGATAGTGTCACTATTTATGTAAGAAATGTCCCACTTGTGTGAGTTAGAGTTAGTTATTCACTCTGGTTCCCCAAGTTGCTTCTCTTTACTGCCTTCCTAAATACTACACTTGATATCCATTAACAAAACTGGATTGTTCTTTGGTTATTGACCTTTTTGTAACAACTGGAAAATATCCTAAGGGCAGCTCTGTTAAAATCCTTCATGGATTCTATTTTCAGTTTTCCAAACCATAATTCATCTCTATAAAATATGAATTACATTTTACTTAATGCTTTCTCTCTTTCTCCATCATGTGTTTTCTAAAGGTTTCGAGGATGCTTGTCAATGTCATATGGATTTCTCACACTACATGCAACTGCAAAAAAATCCTTATGTTGACCCTTGTCTTTTCTAATGCTATTCTTATTTTTTTCTGTCCTTTTCCTATTTGCTTTCCCATAGACTCAAGAAACACTGTAACCCCTGATTTTATCAAAATATATTAAATTTCCTCCTTATTAAAAATGCCCAATTCCATTTCAATGAGGTCATTACTAACATTGTGCTCAAGTTTTGCCTTTGTTTCAGCTCTTGGCAGGTGTCTTTAGGTTCCTCTCATATCCCTGGTGCTATCACTGTAAGCATCTATGTGGATGACCAAACCAAATCTTAAAGTCTTCCCATTCCTCACCATCTTGAACTATATTGATTATGTCTTCCATTCCACCACAATACTCCTGTGTTTACAGTCTTGATGTCATATTCGTGAGTGACATATCCATCTCCAAAACATACCTGCTCAGCTCATTACTTTTATACAAGTATATAACGTGTTCTGATTATATTCAACCCTGTCTTTTACCTCCAGCTCCTCTATCATTTTTCCATCACATCTCCCTCCCAACTTCACATCTTCATTTTATATTTATTTATCTGTTGCATTTAACTGATTGAGTTCAATTAATTTTGCCCGTATACAATGGACACAAGGCCACTCACTGGGTCTTTCCTAGTCAGTTTTTTATTGAGGTGATAAAATCACTCTGGCTGGAGGACAGAGAATGGAGAGTGATAGGTAACACTGAACACCTTAACAAAAAGCCATATTTAAACTTACTACCATAGAATTTTCTTACAGTATATTCAAATATATTATGAAAGAGACTAGCAGGAGTTACTTTATAACAGGAGAACATTGCCCTTACCGGATATCATAAGATATCCAAATAAAACCCCAATGCCAATATTGGAATCCCACTCTTGAATATGTTGAGCAGCTGCTTTTCTTGGCTACCTACCAGAACTTGACATTAAGATACTATTGCAGAAGATGCTGCATACATGGACTGTGCAACAAACAAGGAGAGATCGAGCTGATGTTGACTTAGGAGCTTCATGCCCACTGGCTAGCATTCACAGTGCTGAAAAATGCTATGCATGTTACTTGTAGGAAGATCACTGTGAATCTTGCAAAGTAAAACAATAGCTGGGCTGGCAAGATATTCCCACTGGTGCAATAGTGGCACAAACATCGTGAAACAGCTAACCACTTTCTAATTGGATTTAAGGTCAAATTCACTGGATTGAGCCATACTTGGCAGTGATATCAGGCCCAGGAACCTGAAGCAGGACAGGGTCCATTGCATAGGAGAAAGCCTTATAATAATTTTTAACAAAAGGTTATAGTATTAAACTGATACCTTATGACTTATTGCCATACCCATAGATTAATGTAACTCTCAGCTCTCATCAGAGAAGCTCCTTTACCCAGGAGATAGTGATTAGCATAGAAATCTAATGTGAACAGGACAAGAGGCTGTAGAATTAGTGTCCCAGAATAGGACACCTATATCAAATTTCTGCTCAGGCATCATAGTGGAAGATTGCAAGAGTCAGAGGTGGTGGATGATAACAAAGAAATAGAGTTTTCTAGAGTGCTTGTCAGTCTAGAAGTCACAGAAATGATGACAACATGCACAAGTCTCAAGTGGTTTTAATGTTCACTTTTCTAGTTATTAATGATGTTGAACAGTTTTAAGATGTTTCTCAGCCATCTTTATTTCTTCTTTTGAGAACGATCTGCTCAGATCCTTAGGCCATCTTTTAATTGGGTCATTTGTTTTCTTTATTCTTTAATTTTTGAGTTCTTAATATATTCTGGGTATTAAAACCTCTGTCAGATGTGATGCTGGTGAAAATTTTCTCCCATTCTGTAGATTTCCTCTTCCTTGCTTATTTCCTTTGTTCTACAGAAGCTTTTAAATATAATGACAACTGACTTGTTGATTATTAATCTTAATTCTTGATCAACTCCTGCCTGATTTAGAAAGTCCTTTCCTATATCTATATCTTATAGGTTACTACCAATGTTTTCATGTAATAGTTTTGGAGTTTCAGGTTTCACATTGAGGTCTTTGACATATTTGGAATTGACTTTTGTTCAAGGTGAAAGGTAAATGTCTACTTGCATTCTACATGTTGAGATCCAGTTTTTTCCAGCACAATTTTTGAAGATTCTCTTTCATCAGTGAGTGTTCTTGTTACCTTTATCAAATATCAGGTGTCTGACAATGCATGTACTCATGCTTGAATCTTCAATTATATTCCATTGGTTTACAGGTCAATTTTGTGCCAGTACCATGTTGTTATTATGACTATAGCTCTCTAATATGGTTGGAAATCAGGTATAGTAATTTTCTCTGCAATGCTCTTTGTGCTCAGGGTTGCTTTGGCTATCCAAGTTTTGTGTGCATGTGTGTGTGTGTGTGTGTGTGTGTGTGTGTGTGTGTGTGTATGCTTACATATGAGTTTTAGGATTTTTTTATGATTCTGTGAAGAATGTAATGTGGATTTTGATTAGGAGTGCATTGAATCTATGTATTTCCTTTTGTAGGAACATCATTTTCACAATATTAATATTTCTAACTCATGAACATGGGAGGTCCTTCCATATTCTGGTGTCCTTATCAATCTCTTTCTTTAAAGATCTAATTTTTTTTACTGTAAGATCTTTAATGTCTTTAGTTTAATTTGAGATTATTTTGAAGCTATTGTGAATGGGAGGGTCTGCATGTATTTTTTTTTACAAATTGCTTATAACTGGTATATATAGAAAGGCTACTGATTAGGAGTGCATTTCATCCAAAAACTATGGGAAATGATTAACACATTCAGGTAATGAAAAGCTGACTGGCCAAGGCTTCATTTTCTCTTTTTTTTGGTTTTATATTGGCAGGACCAGATGGCACTAGTCCAGCATCTCAGTATTTCCCTCTGAGTCACAAATTAGGTGAGATCAGATGATCTCCATCTCCCTCTTAAGATCTGGGCCCTTATAGCCAGTCACAGCACAGTTTGGGAAGATTGCTAGGCATCCGATGAATGCAGCCTTTCTCAGGCAGACTGAAAAGGTCTGGGCCCCTATGAAAGGGCACAGAAACCTAACGTTGCTGCAATGGGAGGGCCTGCCTAGGGTACCAATGCAAGAGGAGTGTCGTGGTGTGATTTGGAGAGCTTACAGCCAGGCAGATGTAAGAGGGTAGTCAATAGATCTGGGGGACTATTAGTAAAAGTGGCCCTGTGCCCAATACTCACAGGAGAACAGGATGTGGGAGCAGGGTTTGTTGTTGCTGTGGTGGTAGGGGAATGGAGACTCAGTGGGAATGATCAGATTTACCAAGGAAAAAGACTGGTCTCCAGATTCCAAGGCAAGTTGTTGGTGGGCACTGCCAGGGTAAAAAGTTGGCCTCAGGAAAGCAAGAACATGTTGATTTAGGGTCAATCTGTGAAGGCTCTAACAAACTAGACTGAAGAATTGAGTTCGTATGAACATAGGGGATCAAGATGCAGTGGATGGGTCTGTACTGGGAGGGTACTCCAGACATCTGGGGTGCTAAGAGCTAAAGGGGGCATTTGTCCAAGATAGAACAGGATGTGGGAGAGGGCAAGAATGAAATTGCTCAGGTAATAGGGAAGTGGAAAGGTGGTGAGTGGGGTCAGATTTATCATGGAAGCAGTTTGCTCACAGGAATCCAAGGCAGGTTAGGGACAGCCAAAGTGGATAGCTGGTCTAGGGAAGGCAGAGGGAAGTTTTGTGTGGGAGAATTCTGTGAAGGATGTAACAAACTAGACTGAAAAATTGAGCTAGTCTGAGTTTGGGGGATCTGGACATAGTAGGTGGGTCTGGACCAAGAGGGTCATCCAGAGATTTTGGGTGTTAAGAGCAAGAGTGGGCATATGTCCAAGGCTAGCTGGAAAATAAGATGTGGGGGCAGGGCAAGAATGGAGTGGAAAGGCAGGTGTGGGGTCAGACTTCCCAGGGAAGAAGGCTGTTCACAAAAATCCAAGGCAGTTTGGGGGTAGGAGGGAGACCCTGGGTACATTGCTGGAAGAAGAGAGTAATCCAGAGATCTGGGGTGCTAAGAGCAAGAGTACGCCTTTGACCACGGCTAGAAGGAGAGCAGGATGTCAGAAAAAAACTTTAAAATATTTTATTTTCATTCTTTTTTATTTCGTGTGTATTAGAGTATTGCCTATATGTTTTTAAGTTCACCCATGTTGTACATTGCCTGGGCAGGCCAGAAGAAAGCATCTGATTCCTCTGGAATTGGAGTTATAAACAGTTATTAAGTACAATGTGGGTGCTGGGACTTGAACTCAGGTCCTCTGCAAGAACAGCCAGTACTCTTCACTTGTGAGCTACTTCTCCAGTCCTGGACAAAGACCCTTGAAAGAAATGGGGTATAGTGTTACTAAAACTTCCAAATAAGCTTGAATTAGAAAATTACGCTTTATTTTCTTCACGTAAACAAAACCAGATTTCTAGTCTAATAACCCATGGCACCTTCCCTGGATAAGAGCAGCTAGGGGATGGCTATATTAGGCCCTTCAACACCTAGGAATTCGTTACTCTGGCAAGCAGATAAAGTCTCTCATTTTTCCCATTTTTTCCTTGATAATACCTGTCTCCTACTTTACCTGGGGAGGGAAGAAGAGGAAGAATGAGAATGAGAAGAAGAAGGAGGAGGAAGAGGAGGAGGAGGAAGAAGAGAGAGAGAGAGAGAGAGAGAGAGAGAGAGAGAGAGAGAGAGAGAGAGAGCAAACAGGAGGGGAGGACAGAAGAGGAAAGGAGAGACAAAGACTGTTGTGAAAAGCCAGAGGGAAATGTATTAACTCAAAACTCATGTAAAAAATACACATAAATGTCTGAACATGAGGGCATATGTATAACTAAAGGAACACACTGCCAGACAGGAAAAGTCTCCCTTTGAGTTGTTGGTCAGATAATCCAAGAGACACTCAAAATAACACAGGCTATTGCCACATAACTTGGTTGCCTCCCAGAACTTAAAGATAAGATTCTATTGCTAACACATGGTATACTTTAGTCACAGTACTTAGAGCAATGAAGCTGTTACTGAACTGGAAGCCTTCTCCCTGAAGACTAGCTCTCATACTTCTGTAGGATACCATGGAAGCTGCTAAGGGAGAAAAACATTCAATGGTCCAATCGAGCCTTAAACTGTAGTAACCACAATCAGTGACACATCAAATTATCTCTACTGCTGTAGTACCTGGCCTTTTATCTAGGGGCTAATCTAATTGATCTTAAGGCCTTTTCAATGGAACTCATGGATGGTGCTATAAATATAGCCAATAGGCTATAGACTCTATGGAAAACCCTGTCTCTGTCATATCTCTAGACAAATGGAATTTCTTACTGTAAGCTAAATATGGACCCTTATATTTGTGAACAAGTATAGCATCTACCACTTATCAAAGAAGTTTCTTTTTGAAACACTTGGAGGCTATTACAGAGTTTCACAACTGGTCACACACAGAGAATATATATATATATATATATATATATATATATATATATATATATATATATATGAAAGATGCCCAGCCCTAAGTAACACATCTACAGTGGAACCTCTGTACTAAATGCTGATGGAACGTAGCAGAGCAGGGGTAGAAAGAATATTAATACATCACTCAACTCTTTCCAGCAAAGTTTCTTCATACAACAGAGATACACACAGAAGACCACAACTAACCAAATTTTAGAGAATAAAAGACTGAAGAATGTGTGTCCCTGGATAGCACTCCCATGTTAAACCTCACCCACCTATGGTTCAGGGACCATTGTGGAAGAGGGGGTAAAAAGACTGTAAGTGCCAGAGTGGTGCATGAACAGAAAATTTCAGGCTTCTAGGAGCTTGACCATATGAACCTGCAGCAATGGTGATAGCATGAACAAGACCCATGTTGACTCAGTCAGACAATGCAGGATCATAGAACTGGGAAAATGGGCAGCATGCCCAAGATTTGACAATTAATTACTGTGGGGTGATGGAGAGTAGATCTTCTTTAATTGAGTGACTTTAGGTAGTCTGACTAGACTCCAGTAGATGAACTTATACACCAAGGGACATTTGGGTACAACCGCTTGATTGGATAGGCCTTAACATATATGGTAGAATGCATGAAATCTGGTGTGTGGGGGGAAGAGGGGAACTAAAGGGAGGTGAAATAGGAAGTGTGTCTAAATTTGATTAAGATTTTTTATATGAAATTCATATAAAATCAATAAAATCTACATTAAAAAACTAAGGAAAAGAGAATGTGAAAAATCAACAAAGCTCTGAAGTTAGGGGATTGACATTTCGTGGCATTCTCCTTGCCTTTGTGAGGCAGAAATACTTCATGTTGCAGATCGAGTAAAGAGGTCTGTATAACTGGCATTCTTCCCTTACTTGGTTGTGTTTTCTATCCCAAGGCACTGAAATGGAAATAGCAAAACTGTGACTGTTTTATTTGAATGTACACAATGCAGGTTCCACAAGTTGTATCCACAGATTATATTTTAATATTTTAGTATATCTGATCTATTGTGTCTGGATATGTGTTTCTCTTAACAAACATTTTAGATGAATTGGTATAGCTAATATTTAGACTAAATTTCAGAAACATTGACCTGGGTATAATAATTCTTAAAATTTGGAGGAGTGACATGATGCTAATAATAGATTTCAGCTGACTACAAAGAGTTGGATAAGATTTAACCAAACTTGCTGAATGTATACCTGAGTTTCTGAGAAAGAAGAGGAAGAATCCCTGTGCCAAAAAGACTGAAAGTATATGTAATTTCCATGTAAATTATTCCATTTAATTACTGCATTTAATAGTTCTTAGCACATATCTCTAAGGCACAACAATTCTGAAACTATATTCAAGTTGCAGGTAGCATAATTAAACTAGGACACAGAGAGATGAGATAACGAATACTTAAAATTATGTCGACAAAATCTGTTAAATATTTATTTTGTGTGTGTGTGTGAGAGAGAGCACATATGCATGCCATAGTGTACATGTACAGGTCAGAGATAACTCATGGGAGTCAACTCTCTCTTTTCAATATTTGTGTCCCAGGAATAGATCTCAGGTTGTCAGACTTGGTTTCAAGTGCCTTTGTTGGATTTTGTCCATTCAGTGTCATAAATTGTAGCGTCCTGGCTACGTTCATTGACCAAGTCCGGATCGGCGGATTGAATGAAGCACATAGGACAGAGACACAAACACACACACTAGGTAGGAGGAAAGGGGAATGACTGACTGACTTTATTGAGAGGCATCAAGCCTTATATAACCTGAGGGCAGGGCTTTGCAGGAGGTTCCTCTATTGATGATACACAGTTGTAAACAGGAAAAAGGAAGTTGTGGTCTGGTTAGCTTAAAGGTCAAGTTGTTTTCTTCAGCTTTGTAATTGACAAGACCCTGCTAGCTCTTGGCTGAGAGCCTAGCACTAAGAGAGAAGGGCTGCAGGGGGGCCAGACCCTACAATAAATTTTATAGTTATAGTTTAACTCATGAAGTACATTATGGATTCAGTAGTCCTAAGAATAATTAAAGGCTTATATTATCAGATGCCACAGAAGTCTATTATTGAGAAAGAAAGGGGTATATTATCAGTACATCATTTGATGGTCCTATCATCACATAATGGAATGATTCATCATGACCTGAGTCAGAATTATGGCTAAAACTCTGCATTTCACCATTATAAAACAGAATTTCTGTTTATTCAGCTATCCAGGCAGTGTTTTTTGTTCCAGTAGACTTAAAAAACTGACAAACCGTGTGTAATAACTATTCTCTTGCCTGTTCCTACTAATGTTTAGATGGCCCACTCTACTTTGGGCATACTTATTATTCATTCTTCCTAAATCCATGTAATTCCGTGTTGACTACATAATTTAGAATTCCTAACCCTTCTTTACTCCACCTTCCTTAATAAACTACATTTAATATTTTTCAAACAGCACTGTATTGGTTACTTTTTTTATAAACTTGATAAAATGTAGAGTAACCTGGGAAGAAAGAACCATAACTGAGGTACTTCCTTCATCGGATTGTCCCATGGGCATGTTTCTGGGGCACTGTCTTGATTGGTTATTTCTGTAAGAGTGACTAGACCACTGTATGCAGCACCATACCTAAGAAGGTGAGTCTGGACTAAGAAAGTCAGCAAACCATGGGCCAGTGATAAAGTGACTAAACTAGTAAATAACCCTCTTTCATGGTTTCTGTCACATTTGCTGCTTACATTCATGCTCTGATTTCTCTCAGTGATGGATTGTGACCTGCAAGTATTATGCTTTAAACCCTTTCTTCCTCAAGTTTCTTTTAGTTAGTGTTTTATCACAAAGAAACAAGCTAGAATGGAAATTGGTACCAATATTGGGGTGTTGCTGTGACAGACATGACCATGTTGGTTTAGGGGAGAATTATGCAAGTATTTGGAACATAGTCCTGGAATAGAGGTTGAATGTTTAGAGCTTAATGGAATATTCTATAGAATCTTGGAAGATAAGAGTGCTGAGAGGAAGGCATATGATGGAGGTTCAGCTTGTAAATTTTGAAGACAAGTTTGAGAATCTCTCAAATACTCTATTAGGACTATTCATGTTGTGTATTTGAATTAAGAATCTCTGAATATGAAACTTTCTGTGTTTCACAGACACAATGGATGTTGGTCACATCAGGCTGAAAAATCATGTATGATTGATAAGAAGTAAGTTTCACTGAGATGAAATCTTCTGAGAAGCATCTCCTGGGTTCACATACACAAGCTATCATCCAGAGCATACCAAGGCAGCATCTCAGGTGGGCAGTCAAACTTGGAAATGTATAAATGCCACCCACATGATACTAGTTTTGTAGACATTAAGGGTCATGGAAGGCAGCTGAGGTTTCCACAATGCAGCAGAGGTGGAGTCCAAGAATAAAGGCTCTGAAAGGCCATTGATGGTGATAAACCCTCAGTTGTAGTGGAGAGGCTAGCATTGAATGGCTCATAGAGAAAACTAAGGATTGATACCATTTTTAGTGTCAAAGTAGCTGAAGAAATGCTAGGAAAGGCCATTAGTAAAAATATAGCCTTAGTTTCAATAGAAACCCTGGAATTTGGGGGATGCCAGGACCATGGAATGTTTACCAAAACAGTGGCAAAGTGAGGTGCAGCTGGTCTGAGCGTATAAGACAGATCGTGCATCACAAATGGCAAAGCTGAAGAAATGGACCTTCCCAAGCTTTAAGGAATAGAAAAGAACATGAGTGACTCTCATACTTCATACACTGAGACTTTTCCACTGTTGAGTTTAGGTTTTGCTTTGATTTGACTGTGACTTGGTATCTGAAACCACATACATACTTATTATCTTTTAATATCTGTGAATGAGGAGTTTCAGTCTGGCTTAGCTGTGTCCTCTGTTTCAATTTCTCAAAAAGCTTTAATAAAAATGTTCACCATGACTGAGATGTTTTCTGGAGACTTTACTTAGAAATAATTGAGTTTTAAGGTCTTTCATGTGTGTCTGTTTCACCCATTTTTGTGCCATTGTAGAACTGAAGATGACAGACTTCTCATTACTTATAAGCTTTTGATTGCCACCACTAGATTATTGAATTACCCTACAGGTCTTTACTCCACAGACTTCCTAGACGTGGTTGCTCGCTTCATCAAGCCTAAAAGGAGAGACTGTATGTCCAGTGTACTAGTAGTATGAAACAATATATAGATTCTTTTTTCATTTACTGTAATATAGTCACCAAAGGAGTTGCATTATATAATTTTTGTTATATAATAATGTCATAGGACTGCTAGCTCATGGTTGAGTCTTCCCAGAAAGCATGTAGGATAAACTCATAAATTCTGTCCCAGCTGGAGTAAATAATAAAAATACATTAATATGAGGGTATAGACATCATTAGAGGGCACCATAAGCTATACCAGACAGATAAACTTTGTCCAGATTATGTTTCACATGAAGCTCACTCCTTGGCATAGGTGCAGTGTGCCATTTATACCTAAAGAAACAATCACTATAGCCCGAGTAACCAATCACAATACACAAATATGCAATCATATATAAATTCCATTTTTATTCCATGTCTATAAATATTTATGCGATATTTAGTCATAAATTCAAATATTCTATAGTTCAGCTCCACTCCATGAGGTCAATGAAGGATATTTGTCACCCTAATTACCAAGGCCTATTCTATTTCCTGATGGAGTTTAACCTTTTTAATTTTATAACGGAGATTAAAAAGTAGATGACTGACATGTGCTTCTTTGTCATTTCAGTTTTGAAACTTCTTTTGCATTGACAATTTCCCAGTATCAATAATTTGACACTTCAAACATGTATTAACAAGTTCAGTCATTTTATGAAAATACGTTCTATGTCTTTACAATGAAGAACATCTTCTCCAGGCTATAAAGAATAGAAACGTAACAGCAGAATCTAGGAAAATGGAAATAATTTTGTAACATTCTAAATAATGTGTTCAATTACATCAGGACCATTTTCAGTAAAATCTTGATGCTCTTCACAAACAGATAAATATGAGCTTTTACAAATAAGACATATATAGGACATATAGTCTCTCATTTAGTCTTCCTTTACAGTCATCTACTCTCAAATAGTTTTACTATAAGTCAAATGGTTTTTAATTTCAATGTGTTAGTAAAATGACCTAATACTAACCACTTGTGTATTTTCAAATATGAAAAGTATCACTGAATCTTCCAAATTGCATTTACAATGAAAGATACTTCATGTTAGTGATTCAGAACTTGACAAATGAGGCAAGACATTCATTAGTTTAATGTTTCTCCCCCTATTGTGATGGAAATGCATAATGCCACAGCCTAAGTAATGTGGAATTATTCAGCAACATAAGAGAAAATTCAATAGGTAATCCCTATCAGTTATAGTTCTTAGGCTCATCTTCAGAATTTTTTAGTTGAAAATGACTTGAGAGGTTGTGAAAAGCTTACTACATTTTCATTTATCATCTCTTATTTTTATTCAGTTTTTTTTTTCAGGAAGAATGTGCAAAATCCAGATACAAATTACTAACAGATCTGAGTCTTTAGGAAAAAGGATAAAATATGTGAAGAAATCAAAAATGACTATTAGGCATTCATGCTTATCATTTTTAACAGATATTATAAAATCAGAGAACATTCTTTAAAACAATAGGATGAAGTCAAAGTCAGAATGTCATATATCCAATTCTTTTGTCATTAGACTTGTGTATGCCTAATCACAAGTTGTACCTTGTGTTTTAAAGATTCAGAGAAGGAAAAATCTGTTCCACTTGAGTCTTGTCATATATATTCTTTAAAACTGAAATTTTTGTTGATTTTTTGTGATTTTCATACAATATATATGGATGGTACTTAGCTCTAGATTCTCTCCTCTCTCCATACTTCACCCCAGTGCACCCTACCCTATTAAATGTACATATGTATATATATATATATATATATGGTCTATAGAGTCCAGTAGAGTCCAGTCTGTATCTACAAATGCCCTTCAATGTGGGTCCATACCCTGGGCACACCAACCGTCTCATCCCTGTAAAACACTGCATTTCCCGCTCCCAGCACTTACTCATATATTTTCTTGACCTCAGAAAATTAAGTGACTGTGCTTATCTAGTCTCTAAATGTTAACCAAAGGCCATTAAAAATAAATTCAATTTACTTTGGTAAATCCTTTAGAGAAATAATTTTATTCATTTCATGTCAGTCACACATTTTATAATTTAAATGCCATTGGCACCTTAATTGTGAAGCCACATCTACTTCCTAGACATGAATGTTATTAGATCTCAATACTACATGTCAACTAATGGCTTTCAGCAAACATTTCAAATTTAATTAACTTAGTGCTCCAAATAAGGATTCATAATGGCACCTTGTCTTTAAAAATTTAATAACCAGATCTAGCAAGTTGTCTCAACGATTAAGAGCCCTGGCTGCTATTGCAGAGAACATTTGTTTGTTTCACAGCTCATATATGGTGGCTACAACCATCAAGAATTCTGGTCCCAGAAAATCTGGACCCCTCCTCTGACTTCCATAGGCACTTTTTTGTATGCAAAACACCCATACATGTAAAAATAAATCAGAAAATAATGTAAAAATTAAGATCCAACTGTTTTTTGATGAAAGAAATGCACCTCACTGGCAAAGATAAACAGCTTGCAACTAAAAGGATAAAAATTTTTCAAGAAAATGGATTTAGAAACAATGAGGAATAACTAAATTTATACATAATGAAGTAGAGTTATGGCAAAAATTGTTCAAAAGTTATAAAGAAGTTTGCTCTACATAAAAACCAGCCTAGACAAGGAGTGGTAGGTAAGAAATCCTAGCACAATTAAAGGAACTTTTGGCAATGGATGATAAAACAATGTCTTACAGAGAGGTGACTCTTGGTGGACCCAGGACATGGACCCACAGTGAAGGACATTAGGGGATATAAATCAGACATTATAGGCCATTTTATATCATTATATATATATATATGGCAATGTGGAAAGGGAGAGAATCTTAATACTATCAAGCTATATTGTATGAAAATAGCAAACATTTAATTTAAAAGGCCACTGTATATTATAAATGGGATAATCTTTCAAGATATTGCTCTTGTAAATACATATCCACCTAATGTTGGTATTCACAAGTTCATAGAAGAAACACTAGTGCACAAAAAGCATAAAGAGATAGGTAAGTCCAGATACAGTAATGGTATATTCAGTATCTAAATTTCATTAATAGACAGATCATTGACACAGAATACTAATAAAGAAATGTCAGAAGTAAACTGTGCAATATATAAAAGGGACTTAACTGGCACATACAGAATATTCCATCCAATAAATATGGAATATACTTTCTTGATAGAAACCCATGGAACTTTTTCCATAATAAATCATAGTGTATAGTAAAGAGCAAGTCTTACAAACTTAAAATAATAATAAAAATAATTTCTTATATTTATGCAAAACTTGGAGATGTAAAGAAAAAGAATATTACAAATAATCAATGAAACAATGACTTGACTTCTTGAGAATATACACAAGATTGACAAATTATTATACAAACTTATCAAAAGAAAGAGAGATCTTCAAAATCAATAAATTTAGAGCAAATAGGGAGTGATTACCAGAGTTACTATTGAAATTAAGTTTTATGTAGAGTGTTTTGAAAATCTATATTTTAACCAACTGGAAATGGTAAAATAAATGAATAATTTCCTACAGATATATGACCTACCAAAGGTAAGCCAAAATAATATAAAAACATAGAAACTTTCACTGGGTTTAAACCAGTAAACATGCCTCCTTACAAAGAACTTTGCAGAATCAGATAGGTCCATTGATAAATTCTGCCAGTACTTTAAAAGATAAGTAGCATCAAAGGCTTTTTCTCTATCTAATGAGAGACAAATAACACATCAAGATTCCATCTCTCCCAATCAAAAAGGACAGCATCAGGAAAATAACAAGCAATAAATACTGATGAGGATGTATGGTAAAAGATCATTTATACAGTGCTGATGGGAATAGAAATGAGTAGAACCACTGTGGAAATCAACAAAGAGGTTCCTCAAAAACCTGAAAATGGAAGTAATATATAGCTCCTGGGAATGAGTCCTAAATAATCTAAGTCATCATATCACAGAGATTCTTACATATTCACATTTATTGTTGCTCATAATATTTTGTATTTCTGTTCACAAAACCTAAGATATGGAACAACCCTAAATGTCCACCAACAGATAAATGCATGAAGAAAATATGCCATGGACTTTAATTTACCCACAAGGGAAAAGTGAAATTACTTTGCTTGGAAGTACTGCATGAAATCACATGAAGTAAAAACGATAATCAGAGAGGTGGAAGAGGATGGGTGATAAGAGATGTTATTTATAAGTGATTAAGATCAAGATATATATGAAAAATGATACTATGAAATCCATATGTTTGTCTTCAAGAATAGAATGGAAAAAAGAAAGTAAATAATAATTATTACAGGAACTGTAATTATGTTCATCTGCTGTTCATTATGTTCATCTGCTGCATTACTGATCTTTTAGTTGTGGTCAATTAATTCAATTAATTTAATTGATCTACGATTGAGCTGAGTGTGAAATTTTTATTCCAATATAGTTTGACCAATTTTACTGTTGGCTTTGTCTGTTTTCAATGTAAGTCGGGCCAGAGCTTCACCTTCAATGACAAAAAGGGGATCAGAAAGCCTCTTGGGACCATTTAATATCTTCCAATGGACTCACCAGCTTTCACACCCTTGAGATATTACTCTATATTTTTCTTCCTGGTATCAAGAACTCTATAGTCTTACTCCTGAATTTCTTCTCCCTGGGAGAGTTATCTCTTTTGTATTACTTTATACTAAGCCACTAGGTGGGCACTGAAGTGACGTGGATGAAGAACTCACTCTCCTAATGTAATATTAAGATTCGGTCTTTCAGTGATCACCCGGTGCACTTCATTGCATGATCTTGATTAGCTCCCTTTTTCATATCCAGTTTCTGCCCTACTCTCCTTTTGATCTTATCAATAGTACTTGAGAGGTAAACAGGAAGCTGTATATTTGTCATGAGCCCAAGAAAACTCAGAACTGTATTAAGAATCTATAATCCACATCTAGTCATTATATGTTTGTGCATGCTGTCACCATTTCTGTAAGTTTAAATGAGTAACTGATGAGCTGTCTAGAAAAATCTGTTTTCCTTGTGGTCATACACCATCTCTGGCTCCCTCTTCTGCAGTGATATTCATTTTATCAGGTCTGTTCCTTTAGAGAGAGAATCCGGACCAATACAGTCCAACATATATACTCAAACACACAATTGATGTATATGTTAATGCTTATTGTGAGGGTTAGTTTTGCATGTAAATGAATAACATTTTGATAAAAATAATTCCTTTTTTAGCAGCATTACTAATATACATTTATATGTATAACAATAGTCATTAGAAATCAATCTAATAATATATCTATTTAGCAGAATAGTTATATTAAACTTTCTCATATGCTGTGTGGCCTGCCTAAACTCAGGTTCCTAGGCTTGATATCAGTGACAGGTATGTTGTTCATCCTATGAAGCAAACTCTGAAATCTATTAAAAAGTAGTTGGTTGCACATATAATATTTGTGCTACTATTGTGGTAGTATGCATATCTTGTCAGGCCAGTCACAGCTAGCAGAGGTCACAGCTGGGTAAGGATTATGGTAAAAATTCTCTTCAGGTAGTTTACACAGCACCTTCCAGGGGTGTAAAAGCTAAACAGTAGAGATGAGGCTTTGAAGTCAGCACCAGCTTAATCTCTCCTTGTTTGTTCCACATGCTCAATAATGCATCTCTCAACTCTCAACACAATTTAATGCAGATGATGATTACCACAGAGAGCCATAAGTAGCCAACATGTAATGAATAAGAGGCTTTAGACTGCTTATCTTTGAATAGAGCATGTTTATCAAACTTCTGTCTCCAAAGACTCTTGGATCACTGCAGAAAAGGGAGCAAAATGGTTGTAAGAGTCAGAGATGGTTGATGACCACAAGGAAACAGAGTTTTTTAGACAGCTTATCAGTTACTCATATAAACTCACAGAAATGGTGACAGCATGTACAAGATTCAGTCACGTTAAAGGATGAGACTCGGTAAGTTGACTAAACAGCAGAGGATGAACTCTAAAAACTCTGAAGTGCATTTGGGGACACAAACCTTATATATACAAAAATTTAGTAGAGTAAAAAATTTGGTGGGAGATTAGTAAGGGGATTGCAGAGATGCAGGAGGGGATCTAAATATGATCAAAATGTATGTATGAAATTCCCAGATATTCAGTTAAAAATTAATAAAAAGCTATTTGTATTATTGGACATTTATTTCTGTTTTGGTACAATCCAGGCATGAGTAATTTTCCAAATTATGCAGTATTTCTTTTCTCCTATTGAGGGACTAGCCCTGTTTGTAGGAAAATCCCCAAATATTTGCTCATAACATAGGGCCTCATTATTTTACTATTATTTATTGAATCCACATTGTTTATATTTTATCTCCACTAATCCAGTGATGTTACTCTTGTCAAGGTCATAATATTGTCCTCATTGCAAAATCCAATGGTGCTCTCTATGCTTGTCTTAGTATCTTTTCAACAGCCCACAAAGGTGGCCACTTCCTTGATCACTCCCTCATCCAGTAATCACTGATTTTCTATGTCCATTTAGGTACTTTTTCTATGTATTTATAAATGCCTGAACATAAACAATATATTGTTATCTACAAACATACGTTTATATTGACAGAATAATGTAACATTCTGTTTCTCACTTGGCTTCAGAGATGTTTCTCTTTCTTTAATTTTGCCTATTTTACCAGATATTTCTCTTCATTTTACCCTATTGATAGTTCATCTTCATGCTGACTTTTTTCCTATCTTGAAGACCAAACTCAGGGCCTTTAATTTCCTAAGCAAGTGCTCTAGTACTGAGTTATATTCTTAGCCCTCCTAACTTCCCAACAGTGAATTTCCCATCAGAAAGATCATGATTTATATATAGTGACTTTCAAATTTATAGCTCCAGACCATCAGTCTAAATTTTATTCTTCAATATCCACCAGACTGTTTCATAGTTTTGTACATCTAATAATAATATTGTCAATCTGAGCATAAGTAATACTCTTGAACTTATTGGCACAAGACAGGTCTTCCTGAACAGGCATTAAGACTGATAACTGCCAGATGTGATTTCATGAAACTAAAATGCTTCTGTACAGCAAAGGACACTGTATAACTTCTTTTTCTGTGATAAAATACTATCACTAAGACAACTCCCTGGTGTTAGCGGAAGGCCCACATGTTCTCTGACCAGATCCCGACCACCCAACTGAGTGTGGGCAATGATCTTCTATCTTATGCTCTGGAGTCAGAAACCTGGTAATGCAACAACCAGTTAAAAACTCTTAGAGTGGTCACCAGCCTCTTAAACTTGCGGTGAGGCTTTTGTGTGTTTATACCAGACTAAATCCCATGGGACTCTTCCACGGACCTGGGAATGTTCTTCCTGTATTACACTTTTCTGTCCTGTTTTCCTTTTCTGTCATTGGCAGTGCACCAGCTCCAACAAACTGCTTAGGCAGGTGAGGGAGTGAGAGCTTGTTATGCCTCAGGGCATGTTAAAGCTGTAAATACCTTGCCTCTAAGAGTTAAGAAAAAAAATGGTCTAAAAGTCATTTAGTTCCTTCCACTTTTTCTCTACCATGGTTCCCTACACAGGTGTGGAAAAGTGCAGTTAGACGGACCTGAGATTCAAACCTCAGTCACCTGTAATCACCAAACAAACATATGTAATAATGGTTAGCCTAGAGTTTTTATGTCTGTTTTTGGTTCCTGTCTCGAATCCTGTCTCTGTGATTTGGCAACAAGCCAGCTTGTGTTACTTGTCTGTGCCTGTTTTGTTTTCATTTTCCTGCTAAGTGTCCTAAATGTTATGGCCACCTCTGTCCTGTGCTAGTGTGAGTCTGAGAATGTCACCACTTTGGAATGTATGCTAACTTTTCTGCTTTTAGGAGGTGAGCTGGAGGTATTAATTTTCCAGTTAAGGCCCAGACTTTGCATCTTATATCTCTTAGCACCTTACTCTAAATGCCTTTATCTAGTGTGTTATCTGAAAATGTAAATACCTCTCTACAGAGAAAAAAAAAGTTTTAAAAGCTATTTCTTTCCTTAGGCTTTTTCTCCACCATGATTCTCTTCATGGATGGGGGAAAAGAGCCATCAGAGGGCCTGAATTTTGGACCTCAGTCACTTTGGTCCCAAGACAGCTGCCTTTCTAACTATATCTAAGCATTTTGAGTTTTCATGAACAGGAAGGTCATATACCATGCTGTATATACCATTTAACTGGGTGCCTTTTAAAAGTAAAAAAGGGGTTTCTATTATATACCATGTGCTTGTTCAGGATCATGGCCAGTGCCCTTACTATGAGAGAGGAAACCATGTGTTCTGGTCTCCATATCTTATGTGTGTAACTTCATCAATATGGTGACAGTCACATGGCTTGACTGCCACCTTGGACAAAATTTTTCAAAATGGCATTGACCTGCTTGACCTTGCCACCATCTTAATCTAGCCACCTGGCAAAGTTCAAAATGGCCACACCCAGGAATTTACTGGTTCACAGAACTCTAGGAGATCATGATAATCTGGGAACTCCCCAGACCACAGGCATTTAGTCATATGTCCTAATCCTTTTGCAATTTATGTTTTTGTTTTGATGTTCATTTTAGATTCTTGATGGGATCATAGAAAAGCAAGAGATTCTCATATGGTCTTTCATAACAAGGTTAATACATTTTTATATCAAATTAGGAGACAATGTCAGCATTTTAATATCATTTTGGTCTGTCTTTAATGAAATTTATTTTAAAATTTAACTTTTAGTATGGTATTTACTGGTTTTTAAAATGACTATTTTTACATTGTCTTATGCATTTACTGGTTTTTATAAGGAACTATTTTAAATTCTGATATTTGTTTATATAACATCTTTATCTATTTTTAAAGGAAATTATTTTGGGTTTTAACATCTGTATATGGTATATTTGTTGATTTCTAAAAGTAAATATTTAGAATCTTACATTGTTTTGCATAATGTATTTGTCAGTTTCTAAAGGGAACTTAAAAAGGGTTTTCTAGCCACAGGCCTCCAAGACTAGTTAGGTACTGAGTGAGCTGACTTTTTGTGATGGCTAAACCTAGGAAGCTCATGTGAATTTGCAGTACTCCAAAGCCAAACTTTACAAGAAACAAGCTACTAATGAGATATAACTACGACAATGGGAGGTAAAGAATAATAGCATGCTTGGATGGGAGATGTGAGATGCAGCCTTCACAGGTTTTAATTCCTGCATTTTTGCATTGTGATCCAAATCCTGTTTTTTTGAAATAGAGTGTTTCCCTCTCTGATGCTTAGTTGCTCAAAGCTTGCTTTTATTCCTGCTCCTTCATTTCCTGAGCATCACTGCTTTTCACTTTCTAGTTACAACGTCCTGAACAGACTAAGAGAAAAACATTTTTGTATCAACTTTTTCCATGTTCCTTTAGATATAATTGTTTTCTGTGTTCCTTATTACGGATATTTAGTTCAAATTATGTATGGTAAATTGTAATATGGTTTTTCTGATCCAGAGGGGAAGCTCTCTTTAAAAGAAACTACCCTGTGAGCTAATAGTCTTGCCTCCTCTTTAGTTAAGAAAAAAGTTTGTACAAATAAGTCATAACTTTTAAAAAATGTGTTAAAATATTTAAAGAGTACTTATTAAATCTTTCAGGTTGTGATTAGCATGGATAGACAAACTAATTAATTATGGGTGTAAGTTTTCATGCCTCCAGTCACATTAAGTATGGCCAGAGAGAATCTCAAGTCTAACAATGGTAAAGGCAAAACCTTCTTTCAGCCTCGTCCTGCTTGATCTTGGGTGCTCAGTAAACTCCCATGGCTTTATAAAGTTAAAAATATTAAGTAAAATTACTTAATAGTAAATCTTCTGTTTTAAGTAATTGAACACTGTTCTAGATAAAGGACCCAGCAGATGGAAAGACTCGCCTGCCAGATAAATGTATACAAGTTATAAGAAGGACAGATGTTTTCATTTATGCTAGTGATGACTAAACTTAACAGCTCTCTTGTGCAATGAATTTTGTCCAGTTTCAGGCTGGCCCCCTGACTCTGTGACAAGAAGAAAAGGAGAACAAAACAGCCTCAGAGTAAAGCCATTGTACTATTGAGAACAACTAAGAGATAAACTAATTTCAACAGTGGTTATTATTATTCATGTCATGGTATGAAATGACTAACAAGAGTAGCTCATGAAATTCTATATTTTCTCACAACAATGAAAGAGTCTATCACATACAAATACATAGTAAAGAGGACAATTCACAGTCCTTGGAAAAGATAGACAGCACCCTCTAAAATTCTTCAGTCAGTGATTATGCTAAAGATTTTAAACTTCAATTTGATAATGAATTACTATGTACCAGTTGCTTCTTTCTATCTAGTATCTACACTCCCTCAAGACCTAAGCAAAGTTTTAGTAGATGAACTCTCTAAAATAAAGTAAAAAGAATTTTAACGGTTTTTGTGTTTTATATAAGGTTTTACTAGGAACTTATAAAGTACAATGTACTTTATCTTTTGCGTGTAATTTACATTCCATGTTCTTTATTAAAATGATGCTGCACAGCACTCTTCTGAGTACAGTAACTACCATCTTCATGAATTTAGCTGTGCCTACTTACAGTAGTTCATCACAGTTGGGTTTGTTAACTGTTCTATTCTTCCATGGAAGGAGGAGTAAGCCGGGTCATGGGACCCTCAAATGAGTATCCAGCTACTCTTCCCAGCCAGCTGTATGTAATTTTACCCTAATCACAAATGGTCTCCTGCATTCCTTTGGAGAAGGCTAAAAGAAAAGACTTGACCCATAACATTATAAAAAGTCAACATCCATGCTAGATAAAGACTTTACAGTGAATCTACTCTCAGGTCATCTATATACCTGTTAACAATACCTCACCCATCTGTATGAGTAAAGTCATTCATTCCCCAGGGTGAACTTTAATATGATAAAACATTGGTTTGATACTAGAGCCTTAGAAATGGAATAAGCATTGCTTAGTACAACCAGGAAGAGAATTTTCTTAATGTTATTATGTCTCATGATCTTAAGAAAAGAAAATTAGAAGGTAAAAGGTTTATGTATAAGATCATAATGACTAGATATTTCCAGAATAAAAAAGAAAACTAAGAAAGTCTATACAAGTGATTAAAGATCTGAGTTTGCATGTTGTAATGTAGAAAACATTAGAAAAATCATGTCTAAATAGTCTTAAAGTTTCTAAAGTAATAGTTCAGTCAAATACTTTAAGGAACACAATACATGTCTAGTCAAAGCTTATTAAAAAATGTTTGGCTTTTGCCCAAGCTTTAGCTACATAATTTACAGTAATTAAAAGTACCAGATTGGTGGAAATAACCTTTTTGGGTGTTTAACAACCATATTTAAAGGCCTATAGTAATCTCGCCAGAGTGACTTACAAGGATAACTTTTTTGTCTCTTGCCCTCCAAGGTCAAGTAAGTTTCAGGGGACTATGGGACATCTATTGAAATGTCCTACAACTGTGATGTGTCACCTGTCCTCCTGTTCAGGGAGGTCATGGAGACCCCCAATAGAAGGACTCAAGCCACTGTCCAGTCTGCAAAGAAGAGAGTCAACACAGGAAAACGTTTCCTTGATTTGTTTCCAAGTGAAGCCATGGTCTAGCAAGATTTTCTGACTTATCTTCTCACAGCTGGAACTGGTAAGACAAAGGCCTATGCAGCCAAGGGCTCCTCTCCAGCCCATGTGACCCCCCGTGAGGAATAGATACTCAACTGACTTTAAGAGTAAAAATTAAGTTGGTTTAATTGGGACAAATTGTACGATCTTAAACACCCTAAAAGGAAAGTACAACCAAAAAATAAAGAAAATAAAGTGATTAGTATGCTTCTTTAAGATTATAAGGAATTACACTTCCCAGACATTAGGTTCAAGTTTATATAAGATGTTACATACACAATTTCTCACTAATAATTCTGTTCTTAATAAGAAAATTCCTCTCAGATGTAAAACTTCAATTCTTGGCCTACTTCAACACTGCAGTGCATACCTGTGGCCAAGAAAGGCAAGACCACCATTGTCCTTAACCCCAAAATTAAATGATTAATTTCTTTTCTCTCCCTGCCTAGAAGCCATTTGGGAGGGAACTTACCCTGACTCTAGCCACTCCAGGAAGCCTTATTGAGGTGCCTGCAAATAAATCCTGACTTCAAGACTCTCAAGTTCAGCCTTGGCAGTCAAAAAGAAAAACAAAGAGGAACCCAAAAGATGGAAGCCTTTGAAAGTCCTTAAGCAAGAAATTCTAATGGACTTTGAATTGGACATTTGAACTCTTCCTTGTTCTGACTATTTTATTTCATCTTTCAGGCACCAGTCAAGGACTTTCTTTTTCTCCCTACAACTAAGTTATACAATTCAGGGGTCTTTTAGATAGATTCACTGAAGGGTTACCCCAATTGCAACAATCTGCATGAAGAAGCCAAGAGTGGTCAGTGCCCCAATTCCCCATTGGCAATTAAGGTGACCTCTTCAGAGGGTGGTGTGATGAGAATAGGAGATAGAATTTGGCTAGGTAGTTTAGGGTAACAAGATCCCAAAGACCAAAAACTGTCCTTGTGCCCTTTAGCAGACTACTCTATATCAAATGCCAAATGTGTCCAAAGTATTTCGGAGCTCCTATCTAATTCCGAAAGATTTTAGGGATACCTCTTTAAAGGAGGACTGTTAGAGAACAAATAGCTAACTGAGAGTCTATAAATTCTCTCACTTATCTATTGAAAGACGTTTCATAAACTCAAGAATGAACTTAAAACTTGTCTTCTTCCCTGGTTTGCCAATCCCCTCATGGCCTGGCTCCTCCCTTTACTGGGGACCTTATATAATTCCCCATTATATATAAAAACAAAGGGGGAGATGTGGGGACTGGGTCTATAGTAAAAGGTATTGAGCAAAGTCAAGCAACCCTAGATACCCTGAAGGTATGATAGGACTTGGGCCTGCTCTGCTTGATGTGATAATCTGGCCTCAGGAAGACACTGTAGATACGCATCTTCTTTTCCCCCACAAAGATCACCCCAGACTAGAAACAGGTTTTGAGGTTTCATTTCCTTGTTCCTAATTTCCACATCAGCTCTACAACCTTCCAGCTTTTACCTAAAGACCCCACCTTTAATTTTCCTGCCTTCTGTAAGGGTCAGAAAGGCCTCCCTATATAAACCCTTACCTTGGTTTTTATAACTGAACTGCCCACAAATGCAGTCACTCTCTGAGCCACCTGAGGCCCTGTTTGATCGTCCTCCACTCTCTGGGACTGCTGGAGCACAACAGATGTGCTGGAGATGGAGACCCACCCACATGTATGTATGGAAAAGGGAAACACTGTTGACTGATGTGCAAACTGATGTAGTTACTATGAAACTCAATGTGGAGGATCCTAAAAATCTAGAAATAGGTCTAGACTCGACTGTAAAACTCTTGGGAATGTACCAAAAATACATCACACATAGATACATGCTCATTCATGTTCATTGCTACTCTATTCACAATAAGCAGGAAATAGGAAGAGCCTAGATGCCAGAAAATGATAAATAGATAATGAAAGTGTTGTACATTTATTCAATGGAACATTATTCAGCTATTAAGAGAAATGAAATTCACAGGCAAGTGCATGGAACTGGAGACAATCACCCGTAATGAGCTAACCCATGTCCAGAAAAACAAATGTCACATGAACTCAATTACATATAGATGCTGGCATTAAATCTTTAGATAAGTGTGATTTATTTAGAATATCCATACTGGTCAGAAATTAGTAACAGGCTGTAGAGTATGGGGCTGTCAAGAGAGGGAAGACAGTATACAGTGATATAAAGCAGTAAAAATATACACTGTAATAGAAGTGGTAAATGGGGTGAGGGAAATGAGGGGAGGGTAGAGGAGACAATATGGGGAATAACTAATTCCACAATCCTTTTGAAAAACTCATATGGAAACCTACAACTGTGGAAACCTCATATACAGGCATAAAAAGTGTTTAAATGGAGTTACCCTATAACAATATGGTGATGGTCTTATTACACACCATAAGCTAACAAATAAAAATTCCAATACCAGGAATAGATTACCTCTTTGGAGTTGTTGGTCAGTCAGTTCCAATAGATTTCCAAACACTGTAGGCCAGTATTACTACACTAAAGGCACAGAGTATTAAACAAACTCATAGTGAATTATCTTTATACCCATAAATTAGTGAATGACTCAAGTCTCATCAGAGAAGCTTCTGTTGGCAATAGAAGGAAAATAACTCAGATTCAATACTTGAAAAGTGGTAGAGAATAAGGGGAGCATAAATAAAGAGACATCTTTATCACACCTTCCCCTTCAAAAACTTAGGGATCATTGTAGAAGAAGGCGTGAAAAGGCTGTACGGGTCAGAGGTGGTGGAGGATTACTATGAAATGGTGTTTGGGAACAGAGCAGGGAACTTGCACTTATAAAGTCACATTAGTTGTGACAGCATATGCAAAAGTTGCAAAAGCTCAAACCAGACAAAATCCCAGCATTAAAAGTGATTGTGGGCATGATATCCTATCTGTGTCTAGGTACATAATGGATGTTGATAGCTTCTGGGAGAGGGAAAATCTGTTTATTTAATAATGTGATCCACGGTAGACCTACCATTTTCCAGCAGGCAGCCCCCCACAATTTGGACTTGATGGTTTTAAAAACTCAAATCAAAGAAGTCATAAAATTTGGTGAGTAGGGAACAGGGTGTGGTCTGTAAGAAGTTGGTAGTGGAGGGTGAATATGATCAAATACATTGTATGAAATTATCAAGGAACCCTTAAAAATATAGTTGGAGGGGCTGGAGGGATGGATCAGAAGCTAAAATCATGGGCTCCTTTTACAGAAGACCTGGATTTAATTCATAGCACCTAATAACCATCCATAACTCCAATTAGAGGGGAATCTAAACCTTCTTCTGATGTCCTCAGACATTGCACAGTATGGGTGCACTTACATACATACAGGCAATACACTCATATACACAAAATAAAAATAATGATAAATAGAATAAAATACACTGTAAATAAAGGACATTTAAATATAAACTCCAATCATCTGAAGAAAGACACTATGTTTAGTGCAAAAATATTTGTGAAATTCAAACTATTAATACTTATGGTCACTATTCTGGTTTTGGTCTCTGTAATCTCTACATCTTGGTTTCCCTCTCATTTTTTCATAGCCTGTTCTCAGTACAGGAGTTGTAGGAAGCTTTCATAGTATTAGAATCAATCGTTTCTAAATTCAAAGCCCTCTAATATCTCCTCATAGTACATGGAATAAAGCTAAAAATGTGACCATGGTTACCTAAGACCTTATATTGCCTGGAATCTACCATCTCTGGAGTTCATTTGAAACTAAAGCTCCATTTATTCCCAAATACTTTAAGTTCTTTGACCTCATTGCTTTTTATCAAACATGCAAAGAATATCCCTATTGTGATGTTTCCTCTCTAACCTAAGACCTTATATTACCTAGAATCTACCATCTCTGGAGCTCATTTGAAACTAAAGCTCCATTTATTCCCAAATACTTTAAGTTCTTTGGCCTCATTGCTTTTTATCAAACACCCAAAGAATATCCCTATTGTGATGTTTCCTCTCTACTATTACAGCAACCACATCTTCAAGTTTTCATTTCTCATCTTAAATTTTTTCCTCACTGTTTTCTCTAAGTGAGTGTTTTCTCTATTATAACTGCTAAATGTATTCTCTGTTCTTCTTTATGGGGTCATTTTTATAATGTGAATTTATTTATTCATGTGATTCTTGATTTATTCAAATGTTTTAACGATTTTAAGCTAAATTCTAAACTCACAGATTATACACTAAGAGGTTAGTAATCATTCAAATATCACTTCTACCTTGTCCTGTCTTAGAGACATATGCCAGACATGTCTATAATTTGGAATATTTCCTCATACTGCTCCATGTTCCTGGAAATCTTCCTCACTCCATCTGTTTTCTCCTATTCCTAGTCCAAGTAAACATTTGCATATCATGCAACTCTAATATTATCTATTCCACTAAAACTTGATCTAACCATCTTATATCCTTCTACAGTTACAAATATTTTTAGTAATTTTAATGGCAAAATAATGTAGATTAATATGGTTATGTGATATTTATCTCTTCCTCAAGGAGAATGAAATATTTGAGAACAAGTATAATCAGTTATCAATGTCTGCCTCACAAACATTTAGCACAAAGCTTACCAAAAACGTTATGTTAAATATTAAATATTGATTAAGAGTGTGAAACAAAGTTAAAGAACCAAGATGGGTATTTGGATGTAGTGATAGTTATACACACCAATTTATGTATTTGAAAAGACATGAAATTTTCACCACCAAAATAGCATTAAATAACAATACTTAAAGCCTTTGGGTTTTCTGTGTTTAGGGGAATTATAGTAGTTAAATTCCTTCTATGATAAATCATCAGCTTGAGTCAGTGTTTCAGAAAAAAAAAAGACAGAACAAATCAGTAATGTGATCAAGCTTTGGATACTAAGTGACCCTTGGAATTGACACTTCATTTCATTGTTTGCTATTTCTTTAATGAACCAGAGCAGTTTTCTTAATTAGCAAGAGCCCATCTGTTTCAAGAACAAATGGCGTTTAGTATAACAAGGGCTGAAGCAGTGAGACAGCTTAATTTTGGAGTGCAAGTAGCAATACAAAGTGATGTGACTGCTAGTTAGTGTTTTTCAGATATAGTTTAGTAGGTATTTTAGAATAGAAGTCAACTGCCCTTTATTAAATCACAATATAGTGATTGTTGCCATTTCTTCAGTGAAACAGGAATGTTATCTTTTAAAGAACAGCAATATTTGTAAAATAGGAAAAATTTTCTTTGTATTAATAATTTGAAATACTCAATAAGGCGCTAAATTTGGTGGCAAGAACACTGTACATCGAATTTTATATGTTCAGAATTTTCAGAGGCCAAAGGGCTATATTTTATTCTTGGAAAAATTTTTATTTATTAATTGTACAATGCATATTTGATAGTCTTTAACAAGTTTATTGATCTTTTATTCATGTACAAAATACAGAGGAAATTTATTCTTTGATTTAGACCTAGCTCTTGTCCCTCCAAAATAAGCAATGATATAGCAATTTCAGGAATCAAGGATTATAAATCACTTACGTTAACTTCTACACTTCCTTATATTCTAACTTAAATAGCATTCACATATTAATCCTACTATTTTTAGCCTTTTTTCTGTGTCATTATCCTATTTTTCCATTGTCTATACAATTCTAGACTTGGTCCTTGGATTTGAGAATGTTGGTAGGCATAGAGGCTGTTGAATACAGCAGAACAGCTGGTTCAAATTGTATAGCCATCTGAGGTATGACATGATGCATCAGGAAGAAATGAAAAATCATAATATTTCAAATTATAAACCTCAATTTTATTGTCTTCTTTGACTCTTTTCTCCTGATATTATTTAAATAGTAAAATGATGGAATAAAAACGATAATACTAACAAAAAATGATATGAACGTTTCAGATAGACTTGGTGGTATACACCTTTAATCCAAGCATTAAGAAGGCAGAGGCCTGAGTAACTCTGTGAGTTCCAGGCTACCCTATTATACATAGCAAGTTCTAGGCCAGCTAGGGCTACTCTGTGCAACCCTGCCTCAAACAAAAATAAAATCAACAAAATGAAAACAAAATCAAAATATATGAATATTTCATGTGACATGATTCAGTTTTTTTTATTTCACTAAACTGTACTGAGTATCTAAGATTGCACAGGCTTTCTGTTGAACAACGGCAGTGTTGTGGGGATAGCAACAGGAAACAGTCCCTGCCAAAATGGAGATGTGGCCAGGACAAAGAAGTAGGAAATAGTACTACAATACTTCATCGAGTGGTTTGTTATGGCAACCTAAAATATGGAATAAGAAGAATAAATGGTAGTTACAGGGCTAATCTGAGGAGGGCACACAGCTTTTTTGGAGACTTAACATTCACCAATGATTTAAAAATCATATTTTTAGTGCAATGTTAGAGAATAGTATTAGCATAAAGAGTCTGTTTCGTATTCAAGATTGAATGGAAAGAGGAAGACACTAAACAATCATTTGTTTCACTAAATTTCCTTATAAAAAGAAGCAGAAGTATAAGTATAATTCATATGTATAAATCAAAAGGTTAAATGAGATGGATGAAATATTATGTAACGATGAGAGACAGTCAACTCAATAAATGCAGAAGTATAAACATTTTTTCTAACTGTATATTTGAGTGAAATCATGGGACTTGGGCTTAACATTACTTATAGTAACTAAAACAGTGAAGGAAAAAGAATTCTAAATTTTTGGTAAGCATACATGTGTTTTCATGGATTTATACTAAACCCAATATCTAGTAACTAAATGGCAACTGACAGTTTGCTGAGATGAAGGCCACTATTATAGCTGTAGGCACTGAATTTGTAGTAACCTTACAACAATGAAATAAATATGTATGCAATTTAATATAGTTATTTAAATGAACACACAAAAGATCTAAAGACAAAGTTATTCAAGAATTACTGTATATAAAGAAAGAAATATGTACAATCTCTAAGTGTTTCATTAACAGTGGAAAATATAAAGAAAATAAAATGTTATATCACACAGAAAAGTAGGAAAGCAAGCAAAATAAGTAAGATAAACTGGAGACAAAGTCTGGATTGTGTTAAGAGACTGAACATTGAGGTCCAAACCTCTTCAAATTCATTTGCTTAAATACCAGTCCCAAAGTGATGGAAGTAAGAGCTATGAAATTTTGGAAGTGATTAGTTCAGAATGGTGAAGCCCTCATGAATGAGGTTATTGCCCTTTTAAGAAGATGCAAGAGTGGTTCTTTGCCTCATTTATCATGTGATTATACAGGGAGAAAACGTCTGTCAACAAACCTTTGACAGACTTCATTTTTTATTATATGAATATTGGACTTCATAGCTTCCACATCAGACAGACATAAACAATGGACATTTCTAAACCACCCAGCCTATATTTTGTTCTTACAACTCAAAATGCTAAGTAAGGTATGTTGTTTACAAAGAGTTAATAATCAACTTCCAAATTGCACATTCTGGTTTCTTTGAGTCTATGGAACTCAAATGATTTGTTGTTGTTGTTGTTGCCTAAAATACATTGACTGAAAGGCTCAAAATTTGGCAAACTATCCAGCCAGCGCTCAGTAACACAGCAAAGACTTATATTACTTTGATGCATTTATCCCAGAGTGGTTAGTATGAGCTCTCAGTTGCTGATAAAAGGCATCTAGGGAAAATGTATTATTTTTGAGATTGAAAAGTTCATTTTGACCAAAGTAGAGAACAAAAATAAGCGATACAAGGTAGTTTTACTATGTAGAAAGTAAATGGTTGAGAATACAATTATTATGAACTGGCAAGAGTTGAGGAAGAGATCTTTAATCCTAGGACTCAGGAGATTGAGCCTGGTCTAATAGCAAGTTCTACACAATCTAGGGCTACATAGTTAGACCCTGTCTCAAACAAACAGACAGACAAACAAACATACAGTAGTATGACATGACAATAGCAGGATATTTGAAGAAGTTAAGGAAAATACCAGATGGTATGATAAAATTTACATACATAAGAGCCAGAAGAGAGCCAACTGCTAATTTTAATAGAAATAGCTTTGCAAAATAAAGGAAGGCAATAACAAATCTATTTGGAAAAACAATTTTAAGTAAATGGAAAAAAAAGCAGTTTTGAGTTAATTGTTCTGTGTCTTAACCTAGGCATTAAAGTTGAAGCAAATCAACCTCAACCGTGTGAGTAATTTTCAACTGCAAATTCTATTAAAGCATATTCCTCTCGTCCTTTTTCTATGTACATCTAATGTCATGAATGAAAATGCTAAATTTTAACAATCCCTTTAAATTTTTACATAGTTTTTAGGTCTCTGAAATATCTAAATACAATTAGCAGGTAACATGTGTAGCCCTTCAAGTGTTTCAGTATATGTTGTAGTCTCTCTTTCTTCTTGGTATTCTTAAAGTTTCTTTGGAAACCACGAGTCTCACCCCCATTTTTATAATTTCATGCTTGAATCTTTTTTTGTATATTTTTATTAAATTTTTGGTCATTTTATACAATAAATCTTAATCATATTTAGACTTCCCCTATCTGCACCCACCACCATAGGCCTAGTTCAGATTTCATGCATTCTGTCATATATGTTAAGGCCTATTGAGTCAAGTTTGCATCCCCAGATGTCCTTTGCTGTGAGTTCATCCACTGGTGCCTAGTCAACTTATCTAATATCATGCCCTTAAAGAAGACCAACTTTCCCTCTCCCAGCAGTGATCAGCTGAAAATAGTTCCTCAGCTAAGGTTAGAGTTTACCCCTTCTATGCTAGATTTTTGTCTGGTTTCAGTTTGCATGGGTCTGGTGCACAGTGTCATCATTGCTGTAAGTTCACATAAGCAAGTCCCCAGGGTCTAGAAAACTCTGGTTCTTTGTGGTCATAAAAAATCCCTGACTTAAAATCTTTCTTCCCTGTCTTCTGCAATTTTTTCATGAACCCTGGGTGACAGAGTTTTAA
This sequence comes from Eospalax fontanierii, assembly GCA_035773235.1. NCBI lineage: Eukaryota > Metazoa > Chordata > Mammalia > Rodentia > Spalacidae > Eospalax > Eospalax fontanierii. The sequence goes on along the minus strand of CM069525.1, from coordinate 128,633,257 downwards.
TACAAGTGACCTATCGAGGAATATATACTCTGTAGTCTCTTATTCTCTAATTTTGGCCAATTGTGACTTTCTGTGTTAATTTCCCTTTGTTGAATGAGGAAGCATCGCTTGTGAGAATTGACAGATAAATTAATGTTCCCTTTACTCCCTGTTCCACTCTGTTCTGTAAGCCTGTACACGGGTTCCATTGTAGATGTGTCATTTAGTGCCAGACATCTAAAAGACACTTATTCTCTCTGCTTGACCAGTTTTGGACTGTGTAAAAGTCTTCATCTGTTGCCAAAAGAAGTTTCTTTGATGAGTCTTGAGGGGGGTATAGTGGTCTGCAAATATAAGCATACATATTTAGTAGACAGTAAGAATTTGTCCAGGTATGTGACAGATGTAGATTTTTCTCTAGGATCTATGATCTCTCCAGCCATGTGTATTTGATTATTTTTAGGAAAGAAGTTTGTATAGGGAATCATGGGGGTAAAGGGAAAGAAGGAGGTCAAGAGATGGATGATATTAGGATACAGGTATTATCAAAGGGACATGTGGAAAATGGGGGTAGATACTTTAATTGGGAAGGGAAGAAGGAGAGTTAGACAAGGAGAGAAAGGCGACATGTAAATGATGCCTAAGTGGCATGAAAAACTGAAGGGAAATGTATTAATTCAAAATCATACTGAAAAATAGACCTACAATACATGTAAATGAACACATGTGTATAACAAAAACTAGATAACAAGAAACACAGTGCCAGACAAGAGAAACCTCCTTTCAAGTTATTAGTTAGATTAGTCCAAGAGAATCCCAAAATAATACAAGCTATTGTCATAGCTCTTGATTACCTTCCAGAACTTGAAGGTAAAACACTATTGCTGAAGACAGGACACACTTCAGACACAGGACTTGGAGCAACGGAACTGGAACTGACATGGGAGCCTCCTTCCTGAAGACTAGGTCTCAATATCAGAGGATATTAGGAAAGCACCTGAAACAAAATCAATCAATGGTTCATCACAGTTTTCAAGCCTGACAAGCACAAGAATGACCTGTACAGCAAACTATCTCTATTGGGGCAGTAGGGGGACTTTTATCTTGGTGGTCATCAGCAGCTACCTAATTGGATTTAAAGTCTGTTCAGTGGGAGAGAGCTCATGTGCAGTACTATAAGCACACTAGAATCTTTGATGATCTACTAATTTCCATGCCTGAAATCATCATGCATATTATACAAACTGAAAACTGAACTCATATAATCTGCACAGTAGAGAATAAAGTTGTGGTTTGAATATGAAATGTCTCCCAGAATGTTATTTGTTGGAATACAGGGTCCATAAGTGGTGGACTATTTTGGAGTGTTGTGAAATCTTTAGGAGATGAACGCTCACTGGAGGAAGTGGATCAACAGAGGTGAATCTTAAGATTTGTAGTCCAGCCCTACTTCCTGTTTTCATTCTGCATTCCCACTACCAAAACAGTTTAACCAGCCTCCTAGCTGTGATGGATTATATCCCTTCTTATACTGTAGGCTAAACTCTTCTTCCAATCTTTTGTCTTCTTGTTATGTATTTCAGTAATGAGAAAAATAATACAAAATTGCAGATGAACAGTAGATTCCAAGCATAGACTAGAGTACCTGGATTAGTCAGTGTTGTTGCCAACCAAAGACCTGCCATGGCATAATGTTGTAGAGGAGCAGTGACTGGAGGCAGAGCTTGAGTCAACATATTTGAGTGCCACTCACAGATTCAACTGAAAAAAAGAGAATGATAGGAGCACACTGGCTATGTGGTTGAAAATCACAATTATCAAGCATAGACACCAAAATACCATGATTAACAAAGGATTTTAGGTATATCTCAGAAGCAACTAGTGAAGATTAATAATGGTTACTTACCTCGCAATCTAGAGCTCTTTGATTTAAAGACAAAGATAAATACTTTCATCTTCCTAGGGATAGTGGAAAGAAAAGAGGGAGAAGTAAGTTAAATTAGCAATGCAGAAGTTGAGTTTTAATATAAAATTTCTTTAGTATTTCATTGATCAGACTGAGTGCTTTTAACAGTGCTGAATGCTAATCAACTTTAGAAATTGAAATAAGCTTTTGTATATTCAAGGACATGGTTGGCAAACTCAAATGCATTAATTACAATATGTTCAGTAAACAAAATCAGATTCAAAGTTTTGTGTGTTTTTATATTCACAGTCTTAGAAAAATCCTAACAAAAAACTTAAAGGCTATAGTACTAGAAAAATAACAATATGTTACCTCTAGTTTAGAATATTAGGATGCTTTTCAAATAATAACTGTGTACAACATTGATTGAACCAAATAATGCTGAAATAAACATAATTGAGAACATTGTCTGGAATTGTGCAGATGCCATTTTCTGCTTGGATATATGACATTTGCTTTCTAGCATGAATAAATTAATTTTACAAGTCTCAAATTATCTGAAAATGAAGATAATCGTGTTACCAATATACAGCAGTTTGATTAGTCTTAATATGTCACTTAAATAAGTACCTGAGTTATTGAAAGAAAACCCATGTAATGGACCCAACCTAAATGTGGGTGGCACCTTTTGATGGCATCCCAGATATAAGGACATGGAAGAAGCAAACATCTGCTTTTCACCTGATTGCCTTGACTCTAACTACCTGAAGAACAGTAGCTCTCCAGGAATCCTTCAGGACTTCAGCACCAGAAAGGGCCTGATGAGATATTCAGCCTCTCAGACTATTCTCAGCATCACTAGCCTGACAGAGCTGTTGTTGAATTACCTGGAACACTGCCATATAAATCAAACTATATATATATATATATATATATATATATATATATATATGCATATGTATATGTATTCTACCAATTCTACCAGTTGTTTCTCTAGAGAGCCTTCACTGATACAAGACACAAAACTGCTATTGAAAACGTCCCATTTGACCAATTTTTATTGATATTAAAAGAATTCATAAAAGTAACTTATACAAAGGAATATTAAATCATCTATTCAATAATGATAGAGATATCAAGATGATATAAATTACAAACAAAGCAAAGCAGAAGTATTATTTTCAATAACTGCTATTTTAGGAAATAAATTTATACAAAAGACATTTTAATGATCATATTAATCTTTTTGAAGACATTATGGAATTTCTATATGAAAATATTACTCATATTCCAATAATCTGCTTCTGTATTATATACAATAGCTAAGTTACAGGTGCCAGAAAATTATAAATAATATTAATACATAGAAACATAGGTAAAGTCACTTAAAATACACATACAGAGAGATTTATAGACACAGCTATGAGAGGGGAGGGGAGGGGAGGAGAGGAATGGTTGGCATTTGCCCTATGAAAATATTGTCCCTCTAGTAACACATAGGACTATCAAATTATCATTGATACTATTTGATCAGGATTAAGATTCTGTAAAGACTTTCAACACGATGATCTCTCTCTCTCTTTCTCTCTCTCCTAGTTTTCATTGCAGAAGCACATGTTTATTCTTATGTGGGGAGATTTAACTGTTCTGAAAGGCATGAAGAAATTTTGACTCTGTGCCAGCCTACTGGCTTAATGCAGCCATACATAAATCAATTCCATTAGGGCATTAATGTACCTTCCCCTTGGAAATTAATATCTAGTCTTTAACATTGTATGTAAGAGGGCTAGTATGAGATACTGTTTACTGCATTAAATCAGAAATCGGTTTCAGGCATTAACCACATGAAGACTAGCAAAAGTAGATATGACTGAATGTTGTTATTCATATGTGTAAAAATAAAATTATAGAAATGTTGGATTGTGAAAGACAAAGAAAACTGAGTTAGATTTATCTGGAACAATTTGTAAGATAATATTCTCTCTCTCTCTCTCTCTCTCTCTCTCTCTCTCTCTCTCTCTGTCTCTCTCTCTCTCATTGCTGTGTAATCTAGTATGGCCTGGAATTAATAATCCTTTGGCCTCATCTGGGATTATAGCTATGTTTTCTCAAGTTAAACTGAACTTATATTTCTTAAAACAAAAATAAATGATGTACAAATTAGAAGTTTAATTACATTTAGCACAATTCAACATTTTTGAACACCCAATATATTCAGTAAAGGTTAGACAATGAAACTGTTCTACTAAGCTTCAAAAATTATGTGAAATTTGTCACATAATTTAGTTAGTACCAAATTTTTCAATAGAATTGTGTTATTTCTTAAAGAAAACAATGTTGATAAAATATATTTTAAATAAAAATAAATCATTTTTTAAAACGAAAGGTTAAACAACATCAAAGGTTAAAAATGAGGACAAAACCCCTAGTATCAAAAACAGATGAGCTAATGTAGGGAGAAGTGATGCAGTGAGCATTTTGGTAACTGACTAAAAGATCACAGGTCAGTTGACTAAGAAATAAATTAGTAGGAAATACAGATAAGGTATATTTTGTCCTAGAGATCTTCAATAAAAATAAGATGAGCTTGTCTACTACATGAAAATATGAAGACATTAAATAACATATTTGTGAAGCAATTTCTCTTTGAAGATATTGAATAATTCTATAGTAACTTCTTAGATATCATAATTACAAAGAGCACATTTTATAATGAAAAACACAACGTATCTATACAAAGTCTCTAAATCCTCAAATATCCTCCATATTTACAGAGTTATTTATTGTAAAAATATTTTTTATGTTTCTTATATCAATCCATACAGGATTTTTTGTCAGGTCAAAAGTTAGAGGCATTTTTAATATATATATATATACTCATAACCTGCACCTCATGCAACTCTCATTCTTTAAACATTCTGATGTGAAAAGAAACATTGGGAATTCAGCTGCAAAGACACATATCCCCAACAAGACACCATAGACTACCAGAGTGAAACAGGAAAACATGTAAAGAAAACACTGAATTATATTGAATTTAAGACTATTTTTTAACCAGAAAATTTATGTTCTTTTTTTTTAAATTTGTTTGAATGTATCAACTGCATGTGTGTAAATGCACCCATGTCATGCAGTGTCCACAGAGGTCAGAAGAGGGCTTGGATCCCCTCAAACTGAAGTTACAGATGGTTGTTGGCAGCTATGTAGGTGGTAAGAATCATATTCAGGTCGTCTGCATGAGCTGTGCTCTTTACCACTGAGCCATCTTTCCAGCCCTGAAAATCTATATTCTTGAAAGAAAAACAAAGAGTGAATGAAATATTGATTTCAGTTCATTGAGGGTTATTATTAATTCAGAAAAAATTCTTTCAGATGTTATAACCTCTGAAAGGCCTTTTTTTGTTGTTCAAATGAAAAGGCAATAACATGTCAAGAACATCAGGAAAACTGTTCTTAGCAGATGTTCTATTGCCAGATTCAAGGTTAGCCATATGCTTTTTTTCCACGTCTTTGGCAATAAGGTTTGCTATTTAAGACATTTTGACATGGACTGGTGCGATTACTGTGTGCTGAGGGGGTCGCAGGGCATGTTATGATAGTCTGTCAAGTCTTTGGGTTTCTTTACTGTCACCACATTTATTGTTCACTTTCTGTACCAGATGAGAGGGTAATTTGATTCTCAGTCATAGCACTGAAAATTCCAGTTGGTTTATGTTTCTAGCTGTGCCACGTGCAAGAACTGCACATAAAATATGACAAAAATCTAGAAAGTATCAAGAAGGCAATGAATAGATGAGACATATGGTCATGGATCAAAATGTTGGTATTTTCAATTAGTTGTAACATCTTTGTTCAATTTTATTTTACATTATTTGAAATTCTTAACATGTACACTTGATTGCTTTTGTAATTATCTAGATTGCATTTGTTAAAAATATATAGTGAAAACATTTCTTCCAATTTGTGTTTGAAGAAAGTAAGGTAGAGAGTCATATAAATTTGTATGAATGAATAAAAGAATATAGATTTTTATTTCTATAAATATTACAAAATTTTTAAAAGATACACAGAAATTCAAAATGAATCTAACAAATAAATGTAGAATAAAATATCATTGTTTCACATAAACACTGGAAATAATAAGATTAAACAAATTTCCAGAGATCTAAATGAAGAGAGTAAACAAAAATTTAAAGCAACGTATTTGGAGGAAAAATGTTTCTTGTCTTTATGAGGAAGAGGCTTATATTTGAAAGTTCATGATTATAAGACATTAACTTCATGAAAGTGGGAATTTAGACATGAAACACTTGCAGAATTCTAACAGCGTATTAGATATGTAGTAGAAAATCTTTCTCCATCTACAGGATAAAAGGGGAAAAAAACCTTGAATGAATCAGGCATTGATTACATTAGGATTAGTAAATATGGGCTTGTTTTCTACTTAGTTGAGGTTCAAATTTTTGCTACTTGCCTGGTCCAAAAATGCTAATGTTAAATAACTGACATAAAATATAACTAAGACCTGGCACCTTTCTTGGAATATGGCAGAAAGCAGTTATTAGAGGTTCAGGACCATAAACTGGACCATGAGTTATGCCAATAGACAAATACTGCTCAAAATACCTGCATCAAACAGAAAAGAGCCACATATTGGGGCACTCACCTTTAGCCTAAGAACTAGGGAGACAGAAACATGTGGATCTCTGTGAAATGGAGGTCAGCCTGGTTTACATAGTGAGTTCCGGGCAAGCCAGGGCTGCAGGAAGACCCTGTCTCCAATATGAAAAAGAAAAGAGACTACAAATCAGCAACAGAACTTCATACCTAATAATTGAAAAAACATAAACATTGTCCAATATTTCCACAATGAAAAAATAATAGTTTGTAAGAAACAAGTAGTAAAACAATGAAAAGATTAAAAAGTTGAGATCTTAGTAAAATTTTCAAAATTCTTGTCTCTGAAAAAGGCAAATATTCAAATTGGTAAACTCTAAAATGAGGAATGAGATGTCACATCTCATGCGACAAAAATTTCAAAAAGAGATTAACATGAAAAATGAGATCACCATGTTTTTTATAACAAATTAATGGAAAAAGTCATAGATAGTTACAAATAACTGCACTAAATCAAGAAATAGGAAATCAAAATAAATTTTTAAAATTATTAAATTTATGCATGACAGCAGAAGGGTACACATATCATTCAATTATTTAATATTTTAAAGGAAAAGGCAGACAAATTATGAGTCTATGAAATAAAAATGTTCAAGGAGCTAGATACAGAAGGAAATTACTACAAATTTATAAAGAGCACCTAGAATAAACTAAAAGAGTGATCTAGATTCTTGTCCTGTTGCTGTGATAACACGTCCATAGAAGAAATACTTAAAAACTGAAGTGTATGTTTTGGTTTATAGTTCAAAATGGGTATAGTCCATCATGGTAGGGATGACATGTCCACAGAAGGATCCTTGCTGCCATCCATTTTCAGTACCCACATATTTAAAGATACTTTTATTCATAGTACTCATTGCTCAACCTATGAACCAACAACAGAAAAATCAGCACAGGAAGCATAATACTAGAAAGCTTCTGATCTCATTGAAAGACGCCAGCCAAAACATTCACTGAAGAAAAAGCAAGACTCTTTGAAGACAGACTCTGCATCTGAATTTAGGCAAATAATGACCTATAAACAGTCTGAAACTGTGATTAGAAGGATGATTTTCTTCTTGGTCAAGTGCCCATGTAGAGAAAGTGTGCATCAATGCTCAGAAAAATAACTGCATATAAAAAGAGTCTATCTGATATCTAATTTGAAATTTATAGATTGCTTTATCTTCTGCTTTTACTTAATTTTACTTTTTTTGTGATTTTTGAATTTTTGTGATTTTTCATGTAATACAGTTTGTTGGTAATTAGATCCCCTCCCATATCTTTCCTTAATTCTTTCTCACTTTCCTTCCCCTTCTATCCCTTAATAATCATCTTTCTTTCTTTCTTTCTTTCTTTCTTTCTTTCTTTCTTTCTTTCTTTCTTTCTTTCTTTCTTTCTTTACTTTTAAGATGCAATATATCCCCTGAAAGTATGAGCTAATATTAGTCTTTCCTTATTTAAACTGATTTTGTTAGTTGACTGTCACGGCCAGAAGAAAGATAACTGACTCAGTATGACCAGTACTATCACTGTTAACTTATTCCTCAAGAAGTATTGGAGCTAAATGGGTAACATTTAAATTGGTTATTATATTTTCATAATGTCCCTATCCATCACCTGTAATCATCCATTTTGTCTAAGTCTGAAAAATTCTGGTATGCTAGTATGTGTGTGTGTGTATATATATGCATATCTTCTTTCCTTTTTCTTTCCCTTTAAAATCTGTACAATGCCTGTAAGTATATCCTGTTTCAATTTTCAGTGTGCTTTAGTTTCTTATTTTTCCCAGTTAACATTGCAGGAGGTTTACTATTCTGCTGTATCACTGATTTTATTTCATTAATTGCTGCTCTTTTTTTATGTGTATGATGTCTCTGTGTATCTGTGTGTTCATGTGTGTGTGTGTGTGTTCATGTGTGTGTGTGTGTGTGTGTCCATTTATGTGTTTTGTTTTTGTGAGTGTGGGGACTCAGGTGGAGATCAGAGGATAGCCTTTGCTATTAGTGTTTACATTTTTCCTTGTTTGAGACAAGGTCACACATTTGTAATTTGCTGCTATATATGTCAGGTTAGGTGTTCTGTTGAGCATCAGCATTTTCCTGTTTCCAATTCACGTCTCATCACAGGAGCAACAGGATTATAGGTATGTACTAATGCAGCTTTCCCTTTGGGTCCTCACCTTTGTGCATACACTTTGCTAATAAGCCATCCTCCTAGTTCTCTTTTCATATTTTTCATGCTTTCATTTTACAGCACAAATTTTATTCTATGATGTTTAGCTTTACAATATTCGTAGTATAATTCATAGAAGTAGTACATGATAAATAGATTAAAAATAAAAATGAACAACTAATGTATTAGTGTTGAGATTGTTTTCAGTTCTCATTATAACCCCTTCCACCCATAGATACACATACACAGGAGTACACACGTGAACCCTCACATGCACACTCATAGAAACATACACCCATGCATGTAAGTACAGACACAAATGTGTGATGATATTGATACTATATATATTGTAATCAGATCTATATTCTGTTTTTATATGCATGTCAGCTAAAACTAATTTAGTGTTTTCAGTTTAGTGTTAGTCAGTTAAAACTAATTGTAGCATGATGCTTTCTATGTCATAATTCTGGCAACCTTATAAACTTAGGAATATTTTATTAATAATGACTTAAATGATTATTTCTTTGCATGAAATACTGCTCATTCCAAGTTAATTTATCTCTATACTGAAAATTTTTGGCTGACATTATTCAAAAGTCACATTTTACTGTTGAAAAATATAATGTCAAGGATAGACATTGGTACATATGTTTATAATCTCAGCATATGGTAGAGACAGAAAGATCAGGAAGCCAAGGCCACCCTAGCCTAGCTGTGTACTAAATTTGAAACCAGCTTCAAAAACAAAACAAAGCAATCAAGCAAACAAAAATCTGGTTACACTAAGCTAGAAAATGAATAGCCAAACTTCCAAGGAATATATACAAATGCCCAACATTTTCTGCCTTGTTATTCCGAATATTTAATTTCTTCTTATGTAGAAAATTTATCTGTATCATTGTTTTCATACGGACTACATATTCTGTCTTTGATATTATGCAAAATTATTTACTCCATTGAGTTTTCACTCTCTATTCCTATTTCTTTTTCCCTTGTCTCTGTGTAGGCTTTGCCCATGGAATCTACAGAGCTGAAATTTTCTTACTCATCTATATTCACTCCGCTACCTTCTCCATTGCAAACTTGCTTTCAGTGATTAGAATATTTACTGTCTACCATGATCTACTTTTTATCTTCTTGTACACTTGTTTCATACTATTTATCTTTAGTTGGTTTATTACACTAATTAAATATTATTTGTCTCACTGTTCTGATATTTAACTTTCATGTAATACATATGTGGTATTTAAAATTTTCACAAATGTTAATTTTTTTCTCAAATGTCTTAATATCTTTTCCTGGAAAGTTTCACCAATGGAATAATTCACTGTGATGTCAAGGGGTATTATATCCTATTGGACACTACTTTATGAAAGCAGCTACAAAGCAGGGAAAATCCCAAGCATAGTTTGGAAATGTACATATGGTCAAAAAGAAAAGACCCTTTGCCAAATCCCCAGCTGAGTTCTGAGCTATCTGCTGCAATTTTACTCTCAGTCATGTGAACAAAGTGGCTTTGGACTTTAAATCTGCCTGAATGCTCTAGCTACCATCAGCCATTAAGCATAGCAACCACCCAGTCAACACCCAAAATAATTAGAAATAACCAATTATTGTTTCTAGACTTTGAATTTCAGGATGTGTTGCAAAGAAACAGCCAGAATATTTGGCCTGTGCTGGATAGCTTCAGTTGTCAACTTGACATTCCTGAGAATAGGGAACCTCAATTAGGGAATTTTCTCTCTCAGTTTGGCCTGTATTCCTATTGATGGGGCAGTTTTTTTGATTACTGAGTGATGGAGGAGGGTCTAGCTCACTGTGTGCCATGCCACTCAAGTGCAGGTAGTCTTTGGTTGTGTAAAAAATCTTCTACCCTGAGCACAGGGTAGAAGAGCAAGCCAGTAAGTATCTTCACTTCTTGGTTGGTGATTTAGTTCCTGCCACCAGATTATTTCCCTGAGTTCCTTCCTTGACTTAACTTGATGATGGAATACAAATTGTAAGTCAAATAAACTCTTTCCTCCCCAAGTTGACTTTGGTCAGAGTATTTTCATCACAACAATAGAACACTAACTATAAAATGGCCTTTCTTGCATTTCAAGGAATGGTAGCTAGATTTGTGGATGGAATATTCCAAGATGATGTAAGGTAACTGCAAGTGTTTATCACATATCATTTTATATTTTGAATACTAAGCTTTATTTACAATAACTTATCACACAGACTAGCTTGGAGTTAATATGGTAGTGACAGTAGAAAAAGAGAATAAAAGGAAATGTAGTTCATTTGGTGTTACCAAAGCAATAACTTTCTATAATATGTTTCAAACTATACAGACATCATCCGATGACTACAAAAAATGACTTACAGAGCAATATAATATGAATACTTACAATTCATGAATTTAGAATTTTAAAAATCATTTCTAAAAATCTCATGGAAATTGTATATAAAAACTGATGCTTTTAAAGTATGTCCCTATAATTTTCTGAATTTCATTAGTAAGGAGACCTGGGGTGGGGGCTTCTTGGAAAGGGAAATAGAATGCAGTGATATGAAAATAGAAAGGGAAATTATGGAATACGAGGGTTTAAATTTAGTGAGGAATGGGAGGGCAGAGCAAGGGAGGAAGAACAGTGAGCAATGACTTGAAAATGTCATATGGAAGCCTACTACTCTAGAAGGTTTTAAAATATACACGTAGGCAAATATAAAATAATTTTTAAGTTGCACTATAGTAGGGGGCAATGACCTTAATAGATACCACAGGCTGGCAAATAAAAAGCCCAGTGCCAGGTATTTACTCTGTGTTGTGGAGTTATTATCTATCTATCCCATAGACCTTCAAACAATACTGACTGTTAGCATTCTGAAGAGTAACCAAGAACCATGATCCTATCACTGAAGAGTCTATATAAGTAAGTCATAGAAAGACCGTGGGGAAATCAAGCTGGTACTGACCGTGAAGCTTCATAACATAGTGCTGGAAGTTGCTATACATTCTACCACAAAAGAAAAGTAATCATTACTCAGCTATAAATGCTTTGAACTACAATAACAACTACCAGAGATTTACCTACTGGTGCAACAGTGGCAAAAATGTTATGGAACTAACCAAGCACTTTCTGATTTAGTTTAAGGCTCATTTCACAAGATGGAGCCAATGCCTGGTATGTATTCAGGTCAATGAACCTGTGGCTAGACACGTCTCAGGCACTAGGACAGAACTTCCTACTACCATCCTGATAAATGGTCATCATATTAAAACAACTCCTAATGACTTACTGTTATACTCATAGACTAATTCTTCTCAGCTTTTCACAAACCTCAACAGAGCAGCTACTACTTGCAGGAGATGGCAACTAATTTAGAGACCCACAACGGGTCAGCCTGCAGTAAATAAGGAACTATGGAATACTCAGCTCTAAATTAGACACATATCACCAGACACATATCTACCACTCTTCTCTCAAGGCTCAGAGATCATTGTGGAGATTGTCATTGAATCGGATTCTTAGGACACTCTTGTTATCTTTAGTAAAAATTTGCAGGAGAGGTGCAATATTAAATATTTTGTGTTTCTCACTTTAGAACTACATTTTACCCTTCTTGCAACAGTTCTGTGCCATAGTTAACTGATCTATGTAGATAGTATCAGTATCAGTCAATGTCTCTTGACGTTTATAATCTGAAACTACAAGGAAATAGAGGATAAGAAGAAAATTGAGGGTAGTGCTTGTGTTACCTGCTTTCCACTGTGTTGGGTCATCCTGTTTGTGTCTCTGCATATAAATGAGGATATTCCCTTCCCCTCCCCCACAATTCACTAGTAGCCTGTATTTCAACAAAGATGTATAGGTCCCCATGAACCTCTATCCCATCCATATTTGAATGCTCACAGGCCCAGTCTTTAATAAGCCCAGCTAAAGTAACCACAGCTACTGTGATTTCATAAAATTGCAATGGTTACATGATGCTCACAACATAGCATTTCACATTTCTTTCCTCTATCTTCTACCTCTAATATTCTTTTTACTCCCTCATCACCATGTTTCCTAAACCTTAGAGTAGGTGACATAAATATCCTCTTTAGGACTGAACGCTCAAATATCATTTATTTTAAGCACCTTTAAAGACATGTGCAGCTCTGTGTCCACTGCCATTCATTACAGATTAAGAATGAAAGTAACATTTGTTTATGGGTGTAAATAATCTACAAGGTAGTTTAAGACCATGTCAATTTAATTCACAGTAGTACTAAGTCCTGCATCCAGAGCTAGACTCCCTTGGTCATGGGTTTTTGAGTGTTATACAATACCAGTCATGAATATCATTTGTGGATGAAGTCATGGATTCAATCAGAGATCAGATAGTTGTCTACATTCTTACTTATCATCATCGTTCCAGTGGGCACATCTTTCCAGGCAGGCTGATATTGCAGCTCACAAAGTTCACAGATGGTATTGGTAGCTTCCTACCCCAGCTTCCTACCCCAGCAGCCTATATAGCATCTTCCAGGTTGTGAAACTGAGCCAGGAGGGAGTGATTTCTAATTCAGTTCCAGTGTGAGTTCTCTGTATATTACAAGCAAGGTGTATAGTATCTTCAACAAGAGAGTCTTAAGAACTAGTCCTGGTGGATAGCCAAGTGTAATATTAAGAGTCAGCATTATTTTGGAAGGGGGCTAGAAGGATTCCCTAAAAACAACTCATAAGGAGGTTTCTCATACCTAGAACTGAACTTTTTATTGGATATCTCCTGGCTTTTAGGAATAGCATTGTCCATCCATGCAGGTTATCACCCTTATGTGTGTTTTTTAAACTTATCTATTCTAAGTGACTTACAAAATAGTAGGTTTTAAACAACCTTCATTTTACTCTACCCAAATTTCTCATTTCACCAATTCTCTACCACCATCTGTTCTTAATCATTTTACTCTTAAAGCTTCCCTCTCCACTTTAATATCACTTATGTTTGATTATTCTCCATCCCTTAAGGAGCATTGTGAATCTCAATGGCCCTTTCTCTTTTCTTGGGTTCTACAGTACTTCAAGTAAAATACACAGAGCTGAAGATTCAAAATTAAAGACCCATGTATGAGAGAGAAAATGTGTCACTCATGTTGCTGTGTCTGGGTAACCTCACTCAGTTTTTTCCCCAGTTCTACCTTTTTTCTTTTAAATGTCAAATTTTAATTTTTCTTTACAGCTGAATAAAATTTCATTGTATCGGTACCATATTAGCATTACTTATCCATCAGTTGATAGACATTTGTGCTGGTTCTTTTACCAGCTGTTGTATATAGGGCAGAAATGAGTGTGGATTAGCATGTATTTTTATAGCACAATAAAATTTCTCTGGGTATATTGCCAGGGTAGCATAGCTCAGTCATGTGATAGTTTTAGTTCTATCTTTTTTCAGGAATCTGTACACTGATAACTTAATAACTATAACAATTCAAATTCCCACAAACAGTGAGAAAGTATTTCCCTTCAAATACCTGTGAGCATTTGTTATATTTGGTTCTTTGATGATAACCACTCTGATTGGGGTGAAGTGGAATCTCAAAGTAGTCATAATTTGCAATCTGCTACTAGCTAATGCTATTCAAAAATTTTAAAATGTTTATTATCTGTTTATATTTTTCTTTAGAGAGCTTTTTGTTCAGACCTATAACCCAGTTTTTTATTTGCTTGGGGGGGTTTTGATATTTTGTTTTATGAGTTCTATGTGTATTACAGATATTAATCTTTTGCCAGATGTTTAGTTAGCAAAGACTTTCTCGTATTCTGTATTCTGCAACTTCACTGTGCATCTTCAGTGTATTAACTATTTCCATTGCAGAACAGAAGTTTTAGTTTCATGAGGACCCATTTGCCAGTTATTGGCCTTATTTCCTGAGTAACTAGAATCTTATTTAGAAAACCCCAACCCATGTGTTGTAATATACTCCCTAACTTCTCTTCTAGCAGTTTCAGAGTTCCAAGTTTTATGTTGAGGTCTTTGATCCATTTGAAGTGGAGTTTGGGACAGGGTAAGAGCTAAAGATGTACTTTAATTTTTCCATAAGAAAACATTCAGGTTTCCCAACACCATTTTATGACTATAGTATGTCTTTTCCAGAGTGTATTTTGTTGAAAGGCAAGATTTAATATGGTTCTTCTATTCAATTCCATTTAGCTATGTTTGTTTGTATGTAGTACCACATTGTTTTATTCTTATGACTGTAGTATAATTTGGAATTGTGTATGGTAAGCCTTATAGGATTATTCTTTTGTTCAGAATTGCCTGGCTATCAGTACTTGTTTGTGTTTCTATATGAAATTTAAGAATATTTTTAAATTTTCACTAAAAAAGAGATGGAGATTTTGGTTGAGAGTGTACTGAGTTTGAAACTTTTTTCTTCAGATGGTAACTTTTACAATAGTAATTCTGGAGCTGGAGAGATGGCTCAAAGGTTAAGAACACTGGCTATTTTTTCAGCGGACCCAGGTTCAAATCCCAGCACCAACATGGTGGTTAACAATCATCCACTACTCCAGTTCCAGGGGAGCCAATATCTTCTGATCTTCAAGGACATTGCAGGACATGGGTACACATACCTACATGTGGGCAAAACACTCATACACATAAAAGCAATTTAAATAAAAAAATATTAATTCTGTCAGTCCATGGGCATGAGAAAGATCTCCCATCTTCTTGTGTCTTTCTCCAATTTCTTCAGAGTTTTGAAGTTTTCACTGAAGAGTTCCTTCACTTCCTTTGTTAAATTTACTTCATGATACATTTATAGGCTATTGTGGAAGAGACTGCTTTGTAATTTCTTTCTCAATGTGTTTGTCATTGACATTTAAAATGTTTCTAATTTTTGTAGGTGAATTCTGTACCATACCACTTTGCTGAAAGTGTTAATCACTTCTAGGAATTCTGTGGTGGATTTTTCGTGTCTCTTATGTGTAGTATCTTACCAACTGCAAAGCTTGGTCAGTTCAATTTTTTTTTCCTGTTTGCACCTATTTTATTTTTTCCTTTGGTCTTAATACTCTAAGGTTTCAAGAATTATATTGAATAGTAGTAGAGACAATGGACTGCCCTGACTTGTTCCTGATCTTAATGGGTTACTTCAAGTTTTTTTTTTTTAATTTAGAATGATGCCTCCCAAGGTTAAAGAGATAGCTGAGTGAGGAAGAATACACAGTACTCTTACAAAGCATTCAGTTTCCACCAAGGAATCCAATGCTTCTGTCCTCAATGAACACTCATGCTTACCTGCATATGTCCACAAAGAGAAACACACATAATTTTAAAAATAAATTTAAAAATAAATTAAATTTCATAAAATCTAATCAAAGAAATATGTGGGCCATCTGTATTCTTTCTAGGACTTTTATCATGAAAGGACTTTGGAATTGCTCTGAGACTTTTTCTGCATTTATTGAAATGGTCATATGATTTTTGTTTAAGTCCATTTACATGATTTATTGTATTTATTGATTTTCAAATGTTGAACCATTTCTGAATTTCTGAGATAAAGTCAATTTGATCATCATTATCTCTTTGATATTCCTGTGCTTAGTTTACTAGTATTTTGTTGCATCTGCATTCATATAGGGATCTTAATTTATAGTTTTTGTTGTTGTTGTTGTTCTCTATTTGATTTTCATTTTTAATTTAAAAAATAGATTTTGTTACTTTTATTTTATGTATACGAATATGTTGTCTGCATCTATGTAAGTATCCCTGTGTTGTTCAATGCTTGTGGAGATCAGAAGAGAGCATCAAGTCCCCTGGAACTGGAGTTAGGGACCCAACAGGTGTTAGTTTATATGTGGGTGCTGGGAACTGAACCCAGGTCCTCTATAAAAACAGCTAGTGCTCTTAACCATTGTTCCATCTCTCCAGCTCATTTATCTGATTTTTGTGTAAGCAGTAATATCTTCACAGAAGGAAGCTATGTTTCTTCTAATTATAATTATTGGAATAATATAAGAAGCATTGGTTGTAGTTCTATATTAAAGTTCTGGCAGAATTCTACAATGAATCCACCTGGTCCTGGGATATTTTTACTACTCCTTCAATCTCCTCACTTAGGATAGATTTTTTTACCTTACTGTTTTCAATTATTTTAGTAGATCAGATGTATCTAAAATTCATTCATTTTGTTTAGGTTTGCCATTTTAATAAAAGTTTATAAAATATGTCTTAACGATTATCTGAATTTCTTTCATGCCTCTTAATATGTTTCCCTGTTCATCTCTAATTTCACTAATTTCAGTCTTTTTTTGTTTGGTTAATTTAAGTATCAATCTTCATTATATTTTCAAAAAAACGTCAATTTGTATAACAGATTCTTTGTACTTTTTCTGTTTCCATTCCATTAAATTTTGCCCTAGTTTTTGTAAGTTATCCTGTCTAGTGCCCTTGATTTTGTTTTGTTCTTGTTTCTGCAAACTTTGACATGGATTACTAAGTTACTTATTTTAATTCTTTCTGTGTTTTTTAAATCGTAGGTACACAGAACTGCAAATCTATGATTTTACTGAAAATATTGTCTATGCCTTCAATCTTCATTTCCTTCTATACCCATAATTCACAGATTTGGTATTTTCATGATATCCAAAAATTCTTGAGTATTTCAATTTTGAGTTTAAAACTTTGGTTGAATGATCCAGTTCCTCCACCTTGACTTCAAGTTCTGATATTCATTGTGATTTTTACATGTTCCATTTTTATTGTGAAATTTTACAGAGAGCTTTTTTTTAATTGAAATCAATTAATTTTCCATTTCCAGTAGAGGGGCATGAATGTCTTACCGTGTCAACACTGACTGCTGAATACAGTCCCAAAACAGGGTTGTGGAGTTGGTGGCTTGGACGAGGCTTGATGGTTAAGGGCCAAGGGGAACAGGTCTCTTTCACAGGCCTCCCGGGTGACTTGGCTGAGTCCTGAGGTATAGGGGCAGCACTAAAGGATAGCATGGCCTCTTAGTGGGTCTGACTTCATGGAGAGGCTGGGCTCCTAGAGGAGAATATCTGGGCTTGAATGGGGTATATTCATTGGGGCCAGTTAGTCTCTAGAGGGTCTGGCCCCATGGCACACCTAATAGAATGGAAGTTGAACTCAACTTTGATGTTTAGAATTTAGACGTCTTTGAGATGATTAGAACTGAATAAAGTTATAAAGGCAGAGGTCATATGATTCAACCTTGATGGGTCTATATGAACGTAGAGAGAGACTATAGGATATACCCATGTGTAACCAGTCCCTACTATTGACATACCATAAGCTGTGCCACCAAAGCATGAAGGTGATAACCAGTTGTTTTTCTTTATTTTAGATTAGGTGATATGTGAACCACAATTTATGTATTTCCTTTTTAATACTTTCTCACTTTAAACAGTATTTTATAGTAATAAAAAGAAGAGAAATGTGATCATTAATATTATACTTCAAAGAATAATAAAATGTCTCTTAACCCAGTCTCTACTCCAAGTGATTTTATATCTGAACTAGGAGATCAAACATTAAATGCTGTGTCATGGGAACAAATGGGATAAAAACAAGAGACATTGTATCCAGGTAAAAATAAGTAAGTAAATAAAAACATAAAAAAATAAATAAATTGTAAAATCTCAGTCTGTCCAAGTTTTTTCTTCAGATTTTTCAATCTGGAACTCTAATAGCATGAAACAAAGCTGCATTTGAAAACCATTAGTAGCAAACAGAATTCTCCAAAATGAACTGTCAGGTAGTTAACTAAGGCTTTAGATGATATATAATTCTAGAAAACAGAAGTCTGTCAAAGGGACTTCTGATTGTTCAACCTCAAAATAAATCCTAAATTTCCCAGACTTAATATCAATAATTAAAAAGGATGTCTAAGTAGAAAAATATATTCTATTTGAACTTTGAAGAAGTTTTATTTGCCAGTGGAAATATGAGACCCTTTAAATGAGAGATACTCTAATAGAGATCGTCACAGATGAACAAAGTGGCCACATAAGGAGCTTATCTCATAGCTGGAAGATACTCATCAGAGTTACTCATCCAAGCATTTAGCTTTCTGTTTCTACAAAGCATTATACAACCAATGATTTGGGCCAATGAATAATGCATATTATATCTCTTCTCCACACCTTTTAAAAATGTTTCCATAAAAAATCACTGATTGTAATAATAAAAACATTTATATATGAATTTATTATTGCAAAGACACATTGTACTACGGTTTTGTTTTGAAGTGTCTGCAGAATTTTATTTTCATTATGAATATTTCATATATATACAAAATCCCTAAAATACAGTGAACATTTTGTTTCATGTACTAGTTTGCAATAAAGCATTTACAAATCCAGTTAAAGGCATCTGAACTTTCTTTAAATGATACTCCTTTCCATTTTTTTTGTCCTTCTACTTTCCTACTGAAAATCATTATCCTGAGTTTCCTATATACCTCAACATATCTCTGTAATTTTACTAAGATCTTGTAGCCCTAAATAGTAAATGTATTTATATTTGTTTATCTTGGAAAATATAACCTAATACAACATAATTTTGTCATGAAATATGTTAAGCATTGTACATATTAAATAATGTAGAAATTATTTTTTCTCTTGATGAAAATATATGACCATATTCCATTTCATGCATTGCATTGTTGTAATGTGTTTTTTCATTAAATTTAAGTTTCATGATAGTATGGTACATCATAATTGTATTAATCACCATGCACTCAGTTCCTAGTATAAGGTCTATTAAACACTTTGCATTCAGTAACCTAAAAAAGTAAGATAATTTTCATAAAAGTTTAGTGCTCTTTCAGATCATCCCCCCTTGGCACGCAGATGCATGACTGGGTTCTAAGCAATAAATTGAAGCCCAATAACTGATAACGTTTTTCAGCTTTTGACTGTAATATCCCCCATATCGGTAATCATCCCTTTCTCTCTTTTTATGCTTGTAGATGGATGGACTGCAGATAACACCTAAGAATAACTTGAAAGCCAGAAATTAAATAATTTGGTTTCCATTAGTCAGAGCTCACAAATGCCTATATTAAGAGCTCAGTCCTACAAGCTCTTTACCCATTGCATATTTTAAGCAAAAGACGCTTCTATTGCACTTGAGCAATTACACACATGGTCATTCATTTTAGTATTAGTTTATTGTAAATAATAAATGTTTAAATATGGATTTATTTTGGACTCTGAACTGCATCTTGAAATATGTTACATGTAACATTTTCATTGTTGATACTCTCTGATTAACATTTTAGTTCTTGTTATGTGAATCAAATTATTTAAGATAGGGATTTATTTTTATTACACTTATGTTTTCTAGCAAGGAAAAATATTTTCCTTTCTCAGATTTACAATATTAACACACATTATTGTTTATATATGTCATTCAGACAAGGTAGCCTGTCCTGTTTTTAATTATTTGGATTCTCTTAATGCTTAAATTGTTAATTAGTATTAGGGATCTTTTATCATGCATTTATAAGAGTACAGTTTTTTAGGTTTCAAGAATTCAACATGCATTAGTTAATCCTATATTGTGCTGTATTAAATTGTCGTTTATCCTAATTCTGGTAGATAGTATAATATTTTCCAAAAATTGAATGAAAAAACTCCTTTCCCTTTGGTTCTCCTGAAAAGGTATTTGCCAGAGTTCCACCACAAGAAAGAACCTCCTTCTTTACCATCTTGTATCTGGGAAAGCTCTACATCTGATTTATCAAATAAAATATGATAGATGGGTCTGGGGAGATGGCTTAGTAGTTAAGAGTGTGTACTGCTCTTCCAGAAATCCCAAGTTCAGTTTTCACCATTCACATTGGGTGGTTCACTATTGCCTATAAGTCCAGCTCTCTGAACCTGATGCTCTCTTCTGACCTCCACAAGCAATTTACGCATGTATACTTATCAACACTCACATTAAAAAAATCTTTATGATAGAAATGGTATTAGATCTGTCAGTTGCATAGTACTACAGTGGACCTTATAGTTTCTATCACTACCTCCTGAAAGTAAGAAGACAGTAAGAAGTTAGAACACCTAGAAAAGGGATGGTGTGAACAAGCCCTAAAACCATGTAGAGAGGCTGAAAGCACTCCTCATTCATAGATACCCAAGATCATGAACAGTCATATGAATGAGAAAGTCTTCAGATAATTATTTTCAAAGCGCTTTAGAATACAACATAGTAAGAACCAACTGACTGAATTTAGTTTACATCAGGAACTGTAAGTAATAATGAGATATTATCTTATATTTTTAAGTAATGAGATATGTCTTATGCAACAATGGGTAGGTAAGAGAAATATATTTTCTGTTGCTATTTATCTGAAATGCCACAGGCAATAGCCATCAATTTAAGCATTCCAAAGACTTTCCTACTTATCTCATTCCCTGTAATGAGTCGTCATCAACAGAGATAAAATAGATCTATTACCTAAAATTTGATTCACATATCAACACTAATGATGTCATACACACATCAAGATACTTCAAAATGATGTATGACTCATATGATGAGGCTTTCCAAAGAGAGTTATACAACTACCAAGCTGGTTCAAGGTGACTTGAGAGGTCAGGAAGAGGAAACTTGCTAGAGGTTTACCAATATGTTTGAGGACAGAGTTGGAGTGAGCCTTAGCTTGTATGCTTACAAAAAGAGGCAGCATCCAGACATTCTTATCACCTTGCCTAGATATCTAGTTTACGAAGAGGAAATAGCATAAAAAGAATGCTGTTAGTAGTAAGTTGTATGAACAAAGTCAGACTTTAACCTGAAAGGATGTGGCCCTGAAAATGTTGATGCTTTTTCATTTGTTGCACAAATATCTACATTGAGATTTGTTCACTTTTACATTATGAATTATTTTTCATTTATATTTTGTCTCTGAAATCAATGCATTTGATATTAATATTATACTTTGGTTTTATTTGAAAAAACGTATTTACTTATTATATTTTAGTCAGGTGTATTGCCTAATCCTTTGTAAGTTTTGTTTTTATTCAGATAAAACACATGTATTGCAAAATGTACAGATCTAAAGTATATTGATATTTGAATTTTGACAAATTGATGCACCTATATAAACCCTGCTATATTTAATACACATATCAAGCTAGAATGCTCCTTTTTGAACCATTTGAACCCAGCCCTATTCACACAGTGACTCTCAATTCTCATTTCTCCTCACAGAGAGTATATATAGTGAATCATGGGATATGTACACGTTTGTGTGTGTCTAGCTTTCATATGGTATACTTTTTTTAAAGTACTTATAAAAACACATTTTTTCATTGTGTGCGTGTATGTGTGTGTGTGTGTGTGTGCGCACGCACACGTGTGCGTGCATTCATACTCGCAGAAAAAATATTCAATGCCAGTTTTCTTCTTCCACCATGTGTGGCCTGTTGGTTAAAGGGACTCAAGCTCTCATGATCAGGCTTGGAGGAAGAAATCTCCAGCTGCTAAGAACTCTCATTAAACCCTAAAAATGCTTTTAAGAATCATTAAATTATATTAAAATTGTGAATTTTATTAAGTTTGGGATGTCATAAAAATTACTATGGATTGAAATTACATAAATTTACTTGTTGGATTCTGGAGTTAGATGTTCAAGATCAGAGTGTCATCAAGTTCAGGTATAGGTGAGAGGCATCCTTGTCCTTTGTTCTAACATTGAGTGGAGAGATAGAGAAAGACAGAGAGACACAGAGAGAGAGAAAGAGATTCAGAGAGACAGAGAGTCAGAGACACGTAGAGTGACAGATTCTTATAATAATATGAATCTCACTGTTAAGGCATAAACCTTCCTGTATAATTTGCCATGCCCTCCCAGTAAATTTTTCCAATTATGGTTAATTTTACATACAATGGAATGGACCATTTTTTTGAATTTTGATAAATCTCTGTTCAGGGTAAATTGTCAATATTTAGACTATTATCATCATCCCAGAAAGGTTTTTTTTTTAATCTCATACATTTATGCAATGTTGGTCTTATCTATCCTCTGCTCCCTATGGCCAGCTTGTCCTGGGGTCCCACAAGTTTGTTGTTGTATTCCTCACAAGGTCAAGACTTTCTCATCCAGCACAATAATTTCTGACTTTAATACACACTGCTGTATATCACATTGTTTTAGTGTAGTGCATTATTATATTTCCCCAGTTTGTTTATTATTTAATGTAAATAATAGATGTTTCATGCTTGAGTGACTATTAATTTAGTTCTGTGAACATTTATGTTTTGGTACATTTGTGGAATACATGAGATTCTTATTTTAGGGAAATAATACATATGCTTATTAGTTATAAGAAATGGTAGATGAGTTCCTAAAATCAAGGTACTATTATCCCCAGTAGTCAATGAGAGTGATAGTTTTTCTACGTAAACATGCCAAGATTTTCTGTTGTCAATTCCTTAAGTTTTAGGCATTTGTATTGTTATATCATGGATTAATCGAATGATTAATGAAACTGAACATCTTTTCATGTATTTCTGGTTCATATCTTGGTTCTTGAAGCATCTATTTATATGTTTTCTCCATTTCTGTTATGTTGCCTTTGTTCTGATTAACTTTATGACTATTTTTGTATATTGAGTATCTTTCTTTGTTAAATATTTGAAAATATTTTTTGTTAGTCTAGAATTGGCTATTCAATTTCTTAATGTAATATATATGTATATATGTTCAACAATGCATATATACACATGTAGATTTAAAATAGTTTAATGAAGCCTAATATATCAATATTTAAGATTATTGTTTTCTGTAACTAGTTAGAGCCTTAGAATTATTATTATGGTTTTGTTTTTTATATTTACTGTTATGTCTACCTCCATAATTTATTATTATATACTAGAAGATAGGAATAATACATAAATCTTCCTTGGAGTTGTATAATCTCAAATGTGTAATTTTAAACACATTCACTGAAAATACTTTACCTCATTGGAGCCTTTCACTATACTAGTCTATGCAAGCTTTCATGACCATATGCATAAAGTAGATTTTAATAGAAAATATAATCTGTATATTGTAGTTAAAAAGACTGAAATTTGACTTATAGGTCATTGGTTCAAGTCCTTCTGCCTTTCATAGTATCTATTGAAAAGTCAGCTTTTATTCTGATGAGCCCGATTTTGTGTTTTATATGTGACCTCATTTTTCTTTTTTCACTAATTCAATATCTTTCTGTTTTATATATGTGTATATGTGTGTGTGTGTGTGTGTGTGTATGTACATTAAATGGGTGGGAGGGTAGTTAAAGGAGTGCAGATAGGTCAGGGGATATAAATATTTTTAAAATGTATTAAATTTGCAAAAATTCAATTAAAAAGACTGAAACAGTCCTGTAGAACATTTACTTTCATCTAGGGAAATAATAATTATTTTTGTGTTTTTCAAATATTTAGGTAGCAGTTTGTTAATAGTGGGGGACTCAAATAGGAGAGGAGGTCTAAATAGAATCCAAATATATTGTATGAATTTCACAAAACTTCAATAAAAATACTTACATAAAAAATCTTGTTACAATATTTCAGACCAGAAATGTTTATTACTCAACTTATACATTACATTAACACTTAGGAAAAAGGAGAGAATAAATACTGAGGTTGACTGAGAAGTCTATGATGGTTTACATTTTGTTTCCTGGATGACTGCATAAATCAATGAATCAGGTTGGAAAATAATAGAGAATGAACAGGTTTTTAAGGTAAGACACATTTGTGATAGCTGAAAGGTAATTAATGTATAATCCCCATATTTGCATTTGTGATAAGAATGACTTTTATTTGAGCAGATCAGATTAAGCTGGTATAAAACCATAAATTACTGTTAAAATGTTGTATTTGGTATAGTGCATAAAGAAAATATTGTTATAATAAAGGACTGATTTTAGAACTTTTATAATGCCAAGATTTAGGATACATACATTTCAAAATAAGAGTTTAGTTTTGAACTATGATAAAAAGCAAAAAAAAAGAGGGAAGGAAAACTAAAAATAATTCACTCAAAGAAAAGAAACACAAAAGAAACTTATTCACATACCAAGTGGTGCAAATAAATCTATTTACAATATGCATACAAGTAGAAGGCTGTCAAATTTTCTTTTTCTGGGAAAACTGAACCGTATTCATTCCAGATAGGGAACCAACAACAAACCAAAGTCTGACTCTATGATGGTCCATCTTAGCAAAACAATGTGTTTACCAGACTCCAGTGGATGGACCCAGGATGAAGAACATGTGAGGGCACAAATCGGACTCTTGGGCCATAGTGTATATATAGTGAAGTCCAGTGAATTGGGAAAGGGTAGGAGAGGGGCAGTGTAGATGAGAGAGGGGATCTAAATATCATCAAATTATACTGTTCAAGAATCCCAAAAATTCAAGAAAATTTTAAAAAATAGATTAATAAGTAAAGAAAAATTTAAAAAAGAAAAAAAAAGCAACACAATGAGTTTATTGGGATCACTTCTAAAACATGAATGAATGGTTACTTAAGGAGCTTGTAAGACTTCAAAACAGGTTTATCACTTCAAAGGCCTATCCCATCCTACATGATGATCTCATGGAAGCTACATTAGTTCACCCTTTATTCCTACATTCTCTAGACTGTCCTAAATCTTGCAGTTGGGGGAGGGAAGAGGGAGAAATGGCTGGAATCTCTGGTGAGAGTTCTATGACCCTCCTCTTTCTCTTTCTTCTAGAATGTAAAGTGGTTGTTACCATTACAATAGATCTGGCTTCTTTATGTTGTTTCTGCTTAATTAGTTATCAAGGCTATAAAATCATTATAATCTCTACTCAGAAACTGTGAAGTTAATCCACCACACTGACTCAGGGTAACAGTTCTCCAGGAAGCTGTGAACTTGCTCTTATAAATTTTTAACAATGGCTACAGCATGTACAGGATTCATGCAAAATCAAACCACACAAGAACTCAGCATAGAGCTGGGGAAATGGGTAAGAAACCTCAGCCTTAGCTAGAGAAATATTGGTAACTGATCACAGCTGAGTAAGAGAGAGTTGGTCTTCTTTAAGGGAGTGATGCTAGATAGGTTGACCAAAGCTTGAATGGGTAGGATTTATTCTATATCACAGAATACTTGAAATCCAGTGGTGAGGGACCCTGTAACAAATACCAATAAGATGGTGCTTGAAGGAAGCACCTAACTTGTTTTTGAAAAGAAGCTAGTTATGGCTTGGGCAGTACGTGATCAGCCTGGTTGCGTCTCAGGACTTCCTCCTTCATGGACAATGTGTGACGAATAGCTAAGTCCTAGGACTTTCTCTCCCATGAACAGTACCTGATCAGTCCCAGGTTGCTGTATCCCAGGTTTCTGTGAGACCCAATACATACTCACTGGACTTTAAAACAATTGGTTATGCCTACCTCACCATGGAAACCCCCTTGGTGGTTTTTGCCTTTAAATGTTACCTGGAACTCCCTAATAAACAAGTCCCTGCTCTGACTAGACTCCCTATCGATTCTGATTGTCTCTGGGAAGGGGAGGCTGAGGAACAGGTGGACAGTGCACTCACCTTTCCCCACCCCCCTGTGTGGGAATTCCCCCGGAGCTGACCTGCTGAACAGAAGGTGAGACCCCCACGGGGGGAGCCTGCAACACAGTGGGGGCTATGGGAGGAGTGCAGATAGGGCAAGGGAGTCTAAATATGATTAAGATGTATTATATGAGATTTTTTAAAACTCAGTGAAAAATTGTCATGCATTATATGATCATATTATCCCTTTAGAAAAAAAAAAGACACACATGTCAAAAATAAAAAGATAATGTCAGTTATGTTTTAAGAACAACGCCCAAAACTGGTCTTGGTCACACACAGACACAAATATACATACACAGAGGTACAAGCAAATGCACCTCCATGAATACGCACAGAAACACACACATACAGACAAAAAGTTCCTGAAATCCCAAGAGTTGAGCCTGTACAAAGTTCAGACCCATGGCAGATTGGAAGCCACATGACTGAGAGAAGGAAGCATTAAAGAAAAAGTAGAGAACTAAAAGATGCTAGGGCAGCCCAAAGCCTTAGAGAAAGCAAGTTTAGAAAAGGGATATGAAGAAAACAAGGAAAGATTACACTTCTGTGAAGAATTCAGAAAAGTGGGCAGACTTACGGAGAGCTAAATGTCTGTGGTCTGGTCCAGAAGAAAAGCACTGAGAGGCAGGATTCCAGGCAGGAAAAGTTCACTGCCTCATTAATACACTCCGTATTCAGCCCATCTATTAGTATAACTTAAGGAGAACCCACCTTCCTAAGGATGGTCCTAAGATCAGGTGATTTACCAGTGAAACTGGAAATGTGGGTCTTTCAACAGATAAACTAGAGAATTTATAGTCTGTCTATCCCAGCTAGATAGCTATTTGCTCTGTAACAGCAATAGCAGACAAATTTGATCAATTTTCAAATATTTAAACCTCTATGTGTTATTTTAAAATTTAAAGGCCTTGAAGTTTATTTCAAATGTTATAGATCATAAATATAAACCACATACATTAACCTCTCAACACAGAAAAGCTATTCCTCTTTCTACTACTATTGTTTAAGAGTGACTGGTAAGAGCCCCATTGAGTATTTTATCTTTGCTATTATTGTTTAAAAATTTTCTTTTATGAAATTGCTTAACATGGACGAATTTTAGTCAACATTCTTTATAACCTGAATTTCTTCCTGAAGTTTCTAATCTTGTAAAAGCTTCTCCAAGTTAACTCTAAATTCTTATGCTGCCTGATAGTTAGGCATTTCCTTATACGAAATGCTAGCAAAGGGAGGTGATGTGGGAAGAATGACATAATTTCAGGAAGATTCTAGCAGTACTATGTTATTAGGTAATGACTGATGGGAAGTAGTATACACAGCAATTATTCACATAGGTCTGGAACATGGAGAAAGAGAGGAGCTTGCTTGAACTAGTCTAAGTCCCTAAACAAAAGCTAGTCTGTTTTCTAAAATAATCATCTTCTCAACTCTTTCAGTTCTTCTTCACAGATGTGATATATTGACATCATCCAGAAGTAGCCATATATACTAAGTACTGAATGATAGATGAATGGACTAAAGTACTGCTTTTGAGTTCCCTAATTCAATTCATCTATTTATAAGTTCTATTTTTCAATGGAAAATCTATTATTACATTCTGAAGTCATTTTAATAACTGGTTATCTGTGTGATTGCAAGACATTGTGACCAATAGATTAGGATTGCTTCATTCCCCTTAGGATTGTTCCTTGAAAAACAAAATCAGATAGTATTCCGGATTACTTAGCAAGTAAAAGAGAAATACGTGGTTCTTAAGCCAAATTTTAATTTAATGTAGTAGAATGATTATATTTTACACTTATGATTTGTTGAAATGCCTTCACATAAAAACAAAGAAAATATGTCAAACTTTCTGCTCCATGTAATTTCTATTTTCAATAAATAACTGAAAATTAGTAGGGATAATGGAAATAAAATACTAAATGTGATGTTTTATATGGGGATAACATATCATTATAAATTCACTCTCTTAAGTCTATAAAATAATCATAAGTTTCCAAAATATAATTCATTCTATGTTTTTTTATTTAGATTTAAATACCATATTCAGATAAAAACTTAATTTTTGAACAAATATACTGGTAGAAATGTGCCTATACTAAGAAAATGATCACCATTGTCAAAAGTTTAAATTTTTAAGTAGGGCTGTTGGCCATGTGTTCACTAAATCTTTCCTTCTATTACAGTGGGGCAATTGTAATTCGTGACTCCCTTGTGGCTTGGTGGAGTAATGTGGCTATTTTTGACTAATGAATTGTAAACAAAAATGATATGACACATTTGAACCAAGATTATATAATTATATATAATTATATATATAATTACCAGTGTAAGATAATCCAAATCTTCTCTTCTTTTACTGAAGAAGCAACTTCAGGATGGCAGTGGCTTTATCATCCTCAGGTTTTTGAGTGTTATAATTTGCCTGGAATTGTGCTCTGATCTCAGACATAGCTTCTAAAAACTTTGAAATTTCTTAAGTGGTAAAAGTGTCTTTGTAACTAATGGTAAGCTCCTGGAACCATAGTCCATAATAAATGTTTATGAAATGACTCATTGTTTGACTTTAGATTATTGGTAGCATTGAGGTAACTTCAGAGGGAGCTGATGAGACAATATAGATGCACCTTATGATTACAGAGTTATACACTGACACATTAGATATCAGGAGATTTCAAAACTGAATTCAATGAATGAATTTATTCAATTAAAAAAGGAAACAATATTGTGCAACAATATTTCAATACAAATTTTCACCTCCAATGATCATGTTACCCTCCTCAATTAGCAGCACTCTGTGTTGGGAGATCATCTGTATTAAGTCGAAAGTAGAGGGCACCTTGTGGTTTGAACTCTCAGACTTCACATGATATGTACTATAATTTAAAACTCCAGGCTATTTTCTGGTGTGCTGCTTTATTTGTTTCTTTCCTTATTTATTTATTTCACAGCTAGGGACAGAATGGTCCCTTACATTAGGCAAGTGTCTTAGTTACCTTTCTTTCTGTTGTTATGATAAAATAGTGTGACCAAGTGAACTTATAAATGGAACAGTTTATTTAGCTTCTGGTTCTAAAGGGACAAGCATCCATCACGGCGGGGAGACATGGTGACACAGTAGTCTGGAGTAGGAGCAGAAGCTAAGTGCTCACATCTTAAGCAGGCACAGGAAGCAGAGAGCAGCTGGAAATCTGGCAAGACTTAAGAACTCTCTAAGCTTGCCCTCAGTGAGTTACTTCCTCCATCAAGGCCGCATCTTCTAAGACCTCCCAAGTCAGCATCACCAATTTGGGACAAAATGTCCAAATACTTGGAGCATGTGGAAGACATTCACATTCAAACCACCACATTCCACTCCCTGGCCCCTCCTAGGCTCATGACCTATAGAAAATGCATTTAGCCCAACCTTAAAAGTCCCTACAGATTTTACCAGTCTCAATACTATTTAAAAGTCTACAGTTTGAAGTTTCTTGGTGAGACTCAAGGCAAACTCTTAGTCATAAGCCACTGTAAAATTAAAAGACAAATTTACATACTCTCAATATAACATGGAACAGAGTACACATTCCCATTCCAAAAAAGAGCAATAGAGGCTTGGTGAGGAAATTCCTGGCCAAAACAAGACAGAAAACCAGTAGTAACTCCATGTCTGAATTCTGGGACTCTACATCCAAAGGGCTTAGATGTCTCAACACCTCTAGCTTTGCTGTGTGCAACATACATCTCTCTTTTTGGCTGGTACCCCGCCCTATAGGCAGCTCTCCTTGGCAGATATCTCACAGCTCTGATATCACAAATTTCTTCTTGGGGTGTCCATTGCCAACCAGGCTTTACTTGCACAGATTTACAAAATGGTCTTTCAGGGCTGCTTAGACTGTCAAAGCCTTCTTTATGCAGTAATACCCCTACTGCAAGCTTCCTGACCTCAGTGGCTCTCTGAAACCATGGACGAAGAACTGATGACCTCTTCACTGTTATATCTTTCATGTCTCTAAAGCCAACATCAGGTGAATCACATTGCCAAGTTTGACAATAGGTTTGGAACAGATCTAGTCTACTTCATCTGCATTTACAGGTTTTCTCTACTGTGTTATTTTATGAGAAAACCCTTGCAGCATTTTCCTTCACAAGTTAGAGACAGCTGGGTGTGGTCTTGCAGTGGAGGAACTCTCTCCTTTATGGACATGCAAATCTTTAGGCCTCACCTTAATCACTTTAATCTCTTTATCAAAGGGATCCTCTCCTTCAGCACATGGCTTGGCTCCAACATTAAACTTCATGTGCTGTATTTCAATCCAAACTGTGTATTCTGCATTTCTTTCTATCTCATTTGTTCGTTTTTGCCATAGATCAGCATAATACACCATTAACAGCCATACCACCATTTCTATGTTAGGCTGTCTTGATATATCCTCTGCCAAAGAAATTAGTCCATTGTTTTTCATCTAGGCCTCAGGCAAAGTTTATGACTGTGGGCAGACTCCAGCCAAACTCTTTGACAAAATATCCCAAATACTGCCTAAGTCCTTATTTTCCTCTGGAACTACATTGTTCTCACCACTACTTTCTTCCAGGCTCCTGCTAGAGTGAGTGACCTGTTAAGTTCTGCTTATAACAATGGATTGCTTTTGTAGCACACATTTCCAAAGTATTCCACATTGCTCCAAAACTCTACATGGTCAGGGTTTTCAAAGCTGACTCTCTGGAACCAATTTCTGTATTAGTTACTTTTCTGTTGCTGTGATAAAACACCATGAATGAAGGAACTTATCAAAGGTGAAGTTTATTTGGCAAGAGTCCATCATGGAAGGGAGGCATGGCAACAGAAGAGGTTGGAGTAGGAGCAGAAGCTAAGTTCTCACATCTTCAAGCAGGCACAGGAAGCAGAACAGGACTGGAGATCCAGCATAGCTTAAGAACTCTCTAAGCCCATCCCCAGTGACGTGCTTCCTCTACCAAGGCCACGGCTTCCAAGACCTCCCAAAACAGCACCACCAACTGGGAAACAAATTCTCCAAATGCATGGAGCCTGTGGGCAACATTTCATTCAAACCAGCACAGCAAGTACTCTTTCACTAAGCCAAATATCTAGCCCAAGTGTACTGATTTGAATAACTTCTATCTTATATTATTCCTTTACCCAATCTCATGACTTATAACAAAAACACAAGAGAAGCAATAAAGTTTTAGGATATGAAAAATGTAGTATCAAAGCTCCTCCGTGATGCTTTTTAGCTGTGTGTCTTCAGAAGTAACTTTGCTTCCCTGAACCTCAGTCTACTTATGTGTAAAGCAGGGATAATTATTTTTCCATCATAAATATGTTTTAAACTTGCATGTAGTGATTTTTAATGTGTGGGGCCTACACAAGAATATAATGTGTTAATTCAAAACCATATGGTTAACTACAAATACAAAATATAGAGCACGGATGAATAAAGAAAATGTGAACACTGTACAGTTTATTTGTTCATTTTGGATTTCAAAATTAGTTTTAGTATCTCAAAAAATCAATGAAAGGAAACATAAAAATGTAGAAAATACACAACAATCATTATTAGAAAACAGAAACTTATAGATATCTAAGGAAAGTCAAATTATTTTTCCTAATACACATTTAAAGGTAATCTGAAATTTCATTCAGATATAGGGAGGCTGAGATGTCATTCTCTTTATATCAAATATCATACTATAAAATATAAGACAAGTTTTTAATAAATATTTTATGTACTTAGTACTATGTTAAATACTTTATATTTGCACTCATATTAGGCACAAATTCC
Organism: Eospalax fontanierii; assembly: GCA_035773235.1. NCBI lineage: Eukaryota > Metazoa > Chordata > Mammalia > Rodentia > Spalacidae > Eospalax > Eospalax fontanierii. Next base: position 128,601,172 of record CM069525.1, on the reverse strand, counting down.
CAGGAGATGGTATTAGTTTCTGTACTTTTCTTATGAGAAAGATGTTAGGAAAACCAGTAATGGAAGGACACATACCACAGCAGAATTCCATTCTCAGTCCACTTGAGTAGGTTACTATATCAATTTGCATCATCACTGCCTTTTCCATGGTTACTGCATTTAGTTAGCTCAGCTTTGTCTATGTCTCTCAAAAATCATCGCAACTATGCTTCCCATTCACTGATTTTATTCAAGTTCTACCTTTCTGCAGTACAGAAATTCTTTTTTTCAGCGTCTTTTCACATTGATTGCTTTCTGCATAATCAGAATCACTCTGATCATTTTACCACTTTTCACGTGTCATATCCATTGCTTCATCAAGATCGTATATCCAGATGCTGACGAGTCTTCAACTTTCCAATCTCATTTATTTTTCCTTCTGTTCTTCTGTGCTAACCTGTGACATACTGCCTTGATACTCAGTTTATTTTCCTTGACTTTTGGGGGGGTTGGAGGTGAAGAGGGTATCCTTCATTTGCTGGCAGGCTCTAATCTGACGTTTTCAGATGTTAATCTTATATTTCAGTTGGATGATTTACAGATTCATTAAACTCACATGTACAGAGCACATACAAACTTCAACTCACACTTTTCACAGTTCTCTGCCTTTTTCTGTGCTCTGTAATTGCAGTAATTGGCTATTATTACTGGTGTTTCCTTATTTCTCGCTGGAATATTTGAGCTTTGTAAACACTATGTCTTTTTCAAAAAATCCTTTTAAATGTTTAAAAATTTCAACTTAAAATAAAACCCCTTAGCTTGTAGTTAAGACTCAAAAATTTAAAAGTAAACCATTATTTTAAACCTATGGTCTATGCAAATTCTTCCCATGTGCAATAGTCTAGACCAAGACCAACCAATTTAGCAGATATTCTCTATTAAATTTTAATGTATTCCCTTCTGATTTTCCTAAGATTGGAATGATATTCTTTTCAAATCCAGTTTTTTGTATCCTGAGTTATACCACATTTCTAGGCACAACTCAAATTCTAAACTCGATTTAATATTTATGATTATTCAGTTACAGATCTATACTAGAAGTTTATTTGTAGCTACCCTGGCCCAAGGCGGCCCCTAGTGGTTAGATTTACCCTTATCAACTTCTGGTGAGGTTAAGAACTTTAACCAAATGAAATACACATGGAAATATGGGAATATTTTTTCTATTTGTGTGATGAATATAATATAATTAAAATACACATTTGAGCTATGTCACTCAATTGAGATTATATAATAAGATTAAATTTTTTTAAAGATATGAATTAAAAGTAAGATACTTTTTATATCCATAGTGCTATCATCCTGAGAATTATTTACCTGGAAAGAACAACCAATAAAAGAATCTTAAAACCTATTTTGTACTTTAATAATTTGTTCCAACTTTTTAAACTATATGTGTATACTCATCTATTCTCTTTTAACCTTTTGCACTTCTTTGATCAGAATTCGAACACTGTAGTTTAATAAAAATAAATAAGAGCACACATGGTTTACTGTCTCAAATCATCCCTCTAATCTATAGATTATGAAAACTTTGTTTTTCATTTAGTCAAGTAAGTGGTACATTACAGATACCCATATATGTAACATTTGCATTGGTAGGAACTAACATAATAAATGAATAAAACCTGCTCCTTACTATAGCTTCATTTACTTTTCTCAGTGTTATGAAAGAATCCATGCTTCATGTTTGTGCTGTGCTATGTAATCTGGTGACATCTTGCTTGTGATTTAGGACAACTCTCTTCCCCTACTTAGGCCTCAGTATTCTCATTATTTTCTCTAAGTTTGTTCATGAGAACTTTAATTCCTATGGCAAAGTAAATTTGCCTTTTGATAAACCTCACATCTTTAGTTCTTCTTTTTAATCAAATAATGCTGCTCAGGATTTCATGAATGATTCTGACCAATTTTGAATGAAAGTTAGGTGCAACTTATCCTTTCCTTCTAGTAACTAAAACAGTATATGCAATATAGTGCAATAGTGTTGTAATTTTAGGTCATAAATTTGAAAAAAGCACTAAATTTTGAGGCACTGAAGAAGTAATTTCTCATTGATTTATTTTAGTTAATCCTCTTTTGTTTTCACTATTAAGAATGAAAACTTTTCCACCATTCCTCATACTATATGAAATAAAGCATGAGCTTTCATTAATAAATGCTTCAAAATTACATGATCTAATATAAATTCAGAATCCCAAATTCATTCCTGCTAGAATATTTTAATATCCAATGTATGCAAGAAGTGTTCTTTAATTCACCCTTACCAATTGGCTTTAGCATAAATGTATCCCCAGATACATGACTCTTGTGGTTTATTTCAGTGTTGTTTCCTGTTACTATACTTTCTTCTTCCTAACTGGCTCATATTAACTTTGCCTATGATTAAAATCTCACTGCCAGGAATTGAATACTACCATATTAATGAAGGAGGCCTCAATGGCAGAAGGTTCTTTGCCATTGATCTTGGTTATGCACCATAAATAGATAGTAAGACCATTTTGATGAGGATGCCATGTACTCTTGTTGAAGGACAGAGAAATCAATGTTAAACTGACCAGGAATTTTCTGATGACTAGCTCTCACAATGCTTGAAGGGGCTTTGATGAATGCTGTGTGAGGAAAAAAAAGTCAGTGATCTTATCCATCACCAGATCATGCAAGTTACAATACCAACCTTCCAGGTAAAATACATCTACGTGTGCAGTAGCACCAAGACTGTTCTTGAGCAGGACCTAACCCTCTTCATTGTATTTGGGATGTGCTTCACAGGAGGTAATTCATACTTGGTACTCTATATATGCTCTAAAACCATGGCTAATGATGACTAAGGAAGTTTAGTTCCAAGGGTACCAGGAACATTTTGCTATTGTTTTTCTAAAGTATTATATTGTCAAACTGTTTTCTAAATATTTATGCCTTTAGCAATACATTTGTGTTGCTCCTAATGTTGGGGCAAAATAGATGGGGTTTTTTTATTTTTTTTATTTTTTTGGAACAGGGTCTCTCCAGGTTCCAGATGGCCTGGAACTCACTATGTGACCAGGCTGACCTTGAACCCAGAGATTGCCTGCCTCTCCATTGCTAGGATTAAAAATGTGCACCAGGATGCCTGACACAAAGTAGTTTCTTATGGCAATGAATATAGATTAATGCAGAGACACATTACTGTTGAAAGTTCTGAAAATATGTGCCTGTGAATACTCAGCCATAGATGGGATGAGTATAACCCATCTTCCCCCAAAGTTCAAGGAACATTGAAGAAGAGGGGGTGAGAGAACCTAAGAGCCAGAGGATGAGGAGGAGTGCTATGAAATGTTTTTTGGTGATGACATTATCATTATATACATGAATTCACAGTGACTATGGTCAGCTACAGAAGAATTCCAGAATGGAAGGGGGAGGGGCTGCCGAGGCCACACACTTAGTTGAGTTGCTATGAGCAGTAGATGACCTCTAGAGGAGGAAAAATGACATTTCTTTGCTAGAGTGCCACTGGCAAGTTTCACCTGACCCATTTGATGACCCCACACCCACGCACATATGAACAGCACTAATTGGATGGGAAGGAGAGAATGAGGGGGGTATTGATTAAGATGTATATGTCTATGAAATTTTCAATTAATATGTTTAAAAACTGATATGATAGGACATATTTTGCTGAGTTTGATTTTTCTTCTAACCATTTACTGCCACCTCATATACAGAAATCAAGATATCCTGAGTAAATACGTATTACTTACTATTTTATATATGCAAAAATAGGTACAGGGAAGCCAGGACAAACTTATATCAGAAGCAAGATAACTTTACTAACTCAGAGAGTAAATCGAGATAGCGTCTTTCACAAACTTTTCTTCTGTATTTTTTTTTTTTTGAGATAGGATTTTATTATGTAGCCTCACTTGACCTGAAATTCACTATGTAGACCAGGGTGGCCTGAAATTTGTGGCAATCCTTCTGACTCCATCTCCTCAACGCTGAGGTTTAAATCACGTGCCACCATGCCAGTTTCTACATACAAAAATATATTTCAGTATTTGAAGACTACTACTCATTCTTAAATTTTGTCATGGCTTTGAAATTGATAAAGTACATTCATATGATAAATGGGATACAGTGGGTGAGTGAGGCTAAATATAATTGTGTGAATGTACCAGGGGAATAAAGTTAATCTGAGCCCACTCCTTCATAACATCGTGTATGTTCAAAATCCTATCGTAATGCTTTTAGCATTCATGTCTTATTGTGCAATTACGAGTTTCCACCTCACTTCATCCCATAATAAGATTCATTCAACTTCTAGTCTACCATATGCATCTTCACATTTACAATGCTACACACTGTTTCATTTCTCCAGCCGATAAGTTGATATTATGCAGCCTACTGTCATCCTCTATTCACATGCATGAAATCCAGAAAGTAGAATGCTCAATTCCATTTCATTAGTTTACATTGTGTAACTACAAACACACACACACACACACACACACACACACACACACACACACACACCTTATAAAATATGCCCAAAGCAGTCATATTTGTAATGAATTTAGTTTTGACATTTTCCTGGTATCTCTCATTAAAAAAAAGAAAGTCGGATTTCATTAAAAAGTTTTCCCATAATTTGGATCACACTAATAAGAAAAAAACAATTAAACAGATGGGTGAGAGTTACAGCAAATTTTATGAAGTTTTATTTCTGACTACAAATGACTTCCATGATTACTTTAGATAACTGATTAGTATAGATAGCTTTAGACACATAATGTACACATATACTATGAACACAATTATGTTGATAACTATATGACCAAATCAATCCTTATAATGTTAATTGCATTTAATATTTTAGTGCACATCATTCCAAATATCTATATCACACATTGCACATGAAATATACATCTTATATTTGGTTACACACAATTAATGTAGAAATACGCTGTATTAATGTATGTATGAATGAATCAGGGCCCTACAAATTTTGACTGTGTGAAGAAAATCAATGAACTAAAAACTTCTCGAACTTCAAACATTCAAGTAAATTAATTTCAATGTATGATATAAGGTTAATTTTTAAAATGTATTTATATATATCTATGTTTTGTCTGCATGCATGTAGGCATACTACATGGCCACTATTTTCCAGAAGATAGCCTTAGAACCCTTGAAACTGGAGTTATGGCTAGTTGTTAGCCACCATGTGGGCACTGGGAAACAAACACCAGCCACTACTCTTAACTGCTGAACCATCTCTCTAGTCTCAAGGGAGTGACATCATTTTATCTTACGATTTTGCAATGTTCATAAAACATGGCACATATCTGAAGGAAAATATGAAGATTGATATGATCTCAAATTTTTCCATTCCTTTGTGTTTTCTAAGTATAGTGATCACTTGCTATTCAGAAAATCTGTGCAGACTGGTGCAGACATGGTGGGAGGAGATCCTTGATCTTAGAAAGGTCAACATCAGTGGGAGAGGATGAGCTGCTTGCAGGCCATGCAAGGATGGATGCTGAAGTACATGGAGAAAGCTTGTTGCCTGCATCCTCTAATAGATACTAATCTACACTATAGCCTATGTTTTAAAGATGCTAGATTACAAAAGAATTGCAATTTTAAAGTTGGATTCTCATGTTCCACAGTAAGAACGAAATGTAATTCCACATAATTTATATGTCTCTCTCTGTATATATATGTATGCATATATGTGTGAAGCAGCTATATGAAACCAAACCGCTTGCTTATGTGTTTGAGAGAACAGATCTAGTTCTATTATCATATAGCCATATTCATTTATATGTACATGTATCATGTGTATATATATGCAGAAATGTATGAATATATATGTATATTATATTAGTATATGTCCTGATAATGTACTAAAGTACACTATGATATGGTGAAAAAGCCAGAAATCCTTCTATTTACATTTTGTTGTTTTTTGTTGTTGTTGTTGTTGTTATTCAGACTGTTTTGCTTGTCAAGAAGTTAAACTCAGTTTCCAACTGTGGTAGCTATTAGCCCATAAATCACTTGTTTCATTTATTCCAGACAATTATTCTCTCCTCTCTCTGTATAATCTCTAAAATCTCATCTAATATTTATCCTGCTGTTTGCCTCCACATGTATTTTTTAGATTGAATATCTTCTGTCTGATTCTCTTTGGATGTAGGTAAATTAGAATAATGAGAAGTAGTGAATACTTCAAAGCAATTGAAAAATTCTGAATGCATACTAATGACAATGTCTGGGACCAGAGGGATTAAAATCAGCAAGGGCCAGATCATTTTCTCATTAGAAAATCCTCACTTCAGTTTTAAGTCAGTTTTTTCCTGATATTTTCCTGTTTGAATTGAAATGTAATGTCTTTGTTTAGCAAGTTCACTGAGTTACATAATCAAGCATGTGATTGCTTAGAATTGAATAGTAGTTTTAAATCTGAATGTAGTGAGTATGCACATGAACTGACTTTCTAAGTTGTACTTTTATAGCAACCAATTTATAATCTGTCTATGCTCTTAATGTTAGAAACAATTGCCATAAAATTAAAGGAAATTTCCATTAAATCAGAAGAAATCCAACCTATATTACATTTGTTTTATAGATTTCCTTTTCCTGGAAGTATGATGGTGTAGAGCAATCTGAGAGAGATATAAGTGTTTGGCAAGTAGCAGTTTTATTTTTTTCTCCCTGCTTGATAATATCAAAGTCTGACTACTGACAGTTTAGTTTGATTCTAAATAAATGGCACAATAACAAATCTTTTTATTGTTTCTTCATAACTTCATTTTTCTCATTAGCAAGCAGATTGAATAGGACAATTCTATTCTGTTAATAATAGCTTTAATAGGCAGCACTTGATTTTAACAACTTGTGTTTTAAGAAGATCAATTGAATTGTGTGGATATTTATCCTAAGACCACAAATGGACATATAAAGAAATTATATTTAATTGTGTAAGAAGTAATTTATTTCCCATACAAGTCATTACAAGTTTTCTTTCTGTTATGAATCTAGTTTTTTCTAAGCACAATACAGCATTTAGTTAAATTAGCAGTTTTCCATAGTTTGTGCTAATATTTATAAGACCCTCTACATTTCTACTACCTGCATCCCCTATATCCCTCACATCATGTTATGTCATTTTGAAAAGCCAAGTTAGCTAACCTATACTACTGACTTTATATGATGAGTTGTGGCTATAAAGATTTTCTACTTTGATGTTCCTTTCAGGAATAAACCACTTAGATATATTAATAAATGTATAGTTAAAGCTAAGGATATTGTTAGATTAATTTTTTAAATCAGTGTCAGTCGTCTGTATAGTGGAGAATTACTTCAACTTTACTTTCAATTTTCCCATTTTATTTTTATTTTAAACATTATTGAAGTTGCTGGAATTAATCTATTTTCGTTATTCTTACAGCAGTATTCCAGATGCTAGGGAGACAATTGAAAATTGGAAATAATTGTGCTTTTAAACTTTATCTTGCAGAGAAAAGAATTCAAAACCATGCATAGCAGTTTACTATGGTAAATGATTGTAAGTAATCCAAAAGGGAAAATGGAAAAGGCCAATAAGAGTGAATTAAGTTGGCCATATTAGTCAATTTGGCCACGAACATTTTTGCTGAAATGACATTCAAGTCAAAACCTGAAAGATGTGAGGGCTTACACCAGTTATATATTGAAGGGAAAGATACCTCAGAAAGGAACCTGCATAAATAATGAGGCAGGATTGTTGCATGCTCCAGGGGTATCAAATAGAGCAGTGAGCCTATGGAAAAAAAAAATTAGTAAGGGGTTTAGTAGGCATAAAACGATTTTAAAAGATGAGGAGCAGTGAGTGGGACTTCGAGGAAAAAATGTATGTATTTTTATTGTATTTAGAGTAAAATCAGAGTCGTTACGTTTTCGAGCAAGATAATGACATCGTATGATTTATATGTCTATATTCATAACAGATGAAAAATTTCAGAGTAGTCATTAAAGAAATGGCTTTAGTAGTATAATGTGATGATACAGATGAATGGAGATGGTTGCTAGGAATCAAGTCATAGTAGTAGACAAAGTGAGAAAAAGTAGACATCTGGGTATATTTTAACAAGATTTTCTGAACAACATAGCATACAAGATGGAGAGAAAAACTGAGAATGATTTCTGAATATATGGCCTATGGTGCTCAAAAAATAGGGCTGCCAATTGTTGAGATATGAAAGTATATGAATAGTAGAATTAATAAAAATAAAATGAGATTTTGTTGCTAAAATATAATAAGTAAAAGTCACCTATAGGCTCTAATCTTAAACAGAGGGACTCTAGATAGGTTGAATAGACCTCACTGTATGAACTTGCACTGAGGTACTTCTGGGGACACTGACTTGATTTGATAGGTCTTAGAACAATGAAAGAATGCATGAAATTTTGTTGGGGGGGGATTGGAGGGCTCAGTAGGGAAGGGAATATAAAGCCGATTAAGATGTTCTTTATGAAATATACAAAAATTTGATAAAAATTTAGAAACAAAAGAAATTCCAATAACTATGTACAAAGAAAATAATGTCACCTATAGGCCACATGTGGTGGCTTAAACTTGTCATCATAACATTTGTGGGGCTTAAGAAAGAAGACTGATATTAGTTTGGGGACAGTCTGTGATACTGTGATATATAGTGAGTTCCAAGCCATTTAAAAGAGACTCTGTATTAGTTACTTTTGGTTGCTATGATAAAATATTATAATAAAAAGCAAGTCATGGAAGAGTTCTTTTTGGGATTTAGTTCCAGATGGGGAGTCCATGATGCACAGGAGACACGGCACACATACCTATAAGCACTCAACACACACACACACACACACACACACACACACATTTTTAAAAAGTAGAAAGAAGGAATCTAGTATCTATTAGAGAGGGTCATTAAAACAATCCACAGAGAAGGATAGATAGTATTCTAGCAAAGATGGTAGCAGTAAAGGTGGCAAGACATGACAACAATATGGGTCAATTCTAGCAGTCGAGACCAGAGTCTGCTGATGCATTGGATGAAAAATGTAAGAGAAGTAATGCATCATCTGGAATGTTGAAGTAAGTACTAATAGATTTGGGGAGGCATAAAATAATGGTTAAAGATTTGTGTATATATGAACATATTAAACAGAAGTGTAAATGTAAGGGTGTGGAAATGTACAGAGAAATGTAGGTATCTATGGGAGAGTGGAGTAGTACTGAATATCCATTTTCTGAGTGAGTAAAACTGAATTCCAGTTTCAGCATGGTAATATTATGTTTAATTATTTGACATATGTTTCACACAAATGGAGCAGAGATTATAAACTACTTGCTTGATGACATAGAAGAAGAGCCCAAGTAGCTTGTGTTGCTGTGGTAAATTAAAGAAAATATAGAAGATTAAGAGATGTTAACAAGTAGACATAAATATCAAGCTCCAGTGTAACTAGTGCAGTTTATTACACATAAAGCTAAATGTGTGATAATGTTCAAAAATCTACTTGCAATCAGTAGTTATCAGATGTTTTCTTCAGATTAGACACAGAATCAAATCTGCTACTTTAGGACATTTTGGCACCTTTACAGAAGGAATCAGGACGAAAACAATAAGTTCCAAGAGCCCACATTCATACTCCGGATTAACATATGTGAGACTGCTTTCCCATACTTTTGTTACTGATTTTTTTCTCCCACTTATGGAATCATGAAATAAACCTGGCAACTCTTTGCTCTATTTTTCTTCCCTTAAGCAGCTTGAAATATTGTGTCTAGGTAAAATCATGAGGTCTCATCTCCTAGCTTCTCAGTCTAGTTATTATTACTCAGTTGGTTCTTAACTAATTCATCAGTTCCTTGTTACCCTGCCTCTTACAAATCCACTGTGCATTCATTCAGTGTACATACTATAAAATTACATGTCTCTCTTTTTCTTATGCTCTTTTGATTATAACATGTACATAAAAGATTTTACTTGGGAATGATAAGACGCACAGACATGATTCTCATGAAGGAAACAGTTTTTACTAATAGTGTCCTAGAAACAGGAGACATGGTCCACTATGAAGGACACATGAGTAGCCTACCAGGGTCAGTCAGAAGACAGAAGTAACAGAGAAAACATAGACATGCTTAAGATGAATGCTTTGAATGTTTACTGGTCTGTGGGCTACAAAGTCTGTTCCACCTGTTGAGTAAAGAAGATGAAGACATACACTGAGAGCATGAAAGATGAATAAATCAAGTGGTTACTGAATATGGATTTGGATTGGGGAGATTTGCAGCTTGCAAAAGAAAACATGGTCAAGGTATGGGGCTTTGGGATTAAGCTACTGCTGGGAGGAACGATCTTTTTCCAATGGTCAGCAAGGACCCAGATTGCAGTATCCAAAAGAAACAAATAAGAAATTGTAGTTAATACAAATTCCTCAGATAGTATTTCTTTACTAAGAATGGAATCATGATGCAAAATTCAATTCAAAACTGGCTTTTGTCAACTGCTCCTCAATTACATCAAACTAAGCTCACTCCACTCTTCCCTGACATAATATTTTGTTTAATGTCCTCCTTAATTACATGCCATGACTCTGAACTAATGTCTGTGTGACATACTTACTACTGTATTTGAAAAAATAGGAAAAGGTATTTATATTCAGAAGTTTTTTGAGTAATGATGCAAATGACATATGACACTATCCAGACCATTACATTATTATTAAAATAATCTCAGAATAATAATTATTGGTAATTTATTAAAGAATCAGGACACAGGTCTTACACACAAATAAATAATGTAAAGTTAGTTATATCTCATTGTAAATTGAAAATTTTAAGCAAATAATTACAAAGTCAAACAAATATCTAAATAAAAATAAAATTTTGGGGGTTGAGAATGTGAATCAGTAAAAGAAAAGCTTTGTGCCAAATAATGTACTGTTTTCAATTTCCCAGAACCCATGTAAAATCTGGATATTGAGGTGTATACTTGTTTGGGAAGATAGAAGCGTCAGTCTGGCCAAAGCAGTGAGCTCCATGTTCAGTGAAAGACCTGCCTCAAAATGTAAGTTGCTTCACTTAGTGTAACAGTCTCTAACTCCATCAATTTACCTGTAAATTTCGTTATTTAATCTTTTCTTTCTGCTGAGTAAAACTCTATTGTGTAAATGTACCGCATTTTCATTATCCATTCATCAAGAGACATTTAGGTTACTTACATTTCTTAGTGTTACGACAGGAGCAGCAGCAATTTAGATATCTCTACAGTAGGATGAGTCCTTTGGGTATATGCCAGCCAAGAAGTGGTATGACCAGATCATATGGCAGACTTATGTTTAGGTTTTAAAGAGTTCTCCATACTGCTTTCTGTAGTGTTTGCTTGAGTATGCATTCTCTCCAGCAGTGCATGAGCATCCCCTACTTCACATCCTCTAAAGCACTGGGGATCTTTTGTTCTCTTGATCTTAGTCAGTCTGACTTGGGTAAGATGGAATCTTAAAGTGGTTTTTATCTGCTTTTCTCTAATTGAAAAAATGTTGAGTACCTTTTTAAGTGTTTCTTAGCCATTTTTATTTCTTTGTTTGGGAACCCTCTGTTCAGATTCATAGTCCATCTTTTTATTGGGTCATTTATTTTCTTCTTTTTTTAGTTCTTTGTATGTTCTGGACATAATGTCTCTATTGGATGTGAAATAAGTGAAGATTTTATCCTACTCTGTGGGTTTCCTTTTACTTTTCTTGATAGTTTATTTGCTATACACGAGATCTGTAACTTAATGAGGTCCCATTTGTTGAGTGTTGTCCTTAATGCCTGGGCAACTAATATTTGCATATTAACTGAAATAACACAAACTCAAAAAAGCAAGTGACTATGTTCTTCCTCATTTGTTGATCATAGCACCAATCTCTTGTATCTAAGTATATATCCTCCTATAACAGCAGTACCTAGGAAAAGAGAAAGGAACCACGGAGGTAAGGAAAAGAAAGAGACTGAAACGCTGGCCTAACAGGGGGGCAAATGTTACCAAGGCAGAGGTGGGGAAAGTGGGAGTACTGGACTGGGAGAAGGAGAGGGAAGGACATGCAGAAGACTATAGGGTTGTTGGAGGAGGAATCTCCTTTGAGGGAGGATGGCAGGAAGCAGGTGTTATGGAGGTAGGGGGTATAATAGGAGGACTTGGATTTGGGAGGGAGGAGGAAGGTTGGATGTAGAGAGAGAATAAAGATGAATGGGGCTTGGGTGCTGTGGGAAGCCAGGGAGAAATGTTTTGGCTAAGGAACCACCTGAGAAATACACTTATGGTGTCTGAACATTAGTGCATGTCTATACCTGGGGCTGTATGGCAAGGAACACAGAGCCAGACAAGAGAGACCTCCCTTCTAGTGGTTGGTCAAAGTAGTCCAAAACCCTCCCAAAATAACACAAGCTATTGTTGGAAACCTGGGTTATCTCCCAGAACTCGAAGGTAAGACCCCACTGCTGAAGAGAGGACATAATTTTAAAACAGGACGTGGAGCAACCAAACAGTAACTGACCAGGAAGCCTTCTTCCCTGAAGACTAGCTCTTGTGGTTCAAGAGGATAAAATGCAAGCTTCTAAGGGAGAAAAATCAATCAATTATCCATTTCTAGAGGCTAATAACCCTAATGACCGCAGTGACTGGCACAGTAAACTCTCTCTGTTGTTTCAGTAATGGCAATGTTTTCTGGGGAGTAATCAACAGCTATCTAATTGGACTTAAAGGACGATCATTGGGAGGGAATTCATGGGTGCCACGATGATTATAAGCAAATGTATATGACTTGGGAGATCAAAGATCATAGAGAAAAGCCTATATCTATCATATCTTTACCCAAATGAAATTTCTTACTAAATGCTAAATATGGATCCTTATATTTACAGACAAGTATACCATATATCAAAGAAGCTTCCTTTTGCAAGATGGAGGCTACTTCAGAATTCCACAGCTGGTCAGATGCAGAGAATACACCTCTGAGAGATGCCTACATATCTGAGGCTCTTATGGAGTAGGGAGGTGGAGATAATACTAGTTCATACCTCAACTCTCAGAAGTGAAGCTTCCATATACAACAGAGTACAGTGCACAGAGAGGGCCGTAAGTAGCTAGGTTTTAGAGAATAAGAGACTGCAGCGTATGTGTTCTTGGATAGGACTCCTATATTAAACCATACCTGCTCATGGGTTAGGGACCATTGCAGAAAGACTGTAAGAGCCATGAACATAGGGAAACAGAGACTTTTAATGAAAGATTGTTCATGTGAACTTGCAACAACGGTGGCATTGTACACAAAACGGATGCCAAGTCAATCAGACAAGGGCCCAGAGTGCAGTGAGGAAAATGAATGGGAGCCAGTCCTAGCTTGGGAACTGTTAGAGACTGGTTATTGCGGGGTGAGGGAGAGTAAACCTCTTTTTCTAGATAGGTTGACTAGACTTCAGTGGACGAACTTGCAGCAAAGGACAATGATTGACTGACAAGGACTTAACATGTATGGCGGAATACATCAGGTCCAGTGTGACGGGTGGATGGATGTGGAAGGGAGTCTAAATTTGATAAACTCGTGAAATATACAAAGCTAAATAAAAGTATTTTATGAACTAAGTTGCAGAGATTAAAAAAGACACCTGCTGTGGATCTCTGGCCCCCACTTGCATGCATACACATACACACACATTTATGCATACATACAGGATCACATATGTACAAAGACATATACACAGAAGTACAATTCTAATAAAAATGATCTAAATAAATATTCACATAAAATTCCCACCTTGAAATTTTTGTTTATGTTTATTGTGCCGTCAGTTTTTGGACTAAATGAATTTGGCACCATTTCAATATGGTCAAATCTAGTGGCCACAAAATACTTCAGATGTAATCCACTTTCATAGTAATTAATTGAAAATACATAGTAATTTTTAATTGAAGAAAACTTACAGTATTTGTGGGTAAAGAAATATAGTTATTAGTATTAGTCTCAGTTAAGGGATATTCATGAGTTGGATGGCAATGCTGTCCTTTTTGATTATATGTCTTAAGAAGGGTTACACACAATGTAAAGCTCACTAATATTACAAATGGTGAAGCCACCTGCCTTCCCAGGACATTGCTAATATGTTCTCATGAGATTGGGTATGGTCCATGATGATGAAAGTTATAATGATAATAGCAACAACACACTGTGATAATAATCTCTCTTATGCATCAATATGGTTATTTGTAGAGGTATTTTGACAAATGCTAAGAATTTATTGGGTGTCTCAGAAATACTTGTTTGATCAGAAAATTACTAAAAGTATCCAAGTTTATAATGAATTTTACTTTCAAAGTAATTTTCATCTTCTAATTTCTTTTCCATGTGGCTACCCATGACACTTAAGAAATCATGCCAATTAGCTATGGTTCATATGGGGAATCTGGTGTCATGTTTGTGAGAAGGTAGGGATCATGTGTGACATAATACCCTAGTTGCTGTAAAATGTTTAACAGTACAAATCATCTCTCCTAATTGCAGTGGTTTCTGATTATTTAAGAGACACCATCATTCTTTATTCTTTCCTAATGAAACATGGTACAGAGAATCCTGCCAAGGGACAGACATGGAATGAAAATACATCATGAAGGAAGAAAGTATCTACATAATTTTTCTCTGATTAGGATAGAAAACACATGTGATTCTTGGCCTGAAGGTGCCTCACAGATGGACAAGGCTCAGATGGCACATGAGGATGCAGGTCTGAATAAGATTCCCCAGTGAGAACCCAAAGTGTATCTTGGCAAAAACTGAAATTATACCCTGTATAGTAGGGTCATTACACAAAACCTTTGCCCATCCCTCCATCTGGTTTCTGTGTCAAATAGTATTAATTTGGCTTTTCGTAGTCTAATGCTGTGAGAGTTCAAACATAGTAGATACCTTAGCCTTATACTTAATAGATACCTGCACTTTTTCATGCATATATATTTATTTTACATTAGGGAGGGAGTAATACATCAAGGAATGAATAAGAAGGTTATAGAACAAGGCAAATGATTACAATAACAATTTTCTAATTATAATGTAAAAAAATTCTCATCCTTTAGAATCCCTTCCCTTGTTCATTGTACTCTTGTCATAGATATAATCACCAATCTTAGAGAAAAATTCCTGGATAAAAAAGTAAAATTACAAACATACTCAGTCTCAACAAAAATATTGACAATTAATCACGTACTTTATAAAGCATTATTTACTTTCCTCAAAGTGAGGAAACTGCCTAGAACTTACTAGTGGTAGTACTTTCTGCACTCTGGTTTGTCTGACAATACATATTCATTGTAACCAATAAATGATGTCAAAATCCATTTACTATATCATTTTAGTGTCATTAAATATGTAAGGCAATTAATTCAAATGATAAGAAACCACATAAAAGGAAAGAAAAATTGTTTCTACAACAATAATTCCTTAAAAAATAACAGCTTTACCAAAAATGTAATCTAACATTAGCCTAATAGCATAGAATTTTGCCACACCACAGTGTATCCTTAATGACAGTTTTATTGAGAAACACGCTGACTTTGCACTAACCAAATACAAATCATCAGAAGCTTACTGTTCTTCTATAGCTGTTACTGAGTTGCATAAATGCGCTTGGTCAGTCACTTTTCTTTGTTAGCATCATACTCATGAATGTAGACAATTGAGAGTGGACGTAATTACAAACTATTCAAACTGACTAGCTCTAAAGAACTATTTTCAAGCACTAATATTTCAACCAATAGTCCAGAGGAGAACTATGGTAGAAATATTTTCTATCCTGAATATTTTTACATATTTGTGTCAGTTGTCTGATTCAAACCAATTCGAGACCAGCTAAACATCAAAAAATATATCATTTGTATGCTGACAAAGGAATGCTGGCAGGAAAAATATTCATTATTCAAAGAATATGCTACCTAATAGGAAGTACTGTTTATTTTTAAATCTATATGTACTGAAGCAAATGATTAGCTCCAAATAAATGCCAGTGTTGTAATAACTTAGGGCAAAGAGAACAGAAAACAGGTGATATGAAGAGGAAAATTCAGACAACCGCTTAAATAAGCTTGTGAAAATTAGGTTCCTCATAGGCAAATCAATGGCAAAATGACCTTCTAGCATTTTATTGCAATTTATAATTTAAAACATTCAGGTATGATGATTGTTATCAGCACTTAAGGACATAATTACCAGTAAACATTCTGATAATATTTTTCTCTGTAAAAAATGATGTAAGGAAGCATACAAAGCATTTTATAACTTTTTTAAAACAGGATATTTAAAAAACACAAATCTAGAACATTTAGACTATCCAAGTTATCCAGGCCTACAAAGATTATGACAAACACGATATTATCCTTTCAAAGATATATGCATCTTGAACCTTAGAACCTGTGACTATGAGCATTTTCTTGTTAAAAAGATTTGCTTGTAATTAAGAACACTGAGATTGGTTGAATATTTTAAATTATTCTTGTAGTAAAAACTGTGATTCACAAAGATACTTATAAAATGCAGTGGGAGGGTCATACTAACAAGAGACTGTGATGATGGAAGTAAAAGGGTGTATGTGTGTGTGTGTGTGTGTGTGTGTGTGTGCGCGCGCGCGCGATGGTTAGTTTTGCTTTTTAACTTGCTGTAATCTGGAGGTAACTGAAAGTAGAGAGGGTCAAAGAGGGGCTACCTATGTCATGTTGACATGGAGGCATGCCTGTGAGGAAATTTTTTTCCTTTTGAAAAAATGCTTTTATTGATTCAAGAATTTCATATAATGTATTTTCAGTCTATTCAGACTTCCTGCCCCCTACTTTTTCCACCTTACTATCACCCAAGTTTATGTCATCTACTTTTTTTTCTTTTTAAGAAAGACTTATTGAGTCTGATACATGTTTCCTAAATTCTCTTGAGGGTGGGTGTATCCCTTGATGTCTACCCAATCTGCTAAGTATCACACCAGTAAGGAAAACTGACTTTCCCTCTTTCAGAATCTTTCAGTTGCCAGTAGATCCTTTGTAAAACTCCCTTCTCCTTGTTCCTTTGTTTGACTTGGGATTGCCATGGTCTTGTGCATGATTTCATAAGTGATATGAGTTCATATGTATAGTTAATCTGTAATGTCCAGACAACACCATATTCTTGTATTCATATACCACCTCTGGCCCTTATGTTCTTTCTTTTCCCTCTTACCCAGTAATTCCTGAGCCTTGGGAGGAGAGGGTATACTATAAATAGTCCATTTAAGATTGAGTACTCCATAGTCTCTTGTTCTCTGCACACTGCCCAGTTGTGGGTCTCAGTTTAAATTGACATATAATTCAAGAAGAACCTTTTATTCCAAGAGTTGAGAGATGCACTAATGTATGGTTAAAACAATAAGTCATTATGAGTCAGTTCAATACAATGTCTCTTTAGCAGAATAATAGTAACAGGTTGTTCTCTATGGTCTGTGAACTGTCTAGCTACAGGCTCTTGAACTTGACAAATTATCAGGTAAGTACTTCATCTTGTGAAGCACGCTTAATATCCAATTGCAAGGTGATTGGTTTCTCCCATTATATTTGTGTTGTCATTGCACCAGAGGGTATATTTTGCTAAGCTAGTTGTTATTGTAATTCACAGTGCTCACATCTGGGTAAGGGTGATTGTTAACTTTCTCTCCCAGTAACATGAACAGCAGCTAATAGTACTGTGAAATTTAACCAGCAGAGATGAAGCTTTAAGGTCAGTTCCAACTTAATTTTTCCACCTTTGTTCTGTGACTCAAGTATGTAATGTCTTTTCCTAACTGAGTTATTTGAGGTGGGAAGACCTACCTTGAATGTGGAAGGTCTAATTTCATGGACTGAGCCATGAACTATGTAACTGTGAAAAGCCACACTGAACAAACAAGCGTGCATGAGCTCATGTCTGTGGACTATTGAAGATGGATGTGATTTGAGTCATTGTTTGAAGTTCCTGATGCCTTGACTTTCCTGCTTTAATGGATTGTCATCTGAAGGATTGTGAGCTAAGAAAAACTTTCTTTCCTTAGTTGCTTTTTATGGGGAAATTTCATCACAGCAACAAAACTTAAACTAGAACAGTGTATGTAGGAAATAATAAAGGGGATAGAGAAATAGGATTATAAAGAAAAAGAAAGTAATTTGAATTGACCATATGAACTTTGAGGAAGAAGCCATGAACCAGGGGGTATGGTTAAGAGAATGTTGCTCCTAAACAACATAAACCTACCCTATGATCCAGTTATATCACTCTTTGGCATATAACCCCCAAAAGTTATCCTACAGTAGAGGTACCTGTACATCCATGTTTATTGCTCCTCTTTTCACAATGGATAAGAAATGGAAGCATCCTAAGTGTCCCTCAGTTGATGAGTGGATAATGAAAATGTGATACATTTACACACTGGAGTTCTCAGGGGCAAAGAAAGACAAAATCATGACATTTGCAGGTAAGTGGATGGAACTAGAAACTGTTTTGCTAAGTGAAGTAACATATAGTTAGAAAATGAAACAATGTATGTTCTCTTCCATTTGTGGATCCCAGTACGGAATATTTGTATATGAGTATATATCCTGATGTAATGGCAGGAGCCAGGCAAATGGAAAGAAACAAGGTAGGTAAGGCTAAAGAAAGAACCTGAGAGAAGAACACTAGGAGACAGGTGTTACCAAAGGGAAAATGGGTAAAATCATGGTATCTAAACAGGAGGGGAGAGGAAATGTTATACAAAGAACTATGGGTGTAAAGGAAAAGAAGGAGCTCAAGAGATAGGGGGCATCAGAGACAGGTATTATTGAGGATGAAAATGGGAAAATGGGGGTACTATAACAGGAAGGGAGGAGAAAGCATTACTTGTGGAGAGAGATAAGAGAAGTAAATAATGCTTAGCTGGTGTAAAACACCAGAGGGAACTTATTAGTGCAAACCCTATGAAAAAATTGAAGATACTCTTCATGAATCCATGTGTATACCTGAAGGCTTATGTATCAAGAAACAATGCCTTACAAGAGATACCTCTCTTCAAATTGTTGGCCAGAGTAGTCTAAAAGACTGCCAAAATTACATAGGCTATTGACACAGTTCTTGAGTGACTTCAAGAGCTTAAAGTTAAGATCCTATTATTGAAAATAAGATAGAGGATTTGGAGCAATGGAGCTGCAACTCACCAAGAAACCACCTCCCTGAAGGCAAGTTCTCACAGTTTTGGATGATGCTATGCAAGTTGCTAAGGAAGAACTTCAATTGATGGTCCAACCCAAACTTTAAAGTCTAATGACCACAAAAATGACTAGAAGCTAATTATATTGGGGCAGAAGTGATAAATTTATCTTGGGGTAATGAACAGCAGCTACTTAATTGGACTTAAAGCCCATTCAATGGTGGAAACTCATGTGTGGTACTGTAAATATAGCCAAATACATGTGGCTTGAGAGGTCAGTCTTACAGAAAACTACAAGGATGTCAAATCCCTAGACAAATGTAAGTTCTTAGTGTGTGCTAAATATTGATCCTTATATTTACAGACAAGAATGCCAGCCACCACACATCAAAGAAGCTTTTTTTTTGCAACATACTGGAGACATTTAAAAAGTTCCGCAACTGGTCCCACACAGATAGTAAATGTCTGTAAAATGCAGAACCCTATGTGACACATCTACAATGAAATCTCTGCACCTAAGGCTATGGAACCTAGCTGAGCAAGGGGTAGAGGGAATACTAATGCATCTTTCAACTTTCATCAATGAAGCTCCCTTATACAAATCAGAGTAATGTACCAAAGGACCACAAATGGCCAAAACAGAGAATAAGAGTCTGAAGAGTGTGGATCCTTGGACAGGACTGTCATATTAAACTTCACTCATGCAGGGTTCAGGGACTATTTTGGAAAAGGGTACAGAAAAATTGTAAGAGCCACAGAAGGATTTGCCTGACCATATAGAAATAGAGTCTTACAAGTTCCTAAGATCTTGCTCATATGAATCTACAGCAATTGTGAAAGCATGCACAAGACCCAAGCAAACTCAGACAGACAAGAACAAAGCATAGAACTCTGGAAATGTGTGACAGGCTCCAATCTTAGCCAAAGAACTGTTGTTCAGCTTAATGCTGAATGAGGAACTGTGGAACTTCTTTAAAGAGTGACTATAGATAGACTGACTAGACCCCAATGCATGAATGCACACTGAAGGATGTCACTGGATACTAAATTGATTCAATAGGCCTTAACATAAATGACAGAATGCTTGAAATACAGTGGGGAGGTTATAGGGTGCCAATGTTGAAGTGGGTATAAAGATGAAAAACTCAATAAAAACAGCAAAAACCCCAACCAAACCAAACCAAATCAGACCAAACAAAACCCTAACAGAATAAAAGTCCAAGGGAATACATTTTTACCTAGAGACTACATTTTAAAAGTTTTTTTCTTGAAGAAAATATGCTTTTTATATTTAGCTACTACATTTCATCAGAAGAAATTATAAAGATTGTATGAAGAAAGTATTAACAAGCCACTTAAAACATTTTTGATTTTTAAAATTGTCTCTTTAATTGTTTCTCATCATAGAGAAAACTGTTTACCTCAGCAACATTTTTGGTTTAGGGCTTCCAATATATTTTTATATAATCTTGTGGTGGCAAAATAAGGCATTGAGAATGAGGTATAAAAGTTCACTTTAATGAACTAAATGGCAAAAGAAGACTGGAACTGCACTTCCCCAACTGCATGCTACCTATGACACTACAGTCTGTATACAATAAACATTTGATCTCCAAACACTGGAAAAGGCAGGTGTTAAATAATTGATCTACAAAGAGTGTTCATTCTGGGGCTGAGGACTTTGACACCTCAGATATATCCCAGTTCTCTATCCCACTTCTGTTCTCAGGAGTGCCTTCTCTTCCTTAATAAACTCTCTATTTCTATCACTATCCATGAATCCCTGGTTTAATTCATTGTTTTGGGATACAAAACCCTGGAGATGTCAGTGACTTCTTTTTAGACTCTGATCCATACCTATAACATTCATCTTACTGAGGTATCACTTATATTTTTCAAATGATTCAACTTTCTCTGTAATGTGAACATGAAAACCTAGCCACATAATGATCATTGGAATAATTTCTAATATTCAGTTTTTTACATATGACATATTATTCCAAAAGTCATATTGTATGTACCTAGCTTAAATTACACATATCATGGTATATGTGTATGATCATATACAATGATCTACCTTTAAGCCAACTCATATTTATAGGTATTCTTTAGAAATATGATTACATGATAACTATCGATTAAGAGTGATTTAGTGGCATGAGACTGTGATCCTAGAATGTGAGTGGCTGAAACTGGAAGATAGTAAATTCAAGTCCAGTCTGAGCAATATATTTTGCTTTGTCTCAAAACTCAATATTAAAACCAGCAAAAAACACCACCAGTAACAACATAGCCATTGTTGAATGTTCAAACTGTATTTTTCATTCTCTATACCCTTGAAAATGGCAGAACTCAATTTTTTAGCTGTAAAACTACAGGAGTTCACCATAGTTGTATAGCATCCTTAGAATTATCTGGTTATGAAAATGTAAGTAAAATATAAATGGTTCATAAAAGTTTCAAGTTAGATCACTTCATCATTGATTATGACACTGTGTTAATTTGTAACACCATTTTTTAATTTTTTCCAAACCTATACAAACTTTAATCCTCTGGCACAGTACTTGTATAAATCATACTCTCTTTCTTCATTTCCTTGGATTTGGGGCTTGAATCCTGTTCTTGTAAGCATGATTAAGATGTAAGTTATTCCAATATTATTATTAATAATCTAATGTCTCAGAAAAAATAAATCAGTGACTTCTTTTATCACCAGAAGAACAAGGGGATGCTTTATAGCAATGTGCACTTTGAAAATGCAGCTTCTGAATCAGAAAGTTGCCTCGAAAGTTCCTTCCTCCTTGAAACATCTATGATTCTCTGTGGTGTACACCATAGCCAGCTCAGAACTCAAGTTGCTCTTTCTACTCATCACCACGACAGAATTCTTTGTGCACTATAGCTTTAGTATGTTGGCATAGACAGCCTTCCGGAGGAAACATTCTTATCATTCATATAGTCAATGCAGAAGGGATTTCCTTCAATTGTTTTTCCGCTTTTGTAAGACAAGTTCAGAACTGTGAAATTCATCAAGTGCCAACAACGAAATGAAGAAAAAGTGAGATCATTGTTTCATAGTGGAAGCTAAAATGCAGCATTACAAAAAGCTATAGAGCATGTAAATTGGTCTGTCATTCCCCTCTGGCTTCTCTTCTTGTCCGTAAGCACATTCCTTAGAGAACACGTCATTTCACAGAAAATGTATCATTCTATAATCAGTGAATCATAAAAAGTTAATGAACATAATCTTGGATCAAAAATGCATCATGTTCCTTTCTCTTTAGAGATGGAAATTCATGATACAAAAATTATTCACAAAGTTAGGATATCTGAATTTAAAAGAAAGATGGATTTACACTATTTTAAGTTGTATTAGATTTAGAAATACTTTTTGACTAAAGGTGGTTTGTGTATTAATATAAAACAGTTTTGAGATGACCAGTGTTTTCAGTTTTTCCATAACATTATTTTAGCTTAGAACTTTCAAATATATTCAATGGGAATCAATTTTTGAGTACTCTTAAAATGTGACTGCATTGCTGTCATAAGTGTACTATGCCAGAAACATAGATGAGCATGCTTGTGTCTTCCAGAATTTATTGAATGAAAACAAATTCACAAAATTTAGTGGAACAATTTGTCACATAGTCCCTCCTACCTTGGTAAACTGGATGAGAAATGCAGGTTCTTTTATTCCACAGTTGGCCTGGAGCTCACTATTATAGAGCAGGCTAGCCTAAATTCACAGAGGTCTTCCTGCCTGCCTCTGTCTAATGAGTGCTAGGTTTAAAGGCATATTCCACCACAAATGGCTCTTTTTTTAATTGTTTTTTTTTCTTTTTGGTTCTTTTGAGACAGGGTTTCCCTGTAGCTCCAGCTGGCCCTGAACTCACTATGTAGACCAGGCTGACCTTGAACTCACAGAGATCTGCCTGTCTCTGATTCTAGAGTGGCCTAAAAGGCTTGCGCCACCATCACACCCAATGCCATTCTTAATGACCAATAGTAACTCTTATACCACAAAATATACAGTAAGTATACCTTTATGCACATGTATAGTTTACAGACTGAATACAAGTTAAAGAGGTTTCAGCAGGTTCAAAGTGCCTTAGAAGTTGTACAAAGAAAAAAGTTTGTATTGAGAAGTTAAGGAACTGGATCAGTGCTGGGAGGGAGCTGCTGTAAGTGCTAGAATCAGGCACTGAGAGTACAGTTGCAGCACTAAGGTGCAAGGTGAAAAGCTGAACCAGGGTGTGAAAGGAAGAAATAGGTTTTGGTCTAGGCTCAGATGAATGAACAGTAGGCCACGTCAATAGTAGGAATCTGAACCAAACTGAAGCTCTAGGGATAGTCAGGCATCTTTTGTTTATTGGTCCTTCATGCACATGCTAGGTATCTGATAAGTTCCTGTGAGGCCATGACATTGCAGTGTTCTGTTTCCATCACTTTATGTGATCCAGTTAGCATTATATCCTTTCCTTACTCTGGTATGTTCATAAATTCTTGGGCCTGGTTTCTCTGGTGTGATTTTAGTCTTTCTATCTGACCCTACAGTCACTGCAATAAAATTATAGCGATTCCTTTTGTATTCCTTTCAGTAAGTTATGTATCAGTCTGTGCTGGGTGGTGGCTGTTGATGGATTATATAGTTTCTGAGTCCATAGATGGTCAGCAGTCATTCTTCTGTTTCAAAACGGAGTAAAAAACTGCTTGTAAAATGGAGTTTCCTAAGCCAAAAAACCCACTGTTATTCTTCATAACAATTACATTGACACTGTAAGAAGGGGCTCTTAAAATACTGCAATCCTACTTCTAAGTTCTCTGCATTCTTCTCATGAAAAATTAAATTTCTCATTGCAATTCAAAACTTCAACAAAAATAACGCAGTTTTAGCATTATTTTAGGGCTGGGAGTACAGTTAAGTAGTGATATACTTTCTATCATATATGAGGCCTTGTATTCAGTCCACAGCACTGACACAAAAAGATAGTAGTAATAGAGAAATTACCATACACATTCTTGATTAATTTTATACAGATTTTATTTATAATATATCAACTTTCTTTCCTTTTTGAAACATGATCTGATTATATAGGTCCAACTGTTTTGGAACACTCTATGCAGACAATTCCAGGTTGGCTTAGATCTTACAGAGAGCTGTCTGCTTCTGCCTCCCAAGTGCTGGGATTAAAGGAATGTGCCAGAGCACCTTGCTCACATCAAATCTCAAATCAAATAATTCTGCTAACTAAAATGGTGCCACAAAAATTCTGTTGTTTTATGTTCTTTGTGTTCCACTAAATTGCCTGTCATTGACACAGAACCCAAGCTTATATATGTAAACTATTTGTTGTGAACAAAAATGCCCATAAAAAATGTACATTCTCAAAATAAACTTTCAATAAGGCTGATCATCTGATTAGAACATCAGCGATTTTGGAGAGTTTGGAATGTTGCAGGTACAGAGTCTAGTTATAATTTATCTTGGTCCATGTTTAGCCCCCTAAATAGCCACTCCTTGCCCACTTCTGTGTCTGACCTAACATCCTGTGACTGACAAATTAAAACCTTTTGGAATGTATTAGCAAAACCCTAGCATGTACTCACTGAAAGACTGAGTGTCATCAGATGCAATGTGTGGCCTGTAGTCGAGATTCCTGTGTTTTGTTGTAACCACCTACTTAAAGTATCCACCAATGTATTTGGAAATTGCCTTGATTCGTGGCTTTCTTTGTACTGTCATTATATAGATTTCATAGAATTGATTCCATGTTGAAATATGCAGGGTTACTTGAATCTGTATACTGCCCATAGTCACTCATATTTGAATCCAGAATAAAGTATCTCTTATCCACTTTTTAAATTTAAATTTTATTGATGTGAAGTTAATATAGTGAATCTTGATCTTACTTAGACCTTCTTCCCTATCTGCACTCCCCATATACTCCCACCAATGTTCATGCATTCTGTTATATATGATAAGGCCTATCAATCCATGTTTGTGTCCCCAATTGTCCCTATATGTGAGTTCATCCACAGGAGTGTGGTCAGTCTATTCAGTGTCACTTCCTTAAAATCAACTCTCCCTCTCCCAGTACTCATCAGTTTTCAATAGTTTATCATCCAAGGTTGGGGCTTGTTACCCATTTCCCGCCTTTTCATGCTGGGTTTTGCCTGGTTTCAGCTTGTATGTGCCTTATGCATGCTGTCACCATTGCTTAACCTTTCTGAGATGAGAGTTGTACTTTTGTATCTACGTAGTGGGTGGTAAACCTAGGAGGGCTTAAATATTTTTGATTGATTTTTAAGTTATGTGTATAAGTGCTTTGTTTGCAAGTGGATACTTGCAACCATGTCATGCAATGCTCTCAAAGGCCAGAAGGAGGAGTCATTCTCTGAGTAATGTGGGAAAGGGAGAAGGAGGAAGGGAGTAAAACAGAAATTTTCTATATAATGTGCTTGCGTGTGTGTGTGTGTGTGTGTGTCTGTGTGTGTATATATATATGTGTGTGTGTGTGTGTGTGTGTGTGTATATATATATATATATATATATATATATATATATATATCTGGAGATAAATACAGAATTAGAAACTGAGGCTCAAGATCATGAAGCTGGTGAATAGGATTGAGGGACTATAGGAGTTAGGCTCCAGGTTGACAGAAAGTGAAAAGAAAGTGAAAAAAGTTCCTTAGTAGATAAATATACTTTCACTTAAACATTTAAGATGGAAAAATTCCACATTCTTCTTTTCAAAGACACAACCTTTTAGGACATTTTCCTGCCAGCAGGAATTCTTTGGTGAGACTCTCAGATTTCCCACCTGTGGGCTTCTTTGGCAGTAACCCATCTACTTTCCCGTATTGTCTAAATTATCCAATCCCCTGAGATAGCTGAGATCAGCCAATGGGATGGAGAAAGGGGATCCATCCCATGCCTCAAACAGATAAAAAACCTAAACCCTCTAGGTAGACTTAAACAAAGGTTCTTGTTCTCCTCCTCATCCACTGAATCTATTCCTTTGTATTTTATGCTATGTAAAGTTTGTGTGCTTCTGCTTTCAAAAAATTAGATTGAATTCTGAGGCTCCATTTTCCTGCCTTTTAATTCACTTCATGTGTCTCTCAGATGGTCTCATTTTGATGACTAGAGAACAATATTTTAATCTGCTATTTCATAATACAAAAATCTTATGTTGTATTCAAAATAGTACACTATCCAGAGCTAACAGGAAATTTTAATGATTTATTTTATAATTCATATACAGCAACTTTTATCCTCTGTGGTTTATGATTTTTGATAAATGCATACACCCATTTCACCACAATCACAATCAGTATTGAAAGCAGTTTTTCTCCAGTGCTACAAGTTCTTTCATGATGCATCTAGAGATAAACCTTGGCAAGGAGAAGGGAAGGGAGCAAGGAAGGAAGGAGGGAAGGAGGAAGAAAGAGAAGGAAGGAGATAGAAAAGGAGGGAAATGGGGAGGGAGGGAGAGAAGGACAGAATTTGGTCATTTTCCAATCCATAACTCTGAGATGGACCTCTTTCTTTCTTTCCTCAGACCATTGGATTTTGACAACTTGGATAAAAAAAAAATGGTTTTGTTGTTGGTAACCACAGCAAAATAAGTGGTAAGCAGTAAACCTGAAAAGCATTTCACTATTTGCCCTTCACATTTTCACTTTCTTCTATAGACATCTCATTTATTCCTTAATTTTCAAAGTTCTCAGATACTGTTGTTTTGTATTCAGTCCACACTTTTTAGTATTAATCAGAAGGAGAAGGAAGCTTTCCAATTTACTCCAATTTACATAACAAAAGAAGTTCATTTTAAATTTCAGAAGGGCACATGGATGTCTTGGTGGAATAAAAGGGCAAAATAGGTTGTACTATCATTTAGTATAATATAATACAGATGTTCCATCAGTGATTCTTAAGAAGCCAAACAGTAATGAAGTCCTTAGCAATAATGGATATAAGCCTGAGTAGATTAACCTTTATTCTTCAGCTGAATTTTAACAAAGGTTACATTGTTAGATTAGTTTAGAGATCTCTGGTCACTGATAGGAAGTATTTTAGATTCATTATTTGATTTGAGGTAGGATGAACAGTAAAAAGGAGAACAGTTCTCTCCCCTGTATGTGAAGCACTGAATATTTTCAGAGTACTGAAGGGCCCTGTTAATTTATAATAAGCTCCTGACTGTTGGATGACTCAATTACTTCACAGATTAATTTGAAAATCTGCAGACCCAAGCAAAGAATATTGTGTTAAAAATAAAACTACTTCAGAGACCATGATTGCCCTCTAGTGGGAGCCACCCAAACTATATTCTTCAACTACTGTGTTTGGTAGAGATTCTGAGGAAGAACATTGCAAAATTAACTACGTAAGTAGACACTGAGGCCCTTCCTGACATATGTCCTAATGTCATGGAATTATGGTTATTTTTCTAAATTTTTTCATATTAATATAATTAAAAACAATACATTTTATATACCGTGAGTTCAACTATTTGGACAATTGTTAATATTTGGAAATTTATACTAAACTTATGATATAAAACATATTGATTTTGACTACCATATGACAAATGTTCAATAAATGCATATGGCTTTTCATTGTCAAATTGGAAATTATAGTTTAATCATTTACAGCTATTTATTTTTAATATTTATTGTGTGTGATTGTTGAAATATGCCATTTGTGAAAAAAATTTCAGTTAGTTCTATGTATTATATATTTGCAATACATAAACTATATTTACATTTTTCACTTTCATTTAAATGTTTGACAATTTGTTTTATAATCAATTGCACTGGAAAAGCCTAACAGAAAAGAGCATTTAATATCACATTTATGTTTAATGTGTGGTAAGAACACGTAACCTGGAAGACATTTTCTTAGCTAGTTTTAAGTTTTCTATGCAGCACTGTTAACTACAGATACTGCCACCCTTCGGTCATGCGATAATTATTTTACTCTCTAGTCTATACATATGAATAGATTTAGATAGCTGAATTAATTGGAATTCAGGTAGTATTGGTACTTCATAGTATAGCTGACAATTTTAGAAAAATTGCCCCATTTTTTGCATTTCAGAATATTTTCTTTTTGTTTCAGAATGATAAATAAAAATAAATATTAATAAAACATAAAGTATATTTTCTGTCATTTACTCTTTCATCATAGTTATTGTTGATTTAAGACAACAGTTGATTCTAAAATTTCATCTGAGCCCTTTTGTGGTATTGGAAATTTTCTATAATTAGCTATTCATGTTGGATAGATGTACATTTCAAAAGTGCATTTCTCTGTGATCAATTAAAGAACTCTCTAGTTTGAAGATCTGGAGTTTATATTCACAATGGGATGTCAGAAATGTTTAGTCAACTTTGTGGCATTCCAAGCTCTGAAAAAGTGCTTAACCATGTTGTGGACAATAAAAGACTGGTCTCTTTGTTCTGTGCAATACAGTTGTAATCATTGATAGAAGAATATAATGAAAACTCCTATGTTATTGTGTATCTTTATTATTAAAATTTCATAGCATGAACTTTGTCAGCTAATACAGGCTCAATATAATCTACACAACTCCCCCACATGTCTTGGTTTCTAAAAATGTTGAAATGGCTTTGATTTGGTTGATAACAATGCAGGGCCAAGACAAATAGATGAGCTTCCAGATTCCTACAGTTAATGAAATATTCAGTATAGAAAGGGGTATAGACAGAAAACATGTAGGAGACTGTCATATTCTAGTATAATTCGAACATTAATGTAATCAATACTTTTAAGGAATTGGAAATCTTGAAGAAAAAATATTTAGTCATTTCTGCTAAATTTCATGAAATTTATACAGATAAATAAGTGCATATGGGAAAGATCTCTCTCAGTAAAATGTTAACTAATACATGTAAATGAAACAAAGTCAATGAATGTCAAGCTAGTTTATAAAAAAGAGAGATGTGGAATAGGAATATCCATAACCTATAACATTTCAAAGTATCTCTTCACCCATTACGTAAGAAAAACAAATATTAATGACACTATAATGAAGAAAAGTGATGCAAAATTAGGCAGTGAAGAAATGCAGAGGTACGTGCCTCCGAATGTTGAGAATGGCACTGCTTCTAGACTGTGTCTGCCAAAAACATAGCATCAAAGCTAATCAGAAGAAATGGTGACAAATTAAGGCAGAGATATACTCTGAAAATAATCAGCTTCTATTTTGTTCAAAGTGGACAAAATAGCAAAGGAAAAAAAGGTTGAGAAATTGTCCCAGACAAAAGAGATGTAGAAACTAAATCCAATGTATACTTTGCTTATTTGTTATTTGTTTTATTGTGCATTTGAAAGACATTTCTCATCTTTCTGTGTATCCCAGGCTGAACAGAAAATTCAAATCTTCTAACCTCAGCAATTCAAATACTGAAATTACAGTTATGCACTACCCTGCTTTGCACAATACCTGATTCTGAGGGAAAAAAAGTATGAATGGCATTATTAAGATAATTCACAACAGGTGATATTGTAGTTTTTGCTCAGGTTGCTGACCTCTTTCACTGTACTCTAAACTTTTTATCCTCTTAAAAAATAAAAAAAAGACATTTTACAACACTTGAATTTATACTATGAATGAACAGTAATATTGTATTAAGGACAAATGACCTGATTTTTAATAACACTTAAGCAGTTATAGTAACTATATAAATGGTGTCTTAGAGAAAAGACACTGAAGTATTTAAAGATAAATCAAGCATTATTCTTCTATGATAAGCAGATGAGAAAGGGAGGGAAAAGAAGGTGAAGCAGAGTGAGTATAATTCATTGGATAGGTGGAAAAATTAGGTAAAGTTTATTATGGATTTTTGTGTAGTACACATGCAACTATTTTTGTAAATTTGTAATTACATCGAAATAAAATCTTACCTCAAATATATGTTGAAATAATTGCACGTAATAGAGAGAAGCCTAATGATATGATCTAGTTGGGGAACAAGAAAACTTTTTCTAAGAAATTACTTGTGGTTTTCTCCTCTTTGGCATGGATGTACATGGTCCTCATTTTACAATATTAAAATATTTCTGAATTATTCCTATGTTTGGTATGCTGCCAACTTTTGTGATATCAATGTGGAATGAATATTTCTGACAGTAATAAATGCAAGTTATTTAATTAATGCAAAATGATACTATTTCTGTGGAAGGGAACTTTTATCCAAAAAATACTGCTTAGCCAAATAATGATCAACAAAACTGGCAAACACAATGACTTTAAATTTTTGTCATCTTATTTCTATTGTATACTCTGTATCTGACAGAGATTATCCTTATCACAGCAATGGTGACAGCTAAATCTCAACCATAGATGTAGAGATGCCCAGACTCAAATTTTAGTAAGTGGAGGAACCTCAAATGTTTTTAAAAATGTTATCATGCCTATTGACACAATGAGAAGAATTTTCACCTTGCTATTCAGCAATTCCTTCCTCTTTGTTGCTGTATCTTCAACAGTGTTCCGGAAATTATAAGGGATAAAATGAAATATACAAGGTTATTTGATTAAACATAATAACACCAAAAAACACACAAAAAGAAGTTTAATCTAATAGTAATTGTGTACAAGCATTCTTGTGTGTGTTTGTGTGTGTGCTGAAATATAAGGCATTTCCCCTGAAAGCAAACTGGGATTCATTTCTATAGTCTAGATCATGCCTGGAAGTCTGCACTGCCTATGTGTTGACTTCTTTGTCGCCCTGACACTTGTTTGTCACCCCATCCCTGGACATACTCATAAGGAATGCATGAACAACTCAAAAGTAGACCATTGAAAACATTCTGCTTTCCTTGTCTAAAACACTTAGTGTTCTAAAGTATGACACATTTTCAGTCTGACATAAATTGGAAAGGGAAGCACATTTGGGTAGTAGGAGGAATATTGTCAGCATTTGAGAAGAAACTAAAAATTACTCCCAAGCTTGCTCAAACAGTATTTTAATGCTATAAAAGTTTAAATCTGTGTTGTTTTTCAAATCTTTGTTATAAATGTCAGCAAAGGAATTAGAGCCAGTTATAAACAAAACCATACGTTATCTTTGAAGAATATTGTGACTGAGGAATACAGTATGTTCTAACAAAACTTTCTAATCAGATGTATTAAATACTGAACCATGAAAATATTTTGTTATATTTAAAATCAGAAAAATCAAATTAATAAATGTTTCATATTTTTAAAAATATTTATTTTTATTTTATGTTTGTGAGCAATTTTGTCTTCATGAATGTAACTGCATCACATGCACTGGTGCCCTGAGAGGCCAAAAAAGGACATCAGATCCCCTAGAACTGAAGTTAAGGATGGATGTTGGCAGCCATGTGGGGGCTAGGAATTGAATCCTGGTCTTCTGGAAGAGCCCTAAGTGCTGTTGTCTTGTCCTTGATTTCCTCCCAAAGCTTGAAGAGAAGACCCTATTGCTGAGGACAGGACATATTTTGTATACAGAATTTTGAGTAAAGCAGATGGAGCTGAAAGCCTCCTTTTGAAGCTTCTGTCTTGAAGACTAGCTCTCAAAGTTCTAGAGGACACTGTCCATGCTGCTAAGGCAGAAAAATCAATCGATTTTTTTAACCTGTTTAAACCTCAGCTTTAAAGCATAGTAACCACAAGAATGACCAGCACAGCAAATAATCTCTATTGGTGCGCAGTAGAAGCACTTTAATCAAAGATATATAATTGGACTTAAAGTCCATTTAATGTGAGGGAACTCATGTGTGTATTGTAAACATAGCTTAATAAACATGGGTGAAGAGGTCATAGATCCTAGAGAAGATCATACATCTTCACATCCTTAGGCAAATGTAATTTCATACTGTATGCTGAGTATGTATACTATTATTTATAAACAAGTATACCTCTCAGGACGCATCATAAAAGCTTCTTTTTGCAACAAATGGAGACTATTACAGAGTTTCACAGCCAGTCAAATGTAGAGAATAAGTGTCTGTGGGATGCCTCGTTCTAAGTGACATATCTAAAATGGAACCTCTACACCTAAAGCTCATGGAGCTTTGAAGAAAGAAGGTGGGGGTATAAGGAATAGTAATACACTCCTCAACTCTCACAAGTGAGGCTTCTTCATGCAACAGAGGGCGATTAACACAGAATGTCAAAACTGTCCAAAATTTAGAGAATAAGAGACTAACAAGTATAAGAGGCAGGGTGTTGGATGACCATAAGAAAACAGGCTTCTGGTAACTTGCTCATATGTACTTACAGTGCTTACAGCATGCACAAGACCGATGTAAACTCAAACCAGACAAACCCCAACATAGAACTGGAGAAACAGGTGAGGAACCCCAGCCTCAGCTGAGGAACTATTGGCTGCTGATGACTGCTGGGAGAGTTGATCTTCTTTAAGGGAGTTATGCTATGTATCTGACCTCACTCTCCTGCATGAACTCAAACTGAGGGAGATCTGGAAACCAAAACTTGACTTGACTTGATAGGCCTTAACAAATAAGACAGAATGCATGGAATCCAGTGGTGGTGGAGGCTATGTGGTGGTGCAGATAGGGGACAAAGATCTAAATATGACCAAGATATATTACATGAAATGCACAACAGTTCAGTAAAATATATACTGAAAAAAGCAAAAAGAGCAATAAGTGCCCTTAATCATTGAGCTCTCTCACATCCCCTGATTCAGTTTTATTAATATTCAGACTTAAATCACATTTAAATCTATGTACCACATATTTAAATGAATTATCATGTCTATTCATCACATCTACATTAGGATTTATTAGTATCTTCATTATACACAAAATTGAAAAGTATTTGTTCATTATACAGCAGTGTTATATTCCTCTTTCTATGTATCTATCTATGTATCTATGTATCTATCTATGTATGTGTGTAGCTATCTATGTATCTATCCTTATTTCAAGTATTTCAGCAGGGGACATTTGCTTTAAATTTAGCTTAAAGCTTTCTTATCATGAAATTCAATAGAAAGTTAGGAAATGCATAATTATCTCTTCAACATTATTTTGTGATTATGCTATTTTATTTGCTTAATGAATATTTTGAGTTTTTATTTACTTATATACATTCTCATAAATGCACAACTTTGAAAATTTATTTTTCTTTATCTCTTGAGATCAGAGCTGAAGCCACTCTTGACAATCTTAAGGACTGATAGAGAATAAGAAAAATGACATAAAAAGTATGACATACAAGTCATCATGGTTTTAATAAAGAACTAGAGAAAAAGCATATCTTTGCAGACTTCAGTCCAATGTGTTTGATATTAATACTTCATATATATTTAATTTATGGTTAGAGATGTGTCTTAACAGTGTTTATAACGATATACAGTGAGGACAAGAAGGCACTTAAGAAAATACAGCAATGAGTGGCATTTTCTTTGCTAGGAAGATCAATATTAAATAATAATTGGCAGGACATGGTTACAGATTTGCACACTCTACATAGTAGATTCCAACTAAGGTCATTAATACTTCATCCATTTTAAGTTTTGATGAAAAATTGAATGTCCAGACAGACATTCTCAGACCACTATAGTGATACATGCTCATAGACCCAGCACTTCAGAGCTTAAGACAAAATGACTGACGTGGGTTCATGACCAACTTGGGATATACAAGAAGAGGTTTTCATGGAAAAAGAAGAGAATTTGAATGATTCCACTATTAATACAAAACCAAGAAAGAGACTCAATAACAGAATTATAGTCCAAATGAGGATTGTATATATAATCCAATTTTTCCACAGTAATCTTAAAGATTTCATAGGGCAAATCAAATTTTTGCTTTTCCTTTGCTCTATGTATGAAAAGTACTCTCATCATTAATTTAAGAATTTCTTTTTTTTTTATTCATGAGCATTTAGGGACTTCCTGAGTCACAAGCAGGTGATAGGTTTCATCCGGAAAACTCTGAAACTCTATGATCTATGATTGCTTTTGCAACACCAATAATATTTTCAAATGATGATCTGGTGGCTAACATGTGAAAATCAGAACACTATGCTCTCCATATAAAAGTTTTTTTTCTATTGTAGTCAGTGTCGTAATTCTACTTCTGAAAGTATGTGAAATATTCATGAATGTCTTTAAGGATCTTAGGAAACTTGCTATTTTTAGACTATGGAAAACAGAAATATAAAACTTTACAATCTGTAACTTCATTTTAGGACCTTGTCAACTTCCCCCAAGACATTGTAGAATTACTGACAAATCCCTATGGAAGCAATTTCTATTATTACTGCATTAAAGTACTCTATTGGCAGAGAATCCCCTCATAAAGTCAGTAATGAACATTTAGAAAAAAAGATCAGCATACCTTTATAATCATGTATTATACCAGGGTTTTATCTATGTAATTGTCACTCTAAAAATTATTAAAAATATAAACTTCCATCTATAAAAGCAATATCAAGAACAGACATAATATTAAGATACATTAAAACAAAGAAAATGCCAATAGTTCAGTGACCTTAAGATGAAATTTACTTAATTGTAAATCTTTCTAGTGTTCTTTCTATTGTTATAAACCTACATATTATTAAAAAAGGAAATCGTTTTGTAATTGTTCTTAACAATGCACTATTATATGTTTATCATGGCATGTGATTATTTTCTATTAAATATATGTTATATATTATATATACATATATGTGTATTAAAATTTTTATCTCAGATTTATGGTCTAGCTATAATTCAAAATACTGTAGTGTTTTAAAATTTTTTATTCATTTATTTTTGACAGTTTAATCCATAAATCTTGTGTTTGCTTGATTTCCATCCCTCCCAGTTCCCTTTTAATTCCTCACATGTCCTCACCATCACAATTTCTTTTCTGCTACTTTATTATTGTTACAGATACCTGCATACATATGCATATACGTACATTTGAATGTACAAATACACACATATATGATGTACTACATTCATTTAGTACTGCTCATATGTACATGAGATTAAATAAATCTGAAACATGAGAAATCCAGTTGATAAGCCAGTTTGGATGGGGAGAATTTCACAGGGTCTGACCTCAAGATGAGGAACCAAAGCCAATCTATGGATGCTGGGGGAGGGAGAATCAACTTAATTTTATGCTTTAGAATACATGCTGTAGAGGTTTCAATGAGAAAAGTCCACATAGACTCAGGTATTTCAACATTTTGTCCTCAGTTGGTGGTGCAGTTTGGAGAGTCATAGCTTTGCTGAGGAAGGATGCTAGTGGGAAAGCCTTTGAGAGTTTATAGCCTTGCCTCACTTCCAGTTAACTCTGTGCTTCTTGTTTGTGGTTGAATATTTGATCTCTCAGCTACATCTTCTGGTTACTTGTCTTGCCTTCTGATATTTGCCATTACTCCACACCAACAAGGACTACCCCTTTAGAGTCATAAGTCAAACAAACACTTTCTTCTATAAGTTGCTTTTTTTTAATGTTGTTTTTATCACAGCAAGAG
This sequence comes from Eospalax fontanierii, assembly GCA_035773235.1. NCBI lineage: Eukaryota > Metazoa > Chordata > Mammalia > Rodentia > Spalacidae > Eospalax > Eospalax fontanierii. Next base: position 128,565,409 of record CM069525.1, on the reverse strand, counting down.
AAAAGTTATAAAAATGCAAGTTATCATTTAAATCTTTGAAGTTAGTGGGTTTTGTCATTTGAACCTAAAAACTTTCCAAAATATTGTCCTCTAGTTAATCTGTAATGTAGGTGTTCATGTATATGTGTATATATGCATGCATATTACCTGTAATAATTTTTATCACTAAGGCTCCTATGACTTGAAGCAAATCAATTATCATTGTAGTTTAAGAAACCATACAATTTTCCACCAAATAATTTGACAGAATACATAATATTACTCATATTCCTTCTTGCTCTGTGAGGCTTTATCAGGAGAAACAACATAGTTCAGTTACACAATCCTCCTCCTTCTCCTCCTCCTCCTCCTCCTCCTCCTCTTCCTCCTCCTCCTTCTTCTCTGTCTTTCTTGAATATTAAAGAAGTTTCTTATCTACCATTATAAATGTCATTTGTTTTCATATATATGTTATTTTATTTAAAAAATCACAAAGATATGCATAACTGGGGATCACATTCATGATGATTTGAAATATACCCATCTTGCTGAATTCTGCATAATTTGTTTTAAAAAATGGAATATTTTCCAGTGTCCAGATAAAATAATGAACATATGAACATCACTAAATGAACTGAGTACATTGTATGAACACTTACTCATACATAGATTTATGCAAATATTTATGCAAAAATAATAAGTAAAATAAAGGCCATGTAATTGAGAGGGAATAGGAGGATATGGGATGAATTGGGAGTGTGGGCCAGGCTGGAAATGATGTAAATAAAATATTCATGTATGAAATAATCAACAGATTTCTATATGTAACTATAGAGTTTGACCAGCAATGGACCATGTACATTTTGGCTCTTCTGTCAAAAAGTCAGGTAACTGAAATTGCGAGGAGCTAAATCAAGATCCTCTATTCTTTTACATTTCTCAATATGTATGCTTTTATGCCAGCATGGTGCTGTTTTTATTGCTGTAGCTTTGTAGTATAATTTGAAATCAGGGATTATGATGTCTACAGCTCTTCTTTTATTTATCCTGGATTGTTTTTATGATGAAGTTCAAGTCAATTTTTTCAATTTCTGGGAAAAATTGTGCTTGGATTTTGAAGAAGAGTGCACTGAATCTGTCGATTACATTTGGTAGGATGGTCACTTTTACAATGTTGATCCTATTTTAATCTCTCATTCTGCACAAAACTCAACTATAAATATATCAAGACATAATCATGACTCTGATAGAAGAGAAAATGGGAATACATCAGATCTTCTGGGTGCAGGAAATGACTTTCTGAAGAAGATCCCAATAGTATAGGCATTAAGACCAGCAACTTACAAATGCAAACACATGATACAAAAACAAAAAGCTTTTGTACAGAAAATCATATCATAATTTGAAAGAAGAGGCAGTCCACAGAATGGGAAAAATGTTTACCCACTCTGCGTTTGAAATGGGATTTGTAGCTACAATATACAAAGAACCCAATGAATTAAACATCAAAAATTAACAAACCATTTAAAAATTGGGCTAAGGAAAAAAAACAGAGAGTTCAAAAGATGAAATGTGAATGCCTGAAAAATATTTTAAATGTTCAACATGTTTTTATAAATATATATTTACTGAATTTTTATGCATTTCATGCAATACATCCAATCATATTTATACTCTCTTCCATATCTGCACAGCCCATAGCTCCCCACCAGATTTCATGCATTCTGTCATATATGTGAAGGTCTCTTCAGTCATGTTTGTGTACCCAGATATGCCTTGGTGTGAGTTCATCCACTGGCGCCTGTTTAGCCTTTATAGAGTCATTCCCCTAGAAAATCATCCCTCCCTCACCAGCAGTGATTGGAGAAGAAGAGTAAGTTTTCTTTAAGGAAATAAGATATGGTAGGTTGTTTGGGCTCAGGGGATAGACCCACACATATTTGTGTTTGGGAACGCAAGTTTGAATTGATAGGGTTTTAAAAGAATAAAGGTGATGACGAAATAATCTGTATGAAATTCTTAAAGAATCATTAAAAATTAAAGTATGAATAAAAGATTAAAAAATAAAACACCATATTTGTCCTGTCAATTCCAAATATATATGAAAGAATTCATTTGTGTGAATTAACATTAAAATTCAATGTAATGAATTATTGAAGTCTGCAATTTCATTTTCAAACCTTGTCAGTTTTCCTGCAAAATTTTATAGAGCCACTATTTTTCTATTTATCTATAATTATTATTAAATACTAACTACTGTTTAATAAAAGCATGCATTTTAGAAATTTATTTTTAATATAGATCTGTGTGTGGGTGTATGCATGTGATGAGTTGGATCCCCCAGAACTGTAGTTACAACTCATTGTGAGCACACTGTCATATGTTCTGTGAATCGAGCTCAGATTTTCTACAAAAGCCATACATGCACTGAACATCTGAGACATATCTCTCGTCTCTTAATAATGTTTTTTTAAGCAGACTTTGCCTGGAATTAATATGAATATGCTTTGTGGATATCAGGAATACATGTAAATATGGTTTTATACTCTTCAAGGAACTCATTCAAAAAAACATCAAACATGAACAACAAGTAAAATCACATCTAAATAAAGAGTCTGTAGTCCTTTTAAAAGAATACATAATTTTACATTTTCTGATAATCTACACATGTAAGAATAATATTATAGTATATATTAGAAAAGAGCACAAAAACTATTATATTATTTTGTCTTTGAATTCAGTGCTGAGACTGAGCACTGAACAAAACTAAAGATTCTACATATGACATTTAATAATTTGGGGAATGCAAATATGGATTAATCATTAAGAATTCTGACTGTTATTACAGAGGACCCAGGTTCCATTCCCAGTACTCACATGGTAGCTAACATACCCTATCTCCAGTTACTGGGGATCAGTTGCCTCTTTCTTGCTTCCATGGACATTACACAAGGGTGCACTCACATACATGAAAGCAATACACTCATACACATAAAATATAATAATAAATATTTTAAAAATAATTTTAGTATATAGCTTTATCCAAAACATTTCGGGTAGTAATAGTAACTACAACTAACATTTGCTGAATAGTAACTATTTAACTGGAAATTATGTGTGACACATTAGGATTAACTCTACACGTCCTAGGAGTAGGAACTAAAATGCTAGAACTATAACAAAATTTATAAAAGTTCAGGACAAATGGTGACTAACATCCTCCATTAAATGTCTCACCATGGACACATCCATTAGAATAACTATTCTTTTTTCAAAAAGTTATTATTTTTACTTCTTATGTATGAGTGCATTGTCTGCATGTATATAAGTGCACCAGTGTCATACAATGCACGCAGAGGTCGGTCAGAAGAGGCTGTCAGATTCCATGGAAAAGGAGTTACAGAAGGTTGTTATCTGCTATGTGGGTGCTGGGAACCAAACCCAGGTACTCAGTATGAATAGACAGTGCTCTTAATCACTGATCCATCTCTCCAGGCTCCTAGAATAGCTATTCTTTTGCAAAAAAATCTTTTCACAAGGGCTGAGAAATCAAAGAGAGAGAACATATTGCCTGCTTTTAGTATAATAAAAGGGAAATATAGATTGAACTACGTAAGAAGACTTATTGATGTCACCTATCTCACAACTTCAAAAAGTAAAGCATGTAGAGCTACAGGTTTCACTTAGAACAAAGAGAGGCAACTGAATACGGACTTTAGTTTTGAAGCTTAGATCCAGGTTGATCATGTCCAATACCCACAATCTGAACTGCTGCCCACTGAATTAGCCAAGTAGGCTTACCATTACTACCCTTCCCTCAATCTTAGGCAACAGAGAACGGAGAAAGAAAGCCTCCATACATTGGACAAGAGCAAAAATATAGCATAAGGTCACACAGAGATGGAAGGCAAAGAGCTTGAACAAGACATCTTCTGCACATGTAATCAAAGAAAAAAAGGGTAACAGTTAAATTTATACAACATAGTATTAGCATCCAAATCAGGTAAAAGAGATGAGGATACCATATAATGATAGAGATGTCAATTCAACAAAAACAAACAAACAAAAAATTGTATATCTTGTACTCAATATTTAAGGTACATAAGACAAATATTAATATCCTGAAAGGGAATATGAGATTCTAATATAATAAAATTCATTATTTTATCATTCCAATTTTTGAACATAGAACATCAAGAGAGAAAAACATCAATAAATAATTTAAAATGTATCCTAGATTAAATGAATCCAAGAGATATTTATAGAACACTGATTTCTGCACTGAAAGAAGAGACGTATTCTGAGATGAAAATAGAGCTTAATGGTAGTTTTCTTTCCTAACGTTCAAAAAAACCAATCAACCACACAACCAAAGAAAATGCACATAAGAGAGATATATATTCTTTTCAACAGCATATGAAACAATACTCATGATAAAACATATTGTGGATCACAAAACAAATCCCAAAAAATAAAACAATCACATTAAACATCTTTCCTGATTTAAATACAACCAAATACAAATGAATGCCAAGAAAACTCTTAACTACTGTATATACACATATCTGTCTATATAGACATAAACGTCACAATTTTTTGTCTGTACCCAGAAAAGCTCACCTCTCAAAAAGAAACATTAAGAAGAAAGCTCATTGTGCTCCACATGCTATACAACAAAGTATGTAGGCACTGCATCCCGAAATTCTATATGACTAACACTGGGACACTGAAACTGTCTTTAGAGAGGAGGTGGTAGTTCAGATGAATTTTAAATATCAAGTAAATGTGGTGAGAACTTTGCACATATTTCAGAATAAGTTGCATTTGATTTGACTGAAGTATACCATGCAGGATAATGAACACAGAAAGAGGTAGATGCTATGGAAAAGGAGGGCCCACCTTTAACTGATGTATATTTCCGTATTAATAGCAGGTGAGCTTTGTACGATATGTAGCAGAAAACCATTAAAGACGCTTAGAAATTAAAATTCTTACTTTTATTAAATAATTCGGTTGTTGTGACAGGACAAATGGGGCTCAGTTAACACTAACATGGCTCTACTGGATGCCCCTAACTTAGGCCAATATTATTTTTTGTACAAGATGTGTTTTCTACATTATACCATCTCTGTTTTTTCTGTAATGCCTATCTCGCTTGACTTTCGCTCTTGCGAAGCATCCATTCACTCAACTAAACATTCTATCATAAAAAAGTATTTATTGAGCTCTAACAAGATATCAATACTGTTCTGACTTGCTAAGGAGGACAGCGTCTTGACCCTGGAAAAGTTGATATTTTAGCAGGACAGACAGATTTTTATAAGTACATTTGCAAGGCTATGATAATTTATTTTGCACAAACAGTAGACTAAGAGACAAATAATAAGGAAACAGAAAGATTCCTAAAATGAATAAAACATTTCAAAACAAAACAAGAGCTATGTCATTCAGGCTAAAGCAGTACTAGAAGGAAAAATAGGTGATGAATATTTACTTCAGAAAAGCAGAATGATCTCAAGTAAACAACCTAACCCTATGTCTCCAAGGGATAGAATAACCCATAATTAATAGGAGGAAGTAAATAAGGAACGGAGACAAAACAAATGAAAGAATGACCCACAAATCAGAGAAAATCAGCTCAATAGTTGGTTATTTAAAATTATAAATAAAACTTACAAACCATTATCTACACAAAAAAATAGGGAGAATATTTAAATAAAACCAGAGATGCAAACTGACATGTTACAGCTTACCACAGAACTGTAAATGATCATTGCAAATTAATGAGAATAACTACATTTGAATATATTTAGTAATCTGAAAGAAATACACACCATAAATTATTAATAAATAAGAATCCTGGAAGGACTAATAATTAGTACAATGAATGAATCAGTAAGAACAATCTTCCATTAAGGAAAAGCCTGATGACTTACTTCCCGAAACTTAAAGAAAAAAAAATAAATGCACACAATTATAAAACTATTCCAAAATAAATTGGATACGAGGAAATTTTTGCAACTCACTGCATGAGTATAGCATATTAGAATGAGTATAGTATATTATATGGAAAGTTTGGGAATGGATACAAAAAAAGAGAAGTACCAGATAATATTCTTGATAAACAAAGCTGTCAATGTTCCATATAAAGTAGGAATAAACAAATTACAACAGGAATTTCAATGCATTACACACCATAGTCAACTGAAAATCATCCCAGGGATACAAGGATGATTGAATGCATGCAAATGAAAAATTTGGGATGTACCATTTTGACATAATGAATAACAAAATCATGATTATCTAAACAGATGCAGGAAAAGTCATAATCCTAGCCAACACCTCTCATAAACATCTCTGACCAAGGGATGAGAGATATATTTCAATTTGTAGAGTGCACAAAGTCCTAGATTTGATCTCTGACACTACCTTAACCTAGGGCAATACACACTCCTTGCTGCATAATGAGTTAGAACACACCATGAAGTAGATGGGACCCTTCCTCATAAACCAATAGAAAAAAAAAACTGCCATTGAATTAAGTATTGAAATCTGTACTTCAACATAATAAAGCTCATATAAAATAACCAATGGTTAACAATGTAAATGAAAAAAAACCCTGCAAATCTAACATCTGAAACAAAACAAGAATGCCCACATTCACCAGTTTTATTCAACATAATACCGGAAAACACACTAAGGGCTATGAAACTATTAGAAGAAAACACTGTGGGATGATTCAAGTCATTTAAACTGACAAGGACATTTTGGACACATGATGTACAAGAATAAGAAGAACACAAGAACGAATGGGATCACAGAAAACTAAAAGGCTTCTAAATGGAAAAGAACTAAGTAAGAGAGTGAAAAGAAAATGGGTAGAATGAAAGAAAATATTTCCAGGCTACATATCTAAAAAGCTTTTGACAACCAAAATATGTAATTGACTCAGAAAATCAGCATCGAATAAAAAGAAATGAAAAGAATAAGAAAATGAGGGACTTTAGAGATGGCATAATAGTTAAGAGCACTGGTTACTCTTGGAAAGGACCCAGGTTTGATTCTCAGCCTTGATATGGCAGATAACATCCGTCTGTCACTTCAGTTCCAGAGAATCTGACACCCTCTTCTGACATCTGTAGGCATTAAGTCACATGTGTGAACCTATGTGCATGCAGACAATATTGTCATGCATATAAAATAATAAATAAAAACTGATGACTAGATTAGATCCAAAAATAGATTTAAGTAGAAATTTCCTCCCAAAATAAAACATACAAATGGCCTACAGATACATCAATAGTAGGTTAAGCTCAATAAGTACAAGGTTAATGTAAATCTAAACCATAATAAATTAGCAAACCACTCTATAAGAGTTGTAATTGAATATCTAAAAACATTCTAGTGAGGATGTGGAGAAACAGGTAAACTTGTACTTCTTTCTTGGAAAATCAATTAGTACAGAGTCTTTGGAAACAACTCTGGAAGTTCTTTATAGACTTGAAAACAGAACTAACATAGGGTTCAGTAAACATACCACTAGCAACATATCCATATGAAACCTTAAGCTTAATTAACATTCCTCCCTATGACATCAAGCTCGTTATCTTTTACCTCTGCATGGATTCCATAAAAGAAAAGACATCTATCTCTTTCTGACAACTGCATTTTCTGTTGAAAATTTCTTCTGGACACAATGTCCTTTCTTTTTCCTGTATAGTCAATATCTTTATTTCTGTATACAGCAAATCCAAATAAAGTTTTAATATTTTGCTTTATATTATTTGTTGTTGCAATTGACACCAATGAAGTAACTTCAAGAAATTTTCCACCGTGTTGTCACAAGCTGACATCATACCATGCAGTTATTCCTACTTTTTGATGGGCAATGCTTTCTTAACTTACCTTTAAATGTTGGTGATTAACACAGATTCAGTTTTTCAATCAATAATCTTTGTATTCTACTCTCAGAAGTTAACATCAATAATTCTTTTCAATTTCAATCCGATTATGGTGACGTTTTTCATAATGATATTTCCAGTCAGGGCTCTTGCCCAGACTGAAGTCCGCTAGATATTTTTAACATTTTCAAAATTTTATTCTAACTCCTATAACAGTTGATGTGAAAGAAGCCTTTAAACATTTAAGCTTACTGCATAAACATTGTCTAGTTATCCCTATCTGAACATTCTCTCACAAATATTTCACAAGTCTAACTTATCAGCTCTGTTCTGCCTAATACATTCTACTTTGTAATCCTGTGTATTTGTAGACATGAGTAAAGCCCATAATAATTTTATTTTGATAGATCTTTAAATTTATCTTTAATATATAGTCCACATAACATCAATGTGACTGTTTTCAAAAGAAAAAGGATTTGATAAGGTCACAAGAGAAAAAAAGTCACAATGACAATAGGTGTTTGTAATGTGGAAAATGGAAGGCTAAGAATATTTGCAGCAGTTAAGAGTTTGTAGGTGCCTATGTTATAAATGTATATATCTCTATATAATATAAATATATATAATCTTTAAGTTAAAACCTAGACCAAAACCAGACTGGAAGAAAGAGATTAAAGCAAACTTATAAGAAATGATTAACAAGCAATGATTGATAGAAAACAGCTAAGATCACCTTCAAATGTTTAATGCTTTATGCTGTCTGTTATCAATTTTTAGTCTAAATAAAGCATTCATCAGTACGGCCCCATTATTTTTAATGTATGTTTTAACTGGATTTTTGTGTGAATGCCTCAGCATCTGCACCCACCTTAGGACCCACAATCAAATTTCATGCATTCTGTTAGATGTGTTAAGGCCTACACTATTAGGCCGTCGTACCCAGATGTCCTTGTTGCAAGTTATCCAATGGAATTTAGCAAACCTGTCTAGAATACTCCCCCTAAAGATCAAGTTTCCTTCACCCAGCAGTGATTGACTGACAACAGTTCCTAGGCTAAGGCTGAGGACTAATTCCTATCTTCCCATCTCTATGCCATTTGTTGTTGTTGTTGTTTTTGTTGTTCTCTTTTTTTTCTGATTGAGTCTGCATGGGTCTTATGCATGCTGTAACTGTTGCCGTAAGTTCATATAAGCAAGTTGAAATACTCTGCTTCCTTATATTCATGCACCAACACTGGCTTTTACAATTTTGGGAACCACAATGGGCCTGAGCCTAGGTGGGTGAGGTTTACTATAGGAGTCCTATCCAGAGGCACACAGCTTATTTTTTTATGCTTATAGATTATTCATTTAGTTTAGAAATAATTTAACATCTTCCTTTGAAAATATAATCCCGGTTCTACTCAAGGTGTCTACATCTATTGTATGTATTATTAAGTAACCTTTTCAATAAGCATTTAACATGTATTAATGCAACTAGGATGAGCAAACATGCATAAAGTGCTTTCTCTGCTACTAGAAATTAAATTATCACAACTATGGCGTTAACTGCCCCAAATGCTCTACTCCTTGGTTCTCAGTATCTCTAGTCTTCCCATGAATAATTTATAAATATGACTGCAATCTTACGTTCTTTAATATTTTGCACTAAAAGAGTATCCCTCTATATAGTATTAAAATTCTGCCTGGTACAACTGTCTCATATATACAGTCTCAATATTTACAAAACTCCCACAAAATGGATATTAAATTGATATGAAAAATCTATTAACTAAACTAGAGATTAAATGAATGGCTAATGTAATATAATTACTATGTGCAATTATGAACCCAAATGTCAATGATTTCTGTATACTTAGTATGAGAGATGAGATTGAATGATTTTTTATTTATGTTTTAGAGACTGGACAAGAATGTGACAAAATATCTGAGAAATAGAAATGGTTATCATTTACAGGTCTAGAGCAGAGAGCCTTCAAATAGCAACTTTCTATATTATACTTTAAAACCATATGACTTAAATTTGTGCAATTGTGTTTTATATTTTCTTTCACAGTAAATGCTTTGGTTTATTTTTGAGTTGTCAATTTGTGTTTACACTTATAGTTATGGAATGTTAGTTGTTTTCTAGGCAAATTATAAAAATTTGAAAGGAAAGTATTCTACTTTGTAGCAATTTCCTTTTTACACATGGTTAATATTTCATTCTTTTCAGAAGTTATGGTAATATGAATTAAATCTCTTTATTCATGTAATTCATAATGAGTCTGATAATTTTAAGTAGTTTATGATCCACTTTCAGAGTTGGTAATTTATTTATTATTACAATTGTTTAATAAGAGTTTACTAACTCCTGGGATCAACATGGCATAGTATTATTTATTTTTTTTGTGATTTTCATACAATATTATTTGATGGTATTTAGATCCCCACCTCTATTTGTACATCCTCCCACTGATGTCTGCCCAATATGATGTACACTCGTGTATATATATATATATATGTATATATATATTATATATATATATATATATATATATATATTATGGCCTATAGAGTATGATTTGCATCACCAAATGGCCTATAGTGTGGATTCATTCACTGGGCCCAGCAAAAGTTGCACCCCTGTAAAACACTGTTTTTCCCCGTCTCAGTTGCCATCAATTTCCAGAAGTTCCTTAGGTTAAGTTTAGACTTTCCCATGATTTGGTCTGCTTTGAGCTTGTATAGGACTTGTGTATACTGTCATCATTGCTAAGATTTCATAGGAGTAACTAATCAGCTGTATGGAAGTCTCTATTTCCTTGTGGTCATCCACCCCCTCTGGCTCTTATAATCTTTCCACCTCTTCCTTCACAATGAACCATTGAATAAATTTGTAATGGTCTTCAAATGCTGCAAAAAAAACTTCATTGATGGTGGGTGAAAGAAACATTGTCTGTAAATATGAGGATGCAGATTTAGAAAAAAAGTAAGAAATTACATTGCTCTAGGGATGTGACAAAAATAAGACCTCCCAGCTATGTGTATTTAGCTATGTTTACTGTACCACACATGGCATTCCTTTTCTTTGTGAGCGTAATTCCCAATTAGACAGCTGGTGACTAATCAAAAGACAAAATGCACCAATAGAGACAGTTTGCTGTTCCAGACACTGTTGTTTGCTAGGCTTTACAGCTGGTTAATATCATTAATTGGTTTTCTCCCTTGGAAGTTTGTATAGTATTCCATGATGCTATGAGAGCAAGTGTTCAGGTTGGAGGCTTCCAGTTCAGTTCCAGTTCAATTGCTCTAACGCTTGTGTCCAAAATGTGACATGCCTTCATCTATGGGGTTTTTTACCCTCACATTCCAGGAGGTAATCAAGGACTGTGTAGATATGCTGTGTTATGTTGGAAGTCTCTTGGAGTACCTTAACCAACAATTCTGAAGGAAGTTTCTCATGCTTGCAACTGTGTGCTTTTGTTGTACAGCATTCAACTTTACACTTTCACTTGTATATTCATTGTTTGTGTAGTTTTCAATAGGACTTTGTATTATTTTATTTCCCTTTGATTTTTCTATAGCATTTAAGCACTATTTATCTGTCCTTTCATTCCCTTGTATAATGTTCCCTACTCCTTCTACAGTGAAGGCACCATCTCTCTTTTCCCCTTTCCCCTTTTCCCCGTTAATACCTGTCTCCTCTCTCCAGATCCTTCTTCCTCTTTATCTCCATAGTTCATTTCCATTATCCTGTCTCCTGCCATTACATCAGAATATAAAATTCTCTCTAGGAATTTGGAGCTAAGATCCAAAAATGAATAATAACATATGTCACTCATTTTTCTGAGTCTGTATAGATTCACTTATTCTAACAGTCTCCATTTCCATTCATCTACCTGAAAATGTCATTACTTAATTATTCTTTACCACCAAGCAGATCTCCATTGCCTACACATTCCATTTTATTATTCAGTCATCAACAGTTTAGGGATTTGATATTCTTTCTATTTCTTAGCTATTGTGAAAAGAGCAGCAGCAAACATAAATATGCAAGTATCTCTGTAGTAGGATGTATTCATTGAGTAAATGTCAAGGAGTGGTATGACCAGATCATATGGTAGATTATTTCTACTTTTTAAAGTGTTGTCCATACCGATTTCCTCACTGGTTGTACCCATTTGCAATCCCAACAACAATGGGTGAAGGTTTCCCTGGCATTACATCCCCACCAGTATTGGGTACTATTTGTTTTTAAGTCTTAGGTATTATGACTGGGGCTAAATGAAATCTTAAAAATAGTTTTGATTCACACTTTCTAATTAGTGATGTTGAACACTTTTTAAGGTGTTTTTCAGCCATTGCTGTTTCTTTTGAGTTATCTTTCTTCAGATCCATAGCCCAATTTTTAATTGGGTCATTTATTTGCTTGCTTCTTCTTTTATTGAATTCTTTAGATATTCTGAATATTCATCTTCTGCTTGATGATAGTTGTTGAAGATTTTATCTTACTCTGTAGAATTAATCTCTCCATTTGTTATTTCCTTTCTTGAACAGAAGCTTTTAATTTCAATGAGGTACAATTTGCCAGCTGCTTGCCTTAATTCCTGAGTCACTGATGCCCAATTTAGAAAGTCCTTTTGTACACCTCTATCTTTTAAGGTAAGGTCTATGTATTCTTTTAACAGTTTCTGCATTTTAGGCCTAATTTTGAAGTCTGCTTCAATTTGAGTTGAATTTTGTTCAGGGTTACAGGTATGGGCTAATTTCATTCTTTGACAGGTGGAGATCCAATTTTGGCAGCACCATTTGTTAAAGTGTCTTTCCTCTGGTGAGTGTTCTTGGAATCTTTGTGAAATATCAGGAGGCTGTAGTTGTGTCTACTCAAGTTTGGATCTTTTATTTAGTTTCATTGATTTATAAGTCAGTTTTTGTCCCAATACCATGCTGTTTTTAAGTATATGGATCTGATAATATATATCTATATTTATATCTTTATCTACATCTATCTATCTATCGAGATCTGGTATGGTAATCTTTCTAGCATTGATTTCGTGCTCAAGAATGTTTTTCACTATCCAGGCTCCTTTTTGTTTCCACATTAATTTTAGGTGAATCTCTATTTCTGTGAAAAATGTCATGGGGAGTTTGATTGGAACTGCATTGAAGTTTTACATTGTTTTTGGTAGGATGGTCATTTTCATGGTATTTATTATACCAATCCACAAACACAGAGGTCTTTTGATCTCCTTGTGTCTTCCTAAATCTCTTAACTCAAAGATATAAAGTTTTCATTGTTTAGGTCTTTAATGACTTTATTAAGGTTTATACATAGATATTTTAAGGGTATTGTGAATGGGAGCTTTTCCCTGAACTCTTCCTATGATTGTTTATTATTCTAATAAAAATAGGCTACTGAATTTTGTGGATTGATTTTTTTTTCAGGTAAAGGAGAGTAAGTTTAATTTATGCAGAAGAACTGATACCCAGATCACTTTGTAATGGTGCCAGCATCTAGTTCAATTCTGGGGGAAATATTATAGTAAATTCATTTGTGAGGAATATAAGCAAAAGAGAAATAACACATACTCCACTGGCCCCTGTATTATCCCCAATTGAAATCTTGAAGTCTTTGTTCACCAAACTGCTATGTTCTTTAATCTTTGTGACCAAATATTATGTACCAGATTGATTTTTGTAACCTACCACTTTGCTGAATATGTTGATCATTTCTAGATGTTTTCTGGTGGAATTTTTGGGATATGTTACGTAAAATCTCATATCATCAACAAATATCACGAATTCAACTTCTTTTCTCATTGGTACTCATTTAATTTCCTTCACTTGTCTTATTGTTCTAGCTAGAATTTCAATTTGAAAAGAACTGGGGATAGTGGAAAGCATTGTCTGGAACCTGGCATTAATGGGAATGCTTCAAGTTTTCCTCAGCTTAAGATGATGTTGGCTGTACATCTGTTGTATATTGCCTTAATTATGCTGAGTAATATTCCATCCCATCCAGGTTCCTCTGGGATTTAGTCAAAGGCCATTTCTGAATTTATAGAGATGATTGTGTGATTTTTGTCTTTAAGTCCAATTATGATTTATTCCACTTGTTAACTTGAGTATACTGAACCTGCATCTCCGGAATAAAACTGACTTGATCATGATAGATTATCTTTTATATACATGTCTGTATGCAGTTTGTGAGGATATTGTTGATAATTTTTGCAGCTATGTACATTTAAAATATTGACCTATAGTGGTTTTCTTTGTTGTATCTTTTCTTGATTTTGGTATTAGAGAAATACTGGCTTCATAGAAGGAGTTTTGAAGTATACCTCTGTTTCTATCTTTTTGTATTATTTAATAGTAGCAATTGCAGATCATCTTTGAAGGTCTGGTAAAATTTTACGTGAATTCTGGTCTTGGGTTTTCTTGATAAGGAGGGAGGATTTGTATTGTTGTTGTTGTTTTAATTTCCTCATTTGTGATGAATCTGTTTAAGTTGTTAATCTCTTCTTGATTTAGCTTTGATGACTTCCATGAATTTATTAATTAATCCATTTCTTCTAGATTTTCAATTTTTATAAAGTATAAGTTTTTAAAATATTCCCTTATGATGTTCTGTATCTGTTTGGTGTCTGTTGTGATGGTTCTCCTCTATCTCTGATTATGTGGATTTGGATTTGCTTTTCTTTCTTAGGTTAATTGTACTAAGGGTCTGTCTCACTGGATGATCTTTTCAAAGAATAGGTTTTTAGATACATTTAGTCTTTGTATTATTTTCTTTGTTTCCTTTTCAGTATTTTTTTTCTCTGATTTTTGTTATTCTCAGCCGTGTCTGGATTTGATTTGTTCTTATCTTTCCAGAGTCTTCAGTTGTACTATTAAGGGATTCTTTTTTCCTTCTTATTTTTTAATGTCTGTGCTTATAGCTATTATCTTCTCTGTTAAGACTACTTTTAATGTGTCCCAATGGTTTTATTTTGTTGTATTATCATTTTCATTTAGTTCTAGGGATACATGTGTTCATGTAGTTACTGGTGCTTCTTTTCTTGTTGATTTTAAAGTTCATTATACTGTGGTCTGATAGAATTCATGGAATTATTTCACTTTTTTGTATTTGATGAGATTTGTTTTGTTCAGTTTTAGAGAAACGTAATGGGCTGCTGTGTAGAATTTATAATTTTTGGTGCTTAGGTGTAATATTTGGGATATGTCTGTCAAGTCTATTTGATATGTTATGTTATGAGATGTCTCTCTGTTTATTCTTTGTGCCATCAAACTGTCTATTGGAGATAGTCCTGTATAGAAGTCACCAACTATTACTGAATTGCAGTTAATCTGAGTCTTGAAGTCCTGTAGTACTTTTTTTCTATTGTTTTACGAAGTTTGGTGCACCAGAGTTTAATACATACACAGACACGAACACACACACACACACACACACACACACACACACACTCACACACATGATTATATTGACATAGTAGCAAATTGCCCCCTTGATCAAAATGAAGAAATGAAGTGACTTTCTTTATCCCTTCTGATTAATTTGAATTTGAATTCTATTTTGTCAGATACTAGGATTGCAGCACATGCTTGCTTCTTCATGCCATTTGCTTGGGATATTTTTCAATCCTTTCATCCTAATGTAGTGCCTATCCTTAAAGGTGGGTGAGTTTTCTGCAGACAACAAAACCTTGAATTTTTTTTCCTTAATCCATTCAATTAGCCTAAGTCTTCTCATTAGGAAGTTGAGGTCATTGTTATTTAAAGTTACTACCTAAAGATGTGCACTGGTTACTGTCATTTTGATTTCTGTTTGTGTTCCTGGTTCTATTTTGTGTTTCCATAATTACTACTCCTTCTGCTTCCTTTCTGTAGCCTGTTTTATATGGTCATGTGTATTGTTTTGAGTAGTTTCTTTAGGACCAGTTTTGTGAACACAAATTCTTTCAGCCTACTCATGCCATGGAAAAATTTTCTTACCACTTTGACTATGATAGTTTTGTTGGGGAAAATATTCTGGGTGGGCATCTATGATTGTTTAGAAGTTGAAATACTTTCCTTCCAGCTGTCCTGGCAGTTATAGTTTGTATTGAAAAGCCACCTATAATTCTCATGAGTTTTCCTTTAAATGCAACTTATTTTTCTCTTGCAGCTTTCAGTATTCTCTATTTGTTCTATACATTCAGTGTTTTTACTATGATGTGCTGTGAGAAGTTTCTCTTCTGATCCTTTCTATTTGGTGTTCTCTATGCTTCTTTTATCAGTGTGGGCATGTCGTTCCTTGATTTGGGGAAATTTTCTTCCATACTCCTGTTGTAGATCAGGCCAATACCATTGAATTGGGATTCTTCTCCTTCCTCTGTATCTATGATATGTATATTTGATCTTTTCGTGGTGTCCCACATTTCCAGCATGTTCTATTCCTGCGGGGTATTTTTTCATATTATTTGCCTGTGGAGTCCAATTCTTCATGTTTAATTTCCAGTCTTCATATTCTGTTTTCCATTTCATTCACTTTGTTGGTGAGGTTTTCTCCTGCCGTTCTGACTGGCTTATTGGATTTGTCACCCATCTTCACTTCAGCCTGAGTTTTCTTTAATATTTCTGTCTGCTCCATGAATTCACTTTTCAGATCCAGAATTGTCTTTGTCATTTTATTCATCTGCATATTTATATTTTTTGAAGTTCAGTCAGGAGTTTATCCTCCTCCTCTTTGAGTTCTCTTTGGTGCTTGTGTATTCTTTAATTTTGCTGAATTCTTTGATGATGTTTATGAATGACCTTTTAAATTCTGAATCCTGGGGTTCCCCTAGGTAGTTCTCATTATTGAACTCTTTTATAGGACTGGTAGGATTTGGTGTTGGGAAGATATTGTCTTGGTTTTTCATATTATTTGTACCTTTTCACTGAGCATGTGGATTTCTTTTTCTGTTTCTGATATGAAACTAAAGATTGCCTTTGATGAGTTGAAGTTTAATCCTGTTTACATTATTGATATAGCTTGGTTGAATCCTGATCCAGTATGAATAGCTGGTCTTGGCTTCATGTCCTTTCTTTTTCTTTGTAGTTGGAGAGATACAATGGATTCAGGTGGAATAGTTTTCTGGGAGGGCAAACAGTTCTAGGCCCAACTTGAAGTGATGGGTATCAGCAGGATTGGTTCTAACTAGATAAGCAAATAAAATGTGATCCCTGGAGCCAAGTGACTGGGGCTTGTCACAAAGTAGGGGAAAGGTGATCCTGAAGAATAGGATCTGACTCTTTCTCAGGAGTCAGGTATTCTCAGGCAGACTCAGCAGGACAAGAGCAAGGCCCAAGGGTAGCTGACAGGAAAAGTATGGGCTACTTCTTATTAGCTAGCAGAGAAATCTTGAGTTATGGTGTCATGAGAGCAACTAGAGATGTTCCAAATGCAGGGGAATGAACAAGGTACAATTTGGATAATTCACCTAAGATAGTCAGGTGTTCTCAGGCAGGTTTAGCAGGACAGAGCCAAGTTCCAAGAAGAGCTGGTGGGAGTCACAAGGTATTTTGGTATATGAATATTTCTCAAATTTAAAGTGTCATCAAATCTGAGAATTTGAACATATTTTATATTTCAAGAAATTAATTTTATGTAAACTTTAAATGTATTCACTATTCAAAATGTACACATGTGACCTAGGTCACTTCAAGTAAACAAACTAAAGTACATTTTCTAATAGTAACCGTAGAAGAAAATGGCCTTTAAAATTATTCAAAATAAAAATATCTCTCTTATTATACTCTCTGCAGCACTCAGTGTAAATGCACTCTTTCTATCTTCCCTCTTCTTGATAGACATTATTTTACTATCTATTTCTGAGGCCCTCCCCATCTTTGAATCCATGCATAAAATGAGCTTATGTGGTGTTTCTATTTCAGTGTCTGCCTTACTTCACTTAACATAATAAGGAACACTTTTTAACGGTTTTTTCTTTCTTTTTTTTCAGTTATGGTAAAAAATACAAAGCTTCTTCTCTGAGTGAGCTCAAGTGCGGTCATTGTGCTCCACTTAATGTTTGAGCAGTGTATTTATTATTTCTTTAGTCCTCCAGATTCCTTTATACACAAATGTGTTTCATTAATCAGCACTGAATGTATTTATAAATCATATCACTTTAACAGGATTATTAATATTCCCAGTGTTTCAACAAACAGCATTAATATGTTTAGTGCTGACATACTGACAAATGATTTTATGTGTGTGGAAAAGAGAAATATGATCAAAGACAACTAAATTATATATTTCAGCTGTTCATGGCACAAAATGATGTTAATATAATTTAAAGTTTCAAAGACAATTAAGAACCAACTTGTAAGAAGGTATCCAACAAAATTGATCTAGTTTTAAGTTAGTGCTTGATACTGGCAGTAAAATAAGATGCTCAAATTAAGAAAATTCAATCATCTCCAAATGAAACATCAATCTTCAATTTGTGGAATTAGAAGCATAATTCTGAAGTTTTCCTTATCATACTGCTTTGATTTGCAAGGTCACATCCTCTGCTTGACAAAGAAAGAAATCTTATGCAGAGAACTTATAAGCCAGGAGGTCTTGAACAAATGGCTGGATCCTGAATTAACTCTAGAATGTGGTTTATATAACTTAGAATAGATGACTGAAATGACAGTTTTATAAAGCATATTGCATTGTGAAGTATAATTAAAATATAAAATGAATATTCATATGTACATATATGAGAATTTATATCTTTTTATAAAATTAAATATTTGAACTCTGCTATTTGGTGTTGAACAGTCAATGAAACTGTTGACTCCTATTGTCAGTATTCAGAAGTTTGATATTTAATATGTGGACTTTTATATAAAATATCTGTTAAGTTTATATTTACTAAAGTGATTTCAAAGAATAATTCATATTTTAATTTTAAAATCATCTATTTACAAATTACATAATAAAATACTTACTGGAATGTAGAATGTACTCTTTCATAGAGAAATGAATTATTCACAGACTCCATAGATAATAATTCCAAAAGTGAAGTTTCTCTGATTACTTGAGCAGACAGAAGATGGCTCATGGAAGTAATTTATATTCTCCCATGAGGATTACTTATAAGAAGATTCCACTTATTTGGATGAATATGTTCATCTTTACATTAGAAAATACATCTTATTTTAATGTCATATTTATATATCCATCTACAGTTTAACATCTGTTTCAAGATTTTTTTCAGAATTTGAATTTATTCAAATTTATTTTAAATTCCATGAGGTGATTCAGAATTTATCCACTGCTTTATAAATAATTCATAGGGAGTATAAATACATGTAATAACCCAAAATTTAACTATTATTAGTGAAAAATATGTGTATGTATGTGTTAGTGTGTGCATGGCCTAGGAATATGTGCATCAATGTGTGTAGGTGTCTATGCTCATGTGTACATATGTGGAATGAAGAGGTGGGCATTAGATGTCTTCCTCTGTCTTTCTCCACCTTATAATTTTTGAGGCAAAGTCTCTCATTGAAACTGTAGATCACCAATTGGCTGAACTATTTGGCCAGCAAGGCTGGGACATCCTCCTGCTTCTCGGTCCCCAGTGATCTAGTGATGGATTAACAGGAATATGCTGTAAGGGCTGGCTGAATTATTTTTACACTAGATTTATTTATTTATATATTGGGGTGTGTGTGTGTGTGTGTGTGTGTGTGTGTTTGTGTGGTATGTGTGCTCAATTCCTCAGGATTGGTGCCTTTACTTGCTTGGCCACCACACTGTTCTTGTGCCTGAATTTTGACATGGATATTTAATATCCAAACATGTCTCCATTCTTGCACAGCAAGTACTTTATGACTAAACCATCTCTACAGTCGGAAAACATACTAATACTAGTTCTGTTCATATGGAATTTCTTCTAACAACAGTCAGAATGACTATGATCAAGAGAACAAATGATACCAAATATTGACGTGGATATAGGTAAAGGGGATTCCTCATCCACTGTTGGTGGTATATATGGAGAAGTCTTTCAAAAGTAAAACTGAATCAACCATAACCATATGATCTGGTTATACTACTGCATGACATATACTCATTGGCATTATCCTACTATAGAGATACTTATACAGCCATGATTTTTTTTCATATTTTTCTGCTTTTTCCATAATAGCTAAGAAATGTTAACAACCTAAAAGTCCTTTAACTGATGAATGGCTCATGAAACAGCATATACATACATAATGGAGTCACTCAGAAGTAAAGAAAAAAGGGGAAATCAGGAAATTTGCAGTACATGGATAAAACTAGGAACTATTATATTAAGTGGAGTGACAAAGACTCAGAAAAACAAGCAATATATGTTCGCTTTCATTTGTGGATCTTAAAAAAAATCCACAAACACAAGTGTACATTTAACACCTCATCAAAGAAGCTTCTTTTTGCAACAGATGGAGACTATTACAGATTTCACAACTGGTCAAATGCCGAGATTAAGTATCTAAGAGATGCTTAATCCTAAGAGACACATCCCCAGTGTAACTTGAACACTGAAGATGAATGCATCTCTTAACTCTCATCGGAGAAGATTCCTTATATAGCAGATGGTGATTAACACAGAGACCCACAGTTAGTCAATGTGCAGAGACCAGGAGATTGCAGACTATCCCTGAGTAGAACACCTATTTTAAATCTGTTCTACCCCAAAGCTCAGGGATCATTGCAAAAGAGGAGGCAGAAAGATTGTAAGAACCAGAGGGGATGGATGACCTCAAGGAAACATAGTCTTCCAGACCACTGATCATTCACTCATAGGAACTCAAAGCGATGGTGACAGCACGTCAAATTCTATGGAAGCTCAAATCAGATGAAATCCCAACAAATACTGGGGAAGTTGCTGAGGAATCTCAATCTAACCTTAGGCACCTTTTGCAATTGATAGCTGCTGGAAGGGAGACAGACAGGATGTTAAAGGGCTGGAACTCTTGGTGGATCCAGTGGATATACCCACACTGAGGGGCATTGGGGGATGCAAATTCTACTATATAGGACATATTGTACATATATATATATATATATATATAATTATTCTATATGTGAGAGAATATATTAAAATGGGCAGGGTATCTAAGCACCAACAAACTATACTTTGAAAACTGTAAAAATTTAAAAAAAATTAAAAACTGAAGATTATGAGAATTTTTTTTCATTTTTTGTATGTTCTTAATGACAGTTGTCCTATCAGTAATTACTGTAACTTTGTTATGGGATAATCTTCACACACAATTTTGTTTGTTGATGATTAAGGAAAAAGCAGGAATTTCACCTAAATCAATGGATCGACTTTCAAACAATATTAAAAAATTTGACACTCTAATATTAAGAAAGGTGTTTGTTTACATTTTTCCAAATTTAAACTGGGTATAATTTAAATTCAGGTGCAATGTACATCCAAACGTGGCAAGCCAGAAGTCAGTAAATGATGAGTGTGGTAATGTCCTGCAGTTCTGGAATCCTAGCCACACAGTATAATGAAAAGATGACTTCTACAAATTTCAGCTGGTAGGAGAATGAAAACCATGACAAATCTTCAGTTCTACCAAGTGTCGTCTGTTGGGGGTGAAGAAAATAAATTATTCTCCTTTTGTTTTTCTGTAACCTAACCTATCCTTGTCTATTCATAGTTTGTTGTTGATCTGCAAACTTTTGGGGTAATGGAGTATCTTTCTTTGTGAGCATTAACAAATCCTGCTGCCTATAATGAGCTTAATAGTAAATGTGAGGTGGCTAATGAATCTTGATAATATGATGAATACTTTTCATTTCTAACTTATTGCATTTCAAAATTCACATATTCTTTTCCAGTACAAAAATGTTTCTATTAAGGGCATAGAGAAGCCAGAGTTTCTACTGATATGAACGTAATTCAGTAGTTAGATACTGATTTTGCTTCATGGAGTTGCTAAGATAGCTGTAAATTTTGTGCTTTTTAAATTTTTAATACTTTATTGAGTTTTTCTGCTTTTCATATAATAGATCTTTATCAATAATCCATCATCATTTCTATTTTAATTAATTAATTATTATTTTATGTGAATCAATGTTATAACTGCATATGTGTTAAGTGTACCTGTGTTGTGCAGTGCTTGCAAAGGACAGAAGAGGGTGTCGAATCCTCTAGAACTGGAGTTACTGACAGTTGCTAGCCGTTATATGGGTGTTAGAATTCAATTCCAGGTCTTCTGTAAGAGCAGCCATTTCTGTTAACTGCTGAGTCATCTCTCCTACCCCTATTTCTATATTTCTATATTTGGGTAATACATAAAGAAAATGTACAAAGAACTGAGCTGCTGCAGTTGTATCATATGCTGTCTTGAGACACCGTTTCTCTAAAGGCTGAGTAAATTAAAGTAAATCAGAGGACTTAGAAACTTGTGTCCTATCTTTTGTTTTGCAAGGCAGAAACATATCAGAGAGGACAGAGAATAAAATTAACTAAGATAATAAATTATTAAAGATCTCTTGAATGAAATATCACCTGAAACCTTTCCCGGAATTTGAGAGTAGATTTGAAGTCTGTTAAGAAGGCCTTCTTGCACATCCTCTTACATTCATCATTATATTCCATTCTTTCCATCTCTTAATTCACCCATGCTTTCATCATTCTTGCTTGAACATTTGAAGATTAGATGAATTAATATAAGTAAAGTGCTTAGTACACTGGCTGACACATCATAACTCAACCTACTGAAGATTCACCATGTGCATTACAGGAAACAGGAGATAAATAAAAGAAAATATCTAAGTCTTTCAATTACTCAGAAACCAGCTGACAGACAGAAATAAAAATACATGCACTGTGTGGCAGATTAAAGCCAGTACAATAATAAAAGCTCAAATGAAAATAAGGGTAGGAAGCATTATCCATTTTATTACTTATTCATTCTTTCACTGACATAAATTTACTCACATTTTCCATGACCTTTTCAAATAAGCTACATAAATTCTCCTTTTTGCATTTAAGTGAGTATCTGCAGCTTTCAATGTGCTTTAACATGAACTGTGTATTTACTGTAACTATTGTATCACTTTCATTATGAAAAAAAGTTGTGATATTTTTATTTTAATTTAATTTTAATTTAATTAAATTTTTCTTTCAACTGGTATATAAACATGCAGATTTTGCACATTAATGGAGAAAATAGCGTAACACATGTTGTTTAGTGTGTGTAATATTCACATGATGTTAGAATATCTATTTCCTGAAATAGATATGATTTCTCTAAGGCAAAAGCTTGAATAAAATCCTCTGTACTAGATTATTGAAATGTTGATTACTGGTTTCTACACTCAATGCTTTATGCCATAACATTTTGTACTTTCTTGGTCTTATTTAGTTATTACTTAGTATTCATTGATTCTCATCTCACATATGTCCCTGATTCCTACTTTCACAAGAATCTCATACCCACCATTGTACTCTTTACTTCGAGAAGATCATTTTGTGACTTGAGATATGAATGACATGATGCAACATTTATTTCTATGCCTGGTCTATTTCACTTAACACACAGGGCTTCAAATCCATCCATTTTGCTTCAAAAGACAGGAGTTCATCATTTCTGTGTCTGAAGCATGTTCCACTGTGGTTATATGTGTGTGACCTTTTCTTTATCCTTTCATCATCATTAGATGAAAACAGGTTATGTCTATTTCCTGGCTACTGTAAATATTGAGGTCATGAAAGTGAAAGTATAAATGTCATTTTAACATACTGATTGTACTTCTGTTGAATATAAACCCAAAAATGAGATGGTGGGACACAAAGCAGCTATGTTTTAAATGTTTGGAGGAATTTCTTATTTTCTTTAATGGCTCTGTTTATTTATTCTCCACCTAACAGAGTGCAAGTGCCCCTTTTTCCAACCTTCTTAATTGCCCTTGTTATCATTTGTCATTTTGATGAGTCATTCTAACTAGAGTGAGGTGGCATCGCATAATGATTTTTATTTTAATTTTTCTAAAAATTAATGATGTTGAAGATGTTTTCATTTACCTACCTGTGGGCCTTTTATGTTACCATTTTTTGAGAAGTATCTATTGTCCTTACTCTTTTAATTTTTTCTTTTGTTTTGTTTTTTAGATGTCAATTTTTTTGAAGTTCCTTATGTACTCTGGATGCTAATCTAAAACATTTGTTAGATGTATTCTTCAAGTATTTTTTCTCTCATTCTGTAGGGTGTCATTTCATCATTTTTTTTCTTCTATTTTATAAAAGGAAAGTGAGGTTTCTTCAAAGTCCAGGAGTTCTGATGGCATGACTACAATGAAGAAACATTGTTCCTTTGTAATTGTCACTGGTCCATCTAACGACAATAGCAGAAGTTGAATTTGAAATGATTGTTTGTATGATATACTTATGGACAACATGTCCATATGTTGACATGGTTGGAATGAAAAATGAAGCATGTGAGAACAGCTATTAATGAGTCTATTGAGTAGGGCTTTTTAGAAGAAAGTAGATTGGTATTAGCCTTTAAGTGATTTTAGGCCCTATCTTCATAGTATATGTTCTGACATCCTAGATAGGCTTTAGGATAACAAAACTCACGACAATTGGTAGCTGTAAATTCATTAAAATTTGTATTATAAATTCATATAATTAAAATTCATTTTAATTATAATGCTAAAAACTACACTGTTAATCTGAAAAAAATTGTTAGATAGCACAGAGTCCCAGAAGATTAACTGGGATAGATTATAAAAATCCCTAGTTTATTTGTTGAAAGACCCACGTTTCCACTTTCACTGGAAAATCACCTGATCATAGGACCACCCCTAGGAAGGTGGATTCACCTTAAGTTACACTAAATAGATGGGTGGAATACAAGTGTGTTAGTGAGAAAGAGAACTTTTCCGGCCTGGAATCCTGCCTCCCAGGGCAGTGTTTCTGGACCCGGCCACCCATGTGTAGCTCTCCATAAACCTGGCAGCTTTTCTGAATTCTTCAGAAAAGTGTAATCTACTTTTCTTCTTCATATCCCTTTTCTAAACATACTATGTTTAATGCTTTGGGCTGCCCTAGCATCTTGTATTTCTTTCCCTTTTCTCTAAATTTCCTTCTCCCAGCCATGTGGCTGACAGTCAGCCACATGTCTGACCTCCATGCAGGCTCTAAACCTGCATGGCTTCATGGTTTTCTTTCCTTCTCCCTCCATTCTCTTCCTTCTGCTGTGATCCCCAGCTCTAATTCCCTGAGGATTTTTCTTTAAATTCCAATTAAATTGTTTCTAAAGTTTCCGTTTGGGTCCATTCTTAAATTCTTTTATGAATGAGACTAAGAACCCACTATGGGATGCTTTCTTCCCATTTCAGAATTTCTTCTATGCTACTTATCTTCTAAGGTCAACCATACATGTGGTGGAGCGATGTATGAGTAATTTAGTATGTATATTTTCAAGTCGTTAAATAAATCTAATTTAAAGGTCAACTTTGGTGGAAATATGTAATAATGTTCTTGAATTGAATTTTCTTCCCATTTATGATATTTAAAATTCATGTAAATCAGCTGTAAATAAACATACGGGGAAATATTGCTTATAAAACTGTTGAAGTACATCTCTGATTTGAGGTAAACATATAAAATTTTTATACAGAGATGAGTCATGTTTTAGTACATTAAATGCAATTCAAGTGGCTGGAAAAAGGCACAGCAGTTAACGATCACTTGCTGCTCTTGCAGAGGACCATGGTTCAGATCCCACAACCCACATAGTGGCTCACAACTCACGAAGGCTTGTAATTCCAACTCGAAGTTACGTTCCAAACTTTCTGACCTCTGCAGACATCAAATAAGGATACAATACACATATAGGTTAGTCAGAGCACTCATAACTATGCTATAAATAAATAAATAAATCTTTAAATGTATGATTCTGGGGGCTGGAAATACGGCTCAGATGTTAAGAGCACTGGCTGTTTCTTCAGAGTACCCGGGTTGATTCCCAACACCCACATGGTGGCTGACAACCATCTGTAACTCCAGTTCCAGGGGATCCAACCTCATCTTGTGGCTTCCCTGGGCACTGAGCAACACTGGTCCACCTACCTACATGCAGGGAATACACTCACACACATAAAAAATAAATAAAGTAAAAATGCAGTTATAATAGTGATAAATTCAAATGATACACATTTTAGACATGGATTTTTAAGACCCTTAATATAACTCATAATTAATCTTTTCAAAGCAGAAGAAGGGCTTCCTTAGGAATGGAATATACTCTTTCAGTTTATTGGTTTTGTTCTTAAACATGAAATTCTTTGTAACCTATGGAATGGAATGAAAGTGGCAGTTTCAGTATAACAGCTCAAAACAGAGGCTGTGAGATGCCTTAATTGCTCATCAACACTATGACCCCATTCTGTAAAAAATAATTTCCAAAGAGAAGATTAATTGTGTGAAGACATTTTTTTTTCTAATTGTATGACTGATGGCACTTCAAATCAGTAACGACTAGAAGTAGAATGTTTATATACACTTGTCAAGACTTCTGGCAATTTAAGTTTCCTCAGACTTTTTGTGCAATCTGTTGTGGATCATGAGGAAAATACAGTTGAGAATGGGAGCTTAAACTTGTAAATCCTGCACTTTGGAAGCACAGGCAGGAGGACTAGACTTTCAAGATCATACTTGGCTACACAGTAATTTCAGAGCCAACCTGGGATACATAAGATCTAGAGAAAGAGAGAGAAATGAGTAAGAGTGGAGAAAATCTGCTGGTTAAGTGCAAGTAGGTCAGAGTTAGTGATCTTTTTACATACATTTGCATATGACCAGTACTATTTAAGTTAAAGTTTCATTTACAAAAACCATAGGATTTAGTAAAATGGGAAACTATACTGAACTTTTGCCTTCAGATGTCAAAGGATATTTCTGACCATTTGTCAGACCTGTGCCTCTCCTCTCTATCTACACCTTGTAATTCTAGAAACCTAGGCTCATTGTTTTGACCTCTGGTCATGACTTATGTGGTTTTATCAGATTAATATAAAGTAACATTTTTACCCAGATTATCCAAAGAGAAGAACATGTCATATACTAAAACTAGTTATTTTGATGGCTTGCTTTCATTTATAAATCATTTTTGTATATATAGGCTTTTTTCTATGCTGTATCACATTTTTGCAATTAAATAAAATTTATTTGCAAGGAATTTTCATTTTTCAATAGTTTCTCCAGGTATTCCTCATTACTGAGAAATGCAAATAGATTTTTTGCTCAAAAACCCTGCTGAGGAAAACAAAACTCACACTGCTAATGATATTGTTATGAGCTACCTAAAACAGTTGGCTGAATGCAGCTGCATAGAAATTATTTCATAAAAATTTTTCTTGATGAGGAAAGCATGACAAGAATAAAATGGGATTTTATCATTGTAACATAGTAGCTTCCTCATCTGGGAAACAAACGCTTTATAAAGAAAAGATAGCTCATAAAAATGAGGGATTTAGCGACTTTACACTTTGCAGCCTTCTAAAATTCATGCTTGTGTTTCACATATTGCTGTAGGAGGAGAGAAAAATGGCAATCAAAAGCTATGTTTGGCAGGGCATGGTGACACACACCTACTACAAACTTTCTATTGTGGAGGCTGAGGCAGAAACATTATGAGCTTCAAGCCAGTCTAGGCTATACGAGCAAAACCAGGCCATAAACAAGAAATTTGACTCGCTACCAGAACAATTATGTTCTCAATTTTTCCATATAATTTGTTTCAATACGACTTTTTTTTAAGTCTCTAGGGCATGGCTTAACGATAATTTTAAACGTCTTGGTATTATCATAATAACAGGTTTTTAAGGTTGATTTAGTTTTCAATACTGGTTGTAACTATGTAATATTGGAAAAGTAACTTTCTGATGTAGAATACATGGTTTTATTTCTAATTTTAAATCCATACGCAGAAATCTAATAATTGTTGTGATGGTATTTGTAAGTAAGACTTTGGTACATGTTTAGATAATGAGAACTGGACCTCATGAACTGGGATTAACAACCTCAAAAGGGCATGCCAAGGTAGTCCCTCATCCTTTCACATATGAGGACAAAACCACAGGACAAGCATCAATGAATCAGGAAGTACAACATTACCACATATTGAATTGCTAGAGAGGTGTTTGTCCATAGCTTATCAGGCTTTTCCCTCCAAGAATCAGTTTATTCTATAGCAGCCTAGTTGGTCACATGAGACTCAATAAAAGGTTCAACAACCAAAAGGTGCCAAAAATTTAAAGAATTTGGATTTCCTGACTGAAGTAGGAGAAAATTTGAATAACAAAATTAATATATTGAAGTAAAAAATGACTTCATACTCTTGTATTAAGACTGACCACAAAATTGAGAGATATGAGCAATTACTAATTTACTGACTTCAATACATATCTCCACTTAACAGCATAAAAGAGGCTCAAGGGAAAATACAAATTGCATTGCCTAAAACATAAATTATGAAGATATGCTTTCATCACAGATTTTCTATTATATCTCTACTCATATTAGTTTTCTGAGAGCTTAAAAACAAGAAAATAAATACAGTTATCCATTAGAATCCACCAGCGATCGATAAGCAATGTTAAAGGGAAGGCTATGTAAAGTACACACTACCAATGATGTGAGGACATTCTGATTAAGGCCTATTCGTGTCAGTGACTTTTCCTTCATGTACCAACTTTCCATATATGATGGAATAGCAAAATTCTCTAAACCACAAGAGGAAGATTGATGATAGTACCTAATCAAACCCTTAAACATCATTTGAAATGTTACCTATGTACAATTCTCTCTCTGTCTCTCTCTCATAGAGTAAGTTTTAGGACCTAACTGTGTACTTCTGGTACATAAATAAGAATGTGAATAAGGTAGATCCATTTTTCTTCACAAACATACAATTTTGTGAGAGAACTAGAAAACAAGTAATGGAAAATTGTGGATAAAGTACCTAGTTGAAGATGATAGAGGTTACTATGAATGTTTACATAGGGTAAGTGAAATGGCCACAATGACTACTTTGTTCTATCTGACTTGAATCTGCCCCTCCACTTGCCCCATGTTAGCTACACCCAGCAGGCAGAATGGCCTCATGAAGACTGCATCTGTTGAAGTTTCATGGAGTGCATTGTTTCTACAATACTGGGAAACTTACAAGGACCAGGCAGATACACCTGCAGTTTTAAGAAGTACAGTGTTTCTACAATTCTGAGAATCTTTTTCCTACTGAAATTTAGAAACTGTTCGCTAAAAACTTCTTTGTTAACTGACCTGCCCTTGGTGCGCTATAACCACAGCTGCTGGATTGGCCCATAGCATGATATAATTGTAGTTTTAGGTGTTATAAATGCTGCTATGTCTCTCCTCAGGCATGAGAGTTCTCTGGGGCATTAGCTGTCTAGGCCCCCAGGTAATTAAACAACTCTTAATTTGACCGTTATCATTGTGTGGTGATGTGGGGGTGGGTCTCCATCTTCAGCACGGCTGTTGTGTTCCAACCATGCCAGAGAATGGAGGTTGATTGAATAGGGCCTCAGGTGGCTCAGAGTGGGTCGGGAGGAGGAGCTCCCAGGATACTATGTTGGTGGGTAGTTTGGTTATTGGTTATCAAAACCAAGGCAGGGGTTTATATAGGGAGGCCTTTATGACCATTACAGAAGGCGGGAAAGTTAAAGGTGAGGGTTTTGGGGTAAAGGCAGAAAGGTTGTAGGGCTGACATGGAAATTAGAAACGAGGAACCGAAACCCAAAAACCTGGTTCTAGTCTGGGGTGGGAAAAAGAAGATTCATATCTACAGTGATTTCCTGGGGCTAGGTTATCACATCAGGCAGAGCAGGCCAGATGCCTGCGTCCCTTCAATGTATCCAGGGTTGCTTGCTTTGCTCAATACCCAGACCCCCACAGTGGTGTTCTGTGCCTCACAATATAGCATGACAATTAACTCAGTTCTGTGAGAGATCTGGGAGGCCATAATCTAGAAAAAGATGGAATAAGGATTAGTAATATGTCAGAGTGGTGCTTAAGGAAGTATTCCTAAGTACAAAGGTCATTAGTAGCTTTAAATTTGTAGATATAGAGTCCGGAGAGCTGGCTGCATGCTTAAGACCACTGGCTGTTCTTGCACAGGACCTTTACTCGATTTCCAGCACCTGGTTCCAGGAGGATCTGACGCATCTTTTGGCCTCCAGGGGCATTGCATGACGGGGTGCACTTACACACATGCAGATAACACACTCATATACGTGAAAGAAAAATAATGAATAAAACCTTTTTCAGATTTAGAAAATGCAATGCTCTTTTGACTGCCACTATTAAAAAAGATAAGAATAAGAATGCTGGGGCTAGAGAATTGAGTATATAGAGGGCAGATTATGAAACGTTTTGAAAACCATCCTGAATGCAGTTATTTAAAATAATTTCCTATACAGGTTTGTTTTTAACATTTTTTCTCAAGGATGAACAAGAGAAAAAGAGAGACACCAGTTAATAGATTGCTGCTCTAATTGGATCATTCTGTTTCTGATCAAAGATAAGGTCACCTGTGGTAGAAATAAACAAAGAGATAAAAAATAACCAAAAAAAAAAAAAAAAACAAAACAAAACAAACAAATCAAAAAAACATTTAAACCAGGCATGGTGATGTATGCCTTTAATTTTAGCCTTTGGGGCTAAAGGGTAACCTTGTCTCAAATCTACAAAAAAAAATAATAGATGTATTCTACATGCAGTGGTGATTTAATATATGCAGAAGATTGACAAAGAACAGATGTTCTGAGATAGGTAATGCAAAGCGTCATAGTTGCAGGGAATCTTTCAAATGCCTAGCTACGGATATGGAGCAGAAAGGAAAGAAAGGTAGGATGGTCTCAAAACACCTCGAAACATGATAACTGTTTCAGGGAGGATTTGAGAAATTCTTATGTGTATAAAGTGATATGAAGAAGGAAGTTAAAAGTTGTGAATGGATTCAACATCAAGGAAGTCACTATTAACCTCAATGTATAGCCAACAGTTATGGTGGAAACAAAATTCTCCTTGAGTACTGATATGTCTATCAATATGGAAGAACAAATAAACTGTAAAAGTAACTACCACAAAACACCAATTAATACTAGGCAAAAAATGAATAACTTTGAAATGCATAGTTGAAAGTCCAAGATATCATGTACAACTGACATAAATGAAATTAGAGTTGAAAATAAAATATGCAGTTTCTACACACTCTTTCTGAGGTTGTTCCTAATATTTGCTCTTCAAAATAACCACAGGAAAATCATGGCAATTGTAATGGTTACTTTTAATTGTCAACTTGACACCACCTAAATCACCTGAGAAAAGAGTCTTACTGAAGGCTTGTCTAAATCAAGTTCTTGACTTGGTTTACCTGCAATGATGGAATCCAACCTGTAATTGTAGCTCCCCTAGGTTGCTTTTGTTCATATATTTTGTCACATCAAAACAAAACTAGAACATATCATAGAGATCAAATTTTGTGCCAAATGTTTCATTGGATTAACCTCAGATTGGGTAACTGTTTCCATGAATGTGCCATGATAGAACAAACAATTTTTCATGTGTATTTAGATTCCTTAAATACAAAATAGTCCTTAAGTCTTTTCTTTTCAGAACACTGAGAATTTGGTTTTATATTTTATTTTATTTATATATTTATTGTGTGCTTGAATTTGTTCATGTATGCACATGCCACAGCACACAAATGGAGGTCAGAAGACAGCTTGTGAAAAGTGGTCCTCGCTTTAAGACATGTGGTCAGTAGACTTGGCAGCAAGCAGCTCCTTACTCATGCAGTCATCTGGTCAGTACAACACTGGCAACACAGAAGGCTAGTAGTCAGGTTTTTTTGTAGATGGTTCTTTAATTTAATTTTACTTAATGCTTTCTCATGAATGAATTGAAGCTTTTGCTAAAATGACATGAAATAAAGATGTTGTACAAGGCCATTTTCTTTGAGTAATTATAATATCTTAGGTAAAAATGTAAAAATGTGAGGCTGGAGAGATGACTCAGTGGTTAAAAACACTGGCTGTTTTTGCAAAAGACTATGGTTTGAATCCCAACACCTATATGAAGGCTACCAACCATCTGTAAGTCTAGTTTCAGGAGCATGACACAGTTGCACTCACACACATGTGGGCATAACTCTCACACACATAAAATAATTAATCATTTAAATGTGAAAATGTGTTTTCTTCATGACACTAGGTATTTTCAAGTGATTTAAAATTATAGTGTTTCTCTAATGAGCATAAGGCCCTATCACAATGCTTATCTCTTTTTGAAAATAAATTATTCATATTTTGAAGTAACAGATTCTTTTATAGCACCTTAAATGCTATAACTACACAATATGCTGGATATTTCATATTTTTCCTAAATAATCTTCTAATTCATCATATAAGTATTGTAAAAAATGTATTTTGATATTTCTATATTTCTCTTTTTCTCTAAGATTATTAAAAGATCAAGAGAAATACATTCAAACACAAAAATTAAATGATTATTTCTAGATTTGAGCTTATTATCAGTATTTTGGTGTGTTTAATAAAGCATTTAAACTATATTTTCATATTTAAAATTTTTTGTTCTAGCTGTTAGTAAACATCAATGCCACATGAATTGCTCCATCTTTATTGAGGTATAATTGACAACTAAAAATGGTAAACATTGAAAATATGCTACTCAATGTTTTGATAGACATACATTGTAAAAAGTTTATGATAATCAAATTAAGCAACATAAGTATCACATCACAACTCATGAATAATTCTATTCCCTCCCTCCCTCTCTCCCTTCCTTCCTCCCTTCCTTCTTTTCT
This sequence comes from Eospalax fontanierii, assembly GCA_035773235.1. NCBI lineage: Eukaryota > Metazoa > Chordata > Mammalia > Rodentia > Spalacidae > Eospalax > Eospalax fontanierii. Next base: position 128,532,665 of record CM069525.1, on the reverse strand, counting down.
TCCTTTTCTTTCCTCTTTTTTTCTCTTTTTCTCTCTCTCCAAAATATTTAGGACACAGCAAATTTTAAGTAGAACATATAGTATTGTTAACTACAGTCAACAAACTGTACATTATTTCTTCAGAGGAAGTTCATCTTTCATAGTTGAAACTTTCTACCTCTTAACCAACACTTTCTTAATTTTTTCTTAAATGTAGAGTCTGTACTCATATAGTCTATCATATGATTAGTTTTTTTTCCCCACAAACATGTTCACAGATCAATTGAAGATATACAATTCTACATTGAGACATATTTCCCGGGTAATTGTAGAATTTGTCAAGTTGACAACTAAAACTATCATATATACAGTATACAAATGTTTCAAATATTTATAATAGCTCTGATTTATTGTTATAATAACAATTTTATTATTTCTCCAGAGAATATAATGAAATTATATGGTCACTATATTTATTTCTAGAATAATTTGCATTTTACATTTCAAATGTATTAATTATATATTTATTTCATTATTATCCACTTACTTTTTATTTTTATTTATATTTCATGCATATACTAAACATTTCACATAGTTTATTGGTGAATAAATAATGACTAATATATAACAGTTTTTGCTATTATTGTGTTCATAGCAATGAAAATATTAATGATGAGTATTATGTGATGTTGATTTGTAATAAATGAAAATATTAGAAATTCTAAATTTTAGCTTAAAGGAAAATTTCAATAACTATTTATGGGTAGTATAAATAATATTATAAATAATAAATAATAAAATTATAAATTCTATCTAGAATTTCTGAAAAAAATGACTACACACTTCTCTACCTCTTTACCTTCTCTAAATACAGTTCCATCTCATAGATGGATATTGGTTTATCTACCATGTTCATCTGCTGCTGAAGCAGTATCTGTTATACAGGTGTGATAGTTTTTTTAATAAGGTATTAATAATGACTGAACTTATTTTAAACTCTTTTTATATGCTTATAGGTATGTTTCAGAAAGTTTCTAAAGTAGTATGCTTCCATATTACTTTTCTCAAAAGGTCTTGTGTGTCATGTATCTCTCCCTATAGTCCCTCTTCTTGACTACTGTATCTTCACGTTGTCCTCGAATCATGTAATGTGAATCCTCCAGTGCTGTTCTTTCTGTTTACTATTTGATTTTCCAGCTTCATTAGCTTTAGACTCAACTCATTGATGTACAAACAAATCTTTACTGGGATTTTTATTTCATTGAATCAGTCAGTTTGGTGACAGTTTATATCCCCAAAATATAATATTGCTCCTTTCATTCCATTGAGACAGTGTAATTAATTACTCTCTATGTTTTAGATCTTCATGCCTATGAGTTAATAATATGAACTTCCAAAATTATATGGTTTTGGATTCTTACATTTTCTTGGTGTTAAATAGAGGCTTGTTATTAAAATATTAATTATCAATTATTTTTGTAAGTATGTAGAATACAACCAATATATCAATTTTATCTCCTGTAACCTGGGTACCTTCATTTAATAGTTCTTGTTCTCCTGTGTATATTCGTTTTCATTTTCTTCTTTCTCAACTGTGCAATTTGTGTTTGCTTAGCATTTCGAGCTTCTTTGCAAGATCTTATATGTCAACTACAATGCTGAAAATAAGTGGTTAGAAAGGGATTATTTGGTTTGTTCTGGATTTTAGGACTGAAACATGTTTTTCCCCATTACTCATGATAGTAACTATAGGGTTTTTAAGCTAGAGAAAGTAAGACAGTATACATCATTCCTCCATGGTCTTTGCTTCAGTTTCTGCCTCTAGTTCTGCCTTAGAGTTCCTTTCTTGAGATGCTGCCTTTGCTTTCCTTGATGATGGCCTGTAAGCTGTCAAATGAACTAATTCCTTTCCTTCCACAAGATTTTGTTTTGTTTTGTAATGGTGTTTATCATAACAACAGAAAGCAAACTAGAACATAAGCTATCACCAAGCCAGGTTCTGCATACTTAGTCTACAGTTGATACTTCACAAAATTGCCATCCTGGCTTCATACACCACCAGGTGAGTATCTAAGAACACTGGACCCAAGGGTGTTCATTGCAATAGCATGCACATGGTTCAACATTGTTCTCGCTGATCTGACTGCTGAACTGGTCATTAGAAAGTCAAAATCCAGGAACCATTTATCTACATGTGTCCTAGAGCATGGACAGTACTCCAGGACTTTGGGAAGACTTCATAGACTGTTCCTATTCTAGTATCTGCACAGCTAGCTTCTGAGCTAGCATAAACATGGAGGCTTCAGACCAAACATGTTTGCATATATTTTTGGTGATAATTGTTATAGTTTGTAGGCCACCAAGATGGTTCAGTGGATTCAGCATGGAGGGGCTTTTGTCATAATGCCTGATGAAATGAATTTGATTCTAGGATCTCACATGACAATAAGAGGGAACCACTCCTGCAAATTATCCTCTGTCTTCCACTCATATACCACGATATGCTTGCAACCACACAACTAATCTGAGAGAATACACAATAACTAATTTCACAAAGAATTCCTAATACATAAAATGCTTTCTTGAACATTCAAGTAGAGTGTTTTAGTTTGCTTTCATTTATTATGACAAAATACCAATAACAATTTGGAAAGAAAGAGTCTATTTGTTTTATATCTCCCAAGTCACAGTTCATCACTGAGGAAACCCAAAGTAGGAACTCAAGGCAGGAATCTGAACACAGGAACTGAAACACAGGCCATGGAGGGCTTCTACTTACTGGCTTGGCCCCCCAGCCTGTGCTCAACCTTCTTTATTACACAGTATAAGACCACCTGCCCAGTGTTGGCACAACCAAAAGTGAACTGGGTCTTCCCACATCACTCAACAATCAAGAAAATGCTCCACAGACTTGACAAAAGGTAGTCCATTGGAGGCAATTCCTGAACTGAGGCTCCCTTAACCCAGGTATGTCAAGTTGACAAATAAAGCTATCCAGCACACAGAGGAGTTTTTTGGACACATTTTTTTTCCTTGAGAATAAAGGTGTAGGTAAAAAAAATGTGATATGATATTCTTGTTCATAGCATACTACATTGAGAAAGTACTAACCTTTTTTCCAAAAGACGTATATGAGTTCATATTCTCATCAGCAAAGAATGATATGTACTTTCACTTTATCATCTCCAGATTATATCCTATTCTATATTTTAACCATTGTGGTAGCAATAACTGTTTGTTATCTCAATTTACATTCACCTAAATTCAAATTGTGTTTGATGCGCTTTCCTATACCTGTTTTCCCTCCCTATAATCTCTCTACTCAGTTATTCCAAATGTCTGGACTTTTCTAATTGGACTGTCTGTCTGATTTTTCTTTCTGAATATAGACAGTTCATTAGATTTAACTTTCACCTATGATTATGTAAATATATGTATCTATAGTTTTGCACACGCAAAATGATTTAATGTTTAAGCATTCAGAAAAATTTAATGCTAACTTTAGTTCCCCAAATAAATAGATTTTTAATTTGCTAGAAAATTTGTTTTCCATAAACAAGTCAATATGTAAATATATAAGCAGCTATGTTAGTTATGATTATGTGTACTTTCATGTAAAATATACTCTTTGTTCCTTGCATAGGATATTATCAGTAAGAAATAATTACATTAAGGCAATAGAGAAGAAATGATTATTTATTTATAGACTAGAGATGGCTTTTTGGTGAGACAATAAAACATCAAAAATTCTGTCACTAATGGCATTAATATTCAGCTGAATTTATACAAGACAATTATATTAAGATTTAATTTTCAAACATTAGAAACAGAAAAGAAGACATTTGCATTAAATGATGGCATTTTGTATATCAGAAGCAAACTGATTCAGGAAAATCATGCAAACTACTGATGATACTGCTATAATTGCAGGTTGGAGTAAACATCAATATTATATAGAAATCCTGTGCCCCAAAAGTTTCAAGATAAGATTATAAAAATAATCGATACCATTCTATTATTGATCTACATAAAGCAAATTGTGCATCATTTGGTGCACCCATGTAATTAAAAATAGCCTGAAGTCTGCAGAAATATATATTGATGTCTACATCACACATTACAAATCAGAAATCTGTCTTCCAGTACAGTCATGCTAGATTTTCAGAACTGAACAGCAATGAGGACTAAAATATATAAATATGAAAGAGAGACATGAAAATGTTTGTGCAAGTTTTAACCTATGTTGTTATATTAAACTAATTATTTTTAAATACTGTATAGTATATTATTTTAAAATAAATTTATATGATCTGATATTCACGCTGTATGTGCATTTCTCAAGGAGGGTTCAAGTAGCAGGTTACAAAATTAACTTAAAAAAAAAAGGTAGCCTTTCTATATACCAATAAGAAGGAATCAGAAAAAGCATTTAAGGAAAGCTTCCCAATCACAATAACCTCAAAAAATATTTAGGAATAAACATAACCAAAGATATGAAACATCTCTACAATGAAAAATTTAAATCTTTAAAGGAATACACTGAGATAGAAAGACCTACCATGCTCACAGATTGGTAAAATCAATATGAAAATTATTGTATTACCAAAAAAAGTATAGATTCAATGTAATGCCAATCTTAATACCCAAGACATTCTTTACAGAGCTAGAAAAATAAATCATCCTATAATTCATATGAGATCACAGAAGACCCCAGATTGACTAAAGTAATATTGGGCAAAAAGAACAATGCTGGGGGGGAATCACCATACCAGATTGCTGATTATATTACAGAGCTATAATCATAAAAATAGCACAGTCATAGCATAAAAATAAACATGTAGATCAATGGAAAAAATAGATCACACAAACATGGGTACATGTAATTTCAGCTGCCTGATATCTGACAAAAGTGCTAAGAGGCCACAATGGAGGAAAGACAGTATCTTCAACAAATGCTGACAAAACTGGGTCTCCATCAGCAGAAGAATGAAATTGGAATCTCATATTTCACCCTGCAAAAACGACAACTTTGAATGGATTAAAGACCTCAATATAAAACCTGAAACTTTTAAACTGTTGGAAGAAAACGTACACAGCACCCTTCAAGACATAGGTGTAGGAAAGGACTTTCTAAATTGAACATCGATTGCTCAGGCATTATGGTGAATAATCAATAATTGGGACCTGATTAAGCTACAAAGCTTCTGTACAGCAAGACAACCAAGGAAGGGAAGAGAAACCCCACTGGGTGGGAGAAAATATTTACCAACTATACAATCAGCAGAGGATTAATATCCAGGATATACAAAGAATTTCAAAAACAAAGAAACAAGAAAATAAATGACTCAAGAAAAAGATGGGCTAAAGACTAGAAGAGAATACTCAAACGAAGAAATAAAAATAGTTAAGAAACACTTTAAAAAGAGTGCAACATCTTTAGCAATTAGAGAAATGCAGATCAAAACCACTTTAAGATTCCATTTTACCCCAATCAGATTGGCTAGGATCAAGAGAATGAAGGACACCAAATATTGGCAAGGATGTGGACAAAGGGGAACGCTCATTACTTCACTGCTGGTGGGTATGAAAACCTGTGCAACCACTATGGAAGCAGTGGGGTAAGCTCCCCAAAACCTAAAAATGAATCGAACTTATGATCCAGTTACAGCACTCCCTGGCATATACCCAAAGGACTCATCCCATTTTATAGATGCCTGCACAGTCTTGATTGCTGCTGCTCTCTTCACCAGAATTAAGAAATGGAAACAACAACCAAAATGTCACTCAACTGACAAATGTATAATGAAAATGTGATATATACACAATAGAATTCTATGCAGGAGGAAAAAAAGATGAAATTTGCATTTAAATACATGGAACTAGAGAGTGTTATACTAAGTAAAGTAACATGAACACAAAATCAAATGACCTATGTTTTCTCATTTACAGAGTGCAGCAGCAACCCCTTATATGTGAATATATACACCACAAGCCAGGGAAATGGAAAGGGTGCCCTGAGGTAAAGGAAAAGAAAGAACCGGAAAGAGGAGGATGATAGGGAACAGATTTTAGCAAGGGGAAGGTGGGGAAAGTGGGAGTGTTTGCCCAGGAAGGGCAGAGGGAAGGACATACAGGGGCCCATGGTAAGGGGTAGGAAACTCAGCAGAGGGGGCATGGTGGGAGGCAAGTGTTATGGGGGGAGGGTGGGGAAAGGAGGGAGCGAGAACAGGGGAGGGCAGAGGGAGATTGAATGGGAGGAAGAGAATAGAGAGATGAATGTATATTGGGGAGCTAAGGACCTGAGTGGAAAATGTGTTGCCCCTGCAGCCCCTGAAAAATGCATTCAGTGTCTGAATCTTAGTCTATATGCACATCAGGGGACTGTATGGCAAGGAACACAGTGACAGACAGGAGAGACCTCTCTTTGAGTGGTCCAAGACACTCCCAAAATAGCACAGGCTACTGCCAGAGCTCTTGGCTATTGCCAAGAACTGTAAGATAATATCTTACTGCCGAAGACAGGTCATACTTAGGAAACCGGACTTGGAGCAATGAAGCAGGAACTAGCCTGAAAGCCTTCTACCTGAAGTATAAGCTCCCATAATGCTAGATGATAATATGCAAACTCTTAAGGGAGAAAAGCAATCAATGATCTAACCCAGTCTTAAAGACTAATAACCATAATGACCAGAACAGCAAACTACCTCTATTGATGCCTTGGTGGCATTGTTATCTGGGTGGTGGGAGGGAAGGGGTTATCAGGAGCTAACTAATTGGAATTAAAGCCCTATCAGTGGAAGTGAACTCATGGGTAGGACTGTAAACACAGTCAAATGCATGTGGCTGGTAAGGTCGTGTATCCTAGAGAAAACTCTGTTATATCTCTAGACAACTGAAATTTCTTACCATGTGCTAAATATGGATCCTTATAGCTACAGATAAGTATACCATATAACTCTCATCAAAGAAGCTTCTTTTTGCAACAGGTGGAGGCTCCTGCAGTATCCTACAACTGATCAGACACAAAGAATATACGTCTGAGAGATGCCAGTTCCTAGGTGCCACATCTACAGCTGAACCTCTACACCTTAGGCTCATGGAACACAGTGGAAGTAGGGGTGGAGAGAAAACTAGTTTTTCCCTCAGCTCTCACCAGTGAAGCTTAGTTATACAACAGAGCGTGATGCACACAGAAGGCCACAAATGGCTTCCTTTTAGAGAATAAGTGACTGCAGAGTGTGTGTCCCTGGACAGGACGCTATTAAACCTCACCCACCCAGGACTCAAGGACTATAGAGGAAGAGGAAGCAGAAAGATTGTAAGAACCAAGGCTGGTTCATGAACACTGGGAAGCAAAGGTTTTTAGGCCTTTGGTACCTTGCACATGTGAAGTTGTGGCAATGGGCGTACTGAGCAAAGGATCCAGGCTTACTCAATCAGACAATGGCCCAGAGTGGAGCTAGAGAAATGCGTGGAGGACAGACCGTAGACCAGGAACTATTGGAGACTGATTACTACTGGGTGAGGGAGATTATGCCTTACTTAGTATCTCGAGGTAGGCTGAATAGACTCCAGTGTATGAAGTGGCACGGGGGAACATCTCGGTACAAACACTTAACTAGATAGGACTTAACATGTATGGCGCGATTCATGAAGTCCAGTGGGTGTTTGGCATACATAGATAGGGGTATCTAAATTTCATTAAGAACTGTTGTGTAAAACACACAAAAGCAAAAAAGTCATTTTAAAAAATAAATATAAAAAATAAATTCTATGCACTTATCTTTTATTCTGTTGATAGACATTAAATGGGTTTGGAAGATAGTTTGAGTTCGTGTATAGACCACTTCAAAAAATATCATAAATTTTGTGATCTTTTAAATGAATTTCTCATTTGCATTTTGTGTGTGTGTGTGAGTGTGTGTGTGTGTGTGTCGGTGTGTGTATATGTGTGTGTGTGTGTTTCAGATATTCTAGCTAACGTTATGTAATGCTGGTACTCATAAAGAAACAATTTATTTCAAATAAAACAAAAGCAGCTCAACTGCAAGCCCATGTTTGAGTGAAGCTACTTTTAAGTGGTATGAATCATAACAAAGGTTTTTTGCTTTACCTTTCCAGAAATGTGCACACAGCACAAAGCAAAGAGCTCATTTTTTCACTTATCATTTAATTTTATTAACATATTATTTATTAATGAGCATTTTAGCATCATTCTATTTATTTATTTGATGTTTTTTTTCAATTTGTATCTTAAATTTACTATTTGTATCTCTTAGCTACTCTTTAACTAATAGTTTAATGTTTGGGTTAGGTATTATCATTCTTATTTACAGTTAGTAAAATACATTCTTCCTTCCTGTGACTTTGTCATATGTACATGTATTATGTATCTAGATATATAAATGCATATGTGGGGACACATACACACACATATATATATATATATATGTATTTATATTTTTATCAGATACACTGTGATATTTTGATACACACAAATGTGTGTGTGCATATGCACATAGATATACATGTGTATGGTATTAGTTCCTTTTCCACTGCTCTGATAAAGAATCATAAACAAGGAAATTTATAGAAGGAAGAGTTTAATGTGCTGACAGTTCCAGAGGGATGAGTCCATCATAGCACAGAGGTATGGCAAGAGGTAGCTGGAAGAGAAAGGTTAGTGCTCATATCTTCAAGCAGGAACAGGAAGCAGGTAGAGACAGACTGGAAGTGGGCAAGGTATATACTCTCAAAGACAACCCCCAGTGACTTGATTCTTCCAACATTATATATATATATATATATATATATATATATATGTACATATATAAATATATATAGATAGATAGATATAGATATAGATATATCAGATATGGTTAACTGGCACATTTATCAATTGAGAGACTTAGTTGTGTTATAAACATTAAAAGTTCAGTAGACTATTTTAAAATATTTTGTTAATTGCTGCAAATCCTCATTTTCCTCCTAAGCAACAGAGTATTGAATCAATCCCACTTCCATAAAAATCCATCATCATCCCCTGCCTTACCTTTCATATTTCTGTAGCTGTTGTAATTACTGTTTCGTGTTGTTCATCTTTTTCCTTCTACCATCTCACATGTATATCAGAACATGGGGTTTACCCCATTCTCTGTGGAACTTGCTGTTAAAAGCTGTTAATAGTTTCTGTTTTTCAACAGAAATTTTAATGTAGTTAGAGTTTTATATTGTTATCTTTATGGTGTGTAGCTTGCAACATATGCTTCTATTCCATCTTCTATCACAGTAAATGGTAAATCCATCTGTGCAGTTTCTCTTTCATTCTTTACTCGCCTATCTTTCTAATACCTTTCCTCTAATCCTTGAAAAATATCTCTTTGTTGTAGTCTTAAAAATGATTCACAGTCCATCTAAATATATTTCTATATTATCTATCATTCTATTACACACCACTGTCATCTCTAGAATGAATCACTAGGGGACTGACCTACCTAGCTCAGGGTTTGTTTCTTCTTGTGTGTTTCATTCTGTACTCTTTACATAAGCTAGTGTGATTCTGTAAACAGTTGTGTTAGATCATACCACTGCTCTGCTAAATCTCTGTGTTCTGTCTATTCAAGAGTAAAGCTAAAATAGTGTGCAAGTCCGTTTATCATCCTTTGCAACCTCCTACTCAACAATCAGTCTTCTCTTCCATTTTTACCTCTTATACCTTTATCTCCAACTGCGCTTCCCATTTTTACTTTGTTGCCACAGTATGGACGTTGTTTCAAATTCTGTAATGTATTAAGTATATTCTATTTTATGACCTTTAAAAGCATTTCATAGATCTCATTTTTCAACTACTGTTTGTTGTCACCTTATCTGTGTCACTTTTACTTACAACATTTAATAATATAAAAATCTCTTTCTGATTCATGGAGTTTCTGGTCATCCTTCATTTTGACTATATTTCTTAATATTTGCACTTTATCTTTCTTTAACTTTTTCATTGTCTTTCTTTCCAGTAGAAAGTAAACTCCATTATATTACTGAATATATTTTGCCTGTTTGTTCACTGCTGCATCAAGAGCACCTAGAAAACTGTTTAGCAGACACGAACAGAATATGTATTTAGCTGATAAGCAAAGACTCAAAAAATATTAAGAAATTTCCCATAACTGAAAATATTTTGATATTTTAAATTTCTTCTGTGTTTTGAGCTGGAAGCCACCATCCTTGAAGGTTAATACTCCATAGCACTGAAGAACACTATGCAAGATGCTAAGGGAGCACATCCATGGTGGTCCAACCCAAGGTTTAAGGCCTAATAATCACATCAATGATCAACACATCAAACCACTAGGGTGTGGTAGTGACACTTTTATCTTGAGGGTAATCAGCTGTTACCTAATTGGTTTTAAAACCCACTCAATGGAAGGAAATTTATGTGTGGTATTGCAAACATAGCCATTTAAATACACATGGCTGGGGATATCATAGATCTTGGAGGAAATTCCAAAGCTGTCAAATCTCTAGACAGATGTAATTTCTTATCTTACTATGTGCAAAATATGGATCCTTATATTTATAGATGAGTATTCCAGTCACCACTCATTGAAAGAGATTTTTTGCAACAAACAGATATTATTACAGAATTCCACAAGCGGTCAAACACAGAGACTGTGAATTGCCCAAGCTTAAGTGGCACATCTAGGAAGCAACTTCTACATATAAGACTCATGAAACATAGAACAAGGTATAAAGAGAAGACTAATACATCTCTCAATTTCCATCATTGATGCTATCTTAGGCAAAAGAGGGCCAGGAACAGAAAAGACCACAAATGACCAAACTGGAGAGACCAAGAGTCTGAAGAGTGTGGGTCCTTGGACAGGACTCTTTTATTAAACTCCACCTACTCAGGGCTCAGAAGCCATTGTGAAAGAGGAGGTGGAAAGATCGTAAGAGCCAGGGAGGAAGTGCATGACCATATGGAAATAGAGACCAACAGGCTACTGGAACCTTGTTAATATAAGCCTACAGCAAAGGTGTCAGCATGCACAAGACTCATGCAAACTCAAGCAGACAAATACACAGCACAGAACTGTAGAAATGGGAAGCAGGTCCCTATCTTAGTTGAATAATTATTTACAGCTGGGTGAGGAAGAGCTGATCTTCTTAAGGGGAGGGACTCTGGATGGACTGACTAGACCACACTGGATGAATTTGCATTGAGGGTCATCTGGGAACACTAGCTTGACATGATGACCCTTGATAGAAGTGACAGAATGTATGAATTCCAGTGCGGGGAGAGCTGTGGGAGGGTGCCAGTGGGGGAAGGAGGGATAAAGAAGATGGAGTTATTCTGTGTGAAATTCACTAAAATTCAATAGAAATATATTAAAATTAAAAAATTCTGCTTTGTTATTTTTACGAGTTTTTATTTTAGGTGTTTGAATGTATTGCCTGCATATATGTAAGTGTACTTATATTGCAGTGACCACAGAGGTCAAAAGAGGGTGTCATATCCCCTGGAACTGTAGTTGCAGAATGGTGTTAGAAAGTATGTTGGTGCTGGGAATCAAACCTGGGTCCTCTGCATGAGCATCCACTGCTCTTAACTGCTGAGCCGTATCTCCAGCCCATCTTCTGTTTTTATAGTTTCATTTGAGTTATTCCATAACCTAGAATTTGCTTGTAAACTACTTAAGTATAGATAACTGTAAGTTTTGATATAGATAATCAACAGCACATTTTCAGCATTCCAAAATCAGTTAATTCCATTGTAATCCAGATATGGAAATTACATGTGGCTGAGAAAATTTTAAAAATGAACATATCCATAATACCAACCTGATATTTGTCAAGCTATTACAAACATAGTAAATGCTTACCACTGCTTTCTATTAGTTATTAACGATCATCCTTCTGTTCTTCCTCTAGAGTAAACAGAATAGAAAATGTGAAGTCAGAAAATATTTGTTCTTTTTAGGAATTAATATGCACACTCTGTAGTATGTGTTGTTTTGTGTCCGGCTTCTTGTGATATGAAGTCACATTTTTCCTGTGAAGCAAAGGGTTTTCTTTTTATTTTTGTATTTATTTTTATTTTATGTGTATGAGTGTCATACCTGCATGTGTGTAATTGTATATGTGCTGTTCTGTATCCGTTGAGGACAATGCTCTTAACCACTGAGCCATCTCTCCAGCTCCAGATTTTCTATTTCATATGCATTCCATTATATTACTATACTATATTTTAATATATTTACTGTACTCTCGTTGGATAAATGAATTGCTCACAATTTTGACTGCTATAAATATGCTTCCATAGTCCTGAACTATATTCCACATATGTACCTTTTGTATATGTAGACATTTTGTATATGTGCATAACATTAGAATCATGCATTTACAACTGTTGCATATGCCCAATTCTAGGTATTTTGAGGATAATTTAGGTATTCATTTCAGTCATAATCATATAAGAAATGATCATTTTTTTCTAAATATTCTTCAATATTTTATGTTTTCACCTCATTTAAATATATTTTGGCTCTATATAGTGATCTTAAATTGCATATTTAATTGCATGATTTTGTTTCTAATTTTGTCAAGCATTTTTTCACATATAATGACATTTTGCAGGTTATTTTATTTTTCTCTACAAGTTTGTCCATAGTGAATTTATTAAACGTGGTTCTCTAAAAGAACAGAACTGATAAAATTAATATATATGTGTATATTTATATATATATACACACATACATACATATATGTGGTGATTTAGTGGATTGTTTTACTGGCTATTGTCCAAGTAGTCCAATAATAGGTTTTTTTCTCATTGGAGAGGCTGATTATCCAGTAATTCCTCAGATCACTAGGCTAGATGTCCCAACAGTCCCAATATGGTGCTGAAGAAATGGATGGTTCTTGAAGGTATGCTGGTCTTCAGTCTACATTGGAACCCAGAGAAGTTGGTTCTGATAAAGAATAAAGGATGCCACAGCCATGAGACAAACTTGCCAGTAAGCATGAAAGCAAGCAGGTAAAGAGATAAAGATGTTTTCTAGCATGTCCTTTTAGATTTGGCTGCCAATAGAAGGTGTTGCCCTCATTTTTGGTGGGTCTTCCAGCTTCAAATAATCTGATCAAGAATGTCCCTTCTATTTTAGTTTATGCCTGATCCAGTCAAGCTGACAATATCAGTCGTTACAGTAGAATGTCTTCTTTGTGTAAGTGCATTGTACAAATTCATTGTTGGTGTTGATACAGGGTCTCTTGATGTCCATCAAGCTGTTCAGAAACTCAGAGTTTTCCTGCCTTACCCTCTCCTATGTTTCACTAACTAGCATGAGCCATTAGCCCTTGCTGAAGTCCATTACATATTCTGGGCAAATGTTTTATGAGTGATGTATCAGATGAGAGCACTTTTTTTTTCCCTATTCTGTTGCTAACTCATCTCATTCTTAATGTAATTTGATAAACAGTTATTAATTTTAATGTAGTTTATTAATTTTTAACTTATGATTAATTCTCTGTGACCTCTTTATAAAATATTTACCTTCTCATAGGTAGAAATCTGACTCTGCTACCTGCTGAGAGCAGGTACCCTAGCTACGTTGTACTTTGACCTGAGCTATTAGTGCTACATTTGCAAAATGTGACAAAAAATGTGTTACAGATAAAAGAACTCAAGTCTAAAGTTTTTACAAGTACCTCTAAGGACAGGAGTATGAGACTCGTGTTCTATTTAAAATGAGCCTAAGTAATATATCTTGTCTAGCCCTTTCTCTGTGTCATTCTCAGTTTGTATTGTTGGTCATAATTCTAGCATAAACCATGACTTCAGGATCAGGAGAATGCTTGTTACTTCATCACTATTAGTTAATTATTAACAGGATTAAGTTCTTATGCTTTAGCATGTTCAGAGTAAAAGTAGAGACACTGATCAGCATAAGTAGTCATCAGTCTCCCGCTTGTGTGGAACTGTTACTGTGTGGCATGCTTAGACCAGTTTCTTTACTAAATAACTAAGACCTTAAAATGTTTTCTCAGCTGCCTCTTCTTGTGATTCTCTCTGTCACAAAAACAAAGATTATTGTACTTAGAGATTTAGAGCAAAATATCCTTTGTTTCTGTGTCATAGCAGAAGAGTTAGTTCAATTCTAACCTACCCCGGGTCTTTAATTCAAAATTTAAAAAAAAATGCAATAAAAGGCAAACAAAACATTGTAGTAAGAAAGTCTCCTACTCTCACAGTAATATTCTGAGATTCTGTGAAAAAAGTTATAAATATGAATAAAGATGATACTCAAAAATACAGAGAGAGAGAGAGAGAGAGAGAGAGAGAGAGAAAGAGAGAATGGAAACAGAAAAAAGGAGTTAATATACAAATTATTATTATATTAGATGATGTTTGCTACAGTTTGAATGGGAATGTTCTCCATGGGCTCCAGTATTTAGACATTTTGTCCCCTGTTGGTGGTACTGTTTGGAGATGCTTTAGGAGTGTGACCATGCCGGAGGAAGCACATCACTAGGGGTGGCCCTCTGGATATCCGGTTGCTCTCTTCTTCTTGTGCCTGCTTGAAGATGTGATCACTTGGCTTTCTGCTCTGGCCACCTCTGCTTCGATGCCTGCCCCACCATTATGTATTTTAATCACCCTAGAATCATAAACTCAAACTCTTCCGTAAGTTGTCTTGGTCATTGTGTTTTATCACAGCAACAGAAAAGCAAGTAATACAGAAGTAAAACCAAAATAACCGTCAATAAAATTGACTTTTATCAAAACAACAAGAAAATAAATGCTGATGACATTGGAGGAAAAGAATAAGTCTCATAAGTTGGTGAGAATGTAAACTTACATAATATCTATTAAAAGTAGTATGGAATTCCTCCAATTAACTTAAAGTAGATATTCTAGGACTAAGATTTTTAAATATATTTTATTATATTTTAGTGGATTTCATACAACACATCTTGATCATATTTAGAGCCCCTTCCCTATCTGCACCCCCCATATCCTTTCCACAGGAATTCATGCACTTTATCATATATGTTAAAGCATACCGAATCAAATTTGTGTCCCTAGATGTCCCTTGGTTTGAGTTCATTCACTTGAGCTTATTAAGCCTGTCTAGCATTACTCCCTCAAAGAAGAACAACTGTCTTTCATGTAGCAGTTATCAGCTGCCAAGAATTCATCACAAAAGTTGTGACCTCCTCACACTACAGAGGGTGATGAATAAATACAAAAGGTCTCAACTAGCCAAAGTGTAGAGAGTAAGAAACTACAGAGAGTGGGCACCTGGACAGGACTCTATATTCAACTACTTGGACTTGAGAGGTTGCAATAGGTGGATCATGAGTTCAAACCAGTCTACACTACATGATGAGATGCTATTTCAAAAACCAAGTCATCACAAAACAAAACCCAAACAAAAAATTGAAAACTTTGTATGGAATACTACAAGTCCGTACATGAACTTACAGTATCTATGATAGCAAGCAAAAAGGCTGCTCCAGCTCAAGCCATACAAAACAACATGGATGAGGGAGGTCGATAACAAAGAACAGTCCTAGCTGAGGAACTGTTGGCAATTGATAGCTTTTTGGAGGAGAGTCAGTTTTCTATAAGAATGTGATAGGAGGTATGTTGACCAGGTTTCGGAGAATGGCGCTACACCTAACAGCAATTGAAAAACAGAAATTTTAACATAATGATGATGATAATCATCATCATCATCATCACTATAATAATAATAATAATAATAATAGAGGACATCAAGTGAAGTGAAGAATTATGAAGTGGAAATGAGTCTGAGAGTAGGTGGGGGAGGTGGTCTGAAAATGATCAAATTACATTGTATGAAATTTTCAATAAGCTAAAATATTTTCAAACCACCTCAGAAAGAATAATAGAGCATTTTACAAAAGTAGTATCAGTCTGACAGTGTCAAATATATCCTAGATATCTTCTCTAAAATCAGCTTTTCTTGTGACATTATGTCATTTCATTTAGAACATATTAAGCCTTTAGTCAGATCTATACAGAGACTTGCAAGGTGGTAAGGCTTACCAGGGGAAGGTTTCAATTCCAAATTCAACAGAAGAAAATGCATGTAAAAACTATTTTTGCATTAAAAATCCCATATTTGTTGTGAATTAGTAGTGTATTGATGAAAAATGATGTATTTAAATTTTCTGTATTCATTATGATTTTTCCATTTATACTATAAATTTTACTTTTCAGTATTTTTTTCTTTTCATAATTTATACACTATTACTACATGTAAATCATTTCTACCCACTTTCTTCTCCTTCAACACCTCCTGTGACCCCCTTGAACTGCATCTTAAACATGTAAACTCTTATATAATTATTGTTACACATATATGTTACATCCATTCATATATGTGTATGTTGCAACAATGCATATATATATATATGTATATATATATATGTACACAAACAATGTACTTAGTCCATTTACTGTTGCACATAGGTCCATGTCTTTGGGGCTTGCCAGTTGGGATTGGATCACCTGTCAGGGAGCTGTTTTGTCCCTGGCAAAATAAAACCTGATTCTCCTTCTTTCAGCAGCTGTTGATTTCCTGTAGCTCTTCATTATAAGGGTGGACCTTATGTAATTTACCCATCCACATTGGCATGTTGATTTGAGTTGTTATTATACAGGCTTTGTTTAAGCAACTATATTGTTCAGATTTCATGGGCGGTGTTTTCTGTCATGTCTAGAAGAAACTGTACCTTAGGAGTCACCTTAATCCTCTGGGACTTCTAAACTTTCTGCCTCTTGCAATGTTCCCTGAGCCTTAGGTAAAGGGTGTGCATTGTAGATATATCAATTTAATTTGGGAATCCCAGGTATCTTATTTTCTACAGATTGATCAGTTGGGGAATTTCAATATTTGTCTCCATCTGTGCAAAAATATACTTCTTTCTTGAGCTAGTGAGAACTACAATTATCTGATGTTTTAAATATAAATATTTAGAATACAGTGAAAAATTAGGGAGGTGAAATAGTAGGTTCTGCTCAGGGGTTTATTATCTCTCCAGCTCTGGGTAGTTGGCTAGGCTTACAGTGCCAAGTGTGAGTTCCCTTCTTTTGATAGGGCCATATTTCCAATTATGCAGGTATCAATTATCCCTAAGCTAAACTACAACTATTAAGGATACTTTGCTGGGCCAATCATTGTTGGGATGTATAAGTTTTACACGTCTGTAGGACTAATGATTGATTTTCTCATTTGGCAGCCTGTGTAGAACCTTCCAACACCATGAGAGACGATGCTAAGGGAGCAGTCTTCTAGGTCAGTTCCAGGTATATTCTTGTGTGAGAGGGGAGTTATATCTTAAGCAATATATATTATAAACTTTAAAATATTAGTTTCTCACTAGCTCTTCTTCTAAGATAATTAAATATGTATACTTACATAATACCTTCTATTTTCCTTTGGTAACTTACCTCTTGGTTTTTTTTTAGTTATTGCTCAAACCTTATAATTTAAGTCTTACATTCTATCCTCAAATAATTATACAACAGTATAATTTCTTTTATCTTCAAGTGATCTTGTTTCCAAATGCTTCCTGTTTATAGTTTTCTAGGATCCAAAATATTTTATTGCTTTTCCTTCAAATAGTAATACTCATTAAAACTTATATGCATATAAACATATAAACAATAAAAATATTCTATACATATCCATGTGTCAGCTCTTTTGTGCTTTTCTTTCATTTGCTGATCAGGCCTGAAGTCTGGTATTGTTGGCTTTAAATCTGAAAATCATTCTTTTGTATTTCTTGGAATGTGTATTTAAATAGAGCATCCTTCTGGCTATTATTTACACGAAAAAGTATTTATGACACACTCACTTTCGAAAGGTACTTTTACTATGTATAAAATTTTATGTTGTTTTATATCTTTTCAGTTTTTTCAAAGATGCTATTTTCAGACTACATTCACTTTGATGGCAAATTCACTGCTAATATTCTTCCATTTTATGGAATAAGTATTTTCAATGGCTTCTGTAAGGCGTCTATTTCATTTTATTTATTTTCAATAGTTTCATTGCTGTGTGGCTAAGTATGCATGCATATTTAGTTATTCAGGTGAAATTTTCTGGACTTTCTAGATTACAATCTTGCTGTTATTGATCAAATATCCAAATTCAAGTCAAATTTAACCTTTCCTGTCTTAGACCCTACTTCATATGTAATTACATGTGAGTTAGACAGCTCAGAATTACTTGTATATTGGTGAAGATGATTAAATGTGCTCAGTCAGTTCTATAATTCCACCTACACGGAAGACTGACATAAGTGGATCCTTGGGACAATGAACTGGAGATAAGACACAGAAACATATTCTTAGGACTCACCTAAGAATAAAAAATCAGTCATAAATTCTAGTGAACTGTCAATATATTCATGCCTTATTGTTGATGTCAATTGGATACTGATAAAATACAGTACTTTCAATAGATACATTGATTTATAAAATTCCTTTATACTTAGTGTGTAGTTCATTAGTATTAATATAAATGAAGTTTTGTAACCATTATAACTATATAATTTCAAATACTTAAAAATTAGTTTTCTGAGTATTTCATACAGTGTATTTTGATCATATTCACCTCCCTCTCCCAAATTCTTTCAAATCCGTCCCCTCCCTTACCCACCTAATGTTTGTCCTCATTCTTTTAAATCCATTTAGTCCAGTTTGTGCTGTCATTATACCCCTTGGGTGTTGAGCCACATCCTGGAACGTGGTCTAACTACCAAGAGACACTCTTAAATAATAATTTCACTCTCTCAGAAGCTGTCAGTTGTCAGCAGCTCCTTCACTAAGGGTGAGACTTCATGCCCAACAACTATTCCCACCATTCTATGATTCTGCCTATCTTGAGATTGTGCAGGTCTTGTGCATGGTGGCATAACCAGTTTCAGTTCATATGTACAAGTGGCCTGTTGTGTCCAGAAAATAGTTTTGTTGTATTCATTCACAGTCCCTAGCTCTTATGATCTTACCACACACACTTAAGTGGTAATCCCTGAGCCTTAGGAGATGAGGATGTGGTGAAGGTGTCGATTTAGAGGTGAACATTCCACAGTTTCTTATTCCGTACACCTTGAGCAATGGCGGGTCTCTGTTCCAATGGTGGGTCTAGTTCCAAAAGAAGCCTCTTTGATGTGGTTTGATAGATTCTATAATCCATTGCTTCAATGATAAATCATTAGGAGTCTGTGGGATCTCACTAAATGCCTGGGGACGGTAAATGGACAGCTAAAATGCCACTTAAGGGAAGTGAAACCTAACCACCTGGGCCGGAGAGATAAACAAGCCATTCCAAGAAATGAGTGAGCCTAGGAGAAAAGGAAACCTATCCCCAGGTATGATAATGAAGTATTATGCATGCTATTTGCTGATTGGATTATTAATGCCTTTTGTAACCGCCTTTTGCAACCACCCATGTAACCGCCCCTTACGCTAATAACAAGGCTTGAAAATTTACCAAAGTGATAGGTTGTTAAAGAAATGAGGAAGTATGTTCTGATTGGAGGAAAGTTGTATAAAAGAGCACGCTTAAGCATTGTAAGGCGTGTTCCCTGCTGCACCTGAGAAGAGCTGTAACATCACTTTGAGCTGCAACATAATAAAGAGCTGTAGCTTCTGAAGACTCCAGCTGCTGACTCTTCTTGGCTGACAGGGCCTGCCTTGCCTGAGGGGTTCCCGCTGCAACCTGGGTTCGTGCTGCATCCAAGTGTGTGCTTGCCTGGGGCAGGTCGCACACCTGATCTCTCCCGGACTCCCTCTCCACCAGTCGGAGCAGGAGCAATCGAAGAAGGAGGAAAGGGCATCTTGTGAGCATGCTCCTTATCATCTGCTCCTTATCATCTGTGGCGGCACCCTGTGAGAGTCACAGGGGAAGAGCGCCACAGGAGTCAGTTTACTACTGTGTCCATTTAGTAGAATATTAGTAGTAGGTTCTTCCTTAAGGCCTCTTACCTGTCTAACCACAGGCACTTGGCACAAATAATGGTTCTAGGTATGGACTGTATTTTTTAGCATAAGCCTTAAATACAATCAGAAATTGCTTGGATACTTCCTGACATTTGGGCCATTATTGCAACACTGGATATGTCTAACCAAGTGGGTCATTATTTTAGCCCACATGACTCACAGCTGGATTACATTGAAGATTACTTTTCTCCTCGCAAACAGAAATGGCAGCTTTCAAATCTATGAAAGCTAGCCAGTAGGGTTGAAGCTTCCAAGATCATTACCAGCTTGGTTTCTTGATTTCTCCCTGTTCTATGATTCAAGTATACAGTATCTTTATAAGCATATCTTACTATCAAGTTTCTGGAGGGAAAACAAGAGTGGCAAAAATCTAATAGGTGAGAGTCTGTGGGCACCCACTTGACTACACCTCCAAACGGAAGCGACCCCTTTCTAACAATGGGCTTCTTATTTCTTAGACTGTGGTGACAAGTAGGGGCATTGCCATCACACTGTAGAGTAAATGAATTTAAATCTTTTTTTTTTTAATCTGTGAGTGTATATACGTGTATATATTTTAGGATCTTCTAGAGAAGTAGGTTTCCATGTGACTTTTTCCATAGGTTTTTAAAGTTTGTTATCCAATAGGGAGTGGAGTAATTTAAAATATTTTGCAATACATTCAAAAATTTCCTTTTAATTTGCTTTCTTCCCTCATAGTTAGCCTAATCACTAAAGTATCTACTATTTATGTCTCTATATGTTTATGTCTCTATGGGTTTACTTTTTCCTCAGCATTTTTTCATTTTCTATGACATAATCTTACTAGGCTCTCCTACTGGAATTCACTACAAAGACCCTAAAACAACCACATTGCCTGTAACTCTAAAAAAATTTAAAAAATCTTGTACCACAATATTTCTAGTTCTACGATTACTGTTATGAATCACCACTCTGGTACCCTCTCTTATAGACAGAGTAAAATTAAATTATTTTAGGACTGTCCATTTTAGAATAAAATATACAAATATATGATATATCCAAATAGAACAGATACTAAAGTTTATTTGTTATAATATTTTTATACCATTTCTACAGTTTGATCATAAAACAAGGTTGATACAGTTTTTAGTTTTGTTTCTTTGCTTGTTACATTTAAAAATCTAGACTACAATATGTTATGATAGGTTTCAACTCTGGCCATGTCTATTTGGGGTTCTAAATGTTTCCTGTGTTTTGATTTATATTTTTTTCTAGTTTGGGGAATTTATCAGCTATAATGTCATTGAAAAGCTTTCTAAGTCATTAGAATTTTGTCTCAGCTTCTGATTGCATCCTATGAAATTTTAGCTTTAGAGTGTTGAGTGTACCTGAAACTTCAACACTTTTGTGGTGATGATCGCCTTTTCTTTTACTTGTTTATATGTCTGTATGTATTACTAATTCAATCTTTCCCTCCAGTCCTGATATTCATTCTTTTGTTTAGCTTTGCCTATTGATAATATTTTCTTCTGTGTCATTTGGTTGACTGATTCTTTCATTTTCAGAGTTTTTGTTCTGTTCTTTTTCAGTGTCTCTATTTCTTTAATGAATATTTCTTCCACATGTTTTTAAAGAAATTCCTCCAGGGTACTTATTCTTTTGTCCAATTTGGTAACTTTTGATCTACATCTTGAATTGACTCAATTTCTTTTCTATGTCTTGGATCAAATGACTTAACTGTTACCCAAAACTTCTACTTGGTATTTGAACCTTTAAAAATGGGTCTCTGTAATCTCTTGTAAGTTCTGTTATCTGATCATCTTTGTTTTCAGGTTTTGAGAGGTTGACAATTTGTAAAGTTGTAGTAGGATGCTGTGTCTCTATTTATTGGTGTTTCATTCTTTTGTATAGTTTTCTAGTATCCTTTATCATTTTTTATATTTTTATAAATTTTTATATTTTCTAGTTTCCTTTATTATTTTTTAGTTACTTATGTTTCTGTGCATCTTATACAATATATATATAGATCATATTTATACAAAATCTCCCTTACCCAGCAGTTAACAGTTGCCAATAGTTCCCCAGTTGAACTTGGGATTCTTACCCATTTCCTCACTTCTATGCTAGGTTTTGTCTGGTTTGATTTTGAATGGGTCTTGTACATTCTGTCACCATTGCTGTGTGTTCATATAAGCAAGTTCTTAGAAGCCTGGAAAATTCTCTTTCCTATGGTCATCTACAATTCCAAACTCTTACAGTCTTTCCAACCCTCTTCAACTAGGGACACACATTCTGCAGTCTCTTTTTCTCTTTATTTTTGCCAGTGTTAATCACCATCTGTTTATTCAGTATCTATTGGGGTCTACGTGTCTGCCAGTTCATACTCTTCCCCTTTTTCCCACTGTTTTGTTTTTGTCATTTTATGTGAAAAAATTACAGTACAAGTGTTAAAAAGTAATGGCATAGTTTCATTCTTTATGTTTGAATCAAACTCAGCTACACAAACACACACACACACACACACACATACACACACACATACACACACACACACACACATATATATATATATATATATTATTTTATTTATTTACTTCTGATGACAAATGCCTACATTAATTCCATTCTCTGACTACTGTGACTAGTGCTTCAATAAACAATATGTGAAAATACATGCTTGTGAAATTTGGACTTGGAATTCTTAGGGTGTTTACTCAGAATTGGTATAGCTGAGTCTACTTTTAGTTTTTTAAGGAGCATTCATACTATTTCTATAATAACCAGACAAGTTTAAACTCCCACCAGAAGTGTAAAAAATGTTTATTTTTTCCTATATAAAAAATCCGAAGCAGAAAATAAATAATAAAGAGAAATGACAGCAATATAACCCCTGCAAACTCTGTTTTCAATAAAGGAAAGTCAAGCAGGCTAAAGAGGACAGAGAGCAGTAGAAGCTATTACTTCTATGAAGACAAAATTACTACCTTTGGCGCCAGAGTTCTGATGGAATTGAAGGAAGATGAATGGGTAACATCAGAGAAATGGAGATGAATATCAAGGAGCATCACACACCATAACTGTGAAGAAGTCCCCTAGAAACTTTAGAAACACAGTGAACCCAGAGTGATCAAGGATCTGACAAAGACAAATGGGGAAGACACATCTTCTCAGTTTAGAGCATGTGAATGGCTTAATAAGCGATGATGGCATTTGATGTTATTATAATTGTGATAGAAGGCCCTTATAAGATAAGACTTCATATACACTTTGTTTTTCAAAATAATTTTAAGTTTTCAGAAGAGCCATGAATAACATTACAGTAAATATTGATTACATGGGCTTAAAAAAACCTCCCTTTTATTATATTTTTTTATTAAATCGGTGTGCATTTCATACAGAACATCTCAATCAATCTTAAACATCTTTATATCTTTTTTCCCCACCAGCACCTCCATAGCCACCAAACTGGAATCCACACATTCTTTCACTTGTGTTAAGGTCTGTTGTGTGAAGTCAGTGTCCCCCAATGACCTCAGTTCAGGTTCATCCTCACCCAACAGTAATCAGTTGCCAATATTTCTAAACCAATGTTGGAGTCTGCTACCCATTTCCCCAGTTCCATGATGGGTTTTAGTCTGCTTGAATTTGCATGGGTCCTGAGCATGCTGAAACAATTGTTATAGGTTCATATGAGCAGGGTCCCAGGAGCTTGTAGGACTCTAGCTCCATATGAACAAAACCTCCCTTTTTTTTATAGGAGAAAAATAGTACTCACAAAAGAGTAATTTTTTCTAAACCTTATTTTAATAATATATAGAATATCCAAATTTGAATTTGCTAAGTCTATATTCAGATTCCATAATGATCTTGACTCAAAAACAAAGTTCTCACTTGAATAAATATAATAAATACTGATGTGCATATTGCCAGGAACACTATATAATTTATTATGTGTCCTTTCAAATTCTTAGAAGAAACACATAATTGGTTCTTCAAGACCATTAATGAGATTTTCCTTGGTCTCTCTAAATATCAACCTGGTAGGTGTATATATAATAGAATATAATTATCATTTTCATTTGAAATATTCTGATGAAAAATGATTTGTGCACATTTTTTATTTATGGACATTCATGTGTTTTAATATGTTTAGGTACCTTTCCTCATTTATACTGGGCTGCAGAGAAATACAAATGAAAACTGCATTGAGACTTCATCTTTACCTATGCAGAATATATAAGATCATAAACCAAACAAGTACCAATGCTGGTGAGGATGCTCAGAAATTTGAATTTTAGGAAGCCATATGGAATCCTAATACTATATCCTAATACTATAGAAGTGTCTTAAAGTATACACAAATACATTATAAAAAGACATTAAAATGAGTTACCTTATAACATCAGGACATAGGCCCTACTAGATCGCATAGGCAAAGAAACTAAAGGTCCAATGACAAGGATGTTCTCCCTGTTTTGAAGCTGTTGATTGGGGTCCCATAGACTCTCAAACAATACCAATTACACATCTGAACTCTTGATTACTGACCAGAACTTGATGGTAAGACCATACTGCAGAAGATACTTCATACATGAGCAGTAGAACAAACAAGGATTAATCAAGCTGATATTGGCTTTCCTGGTGCTGGAAGGTACTGCACATAATGCGGGAAGACAAGCTTAATCATTAACTTTACCCATCTGAGTTTTATGTACTTAAAGAACTTGCATGGCAAGATATGAATTTTGGTGCATTAGTGACATAAACATGATGGGAGTAATCAATCACCTTCACATTGAATTTGAAGTCTGATTCATAAGATGAAGCTCATTCCTGATATTGATATGAGTTCTAGGAAAATGTGGATAGACAGACCACATGACATAAGAGAGAGCCTAGAACTATTATTATAAACAGCTATAACATTTACATGACTCCCAATGACTTACCGTTATACCCATAATGCATAATTTAATGCATACCTCAAGTCTCACCAGGGAAGTTTCTTTATGTAAGAATTGTGATTAAAACAGAATCTAATAACTGGCCAGTATTCAGAGAATAAGAGACTTCAGAGTTTTTATTCATGAAGAGGACAACTGTATCAAATTTCTGCCTACAATGGCTCAGGGATCATTGCAGAAGTGGTGACAGAAAGATTGTAAGAGCCAGAAGTGGTACATGACCATAAGAAAATAGAGTTTTCCATACAGCTGGGAAATTACTCATGTGAACTCTCATCATCAATAGTTTCAGCATGCACAAGGACCATGTAAACACAAGCCACACAAAATACCAACATAGATTTGCTTGAGTGGGTATGAGATCCCAACCCTATTTGAGGAACTATTGGAAACTAATGGCTACTGAGAAGGAGAGAGCCAGCCTCCAAGTGTGTTAACCAAGCTCCAGTGGATATATCTAAATGTTAAAAAGTAAAATAAATAAATAAATAAACAAACAAACAAATGTTATGGAATTGAACAAAATATTCTCAAAAGAAGAAACACAAATGTCTAAGAAAGACTCAATGCTTACTCAACATATTGAGCCATCAAGGAAATGCAAATTAAATCTGCTTTAAAATTCTATCTCACTCCAGGTAGAATGGTGATCATCCGAATTACAGACAACAGATGCTAATTTGGAAGTGGAGAAAGCGGAACACTTATACACGGTCGGTGCCTGTATAAGGTAGTCTAGTCACCCTGAAAATCATTCTGAAGATTTTTCAAGATCTAGAAAGAGAATAGCCATATAAGTCAACCAAATTATACTTGGGAATATGTGCAAAGGAGTCTTTATCTTATTACAGAGACACTTGAAAATCAAAACTCATTGCTATAATAGTTATGAACTACAAATATTCTAGATCAACTGATTAATCAACAATGAAAATCAGGTACATATACACAACTGAATACTAAACTATAAAGCAAAATGAAATCATGAAGTTTGCAGGTAAATAAATGGAACTAGATAAAATAAATAGAACTGGATAAAAATTACAGTGAGGTAAATCAAACCTAGAAAAGTAAATGCTTTGTGTTCTCTCTTACATGATATATTCATTTGAGATTTTTCCCCAAACTAGAAGCGGGCCTTTTGCGGGAGGACATCTTAACATAGATGACATAGTTTATTATAGATAACTCAAATTAATGCAGTATAATACTGGGAGGCAAAAGCTTAAGAAGGAAGAAGTATTTTGATTATAGACAAAATCAGAGTATGAGTGTGAAGGAAAGGACTAACCCAACAGAATGGGATATAAGCCATATGAAATCTTACTGTCTCTCAACACACCTTAAAATTAATAAGCAGAAGGATAGTGGTACATGTGAAATGAAAGGTATGATTTACTGAGGGTTAACTGATTATCTGGGGATGGGGGTAAGAGAATTGTGGTGGTAGGGAAGTAGTAGATAGATCAGCCCTGAACGAAGATCCTTGAAAAAGTCTTGCGGAAACACAGTAGACAACAAGCTAATTTCAGAACGTAACTTAAAGAGTTTGGAAAGAATTACTCTGTGTGGGTAGATAATGTCACTCCCAGAAGACATAGATTATTAAATGCAAATCATAGCACAACGAATGTGATATCTCCCTACAAGTCATGGACAAAGAGATACCAAAAGTCTCTCACACAGGGCAGGCCATTGTTATTGCCTTTGTCTTCTCACCATAACTACATTGTAAGATTTTATTACTGAATATATGACACACTTTAGCTCAGGACATGAATTAGTTAATCTCAAAACAATTGTGAGGACTAGGGTTTGCATTGCTGGAAGGTGCTATTCAAACTTCTAAGATGGAAAAGACAATAATGCTACCCAATGCTGCCTCCTGAATACTATAATATTGAGCTGCAAGGTCAAATGTGTCTACTGGTGAAACAGTGGCATAACTGTTATAGGGTAGTTATTCTTATTGCATTTGAGATTTGTTCCACAAGAAGGAATTTCATGTTTGGTATTGTAATCTAGATCTAAAGTCCATGCCTATGGAGACCATAGGCCTTATGGAATAACTTACTACTGTACTTTTTCTAATTGGTCATATTGTCAAATGGTCTTTTATATATTTATACATATATTCATAGACCTGAAATGCTCTTAACCTTGGTAAGAAAAGCTTTCTTTTGTAGTGGTCAACAGTCAATGGAGAGATGATGAACTGGTAGAAGTGCAGGGAATAAGAGACTGAATGTACAGCCTTAAATGAGACATCTATGTCCGTCTATTACTTCCAGTTCTTAGAAGCTTGAATAGTACCTTCCAGTAGTGCAATCCCTAGTCATCATGAACTCATAGCACATATGTTTCCTTAACAAGACCTATACTACATCAAGCCTGCCAAAATTTCAGCATAAATGTCATACAAGATATCTAGGCCACAGCACTTACTGATGATCTATTGGCAGTGTATAGTTGGTATGGGAAGGAAAACCATTCTTGAAGATGTGGCCATGACTAAGTTTCCCATACTCCAGCTGTTAGTCCCACAGCTACATATATATGGACAGGCCTAACGGGACTTAATAGTTTATGTAAAAAAAATACATGAATTTGAAAGTGATACATGTTGGGGAAGGGGC
The DNA here is from genome assembly GCA_035773235.1 of Eospalax fontanierii. NCBI lineage: Eukaryota > Metazoa > Chordata > Mammalia > Rodentia > Spalacidae > Eospalax > Eospalax fontanierii. Next base: position 128,505,093 of record CM069525.1, on the reverse strand, counting down.
ATGGCAGATGGCAGGAGTTGGTAGGGAAAATGAGGGTAAAGATGATCATATATCATTTTTATATCTATGAAAGCTCCTAAGTGAAGGAGAAAAATTGTAAGGTAAAATATTTATACATAAGGATTTTGTTACAGAGTGATCCTTAGAATCTGCATTAAGGGCATTATGAGAAAGAGATGGATATAACACAAATATATTTTACTGAATTTGCAAGTATGGGCATAATTCTGTTGGAGACACTGAATAAATTCCTCATAAGAATATGAGGAATTTAAAACTTTGCTTTACTTAAACAATGGATACTGGAGTGATGGGGCTGAAAATTTACCTGTGATTAATAAGAGTCCAGAGTCACTGAAGTGAGATTGTCTGGGCAATATTTCCTCAGGGATAGCACACAGAAAATGTGGTACAGAGGGCTGCAAGTATGCATCTCAACATATTATCTGACTTGGTAATGTGTAGCTGGATCAGATTCTCCCTGAAGAAGGCCAGGACATGCCATTAATGAAGGTGCAGCCTCAGATGTAGTGGAAACCCCAATATGGAGGGCAATAGACTAAGAAGTTGAGGTTTGGCATAAGGAGACCATTGCTGAACTTGCAGGCCCAGTTATAGTGAAGACTCCAGCACATTGGAGCTACCAGGATCATGGCAACTCTAACAAGAAGATTTGGCGGTGCTGAGTGGAATTAGCCTGAACCTCCAAAACAATTTTTGTGTGCTTCAAATATCAGAACCAGTTAGGTGTTTGTCTGAAATTATTGTTTCAGTATCAGACCGGGGAAAAATCTGCCACACATAATTATAGTATATATCTAAGCATTGTTTGGTAAATGAGTAGAGGAACTCACAGCAAGGGAGATATGGGTGCACAGGCTTCAATCAATAGGTCTTGACATGTATGACTGAAAACATGAAGTTCTGTGGGCTATAGGGGTGGTTCAGATAGGACGGGGGAGGGCTAAATATGATTAAGATGCATGGAATTCATAAAAATTCAGTAAAAATATATCTTTTTGAAAAAGCTGAAAAGTACTACACATGTAATAAACAATTTGGGATTCTCAAATTAGGATAACCAATAATAAGATAAGACATTGATATCTAATATGATGATGCTAAGTTAACATTTTGCTATATTAAAGATTGCAATTAATATGCTATTTGAAAACATTTAGGCAAATGTAAGTTTGACAATGACCTTTCATATTTCCATTCATATTTATGTTCACATGTGTTTATATGTAAATGTAACAAAGTATTTATGCTATATATATATTTCATAAATATTGATATATTCTGTCATACATATGTGTATATATACTTATTTGTATAAATACATATCTATGAATAAGGATTTTTCTAGTAGATGAATGAATCAGGCAAATAAGAAGATTGGCAGATACTTGAGACCGAGTATATGCACAAATACCCTGTGAACATACTACCCTGAACATATATGATCTCATCTTATCTCAGAAACAAAGTAAGGACAGGCCTTGTTAGTACTTGGATAGGAGACACTGAAGTTTTAAAGATTTGGAATTTTTCAATACTGTGGAACTTTTAAAGTTGAAATTTATTTTATATTATGCTGTTAATGTGAAGTTAATAAAAATGAAAGAATGGCAAAGCTTATGGTTTAAACTGATGTATTTGTATGCAAATATTGGTAACAGGCAGTGATTTATAGTTCACTTTAGTTGTCATCTTGACATACCTGGGAATAGATAACCCCAACTGAAGATTTACCTCCGTTAAACTGGCCTTTGTATGTGTCTGTAGGGGCATTTTCTTGATTGCTAATTGATATGGTAAAACAAGTCCACAGTGGGTAGTAGCATCCCTAGGCAGACGAGCCCATGTTGTATAAGAAAGGTGGTTCAGAAAGCCATGGGAAGCAAGCTAATAAGTAGGGTTCTTCCATGCTCTCTGCTTCCATCCATATCTCCAGGTTTCTGCCTTAAGTTCCTGTCATGACTTCCCTCAAAGATGGATTGTAACCTAGAAGTTCCACTATGAAATAAACACTTTTGTCCCTAAGTTACTTTTGGTGATAGACTTTATCATAGCAACAGAGAAACTGAAGTATGGCAAGCTCCTACTGAAGAAGAGTTAAAACATGCATTCTAGTACACATCCCATTACATACAAAGTATACTTGGTAACTCTGAGGTTATGTGCAACATGTATCCATTTCCTCCTTGTATACTCTGCTCCCAAATATGGTGACTCACATCTACAACGGCTGTATTGCTACATCATGATGTATCATGTATTCTTCATCTTCAGGTCCTATGCACTTAATGTTTCCTCTTCGAGGAGGAACAACTTCCTCACAAATTCTTCCATGATTCATGTAAGTCCTAATCAAAACATTTATTCTTATCAGAGAAATTCTCTATTTGTATTTAATGCAAAATGACACCCATGATTATTCCGACAATTGTCCCCTTTGCTTTATTTTCTCTTCACAATATACAGCACTTAAACAAAATACAAGATATCACAAAGATTTAAAATGCCAGGAAGTCAACACAATAGCAGTATAGAAGATTCCATTTTGTGTTGCTTCCCTCAAACCATCAGAAAAATAACCATGCAAATATGCAAATACATTCTTGAGAGGCTGAGAGCTCCGCATTCCTGGAAGATTATACCACCCAGGAAGAGCAGAGAAATGAGAAAAAATGCACTGAAGATGGCAGGAAAATCATTTTGCCTTTCCTGGAATTAGCTCTGTCCCAAGCCTGTTCTGCATCTGTATAGCAGTGAAAGAGATCCTCTCTCCTGAGATTACTTTGCTGGGAATGGTGATGTAAACATGTACTTGGGTTCCTAGCCAACAACAGTGGACTCAGTGGATGGTAATGAAAGGGTGATTTCTGTAGACCTCAGTTTCATGCCCTTATTCTCATGCCCTTAAAATTTGTTCCAGTTGACAAGCAATTTGCTTGAACATGGCCTCTATACATGACAAAGCAATGGGTTGGCCCCTTGTAGACACAGACTGCATGCCTTCCTGAGAATAAGCTGGCTCTTCTGAATCCATGCTCCAGTATTTCATCAATACCAGAAAATATATTTCAATACACTACACACCAAATAGACCTAATATGTGTGTATATGAATATATAACATCCTACTTAACAAAAGCAAAATATACATCTTTCTGAAGTACATTCATTCTTCATAATGTGCTATATATTTGGTCTATTTGTTATATTTTCTAACCAAAGTGTTCTGAAAATAGTAATAGTAGCAAGAAGCAATTGAATTTTCAAAGATATTTGGTAGTCAATAGAGTATTAGATGTGCAAGCATGAGGACCTGCGACTGGATCCCCAACATCAAGGTACAAAGCCTGACATGAGAGTGTTCACCTGTAATCTCAGCTCTGAAGAGCAAAGTAGGACAACCCTGAGGATTACATGCCGGGCAGCCTGATCTATTCCACAAGTTCTGCATTAGCTGAGAGAGTCTTTCACATAAAATAAAGGGTTGAGGGTTCTAACCTAAACAAGACATTTATAGTAACCCATGTAAGGCCAAGGAATATTGTGGAAATATTTCAGAAAGAACTTAAAAGTCAGAGGATGGGGAGGAGAGCTATGAAATGCCACATTTTGTACATGAAACAGTCATTGTACTCTTGAACTCACAGCAACTTCAGTTACTTGCCTGTGCTGACTCACTACTGGCCTTATTCTCAATCAGTCATGGATAGGAAAGGGAGTCATAGGGCACTAGCTCTTCTTTAAGATGTATCAGATATTGATAGATTCTGGGAGAGGAGTGTCATTGACTTTGATAGTTGTGAGAATGACTTCAACCTAAATGAGTGACAAATGACTTTTACCTAACCTTGCAACCAAAAAGTTGTATGTTTTCAGATCATTTAACAATATCTCAGCTTACTTCTTTATTAGAACTTGGGCCCCCCTTGTAATAAAAATGTATAGCTTTAATCCCTCATGACCCTCCCTTGTACTTGAACCAATATAATGTGTGTTGGTGTGTGTGTATGTGTGTATGCGTGTGTGTGTGTTGTAGATATCAAGCAAACACTACAAGCAGCAGATATTCATTAGAATAAACAAAAGTTATGTCATTTGTGTTGTGAACAACAGGTGGAATTAAAATGGTAGCACATGTTTGAGCTTTTTATGTAGTTGTAGTGCAGTAGGGGTCAAAAAGGACAAAATCCATGTATGATAAGATAAAGGCCAAATATTATTTTTCCATCTTATAATGGATATACATTTTCAAGATATAAGGAGGAAAACCTGTGTTCCAGAGTACAATTCCTGGAGAAATCCAAAGAAACAAGTTCTGATAGGAATTTGAATCCTGATATTGACAGAAATGAACACTAAGATTCAGCTTGTCTTATGTAGACATTGTGTTGATGAGACATCATCCTTCTACAGGTTGTGTACCTACTGCTGAGCCCAATAGGCTCCAACAGAAAACTCCAAACCAATAATCATGAGAATGTACCGGTTTAAGGCAGTGTGTCACAAAATGAAATTAATAGATAAAAGTGTGGAAAAGATTTTAGGGAAGTGGAGGGGTATACAAAGTACTAGAAATATGGGAAAAGATAGGGAATAGAACGGTTAGTATTCATTGTGTACATATGAGACATTGTCAAAGAAAATTTTAATTAATAAAAATTCAAAAATAGTACATATACAGAAACATGTATTTGCTGATACAGCTGAAATAAGTGTACATATATATATGTATATATATATATATATATATATATTCTTCATGTTGCTGTTCTTTATTGTCTCAGAAAATCACTTTAAAGATACTGAAATATTTGATATTAGCACAAGTTGTCACCAAGAAACCATTAATTAAAGTGTCTAGAAAGTTGTGAATTAAGTAATATGATGCCCAGGAGTATTGGCACACACCTTTAATTTCAACATTCAAGAAGTAGAGACAGGTGACACTCTGTGAGTTTGGGTACAGCCTGGTCTACATAACAAGTTCCAGGCTAGGTAGGACTGCATGGAGATATCTTGTCCCCAAAACATAAAAACATAAAACATAAAAAACCTCAGGGAACAGGACATTTAATATATTAGAATATTTACTACTTTCTTGCAATGCAGAAAGAAAACTATATAAAGTGGAGAGCAACTGAAGAAGACACCAAATGTGGGCTCCATGCCTCCACATACATGTGGAAACATGAACACATATAAATATATATATTTCTTTAAAAACACACCCCAAAGAACAACAATTACAACATGCTACTGAATGATTAGTGTGTCAAAAAGAACTGAAAAAAAGAAAGAGAAAAATGTATGGACATACATGGAAAAGAAAGAGCAGGAAACTCTAGATCTTATTGGCATATAGCAAAAGCATTTTAAATAGGGGAGTTTATCGTAGTAAACATCTACATTGAATAAAAAGACCACAAACTATAATTTCTTACATCAAGTAACTAAAAAACTAAAAAAAACCTTGACCAAAGCCATAAAAAATAGGGAAATAATTAAGAATAAAAATAAGTGCTAAAATGGAAAACCTCAATGATTAAAAAGTTACAACTTACTGAATAGACTAAGGAAAATAAAGAAGGGAGACACAAACCAATAAAATTATAAATGAGAGGATGTTACAATTGTTGTTACAGAAATGCAAATCACCTATGAATAATTTTATGCCAATAAACTTGATACAATGATGAACTAATAAGCAGGTAGGCACATTTCGACCATTGTTAAATCATAAAGAAATCAACTTACACTTTACTAATATGTACAGTTTTATTTTTAGGTATTAAAATAGCAATAAAATCTTATTGAAAAAATATTTTTAGACAGAACTAGCAATGCTAAATTGTACCTATTTGGTGTCCTCATGTTTTTAAATAGATGTTGAACTTCAACACATTTATAGTTATACTAAATCTACAATTCCTGGTAATCTATAATAGTGAAATGTGTGCATAGCTAGGAATAATTCACAATACACAACAAATACCTTCAAATATATAAGAAGACAGATTTTGTAGTTAAATTTTTTAACCATGGTTATTAATAATAATGGTGAGATGAAACTGACATAACACAAACATACACAAGCACACACATACACATACATATGGTTCTGGATAATTTTATACATGCACATATTTCATCAAAGCCACAATGTATGAAGGGACATCTTATCCATGAAAACCTGGAAATGGAAATTCTTTCCTCATGGATCCAGAGATGCATTACTGATGCCATCTGATCACAAAAGCCTTCAAGGGAAAGAACATAAACTATTATGAGTGAAGATTCAAGAAAACTGCTCTGAAATGATTAGGTGTGCCTGCTCCCAGCCCTGTGGAACAGCAGAAAGCAGAATTCTACTGTCATTGTATCAATAAGGAAACACAAAATCTAGGCCATACTGGTACCAGTTTCTTCACAATCCACTGAACTAATCTAAATCCAATCCATTGTCATTCTTTTAATTTTGTTTAAACTTTGGAAATTCCTCACCCTTGATAATTAGCAAGATATGATGAAGTTAATACCTCCTTATAACAAGTCAAATCAAAGATACAGCCTGAGGAAAGTGGTCGAAAGTCAACCAAGATTGTGACTGTGAACCTTTGTTAAGATCTCAGAGAAAGCAAAGCAAAGAGAGTATTTTTTATAAAAATATCAGTCACACAGAATACTCCTCTTATAGATGACGCTTGTGCTTCACAGGTCCTCACGACCAAACAATAGAGCATTTAGGTAAAATCAAGGTTTTATTTCTCAGTGACTGCATCAGACTCCTTAGGGTTTTATTTGAAAGATGTTAATGGGTATAGCTTTTGTTTAATAGAGATAGCCTTAAGATTTAAAGGTGCACTTGAGACTCTCTAAAGAATTATAAGTGAAGAAACAACAATGTCAGACCAAGGAAAACAGAGAATTAAGAGGATTCTGTGAGCTCCTAGAACTATATTGTTAGAAAGCAGGCTCAGAGAAATTGTAACAAAAACAAGTTAGCTTCATGTGAAAAAGATATCTGAGAGGCAAAACAAACAAATAGAACAGAGAACAGAGTTTTCAACCATAAAGGAGCTTCTAAATCTTGAGATGTAAGCAAAGCATTTCCTACATTTGTCCTTGCAGACTTCATGTAGGAAGATATAGGGCAGCACGTCCCACATGGCTCTTATTTCATTCTTTTAAAATAGGAACATCCATAGATACGATATTAGGTCCATTTCTGCTTTGCACGTTGCTTGTATTTCACACAGATAACTTATTTCTTGAATTTCGATTGCTTCTAGGAGGAAATTAATTGTGTCTCTTGAACTTCTCTTAAAGAACCAGACCAAAAAGCCATATTCATAGCATGGTTCGTAGAAGTAATAAGATTTTGAGCTTTACCTGATGCTATAGTGGGGTGAGAATCCTGAACAGTTTCACAAGGGCTATATGACAACTATATGAATAACTTGAACTAAGTAGACAGATAGGAAATATGTAAATACTCTGAAGATAAAAGGATATCTGAGCCACTCTCTCCCTTTTGGATTCACCAAATCACAGCCTGCTCTGATCTAGGCTCTCACCAGTAGCACAATGTGGCCTATAAACCCATATAGGACAACATAGGAGGGACAATGAGAATCACATGACCCTCACCTCCCAATACAGCCACACTTCCTAACCTAGAGCATATAGTTTGGAGAAGGGAGCTTCTCTCTTCTCATTTTTTTGTGACTATGGGGAAGTGATCATCTAACTTGGGTGAAGACTTTCTGTTGCGGTCATACATAGGAAGCATCCACATTCCTCCTCTAGGTAACCTCACCCATTACTCTATAAGTAAGCCCAAGAAACTCATTGGTTTCCCAGAGTGTATTTTATGGACTGTACCTCAATTTATCATTGTGACCAAAGGAATAAGGTGCAGATGTTGTTTACATCCCCCCAAAGGAATTTTACCAATACTTCAGAACAAGATAATGATGCATATTGCTCTCCTTATACTTGTTCAATTTAGTGACTGATGTCTGATCTAGAGCAGTAAGATGAGTAAAGGCGAAAATGTAGGAAAGGAAGCAAATATCTTTATGTGACGAAGATATTCTGTGCATGGTGACCCTAAAGACTCCGCTAGAAAACTTTGATAGCTGATAAACACATTCAGCAAACTAACAGTATACAAAATTAACTCACAAGAGGCAGTAGCTTTCCTAGATATAATGTACAAACCTGCTGAGAAAGAAATCAGGAAAACAGTATCATTTGCAAGTCTAAAAAAATAAATCCCAAAGTATTTGGATTAACCATAAACAGGCAACTGAAATCCTTATAAAATGCAAATTTTAAGGCACTGAAAAAAATTGAAGCATATACTAAAAGATGGAAAGACTTCCCATGCACATGAATTCATAGAATTAATACTGAGAAAATGTCCATTTTGTAGAAAAAACAGTGCAGAGGTTCTACACAGTTCTCATTAAAATTCTAACACAATATTTCACAGAAATTAGAAAACAATCTCAAATTTCATATAGGAAAATAAAAAGCCCAGCATAGCCAAAAAATGTCATTTTTTTTTCTTTTCTTCTTAAAGTTAGAGATCTAACCATTGTGGATTTCAAGTTCCACTAAATATCACTGAACTTAATAATCAAAATGGCATGGTAATGGCATATGAACAGGCCCACTGATCAATAGAATAGAATCAAGGACCTAAGTTTTAGAGTACACTTTCATAGCTACCTGAACTTTGATAAAAACAGAGTATACATTGGACAAAAGCCAACATCTTCCACAAATGTTGCTGGTGAAATGCAGAAAAAGTTGAAGCAGAACGTTATCTCTTACCCTGCATAAAACTTCACTGCACGTGGACCAAGGACCTTGACATGATATCAGATAGTATAAATTTCATACAAGAGGAAATCTAGAATAGTTTTATGAATAGAATAGACAGCAAAGGACTTTTTGAACAGCAACCTGATGGCACCTGCATTAAGAACAGGAACATGAAAGTGCCTGCTTTAAGACTAACAATTAATAAATGGAATCTCAGCAAACAAAAAGTTCTGTAGAGCAAAGGACATTGTCATATAGGACTGTTCTCTGACAGATACTGTCTCACTAAGCTCAGTTGCACCCACTTACATAGGATCATCGCAGCTGAGTTTATTAACTGTCACACCACACAAGATGGGAAGGGCAGATAGAGTCCTGCCACATCTCCCAACCAAATTGTCACGCTAGTTGCAAATGGTCTGGGGATGATCTGAGGTTATTTGGACTAGAGAACCCTAAGTAGACTATGAGATGTTGCATAGGGAGGCCAAAGAGGTCCCCAAATTGTTAAAGGCTATTGCCTTCTGGTTGCATTCCAGAACTAGATGGTAAGACCCTATTTCTGAAAACACTGCATGAAGTAAGTTGTGGGAAAGAGAGAAATTGGGCTAAGACTAAACTGAAAACTCCCCAGCACTCTAAAGAGAGGACTAGGGGCACTATGCAGATCACTGGGGGAAAGTGCCCAGCAACAGTTCTGTTTAATGATGGAGCTCGGGTGTTGCACTACCAACAGGCCTAACAAGGTTTATCCACCAGCACAATGGTGATGCATCTTGTGTATATATAACCAACAGATTTCCAATAGATGAACATGTGTTCATCTGCCTTTCCCAGATGAACACGTCTTGTACTGAAAACCAGATCGATCTCTGCCGACAGGGCAAGTTAAAAGTCCCAGTGGAGAAGCCATCGCAATCGTTAGATGGATATAACGAACTTGTTAAGGTTCCTTCCAAGCATTTCTGTTTATGCACATAGTTTGTTACTACGGTCAGTGTCTTTTTAGATGTTTTCCAGCTTCCCATTACTTCCTTTTCATTTATGTTTTATTGTGGGAGAAATACTACCAAAATGGGACAATATCCAGATTCTAAAAATAGATGATGAAGACCCAAGGGTTCAATATCTTTCCATGGTGGGAGAAAAAACTGTCTTACATTCATATCACTGTCTGCAAGGGTCAGGGAATCTTGTTGAAGAAAATGGCAGAAAGAATGTAAGAGCTGAAGGCAGGGATGGAGTGCTGTATAGGACTCTCCTCTGACAGGCTGATGTCATCTTCCCATGTTCAGTTGTGCCCACTTGCCTAGGATCATCACAGCTGAGCTTGGTAAATATCATGCTCCCACAAGAAGGGTGGGGCAAGGGGAGTCCAGCTACACCTTTCAACCAACCAATCATCCCTAGTTGCATGTGACTTGGTGAGGGGTTAAGGGTATACAGGTTGGGGGAGCCTAGTGGAAAGTCTCTTGCCATTTTATGCAGCTGTGAGGAACCACCATTAATGCGTGAATGAATACTTTCCAGCGAAGCCTTAGGGGGGAGCACCCACACTCCTGTAAGTTAGCCCTCAGTCTTTGATCTGTAATTACATCCAATAAACTCACTGGTCTCTCAGACTTCAGCTTGGTGAAATCATACCTTGATTTGTAGTTGGGACTGAGGGAGGAGAGGGCAGGCGTTGTATATGCATCTCCACACAGAAGGAACTTTAGCTATAGACACCAAGATTAATTAATGTGTTTGGTTTCTATCTTAAGCATATCACTCTTTTAAAAAGATTATTTATGTGTATGTCTGTATGTGGGTATGTGCATGTGACTGCAGGTGTATGCAGAGGCCAAAAGAGTTGGATATCCTTGGAGCTGAAGTAACAGGAAGCTGTTAGCCACCCCACATGTGTTTTGGTAACCAACTTTTTTTTGCAAAAGCATGAAACACTTTTACAACTGAGCTATATTTAAAACAAGAACATTCACTCTTGATCTGCCTTATATCTTAAACCTAGACAAATCTAGAAGATTGGTTATTGTTCTTCAGATAACTTCATAAGGAGAGGAACTGATGATTATAAACACCTGTATAATTTTAGAAATTATTCCCCATCAAGTTACCTGTTTTCTTCATAACAAAGAAACAAGGAGGGAATTCCAACCAGTGCTCAGTCATGTGACACTAATGTCTCAAGGCAAGAATTCCCAATCCCTGCCAAGGAGCTAATTTCTGAACCAGGACATCAGTACAGTAAGAAAAGTGAGCTAGTGACAAAGCTATCAGACTAAAGATACATGATCAGGGACTGGAAACACTGAGCATAAAAATATGTCAAGGTTAAAGCAAAATTTATAGTAATCATGAGATATTTTTAATATTTAAAAAATTCTAAAATACATAGGGATATATTTAGTAAAAGAAAACTATATAATAAAAATTAGAAAATTCACAAAATTTAAAAGCATAAGTGCAAAATTATGCCAAATTCATGTACTAGAAGTCACATTGCTGAAATTATATTACTAAAATAATCTACAATTTCAATGTAATCCCTACCAAAATTTCATTTTTTTTCCTTTTTATACAAGTATATAAAAATCCTAAAATTCATATGAAACTAGCAGAAATGTCATAAACCAAAGCAATCTTGAAAACAATGATGGAAACTACATCACTGTAGCTGATTATAAAATGTATAAACCAAAAAGCATTGCATAGAAATTGGTGCATAGAATAGTTGAGAATAGAGAGCCAGGAAAAGTTCAAACATTTACAATCAACTGATCTTTGACAAACATACCGAGGAAACAATGTATGAAAAGGTCCATCTCTTCAATAAGCAGTGATGGGACTGTTGGATATGCACATGTAGCAGAACATAATAAGACTCATCTTACTCCTTATATCAGAATCATTACAAAATGGATGATAGGCATCAAGGAAATATCTGGAACTCTAAAATTACTGGAAAAGAAAAGAGGGAGAAATTTGGAAATTGATATTGCAAAGAAATTTGATATGGGCCCAAAATAATATGCAAAACATATTAAACAACTGGAATTTATATCAAACTAGAAGACATGGAAATATTGAGTAAAAGATTTTATATAATTACCACAAAATATTTACAATCTAAATGTCAATATGAAGTGAATATTCAAATAAATAAATATGCAATTCATTAGTAAGAAAACAAAGTTTTTTTCAGTAAAATCATGCAAAAATATGAACAGACAACCAAATAGGATACTATAGTTTATACAAGAGGGCAGATGAATATGATCTGGTAATTTCTCCCCATAAGAACACCAAAAGAAAACAGGTATTCTACTTCAAGCAAAGAGCCTGTCCCAGTGGGTTTCATTATATACCTGAGACAATATGAAGCCCATTATTTTTTGCAAACTATATATACTGATATATTAAATATTCAATGTACTGGTGAAAAATCAGACACACAAATGAATGGAACATAACACAGTGCCATGAAACAAATCATGTATCTTCAGAAATTTGTAGTAGAAAGATGATTACCAGAAACAAGGAGCATTTGGGATGTGGTGTGTAGGAAAATTGATCAATGGATGCTGTACCAGTGAATATCACCAACTCATCACACCTTTGAGTCACCTGTTGTTGCATATACTTTCTCGTGGCGGGTCTTGGCATTCAGCCACACCCCGCCCTCTAGTTCTGAACTGACTGACTGAATGGAAAATGCTCCTTTTAGAGAACTGATTAATTTCAGGTGAGCCATAAAGTCATTTTTATCAGCTATCCACCCACCTGGAGCTGCCATGGGGGTGGCGTGTGAGCCTCTGCTCCGGGCACAAAGCCCTTTGTCACAGGGCTTGGTCCGGTCCCAGCCTGCCTCTCCCTGGAAGCAGCCGCAGGCCAGTCTCTCAGTTCATTTGCGTAAGCGGGCGCTGGTCTCTTAGTCTGTGACACTCAAGTGATCCATGGGATGGTGGGGGCATGGCACGCTGTCTCCTGGGTTAGTGGGCCCGGGATTGGGGCATTCTTTTTCCCACGTGGATCTTAGCAACCTCCACTTCTCTCCCCAGCTCCCGGGCCATGTTGGTTCCCACTACTCTCCCGCCTCCCTCCTCCCTTATTGGTCAGAGGGTGGGACTTGCCACAGAATGAACCAATAAGAAACAAAAACTGCAGAGAGACAGTTCCCTATCACTCTACACCTGTGAAAAGGGAACGTCAATTTAATAATTGTTTTGATTAGACTGACTTGTGGGCATGCCTGTAGGCTATGTCTTGATTGATTTAAGAGGGCCCTGCCCACTGTGGGCCGTACCATCCCTTGTTAAATGTATATAGGCTGTATAAGATATTAGCTGAGCAGGAGCCACAGATTGAGCCAATAAGCAGCTTTCCTCTATGGTTTGTGCTCCATGTTCCTGCCTTGAGTTTCTCCTCTGATTTCCCTCAGTGATAAACAATTACCTGGAAGTATAAGGTGAAATAAACCATGTTGTCCCTTGTATTACTAATGAGCTGAAGGTCACCTCAGACTTCTATTATCATTTCTTTGTGGTGAAAATTTTCAAAGTAATTTCTTCGTGAATGCTATGACATCCTCACTGTGCAATAGCACTGCAGAGTTTCCTGATCCTAACTATATGTTAGTACCTGCTCTACTTTGATCTCTGTTACTGGGGTAAACACCATGACCAAAAAAGCCACTCAAATTACAACAAATTTAAATGTCATTACCATTTTCTCAAATATTGGCCCACTTATTTCTGCCAAAAATTAATTCCCACTTTCACAATTGGTGAAAATTTTTAATGAAAAGGAAATTTAATGTGCATTTGTTTCCAGCAAAAAGGTACATCAAACAAGAAACAAAATGTGAAACAATAAACATTAATTTACAAAAATACTTAATTGACTGAATTCATCAAGGGATAGCAAGCAGACATTTTCCTTTTCAATATTTAATGAATGTATTCTATTTCTATTTGTTATTACATATAAATAATGAATATTTTTAGTAATAATTACTAAATACTATATTTAAATGCTTCCCATCCTTATGAATATTGAATATCTTATGTATCATTGTTATTCATTATCAATTTAAATGCCATAAATTTGCATATATTACATTCTCAATTTACATGATTAAGTAAAAATCTAGGGAATTAATTCTTTTAAATATATTTCACAATTAACTAGTTCTTCATCATCTCTATTAATACACAATGCATCATAAAAGGAAACTGAAAAGAAAAAAACAGTAAAATAATTTTTGCTTAATTAAAACTCACATTTATTTTTTTCTGAGGTGGGTGGTGAACACTGGATGTTGATGAATGGATCATTGCATGCATGTGGATGTGAAAAGACAATTTTCAAGAGTCAGCTTCCTTCTTTAATCATGTGGGTCCCATGGATCTAACCCTGGTCATCAGACTTGGAGCGATCTCACTGGCCAATTTTGTTTAATTTTTATGAGTATAAAACAAAAAATAAGATGTTCTTCCTACTTTTCCAACACATTACAAGAGTTTGAATGAACACCTTGACAGGTGTTCCATATAGAAATGGATACAGTTAAATTTTAGGGAATAATTAAAAACACAAAGGATAAAGTTTAAAATAAATATTTTTCAACAGAGAATATCAAGTACTAACAAAACGTCATAGGAATATGTAATTCTTGTTCTTTCATTGATGAAGCTGAGTTGAAACTAAAATTGAAACCACTGACATAAAGTAAAATATTAGTAAATCTCATTTAGTAGCAAATAGAAATTCTGTGCTTCCAATTCCCAGATTCAGTATCAACTATGTGTTAGGTCAGGATTGATTAATAGACGAGAATATGACCTTTTCATAAAATATATAGTCTCTAATATGTATGGCTCTAAAAACCTTTTGACAGTTCCATGAAATATCAAATATGTAACTATATGCAATTTAGTACTTCATCTTCCAAGTACATGTCTAAGAGAAGTAAGAACATTAACTCAAAAGAAAGTTGTGTGCAAGTATTAAGCAGCATTCGTAACAAAAGCTCTAAAATAGAAATGGTCCAGTTCCATTTAATGGGTCAGTACACAAATAAAATGTGACAGGTTCATAGACTGTAATATTACACTACAATTACAAAAGAATAAAATACTAAAGCATGATACATCAAAGACCAATATAAAAAAAAAGTCTTCCAAATGAGAATTCATTCATTCAGATGGGACATAATTTTCTATTATTCCATTTATTTGTCATTAACAAACTAATGTTTAGAGACAATAAATGAAGAAAGGGCATATGGGAACTAGTAGAAAAAAGACAATTGGAGGTAAATGCTGTTTGGTCTAGAGTTTATTTAGGGTGATATAAACATTCTCTGGAATTATTCTGTTTATGACCATTTGTGGAACTCTGTAATAGTCTTCATCTATTGCAAAAGAGCCTCTTTGATGAGTGTTATATTGCATACATGTCTATAAATATAAAGATCCATATTTAGCATATAGTAAGAAATTATATTTATCTAGAGATATGACAGAGTTAGGGTTTTCTCTAGGATATGGGACCTCTCCAGTAATGTGTATTTGCCTATATTTGCAGTGCCAAACATCAATTCCATCCTATTGAGAGGGTTTTAAGTTCAGTAACATAGCTATTGATTACATCCAAGATAAAAGTGTCACTAGTGCATCAACAGAGTTAGATTGTGGCACTGATTAAATGTATCTTTAAAGTGCACAAAAATTGCTGAAGATTTTGAATCAAACAATGTGAGGTGGTAAAATCATATAAACGAATATTTTATAAAATGTATTAACAACAACTTATTACTAAAACTGTTATTCAAAGTGACATGCATTAGAAAACAATATAATGAGTGTATTTCAGCTGTGAAAACAAATACTAATAAACATTTAAACATTTTTCTGATCTATCAGTATATCCTGGATATCCGTAAAATCTAGAAACTCAATTCATCATGGTGACAAATGCACACACTAATATGCTTAATACAAACTCTGCATTCCTTTTTAAGATCTTATCAGTTAAACTTCACCAATATCATTGAGAATCTAGTGAATTTTCTGCAAAATGGAGTCACGGTAAATAATCCAAAGCAGAGGCAAAGTGCCTTCTGTTACTTTCATTGACATCACATAGTGAAAACAGAGGAGGATACAAGTGAAATATTCTACTGTAATATGCAGCATTGAGTTACTTCAGATTTCTGCAAAATGTTTCTGTGGCTATGTCCTTAAGTGAATTAGGGAATCTCACCTATTTTTATCACTCACATATCTTAGTGAAGTCTCTTATGTGTTCTACGATTCTTTGGCTTTGTGTATGATTATCTCATATATATGTTTTTCCCTGTACTTCCTGTCATTAACAAATGTCTTGAACAATATCAGGGAAGGAGGGTGATATTCTTAGCAGTGCACCCTTGATACACTGCCTTCCCTTAGGTAAATAATCTGCTACCCACACTCAGGTAGGCAAACCTAATTAAATGCAATGCATCAGAAAAGAAAGAAGTGAAAGTAGGAGTGTGACTTGAGATGAAGAAGGAATGTAGTAATACAGGGAGGATAAGAAAAAGATAATGTGGGCTTTCATTAAAGAACACACACATATGTGAATGTAATAATAGGGTATGCATATAATTTTAACTCATTATCTCATTTTATATAATCATATGATATGATCCTGAACTTTGAAAAACTAGAAAAAAAAATACCCACTAGCAGGAGAATAAATATTGTTGAGTAGGGAAGGTAAGGAAACTAGCTCAGCAGTACACTGCCTGCTTAGCAAGTCTGAGGCTTTCTATATAAGTGTCACACAAAATGGATGGTCTTTGAATGTACACATGAAATATGCTCTAGTGTGAACCAAAAGACCACAGAATAAGTTTTCAAATATTTAAGAAGACTTAAGTTACACCAAGTATCATTTTCAGACTCAGTGGAACAAAAGTAGTAAACGGGTAGAAAAAAGCAAGTAAAATAAAAATTTTTAAAATGGTTACCTAAGCTCACAGAGGACAAGAAAGAGAAAAGAAAGAATTAGTCAAAACTAAGGCTGAGGACATGTTTACTAAACTAATAGAAATAAAAAAAGATAATAAGATAACGTTGAGAAATTGTACAGCAAAATAATAGATAACTGGTATAAAATAGACAAATTCTTAGAAAGACATATTACCTAAGACTACTTAAGAAGAAAGAGTTAATTTTAAATCACATAGTCAAAATAGAGACTGAGCCAGATATGGTGGCACAAGCCTTTAATCCCAGCACTCAGGACGTGGAGGTGAGAGGATCTCTCTGAGAGCTAGGCCAACTTGGTCTACGTAATGAGTTCTAGACCAGTTATGACTCAGAGAAACTTGTTTAAAAAAATAGAGATTGACTCTAGAATACCATTTCATTAATCTCTATTTTTAATATCATCTAATCTTTCTTAACTTCTAGATGTTAAGCCTCGGAAAAGAGGGGTTTCAGCTTTTAAGAGGGGTTTCTTTAAATTTTTTAATGTGATGATGAATGTGTATGCATTAAAATGTAAAGTAAATAACAAAATACATAAATAAAATAGACAATAGTTTGCAATCAGGCACATCTTAACAAAGAGAAGTTTTGTTTCACCGCCTCACTGATTAAATACTGCAAATAATTACTGTAAAATTAACATTAATCTTTGTCAAATCCTCTCAAAAAATAAAGGAGAAAATGCATCTGAACCTATTCTATTAAACTCATAAATTAACCCCAAATATTTATATTAATAGAGATGTAGAATATATTATAATTTATTGCCAATTTTCATCTTATAGAATATTTAAAATCATTATGCACCAAACCAAAATAAAATGGATTCTAAAATGCAGTATTGGTTGAGCATAACAAATTTTCATGATAAAATTACTGTAAAATTGGGAAGAAAATGTAACATCCACATTATGATACCGGAAATCATAGCTATTCCATAGAAAGGCTACAGTGAAGTACCACAAATGGAGTGACAAACAAGAGGAACTCGTCTCACAGTTCTGGAGGCCAGAAATTCAACATCAAGATTTATGTATCCGAGAATCATTTCATTTGAAGGCTATGAAGGAAAATCAGTCCTTGTCTCTCCTCTGGGCTCTGGTGACATTCAAATGCATGTATGTGGATGTGTGTGTGAGTGTGTGTGTGTGTGTGTGTGTGTGTGTGTGTGTGTGTGTGTGAATGTGTGTATACTATATACACATATTATTTAATAATACATATAAAAAATAAGTGATGTTTCACTAGTTAAAAGAGATGAGAATGTCACTGATTTTTATGAAGAACTAAGGAGATAATTAGAATAGTCAGTGTTTAAATTATCTGTTTCTCATGACAATATTGATAAGAGACCTGAATGTGGTCCTAGAACATTCGATTCACATTTTTGAAGGAAGTGAATCATAGCTGAATGTAAATGTAATATGAAAGCTCTGAGAAAAGAAATTGTTAGGCATGGGTGACTAAAAGCAAAAAAGACTGTTTATTTTAGACTTAATAGGGTGAGCAAAGAGGCAATGATAGGAGACAAGGTGAGCTAGTTCAGTAGAAGCCACGTACATTCAGCAGTGATTCATTTCCTTCAGAGACAGGAATCAATTAATCTATCATGGTCAGGAAATGCTGTGCTAGGAGCATGACATGGCCATTATACAGCAAACTCACAGGTGCTATGGTTGCCTGAATAGAACCTGCTTAATATTGAGTCTGAAACCATTTAGCCATAGATAGGAAAGGGATTCTGTGGCCCTGCCCCACACAGGGGACCTAATGGCAGTCAAATGTGCTGAAAGAGAGGAAGACATTGTCTTGAGTAATGTAACCACTCATGTTCCAGTTGATAGATCACACCCATGACTGTATGGGTAGCCTAGTAAAACCCAATGGGGCATGAAAATAAAAGGAAAAAAAATGCTCTGAAAGTTGGATTGAGACTTGGTGGAAAAGAGGGAGGATCATGAATAGAATGGATTGTGTACATGTGTGAAATTATCAAAGAATGAGTATATATATATATATATATATATATATATATATATATACACACACACACACACACATTTGTGTGTGAGGAATTTCAAGAGTGTCAGTGGTATAAATCAGAAGCTAGAAACCTACAGGGTGTCAGTTTAACAGCTGAATTTATCATGTGTATTGGGGAAGGGATGAAGTCCAAAATTACAATGATTTATTTTGCAAAAACACCTGGAAAAGTGAATTTGGCATTTAAAGAGACAAAGTATTCCTAAACTGAATTCTGAAATTACTAATAGTCTTTTTTCCTGTCAGTTCTGCAAACAAAAGTTTAACTTTCCAAAATTTAAAGCATGGGTACTGATGACCTTATTCTCCTTGTTGATAATCAGTGAGTTCTCACACAATTCCCTGGATCCCTAGGCCAGCTAGATCATGTTTGGATATGATGTTGACATTTCTATCATTAAAATGACAAAAAGCATACCCTTCAAGTGTGATAACTCTACATGGAAGAAAAGAGGTGCACCTGTTCTCAGAAATCCACTTTCCCTGGACCTCACTGGTGGCAGCACTCATACCACACCCTCTCTTAACCCAGTCTTTGATAAAATTCAGGTCCCAAACCTGTTAAGATGGAGTCTTTAGTGCATGAGACATGGAATGTAGTTTCCTGTCTTGTCCCTGAACTGTTTTGCTATTGATAAACACTGTTTAGTAGGAAAAGGACTTGTAAATTTGGTAACAAGAGGTTTAGAGAAGAAATTAGGCATTGACTTTGAATACAATACATTAGGATAACAATCAGTTATCTATACAGAGTTGTAGAGCAGACATTTATGTGTAGGAGAAGGAATTTAGAGAAAAATTGGGTGAGAGACAGAAATGTTCTGGAGGCTTAAGTTTCTAGATGCCATTCTATTACCTAGCTTTAAGTAAAGCTAGAAGGGAGAATAAGTTGAAAGACTTCCTTATCATTTTCATCATTTAGGAGTCTGGAAGAGGATGTGGAATTAAGCACATTAAGAATGTAGTAGTGGGGAATACAGATGATGGCAACTTCCTGGAACCTAAAACTGTGAGGACTGGGCCTAAGAAAAACCACAAAATATCCTTCATTCCAACTGGACTATTACAGGCCTCAGGCTCTGTGGACAAAAAGAGACAGGCCCAGGCATGTTAGGCAAGCCTGGAAACAATAGGACCAAATAAGGTATAAACAAAAGACTGCAATGTACTTAAGTAATGGCCAGCACATTCCTCTGCCCTAAAGGTGACTCTCACCAATGAGAGACCCTCATGCTCCCCTCAACCCATTTCTGGTGTTCATAACCAATCAATTTAAAAACAGGTTTGGCGCACTCGGGCTTTTGTGACCAACCTGTGGGGAGCACGGCAAATCCCCCTCCTCTCTTTGTCTAAAACCTATAAGAAGCCCCTCCTACCTCTCCTTGTGGCCACTCACCCTCCGCCCACTGCATTGGTGCATTGGGTTGTGGACCAAGCTCGAGCTTGTAATAAAGACCCTTTGTGCTTGCATCATATTTGACTTCCCTGGTGGTCTTTTGAGAGGATTCTATAACTTGGGCACAGCAAAATTTGAAGGTATAAATTGAAAATTGCATAAAAACATCAAAAACTTCATTTTCCCAGGATACACATATTTACCATACAGGAAAATTAAACTATTTTATTAATGCCTGCAAACATAACATGAAGCAAATTGTTATGAGTTAATCTTATGGTTGTATTATTTTTATGAGAAAGAGAAGAAAAGAAAGCAAGATCGATGTGAATTATTAGAAATCATCTTTAAATCTATGATGGAACTTTATCCATTGATACTTGCCTGCCCCACATCTTTGCAAACTACCTATGGGCTTCATGATGATTTATTAACTAGAGAAATAAGCCTCAATTGCCAGCTTATTTCAGGCTGATGAAATAACTCATCTGAATTTGATGCCAAGAAAACACATTATGGAGTACATCAAATGTGTGGGGAGGCTGGCGTATAAATACCGTAAATATTGCATGAAAATCGCAAAATATTTCTATTTAAAAATATCTGTGTGTGGTGGTCTGTGTTTGTAATTTCAGTGCCAGGGTGACTGAGAAAGGCAGATCTCTGAATCTTCCTGACCTATTAATGTAGCCTATTTTTCAGCCCAGTGAGAAACACTGGCTCAAAAATAGAACAATGAACTCTTAGAATAAAACTTTTTAATGTCTTAGTAAACAATTATTCAATGATAGGGTGAGACAAAAGCTTAATATCAAAGTATTCTGAGTACCATTTATTGTTTATAAGTAAATGAAAAGCTGGCAATGGGCAACTGACTACCTTCCTAGTGAGTGAAAAGCATGACATTTTGTGCTCCAAATGAAGAGAATTCTTAGAGCTGATGATGTAATATAAATGTCAGTCTCACCTAAGGAAATGAAAGAACATTTATTCTGAGCTAGGTATAAGTGACCCTGGCCTGAGAAAAGAGATTCAAATTTTCCCAGATAACATGTTCCAAAGTATAAGTCATTACATGAACTTCTTTCATCATGAAATAAAAGAAAGCCATAACTCATTTATCATACAGATATGATATATCCATATGATATATATATATATACATATATATATATATATGTATTGGTGGGAATATCAGGTAGGCGGGGTACAGGGAAGCAGGGAAATGTCTACTCTAAGCTTCTTAGTTTGGAGTTTGTTGGAAGCTAGTACTTGACTAAGCATGTGTTCCAAACATTTTCCTTGATAGTCAAAATGATGTCATTTCAGGAACAGAGGTGGGCAGTGAATGGTTATTAAGGAAACTAAAGATTGCTCAAGATAACTTGGCTCTGCATTTGTGAAATTCAACCATCACAAAGTGTTAAATAGTTAAACGGCTGGTAGAACCCTTCACTTTGGTGTGCATCATTTTCTGAAGTTTAGTTTACAGTTTCCCCTATTAGCCAAACATCACATTTTGAACATGGAAAAGTCAAATATTTTATGGCTTATTGTACTAGAAAATGTCATTTCTAAAATGTGAGGATGATGAGGCTGACTAGCCAAGACCTCAGACATCAGGAAAAGAAAATCGTTGTTAAAGCTATTAAGAAAGAAGCACTTGGATCACATTAACATTCATGGTTGTCTTATCTGGGGAATGTTGAATTTTTTTTTCTTTTTTCTACCCTCTCTATTGAGATAATGT
Organism: Eospalax fontanierii; assembly: GCA_035773235.1. Taxonomy (NCBI): domain Eukaryota; kingdom Metazoa; phylum Chordata; class Mammalia; order Rodentia; family Spalacidae; genus Eospalax; species Eospalax fontanierii. The sequence continues at coordinate 128,483,016 of CM069525.1, read as the reverse complement.
TTACATGTGACCTTTAATAGAAGAGTCATTAACAAAGTTAAAACAATCAAGAACTAGTATGGCCTAAACAAGTCCAAGTAGTAGAAAAGGTAAGCAGATATTTTTTAGCCAAACTACAACAACAAAATGTCATCCTTTCAATTAAGACCAACAGTGGTTCCCTGGTGGTCACAATCATTTGCATTCTATTAATATTTTACTTGATATTTTGAGGTTTTGAACTACTTCATTAATTATTGTTCTAATCTTTCTTCTGGTCAGCTTTACTGAACAGCCATAATCTCACATAGAGAGACTATTTCCAAAGTATCACATAAATAAGCCTGATTGTATTTACTGCACTCACAAGACACGTCTCCACAGTTCAATTTCTTTCCCTCTTCTAAATTTTTAGCTCCCTCAAATGCTCATTAAGCTATGAACACTCAGTGGATTTTGTCAGCTCACTTTCAAAGGCTTCTATAATCCTCCACAAAGCAACATACTCTCCTCTCTCTTTTCAAAATTCTGTCCTAGTTTGCTTTTTGTTGGTGTATAACCAAAAGTAACTTGTGGAGAAAAGGGTTTATTTCATCTTCGAATTTCCAGGTCAAAATCCATCACTGAGGGAAGTTAAGGCAGGAAACTCAAGGCAGAAACCTTGAGGTAAGAAGTAAAGCAGAAACCTTTTTGTTTTTGTGTTTTCTAGCTGTGATATATGGTCCAGTCTCGTTTGCATGGGCACAGTGTCACTCACAGTAGGCTTTTACATCAATTAGCAGCTGTCCAAACAAGGTCCCACAGACATACCAAAAGTGGAAATTTGTAAATTGAAGTTCCCTCTTCCCAGATGTTTCTAGATTGTGTGAAGTTGAAATAAACCTAACCAGCAAAACACAAGTCCAGAAACTTCAGTGTCCTGTGACTATTCCGCTTCTACATTCATTATAAAATTTTGTTTTCATCTTTGTTTCCTGAGAGACAAGAAATGTCACAATGTCAGGGCACGTTACTGATTAAGACAAATGCCAAGCACTTAGAGTTTAAATTTTGAGAGACTTCAGAGAAAAAAAAAATCCCACATCTAAATCACTGCAAGAAGTCTCAAAGGAAAATAAGGCTCCCTGAATTGATTATTCGCCCTCTTGGACACAAATGTATTATTACTGTTTAATATATCAATTTTCAGACTTGATAATATTTCCATTTGATCCATTTTCTGTTCATAATTGGTTTTGACTGTTTTTGTTTCTTGTAACATTTCACTTTCTCTTTCCCGTTGGCACTGAAAAACAACTGGCATTTAGAATAAAAATAACCTATATATTAATTTTATTCTACTAAATTGATTTTTCAAACGTTTATAGCAAGCTCATGTTTCATTCTTTGTAAAGCAATGTTTATACTTGAGAAGCTTTACATCTCTCTTTTTGAAGGATTTCTTTAGAATGCTATTTTTACTATATTGCCACAGGAAAGAATGAACTCAAATGAGCTGGTGGGCAAGTGTGATCCACTGAAATCACATTACTTAGTAACTGATTATAAATTATAACATTTTAATATTTATTAAATTGCCTAATATTGTAAAAACCTGAAAAAAGTTAACTGAAGTAAAACAAACTGTCAAAGTATAATTAAAATAATTTTGTGAATATTTTTAGTAAATAATTGATCTGGTTATTATTACTAAACATAGCATATTCTTGGGGGAGTATGAGATGGATAAAGGTACTTCCTGTCAAAACTGATGATTTGAGTTCAATCTTAAGATCCCACAGGGTGGAAAAAATGAACTGAATCTTGTGGTTTGTACACACACACAGAGCATGTATATCATCTCCAATAAATCAATAAGCAAATAAGTAAATATAACTGAAATACATCCTAAGTTGGACATGCTCACACCTTTAAATCCCAGCGTTGGGAGGGAGAGGCAGACTGATCTTTGGGAATTCAAGGCCATCCTAGTCTACATAGAGAGTTCCAGGCCAGCTGGGGCTACAGGGAGACACTGCAAGAAGAATAAAGAACAAAAATACATCCAAATAAAGATATGATTTCTCAGCTACTAAGTTATGGATGTGATATGAACATAATCAGATTTAATACTAAAAGTGCTCCATCATGTAAATACCATCTCCCAGTCCCAAACATGAAAACCTTGGCTGGGAGAAATTAAGTTAATAAATTATCCGAGTGTAAAGCTAAAAAAAATGTATAGCTACATAATATCCTCATTGATCCCAAAAAACATCTTCTTCATGAATTCATCATTTCCACTCTATATAAATTCAGAAGCACTTTCTCTAAGCATGATCTATTCATTCTCTTAATTTATGTTTATCTACAGAATATACTAGCATCTAAATGACTATATTTCATCAATATATTCTATTTTTTGGCTGATTTCTTGCAAGAACAAATCAATTTTCTGAAGAGAAGGATTTTTTTTTTCAATTTTGGTAACTCTTTAGCTCCATCACAGGGTGCAATGGTAGATTCAAAGAAAGTTCTTAATAGATACTTATTTAATACTTATGTAGAAATTATATGCATAAACTAGAAGGAAATTAGGGACAGGAAAAATGATTGCACATGTTTGATTACTACCTTTTGACATATTTGATTTTGAAGATGGAGAAAATAGTGGTGATTACTTAGCATTATTATGCAAACACAAACCATTTTAATTGTCTCATCCTTCAAGCAATCTAGTAAATGATTTTTCATCATATTGAAATGTGTAAACCTTCCTATTGTGAAAGAGATAACTTATGTATACAAGCACAATCCAGAGAATAAAGAATGAATAAAATCAATTTATTTTTCTTGATAAATGCCAAGGACCCAAGTAGCTTGAGAATGTTCCTTCTTTCCTGAGATAAAATGATATAGAGACTACTTAATTTTGAGATAATCGTGACAGTGTTCAAAACAGAAATATAATTTAGTTTGAACCACCTGCAAACACAGGCTTCTGCAAGGCTTACAGTATTTGTCATATTAGGTAAAGCAAACAAATATTCTCCATTACCCACTAGTAAAAAGAGATCCAAATAATGAAATAAGGGATTGAAAAATACAAAGTTCCTTTCCTTTTTTTTCATTTTTAATATTTTATTGAGATTTTTGCATTTCATATAACACATGTTAATTAAATTTTGATCCCCTCTCCCCTCCTCACACCCTATTGACACCCCACCACCCCAGATTTCAGGTATTCTGACATTTATGTTAAGTCCTATCCGATCAAGCATCTCTATCCAAGTGTTCTTTGGTGAAAGTTCATCCCCTAAAGTCTTGTCAGCCTATTGAGACTCACTAACACCTCAAACGCCATAATAAGACTTTTGTAGAAAAGTCACTGTAAGGCTACTTTGCACTAGTCCACTAATGTGAATATTCTTACATAAGTTTGGTGTTGATAACTGTTCACAGAAGTCCCAGCAGACCTGTGTGAAATACAGCTATTCAGAAGGAAATAAAATGAGCAAGATAAAATAATAGAATTTCACAGTCTTCAAAGAGGATGAATTGTATTTGGTTGGATGTTGTGGTGAGATCACCAGGGAAAGGAAAATCAAGCACAAGGTAGGAGTTATCTTCCTTACAGAACATAAAAATATTTTAAAGAAATAGAATAGAAAGGATAAGTGACTATACCGAGATCATGTGTGGCACAAGGCAAAACTTGATTCTTAGACTCATTTGATTATAGTTGAAAACCTTATTACTTGAAAAGGTAAAGGCAGAGTGGGTCTAATTATTCCCTGGTCTTCTTTTTCTTCATGCATAATGTAAAGTGTATAGCCTCGCAATGTCTTACTCCCAGGACTTTCATAAAGCGCACAGAGCATGACATTGATATACAGATTTTAAGATGCTAATTTTTATTTCACATTAGGATAATAAATTATTTGCTCCTTAGCATCAGTAAAGGAAATGTTGAATCTTTCAACATCCAACAGCTGTAGTCTTTGAATTGAAAAGCAAGCTGGTCTCAGTTATCCTGTCTCTTCAAAGTATTAAAAATATGATTACAGATCTACCCTGTATTTTGACCAGTGCATAATTTGTACTTTGTTGGGTGAAGGGAAGCCAGTGAGAGCCTGGAATTTTCATTTGCTGAGAAATTGTGGTGACCCTTCCAGGCTGATTGACATTGCTAAATATGGAATAAGATATACGCACTTTTCCGTAGCAGACATTATTGACAGCAATATAGTCTTGCTCTTCATTCACCTAGAATTTTTCTCAACTGTATCACATAGGTCAGATGGGGCTTGAAAAATAAAACGAAAGGTCAGTAGATGTGAGCTGCAAAAAAAAAAAAAAAAAAAAAAAAGCCAATATCTATTTTTAAACTGAAAGTTATGTTTGAGAAAATACTGATTCCTCTTTTGTATTTCCAAACAACCAGCTTCTTCCTGCCAAGGTTGAAACCTGTGCTTAAGTAATGCAAGACAAAAACAAAAGGGAAATGGATGCTTTGTGAACATTTGCAATTTCCTGAGGAAGGAAGGATTAATCTAGTGAGAAACTATTTTAGAGAAAGCAATCATAGGTTAAAATAGGTTCCCAGGATTTCTTTTACTTTATTCATGAGGCTATACACAAAACAATTCAAAGATTTTTTTTTCACTCTGTAAATTAGAGATAATTGCAGAGCTCTAATACATTAGTCCGTTTCATAAAAATTTCACATTTTGATAAAACATACATCTCAGTATTTGTTGTAATGTATCTTTCAGTCATGGGATTTTTGTATTTATTTGCACTGACAATTTGCTAAGGACAAGCAATATATCAAATAAGATTCTAGGTGAATTGAATGAAATTAATAGCTCATGCTATTAGTTGACGAGAAATACAGGGAAAACAGAATACAATATCAAGTTGATCAATTAACAACAAAAGAAAGCAAGGAATAAATCAATCACTGTGAAGGAATCATATATAAGTGAAAAGAAAGAGGGAAAGTCATGATGTAACAGTACTTAGTCCTTCTTATGCTCTAAGCATCAAATAAGTTCTTGAAATACAAGAGTGTACAAGGCAGACATAACACCTATTCTTCAAGTTCTTCAAGTATTTATTTACATATTTTGTGTGTGAGAGAGAAATATAGTCAGAGAGAGAGAGAGAGAGAGAGAGAGAGAGAGAGAGAGAGAGAATGAGAGAGTTTATATTCTCCTTCCATTATGTGGGTCCAGAAAATGATCTTGGAGAATTGTCAGACTTGGTGGCCCCTGCCTTTATTCTCTGTGCCATCTCACCAGCACGCCCAATCTCTGTTCTTTAAGAGCTTCAACTATAGAGTATGAGATATTCGTCAAAGCACTATCTATATCATTAAATCCATTTAGGGGTATTTGTATTTCAGTTTTAAGGAAAAGGACCTCACCTAATCAGAAGAGTGAAGGAATTCTTAATGGTGATTTTTTTTTTTTGGATGACAATTTATAAGGCTAAATTCTTCTTGACAAAAGAATTAGGGCCTTGTGACAGAGAGGATGGACTATGGAACACGTACATAAAGCATAAAAATATTGATTTAGAATACACAAAAGAGATTAAGATAAAATCCATATCTGTACTCCTTTAAAGTACCTTGTTTGGTAAAGATGTGATAGGGAGCTGGAGAGATGGTTCAGTGATTAAGAGCACTAATTGCTCTTGGAGAGTACCCACTTTAGATTCCCAGCATCCACTTGGCAGCAACAACTGTCAGTAACTCCAGTTGTAAGGGATCCAATGCCGTCTTTTGTGGGCACTGCACAACATGGGTGCACTTACCTGCATGCATGCAATACACTCACACACATGAAATAAAATAAAAAATAATAAATAAAAAAATATTTTTTAAAAGATGTGATAGATAAGAGCTCAATATTATGCTTAACTGAACAGATATATAAAGGTTGTTTGACTGCTTTAGCTCAAGCAAGAGACATTGTGTCAGGAAAGGCTGTAGAATCTAGAGTCAAAGTTCTAGATAGTAGATCTTAAACATGTTACCTGAACTTTCCATGTTTCAACATCTTCATAAATTGCAGGGCTATAATACTGGACCATCCTGTTATTGTGACTGCTCCTGAAATGCCATTTAATGCATGCTTAAAGAACAGTGCCTATGGCATTCAAAATGCTAGTTGTTAATAGCTATTGTTTTTACACATATTAATTAAAAAGTTAATAGCAAAGTGTTATGTTGTTAGCAATAACATGAATAAAGATTTACAAATCTATCCAAATTTGACTTCTACCAGACAAAAGTGCCCAATGTACAGAGATCCTGTTGCAACATAGTATAATAGAATCTATCTAGTTATAGGGGGATTCACATTTACAAGCTACTTAAAGTTGATGGGTCCAAAGATAAGAGAGAGAGATGGAAATATAAATCAAAGGAGATTATATCGTAGTTGGGAGTGTAGGGTCTGGCCCCCCTGCATTCCTTTCTCTCTTAGTGCTAGTCTCTTGGCCAAGAGCTAGCTGGATCTTGTCAATTGCAAAGCTCAAGTAAACAACTTGACCTTTAAGCTAGCCTGATTGCAACTTCCTTTTTTTTGTGTACAGCTGTGTGTCATCAATAGAGGATGTCCCCTGAGAACCTGAACTTTTAACCTCCTGCAAAGCCCCGCCTCAGGGTATATAAGGCTTGATGCCTCTCAGTAAAGTCAGTCAGTCATTCTCCTTTCCTCCTACCTAGTGTGTGTGTCTGTGTCTCTGTCTTGTGTGTTTCATTCAATCCGCAGCCCTCCACCTATCCGGACTTGGTCAACGAACATAGCCAGGATGCTACAGCTGGAGGTTCCACCGAGATTGAAAGAGAGGACCTGCTGACGGATCGCCCAGGAAGGCCGGCCGGCAAATCATGCTAAGAATGCCAAATGGCTGCCAAAAAGGCTGGTTCGGTGTGCAAGGACTAAACAAAAAAAAAGTGACGCTGTTGCTATGGAATCAGTTCCTGATGACACATGGAAAGCTGTATTAGACTTACATGATAAATTCAACTATACTACATCTAACCATATTAAAAAAAATTATGATAATGGCAAACAATACTCAACTGACAAGACATCATTACATGAAAAAAATAACAGTAAATCAGGATTCTACTACAGGGAGTACTAATAAATAAAAAAAAAACTAAGTACAAAACTTTGGTGATCAAACATTGTCTAAGTCTGGTCCTGTTATAATATTTGCAGAGACTTGCTAAATTGGCCTGGGCTTGTTCCCTTTTTCAGGTCCCATGCTGACTGAGGCTTGTTAGAAAGGACAAAATGGAGTCACCTCTGTTCAGTTTGATATTCTAAAGCCAAGTGTTTTACAGAAGCAAAGAGAGCAGTTAATCTACAGATATTAGGTTGAGAAGGGGTTCCAGGGGTCCCACAATGCAATGCCCATCAGAAGAGAACTTCAGATTACCCTGGAAGTGGTGCAGTCATAGACAGTTAGATGTCATGCTGAGAATCAAACCCAGGTCCTCTGCAAGAGCAGTCAGTGTTCTTAACTGTTGAGCCCTCTCTCCAACCCAGTCCTGAATTCTTGTCTTTACAAGATATTCATAAACTATTCAAGTAAGAATGAAGTGATACCTTTTGTAAGATTTGGGATATATAAAGAAGGGTCAAAGAAGAATTGGTGTAGTGTGGGAAAAGAAAGAAAAAGTGTGTGGTTCTTAGAATGAGAAACATCTCCAGTGTGGCTAAATATTTAAACATTTGCTCCCCAGTTGTTGGCGCTGTCTGGGGAAGTTTACAAGGTATAGCATGGCTAGAGGAAGGATCTCACTGTGAGGAAGACTTTACAGCCTTACCCACTCCCACCTCTCTCCTGCAGGATGGTTGTGGTTGAAGATGAAATCTCTTAGCTTCCTGCTCTGGCTGCCTATTGCCCTGCATCCCCCACCATTATGGACTCCCCTTCTGAAACCATAAGACAAAATAAAGTTCTTTTATAAGCCACTTCTGGACATGGACATGGCACTTTATCATAGCAACAAAAAATAAGTAAAACATAGGAAAATTCTCCTGTATTACCTGATTTCTATCGCTGTTCTAGAATACCCTGAAAAAATCAAATGAAGGAAGAAAGTATTTAACTGAGGTTTCCATTGGGAGACAGGAGGAGGAAGCTGGATGATTATATTTTCATCAACACATAGGAAGGAGAAGAAGGAGAGAGAGAGAGAGAGAGAGAGAGAGAGAGAGAGAGAGAGAGAGAGAATATGAATCATGGTCATATCTCCTAAATATTCCTAACCTCAAACAGCAACAGCAGTTCAGGATTAAGTATTCTACTACATGAATCTTTAGAGAACATTTCTCATCCAACTGCTTTTTCCTTTAGGCCCTATATCCTCATGAGTTGGATGATTATCTTAGTGAGTTCTTGGGCTCAGGTAACCTTTTCTATTGTTCCAGTGAAGAGCAGGAAATCTTGCCTTAATACCATTCAGCTCCTTAACAATTATAGACTTTCTTCAGCATGTGCTTTAGCTGCATCATTAAGCTTTCTAGTGTTCCTTTTCTCTTTATACTGTGCTTTATTTTTTTTCCTGTTTTCTAACTTGCTCTCTTTCATTGTAGACCTGCATAAGAGGTATCAGTAATTAATATGTCACAGATTCAATGGATTGGTATTTTGAATCCATTGCTTTTTCATTTAACTTCATTAATTTTCTCTGAACATGGACAAAATATACCCAGATTCTTTACCAAAATGTTATGGGAATGACCTCTTGTCCTATTGCTAACAGAGTCCTTTTTCCCCTTTGAAATAACATGAGCTGGACTTCCACTGTCCGTGTTACTCTTTGCACTACTATTTTCTAGGCTCCTATGGGAATGGCTCATTTGGCTTTTCTTACAGTGTTTAATAGCTTTTCTAGACCAAATTTCCAAATCCTTTAAAGTCTTCCATATAAGAATATGTTCATGTTCTTTACAGCTGCATCCCTACTTGTAACCAATTTCTATATTAGTTAATTTTCTGGTTTTGGATAAAATACCATGACTAAGAAAAATTCATCTTGACTCACGATTCCATAGGAATACAGTCCACAGTGGTAGTGAAGGCATGACTGTAGATGACAGAAGCAGGAAACTAGTTGATAACATTTTCATCCACATACAGGAAGCAGAGAGAGAGAACCTAAAGTAGGACAAGGCCATAAACCATTAAACACAATACCCAGTGATGTACTTACTCTAGCAAGACTCTAACTCATAGAAGTTCCACTGTGGCAGCCCTAATGAGATTTCTACTCTGTGTCTAAGACTGGGACATATTTCAGGGTGTTGGATAGATACATAGCTTCCTCTCTGCTTCAAGTGACAGGCTTCCAAATGTGATTGACATCCCACTAACCAATGACTTACGAGGGGAGATCTAGTGGAAGCACAGGGAAGGCTGGGAAGGAGAGAGTTGGGTGTGGGGCCAGGGGCTCCATCTTGGGCACATGTTCCAGAGGTCTGGGAAATTTATGATCAAAATGCAGGCTCCGCAATACGAAACTTCTGTCTCTCTCCCCGGGAATGAATCCTTTGTAAGTAACCTGGAATAAATTAATTTCTCTAAGAGAGCATTCTCTGTCCACTCATTTGGTTCAAACCTGGGGGTAGAGGGGTGGGGCTGAATGCTGGGCCTCATCACAAGGTAATTCATGATGCAGTTTGCATAGTCAGCAGGATTGGCTGACACAAGGAGAATGCTCCTGGGGAAAGGATTTGTGGAGTAGCTGTTAATATGGGGACCAACTAAGGGAAAAGTATAGGCAGAAGAAATTTTGATATGGTGGATTGTCCCCATAGGTCTAGTGTGTATGGTGGCCATTGCAGGGTTGGGGTGGTTTATAGTGAAATATGTAATTAAGGTGAACTTGCCTAAGCAGATGAGATCAGTGGGACAAATGCCAGTGGTGGAGGTGCACACTGGTGGAGATGCCAAGGAGTAGGCCACAGTGTGGGTCCAGTTCGAGACTGAAGTCTCGGACTGAGGTCTTAGCTCAGAGAGAGCTCAAAGTGTGAGAGACGAATTAAATCAAGAGAAAGATATGAGGCTTGCATCTTCAATCCTAGCCTCTGAGCTTACTAGCAAATTGGATGAAAGAGAAAAGAAGATGGAGCTTTTAGCCTGCTGCTTTTCACAGCTAGGAAGTTAAAAAGGCATGAAAACCCAGGTCAACTTAATAATACAGGACCCATCCTAGGACCCTAGGACCTGGAACCCCTGGGAAGAAGCAAGCAACCATGAAGGAGCTGAAAGTGCCCCTTAGGTTCGACCTGTAATACAAAAAACCGGAAAAAATCCAAATGTCTGCACGCCAATACAGGCCTTAACAAGGATAAGAATTTAGTGAATAAAGAAATGTCAGCCTAAGGCTGTGGGATATGGGAACAGATGAGATTATTTTCAATGAGGCAGAAGCAGGACAGCTGAGCAACATAATAGCCCACCCCTCCTTGAGATTTAGGCTGTGTAGCCTAAGGCAGTACAAAGGGAAGCAGTCTCTGATGAACTGACTTGTGCAAGCCATTAGAGAAACCTGATTATCACCAGTGGAGGATCCCATGAATGTCGGGAGCTGGAGAACAGTAAAAGGGGGACAGGCACTGCTGAAAGAACTGGGTATGGGGGAAGCCACATATGTGTCCCATTCACAGGACCAGGTAGTACTGTGTTCACTAGAGACTTAATGAAGGACTTCATTGAACAAGGACCTCAACATTGGTATGGAGATTTAGTGTCCCTGCTAGATCCCCTAGTGGGACAAGAGCTTTGCAAGGCAAGAGAGGCTTTGACATATTTAAGCAACCTAGACTAGCATGTAAAATATGTCTGTAGAACAACAGAACAGCCTAAAAGATGTGTAAGGGAGGCAAAACAGAAAAGGAGGTCTGCATGGTTTACTCGTAGGCAAATGTGGTGAGACTTGTGTCTTGCCCAAGTTCCTAAAGAAAGGATTGATAAAAAAGCCAAATTATATGTTAATGCACTTCTGGGAGGCTTTAAGCCCTGAGAAATGGTTCACAAATGGTACACAGAGGATGAAGATTATCCCAGGAGTGGATACTAACACCTCCCCCAGAGTAAACAGGGTGTATTTCTCCCCTGTGACTGGCTATTCGAGGAGTGGAAACAGTTTGCCTGGCCAGGGCCTCTCCCAACAGGCAAGTGTGGTCAATGGAGATACCACAGGTGTACTATGGTCAGGAATCAGATCCTGGGTCTCCCAGCCCTAGGAAACAACAGGTGCAACAGGGGCAAGAGAAGCCTAATTCCTCCTTGGCCCTATGTAGGATCAAGCATTTTGGGCCAGCACCAAAGAGGTCGGCAAGGGTAATGGAATGCATGGAGGCTCCATGTGAGAAATCCAGGATACTAAATGGAATTACATGTGATTGTATCCAACATGGATCTGTTGAAAAAACATCTGATGCAAATAAAAAGGAATTTTCCTTGCTATGTTAGACCTTGTATGTGTATATAATGTTAACTTCTGAGTGTTTTACAAATATAAAACACAGTTGAGAGATGTCAAGTACACCTGAAGGAACAAGAATGGAATATAATTTGTACAGGGTACAAGGGTGAAGTATAGCTGTGAAATTCTGGCCTAGGCTTTTAGATGCCAAAGAGTAAAAGCATACTTTATATAACTGTTAACTGGCATTTTCAGCACCAGGTGTGGGTTTCTCCCCCTGTGAATTATTGGCCAAGGGAGCCTTGGAAGCCTCCTTCTATCAAAAAAAAAAAAAAAAGCAATTGCCACCTTATAATGCTGGTTGCACCCTGGAAGTGGACGGTAAGGACCTACTACTGAAGATGTGACATGGTTCGAGCATGGAGAGAGATATTTAGCTGGGACTGAGCTGAAAACTCCTCACAAATGGATGGCTGGCTTTCAGAGTGCTAGAGGGTGCTATGTAGGCCGCTATGGGAAAATGGTCCTGAAAAGCTCTGCTTAAGGACAGATCTTGCTTGCTTCACTGTCAGATATCTTTACAGGTGTAATAGAGGCTCTTCTGGTATGTGCACCCCCAGCATATTTATAATTGGATTCAGGGCCTGCTCTTCAGGGAGGGCACACACATCTGTTCTTAGGAAAAGAATGTCAACCCCCAGTGGTGAAGGGGAGAGTTATAAGCCCCATGAAGAAGCTATGGTAATTGGTTGCAAGATAAATATGATGTGTCCACTTATGTATTGCCTAAGTGCTTGTGTTTACAGCCATAGGTTAGGTCATTCAGTATTTGTGTGGATGTTACTTTTGCTGTTGTTGTTGTTGTTTTACAGTAGAAAGGAGTATAACTGAAACAAGATGATAACCCAGGCCACAGTGGAAAGAACACCATCCTATACCTGTTATTCCCTCCCCAAACCCCTCACTTTTGTGGCTCAGGAACTATCCTGCAAAGTGTTGTAAGAGCCAGAGAGAAAAAGGGGTGAGGTGTTGGATAGATCCATAGCTTCCTCTCTGCTGTAAGGGACAGGCTTCCAAATGTGATTGACATCCCACTAACCAATGACTTAAAAGAGAAGGTCAGGCAGAAGCGCAGGGAAGGCTGGGAAGGAGAGGCGGGTGCAGTGCCAGGGGCTCCATCTCCGGTACGTGTTCCAGAGGTTCAGGGGTCTTATGATCAAAATGAAGGCTCCACCATAGGAAACCTCCATCTCTCTCCCCGGGGAAGAATCCTTTGTAAGTAATCGAGAATAAATTATTTTCTCTAAGAGAGCATTCTCTGTGCACTCAATCAATTCAAACCTAGGGGTGGAGGAGTGGGACTGAATGCAGGGCCTCACTGTGAGAGAATTCATGATACACAGGGCTACTATAGCCTAAATGCCACGACATTTACAGGAGGCAGGGTCTCTTGTAATGATGTGATAACAAGGTGACTTGTATAACTTCATGAATGTTAAAACTTGCTTGAGTTAACTGAGAATATTGAATTATTGGAAGACTTGATTATTATGGATAATATAGCAATTCCTCATTATCCAATTACATATTTTACCTTGTTTTCTATTATTATTATTAGGATCTCTGTGAGTATGGGAATTTGCATGCTGTCATTTATCTCTGCTTCACTTCCCTAAAACTTCCTTATGCTCCATTGATTCATTCTTCCCTCCTTCCTAACCCCTGTAAGTTACTTATCTTTTTGCTATCTGTGTAGATTTGTCTATTCCAATAAGTCATACAGTGTGGAACCACACAGTCTAGCCATCTCACATTTTCTTCTTTTACTTAGTGGAGTGCATATTTAGGTTTCTTCAGAACTGACGGTCTGATATGTCCTTCATTTTACAGCACAGATTAATATTCTATGGTCAGGATGCATCAAATTTTATGAATGTATTTTATTTAAAATAGTTTGTTATTTCTTTGAGAATTTTGCACAAAGAGTTTGATCAGAATCACTCACACTCTCCCGTTTAACTCCTCATAGATCCACCCCACCTCCCTTTTGGGCCCTTCTTTTTAAAAATAATAATCTGTGAACTGGAGCAGTGGTTCCTTCCTATGTGTCAGAGTTGTAGTCCCCTCTTGTGAGCAGAAGTTGTGGTCCCCTCCTATGAACCTGGACCTTTACTCAGTCTCTTATTGTGAGATGGAGTTGTGTTTACCTCCTTTGAGCTGGAGCTATGGTCCCCTCCAGTGAACCAGAGTTGTGGTCCCTTCCTGTGAGATGGCACTATATTCACCTCCGTTGAATGTGGAGCTGTGGTCTCCTCCTTGAAGTTGAGAGGTAGTCTCCTCCTGTGCCTCTGGAGCTGTGGTCCCTAACCATGAGTCAATGTTTTACATTCCTCCTATACTGTGCCAATGTTGGAGCAAAGTGAAGGATGGAGGACTTCCTGGAGTTGGACAGGAGTTTAAGATTACTCTGAGTAAGCTTAAACTCCTTCTCCTGAGGTCCCAGATTGTACATGGCAGTGGCTTTGCCTCTGTGTTGGGATGATCCTAGGGAAAGGGGAGGTTTCTTTTATTTGCAGTTTCTAGTCTCGGGAGGACTGATTATCAACAATGTACTTTCCACCTCCCCTGAGAGTCAACTATGGTCTTGACTCCACGCATGACCTGGGGTACTCAGGTACCTATTCCTATTCCCAGGTACCAAGGTGATTTCCATTATTTTTCTATTATACTTCTACAACTGCAGTGTACCTTCACCTGCACCCTACATAAAACACATAATGGAGCTTCTAGTGATAAAAGCAAAGTCTAGATATTTAAAAAAAATAAAAAAGAATAAAACTGGAAGTAAAAAGCAATAAAATATACTAACAAAATAAAATCTCAAAAAAATAAATTAGATGACAGAAGCATTTTATAATTTTGGACTTCAATATTTACACATATTCTAGTACCTTAGTATTATATAACCTAAAATTGACCTTTCAAATAACATTACAAAATAAACACAACATGCTCATACCACAGGTGCATAGCAGCCAAGATTCAGAAATATCAGAATCAAAACTCAAGATTTTAATTTCTGTGTGTCAAATAATCTAGATATTTTTCTACTTTGTCAGAAAAACAATCACTCTCAGAAACTTTTCTCACCAGAGAGCCTATTGAAAATAATCTCTATTGTATAAATCTGCAAACAATTGTGCTAATGGAATAAAGCCTTATAGTAAAGCACACATTCCCTACATTTCCATTCACAGAGAACTCTAGAGCAGTGCTTCACAACTAGGACCAGATTTTTCTCCCAGGAACATCTATCTGACTATTTCTGGTAACACTCTTGGTTCTTAGAATTGGAGTAAGGAAACTGCTTCATCTGCTGAATAGATTTTTTTGTAACTCTCTGACCTCAAGAGAGAAGTTGCTCTGTTCAGTGGATGGTGATTAAGACAGAAACTCAAAAATGGTCAAATCTGGAAGATGGTAAATCTTCTGAAATGCATAGTACTGGCCTCTACAACAGTACTAACTAAAAATATCTCATAAAAAGTCAATATTGCCAATTTCAAATAACAGTCTATTCTAGAAAATGCAAACTAATCTATAGTGACAGCAAGGTTATCTGTGGTCTCTTAAGGATGCAAGTCCATAGAAGGAAGAGAGGCAGGGATTGAAAAAGCCTGCCAGGAACATTCAGAATTTTGGATTCATTCATTATCTTAAATTTAATGAATATTTTCTGAGTGTATACGTACATTAAAATGAATTGATTTGTATATTTTAATGCTAAGGTTCATTATTTGTCCATTCTGTCTTAATGAAGAGGTTTTCTAAGTAGTTTAACACTTAATAATAGAAAAAAATAACCCATTAAGTTGAATTTGTACAGTCCATTTACTCCTGGGTGTGGGGCCATCCAGTCAAGCATGGGCACCCAACCAACTGTCATACACTTGAAGAAAATTGAGTTCACTGTCATCAGAAGCCATTAATAAGTCATAAATCCTTGGGTAGAGGTGGAGGCTTGTGATTCCCTCCCTCTTCTGTGCTACAGTATTGACTGTGATGATGGTGTGCTAGTCTTGTTCAAGTCACCTGAACAGTTGTGGTTTCATGAGGATAATAGTCTTGATATGTCCAGAGGACACTATTTTATTGCCATCCTCCCAGATTTCTAGCTCCTACAGATTTTCCACTTTCTTCTTCACTGATGATCTCTGCGTCTTTGGATGGGGCTTATATAGATGTTCCATTTAGAGATGAACATTCCACTAACATTTTTTCTGCTTTGACCATTTTTGAGTTTCTGTCTTAATCACCATCCACTGAACAGAGCAACTTCTCTCTTGAGGTCAGAGAGTTACAAAAAAATCTATTGATATAAGCTATTCATTTAGGGGGCAGTTTGATACTATGTCCATTTAACAGAATAATTGTGGGTATTTCATCCCTGAGGTCAGGCATCAAATTGTTTAATCCATTCACACATGAAGGAAATTTTACTTGTTCAAGTTTTAGAAATTATTAAAAAGGATGCTCTAACACAGAATTCTAATGCCTTTGAAAAAATATTACTGTGTTGCACAGTAAGTATTTACTTACTGTGAAGAAAAGGCCCAACTCACGTCTGAAATGCCTGCATCATTTTCTATTGCAAGGGTACTGAATAAGATTTATTGACCTGTGGGCATGTCTTTGGGGAATTTTCTTGATTACTGAGTGATCAGGGGCAAGGATATTGTGGGTGGTTCCATTCTTCAGTAAGTGTCTCTGGGTTATATAGGAAGAAAGACAGCAGATTCAGGAAGAGCAAGCCATGAAACAGCACTTATTCATGGGCTGTGTTTCAGCTTCTGTCTCCAGGTTCCTGTCTTCAACTTCTGCCCTGATTTCCTTCGCTGGTGGACTGTCACTTGAAATAGGATAAGATGGAATAAGACTTTTCATCTCCACAAGCTGTTTTTAGTCAGAGTGTTTTATTAGAGCAATAAAAGCTAACTAAAATGGAAATTGATACCAGAGAGTGGGTTATTGATGTGGAGGACCTGACCATGTTGTATTTGTAAGTATTGTGGAAACATTTGGAAATTTGTGCTGGAAAAGTTATTGAATGCTTAGAGTGTCATGAACTGTTCTGTGGGAGGGAGCAATGTAGGAACTGTGAGAGAAATGTAGATGATGGAGACATGGCTTGTGAAGTTTCAGAATCCACCAAAGAGTCTATTAGGACCACTAGTGTTATATTTTAAATTTAGTATCTGTGCTTTCTGGTTCTCCAGGGTTGAAGAGTCACTTATAATTAATTGGAGGCCAGTACCACTGAAGTTACTGGGACAACTGATGCTGATTAGTTGTGGAAGAAACAGATCAATTGGGATTAAGAAGAAACCAGTGTTATTTGAGATTAAATCCACGACATATTTTTCAAAGTCAGCACACAGAATCTGTGACCCTCAGTGGCTAAGTCTTCAATTTAAGCTGATAGCCACATTTAGTAATGTGTAAGAATCTACCACATGGTACTGGTTTTGAAGCCATGAAGGGATCATGGAGAGCAGCTGAGACTTGGCACCATTTGTCAGGGTTGAAATCCCTGCAGAGAGATTAGGAGGCCATTGGTAATGGTAGAGTGTTAGTTGCAGTGGAGACCTCAGCATACTATAGATACCAGGGCCCTGAGACCACCACCAAAGACATTTGGCAAGAGTTGGTATGAGGCTCCAAGACAAGATGTGTGTGTTATATATGGTAGAGCCAGAGAGGTGAAGCTGATCAAGTCCTTTGGAGTCCTAGATATATAATATTGAGCTACCTTGCTCGATTTTGGTTTTGCTTAATTGTGCCAGCTTCTTCACTCTTGAAGTAAAAAAAAATTAACTTGTTTTTGTTTTACAGGAGCCTACAGATAAGAGACTTTGGATTTTTGGAAGCCCATAGGATTCTTAAAGTGTTTGAATTTTTAAAGACTCTGAGACCTTTAAAACTGTATTTGATTTTTTATGAAATCTTGGGGACAAAAAAAAAGAAGCAAAAGTTATGGTTTAAGGTGATGTATTTGTATATCACTGTTGAAAAAAAGGATGAAATGTCATAGTTAGTGCTGGGAAGAAGGAATCTTAATTGAGGAACCTCCTCCATTAGACTGGACTGTGGACATGTCTGTGAGTTATTTTCTTGATTGTTAAGTGATGTGGGAAGGCCACCTCTATTGCGGGTGGTGTCACTCCTTGGCAGTTAGTCCTGGTTTATGTAGGAAAGCAGGCTGAACAGAGGCAATCAGAGCAAGCCAGTAAGCAGCATCCGTCTATGATCTGTCTTCACCCTCTGTCTCCAGGTTTCTGCCTCGAGTTCCTGCCCTGTATTTCTTCAATGATGAACTATCACTAGGAATAGGATAAGATGCAGTAAACACCTTCCTTTCCTACATGCTTTTGTCTAGAGAATTTTATCACAATAGAAAACTAAAACAGAAATGTGTGATGAGAGGCATCTTTTTCTTATGTGTATTTACTAGCTTTGTTTTATTTTAATAAAATATTCACTTAGATCATTCTTGTTTGGATTGTGTATTTATTGTTGAGTTTTAGGAATTTCCACATTTAATGTAACACTCTTTTATCACATATGTCTTTTGTAGTCTTCTCCTAGCTTGTGACTTGCCTCTTTATTCTCTTGTCTGTGTCTTTGGAAAAGAAATTTTGTTTTTTTTTCCAGTTTTATAAAATTTTTGCTACCTAGGGTCTGTTTTCAGGTCAGAGTTTATAGTCACAACACAGCTAAGGTTAACTTGAAGCATAATAAACATTCCACACAGCAAAGAGAAAGACTCTTTCACAAGGGGAAGGACTCTAGAGCTGGAACACTATTGAACCCCCTGTAGAGTACGGCTTTTTATATTCTGCAGGGAAGGAGCCGGGAAAGGACTGGGCTCCCCATTAAGGTAGGATCCATGTTGTTGATTGGTTCACTCATATGAATGAAGGAACCTCAGTGGACAGAGCAAGGACAGGAAATTTGAAATTCTTGCTTGAGCCTCCCTGCCTGTGGGGAACAAAAGCCTGTCTACAAGGTCAACTTTGAACAGAACCTAGAACCAGGCCGTTTTGGAGGAACCTCCTATTTTTCATTTTTCCCTTTCAGAGATCACTCCAATCGCTGATGGGGTATGAGGACTTCCGTCTTCCTGACTGCTTTCTCCTTCCCGGGGTCATGGATAGTTACACAGTCCTGAGTGTCCATAGGATAGATCTATTTAGGAAGCTGTCAGCAGGAATTGACTCCAGAGTTGGTTCCTCTAAGGCATGTAGGGAATTTTATGTGTCTGGACCTGTGGGAGTTGGAATGTCTCAATGGAAGGTGGAGGAGGAGTCCAGAGAGATGGCTCAGTGGGTAAGAGCACTGACTGCTTTTGCAGACGACCTGGGTTCAATTCCCATCACCAACATGGTGACTAAAAGCCATCTGTAACCCCAGTTCCAGGGGATCTGACACCTTCTCCAGACTTCATGGGCTGTGCACAACATGGGTACACCTACCTACATGCAAGAAATACACTCATACACATAAAATAAACATACTAAAATCTTAAAAAAGAATGCCTCAATGGGGAAAGGTATCAAAGTGTCTAAACAGTATTTTTAAAAATTTTTCTTAGGCATTTAAGAGAGGGTACTATTGATGCATAGGTGTTGGACATAATGCAGGGTGGGCCTAGCTAGGCCACATGCCAGGAAGAATGGAGCAACGGCTCTTGTGGGTGTGGTGCTCCACACTGGTTGGTTGTGGAGCCAGTTTCTGCCCAGCACCTGGAGGGAATCTGATCCACCTGGGAACAAACTGTGATTGGATGTGGTTGGGACCCCACCACAGAAGGCTATTGGCTAACAAGACGTATAAGACTCTCTGCTCTTTCTTGAATAAATGAGTTTGCAGCAGACTACCACTGCTGGCTTTCCGTTCAACTCCCGGAGATGGTGTCTTGACTCCATGCCTACTCACCCCCCCACCACAGCAGAGACCCTTCAGTCCCCCTCGAGCTGGCCCTGAGTGCTGGGACTCCCAACACATAGGACATTCAGATTCTACTTGGATCAGTGAATCCTAATTTGCTTGGTTCTGATACCGGCCTTTCCCCAAGCACCTGTGGTACTGTGTTTAATGAGAATATTAGTGACATGCTTGGTCTGTAAGTGTCTATCATGTTTGGTAATGCGTCCACATCCCTTCCCTTCTGCCAGGCAGATTAGGACCACTTGATGGCATGTCTTTGAGATAAGTGCCTTTTCTCTAGACTTCTTTTACTCTGGGTGCATTCATTCTCCATGTCTTGCAAGTCCTAGTTCTGTTTTGATGATGCCTACAGATATTGATATTTTCAGAATCTTCCTGTCCTTTATTTGAGGGAAAGTTTTGAGAGAGCCAGGGTGAACATTGCTCTCTTTTAAAGATGGTTGATGAACACTTGGGGTATATAGTGTCACCCCAGAAATAGGAGGCATCCTATTGCAGGCTTAGATTTGTAGAAATCAACCGCATACGCACTGTGATCTTAATTTCCAATTAGGACTCCAAGATTTGTCCCTGCTATAAAGATAGCAAGGTTAAGGTTGACTTATGGGACTATCAAGTTACCCCAAGAATGATGGGCTTTTAGCAGAAATTTCTAGGAACAGTCCACAATTGCATGGAAGAATACTTAAGAAGCAGGTCTCTTTTAGATATTTTTTGTGACAAATCAAACTCTAACCTTGAGCAACTGTGTTTTGAGAGTTGAATAAGACTCCAGTGGTGACACAAAAGTCCTCAGGTAAGTTAGTGGAATTCAATGATAGATGTGAATCTCCTGCCGGTGTTAAGCCAATTGGTGTGACTTAGGTCCCTGACCCTAAACTCTATAGAAAAAGGATTCCCAGAAATTTGTCAATTTGATGTAAGTTTAAAGAGTATTCTGGGTATTCTAGTATGAATTGGAAAACTTCAACTGTAGGATTTAGTCTATGGATTTGTATTCCTCTCTAGTCATCCCTTTAGACCACTTCACAGCCCACATTAGTGGTGGCAAACACTGTCAGGACTAGCAAGATTAAACCATATGTGCAGGTTATGATTAGAGAATTTGGGAACCTATTGATGGGGCATTGAATTATGATGAGACAGTACACTTTCATCATTAAGAAATAGGGCAACCATGGAGAATGGCACCAGACAGTAATCTGAGGTAAATCACTTATAAAAAGAAGGGGAGCATAACTAAACCTATTAGAAGGCTGATCCCTATGCATCCTAGACATGTTCAAGGCATGAGAGCGAATTATCCAAATTTGAGGGATACTGAGATTTATCTGAGTTTGGAGGATGTTGCCTCCTGAAGAGTACTCTTAAGTTTTTCTAAATTTCACAGTTATAGTGGGTCTCAGTGATGTTCTGAAGTTCTGTAGTCTCTCTAGCCTATTCCAGTGAGGTCCAGGATTTGATGCAGGTGTGGTGAATTCAGATATCCAATCTTGCTACTTGAAGTACTGTAGGAGTGGAACAGATGATGAGACAAGGATCCTCCCAAAAGAATTGGGAGAGATCCTTGGTGGGACCTAGATTATTAAGTATTAAGTCCCCTGGACATAAGAGGAGGAATGTTGTCTGCAGTTCAGATAGGACTTGTTGAAATTTGGGTAACTGAGTAATTTGTGACCCTAGATGGGTGGTCTTGGGGTCTAATATCAAGACTTTTCTAAGGAAAGCTCTGACACATAGAGGCTCAAATAGGGCAAGACCTTGTTGAGTGAAGGTGTTCCTGAGTCTAGGGAGGGCTAAAGAGACAAATTTGACCCATAGAAAATGAGTTTCTTAAATTAAGATGTCTCTTTAGGAGTTCAGTGGTTTTTTTTTCTTTTCCTGGAGATAGAGGCAGTCAGGCACAATATAGGTAGTATTGTGTTACCATAACCTTTGACAAATCTCCAGTCACTGCAGCCCTAAAGACTAGGGCATTATTGGTCTGAAGACTCTTGTATAGTCAAAATTAAGAAATTATCTCTGAGAATACTACTCGATTACTTCAGATTTTTCAGTTTTAAATAGGAATACTTATATTCAAGCAGTGAAGGTGTTCACTAGTACCCGATGGCATGTAGTGTTGGGGCCTCTAGGCATGGGGATTAAATATTGGTGCCAGTTCTCAGCTGGATATGTCCCCTGTCTCTGGATTCCAAGTGGCTATAAATGCCTATTGGAGGGGTTGCTTTCTTACATGTCTCACATTCCTGTATTATCTGTTGGATTGTGTTCCTGTGATCTTGTCCTTTGAACATCCATTTGACTAGTATGTAATATTTTCTTGTCTTAAATGACATAATTGACACAAAGTTTGAATTACTTTCCATTGCTCACATTTTGGGAGCAAAATTTTGCCTTCGTGGCATAGCCACCATCTGTGAGACTCTTAATTAACAATTTTATTTTGGGACCAAAAATAATACTTGTGGGAAATATTCACAGATCCCAGTGGGTAGTAGAGATTTCTCCCAGAGGATGGGGCATTCTATGTGTCCCATTGCTGCCCACTTGGCCTCTGAATCTGCCAACCTTTTGCTTCTAGCTATTGGGTCATCTCTTTTCTGATGGCCAGGGATGTGAATTACTGCTACTTAGGAGGGTATTGATATAGCATTCAGGATTTTGAGAGTATCTAGAGACTGTTTTATGGTGGTCTCTGAGGTAGTTAGTTAAGAGACCTAGTTCCCTAAAAACGACTGCATTAGTTTGGAGGATGTAGAAAACCATATTTGGATTTAGTGTGGATATTTATCTTCATTCTTTTTGATAATTCCATTGTTCTAGTAAGAGCTATTTAGTCTGCTAATTGAGCTCTGAAAACCTTAGGAATGGACTCTGATAAAGTTCTCTAGAGTCTGAGACCACAGCATATCTTGACTGCGTATTTTATCTTTCATGGAGGAACTGTAGTCAGTGTACTGTATTAATTCTGAGTCCTCTGAAGTCTTCTCAGGTAGACTGGGATGGCCTGCATAGTTTTGTATGAGGATCGCTTCACAGGAATGAAGGAGTCCTGCCATCTCCTTTGGTAAGGCAAATATCTAAACTGATATTCTGGCAAGTTTTAAGAGTAATCTCAGATCCTTCAAGCATAAGGACTTGGTATTTAAACAATTGGATGTTAGCCATAGGTTCCCTTTTGAATTAAGGATGCTCCAATGTCATGGGGCATGTAGACTGTCAAAGGGCACCTAGGGTAAATTTCTGACTCTCTTAGGTCAGTAGCCTACCAGCTGCCACTACCTGGAGATCTCCAAGAAGATTCTATGGGTAGAGTAATCATTTCCAGGGCTGTGCCATTTCTCTATACCATATAGTTGATATTTTTGTTGAACAGGCTGCCCTAATACAGTGGTCCAGGTAAGGACTCCTTTGTACTCTGAAATGCCACTTATGATTCTGGGGTCAGTTCAGTCTGATTAAAGCCTCCTGTCTTTGCCTCGGAGGCTTAACAAGTTGTGCATGTTCAGCGATCCAGATTCCACAATATTCAGTAACCCCCAACAAGGTCTTAGTTGTTCGAGGGTATTGGGGAGAAGAAAAGCTAAAATTGGCTGGGATCCATTTTGATCTCAAAGTTGTGGTTTCTTTTGATAAGACCAGACCTAGGTAGGAGACCTTAGTCTAACCTAATTGGATTTTCTCTAATGAGACTTTATAGTCTCTGTCATACAGAAATTTAAGACAGGATTCTGTGCATCAGGAGATAATTTTCTCAGTTGGATTACATAAGAAGATCATGTATATATTACATTTGAGTGGTTCCTGGATAGGTCAAATCCCTTCAGTCTTGGGCTAGGGCCAGTTCAAATAAACAAGGATTGTCTCAGAAGCCCTGGCAAGGACCGTCTATGTAACTTAGCTTGTTTTATGAGTAAGGTCCTCGAATACAAATGCAGGTTGGCTAGCTGGATGAAGGAGGATGCAGAAAAGGGCATTCTTGAGATCAAGCCTAATTGGTAGGTAGTATCAGTGGAATTCTGTGTCAAAATGGTGCAAGGGTTAAGAAGGTCCTGTACTATTCTCCACTTATTGTGGTTCTTTTCTGACTGCTAAAACGGGGATGTTATAGGGAATGCAACATTCAAGTAACAATCCCTGTTGTTTTAAGTTAGTGATGACAGGGATTAGCATTTCCATAGTCTCAGGCTTAAGGGGATACTGTGTTGATTAGGGAAGTAGGAGAGATCTTTAAGATGGATAACCAAAGATGGATAGCTCCTTCAATGATGATTCCACCAGTTCATACTTAGAGGTAGACATTGGTTTACACTAAAGGCAAGCAGTGATTTTGTCCTGGAGTTGTACTTGGAGTTGGGACAGCAAATCCCTCCCCATTAAATGTGCAGAAGAGCCAGGCAATATCAGAAGGGAGTGATTTGAATCAAGATCTCTCCACCAACAAGGGAATGGTCAGGTAAAGTAATAGTCAATGTGCTTTCCCAATGTGCCCAGAAGAGTAGATGGGGCCATGGGAGAAAGACAAGGTCAAGAATGGAGCTCTTCAATCTATGATGAAGTCAGTAGTCTAACACAGGCAGCACTTTCTAGGATTCCTCTACATGGAGAGGAGTGATAGAAGCCAGTATGAGTAGTTCCAGGATCTATCCATCATGATGTCATTGAGAAGGACTTGGGTTCAAGTCAGTTACCAGGGCATTGACTCCTTCAGTGATGCCCCTTAAAGTTGGAACAGGGTCTCCACAGGGGCTTATGTCTCTGCAGACATTCTGTTTGGTAGTAGCCTTCCCATCCACAGAGGAAGCACCCTTTGGGGCCTGACTGATTTTTCCCAAAGGGAGGGTTAATATCAGGTAGGCCCTCATGGCACCTTCAATTCCCCATGAAGTTTATCTTTCTCTTGTTCTGATTAGAATAGAACAAATTAGCAGTTTGAACTAAGTCATTTAAGGACTTTCTATTAAATCACAGACTTTTGCATTTTCTATGGATGTCTAGGGCTGATTGAGAGAGAAACTTATCTCCCAGGATTTCTTCTTCCTATGACCCATTTTCTGAATCGGTGAACTTTTAAATAGCTTCTTGGATTCTGTTCAGAAAGATGATTTGGGAGTAGTTTCAGAGTTTGACATAAGCTTCTTGGAGACCCTTGATAACTGTACAAGCAATTTGTCCTTCTCATTCCCAGTGCTACATTCTGGAAATTTGGAGAAAAGAGTCTCTCATCTTCAGTGGTTATTCTATTCTTAATATATTTCCCCACATTATGATAGTGTAAAAATAATTTCCAACCCCAATATCCTGGTCTAAAATTCTCCTCTCTACAGTGGCTAATATTTGTTCTAACAACATTATATCCTTCCAATCTAGTTTATATAATTGATTTAATTGATGGAGGGATTGTGTATATTGGTCAGGATTTCAGTATAATTTCCTAAGTCCTTTGAAATCTCTTTAAGTTCAGCCTAAGAAAAGTAAACATGGATGGAGTCTTACTGCTCTGTAGTAATTGAGAAGGGAAACATTATTGTGGGTAGGAGATCCTCAGGGTATTTAGCAGTCTATTTGGGTTTTGAGGGAGTCTCCAAGGAGACCTCAGATGTTTTTTCATTTTGTCTAGGAGAGCTTTCTTCTGGATTAGAGTATATTACTGCCAGAGTCTAGGAGTCTAGTCTAGATTTTCTTTAGGTAACTCTGGGTGACCTTGGAGATAAAATAATAGTTGAACATAGGAGATCTGAGCCCATTTTCCTTTCGTCTTGCAAACTAGATCTATTTGAAGTATAATGTTATCACTTAAGGTCCTCACTGGTGGCCATTTTTCTCCATACACCTAAGAGGTAGTCAGGTCAAAGTCAAGTAGAAAAGAAAGTAAGCACTAACTTACTGATGGTTTAAGGATCTAGCTTTTTCCTGTTAGTAAGGAGGCAAGACAACATAGATCAAGGAAGTGTCTTTGGAGTTGTGTTTCCTATTTGTACAGCAAAAACATATTGAGAGAAAGCATAATTCTCCTGTATTCCATTTCTGGAGCAGGGCTGAACCATGCTTCCCTGTAACCCTGGTCCTGGTACCTGATAAATTAATTTATATCCTAACCACCTCTGTTGCCTCCATTTTTGGAAAAATAATAGTTCCTCTCTTACCTTCTCTAGGAAGGGATGGATGAGGAATAGGCTTATTAAAAACCATAGAGAGAGGAACCTCCTTCTTTGTTAATTTAAGTGTCTCCGGGGCATTTGATTATGGGGCTTAATAAACCTAGACTCACATCTACATTCAGGAATTGGGGAATATGTTCCCTGTTTATCTTGTAAACAAGTTTGAAAAGGTGGTGGTCAAGCCAGTAGACTGCATGTTTTTGCTTCTCCACAAATATCTGGAGTCCTTAGAGGGCTAGGTAGTAGATGTAAAGAGGGAGTATGGGTACTGAGATGAGGAACGAAGGGTAAAAATACTGGGGCACTTTGGGAAAGAGGTGGATTGTGAGAAACAAAAAAAAAAAACTTCTTCACTTGGAGGATTTTGTTGAGAGTTTGTCATTTGTCAGTTCTTCTTCATCTGTTTCACTGTAGGGGTATGGGAAGAATGGATAGTAGAGAAGCCCAGAGATGTGCCAAGTCTGAAGCCCTTCAGATGTCTCTAGAAAAGGAGGCCATTTTGCTGTTCTGGGTCCCAAGCTGGGACTGTTGAGTCTTCTAGATTTCCAGGAGCACCTTGTTTTTACAATTTATTATTTTTATTTTATGTGTATAAGTGTATAGCCTGCATGTGTATAAATGCACCTGTGTTGTGCTATGCCCTTGAAATCAGAAGAAGGTGTCAGATTTCCCCGGAGCTGGAGTTACAAAGGGTTGTTAGGTGCTATGTAGGTGATGGGAATCCAACCCAGGTCCTCTGTAAGTGCACCCAGTGCTCTTAACCTCTGAGCCATTCCCCCCACCGAGGAGCCCCATTTTTTTGCATGAGATGTTGTAGCACAAAACTCTAACTAGGAGCTTCCGTCCAAGATTATGCAGACCACCACCAGAACATAAGAAGGCATATTTCTCATTTTATTTATGGGAAAAATGCCTCCCTACTGGGGATAAAATTCCCTCCTGGGAATTCAGCCATGCTAGTCTTGACTGAGAGGCTTTCTTGCTTGCAAGATACCTGAGAAGTCCTAGAGAAATCAGTCATGGTGACGTTCTCCAATTTCTTGACAGTTTGGCATAGTTGTACTGCTCTTTAGATGAGTCAATGGGCTTCAGGAGATTCCCTGTACTAGGCCATCAAATGATGCCACCCAGGGTCTTTTCTCAGGTCCTTTCCTTTGCAAGGTCAAGAATTATAAGGGGACAAGTTTTCAGTCATAGCACACAGCCAGTATTAACTTGAAGCATAAGTAACATTCCACACAACAAATAGACTGACCCCGCCCCTCCCCCAAGGGGAGAAGGTTCAGAACTAGCACACTGTCTACCCACATGAAGAGTCTGGACTTTTATGTTCTATAGAGTAGGAGATGAGACAGGGCTGGACTTTCATTGCACAGGGTAGGACACATGTTGTTGATTGGTTTATTCATATGAAAGCAAGAATTGAATAGAGCAAAGACAGGAAATTTGAAATTCCTGTCAGAGGGTCCCTGCCAGTGGTTACAAAACCTTCCAAAAAGACCGACTTTGGACAAGAATCCCAAAACAGGCTATCCTGGATCCAAGCAAAATTAACTGCAACACAGTGGAATCTAGTCTGGGGCCTCTTCCCTTATCTGGGGCCTCCTCCCCTGACTATCACTCTATCTCCAATTGTCTTTCAAAATCTATCAGTTAAGTTTTCATAAATTAGGCCTTTGCTGCTGAATCCAAAATGTCACTGACAAGCTAAAGGTTATCTAGATTTGCTCTTGTCATGGTTTGGACATGCAATACCATGATCAGACTTTGTTAAGTTCTGCTTGGTTACATAGGAATAGGCATTTTCCCTGGAATGCTTCCTTAACAAAAGAAGGGCCCTGATATCATGTACCAGAGCTTTGAAAGTTATGGGAGTATTCCTCCCTGTTTTAAAACCAATGACTCTTCCTTTTCTCTGGCTCTCAGCTGTATTACCAGTTGTCAGTATTTCAGATTTCATGGCGGAGGCACTAGGGTCTTTGTCTTATCACACAGGAGTGATACAATTCTGCATTTATTTAACAACACAGTTGCCCTGCCTTAGCTGTTAGGAGGGTAAGAGACAGAAAAAACACTGCCAGAGCTAATCTCCCTTTGTCTCCTCCCTATGTGCATAAAGCTTGTTCTAGCCAGGGCAGTTTTCCTTGGAGACTCCAATTCCAGTAAACAAGTGACAGAAAGTCTTCTCTTGGAATTGGTAACTGACAGTTGTGTTATTTCTCATAGAAGAATTTATATTATGTTTAATAACTCCTGAAAATTTTACAGTTTTAAAGTTTATATTTAGACTTGTATTCAAGTTTAAATTCTTATTTAGTTAAATGGAAAGCATGTATGCAGAAGCGCTTCTAGAATGATGGGGGGAACTTTTGGAATGGGGCTAGAAAGTAGAGAATGACTTTTCCCTTTATATTACCTTTTCTTGTTTGATCTTTTCACAATGATAAGTATGTTAAATACTTTTCACACGGCTGCAACAAGCTGACAAAAACAACTTAAGTTTGGGATGGTGTATTTGAGCTCATGGTTTGATGTTACATATTATCATGGTAGAGAAGTCAGCATGTCAAACTCCATATGCATTCAAGAAGCAGAGAGAAATTAACAGTAGTGCTCAAATTGCTTCATTTTTATTATTTAGTCCTTGATTATAGAAAATGGAAGGTACTACCTATATTTAGAGTGGGTCTTCTCACCTTAATTAACCCTATCTAGAAACTACACCACAGACATACCAACCTGCTTATCTCCTAGATGAGTCTACATCTTGTCAAGCAGATAATCAATATGAACCACCAGAGACACTAAATTTATATATTTTTTAAAGAAACTAAAAATCACTAGTACTTGCAAACTCACTGAGCTAATAAATGAAAGAGTTGGCACAGAATTCCAGAAGATCTTAAAATCTGCCTAATTTGGTCTTTGCACTACCCCAGAAGGCATTAACAATAGTGACCCTGCCAGCTAACATTTTATTCATAAAATGGAATAAACAGCATCAATTTTCAAATGAATATACACAAGATTTTCAACACTTCACTACTAAGTCAAAATACACAGTCATAAGTGTAAGGTTTGGTTCAGTGGGACACTCAGCAGAATGGATGAGAGACTCTTCAGAGGAGTTAAATGGACCAGTATATTATTAAAGGCATGTGGCTGGCTTCTCAGGGAATGAGGAAGCTAGCCCCTCATCTTGAAACAGGGGCTAGCCTCTCAGCTTAGGAATGAATAAGCTAGCAACTCTTAGGCTGCTTGATATTCTTTTTAAATGAGGGGGAGGTAATTAACAAAAACCAGCCTATAATTGATGTCAGGAAGCCTATCTTCTCAGGAAGATTTTCTTATTCGTGTTAAGGAATTTCAGTCTCTTTTCACAGGTGCTTGTGAATTGTGGAAGTTTGACCTGAGTTGCCAAGTGTCTATCCATCATTCTGAGTCCTGGAACTGCTGTGGGGTTTCTTTTTAGTCACATCTTAAATAAATATTAAAGAATAAAACACTGGCTAATATATCTGCCTTATATATTAGAGAACATTTGTTTCTACAAATAAGAAGTATTCATACACTGCATTATTTTTCATCATTCATTCAAATCAAACTCCAAGGATTCTGATGGTTTTCACTACCATTTTCCTTGGAGATTGGCATGCCTGTGCTGCTTTACTTTTACATTTTTACTTTTATCTTTGAGAAAGCATTTTCAAAAGCAGTAAAAAATGTGATCCTTGAAATGATTCTGTGCTGTTAAGAAATCTTCTAAATACTTTCTTCAGCTCATCAATGCTCATCAATTGGTGGATGACTATCGAGCATGATGGCTGATACGAAATAATTCTGAATTTAATTCTTAACATAAAAGAATGATGAATGCAATCCAATGTGATTTGCTTGAAAACTTTATCAATACCTTCTTGCCCCTGTTTATAATATAAAGCATTATCTGACTCAAACTGATGGATGGTGCCAGGTTGCTTTTCCACACCATATGATATAAAACAGCCATTGAGTCTTTGAAGTTTGTAATGGAAAAGAAGAACAAAGCATATTATATTGTTAAATTTGCTTTCTGGATGTTTTTAAACCTTCATTTGCTTTCTGTCCTAAGGACAGTGTACTGATTCCTAATACAAAGGGAAGAGAAATAACTTTAAAACAGCATGTCTTAGCTGGTAGCACTGTGAAGAATGGGTTAATTTATTTTATGTCAGGTTCTATTTAACTCTAAGTGAGAGTGAAGAGATTATCTTTCTATAGTAATTTTATATTTTAAGTAGAACGAGGGATTAGATTGATTGATGAGAGATTCTTCAGCTTACCAAATAAAGACTTCAGTGCCTAATAAGAAGATGAAACAAAATTAAATCTATTTTTTCACATTCTGGAGCCTTTTACTTTTAACTGTAAGGTTTTGGGTTTCAGAGATGCAGCAGACAGAAGGGACCAGACTCTGCTGGCAGCTAACAGGAACGTGCTTTATTAAGAGAAGACCAGATGGGACTAGCTCCTCAGCACCCACGAGTAGAGAAATGCTAGCCCCCCTTGGGGGGCTAGCCTCCCGGAAGAGATAGGGGGAGGCTAGCCCCCTCACCCCCATCTTGGGGCTGGGGCTCCGGGGAACTGGGCTGGCGTGCCCGGCTCCAGATAGGGATGGAGGAGCTCCCTCTGGGGCAAGCTCCCTGGGGGAACGAGCTCAGCCCAAGCCTGAGTCTCAAAGCCCCTCTTAGCCAGCAGTTGTCCAAGTCCTCAAAGCCTTAAAAACCTTCAGCCCCCTCCTGGCTTTCAGGGGAGGGGGTTTGCCAGAACATCTGATTGATGTTTAAGGCAAACTTCTGGCCAGGAAGTAGTCCTTTTTCACAGCTGTTTGTGAATTCCTTGCTTATCTGCCAAGGAATTTGGGATCTGGAGCTATTTGCAAGGCTTAGATAAGCTCTGGCTCCAGGTTTCCTTCCATCTTCCTGAGCTTGAAATGTTGGGGGTTTCATTCACACCATACACTAGCCCCCTCCTTGGGGCTGGGGCTAGCTTCCCAGCTAGGAGTGGAGAAGCTACCCCTCTTGCTGCTTTTTGGTTTATGTTTATAAAAGGCTAGGGTAGTTAACAAAAACCAGGAAGCTTATCTTGTCAGGAAGCTTCTGTTACGGGTATTCAAGGAGCTGTAGTCAGTCCTTTTTCACAGATGCTTGTGAATACTGGAAGTTAAGCTGAAGTCAACAAGCTGTCTGTCAGTCTCTCTGAGTCCTGGAACTGCTGGGGGGTGAGGTTCTCTTCAGTCACATCTTACACTAAGTGTTCAATTTCTTGTATTAAACTTAACAACTAGAATTTTCTCAGCCTGTCTTCCAGCAATTATATAGTGCCCAACTAGTACATTTCAAATTGCAGTTCAAACTTTTCTATCTAACATGATGTTGCTTGCTTCCAAGAAATTTCAGAAGGTCATCATGCTATTTCTTTAAAACAAACAGTTTGACATTTAAAATGAAAGATTCTCATTTTTCATATCTTACTATAAGTTGTAAGATTTTGAAAAATTATGCTTTTCAAAATTAGAATTTGTATAAATGATAATATAGAGTGAGCATATAGTGTTATACTGATAATAGACACAAAGAAAATATCCCTAACACTTTGAGACAAATTTAGAAATCAAGTTTTACAAACTTTTACAAATAGATTTAGCTTTTTGTAATTACTCTCATCTGATACAAAGATCAGGTCATATTTTATAAATACATACAGCATTAATTGTACTAATATTTACTATATGATTTTCAAACAATAATTATATTAGTAGAATGCAAGGAACAGTTTAAACCAGGAACTATTATAACTACTATGCATACATAAAGTATATTGTATAGGTGCGTGCTACCATGCCTGGCTTTTTACTTGGGTACTGGGGATCGAACTCAGGTTCTTATGCATACCTTCTAGTACTTTACAAACTGTGCCATTTCTCTAACTCCAAAAATTTTTTGATATGATCATGAAAACAACATAAGTGTTTTCCCAATGCAAAGTTTCTGCCTATCTTCACAGCAGCTTGTCCATTGTGAATTTTCCAGGAGTCACAGGAATTTGGAATAGTCATATGACAATTCATGATATTGGCTGCAATTTCCATGTTGAATATTTTACTTACAGAGTATATTGTACATAGTGCTTAAACAAATATAATTGATATTGTGAACTTTCTGAGAATGTCCATGTTATATTTCCTAAACTTCAAGCATATTCTTGCCTCTTCTGTGAAAAAAAATATATATATCTTGATCTTTTATGGTAATCTTAAATGTCATTTATCAAAGTGAATTCTGAAATTTATACATTGATATTAAGGACAGAAAAGTGTTTTCAGTGAAATAAATTTTAGAGAAACAAGTAAAGTTATCCAGGCCTATATTTTGCAGAATTTGTAATAGGTTTTATATCCAAGGGCAGAAACACTATATAGAAGTCTCTAATGCAAATAAGAATTCTTCACCATGCACCAAATCTTTGGTGCTTTGATGTCAGGAATTCTGAAGTAAGTTAGAAAGTGACACTGGTGAGGGGTATTTTATTACCAAAATTATGGAAATGCCCTTGAAATTTGGTAATTCTCAAGTAGCTTTTAGAAACAAATCACACTGCCATGAGTGGGACATTAGGATGATTACAGGAAGAGATCACAGAGACACAGGGTAATAAATAAGCAAGACAAACAAAAAACAAAATGCAATCTTCTTAGAAATGACCTAAATTAAACAAAATGTTTCTGTTGTAGTCCGTTTACACTGTTATAGAAAAATATCTTACACTGGGTAATTTAAAAACAGCAAAAATTATTTTTTCAGAATTCTAGTGGGTAAATGTTAACATAGCACATGTACTAGTTACTTTTCTGTTGCGGAGATAAAATGCCATGACCAATGGAATTTATTAAAGGAAGAAGTTATTTAGCCTACAGTTCCAGACAGATCAGAGTCCATTATGGCAGGGAGACTTGGGGGCAAGATGGGGCTGGAGTAGAAAGTAGAGTGCTCACATCTTCAGGCAGGCACAGGAAGCAGAGTGAGACTCAGAATCTGGGAAGGTTTAAGAATTCTAAAGCTCTCCTCCAATGACATGCTTCCACCAGCAAGGCCCACACCGCCCAAAACCTCCCAAAACAATGCCACCAACTGGGGACAAAACATCCAAATACTTGGTTTGTCCAAACACTTAGAGCTTATGATGAACATTTTCATCCAAAACCCTACAGCATATTAACAGGATTATATATAGTGAGAAGACTGAAATTATTTTTCCATATACTTGTGAAAATCAATTATAGTGACATACCACATTAAGAAAAGAAAGAAAGAATATCTGTACAATCATTTCAGTTGATATAGGCTAAAGCATGTAGCAGCATGTAACAGTATTTCATTATGATAACACTCAACTAATTGTTAATGTACTAGACGTGGCACAGAAAAAAAGAGAAATTCACAAGGAACATCATTATACTTATTGCTGAAAAACTGATGCCTTTTCCCCTTAATAAAAGCAGAAACGAGATAAGGGGTTTTTGCTTTCACCACTATTATTAAATGTGCTGATGAAAATTCTACCCAGAGCAATTAAATAGAAAATTAAACAAATCCCATCTAACCCTGGAAATAAGAAATAAAACCTCTCTTCTTGAAGATAATGCTATATTTCCTCCCAAATCTCTGTGAGCTACTAATGGAACTAAACCTTCAACAGGTGTCGCACTATGCTTATCAAAGTTCAATTCCTTTTTTTATAGAAAGAGAAATCTGAGTGTAAAATTCTATGGAATTTCAAAAGATACAGAGCAGACAAAACAATATTGAAAAGGGACAACAGAATTTGATAACTCACATTTACTGAATTTCCAATTTACTACAGAGCTATAGCAATCAAAACAGTATTTTACTGTATATTAGAAATGATTTTAGAAATAATAACCCATGTGTGTACTAAGGTACAATTGGACAAGAGAAAAAAGATGAGGCAAAAGAAATAGAATAATTTGTTTGGCCAATAGTACTAGGACAAATTCTTATCCAGATTCTAAGCAATGTAAACAATTCAACAATCTAAATATCAGTTCTAACTCAAGAAAACTGTTAGAAACAAAGAGAAGTGGTAATATGCATGAACTTGAATTGGCTATTTGTTCCTTAGATAAGACACTAAAACAGAAAAATTAGACTTCTCAATATTTAAAACATTGTACTTCCATAGCACTATCACTATATAAACTGAAAATAAAAGTATATGCATGCAAAGAAGAAAAAATAGTTTTTACCATTATATCTGGTAAAAATACCATGTTCAGGACATACAGAATACCATGTAATAAAAAATTCCAAGACAAAGGAAAAAAGCAATTAACAAATAGTAACTAGGACCTACAAATTCATAAAGGATACCCCAAATTTTCTTTTCAAAACATTTTCTTTGTGTGTATATTTGTGTGTGTGCATATGTGTATATATGTAAATATGTGTTTATGTTTGAAAGATCTTCAGTTTTCATTTTACTCTTTCAAATCATGTCTGAAATCTGTGCTTTAATATAAAATATTTTAAAAGGCCTCAAAACTTTCTAGAAACATAACTATGATTTTTATTCAAGTGTTTTGTTTCTCTTTATACTATATTATATTAAATATAGTATAATTAAATATATAATAAATACTATATTAAAACTTATGTCAAAACTATTAGCCCTCATTGATTCATGACAGAAATAAACAGAAGTTCAACTCTCATATTTGCACTGTAAAGAAGCCCTAATAATTTGCTTGGAATTTAGTGAATGTTTTTCTCTGAATCTCTTTATTTCCATAGAACTAAGAAATTTGAATACTCATGCAAGCTTCTTAAAGGTTGAGAGTAAGTGCAAAGAGGTTGTGGTAACATTAGAGCCCACTATATGATGGACAGTTCTCATATTAATGACTGTAGCAAAAATGATGCAGGTCTTGCTGAAGCTGTTTAGATAAAGCCTCAGGTGTGGAGGTAGGTGAAGGAGCTTCCCTTCTGGGCATAACAGGCTGTGTGGAACTTTCCCAATGTTAAGAGCAGTATCTTAAGAAGCCCATTTTGTTTCCTCAAATAAATGTATATTTTGTTGTATAAACTTTCTCTTTTTATTTATTTATTTGCTACATAATAGTGAAATGGTTTAGGGTTAAAAATTCATCACTTACTATATTTTAATTTTCGGAGACTGGAAATGAGTAGGCCTTCAAGCAAAATACGTCTAGTTATTAACTTCTTAATGAAAAGAATATCTTTAACAAGCGATTCAATTGAATAAATTATTTATTTCTAAATATATTTAAGAAAGCTAGAAGACAGAGAGTAATATGTGTGGGATCCGCAATAAAATAACTAAATATATATCTGGTAACATTTGGAGATACAGTTCAGTGGTAAGATGATCATGTAATATAAATACCTTGCTTTCAGTTCCCTCGACGTGATGTTAAAAATCAAAAGTCTTACATGTTGACACAAATATAGAGTCATTTACATTTCTAATCACTGCCAGTGAGAATATAAGCAGAATTGTTTTGTAATAAATTCGATAGAATTATTATATGATCAGAAATTATGCATATAAAAGTCAACAAATTATAAGCAGGTAAGGACACAAAATGTACATATAAATCCTCACAGCATTTTTAAACTAGAGAAAAAAAATGGTGGAAAGACTTCACAACATCCATGAATTAATCAATGAATATACAATAATGTATATTTGGGGGCTAGAGAGATAATGTAGAATTTAGGAGTACTTACTGCTCTTTCAGAGGACCTGAGTTTGTTTCCCAGTACCCACATTGGGCCCCTCACAATCACCTGCAATTCTAATTCCAGGGGATCTGTCACCTTCTTCTGACCTCCTCAGGCAACCCCGTTCACATGCAGAAATTCACAGGCATATACATAAGTTTAAGCATAATGTTAAAAACTAAGAAGTAAATCATTAAGAAATTCTCTCATATAAACCAGACTATTACTCAGCCACAAAAATGAACTATTGATACATGCATCATCATGTAAATGCTTGAAATCTCAATGCTCATATCCAGGTTTCCTTCTAAGATACTGGAAATATTCTGGAACCTAATGATGGTGATAACTGCAGACCTTTTGGAATATACTGATTCACAGACTGGCACAGTCTAAAATAGGCAAAGGAAGGAATATTATGTCTGTTTTACAATAATTAAAAAAATATTCTAAACAATTTCAAGTCAATAAATGGAAAACTACTACAAAAACGTACTTTAACAAACTGATTCATTTAGAAATTAAAACAAAACAACACTGAGTCCATTTAGTGTTGTTCCTGTGTGTGTGTGTGTGTGTGTGTGTGTGTGTGTGTGTGTATTTATATTGTATAAGTAGCAATAATAATCAGAGGAGGACAAGAAAATGAAAAGAGGGAGTGAAAGGCAGAGAGCTAGTAAGGGGATTGATGCAGTATTTGAAAATCTCCTCTAAAGGATTTTCAGTTCTGCCTAGGTAAGTAGTAATCTAGAAAGTACATAGCTCCTGTTCTTAAACAGAAAAGCAAGAAAAATCACTAACTGAAAATTTTCTTGAATATATCAGAATGGAGGTCACAGGAAACCCACCTGCTCCCTAATCTGGAGTGAAGCAAGGTCACTCAGGTTTACAATGAATGCGAGTGCTAGATTATAATCAATAGAAACTGCTGAACACCTGGAAGGGGAATTCTGTGAAAATAGTCAAGAAATCAGAGTTCAGGTTGGTAAGTCCATGTAAAGCTTCTGATGGCTTCAAATATGCGTTCAGTGAATTTCCAGACTAATGAAATATTTTTCCTGATTTCCAGAAAGTATTCATAATAAAAACGTGAGAGTTGGGACTGGGGAGAGGGCTCAGTAAGCAACTTGCTTGCAAAACAAGCATGAAAACCTCAGGAACTTAATTACCAATGTAAAAGCCAGTTCTGGCAGCTTGTGCTACTAACCCAAGTGCTGAGGACACCGGATAGGTGACCATGAGCCTCCCTTCCAAATCAATCTAGCTGAAATGGTGAGTTCCAGGTTCAGTGAAATACCCTGTCTAAAAAATATTGTGAAGAGTGACCCTCTGTTTTAACTGGATGTTAGCATTCACCTCCATCTACACACACTGGTGAATGAACGCCCACCATCATACACACAAAACTTGGGAGAATCCTGGAAGAATTTCCCTTGCCAAGATGGCCTAGGAGATATCAGTTGCTCCAATGTAGCACAGAATTCTCCAAACCTTCTCTTCTTTAATTTTTTAATGCAATAAAGTACTTAACCTGTGTGTGTAGGGTGTGAGAGAGTTAGTGCATGGGTGGTATGTATTTGGACACTGCAGTACCCACAAAGCCCTTCTAAACTGAAGGAAGGAGTCAGAAATTTTCCTTTATTGTCACAGGGGAGGAAAATATTCACAGAAGTGTGGGCTACACTGATGGTAACAATAGTAACAACAAACCCAAAGACATGCTCAACGTAATCTATTAGATCAACACCAATCACAATAAACTAAAGACTTTTTCTGGGAGAGTGAAATGCTTTTTCAGACATAAAAGCTATTTAACTTGTCCCAGATGCTCTATGCATGATTTCAAGAATTCCATTTTTGTATAAAAACATTTGAAAGGGCGAGGGATATTATGCCAGTTACTAATGTCAGAATCATTAGGAACAACATTAAGGAATTATGGGACACGCTTGAACATATAAACATAATAGTTATTGAAATCTTAGAAGAGGGAGGAAAAACTAAAAGGGAGAAGGACAGAGAATGATTATTTTAATGACAAGACTACATATGAAAAAGAAACATTAAGCATAATTCTGTTAAATATAGTCATTATATGTAAATGCTTTCCATTACTTGCCTAGTCATCCACCTTAAAATGTTTCATGCATATATTAGAGTTTAGAAACTTAGTGTGGAGTTAGAAATGGGGTGTAAGAATTTGGGAGAAGATCTAAATATGATCAAAATATATTGTATGAGATTCACAAAAATATCAACAAAATACATTGTATGAAATTTTCAAAGGATTAATAAAATATTTTATTTTAAATGTCTTTTTTAAAAAGTGCATAGAACTGGGGAAATGGACTGGACTCCCCAATCTTAGCTGAGAGTGAGAGTTGGTCTTTGTTAAGTGAATGAGTCTATATATGTTGACCAGTTTCCAGTGAATGAACTGGCACTGAGGAACATCTGGGGACACAAACTTGACTCAATAGGCCTAAACATATATAACAGAATGCATGGAATCCTGTGGGTAGGCTATGTTGGGTGCAGATATGGGAGAGGTTCTAAATATGAATAAGATGTATTGTATGAAATGTGAAATATTCAATACAAGTACTAAAAAATACATTACAAAAATGACAACATGGAAGTAAACATTTTGGCTTTAAAAATATTTTTATTGATACCTTGATAATTTCATACAGTGTATTTTGATCAGATTTGAATCCCTTCCTCCATCTTCATCTCCATCTTATTACCCTCTGATGTCCTTTATTATTTTTTGAAGGTCTATCAAGTTTAATTTGTCACACATGGTATTTGATTGACTTTCATGCTGCTTAACTTCCCTCTATTTTTAATCTCTGGAGCTACACACTATATTAAGTAGTTGCTTTGGAACTACTTCAAGGCTTCTGAAAATCCCATTGTGGATGCAGAAGACACACTGCATGATGTTTCATCTATTCGTATTATTGAGACTAATTTGTAGGATTTCCATTATTGCCTTTGTTATGCTAAGTGTTCTTAGTTATCTCTGATTTGGTCAAATTGCTATATTGCACAAACCCTCAGTTTCCTTACTGGTGTTCTGCTAAGATAGATGCCCCTCAACTTCTGATAGGGTCATATATAGAAAATATCATGGTAATAATATGTTTAATTTACATACTGAACATCTTAGCTCAGTCTCTTAACACGTGTCTAAGTATTATATGTTCCTTTTGGTGATAACAGTGTCAGGTGGGAGTTAGTACTTGCTACTCTTGCTCAGTGTCATGAAACAATTCTTTACAACTTAACACTAACCCAGAAAAATAGACAAAGCTCAAAAATCAAAGTACAGCCTCTACTAAATATGTTTTATTTTTAATATTATGATCGTGACAAATTATAACTCAATTGTTTAATTCTTTTTTATTGAATCATTAAGTGTTTCACATAAAATATCTCAATAAATTTTAATCATGTTTATAGCCCTTTCCCCATGGGCACTCTCTCATAGCACCCTAAGTGAAATCCATACATTCTTTCATCCATTCTTTTTTTAAAATTTTTATTTTTCATATTTATTTTATGTGTATTAATGCATTGCCTGCAAGTGTGTAAGTGCATCGATGTCATCAGAGTCCCTGGAACTGGAGGTACAGACATTGTTAACTGCTGTGTGAGTGCTGGGAATTGAACCTGGATCCTCTACAAGAGCGGACAGGGCTCTTAACCATTGAGCCATCTCTCCAGTCCCCAACTGTTCCATTCTTTATTGTTTTATATTGATGCCTCTATTATTGTAGAACTATCTCTTCCCAGTCAAGTCTACCAATGTCCCCTTACATATTTTGTGGTTCTGTTTTGTGCATATATATTCAAAATTGTGGTTTGCTGTATTATATTTTGTATGTATGTATGTGCTCTGTGTGTGCATATGTATAAATATGGGCATGCACAAGTCACAGGGCACAAGTGGAGGTCAGTGGACAACCTCAGGTGATAGTACTTACATTCAACATTGTTTGAGACAAGGCCTCTGCTTCATTGTCTGTTACTGTGCATATCAGGCTAGCTAGCAAGCCTGTAAGCTTCCAGAGATTCTCCTGTCTATTCCCCCTATCTCACTCTAGAAGCCCTGGGATTACAAAGCACACTATGGCACCTGATCTGTACTGAGTTTAAGAACTGCAAACTCAGGGCCTCACACTTGTGAGGCAAGCGTTTATCGTACCTAGCCATAGTCCCAGCCCAACTCATGACTTCTTAGTGTACGGACCTCATTTTTTTCGATTCTTTTATATAAAGTGAGTCTCTTATTAACATGTATATTTGTTGTCTTTTTTTGTGTTTTTATTTTTTGCTTTTCAATCAATTTTGTCAATATATTTGTTTTAAAGTTTTAATTTATTCATATAAAAGTTTTATTGATAAAACAAATAAATTCTTAAGCAAAACTAAAGTTTTTGTGTTGTTCAGTTCCTAAGTAGTAAAAGGTTTTGGAGATACCCAAACACCAACAACTATCTTTTTAAGAATGTTAAGTATCTTCTTTTGTACTTAAGTATAAATATTTACAGTCTTATATTTCTCTTGTATTCAAAGTTAATAGTTCTACATTGTATGAGATATTGATTAAAGATCATATTTCTAATATGAATTGTAATTGTTCTAATTCATTCAAGACAGTTTAAGATTGGTTGTTCTATAATTATTTGTCTCTGAACAATTCTCAAATTCGACTAGTCGGCTTCTATCTCCTCACGCTGCTCAGCATTATCTTATACCAGATAATATGATTCCTTTACCACTGCTATTATTTCCCAAGACTATCTTAGACATCCTAGTTGATTTTTGTTTCCATGTTAATTTTATAGTCAGCATGCTGTCCTTTTGGATTATTTGAATGTTTTAAATATCTGACGTAAACTATTACTCTGGTTAGATTTTAGAAAATATTTTACTTTTTTTATTCATGTATATAAAGATTTTGCCTGCACACATATAATTGCCTCCATGATGTGCAATTCTTGAGGAGATCAGAATAGAGCATTGGAACCTGTGGAACTAGAGTTAAGGATGTTTGTGGCCATCATGTGAGCACTCAGAACTGAACCATGGTCCTCTGCAAGAATAGCCAGTGCTCAAACTCCTCGGCTAGCTCTCCAGGTCCTTTGTCTAGACTTTAATATGAAGATTATTTTGACATGTTCTTGGGATTAGCACACAAATATTTTCAAAATCTGCAGGGAATCAAAATTTAACATGTGTATGGTTTCTGTTGCTACTCTGTTTCTAGTGTTTAGATGTTCTTTGTATTATATTTCTGCACTCTGGGTTCTTCGTTGGAAATATCAGCTCTGTCAATAATGCATTCTGTGTCTACTTCATCTTCGAATGCCCCAGTCTTCATCACATTTTTGAAGAATGGGTATAAAACCACAGTTCATGTAGCTAACTATCATTAAAATCACATCAATTACTTTATAACATCTTTTGAAATTGTGTAAAATATTGTCAATTTCCTATGCTAAATACATTAAGTACATTAGATTTTCTATTGAGAAAAAAATTTACCCTTTAAACATTGATTACAATATTACTGAAACTGATTTTTTTACAAATAAGAAAAGTATACAATACATATTATATGAACATAATCAGGATTTGAATCTTGTTAAATCCAAAGCAAATTTTCTTCTTAGGAACTGATATCAACTAATCAACCTTTTTTCTTCCCCAAAATGTAATTTTAATACCTTCAAAGAGTTATATTTTTTCACTCATAAGGGAGTTACTAGTATCTGATTTGTGTCCTATTATAAATTTTAAAATGGGAAAAGCTGCAAAAGTATATGTATCCTAACCTTATAAAACATGAAGGAGAGACTTGTTAGCATTAATGACAGGAACTAAAAAAGGTCATCTCTGAAATTCCACATATTTTCACCAAGAGGCAAATCTATGGCAAGGGAGACTAGAAGAGGCCCAAAGCACAGCACAGCAGTAATGCCAAAGGGAGGATAAAGTGGATGGAGTGTGTGAAGCAGAGGATAAAGAGGAATTTTCATGATGATTAAAGTGTCAATTCAGAAAGAGGACATAATAATCCCTAATGTGTCTAAACTTAAAATAAAGGCTGAAAGTGCACGAAGAAAAGCCTGATGTAATACCTAGGAAGGCTAAATAATCCTGAGAAATGAAGAAAAAAAAATGAGAAAACTTATTTTTTCAAACTTATTACAAAAAATAGAGTAATCGAGGCATTATGGTTGATGGAATCAAATTCCAAATAAGCCCATGTGACTGTAGTCAACTGAACTTCAAGCAAGTTAACAAGATTATTTCATGTTGGGGTGGGAAGAGAAGTACTTTCTACAAATAGTACAAAGTGATCTGGGTATTCAAATGAATAACTCAAATGGGTCAAAATCCTGAGTAAGAAAGCTGATACTATAATTGTTTTAGAAATAATTCTTTATAATTTCAAATATGGGAAATGAGACATTTTACAGAAAGTCAAAAGATGACACGCAAATTTGAGTAAGATATACATAAATCACATATCTAACAACAGACAGGTTTTCAGGATATATAAAATATGTAAAAATGAGGATATGGCTCAGTAAGTATGCATTTGTTTGCCATGCATGGAAGCTTAGGTTTGATTACTAGCATCACGATATTAAAACAAAACAAATTAAGAATACAAAATCCCACACGTGATTGAATTAATTTTAAAATGTACAAATTATTTGTATTATTGAAACGCACATTTCAGAAGTGGTCAAAACATACTAAAAGATTCAAAATTAATCAATGGTTAGAAAAAAATATTAAATTCCATTAATCCACAGAGATGTATCATTTCATACCCATTATGATGACTAAAATATAAAAGATAGACAATAATGGTTTATAAATCTGTGGAGAAATTGTAGTGCTTGTACACTGCTTGTGGGAATTTAAAAATACACAACTACACTAGAAGAACATCTGTCAACTGCTTAACTATGAATTGATAATTCAGATTTGTATATACAAATATGTATATACCAAAGAACCAAAAACATGTTAATATAAACATGTGTGCATTATTACTAGTTACTGTATTGGTTCCTCTCATCATCTCTTATCAAAGTCTAGACAGAAAGCTTTTTAAAGGAGGAATGGTTTGGGGTCATAGTTCAGAAGAATGCACCCTAAGATAGTGGAGAAGGCATGACACTGGGAGGGATTTGGTTCATACATCAAACCAGAAAGCAGAGAAAAAGAAATGCTTCTGCTGAGCTGGCATTCACCTATTTACCTTTGTATTTGGTCTCAGATCCCAGATCATAAAATGGTACCAATCACATTCAGAGTTGGCTTTCCCTCTTCTACTAAACTTTCTTCAAATGCAACCACAGACACGCCCAGGGGTCAGGGGTGTGCTTCATTAATAACTTAGGTATTTATTAATCTGTTAATGATGTCAGTTCAAATTAACTTTCATATAGCTAGAGCAGCATTACTCAAAATATCCAAAATGTGATGGTATAGGACAAAGAATCTCTTTAAGTGGTTGCCAGCCATAAGGATACAGTATATCGAAGGGTGAATGTGGAGGGGCATGGAGCTTACTTTTCAAGGAACAGATGATTCTCAGGTTAGATGGAAGTGCATATTACTTAAATTATGAATAAATAAAAACACTGCATTACACAGATTACATAAAATTTATGCTATGTGAATTACATTGTGAAAACTAACGATATCAAATGTTAGGTTATAATATTGATATTGTGGAACAGTAGAGAATTCTAAAGACCATAGCCCAAATCTACTACAACTAAAACTAAAACTAAAACTACTTGGTTACAGAATTTTATATATATATATTATTTAAATATATCATATTTATATAATATACTTATATATTATATAATTGCTTTTTGTAATGCTAGAATACAGTTATAACTATTATTAGGTATATCATTTTAAACATTATATAAATAAAATGTTTTGACTCATGCATATCAAATTTATTCAATAAAGTTTAAAAATAAATACATATTAAGATTATA
This sequence comes from Eospalax fontanierii, assembly GCA_035773235.1. Classification (NCBI taxonomy): domain Eukaryota; kingdom Metazoa; phylum Chordata; class Mammalia; order Rodentia; family Spalacidae; genus Eospalax; species Eospalax fontanierii. The sequence continues at coordinate 128,439,587 of CM069525.1, read as the reverse complement.
AAACCTTGATAAACATAAAGAAATTCTTATCAAATGAGAAAATATTCCATTTAGAATATTGATGGCATAATATTGTTGTGATGTCCATTTACCTAAATATTCTAAAAATCTAATAGAATTCAAATAAAAGTTCAAGCATGATTTTTTGAAAACAAAATTATCAGCCTGATTCCCTAATTTATGTAAAAATGTAAGGGACATAGGATAACCAAAACACGCTTGATAGAAAAGAGATACAAGATGAAAGATTGGGAAAAATGTATGCTAAAGTTAAATAATTCAAATATATATATATATATACATATATATATATATAATTTTCTTCAGTAGAATACAATAACATCCAAAAGCATACACAAATATGTTCAATTGATTTTGATTAAAATAACATGCAAGTCAATGATTAAATAAATCTCTTTTTGACAAGATATTATTTTGACCAGACCTGGAGGTGCATGTCCTTAATACCAGCACTTGGAAGGCAAAGCAGTTGGATCTCTATGAGTTCAAGGCCAGCCTGGTCTGCATAAGGAGTTCCAGGCCAGTTGGGTCTACAGGGAAACCCTGTCTCTAAAAGACCATGGAAAGAAAAAAAGAAAGACAAGATTTTATTTTGAACCGTTTGAATCTAGATTCTTTATTGTATGAAATAATGCAAACTTCTAAGTTACATTATGGGCGGTTTCGATGAGTTTCCTTCAGAGCTCCAACTATTTTGATATTTGGGTACCCAGTTTGTAGCACTATTTGAGGAGGATCATGTAACCTTTAGAAGGTGTGAGTATGCTGGAAGAAGCATATCACTTGGGGTGAACATTAAAAATTAAAACTTGTCAGATTTTTGGTCTAACTTTGCTTCCTGTATCTGCTTAAGGATATGAGCCCAATACTGTCTGCTCCAGCCACCTCCTGTAGGCATCCCCTGTCCCCCCATGGACACTCGCTTGGGAACCAAGAACCAAATAAACTTCCTTCCACAATTTGCTTTGTTCATGGTGTTTTCTCCTATCAACACAACACTAAAACATATCATAAACAAAATTCAGTTTAGACGGTACATAAATATATAAGTAAAATAAAAAAACATCTACAATAAAGGATAAGAGAAAAAATGCAAGTGGTATGAAGGAGGAAAGGGCACTAATGGAATAGGAATGTCAAAATGGAGTTGAGGATAGGAGGGCAGGGTAGAGGAGTGATTATAGGCAAGGATGACTAACCCTAAAGTCATTTGAAAATGCATTATGGAAACTTGTTATTGTAGAAGTTTCCTAAAATATATCCACGTACATTTATAGAAGGAGTTTAAATGTGTTACTGTAGAACAGTGGGAGAGACATAGGCCATCAAATAAAAAACCTAGTGCCAGGTATGTGTTACATCTGTATGACTTCTTGGTTAGTACTGTCCCATAGATTCCCCCAAACAACACAACCTATTGTGATTGCTTCAGATACCATCCAGAACTTGATGGTAAGACGAAATTGCTTTGGACACCAGACTTGGAGGAATCCAGTTGGTGCTCACCTGGAAAGTTCATCATTACTGACTAACATTCATAGTGTTGGAATGTGTTATGCATGCTACTGTAGTAAAAATAATTAAGACTTTACACAGCTGTGAATAACTCAGCTACAATAACAACTGGCCTAGCAAGATATGTCCACTGGTGTAAATAGTGGAATGAATATTTTCTGAGTAACTGGTCACTTTTTGATTGGATTTAAAGCCAGCTCCCAAAGATGGAACTTAGGTTCTGTATCATTAACTGGGTGAAAATCTCTCATCTGGCTAGGTAATATGCATTAGCAGAAAACTTAATATTACTAGTCTGCTAAATGGACTAGTAACATGATCTCTAAATTCTTATATTTGTACTCATAGAGGAGTGCTTCTCAAACTTCATCAGAGAAACTTCTTTCTTATAGTATATACACAATTATTCATTATTACAGAGACCCACAATTGGTAAGCATGCAAAGAATTTACCAAATGCTCAGATCTTAATGGGAATGTATGTCACACCTCACCCTTCCAAGGCATAGGGATTATCACAGGAGAGAGAACATAAATATCATAAAAATCAGAGGAAATTCACATCTGTAGCTGCAGAAAAACTGTACATTCTGGACACAGCATTACTGTTGTGTACATGAATTCACAATGACTGTAACTGTAGGCAAAAGAACAATCTAGACAAAAATCTCAGCATGGATGTGGGTAAGAATCATCACTTTCTTATTTAGTTGAGAAGATATTGACACTTGATTGTTCTGGGGAAGGGAGAGTCATTTTTCTTCCAGATCTGATTTCCAAGAGGCTACACCAACTCCAGTAGATAGTCTTATATACATGCACATGCAGGCAGCATTAAACGAACTCTGGGTTTAAAAACCAGAGAATATGAATTTGGGAGGGGAATGTGATATAGAAACAAGGAAGAAATTGGAGAGGAGGAAAGGGGAATTGGTTTTGTTTGAAACACATTATGAAGATGAAATTTTCAAGCATTTAAGAAAAGTGATGATCAAGGTATATATTTATATGTAGTGCAGTTTAGATCTGTAAATGATACAGAATATATGTCACTCGTTTTTCTGAATCTGTGTACTTCACTTAGTACAAAACTTTCTAGTTCCATTCTTTTACCTATAAACTCTTGGAAGCTAGACAATGAACTACTGAACAATATTTGGTTCATTAAAAAACAAAGAGGGAAATAAAAATAAATCTGAAAATAGATACAAATTATCAAAATCGCTGGGATATAATGAAGGCAAAGAAAAGAAAAGAGAAGGAAATGTATATGATGACATGATTGTGTATCAAAGACACCTACAGACTCTACCAAAATCTCTCATAGCTCACAAATACTTTCAAAAAAGTGAGAAAATGCAAAATTAACACTCAAAAAATCAGTTAATTTCCTATATATCAGTGACAAATATAATGAAAAATACATGAAAAATAATCCCATTCATAGTACACATGAACAAAACAATATACCTGGGAATAAACTAGGAATAAACAAACCACCAAAGGAAATGAAAGACTTTGACAACGAAAATTTTAAGACCTTGAGGAAATAAACAGTAAAATACAAGAGAAGATGGAAAGACTTCCAGTGTTCATGTATTGGTAGGATTATTGTTATGACAAGGGCCATCCTACTAAATACAATTCACAGATTCCACTCAGTGCCAGTTAGTATGCGAAAATCTTTTTTCATAGATAGAAAATACATCTCAAAACTCGTAAGGAGTCACAAATGGCCAAGGATAGTAAAAGCAATCCTTACTAAAAAGAATAGTGCAGAAGATACCACTCTAACTGATTTTAAATTATAGTACAGAGCCATAAGAATAAAAACAATATGGTACTAGTTTAAGACACATAGTTCAATATAATAGAGTAGAAAATTCAGATATAATCATATAACTACAGCTACCTGATCTGTATATGTATGTATACACACACACACACACACACACACACTCACACACACAGATAAAGTATATCATTGCCTCTCATTTTGCATAAAACTCAACTCCAAATTGACCAAAAAACCTTAGTATAAGACCTGATACTCTGAATTTGCTAGAGCAAAAAAAGTGGGGAGTACACAATTTGTTGGCATAGGTAAGGCTGTTCTAAATAGGTTGCAGATAGAGCAGGAGATAAGAATTACAACTATCGAATGTGATCCAACGAAACTGAGATGTTTCTTTACAGCAAAAGAGAGTCAATCCAGTGAAGAGGCAGACTTCACAATGGGGAAAAAAAGAAAAAAAATATATATATACCAGCTCTACAAGTGATGGATGATTAGTATATAGAATATGCAAAGCATTAAAATATCTAAACTCAAAGGAAAAAATAACATGAGGAGCCCCACCCCTAGTTGAGAAGCTACTGGCACTTGGTGGATGCTGGGGGAGGGAGAAACACTTTTTTTTAATGTGTATGGTCACTGGAAGGTTTCCATGCCCATAGGCATATGGCAGTATCAATTGGACTCACTGAGTTAAAAAATAAAGAAAAAACGTATACAAAGAGGACATGAATTTTGGATGCAGGGCGTCACAGGGGAAATGGAGGGAGAATGAGGGGTGGATACTATAATCATATATTGTATACCTGAGTGAAATTTTAAAGAAAAAATGATGACGTTTGATTTACAAAACAATTATTAAATAAACTACAACAAAGCATATATTTCTGCTATGGTTGGTAGTTATATAGCTATATTCATTTGTCATAATTCATCAAAATGTGTGCCCACGTGGTGGCATTTTATTTTAAACAGTATTGTACTACAAAAAATTCAGAAGCAAAATCAACTCCTTAAGTAAAATGTTGTTTATTTGTACTTTACCCTGTGATTCTGGATGCCATATACTTATAGGAAACCATTTTAACTTTGGTTACAAAAATCAAAACTCTTTTGCATATTTTCTAGGATGGTAGAAACCAATAATGTTGTAGATAATACTCAGCAAGTATTGATATTACTGAACATCACTTATGTTCACAGTAGTTTAAATTAGTAATATCAAAATAAATTTATATTTTCTAATAGCCCTTAAACAGAAAATGAATGGAGCATTACAATGCAATTAATCAGATACTTTTCATGTTATATTTGCAGTTATAAATTCAATCCCAAAGAAACACATTTCTTATATTATTGAATTATTCATAAATGCATAAACTCGATAACCAAGCTACAGAATTCTTATGAATATTCATACATCCAAAAATATCTTATCTGCTTACATTTGATTTACAGAAAGTAGACATTCCTCTTTTGACCACTAGATAGAGCTTTAATATTAATGTTCTAAAAAGTTTCACTAAAACCACTGTAAATGAATATTTATTTTCTATACATGTATTAACATTAAATCTAGATATTATGTTTCCAGAACTGTTCCAGTAGGTTCCAAAAGACATGAATCATGAACTTTAAAATGTTTGTACTTTAGTGTTTTGCCATGAGATTCAATCAGTTCTCCTCTAACAATTTCTACATTTAAATAAATAAATTAATTCAAATATTAAATTTTAATTCCCAATTATTTTCCATCATTCATGGCCTTATTTAGTACATTCGTTGAGAAAAACTGTTTTTGTTTAAATATATTATTTCAGTAGAAATTTTTCCAGTATCAGTTGTAAACAACTTCTGCTACATGCTGGAATATGAGTACATAGTCTCTTATCAAAAGGTACAGAATGTCACTGACCCATCGCCTACCTGACCATTCACAAGTTTTTCTATTGACATCTATTTTCTGGTCCTAAATCCCACCCAGAATGCACACTGATTTTAGTTTTAGTGGTTCCTCCATTTCTATTAGTTTTGAACAGGCTCTAAAGCTCTGCTTTTGAAAATTGTTGCATAATTAATTAGTAGGTTAATCCTGATATATATTCATAATTTTCATGATTGTGTTGTAGTTACAGGTCTTTTTTGAAATGACTCTGAGAAATAAACTACCTCATGTCTGGAGATATGGCTCAGAAGTTAAGAGCCCTGACTGCTTTTGTAGAGGACCTGGATTCAATTACCAGTACCCACATGGCAGCTAGCAACCACTCATAACTCCAGTTCTAAGGGAATCCAATTCCCTCTTTTGACCTCCATGGGCATTACAGGACATGGGTGCACTTACACACACATGCAGTCAATACATTCATAAACTTAACAAATAAATAAATAATCTTAAACAAGTGATCTCATCACATCATATCAGTGGTACATGACCTCATCATGATTTATCACAAAGGATTTACCCTTGACCCTTGGGTTAGTTGGTATCTGTTATGTGGCTCCATTCTAAAAGTGTCTGCTTTCCTTTTTTGTGTTTTACTTTTTGAAAACTTATTGAATAAGTTTATCCCATACCTAAGGGGATGTAACTGAATCCTCCCTTCTGAGATATAAAGAATCTAAATATATAAAAGAATTTAGCTCTGATATTCATTTATTTGTCTTTAAAAGTTGTATAATTATGTTTGTATGCACATGTGTGCAATTAGAGCATGTGCCTATCAGCATTACTGATTATAAGCAATTATTTTATTTCTTCTGTTATAATTCTATATTAGTATTTATTTTAGTGATTAAACGATTCCACATTTTTCTACTGGAATATCTTTCAGCTTGGATCTTATTTCCTCTTAATCATCTTTTTAACACTCAGTTTCTATCATTATGCACATCTCTATTCTAATCCTATATTTCATTGTACCAGAAGAATGAATGTTAAGAAGTCAGAAGTTACTGAGTTATATTGTGGAAAAAAAAATCACTCCTGCAATATAGTGTTCATTTTTATTTCCTCCTATCTTTATCCTTGTAGTATGAAGTTAAAACACTCTTTCCCAAAGTTACTTAGATCAGAGCCTTTTTTACCTTATCTCTTTCAATGAGGTCAAATATACATTTTAAGTACAGGTAGACTAAATTATATGCAGTTCGCATTCTGTCAAGGGAATCTGCTGTATGGTGGTTATCATATTTAGAAACATAGAGAAAAGAAAGATTTTTATGCTGAATTGTTCTGGAGAATTTGACAGTTTCGTCACTCAGCATTTATCAATATATGTTATCTTGTATTCACCTCAGATAGAAGCTCAAATATCACTAGATTTTCTTCTAAAACCTGCTTATATTCTCCTTCCAATTTAGTTGCTTCTTCATAGTTTTCCGTTTCTGAATGCCATATGAAATGGAAATTGGATTTTAACTTCTTTCATTAAGGAAATTCATTTATGACTCACTCAAGTTTTATGAAACAACACTGTTTAAGCATCCTGATTCCAAAATTTGAAATTCAAAATGGTTTCAAAACAGAAAATATATCTAGTGTTATAGTTTCTCCTTTTTTTCTATATGTAGCAAATAGTTCACAAATTCACCTCTTTCATTTTTTAATTATTTCAAGATTTTAGTAGTTAGAGACAAGCTACTGCTAAAATTGTTGCATAGACTTTTATGTGATCATAACTGTATTTATCAGTATGTTCAGACTGCTATAACAAAAGTACTACTGACTTGGCAACTTGAATAACAAATATTGATTTCTTAGATCACAGGTTTTCTGGACATTTTCAGTATGGCTGAATAAATCATGAATGGTAAAGCTGATATCCAATATACTTCAGCATTTGTTGTTTGTTTTCTTTCACACAAAACCAAGCCAGGTTTTAGATTTCAGATATGCTCATAATGAATCATTTTTCAGTCTCTGTTTTAGTCAACCAATCATTCAGTTAGAAATCTGAACTTCATTTGGTTAGTGAGCAAATATGAATACATTCAACTGGACCCAACTTTGTATTGTGTATACCAGCATAACTTTAGCAACCATTCCAAGACATTCTTCTCATATAAATTAGAAAACTTGATTGCTTTGGAATGTAGTGTACTTCCTCATGGATCACACTTAATGCCTCTTTTCTGGAGGCCAACTGACAATTAAATCTAGTAACAGGAGGAGAGGCCAAAGTAGATGTTGGTGGTGGTTTCTTAATACAATATTATTTGCAAAGGCAACTATGTAAGGAGAGGATAGTTTATCAGACAATGCAGATTTAATCTTCTCAGGACTAAAAGTGGACAAGTTGAACTTAATAGGAGCAGACAAGCCTCTGGAAGATGAGGTGACCTTCCACTAATTAAAACTACATGAGAATCTGGAGTCTCATTATCTTCCCTTCAATAATGTCTTTTCTTGTATCCTGATTTCCACTTAAAGACTGCATTATTTTCTCACCAATGCCTTTTGTTAGGAGTGCCCATGTTCCCCTCAATGCATCCCAATAAATGTAAAAATGGCACCCTTAATACTACCAGATGTGTCAAGGGTGATCTGGAAGTTAACATTAGTGATTAATATTGGATTAAAAGAACCTGTGTTCACCTCAGTCAGACTTGTCATGGAGTGTGAGGATATCTATAAAACTGCTGTCAGGGAAATGACAGTATCTTTTGAATTTGTTGTTGTTCAGGAAATTCTGATATTATGGAAAGGGATAAGTGTATATTTGTCTATATTTCTGAAATAACACCTTCATAACATTAGGACATGATTGCCTAGGCCTGTAATTGTAGCACTGAGAAGACTGTGGCCATAGGATCAGGAGTTCAAGTTCTGCCTGGACTACATAGTCATTTAAAAAGCCAATCTGGGATAGTGAGACCCTATTTCATATTCAGAAACCAAAAACAACTCAGAAAATATAGCAAGTTTTGGAAGAAGCAGTACCACTGAGGGGTCTTAACCAGGTTCATTTTTCTCCACCAATTAAAGAATTAAAAGGCAGGAAAAAATCTCAGAATTATAACTACAGGTAACAAACCTTATTAAAAATAAACACATTGACACAGACACATTTGCACAAAGAGAAAAACTCTCTGAAAGACTAGAGAGTATGCAGAAAACAAAAGCTCCAAAGATTGGGCATTTTAAGTCTTTGTATAAGGTAGGTCCCTCTCCTCTAATTTGGGATTGGTCAAATTGAGAAAGGAAAAGATGGATGATAGGTCACAACTCCAAGCTATGTCCAAGACTGGCCTTATCTGAACTGGTTTGGACTAATCAGCTGAAAAAGGAGGACTGCTGGCTCAGATGTGGGGGCAGGTGTTTGTTTTAGACCAAGAAGCCAGAAGTATGTGGGATTTATTATTTATCAGCAAACATGTCTACTTGCCAAGAATTTAATCCCCCAGAGGATTCATGTGTATAACAACCTGATAATAACTGTCACTAAAGGCTGTCAGAACCATAACAGTGCACAAAAGCCTCTAATGTCTTATGAAAAAAATTTCTGCCAGAAAATTCTATCCTGTACTTGTCTGTTGAAGGATAATTGTTTCAAAACATTATATGAAGTCTTATATACTTAGGAATAACAGAGAATTGCAATGGAATATATGTGAAATCATAAGTAAACTATGAGCAAATTCAAAGAGGTAGAAGGATGGAGGAGTTTTGAAGGAAATAATGGATAAAAGTTCACATTTGTTTACAAACTTTTGCTGATTGACATTTAGCTTGACAGATGAATATATCACATAGAGAATACTCTAGCTACTAGATGCTGTTTAAGAGCATCCAGTTCAGATATTTTGTATACAATTATTTTCTATGTTATGTGAAATGTAGTCATTAGTATCCTTAATAACATTTCTGTTCTGTTATTGTGATTTTGTAAGTTAAATATTGTAAATTCAAGTTTGCATCAGAATTTTGACTTTGAAATATTTTCTCCAGATCTGTCCATTGCCTTTTAATCTTGTATAACAATGAACTAGAACTATTTTTTTCTGGTTGTGCATTATTTATTAAGTTTTATGCAAAGATAAAAGGTATGTGAATTTTGCACTTTTCTTTTCATAGATTATGATTTTGATCTTATATGTGAAGTTCTCATGAAATCTGAAGCCACCCAGCTTTTCTTCTATATTTCTTTGTAAAGTTTTTATATTTGATGCTACCCTATATGTATTACATGAGCTATGTGTCCAGACTCTTCTGCTTTGTGTGTGGAGCTCCAAACTTTTGTGATCAGTTTTATCATATCCCTAGTATATTCTACTTATCTGTGCATGTATCTATCATGTTTCAAATACCACAACTGACCTTTTATGGATTAAAACTGATTTTCTTGTCCATATAAATATTCAAATCAGTTTGTCAATATCTTTAAAACTGTTCTGCTGGACTTTCAATGGGAATTGAAAAGAATATATCAACCAAATGGAGAAGAAATGTCATTGTGATAATGTTGAATTTTCCAATTCAGAATCTTCTTGCTACTTCTTTATTAACCTTTTTGGTGTGTGTATATTGGGGAGTTCACAGCAGACAGTTCGTGCACATATTTCCTTCTATTTAAACTTAAACCATCTTTGAGTGAAATCAATGAGAATAATGAAGAAAAGACTTCAAAGCACTCAACTTCTCCATAAAACCTAAGAAAACACTGATGGGAAGGGTGCGAAACTTTTTTTTTTTTTTCGAGAACTCTGGAACTTAGCCCAAAACCTGCAACACTCCAGAGCATTTATTTGAAAATAACTGAATTTCAGTAAGAATATTATAACTCATAGTGTTTTCACGTGCTTTTTAAATATTTTACTCTTCATCTCTGTGGAAACCTTGAAAAATAATAACCCAGCAGCCATCATGAGAGGCATCTACTCACAATAACCGGGAAATGAAAACAATTCAGATGTCCATCAGTTGACAGACGGATAGTAAAAGCATGATATATTTACACAGTGGAATATTATTCAGCCATTCAGAAAATCAAAATTTTGAAATTCACAGATTAATGCATCTTGAAATTCTCCCCAGAGAAAATATTTCATGTAGCAAATGGTGATTAACATAGACACCCACAACTGGCCAATGTGCAGTGACTAAGAGACTGCAGAGTGTTTATACTTGAATAGTGTACCTATGGTCAACATCTGCCTTCCAAAGCTTAGAGATCATTGCTGAAGAGGTGAAGGAAAATTTATGAGTCAAAGGTGTTAGATGACCACAAGGAAACAGAATTTTCTAGACAGCTAGGCAGTTATTTATATGAACTCATAGCACTGCTGACAGCTTCCAGAAGTCCCAAGTAAGCTCAAGGCAGAAAAAATCCCACTATAGAAATGGGAAGGTAGATGGGAAACCCCTCCCTTAGCCGAGGAACCTTTGGTAACTGATAAATGCTAGGAGGGGGAAAGTCTGTCTGTTTTCTTTAAGTGTGTGACTCTGGGTAGATTAACCAGACTCCAGTGGATAGAACCACAACTAAGGATACTTTGGGACACAAAGCTGAATCTCCTCTTTTTCTCCGTATATATATGCATGAAATCAGGTGGGGATTTGTAAGAGAGGTATAGGTAAGGAAGTGGTTCTAAATATGATGAAAATATATTAAGAGAAATTTACAAAAATTTAATAAAAAGATTGGAGAATCATAGATTAAATAAGAGATGAAAATTCAGTCTGTTGGACACAAATCTGAAAAAGCAAGCCTTCCGGCATTGATGGACTCTGTACTTCAGTTCAAATTATAAATGAAGATTAGTGAACAAGATTCATAAGCATGAATGTATTTGCATTTGAAATTTTGAGCATTTAAATATTAAACTTGATCATGTGTAGAAACTAAAATTAACTGTATTACAAATAAATAGAATAGATTAGGACACAGATAGAAGAAAAAACTTGTAATGGCAAAGGGCCAACAAGACTATATGAGAGAATCACATTTGCCCTTGTCTTTACATCTCAGAATAGATTGCTTAAAGTATTTGGTTTCGTTAAAATTATGAGGCATACATAGAGGTAAGACAGATTTGTCCATCCAACAAGAACAAAGCAGTAAATACAAGCAATTCCTGAGGAAGTCCAAACGTTGAACTTTCTAGTGTCAATACAAAAGAGTGCTCTCACCTCAAAGCGAATAAGGGATTCAGGACCAAATATAAGTGACCATGGAACACAGACTTAGCTTACCCCATGTATCATGTTTCAGTATCTTAGCAATTTCATATTTTCTATAGTAACAGATCCATGAAAGTTAGAAACCAAATCACTTTTCAAATATATTGGTGGAAACATCAAGTAGGTGGGTTACAACAAAGTGGGGATCTCAGTTATAGACCTCAGATGTTATCCAAGCACATGCTCAGCCTTTGTGTTGGTGAAAGACTAAGGCCTTTTTGTAAGTTTCAAAATGATTTATCTCATAGTCACAAAGGTGTTTTGTCTCCAAGAGCCCAGTCGTTGCATAGCAATTTCCTCTAAAACAAAACATTCTATTTTGAAGGAAAGCTGTTTTAGCAACAGGATGTTCTAAAGGAAATTGTAACAATCCCACAGTGGAAAAGTTTTAAATGTAGAAAGTAAACAACTCAATAGCTTTAGGAAATTCCCCAAACTGATCAAATTCATTAAGCCCCCCAGGCATATATAGACAGTCAGGCACACTGTAAGACCCACTCTAAGAGGAGGCAAACTTCCTGAAACAAGCAAAGACCAAGTTAGCTGCCGGAAGGAGACAGTCTCCAACATGTTGAACAAGCTATAGGTTGCACAGTGTACTCAAGCTTCAGCTATCATGAACCACCATGAACACAGGGGTGGACTTTTTAGTGATGCAGCTATCTTTGAATTGCTTTTTGCTCCTGTAAGTAACTCCTCCGTCATGCTCCTGTATGTAACCCCAGTAAAGTTAGTTGATTCACCAAGATGGACTTCGGTGGTATCTTTACTTTAGTCTATTGTTAATTCCCTATCTGAGGTGACTAGACACTTGTTCACATATCCCTGGGACTAGTGTCACAAAGCAGTAATAAATGTCTATTTGTTCATCTAAGATAGAGTAAGATAACTTGGTTCTGGACATGTAGCAGTTCAATTCTCCAATATAACTGAAGAATATTGGTCTCTCTCTCTCTCTCTCTCTCTCTCTCTCTCTCTCTCTCTCTCTCTCTCTGTGTGTGTGTGTGTGTGTGTGTGTGTGTGTGCATGTGTGTGTATGAATGTGCATGTGTGCCTAAGTGCTGTGTTGGCAGGCATGTGTCTATCTCATGTTCTATGTGTGGAAATTTGGACGTCAGAGGAATACTTGTGGGAATTGGTTCTCTCCATCCACCAAGTGAATCCAGGGGATTGAACTCACATAATTAGTCTTGACAGCAAGAGCCTTTACTCACTAAACCATCTTGGCAGCCTTTACTGAAGATTTATTCAGTGAATCAGCCTTGACTGTTTAATGCAAGTGGTGTTTTGGAGGAGAGAGGTGTTAGGAGGGAATCTTAAACTCATTCTATGTATCCAAATTCCTAGTTTGATTTCAGTTGCTGTGATGAAACAATCATAGGAAACAATTGGAGAAGGTAAGGGTTTGTTTCCACAAAAGCCTGGCATTACAGGAAGCCAGAGCACGAGCACAAGGCAGGAACTCAGAGGCAAGGACTTAAGCAGAAACCACTGAGGAATACTGCTCACTGACATGCTTCATTACTCAGATTGAGCTACCTTCCTTATACAGCACAGGGGTAATATCACATTCAGTGGGTAGAGCCCTCCATCAACTGAAAATTAAGAAAATACACCACAGACATTCCTAAAGCCCATTGCGATAGAGAAAATGTCTCATTTCCAGCCTACGAAATTCCCACATCCGTGGTATGTCTAGGTTTATTTCAAGTTGACAAAAATAAAATAATACATCTCTTGTCAAATTCGAGGCCAAATGCATCTCTTTACACTGTTATTTTTCCATCTTCATTTGTCCCAAGATCTCATATTTATATCTATATCACAATATAAAAATACATTCTAATTTTTAAAAGTAACACAATCTTTAAAATGTTTCCACACATAAAGTTCCTCTAAAAATTCAGTCACTTAACCGTCGGCTTTCACAATCTTCTGGACTCCAAAAGGCTTGGGCAGCTCTATTTCTCCTACTCTCTCATCTGTGCCATATATCTGGTATTGTAGTCTCAGGTCATTTCTAGTCTTCATCTGCCAGTGTTCTTGGTAGACATCCCATGGTCCTGGCATCTTCAATAGTCTGTGACCTTCAGTGCAGTTGTGGCTGCATCTGCACCAATGATCTCCCTGGCCTCACATAGTGCCACACCTTAGTTATGTTCCATGGCCTTTCAAATCTTCAAAACCAAAAGCACATGGAGGCTCTTACACATTTCTATGTTTGATTTCTAGCTTGAAATTCAGCCTTTATCCACCCTGGACAACAGCTTGTGGGTGCTAATGCCGAGGAAATATTTCTCAGCAGATTTTGGCTCAGTGATGATGATGCTGGTCTCTTATTAACCTTTGAAGATTCTTTAGCCCCATCTAATCAAGATTCATTGTCCCAGTAAAATTCAGAAGGTCTCACTTCCAAAGCTACTTAATTCAAATACATCACGCAAGAGGACTTGACAAAATCTTTGAGGGATGCAAGCTTCCCTCTGAAATTTCAGGAGCCAGGCAGCCACTGTGTATATACTGGCCAAATATTAACTTTCAAATTCAAAAAAACCATTAGGATCTGAACACTTAATGACATTTCCAGATCAAATTCTTCCCACAGTCCTCCCAAAGAACAACATGAAGAATTTGGGGAGGAAAGAGTTTCTTCAGCTTGCGAGTACAGTCCATTATCAAGGGAATTCCGGTGTAGTGCATTGAATGAAGAATGTCCTCCATAGGCTCCTGGTATGTGAATCTTTGGTCCCAGTTGGTGGCACTATTTAGGGAGGGTTATGGAACCTTTAGAAGGTGTTGTCGTGTTGGAGGGAACATGCAGTGATGGTGATCTTTGAGAGTTCATAACCTTGCCCACTTTCAGCTTGCCTCTCTCTACTTTCTGTGCCTATATGAAGATCTGTGCCCTCAGCTTTCCCCTTCAGTTGCTTTCTGTCGTGCCTCTCCACCATGAGGGACACTTATCCCCCTGGAACCATAAGAAAAATAAACTTCCGTATATACGTTGCCTTGGTTGTGTTGCTTTATCACAGTAGTAGAAACGTAACTAAAATTCAGATCATGAGCTCAAAGCAGGAACTTGAAGGCAGGAACTGAATCAGAAGCTATGGAGGATGCTGCTTAGTGCCTTGCTTCCCTGGCTCATGTTCTGATGCCTTTAGCCTTAGCATACACGTCCAGTGGGCTGGGAGCTCTTTCATCAATTAGCAATTCGGAAAATGTACCACATACATACCCACAGGCCAGTTTGATGGAGAAAACTTGCTCAGTTGTGTTTCCATCTTCCCAGATGTGATTTCCTTTTCTCGGGTATGTGTAGATACTTGTCAAGTTCACAGAAATGTATATAAACACCAACTAAAACCCATTCTTTCAGGATGCAGAGGACATTATCCTTTACAAAAGGTTTCCTGCTGATTTACAAATGAAACCACATTAAATGTTAATGTTCTGAAATGATAGAAAAAATAAGATTGCAGTCAAATTGAATTAGGAATTAAAGAAAAAGCAAATTGTGAAATTCACAAGTATAGGGAAATTAAACAACATATTGGACAGATAAGATATGAATCACCAGCGTTTTTTTTTCCCTTTTCCATGTGAGCATTGGGAGTCTTCTGCCCTCAGGATTTCTGCTAGCCTATTTGGAATTCCACCACAGTTTTCCCGCACTGAATGAGAACCAGTAGTTATTGTTTAGGTCTCTTACATGCATTGGAGGGAGACACAGGGCTCATAACATCCGAATCTGAATAAATTAGTCGACCATGCCCTATCACACGATGTGTGCTACATGGCTTCAGTTGTGAACTTATCACACCTCGGTTGAGGGAGACTCAATTGGGAAACTGCCTTCATTGGATTGGCCTGTGGCCATGTCTGTGGGGTATTTCTTGATGGTAGAGTGATGTGGGAGGGCCCAGCCCACTGTGGGTGGTGCCACCCCTGGGCAGGTTGTTCTGTATTGTAGATAAGGGAGGTTGAGCAGGGCCAGGAGAGCAAGCCAGTAAGCAGCATTCCTTCTTAACCTGTGGTTCGACTCCTGCTTCCAGGTTCCGGCCCTGAATTCCTATTTGGGGCTCCCTCAGTGATGAACAATGACCTGGGAGATGTAAGCCAAATAAATCTTTTCCTCCCCACGTTGGTATTGGTCAGAGTGTTTTGTCACAACAGTGGAAAGCAAACTACAACATGATGTACAAAATATAATAGAGTAAATTAGTATTTTTTTAAGCTGTTAAGGAGCTACTAAACTGGTGACCTACATGTTTTCTGTCTGTTCCATGACAGAAAAGTGATATCCACAGGAATTAATCTGTGCTAAATTATTATGATTTGAAAATCTGTATGAAATAAGCAAAGCATCCACAAAGGCAGGTAATGATAAGGGAGGATTTGGAAAAGTTACACTGTAAGATAATATATACCATAATCTCAAACTCAGAAGTTGAATTTTAGAATTTTCCTAAATTTACTTTGTTCAAGAGCATATATTGATGCATTAGTCATAAGATCCTACAAATGTACAACAATTAGAGAAGCACTAAGCATTATTAATTGAACAACACAAGCTCTGATAGGGCCAGATTCTTTTCTTTTAAAAAAAAACTCAAAAATTTATTGATTAAAATCATAGGGACTGTTGCATTGTGGTTGAAGAATTTAAGCATAGATTATTTAAGTGGATTTTTGAGTGGTTAATATGAAAAAACTAAGAGGTGATTATAAGATTATAATTTTGAATTATGGAACTCTATAACTTGAGTCTGTAGGTAAATGGATCTTAGCAACACAAGATCAGTATTTGTGGATTAAAATGAACATATGAAAAACCACACATCTCATTTTATGATGCTATTTTATATGGTATTTAACTTAAAATAGGAATTTTTAATTGTATATTATTTGGCATTTTTTTACATTTCTAAAAATGTCATTATCAAATGCACAATTAACATGGTTTTTTTCCCCTTAGGAACTGCATTCACTTTATCACTTTGTTTTCCTTTGTTGTGTTCTTTAGGCCATTCAAAAAGACACTGCATGAGTGGAAAGAAAAGAACTCTTACCATGTTTTTCATCTTAGGGCCAAAGCTTTCTTGTTTTCTGTTGACATTTAATATTAACTGTAGGTATTTTGAAGCAATATTTATTAGATAAAAGAAGATATCCTTTAAAAGAAATGTTTATTGAAAAGACAGCTTTAGAATAAACCATACTTTTAATTGTACAATTAAATGAGTTACATCAAATTTATGCAAAAGGTTTTCAATTTCCACATTTTAAATAACATGCATTAGTGAAAATGATTTCTTGAGGCATTTAAAATTGTCTCTGCTCTTTAGTGTGCATGTAAGTAGCTCCAACATCCTCCTTTGACTTCCCCACAATGATGGGATATTACTTGCAGTTGTAAGCCAAATGAGCTCGCTTTATCCCTTAAAGATGCTTTTGTCAGGGTATTTATTCCCAGCAACAGAAATAAAACTAGAACAGAGTATCAGACCAATATTCTCAATTGTTATAAAGAAAGTTAATTATAATAGAAATATAAAATATAAATTTTATGTTTGAAAGTTATATAGTAGAACATTGGTTAGATTTTCAAATTTGAAGAAGATTAAAATGAATTGAACATAGCATTATTTCTTAAGATATTTTCCCCAGAAGTATATTCTTATGGATTTTATTAAGGGAAGTTTATACATTGTAAAACATGCAGTATTAACTTACTTCAGATAGTATAATAATGGTCAGACATTCCAAAGTACTGGGTTTTATAATGTCAACCAAGAAAGAGAATACACTAGTGAAATTCAGGCACATATTTCATTTCAGGGAGAAATAGTAATTACTGTCCTAACAATAAATAATATCAAAAATTCCATTAACTCTTAACCTAATATTTTAATATTTTAAAATGTCTGTGAAGGACAAAAGAGAAATCAACCTAATGAAAGAAAACGATTATTATTTCAACAATAGAGGAGAAACCATTATTTTTTGTGACTTTAATCTATTACAAACTGTAATTATTTTATTAACCCCGAAACTAAGTTGAATATTGCACATAAGCTGAATCATTAATAGATTATGCCTACAGTATTTATCCATGTTTCAATTAACCCAAGGTTATCTCATGAATTTTCTCATACATAATAAACAGCTTTCAGAATTGCCTCATAGGATTTTTGTGTATTTACTATTTACTTATTTTTCATTGGGAAAATTGAACTCAGGACCTTGATTGCTAGGGACGTAGCCTACAATGGATTCATACTCTTAGTTTTCGTACAGTTTTAAAATGATGTAAATCACAATTAGTATTTGATACCATAAAATGGGTTTTATGGGCAATAAGCAGGGAGATTAATTGAGTAAACTGAAGAAAATTGATAAATCTCATCTTGAAAAGATAAAATGACATAATCCCAAAGCATTACTGTAGGGACAAAGCAAACTCAGACCTCTTAAATTTTCATCACCCTGCCCCTCCCTGCTACATTCTGGGTGCTAATACTTCAGTGTGCATTCTGGCACCAAGCCCAGACCCCATGGACAACGAGGTCGGAGTTGTTCAATAAAACTAATCCCCGAGGGACAGACAGGTTCTGGACCAACCAATGCCAAGGTTAAACTTGCCAGCAGAGTCCATAGCCATGGAACATTTAAAAAGTGGGCTGCACCTTGGAGAGGGCACATAGTTCCCTGATCTGGCTTTAGGGACTGTAGCCCGGCTAGCTGCAAAATTCCCTTTGTTTGCCAAATTATGTAAATAAATTTTTCTTTTTTCATCAAAGTGGAGTCTTGGGGTTTGTTCCCACTTCTCGGTTCCACCGAGATCGGGGAGCATGAACCCCAATGTGAGCACGCCAACACTGCCAGCCTCAGTGAGTATCACCAGTTTTCTCTCTATCTCTCTCTGTCTCTCTGTTTTTCTTTGTTCATTGTGCTGGGTAGTCCAGACAAACTGATGTTCAATGGAGTTCAGGTGGACTCACCATTAATCTCTGAGCAGGAGGGGGCTGCAAAATTCTTCTCTGTCCCTCAGCAGGGGCCCACCCTGTCAAACTCTCTTTTCCCTCTTCTTGGAGTTCCATTTCCCTATCTTACTTCTTATCCTTGGACAGGGCTCAGGCAGCTGGGAGACTGGGGAAGCAGTGGGAAAACACCTTTTCTCTGCAGAGGTTCACAGGGCTGGACTGGGGCAGGGAAGCCCTGTCTTCTCTGGTCTTTGACTTGATTAAAGTTTCTCTACTTTTCTTGGGAGGGAACAGGGAACATTTTATCAGTGAATGTGCCTTTCAGACTTCAGAGCAGTGTGTCTGTATGTTTCTTTTTCTCCTGAAATGGAGAGGCCCAGGAGCTTACTTGTTTTACAAAACTCTAGGGGATCATGACAATATGGAAAGTCTCTGAAATGCAAGCATTAAATCATATGTCCTAATCCTTCTACAATTTGTGTTTTTGTTTTGGTTTTCATCTTAAATTCTTAATGGGATCATAGAAAAGCAAAAGACTTGCCTGTCTAGACAAATGTACACAGGTTACAAAAAGAACAAATGCCTTTTATATAAATCATATTGATAAATTGTCTCATGCTGTTTGAGCTCATAGAGAAGTAGACTTTGGAGTTGGGATTGCCACTTCTGCTTCAGACTCTAGCCTGTTATCTCAAAATGTTTTTTTAAGACTTTGACAAGAAAAAGAACAAAACAACTTCAGAGTAAAAATATTGTACTATTAAAAATAACTAATTTCAACAAAAGTTATTGTTATCTCATGATATGAAATTTCTAACAAAAATAGTTAACGGAATTTTCTATTTTGTAATAAAAAAAGAGACTTTAAGGGTCTAAGGTTCACTTGGAAACTTGTAAATAGCAAGGTGTGTGTGGATATTAATTCATTAGATTATCTTATATATGTAATCTGCATTACATATTCTTTTATTAAGATGATGCTGCACAGCACTCTTCTTAGCTGAATAACTGCCATCCTCATGACTTCAGCTGTGCTGACTTGCAAAAGTTTATCACAACTGTTTGTTAACATTTTTGTTCTTTCACTGAAGGAAAAGTAAGTAGGGTCATTGGATCCTCACCTGAATACCCAGCCACTCTTCCAAGCCATCTGTATGTAATTTTGCCCTAATCACAACTGGTCTCTTGCATTTGAGGAGGAAATCTGGAAAGGTAGGAAGAGAAAACTTTACCCATAAAGTTATAAAAAGAGTCAACATCCATGCTGAATAAAGACTTTGCAGTGCAGCTACTCTCAGGACACCCATATACCTGTTAGTAATACTTTAGCCATCAGTATGAATGAGGTCAGTTTTCTGGCAGCAGGCAGGAGGAGTCCCTTCATTTGATATATGTAAAAAGGCAGAGGTTGGAGATTAGACTGAGAGTTGGTGCATGGACATGTATTGCAGGTTTGCGAAAGTTGTTGTAAAAAGGCTTTGTCTTCAGATCAAACCAGAAAGTATTGTTTTAAAAATGTGAGGAGGGTTTGACTTGCTGGATGAAACAAAGAATATAGAAACAGGAAGATCTTGGGAGTTAGAGTTGGGAAAATTGAACTGTATGGTTTGTAATGTTATGAACGAATTACAGACGTCTTTTTTAAATGTTTTGAAATCTGGGTATGTTATGACAATGTCTTTGTCTAATTTATCATCTCTGTTATTAATGATGGAGAGGTGTTGCTTCCCCTTTTAATGTAGCCTGAATGAAGTCATCTCTAGCAGGTCTATAATACAAAACATTTGTAATGGATGGTCCCTCTGGGGTTAGAAATTCCCTTTGTCTCCATATTAAATGTTAGAATTGTATGCTGTTGCAAGCATATTTAAAACCAGTGAATATGTCAATTTGTTTTCCCTTTGCCAGGGTTAGTCCTCTGGTGAGTGCCCCTCAGTTCAGGTTAAATGGGGAGGAAAGCTTTGAGCCTCTATTAGAGAGTACATGGCAGAATTTTGAACGTTTTATGGTATTATGGCATAGCCTGCTGCACAAGGAAAGTTTTTCTGCCTACTTCAGTCTCTAGGCCATCTTGCATTTGGGGGAATAGGAAATAAATAATGCTTAGAAAACCCAGAAAGCCAGTCAAAGTTTATTCAAGAACTCAGTTTTTGCCCAAGCAAAACCTGCAGCTGCATAGCATATAGTAATTAAAAATACCAGATTGGAACTAACCTTCTTGGGTATTTAGCAACCATATTTAGAGTCCTACACTAATTCTGTCAGAGGGACTCAAAGGGACAATTTTGTCTCTTGCCCTCCAAGGTCAACTAAGTTCCAGGGAACTATGGGACATATGTTGAAATGTCCTGTAACTGTGATGAGTCACCTGTCCTCCTGTCCAGGGAGGTCATGGAGACCCCACTAGAAGGACTCAAACCAGTGTCCAGTCTGCAAAGTAGAGAGTCAGCACAGGCAAACGTTTCCTTGATGCTTCTAAATGAAGCCATAGTCTAGCAAGACTTTCTGACTTCTCTTCTCACAGTTGGAACTGGCCAAAGAAAGGCCTAGGGAGCCAGGGGCTTCTCCGAAGCACAAGTGACCCCCATGAGGAACAAATGTTCCACTGACCTTAAAAATAAAACCAAATTGGTTTATATGGGCCAATTATATGATCTTAAATACCCAAAAGGAAAGTATAACCAAAATTTAAAATGATTAATATACTTCTTTAAGGATACAAGGTATCCACCAGGAAGGCCCAACTCTATGCTTCTGAGGCAATGTACCTGGGTTACATACATACATAGACAAAGATGGCTGTCACCAGCCAGAAAACAGGCTATCACAGGGATCCCAACCCCAAGGACCCACAGGCAATTGGGAGAGTTCCTGGTTTCAGCAGGATTCTGCCATCTATGGATACCTGGGTTTGCTGAGCTAGGAAAACCCTTATATGAGGCTACTCAAGGAGACAAATCTTCCTTTCTATGGACTAAAACTAAGGAAAAGACCTTCCAAAAATAAGAAAGAAAGAAAGAGCCTTACTGCAAGCCCCAGCCTTAGCTCTACCAAAAGTAAATAAGCCCTACCAACTCTTTATGGATGAGTGGGCTGGTATAGCTAAGGGGGTCCTAACCCAATAACTCGGGCCCTGGAAGAGACCTGTGGCCTATTTATTAAAAAATGGACCCTGTAGCATCAGGATGGCCAAGCTGCCTCCGAATCATTGCAGCCACAGCCCTGTTGGTGAAGGATACTGACAAATTACCCTTGGGACAGCCCTTAACAGTCACTACCCCTCATTCAATTGAAGGCGTCCTCAGAAATCCCCCTGACTGCTGGGTGACAAATGCTCAGCTGACCCATTATCAGGTCCTGCTCTTTACCAACCCCCCCATATCCAGTTTCTCTCCAGTACTGCTCTCAACCCTGCTACCCAACTACCAGAAGTGGACCCTGAACTCATGTATGGAAGACACCCCTGTTCCCTAAACTAACGTCAGATATATTAATTGATTTAACTGAGCGTCAATTTCTTAAGTCCATAGAGGCCTTACAGACTGCACAGGACATTTTTCCTTTGCTGAGACACATTTACAAGCTGCCACCAGCCCAACCACACTGATTCAAGCCAGGAGAACTTGTCTGGGTAAAACAACATTCCAAAAAAAAAAAAACCCTCTTGGGCCTCGATGGAAGAGACTTCACATCATAATCTTCACCACTCCCTCTGCTATCAAAATGCACGGGATCAAAACCTGGGTGCATCATTCCCACTTGAAACCTGTACCAGATGGCCAATTGGACAAAGCAGGCAAAGGATGGAAGGTCTTACGTGTCAAAGACAATCCCCTCAAGTTAAAAATTACTGTTATACCTTAACATTTGCTACCTTTTTATGTCTCCTTATAGAACCAACCTTTGCTTCTGAATCTCCCCATCATATTAAAATCCTCACATGGATAGTCAGGAAAATGGCAAGGGGAAAAACAGTGAACACCACCTCCCTCCTGGGGTGCATTGGCACCTCGTTCCCCACCATCAGGTTTGACCTCTGCGATCTAGCAGATGGAGCCTGGGATCATTCCAACCACAGCCCAGGAGCTCTATCATATGGATGAAATTACCCTACTAGGAATAAGCACTGCTTCTGCTACAGGAATAGGGACCTCTGCACTTATCCTACAGGATCAGAACTACCGTGCTCTCCAGCAGGCTATAAATTTAGATGTACAGGCCCTTGAATAATCTATCTGGCATTTGGAAGATTCCCTGTCTTCCCTAGCTGAAATAACTCTCCAAAATAGACAGGGGTTAGACCTGATTTTCTTAAAAGTACAAGAGTTTATGTTCCTCTAGATGAACAATGTTTGTTCCCACTTCTCAGACCCTAACAATTACATGTAGAGATAGTGAATGTGTAATTTCTCAGTAGATTTTTGAATAAGAAGATTCTTTTTGCTGTTTTACAGTAACTAGGCATTATTTATCTCTCCCTGTCTTATCCTCTCTCCACTCTCTCACACTTAAAGTGTCCTCATTTTCCCTTGATAATACCTATCTCTTGCAGTCCCACCTGTCTTGAGCTCCTTTTCATTTATCTCCATAGTTCTCTTTGTATGGTCCTCCCTCTCCCTCCCATTTAAATACACATTTTACCAATTTCTCCCTTATTAACACCTATCTCCTAGTATCCTCTGTCAGATTCCTTTGTTTCATTTACCTACATAGTCCCTTTCCCTTTGCCAATTTCCTGAAGTTACATCAGGAGTTAATGTTAGGATTCACCAATAAGGGTGAACATAGTCTATGGTTTGTTTGTTTGTTTTTCTGTGTTAATTCACTTAGTATAACAGTTTCTAGTTCTATCCATTTACCTGAAATTTCATGATTTTTGTCTTTATCACTCACCGAGTAGACCTCCATTGTGTAAATGTATCACAGTAAATGTATCACATTTTCATTATCCACTCGTCAGTTGAGGGACACCTTGATTCCATCTCTTAGCTACTGTGAAAAGAGCAGCAAAAACATGGATGTAAAAGTATCTCTGATATAGGATGAGTCCTTGGGTACATGACAAGGAATAGCATATCTGGGTCATATGGTAGGTTCATTATTAGTTTTTTTCATAGTTCTCCACACCACTTTTAAAAGGAGTTGCATGTGTTTGCAATCCCACTAGCAGTGGATGAACGTTCCTCTTTCCTGACACCCTCTCCAGCATTTGATATCAGTTGTTCTATCGATGTTAACCAGTCTGACTGGAGTAAGATGAAATATTAAAGTGGTTTTAATTTGCATTTCCCTAATTGTCAACAATTTTGAACACTTTTAAAATATTTCTCAGACACTTTTATTTCTTCTTTTGAGAATTCTCTGCTCGTATCCTTAACCCATCCGTTAATTGGGTCATTTATTTCCTTGCTTCTTTGTGTTTTGTACTCTATAAATTCTGGATCTTAAACTTCTGTCAGATGTGCTTCTGGTAAAGATTTTCTCCTGCACTTGTGAGTTTTCTTTCCAGTGCCTTTGTTTTTTTTTCTTCTGATGTACAGAAGCATTTTTGTTTAATAAGTTTCACTTACTGACTGCTACCTTTATTCTTGGCCAACTGCTGTCTGATTTACAAAATTCTTTCCTACACCTATACCTTGTAGATTATTGCCAATATTTTCTTCTAACAGTTTTAGGTTTCACATTGAAGTCTTTGATGCATTTGGAGTTGACATTTGTGCAAGGTAAAAATGTAGAGGGCTAGTTTCATTCTTCCTACAGATTGAGATCCAGCTTTCCAAGCATCATTTGGTGAAGATGCTATCTTTTATGTAGTGTGTGTTCTTGACTCCTTTGTCAAATAATAGGTAGCAAAAATTGTATGTACACTTTTTTGAGTATTCAGTTATGTTCCATTGATATATGTATCTATTTTTGTGTCAGTACCATGCTGTTTTTATGACTATAGCTCTGTAATATAGTTTGATATCTGGTATAGCAATCTCTCAACATTGCTCTTTGTACACAGGGTTACTTTGGCTACCTGGGGTCTTTTGTGTTTCCATATGTATTTTACAATGGTTATGTATAATTCTGTGAGGAATGTCTTGGGGTTTTGGTTTAAATTGCATTGAATATATATATATATATATGTATATATATATATATACATATATATATATATATTGCTTTGGGTAAGATAGTCATTTTAAAAAATAATACTTATTCAAAACCATGAGCATGTGAAGTCCTTCCACTTTTTTTATCTTCCTAGATCCTTTTCTTTAAATATTTAAATTTTCATTGTAGAGATTTTTGATATCTTTTGTCAGGTTTATTCTGAATTATTTTTATTTTTTCAGGCTATAGTAAACGGGTGGGGCTCCATACACTTTCTCAGCATTCTGCTGCCTGTGGAAATTAACCACGCTTGGAGCATTTGTGCTGGAACTAACCTAGAAGTTTTCTCCCCAAAGACTAACTTTCATAGTATCAGAAGTTACTATGCAAGCTGCCAACAATCGATGGTCCCACAGAACCGTAAAATCTATGAACCACAGCAAAGAGTGGCCTAGCGAATTACCTCCATTTCTGCAATATTGACTCATTTGTCTTTGGGCAATCAACAGCTGTCTATTGGGACATAAGGCCAGTTCAATGTGAAGATTCATTGAAGTTTGTGATTATAAAGAGACGATTCTTCAAAATATTTGCAATGGGTGCTTGAGACATCAGTATTTCAGAGCACTTGCTGTTCTTTCAGAAGACCCAAATTCAGTTCTCAGCAACCCTGTAACATGGCTTACAACCGTCTATATCTCCAGTTGCAGGATATCTGACACCTTCATGTAGGGTGCACTCATACACAACTTAAAATGATACATAATAACAATGTAATTAAAAAAATACTTGAGGTGTCTGAGAGATCTATAAACCAATTCTTTTCATATTCTGAGTATTTTTAGTGTGTCTCTGTAACTTATACACAATTAAACAGCAGAAGACGTTTGAGAAAAGCACCTAATATAAAAGGCCGTGTCCTAAACTAACAAGTACGGCAGCACCGTAGAGAAGCCAACCAAGTGCCAGAACTGCAACATGGTATAGATTATGAATTTGCAATCAAATAAAGTTTAACTCCTTAAAATTATGACTTTAGTGTCAAGGCAGTTTGGTTTAAGGCTGTTCTTCACATAACATTTCTCTTGGGAGTACTTGATCTGGCTTATATTCAGTTCTCAGACGCAAGTATAAAACCTAAGTTAGGTCACATTCATTGTTGTTTCATCGGTCAATACATGGTCAAGTTTAGAGTTTAGAGATGCAAAAGAAGATAGATAGTAAAATCTCATTCCTTTAAAGGAATCATTTGGAGTTGGGAGTCAGAAAGTAGCAAAATGTAGGTTATTGTTTTAAAAGGAGGTAGGTATTGACATAGAATTAATTATGGGCAACAGATCAGACTTAATTGTGGTAGACTTGACGGGAGCCAATATAAACATTTAGGTGTAGTATCATGTTGGCGACATGGCAATTATTAAAAAGTCAAAACTCTTCCAACTGAAACCCACACCCACCAATAAGTAACAGATGTTTTTATATGGATTTATGAACAAAATAGATCCAATACTGTGATGACAAATCCTGGGTGTCAACTTGACTGAGCCGCAGATTTGCTGAGGAATGGAATAGAGGCAGGGAATGTTAAGGGCAGGTGTGTATTCATAATTTTTCTCTCTTGAATTTCACTAGTTAGCCATGCTTTTGAACAGATACCCTACAACTCCTTCTTACTAATGAGCTTCTACATTATATAACTTCTAGGATCCTTTATATGATGTCTGAGAAGTAGAAATAAAATATAAGATCAGATAAATAAC
Source organism: Eospalax fontanierii (assembly GCA_035773235.1). Taxonomy (NCBI): domain Eukaryota; kingdom Metazoa; phylum Chordata; class Mammalia; order Rodentia; family Spalacidae; genus Eospalax; species Eospalax fontanierii. The sequence continues at coordinate 128,413,232 of CM069525.1, read as the reverse complement.
AACAACTTGGTAAACTTCATTCTCAAATTCCTCTGTAAAGTGTGGTAAATGATACACAAGGTAAGGGAATTGCTCTCAAATAAGAGGTGATATACTTTGTGTTTCTGTTTTGATTTGGGGAGTAAAAATTATAAGGAGTTGTACTATATCCCAAGCTTTTTATACCATTTGTACTTGGAATTATACTACCAAAATTTAACTACTGCATTAGCCCCAGGATAGATAAGTGAAGGGAAAAACGTTTTTGTGTGTGGACAACAAGGCTTTTGCCTGAGAAAGATTTCAAAAGAATTGCCTTAAAAGTGGTGCTGAATTGCTTCTGAGAGACATCCATAAAAAGTAAGGCAAACTCATTAAATAATCACAACAAACCCTGAAAGGATTCTATTTTCAAATTGCTTTGCAAGTTTCTTTGCAGTTTTGCTCAATTACAAAAGATTAGAGTACATTATGTATCACAGCATTCCAGGAGGGGAGTGACACATAAAGACTTGGTCATGCTTTCTAAGAAAAATAAATTATATACACCTATTTTAAATGAAAAACAAAATGCATGAATCAGGTATATGCCATGTTGTGATCATTCTTTAGTTCAACTAACTGCTTTCCAAAATTGACCAAGTCCTAGTTAGGATTATACAATGATCATAAAATACATTCATTTTAATGCAAGTGACCCAGCTTATTATTAATTCTTCAATTAACAGATATACCGAGGAAATGGTGGATTAATTGAACAAAGCTGAAATTAACATCTCTTTACCAACATGCAAACAGTATCAATTTGATCATACTTCCTTCTTAGCAGCAGTCATGAAACTCATCAATTCTGGAATTTAACTATCTTTAAAATCTTGTTAGCCACCTTCATATTTATTTTCCAATTCTAGGCTCAGGGTCTTATTGTTAATATGTATGTGTCTTTGCAAACATTCACCTGTATGGATAAAATGAAACTTGACATCCTTGGGCATGGATGCCAGAGTTTGCTACAGTGAACATCCAGGGTATTTTCTGGGCTATCTATTACCCTTTCCACTGTACCCCAATCACCCTGTGGGCCACCCACAAGATCCATATAGTTAAGTATTATAAAACCATGAGAACTGTCATGTTACCTTTGTGATATTAAATTCCAACACAATTTTTTTTGTTTCATCCACTATGGAAATTCCTGAAAACATATAAGTAGCATATTGTTTGATCCACCTATACCTTTCTGCATTATATACTTAAAGCACTATAAGTCAGTATATCACAGAAATATCTATATATGAATATTTATCTTAGAACATTCACAATAGCCAAGCTACGGAATCAGTTTTAACAGTACTACTTGGGGAAAGGACAGGGACTAATAGGAAAGGGAGGGAAGAATAAGGAAAGGTTACACATGTGGTGAACACAAGCAAATTATATGATGCATATATGTGAATAACCCACAGTTAAACCTATAATTTTGAACTAAAATCTATGGGACAACTAACAGGTATGAATGCATGTTTACAACATATTTGAATAAAAAGTAAATGAAAATACTAATATCAGAATGTATAAGATGAAAATATAAGCCATGTTTGGCAAGATATTTCTAATTAATCATGGTATTAGTTAATATGACCAAAGACAACTTAAGGGTTTATTTTGGTGTTCATTTCCGGGAAAGTGAATAATGCCTGGGGAGGAAAGGAAGCACATAGCAAGAGAAGGAAGATGAGAGATCACATCTTCAACTGCAACCATGAGACCTAATATACAAAAAATATGGATATTAGTACCAGAGTCTCTGACATTGTCACTTCCACAAGATTTTATATGATTATGTAAATTGTCAGACTTCGGAATGGACTCCAGAGATGCATAATGCACATTTTTCAGAATACTGATATACTTCCCCATATTTTCTTTTTATTTACTTACTAATTTGTTATTCATTCATTCATTCATAGACAGAGTAACCTATGATGATCTAGAATCCACTATGTAAAAACGTTGAACTTGAACTCCTGGTGCTTCTGACTCCACATTTTGATTACTGGTATTACCAGTACATCATCTATGTTATATATATATATATATATATATATATATATATATATATATATATAACACAACTTTCATTACAAGATTTCCCATAACATATTTTAGTGTATTGGTATATTTAAATATGTATAAAAATTAAGCCATGTCACTTGCTACATTAACAAGAAAAACTATACAATGCATTTAGCTGCATGTATTCACCTACCAAATGAGGTTGATGAATCTAGCTCATTATCTAAAAATGCAATGAACAATAGAAGATTATCGGAGTATTGAGCAATGAATAAATTAAAAAGGGCTATCTTGTCTCCTAAAGGCATAATATCTCAAAATCAACAGTTTTAGCTGCTGGATCAACAATTAATGACATAACTAAATTTAAAAAAAATTTGCCGTGTTTGCCATACATTTGTATAGATTCTTCCCGTACTTCTAGGTATTGAATTACACATCATGTTCAGAAAGTAGTAGTAAGTAAAGGAAAGTATGTGTATGAGAATATTGCCTGAATGCAGATAAGTGCATCTGTGTCATGCAATACCCCCAGAAATCAGAAGAGGGTATTGGATTCCCCTGGAACCGGAATTATGGATAGTTGTTTAACCTCCATGTGTAGGCTGGGAATCAAACCTGGGTCCTCTGCAAGAGCAGTCAGTGTTCTTGACCACTGAACCATTCCTCTAGGCTTAAAAATACTTTTAATATTGTTTTCAACTCTTTATTTTATCATTTTAGGTAAATCTATGTATCAGGGAGTCAGTCTTGCTAGAAGAGATACAAGAACCAATAGTACTTATCATCTAGAGAAACAGATAAGAAGAAAGGGTTAAGGAATGAACCTTTATGAGAAGATACAATACTGGGTACTGTCACCTTATGTCCTCACAGGTCCTTGTAAGTCTCAATGGTTCTGTCAGATTAAAAAAAAAAAATTCTCAAACTTGCAAAGCATTAAACAAATGTAAAAAAAAAATATTGTGCTCATCTTGTAGAACTAATAACTTTTTAGAGTATTTTATAGAAGCAAAATTATGATTCAATGATTAAGTGCCAAGAAAAAGTTCTATGTGAAGGTGTACTAGAGGATTAATATCTATCTATTTTTACATTTTTTGAACGTCAGCTAGCATCTACTTTCAGTACCATTTGGGGTTTTGCTCAGGATAGAATATCTCAACTTAATGAGCCAATGTGAAAAATCCTTTCCTTTCAAGGAGATGAATCTGGAAGGTTGTCATATTATTTATCTCTGACTAAAGTTTATGCTGTGAATAGATGGAAAGCAAAGAGAAAATATTCCCTAAAGAAATGGGCAAGGGAAAACTGATATTGATTTTTGCGAAATAAATTCAGAGTAACTCTCCCAGGCTTTGGGTGTATCTAGGTCACTGGGAAAAAAATAAGACTGAAACATTTTGCTGACAGGCAGGTAGAAATATGGTTATTTTTTACACATAGTTATTAAATGGATTCAGTATCTTTTAAATATAATATCAATATTATTTCTACCAAATAGAAACTGCATACATATATAAGCAGAATACAGGAAAATGACTATGACAACACCATTAATGTAGATCATTTTTCATAAGAAACTCATGGATAAATGAACATCAAAATCAAAAGTAATATCACTTATCCGAAATTGTAATTATTTAAAAATTGCATCCATTTCATGAATGATTGTCTAGAGAAGAATAGTGCAGTTACATTAGTGAGCAATTATTTCTCCCTCTCTGAACTTCAAAATCATATAAAAGACTATATAAACACTCTAGAAACTATCAGAATGAACATAGGAGTAAAGGTGACTAAAATGGAAAATATTTTCATTAGCTAGAAGCAGACAATAACTCTAGAATTCAGATATTAGACTCATCCTTTAGTTACTAAAGCAGTATTAAGCAGTAAATATTTGCAGGGTTCTGTGTCAGCCGCTGTGGAGTCAATGAATAGCAAAAAGTAAAAAGGTTTCTTCTATGTAAATACAATGGATATCAGAATGAAATTTTAATCATATAATTAAATGAGATTATCTTACCACTAAGCACATTATCAACTGTGTCATAACCATTCAATAACTACAGCTACTCTAATAATAGAAATGTAAAATATAAACTTAAAAGAACCTATGAAATCATAATACTGAAGAATTTAAGAGTGCTTTGGATAGCTCAGAATATGCTTTTCCTTAGATATGATTTTTTATTATTTTACTTTATTTGTATTAATGAGTTGTCTGCATGTGTGCAAGTGCACATGTGTTGTATAATGCCAGAGGAGATCAGAAGATGACATTAGTTTCCCTGAACTTGGAGTTACAGATGGTTGTTAGAAGCCATGTGGGAGCTGGGTATCAAACCCAAGTCATCTTCAAGAACAGTCAGTGCTTTTAACTGCTGATCCATCTCTCTAGTTCCTAGATTTGATTTTTGAAATGAGCTATAAAGTATAACTGTTGATTAACAGAACAAACATGAAATGTTTAACTATGAGTTATGCATTGAACACAGTATTCTGTATTCACTAATCTCTAAAAATACCTCTAAAGTTTATGCTTAACTTTTCCTAATAAAAACTGTACTTTCTCTTATTTCTCACTAATTCTGATCTCATTTTTCAGAACTACTATAAATATAAATGAGGAAATCTTTCCAAAAAACATTAGCATGATGGTTTTAAACATAATCTAAAGTACAAAGTATTTGGATTGGCTTACATTTGTACTCTATCACTTAATTGTAAGGTAATTCAGGAAACTTATTTTTAGAAATCCTCATAGTGCATGATCACTTTTGAGTTTAGATTTCATCAATATGAATTGCAGCACAGAATAAATACATTACCTAAGGTAGGACACTATTTGATTTTTTTTCCTATTTGGGAAAATGTAGCACATACTGAAAATGGTTTATTAAAATGTGTAGGAAAGATGGTAAAATGGACAGATCCTAGACCAATAACTTTTACTCATTTTTTTCACTGAAAAACAGCTGTTTATAATGCAAACAAGCTTACTTACTGATTATGTTCTTATGACCTACACCTACCAAGCCTTCCACCCAAGATAGTGGATGAATGTGTGTGTCAGTGCTTCAGTCAGCATATCAAACATCTGGAAGCAGAGCATTTTTATTCATACTCTTATTGCAAATAGGGGGAATCATTGAGTTGGTGTGTATGAGATGTTTTAGGCTTAGGAACCCAAGGGCAAGTTACTCTGGCAAAGTAAAAGTGGATCCAAACTTGTAGTTCCTCTAATGATGTTGAGGAAATGGTTTCAAATGAAAGTATCAGTGAGGTCGGGCTCTAGAGGAGGATTCACTGAGCAATAGCAAGGACCTACCTCTCAAGTTTGGGTTCACTGTTGGCTACTAAAACTTAATTCTGGGGTTATATAAATAAGAGAGAATATTAAATTTGGCAGGGAGAAGCACAGTGGGGGGGATTTGGGAGGAGGGATCTAAAAGGGGCTTTATTAAAACAACAAACATTGTCTTTAAAAGACTCAAGAAAAATAAATGGTAATCAACGCTCATTATATTTTGTTTCTGGGTCTTTCCCCACAAACTATATTCTATAAAAATCACAAAAATTCAATAAGGAAAGAAATTAAAAACGCTGGAAATAATTAAATTAAATAAAAATACAAAACCTATATTGTATAAAATTCATAAAAGTTCAATTTCTATTCAAGAAAAAATACTGTAAATAATTAAATAAAAATACAAAAACTTAATTCTAAGATTTAGACTGATTCTTTGATTCTTTACTCAGATACAAGCCTAATGTGGAATGTAAGTTGAATTCAATATTACAAACCTTCAAACATGCAGATGAGATTATAATTAGATACTTAGAAAATGTTAGGAATAAAAAAATTCATCAATTATGACACAATTAAGAAAACAACATAGAATAAAAATGAATTTCATAATAAATTTTCTATGCATTAGTAATATTTTTTGGAAAACTTTGAAAAAGTAAAAAAAAATTGTAAATAAAAATATTTAGAATACTGAATAAAAGTGCAAATATACAGAGACATGGCCAGAACAATGGTTACCAGGACCTAGAGTACAGTGAATGGACAGATGTTGTTATTAAAATTTCTCTTTGGGAGAGGCAGACCAACTTAACCTGCCTCTATCTCCCTGCCTTGCAACCCACAAAAGCCTCCCCAGGCCTCGCAACAAACACACAAATTTCTCCACTCACAGTTAAACAGATTCTAGCTAGTTTACTTGGGCTTACTAACAGAGCAATGAGTAAGAGGTTACATACAGAACATGGGCGCCCACCCTCCCCTCTGCAAGTTCCATTAGTAAAACCACGTGGCTGGGATCTTGTGACTTCCGGGTGAACAGATCCAAATGGCCCCTGGGGGAGGGGAAAAAAGGGCCGGCCTCTTGGCGCCCCCAGTTTAAATAACTTTAGCCCCTCCCCTTCTCACATCCAAGGCCAATAGACAGAGTGGATGGGGCATAGGACTTTCCCAGCTCCTCCTCTTTCTGCTCAAGGTGGTCCTGGGTGATACCACTCTGAGAGGGGTGTTTGTCCACCTTTTCCCTCGGAGAAGCAATCCACTCTACAGATGTCGTGTCAAGTAAAAAATGCAAGAAATTGAATGAGCAAGTAGAGAGATATATTGTACCACATGAAGGCTCTTTAATAAACTGTATTTCACTTAGAATTTTTGTTAAAATGTAATCTTAATACATTAAAGCTTGCACATGTGCATTCATATGCAGATTTTATCATTTCTAGCATAGAACAAAATGTACAGGAAAAAAACCAAGCAACAAACATTGCCTATATTAGATATGAGAAAAATGAAAGGTAATCAGTGCTAATTAGGTTTTTGTTTGTGGGTCTTTACATATTTGACTCTGTAAAAAGAGCAAAGCAAATATTTAACTTTAGATGAGACAAAACCTAAAAGAATATATAAAACTGTTTGGGTCTATCCACAAAATACTATGAAATAAAAATGAAAACACTTTCACTCTTTTGTGAACCGGAAGTTCCCAGAAAATCTTACATGTTGGATTGAACATCTGTTGGGCTGAGCAGCTGATTAGCAATTCAGTGACCGTGTAGAGTTTTGAATGTTGCAGATCCAGAGTCTCTGTACATTTTTCTAAGGCCCTATTTAGCCATAAAACAGCTACTCCTTTGCCTGCCTCTGTTTCTGACTTACCATTATTGTGACTAACAAAATGTACTAACTTAACAAAGAAAAAAATTCTCCACCAGACAAAAGACTAAGAAAATCCTCCTATAGCATGTGAGACATAGAACAGATTCCTTCCTGGCTGTGACCAACCTACTGAATGTATTTGCCAATGTATTTGAAAAGTGTCTTGATTTATGATTTTCCTTTGTTCCATGACTGTAAAAACCCCATAAAACTACATCCATATTGGAACAAGGTATTTGGGAGAAAGTGAAATCTGTGTTCCCGGGGCCATGGTCACTCATATTTGGCTACAGAATAAATCATCTCCTTTATTCCTTCAGGTGAGAGCTGTTTATTTTGTCAATTCTTTAGTTATATTGGGAATGTTCTTGAATTTTTATTAATATTTATAATGTTTATTAATCACCAAATTTGGAAATGAACTTTTAAGTCATAACTCTTTATTTCTTTACAAGACAGAAAATAATAGAAATGTTATTTCTATATATGTAAATATATATAGGCATGAAAATTACTAAAATTTTGTGTAATTAAGATGTATATACAAAAGATATATGAAGCACAGAATGTTATTTCATGAAAGAGGTCAGTTGCTTTTTTTTTAGGTAACATAAAACTGTATATGCTGTTTGTTATTAAGTGTACAATGTAATGTTAATAATTATACACAGGCATTATTAAATGCCACAGTCTAGCTAATAAAATATGTACTTACTTCACATACCATTTTTAAAGATTTATTTTTAATTATGTGAATATGTACATGACTGTGTTTGGTATACATATGCGCATCAGGTGCCCAGAGACACCAGAGTTCTTTAAGTTGATGTTACAGCTTGTGAGCTGCCTGACATGGGTTCTGGGAATCAACTTTCGATCATCCTAAAGAGCAATAAGTGATCTTAGGTACTGAGTCATCTGTCCAGCTTCTCACATAGCAATTGTGGTCACCATGTGGTATATCAACTAACAGATCTTTTCTAGAATATAATATTAAGTAGTCATTTTTTGCAACATATTTTTTCCTATTTTACTAATAACTTGTAACCATTTTTAAAGCCATAAACTTTTACTCATTGTCTCTGTTGGACCACTGTCATCCAATAATGCAAAATGCATTCAATTGATCAGAGTTTTTAACACTGTTGGAAAGTCCAAATCTTTTCTTAGAATTAGGTCAATTAAACTATCAACTCCTATAAAATAAAAAAGAAGTTGCACAATTCTAATACATGATAAGCAAGGATAAATGTTTTCATTACAAAAGGGAACAATGAATTGGAGCATGACAAGTAAAAACTAGACCAAAGCAATACTGAAAACTCAGAAGGGAAAACAATAAATCCTACACTTCCATCTAGGGTAGATTGGATTCCCATAATGGAATTGTATAAATACCTTGGTTAATCCTACCCTTCCATCTCCCAGTTGTAACACATACAGCCTTCCTCTTTGACCAATTCTCCGTTTGCAGCTTTTTGAGATAGGTGTCTTATGCTCCTTACATCTCCATCTTTTTGTGCTATCTATCTACTGCAACTGTGATATTATTGCTACCTATTTCTGTGTTGTCCTCTCACAGTCTCCTTTCAGGGCTGGGGTCCTTTCCACATGACCTCTGTGACTACTTGGCACAAGATTGCATAGTTCCTTTACTTTTGGATCTTGATTTTTAAAAAATTTTTTAACATGTATGAGTTTATTGCTTGCAGATGTGTAAGTGCACTGGTGTCATGCAGTACTCACAGAAGTCAGAAGAGGGTTCCAGACTCCCCTGGAACTGAAGTTGCAGATGGTTGTCAGCTGCCATGTGCATGCTGGTGATACAATCCTGGTCCTCTTCAAAAGTAGATAGTGCTCTTAACTGCTGAGTCATCTCTCCAGCCTCAGATCTCGGAACTTTTATGTCTGCCAAGTTCTACCACAAGCTCAAGGTAGAGCATGGTGTAATTGGAGCATAAATGCATCACCCTCAGTGGCTGATCTTGAAGGAAACACTTCAAGAAGTTGTTGTTATATAAGGAAGCCTTTCAGCTGTAGTCAGTTTAGGCAATTGGTTTTCAAGGAAATTTGCATATTCACATGATGAAGCCATTCTTCTTACTGTCCTGCTAAGGTACCATTGTTAATTACTTTAATAACAATGATAACAACTTTCTGAGGATCATCTTTAGTGGCAATTTTAAATTTCTTCATGCTCTTTTCCTCTCAAAACTTCATGTTTCTATCATAGATCTGAATAAATGTAATGACAAGTTGCCATTTCAAAGAGTGAATGCTATAATGCTTTAATATTTTTTTCCCCACCAAACCAGTTAGAAGCAGAATACAGTCAGATTTCTACCAGAATAGAGCAGGAATGGCTTCAACCTTAATTTACAATTTTCCCCTCTGAAATATCTCAACTTGGCCTCCATGTTCACAACTTTGTTAGCATTCTGGTCATCCAAACTCATAAAACAATGGTCTATTTGTCTTCAGTTATGGCATTTTAGGGTATTTATAGCTCAATGTTCCCAACACTTTTATGGTACTCATGAAAGCCAGTTCTAAAGTCACAAGAACCACACGATCAGGTTCATCACAGCAATGTTCCCACTTCTTGATATAATTTTCTGTAATAGTTACTTTTCTTATGACTGAGGCAAAAGACCTGTTCTTCTATGTTTTTCCATGAGGACCCCATGCACATGCAAAAATCTGTTTTCCTTCACGTAGCCTATTTTCATCATTTTAATTCTCATGATCAAATGGAGACAGTGAGAAGGTAGCTATCAAAACTTTTACTTTCTCTGCATTTGTTTAAATTTTAGCTAGCATTATCTAATTATTTATGGTAATGTCAACACACACACACACACACACAAACAAACAACTCTAAGCTCAAATGGAATAAAAGATAGTTTATTCTACACCAGATATGACTGACTATGACCTAGGTACATAGTTTTAAGTCACCCTAAATTCCATGTTCCAATGTGGTAATGTTTTCACACAGTTTTTATAGTAATAGAATAAAGAAATCCATGAATTAAGATACTTTTCAAATACATTTGTGGAAACATCAGAGAGTGAGGGAGTTTATATTAAAAAAAACAGGGAGAACTCTACTATAGTCCTTAGTTGCTATCTGAAGGCCTTATTAACCTTGGGGTTGATGGAAGTTGATAATCTGCTAAATTAATACATCACAAAATAATTTTTATCTGTTAGTCACAAGATGTTAGTTTAGGCACAGAAGCAGGCAAGAAATGGCTATTGAGGGGCTAAAAGATAGTTGGAGATAGCTATAAACAGGGTCTGGACCTACAACATTCCAAACTCCACAGTCTTTTAAGTTCTAATCAGTTAATCATCTTTGTAGGACATTTTTTGAAAAATGCAATTTTATTTTCTGAGAACTTTTCTTCAAAGTCATTGTTATGCTGTTTCATTATGCATATTCCTAGAGCTCATTCACTTAGAAAAATATGATCTTTTATGACATTATTCACTGCTAATGTTGAGTTTAATATAAAGTGCACGGGGAATGTAAATTTCTTGTTACATAATCAAATATGTTATGTACATTTGTATAAGCATAATTATTATATACTTTATAAATTATATATGGAACTGGAGTGATGGCTCAGTATTTAAGAGCATTGGCTGCTCTTACAGAGGACCCAGATTCGATTTCCAGAACTCATATGGTGATTAACAACCATCAGCAACTCCAGTTCTAGAGGATCCAATGCTCTCTTCTGACCTTTGAAGTCATTTCAAAACATGAGTGCACTTACACACTTTTAGGCAATACTATCCTATACAAAAAATAAAATAGTAACAAAATATTTTTAAAAAGTTGATGTATATTGCTATTCCTGAAAAAATGTTTGATTATAATGCAAAATAAATATAAAAATGGTGCTATTTGCTGCTCAAAAATGTATTAGAAAAAATTATTAGCAAAATTGGGATCTTTCTAATGAAAAATTAGACTTCTAAGTCTATCATACTTACTTCATTTTAATTTAGAAACATCTATTCAATTTTTCAAATATTGCCATATAATAATATCTACAGAACCTACAGTAATTGTGAGCCCAGTAAATAATATGCAGAGAAGAAATGCCATAATGAAATAAGTTTTAACAACTCACATATTAATACAAAAAAGTAAAATATCAGTCAAATTAGTGTAGAGAATAATAGCAATCCAGAGAAATTTAGGAAATTACATAAAATCAAAATCACATAACTAGGTTAAAATATTACTATTAAAGAATAAAACAATTCTTTCTTGGAGATACAATTGTATAAATATCATGTCTTTCATTGATCTAATGTAGGTTAAGGAAAATACACTTTACTCAAATGAGTTATCAGAACCACAGAAGAGTGTGGTGAAACAAATTCTCTAAAATCTCCTATCCTTTTTTCCCTCTGTGTCATTTCTCAGGGCAAAAGAAGTTAGCATTCATAATTATTAAGTATAGAATGTTGTTCATGGATGTAAGTTTAATATCTTAAATGTTCTGTCAAGTTAGGATGATTAGAAGAGTGGAAGTTTGGTTGAATAATATAAAATGAATTAAACAAATTTTGCTTCATTAGGACATTGCAAAGTCAGTACAAATTCTAAGCAAGTACATCTAGAAAGGAGCAGAACAACCACAACAAAGACTGGCATTAGTATGTAAACAGAGAGAGTAGTTTTTGCAGAGACTTAGGTGCAGAAAAACAATTTGTCTTTGGAATTAGAAAAGAAATATGCAATTGTGTTTTCGTCCCTAAGTGTATTGATCAGAGTTAAGAGGATTATTCGTGTGTTTTCATCATTTACAGCTTCAAATGAAATAGTATAATAGAGGCTTTATACTATGAGAATATTAGCTTAAGGGCATTTATCTTCTTTATCTTTAGGAATTCACAAGCATAACAAAGGAATAGAAATGTACCCGAAGCTAGGATTGGCTGAAAGCAGAGAAAACTTGAAGGTGTAACAGTAGCCAGATGCAGTGATGAGAGTGCAGTATATATACCCGGTAGCAGAGGAAAGGAAGGTTATACCACAGGCCTCAGGACCAGTTTATAGTTTTGATATTTGAATTTGAAGAAAAGAACCCGAGTTGAAAGGAATAAACAAACAGAACAATGTGAAAAGCTAAAGCTATTGTTGTATTTAAAGAAGTGTAAAACAGGCTGACAGATACGTTTTATGCATATATGTGTACCAGAACATAAATGCGAATGAAACACTAACCATACATTTTAGCTTATTGAATACTTTTTTCTACTGAAAAATGAAAACAAAGAAAAACAAACACAAAACAACAATCTAAGCTACATGATCAATTTGGAAAATATGTGCCCCAGAAAGACAAATGAAAGTACACAAAATGAGGTGAAATATAAAAGTAAACAAACATAAAAGGAACAAAATGAAAGAACCCCAGTGCACTGAAAAGGAAATAAATTGCACACACACACACACACACACACACACACACACACACACATTCACTCACAGAGACAGATTAGAATGAATATTTTTAAATATATATATATATATATATATATATATATATATATATATATATACCCATTTTGTGCAGAGGTCAGAAGAGGGTGTCAGATCCCCTGGTTGCTAGCCATTAAGTAGGTGCTGGGAATAGTGCTCTTAACTGCTGAGTCAACTCTCCTGCCACAGAATGAATATTATTTAAGCCAAAGAAAAGGAGTAAATTCTAGAAATGTAGTGACAGTTATGCTTTTTCAAAATTAGCACAAGATAAAAAACTGCAGAATTGCAAATGAGATTTAGCATATATATTTAATTATTTAAATGAAAAGAGAAAGATGAACAGATTTTAAGTATCAAATCCTAGAAAATGTCTTTTTCAAATGTTTGTAATTCAAAGACTTAAGAAAAGTACTTAACTATGAAGGAAAATATTACAGCAAGAAAAGATGAAAAAGTTATGAGAAAATGGATGAGTGAGAGAAACTGACACAGAAAATAAATTAATACATTAGCATAAAAGTATATAAAACAGCAACACAAACATAAATGGGAGGGGCTGGAGAGATGGCTCAGCAATTAAGAGCACTTGTTATTTTGCAGAGGAACCAGGTTCTGTTCCCAGCACCCACATTTCTGCTAACACCAGTCAATAACTCCATTCCAGAGGATCTAATGGCCTCTTCTGAACTCAGAGGGCATTGCATGAAACGGGGGCACTTACATCCATGCAGGCAATACACTCACACACCTAAAATAAAATAAAAGTAATAAATAAAATATTTAAAAAATAAGTGGGAAATTATTTAGACTGAATAATTTTACCTTATGATAGACTGAAGTAATAAAAAGAATTCTGGACTTGAGTTACATGCTGTTTCTAGAAGTTTACCTTGAATATAATAATATTCCTATTTAAAATTAAAACCACAAACAAGAAACAAAATGGTTAGGGGAAGCTAGTGTGGGCATAACAACAGAGAGGAAATAGTGTCCAGTTTATAGAAGGTAGAGTCACATTCAACATCATGAAAAGAAATATAACAATTGCAAATATTCATGAAGCAAAAATCCGTTAGCATATTTGGGTCAAATGGCGAATGAAGTAAAGGGAAAAATGGAAAATCTTTTAGTGGGAAATAACTGTAATAACTTTCAATGTCATATACAACCGGCAGAACAGCAGATATCTTTGAATACTAAACAGCATGCAACCAATAAACAATTAAATTAATTTTGATTCATATATGAATTTCTGTCTCAACTTATTAGACAGTAAATATTTAAACACTAAACCGGAAGCATATATAAAATGCATTATAGCCTAGATAACAAAGAAAGTCAACATATTTCAACAAATTTCTGACAGAAATACAGTGAAGTTGTAGAATACAAACAATTACAATTCTGAAATCAGCAAAATTTCATCTAAGTAACTCAGTATTTTAAAATAAATTATATGCAGCCATGGCCAGTCTCAAGGTCTCTTGAGATGCTGAAATTTATTTAGCCAAGCTGAAATTCTATAAAGAGTGCCACATAAGGGCATGTTTACTTCTACTCTCATGACATGTTAAACTTTTACTGATAACTAATAAATATGAAGTAATCATAAAAATTATAAAAGTAATTTGAACTTCAGAAGGATGAAAATACAAAATGCCCATCCATGCCAGAGTACTCTCAGAAAGAGTTGTAACCCAATATATATATATATATATATATATATATATATATATATATATATATCAGAATATAAGATCCAGTAACAGATTTCATTTCTTTTCATTTTGAAGGATCAAAAAATAAACTTTCAAAGTGGAAGATAGCATAGTTCCATGAGCCTGAACAACACAAAATAAAAGATAAACAAGATATAAAAACAAAACCAAAATGTGAATTGTTGAATATTTGTACATATTAGCAGGGGTATGGTAGGACTAACTGATATAAGAAAAAAATCACAAAATAGCTTGAATATTAAGATTAAGAAGAAGAAATTGTGTGTCAAATCTTAGAGAAAAAGACTTGTCAATTATTTTTAAACAATTTACTGAACAAAAAGTCATAAAAATTAAATTTTAATCATCACTTATTCTGAACAGCTTGTACTAGACAAGTACCTATGAGCTACATACCCAGACCACTTTCATGATTTTTCTATTTAAGAAAAGAAAATAAATATTAAAGTCTGTCTTTAAAGGCAGTTTAGATCATCTATATTTTATAGAGGACATTGTGGTATAGAGAAAATTTAGGAGGTTTTCCCATATTCTCTCAAACTTAAGGATGCAATCACAGGACAAGGGCATTAAGGAAAATGAAGACCATGTGGTCATATTTGTGAATATAAATCCAAATACATACAGAATAATACCAAAATGTGTCTGATCAAATTCCAAATAGTAACAGTAATAACACATTGTATATTCAACTTATGTCAATTTGTATGATGTTAGAAAATAAGTTATTTAAAATATTTTAGTTGCTGTGTTCTACATTTCATACAAGTTATTACATATATTCAGAAAGATTAAATATTTTGTCACTAAACTTAAAGTCTTACTCTGAATTGGATCCGAGAAAAAAATAGAAAAATTAGAAGAGTTTGGGAAACAGAAATAAACCTGAAATTTAGTCACATCCTACACTAACTTTAATTTCTTAGTTTTAATGAATGAACGATGTCAGTAAAACATATGCATATTAGTAGAAACTGTATGAAGCTGAACTACTTTTGTGACTCTTCTCTAAAACTTAAATTTATTCCTGAATAAAAAAGATATATGGAAACGCTAATAGAATGTAATGCTAAGTGTAAATCTAAAAAATAAAATAAATTAAAGCAAAAAGTTTCATGAACTAGGGCTTGGTAAAAGCAAAAGTATAATCTATTAAAGGAAAAAAAGTGACTAGTTATGTCTTCTAGAAAAGGTTTGTACATGATTTCTTGGTGGTCACTTTCAGAGCCACTATTGTGAAATCTTCATGTGTTGGTAACAGACATTGGCAAGTTATGTTTACCACAGGAACTTCACCAAAGCTTTATATTCCTTACATCTGGTGAGTTCATGTTGAACATCTTTTAAAACAAAGTACTATTACTGGATTACATAAATTGGTAAATATTATTTTGTAAGAATACCTTGCTAATATATTAAAATTCATATATATATAAATTCAAATATATTAGAAAGAAATATATGTAATAAAGGACGTGTAAGAGAGTGTATAAATAACTCTGAAAAACTCAAAAGGCAAGAAATAAGCACTCCAACTACTACATGGGAAAAATATGTGAAATGTCACTGGAGACATCAAAAGAATGATAAACTTTTAAAAAGATTAGCATTATAGGGACTGGAGAGATGGCTCATAGGTTAAGATCTTTAGCTGCTCTTTCAGAGGATGCAGGTTTGGTTCCCAGTGCCGAAACAGCAGCTAACAACTGTCCATAACTCCAATATCAAGAGATCATACACCTTCTTTTGATCTACATGGGCAATGCACAACACAGGTGCATGCACATAAATGTAGCAGGACATTCATACACATAAAATGAAGATTAGTACATTTTAAAAAATTAAACAAGATTATTATCGTAAACCATTTGGGTGGGGCTAGAAAGGTGGCTCAGTATTTAAGAGCACTGGTTGCTTTTACAGAGGACCAGAATATGTTTTCCAGAACCTACATGACAGCTCACAACCATTTAGAATGGTATCTCCACGGCATCCACTCTTTTCTGGTCACCACAGAAACTACATGCATGTGGTGCGTTTCCATCTATATAGGCAAAATACTCATATACATAAAAATTATTTCATTCATCAATTAAAAATATGTGCCATTAGGACACTGCCCATTCATCATGATTAGATGTGACTTAATAATCATTATAGGAAGTGAAATGAAAATATTGAAAACATATATTACAAAGTATGAGAATCAATTTTCTGAGAATGAATCAAACTTTATGTTTTGAGATCATATAAAACTACCTCACCTTATTTACAATCTAAAAATAATCATACTAGCCCTTGGTCTCTTCTTTTAATCTTCCAATCCCTTATGTTACTTGCTTTTCCCTGGTCTAGAATAATGCATGTGTTTGTGAATGTTCTGAAAGCAATGTATTATCAAGTTTGTGTTGAAAACAGCAGATGGGATTAGTTTGACATCTGTTTGTGGTTCTGCATTCTGTTCTGAGTCAGTAAGAATCTGAAAGAGAAATTCCTTCTTTAATAAATCAGTTCCCATTTTCCTTTCCCATGTCATGCTAGATGTACTATTTCAATGAATAGAAATTCATTTGTTTCAGGAGCAGTTGCAAGAGAATTTAGAGGAAAAAAATTTCTTACAACAGATCAGGCTCACTCTTGGTTCCACCAGGTAACAAGGGATTAGGCTGTCTTTATTCATGGAACACTATAAAGTGGTATCTCTCCACTGTACCCAGGATAGAGTAACTACATATTCTACATACTGCTTATGAGAATATAAAATGTTACAACCTCTCCATACAATATTTTAGTCAATTTTTAAATAGAAATAAACAAAATTAGAAGTATATTTTTACTATATCTAGCAACTGCACTTCTGAATACTTACTCTTAAGAAATATAAGGATTGAGCAATGACAATATCACTAAGCAATTGACATTACCCATGAACAAAAAATTGCTAAGGGACTGTCAATGATTATAAAGATTTTAAGGATAAATTTAATAAAGTCATAAGGAGCTAACTCATATATCTGTATAAGAAAAGAATATACATGTACTCAATGGACGTGAAATAGTCATTTTTCTGTTGCTGTGATAAGACACTATGATTAAGGGAATTTACAGAAGAATGCGTTTGCTTGACTTATAGTTCTATGGAACACTCCATAATGGTAGGGGAAGCGTCACAGCAGAGGTGGCCAAGCAGAATGCTGAACAATCATATCTTCAAACACAAGAAGCAGAGAAAGCCAGGTGAAAGTGAGTATGGCATCTCAAAGTCCATCCCAAGGTATGCTTACTCCAGCAAAGTTGCACCTTTTTAGTACTCCCAACAGAGAACCACCAACTGGGGACAAAATGTCCAAACACATGGACCCTAATGGGGGACATTCTCATTCAAGCCATTATAGGAGGTAAGACCCAGGAATCAATCTGGTAAAAAGTGACTCAAAAGTAGTTGCAAATATTCTAGTGGGTCTAGAGAAACTTTAGTACAGTAGAAAGTACTTTGATTTTAGCTAATGTTAGATATATAGTTATGAACAATGATGACATAGCAGTGACACATGCAACTTAAAAAGAAAGGTTATATTTTCTCCCATGGAGTAGTGCTCATATGAGCACTAATGCCAATTTCAAATGCAGTTGCTATCAGAATTTCTACCTGGTTTGGTCATTGCTATATGTAGAAATGTGTTGCTGAAGAGAAATTTCCAACTCGTAATCCCTCTATGAATATGACTTATTTGAAAAGGGGTGGGTGTTTGCCTCTGTAACCCAGCTAAGATGAGATCATGTGAGAGTAGGTGGTTTAGGAGGACTAGTAATGAGAGAATCTGGACACTGGGCCATACAGGGGAAATAACATTGTGACTATCGGGTCAGACTGGGAAGGAGTTCCACCAACTACCAAAAGGTAATAAAAGGCAGAGAGGTATCCTTTAGGTCATTCAGATTTATGTCCCTACTAACATTCTGATTTGACAATTATAGTTTCTGGAACTGAGAGAGAATAATCTTATTTTTAGTCACTCATTTCAGGAATGGACTTTTAATGGCTCTAGAAAACAAACATAAGCATTTATGATGCACAAAGTCAAAAGAAAGAAGGTAAACCCATAGACAGAAAAATATTAGAGCAAATACATGGAATGCACAAGACCTTGCATTTTGGTTTTTAGCACAATACAAAAGAAAAGAAAGAGGGGGGATAGAAAAGGGCAGAAAAAGGAGCTCTGTGCTGAGAGAAAAACTGATTCCAGTGCTTACATGGTTCCCCAACTCAGGGTGACTAATAAAAACAGTTCTCTATTCTAATAGCAGAAATCATGTGAAAATAACTTTGTCTTCACAAAAAAGCATCTTCATGTATTTCACAAGAAGATAATTTTAGTCATGTTAAATCTTGTAGATTTTAGGACAAGCAGACAAAATGAAGACATAAAATATTGCACTTCAAATTTAAAATGAGCAAGAAAGGTTTCCTTCTAAAATAAATGTTTCTTTGAAGAACGAATATTTACAGTGGGTACAATTAGAATTATAGGACATATTAATACACAGTGATAAAGAAGGAATAATTTGATGATCAAGAAATATTTTGTATATGAAACTGCTATTTTGCTTGAGAAAAAAAGATTACAAAATATCACATTAATTTTAATGGAATAGACATTAGACAAGTTCCATGTTTCTTCTTTGGACACTAATAAACAGAAAATGCATAGTTATCCTACAGAATTCAGTAAAATATCTGGACTCACGAAAAATAGCAAAAGTGAAGTGGCAAAATTAAGAAAAGATTCATAGTTACATGAAGAAAATTCGGAAGTGTCATGGGGAAGGACATAAATTAACAAATGATTTTATTAATTATGTAGACACATGTATATTAGACTGCATCATATAACATGTTTATTTACAATTTCATGTTTTTACATGAAAATGTTAAATAAGCCAACAATAAAAGGTTTTAAAGTAGAAATTGGCTTATAAAATGCCAAATGGTATAATTATAGTACTTAGTGTTGTATGGAAATGGCACAGGAAGATGAAACTCAATAAGGGAACAACTGACATTTCAAAATAGTGAATGCCAATTCTGTCAATATTTTTATACATATTCAAACAGTACAACGAATATAAAAAGTTCATAAACTAAAATAATCTCCAAAAGTACATATGTTCCCAATAAGATCAGGATGTCATCAGCCCATTGATGTTTCTACAACAAACTACCATAGTCATTTATTTCTTTAAATGCAAGGGTCTAGAAGTCTATAAAATATAGGCAATAAAAGACCTACATAATTATGTCCTGATTATCCAGAAATACGCTTGGTGAATTTTAACTAATCTGTTGTTCATTTAGGACTATACAGTAACATAGAAAAATGACAAGTAGTTATAAAAATGAGAGTTAAAAGTTATAATACATATGCAAAGATGCTCAACAGGCTATTTATGTTAAAAAGATAATTTTTTCATCATTGAAGATTAAAAGTAAATTCAAAGAAGGAACATAACTCAGAAAAAGTTAAACACAGTGTGGCGTGCAGGGGTCATGATACCTTAGATATCATTCCTAGGACTTCAGCTGTTAGGCTATCATCAGGATATATTAAAATACCAGGTTTTTCTTTGCATAAATAGCTGGCAAGGCTCACTATTCCAATTTCTTTCTCCCTGGTTTAGCAATATGCTTGATAAACATCCTACAATTCAGGTACACAAGGAAGCCACAAGATTGAGAGTTAGTTTAAAGTTTCATTTGGACATGCAAGTGGTGGCGCATACTTATAATCCCGGCACACAGAAGCCTTAGTGCAGAAGGGTTACACCTATGATGTAACCTAGACTAGACAAGGCAGACTTTGTTTCAAATAAACACACTTACTGAGAAACACATGTTAGATCTGTGAGGAATCATTATTTACACAAAGTTGCTACTTAGAAGACTCTATGACAAAATTTGTTTTTAAGAATTTTATTTCAGTGAAGGTCACCAATACCGGAAAGGTTGAAATGGATTTGTTAATGTATTTTTGTAACCTATCAACTTTCTCAGGGGTGAGTGAAAATTTGAGCTAACAGCGGACTGAACAAAGAACATAGAATAGCTGAGGAATGAAGTTTCCACAGGGGCTTTGGAGATGTCTCTCATCTTTATCCAAATCAGGAAGTCCTCATGAATGCATGCCTTGGAAATACCTAGATATTCCTAATCCATTATTGAATCTCCAGGAACAAGTGAAATAGAAGTATTAATCAAAAACTAGATATACAATGATCATTTGAGTCAGTTATGTAATTTCTGGGCATATAAACACAAAGGATTTTTTACTGCACTATAGAAACACTTCCACATCGATATTTATTGCCCCTGTTTTCACAACAGCTGAGAAAAAGATCAACAAAGATGTTCATCCACAGATGAGTAGAAGATAAAAAAGCAGGTCATATATACATCGGAATATTACTTAGTATGAAATCATAAAGTTGCAGGTAAATGGATGAAATTGGGAATATATATGTTGAGTAAGGTAATTCAGGCCCAGAAAGATAAACATAGTCTGTTCTTACTCATATCCAGATTCTAGCTTCAAATCCTTTGTTTTGTATATTTAACTTAAGAGTACAAGGAGTAGCCAGGAAACTAGAATGTGGCCATTGGGGGGACGTACATTAAGGGAGCCGGGACTGCACATCATCAGTAATATAAAATTATAAAATTAAAGAGGTGGAAAACTGTGGTTGGATAGCCTCATCCAGGAAGGGGAGGGAGAGAGAGGGTAAATCAGGGTTTAGGAGGAAGGTTAACATAAAAGAAAGGCATATGAAAAAGTCATATGGGCATTTAGTATCTCAAATCACAATTAAGTATATAATTTTAGAATATAATAGAACTAATGTGATATAAAAGTGTGGAGGGGGTACTTGGAGTTAAGCGTTTCAGTGGGGATAGCAGTGGGACCATGAGGAGAGTAGGTGTTGGGGCATGGGTTAACCAAAATTAATGATTATGAAGATGCCTTACAGAAATCCACAAATTAGTAAGCTAATTTCAAAATATAATTGAAAAAGGGAAAAGATTTTATAATCCAGTTTCATTGCATGGTGGACTATTCCACTCCCAGATGACATCTGTTATTAAACAAAAATCACTATGCCAAGCATGAAATATTTCTATACACGTTATTGGTCAGGAAGATTCCGGAGGTCTCCAAGACAACACACACTAATTACAAATGGCCAGGAACATAATGCTAGTTAAGGTAGAAGGTAGTATAGCTCAGTAGTAGAGCACATGGTTTATGCAAATAAGGTCATGGGTTCAATTCTGACATCACACAAAAAAGAAATTAGGGGAGAAATATTCAATCTATGTGTTGAATTTGTGCAAGTTTCATAGCTGCAATGAGATAATTGTACATCTTTTATAAAAAATTGAGACAGAATATTCACTTTGAAAAATGTAGAAAATTAATTTTTGTCAGTGCCAACTTTCAACTAAATTTCTACTCTTGTCATTATTGTAATTTTTAAATTAGAATGTTGTAGATGTTAAATTTCATTAATCAAAAAATTATAATACCAAACATTAGCATTTTCTCAGAGATGACACTTCTGGTCAACTATGGTGCTTTGAATATATCTGGAATGCTTTATTTAGTGTTTATACTGCCTCCTCATTATAGGTACTCAGTTAATGATAGCAGCAATTATGACCACATAAAACACATAATGAAAAATGAAAAATCCAGAAATACAATTATCAAGTACTAATAACATTTAAAATATTTTATTGATTCCCTGAGAATTTAATCCAATGTATTTTGATAATAATAAGACACTTTCTTTAATTCCACTTCCATCTATAGCTACAATTCCATGTCCTCTATTGTTATTTTTAAAGCATATCAAATCAAATTTATATTCCACAAATGCTCTTGGGTGTGGGTCCATTCCCTGGAACTTGGTCAAACTACCTGGTGTCATACCCTTAGAAAAAACTGACTTTCCTCCCAGCAGCTATCAATTGCCAATACTTCCTCAGTCAGGCATAGAAATTTTTACCCTCTTCACGTGCTTTGTGCTGGTTTGTTTTATGGCATGAGTGTGCATAGGTCTTTTGAATACTGTCAGTACAGCTTTGAGTTCATATGTACAACTGTCCTGCTGCCTGGAAAACACTGTTTTCTTTTACTCATCAAACAACTTCTGGCTCTTGTAATAGTTCAAGTCCCTCTTTTTCAATAATCCCTGAGCTTTAGGAAAAGAGGTTGTTCTGTAGGTGTCCTATTTAGGAATAAAAACTGGACAATCTCTTATTCTCTGTGTGTGAACCAGGCGGGGATCTCTATGTTAATTTTCATCTGCTTCAGGAGTTTGTCTGGGGAGTTTTGTAACATTTTTGAGAAACAAAATACAGAGTTGAATAACAAACCAACCATTTTTATTGTAGGATGAAGTGGTTAAATATTTTATAATTTTTTTGTATTTGTTTTATTACTTGAAGAAAATTATTTTCTCAAATTTTAGGGAAACAATAGTCCTGGCATTAAACTATAAATAAATATGAAGAAGTATATACTGGAGAGAAGGATTAGTGGTTTAATGCATTGGGTGCTCTGCAGAGGACTCCATTTTAGTTCCCAGCATCAAAGTTGTAACTAACAACCATATATAGTTCCAGTTCCAAGAGTTCCAATGCCCGCTTCTGTACTTCATCTGCATTGCTGAACATGGGTCCATTCACATACATGCAGACAAAACACTCAAATACAGAAAAAATATGGAGGTGCAACATAGATAGACAGATAGATAGATGATAGATAGATAGATAGATAGATAGATAGATAGGGAAAATATTCATTATATTTAAAATAGTAGTTTGTCTTCCTCAAACTGATTTTTACCTCAAACTGATCTATCATTTCATAGTGAATAACAATAAATATCAGAATAAAATGTAAGCACTGAAAAATAAAATTCATATGAAAATAAAAGGATGTAGAATAGCAAAAAGAAATTTGGAAATATGAAAGTTATTTGTTAGCTTACTGTTATAACATCAGAATTTTACTGGAAAAAATGTAGATTATCAAAGTTATAAAATTAATTTCAAAGCTGTTATATGTTAAGAAAATTTGTCCTAAATGTCCTCATTTTCTAAATGCATTATTGAACTTTATTAACAAAACAATGAAAATTGAGATATCATATGATAATTATTAGCCATTCATTATTTCATCTTCTTTGAACAACACTGAGGCTAGCCTTATCATAAACATTAATATTTATCACATTCTTAATAAACATAATATTTTAATTACAGGAGTATGTGAAAAATAATTCTGTTACCTAAAATGGAAAATACTTTGATCACTGAGAGATATATATGTACTTCACAGCTACTGAGGAAATATAAGGTCAAAGAGACATTCAGGTTTAGCAATATTTACAATTATCTAAAATGGAAAACTTCCTCTTGATAGTGAAAATAATTCATTACTACCAATTTTTAGATTTTAATGGTCTCTTAGTTTTTTTTATGAGTGGTTATAAGTAGAGTTTTCTCGTGCTTAATTTTTATCACCATTATAGGTTTTTTTCTATCACATGATTTATTTCAGTTGAAATACAAATAACAAAACTGCTATTTAGTTGTTTTTAGATCTGTGTTACAGATTTATCATCAAGAATAGTTTGAACTCTATGAATGTAATTTGCAACTGCAAAAGCAAGAGAGAAGAAAATCACTTCCAATAAATCTATATTAAAATTTGTGTCTTTTCAAAATGAAATTTTACTTTTACTTATGATTCTTAAAATTTTCTCTACCTCCTGGGCTAGATAGATGCCTCAGATTGGTTAAGAGTACTTGTTCTTTTGGTAGAGTACCTACTTTCGATTCCCAGCACCCACAATGGTTAATGAGTGATTCAAACTGATTGTAGCTCTAGTTCCAGGGGTTCCAGCATGGTCAGGCACCAGCACACATGCAGCATATATACAGACAAGGAGGTACACACACATACATGTAAATAAAAATAGATATAAAAATTCCCTTTGGCTCTCAAGGAATCAATTGTCAAAATATAGAAATGAAATGTGTCATGTACCTACAGTGGAATACTACTGATCATAAATGACATCTTGTCACTTGCATCAATATGGATACATCTGGAAGATATACTAAAAGGACCTATCAAATGATAAGAGCTCATATGTGAAATTAAAAAGATTGATTTTAGGATTTTGAAAATGCAATGGTAGTACATCAGAAGCTGATCAAATTAGTGAGGAGAGACAGGGTCAGATTTAACAATGGTTATGATGTTATAGATAGGAGTAAGCCATTATCGGGTCCTACTGTATAGCAGGGTCAATTTAGACAACATCAATGCACAATGCATTTAAAACTTAAAGAAAAAATGATTTAAATACTTTTAGCATAAACCATTATGAAAATATTTTTATGTAATCACAGTATTATGAAATGGATTCATATATCACATCACACAGTTCACTCAAAATAGAATAAATTTACATGTAAAAATTGGTAAAAGTAAAATTACTGTGAATTGAATGGACAGGTCTTTAAGAAAATCACTGAAAATAATTCTTAACATGTGAACACCAACAGCAGATCAGTAGTTAAACTGAACTAATTCAACTGAAGGCAACTAAACTCCAGAAAATCTAACTGTATTAGACTGCCATATTTATGGATAAAGGAAAGCAAAAAGTGAAATGAGGGGCTGGAAAAATGGGCCAAAAGTTAACAACACTGGCTGTTCTTCCAGAGGATCTGGGTTTTATACCCACCCCCCTCATGGCAGCTAAAAACCATCAGTAACTCCAGTTCCATGGGATCAGATGCCCTCTTCTGACTTCCATAGGCTTTGTATGACACAGGTGTACTTACATACACACAAGCAATACATTCATACATAAAACGAGAATAATTGGTATCTTCTAAAAAGTGAAATAAAGCCTACTGTTTTCTGTAAATATATGAGATGTAATAGCAAAAAATTATTTTTATGGAAGTGAATTAAATTATTAAAATGATGTAAACTTATAGGTTGGAGAGATGGCTCAGTGGTTAAGAGCACAGTCTGCTTTTGCAGAGGATCTGGGTTTAATTTCCAGAACCCAGATAGCATCTAACAACGATCTGTAAGTCCAGTTACAAGGGGTCTGACACCCTTTTCTGACCACTGCAGGCATTGCACACAAAGGTACACTTACATATATTCAGCCACAAACAGTCACACACATAAAATAAAAATAAATAAAACTTTAAAATCTGTTGTATATGTACAGTTTCAAAACTATATTGTAGCAAAATCAATGAGTCATATATTTTAACGGGGTCCCTCTTGTGATATGTAAATTCTTTGTTAATAAAACTGCTAAAAAGTAATAACAGAGGAAAACTATCAACTAAGAGAAATGTTCCAGATACCACCTTGAGTTCTTATGGTTAAATAAAGAAAATTAAGGCAGAGAAATAGAAGAGCAAGCTTCCATATTTGGCTGCATTGCTTATACTGCTGTACTCTGGAATGTTTCTTTTCTATATAAACCCTTGAAAAGATGAAAATGAAATAAAATTTCTACGGGTCTTAAATACCCTGTGCTTGCCCCTTAAAAGAGTACTTGTAAAAATTCTGTGAGGAAGCTCTGAACTGAAGGGAGCAAGTCTAATATTCTCAAGGGAAACCAGCTGTATACATTATCTCAGCTACCACCCTCTTTGTCTCTTTGAACGTTGCCTTGTTTAGGTAATTGTTCCACATTGTAAGCTGTAATTACCTTGTACTGGTAAATTTCCATGTGCATTTGTTGAAAACATATTATGGGGGCAAGGAGGTATCTTCTGTCCTATATTTTAACATATTTATTTCAAGTGTTCTCTAAAATTTTTTTCCAAAATACATTTGTCTGGTGATGGACTGGCCCTAGTAACTGTGGGAGTGAGCAAAACAGGCAAGGAGTAAAAGCGTTGTGTCCATGAGAGCAGCTACAAGGTAAACCAGCTGTGCTTATTACTGCTTATCCCATGATATAAAGGTGCCCACAGTGGGAACAGGAGGCCAGAAGGTCAGTCACAGAAAACTCTTTCCTGGGGAGAAAGCCAATTGGGAGCTCCAGATGAGTTCCTCAGATTCCCCAGTCAATCTCTTTGGATGTGCCTAAACTACTGACTTAACAGCATTACTTTTTAGTTACTCCTTCAACAGGCTACGACAGCTGTCTTGACTAGATACTGTAAATCTCTGATTGGATGATACTTTTCTCTGTACTGCTTCTGTCTGTTACTTACTGTTTATTCTTCTACTTTTGCTTGCTATATACTTAATAAATTCACATATTCAAACTGAAAATATGGGTATATTATATCACTCTCCAAGACATACAGAGCAAAAGGACAGCTTATAAAACAGAGCTGAAAGCAACTTGATTTGCTTGTTCACTTAGGCACCAGTTACACAAAGGGAAGTAATTGGTCCCTTTATGATAGGGCACTGTGCACATCTTGCTAAATATTGTAAACCTGTCTAAACCACTTCAGACTCTTGAATTTATTTTTACTATCTTTTACATTATATCACTGTGAATATGCTCACGGTTTATTCATATCACTCCACAGTGGTGAGCAACCTGCGTTCTAACTTTCATCACATTTTCAATTGCGATTTACATGCCTGTTGAATTTTAACCGTGATTTTTATCTTGTTTTCATTTAACTGTCAAGTTGTATTACTCAGGGAGAATAAGTATATACCTGTGTTCTTTCTTTTGGGATGTTTAAGCAAGTTCCTTAAATGGAAGATACTTAACTGCTATTAGTCTGAATAACCACAACTCTTAAATCAAAGCTTGGAGCCAAATGGGATGTAGATCTATGTCAGAGTAGAGGTTTAACATGTGAAATTTCCTTCTTTCTATCAGGAACACTGAAAACAAGAAATAAGTATAAATCATATATCAAATATTTCAGCACTATACATATCTTTACAGCATGAATAATACAAAAACAATGAAAGGAACCCAGATACCTAGCAATGGAAATGGAAATTGCTCTAAAAGTAGGAATATGAAGAGGATGGAAATTTCATTTCCTGTCTCTTGTCCTAGCTCATGTTGTGCAGCTAATCACGTCAAAGGCAAAGAAACTGTGTCCCTGCCTTTTTTTTTTTAAGAGAGCTTAATTTTGTGTAAAAATCTTGAACAAACTCATGGATTTTTAGATTGCTCCAGTGTTGCAGCTATGGTAATATAAGACAAGAATGAGAGTAGCCAGATGCTGCTGTTAGGTAACTGAAGACAGAAAAACTGGGAGCAGATATTAGTTCATTTATCAGCTCTGTGGCTTCTTCACTGTAATGTGGAAACAAAATATTTTAACTATTTTGTTTAGTTTTTATGTGGTTTTCCTTCTGTCATCAATAAAATTGGGAATAAAAATACTCCTACCTCATATGCTTCCTCAAGGAACTCATGAATATATTAATTTGAGTAACTTAGAAAAATCCTAGAAAGTTTAAATATTTGTGCCAAATATGTACCTTGCTCTGTTTGCTTTTTTCTGACAGAACGCTTATGACTGGATAATTTATGAAAAATCAAGGCTGTTTATTCATAGTTCTGGAGGCTAGAAATCTAAGAGCATGGTGATAGCTGCTTCACTTAATGGCCCAAAAGAGGGAAGAGATAAAGCCTGAGGGACAAACCGCACTTTAAAGCACTGTGCTCTTACAGTGTCGATACCAGTCCTGTGAGACCAAGAAGTTCCACACTCACCTAAGGCTTTAAGTAGGATTCTGGAAGCTTGATATTGATCTCTGTATGAGAGGACAGTCCTCATAACACAAAACTGAAGGTCCTTTTAATATTACCTCTTAACAATTTTCAAATTGGACTCCAATTTCAACAGGAATTTCAAAAAACAAATAATTTACAAATCATAGTCTTGTTAATATTAATTATACTGTTATTATTAATGTATTCTATGTTATTTGATTTATTTAGGCATTTCACTTCTTTTTTATATTACAGTATCTGTTCTATGAAGTTACGATTATGAAAAACCATATATTCATGTTCTCTTATAGATCCGGCTTTTAAAAAATCAGATATACCTATGAATAAACATACTCATTTAACTTTAGGATCAAGTAGTTTTTAATTTATTTACAAGAATGTACAATCATCAGCAACATTTTGTAATAATTCACAAAAGAACCCCTGTAGTCATTGATAGCCATTCTCTATTCCAGTCCCCTATATTCCTGTACCTATCATTCTACTTTATAGTGTAACGTTCTTATGAGTTTACATATTAAAGTTTTTGTGAGCATACGTATTTTGACTTCTATTTGAATTGGAATTACTGATTATATGATAGCAGTTTAAAATTATGAAAAATTGTCAGATGTAGTTCTGCATTCGCTATATAATTTAAATACTGATTTGAAAATTTTTTAATAAATTTTGTGATATTCATACAATATAGTTTGATAGTATTTAAATCCCTTCCCCCTGTTTGTACTTCCCCCAGTGGATTCCCACTCAAATTAATGTACCCTCCTATATACATAATATGCTACAGAGTCAGATTTGTATCCCCGTATATCCTTCAGTGTGGGTTCATCCACCAGGCCACAAGTCTCATCCCTGTAAGACACCGTCTTTCCTCTTCCCAGAAAACATTAATTGCCAAAAATTCCCTAGGTTTAGTTTTACCCACTTCCCTATATCTAAGTTGGGAATTTTTCTAGTTTGAGCTTCCATAGGATTTGCACATGCTGTCACAATTGTGAGTTTGAGCTTCCATAGGACTTGCACATGCTGTCACAATTGTGAGTTCATAGAAATAACTGATCAATTTTTCTGAAAGATTCTGTTGCCTTATGGTCATCCACTCTCTAGCTCTTAAAATCTTTCCACCTCATCTTCTTCAGTGGTCCCTGAGCTATGGGAGACAGAGGCTTGAAACCGATGTCCCATGCAGGGATAAGGACACTGCAGCCTGTTGTTGTCTACACATCAGCCAATTGTGGGTTTCTGTGTTAATTACTATCTGATGCATAAGAAATTTATGTGGTGAGAATTGAGGGATGCATTCATCCTATGTGTGGTGTTTGCATTGAAGATGTGTCACTTAGGGTTAAGTGTCTCACAGACACCTATTCTCTGTGTTTGACCATTTCTAGAATTCTGTAATGGAGTCCCTCTGTTGCAAAAAGAAGTTTCTTTGATGAGGGGTGACAGGTACACTTCTCTGTAAATATGAAGATGCATATTTAGAAGAAAGTAAGAAATTACATTGGTCTAGAGATGTGTTAAAAAAAGATCTAGATCTTTTTCTCTAGAATCTATGACCACTCCAGCCATGTGTATTTAACTATGTTTACAGTACCATACACCAGTTCCCTCCCACTGAGCAGTCCTTAATTCCAATTAGACAGCTCTTGATCATCCCCCAAGTAAAAATGTCACTACTGCATTAATACAAATTGTTTGCATGGCAAGTTATCATTGTTTATTAGGCTTTACAGTTGGTAAGGATAATTTTTGGTTTTCTCTCTTGGCAGGTTGCATATTATCCTCCAAGTCCTCTGTTCACACTGTGGCCTGTCTTTAGTAATAGGGTCTTATCAGCTTCTGAGAGGTAAGTAAGAGCCGAGGCAATAACCTCTGTTATTTTGGGAGTCTACTGGGCTACCCTGACCAACAACTTGAAAGGAGATTTATCCTGCCTTAAATATCCAAAATATATAAAGAATCCCAAAATATAAAAAAGAAGCAAGAAAACAAATGACCCAATTAGAAAATGTGCCATGGATATGAACAGAGAGAACATTCAAAAGGAGACATAATGGATAAGAAACACCTTTAAAAGTGTTCAGCATCCTTAGAAATTAAGGAAATGCAAATCGAAACTACTTTAAAGTTTTATCTAACCTCAGAACAGCTACAATTAAGAAGAAATGACATCAAATGCTTGCATGTATGTGGGAAGGGAGAGCATTCAAACCACTATTCCTGGGATGGCAAACTGATATAACCACTGTGAAAATCGGTATGGAGAATTATTAAAAAAATACTAAGACTAAATATACTGTATAAACCAGGCATATCACTCCTTGGCATATACCCAAGGAACTCATTCTTTTACACAGATACTTGCAAAGATATGTTTGTTTTGCTCTTTTCACAATAACAAAGAAATGGAAAAAAAAAAAAACCTAAATGGCCCTCAACTGTTGAATGCGTAATAAAAATGTAATATATTTAAAAAATGGAGTTCTACTCAGCAGTACAGAAAAATGACATAATGAATTTTTCAGGAAAATGTATGGAACTAGAAACAGTTATATTAAATGAAGAAACACAGACTCAGAAAAACAAGTGATATATGTGCTGTTTCATTTGTGAATCTTAGCTCCAAATCCTGAGATGTGAGTATATGTCCTGATTTAACCACAGGAGCCAGGAAATGGAAAGGAATCATAGGGATAAAGGGGAAAAAAGGGAGCTCAAAAAAGGTGGATTAGAGGAGACAGGAGTTATAAAATAGGGAAATAGGAAAAGGATGACTACTTTAACTGGGGAAGGATTAGGGAGAGATATCCAGGGGCAGTGAAAGATGAATTATGCTTAGATGGTATGAAAAACTGGAGGGAAATGTATTAGTTCAAAGTCCTACTGAAAAAAATACACGTACAATATATATACAAGTGCATGCATTTAGCCGAAGGCTACATAACAAAAAAGCAGTGCCTAGAAGGAAACACATTCCTTTGAATTTGCTGATTTCACAATTTTTAATTACATTCTTGCGTAGAAGCAGTAGTGTCTGTTTTATATTTTATTTTTCTTTATAGGTTGTTATACGAAGCAGTAATGCATTATATTTTTTATTTCTTTTTCCCTAATGACTTATGATTCTGAGAGTCTTTTAAAATATACTTTTAAGCTATGTACATACAATCTTTATAATCATGCCATTCTTGAATATTCCTTGTTTAATTAAAGTTGAGATTTCATTTTTAAAATATTTTATTTATTATATTTTTATGTGTATGAATGCACTGCCTACATTCATGTAAGTGCAGCTGTGTTGCTCAATGTTGGTAGAGGCAAGAAGAGGGTGTTGGAGTCCCAGGAATTGGGTTATAGACAGTTAATTGCAATGTAGGTGCTGGGAACCAAACCCAGTTTCACTGCAAGTAGAGCCAGTTCCTGTAAATGCTGAGTTATTTATCTCTCCATCCACATAAAGTTGATTTCTTTAATGTGTTTGAGTCATACATTTAAAAGATATTTTATTGAGATTTTGTGTATTTCATACAATAGATTTTAAACTTAGACCCCCTTCCCCTACTCAGTTTCATGTATTTTGTTCTCCCCCTCTTCCACAATGGTAGCTGAACTGCGGGTGGGTGAGATATAATACAGGCGTTCTATCCTCTTTTCTCCAAACTTAGCCTGTTGCCTTCTGGATGCATTGCATTCTTTTGTATGATTAAACTTCACTGGTGAGAGTTAAGAAATGCATCAGCACTTTCTCTCCACCCTGTTTTGCTATGTTTCATGAGCCTTAGGTGTAAAGGTTCCACTGTAGATGTGTCATTTACACATGGGCATCTCTCAGACATATACTATGTGTGACCCATTGTGGAACTCTAAAACAGTCATGATCTGTTGAAAAAAGAAGTTTCTTTCATGAGTGGTATATGACATACTTATCTAAAAATATGAGGATTCATACTTAGCATATATTAAGAAAGTTCCTATGTGTAGAGATATGACAGAAATAAGGATTTCTCTAGGATCTATGTTCTCTCCAGCCATGTGCATTTGGCTATATTTAGAGTGCCACCCATGAGTTCCTACTCACTGAGAGAGCTTTAAGTCCAATTAGATAACTGCTGATTTCCTCCTAGATAAAAAGCATCACTACAGCACCAATAGAGACAGTGTGCTATGCCAGTTATTGTGGTTATTACGCAGGGCTAATTATACAGCTGGGCTAGACCATTGATTGATTTTCTTCCTGAACATCTTCTATAGTATCCTTAGAACTACGAATGCTCATCTTCAGGGAGGAGGTTTCCAAGTGGATACAAGCAGCTCCCTTGTTATAAGTCCTGTGTCCAAAGCATGCCCTTTCTTCAGAAACAGGGTCTTAGCTTCAAGTTCTGGGAAGTAATCAAGCACAGTGGCAATAGCCTGTGTTAATTTTAGAGTCTCTTGGACTACCTTGACTAATACTCAAAAGGAAGTTTCTCCTGTCTGGCAATGTATTCTTTGTTATACAGCCTTCAAGTATGCTCATGCTTTTATGTTCAGATATTATATGCGTATTTTTCAGTAGGTTTTTGAGCTAACACATTTCCCTCTGACTTTGTATATCACCTAAGCTTTATTCAGTCATAGTTTTAAGTATTCTTGATCATAAGTATATATTAGACATGATTTGCAAATATTCCCTCCAATTTTGTATATTCATTTTCACTTTTCTTTGTAAAGGTCATCTAATCACAAATTATGTTAACACAGATAAAATCTAACATGTGTATATTTTTCTTTTGTTGTTTGCATCCTATCACAGTAAAAAAACCGAAGAAATCCACAAAACAACTACAAAAAACTTTGCCTAACTCAGAGTCATGCAGACTCAGTGGCAACATGAAGATCAGAATGAATAATCCCTGTTAAAAATTTTTCATTGGGCATCCAATCCATCATTTGTTCTGACTGTTTTTTGTCTAACTT
The DNA here is from genome assembly GCA_035773235.1 of Eospalax fontanierii. Taxonomy (NCBI): domain Eukaryota; kingdom Metazoa; phylum Chordata; class Mammalia; order Rodentia; family Spalacidae; genus Eospalax; species Eospalax fontanierii. Next base: position 128,379,964 of record CM069525.1, on the reverse strand, counting down.
GTTAGATGTTCCCCTCCCCCGGTCTTTGTTAGTTCCGTTTTCACACATTACTCTCCATTTTTATTCTGTGACTCCATATTTCTATCTATATCCTTTTAATTCTGAAAAGACAGTGTTCTGGGAAATGACATCAAATTCTCCCTATATTAATGATACTTAATCATATATTTCCCTCTTAAATCTCCCTGATGTCCTGAAGGAAACATTGCCTACTCAGCATTGTTATTTTTATTTATAATTGAAATATCAAACTAACTGAAATCCTAACCAACTCCATGGTCTCAACTGGAGACATTCTAATTTCACTAGATAGGAATTCTATTAATCTGTAACTATATATAAAAAATATAGAAAATCATTACTTTGGTAAGATAAATAATAGTATTATATTGCAGGTTCAAAATGGCAGTAACAGGAAACATAGGCTAGCGTATCAGAAGTTCAAGGTCACTCTCAACTAAATTATAAGTTCAAGGACTGGCTACCCTTTTTGAGACCCTATCTCAAAACAAAACACAACAAATAAAATCACAAAACAAAAGGATAACAGCTCCTCAATTTAACTTCTACTGAATTTCATTCTCTTGAGTGGATCCAGAAGCCTCCATTGAATAGAATCCCAATTCTTTGACCTAGGGGACTCCCTACCAATTCCCCAGGGCACTGTATTTCAGTTGTAAGGGCACCTTTGATGATCTCACAACTAAACACTGTCTCTTCAGCTTTATTAATTACTTTTGTTATTAATATGACCAAATACCCTGACTGAAATAACTTAAAAGTAGGGAGTATTTGTTTTGCCATATAGTTTCATAGGGTTCAGTCCTTGACCTATTGGCCTCATTTTCTTGAACAGAATAATATGGGAGTGAGAGCAAGGGGAAGAGATTTCATTACTCTCTCAGAAAGCAAGAAGCAGGGGGTGGGGGGACACTGCAGCAAGCTATAACCTTCAGAGGAACATCAGCTTATTCCCTGCTTCATCTTCTAAAATTATCCCAACATATCCCAAATGGCAGCACTAGTGAAAGACTAAGAAGTACAAAACTAGAACTTATGGGAGACATTACACCCTGATAACTCCCTTAGGCTATCTGCAAAAGTTAATGCCTAAATTTTCACTTTCATTTTGATATATCATATCCTCCTCTTATACCCTTCATATGCTTTTGCTATTTGTTCAAAATCATCTTTCTTTTAAGATCATTAATTATCTAAATTTTGGAAAAAAGTTCCTAAACAATAACTCTACATTTACTTTAGCTTGGTATTTGAGTTTTATATTAATCACCTTTTTATATTATATGTTTATGCCTATGCCCTATCCTCCAGGTAGATTATAAGTTCTGTTCCACGAGAACGATTTTAAAATTTTGATTGAAGATAATATATAATTAAATCTAATAAATAATTTTTAAATAAGACTAAATGGGAGTACATAGGTAATAAAATTAAAATAATTTATTGTATAACTCAAGGAATGACTAAAAGAAATTCACACTAGAACATAAATGAAATTGGAAAGTTCAGCATCTGTACACTTACATGAATATATTCCATGTGGGTTAAAGGGTTACTTTAAAAAATATAAACCATGACTATTATTGGTCCTGAGTCATACATACACTGTCTTTTGTTAAGCCAGGAAAGAAAGGGGAACAAAGATTTTATTAGAATGAGTTCATATTTATATGGACAAAAATTGGGTAAAATGAGGAAGAATAGAAGTGTGGGAAGATCTGTGGTTGTTTTAGTAATTGCTGTGCCAGAGCATGGAAATTAACTAGAAATGTGTTTGTTTATATATTGCATTTCTCCAAGTATTAGAATAAGCAATTAGCGACTTTTAATTAAAATTTTATATGGTACTTTATTATGTATACCTATTACCATTTACATGTCCTATGCTATTATTAAACAGTGTCTACAAGCTTCAAGCTTCTCAAACTGTAAAAAAAGATTATTCTTGTTTTTATGATTCTTAATGACAATCATGGTAAAGGGAATTGTTAAGATTTTCCAAGTTCTCAATGGTATTTCTGCCACTCTGCTGAGAGCTTTTACTTGCTTATGTTCATTTAATCTTCAAAATGAACTCATGACAGATAATATTATTTCTGCATGAAAGACCTGTCAACAATGTTAAATGAGCCAAATGACATGAATATAATGCTCTAAACTGAATATGATCTAGAAACTGAGTAATTATAGCATGTTAACACACATAGTCACACATCTAACCTAACAAATTTATGGGTAAAAGTTGGTAGAGATAAGCTGGGAGTATTGGCTCACCCCCTTACAGTACTCTGGAGGCAGAGACAGGTAGATCTCTGTGATGGAGGGCAGCCTGGTTTACACAGCAAGTTTCAGATCAGCTGGAGCTACAGGAAAACCCTGTCTCAAAAAAAAAAAATAGTTTGCCTAGCTTTTAAGATCTCACAGACGTAAGTCTCAGAATATTAGTATTCTAAGAACCAATGCATTGGTTAAGTTTAAGTAACTTAAATATTACTATTATACCACCATATAACACAAATAAGACAGCCATTAGTCATATACGTCTAGTATGGTGATTTGAATGAGAATATCACCTTAAGCTCCAGTATTTGAACATTTTGTCCCCAGTTAGTATAGTGTTTTGGGGGATCTTATGGCTGGAGGAAGCATGTCACTGGGGGCAGGCTTGGAGAGTTCTTAAGCCTTGAGAGATTTCCAGTCGTGCTCTCTTTCCTGTGCCTGCTTCAAGATATGAACTCTTCTCTTTTTGCTCCAACCCTTACACCATGCCTCCCTAACATGCTGTACTCTGATTCCTCTGGAACCATAAGCTCAAATAAACTCTTCATTTTATAAGTTTCCTTGGTCATGCTCTTTTGTCACAGCAGCAGAAAAGTAACTTATCCACTGACTAGCATATGAAATGTGGCAACTGTAAATAGATAAAGCACTCTGAAGGTAAAATACACATGATTGTGTATTTATTTATTCATTTTGTGAATGATTCGTGTTTGATTTATAAAACTAAAGGGAAACTAATTCAAGTGTCTGTGATCAAAACACAACCAGATTTATAGCATTACTAAGTACAGTTATTGAAATTATTGTTAGTTTTTAATTGAACTTTTTCAATATATATTAATTTAATTTTGAACATTTCATACAATAGAATCTAATCATATTTAGATCCTCTCCCCTGTTTGCATCGTCATACTCCGTCTAGAAGATTTCAAGCATTCTGTCCTACATATTATGGACTATCTACTCAGATTTGTTTTCCCAGGACTCCCTTAGTGTGAACTGATCACTGAAGTCTGTCTAGCCTCTCTAGTGTAACTCCCTTAATGTAGACCAACTCTTCTTCAACCAGCACTGATCAACTGCCAATAGTTTCTTAGCTAAGGTTGGGGCTTCCTGCCCATTTCCCCAGTTCTTTTTGTCTGATTGAGTTTGTAAGGGTCTTGTGCAGGCTGACACCCTTGTTGTAAGTTCATATGATAAACTTTTAGGATCCTGTAAGACTGTTTCCTTATTGTCATGCACCACCCCTGGCTCCTAAAACCTTTATGCAGCCTCTTCTGCAATGGTTTCTGAGTGTTGAGTGGGTGAGTTTTAATACAAGAGTCCTCTCCAGGCATCCGAACTCTACAGTATCTTATTCTCTACACCTTGTCAAGTAGTGACTTTGCATGTTTATTGTCCTCTGTTACATGAGGAAACTTTGCTATAGAATTGAGAAATTGTATTAGTTTTCTCTCTACCCGCTGTTCTACTACATCCAGTAGGCTTTAGTAGTACAGATTTCACTGCTAATGTCTCACTTAGGGCTGGGTCTTTCAAACTTATTATCTGTTGGTAGAACTTTATAACAGTCTTTATCTGTTGCAGAACTGTTCTTTCATGAGTGGTGACAGATATATGATGACAGGTATACTTGAATAGTGAGAAGACACTTGTGTATCCATGTTAGATGCTATTTTTTCACAATAGCTAAAGAATGCAAAGAACCTACATGCCCCTCAACTGCTGAATAGATGAAGCAAATATAGTAGATTTAAACAATGGGGTTCTGCTCACCATAAAAAGAAAGATAAAATCATGAAGTTTGTAGGTAATTGGATGTATCTAGAAACAGTTAAACTATTTGAAATAAACTCAGGAAAACAAGTGAAGTATGTTCTCTTTCATTTGTGGATCTTAGCATGAAATCCTTATATACGGGTATATGTCATGATGTAACTGCAGGAGCCAGGAAAATGAAAAGAATCAATGGAGGCAAAGGGAAAGAAGGAGCCTGAGAAAAGGGGATAGTAAGAGACAGGTATTCCCAAGATTGAAATAGGTAAAATGGAGATATTTAACTGTGAAGGGAGGAGGGACAGTTATATAAGGAAATATGGAGGTAATGGGTAAGTAGGAGCTCAAGACAGAGTGGTTAATAGGAGACAGGTATTATCCAGGGGGAAATGGGGAAAATGGGAGTATTTTAACTGGGGATGGAGGAGGAAGGGTTAGAGGGGTAAGAAAGAAATGAGAGATAAATAATGGTTAGACGGTATGAAAAACAAGACGAAAGTTCATTAGGGAAAAGGCCCATTATTTCTACCATATGTTCCATTATGTCCTGTGGGCCCTTAGATATAGAGGTTCTATTGTAGATGTGACATTTAGGGTTGGGCCTCTCACAAACACTTATTCTCTATGTGACAAGTTATGAAATTTTGTAATATTCTATATCTGTGATGTTATTTGTCTATTGCAAAAGAAGTTTCTTTGAGAGAAAAAAGCTAATACCTCTCTCAACTTTCATCAGTGAAGAAGGCAATGTACACAGAAGGCCACAACTGGCCAAAGGGTAGAGAATAAGAGAACTGCAGAGATGAGATTCCTGTATTAAACCTGACCCACCTAGGCCTCGGGAACCATTGCAGAAGACGGGGAAAAAAGATTATAGGAGCCAGGGGTGGTGCATGACCATAAGAAAACAGAGTCTTACAAGTTCCTGGAACCTTGCTCATATGAATTTATAATAATGGTGACAGCACGCACAAGACTCATATAAACTCAATCACGCAAAAATCAGCAAAGAAATGGGGAAATGGACAGAAGTCCCCAAACTTAGCTGAATAACTATTTGCAGCTGACACTGCTGGGGGAGCGAGAATTGGAGAATTGATTTTTAAGGGAGTGATCCTAGACAGGCTGAATAGACTTACATGTATGAGCTTATACCAACAGACATCTGGGTATAGAAACTTGAATTGAGGGGCCTTAACTACCTGACAAATATACATTGAAAATTAAGACCTACTGAAAACTGCGCATCCAGTGTCTGTACAATAACTGTACATGAGTGTAGGTGCATAGCTAAAGGTTATGTAAGAAAATTAGTGCCACACAGGAGAAACCTGCCTTTGATTTGTTAGTCAGTGTAGTCCAAAAGACTCCACAAATATTACAAGTTTTACCACTCCTTGATTGCCTCCTAGAACTTGAAGGTGAGACTCTATTAGTGAAGACAGGAAATAATTCAGACACAGGACTTTGAGCAATGGAGCTGGAACTGACCTGGAAGTCTCCTCCCTGAAGAATAGCTCTCAAAATTTTATAGGATACTATGCAAACTACTAAGGGAGAAATTAATCAATGCTCCAATCTTAACTTTGAAACCTAATAACCATAACAATAACTAGCACAGGATGCTATCTCTACTCGTAAAGTAGTGGGGGTTTTATCTTGGGAGTGATTAACAGCTATCTAATGGGACTTAAAGCCTGCTCAGTGAGAGAGAACTCATGTGTGATACTGTAAACAGAGCCAAATACACATAACTGAAGAGGTCATAGACCCTAGAGAAAACACTATGTCTGTCATATTCCTATACGAATGTAATTTCCTGCTGCATATACTTATTATGAAAAAGAAAATGTCCCATTAATAAATTTTACATCAATTACATATTGAAATGATAATTCTAATAGTTACAATACTTTAGATGCATGTGAATAAATAAAATAGATTATTCATTTCCACAAGATTCTTTTCTATTTCTTTAGTTAGGCTATCAGAAAAATTATTATTGTATATGTGGTTCTCATTCTTTTTCTATTATTAAGAAATTTTCTGGATTGTTTCTATTGAGTTTTCCTGGGTCTATTAGGCAATTCGTTGACCAGTTTCCATCTAATTCCTTGAACATCAATTTCTGGCAGTTCTACTTTTCTAAATGAAGTTGTTAAAACTTGATGGAAAGAATGGAGTTTCTGCATGAGAAAAGGTATGTAAACACAAGATCAAAAAGCACAAGTCCCTTGGAGACTCAATGCTTCCCCATTGTCCAATTATAAGTGTACTTTGGAATGCTTTATGGGCAAACCGGGATCAGTCAGTAAAAAGTCCCATCCCCATGACAACTAGGTAGCAAGAAGTCTTTCCCATTTGAATCACAGAGGTGCAAGGCTACATGCAAAAAGAAGAGGGAAAGGGAGGAATGAACCTAGAACAGAACCCAAGCATGGCTATAGTTGAACTGACCATGTGTTGGCAATGAACAGTCATACCTGCTTATGAAGACATGGGTGAATTATAGTGTTAAAATGTTCCCATTCATTTCACATAATACCTGAAAACAACATCCCTGAAAATGAGAAAATCAATTGTACACCTCTGAGAACTCAAAGGATTGTCCAGTGAGGAAGGCAGAAGATGGGTGGTGCAAAGATCAGTACCAAGGAGCAATGATCAGTACTTAAACATTTCTCTTCAGAGAAGAGAAGAAACTGGAAACATTTTAGTAACAAGACACTGCATCTTCATTCAGATCATGTAAAGAAACAATTAGAATCTTCAGAAGAGTTCTAAGTACCAAGAGTAAGCTCATTAATTGCTTTTACCAAATAGGCAGGCATCTACTACACTGGGTATGAACTGCTTTCCAAACAAATACATGTCATTAAACAGGGATTGAAACAAACAGATTTTAAAGACCACCTGCAATGATAAATTACTGAGGAAATTTGTAAAATCACTCACAAAAGAAGAGTAGTGAGGGAGGGACATTTGTCCAGTCAAATCGGTCTATAATAATGGCATGCAAAATATCACCAAGGAGATTTAGGTATTGACGGGCAGCAAAGAGTTAGAAACAAAAACAGACAGTGAAAAGGTTGGATATTTGTTGGTCATTCTCTGGTGAACTCACCAACATTATCATAAAATCAATCTAGATGCATTTAGGAAAATATTTGCATAGAATCCAAATTTGGACTTTAAATTATGGAGAATGAGAACCTTATCACCTCTAAGGAAGTCCATAGGCTTCTCCTAAGCAAGCAAAGAAAATTTTACCAAAGGATGATGAACATGAACCTGTGACTGGACAGAAGAGGAAGTTCAGCACTGACCACAGCGTCCCTATGGGCTGCTGGCAAGGCCAGTTGCCAACTGTATAAACCTGTTTTGCAGCATAACTTAGTTTAGGGGCTATGGCTATCATGGAAGATGATTCTGTTTCTCATCACACATTTTTCAGGCATTTCCTGGGTTAGCATGAAAAAGTGAAATTTTTGGTAAGTAAAACACAGTAAGATGTACACTGAAATAAATATGAACTCACCTATTTATTTTAAGTCCCTCAATTTCTCAAAGTCGCAAATTATCCCATAACCTTCAGTCCTGTAAATCCTGTAATATTTGCTCTTCCAACAATAGCAACAACTTACCAGAATTTTCGATAGTTTTTATAAACATAAAAAGTAGTTGAGGGATATAGTAAGGCCTTGAACCACAGGAAAGATTTATATTTATGTATTATAAAATCCAATAGTTAAGATGTTTATATTTAACTTAATGACCCTTGGGAAAACTGCATTTAAACCACAGGGTATTATATTTTGGTGCAGTGCTGTGTAAGAGAGATTTATGGAGTGACTGAACTATTTCACATATGTTTTGCCTATGCATTCCAACCCATATCCACTCCTGGCTATCGAGCCTTTGAAATTAGTCCAAGTTATATTTACTTTAAAATGAATTAAAATTGAAATATTTATAGGTCATGAGTTCAGCTTTAGGGAATTTATTCACTAAAGAAAATTAAAGAGTAATAACAAGTATTTCTTATACTGGGAACTAAAATTGAATTATAAAAGGAATCAATTGAAAGTGGGTGGTTTGTGGCTCAAGGACATAGAGTTGAATCAAAATAAAATTGAAAACTGCTAATAAAATCATATATTTGTGGAAAAGTAACCTGATGAAGCAGCACTTCCCCTAATGTTTCTGAAAGTGTGGCTTCTTATGGCTGTTAGAGCAAGCCTGGTCTGGTAAGCAGCAAAGTCACATAAAAATGCTTACCTGAAAGTCAAGTACTAGCACAGAGCTAAAAGGCCCATTACCCTGTTCAGAGAGGAAAAACAAAATGGGGTTGCTTCTTCTGTACGAAAAAGTCCAGCTATAGACAATGTGCATTTAATGTGGCATTGGACAATAAACAGATGGCAAATTCCATTTCAGACTGTACACCTCCAACAGTGGAAAAAACAGGAAAAATATCTTCCTGAAACATTCACACAAACATAAACATATCATGTCTGGTAAAAAGCAAATATTTTATATAAAATCGTTCATTTAAATGAATATGGAAATCTAAATATGAAAATCTGTATTTTACTCACTGACAAGCAAAACACCATCTAAAAAATAGTGGAGAAAAGAAGATGATTGTATTTGTGGTGAAATCTAAAACACCTACAATTTCTTCATCAATAATTATGAATCAAAATTGAAAACTGAATGTAGAATGTGAGAAGTGTTTATATTGACTGTAGACATTTTCTTTTCAAAGGATGAACTTAAAACTAGAAAGATATTTACTTTTTACTTAAATTCATTTAACTTGTGAAATATATCTGAGACTCCTGTGGAACCCATTCTTGAAAAGTGAAGGGAGTAATAATGTTTGTGGTACATAAATAAGAGGCAAACGAAGAGGATTAAGGAAGGAGGACCCCCTTAATGGCTCAAAATATTAGCTAGCAGCAACAACGAACTCACTGTGGTACGGACCAAGTCTTTCACAGGCAAGTGGGACAGTCAGAATTAAGGTGTTTAATTTCAACATTTGGGGAAGGAAACTTTGATAGAGTTTCCTTATACACACACACATAAAACATGAAGCCTTGATCACCCACTTACCCAAAATATTTTACATGATTTCTTTTGTAACGAATGTGGCATGGGCTTGAAGGTGTCGAGAGTATACACAGGCAGGTGGCATGACATGCATATGGATGATAGATTATGAACCATAGGAGTCTATTCTATCCTTCTGTCATGTGGGTCACAGGGACTGAACTGAGGTTATTGGGCTTGGTGGCCTTTACTTCTGAGCCACCTTGCTAGCTTTCTATGACACATTCTTAAATTTGAAGAACCTACATAAAATGGTCCCATTTCTGCTATAATCAATAAAAACCAAGGTTCATTGCAATACTGTGCATGTTTACAAATTTGTGTTTCAGTATTTGCAATAAAAAGATGAAAATTTTATAGTAGGGAATGAAACCATTCATTCATTCAGGTAAGTAGGGATGGAAATGCAGGAGAGATCTTATGATTTTAACTATTTCTGTGAGTTTTAAATAGTTGCAAGAAATACATTTTGTTTACTCTAATTAAAGCCCTTCAGTAAATAATTTTAATGCTTAACATGGTGGCAACTCACCCACTGTATGAGCTTCTAAAACCCTCAAGTTTCCATATCTAAAAATAATGGCAGTTTGCCCACACTAAATATATTCCAACTCCATGTTCATGAGGCCAACATTTCCCTAGCACTCTTTGTCATTTATATGGCTAGTGATCCTATTAAAACACAGTGTCATTACTACAGAGAGGGTTTAGAGAAAAGTGGCACAAAAAAGTTTGATGCCAGGAAGTTTTGTCCCAGATCTTGCCTTCCCCTCTCATTTGCTGAGTGACATTAGACAAAGTACTGGAATTTTATTTTGGAAGGTTAAAAACTGGGCAGTAAAGAAATTAGTGTGACCATCAACAAGATTTTCCTTGAAGTGTTATGACTGGTTTTATTTAATGGTGTCAATAAATAGCTTGGCTATGGCCTAGTATTAAAGTTTAGGAGGATGCCACCATGAGTAAGACAGATTCAGGGCACAACAGTTTGCTCTTCAGCATGCTCTAAAACCTCACATATAATCTACACTTTTTCTCAAGGAGAAAGTTTCATAAAAAACTAAATGGACACTTGAGATAATGCACCACCATGAACAAAACTGAGGAAATAACTGGGACAGTGTATATAATAGACTGGTATTTGAATTCCAGGAGTAGCAGTCTGAGCTTGGTGAGTCACGTTAATATTTTGCATTTCAGCTTCTGCATTTTTAGAATGGATTTAATTTTGGGAGACTCATATTTCAAGATCTAAAGGATTTAATATATTTACAAGCATGTGGAAAGAAAATATATTTTAAGACATGTGGTATTCCTTATATTACATTTTCTTTCTTTAAGGTGATTAAATAATTTTTATATTTAATTTACTCCACTGATTCTCTTTTTAAAAATTTATTAGTTTGTTCCATTTTCACTAGAAACCAAATGTAGATGTTGTTTCTTAGTCCATAATCTGTATTCTTATTCCTTGGCTCCCCATTTCTCTCTCTTTCCCTCTCCCTCTCCCTCTCTCCTCCCTCTCCCTCTCCCTCTCCCTCTCCCTCTCCATCTCCCTCTCCCTCTTCCTCTCCCTCTCCCTCTCCCTTTCCCTCTCCCTCTCCCTCTCCCTGTCCCTCTCCCTCTCCCTGTCCCTCTCCCTCTCCATGGTTAATGAATCCCAGGATGGCCTCAGACTCACTATGCAGCCTAAGATGTCCTTAACCTTATGATTCTCCTACCTCCACCTCCTACTGCAGGAATTGTAAGCATGAAAATTGCTGTTTGTAATTTATTAAAGTTGCAATGCCATGCTAAGTGATTATTTCTTCATTTTGTGTGAAGAACCAAGTCCCAATGAAAAAGTATTGTGTTTGTGCTGCTTCTATATGAGGGCCCATTAAAATAAACAACAGTTCATAAATTATTCGATATCCAGATAATTCCATATGGCCAGTATGTGCCTACCTGACAGGCTGAAATGTGTAGAACTAAAGGAAAAATAATTAAGAAATGGATTAACATTTGTCACCACCATTTTAGTTTGTACTTAATTATAACTAACTAGAAATATTCAATATCACATAAGACTGTAAGGCTTTGAGTTTTTCAACATCAGACATTTCAATACAAAATATATGGAATAACATAAGCTGTGTTCTCACACATAAAATTTTTTTGAATAAAGAAATAACTATTATAATGTGGCTTTCTTATTAAATACATAAACCTATACAATTTAAGTGATTACTTAAGGTAGGTTATTGCTGTGTTTCAGTTTTCTTCTTTGAGTATAAAGGGTTACAGTTTGATAAAAAGAAATTATTACATTTTGAGAATTGTGTAAAGCTTGAAATGGTAGAGGAATTGAAGATTTTGGATTCTTAGTCTACCTAATATGTAACATATGCTAAGATAATTCTCATCTTTCATTAAGAACTCCACAGGAAGCTGAAAATATTTGGAAAGATTATATTTCTCAGTTTTTTTCCCATGTCCACCACTAATAGCAGTAACTGCCTACATGCAATCGCATAATCTTAAGTAAAATTATTATTATGTCATTTACAGAGAATTACATTGGAATAATAGAAAATAATCAAATGTCACATTATTATTATACAAATATATGGAAATGGTTTGAGTGATTTAATGCCATAATTTTAAGTAATATATAAGTGAATGTAAACTTTTGGAAGTGGGATCTCATGTATTTTCCAGTTTGGTCCATATAACCAGAAGATGGGTTAGCTATATGCATCTTCCTTCACATCTTACTGCTAACTATGAGCTCTGGCTGATTTGTTTAACATTACTTTTCCTCCTTGTGGATATAGAGACTACATATACTATATATCTAATACTACATATACTATATAACTTGACAGTTTGAATAAACAATGAAAGAGGCTTTTTAAATCTAAATTGTTTAGAAAGTCCTAGACACAAATTATTAATATTAATTAATATTCATAAATTTATGTCCCAGAGAGAATATATGTCACACATATATTGTGTGACACAAATGGAAATTTTGTCATGACCTGAAAGAAGTGAAATTCCAAAGAATCAATATCATATAGAATATGTTCCTGGCATGGATGCTTCAGCAGTAGATTTCTTGTGTGCCAGAATATGTTCCTTGACCAAAGTGAAGCAAAATCATAGGTGAATCAAAGCAGACTGAAAGAAACACACAACCAACAAAGAAGTCCATATGCCCAGATCACAATGCAAAAACACATGCAATATGAAAAAACAAGATAATATTTTACCACCAAATCCCAGAAACCTGTACAAGTATTCCAAAGTGCGAACTACCCAGAAGAACTCTACCACACAGGTATTAAAACAACAATCATGATTTTAAAATTTATGTTCTTAAAAGAAGAGAAAAACAAATGCCTCAAGAACCTTAATGAAGATTGGAATAAACTCCTGAATGAAGTTTAAGAAAATTCAATACTTGAAATGTCAGAGATATTTAAGGAGTCAAAAAGTAAATAATTAAGAGATAAAAATATTGAAGAAAACTCAGACTGAAACAGTAACTCAAAGCCTTCTGATAAAAAGATACAGGTCAGGATGAACTCACAGCAAAAATTTAACAGACTATTAAAGAACTACAAGCAGTATGGCTTAAATTATTTTAAAATATAGAAACAGAGAGAGAACTATGAAACTCCTTCTTTGAAGCCAGTATTATTCCAATACAAAAAGCAGGAAAAGACACAACAAAAATAAAGCTACAGGCCAATATCCCTAGTGGACATAGATAGAAAAATTCTCAATAACATAATTTTAAAACACAATTAGGCACATATTAAAGTGAACTTCCACCACAATTTAGTTGGCTTTAATCTAGAGATACAGGGAAGGTTCAATATATGAAAGTTAATAAATGTAATACATTGCATAAATGGATTTAAGAGCAAAAATCAAAATGGTCATGTCCAAGAATACAGTAAAGGCCTTTGATAAAATCTACCATGCTTTGTGGTAAACATCCTAGAGCGAATTGGATTGGAGGGAACATATAATAATTCAATTAATATGATAAATCCATCACCAACATCTTTCTAAATGGAGAAAAACTTCAAACATTCGCATTAAAGTGAGGAAAAAGATAAGATTACTCACTATCCCCTATCCTTTTCAATATAGTTCATAGAACCTTAGCTAGAGGAATATGAGAAGAGAAAGAAGTCAAAGGGATGCTGTTTAGAATAAAGTCAAATTATCCTTCTTACCTGATGATATTTTATTATACATAGGAAATCTAAAACATTTCACCAAAAAGGTCTAGAATTCATCAACACTTTGATCAATGTGACTGGTTACAAAACAAATCTACAAAATCAGTAACGCTTTTATATAAAAATATCAAAGAATTGGAGAAAGATATAATGGAAATACTCTCATTTGCAATGGTCTCTAAAGAAACAAAATATATGGGCATAAATCTAACCAAGGGAATTAAAGAGCTCTACAGTGAAAATATTAAATCTTTGAAGAAAGAGTTTGAGGAAGAAGCTACGAGATGGCAAGCCTTTTAATTCTCAAGGATTGATACAAATATTGTGCAAATGGCAATCCTACCAAAATAATTTATAGATTTAATATGTAGGCTGAAATAAAATTCCCATGACATTCTTCATAAAAAATAGAAGAATCCTTTCTAAAATTCATATGGAAACACCCTAAGGAAAAAGAGCAGTGCGTGAGGGACTACTGTATCTGATTTCCAGGGAAAACTGGATCCCCACCTGTAGAAGAATGAAGTTAGACTCATGTCTATCATCCTGTACAAAAATCAACTCCAAATATCTTCAATATGAAACTTGAAACACTGGAACTGTTAGAACTTAAAACTTAAGCAGTGTCCTACTAGGTATACTGCAGTAAAGGACTTTCTGAATCAGAATCCATTCACTCAGCAATTAAGGCCAAGCACTGAAAAGTGGAAACTCATTAAGCTACAAATATTCTGTACAGCAAATGAAACAATAAACTGAGTAAAGTGGAAGTCCAGAGTGACCAAAAATCTTTGTCAGTTCTACATCTACTAGTGTACTAATTTCTAGACTATACAAAGAACTAAAAAAAAAAGAATCATGTAAACAAATAACCCAATTGAAAATGACCTATATATCTGAATAGAGTGCTCAATAGAAGATATAAAAATTGCTGAGAAATACCTTAAATGTGCTCAACATCTTTAACAATTTGAGAGTGCAAATTAAAATTAATGTATGATTATCCTAGTCAAAGTGGCTAAAAGCCAGAAAATAACTGATAACAAGTGCTCAAAAGGCCAGGGGAAAGGGAACCTTTATGCACTGCTGGAGGAATTGCAAATGGATGCAGCTCCTACCGAAATCATCATTCAGAATTATTCAAATCTAAAAGTAGACCTTGTTACTACAGACATACTTGCAAGTTATTACCCCTCCTTCCACAATATTTAGGAAATGGGAATAATGTAAATGTCTTTCAGCTGCTGAATGGATGATGATAATGTGGTACACACATATAATGGAGATCTATTCAGCAATACTGATGTGTGAAATTCTCTAAAAACAAAATACAATTTAATAATAATAAAGAAATAGAGAATTCAAACTGAGGTTGGGGCAGAGGGGAGAAGATCTGAAGGAAGAGGTAAGGTTGATTCTGATCACAGGGCACTGCATGAAATTATCAAAAAATCAAAGTATTTTAATGCAAAAATACTTAAGAATATTTAGAAAAATTACTTTTTAAATACCTGAAAAAATATATGATTAGAGCTCAGTTTCCAACTCAGTAGTAGAATTTTGAAAGTCCTCAACACCACCTGATGAGCAAAATAATATGCACAATTGTCAAGTATTTTAATACAAAAATTGGTGTAAAAAGATATACAAATATGACATAGACAAAATAAATAGCTTTAGATTTTTATCACAAAATTTATTCTTATTTTCTTTGCTAATGGATTACTCTTTTAACATTTTGGCCTAGAAAAATCCCCATGGGGAGCTGTCCAAGCTTTATAGGACTCTCGGCAACATTCCCTGTTCTGACTACTTCATGGAGGACCAAATTTACTTAACACAGTCTCCTGCCTATTGCCAGGTTTTGACAATCAAATATGTCTGCAGATAGACCCAGCTTTCTCTTGGGAAACAAATGCCTGAAACCAAAGTTCTGGGTCTAGAAGAAACTCTACCAGTCCTTAAAAATAACAAATTCTTACACTGTATTTTCCCCAAAATGGAAAATGAAACAGCGTTTTGTGCACATTCAAATGGACAGAATAATCTTGAAAACAAGTTTGCCAAGTATGACCTAAGTGGTAGAACTGAAATAGTAGCTTGAACACATCCAACAGTTTATTCACATCAACAGAACATTATCAAGTATGGTTCATGCAATGACTATGAAAACATTATTAAAGGAGGAATTCTGTAATGAGTTGAATTTTCACCATACTAGTAGACTATAAAAGACTAGAGCATAATTTCAATAGATGTGAAAATTGTAGGACAGTTTTATGTGATATCTAATGTTGATTCTATTTAGGCACAAGTAAAGGGAAAAAGAAATCCCTATGCTTTCACTGTATACATTTTAGTATCCTGTAGTACCAAATAGTATATGTTATAATATACAAGTTTAATTTTAAGTAAACTATAGTTGTTCAAAGTAAATATTCTATTATGAATGGTATAAATGTTATGGAAGCGAGTCATCTTTATCAATTTGACAGGATTGAAAAATGCCTAAGAACTTAGTAAAACACATCTTTGCAGTGACTCTGAGGAAATTTCCTAGATGATTAGATTTTGAAGCCTGTTACTCAATGGGTCAGTCCTTGTATGAATTTATATTGTAAAGACATTATTAGAAGGTGATTAAAAGTAAGAAGTGATGTCTAATTGAGGAAAGCAGTTTCCTGTGCTTTGTAGCCACTGAGATGTGAATTGCTTTGCTGTACCACATCCTCAACAACATGATAGAACAACAATTCTGATGTTTGATCTAGAATATACCGTTTCTTCTCTTTAAGTAATTCAGTCAAGCATTTAGCCACAGAGATGATGTGCATAATCTAATAGGATGTTGAACTAAACTACATATAATAAATAATTTTTTAGATAATGTACAACTGATATTTCTTCATCCTTTCTTCATATTGTTAATTTAGTAAATGCACTCAACTGATAAGCATGTCAACCATTGTCTTAAATTACTTCACATTTGTGATATCTATCCATTTAGCCTATGATAAAACTACCTTTGTCATTTTCAAATTTGCGATGCCTAGCATACAGTAAGAAATCACTAAATGTTAATTATGTAGAATTTATTTGAACTGAATGTTCAACAGTTGTCTCTGCAGGCATTCAGAAAATAACAGCAGTTGGGCTGGAGAGATGACTCAGAAGTTAAAAGCACTGACTGTTCTTGCAGAGTACCTGGGTTCAGTTCCCATTACTGAAAATGGCAGCTAACAATCATCCATACCTCTAATTACAGGTTATTTGAAGCTTTTTTACACCCCATGCAAGGATTGCAGAGAGAAAACACTCCTATAAACTCAAATAAAAATACCTAAATCAAAACATTTCTAAATTAATTAATTTAAAAATGACAGTTATAAGAAAGAGGGAAAAAGAAGCATAGTACCATAAATCGATTAGACTCGACACTTTGAGTGTACTTATCTCTTTTCAATCTCATTCATCATGAACACTTCCTGTCACTTCAAACTGAGCATTTATGAAATCTTATTACATCTTATTTGAAGAGGACATCTATAAAATGTAATTATAGTAACATTAAGGAAGAAGAAAGTAGGAGAACCTGAATTTGGATCCACATTATCCATATAAAAAAATCTATGTCAATGGTGTGCACTTGCAATCCCTGCAATGAGGAGATGGAAACAGGATGCTTACTGGGGCCACCTGGAAAAGTAGTCGAGCTAAATAAATGAACTTCCTATTCAGTGAAATGACTTACATATAAACAATGCATTTAGGACTGAAAAAGACACCTAACATTAACTACCAACATTCACATGCACACATGAACACACACATATGGCTTGTGTTTGTTGACTGCCCTAAGGAATGAATATTTATATATATAAACTTATTATAAATATATATATATCTATATAAATATATAATGAAATATATATTTACATTCCTTATTTTTATTAGTAGATAAGAGAACCTATGAAGGAGTAACTCTCATTAGCCTCATGTAACAGATCATGTAACTACAGCTCAGAGAAGATAATGGAAATGTCTGAAATCTTAAAAGTAAATTTGGTACAATTTATGTTGCACTCTTAAGTTACCTGACTCCAAGGTTTAAAAATTATGAATATGATAAATCTTTTTGTCCAGTAATCTAGAAAATCATGAAACCAGAGAGTTCTTGGCATATATGATTCTGTATGGTGACTTTTCTTAGCAAAAGTTTCTTAGATATTTTTATCTGTGCTTCTTGGTTTTACCCATATTTATAGGGTCTAATTTCAGCATCATGAATTTTATTTCATACACCTTTTATCCTTTAGTTTCTCTTGCACTCCCAAACTGATCTCACAGTTTCGATAGTCAAGAAATATTAGGTCATGTGATTATTTTCAGTACCGGGTATTTGTCTTTGCTTTGTTAGTCCCTCCACTTATCATTTACTAACCTGAAGAGGCAACCTGAACTTTGAAGTTTATTAATGGAAATAGCATGCTGTCACTCCCTTGCTTGGTGGTCATGGCAGACACCAGTGTTCTTCTCCTCTTGGATTGCCCCGGCTCCCACCCCACGGTTGGTTAGAGCTCTAAAAGGGGAGCTCAGGACAGATGCGTGGCTCACCAGTTCTCTCAGCCTCTTAGCCCACCCTAAGAGACAATCAGACACAGTCGGGGTTCTTGTCTAGCAGGAATCCGTTTATTAAATGCAGAGGGCACATTATAAAGGCTTAAACCACAAGTATTAGCATACAACACGAAAATTCCAGCAACAGCATATGGGAGGATGTCTTTTTTCCTTCTAACATTTGTATTTCTTGACTTCACCTAATTACCATATGTGAGAGGGGGTAGCTCTAAGTCAGGATCTCGCCAACAGCCTTTTTCGTTCTACTTCATCTTATTATCATATTAGGTTTCACTTTTCTGTAAGGTCTCCATTTCCAGGAAACCTTGTTTATCTCTTGGCGCCATCTGGCTTAGTTTCACTTCCTCTAGGTGCCATATTAACAGCACATTTGATTCAATAAGGCCAAACATATCCCCCTTTCTTATTTTGTTTTTGAAGGTTCTTGGATGCGGAGGGATGTTGACCCTCCTGGGAGCTAACCTCGGGAGAAGTGGGCTCGACCATGGGGATAGGCATCCACCTCGGTTTCCTGAGGCAGAAGTATGTTAAACCCCTCAGGAACTAACATCATAAAGAGGTAGGCTCAACCATGGGAGGGGGTGTCAACCTCAGTTTCCTCAGGTCCCCTGGCTGAAATAGGCAGGGGATCATACTTTAGTCTGATGGCCATAACTTGGACCTCCTGTATTTGAGATTTAACCAAGGCGAGAATGTGTTGTATGATGCAGGGTCCCACAGTCAAGGTTACAAGCAAAAGTAGGAGTGGTCCCATTACTGAAGACACCAAGTTTGTAAGCCAAGGGGAAGATTCAAACCATTGTTGGAACCAGGCGTCCTTACTCCATTTCTTTCTCTCTGATTTAAATCTTTTCTCACAATGTCCAGATTTTGTAGCACCTTCCCAGAATGATCTACATAAAAGCAACACTCTTCTCCCAAGGCTTTACATAGTCCTCCCTCCTTTAAAAGCAGTAAATCTAGACCCCTTCTATTTTGTAAGGCAACTTTGGCTAAGGAGGGTAAGGATTTTTGTGTTATTCTTACTGAGGCCTCTAGTTTATCAACTTGTGAATCCATGGTGGCTTGGAGGGCTTGTAATCCTAGTTGGGAGGTAGCCAGGGAACTAGCCCCTAATCCTGTACCTGTCAATCCTAATACCAACATTACTCCCACCGTTGCTGATCCTGACTCTCTCTTTGTCCTAATCATAGTTGCTGCTTATATTTTCTGTTCTGAAACATAGTTTAATTTTGGTAGGACTATTACTAACACACAGGAATCATTTTCTCTCTGAAAAAAGGTTTGCATTAATACATGGTGTTAGGCCTATATGTGTGCATGGCCACCAGTGGCCCTTTTGAGGTTTTATACACCCAGATTTATTAGATGCTATAAAAGATTTTTTGCAGTACTCTGGTGTTTCAGTTGCACCAGCACTGGCGGATATGCAAGTACCAGAGAATCTTTGTATTTGTACAGTTTGACCTTGGGTACTCTGATCCCAGCAGCAGCCTCTTTAATCTGATGAGATACTATATAACCCAACAACAGGAAAGGCTTCAAGAATGGGCTCCCTGTTTTTGGCACATAGCCAGCAACTTTGCCCTCTGGTATTATTTGAGGCATTTAATAGATTAGCTGCCGCCTGTACCATATTAAGAACCATGCTTGTAGAGCCATCCCACCGTAGGTCAGGTTTTAAAATGCATTTGGTTTTTTAGTGGTGGAGATATTGGGTGGTTTTAAGGTAATGTTTAGCTGGGCCTGAGGCTGTAAGGGAACAACCTTTGGTGGGCTGGGCTCCACTTCATATGTGAGTATATGCTCCACCTTTTGAGTGATGGTAAACAGCACCCCATTATCATATCCAGTTTGATATAACCGAAGTCCCCACATTACCCCTTGATCCCATTGTTTAAACTTATGTCCCTGCGAGGTAAAGGAAATATTCCATGTGTTACAGGAAAAATTGGTTTGACATCGGTTACCTTTGTTCCCCTCCCAAGGTTTCATGGACACTTGAATGAGTGAGTGAGGCAGGGGGTTCATCCTCCAATAAACTGTGCCTGTTTCCTCACATCCCCAGGCAGCACAAAAGAAGTCAGTAACCCCCCTACAAGTTCTTATTTTACTGCCAGTGCGATTAAATCCACGGCACATGTAAAAGGGAGTAAAGTGAAGGCTAAATTGGCCAATTGGATGGCCACACCGTGTATCATAATATCCTTGCAACAATCCTTTACATTGTCTCTCTGTGGAGGTGGGGTACTCACATTCAGGTTGGCCATCAATTGTGGTCCAGTCTCCGATGTCCCAGGATCCACATATAGGTCAGGCCAACAAGTGTCCGGCGTTGTGAATCCTATTGTCTGGTTGCCTATCTGTGAGGTGGTGCCATACTTAATTCTCCATTGGACTGTAGCCTGTTGGTGGAGGTTTGTCCTGTCCAATTCCAAGTTGAACTCCATGTCATTATCCATAGTAGGTTTTTGGCGGTCATGGAAGCCTGCGAAAGAAGAAAGCAAAAACAAAAATAGGCTTCAGGTGGTTTTACCACCTGGGCTAAGGGATTAAATTTCTCTCTTTCCTTTTCCTAGTCCTTTTTGGTATCTGGTCTCGCAATATTTTAAATATCTTGCTGGGATTCAAAAAGGCTGGGGCTCATCAATAGGGAACACACAGCCAAATCCCCTCCCCAGGATAAGTAAGGAATTTCGGCCCCTCCATTGGCCCATTAATGAATCCTTTTAGCATACCTGTACCTCAGGTTGCTGTTCTTGTTTACTCCAATGTTTCACAGACTTAGGTTCCATTTCAGATTTTTGAAAATTTAAAATATTAATGGTAAACAATGCTAGTTGGAGCTGAAATGGGGTCCCAGGCCCTCTATTCCCCCTTTTTGTTTTTGTAATTGTATTTTAATGTTTTGATGATTGAGCTCCACAATAGCTTGTCCATGTGGGTTGTGAGGGATACTAGTAGTATGTTGGGTTCCCCAGAGGGAAAAGAGGTCTTGTAGGCTTTTGCTAATAAAACATGGTCCATTATCAGTTTTTACGTTTTGGGGCAGGCCTAATGTGGCAAAGCATTGGAGAAAGTGGGATTGCCACCAATCAATACTGTTAATACAAAAACCAAACATATATTTGTTCTTCAGATCATCCAATCCATTACCCCAGAAATTCTAAGATTCATATATATAAATTTCTCTCACCTTTTATACATTACAACACATTGACCCAGACCTTCAGTCACTTGCATAGAATTTCTTATTTTTCCTTTTCTAGTCTGGAATTATCCAATCATCATAATATTTCTACATAGATCCTTCTTAATAAAATATTTCCATTCTCATATATTTCTAATAACTTTGTTCATCTTTTCACTTTCTTCTTTAGTACCATGAGATGTAATAACATTAAAAATTTTCTTCCTGGGTGTACTAAGCAATATTTATTCCCTTTCTAAGGCTCTAGTATCAAACCAATGTTTGATCATATTAAAGTTCACCCTGGGGAATGAATGACTTTACTCATACAGATGGGAGAGGTATTGTTAACAGGTATATAGGTGACCTGAGAGTAGATGCACTCTAAAGTCTTTACCTAGCATGGATGTTGACTTTTCTACAACCTTATGGGTCAAATCCTTTCTTTTAGTCTTCCCCAATTGCAGGAGATCATTTGTGATTAGGGCAAAATTACATACAGCTGGCTGGGCAGAGTGGCCGGATACTCAGGTGAGAGTCCAGTGACCCCGCTTACTCCTCCTTCAGTGGAAAAACACAACCATTAACAAGCCCAACTGTGATGAACTTTTGTAAATAGACACAGCTGAAGTCATGAGGATGGCAGTTATTTATGGCTAAGATGAGCACCGTGCAGCATCTCACTAAAAGAACATGAAATGCAAATTACATACATAATCCAGAATAGCTGTTGATTAATTAAAACAGAAAATTTAATATTAAGATATTGGTTCACTTAGTATTTTTCATCTTATGAGCCCATGGGTGCTTGGTGAGCACCCAAGATCAAGCATGACTAAGCTGACAGAAGTTTTTGCCTTTACCATTGTTAGACTTGAGTTCCTCTCTGGCTATATTTGATGTATCCCAGAGGCATGAAAACTTATACCCATAATTAATTAGTTTGCAGTGTATTTTTAAGCAATTTTTCTAATTCAGGGGGCGTGGGCATCCCAATAATAATATCATCCATTTAAACATATACCATAGCATCAAACTTGGCAACAATAGGCTGTAGCAAGGCCTTTAAATAGGTTTGGGAAATAGGGTACGTTGCTTATGAGCTTCTGGGGCTTCTGTGCTCTTCACCATCCATCTCTCCATTGGCATGATAACAGATGTCCATGGTATACATATGGCTTTAATATGGGTTCTGGAGATGAACACATTTGTGCAGCAAGTGATTTACCTACTAAGCTATCTTCCTAGCCCTAGAGCTAATGTGCTAACTGGCGAAATCCAAAAATAAACAATTTATAAGTTTTAAATCACATACCATTCTGAGTAGCACCCCACTTCTTCTCATGCAGGATATGGATCTTTCCTTGTCTAGAATAATTATACAGTACATGCTTCCTGCCTTTAATTCAGTAGCCCTCTGAGGTATTAGATGAACTGCTATGGTATTGTTGAGTTTATGTGTAAGTAAAGTTCACTTGACTTAAACATGGCTTCAAAACACAGGCGTTGTGATGCTTTGCAATTCAGATATGTCAAAAAAAAAAGGCATAGTGTGCATTCTTTTAGTGGAAAGATACATCTTCTAAATTTAAAGAATGAAAAATAAAAAGACTTACACAGCAAGTTTCCTAAGAACAAATCTCTCCCTGACATTGTAAAACTGGAAAAAAAATCATGCTTTCTTTGCTGTTGGACCTCAAATGGCAAAATTTAAAGCCATTGTGCATGATATGCACTTATTAAGATGGCAAAGACATGATATCGTATTATTCAGATTTAGGGGCTTAATAGGGAACTTAGAAGGTAAGACCTTATTTCTTTCTGCATAGGGAGGTTAGCAAACTATTTTACTTGTGGGACTTGTGGTATGGGTAATTAATGAGTACTTAATTAAGAAATTTATTTATATTTATTTATGAATATATAAAGTATTTTGGGTTCATTGAGTTCCTGTTTTATTTTTATTTTTATTTTAGCAACCATCTCACAGTATAGCCCAGACTGGACTAAGCTCACACCTTTCCTGACTCAGGCTTTGGATATGATGGTTTCGAAATGAGATTTATATTTACCTGTTCTCCTTTGTTTCTTCTCCTGTGAATAAAATACCCTGATAAACAAACTTAAGGGAGGAAGGGTTTTTCCAGCTTATAAATGCAAACTACAGTCTATGACTGTAGGGAAGTTGTAGAGCCATAGAAATTGTCTCTCTGCAGTTTTTGTTTCTTATTGGTTCATTCTATGGCAAGTCCCGCCCTCTGACCAATAAGGGAGGAGGGAGGGGGGAGAGGACAGGAATCATCATGGCCACGAGCTGGGGAGAGAAGCGGAGGTTGCTAAGATCCACGTGGGAAGAGAAACACCTGGGTCCCTGGCCCAGGAACCCAGGAGGCAGCGTGCCATGCCCCCACCCACCAAAGAATCGTGAGTGAAATGAACTGAGAGACCTGCGCCCAGCACGCAGAGGTTGCAAACATGATTGGGCCTGCGAACGGCAGTACCAAACTTTCGCGCGAGCCGGGCGCACGTAACTTTGTAAATAAATAAACCATTCTAAATGGAAGATCACTTTTCCGTTTATCCAGCTGGATTAACCAGACCCCCCCTCCCCCAAGGCGTGGAGAGTGGATGTATGCAACAGAAGTCAAGACATGAACTTGAAGCAGTTAGTCAAGAAGAGGAGAGTGCATGCATGCCTCCAAGTCAGCCAGCCTTCACTCTTATGCAGTCCAGTAGACTTCAGGGTATAGTGCTACCCACATGGGCTACTGTTCCCCACATCACTTAACTCAGTCCTAATAGCTATACACGCCAGACAACCTGATCTATACAGTTCTTCATTGGGGATTTCTTTCCTGGTGATTCTAAGTTATGTCAAGTAGACAGTTATTACTAACCATCGCCTTAACATATTTACACGATTTTCATTCGTTACCACATTCACTGATCCAAAGCATCAATATAGCTAGCTACTCAGATGCAGAGACAGCCAGTTGGTTTTCTAATCCACAAACTTCAGTCAGAGGACCCTGACAAATAATAGTGAAATTTCATGGTTCAATTCTAGTAAACAGGTTTATAATGCTTCATTAAGGTGGTAATAACTGGGGAGGGAGGAGGGAAGGTTATAAAGGGAGAATGAGAGATAAACAATGCTTAGATAGCATGAATAGCCAGAGGGAAATGAATTAGTTCAAAATCTTAATGAAAACTATACATACAATAAATAGATGAATGCATGTGTATAGCTGAAGGCTATATGACAAGAAATACAGTGTCACTTCAGACAAAGCTGCAACAGTTTAATGAATGCTCCAATATTATTCATGCATGTATATATTTTAAACATTTAGAAAATAAGGAGACATTCTACTTGCTTTTCATTCAGATTTCTAGGTCATTCAAAGGCAGTTTAATATAATCAGAAAGCTTATTTTAAAAGTAGTATGCCTTTTTAGCTAAGTACTTTTGGAAATAAGAATAAAAAACACTCTTGGAAAAGTAGGAGATATAGGTACTAGAAATGTGTCATATATTAACATTCAAGGCACAAGAAAATATCAGCTTCTCCCTGACATAAATTTGTTGCAGAAAAAACAAAAACCCTGGATCTTTGAGACATTGTAACCTGGGAAATTTTCTAATAGATCAGAGAAAGTAAATATATCATCCCCTAAGTGTCTTATTATCTACCATCAACACAAAATAGCTTCAAATATAAGTTCTCTCCCTTGGAAACAACTTCTCTGTAGCATAATAACCATCAAATTATGTTGTTAACCCAAGAGGTGTGCTAACGAAGGGTGGTTTTTTGATAGGTTGACCAATTATCAAAGTAGAAAGGGGAACACCTGCAGTGTATTCCAGGAATAGGAATATTTGTGGTACAATATCTAACATTTCTCGAACATTTAAGTCAGTCAGTCTTTTGCATGTACATATTATATATGCATTTTAAATGTTTATTTTACTAGCATTGTTTTATTTAAGAAATAATATGAATACATTGAAAAACAGAATAGGTTGGAGAATTTAGACAGATAGACAAGAGCAAACTCACATTATAGAAGCAGTGACAATTTTCACATAATTTTAAAGCATATTAATATTGTATTTTTAGTAAATATTCAAAAATTATAGCAGACATCAAATTTTAATTTTATATTCTAAAATTCAATAACATAATTTTAGCTTGAGAAGTATATCCATTTAGTTATTAGAGTACTTTCTCTTTCTAACAGACTGTAATATTTATCTTTAGCCATTCAGTTAGGGTAAAAAGTATATTGGAGCTATAGAAGAGTAATCAAAACATTTAAAGTATTCTTATAAAATGGTATGTTTCCTATGTTTTTACAGACACCATTACTATTATTTCTCTCTTACTCCCTTTGTACTACCTTCTCTCTCCACTGTCCATTAAAGTCCCAACTTTTTTGCATTTCACCCTTGATAGCATCTGTGTTATACTCTCATCCTCTCTTGATCTCCTTCTGTTCCCCCTTGTTCCGTGATCCCTTTCTACTTTTGTGCATTCTGTTGTTACTTTCGGTTATATATTCACATATAAGATTTGAATCTAAGACCTACAAACAAGAACATATGGAATTTGTCTTTCTGAATCTGGGATACTTTACATAATATAATTGTTTCCAGTTCCATCTATTTACTTACATGTTTCTTGATTTCAGTTGTCTTACAGCTGGATAGAATTCTATTGTGTATATGTACCATATTTTCATTATCCATTTATCAGGTGAAAAACATGTAGTTTGGTTCATTTTCATAGCTATCTGAAAAAAGCATCAATGACTATGGTTCAGCAAGTATCTAAGTATCTCTCTAGTACTATATAGAGTCCTTTGAGTATATGCACAAGGAAGGTATAGATGACTTAACTGTTAAATCTACTTTGAGCTTTTTGTGAATTCTTCACATTGATTTCCATGGTGGTTACATCAGTGTGAAATCCCATCAGCAGTGAATGAGGATTCATACTTCCTCATATCCTCATCAGAATTTGTTATCAGTTATTTCTTTGATCTTAGAAATTTTACTTAGGATGAGATGGAAACTTAGTTTTGTTTTCATTTCTGTAACTCCTAACGCTCAGGGATCATTTTGGAAAGTGGGAATAGAAATAATGCAAAAGCCAGAGGGAGTATATGCATCTAGCAAAATAGTAGTTTCTTGACAGACAAGTATACAACTCTTTCAAAGGTCAAGAAACTTCACTGAAGAGGGCGCGAAAAGAATGTACGAGTTGGGGAATGACTACAGTGAAACAAAATTTTCTGGACAAAGCAGAGGAGTTGCATATGTGAGAGTCACAGTTGTTATGATAGCATGCACAGACCTAAACAATCAATCCCGACAAAATCAAGTATGGAGAGAGGAAGTGGCCATGAAGTCCCACTGCTAGCCAAGGAATTAGTGGAACTGATTCCTGGTAGAAGTGAAAAGTTAGTTTTCTTTTAGAGTGTGGCCCCTGGTAGGTTGACCATGTTCCAGTGGGTGGCCACACACTTGAGAGTATATAGACAGGACAAATTGGGCTTGACATGCTTCAAGAAAATGAAGATACAAAGCTGGGTGGGTAGAGAAAGTATAGGTGAATCCAGAAGGATTTAGGGGCAGAAGGGTGAATATGATCAAAATATAATACATAACATTCTCAAAGACTTAAGCAAAACAGAATGTTTTATCAAGTTAAGATTCCAATTTAAATATTTCACTATTAACTGGGAAAAAACATTAACCAAATTATATTATCAGAGTGACCAGCTGGACCACTGACTCTGAAGGGAAAGGAATAATTTTTCCAAGTTGTACAATCTGCACTGCACCGTGGATCCAAAAGGAAACAATTCAGAATGATAACGAAAAATAACTGATGATGGTCTAAGTGAGATGAGTCAAAAGAGAATGGATTTACAGAAGAAATTTTGTAAAAAACATATAGCAGTAAAAATTTACAGTGAATCTGTAGCAATTCTGAATCATCATATCTCCACTCATATTAAACTTACATATGAGTAATTGCTCAGACAAAAAGTAAAGGGTTTTATTTTCATACAGATGTTATGGAAAATGTTGCTTGTACTAGCTTTGGCTCCTAACAAATAAGTTCAAAATATATTGTAAAGTTATCTGCATAATTTATCTTAAAACATTGTCTGTTGGGAGTAAAAATGGAGACTGAATCTGTAATATTTTTATCTATTGCTGCTGATTCGCCTAAGTCATACATTTTATATTGTGTGTTTATATAGTGATGTAGCTTGACCTTAACAATTTATCATTTAGTCTTGTGTCCTCACTCTCCATGATAGATTTTTATGGCCAAGGATCTAGCTGCAATTTTATTATCAACCACACATTGCAGGGTTTCATAAATAAGCAGTCAAATCCACTGCAAGCTATGAGATGCTTTAGTTTGCATTTCTACAGCAGCGTTTTACTTCCGTATTGTACCTTCCATCCACCAACTTCTTTCAGACAGTTCTTATAAGAAACCTTTTCAATGACTGTCAAGTGAGGAGAAAAGTTGCAAGAAGAACGAAAAGGAATTAAATTCCATGCCACCTCTACCTTTATATGTAAATAAATAACAATACATGGTCTACTTTGTGATATGCACACATGAGGTTAAGAAATGCTTATAGAATTGTATAGTCTGAGTGTGCATATCAGAATATCTATATTTAATGAATACATATTAAAGTTAAGTGGAGAGGTATCAATTGTGACACAAAACCCATGACTTCAAAAAGCTTACATTATAGCAAGACAGATAACCCACTTATATACAATATATTTGTGCTCATAAAACTATATTTCTTTCTGATTCTGCTTAGATTAGTGTCTTGTTCCTCTTACATCTTTAAATTTTTACAGGATGCTTAGTTTCTCTGTGTTTCCAGATCATTGTCTGCACAATGAGCAATATTTATATTCATCCTGACTATTTATGGAACTGTTAAAAGTATCCATTAATATAATGTGCATATATTACATCTGAAGAAACTATTAAATAAGATATAGAAACAAATAGAAGGCAATATGCTATGAATAACAAAAATAATGTAAAACTAGTCTGCTAAAATCATTATAATCAATATTACAATGTCATCATTTAGAAGTACATTGGGTTTAATAGTCCCCCCTAAAATAATCATGCCCACAAAGAACCTTGTTTGTAAATAAGATGTTTGTAGTTGTAATTATGATTCTTGAGATGAAATTATCTTAGGTTAAGGGTCTTTATAAGGAAAGGGAGACATTTGGACACAATTGCACTAATAAGAATTCCAAGTGAATATAGGGGCAGAAACAGGAGTGATACA
The DNA here is from genome assembly GCA_035773235.1 of Eospalax fontanierii. Classification (NCBI taxonomy): domain Eukaryota; kingdom Metazoa; phylum Chordata; class Mammalia; order Rodentia; family Spalacidae; genus Eospalax; species Eospalax fontanierii. The sequence goes on along the minus strand of CM069525.1, from coordinate 128,351,363 downwards.
TCTTTAAAGCAAGGAACATAGATTGCTGGGAACCACAAACACCTGAAAGATGAAATGAAAGTTCTCATCCAGAGACCTCAAAATTTATGATATTGCCTACATATTTTTAATTTATTCCTGAAAGTCAAAGGGCAAGTTACTTATTATTCTGCCATATATTTCTGATCAGTCACATGTAAGAGTTCCATTAAAAATATTTTATTGAATCATTGTATATTTCATACAGAACTTCTCAATCAGTCTTAAACATCTTGATATCCCTTCCCCACCAGGACCTCCTATTGCCCCCCAACAGGAATCCATACACTTTCAATCTCAGTTAAGGTCTATTGTGTCAAGATAGTGTCCCCAAAGGACCTCAGTGCAGGTTAATCGGCTGAGGTCTAGTCATTGCACCCAGAGTTCCTCATTTTAGGAAGACTAACCCATCCTCACCCAAGAGTAATTAGTTGTCAATATATCTTAAGCAAAGGTTGGGATCTGTTATCCATTTCTCCAGTTCCGCATTGGTTTTTGGTTTGCTTGAGATTGCATGGATCTTGAGTATGCCAAAATGATTGCTGTAGTTTCATATGAGTAGGATCCCAGGAGCTTCTAGGTTTCTGTTTACATATGGCCACACATTTCCTCATTGATTCTTATAACCTTTCTGCCCCATCTTGGGCAATGATCACTGAGCCCGGGTGAGTGAAGATTTATATAGGAGTCCTTTCCAAGGACCCACATCTTGCAGATTCCTAATCTCCACGTTTAGCCATTTGTGATATTTTGTGTTTCTGTTCCTCTGTTGCATGTAGGAGCTCCATTAATGAGAGTTGAGAGACACATTAGTGACTTCTTTACCCCTTGTTCTATACTGCATGATGCCTGGGTGAGGCTGCATTGTAGATGTGCAGCGTAGGCTTAGAAAAATTCACAGAAAATGTCTGTGTGTGACCATCAGTAGTACTCTGTATTAGTCTCCCTCTGATGCAAAAGAGGCTTCTTTGGTGAGTAGTGACTCAGATACTTGACTGTAAATATAAGGACACATATTTTGAATTAAGTAAAAGGATACATTAACATAGGAATGTGACATACTTAGGGATTTTTCTAAGATCTTTGACCTCTTCAACCATGTGTATTTGGTTATGATTACAGTAAAACACATGAATTTCCTCCCACTAAATGAGCTCTAATACCAATTAGATAGCCATTGATTGGCCCCAAGATATAAGTGCCACTACTGCACCAATGTCAAATGCTGTGCCAGTCGTAGATGTGGTTATTTGGTCATGAAGCTGGTGTTGGGCCATCTATTGATATTCTCCCCTGAGTGCTTGCATAGTGCTCTCCACAGATATGAGAGCTAGCCTTCAGGGGAAGTAGCTTCCAGGTCAGTTCCAGTTCCATTGCTCCAAATACAATCTCTGAAGTACTTTCTGTCTTCAGCAATAGGGTCTTACGTTCAAGTTCTAGTAAGCAATCAAGGGCTGTGTCTATACCCTGTGTATTTTGGGAGTCTCTTGGACAACTCTGCCCAGGACCTCAAAGGAAGGTTTCTCCTGTCTGGCACTGTTTCTTGTTATGTAGTCTTCAGCTATGTACATAGGCTCATGTAGAAATATTATATGTGGAATTTCTCATTAGGTTGTTAGACCAATACGGTTCCTTCTGGTGTTCTCTCTCTCTCTCTCTCTCTCTCTCTCTCTCTCTCTCTCTCTTTCTCTCTCTCTCTGTCTAAATTTCCTTTCCTGTGTTCTCCTTTTAAAATGTCCCCATTTTCCTCATTTCTCCCTGAATAATACCAGTCTCCAAAGGTCCCACCTCTGTTGAGCTACTTCTTTCACTTTACCTCATAGTTCCTTATATAACCCTTCTTCAACCTCCCATTTAAATACCCTCTTTTATCTATTTCTCCCTTAGTAACACCTGTTTCATACTTTTATTCTCTCTCACATTTTATTCTGTCCCTTTTCCTTCCTTGTTCCTTTCCATTTTCCTGGATGCTGTAGTTACGTTAGGATACATGCTCACATATAAGGGTTTGGTGGTAATATCCACAAATGAGAAACAACGTATGTCATTTGTTTCTCTGATTCTGTGTTACTTCAATTAGCATAATAATTTCTAGTTGTGTCCATTTTCCTATAAATGTTATGATTTGGTCTTTATTTACTGCTGAGTAGAACTCCATTCTTTAAATGGAACACATTTTCATTATCCACTCGTCAGTTGAAGGACACTTAGGTTGTTTCTATCTCTTAGCTATTGTGAAAAGAGCAGCAACAAACATGGATATACAAATATCTCAGTGATAGGATGAGTCCTTTGGGTATATGCCATGGACTGGTATAACCTGGTGATATGGTAGATTCACTTTTAGATTTTTAAGAGTTTTCCTTTCATACTGGTTGCACGAGTTTACAGTCCTACCAGCATTGAATGAGTATTCCTCTTTCCTCACATCCTTTCCAACATTTGGTGTCATTTGTTCTCTTGATCTTAGCCAGTCTGAATGGGGTAAACTGAGATTGTAAAGTGGCTTTAATTTCTGTTTCCCTAATTAATAACAATGTTGAACACTTTTTAAGATGTTTCTCAGGCATTATTATTTCTTCTTTTGAGAACTCTCTGCTTAGATCTTTAGTCCATCTTTTAACTGGGTCACTTGTTTTCTTGATTCTTTTTTAAAGATCTTTACATATTCTGAATGTTAAACCTCTGTCAGATGTGTGTTTGGTGAAGATTTTCTCCCATTTTGTGTTTTTTTTTCACTTTCTTGGTTCTTTTTCTGTACGGAATCTTTTCAGTTTAATGAGGTCCAAATTATTGATTACTGCCATTAATTCCTGAGTAACTGATGTCTGATCTAGAAAGTCCTTTCCTACACCTATATCTTGGTTACTGCCAACATTTTCTTCTAACAGTTTCAAAGTTTCAGGTGTCACCTTGAGTTTTCTGATTAATTTGAAGTTGACTTTTGTATAAAGTGAAAGAATAGGGTATAATTTCATTCTTCTACAATGGACATCCAGTTTTCTGGTACCATTTGCTGAAGATGGCGTCTTTCCTTATCTTTCCACCAGTTAGGGTTTTTGGCCCCCTTGTCAACAATCACGTTGTTGAAATTATATGTATTCATGTTTGAGTCTTCAATTACATTCCATTGATCTATGGATGTATATATGTACAGTGATTTTTTTTTATTATAAGTCTATTACTATTTATATGAATTCAGTTTGAAATCTGGTATAGTAATACCTCCTCTATTGTCTTTGTGCTCAGTGTTGCTTTGGCTATCCAGGGTCTTTTGTGCTTCCATATGAATTCTAGGATTTTTTTTTCTAATCCTGTGAAGAATGCCATGGGGATTTTGATTGATAATGCATTGAATTTATTTATTGCTTTTGGTAGGATGGTTATTTTCACCATATCAATTCTTCCATCCCATGAGCATGGGAGGGCCTTTCATCTTCTGGTGTCTCATAAATCTCTTTATAGATCTAAAACGTTTGTTTTAGAGATCTTTAATACATTTGGTCAGGTTTATTCAGAGATATTTTTGAGGTCATTTTGAATGTGGGGATTTCCTTGTACTCTTTGTCCAATTGCTTGTTGTTGATATGTATAAAGGCTATTGATTTTTGTAGATTAATTTTATAACCTGACACTTTACTGAAAGTATTAATCATTTCCAGTTTTCTGGTGGAATTTTTGCCATCTCTTAGGTATAGTATCATGCCATCTGCAAAAAGGGGTAATTTGAATACTCCTCTAACTTCCTTTTCTTGTTTTATTGCTCTAGCAAGTTTTTCATGCACTATATTTAAAAGGAGTGAAGATAGTGAACAGCCTTGTCTGGTTCCTGACTTTAATGGGACTGTTTCCAGTTTCTCTCCATTTAGAATGATGTTGGCTGTGGGGATTTTTGTATATGCTTTAGTTATGTTGAAGTATGCTCTCTCCAATCCAATTCCCTCTAGGTCTTTTAACATAAATCCATGTTGAATTTTGTCAGAGTCCTTTTCTGCATGTATTGAGATGACCATGTGATTTTTGTATTTGAGTCCATTTACGTGCTTTATGACATTTATTGACTGACGTATCTTGAACCACCCCTGAATCTCTGGGTTAAAGCTGACTTGATCATGGTGGATGATCTTTTTGACGTGTGTCTGTATGCAGTTTGCAAGTATTGAGAATTTTTGCATCTGTGTTCATTAAGAATATGGGTCTATAGTTTTCTTTTCTTTTTTTTTTTAACCTGGTTGTGGTATTAGAGTGATGTTGGCTTTATATAAGGGATTTAGTTCTCCCTCAGTTTCTAAGTAGTATTGGATATAGATGTTCTTTGAATATCTGGGAGAATTCTGCTGTTAATCCATATGGGCCTGGGTTTTTATGGGCAGTATGTTTGTGTTACTAGTTCAATTTCCTTATGTTGGCCTACATTTTTTATTGAAGAAACCTAGTTTTCAGTTCTACATGAGAATAAATTCCTGTGTGTTATGCTACTTATTTTTGATATTTTAATATATTAGTATTGGGGCTATAGAAATGACTCAGCAGTTCATAATAGCATTTTTTTCCTTGCAAAAGGCCTGGGTTCGAATCTCAGCACCCGCATGGTGGCTAACAACTGTCTGTAACTCCAGGTCTAGGGGATCCATCATTCTCCTTCTTCCTCCGTGTGCACTGCTTGGTAGGGGTGCTCTTACACACATGTAGACATAATACTCATACACATAAAATAAAAATATATAAATATTTAGGAACTAACAAAGAAGTTCATTTTGGCAAATATGCATTGTTCAATGAACAGAAATTACACTGAAACATCTAACTAGATTGATCTTACTGAATTATCTCATGACCACTCTAGGCCATAACTTCAAATGTGAAAGTCATGTCATAAATTTGCCAACCAGGCACAAGTTCTTCCTATATATTTCTATTGGTTACTGAATTAGAAATATTTGGTTCAAAGAACTTCAGTGAGGTTAGTGTTTCATAGAAATGGGGACAACTATAGCTATAGAACAAAACACTGCAATGTCAGAAATAGAGAAATAAGTAAACATAGTAAAACTGTGCCTTTACTATTTGCAACTGATTAATGGATGAGGAAGAATAGATTTTCTACATAGCCTGACTAGACTCCAAGAGCTGAACTTTCACTGAAGGACATCTGAGCAGAAATGCTTGAGAGGACAGGACTTAACATATACAACAGAATGCATGAGGTCCAGTGAGGGGGTTCTAGGGGACACAGATGAGGAAAGGAGTCTAAATTTGATTAAGAACTACTATATGAAATGTACAAAAGTCAAGAAAAATATTTTTTAAAAACAGTGCTATGAGGGACATAGTTCAGTAGTCTAACACTTGACCAGCATGTGTAAGACTGTTGGTTTCATTCCCAGTATGACAAAAGAAATAAAAAGAAAATACCTATTAACTGAAGTAATTCATTCATGTTAGTTTGGCCTTTTAAAAATCACATATGAAATGGTATTAAGTAGATTCACAATATCAAGATACAGCAGTTGTAAACTTTCTCCTTATGCCAATATACCTCATATTTCTTCATCCACTAACATGTTATACACCACAGTTTTTGACAATAGAGACACATAGCACATCACTTGAAAAGATGTCTTATTAGCTTGGTGACAATTACAGAAAATTCAATTTTTCCCCAAGAAGTAAAACATCAGGGGTTCATTATTTGTGAAATATAATAAATTTCAAGTATATTCTCGTGAAAACTGAAAGGCAAATACTCCCCACTAACAAGACCATTATATTTCAGACACCATTCCCCAGATGGATTCTAATAATATTAATTTGGAGTGCCTAACATGTTTCTTAGCCCTTAGGAAAATAGTATATATGTAATAGCAATAAAAGCCTTCTTTCTGAAAGAGAAGGTTATGTTTGAATTTCTATTTAGAAGATAATTAGTAGTAAGTAAGGAACATTAGAAGACAATCATAAATTCTTTGGGAGGAAGAAATCATTTCCTTACCCATGCTAAGTTGATGTCTGAAGATTATACTAAATGATCAACAAAAGGAAATTGTGCACTTTCATTTAAGTTTTTATGACATGAAAATATTCAGAAATGAGAACCAAAAGAAATAGGAAATCCTGTGTGTTTTTTTAAATTTAAGATTGATGAAGAGTTTAGCTGTGGAAAAGTATGTGTGATCTAAAATAAACTCCAAGGGGAGAACTTAGCAAACATTGTTTGTTTAGAGTCTCCTAAGCATCCAGATGTCTTCAGAGCTAAGTGTGTTACTTTCACCTGGGAATTGTATTTTTTAAATGAACAACTTATGATCGGCCTTAAATTGGGGGCTGAGGCAAGGAGAAGTTGAGAATTTCTTCTTTTGGTTATTTCTTCCTAAGGCCAAAATATTTAGGACAGTATATCCTGAACCTCATTAATACTCTGATGATTTCTTAAGAATATTTGGTGTATGTTTTACTTTTGAAATTTAAATTTTTATTTTAGTTATATAGATACATGAAATTATCTTTTCTGAATTATATAATTCAATACAACTACCTCCTTCTGAATGCACATAAGAATTATATTATTGAAAGAGAATACTTTGCGTATGCTATAAATCAATCTCAATAGGACTAAAAATAAAGTAGAATTTTTCTTCCCTTTTTATACTTTTACAAGCATTTATTAGTCATGATTTTCTTTTGTTATGTTTCTGATCTTCTTTTTTAGTATTTTATTTATTATATTATATTTTATGTATGTAGGTTTATTGCCTGAATGTATGTAAGTACTCCTATGTTATGTAATGCCCACAGAAATAAAAAAAGGGAGTCCAATTTCCCTGGAACTGGAGCTACAGATGCCTGTTAGCCACCAAGTGGGTGCTGAGAATAGAATCCTGGTCCTCTCCAAGTGCAACCAGTGCTCTTAACCTGTAAGCCATCTCTCCAGCCTGTTTCTGACATCCTTTAGAAAACTTTTCTTGAATTCTCAGAATTGATAGTAAACTAATATTTGAGAAGATGGTATAAAGTTATAATAGGCAAGAGTTTCTCTTTTAAGGTTGCTTTTCTGATTAAGATTATTGAATTTGTCATTCACTGGGAACAAATTTGAGGTAAGTTTTACTGATTTTCTCCTGAATATATGGATAAGATCAATTTGCAACTATTCTAATTAAAAGAAAACATGGAAATTAAGGCATCCTTTTAAAACTTATAATATAGTATTTTTTAAATGAAAGAGACCCCTAAAGGGCAATGGCAATGAGAAAACTAATGTGAAGATATTGTCTTTAAGCAATTTCCATGTGAGTCTTGGATCTGAAAGTCAGGACTCTGTAACTGAAACTGAGTAATGTAGAAAATGGACTCACAAGTCACAAGTATATGATAACCTTACCTTGTCAGTTCTTGGATTTGCAGGGTTGGTATTTATGGCATGGACAATTAGAGGACTAACCTCCCTGATGAACACCAGCATTTATCTGTCTGTGCATCGTGACTGTGAATCCAGCTGCCTCATGGTCCTTGTCCAATGATTTTCTTACCATGTTAAATTATATTTTAAAAATGTGATCCAAAATAAATGCTTCCTTCTTTAAGTTGTTTTCAATAGGTATTTTGTCATAGCTTTGAAAAAAAAGAAGTTACTACAATCAAGTAAATTGATAAAGAATGAACTCTGGTAAAATGACTTCACTTTAAGATCAATGGCTGACTTCTTGGCAAATATAGCGAAACTGTTATTTAAGTATTATTTCTCTTTGGTGTAGGAAATTGAATGCAGGTTCTCATGTATGCAAACACTCTCAACTTAGCTATGTCCCTAGTCCAACTAGTTTGTGTTGATAGTCCTTGCTTTTATCAGCCCTTCTCCTAAAGTTCCATGGAATATATTTACATTTGATAGAAATGAATTGAAAAAAGCAAGTGAAATTATAAAAACGTTGACATCAAAACTGTGTAAAAATAGCATAATAATGAGAATTATAGAACAACATTATAATGAACATAGATGTTTAATCATTGTATTCTTTAGCTTTCTGGTGCTGTAACAAACACATAATCAACTGATAAAGAGATGAACTTTATTTCCCTAACAGTTTTGGAGGATTCAGTCCATGGCTCTGTTGCTTTTAGGGCTATGAGAAAGCATCACCTCTTGGCAAAAACATATTGTAACAGTCAGGAAGCAGCAAGGTATGGAATACAATGTTCCATTATCCTCAACTGTTCAACTGCAGAGTAAAAAAGAAGGGCTGATGTATCACAATCACATTCCACTAAAACCCCCCAGTGAACTGAAGACTTCCCATTTGGTCTTCAGTCTAATACGTCCTGCAAATATTGCAGAGCACCTGTGTGTTGAGGCTAGAGGTGCTATAAAAAACATGAAATAAACATCAAGGTATGGGGGAAAACTGTTTTATTCAGTTTAAAGAATTATTATGAAGCTTTGAAAATGCAAATAACACATGGAATTCTCACAGGAATCCTGCTGTCAAAGGTCATGAAAGATGAGGTTACAGGAGAGTGCCACTGTGCTGGCTTCGTAGGTGGGTTCTTGAAATCCAAACTTAGGTTGTTGTGCCTGTGTAGCAGTCAGTTGACTGAGTCATCTCTACAGCCAGAAAAGTACTGAATTCTTTTCAAAAATTTAAAATGAATGAATCTACTGAATCTTTTTAGTGGTTTTTCTGTGTACTAAGAATTTGAGATAGGATAAACTATAGGAAGCTCTTTGTTGGAAAAATCCAATTCTCTCTCAGCAGAGATAAGATGAGAAAGGGCAATGCTCACAAAGAGCCACAAAGTTGTGATGCTCTGTTTTCTAAGCCAGTTGGTGAGTTTATTAATATTTTACTAGGGCAGTATTTCTCATATTTTCTACCTTTTAATAAATATCTTCTGTATCAGTTTCTCAGGTATACCATAAAAATAACAAGAAATAAGACAGAAATTATTAAGTGCATGCAATAAAGGAATAAGAAGAAAATGTAAACAGTGGTGGCTATCAGCATCCTCACCAGAGGATGCCAGAAAGGATTTTTTTTCTTTGTGCTTCTTTTATGACATTACTCCTGGGGAAACATGCATAAACAAATGTCCATTTACTCCAGATACAAAACTAATAACAGACCAAATTAAGTTTACCAACAAAGCCCACCATGGTGAACCAATGAGTCTTACTGGAATTACAGAGCAGAAATGACTCAATGGCAGCTGCATCACTGAAAGCTCTCTCCAGTATGGATGACAGTTCCCCAAATCTGGAAAATTGTAGTTCACTACAAAACATGCAGGTGGCTTAACAGGTTGGAGTTTGTTTAGTCTAGGCAGCTCAGTTGGTCTGAGTATTTTCCAGGCCACTCTCCTAATCTCTGCCTCTTCCAGGCAGGTGGGCTTGCCTGTGCCAGCTTCACGCAGTTCATCTGGGCTAAACTTCTAGATGTTTGAGTGGTCTGAGCCTATTCTAGACAGCTAAGCAAGTCGGAGATTGTAGTTTGGCAGTCCTTCCTGCTTGTATAAGCTTGGTGAGGGAGGGCCCTACTCAATCTGCTCAATTTTAGTGACTTCCGGAAGTTACTGAATTGTTTATTTCCTGGTTTTTAAGAGGCTTCCTTAGAGGATGGAATATTTCACCTCCCTTTAGATCATCCAGAGTCTTGAAAAGCTTCCCTCCAAAATGGAATGCTTTATCTTGGAGGAAATATCCACATCACAACTACATACACTGAATAAAATAACTTGGGAGCTTTCATATTTGAGATAGCAAAAGTTGGATGTTGTCAAATTCTATGTGGAATAACTACTCTCACAGAATACTATAAACTTGGTGGCTTATAAATAATTCTTTCTTAGCACTATAAACAAGTATTTATGATCAGGAAGGTAGTAGGTTTTATATTTCATGAGGGCTCATTTTGTAATTTATACATAGCACATTCTCCCCATTTCCTCATGAAGAAATGAGCAAGGAACAATTTCTGTGGAGTCTCTTTCTCTCTGGTTGTTTTGAGACAGGGTCTCACAGTATAATCCATGCTGGACTGGAACACTCTACCTACTTGCCTCAGTACCCTGCCTCCTAGTACTATGATTAGAAGTATGCCTCACCATCAGCATTTGGATTTGGGATCTCTTTATTAGGAAAATAAGCTCATCATATTTTTGTTTTGTCCTAATAACTTTCTAAATGTCCCATTTCCCTTTGGCCTTCGGATTTCTACATTGTAACTGGAGAAAGGATACATTCAGACTTTAGTAAATAGAGAAAGGGCTAATAAGCAAAGGAGAATGAGAAAGAAGGTGTTCTCCAGATGGATGTTATGAAACTCCTATGATGTAAGAAAGTAAGATTTTATTTAATTATTATCTCATTTTTTAAGTTCAGTATGAAACCTATTTCTCCAACATGATTGGCTTTTGTAAACTTGACACAAGCTTAGACATACTAGTGGAGAAAGAATGATAACTAAGGACTTGCTTCCTTCAGATTGACCTGTGGCCATGCCTGTGGGGCATGTTCTTAATTGATGATTGATGAAGGAGAGCCCAGCCCACTGTGGGCAGCACCATCCCTAGGCAGGAGGCCCTGCATATATAAGAAAGATAGTTGACTGTGAGACTAAGTGCATACCATTTACCCAGTAAGCAGCTTTTCTCCTTTGGTATCTGCTTCAAGCTTCTGCATTGAGTTCCTGCCTTGGCTTCCTTCAATGACAGACTGTAACCTGTAGGTTAAAGTAAGCCCTTTTCCCCACAAGTTGCTTTGCATCATGGTTTTATCCTCAACACCAACAAAACTAGAATAGCTATATTTCAAACGAATCAGTGAAATGCATTTATATTTGAACCAAGAGCACAGTCTGTTGAGGCTGGCACTACTGACAACAAACATTGAATATCAAATGAATACTTATGTGCTTTACTTTAAAATAGTTTTATGGTTCAAAGTGCACTTTAAAAATGTTTTTATGTCCATTGCCAACTTTTTAGCACAAGAATTTTTAATTGGACTAAACGACACTTATGACTGACTGCTAATATTGATTCTGTTGTCTCCCTCAAATTCAAATATTACCTCGAAATATGTTAACAAACTATTCATAATTGTATAAGCAGGGTTTGCAACATCTTAATATTCCCACACTAAGATCTTGAAGAATATTCCTATAGAAGGTCTTTAGTCACTCTATGCCTCTGTGACTTGCTGATTAACGGCACTTGGTTATAAACTGTCTTTCTCATCCTGTTCTCAACCTACAAGTGATGTTACTTCTGAGAGGTGTTACTGAAAGATCATGATTGCCTTCTGTAGGCCACCTAGGATGTGGATTGTGAGGTAACAAAACACATGTATGCAAAAGCTGCTAGACTGCTGTTCTCCATCTATATATTGCTTCACTTTACTACTGCAAACATATAGCTGTGTCTCTGAGGTCAGGCACAGAGCAAAACCAGAATTGTTAGCACTCTTAGATGACTCTTCAAATCATAAATATCTTTTTATTATCATCACACGCATATAGTAGGTAGGAAACACACCTCCTATTTTATACCTTAACCATGTTAAGCTCTTTGGGCATTTTATTTTCAGAGCCCTGTAATTCTCCAGTAATAGGTAACATGAGGGACTTATCAGGTGCTCTTGACTGCTTTTCATCATAAGCATTTATGATTCTACATTATTTCATTTCATGGCATTCTTCTATGGGATATTGATTATTTCAACTATATTAAATGATTAAAGGCATGCTGATAATATTAACACTATGACTCTCTAAAGTCCAATTAATGCCCAAGTTTATATACATAGTTCGTGGAATCTGAATAAGTCAAGGGATATATTGTGATGTTAGGATTTTAGAGTCATTACAGTTAATATTTCTGTAAAACTTGATAAAATCAAAGTGCACAAAAAGATTTCTAGGAAGGTCTGTTAAAAATTACTACATTGTTCTTCTGCCCCCATGTGGCCATTTTAGCATACTGCAATAAGATAATTCATGCATCTCTTGGACAAGTTCATTCAGTCTTTAAAAGGTTAAATTTTTTTTTTTTCTAAAAAAGCTAAACCCCAACTCTGTTGGCAGAGCATATTATTGTGATGTTTTACTTTATTTATCAATTTAAATGCAATATTTCTAACTTCTGTGCCGTTCAGGAATTAAATAAAAGTTTATTTTCTAAAATAAATCGTCTGAATGACGATTGTAAAAGACAAATGGTCTGTTGCCTGCAGCTTTGCCATGATTTGTTAAGACAGCACACAATTGAAAGAATCAGTGGTATGAACCCACTACTTTGTTTTGCATAAATCTATGTGTTTTCATTCTAACGTATATGATGATTTGAGTAAGCTGTGAAAATATAGGAAACACAGCAGATAATTCATGAATTTGATTTATTCCATGTTACTTTTTCTAAACATCTGATGCCTTACAGACAACAGGAAATTAGTATACAATTGCTGAAAGCATAAGTCTATAAGTAAACACTTTCTAGTGGACTTTGTAAACAAAAATTTATTACTTAAAATAGTCTTCGACACAAAACTCCAATTATTATCATCCCATTTTCGATGTGTAAGTATTCCTAACACTCATTCTAGAATTGTATGTCTTTCCATGCCCATCAGGAGGATAAGCATGTACATAGATGAATGAAAGGACAGCAACTGCATATGGATGAATGAGACATATGTGCATACATACATACCTGAATATTTGCATAGGTAATATATATATATACACACACACACACACACACACACACACACTAACATAGAAAGCCTATTTCTAACAAGATAAATGTGAATGGTCTATTAGGTGTGATTTTTTAAGTTATTTTTTGAGTATTTCATACATTCAAATATTATGTTATGATAAAGTCTGTGCAACATTTCCTCCCTTTCATCCTCCCAGATATCTTCAAGTATGTTTTGCTCTCAACTTCAAATACTAATTGTTTTCCAAACCTACTTAGTCCCCTTAGTATTGTCTGTATGTACACGTGGGTAGAGCCATCTACTGGAGCACAGGTAGCATTTCAGGGGCTGCATCCTTAAAACACTGGCTTTTCCTTTCCCAGCAGCTATCATTTACTAATTTCTCCACAGCTAGGAGTGGGATTTCATCATGCTCCTTGCTCTGCTCCCTCCATGCTTGGATTTTGTCTGACTTGATTTTGAAGAGGTTTTCTATATTCCCTCACAGCAACTGGGTGTCTGTCTGTGTAACTGTCCTGTTGTGTACAGAAAACTCTGCTTTGCTGTAGTCATTCACTGTCACTGGCTCTTACAATTTTCTGCCCCCTCTTCCACATTATTAGCTACTTTTCTGCCATTGTGATAAAACATCATGACCAAGGGAACTTATAGGAAGAAAAGTTTGAGTTTATGATTCCAGATGCCAGAAGGATTAGAGTCCACCATGGCAGGGAGGCATGGTGAGGTGGGGGGCAAGAGCAGAATACTAAGGGCTCACGTCTTCAAGCAGGCACAGGAAGGAGAGCCTGCCCAGAAATTCTGAAAGGCTAAAGAATTCTCTAAGTCTGCCCCCAGTGATGTGCTTCCTCCAAAAAGGCTATACCTTCTAATAACTCTCAAAACAGCAACACTAACAGGGGACAAATTGTCCAAATATTTGGAGTCTGTGAGGGACATTCTCATTCAAACTTCCACAATCCCTAAGCCTTGGAAGGCAGAGTTGTGATATACATATCACATTTTGGAATGATAATTTCACAGTCTCTCATTCTTTGTACATTGACCAGTTGTGAGTCTCTGTGTTAATTGCTGTCTGCTTCTTTAATGTTGGAAGAGAGATGCACTAATGTATAACTATAAGTCATTACAAGTCAGTTTAATACTGTGTCCATTTAGCAGAATAATAGTAGCAGTTTCTCCCTTAGGGCCTATGAACTAGGCACCCATGTATTTTTGACACTGTTATGGAGCCAGACCCGAGTTCTGTCTTGTGCAGTGAGCCTTAAATCCCACCAGACTGTGAACCCTATAACCTACAACATTTGTATTACTATTGTGCTAGTGGGTGTATCTTGCCCAGAACCCCCATGGTATCTAACAACCTTCTGTTACACTTTATTCCAAGGGTTATAAAATCCTCTTCTAGTCTCTGTTGGCATTGCATGAATGGGTGCACTATGCGCATTCAGGGAAAACTCTCATACACAAAATGTAAAAATATAAATATAAATAATTGTTTTCAAGTGCTGGAAGATAATCAAGGACTGTGGGAATAGCTTGTGTTATTGTGTAGTCTCTTGGCTTACACTGACCACGTCAAAGGGAGGTTTCTACTGTGTGGCACTATTTCTTGTTATCTAGCCTAAAGCTGCATACATGCATTCACGTACAAATATTATATGTGTATTTTTCAATAGGCTTTTGAGGTAATTTAATTATCTCTGTTTTTTCATATCACCTACACATTATTTATCTCTCCTCTCACTCTGTCTAAACATCCTTCCTCCATCTGAAGTTAAAATACCTGTTTTGCTCTTGAAAATACCTCTTTCCTAATATCCCAGTCTCTTGAGCTCCCTACTTGCCTTTAATCTCATGGTTCCTTGTATAATCTTACCACCTCTTTTCCCAGTTAAATACCCCCATTTTACGTATTTCTTCCTTTATAACACCTGCTTCCTATTATACTCCTCTCTCCGGCTCCTTCTTCTCTTTTACCACTGTGGTTCCCTTTTATTTTCCTGGTTCCTGCACTTACATCAAGATAAATATTCACGTACAAGGACCTGGTGCTAAGTTCCACAAATGAGAAAGAACATACGTTGCTTGTTTTTCTGAGTCTGTGTTACATCACTTAGTATAACAGTTTCTAGTTTCACCCATTTACCTGTAAATTTCATGATTCTGCCTTTCTTTACCACTGAGTAGAACTCTATTGTGTTAATATATAGTTTTTGTTCTCCATTTGTCATTTGAGGAAAACTTACATTGTTTCCATTTCTTAACTATTCTGAAAGGATCAGCAATAAAAGTGGATGCACAAGTATCTCTGCAGTAGAATGGGTTCTTTGTATACATGCAAAGGAGTGATTTAACCAGGTCATATGGTAGATTCATTTTTAGATTTTTAACAGTGCTCCACACTCACGTTGGAGAGATGGCTCAGTGATGAAGAGCACTGGCTGATCTTGCAGAATGTCTGGATTCGATTCCTAGCACAAACATGGCAGCTACCAACATCTGTAACTCCATTTCCTGGGGAATATGACATCCTCTTCTGACCTTCACAGACACTGCATGACACACATGCACCTGCCTACATGCAATCAGTATACTCACACAGATAAAAATAAATATTCTTTTTTAAAAAAGAGTTCTCCACACTGCTTTCTGCAGTGATTGCAGCGCACCACTTTGCAATCCAACCAGCGGTGAGTGCAAACCTCCCTTTTTCCACATCTTCACCAGTATTTCTTCTCTTTATCTTAGCTTTTCTGACCCAGGTAAGATGAAAACTTTAAGTAGGATTTGATTTACATTTCTCTAATGATTAAGTATTTCAAAGACTTTTTAAGGTGTTTATTAGCCATTTTTATTTCTTCTTTTGAGATTTTTCTGTTCAGATCCATAACGCATCTTTTAATTCATTCATTTGTTTCCTTGATTCTTTGTTTTGTGAGTTTTTGTATATTGTGGATATTAACACACTGTTAGAATTGAAGCTGGTGAAAATTCTCCCCCCGTCTCTGGGTTTCCTCTTCACTCTATTGATTGTGTGCTTTGTTATACAGAAGCGTCTCTGTTTAATGAGGTTCTACTTCTCAGCTGTTGACCTTAATTCCTGAGCAACTGAGGTCTGATTTAGAAATTCCTCTCCTGCACAAATATCTTGGAGAGTGCTGCAGATGTTTTCTTGGAGTAGATTCAGAGTTTCAGGTTTCACATTAAGGTCTTTGGTGCACCTGGAGCTGACTTTTGTATGCTGTGATATATGAGGCTCTAATTTCATTCTTCTACATGTGATGATCCAGTTTTTCCAGCACCATTTGAAAAAGATGCTGTCTTTCCTCCAGTACGTGTTTTTATCACTTTTGTCAAATAATAGTCACTGAAATGATATGCATTCATTTTCAAGTCTTCTATTTGTTTCACTTTGACTTATGTATCTGTATTTGTTCCAGTACCATGCTGTTTTTATGATAACAGATTCGTAATGTAGTTTGAGATCTGGTATTGAAATACCCCCAGCATTTCTCCTTGCGCTAAGGATTCCTTTGTGTACCAGCAGCCTTTTGTATCCCACATGTATATTAGGAATTTTTTATAACTTTTTAATGAACATAATGGGGATTTTGATGTGCATTACACTGAATCTATAAATTGATTTCTATAGGATAGTCATTTCACAATATTAATTCTAACAATCCATGAGTAAAAGAGATCTTTCCACCTCCTTGTGCCTCCTTCAATCTAATTCCTCAAAGATTGAAAAATTTCAGTGTAGAGATCTTTAATTTATTTGGTTAGGTTTATTCCTATATATTTTATATTATGAGGCTATTATGAATGGGAAGGTTTCTGTGAAGTCTTTCTCCTCTTGTTTATTACTATTATTATATAGAAGGCACTGAGTTTTGTAAATTGATTTATAATCTGCCACATCGCTGAAACTGTTGATCACTTCTAGTTTTCTGGTGGAGGTTTTGGTTTCTCTTATGTATAATATCATATGATCTGCAAATAGGCATATTTTCCCCTCTTCTATGGAGTTGGAACTGACCTGGGAGCCTCTTACCTGATCATTATATCTAATAGTCTCAGAGTATACTATGTAAGCTGCTGAGGGAGAAAAATCAATTAACAATCTATCCTCAGCTGTAAAACCTAATAACCAAAACTATTACCAGCACAGAAAACTATCTCTATTGGTGGAACAGTGGCAGTTTTATCATAGGAGTAATCAACAGCTTTCTAATTAGACAGGAAGCCTACTATACGTGAGGAAACTCATATGCGGCACTGTAAGCACAGACAAATATACATGGTTGGAGAAGCCATAGATCCTAATGTAACCCTACACCTGCCACATCCCTAGATAAATGCAATTTCTTACTGTATGTTAAATAAATATTGTATGTTTAAATAAACATTCTTTTATCCACAGATAATTGTGCTTGTCACCAATCATCAAATAAGCTTATTTTAGCAAGATATGGAGACTTTTACAGAGTTCCACTACTTGTCAAATACAGAGAATACATGTTTGTTGAAATGCCCAACCAACTGTCACAGACACATCTACAACAGTTTCTCTACACCTAAAGTTCAGAGAACATAGTTGAAAAGGGGGTAAAGAGAATACTATGCATCTCCCAGCTTTCACCAACAAAACTTCGTCATGCAACAGAGTTAATTACACAGAAAACCACAATGGACCAAAATGTAGAGAAGAGCCGCAGAGTGATCATCCCAGATAAGAATCCTACATCAAACCTCACCCACCCAGGGTTCAGAGACCTCTGTGAAAGAGAGGGCATCAACTTAACTATATAGAGAAGAATGGAAGGTGACCTTGATCACATTTTTCTTCATCTACCTCCAAAGGTGCTGGGGTTATTGTGTATTCAAACCAAGTGTTTAATGTGCTGTTTATTTTATTTTTGCCCCACCCCCCCATTCAATTTAATGTATTCTCTTAACACAGCCTAGAGAGTCTGATTTGTGTCCCCAAATGTTCTTCAGTGTGGTTTCTTCCACTGGGCTCATGAAGGGTCTGATCACTGTAAGACACCATCTCTACCTTCACAGCAGTCATCAATTGTTTGTTTTTAGTTTTTTGAAAATGAGACTTTCTATGTTACTTTGACTGGCCTGAGTCTCACTATTGGAACATAGATTGGTCCTCTTTCCTCTGCTTCCTGAGTGATATGATGACAGTCATAGGCCACTATAGCAGGCTTGTTATATTTTCTCTTAATATGTAACTTTTTCAGTGGGTATGACGTTGCACACATTGTAAATCCAACATTCATGAAGCTGAAACAAGAGAGTTGTGAGTTAGTTTTAAGAAAAGTTAGGCTACAAATGGAGGCACAAAGAAGAAAAACAACTTGCAATTTCTAAGCATTTGCATTATTTTCTTGCTGCTATCATTGTCTGCTGATTGAAATATTTCATTACAATTTATTTTCTATTCTCATTCATTTGTGCTGTCCTGAAAATTCTACTTTCTTCCTTCAAACTTATATTTTCAGATTCTTAGTTCAAATGCATGTAGCCAACAATTCAAATTCAAATATATATCATGCTAACATTAAAAATATAGTAATAAATCAGTATTTGTAAAATCAAAAATAGAATGAGCAGGGATTCCAAGTTTGTAAAACAGTAATATATATATATATATATATATATATATATATATATATATATATGTGTGTGTGTATATATGCCATTTAATATGTTTCAAATAATCAAATACAAACCAGAAAAAATACCAATAAGTTCTAAAGTGTTTGTAAGCATGTGAATTCTATCTATTTAAAATAAAAACTTACTAACGATTGTGAAATTAGTGTACACAAGGTTATACTAAACCTGTTTCCAAGAAGCTTCATCATTTTAAGTGAGTAGGTCAAGGTAAGTCTCAAAAGTATTTTTTGCAATGAAAAACAAATGTTTCAAAACAGTTTGTATAAGGCATTCCTTAGGTTGACTGTCTCTGATTTCCTTTAGTAAACAAAAGATTATCCATTATCCAAATTTAACCATCACAAGCACATGGTAGAGAGCAGGCACAAGGTTAGACTTGAAGTTGGTATGTTAGAATAAGTGAGTAGGTATAGGGTAAAATGTGTTCACTCAGGGCCATATCTGTATTTGCAGAAAGTAACTGAGTAAAAGAATTCCAAGTCAGGTCAGGCTTTAACCCTTATATACACAGAACTTTGTTCATTTAGTCAAATAAAGATGTGTACTTTCTTTTCTGCATTTAAGCACATTTTTAATGTGAAGTTAAAGGAAAAAGATATTTATATATTAGATTTCCTCAGATCTACCAAGTAAAAAGAAGAGTTTAAGTTATTATACAAAATGGCTTCTGACTCTCTCTCTCTCTCTCTCTCTCTCTGTTTCAAAGTGCAATAAGTTTTATTAAATAAAACAATGGTGAGTTTTATACTTGAATTTGTCTCAATGTCCCATAAATACACCAAAGGTACAAAGCCAAAGTGTATAAATTAAACCTAAAAAACCTTTAAATAGTGTTATCACAGTCTATTCCATTGGCTCATCAGAGTGTATACAACTCTTTTGACAGGAAATAAATACTATATGATTTCATATTAAAAAGGTTTTTTTTCCAAATAGAAATGATTTAATTTAAAAGAAAAGGAGGGTGATTTGAAAACTGAAATATTACCAGACAATTACAGAACTACAATATAAATCTTTTGAAAAAAGGAATTTAATAATGCATCTGTTGGGACTTGAGAGACGGCTCAGTGATTAAGAGCACTGGTTACTTTTGCAGAGGACTCCAGTTCAACATGGTGACTAACAACCATCCATAACTCCAGTTCTAGGGGAAACTGCCCCTCTGACTTTTGCGGGCATTGCACAATATGAGTGCACTTAACATACGTGTAGGTAATTCATTCACACACAAAAAATAAAAATAATAAAAATATTTTTAAAAGAATGCGTCTCTCATGTCCTTTACTCTTTTGCTATTTCTCTATTGCTCTAAATGAAAGGTACTAAGGATTTATCCAAATGCTCTCCACAATCATATTAAACACTCTACTTTTGCACTCCTATCATTAGACCTCATACGTTTCAGAAAACTGTAAATGAATATGAATATAAACATCAACTTCTGTACATTGTATTTTTCCTTTAGGGTTTTACAAAGTTCTTCCAATTTGTGGGAATTTCCCTGTGCTCTGTGCCACTCCTTGGCTCCAAGTTAGGTCAAAACTGTGCAAGGATGTGTTGTGCAGGATTGCTGGATTCAGGGAGGTGGCTTCTGCCTTGGAAATCACCCTTGTCTGGAATGCCTACCCTTTCACTGACACTGTAAGTAGGGGTACCGACATAGGATATACTCCAACACTGTGGCAGTATAAGTATTATCCATTACATACATGCAGATAATACACTCATACATGTAAAATAATAATAAATAAAATATTTTTTAAAATATGATGACATATCACAGATACATTTTATTTTATATTTTTCTTGAGAGATTCATACAATGCATTTTTCATATTTTTGCCACCCAACTCCCCCCACATTTATTACCACCTTCCTAACTACCCACCTTGTTGTTAATACCACCATAAAGTTCAATTGTGCTGCCCAAACACACATCTGCCATAGGAATGTCAACCCAATCCACTAGGGTTCTTAAAGGGTGTTTCCACACTCTTAAAACAAACTGGCTCTTCCTTAGCCAGCACCTGTAATATGTCAGCTCCTTAGGTATGCATTGAACTTCATGTCCACCCCACCCTTTCATGCTGGGAATTTTTCTAGGTTGAGCTTGAGCAGGTCTTGCGAGTCCTGTTATAACTGCGTTGATTTCCTATGTGGCAGTGCCTTGTTGTCTGGAGAGAGGAAAAAATAACTGTTCTCTTTTATTCATGCACTACATCTGGATCTTACAGTCTTTCTGCCTGTTCTTCCATGAAGACCCACAAGCTTTGTAGGAAGGGGTGTGATAGAGATGTTCCATTTATGGCTGAGCACTGTACAGTCTCTCATTCTCTGCACACTGGTCAGATGTGAGTCTCTGTGATAACTGCCTTTTACTGCAGAAGCTTCTCTGATGAGTGCTGTTCAGTGCACTAATCTATGGGTATAGTAATACGTCATCAGAAGTCACTTTCATACTAAGTCCATTTAGTTGAATATTAGTAGCATGTACTTCCCTAGAGGTCAGAGCCACTAGGTTGAAGCTCCTGGTTCTTGGTCCCCACAGCAATATTCTTTTGAAGCAGAACAAAAGTAAGCAAGCTGAATTAGAGATAATACTAAATTACAAATAATATAGCAATTTGTTTGTGAATACATGC
Organism: Eospalax fontanierii; assembly: GCA_035773235.1. Lineage (NCBI taxonomy): Eukaryota > Metazoa > Chordata > Mammalia > Rodentia > Spalacidae > Eospalax > Eospalax fontanierii. The sequence goes on along the minus strand of CM069525.1, from coordinate 128,330,297 downwards.
CATTTTAAATATCGACAAGAACAATAGTCTTTAAATGTGTACATATCTGATTTTTCAGATTGTGATGCAAGAAATAGTCTAGAAATAATTATGAGAGAATTCCTTTATAAAAATGAGTCTTTAATTAACAAAATTATTGAGTATATTCTTGTACTGGAGGATCACTGTTTTCTTCATTTTTTATGTATGATTTGAAAAATTACTTCAGATTTTAAACTTGAAAATCTTCCTTGTGCTTGCATGAATATATATGAATGTGTGCGTTCACAAGAATATATTTAAATACTTATTTCACATATGTAATATAAATGTGTGTACATGTAATAGTGTATGTAGACATTAAATCAGAAATTTGCCATATTATTGGCTGGGAAATATCATTTTACCCTACTTTAAAGAACTTGCTCTAGGCCGTTCAACTCCCCTCTCAACTGGGCAACTCCAGACTCTCCCGACCCCAAGCGCTGTTATTTTTCTAGCCTTGGACACAGGCCCGCTTTTTCCCTCAGAACCCCAAATCCCCAGACTAATCTCTTATTCCAGACACAACACTGCATCCTGAATCCCATACTCAGACCAGCTCAATTTTTTAGTCTAGTTTGTTAGATCTTTGATAGTCTGTCCTCACCCCCAACTTGCCATTGAAGCCCTGTGACTTCCCATCTACAATGACTGTCCTCTACCTGAACCTGCCTTGGATTTCTGTAAGCAGCCTTCTTCGCTTGGGGACAGACCTATGCAGACTACCTGAGAAAACCTGAATTCAGTTTCTGTATAGCATTTTTCTAAATTGTACAGTGCCTGCTGGCTAGAGGCATGCAAACCTTAAGAAGGAGGTGGAAAGCATCTGGTCCCACTAAACCTTTACCTCTGAGGGGACTCTAGAGGGGATGGAAAAGAGTCACCTGATTCCTCCAATATAAAGTCCAAAACCTTGATCAACCAACTTTCCATACCCAATAAGAAAACAACCAAGTCACCTCAAGTATACAAACAGAGTCTGATTTCAACTGAATAAAAAAGTTCGAGTCTCACATCAGAATCACAAGCACCAAGATCACAAGGAAAAAAATATGAAAAATTCAAATAATATGTTTCCATCAAACATTACTAGTCCTATAGTAGAGTTAGTTCTACAGTGAGAAGTCCATAGAACTAAACCAGGAAACAGAATTTAAAAGAACAATCATAAAACACGATAAAAAATTCAATTAATTTAAAGAACACACAAACAAACAAATAAAAGAACTAAAAAAGAAAGGGATAACTTTCTAACTGAATTCACAAAAGAGGTAGAATTATTTAAATTTCGGCTGAAATAAATAAGGAAGTGAAAAACTCAGTAAGCTAATTTGAAATGACAGGAGAAAGCCTCACAAATAGAATAAATGAAATTGAAAACATATCAAGCCTGAATGATAAAGTTGAAGAACTGGAGCACTCAAGAAAGAGTACAAAAAGTTTTAAGAAACACAGGGATGGAATACTCAGGGAATGTGGGACACCATGAAAAGACCAAATTTATGCATCATATGGCATAGAGGAAGGAGAATAATTTCAGGTTAATAGTATTGACCATATCTTCAACCAGACTGTAGAAGAAATTTTCCCCAAATTAAGGAAAGACATGCCCATACAAATACAAGAAGCACAGATAACAACAAATAGACAAGACCAGAAAAGAAAGTCCACACGGCGTACCATTGTATAATTCTAAGCATACAGAAAAAGGAGATAAATCTGAAAACTGCCAAAGAAAAACAAGTCACATATAAAGGAAAACCCATCAGAATTACAGATGAATTTTCACTGCAAAATATGAAAGACAGAAGAGCCTGGCCCAAAGTATTCCCAGTTCTAAATGACCATAGATGCCAACCTAGAATACTTGCTTTACCCAGCAAAAATGTCAATTGTAATTAAAGAGGAAAGAAAAATCTTCCATGACATGAATAGGCTGAAAGTACTCATATCCAGAAAACCATTTCTACAGAGAATACTTGAAGAAAGACAAAAAGCTGAAAAAAGGAATGAGTATACTCAAGGGGCAACAAAAAGAAACTAAATGAAGATATAACTGAGGAATCACAAAGTTAAATCAAAGATGCAAACAGAATTTAAAATGAGGGGAATCAATACACATATTTCACTAATAACTTTAAATATCAATGGACTGAACTTCTCAGTCAAAAGACACAGGTTAGTTGAATGGATCAAGAAGCAAAATCCATCTTTTTGTTGTCTTCGAGGAACCCATCTCTCCTTCAAGAACAGGTACTGCCTTAAGGTGAAAGGATGGAAAAAAATATTCCAAGCAAATGGCACTAAGAAACAAGCAGGAGTTGCCATTCTAATATATGACAAAAGAGACTTCAAATTAAAACTAATCAGAAAAGATGAAGAAGGTCACTTCATTCTGATCAAAGGAACAATTAACCAAGAAGATATTATTTACAGTCATGAACACATATGCACCAAACTCTGGTGCACCCAACTTTATAAAAGCAGTACAACAGTTAGCAATAATTAACACTTTCAGTAAAATGGCAGAACACAAAATTAACCAAGAACAAGCAACTGGGAAGAGTACAAGGAAACTGTCCCATTCACAATAGCCTCAAAAAAATCTCAGCATAAACTTGACCAAAGACATTAAAGATCTCTACAATAAAAATTTAGATAGATGAAAAAAGAAATTAATGAGGACACCAGAAGATGGAAGGACTTCCCATGGTCATGGATTGGAAGAATTAATATTTTGAAAATGACCATCCAAACAAAAGCAATATATAGATTCAATGCAATCCCAAACAAAATCCTCATGACATTCTTTAAAATACTAGATAAAATAATTCTAAAGTTCATATGGAAGCAAAAAAGACCACAGATAGACAAAGCAACTGTGAGTACAAAGAATAATGGGGGAGGGGGCACTATACCAGATTTCAAACTACATTACAGAGCTAGAGTGATAAAAGCAGCATGAAGAAGGCACAAAAATACACTTCTAGACCAATGGAATATAATTGAAGACTCAAACATGAATACATGCAATTTCAGCCACCTGATATCCGACAAATGGGCCAAGAACACTCAGTAGAGGAAAGATAGCATCTTCAGCAAATAGTGCTGGCAAAACTGACTCTCCACCTTATCTTTCACCTTGTACAAAAGTCAACTCCAAAAGGATGAAAGAACTCAATATGAAACCTGAAACTCTGAAAATGTTAGAAAAAGAGTTTGTAGTAACCTACAAGATATAGGTGAAGGACAGAACTTTCGAAATCAGACAGCAGTTACTCAGGAATTAAGGTCAGTAATCAACAAGTGGGGCCTCATTAAAATAAAAAGCTTCTGAACAGCAAAAGAAACAACCAAAGAAATGAAGAGAAAAGCCACAGAATGGGAGAAAATCTTCACCAGTGACACATCTGATAGAGGTTTAACATCCAGAATATATGAAGAAATCAAAAAACAAAGAATCAATAAAACAAGTGAACCAATTAAAAGATGGGCTAAGGATCTGAGTGTTCAACATCCTTCATAATTAGGGAAATGCAAATTGAAACCAGATTAAGATTTCATTTTACCCTGGACAAGAGAAAAAAATGATACCAAATGCTGGAGAGGATGTGTGGAAAGAAGAATGCTCATTCACTGCTGGTGGGACTGTAAACCAATATGGAAAGCAATGTGTAGAACTCTTAAAAAATTAAAAATGAACCTGCCATTTGATCCAGTTATACCACTCCATGGCATATACACAAAGGAATCATCTTATTGCAGGTTCTTATACATCCAAGTTTGTTGCTGCTCTTTTCACAATAGCTAAGGGTGGGAAGCAACCTAAATGTCCTTCAACTGAGGACTGGATAATGAAAATGTGGTACATTTACATAATGGAGCTGTACTCAGTGGTAAAGAAAGACAAAATCCTGACATTTGCAAGTAAATGGATGGAACTAGAAACTGTTATGCTAAGTGAAGTAACATAGAATCACTAAAACAAATGAAGTATGTTCTCTCTCATTTGTGGATCCTGGCACCAAACCCTTATATGTGAGTATGCATCCTGATGTAACTGCACTAACCAGGAAGATGGAAATGAACCAGGGAGGTAAATGGAAAAAGAAGGAACCTAAGAGAGAAGAATAATAGGAGGCAGGTAGTACTAAGGGAGAAATTAATAAAAAGGGGTATCTAATTGGGAGGGGGAATGGACAGTTTTACAAGAAACTATGGGGATAAAGGGAAAGAAGGAGCTAAAGAGAGGTGGGGCCTTAGGAGACTGGTATTATCAAGGGAGAAATGAAGAAAATGGGGACATTTTAAATGTGGAAGGCATGGAGAGAAGTTTAGACAAGGAGGGAGAGAGCAGGAGGGAAGGAGAGAGAAAAGAGAGAGAGAGAAAAAGAAAGAGAGAGAGAGAGAATAAATAATTTCTAGATAATGTAAAACACCAAAGTGGGAGCCCCTTCAGTGGGAGGAAATTCATGTGTGGTACTGTAAACAAAGTTAAATACACATGGCTGAAGAGGTCATAGATCTTAGAGAAATCCCCAAGACTGTAACACTCCTAGGCTAACATAACTTATTACTAAAAGCAAAATATGTATCCTTATGTTTACAGTCAATTATCCCATTCACCAATCATCAAAGAAGCTCTTTTTGCAATAGGGAGAGACTAACACAGAGTATCACAGCTGGTTGCACACAGATAATGTGTGTGATTTGTCCATGCCTAAATAGCACATGTACTATGCAACCTCTACACCCAACGCTCATGAAATATAGAACAAGTGGTGAAGAAGACAGTAATGAATCTCTCAACTCTCATTAATGAAGTTCCCGCATGCAGTAAAGGGCCAGGGACACAAAAGGTCACAAATGGCCAAACCATGGAGATTAGGAATCTGTAGGTTATGGGTTCCTGGACAGGGCTCTTGTAGTAGGTCTCACTCACACTCACCCAGGGTTCAAGGATCATTGTGAAACGCAGGGCAGAAAGATTGTAAGAACCAGTGAGGAGGTGCGTAACCATATGTAAATAGAATCCTACAAACTCCTGGGACCCTGCTCATATGAGCATACAGGAGTAGTTTCAGCATGTTCAAGATCCTTGAAAACTCAAGCAGACAAAAACCCAGCATGGCACTGGGGAAATAGGTAGGAGGCCCCAACATTTGTTTAAGAAATTTTGGCAACTTATTACTGTTGGTTGATCATGAGGTAGTCTTCCTAAGGCAAGGAGCTCTGGGTAGGGCTGACTAGACTTCAGTGGATGATCCTGCACCGAGGTTACATGGTGACACTAATTTGACACAATAGATAGACAAAGAGTATATGGATTCCAGTTGGGGTCTATAGGTGTTGCCAGTGGGAAAAGGGATACCCTGATGATTAAGATTGATTGAGATATACTGTATGAAGCACATAATGATTCAATAAAAAATTCAAAAGGTATTTGCTCTAACTTTGTGTGTGGGGGGGTGTATATTTATAAGGTAATAAAGAACACTTGCATGTTTATCTTTAGAAATCTACAAAATATTTTTTGCAATGGTACTGGTCCAACCTAGGACCTTATACATGTTGGTCAAGTTCTCTAGCTCTGAGCTACATCTGTGCATCTTTAGTCTACATGTGACTTTTAAAGCCTAAAAGTACATTTGTTTAAATTTTGAACAATTAACCTTCTCTAAGTATCACAGGATAACAGATACTAGGCCTTTTTGTTCCACCAAGATGACCCAGGTTCTACCAGATTGTTCAGAGTTTTTATATATTTTTTTGAAAGAAGTAAATAAAATTGTATCAAAGTATGAGAATAGGCATATTATTTTTAAAAACAGTTAAACATCCAATATAAAGCTACCCTTTTATTTTTAAAAACTGATTTGTTTTATGTCAACTATGATATTTGGTTGAAATTATATGACTTTTTGTTATCATTTATTGTGTGTGTGTGTGTGCATGTGTGTGTGTGTGTGTGTGTGTGTGTGTGTTGGTACATATATATATATATATGCCACAAAACACTTGGGGAAATCAGAGGACAACTTTAAAAATTAAGTTCTTTCCTTCTATCCTGTAGATCCCAGGCATCAAACTTAGGGCCTCAGGTTTGATGGAAAGCACCTTTACATTTTGAGCCATTTCTCTGAGCTAATTTTAAGATTATCCTTTAAATAAAGTTTAGGTAAACATATAAACCTCTCTTTCAATTATTCATTTATCTGCATAGAGTTGTGTTGTGTTAGGGGAAAAATCACAGAGTACCCACTATATAGATCTTAAGATTTTAAGGAACAAGGCATACTTAAGAGCAAATTAATTATGCAAAGTTATTTTAAACCATATCTTGTGTTCAAAGATTTTTAAATATGAAAAGAACCTAACAAAAAATGATAGTATCTTAAATTATGAGATAATCTCAAGAATAGGGAGGAAATAAGGTAAAGGCAAGAAGAAAGTCACAGCATGTCAAAGACATAGTTGACAATCCCACGCATCACCATTTAGTTTAGCCTTTTCTTAAAGACTGAAGTGAACAGAGAATTAAATTTAACCTGCTGATTTCTTTCTGATTAAAGAATGAATATACATCTGTCCTAAATGTTTTATGAACTACTGAATAGTACATAGCAAAAACAGCATCATGCCATATTTTCTTACCACTCAAAATTAACTTAGTGAAAATGTTTCTAGACTTTTAACTAGGCGAATCTGTGGTCGTAAATCTGCTTTAAATAATTCAATTTTTGGCTTCAAGATTTTATGACCTACATTTTTCTTGAGGAAAAAAATAAAATACTTTTCAGGATTACATAACATATATTGGTGTATTTTAAGGGAATCATACTTACATGCGACTGTTAACTGACACTTTTGGTAGTTATTATATAATTCTTAAGTTAGTCACTTTAGTCATTGTTGATCATTGGATGGAACTCCTCAGTGTACTTTTAAATTCTGGAAGTATTAATATTTTAATAATGATAATAGTTTTTAATAAATAAAATATGTAAGAAAATCCTAATGAACTTAAGATTTCTAATTACTTTTAAAATTAACTTTAGCTTAAATAATAATGAAAGTCACACCAACAAAATAAATGTATTTAAACACTTTTTAGCATCAGCCTCTACTCATCTATTTAATGTTCAGTGGCACATTGCTGTGCCTTGAACAGATTTTATATATGTAAAAATAGTCATGCACCCAAGTGACCAGGTAGTAACTGGGCAAGAGAAACACTATTGTAAATACTCTGAGCCAGGAGAAGAAAAAATTTGTTTAAAGACTACTGCTCATGTCATTATTTGTACGCATTTCATGAGGAAGAAACAGTGAGATAGTAAGACCACAATTCCAACTTGATAACTAGCTCCATCCTGTAATAGTTATATTGTAGAAGGTTATAATCATATGATTGCTTTTCTTGACAGGATTCTGCTGTATTTGTTCCCACCTTTATTTCTCCTTGTCACTTCCACTTAAGCTAGAAAGGGCTCACTGATGCATGTGTGGGAAATGAGGTAAATTGAAGTCTGTTGGATATTTGAATCTGTTTTTTTCTCATAACAAGAATACAGTAACTTTGGGCTAGAGAGATGGCTCAGCCATTTAAGAGTACTTGACTCTAGAAATGCTGACTAGACCTTAGTGGATGAACTTGACTCGATGGCCTTAACATAAATGACAGAATGCATGAAATGTAGTCAGGGAGGGAACCAATGGGGAAGAGAGTATAAAGGTAACATGTTCTGTATGAAATAACCAATAATTTAATATAAAAAGAGTACTTACTGTTCTCAAACATCAGGCATACATACCTACATGTAGACAAACATTCATACATGCATACAAGACAAAAATAAATAAATCATCTAAAATCAAAATGCAGAAACTAACACAGCTTTTATTTTCTTTCCTTTGAAGAATATAAAAATCATGTGAAGCTTGACGATGAATATGAATACTAACTATGAAAATAATGGCTTTAAAATCAACTTAGAACTGAAAGCGAAGCAAGAAAAAGAACAGTGTGATTTATTTTATTGTATTGTATTGCTTAATTTTCATGAGATAGTTTCTTACTCTGAAGACCAGGCTGACTTTAATCTTTCAAATATCCTCAGGTTCTCAAGTGATGAAATAGGATAATTTGACACTATACCTGTCTTAATGACAACGTATTGTGAATACAGATTTATTGATGCATGATTGCATAACACAGTTTTGTAAAAAGACCAGATAGCAAATGTTTTACCAAGTTTTTAATAAAATGTCCATTGAATTCCTTATAAATAAGTAAATAAATGAATATAGTTGTGTATAAGTAAATATTTATAGAAACAGATTTGTTTTTGTGTGAGGTGAAGCTTGGATATACTCTTTTCCAAGGATTACAGGATTTTCACTGGCTTCATGTTATGTGCATCTGTCGCGAGTACATCCAATGGGATGCAAGGAGACTCAGACAGGCAAGTGTGCTGTGTAAGCAGGCAATGTTTTATTGCGGGGAAGTCACACATACACACAATACCTCAAACTACAACCCGAGGATCTTAGCCAACAGGAGCACTAGCAGGCAGGTGCAGGCGAGGAATGTCGGGATCGCCAGCCTGGTCCATCGCGTCTCGGGGTTGCGATGTCTGGTCAACAGGTAGGTCCAGAGTGCGACACGTCTCTGGATTTCCTGCTGCAGCAGCCGTGGATGCCGAGTCGCTGGCTGGAGAGCCGCGCGAGACAGCCACACGGAGGAGAGTTCCTCATAGGAAGCTCTGAAGTGCTGCGAGCCTCTTCTGTTTATATAGGATTTCTGCTTCTATCGTTATCTCACTCTTAGAGTAGCAGATGCAATGTGTTTATCTATAGGCCTGGGTTACGTTGCACCACAGTTTATTATCTAAGAGTCCCACACATCACTCCAACTTCTTTAGTCTCACTTCAAACGTTTTAGTTGCTTTAATATTCTCTGTTTATTCTAACTTCTAATTGCTATTACTATTCTTATTTCTAAATACATGTTCCTTGCAATATTATTATCTAAGGGTTGTACACATACACACTTCACTCTTCACTTTAGTCTTACTCTACTTAATTATTAAATATTGACTATTCTTGTTCTCTATCATTATTCTTGGGCTACATGTTCCTTACAGCATCAAGGTAACTCCATCTGTTTGGGGATCATGAGTGCATGTTTGAAAAGAACATCTCAAGAGCACATGACTTAACACCCATTCTGCGCATTTTGTTAAGAATTCGAAGAGACTATCAATTAGCATTCATTTTTATAATTTTATCCCTATTCTAAGAATATGATTTTAAAAGTTTATAGAAGCCTTTAGTAGAGAAATAGACATTTCTAATAATTAGGAAAAACGGAAACTCTAAGACTATTCTAAAACAAATGAAATGCAGATTAAAACTTTTAGCCTTGTCTAACGTCTGTGAGCTGATACATATGTCTGAATCTGAAGAGGATGACATTTTCTCTGTCAAGACTATGATGTCTGTTAAAATATATTTTTACATTGAGAAATCTTGTCAGTTGTATTTTATTAAAGCTCACCCGCATTAACAGAAATATTTTGTGTACTACTTTGCTATTAATAAAATGTACCATGCACGTTTTCTTTTTTATACTTCAAGATATCTGAGAATTTTTTTTTTCTTGGAGTTAGCTTACCTTTGAATGCTTTAGTAATTAAAACAATATTTTTTACTGGCGGCGAGTTTAGTTCCGGTGCTTTTACCTCACATCTTCAAGTCTCAAGCTCTGGTCCCCCTAACTTATTCTCTTTTACTCTAAAACGTCCAAGGACACGTCCAGGTGAGGCTCACTATTCACTCAGGAACTTTGTACGACCTACCTCTCAGCCTAGGGGTTTGGCCCTGTCCCAGCTGCAGCGAGCAAAATTCACAGGGCGTGAGGCTAGCAGGATGACCTGCTGCTGTTTAACTGGCGGGGTGACCTCAGGCTAGGGCTGGAACAGGGCCAAACCCCGAGGCTGAGATGTCGCACCAAGTTCCTGAGTGAAAAATTAAGATTGAGGAAGAGTTTTGGAAGAAAAAAGCACTTGCTTTCTCAAAACAAAACAAAACAAAACAAAACAAAAACAACAAAAAAACCCACCTCAGAGCTATTCCAGAACCAGTCAGTTCTGGCATCAGGTAGCATTAGGAAGGACAAGAACTGCAAAAAGAATCTTGCACCCTGCTCTCTGACCTCCTGGACTATATGTTCTTCCTCCCTGTGTTTCCTTACTCCTTACTGACTCCTGCAACTAACGCTGCAGCACCTTCAGAGCAGACAGTTTTGTTCATCTATCTTCTCGACAATTAGTATAGCACCTGGCACCTACTAGGTCCCCAGTGTTTACCTATATTAAGGGACAAACTGAATAAAAAATGTTTCACCACTATGAAGAGGTTGGATAGCTCAGGGGAAAAGATGGCTACTCCACAGCCCTGCCAAATTTCTATTGCACAAATACCGTGAGTTATTTTGTGTTTTTTCTTTCTGGAAACTGTCCATTATTTTTTGAGAACCACAGCCATAAAACATTTATTAATAAAACCTTAATTCTTAGGCTCACTTTAAAAAGAAAATTCTACCAATCATTGATTTTGTTAGAATTTTATTTTAGTAAGGGAACCAAGCTATTTTGACTGGAACTCCTGTGCTTTGAATTCAGAGCTGGTGAAATCACTGAGGGACATAAAGATGCAGAGGAAGGCAGAAAGGGCCACAGTACAAGGGGTCGACATGAGTAGCAATTGGATGATAATCTCAAGCTTATAGGTTTGGCGTATGTGTTATAAAGTTATCAAAGTTCTAGAAAAGAAGCTTGTTTTTTTTTTCCTCCTTGGTAATTTCATTCTGTACATTGTGGCCCTCATTTTATTTCTTCCACTTAAAATAGTCCTTGTCTATTTCACTGATTTTACTATAGTGAAATCCATCATGTCTTGTTCTAGTTACAGTCCTACATTGTGTGTCTTCTACTCCACCTACACCCTGCCATAACAGGGTCTACTGTGCCCTACTATGTGTAGCCTCGTATGTCCTCCTTTGTTCCTCTCAGAACAACACTTAAGCTTTCATTTTTTCAGTGCGTATATTTCGTGCAATTATTTGTTGAAAGAATGAATGCATAAGAGCTACATTTTATTCAAGTACCAGTTTTCAAAAGACAAACTATAAATACAGTTTATTATTGATTGCACCATGTTTTGAATTTTAAAAGATAAGAGGTATTTATACCTTTATTACTATTTCATCATAACCCAGTGTTACTAAATTAGTTCCCTGGTTTTCCACATATATTAAAGACAATTTGCATTCACCTTAAAATATTTTTGTAGACTTGAGAATTTCATATAATGTATTTTGATAACATTCAGAGACACTCTTCACAATTTCCAACTACAACTTATTACCTCCCCAGACTGACTTCCTGTCCTTTATTATTTTTTTTCTAAATGTCTATCTAGCCTAGTCTGTATTCCCCAAGTGCTCATCATTGTGGCTTTATCTCCTGAAGTCTGATCAGCTTACTAGACATTAGACCTGTAAAGAAAATTGATTTTCCTTCTCCCAGCTGCTGTTAACTGCCAATAAATCCAGGATTAGGGCTGGAGATTCTTCCTCACTTCCCCCATCCATGCTGGGTTATAGTGTGATTTGATTTTGTGCAGGTCTTTTGTGTATTTCCACAATCACTATGAGTTCATATGTGTACCTATGCTGTAGTGTCCACACAACACAGTTTTTTATACTTATCTACTATTGACTATTACAAACCCCACTTCCACATTAATCCCTGCCCTCGGAGAAAAGGTTGTGATACTCATGTACCATTTAGGGCCAAGTGCTGTGTTGGCTCTCATTTTCTGTGTGTTGACCAGTTGTGGGTCTCGGGTAATAACAATGTCCTGCAAAAAGAAACTTCTCTGATAAGTGCTGAGGGATGCAATAATCTATGGGTATGACAGTTGATTATTAAGAGTCAGTTTATAATGCTAGGTCTCCTTAGTAAAATTAATATTAATATGATCTCTCTCTCTCTCTCTCTCTCTCTCTCTCTGTTTCTCTCTCTCTCTCTCTCTCTCTCCAGTTTGTGTCTCTTCTAATCACAGGATCTTGGCCCTGCTAATAATGTCAGATATTGAATAAATCTTCTGAAATGCAACTTAAATACAATCAGAATGTAGTTGGTTAGACTCATAACATATAGGAGCAGTGGGCCTATCTTGCCTTACTATTCATTTATTGTAACCCACAAGTTTCACAGCTGGGTTATGTTGATGTTTACATTTCTCTGAAAATAACATGCACAGCACCTAGTACTATCAAAATTAGGCAGTAGAGAGGAAACTTTGAGATCAGCATCAGCTTGATTTCCCCTTGCCTTTTCTTTGAATCATGTATATATTTTCTTCAGAAATAGGTTCTTATTACAAGGTTCTGGCAGGTAACCAAGCACAACAACCAGAGCCAGTATTGTTGGAGTGTCTATAGGATCTCTTTGGCCAACAACTACAAAAGAGGGAGTCCACTCCTGGTATTGGACATGTTATTTGCTTGCATGTATTGTCTAGTAGGACCTCTGAGTTCCTCCTACATTTAAACTCCTTTTATATTATATATGTATATAGTGAAAGATATTCTTCAGTATATTTCCTATGATCTTTTCAAAATAACTTTAGGGGCTGAAAAGAAGGCTGAACAGTTAAGAGTAGTGGGCTGATCTTGCAAAGGATTTTGGTTCTGTTCCCAGCACCCATAGGACAGCTAATAACAAGCTGAAACTCCAGTTCCAGGGGATCTGTCATCCTCTTCTGGATTCTATGGACATTTTACACATGGGTACATTTACATACATGCAGGCAAAACACATAAAATAAAAAGAAAACAATTAAAAAACACTTTTTGTAATGTTGATCCTCCCCTTACGCACCCTTCTGCCCTACCTTTGCATTCCTCATCTATTAAACCATCTTATTCCCTTATTTGTCTTTTCCCATTTACATCAGTGAATTCTATCTCTTCTCCTATAAACCACCCTTCATGACATATCTGGGAATACTTTTGTGATATTTTGTTAATTAGGAAATTTAAATTTTTAATTTACATAGTGTCATGTGACCGGTTTACTTTAGGGTGGTATTTCTGTAAAATTTGTGGTCTTTGTTTCCAGATTGTTTCATTTTTGTGGGTAAAGTTCTAAGGAAATAAAAATACACTACCTTCTACACGTTACAGTCATTGGCAAGTCTAAATCTGTTACTCAAGCAAAAGAATATTTGGTAATAGTGCATGCTTACAATTATTTTATAGTTTAAACCATTCATAATGTTTTTCACATTCTTAATTTCCATTAAGTATGAAACACACCAAAATAAAACTAAGTAGCGTTTTTTTTAAATTTTATTTTGAGACCTGTAAATTTTAAAATGCCTTCTTCTTGAAAACTACTAGTGTAATGTTCTATGACACAAAAATTGTCATCCAATTCCTTGTCTCTTAAACCTCCCCATCATAAACTGCAATGATACAATCTTATTTGAAGTTGACAACTTTTTGTCAGGATAAGTATTAATGTTCCTGCTAGAAAACTCAGGAAACAAATCCTATTCCACTGAAGATTTGGAGTCAGTTTTATTTTTCTTTCCACTAGATGAATTTTCATGAACTCATGTTGCTGTGATGCCAACTGCTAATCAGATTTGATTTGGGCATGTGATCACTGCCACTTTAAACTTAAAGATGTAACTTAGGAGTTTTCATACATTTATAGCTACTGTTCACCTATATATTTTTGTGTTCTGCGGAACAGAAATACAAAGGCATATTTTAAAAGCGTACTTTTCACAAACACTTCATTCTATGACCTTTCATGACTCATACATTTGACTACTGTGTCTCTTGGTCTCTTTTGTAATACAGTATTCTAATGTGAAAAGGATTTTGAATTAATTGATAATTGTTTCAAAAGTATAACCCTTTTCCTTTAGCCACTCAAGGTAAAGTTTTATAATTGTGTAATGTTTACTACTTGACTTCCATTATCAGATATATAATATAAAATACTAATATCTTTTGTACAATAGGAACACATAGATAAAATTTCAGGGATCATTTGAGATACATGTATAAATTAACAGCAAAATTAATTCACTACAGTATATCACCCATAATATCTGTATGCAACACTTTATTTTCTGCTTTATTGGCTAGTGAAGATTGACATTTAATTTTCTTCATACCAAATGTACCAGTAAACTCTCAGGAAGCCATTATTCATGCTAGTTAGTGAATATAGGACATAGCTTCTACTTAGTAGAATATGACACTTTCAGTGATAAAGTTTGTATGTATGTTGGAAAGCATTTATGTAGTTGAATCCAATGAGAAAACTTTGTTATACTTTTGACTGTATTTAACAATATGGCATTGGTATTTCCTTGTTGATTCTTAAACATTTACAAAACATCTTTCCAGTCACTATCTGAAATGTGAGTGATAAGTGAGATGCAATAGCTCTAGTTTCTGAGTACTGTTCTCCTAAAGGTATAAACAAAATGGTTATGAATACAAAGTACACAAAATGTTCACATATTGTGGAACTTAGTAGTATATATCTGTCATTTGTCATTTCTCACAACTACCACCTTATTTTTGTGATAAGAAAAGTAAGATATAATCTATCATTAAATTTTAATCATGCAACATTTTATTATTAAATATCATCAGCATGTTATGCATTCCATGATTTTTTCTCCAGCGAGTTGATTACTTCTAATACACATCATACTCCGATATATTATTTAGTTTAATATTATCTCATATTTGCAATTATCTTTTGTATCTCATACTTCTGAAGTTATAAACATTGAGTCCATAGTAATCCATAATGAAATTGTTTTGTGTAGTGTGTGTTAAAGGTCAAAATTTTATTCTTTTGCATTTGAATATACAGTTTTCATTTCTTGGAAAAGTTGAATTTTTCCCACTGTAAATTTTTAGTATTCTTCTGGAAGATTCACTGATTGTAAATGTAAAGATTAATTTCTTAGCTTTATTGTGCATGGAATTGTAGGTGGAAGATTCAATTCCGCTGGATTCAAAGGTGTTAATTTTGAATGGTTCTGAACACTGTTCTACTGAAAACGAAATTGGGTGCTATCAGCACCAAGGCTACTCTCGTAGGATCAAGTGGAAAACATAATTCCATTTCTTTCTTTTCTTCATAAGAGAGTACAAGAGAAAAAGAGTAAGTTTCTATGGGAAATAACTGAATGGTCCTCAAAAGTCTTATGTTGAAATAAAAGTAAGAACTTTATAACTTTGAAACTGTTCACTGAGGATGGAAAAAGGCGGTGCCCTTCTCAAATGTGAAATCAGAAACTCATAATTTAGAAGCACACACACACACAGGGACAAACACAAAGAAATATTAATTTCAAAACAGAAAAAATCATTGAATCCTCCATTCACTATAATCTTCAAAATTCAGTAGTATTTTGAAAATCATTTTACAATGAGTAAAAATGTTTAATATTACATACTGCATCTATAAGGAAGTCTGTGTTCAATGTTACATATGCATGTATAAAAATTTATTTAATGCTATGTAAATTGAATTATTTCTCTTTGAGTCTCCATTTTAAAAAGTCCAACCATTTTTTATTTATACTGATTAGGAAGACAGGTTTTTTTTTTCCTTTTTTATTTATTGCGAATTTCATACAATAGATTTTGATCATATTTAGATCCCCTTTCTTATCTGCACTTCCCATTACTAATACATACCTCAGGTAGTATTGGGGTTCTACCCATGTTCTCCCATCTATGCTGGATTTTAGCTGCCTTAATCTTATGTGGCACTTGTGCTGTCACTATTGCTGTGAGTTAATGTGATTAATTGACCAGATGTTCGGGAAATTCTGGTTATCCTCTGGTTATCCACCACCTCTGAGTCTTACAAAGTTTCAGCCTCCTCTTCTTCAAGGATCCCTGAGCTTTGGGAGGGAGAAATTTGATATAGGTGTTCTATTTAGTGATATGCAGTCTGCAGCATCTTACTCTCTAAATATTGTCCAGTTGTGGTTCTTTATGTTAGTAACCATCTGCTGTATGAGGAAGCATCTCTGATAACTGAGAGATACATTAAGCTATGGGTATAATAATAATTTATTGGAAATCAATTTAATACTCTATAAAGCAGAATAATCTTATTAAGTTCTCTGCCGTGGCCTCTGGGCTATCTTCCCCAGGTCCCTGGACCTGATATTGATACAGGGGTTTTAGGGTATCTTTTTAGAGCAACAGAGCCTTTCTTAGCTCTCTTGTGCTTAGCTTGAGAGGCTAGGGTCTGGGAAACTCACAGTCACCAAAGCCACCTCAAGCCAGAGGCTTTTGGGTTCTTGTCTTGTAAATTCAAAGAATGAAATTCATGGACCACAGAGAGTGAGTTTTAGAAAAGAGAGGTTTATTGTAGGAAGAGATAAAGCTGTACAGCAGGAGGGGGGACCTTAGGATACCACTGAGTCTCATTCCCTGGAGTTAATAAAGATTTAGTGGAGGAGGAGGGGAGAGGAAGATGAGGTGGTTAGTCCAATCCTCATTCCAGGTATCCAGGTCCCTCAAAGTCCTCAGGAGGTCCTGGTCAGGTGGTCCTGGTGAGGTGGTCCTAGTCAGGAAGTTTCTGTGCCAGGTCCTAGTCAGGTGATCCCTTTGCCAGCTTCTAGTCAGGTGGTCCTGGTCAGGAGATCCTGATCAGGAGGTTCTTCACCAGATCCTGGTCAGGTGGTCCTCCTCAGGAGGTCCTGGTCATATTCTAAGATTATCTTCCAAGGACAGTGTACTACTTCAGAAAAGAGAGTTAAGGAAAAACCATAACCCCTTCCTAGCCTTCCCAACTTCTGGCTATAATGGAGCCAGCGACAGTTTTAGATTAGATAGTTCTGGCATCTCTGGTCTCGCGTATGGACAAGTTTACTGGCAGATCCAAAGAATTTCCAGTTCTCAGCCAGAAAAGAAACTGACCATATTTCTCTTTGGGACTTTACCCTAAACTGTCTAGCCATTTTCTACATCCTGCTCTTATTATCATCAATGTCAGGTATGCCCTCCATCCTATTAAGGGACCCTTAAATCTCAATAGGAAATAGTTGGTTATTCCTGGAGTAGTCATGCTAATCCTGCCCTAGTCAGCATATCTTGCCAGGTCAGTTGTTGTACTTTACAGGATTCATAGCTGGATAAGGTTTTTGCAAAAATTTTTCTTTTGATAGTTTGCACATTCCAGCACTATGAAAGTTAAGCAGTAGAGATGAAGCTTTGGTCAGTGTCAGCTTGATTTTTCTTTGTACTACAATTCTTGTATAATGTCTTCAGTAATAGGGACTTTTTTGTGAAGTTCTTGTGGGGAAACAAGAGCAAAGGCAGTGGCCATGATTAACTGAGCATCTATGGGAACCCTGGCTAATACCTTTCAAAGAGAGAGTCCATCCGGACATTGGGCTTTTGTTAGCCTATGGTTTTAGTAGGGGCAATGTACACTTGTTATACGATAGTAATCAAAATTCCTTTTCATGCTCTCTAGGGAGTTTAAGTGGCTTTTTATATTGGTAGGTTTCCATATAGCTTTTTTTCTAAAGGTGTTTACTATTATGTTAGTATCCCTTCCCCAGACTTCCTCCCATTCCTCACTCCATTTAACCCTTCCTACTTTAATATTTCCCTTTCCATCTTCATATCACTGCATTCTAACTCTGCAAGCCACCCATGTTCCTTTATTAGTTTCATTTACCTTTCTAGATGTTCATATTGAAACATGTTATTCTGGATAGTTTCAGTTGTCAATGATACCCCTATGTAGAAGGAACCACAGTTGAGTAACTTCTTCCAGTATGTAGACTGTGGTCATATCTGTGGGGCATTTTCTTGATTGTTGAATATGTGAGAGCTCAGCCCACTTTTGGCAGTGCTACTCATGGGTGTTGAATAAGAATGCAGGCTGAGCACAAGCAAGAGGAACAAGCCAGTTAGCAGTGTTCCTGTAAGGTCTGTGCTCCAGGTTCTTTCCCTGAATTCCTGCCTTAGCTTGCCTTGATGATGGAGTAAGTATGAGCTGAAAGTCAAATTAGTCCTTTCCTCCTCAGTTTGATTGAACGTGCTGTCTTTTCTCCAGTATATAATTTGTGGCTTCTTTATCAAAAATTAAGTGACTGTAAATGTGTGGATTTAAATCTGAGTCATTATTTCTATTCAACTGTTCACTTTGTCTGCTTTTTTTTGCCACTACAACGTTGTTTGTACAAAACCCATCCTACTAATAATACATTGTGTTTATCGATTCTATATGGTAGTCAACAGACTAAAGACATTTTATATAAGTTTAAATATTTGTTGGGTCTAAGGTTTCATGTATCTGTGTACAGTCTAGGAACCACATATGAAAGAATATATATGATATTTGTCCGTCTGGGATTGGCTTAATTTGTTTAACATAATTTTATCCAGTTCCACCAGTTTGCCTGCAATGACATTCCTTTGTTCTATTTTCACTTAAAAACTATCCATTGTGACTACATATCACATTTTCTTCACCTTTTTTGGTACTGAATAACTAGGTTAATTCATTATTTTTCTTCTATAAATAGTATTGCAATAAGCAATGATATGAAGGTATCTTGATATGTTGAATGTGACATTTGAGTTATATAGTGGATAATTATGGTAAATACTTTTTAGATGTTTGAGGAATGTCCATATTCATTTCACTATGGAACAGACTAATTTTCATTCTCACTGGAAGTGTATAATTTTTCCCTTTTATCTTCATCCTCAGCATTTTTCTTACATGTTTTCTAAATGAATGCCACTCAAAATGGAATGAGATAGAATTTCAACAGAGTTGTAAAACTTTATATATTCATTATTGTTTTTGTGTATATATCTCAGTGTGTGTGTATAATGCATGCCAGTGTGCTTGTTCCATTTTGTGTGAAGGCCATGGCACACATTTGGGGGTCAAAGCAAATTTCTGGAGTCTGTTTTCTCATTGCACCTTGAGACTGTGCTCCAGTCTAGCTGGCCCATGAGAATCTGGTCAACTTCCCTGTCTCTGCTTTCCATCTCATTCTAGGAATTGTGGGTGGGATGACACTTGCACTCCACCATGTCTGACCTTTTTCTATGTGTTCTAGGGAATTGAACTGATGTCATCATTATTGTGTGGCAACGACTTGCTGAACCATCTCACAGGATCTCAATATATTTTTAATGTCCATTTTTCTCATGGCTAATGAGGTTGAATATTTTCAAGCATTTTATGGATATTTTAATTGTATATAAAAATTAGTTTTTCATACCCAAATTAGTCATGAGCATGCAAAATTAGATACAGAAAGAGAATATAGCCTTCAAATGTTTCTAGATTTAAACCTAGCATTAAAATATTTAAATCATTTATAGAGTTATTTGATTCTCGGTTTTACATAAAAACCTAACTACTTGTTACATTTAATAATTACAAATATAATGAAAGGAAATAATTCAATTTGTATTCATAACTAATATTTCTTTTTAAACTTTCATTGGTTTGTGGAGAATTTCATGGAGTGAAATTTGTTCATGTGTTTTGTTCATGTTCACTCCAAACCTCAACTCCTCCCACATCCAGTCCCCCATCTCTATCCACCTAACATCGTTTCAGTGTTTCCTCTTAATGGTTAAGTCCAATTTGATCCGCCTGTATACTCTTGGATGTTTAACTATCCATTCACTGGTGATTGGTCAAACTACTATTGTTCAGACAGTTAAAGAAGACTGAATCCTCCCCCACCTAACAGCTATTAATTACCAGTAGATCTACCACCTTAGGGTGGAAGAGTGCCCATCTCACAATGCCGTGCTGTGATTTTTGTATTACTTGAGAAGTTCTTGTTCATGTTGCTACAACAGTTGAAAGTTAATATATGTACCTGCAATGTTGGGTCTGGAAAATGCTGTGTCTTTGTAGTCATCCACTGGCCTTGGCTCTTAAAATAATTCTGCCCCCTGTTACATAATTATCCCTGAACCTTGGGAAGAGGGTTTGAAAAGGTATACTATTTAGGCCTGTACAATCTGCAGTCTCTTATTCTCTGCATATTGACAAGTTGTGGGTCTCTGTGTTAATAACCATATGCTGCAAGAAGAATCTTTTCTGATGAAGGTTGAAAGATACAGTAATCTATGAGAATAACAAGTTTTTGATGACTTCAGCAACAGGATCTTCTCATAAAGCTCTGGAAGGTAACCAAGAACAATGGCAATAACCTGTAATGTTTAGGTGTATGTTGGAACTTTGATATTCTGATAAACATAAAATGAACTCTCAAAGTGTGTTTGTTTTTCTTTTGTAAAGCATATTTGTTTTTTGAAAGTTTCATACATTTATTAAATGTATTATTATCATATGTACCCCCTACTGCCACCTTCCACTCCTCCAAAATCCCACTCACCATGATCCCTCCAAACTTTATATACCCTTTTCTTTGATAATATGGAGTCCAATTAATATTATCTATATGTGTATGGATGTGGGACCATCTAGTACAAGACTGGCAACTTATGAGACACCAGACTCCTGAAGAAAACTGACTTTCCATCCCCCAGCAACCTTCAACTATCAATAGTTCTTCAGCTAGGAGTGGAGGCTCATGGGCTGTTCCCCAGTGTTTGCTGGAATGTTGCCTGATTTGATCTTGTGGAGGCAATCACAGCTGCTGTGAGTTCATGAGTGCTGCTGTCCTCTCCTGTCTAGAAGGCACTATTTCATAACAGCCTTCACCTTTGGCTCTTACAATCTTTCTGCCTCATCTTTTTTGATGTTCCTTGAGCCTCGGTAGGAAAAAGTGTGACATAGATATCTAATTTAGGGTTGAACACTATAAATATATTTTTTCTCTATACTTTGGTCAGCTGTGAATTCTCTGTATTAATAATCATTCAATGCCCCTATATTCTGCCATAGGCCTTCTTTTTTCAATCACAGCCTACTATGTGGGAGGTATTTCACACTGTTCTCTCAGCACACCCAATAATCCCTTGGTGCAAGCTGTATCAATAGATTTAGAAGCACACAGTTTAATAAGAGGCAGTGCTAGAATTCAAACCAGGACATATCAAACTCCAATGCCAATATTTCACCTGTCTAGAGATGCCAGCTGTAAAGTATACTTATGATTCTATCTAACTATCATCTTTAAAATTTAATAAAGTAAACAGGATACATGATGTCACTGAGTTGTAAGGTCTACAGTACCATAATGTATATAATGTAATTAATGAGTACACTACATACTTCTGATATAAAAATAAGTATATAGAGGTGGCAGAAGAGAGTGTTACAGAAGGCAAATGGAAGCGTTTGAGGATGACCACTATCTAGAATCTGGGATGAGAAGCAGGATCAATGACCACTGCACACCTCTTGGTAGGTTGACTCTTGTAATCCATAGGTGGGGTTTGTGAGGACTGGGAAGAACACAGCAATATATTTGCATTTGTTTCAGCCTGTGGATCTATTTCAGGGTGTTCCTGTTTAAGGTCTTCAAAGCAGCCATCCGTGGGCGTGTAAAGATCAATGAAGTCTGAGATGAAGGTACTAAAGAGCTTGGTGACTCCATTGTAAATTCACATAAGAATTAAATCTTTGATGATCACAAATGGAATCTTAATACCAAAATTCCCATTGATGAATAGTAAGTAGAACAGGAGTTATGTGGCTGACAGAAATGCAAAGACTTTAAACCATGATTGGATCTGGGAAAACAAGAAACATCTTGTGATTCATCTCTCCCATCTTCTGTACTTTGTACTTTGTGACTGAGGAAAAACAATAGTATCTAGGCAAAGATATGGGTAGTGTAAAGACATACTTTCATGGGACAGGAGAAATGGCTCCACGGTTAAGAGCACTGACGGTACTTGCAGAGGACCTGGAATTAGTTCCCAGTATCCACATGCTGGTTAACAACCACCTGTATTTCCATTTCTAGGAGAATCTAACTCCCTGCTATGATCTCTCCAGGCATTGCACAACATGAATGCACCTACTTACATGCAGCAATACACTCATACACATAAAATAGAAATAATAAGTAAAATATTTTAAAAGAAATACTGTAATTTAAATGTAAAATATATTTCAGTGTTATTCTGTTGTTATAGCCATGTAGATTTGATTTCCACATGTGAATTCATAGTAGTTCTTAAGCACAGAGTGAAGAAATTCTCAGAATTTTCATAAGTTAATGCTAGTTTCAAGATTTGTGCAACTGTTTTGTTTCATCAGGCTTGGGAATCGAAGTCCTTCAATTTATGCATTGTGTAAAAGTATGGATTTTTACACAATCCATGCATTGTGTAAAAGTATGTCATATTTTGCCATGTCAACTGTAGGTTCTTGTGGGAATTTTATGTTGAAGACCTTGCAGCCAAAGGAAAATAAGACACATTCAAATTAAACTTGGAATAAAATAAAATAAAATAAAATTGAGCACCTCCCTGTTGATGGAAATTTTGAGTTATGTGATAAATGTTTTAAATGTATTCCAAACCTTGAATTGTCTGACTATAATGTTTGAAGAATTAATTCACATGATTTTAGACTCTTAATTGGTCACTGCAAGTCACTAGAGAGTATCTTAACACTTTATCCTTAAATATTACCTCTTTCCTTGACGCAGTACATACTCAAATTCACTAGTCCCATGAAAAGCCAAATATCTAACATCTTACGGTTATCTATTACTCCTTTCCCTAATCATGAGTTCAAAAATTTAGTCACTATTATCACGACAAAACAAATATCTAACATGAATTTTCCAGTGGCAAAAGATGTGATGCATATTTCCTGCAGGTTGTTTCTTTTGGCTACACATTATATTCCAAGTGTCTGGCAGGAAAGGTGAAAACATTGAAAAATTAATCACATTTTTCTTGGAATTATTTTAACTTCTTGGAAATAGGGTTTGTCATATGTCATTATGCCTAGTAATTAGTAAATTGTTGAGTCTCGTGGCATCTTTTAATTGTGAGTTTTAAAGGGATATATGTTTAAGGAAATTATAAAATTGAAAGGAAAATTTGCCTTCAAAACTTTCTGTACTTCCAATATTTTATATTTATAACTGTGAAATATAGAACCTTACGAGATATTGACAAGTCTCTCGCTGACTTTCTTACTCTTTGATTAGTAAGAATTTTCTGGAATCTACTCTTGCTCTAATGAGAGTGTCAGACTCATTTGAGCAATGTTATTACAGACAGTGCACTTCCTTTTGTACAACAGTGATTAGAAGCAATATTTTCATATACATGTTTTCTAAGCATAAATTAAGTCCATTCCCTTGAGAACACAGGGAAAAATACTACGAGTGAAAATTTAAAAGTCTTGAACAATTTCAAATGACTTGATTTAAAATGAGGTAAAACTGAGAGGCATTTCCTAGCTGTGTCTTCACAATGACTTTAATAAAATGATTTTATTTTCTGA
This sequence comes from Eospalax fontanierii, assembly GCA_035773235.1. Lineage (NCBI taxonomy): Eukaryota > Metazoa > Chordata > Mammalia > Rodentia > Spalacidae > Eospalax > Eospalax fontanierii. The sequence goes on along the minus strand of CM069525.1, from coordinate 128,306,733 downwards.
GCTGAAATCATTGAAGACTTACTTGAATGAGGCAGTTTCTTTTTACCTGCGGTGAATTACAATGGTATCTTTCTTTTCTTAATTGTTACAGGTTGCAGTGGGCCTGCCTTGCTCATAAGAGATTTATCATCATGATTTGTTTTTCTTTTCATAAGTTAAAAAACACACAAATTTTTTTATACCAGTATTCTCTGTGGTAGGAAAGTCTGTGTAGAATTTATTAAACCCTTCAATAAATAAAATATTTTGAAACTTTGTTAACTGTGGATTTTGTTATTTCATCTCATTTTCACATTGTAGTTAATTTTCAATACTACATATAAGGACTTTGTGTGAATTATATGTATCTCTGATCAAAGACTAAAATATAGAACAAGATGTATGTATACCCACCCTTGAATAAATCCTGTTAAAGAGGAAAACTGAACATTGTGTTAGTGAGGACTCCAGGGGGCAGTAGAGAATAACAAATGATAATGTCTCCCCTAGTTGCAGTATATACTTAATGTAATTATCAAAGCCAGAAAGAATGTGGATTTTGTAAATCCAAACACAATTTTCCAGTGTTCAATATTCTGAGCTTGCTCTTTCAGATGTGAGCCAGGATGTCCATTTGGATATTCATTTAGAGGCTACCCATTGCTTCCCTGCAATGTTTCAGTGTTCTTATCTGTGATGCTTTTAAAATTTTAACACAGACAGTAAAGTTCCCTTAAAAGAACCCACAATACTTTGTTTATGTCTTAAATAGACTTCTCTTTATGTATAAATATGTGCAAATAAGCCTGCTGACTTATGTATGCACTCATCTCCTATAAATCAGAAAAGAAAATACCTGTCACTATACTATTACGGCAATACAGGTAGACAGATGACATATTAAAAAGATGGTAACAAATGCTTTTTGAGTATGTTCATAATGGCAGGGACTCTGATAGGAAAATTGGATATTATCTATCATTTACCTGTATAAAATCCTATTTTTATAGAAAATAAACAGAATCTCATTCATACACAATGATAGTTATAACAAATAGCTAATTTTGAACTATAAATATATTTTTGTTATGGAGACCTATCTTTCTATACATATTTTGAACAAGAAGTAGTGAATGCTAGCTGGAATTATATCTGATGATTCTATGACTTGTTTTTTTAAACAATAGCTATATTTTAAGACACTCATTTTTTAATTTAAGAACAATTTTATGAATACTATGGTCAGTCTTCGCATGTGAAAAAATCGTATCTGAAGACTAACAGATTTTAAGACTATACTTCTTTCAACTCCTAAAGCAATCATGGCACCAATCACAAAAGCTTGTGTGTTCTAAACATGGGTCTGCTCACAAGAATTAGAATTATTTAAGTCATCATATTAGAATGAGATATAAAAAGCATTTTTGGCTGAAGTCCTAAGGAATTAATATTTGGCTATTACTCTCCTATGACTAGTTAATTACTGATCCTGCTTTTATCTACTTCAAAGTGCTGAGGGTATTTGAAAGGAAAAAGAGTTCTTAGGAAAACAAAAATGAAAAAGGGGAACAAAATATATCTCTCTTCATTTTGCCTTCGCCTTATCAATCACTTCTCTAGAAAGATATGTTTACAGAATCATTTCAAGCTATTTTAAAACTCATATGTCATGACTGCAAGTTCTGGAAGGGCATAGGGATTAAACTATAATGTAAAAAGCAGTAGTAAACGTTCAGAAAGAATTGTCAGTTTAGACTAACAGATCACTAAACATGACATCCATGAAGATAATTTATTTTACTACATCCTTGTAATGATACACAAATTGATACACAGTAAGACTTAAATTGCTGTTTGTTGTGTCTAAATCAACCATATTGAAATAAATATTATGACATCATTCCATCATAAATGGCATTACTTACATCACCTTGAGAATTCTACCCTTAAATCTGAATTATATATAATTAAGGATTAACATATTACTACTAGTTTATATATCTGTGTAGCAGGGATGCCTTCACATGGGACTTACAAAGATATCCAGGGTTTGAAAATAACAGCAACAACAAAAATACGGACAAACTTGACTAGTTACATGTTAAAATTATTGTGTGTTTCTGCATGGGCCCATCCATTTCATTCACAGCACACATGTGGAGGTCAGAAGATTATTTGTAGAGCTGACTCTCTTATTTCACTTTTAAATGGGTTCCTGGTATTAGAATCAGGTTGTCAGGCTTCTAAGGGCAAGGATGTTAATCTAGTAATTTCCTCCCATCTATCTTGGCATATCAACTGCTTTTATCATTATGCAGGTCTTATTTAGGCTATCACACGGTTGGAATTTCATTGGTGCAGTTTCCCTGTAATGTCTAGAGTACACTGTGTAGCAGTGGGTATACTGGTCCTCTGGGTATTACAGTCTTTCCATCACCTCATCTGTGATGTTCCCTGACCTTAGGTGTAGGGATTGAATCTTTGATGTATCAATTGTAGTTAACTAGGCTCACAACTGTCACTTATTATCTGTGTTTTGACTAGTTATGGATCTCTGTATTAGCCTCCAGCAGATGAAAAAAGAAGTGTATTTGATCAAGGGTGAGAGATACACTTATCTGTGGTTTATAAATATAGTTAAAAATTATCTTAGTTTTGGGAGACATTGATAGTAGTTTCTCCAGTAGAGTATATGATATCACAAGACACAGGTATTTGACTTGTTTGACAGTTCATTTAAGATAAGGATTTTCTTCTATGTTTTAAATATTTATTTAGAAAAGAAGCCAGTTAATGTTTGTTTTGCATTGAAATCACTAAACTAGAATATTTGGGGGAGTTAAGCCACTTCACTCTAGAGGGGTTCAAATTCAAAGACTAGCATTCAAACAGCACAGTGATGGATAGTTGTGATGGGGGCCGAAGGGACTCTACTAAAATGAGCTATAGCATTTAATTGAAGATGTTTGCTATAACCTAGAAGCTGTGTGAAAACTAATCTTTGCAATTAATAAAGCTGCTAGAGAAAGAACCACATTTCACTCCATGGTTCTCTCATGAACACTGTCAGTGCGATTAAACACTTTCCCTGCTTTATTTAGTCTTCTCTGTATTGGCTGATGTTCAAATTAGAAATACATAAGATATTGTTTGATTTGCTATACATCACAGGATGAAATAATGAAGCATCAGTTTTTGAACGAAGTATATAATCACAGTGCTTCTATCACTAGAATTCAAGAATGTCAGAACTTGAAATGTCTGTGAAAGACATTTTGTCTAATCTCCTAATTCTGGTAATAAATAAAAAAAATTGAGCCTATAAGAAGGGAAATTGATTTGTGTAAGATTGAATCTTTCTGAATGTAGCACAAATGAAACACTAGGTTACATGTTAGTCTAGAAATAAATTTCATTCTCTCCTTGCAGTGTGCCAAATGCAATTCATTTTCCTGGCCTGTATGATCACTTGCATTCCTGTTTCCGTTGTCAAATCAGAGCATATTCATACTAAGTTGTGTTTTGTATTTTAAAATTGCATTTATAGTATTTTAAGTGGCACTAGCAGTGAAGAGTCAAAGAACAATAAATATTGAGTGCAATGAACAGTTATTTCTGTTTAATTTGTATATTCTTCATATTATTATGAGAATTTTTTCTAGTTTTCCTGAGTTATCAAGGCTTGAGCAAACAATATCTTTACCACTACAAGCAGATGCAGATTTGGTGGATCTATCTATATAATTGTGATGTCAAAATACATAAAGAATAATAAGAATAAAATTTCAATGGCTTAAAGATCTCATGAGTACTAAAATCTAAGGTCCACCCTCTTTTTCTGTAAAGCTACCTCTGAATTCTGGCGGTAAATTTTGCAAAATAAATTGAAAATGCAGAGAAAAGACAAAAGGAAGGAAATAACTGTTTAATAAGTACTGTGTCACAAGCATCATATTATACAAGTAACGATAAATTATTATACTTAGATTATATTTCATGAATGAGGCAAGTCCTCAGAGTGAACACCCACATTGTGGATTTTGTCAAATGAGGGTTTCTTGTCAAAAAGCTGTCCACATTCTCCCATATTGTGATAATAGAATGGCGTGTATCACAATGTGCGGTCGATTGTAATGGGAAATCTAACTTAATCAAATATGGATACAGGACAGCAATCACACTTGTGTAGGATAAGGAAAGTGACAAAATGATTCTGATAATGTTTTCATTTGATATAGAAGGACTTTACAACAGAGTAATAGCCATTTTCACCAATAACGAGGTTATGCTAAGAAATATAAATGTGAAATAACATTTCCTAAGCACTGCTGAATAACTTTTTCATTTTATCCCTCAGCGATATCCTAAATTCTGTTAATTTGTGACTGATTTCAGCCATTAAAGTTTTGTACAATTCAATATAAAATACAATACCATTTCTCCAACAAAGTGCATATCTTGTGAGGCCAGATGTTATTGTAACTGAGAGGGTTCACAACTAGGTAAGACTGTTGGTGACATTTTTCCCACAGGAATCCATACATCACCTTTACACACTGGCAACTACTCAGTTCTAGCCAGTTCCAGCTCAGCTCTCGCTTGAGATATTCATTTTTTTTGTGACAAAATTATGTGGTGTCTTCACTAATAGGGCCTTTCCTTCAAGTTCTGGTGGCCAACCATGATGAAAGGCAATAGCATTTTGACAACCTTTGGAGCTATCCTGAGCAAAAACTCAAAGGATGTCGGAAGGTATCCCACACCTGAGTACTTGTTCTTATTGTTGTTTTGTTTGTTTGTTTTAAAAAATGACAAATGGTTTCTGGGGGGGGGGGCATTACCCCCATGTTAGGTAACTACATTCTAATTGTTCTTACAATTATAGCTTAGTAACTATGACTGAATTTAAAACCCACTCCACAGAAGAAGACTCAGGCATAGTACTGTAATCTTGGCCAAGAACCTTTGGATGGAAATTCATAGGTTCCATGGAAAAAGCTAAAAATATTATTTTGCTAAATGTACATGATAATCTGCATGCAAAGTACTAAACAATATGGGTTAGCAAAGATCTTTAACCTCTGCACTCGAGAGGCAGAGGCAAGAAGTTCTCTATGAGATTGATGCCAGCAGTCCCTGGCGATCTGGGGCTACTGAGAGACCCTTTCTAATAATAATAATAATGAATTAAAAAGAAACTCTCTCGATATATCTCTGTATTTATATATCTTTATACCATGGATTCTAGTGGCTCTCAGCCTTCCTCAGAGAAACTCTTGCCAGTAGAGAATGCTTGATATAGACAATCTCAACTGGTCAAAATGTAGAGAGTAGATGACTATGGAGTACTTCTGTCTTAAAAAGGACATTGATACCATCTCCCCAATTCTCAGGAAACATCTTCAAAAAGGGGCCAGAAAGAATGTAAAAACCAGAGTTTGGGTAGGAATACTGTTAAACAGTTTCTTATGGTCATGTACCAATCAATGTGCTCATGAACTCACTGTAGCTGTGGTTGTCCTTGCAAGACCTTCACAAGACTGGACCAGCCAAAATTTCATCATGTAAAGGGTAGAGACTTCAAAGACCCTAAACATTACTGAGGGACTATTGATAACTACTAGAGGCTGGGAGAGGGCTATCACTTCTTTCAGTGTGGTAACCACAGATAAATTGTTCAATATTCAGTATACATACTTCCTCTCATACTAACTCAGGGAAATGTATTAAAACTCAGTGGCTCACACACACAAAATAAACAGGAGATGTTAGAAGAAGAAGAACTTGGGAAGAAAGGTTTCAGCAGAAGGGACTAAGAGAGGGTTCTAAGGAGTGAAAAACATTAAACTTGTTATATACATCTATGAAACTGTAGAAACATAACAAATAAATTAGCATTTAAAAAATAAATAAAAGAGAAAAGAAAATTCAATTTCCATGCAAACCTGAACTCTGTCTACTTGTTTGGTCTTTAGTGTGGGCAATAAGATATGGGAGATTTCAGTGTCAACTGGCTTTGAAATACATTCTACTTTTTGTTATTAATATTGATAATTTTGGAGTGAAGGAATGAACAAATAGCAGACACAGTGCTATTTCATAAAATTTATTGGTCATCTGTTATGTCTTTGGTGACCCAAATATGTCTGAAGCTATATGTGTATTTTACACATGCTAATTTTTCTTCAGATATTATTCAAATTCACCTGGAGCTTTCTATTAGGAAGATTATGGCAGGCAGGAGCAAGTGTATGCTCATGAAGCTTTTACTTTTTTCCTATAGTCCCCTTAATAGTTCTTTGAAGTTCCTGAAACTAAGACAAATGTTTTCTCACATTTTTCCAGACTCTACCACTCAAAAGTCTCTTTTGGCTCTTGTGGTATGGACAACCCCAGAAAGACCCTTAACTTTACAAATAACTTAGACCAGCAGAGGCTAAGAATTTCTGTATTTTATACCTCAAGTTTTATAGTAATGGCTCCCAAATAGTTTACCTTATAGGTTGATTCAGAAGTGAGATGAATCTCATCTTGTGGCAAGCAACCAAGTTCTTTCTGGGACATTCCCTTTAAAACACACTTTGCCCTCTTTGGCCTGTGGTAAATGTCAGCAAATATGTCTTCTACTTTCCTTGGGAAGAGGGAAAAATAATTTCCATGGAAACACTTCATAATTCACACTCTCCTTGAGGTGAGGTATATGACACCAATTGCTACCTTGTGGCCTAAAATTTGTGGGTTACTCAAATAACTAATTTTGGTTTAGAGCCTTTCTTACACTGTAGTGTCTATGAAAAATATCTTAAATCATGTAATTTATACAGAACAGAAATTTACTCTCTCACATTTCTATTGGTTGTGAAATACAAGATCACACTGCATTAAGGTTATGGTCAGATTTATTTTCAATAAGGTATGATGAAGTCAACCTCCTGTAGAGAGGAGGAAAGTCGTGTCCTCACACAACAGAAGAAAAGAGTGCAAACTCATTTTCATAAACCTTTTCCAAGCACCTCACAACTATAAATTTTGGTAGGTCTTTTACTTTGAAAAACATCTCTGCATGAGGTTCTCCAAGGGTAAAGAGAGACTCTTAGTAACATCAATACAGAAGAGAATAAATTGCACAGAATGAGAAAGAAACAGATAAGAATTGTATTTCTCATTTGGAAAAGTGAACCTCTTATACTTGAGCAGCATATACAGACTGCGCAAAAGTTTATCACAACAGATGGCACTCTCTGACTAAAGCTAAAGGGTATCTTTTTCCAAATTTTACTCTTCAGTTCCAGCTACCCTGGCCTTCTGGCTATCCCGCTTACAGGGCTATGCTATTAATGTGTCAATCAGCTAGGTTTACCTGGAGCTAGATTTCAAGTGTAGAAACAGTCACACCATATGTCTCTATGTTCTAATACAGAAATAGAGAAGATAAACTTTACTAAAAGTTGACCTCAATCCAGGCATGGTGACTCAATATGTAATCTCAGCTTTTGAGAAGCAGAGGCAGATAGATTTCTGTGATGTCTAGGTAAGCTTAGGCTACAATCCTAACCCCTCCCCGTCCCCCCAAAAAAACACATTGGTTTCCTAGAACATTATAAAAATAATCTTAGAAAATTATGAAACTGGGGCTGGAGATACAGCTTAATGGTTAAGAGCACTAGCTGTTCTTGCAGACAACCAACGTTCAAGTCCCAGCACCCGCATGGCAGCTAACAACCTTTCAAAACTTCAGATCCAGTGGGATCTGATGCCTTCTTCGGACCTCTACAAGCACAGCACAACACAGGTTGATGTACATACATGCAGACAATACACTCATACACATAAAATAAAAATAATAAATAAAATATTAATGAATAAATTAGGGCACTGGAAAGTCCTTAATTATTTGTTAGCTTGCTTTATAATTTTTGTTGTAATAACTTGCAAATGATTGCATTATAGTTTGTGTGATTCTACTTTTATCATTGCTATAGGCTCTAATTCTATTAAGTGTGGGACTGACAGTAACTTAATGGCCATATTATGGCCCAGACTGGCATGAATTTAATGTTCATATTACATACCAGACATCAATTATGTGTCAGGAAATTTTCAAAAAATTGGAAATGTATGCAAATTTGAAGATTATACATTCATAAATTTATATGAGGAATATCATTAAAAGAAAAATTAAATAAAATTATAGTAGTGGAAACCAAAGATAAAGTTCCAGGGTGCTGGAGAGATGAACACTGACTGCTCTGGCAGACAATGTGGATTCAATTACCAGAACCCACATTTCGGCAAATAACTGTCTGTGACTCCAGTTCAAGGGATCCAATGCCTTTTTCTGACCTCAGGGACATCGCACAACACAGGTGCACTTATGTATATGCAGGCAATACACCATTACACATAAAAATAAAAATAATAAATTGTGGGGCCAGTGTTTGTCGCAATAAGGTACTGAGCAAAGCTCAGTAACCCCGGATACCTGAAGGGATGGCAGGTGTCTGGCCTACTCTGCCTGATGTGATAACCTGGCCCCAGGAAATCACTGTAGGTATGAATCTTCCTTTCCCCCACCCCAGACCAGAACCAAGTTTTTGGGTTTCGTTTCCTTGTTCCTGAACTTACACATCAGCCCTAAAACCTTCCTGCCTTTACTCCAAAACCCCACCTTTAACTTCCCCGCCTTCTGTAACGGCCAAAAGGCCTTCCTATAAAAACTCCTGTCTTGGTCCCAATAAAGATTTGCTCACCAATGCAGTTTTCCAGGTGTCATTTCCTGCTGCACTCTGAGCCATCTGAGGACCCGTTCTACTCTCTGCTCTCTGGGACCGCTGGTGTGCAACTGCTGTCTCTGTAGAAGGAGCCTCACAACAAAAAATTTAAAAGATAAACTTCCAGTTAGAAAAGATAAAGTATGGAATGGTGAGATGGCTCTGTTGGTAAACTGCTTCCTATGTAGGCATGAGGGTCCTAGTTCAGTTCCCCGACACCCAAAGAAAAGCTCCATGGGGCAGAGCATCTGTAAAGCAGGCAGCGAAGCACTGAAAACAGGTAGATCCCTGAAACTTGTTGGCATGACAGTATAGCCAAATCCATGAGTTCTAGATTCAGTGAGAGACACTGTCTCAACAAATGAATTTGAGGGCTGTGGAGAAGGCTCAGTGAGTAAAAGCATTTGCTGCCAATTTTAAAGATCAGAGTTTGATACCAAATCTCACTTGGTGGAAGGAGAAAAGCAACTCCCACAAGTTGTCTTCTGACCTGCAGAGGAATACTTTGGCATGTATAAAATGTAACACACACACACACACACACACACACACACACACACACACGAATATATTTTTAAATCATTTAAAACATGAAGTTTAGAGCAATCAATGAAAATACCGCAAGTCAAACTATAGTTATCACACAAGGCTGTACTTGTGTATTCATGTAAATGCATGCACAAGTACTTGCATACAGAAGCAAATAAATGAATAATTTGCAGATTTAAACAAAATACATTGCATGAAAAGTATTCAGATATTGAAACCTGCATCTATGACTATATAATTCACAATTGTATTTGTTTGTCTTAATACAATTGTTAAAAGTTTGCAAAATGGTTAAGATTAATGGTGAAGCATAAAATAAAGCTCTAGAAAAATAACTAGATATAATACATTGAAAATTTTAACAAGTACAAATCCTTATTTTGAGACAAAGACTCTTAAGTTATCTCTGGCTGCTCTGGAACTTGCTGTGTACACCAGTCTTCATTTGAACTCACAGACATCTACCTCCTTAACAGTAACAGTGCTGGAATTAAGGGCTGCATCATCACACCATGCCGAAGTATCTCGACAAAACACAGATTGTATTGTTAGAGGACGGAAAAAATTTATGTATTTAATACATCTTTCTTTTGTTATAGATGGTGATATTTCTATAGGAACAACTAGGAAAATCGAAGAATTTTCTACAGGCCTAATTATACTGAAAATGTGATAATTTGGGATGATATTAAACATTTTTGTATAGGACTGTTGTGTATATGAATATGGAAAATTTGGGAAGGTTTTTGAAATACATGATTACACTCATAACAAAATACTATACAGTCAGTCCTTAGAATAATGAATACTATCTAGTCCAATGAGCACATCAGGGAAACACCATGGGTGTCATGGTGTTGAGAAAGAACAATGGAGTATAACGTAAAGAAGATCTCTCTATAGTAAAATAAGTAATGAATTGGTGGAGTGAAACATCCCCCATAGATGCATATTTATATGTAGGACTGTATGAGTATTCTCACAATATGGAGTAATATATACTTTCATGGTTGGTAAGATGGGTGACCTGAGATGTTGTTGGTGTATGAAAGTAAGAATGAGAAGGAAGGTAAAAATAAGGAAAACAAAACCCAGATAATTCCCCACATGACTGAAAAGAGTATAATCTTTATTTCTTCAAAAAATATTTGGGACATTTTAGGCTTCATATACTATATAAAATTATTATACAAATATAATAAATAAATATATTTAAGAAGGCCTTTGTGTAAAGATGGTATATATAATGTACTCTGTGAAATACCTATTAACAAGTCTCAAGAGAATATTTTGCCAAACAGTTTGGGGAAATGCTGCTTTAGTCATTTTTAATAGGAATATATTGGTATTGCCTTCTGGCAGATATACTAACATGATCCAGTTCTGTATTTTTATTAAATACATAAAGTACCTTGTCACATTTGATTACCAATTATTTAGCACCCCCATATTGCTGGAAATGATTTTTTTTTACATTTCACATTCTACTCATGCATATTCTATTGGCTTGGAGAATGAGATTATTGATGCTTTGTTAATTCTTCTCTCACATATTACTAGCGCATTCTTTAGTGTATTATCTTTTCTATTTCATATCTGGAGCACGTGGAAGCTGACAGTTTAATCCAGACACTGTAATCCTTTGTTTTCAAAGCTTGGACACCATTTGAAGTAAAAATATATGTTTCCTATAATCTCAGTCAAAAGAGAAAACTGTAAAAAAATTGAGCTATAAATTTTTGAGACTTTTCTCCTTCAGTTTATAAAAGTTAGGCAAGTATTGTGGTAAATTGACATATTTACTTTCATGGACTAGAACTGAGAGATTGCGTATTTAAAGGCATCGATTGACACAGTATATAGTGACAAGTTTGTAAGTAGTATTATCTTTCAGATATTTTAGAATTGAGTGCAGAGTTTTCAATACTTTGAAATCAGCCTGTGTTAGATTGATCTAAATTATATTACAAGAACAAATGATTCCACAAATCTTTATGTCTTAAAGCTAAAACTCTCATAACTCACTTTATACTACAAAGTTGAATTGTTGCCTCAGTAGTATGCTTTCATACAAGACTCATTCTAAAATCCAGTCCATTCAAATGGCTACCACCTAAACTAATGATGTCAGTGGAAAAGAGGAAATTGCATGTAGTTTGAGCTTCCATTTTGTCAAGCAGTAAAGATTATCACTTTTGACAGCACACATAGAACAAATTGCATCACATGCCTCACCTAAATTCAAATGGGGAGAATATATAAAATAAATAATCACGATACTGTGAAGGACCCTTAATCCTGCTGTGTAGACATTCAAAAGACAATCTGGTTAATGCATAAAAGTTCAATTGTATCTTTGCTATAACTAATTTTTGTAGTCAGATACACTGCAAAACCATACGCTCACAAAGTGACTATCTTACCACTGTCAGTATTAGAATTACTTACCATTAAAGAGTATTTTGAGCTTTAGTGAATTACATATAATAGCTATTAATCAAATTTAGACTGCTCCCTCATCTGTGCTCCCCATACCACTCCATCCACTGGATTTCATGCATTCTTTCATATATGTTAAGCCCAATATAGTCAATTCTACAGTTATTTACCTTTGAGAATACTACTAAATTTGTGAGCCAGTTCAATATACAATTGTATTAGGTGTCTATTCTTAATATTCTATAGATTCTTATTCATAATTGTGTGTTCCATTAAGAAATAAATTCCTTTTCAAGAATATTTTATTTGTCCCATATTGTTTTCTTCTCAGCTTAGTGAATAGAAAAACTTATCATTCAAGTATCCTTTTATTATTCTTTTATGATTTACCAAGAGCTTTCACACATTACAAATCAAATTATTACAAGTGGGAAGGTACAATTAAATAAAAATTAAAGGTTAGAAAGTGGAAAAATGGCTCTGTGGATAAAAGCAGAAGTTATGGGTTCACTATAGCACCCAGTTGGTAGCTAACAGGCTTCCAGTTCCAGGGAATCTGATGTTTCTTTTGGATTTTTGGGGTGTTACATGCATGCTGTGTACTTACATATATGCAGGCAAAATACTCATATCATAAAATGTAAAAAAAATTACAAAGGGAAAAAGAATTTATTCTAGAAGAGTATCATGTAATATACTCTAATTTGTATTTACAAAGGACAATTTAAAATGAACTTAGTGCTTTTTCATTAAATTATATCTCAACATTTAATGTTTTCTAAGACATATGCTTTAGAATCATATTAGAAACTTTATAACTTCAAACAGCTTAAAGAATGTAATAAATATGGGCGTATATATTTTTCCTAAATAAGTCTTATTCAAAATAAAATTAGACTCAAACTGTGAGAATAACAAAGTCTTTCCACTTTGAAATTTTCAAGTCTGATTATTTACAGCATCCATTTTCAGACAATTTACGAATCTTAGGAGTACTTAGGTATTAATTTTCATTAGTGTTAACTGCTTCCTCCTGGAAGAATATGTTTCCTAGATTCAGTTTTGTGAAACATTTTCTTTTCAAGGAATCTTCACTAACTAAGGTTTTTTTTCAAATTACTAGTACTAGTTAAAACACTCAACAGAATCACACTGTAATTAACCTCAATTGGGAAAATGAGGAGGAATTTATTGAAACAAAGGATCTGGCATAAAGTCCAACAGTTGACAAATGGGAACTCATGAAAACAAGAAGCTTCTGTACAGTAAAGGATATCATTATTTCAGTGAAAAAACAACCTACATAATGGAAGTAATGTTCATCAACTATTCTTCTGACAGTTTCAAAGCTGTATGAAAAACTAAAATTAAAATTAAAAATAATCCTTTACAGCAGAAAAAAATGTGATTGAAATTTGGGGCAAGGAACTGAACAAGGAGTTCTCAAAATATGAACCACAAATGGCTGAGAAATAGATTTTCTAAAAGTTCACAATCTTACTCAGCAGGGAAATGCAAATACAAGCCATTTTTTGGACAGCTGCTCTGACTAGCTAGTTACAGCCCTCCCACTCCACCCCAATCTTTCAATTTTGGGTCTAGGCCCATTCTATCTACCAAAAGTCTGCCAACTGTCCTGGTCATTTAGTCTAACACTGCCCAGATGGCCTCACTTTCTTGCGTTAGGGAACAACGATACTGCACTGTTCCAGGGCTCACTTCTGCCCTGCTTAGCTAGTCAGAACCTCCCCACTTGGTCCACATGGTGCAGCCTTGGAACTAGGCCCCTTTCCATTTCAGAGAACTTCTCAGTAGCTTGTCAGAATGCCCCCCAATACACACTTGATGGTGATCTTCTAGGTTTGAGACTAGGGCAGTTCATGCTGCTGGCAAACTCCAAATTAGCCTACCTTGAACTATCCTATCCTTCCAATAAAACATCAAAAGTGAGAACCTGTAAAAAGGATCAACTATTCATATATGGTGAGAAAGAGACCAAACTAAAACAATATAAGCAGAAAACTTTAAACTCACACAAAGGGAGTATAGAATTTTGTGTCATTCACATAACCAACAAAAAGAAGTCCATATGCACAGTTCAAAGTGAAAAACACAAATAATAGGAAAAGCCAAGATAATATGTTCCTACCAAATCTCACCAGTCCTACAGAATTCTTCTGCAATGAGAACTACTCAGAGGAACTTCAGGAAAGAGAGCATAAAAGAACAATCATACACATGATGAAGGAATTCTAGGATTTTAAAGATTACAATAACAATTCATCATCAAAATGAATAAAAAAAGTGTATCAAGACTGAAAAATAAAGCTGGGGAATTGGGCTGCTCAAGGAAATAATAAGAAAAAATGAAGGGAATATTTGTGAAATTTGTGATACTATGAAAAAAGTAATCTATGAACTGTTGGCATGGAAGAAGGAGAGTAATCACAGGCCAATTGTATTGTACATATCGTTAATAGGATTGTAGATAAAAATTTCCCCCACTTAAGAAAAGACATACCCATACAGATACAAGAAGCACACAGAACACCAAACAGACAAGACAAGAAAGACAAGAACAGAAACTCTCCAAGTTATATCACAGTAAAAACATTAAATGTGCAGAACAAAGAATATTGAAATCTGTAAGAGAAAAGTTACTACAAAGAAAAAACTACTGGATGTGTAGCTGACTATTCAACAAAAACTTTCAAAGCCAGAAGAACCTGTGGCAAACTATACCAAGTTCTGAATGATCAGAAATGACAAATCAGAAAACGTTATCAAGCAAAACTGTCTATCATAGTCAAAAGGGAAAGAAAAATCATCCATGTTACAAAGAAGCTGAAATAATCAAGGTCCACAAAAATCAGCTATATACAGCATATTCAAAGCAACACAATGGACTGAAAAATTTAATGATCATATACAAGATGCAACAAAAAGAAAAAATGAAGATATAATTGAAGAAACACAAAACTGGACTAGTACTAAGAAAACAGAACATAAAATGACAGCAACCAATAAAAATCTTTCAATCGAAACTTTAAATAGAGTGGACTAAGCTCCACAATCAAAAAGCACAGGCTAGTTAACTAGATTAAGAAATCAAATTTGGGGCTGGAGAAATGACTCATCAGTTAAGAGCACTGGCTGATCTTTCAGAGGATTCAGGCTTGATTCCCAGCATCCAATGGCAGCTAACTGCCGTTTGTAACTGTAGTTCCAGGAGAATCTGATGCACTCTTCTGAAATCTATGGGCTTTTCATGACACTGGTGAGCTTACATGCATCCAGGCAATACACTCATGCATATAAAACAAAAAAGAGCAATAAAAATTTTAAAAAGAAATGAAATTCATCTTTTTGTTTCTTAATAGAAACTCAGCTTAAATTCAAGGATAGGTATCAATTTATGGGGAAAGGATAAAAAGAAATATTCCAAGCAAATGACACTAAGAAAGAAAAACGTGTTGCTAGTCTAATATCTGACAAAATAGCCTTCAAACTAAAATTAATCCTAAGAGAAAAAGGACACTTTATTCTGATCAAAGTAACAAATGAACAAGAAGAGATTACAATCATGAAAATCATGAACATTTATCCACCTAACTCTGGTGCACGCAATTTCATAAAAAAGAGTACTATTGGACTTGAAGACACAGGTTAACCCCAACTCAGTAGTAGTAGATGACTTCAGTACCCCAAATTCTTCAATATTTCAGGCCTTGTGGACAAAGAATAAACAAGAAACATCTGAGTTAAATGGTATCATACAGCAAATGGACCTAACAGACATCTACAGAATATTTTATGCAATCACCAAAGAATACACATTCTACTCAGCAATCTACAGGAGTCTCTCTGACGTAGACTGCATACTAGGGCATAAAACAAATATCAACAAATGGTAAACAACTGAAATAATTCCATGTGTTCTATTGGACCACAATGCAATAAAGGTTAAAATCAACAGCAAGTCCCTCATGCAACAGAGGGTCAGAAATATAAAAGGTCAAAAATGGCCAAAGCGTAGAGATTAAGAGACTGCAGAACGCTGGTCCTTGGACAAGAGTCCTATATTAAACTTCACCCACTCAGGGCTCAGGGACCATTTCAGAAAAGGAGGCAGAAAGATTGTAAGAGCCAGGGAGGAGGGGCATGACCTTATGGAAATAGTGTCCGACAAATTTCTGGATCCCTGCTTATATGAACCTATAGCAGTGGTGACAGCATGCTCAAGATTCATACAAACTCACACAGACAAAAACCCAGCATAGAATTAGGGCAATGGACAGCAGACCTCAATCTTAAATGAAGACATATTGGCAACTGAATACTGCTGGATGAGGAAGAGCTGATCTTTCTAAAGCAAGGTTCTCTAGGTAGTCTTACTGGACCTCAGTGGATGAGTTTGCTCTGAAGAACACTGGGGATAGTAACTGGATACAAAAGGCCTTAACACAAATGATAGAATGTATGAATTCAAGTTGGGGGATTATAGGGGCTGCCACTGGGAAGGGGTATAAAGATGATTAAAATTAATTGAGATGTTCTTAAGAAATACACAAAGATTCAATAAAAAATCACACACACACACACACACACACACACACACACACACTAAGCCTTAGAAGTCTTATCACTTGTCATATAATTTCTGAAGGTTCACTGTTATCCTCTAAGATGTGTGGAAAGGATGGAGTATTGAGTCTCTTATGAAGTGAATTCTCTCTGTAGGGCTGACTCCCCCAGAGTCTTGCAGAATGTTCCCACAGCTGATTCATGATCCAGGGAACCTTTTCTATTGCGCTGTTCCAAAGCATTTTATATCCTATACACATTGCTTAGTTCTTAGAAAACCTAAATTCCATGAGTTAGTTTGAATTATCACATTAATCTTACTTCTATCTACAATATGCTTAAACAAACATATATCAGTCTGATTTCAAACTCAAATTCAACTGTATTATTCCACCAAGTTTCCCCTGGAAACTCTGGGAAGAAGATGACTCTAAACAAATTTACACAAGCTAGAGCAGTTGCAATGAACAGAGAAGCTGGCCTTTGTTATCAGAATTTGTCACCTCATGGTATCAAGTCTATCCTGAGCTCCAGTTCCTATATTGGATACATAGCACAATAGAGTTATTTTTTTGACACACCTTTACCTCCAGTTTTATTGTCTTTGGCTTATGTGTCACTATGTAAACTTTAAAAAATACAGTTTCTTGGGGCTGGGTGATGATATTGGACTCTCATATTTAGATAAAAAGTTTCTCTGTATATTACTCAACTTACTGTATTTATGTTGAAAGGGAAATTGCTCATATGTTTTAGGGTTCATATTTATTCACTAAGTAGTATTGTGACCTTGAACAACTTAACTCTACCTTAACTCAGTGTCTGAATCTCCTAAAGGATGAAATAATTCCTTTCTCATAGAATCATAAGGATTTTGTAAAATAATGAATGCAGAATGTGTAACATAATGGTTCTCGCAGAGCTGGAGTTCAATAAATTACTGCCAATGTTTTCAAAAGAAAAAAATAAAGAGAAAAGATGATTTAAAAAATATATATACTCATGGAGATTAAGCAACACCATCCTGAATGATAAGTGTGTCAAAGGAGAAATCAAGAAGTAAATAAAATATTCCTGGAACTAAATGAAAACAATGACATAGTACAACAAAACCGCTGGGACACATTAAAAACAGTCCTAACAGGATAATGTACAGATATAAGTGTCTTCATTTTTAAAAATCGCAAAATTTTAATAAAATATTTTTTTAAAAATCAAAAAGGGGACACATAAATGATTTAATGGTATAATTCAAGATTGTGGAAAAACAGAAACAAAGCAAATCCAGAAGACTAGAAGAAATAATAAAAATCCAAGAATTAAATTAAAAAGAAAATAATACAAATAGCAGTGGTTTCAAGTATTGTTTCATTGAGAAGATAAAAAAGACAGACCTTTAGCCAGGATAAACCAAATAAGGAAAGAGTGATTCCAAATCAACAAAATGAGAAACTGTCTTGGAATAGCTTCAGTTGTCAACTTGCCACACTTTGGGAGAGGGAATTTCAAATGAATAATTTCTTTTGTTGGATTGGACTGTGGCCATGTATGTGGAAGGAGATTTTAATGATTATTGAAGGGTGAAGGTGGGCTCAATCCATTGTGGGTGGTGCCATATCTCTGTAGGTGATTCTCTATTATATAAGAGTGTGAGCTAAGGCACTAGAATGATAGCTCAGCAATTAAAATCACTAACTACTCTTGCAGAGGACCTGACTTCAATTCCAAGAAGCCACATGGTGGCTAACAACCATCACTAACTCCAGTTCCAAGGGAATCCAAGTCATTCTTTTGACCTCTGAGAACATTGCATAACAAGGCTGCCCTTGCACACATGCAGGCCATACACTAACAAACGTAAAAAATAAATAAATAAAATATTCTTTACAGGAATGAAGTCTGAGCACAGGCCAAAGTGTGGTTTTGTGAGCAGCATCCATTCAGGGTGCAGCCTCAGCTTCCAGCTGTTGCTCTGACTTCCTGCCCCAGCTTTCCTCAGCGATGAAATGTGATCTGGGAGATGTAAGATAAAATAAGCCCTTTCCTTTCCAAGTTGTTTTTGTTCAGTGTTTTTATCATAGCAACACAAATAAAGTAGAAAATAAATTGGTACCAGTGAATGTGATATTGAACTGACTGTATATGTCTGGAAAAATTTTAGACATTTTCAAAGATTTGGAATGGAAAAGTGTTTGTAGCTGTGTGAACTCTTCTATAGGAGCCTGGAATATAATGCTGAAAGAGGTAAAGGTCCTGACTTGAGAAGCTTCAATGGGAAGCAAAACCTCTATCAGAGCTCTTTTTGTTGAAGAATTTTTGGAACTGAAGTCTTTTGTGCCCTACTGGGATAATTAATTCTGGACAGTTAGGGATGAACAATCCACAGTGAGTAACAAGAGATGAGCATCCTTGAGGTGAAATTTTCCTGGCAGTATTTCATTAATGTAAGCACACAGAACCTATGATCCAGTGTGGTCAAGGCGTCACATCAAACTGACAGCAGAAATTGGCAATGTGTATGAGTCTTATAAGTGGTACTGATGTTGAAGGCATGAATGGATCTTACAGTTAACTGAGACTACACTGTGAAATGTCAGGAAAGGCCACTGGAGAAGGAGCAACCTCAGTGGCAGATGAATATACTGTAGATACCAAGACCTTGAGGTGACCACCAAGGGCAGCAGCAGGTGTGTAGTGAGGCGTTTCTGATTGCAGAGAAAGAAAACTGAAGCTGCTGAAGCCTTTTGGAGCCCAAAAGGTTGTGAGTTTTGTTTTTGTCTTTTAAAGGAGCCCACAATTAAAAGAATTTTTAAGTGACTTTGAACTTTAAAAAAATTTATAACCAGCTCTGGGGATTTCAAAATTGTATTGTTTTATGTTGTAATATATTAGCATGAGAACTTGGAGATAATAAATGGAAAATTTGTGGCTTAATAGTGATATGTTTCTATGTTGAATTCACTAGGGTTCAATTGTGCTAGATAACTTCACTTGTCAACTTGACACATGAGGGTACAGGGAGCCTCACCTGAGGAATGTCCACCACTGGATAGACCAGTGACCATGTATGTGGGGGTATTTTCTTGATTACTGAGGGATGCTGTAAGCCTAACCTACTGTACGTGATACTGTGCCTGAACAGCTAGTCTTGTGATGTATAAGAAAGCAGGCTGAAGCCAGGTACGATAAAACAAACATTTAACCTTCAAAGAAAGAGATTAAAGATGACAGGAGTTGGAAAGACCACTTGTTCTCATGGATTTTTACAATTAATATTATGAAAATGATCATCCTACCAAAAGCAATTTATAAATTCAGTGCAATCACAATCACTATCACCAAGACATTCTTCACCAAAATAGAAAAATGTCCTAAATTTCATATAGAATATCAAAAGACCCATATAATCAAAAGATCCCATATAATCAATGTAATTCTGAGAACAAAGAGAAATGCTGGGGGGATTACCTTATCAAATTTCAAACTATATTACACAGCTGTTGTCATTAAGTAGCATAATACTGGCACAAAATATAGGCACATTGATCAGGGGATCATATAGAAGATGCAAACATGAGTGCATGAAATTTCAGGCAACTGATATTTGATAAAAGTGCCAAGAACCGACACTGGAGGAAAGACAGCATTTTTGAGAAATGATCTATCACCCAGCAATACAGTCAAATCCACAATTTTCAAGGACCTCATTTTGAAAGTTCAACCCTGAAACTATCAGAAGAAAACAGGGTATACTGGTACAAAATATAGGTACAATAAAGGATTTTTAAAATCAGATTTTAGTTACTCAGATATTAAAGTCAACCTTTGAAAACAGGACCTCAATAAACTAAAAGCCTCCTGTTAAACAGAGGAAAATAAACAAGAGAAGAGAAAACCCACAAGGCAAGAAAATCTTTATGACACAGGATTAATATCCAGAATATACAAATAACTCTAAAAGCAAAGAACCAAGAAAACAACCCCATGCTAAATGTACTATAATCTCATCAGGGAACTCTCCAAAGAAAAAATAAAAATACTTAATAAATACCTTAAATAGTGTTCAACAACATTAGTAATTATGGAAACTCAAAGAACATCTAATTTATGATTTCGTTTTACCATAGTCAGAATGGCTAAGATCAAGACAACAAAATGCTGGTGAAGATGGGAAAGATGACGAACACTCATTCACAGTTGGCGGGGTTGTGAACTGGTGTAACCCATGTGAAAATCTGTGTGGAGAACTCCCCCCAAACTAAAAATTGATATACTGTATGATCTAGTTATGCTATTCCTTGAAATATTCCCAACAGACTCAACATCCTACTACAGTGATATTTTTAAAGCCATGTTCATTGCTACTCTTTTCACAACAGCTAAGGAAAGGAAATAACTTCAATGTCTGTCAACTGACAAATTGTTGATGAAAACATAATGGAGTTCTACCAGCATGCACAGTTCTTCAATAAGTTCAAGTTACACAAAAATTCCAGTATAGAAATGGCGATGTGGATGGGAATCCCAACACAAAGTGAGGAACTATTAGTAACTCATAGCTATTGGGAAGGGGAGAATCAGTCTTCATTGAGATTTTGACTCTGAGTATATTATTCTAGCTCCAGTGGATGCAATCACACTGAAGGAAGGTCATTTGGGGACAAAAATTTGACTCCACAGTGTGTGTGTGTGTATATATATATATATATATATATATATATATATATATATATATAAAATTTTTGTTGTTGTATTGAAAAGTACAGTCATAAGAAAAAGTCACTATTAGCTAATTCA
Source organism: Eospalax fontanierii (assembly GCA_035773235.1). Lineage (NCBI taxonomy): Eukaryota > Metazoa > Chordata > Mammalia > Rodentia > Spalacidae > Eospalax > Eospalax fontanierii. The sequence continues at coordinate 128,285,614 of CM069525.1, read as the reverse complement.
GCAACGGTTAGAGGACTTGTTAAAGGTGTTAAAATGTTGTATGATTTTTAAGTCCAAATCAAGGTCTCCTCCATTTTAGATTATTTTCTTGTCAATAGCTGATTGTATCATATTCATACTCCTGCTAATGAATAGTGTATTACTCTGTCTATGTACTCTGAATTTCCTTGATTGACTGTTACCCTGATCTAGTATTCATCTTTTGTTTCCCTGAATACTATGTTCTCTAATTTTGTCTTTTTTTATATTAGTTTCTTTTCCTGTTCCCATGATAATAGATACCAACAGAACTTAAGGAGAGATTTTATTTTATCTCTGAGTCACAGGTTATTTCCAAGGTTAATTCAAGTTCTTCATAACAGAGAAGTAATAATAGTAGAGCTTAATGGGAGTTGGTCATGTCTCATTCATAGTCAAGAAGTAGAGAATAATGAATGAAAATTTGTATTCAATGCACTTCCTCCTTTTTATAAAGTCTAGCATCCCAACCCTTGGGAACATTTCACCTTCAGTGGGTAGTTTTTCTACATGACTCAACCAAATTGAGATAATGCCCCCACCCCCACAACCATGCCCAGAGCCCCTTCTTCCAGGTGATTCTTGACAAATGAGATTACTTATCAGAATTGGTATGGTTACCTCTTCGCTAAGTATCCCCATATACTACATAATGTACCCATTTGTCCATCATGATCCTGAGATTTGGTAACAGAAATTTTCTTGACTCATGGTTCTCAAACTTGATCATAATCATGGGGACAGCACTTATTTATGGGCTTATAAATATATCAACCCATGGTGCAGAGGCAAACACAGGCTCAGAGAAATAGAAAAAATAGATCAACTTTACTATTTTATAGCAAAACCACTCTCATGCTAATGAATCTACATTTATAAAAAGTATTCTTTGATTCATGAAGGTAGAGTTTTCATAATCTAGTCACTTCTCATTAACTTCCATCTCCAAACACTGTTGAACTGATGCTCAACTTTCCAATATATGCTTTGGGGAGGAGAACACATAGTCATATCTTGGCACACTTTCATATTTCTATATGATATGTAGCTATTTGTTTGAAATTATATTTTATTTGTTTATTTATTTATTTATGTCTGTGTTCATATACTTGCACTAGAGTGCATGAGTGGAACTCAGTGAGTGAATTCTCTCCTTTTATGATGTGGGTCCCAGGCATCAAAGTCAGATGTCCAACATGGTTGCACATGTTTCGACCCACTGACCATGAAATCCTACCCACTGAGAAATCTTGCTGAGTTTATGCATGATTCTATTTTTGTTTGTTTGTTTTGAGATAGGCTCTAACTATAGCCCCAGTTAGCCTACAACTTGCTATGTAGACCAGTCTGATCTTGTCCTCACAGATATCCCCTTACCTCTGCATTCTAAGTGCTATGGTGTATGCCATCATGCCAAGCTTGATGCCTAAATATGAAACAATAATATTGCCCCATTTTATTAAAAAACCAGTCACATCTAGTAAATATTTGTCTTCACTTCTAAAGTGGAGAAAATAGAATCTGAGATTTAATGACATATGCTTAGAACGTTAATATTTAAACCAATGTCTATTTCTTTGAAATCCTTTGGTTTTCCATTATACCGTGCTGGCAACTTGAAAACAGAGAAACTTTTTAAATATAAAGGTTATAATTGTTACCCAAAGCTCTAGCCACTTTAAAAGATATTAATAATTCATTTTTATAATACATAGCAGAGCAAGAATTTCATCCATTTAGCAGTTTGAAAAAGTAAAGCCTGAAGATAATATTACAATTGCTATAGAAGTCATATTGTCACAGGCAAAATAAATTAAGATTTCACCTTTAGAAAGTATTGTGCTCCAACTCTTCAGCGATTGGCCAGGAGCTGGGGAGATAGCTCAGTTGGTAAGGTGTTTGCTGTACAAGCTTAAGAACTGGTGTTCAAGATTCCTGAACCTCTGTAGTAATCTATGTGTGGAGGCATGTGATTGTGATTCTATTAAGGTACAGATAAGAAGTTCCCTAGAGTTCACTGGCTAACCTGCCTAATTGAATTTGTGAGTTCCTCGTTCTGTGAGAAATTCTGCCTCAGAATGAGAAAGGAGAGCATGACTGTGAAAGTTATCCAGTGATGAGCTCTGGCTTCCACAGTTATGGTCATACATGTATGTGCACAGGTACATGCACACAAATATGCACAAACACCTACTAATACACCATGCACACAAGCAAAATAAACAAAATTGTTCATTAATTTCACAATATGGAGCAAATTCATAGAAAAACTCATTAGATTTGTGGTCAAGCACTTATGAAGATAATCCTTTCAAAACATTTTTGATTTGTTGTTTGGTATTTTGTATTTTAGTCACAGATACCCTGTAGCCCCAGCTATCCTGGAACTTGGTATGTAGAACAGGCTGGCTTCAAAGTTACAAATATCTGCCTAATTCTGTCTCCTGTGTGTTGGGATTAAAGATGCATTCAAACAGGACTGGCCTCTGTTTAGTATTTCTAAGCATAGATTTTCACCCCAAGAGCCTAAAATTGCACTAAAGAGTATAATTAATGGAATGAGAAAATATTATTAATAATTCAAATTTTATTGATACTATTTCATCCAGAATGATGGCACTGAATATAACCTTGATTATCATTTTCCCCTTTACTCTGAACAGTAAAACACAGAAGAGAAGCTTATTATTCCATTTTAAAACATTTTGGTGAAGTATAGCCATTCAGTTAATGAAAATGCAGCACTTCATTAGATTGAAATTAGTTTTCCTGGCTTAACTCCCTTTCCTCTTATGTTATAGAATTAATAGAACTGGATTATTAAATGAATATATTTCAACAATTTCACTAACCAGTGCCTCCACTTAAATAGTACAGAGACATACACTCCTGATTGCTGTTTTCATGTGCTCATGCTGATCTAGCAGAGTCAATGGCCATAGTCTGTCAATAATATGAATACAGTTTTTTAACCATATTCCCAATGGAAAGAGATGTTGGTATCAATTCTGAAATAAAAACCTCTGTTGCCAACTTTTATAACAGATGATATGTATTATTCTCTTTGAATTTCAATAGTAAAACACCTTAGACTAGTTTATTGACTAAACATTTATTTCCTACACTGCTGGTGACTCTAAAGCTCAAGTTCAAGATTAAGACACCAGCAAAATCATTAATAAGAGCCCTGGACTAATGCAAGTCCACCAGTGTCAAGGAATTAGGAAGGCTCTCAGTGGCTCTTGAGCTTCCCATCTCATAGCAATGACTATTATTACTCAGAATTATCTAGGGATTAAAAATATTAAAGAAGAAAGAAGGATGGTAGCTTTAGATATTTTTACTGAATTTATTGGCATTTTGTATTTGTTGTTCATAGTGGGGGCCTCATAAAGACATCTTCATTCAAACATATTTTCACCTCATTTATCACTTCATATCATCTCTTGCCTCCCCCACTAGTCCCCATTCTTAACTCAATCTGGCATCTGCTTTCATTTCATGTATAAAAAAATACTTTACATATTCACATAAATCTGAGGAACCATGGAGGAGAAAACAGATGCTTTAGCATATATGATAGAATGCATGAAACCCACTAGGGGCCAAAAAGAGGTACAGATAGGGAAGGGGGTCTAAATATGATTAAGCTGTAGTGTATGAAATGCACCAAAATTCAATGAAAAATATACATTGTGAAAAAGAAAGATACATGTATGCTTTCTACCAGTCTTAGACTTTTAAAGTGCCAAAGCTTTCTTGGAGCTCCCACAAACAGTTGAAAGTTGTACATCATACCATATCTTTAGTTCAAAAGCCTATAGAAGCAGTTTGTTAGTACCTATGAAAAATATGAATAACTATTTATGTGGAATTGCCTAATTATATGAACAGTTAAATACTTTAATTATTGTTATTTTTTTATGTGAGCGTGTGTGTGCTTTGTCTGCATGTATGTAAGTAAACATGTGTCATATAATGCCACTGGGGGCCAGGAGAGGGTGTCAGATCCCCCTGGAAGTGGAGTTACAGATGGTTGTTAGCTGCCATATTGGTGCTGGGGTTTGAACCTGGGTCTTCTACAGGAACAGCTAGTGTTCTTAACTGATGAGCTATCTCTCCAGCCCCTAAGATATTTTAATACTCTTTGTCCATCTGAGGTTTTTTTGTTTTGTTTTGTTTTGTTTGTTTTTGCTTCTCCAAGGTATAACTCCAAGGACAAATTTTCAGTGTTTCTGAAAATATGTTATCTTAGCTAATCATGTATGTGAGACCTTGATTTTGAAGTTAGGCACTGGAAAGATTATAGTCGTGTCAGTTACCGTCGTGTTTCACCACTTGTGGCCAGCCCGAGTGGATTTTGGGGAGCCAGCCCGAGGGGTTGGGGGTGAGTAGACACAGAGTCAAGCCGCAAACTCCAGGAGTTGGATGGAAAGCAGGGCAGGCCAAGCACATGGCACTGCAAACTCGTTTATTGAATAGGTGCACAAGCTCTTATAGGCCTGGATAGCCAATGACCTTATGGGTGGGGTCCCAAATACAGCCAATAGTAAGTTTGTTCCCAGGTAGGCAGGTTCTTTCCATGTGTTGATCTCACAACTAGCCAGAGCAGAATGCCACACCCACAGGAACCATTCCTCTATTCTTCCTAGCAGGTGGCCTGGCCAGGCCCACTTTGCATTATGCCCAACAGAAGATGACTCAGATGTTAGTTATTTTGCTTGTAAGGGTTGGGACGTTGTAATTAAGTTTCCTTCCTAAACAACAGAAATCATTTCTATTGCTTGCAATTAAGATTTTAGGCTGATACAATGAGTAAAATTTGGAAAGACACAGACTTGAAATTTAATGTATAATGTGCTTTAATGAAAGCACAATACTATGCCATTATACAAGAAAGACTAAAATAGAGACTTCAGAATCAATGAATCAAGTCAGCCTACTTTTAAGAAATAATGCAGGAATTAATTGAAATTATTATAGCAGATTTTTAAAGAAAAAGAAAAAAAAACACATTTAGAGAAGTAATGTTAATGTTAAAATAACAACAGAAATTTAAAGCTCGAGATTTGTTCATGGCTCTGAGTAGGTGACAAGAATACTTCGTAAATAAAATAGATGATCTGTACATGTCCTCTTGTGATACTTTTTATAAATGAGTTGCAAATGGAGAAGTCATCTTTGATATAAAGTCATGATATGGAAAAAGACACAAAGACAATATTAAGAAACTAATACAGAATCTAGGAAGGCTTTTGGTCTTAGCATAACTGAGGATTTATTTGTAAGAATAAAGATCAATGTGTTTGGGAAAGTAATTCTTCATGAGAATAATAAGAAATGGATAGAAATAGGGATTGGTTGTTATTACATGTCTTCTGGAGGGTCTTGAAGCAGTAAGGACATAGATGTTCCTTGTATTGAGATATTGTATCAGTATTCGAAAAAAAACCATGAAAATTTATGGATAGCAGCAGTGTCTTTAGTAAATGTGGCAAAATAGGCAGCACTGATGGATGTATGCATTAAAAGAGCCAAGATAACTTATTACAGTTGAAAAGGAAATGCAGAGAAATGGCAGGAATGTGAGAGAGAAGGCGGAATGATGAGCCTTGATAAGCCTTCCATGTATCATCAGACCCATAATTTTAAGTCATGCAACATCTACCGTCATAAACACATTCAGACTTGAGTCATGTCCAAACATTGAAAAATACTCATATTGTAGACAGCTTCTCTTTTTGCTCTTCTTCTATTCATGTTCTTTGCACTTTTGCCTTTCCCTGCCCACCTTACCAAAATAGATCTTTCAAATTAGATATTACCTTTTCTAGGGAAAGCTCTACTGCCCTTATCTCACTCATTGTATTTATATCAATGTTTGTCCTTATTATAGTGTATTATAATTATGTTTATATGTCTGATTTTTCCATTAGCCTGAGGTAATTCAGGTTCCAGACATTGTCTCATTTATCTTTGTGTTTCAAATTCCTAGCACAATACCAGTTTATAGTGGACTAACAATAAGTAGTAATAAATAGTAACAGAATGAAAATTTAACTTTCTATGGCAAGGTTATATTCTTCATTATGCACATTACTTTTTTAAATACTGTAGCTTCATATGCAACAGTCCTTATTCCCTCTATAACCTGAAGTCAAGCTATGGAATTTGCATGTATATGTCAACATCCGGAAACATAGCTGCTTTGGCATCTGGAGTAAATATTCCTTGTCTGCAAGGGGAAATCATTGTTAGATGTCTAGTAACAATGTGACATTTCTCTTTATACATAAAAAGAAGAAAAAACTATCTTAAGGGAAGAATAGGAGCTGAAGAGATGGCTCAGCAGTTAATAGCACAAGCTAATATTACAGAAGTTCCAGGTTCAATTCCCAGCACCCACACAGTAGCTCACAACAGCTATATAATTATAGGAGATCTGGTGCCCTCCTTTGATTTCTGCAGGCACTAAAATGCATGCACTCCATTTGCATACATACATGTAGGCAGTCACACATATACATAAAATAAAAACAAACTTTAAAATTGAGAAAAAATATGATGTCAGGTCTTTGAAATGTAGTGATTTCAGGAAGTCATTGTTCTAATGTAATAAGATTTACTTTTAAATAGGGAGAGGGCAATATGTTACAAAAATACACAAGCACCTCAGATGACTCAGTAGTAGATAAAAAAACAATGTGATCACAAAGTGGGTAATGGATCTGAAGGGATATTTCTCAAAAGGACACATATAAATAACCAGCACTCAAAACTGTAAAACATCTTCCTAGGAGGTACGTTCCTCCTCTTACTAACAGCAGAGCTTTAGATTTTCCTTGCCTCCATCATGAGACTCCAGGGGAATATTTAATTCTTTGGGGTCCATTCTTTCAGGAATAGGACAGCAAAAGTGAGAAACAGAAGTGTGTCTTTAAAAACATTTAATTGATTTTGAGAATTTCATACAATGTATTTTGATTATATTCATACCTCCTCCCCAACATACCTCCTTACTATCTTCCTACTTCAAATCCAGCATTATTATTTTTATTTTATAAGGCCCATTGAATCTGATTTGGGTTCCACAGAAGTTCTTATGTGGGGGTCCGTTGTTGAAGTCTGACTAACATACCAGATATTACTCCCATTAAAAAAAAAAAAACTGACTCTTTATCTCAATAGCTCCTCAACCATGACAACACCTTCTTGTTTTTTTTTTTTTTTTTTTATGCATCTGTGATGGGTGTTTTCCTCGCTTGGACTTGCACAGGTCTTGTACATGCTGCCACTACTGCTGTGGGTTTATGTGTAATTGCCCTGTTATGTCGAGACAACACTGTTTCCTTCTATTCATTAGCCACCTTTGGCTCTTATAATCTTTCCATCTCCTCATCTGTAATGAATCTTGAGCCTTGGAAGTAGAGGGTATGATATGGTTGTTTCATTTAGGTCTGAGCACTCTGAAATCTCTTATTCTCTATACATTTACCAGTTGTACGTCTGTGTTAATTACTATCTGCTGCAAAAAGAAGAATTTCTGGTGAGAAACTGAGAGATGGATTTACCTATGGGTCTCAAAATAAGCCATTAGGAGTGATTTTAATACTATGTCTATTTAGCAAATAATATTAGTAGTTTCTCCCCTACAGCCTATGAACTGTTTAACCACTGAATGATATAAAATCAAAGGAAATGTAATAGCCATTTTTAAACATTCATTTAAAGTTTTACAATTCTAGGCACTGTACTGAATATAGAAAGTTACTGATGAGTCCACTGCATTCTGATGATTTAATATGATAATCATTTCTTCACCTTGTTCTGAGCATTCTTTCATAATATGTTTAAGAAAGGTACCCTGTTGGGGCTGGAGAGATTGTTGAGCAGATAAGAGGCTGCTCTTTTAGAGTACCTGAGTTTGACTCCCAGTTTTCACATCAGACGGTTCTCAACCACCTGTAATACCAGACCCAGAGGATACAATGCCTTCTTACAACCTCTTTGGGATATGGCACATATGTGGCATACATTCACACAGACATTCATATATAGAAAACCAAAAAAAAATACAAAAGAGAAAGACACCCTGAAATATGTAGTTTACAAAGTGTGGTAGAGGTGATTCTGTTGATTAGCCAAATTTGCAAAACTCTTCTCTGCACATTTTGTATTATTTGGTTTCTAAAGGGTCGTTCTATTATGCTTGTAGAAAACAAAGTAATTCCTTATTTACTATGGACCCTGAGAACTGAGTATAATCTTGAAGCTCAAAATAAGAAAGCTGCAGAAGAGATAAAAGATACATTAAACTTGATCAAATATCATTTGATAGATCACACAAATCTCCAGGCAGACCTATAGAAGAAAAAATCTTTGGTTGTGTATTTCTTACTGAATTGAGCTCCACAGAATTAAGGAATTATTTAGATACTTCTTCCTTTATATCCTCATGAACATTATTGACTACAGAGACTGCTATTCACGAGGGAATACTCAGTGAGTAAAATGACAATTAGAAGCAGGCACGGTATATGCATCAGGGCACTATGTTTGGAAGTTCAGGAAACTAGCCAGCAAACAATTAAAAACAAGCAATGATACTTTTCATATCACTGCAAATTTAGAATCAATTCGAAGAGATTTCCAAACACGTCGTGCTGTATATCTCAACAGCTACTTTCATCTGTGTCTTAAAGACTATTCTGTTGTGATAAAGGATTATCTATGCATTAAGTACCCCACGTTTTCAACATAGGATACTGTTCCAGTGGAACTTTTTCTGTGGAACATTTTGCTTAAGATACAGCAGAATTGGTATTTCTCCAATTCACTACAAAGAAAATGTAACTGAACAATACAGTCTCTAAAACACAAAAAGTGCCTCACTTGACCTTTTCATTACATTTCTTGCTCAACCATTTACTGCCACAATTCTCAGTGATAACTCTCTGCAAACACTTTAGCAGAGTTTTCTATATAGCTTTATGAAATTCCTCTTCGAACATTCTCGCATCAGACTCTTGTCTCTCATGTTCTACCAAAAGTGCTCTTGACCAAGGTCACATATCTCAGTTTACGACAAATAAATAAATTACTCCAGGGTTTCAAGCCAAACTCTGGAAGTTATTTTGACTGGTATGCTTTTCTTACAATGCTAATTCTGTCTTTTGTAAGGGTTCCTGATTTATTTCAATCACTCAAATCAAACCTTCACGCTGTTATATAGTTTTAGAAAAAAATAAAATTTATCACAATACTTTGTCAAGATTATTTCTTAAATAATTAGCATGCCACGTAGTGACCTACATGACCTCCATCTCTGCTTCTCTAACTCCATGCTTCTGTGGAGCTACTCCCCAAATTCTGTGTTTCCACCCCGCTGGCATACTTGCAATCACCTTAAACATAACATTCCTCTAGAAATTATCTACTTTGCATGATTTCCCTTCTTAAAATATTAACTTCCCACAGAATAATCATTTTCTGAGTCCTTGAATATTTAATGCTAGTTGTCAGAACTCCCTACTTTTAACTCCTTGGTCTATTAGATAAAATGTCACGTCACAGGACTTAGCCTTTAATAAAATTGGTACAGCATCAGGAATATGGAAATGATAGCTAGTAGACCCAGCATATAGGATATAATCAAAAATCTGCAAGCCTACAAATGATGACAGGGTCAACGAAAGGCAAGACTGAGGTGCTGTTTCATCGTTGATATCCGGTTGGGATAGAGCATCGTGTTCAAAGACACAAAGTGTGCTGGGAAGAAAGAGTCATTATATTGGGCTCTGTAATATTGTGCTATCCTGGTATTGACAACACATGAGTCCAACAGTAAAGCCACACAACTAAGAGTAAGCTCACATTACATCATTCTCAGGTTATGTTGTTCTTGTTTGTAAAGCTCTGGATTTTGCAAATTTAATACTCTTAGTTCCCAGTGGAGAAATTTTTACACCATAGTACACAGAATGTGTCTCATCAAATATTAAGCCAGGGCTTATTCCCTCTCAGGTGACGCTCAATACACAAAGAGAACAGCAAACACACAAAGGATTCACTGACCTGACTTGTATTAGAGCCTCAAGTACGGTATGTTTACAGAGTTGCTAGTTCACACTGTGGTGGAGAGAATATTTTTGACAGGTGGATGATGCACTTGCATTTCTTTTTTTCATTGACTTAGAAAGACTGATGCTAGAAGAGCAGGTGTGATCATGTTCTAAGAGGACGTAGTCATAGTCCTTAGCACCATTTGGGATAATACTGTGATGGCATTCCATCTTTTGCATTCCCATGTGAAACTAGGGGAGGCTTCTTTTGTGACTATATCTCACAGTACAACTTCTCCTTCCTCCTAAATCTGCTTAATCGATTTCTCCATATATTTTCCTTTGAAAAATATTACCCCAAACCCCTTGACATATCTGTAGAATAATCTTTACCATTTAGTATCCACAAATAATGAATTTTTGAACATTTAATGTAGACTTTTCATATTTGCATGATCAATACACCATCAGCACCAAGCAAAATAGTTGTTAATTAATAAGCTATCCAGTCCTTTCCACATGATATGAGTAAATGGTTTTACTGGTGCTGAAGAAATGGCTCACTGGTTAAGAACACGGGTTGATCTGGCAAAGAACCTGGTTCCCAGCAGTCACTTGATGTCTAACAACCATCTGTAACTCCAGTTCTGGAGAGTCTAACTCCCTGTGCTCACTTCTGCAGGCACTGCACACACATGGTACACATACATACAGGCAAGGCATTCATATAAATAATAAATAGATAAATAATTGTTTTTTTACTTTGGAACTTCAACATGAAGCTAACAGAATTCATGGCTGACAGAGTTCTTAGTTATTCCCCCAGAACTAGAAGATAATATCCTACTGCTGAAGACAGGATATATACTTGGGATACGGGACTCGAAGCAATGGAGCAGGAACTGACCTGGAAGTCGTCTACCTGAAGTTTAGCTCCTGTAATGCAGTCTGCTAAGGGGGAAAAAAATCAATCAATATTCCAACCCAACATTAAATCCTAATAACCTTAACAACCAGAAGAGCATACTACCTCTATTGGTGTAGTAGCAGCGCTCTCATCTGGGGGGCAATCAACAACTCTCTAATTGTATGTGAAACGCTTTCAATATGCGTGAACTTATGGGTGGCACTGTAGACTCAGCCAAATAAATGGGGTTGGGGGGCATAGATCCTAGAGAGAATCCTATCTCCGTAATATCTCTATAGACAAATTAAATTTCTTATCATCTGCTAAATATAGATCTTTATATTTACTTATATTCTTTTCGTCAAAGAAGCATCTTTTTACAACAGATGAAGGCTATAGCAATACTCCACAACTGGTCAGACAGAGAATATACAACTGAGAGATGCCAAGTCCTAGGTGATATATCAGCAATTTAACCTCTATACCTAAGGCACATGGATCACAGCAGAATGAGAGGTAGAGAGAAAATTAAGGCATCCCTCAACTCTCACCAATGGAGTTTCCTCAAACAACATAGCACTTTCCACACAGAAGGAACAACTGGCCAAGTTTTATAGAATAAGGACTGCAGAATGTGTATACCTGGATATGACTCCTATATTGAACTTCAACCATCTGTGGCTCAGGGTTCATTGTAGAGTAGGGGTCAGAATGATTGTAAGTGCCTGGACTGGTTCTTGAAATTACAGAAGCAGAGTCTTTCAAGCTACTGGAAGCTTGCACATGTGAAATTGTGGCAATGATGGCACTGAGCACAAGACCCACACCAACTCAAAGAAGATAAGGGCCCGGAGAGGAGGGAAAGAAATGTGTTGGCTGTTGGGTCAGACCTAGACTGAGAACTACTGGAGACTAAGTAGTACTGGGAGAGGGAGAATATGCCTTACTTACAATCTCTAGATAGCCTGACAAGACTACAGTGGATGAATTTTCACTAAAGGGCATCTGGGCACTAATGCTTGACCAGAAAGGACTCAACATGTATGACAGAATACATGAGGTCTGGTGGTCTGAATTTTCACTAAAGGGCATCTGGGCACTAATGCTTGACCAGAAAGGACTCAACATGTATGACAGAATACATGAGGTCTGGTGGGGGTTGAGGGGGGGAATGCATGGGTGAAGGGATCTAAATCTTATTCACAACTGTTGTATTAAATGTATAAAACTTAATAAAGGAAAAAACCCTCTGGATTTTAATATAGGGAAAAAATTGTACATGGCTTAGTGAGGATGTTTGATTAGACTGAGAGTATATGTAGGAATTTTAAATTTGGCCAGATTTAAAGGTTTTTTTTTTCTTTTAATGACAGGGTCTCCCTCTGTAGTGCTAGCTGGACTCAATCTCACTTTTCTTCTTCCTCTACTTCCTAAGTGCTGCTGTTAAACCTGGTGATTAGCAGGTTTTCTTGAAGGAAGTTATTATAGCTAACTCTAAATCAGCAGATTTGGTCACCACAAAACTATGAATAGAATTTCCTAAAATTCTTCTGTATTTCCTCAGGAAAGTTTGAAATTTCTTCTGAAGATATTCAACTTAGTCAGTTAAACACGGATAAATCTGGGAGCAGCGAGTGCTCTTAACTGCTGAGCCATTTCTCCACCAGTGCGGAGATTTGCATAGTTACAATGACTAGAGAAAGCAGTCTTGGGAGAAGGGTAAGTAAGGGTTGGGGCATCAAAAGTGTATGCATGTGTGTCTCTGGATTAAAAATATGTCCTGCATTTTATCTGACGATAAGTATCCTTATTAATACCTCAAAGATTCTGGGGTAGGTTTAATCTTTATACGTTTTTCAAGGTATTGTTATGATAATCTCACTGATCTGAAAATGTAGTGACCAACGGTACTGTTAGGACCTGGCCCCCCTGCATGCCTTTCTCTCTTAGTGCTAGGCTCTCAGGCAAAGAGCTAGCCAGATCTTGTCAGTTGCAGTTCTGAAGTAAACAACTTGACCTTTAAGCTAGCAGGACCACAACTTCCTTTTTCCTGTGTACAGCTGTGTGTCAGCAATAGAGGAACCTCCTGCAAAGCCCCACCCTCAGGGTATATAAGGCTTCAGGAAGTCCCTGAAATTGACCAGGTTCACTAATTTGAGTTCCTGCCTGAATTCCTGTGCTCTGGATAGGGGTAAAAATACATTGAGCAAAATAAAGTTGGGGCCTCAGTATTTAAAAGTCTGTTCAGATAGAAAAGGTTCAAAAAAAAAAAAAAAGAAAGAAAGAAAGCAAATGCAAATAGGATCTGGGATTGAACCTCAAGAGGAGGAGTAAAGTAAAGCTAAGTCTTCTGCTCCACTGGAGGAGCCCCTGTTGTGGAACCTAAAATCAGGCAGTTATTCAAGAGTCTTTAAATCCCAAAGAAAAATAGGAGAGAGAGGAGGATTTTCCACCATTTATTGCCCCCCAAAGCCTGAGGCTGACCTGAAGGAAGAATATTTAGGAGAAATGTGGCATTTACAGGGCGTGGTTAAATCTCTGTATATGTTACAGTATATAAAAGATAAAAGAAAACTATATGTAATCTTAAAATTTCTAGTCAAGGTTTATTCAGGAATGTTTGGTCTTTGCCCAAGTTTTGGCTACATAGGATTCAGTAATTAAAAGTACCAAATTGATGGAAGTTCGTGCAGTAACTACTGTGTCTCAAATTATGATTCCTTCTCCCTTTAACCTGTATGGATAGATTAGTGTAAACAAAATTCAGGCTGCGGAGCAGTTCAAGAACAGCTAGAAAATGATTATACATAGCCTTCTAATTCACCGACTTTTGTCTTAAAAAAGTCAGAAAAATGGAGGTTATTATAAGATCTTAGAAATGTTAATGAAACAATAGAACTTTACAAAAAATAATGGCCCAAACCTGGTATTAATATGGGGAAGAGAGCATGTTTGTTTTTTCACAGGATGCTGAGGATGCCAGGTAGCTGCCAGAAAGGCTGGTTTGGTTCACAGGGACTGCACAAGGAAAGAGTGATGTTGATGTTGCTGTGGAATCAGTTCCTGATGACACATGGAGAGCTGTATTGGACTTACATAATAAATTCAACTATGCTACATCTAATCATATAGAAAGAAAAGGCGATTGCGGTGATGGTGAATGATACTCAACTGACGGGACATCATTACGTGAAAAGAATAACAGTAGATCAGAATTCTACTACAGGGAATACTGATAAATGAAAAAAAGAACTAAGTGCAGGACTTTGGTGATCAGATGACAGTTTCCCACAGACTTATACAGGGAAAAAGGCAGCAGCCATGGACAAAGTCAAGAACAAGTGATAGCTTGCATAAGTCAATGCTATGTACGTTTGGACAGTTAAGTATTGCTCATAATGGTACCAGGTTTGATGTTTTCTATGTTCAATTGTAGGACCTTCATTTTTCTTAAAAGACAGGACCCTCACTTCAGCCATTAAAACCTCCTTGTCAGCTCACCCCTCCCTAAATGAAAAGTCCCAAAAGTCATAAGGGCTATGTCAGCATCTCCTGTCACAAAAGCCATGTCAACAACTTGTGGTAGGTGAGATAATGTCTGGGATAATAACAGAAAAAGCCCCTTTTCTAATAAAAATAGACTCCTGGTCAAGACATTTGTCAAGTCAACAATTTGTAATGTGTCACAATGCTTGTGGCATTACTGAGAAAAAGGTTGGACTATGTAAAAGTTGTCTTTTTGTAACCCTGGTCTGTGCCAATCTATACCCTGTATGTCAATATATGATAATCTTGTGGTTTTTGCTATAAGAGCTTGGTCTGAGCAGGGCGAGGGGGGGGGGGGGGGGGGGCCTTGGCATCCCGAGGCCAAGTCACCCACTTGTACAAGTGTAATAAACTCCTCATGCTGCTTGCATCTGACGGTCTGGATTCTTGGGACTAACACTCAGACAGCCTAAAGGGGTTCGAGTCCCCTAGGCTGAAAGTGGTAGTGGGGCGACGCTCCCCGAGGTTGGGCTCTCAGGCAGCCCTGGGAGGGGTTCGAGTCCCCTGGGCTGAGAGTGAGAACCAACATTTTTGGTGCATTGGCCGGGAAGAGCCTCACCCTAATCCAGATCTGCCAGGAGGTAAGTCCGGACCAGCTTTTTGTTTGTACCGTAGGGGAGAGAGAGAAACTGTCTGTTTGATAGGCTGCATGGGAGAATGCGTGGAAGGGGGCTGATGAGCCCAGTGCCCACGAACTCCTGACCCTGGGGGACGCCCCACAGGAAATGACCCTGGAAGACATTCCATGGGTAATTTGGAGGAGTGAGGAAGACTCAGTCGCCCTCATTCCAGGGGCACGGGGATATATATCCCCTAGCCCATCTGAGTCTGTAATTTTTGAAAAGCTGCGCAGCGAAATTGTTTGTCTTTCTGTTTTCTGTGTTGTTCGTCCTGTGGTTTGCCTGGTTGGCAACTTCCTTAGGTTAAAAAAAGTCCAGCACCGGGCTGGAAATCTGTCTGTGGAGATCCGAAAAGGGAAGTGGCAGGTTTTCTTCTGTGACTTGGCAATAATCCAGCTTATGTTACTGTGTTATGACTAGTTCCTCATGGGCCAGAGTGAGTCCGTAAATGTCAAAATATCACTACTTTAAAATGTGCTCTCAGAGCAACAGCCCAAGTACCTTTGTACTGGATATAACTTCTAATTCCTTCTGCTGTTTTTTTGAGTTATTTCCCCAACAAATATCTAGAAATGAAAAGATCCAGAGGACACTGCTTCACATTCACCTTTACATTGTGGTAAGGTACATGGACTCCCATCCTTGGTTTGAGACCATGAATTATTGTGCTTTGCTCTCTAATCTGGGGTCTATGTATCTGAGGGTACTACTTTAAGTGGGTGCTTTCTAAAAGAAAAAGAAAATCTAAAGTTTAAGACTTTCTCAGTAACATTAGCTTTCACAGCCCTTGAACAGTTTGCATATAATTAAGAGATTGTGATATTGCTTTTTAAACTAGGTAGATCAGCTCTGGAATTTAGACATTCATACTTCTGCTGCGTTAGGAATCTCCTTCTCAGGATGATTTATGCTGAAAATTTTAAGCTTAAGTTGATAAGGTATTACTATGTACCAATTGCTTCTCTTTATCTAGCATCTATATTTTTAAGATTTAAAGCAAGGTTTTGATAGACCAACTTACTCTATAAGGTTTTTCCAGAAACTTATAAAGTAAATGTACATTATTTTATGTATGTAATTTACATCCCATGTTCTTTATTAAGATGATACTGCACGGCACTCCTGAGTAACTGCCATGCTTGTGACTTCAGCTGTGCCTGCTTACAGAAGTTCATCACACTTGGGTTTGCTAACGGTTGTATTCTTCAACTGAAGGAGGAGTAAGCTGAACCCCCCACCTGAGTATCCAGCTACTCTTCCCAGCCAGCTGTATGTAATTTTGCCCTAGTCACAAATGGTCTCCTGCATTTAAAAAAAAATTTTAAAAGGCTAAAAAAAAAGTTGATGCATAAAGTTATAAAAAAATTAACATCCATACTAAAGACTATGGTACACCTGCTCTCAGGTTACCTGTATACCTGTTAGTAACACCTCACCCATCTGGATGTGTAAAGTCATTCATTCCAAAAGCCTTAGAAAGGGAATGAACATTGCTTAGTACACCCAGACTCTATACAAGTGATTAAAGGTTTAAGATAATATGTTATAATATATACAAAGTAAAAGACTTATGTATGTAAGTCTTGAAATTCCTGGGGTGATGGTTCTGATGGTCTGAAAAACAAATATATGTTTGACCTTTGTTTAAGCTTTAGCTATATAACATATAGTAATTAATAGTTTAGTATTGGTGAAACTAACCTTTTTGGGTGTCTAATCACCATATTAAAAGGCCTCTAATCTGGTCTGAGGGATTTAAAGGGACAATTTTTTGTCTCTTGCCCTCCAAGGTCAACTAAGTTCCAGGGGACTATGGGGCATCTCTCATAATGTCCTGTAAATGTGATGAGTCACCTGTCCTCCTGTTCAGGGAGTTCGTGGAGGCTCCACTAGAAGGACTTGAACCAGTGTCCAGTCTACAAAGAGGAGAGTCAGCACAGGAAAACGTTTCCTTGATTTGCTTCAAAGTGAAGCTATGGTCTAGCAAGACCTTCTGACTTATCTTCACGTAGATGGAACTGGTAAAACAAGGCTTATGGAGCCAGGGGCTCCTCTCAAGCCCATGTGATCCCCCTGAGGAACAGATACTTAACTGACCTTAAAAATCAAATTAAATTGGTTTATTTGGGCCAAATTATATGATCTTAAACACCCAAAAGAAAAGGGCATTAGGTTTACAATTTCTCACTGATAAGTTTGTTCTTAATAAGAAATGCCACTTAGATGCAAGACTTCAAGTTCAGCCTTGGCAGTCAGAAAGAAAAACACAAAGAAACCCAAAAGATAAAAGCCTTTAAAAGTCTAATAGACTTTAAATTGGACATTTGAGCTCTTCCCTGTTATGATTATTTTAATTTCATCTTCCAGGGACCAGTGAACAGTTATGCAATTCGAGGGTCTTATAGGTAGACTCACTGAGGGGGTATCCCTATTGCCACAATCTACGACCCTATTCAGCCTTGAAGAAGCCAGAGCGGTCTGCGCCCCTATTCCCTATTGGCAGTTGGGGTAACCTCTTCAGAGGGTGATGCGATAAAAATAAAAGGTAAAATTTGGCTAGGCAGTTCAGGGTAAAAAGACCCCAGAGTTTAAAACAAAAAAACCCCTCTCTAAAAGCTCACTTGCAGGCTCTGCAGCTGGTACAACAGGAAGTGTGGAAACCACTAGCCGCAGCCGATACTGTGTGGGTTCGGAGGCATCAAGTTGGGAGCTTAGAGCCCCGCTGGAAAGGACCCTATACAGTTCTCCTGACCACCCCCACAGCAGTGAAGGTGGACGGAATAGCAGCTTGGATCCACATCTCTCACGTAAAGCCAGCCAGCAGAGACCCCAGGACCTGCAGCAGGATGAAAGCTTCAACGCACTCAAAATTCTCTAAAGACTTGTAAAAAACCTGAACAAAATTTTGTTTGTGCCTTTGATTTTCTGTATGCTTTTAAATTACTCTAGGGGTAGTAATCCCCACCAGGTCATCTCCCAAGTTGGGGACATGGTATAGCAGGTTAATGGGAGCTATGCTCCAAACACTTGATGGCCTGATTTATATCCAGATTTCTGTCAGTTAACCATAGATATAAAATTACAAAGGCAACTGTTCCCAGTGCTTTCAAAAAAATAGTGCTTCTGCATTTAGAACTTTGTGCTAGATTTCCTTTTGTTAAATGGTTTTAGCTTTTTAGTAACTTTAAAGATCTTAATTTAGTGGCTGATGTCTATGTGCATCTATGGAGGCCAGTGAGGGTTCTAAAATGCAGTCTCAGCAAAACGGATCTGCTGAGAGGATCGCCTACCTGCCAGTGTGGAGTGGCGTATAACTTAATGGAACCTCGTCCACTTGCCACAAGGGAGCTTCCCCTACGTAATAGGATGGGGACACGATTCCCCTACCTGCCCCAAGGGCAGTGTCAGATTACCCCTAGAAGCCTTCTCTTACTTTCTGTAAATTTGAGCAAACAGGGACTCTGGCTGTCTCGCCTATTATACAGGGGCAATCCTACCTCATACTAGTGTGAGCTGATGTCTGTCAAGCCTCCATCTGTAGCTCAGGAAGTGAATGGCTTTGGTTTCTGGCCCCTCTCTCTTTACCCTCTGTGTTTACCCATGACTCTGATTCACAAGTAAGGTTCTGCCCAGATGCTTTACAAACCAACAAATAGTCTGGTCTCCCAAAAAGGCTGCAGAGTATACCTGGGCAAGGAGGAAGGCAGGGATTGGCGGGGTCTTAGCACCAAGGTGCAGCAGGGCAGGTGCCAGCCCTGAGGACAAATAAAAAGTCTAGGGGTCGTCATGTGTTCTGAGGCCCAAGGCTGTCTGTTGTGGGGCAGCAAGAGGCCTGTACTGTGGTTCTGTTCGTTCCTGGTTTGAGCAGTGAAAGACACACTGAGACCCTCCACTGGCTGACTTGTTAAATATTTATAGGACCTAAGGTTATATGACAATTACTAGCAGTAAACCTAGACACCTCTGGCTGGTTTACTGGATTATTTTTCAAAATTAACACAGATACAAATGCCGAGCAGCCTAATAAGTCAATGTCTGTCCTACTGGGATCATAGCCACTCTGAACTACACTGTGACCACAATATCACTTGTGGGACTCATTAACTGGCCTCACCCCTTGTGTCTCTGCTACAGTGCTAGATCAAACAAGTGACACAGGTTTTTAACCAGGATTATAAGATTATAATCAGGTACAAAAAGAAAGGGGGGAATGTAGGACCTTCATTTTTCTTAAAAGACAGGACCCTCACTTCAGCCATTAAAACCTCCTTGTCAGCTCACCCCTCCCTAAATGAAAAGTCCCAAAAGTCATAAGGGCTATGTCAGCATCTCCTGTCACAAAAGCCATGTCAACAACTTGTGGTAGGTGAGATAATGTCTGGGATAATAACAGAAAAAGCCCCTTTTCTAATAAAAATAGACTCCTGGTCAAGACATTTGTCAAGTCAACAATTTGTAATGTGTCACAATGCTTGTGGCATTACTGAGAAAAAGGTTGGACTATGTAAAAGTTGTCTTTTTGTAACCCTGGTCTGTGCCAATCTATACCCTGTATGTCAATATATGATAATCTTGTGGTTTTTTGCTATAAGAGCTTGGTCTGAGCAGGGCCGGGGGGGGGGTGGGGCCTTGGCATCCCGAGACCAAGTCACCCACTTGTACAAGTGTAATAAACTCCTCATGCTGCTTGCATCTGACGGTCTGGATTCTTGGGACTAACACTCAGACAGCCTAAAGGGGTTCGAGTCCCCTAGGCTGAAAGTGGTAGTGGGGCGACGCTCCCCGAGGTTGGGCTCTCAGGCAGCCCTGGGAGGGGTTCGAGTCCCCTGGGCTGAGAGTGAGAACCAACACAATGTATTTCTTGTGTTTCAATGTAACTTGTTTCCCTCATAATGGTTCCAGGTTTGATGTATTTATTATGTTTCAATGTAACTTGTTAATTGCATTTCAATCATTCCCATGAGAATGAAAGTTATGGTATTTTAGATTATGATTTCTGTAAATGTTATGAAACCTTAGTATGTGGATTGAGGATATAAGAATAAGCCTTTGTTACATTACTGGAATAATTACCATGATGCCTGATTCTAAGGATGCTAGGTTGTAACTCACTAGCCTCTAGTCCAGAATTTGCTGACTTTCGTAAATGAGTAGCCAGAGACCGGTAAGCCCAAGGGGGTGTCTGTCAACCTAAGACAGGGAATCAGCCTCTGTGGCCAGAGATTGTGGCTGGTTTGCCAATGACCGGTAAGACAGGCACTGACGTCCTTGGCGACCTAAGACAGACACTCATTTATGTAAAAGAAAAGGGGGAAATGTAGGGTCTGCCCCCCTGCATGCCCTTTTCTCTTAGTGCTAGGCTCTCAGGCAAAGAGCTAGCCAGATCTTGTCAGTTGCAGTTCTGAAGTAAACAATTTGACCTTTAAACTAGCAGGACCACAACTTCCTTTTTCCTGTTTACAGCTGTGTGTCATCAATAGAGGAACCTCCTGCAAAGCCCCACCCTCAGGGTATATAAGGCTTGATGCCTCTCAATAAAGTCAGTCATTCTCCTTTCCTCCTACCTAGTCTGTGTGTCTGTGTCTCTGTCTTACGTGTGTCATTCAATCCGCAGCCCTCCGCCTATCCAGACTTGGTCAATGCATGTAGCCAGGGCGCTACAGGTACTTGCTGTTAATCATAGTAAGTCATTTTGCTGAACTGTGTTCTCTAGCTTGTGTGATTTTAAAGAAAGACTATAATAAACACTAGCTTAAACTTCAGATTTATGTGCTACTGTAAAGTACCAGATAGACTTTAGAAGGAAGGAAGAAACTTATTATAGAACTATTTGTTGAGGCATTTACATATAGAAGCAAGGCTTTCATTTTATCCTTTGACATTCCCATTTCTTTTGCATATGCATTTTCTTTTTCTTAGCAAACAAAATCGCTCTTTTTTTTTATTTTTGTGGAGCAGAAGCGAGTTTAAGTAATAACACTGTTCAGAGCAACTAAAATAAAGTTTTTTGTTCAATAAATGTGTATTAGCTGCCTACTGCCTGCCAGGCATTGCGGTATGGACCAGGATCACAAAGATACGCAAATAAATGAAGCTTACTGACATCCCAGTGACAATGATATATAGTAAATGAAAGATATGGACTAAGTAGTCTAACAGTAAGTTGAGCTATTGCCATGATTGCACTATATTTAACTTAAAGCCTAAAGTTCTATTTTTTTTTCCACTAATAATTCCATGTAATCTTACTGTTTTCAATTTAGGTGAAAGAATTACTCATTCAAAATCACTATTTTTCTATGTGTATAGAATAAAAGAAAAGGGAACTTTCCTCTGATATTCAAAACACTAATTGAATTTCTATGCTTTCCCAACATAAAGCCGAATAAGTTAACCAAAATATCAAATAATTTTGCTTTTAGCTGGTTTATATCAAATCAGTATCAAAGCAAAAATGCTTGATTGACTCTTCATGACATCATAGTAATTTCTGAGCACCAATCATGGGGGTAGTCATAGTGCTCAAATTAAACATGCCCAATGTGTGACTAATCTGGGTTTTGAGCACAGATTGATGGCCACATTTAAATGATTGCTATCAGTGAGCAGTACATAAGTTTCTACAGGCTTGCTTGACTTTATAGCCCATCAGAAACATGATGATGATTTATGTGATTTCATGATATTAATATAAAACCTTCATAATTATGGATTACTGGTTGAAATCCAAATTAAAATGAGTCTGGAAAATCATAATAATACAGATAGTATGAACTAATAAGGACCTATTGGATTCATTTGAGTAGGAAAAATAATTCCAGTCCAAGGACCAGGGAGGAAGTACTCATTGGAAAAAGATGGTTTAAAAGTTGCTGTTCAGGTGATTCATTCATTTGAAATCCCAATATTTACTTTTCTTCATATTTCCTACTTTTCTTTTTATTCAGCCCAGGATTCATATGGGTCATCTGACGCTTTATATATAATTTGGAATTTTTTTTCTCTTAAAAATATTATTGTGTCTCTGTGAATTAAATGTTTTGGTTTGTTTTTTATTCATTTATTTTTATCTTGTTTTCCTGAGTGTGTTGCCTGCATGTATTTAAGGGTACTATATGTATGCAATGCCAATGGATGTCAAAAGAAGGCATCAAATCACTAGAACTGGAGTCAGGACTATTGTTAGCCATGTGGCTTCTGGGAACTGAATCCTGGTCCTGTAAAACACAGTCAATGCTCTTAACCAGTAAGCCATCTCTCCAAACCTCAAGATTTCTTGGTAAAGAATAAGAATAGAGGTATAAAATAGAATACCCAGAAGAGCAATGGATATATTTTCTTCCTCAAAAAATCAATGTGAATGTTTAATGTCTGTATAAATAAGAGGATTTTACTGTGATATTTAAAAGTAACTCGGTCATGTTTATTTGATTGCTTCTTGAATATCTAATCCCTGAATACATATTTTTCAAAGGACATATTCTTATTAGAATTTTATGATAGAACCAATGCCAAATGTTCTTATCTGTGATGTTTTAACATTAATTTCTACATAGTATTTGGTTTCTTTGAAAAAAACCTATAAATCATTCTATCATATTTACTTATGCTGACCTCATGCTCTTCCACATATCCTGTCTCAAAACAACAAAATTACTACTTCATGTCACACAGGAATAGTTGTTTGTACCGCTTTCCTAGCTAGTATTAACCACAGACATGACATAACTAATATCACCTGAACAAATGTCTCAAATGAGTAAGAATTTTTATCTTCTTGGTCTGTGGGCTTGTCTTGAGGGAATGACTCGATTGTTAATTGGTCTAGGAGGACCCAACATATTGTGGGTGGCATCATTACTAAGGCATGTGGTCCTAAGCCATATAACAGCAAAGTTACTTAAGCAGAAGGCAGAGAGCAAGCCAGAGAGTCAACCATTAAGCAGATTTCTTCCACATGCCTGAATCTGGTTCCTCCTGATTTGAGTTCTTGGCATGACTCCCCATAATGATAGACTGTATCTTACATGTGTAACCTGAATACACCTTTTCTTCCCATGATTTGCTTTTTGTCAGAGTTTTATCACTGCAACATAATGAAATTAGAATACCTGTAATAACACTTTTGAGTTTGAATTGAAAAATCTTAAAGCCAGCAGCTTGAAATATATAACCAGATCTTGTCTGAAAAACAAGTCATGCACACACCAAAATATTTTAGTATTAAAACGTAAGACTTTTTATCTAATAGTAACTGAAGTACATCATGACATGGCTACTAAAACACTGAAAACACCATATTTTCATGAAAAATGCATATAATAACATATAAAGAGAGAACATTTGAAATATATAATTCAGTAACATCTAGAGCATTCAAATTCTAAAGGCCTGTGCATATTCATTGTGGTTTGGGATCTATAACAAAAATTGCTCTGGGGTATCACCAGACCTATCAAAACACATAATGACATGTTTTCATAGAATAATGTTTTTTACCCCTTAGCCTCTCACTAGTCAGCAATTCTAAAACAATGCACCAATTATTGCCATGGTTAAGGCCAGGATGATGAATGGGGGTGGTCTGTGATTTGTGCACACTATGCACATAACCAAGACATTCTGTCTCATATTTCATTAAGCAATTCCATCCATTGCTATAGCAAGTGTCCATTACAGAGCTCTAAAATATGTAATCCTAATAATGGATTTGTGGGGGCAGGGTGTGTTTAGACAGTATGTCATTATGCAGCTCTTGTGGGCCTGGAACTTGTTATGTAGAACAGGCTGGCTCCAAATTTAAGGAGATCCACCTGTCTCTGTCTCCGAAAATTACTGGGCTTCAATGTATCCACAATAATGCACGTCCTGGTAGGGTTTTTGTTGTTGTTGGTTTGTTCAGTAGGGCTTTGTTTTCTGTGTAGGTTAATGGTTTCCTGGTTGTCTGAGTGGGGTGATTGATCCCTATATTTTCTTATCTGCTGTTTAGTTTGATGTCCTTATCTGAATTTTTTTTTTCAAATTTTAGTGAGTCCCCCTACCACAGTACAGAGTATTTGACTGCGGCTGTCAATTGTGTTAGACGTGTGCTACCTCTGAGCTACATCTCCCACCTGAGAGGGCTGTGATCACTCATGACACAATGATAAATTTTGTTGGATTTTTTAATGCTTTTATTAGCAAAGCGGATAATTGCTCACATGAGAAATCAAAATGGATTTCTCAAATTGTAAAAATTTGTAGTAGTTGAGGAGAAGACATGAAAATAATGAGAAGTGCATATTCACAGTCACTAAAAGTACTGAACTGGGTAACATCTTGTTTCCAGTTGAAAAGAGGACCAAGTGGGGGTAAATTTTTTTCATATTTCTATCTTCATATTTTTGTCAGGACTGACTTTGGACGCTTGGGCAAGATTGTGCCACTTATTTTAGATATAAAGTTGTAAAGGTGTACTTCCAATATTCCCTTTTCTTTTGCTTTCCTATTATGACTGATATTGAGAAGCTGAATGCTTGTGATGGGATTTATACAGACTTATAGGCTCCTCTCTTAACATATTTGACTAATGAGTTTCTCATCAATTCAGGTGTTCCATTGTACATTTGAACTTCAATTTTGAACAGGACTAACTTCTAATAATAAGAAGGCTTTTAGAGGTCAGCCACCTGTTTCCTACTTATAGTTGGCATGCCAGGTGCAGTCATAAATCTCTTTGCTTCCGTATGAAATTCATATACAACTTTCAATAAATAGGAATAGGTTTTAATTCTCCTAGTTTCAATAAAGAGACACTTTTTATTAAAGCTCTAAGTTGCATTATATAAACAGATTTTACATCAACCAAGGCCTATATTCTATAAGGTTGTAGAAATTTATCACTGTATGTCCTTCCTACAAACCTCTTCCTGAGGTTGAAAGGTATGGACTATCAACAAAAAGACTGAAACAGAAATCTAGAAAATGGAAGCTAAATTACTTTTGTCATATGAGTATAGAAGCAGTAACTCTTGAAATCATTACTTCTACCTTCATGCACAATTGAAAGATCATTGCAATTTGACAGAGACAGAGACAGACAGAGAGACAGACAGACAAACACACACACAGACTTCCCTAAGCTCTTGACAATTTCCAACGCAGATCATGCTAATTTAAATTCTGGACTCTCTCTTAGCCCTAAATCTTAACAAACGTAGGATTCATTTATAAACTCAAATACTTGAAGATAACACTGTTAGTCCTTAAATCCCTAATTTGGCCTTTTAAATATAAAGGATATTCACTGTCTTTTACAAACTAATAACTATCTCTCCTACACCATGTGTTTTCTTGTACAGATGACTAATTGAGAAACAATGTCAAGTACGTTAATAGCTGTGGGCCATAATTTACATAGTAAGAATATTTTTCACTGGCTTTGTATTTTCATTCCTGATTTATATAAAATCTTTACATGTTTTGTATCTTATTCTCAAGCCAGATATTTGATTTGTAATTATTTTCTCAATCTATAATACATATTTTCTTTGTTGTGAAAATACTTATTTTATAGTTTGAGATTTCTGAAATTACATTTAGATTTAACACAGTTTTACTAATATTACACTTCAGTTTTTCAAAGAGGAGAAATGTTTCTGAATCTTTTGTAGAACTAACTATAGTATATACCAAGTTGTCAAAACAAATTCAAGAAAGAAAACAAATTTGGAAGCATTATATTACTTCATTTCAAAATATAGTATAAATGTACTATACAGCAATCAGAAATGTATGCTACTGCCATAAACTATATACAGAACAGGGAATCCAAAAAATTATCCACATATGGCTAATCCATTTCAGTAAGCTCCCCACAAGCACTCTGGAGAAAGGATTACTGAGGAATGTAGATGTCTACAATCAAATCAATGAAACATGAACTTTATGACAAGCAAAAACAAAGTACTCAAAATGGTATAATAATACATAGTACTGAGAATGCAAAATTATCTGGGAAATATGTATTTGGGAATATTACTAATCACTTTGAAAATGAGTATATTTGTATATTAATATTTAAATTTTAAATAATAAAAGCAAAAGTCAGAAATGTTCAGATGATCTTCATAGGATATAGATTTAAGTTTAATTACCATATTTTTTAGCTACATGAGAGTCTCTGGAATACACAGATATCAATATGATTTAATAAGCATTTAGCATTAATTGAAATTGTTCCTAGTAGCAACTAGTTTAATTAACATATGTCATTGCTTTGAATTTGGCCATTATGTTGTCTCTTATCTATTGATCCAATTCTGTTGGAAAATAAGAGTATGAGTTTTCTTATTGTGGATGGGATTTTGCTATATTCAAATTTATTTGATATTGGTGTTATCTCAGTGGGGGTTTGGTCATTTTATTTCATACTAATAAAATCATGCATGTCATGTTAACACTTTTGTTACAAATCACTTTAAAAATGTGACTGAAGACAGAAAGCATCAGTTTTCTTTAAAGGTGTGACCTGTGCTTGACTGCAGTCCAGGGCAGGTTCTGTACCTAAGAGTATTTGGGCAAGAAATATTGGACTCAATGGGGAATAAAAATAAGACAAATTTGAATGGATTGGGAGGTGGAGTGGATCTGAGTAGAGTTGGGGGATGGGCAAATATAATCAAAATACGTTGTATGAAGTTCTCCAATAGTAAAATGCATTTTAATGTGGATGAAAAGTAAAGGGGGAAAGCATATTTGTTCTGAATATTCACTGTCTCTAATGTTTCACATCTCAGCATATAAACCTAAAATATTACACTTTTGGAGAAATATATCATATAAGCAGCATATTACATAAGCATTATACATTTGCTGCTTTTGTATAGGACATATCCTTATATATTGTTATTCTAATTTTTAGTGGAGATCCAATCCTGAAAGAATATGGGAATTTTAATTTTTTGCTTGTTTAATATTATCGCATTTAACAAATCATAGAGGCACAGACCTGGAGAAACTCTGAGTGTATATTTCACATACGCAGATCTGGTTTTGCATCCTAAACCAACTTCAATCATATGGATTTAGTTAAGGCTACCTAACTTCTAACTCAGTAGCCTTATCTATAATGTGAATGTATTATACATTCTCAGCAGAGTTGTAAGTAGATAAAAACATAATAATGCAATTTCATAAGAAAAAAACAGTAAACAAAAATCAAATCAGTCAAAATAAATTTTTAGAGCATTAAAAAGTGATTCCATAGTGGGACACATTAAAATCAAAATCCTATGATCTCCTCTATCAATATTTCTAGACTCCATTATTGAAGCTCCTTGTTTTATGGAAATTTCAGAAAAGAGGTAGATCACATGAATTATAACCCAAACTGCTTCACAAATATTTTAATGTCATGATTACAGAAATGGCAGAATGATCATTTGGGGTATCATATACAAGGTTCCAATAGGTTTGAGAGACAAAGATCTAAAAAATAATCAGTGATTGTAATTTTGATTCATAGGTCACACATTTCAAAGGCAGTATTTAGCAGAAATAAGTTACACTAATAACAATGTTTAATTTGAAATCTGCCAATTGATGTAAACCATTTATACCTATCAGCAATTCAGTTTTATTTATAATTAATAGATATTCTTTGATAGAGTTTTGATTATGCACTTCCTTTGGCACATCCACCTACTTCACAGTCTTCTTATCAAGAAATATTCTATTTTGAAAAGAAATGTTTTATAAAATTCTGACAAGTGTAGAAAATTATAAAAAAACATGCTAAGAGATAACTACATAAACCCCATTAAATTAACAAGAATTATGTTAGTCAGAATCTAGACAAACTGTCTCCTCATTGTTTTATAGAGCAAACTTTCTACAGAGGTAATGATAGTCCTCTAGCAGTAGCAAGTTGTCTGATAAACAATTGAGTGTCACTAACTGAGCCAGAGAATTCTGAGCTGATGAATGTCAACGTTTTTCAGTTAAAATATAAGAAGCCAATATACAGTATGGAATTAAAACCATGTACTAGTTTGCTCGTACCATAAATTAATACCGTAAACTAGTGGCTTGAGTAAGAAAAAAATGTCCTCTTAGTATCATAGACCAGAAGTCCAAGATGAAAAATGTTGGTTACTTTAGTATTTTAGTTTCTTTTGAGAGTAGCAGGGTTTGGATCTATTTCTGGACTTCTTGAAACCATACAAGTGATTGCTACCTTTTTCCCTGTATATTTGTCACCTGATCTCTGCCTTCCTTCCTTCCTTCATTACATTCTCTGAATGGTGGGTGGGGTGAATATTCCCTTTTAGAAATCCTGAATAAAACACATCTAGACAACTGTACTCTACTTTATCTTGAAAGATGTTGCAGGCAAATTAGTTCATAGTCTCTGGAGTGGTCATATGAATGTTTTCAGGAGCACAATTCAATTCCCACTATATGGGGTCCCTCTGTTTTTCATAGAATGACAGTGAGTAGATAGCAGACATTCTTGCACAGTGAAAGAAAATATTTCAGGACCTCAAAGAAATAAATTTGCTGTCATTTTATGGACCCTGTAGTCTGAGGTGGAAAGGCTAATAGTAGAAAGAGACTAAATAGTGAGAAAAATATCATTAATGTTCTCGATAAGATATTCAGAGTATGGACCTGAGACTGACTTTTGTCAAGTCCCATTTTCCCCACAAAACAGTGTAAAGTCACATAGACCTAAATCAATGATTGCAAGTTCCTTCAGACTGTGCAATAAATTTAGTGGGACTTGTCAGGTAATATATTTGTAATTGTATATACAATTACATATACGACCCCAAAGGTCGTCTGAGGGATTTAGGCCTTCAGTTAGACTCATCACAGTAAATTCCTTAATACAGCGAGTCACAATACTAGCATATTGTCTACACTTCATGCACTGCTCTGCTTCAATTTTTTTTAGGGTGATTCATTTGTACCACTTTGCTTTTGCAAAACAAGGAAAAAGTAGTACCCAACCTTAGTTATCACAAATATTTCTCTGTATCAGGTCAGTGTGAACTAAGATCTAGCACAATACCATAAGCTGCATAAGTTCTCAACAATATATTTTTTCCTCAAGATTCAATTTTTATTTTGGAAAATATTCTGTGTGCCTGAGAGTATCATATCTTTGTTCTGTTGAATTTTTTATCTTCCACATTTGTTTTACTATCCATTGTGATTTGGCGCCTTTCTCTATCCTTTAGTTCACCGCTATGTTCTGTAAAATAAATCCCAAATTAAACACATTTACCAGGCAACGGGAAATTTATATTATGTTATGCAGGGAGAGGTAATAGTTAACTATGTCCCTGTTAGACATGTTGAGATTGGTTACATTATAAAAAAACTTAATTATTTCATTCTTCAATTTATAATCAGAAACCAACATATATGCTTTTACCTGACATCCTATAAGGAGATCATTTCAATCACATTATTAATTATTAGCAAGCATGCTGTTTTGTTATGCAGGAACAAAATAGTTAAGCTAATCATTTATGAGGCAAAGAAAGGTAGTTTAGAGAGGCCTTGTGTGGCCTTGTCCTACATATATGTGGGAGGCGGATGTGCATATCTAAGATCCTTATCTGTAATAACTGGACGAGTTCTTTCCATTAAGTCATTTCCTAGAGATTTGGATGCTCTTAAACCTTTGCTATTTTATGGAATTGTGGGTCTATGTCAGATTTTAACATTGTCAAAGTATACAATACCCAATATTTATCTCCGCTATGCCCCAAAATTACTACTTTAGAATAAGAGTTATAGTATATTTCTTCTTTATGTTTCTGTGTCCTGTTTGTAGTGAAAGTCTTCTTAGTATCTAAAAATTATTGCATACTGCCTCACTTTCTCTAATATAATGTAATGTAAGGTTTTCTTCTTGTTGACATATGCCTATGACATTCTATACCTTAAGAGTATATCATGAGTATTTCAGTTTTTGTCCTGTTTAAATGCTGTTGCTATACTTGTTCTTTGGAGGAGAGATATAAATAATGTCCAAATCATCCTATCTTGGTCCCAGTGACAAACGGAGGGACAATTCCACCAAAGTGCACTCTAAGATACTTATGATTTTGTTAGAGTTACTTTCATAGCAGTAGGTTGGGAATTACATATAAGGAGTATGGTTGCTGCCCGCTAAAGCTTCACCAGAAAGTCTTCACTCCAGCACGGATGGTGGTTTCCCATGGCCACAGAAAGATACACCCACCACCTTAGTCTTTTCCAGTCTGTACACTATAGCCCTTCCCCAAGGCCACATGCAATTAACAATGAATTGCCCCAAACCAGGTGAGGGCTGTTTGGATGTTCACGTGATGGTTCAGTGACATTCCCTGCCCCTTCTTCTATGTGGTGGCATCAACAGTCAACATGTCCAAGTGTGGTGCTCTTTGACAAGAAAACACAGTTTAGTTCAGGATGAGAGTCTGACTTGGAGGATAGTCCTGCACAAGAATTTTAACTTAGTCATGGGCAATTCTTCATAACTTTTGATCAACCAAATGTTAGTTAACCATAGGCTATTTCTTTAAATACAGATAGTTTTAATGGTGTTAGAAATAATTTGTATGTCTAATTTTCACTTCAACTTAAGGAATTGTGATTTCCTACATCCTTCATGAAATCAATACTGCAAAATTTAAGATACTGTCCCAAATCAAACATCTCTCAAAATACTAACAAATCATAATTTTGAAATAGAACAAAAAATCAAATTTAATATACAAGATTTAAATACAGAATACTATGACAGAGTACGTTTAAGACAGTCAGCATAGGTTGCAGACAATATGTGAATCTGACGTGCTGGATTTAATAGTACTTCCCATAAGGAGTAGATATGGCATGATGTTCTATCACATCAAAATTCCATTGTTAGCTTTTTTTCTGAATGTGGATATGGTCACGATATGTTATCAACCATAAAATATTAACTACGTCCTAGATTTATTGGCTCATACTGGTACTTGGTACTAAGTAAAGAAATAAGCATTAATGCATAGAGGGACATTAGTTGACTGATTTTTAATGGGGTAAGATGGACCTGTATCATTAGAATGAGATCAAAACTAATTAATTAATCTGGGGACTAAAGAGCTTCCTTATCTTTTTTCTGTGTGTATTTTTATTGAATTTTGCCCATTTTGTATATCATAATCATATTTTGACCTTTCCACTATCTGAATTCCTCCACAGCTTGTCCACAGACTTCATGCATTTTGTCATATATGTTAAGGCCTATCAAGTCAAGTTTGTGTACTCAGATGTCCTTCCATGTGAGTTCATCCACTGGGGTCTACTATGCCTTTCTAGAGTCTCTTCTTTAAAGAATATCAACTCTCCCTCATACATCAGTAATCAGCTGTCAATAGTTCTCAACTAAGTTTGGAGCCTGCTACCCATTTCTCCATTTATATGTTGATTTTTCTCTGACTGAGGTTGCATGGGTCTTGAACATGCAGTCACTACTGTACATTCATATGAGCAAAGTCCCAGAGGCCTGGAAAACTGTTTCCTTATGGGCATGCCTCACCCCTGGTTCTTTATTTATACAATATTTCCAACCCTTCTTCCACAATGAGCTCTCCATGGGTGAGACTTAATATAGGAGTCCTACTCATGGACATGTACTCCTCAGTTTCTTATTCTCTACACTTTGACCAGTTGTGGCCTTCTATGTTTATCTCCTTCTGTTGCATGAGGAAACTTCACTGGAGAGAGCTGAGAAATGAATTAGTACTCTCTCTACCCTTGTTCTACTATGTATTGTGAGTCTTAGGTGTAGAGGTTCCATTGTAGATGTCACTTAGGGCTGGGAATGTCACAGTTATTCTCTGTGAGTGACCAATTGTGGGGATCTGTAATAGTCATCGCAGTAATAATAGGTGACTTCAATACCTCACTCCTTATCATCTTTTTAATAAAATAAAGTTGATGTTTTAATTGTTTTTCTCCACAGGTACTCAAAGGCTTGCCAAGGATTTCCATGCATAGATTTATTTCCATGTAGTAGTTTCTTGTGAAATATAACCAAATCATAGTAACTTAGAAAGTTTTCTTTCCATTATCCTAATCCTTGTCAGTAATGCCATATCTATTACACTTGCTCCTGGAACACTTTAGTAGCTGATAATATTAAGTACTTAAATACATCATAATTATTAACCTTTTTTTTTACTAAATTTATTGACAGGATTTTCACTGTATAAAAGTTACCTATTTAAGTACACATTTTGATAATTTTTAATTAATTTATAGTCATACAACTACAAGAGTAATGCAATGTTATAATAGTTAAATCAATCCAAACGAATCATCATTGTTTGCTATCAGTTAGTGTGCTTTACCTCCACGTCTGTTCTTGGCAATTACTAATCTATATTGTCAATGGGTTTTCATGCAGGTCAAGTCATTATATATGAAATTTTGTGGTTCAGTTCTTTCAATTAATATATTTTCAGGTTTCTTCTAAAATTTAATGTAGAGTGTGCATTATTTTATGGACATATTTCATTTTGTTTAGTCATTTCTCTTCCAGTTAAAGTGGATCTGTATCTTCTTGGTTATTTTAATCACTGCTGCTATGAACATTTGTGGTCTTATTGTGATTTTTTTTATGTTTGGGAAAATATCTTTTATTGATATTTCCAAATTCAGGAAGGCCACTTATAAAATCATGTATAGTAAGTATTTATTTTATGAACTGGTAGTTTAAAATCTTTGAGCTTCATCCCTAAATAAAGAATTGACTGGAAACACAAACACATATAATGAGCAGGTTTCCTTATTCAAGATCTGTTATCATAGTTTGAATATAATAGATTTTCTGAATTACAAGAGTCCTTGAAAATCCTAAAGTTCTTTGAACCCCCAATGCAAGGTGGTTCACGCATTTTTTTCCTAGTATCATATGTGGTTAGTTAATGTGAATGAATTTCAGTTTGTCTAATATATAATTCGTAGAACATGCACATTTCCTGAAATGTTCCATCCAATTCTTGGTATCTAACACTATTTTCTAAGAACTTAAAAATGCAAAATTTGGAAATATTTATATCTAATTGTTGGTAAAGTGATATGATTACATAGCAGTTACAATTGTTGAGATATTCTGTGTGAGAAATCAGACTGATACTTCAGGAAGACATATAATTCTTGCTTTTGGTCTAGTGCTAAACAATGGGTCTTAGACCAACTGGGCATGACAGTCACTTAAGGAGCTTTCTGGTTGTTTTCTAATGTACACTCAGAATTGAGGGGGACTATAAAAGGTGTTGTATAGCCAATGTAGACTTCCTTGTGATATCGGTATTTTATCATTAGTGAATCACTTCCAATACTTCAAGTTGAGGAAATTTTCCAACTTTTCATATTGACTGGGAGAAACATCACATTCAATATTGCTGTGAACTTTTACTTTGGTTGTATAGAAATTCAAATCATGTGTCTTTTTTCAGGTATATGATAAAACATTTCCCTCGACAATGTTGCAGATACCATTATTAATTCAAAAATCAGTTGCTTATGGATCTCTTCCAGGTAGTGTTGCTTCACTTTTTAGTGTATACTCTCATTAGACTTCAAAGAGTTACACTCTTTTTTGCCTATTACTTAATGCCACAGTACAGATAACTTCAAATGCTTTATTTGCATAAGCAATTTTCACCTATCCCCTGTTGTATCAAGAGCGAACTTTAATGAGGTGCTGGAGAGATGGCTCAGTTTAAGAGCACTCATTGTTCTTGCAGAGGACCTGGGTTTAGATCTCAGCACCACATGGCAACTCACAACTTTTGTAACACAAGTTTCTTTGTAACCAATGTGCTCTTCTGTTCTTCACAGGCACTGAAGTCATGTGTTACACATACCTATAGGCAAAATATTCATACCCATAAACTAAAAATAAATATTACGTTTTATTCACAGGTGCTGTTTTTTTCGCAATTCCTTCACGCCTTTAATTTTGATTTGGCTGTTTATCTAAAGAGAAATGCAATTCCAAATCACAAATACAAGTAAACGGTATTAGAGCCAAGCAATTTATTGGTGCCTTTTTAGTAGGTTTTATAGTCAATATGTCAAAGTTTCCCAGAAACTAGTCCTCTGGGTTCTCTGCCTTGAAAAGTAATAATGAGCCTCTGATTCAAACTGCTCTCATGCCAAGAAATCCTATGCCTATCTGATAAACTCCACTCTTTCTAAAGAATAAGCTGTGGCAAAAAGTCTAAGTACTTCATGAGCTGATACTTGAAGTAACTTCCCATGTCTTAAATGTTACTTTTTAAAACCTAAGGTTATTAAAAGATGTTCCTTGAGCTTTATTAAAAGGATGAAAAAAGACATAAAGACATATTATGCGGGTACTGATAATACCCAAAAGTTATTTTCACTAAATTGTGTTGCATTAATTATGTGGTCACTTTCTTAATCTCCTTGATGATACAATCATTTTGGTACTCATCAAACACAACCCTAAGTTTTCTAAAGTTTGCTCATCTTACATTGTCATAATGATTGGCTGAAAGTCATTGTGGTTTCTTAATTTTGCTGACTCTTTGAATATTTTCCCATTCTATTTGTGCAGAGCATGTGGTTTTTCCTTAAGTCATATGCCTATTTAGAGTGAGATTGTCATCTAGACAATCTGTACCACATATACAGTCGAAACGTTCTCTTAGTAAATGCCCACATGGCAGTCTGTACTTTAAAAGATATTTTCCTTTATTGTTTTTTTTTTTTTTGTGTGTGTGTGTTTGTGTAACTGATATTTAATGGAGTATTAGAAGGTCAATGGGATGACTCTTTCCTCTCCAAATACTACCAGTGGGTTCTGGTAAGGCCCTTTGATGAAATTATCCATGCAGGTTTAACTGAATGGTATGGACTCCTCTTTTGTCATTTAATGTTGCAAATGGAACACTATTTTTCTGTTCAGGACAATGTATTTTGATATTCTTGAGAATCTGTCAAAATCTAGTTTCAGATAAGCCCATGGAAGCAGAAAATATTTTAGTTATTTAGGGGCAAAACATTTTAGGATCTTCAACTTAATAATAAAAATACTATAGTTAATATTATATTAATTTTATCAATTAACTGATGCAAGACCTTTTACCATTATCATAGAAAGTTAGAGATATAATTTTAATATTAATATTATATATATTTACTTTTTTATGGATTCCACAATTTCATATAATCCATTTTGATCACATTCAGGCACTCTTCCCCTTTCTCTAGTCCTTATCTACTACTGACCCACTTTCCCCAATTTCATGTCCTACATTAACTGTCCTTTGATTAATTTTTAATTTTTTTTTATGTTTTTAATGGACATCTATTATAATCTGCATCTTTCAAGCACTTGTGGATGTGGATCCATGCTCTGTAGTCTGCTCAGTCTACTAGACATCATTCCAGTATGGAAAACTGACCTTGCATCTCCTAGCATCCATCAATTGTCAGCAGATGTTTAAGAGCTGAGACTATCCACTGTCCCCATCCATGCTTGGACCCTGTCTGGCTTGGGTTTGCACAGTTATTATGCACGTTATCATAAGCACTGTGATTGCCTCCATTACAGAGTTCCTCAATTTCATAAAAGAAACTCTGTTAGATCCAGACTCACATGTTGACTCCAATTCTTTGATAGTGAGTGACTTTAATACTCCACTGTCACCGATAAACAAGTCATGCAGACAGAAACTAAATAGAGAAAACTTGGAGTTAAATAATATCGTATATCTAAAGGATCTAGCAAGCTTTCCACATAAACATCGAAGAATATACTTTCTCTGAGCAGCCCATGGAAATTTTCCCCAAATCAAACACAAATTATGACACAAACATGTCTCCACAAATTTAGGAAAACTGAAGTAACATAGTATATTCTATCTGACCACAAAGTAATAACACTAGATATCAATAACTATAAAAATGGGGAAATGTACACAAAGAGCATACTACTGAATAAAAAAAATGAATCATGGGAGAAATCAAAAGGTGATAATTTTAAATTGATAGAATTATATATTTATAATTTAATATTCAGTGATTCTTTAAGAATGCATTGTAACATATTTTTGGTGATATTTACCACAATCACAATTCTCCCCCTAACTCCTTCCAAATCAAGTTCCCTCCTCTACCTCACACTATAGTGGATGTTCCTAGAACCATGAGCATATGGAGACACTGTATTTTTAATTTATTTATTCAGTGGACATTTGGGTTACTTTTACCATTCAGCCTTTATGAATGGTGCTGCTATGAGCACGGATGTGAAAATACCTCTCACAGAATATTCATTTAATTCTTTTGACTATATACCTGGAAGTGGTATTGTTGGGTTATATAAAAGTAATATTTTTCATTTTTGACATATTATGATTGTACCATTTTCTATAGTGACCATTTTAAACATAAGTTTTTAGGTACTAGCTGGAAATGTCATCATTTTTATGTATTTTTAATTTTATTTTTATTGAGTTTTTTGCATTTCCTATAATATTCTGTAATTAAATTTAGAGTCCTTTCTCATTCCCATAGCTCCTCCCCCCCATCAGATTTTAGATATTCTGTCATATATGTTAAGCCCTATTCAGTCAAGCATTTCTAACCAGGTATCCCTCAGTGCAAGTTCATCCATGGGAGTGTAGTCAGTTTATCCAGACTCACTGCCTCAAAGAAGATCTACCCTTCCTCACCCCACAATAATCCTTTTCCAATAGTTCCTTGGCTAGTGTTGGGGCCTGTTGCCTATTTCCCCTGTTCTATGCTGGGTATTTGTCTGATTGAGTCAGCATGGGTATTGTGCATGCTGTCAGTATTGCTACAAGTTCATGCAAGCACGTTTACCAGTGTCCTAAAAGTCTGTTTCCTTGTGTTCATGTCAAATCTGGCTCTTAGATTCCTTCCACCTGCTCCTTCATAATAGTTTCTGAGTTGTGAGTGGGTGAGGTTTAATATTGGAGTCCTATCCAAGCACACAAACTCTGCAGGCTCTTATTCTCTAAAACTTAGCCTGTTGTGGCTTTTTGTGTGTATCGCACTCTGTTGTATGAGGAAGCTCTGCTGATGAGAGTTGAGGGATGTATAAATACCCCTGTCAATCATGGCCTTCTGAACATAGTCATAAGTCACAAAAATATTAAGCATGTTTTCCAAATGGAAAAAATGCACCGTTCATCCCAATTCATTACTCCCTCTGAGAATTTTGGTACTCATAGCGCAATTTCCAGCACCCACATGGCTGCTAACAATTATCTGTAACTCCAGTTCCTGGGAATCTGACACACTTTTGTCCTTCACCGGCACTGAATGATATAAGTGCACTTTCTCACATGTAGTCCTAACACTAATACACATAAGATAAAAATAAATAAAACATTTTTTAAATGATTGCATTAGTCACTCCCTTGTGATTTGTGGCCTGTCTAGTCACAGGTTCCTTGGCCTGATATAAATATCTATTTTTATAAAATTGTTTTTATTACTTCCTACTAGCTCCGTATAGAATGTGTTTCATTTTGTTCAGCGTTGCCCAAACCTACATCCTACTGATCATTTTTACCTCTTATCATTCCATGGGGTTTCTAATCTATGTTACTGGTTTTTCACAATATAATGCAATAGATTTTAAGAAATATCTTCCAGGATTCTCTCTTCTATGCTTTACATCCTAAAAAGATAGGTTGGCAATAAAACCATAATATTATACCAAATTTTGTTCTTTCAAGAAATGATTCTTCTCCCTCCTTTTAGTTTATATCTAGATAAATATGCATACTTATTTGTACCGTGTATTAGACTTAAGCATAATTAAATTGGCCACCTATAATTACTCTGTTTATTTGGTATTTTTTTCTATAACCTTTGGAAATCATAGATACACCCAAATATTTGCTCATCTACAGTCTTTGTATCAGGTAAAATGAAAGCAAATCTTATATTCAAGTTTGCAGTAACCACACTACCTATTGTTATTAGTCTCACTGTCTGCTCTGAGTTCCTCTGGTCATAATTTAATGGCTATAATGATCCAGCTTTAAATTCTAGCTTAAATTCCATTTATTTCATCAATGGGAAAATAATGTCTAATATCTCTTATACTGTTTATCACATTCACTAAATATTTATTTTTATATTTTTTATTGGAGTTCATTAGTAACTGTTGGGCACAATGCAGGATGGACCTTAGCCAGGTCACCTACTATGATGATTAAGGGAGTGGCTCCTGTGAATGAATGGCATAATGCAGTGTGGGCCTTAGGTAGGTCACCTGCTAGGAGGATTAAGGGAGTGGCTCATGTGGGCATGGTGCTCCACTACAGCCAGGGGTCACACCAGCTTCTGCCCTGCGTTTGGAGAGAGCCTGCACAGAGATGAACCACCCCATTGGGGGTTGGCTAACCAAACTTATAAAACCCCCTGCACCTCCTTGAATAAAGGAGTTTGTTGCTGCTTGCCAAGGGCATGCTTCTCATTCAGCACCCGGAGTCTGTGTTGATTCCACACCTACTCAACCCCTTTCAGCTGAGACCCTGCATCCCCATATGGGGGCACTGAGCAGAGGACCCCAACAAGTAACCACATGTAGAGTATGGATTCTAATCAGGACATATCACTGCTAATCAATCAACTTTAGTTCAGAGACTATGAGAGTTTTTGAATATATTATCATTTATATTACAGAAAATATGAAAATCCCATGTAATCCTACTGACATACAAAAAAGAGAAAAAAATCTTAAGTTTTTTTACTTTGCATGGCAAATGTATTCATTTTGTAAGTAATGATATGATTTCAAGCCTTTGCTTCTGGAGTTTTCCTGGACCACTCAACAGCAGTCCTTCTCCTCTGAAGATGTTCAATGTACTTCTGATCTTTCCTTACAATAACACTTTTCTCCAGAAAAGTGTTTGTTGGACTCATATACAGAGGATTTAGTAATATTGTAGAGAAGGAGCAAAAAACAAAATGAAAGATTGCTTTGTGATGAATGTACTTGGAAGGACAAACAGTTGTGTTACATCCTACATTTCAAGGCTTGCATTTGTTAAATATATACTGTGTAAGAATCTGCTTATATATAAGTAGAAAATATGTTCTATACCTCGTGTACTATCTTACTTAAAATTCAGAGCATACTTGTAAGGAAAGTAGCAATATTTGTACTATGTTTAGGAAACTGAGACTCACTGCAGAGGTAGAGTCACATGTACAAGGTATTTTAAATTATTTTGCTATGATAACATATCCTTGGCCATGTGTCTTATCAATAAACAAGACTTAGGATGTAAGATTGAATTATATACAGTGATTTTTTCAAGATTAACAGAGCTTATTGATATGTGACTATCACATTAAATATCTGATCTACATGTAGTGGGAGACTGTAGTGAGGAAGTTACAAGAAAATTCTAAGTGTATTTAAATGGAGTACTATGAGTTTTATCCATACTTCTCCTCGTATACTCACTCCATCTTTAAACATACATACTCTTGCATAGATACTCAAATGTAACAGAAAAGTCCATATTTTCCTGCAGATTTAGCTACTGTCACAATATAGGAATGTTGTGTGAAGAAAATTATGAGAGTATATTTTATTGATTTTTACATTGAATTAACATAAGTCATAATATTCTCATTGGTATCTTTCAGTGTCACAGCATTCCACTTGCTCCTTTTCTAGAAGCAGTAGTTATATAAAACTCCTCTCCAAATGTATATATATATATATATATATACGTATATATATATATATATATATTTAAAGTACCTTAGCCAGCTTTGATGATTACAACTTATTTTTGTAATTTTTTATTGACTGCTCCATATTACTTTCCATTGATTGTTCAGAGCTTTGTATTTAACCTCATTTCTGACTGATCAATTAGTAAAAGTAAAACATCTTTCATTGTATTGAACACTCAGAGTCATTATTATATGATAATTATCACCAGTGTAATAGCTAATAAGAAACTGTCAGTATTAGGTACTTTCATTAGTATGATGATTATCATCTGTATGTAATTTGATAATCAAAGAGACCATGAACTCTGCTTCTCATCTATTTCAGTTAAGTGCAAAAATCTGGGAATAAAGACTGGAATCTATTTAAGATGATATCGTATGTTCATTATTTGCAATCCTAGGCTCCAAATTCACAACTGTATTACACAAAATTGAAAATGAATGTAATTATAACAATATAGCTGGGCTCAGAATAATGATAAAAATCTCCCTGTAACTAAAACCAAAGTAAAACATGAATATTGTAGCAGGTATGCATTTATATGATAAAAAAAGAAAAAAAGAAAGAAATCACTAAATTTAAAATGCATCATTTGGCGTAGGGAACCAAATGAAGTACTGCTGCTTTGAAGAAATAAACAAACGGTATCCAAATGAGAAAACGCAGAGAGTTTTATTCAGCCCTTGCAATGCAGGGAGTTAAACCACTGTCAATTACGTTTGGCAGAGATTCAAAGGCATGCAGGGGAGGAGAAAAGGTTTCAAGTATAAAAAAATAATAAAGGAAGGCTTTGGGTATGTTATTCAGAGCTATTTAAAATCTGGAAGGTG
This sequence comes from Eospalax fontanierii, assembly GCA_035773235.1. Lineage (NCBI taxonomy): Eukaryota > Metazoa > Chordata > Mammalia > Rodentia > Spalacidae > Eospalax > Eospalax fontanierii. Next base: position 128,244,848 of record CM069525.1, on the reverse strand, counting down.
CGGGCTGCTCAGTATAAATGGGGCATAGTGAGAGACTGATTTAATTGGAAGATTTAGCTCTCTTTTCTTGGTACTGAGGTAGATGTAGGAGGGCGTTTATTAGAGAAGCTGGTAATCACTGAGTGAGTCATTTCTGTTTTTGACAAATTACTGCATAGGTTCTGGTGTAGTCTCCTGAGATGACTGTTGCAGAAGGTATGGGTTATAGTTTGGCATATATGGTTGGTTACTGTTTACTGTTCAGTTTTTCAGGATGAAACATTTTTTAAATTGAATTTTTGTGTATTTCATACAGAACATCTCAATCAATCTTAATCATCTTTATACCCTCTTCCTCACTGGGAACCACCATAGCCTCCCAACAGGAATCCATGCATTCTTTCATCTGTGTTAAGGTCCATTGTGTTAAGTTAGTGTTCCCATATAACCTCAGTGCAAGATCATCCACTGAGGTCTAGTCAGCCTATCCAGAAACTCTCACTTTAGGAAGACTAGCTCATCCTCACCCAGTAGTAATCAGTTGGTAATATTTCTTAAGCAAAGGTTGAGGTCTGCTACGTATTTCCCCAGGTTCATTCTGGATTTTTGTCTGCTTGAGTTTGCAAGAATCTTGAGCATGCTGAAATGATTGCTCCATGAGATTCTGAATAGAATGTGTATTCTTTGGTGCTAGGGTGTAATATTTAGTACATGTCTGTTATGTTCATTTGATGTATGACATTATTTAATTCCCATGTCGGTTTATTCTCTGTTCAATTGACCTGTGTAATGGAGCCAATGGGGTTTTGAAGTCCCCTAGTTTTAGTGAGTTGGGATTAATCTGTGTCTTAAAGTACTATAGTATTGATTTTATGAAATTGGGTATAACAGAGCTTGTTGCATATATGTTCATGCCTACAATAGCTTCTTAGTTAATTGTCCATTAGATCAGAATGGAGCAACAGTCTTTTTCTCTTCTGATTAGGTTTAGTTTCAATTCTATTTTGTCAGATATTAGAATGGCAGCTCCCACTTGCTTCTTAGTGCCATTTGCTTGGAATATATTTTCACCTTAAGGTAGTGCCTGTCTTTGAGGGTGTAGAGCCATAGAGACTGTCTCTCTGCAGTTTTTTGTTTCTTATTGGTTCATTCTATGGCAAGTCCCACCCTCTGACCAATAAGGGAGGAGGGAGGATGGAGTAGGGGAAATCATCATGGCCGCCAGCTGGGGAGAGAAGCGGAGGTTGCTAAGATCCACGTGGGAAGAGAAAATGCCCCGTCCCAGGCCCACGCAGACAGCCAGGAACCCAGGAAGTGGCATGCCACACCCCTGCCATCCAAGAATCTCCTGAGTGAAATGAACTGAGAGCCCTGCATGCGGTGCAGCGGTTGCAATCTATGGGGCCAGCCACCAGCGGGCAAGCAGGGCGCACGTCCCCAGAGACTTTATAACTTTGTAGATAAATAAATCATTCTAAATGAAAGATCACTTTTCCATTTATTCAGCTGGATTAACCAGATCCCCTCCACCCCCCACCCCCTACCCCCCCACCCCCTGCTAAGGCATGGAGAGTGGATTTATGCAACAGAGGGTGAGATGGGTTTCTTGCAGACAACATGAGGCTAGATTTTGTTTATTGATTCATTCAACTAGCCTGTGACTTTTGATTGGGGAATTTTGTCCATTGATGTTTAAAGATATTGTTGAAAGATATCCATTGATATCTACCATTTGCAACTCTGTTTGCAAATTTGGTCTAACTTTGTGGTTATCCAGTTATATCTTCATTCTTTCTACTGCCCCTTGGGTATAGTTGTTCTTCAATTTTTTGTATTGCTTCAAGTATTCCCTGAAGGACTGTTTTTATGGACATTTCTTTGAGCCTGTTCATGTCTTGGAAGATTTTTCCCTCTTCAACTATAACCAACATATTTGCTGGGTAAAGTATTCTAGGCTGGCATCTGTGGTCATTTCGAACTGGGAATATTTTGATCCAGACTCTTCTGGCTTTCATAGTTTGCTATGTCAGCTGTAATTCTGATATTTTTTCTATAATTCTGATAGATTTTCCTATATATGTGACGTGTTTTACTTTTGTGGCATTCAGAATTCTCTCTTTGTTCTGTACACTCATAAATTTTACTATGATATGCCATGGGGAGTTTTTTTTTCAGGTCCTGTCTATTTGATGTGTTAAAAGTGCTGCCTGTATTTGTAGGGTCATATCTTTCCTTAATTTGGGAAATTTTCTTCTACAATCTGATTGAGTATCTGGTCAATACCATTATCCTGTGATTCTTCTCCTTCCTCTATGCCATATGATGTGTAAATTTGTTCTTTTCATGGTGTCCAACATTTCTTGCCTATTCCATTCCTTTGTTTTTAAAATGTTCATAATCTTGGCTTCGGTGCTCTAATTCTTCAACTTTATCATCCAGATTTGATATTCTGTTTTCCATTTCATTCATTCTATTGGGGAAGCTTTCTCCTCTTGTTTCAAATTGGCTTACTGAGTTCTTTCCTTCCTTTTTCATTTCAGTCTGAGTTTTCTTTAGTATTTCTATCTCTTTTGTGAGTTCACTCAGAGGTTTATCTTTATGTTCCTTTAATTCTGTGATTTGTTTGTTTCTGTGTTCTTTAAGTTCATTGAATTCTCTTTTTCTCTTGTTTCTGACCTGGGGTATCTTTATGAGGTTCTTATAGAACTCTTCTATAGGACTGGAAATTTTTGGTGGGGACACATTATTTTGTTTTTTCATATTATTTTTTTCATTGTGATCTTGGCATGTGGATTTCTTTTGTTGTTTGTGATTCTGATTTGAGAATGAAACCTTTTGTTGTTGTTCAGTTGAAGTCTGATTTTGTATGTATACTTGATGTGACTATGGCTGTTTTTCTTTTACTGGATGTTAAAAGCTGGTTCGTCAAGGCTTCAGGTTTTCTCCTTTGATTTTATATTGGAAAGACCAGATGGCTCTAGTCCAGCTGCTCCAGAGCTACCCCAAGCACACAGGTTAGGTTACATCCAATTATCTTAGGCTCTCTCTTAAGGTCTGAGTCCCTCTAGCCATTAGGCACAGCACAGTTTGGGAAAACTGCTAGGCAGAGGCTGGATTCAGGCTTTCTCATGCAGTATGCAAATATTCGGGTCCCTACAAAGTGGCACAGAACCCTAACCCTGTAGCAATGTGAGGGACTGCAGATGGTACCAACAGAGGGTAATAGATACCTAGCCTTAGATTTGGAGAACTCACAGCCTACCAGAAGTAAGAAGGTAGTACAGAGATCTGAGGGCCTAAGAGTAAGAGCGTCCTGTGCCCAAGGTTAGATGGAGAACAGAATATGGGATGGGGGTTTTTGGAGTTGCTGGGGCAGTAGAAAAGTGGAGACGCATTGTGCATGATCAGATTTGCCAGGGAAGAAGCCTGTTCTCCTGAATCCAAGGTAAGTTGTGTGCGGGGACTGCTAGGGTAGAAGGCTGGTCTCAGAAATGCATTGGTAACTTGGGGATGGGGACAGCCTGTGAAAGCTCTAACAAACTGGAGTGAAAAACTGAGTAAAGGGGATCAGGTTGCAGTGGGTTGGTCTTGGGATCTTGGCTGCTAAATGCAAGAGCTGAGCTTTGCCAAGGCTAGAAGAAGGACAAGACATTGTGGGGAATAGAATGGAAACAACTTTTTAATAATTCCCAGTATCCTATAAGAAGGAATTGAGGCAAAAACAATTAAAGCAACCCAGTGTAATGTTTTGTAGGAAACTCAGTTACCTGAGAAATGGAAGAATATAAAGTGCTGTCACTTGGATTGCGGCTGCACTAAATTATTGTTTCCAACTAGTCAGTACAGTCTGAGGTTTTAAAACTGTAAGCCAGCCTAAAGGTAGGTGGAGAATGCCATAACGTTGTCACATATGAATATACTGGGATAATTGTGGTGAGTAGAGATTGAGTTTAGAAAACAAAATAAAATAACCCCCAGAGTAGAGGAAATTTCAACTTAAAATTTCCATATACATGAGGAGAGTGAGCACTACAAAAGACAATATATATAATCACCCGTTAGGACATGAACTCTCTGGAAACAAAGCAAAAATTAAGGCATGTTAGAATATTAAAAGTAGTAAAAAACTTCATGTAAAATAGTAAGAAATAAAACTAAGCCAAAGGAAGAAGGAAAAAAAGATAGGTGGAAGTCACAAAGAACACATCAGATTTATCCATAAATAAATATAAATTCAGTAAATTTAGGCAACAACAGTATATATATTATAGTTACAATAGTTAAATAAAGAAGTTTTACATGTAAATTTTACATTTACAATGATTAACTTAATTCATGTGACTGAAGATAATGCTTTGATATTCTCTCTTGAAGATTTTCCATAAAGGAGCAAACACAGGGACACATTCAGTTAAAGTGTACTGCAAGTTTTATTACAACATTGTCAGCCAGTCTAGCATTTCATGGCTCCATTATCATAAGGAGTACATGTACATAGTTTGATTATTGTATGAACAATAAAATTAAAAAAGCAATCCAATAAAATTGATTTGAATTGAACTGAATTTGGCCTAATGTGTCATGAGTAATTTAGAAATAAGAATGTATTATAATTTTAATTGGCCTATTAGTATTTTCTTACATTAATGAAAGAAAATGTCCAATTTCTAAAGCAATTAACTTAGAAAATGAATACAAAGGGAGTATCCAATATACTTTATGTAAAGAAAAGCTTTAAAACAAGGAATATCATGACTTTCTAATTATGAAAATTAATGAAATCTGTTTGCTTTTATAAGACAATTATAGTGTGTTTAGTAGTAAGTGAATACATTCCGAATACTTAAATGTGAACGACAATATCTCTGGACTGTGTCATGTTTTGTTGTAAATATTGGGTGCATATAACTATCAATATGTATGACTAAGAAAAGTTTTTATGTATTTTATTTCAATATGATCTCGTACCGATTTCAGTATCACTTTAATTGTAAGAAGACTGGTGAACCTTGGTGATTAGTCTGCTAATGTAATCACACACATTAGACCAAATTCACTTTTACACTTGACGTTAATACAAATATTTTATTCCACCATTATTTAGAGTGAAAATTTATAATTTTCTAAAGGTTTGTTTAGTCTGAGAATACATTCAATGCATCAAATTTCCAGTATTTATTCTTCTCAATGATGTACTTCTTTCATTTCAAATGATCCTTAGTTATTGAGGCTTTAACTGCTACTGACCTATCCAAATGTCAAGTTTTTTCTTCATATATACTCTTGAATTTGTCCTCCTTTCATAAAGTTAAATCACTTTATTTTTTCCTGTTATTATTCGTGAAACATTGATAAATTTAGAACATTTTAAGATTTGAAATTTTTATTATGTAATTTGTGAAAACAGTACCTCAGATTTTTTCAGCATTCATTCTTGAGCCTTATTCATTATTTCCTTACTATGCTACTTACATTGCTTAGTAAAACGTACATTAACAAATTATTTTGTCTTAGAGTTCACATATTTTAAAGTGTTTATGTCATAGGTCAATGATGATTAGTTAGATATTAATCTATGACTCTCCATTATAATCCACATCCCTTTGAAATAAAAACATACACACTTAATCAGAAAAATAGTAAGGATCTGTCACATTTTATATGCTAATCTAGCAAAAATTAGACAGTGGAATAATATTAATTATTGGTAGAAATATAGAAATGTAAAAATTGCTGGTCTTTGCTGATGTTAGAGGAGGATATTGTAGTTATTATGGAGAGAAATTTAACATAATTTAAGTGTATTCTAATGCAGAATCTCAGGTACTGGATATACACCTTAAAACAGATTTAGGCACAATTAAATATAGTCAAGGTTTTATTTGGTACACGTGTAGACTCAAAGAAAATTTTGGACTTTAAGATCTGCATAATAGTGTATAGATTCAGAACTCTTGTGGTAATGTATTTGAATGTTACATAGCATAGAGAAGATAAATACAAAACAGATAAAAATAAAGTATGTTGCATTTCTAAGCCACAATCATTATATACTTAAATAAACACACGACCTGACTCTTAGCATTAATTCTGAAGCCAAAAATGGATGGACCCAGATTCTGAGAACTAGTTCTTTAGGATGTTCTAGGGAACTGTGCTCTCCTGCCATGCTTCATTCATTCTTTTATTGAACTGTATCTCCAGCATTAACTGGGGAATTAGAAGCTAGGGCTAACCCTCATCTTATCAGAGAATCTTGCCCTTTGATGCCCATTCCTAGGCCTAGAATGTCAAATACACACAAATACAAATAGACTTCTCAATTCTTGTCTATTTTCAATGAGAAAAGCATACTGCTTTCAGTGCTTTGGTATGATAATCATGTACATCCACACTCATTCATTATCTTAGATGGAAGACAAACTGTTGTCCTGACCTACAGCCAGGTCTATGGATCATTGAGCATGCCTACCATGTAAGCCGTATGGTGGTTTGAACGAGACTGTCTCCAGCTCCACATTTTAGATATTTTACCTCCTTTTGGTGGCACTATTTTGGGAGGTTTTAGGCAGTGCAAACTGACTGGAGGAAGCAAGTCACTGAGGGTGGGCTTTGAGAATTCTTAAAACTTGCTGGATTTCCAGTTACACTATGCTTCCTATGCCTGTTTGAAGATTTTGTCACTCAGCTGTGTGTTCCACTGCTATGCCTTCCCTGCCATTATGGACTCTACCCTTCTGAACTGTAAGTCACATAATGAATTTTCTTGGTCACATTGTCTTAATATAGCAAAAGAAAACTAACTAATGCAAACTAACTTTTTGTGTATATGTTTAAGTAAAAGTGATTTGGACAGATTATGTTCATACTATAAAACTCACTCCTAAAAAAGCCATTCTCATGGTTCTCTTGTTTGTTATATCAAAGAAGACTGTCCAATAGGGTGGACATTGGAGGTGGGCTGTATAGGGTATGTGTGCTAGAGCTGAAGAATGGTTCAGCATGATATCATCTTGTGTTATTTTCTGGAAAAAGTGATACAAGCAGAGCAGCACTGCAACAAGTTGACCCAAAAATACAACCACCATTCATATGGGTGAAATTCAGGAGAGGGTTTTTATTCTGTGTAGGGTTCTGGCCCCTTTGAATGCTCTTCTCTCTTAGTGCTAGGCTCTCGGCCAAGAGCTAGTCCAATCTTGTCAATTGCAAAGCTCAAGTAAACAACTTGACCTTTAAGCCTTTCTGATTGCAACTTCCTTTTTCCTGTGTACAGCTGTGTGTCATCAATAGAGGATTTCTTCCGAGACTCTGAAATTTTACCCTCCTGCAAAGCTCTGCCTCAGGGTATATAAGGCTTGCTGCCTCTCAATAAAGTCAGTCAGTCATTTTCCTTTCCTCCTACCTAGTGTGTGTGTCTGTGTCTCTGTCTTGTGTGTCATTCAATCTGCAGCCCTCCGCTGATGCGGACTCGGTCAACCAACATAGCCAGGGTGCTACACTTCTGTTCTGATGTTGTTGCCTTCCTCTATAGTTTATCACTGACACTATAATCCAGAGATGTCCTATAGCATAAAGCACAGATGTGGATCCTTGGATCAAATTACTGAAAAGACTGGAATCCAGCTATTTGTTGGCCCTTATGTGAAGTTCCTATAAAACCATGGGTTTTGGTAAAATTTTTGTTATTTAAGATGCTTTCTCAGCAGATGTGTGTGTGTGGGGGGATCATGGTAATTTAGAGGAACAATCAAACAATTATATAAGCTGTTTTTAAAAGATTTATAGTATAATTTTATAAGAATTTAATCCTTATTTTCCCTATTATTGTTTATGTATTTATTTTGTGACTATTAAATTAGTTACTAAAATTGCAGTTTGTCCTTGGGTGTTTAATAGTGAATGTCATGAGAGACAGGAACTTCACAAAATTGCCAAAAAACTGAATAAAACTTTCAAATGCATACTCAAGACATCTATTTTAATTTGTTTTGGGGACTCACAGTATAGAGAAGTTAATAAGGGTTTTTAAGCAACACAAGCAGATTTGTATGTTTGAGATGTAGCAAATTTAAAGCCTTAAAATGTTAGTGGGGTAGACGGCTCAGGAGCTAAGAACACTTGTTCTTCTTCCAGAGGTCCCAGGTTGAATTCCCCAAACCCACATGGCAGATCACAGTCATTCATAAATTCATTTCCAGGGAATCTGACATCCTCATCTAGTTTCTCTACAGGCATTGCATGCATGTAGTTCACTTACATACATGCAAGCAAAACACTCATACACATAAAATAAAAATGTCTAAACAAGTATTAATGGATAATCTCACTGAAGAGTATTTGCAGAAAAACTCTTAACTCTAAAGGTATTAATACACACACACACACGTATTAGAGTAAAGGAAATTAGGTACGGGGACAGTAACGGAGGTACAGATAGAAGAGAGGATGTATATATGATCGAAATATGTTGTATGAAATCTCTAAAATTTCAATAAGTAAGTGTTATGCCTACTAGATGATGTTTGCTTTGTAAATTACAAGAGATTTCTATATTCCAAAACCACATAATGGTTACTTTTGCTGATTTATTATCTTCATGTGAAAAAAAAATCTTTGTTAGTGCATTAAGAATGAAATGTGTGTTTCTGGAAGAAAATTTCTATAGGAAGAAATGGAATTCTATGTGGAAGGAAGAAAGTCTTTGAAAAAAAGCAAAAAGGATCCTGCATTCTTCTGAGTTCTGTAGAAGAAAGCTAAAATTATTTTAAGACATGGAAGAATTAAAACATGTCAGGATTTTGTCCTGTAAGTCGGTTGGTTCTGTTTCAGCCCTATAGAAGAAAAGTAATGAATTCTTTGATGTTATGCTATAAACACTTTCTGTTTTGTTGCATTGGGTGTGCAGAAATTACCATTCTAAAAAGAGGGAATTAATTGTCTCTTGGCTGCTTTAAGAGAAAAGAGAGTTTTAAAAACATGCTGATAAATCTAAATGTATATGAGAAAGTTTTTTTTTTAATTCAACTTCTAGTTGTAATGCTATAATAGAAGAGGAGTTAGATGGACCCTACAATGTGGCAGCGTGAATTGAAATTAACATCTTCTTTAAGAGAAGCAAAAATGTATGAAAAAAGCAGAATGGTAATTCTGAATGAAGGTTGAAGACAAATGATACTGCCTAAAAGCTGCTGAAAATAATTTAATGTAATCTTCTTTGGAACAGCGAATTGTAATTTATAAAGCTTAATAAAATGATTGGTGAGAATATATCCAAAGTAGTTTTAGGGAATATTTAACTGAATTTTATGTAGGACTGGCTTTAGATAAAATGCTTTAAATGAAACTTTTAAATCTCACAAAACAATTAGATTTATATCTTCAGGACAGACTAATGAGATTCCATCTGTATACTCAGATAAATAAGTATTGGACAATTTTGTCTAACAAGGTATATTGCTTTATTTATCAAATATTGACAGATGATGGGGCTATTGATCAAGTTTTGAGTGAAAATTTCGCTACTAAAAATGAGCTATAGGTGTCTAATTACTGAAAGCAGGCCCAAATATGGCAGGTTTTTGAAACAGCAATTTTCTAAATCAATAACAACAATATGGTTGTTTGGGGTAACAGCAATAGGACAGTGAAATCATGATATGATTACTAAACCCTCAGAAGATTAGTTACACCAGTCTAGCAATTGTCTCTATTGTGTAATATTTACCAAAACAAATGCTTTTTCATAAAACTTGATCCGGCATATGTTTTATTTTTTAAGCCTATTCTTGTAATGATTGGCCAGATTAAATAAATACTTTCATTGACTTAAGTCAATGTTGGATTAAACTTTGACTTTAGTAATGTGTGTGTGTGTGTGTGTGTGTGTGTATATGTTTTAAATGATGTTCCTTTAAGTTTGTAAGGATTTAAATTAAAAAAAAAATATCTGAGCAGATAAGCCAATTCTCTTTTATCTTATGTCTTAGGAGGAAGCTGTCCTGTCTCTTCTATTTTTAAAGTGTGGCAAGCTTAATGTAGACTCCCATAAGTTTGTGGAGATTTTAAATTTTTTAATAAATTTTTATTTTAAATATTTTTATTACATCTGAAGTGGTAAGTAAATTCTCTATTATGCTAATGCAAAGGAGCGAGCTAAACTGCCTTTTAATATTTTAGGGGGTGGCACGCTTAAGGTTGGCTCAACTTCTCCTGTAGCATTTAATCCAGAGGGACAGAAATTTGGGTGCGAGATTCCCACCTAAGTTCATTGTTAATGGTAAATAGGGCATCCGTTAAATTGTTTTCATTATAAACAACTTGATATGATGAAACAAGCAATAAAACCCCTTTTGGAAACATGTGATCCTTTAGCTGTTCTCAAAGAAATATTAACTTTATTGTAGAACTGCTTTATTTTTCTCCTCTTAGTCATGAGTCAGGGGACCAGCCTACTTCTTGAGTTTATGGAAGACACTATGAGACATACAGGCTTGGATCTGAAGTGAAAGGGCCAAATTCCATGTCTAGACCTATGTTTTCATGGAATTCAAACAACACATGACAATTTACCAATACACACAAAAAACTGTACTTGTTTCTCTGTAAAACTGAATGGGAAAGGGAAGTGACAAATGTCAGAATAGTTGATTTTGAAATGTCACTCTTTGAAAGTCAAGTTAGGCAATAGTAAAACCAAATGCTTATGTTGCTTGATTGTCCTTGATTATGAATGCTTACTGCCACATACTCATGATATTATAACTTGACTTTTTCCCTGACAATATTTGGGATGTTCAGATGCTTGATATCGTAGATTTCAGAACTAGATTGTGTCTATATGGAGGAAGACAATCTGAGAAATTTATCATATCCTTTCCCAGAAGAACTCGTTTTTTATTCTCCAGGTTAATTTTAATACAGTCTTGAATATAATCATTTCTCTAATATCTAGGTCAAACTGATACAAGCTAAGTGTGTCTTTGTCCTCTTTCCCCCTTTACTTTCCTTCCCTCGTGCTCGACAATGTGGAAATAGGCTTTGTCAGATTTAGTCACTTTTTTAGCAGAAAATACCTGAATTTTCTTGTATTTCATCATTTTATATAAGGGAACAGTAAATAAAATAGAACCTATTCTGATTATTTGCTCTTAACAACATGATTATTTAGTATAATATGGCCATGAACAATTTTTAAATTAACATTCATTTTATTTTATTTTTTTTTGCTTGTTTTTTTGGGGGGGGTCCTGTGTATAGAGCACCCACCATTCATAAAAACTCAGGAGTAAATATTGGTCTTACATTTATTACAGAAGTCAGACAACTTCTAATGAGTCTAAGTAAAGGAGGTTCTTGACTCCCTTGTGTGCTGAACTTTATATATATATATATATATATATATATATATATATATATATATATATATATATCATTCACACTTAATCATTCACACTGACAGTTTTATTTTTATTTCTTAAGTTGTAGACAAACATATTAGTGCACAGGTTGAAATCTTCTAAAGAGGGCTATCAGTCTGGCTGTCTATAGTAGAAAAACTACATATTTTACTGTATGTAATCTTTAATTAAGCACACATAATTTTGAGAATGCAAAACAGGAAATAACACCAAAATAATTTGAAAAAAGACAGTGTTAGAATGTTATATCTCTTTAATCTATCCACTTTGCACAGAAGTGGAAAAAGAATTCAAAAGCAGCATGATGAGAGAAAAAGACCCAAGCAGAAACCAAAGGAGTTTCAAGGAAAGAAAGCATCTTCTTTTTTAGAGAAAAACAAGCTTAGATATTCAGGGTTTATAAAAAAATCTGGCATTAATAATCTTGCATCTGTTGAACCAGAAACACTATTTATGTAAGTTAATTTCTTCTATTGCTTTCTGTATCATGGAACGGAGCTCAATAGAAGGTAAGAGAATTAGATTAAAGGAGTTCATGAGTTTCTATAAGATAAACTTTCTCTTTTTATTTTCTTGATAATGCGGTATAAATATTTTTAATTTGGTCCTTTTGAAAAAGGGATTTCCTGTAGACCCATCTGGTCTGGAATGTGCTATGTAGACTAGGCTGGCCTTGAACTTTCAAAGATCTAACAGCCTCTGTCTCCCAAATCCTGGGATTAAAGGCGTGTATCTCCATGCCCAGCTCAACTTAAAATTTTTCAAGCTCAATGAATTGTTCATCTAATTTTATAAAAAGATTTGGAATTATGTGTCTAATGAATAGTATACCAGGCAAAATATTTCTGAATAATATTTAAATATTCACAAATTTGTTTTGATGATGAGTGAACGTTTTGATCATAGTCCTTGCAGTTTAGGTCTCGTAATGAATGATGTAAAAGCAAAAAGTAAATGCACAATTATTAAAGTGCACTGATGAAAGCTATCAAGAAAGCCTTGTAGGAGTTGTCATAATACTGCATGTATGATGGGGAAAAAAAAGAAATTCCCCTTTTCTCAGGATTTCTCCAAGTACAGATCCATGAGTTGGTGCTCTGGCACAAAATATTAAATAAAACCTCCCACTCAGTGCCATATACCTATACCCAACAAAGTATGACTCAGATCGCATGCATTTCTCTTTTACCTCAGGACTTCTTTGGGTGCTGGTCTGAGAGTGTGGAATATAAAACTGCTTCCTCACACAAGGCACCAGAATGCTGTATTTCTAACCCATATTACAGTTGCACTTAAATAAAGGAACAGCCTGATTCTTAGCATTTATTTTAAGAACAAGTGTGGATCTGGACTCTGAGAACCCATTCATTCAGATATTAGGGAGACTTAGCTCATTTTTAAAATTGAAATAGTGTCTTTAGCATGAATTGGTGAAGTAAAAGCTAGGACCAATTCTTATTTTGTTAGATAATCTTGCCATTTGAGCCTTAGGCCTAAAGTATCATGTACAATTAACAGTATTATAATTTTTTCTCATGGTTTGCAATGAGAATCAGTTGCCTGTAGTACTTTGAAATGTAAATCATGCACAGTCACATTCAAATTCATTTGCTATTTTGGGTGGAGGGAAAATTGGGGTGCTAAGTGATTAATATCATATGCTCAGGTCATCAGAGCACATTGCTCAGTGAGCTTATTTAAATTATAAACAGTAACTTTTTGGTTGTAAGTTCAGGTAAATGTCTTTAGGCCAGAATATGTTCATATTGTAAAAGTCATTCCTACAACAGTACAGTCTAACTGGTTTGGAAAATAGAATATTTTATAGTGAACAGAAGAATTTAGTCTGTTACATGAGATATAGCTTGTTCTGAAATCCCAAAATGGGTAAGATGTGAGGGATTGTCAAGAGAACAAGAGTCCAAGTATTGAAATCCGGTTTTATCTGTTAATATGATTTAGAAACAACTAATAGAATATGCAAATAAGTATGGATTAAACTCTAAGTGTATCTTAATATTGTAACTGGAATTCTAGAACTCCCAGTTTAATTCAGCTGATTTAAGTCTGAGCTCTAGGCTGATTCTTTTGTTTTCTGATTCTTTCTTGCTTTTCTTTCAAATTATAAAATGCCTGACACAGCTGTGCACATGGAGCTTTTGCAAAGCTGTGTACAGAGGCAGGAAGAAAGAAAATGATACTGGCTTTTCTCTTAAAAAACAACAAAGATAATGTTTCCCTTGCTTTCTAGAAATTTCTACTTTCCCTTTGTATTTTAGTGATCCCAACCTGTGCATAAGTGTAGCTTGTCTGTCAAACGTCAGACTTTGTTTTCATTATTGTCAGAGAATATGGGACTATCATGATTTTCTTAGATCATGGATCATCCCTTGGCTTTTTACACTATTATACCCTATGCAAAACTGGGGAAGTAAATATCACCAAAACCTAAATGAAATGAAACTGAGCTTCAAAATATCAGGAGGTTGGAGAAAACAAACCAGGAGGTGATCTTAAAAAGTTTTCTAGCTTGGAAACATTTTGTTCTCAGGATTTGGATTACTTTAGATAAGAATGATGACAAGGTTAGTCTTAGCAAAGTGCCAAGACAGTTATTACACAGTACTAAGTTTAATGTTATTAGGCATAACTCCTACATAGAGGTCAGACAGATATATGTCCAAATACCTGGAGCCTATAGGCACACTCTCATTCAAACCACCACAATACTCAAACTAACAACCCTCTTCCTTGCCTTGGGTGAAGTAGTATAATATGGATGTTTTATTTTGGCCAAACACTTGAAAGACATATTCTCTGCATTTTTACCAGTTCTCTGTTTCTATATTAAGTACTATCCTCTGCACGAAGAAAATTTTCTGATGAGATCTGAGAGCTGCTCTAATCTATGGTTAGAGCTATACTAATTTAGATGCCAGTTTGATACTAAACCCACTTAGTAAAATAATAGTAGTAAGTTCACACTGTGGAATATGAGTTCACCAACCATGAACTCAGACAGGTTTGGCACACAAATCTTGCAATCCCTTGAAATAGGCCTTCAATCCAATCAGTAAGTCCTAAATAGCCCCCATAATAATTGTGCCATTATTGCACCCATTAATTTATCTTGCCAAACAGATCATTAATGTAATTCACAGGTTTCACAGCTAGGTAAAAGTTTGGATGACTTTTCCCACAGCCAAGATTGCTTCAATCTCAATTGTAATCTAATTGTTATTCGCCATGTGTATTATTCTCCTTTTTCATCTTTCTACAATCACCCAGTCACTGAATCAATCAACCAGCCAGCCTATCATTAACATAATTTCTATCATCTCTTTATGTAAATGGATTATTCCCTCATCCTGTATGCTCATTTTAAAAAGTTCATCTGAGTCCATAGTCTGTGAAATATCATCTTCCTAAAATATTTCATGAGCATTTCCTGGCTTTATTTTTCCTTTGGTACATGTTATTATGTATCAAAAGTTATGCGTTACTCATGTGGTTTATTTGCTCTCTTTCTCACCAAAATATAAACTTCCGGAAAGGACTATTTTTTAAGAAATTGTAAGATATTTTAATGATTTCTACTCCATATATCTTGTTTAGTAATTTTTTATCTCTCTATTACAAAGTTGTATCTCTCTTCTATAATGATTAAGGATTTTTTTCACACTATACATATATATATATATATATATATATATATATATATATATATATATAAACTTTTTTTTTCTTGGACTATTATTTACATAAATTTTATTTCACCAGGAAAACCAATTTTGGCAATACAGATTACTGACTAACCCACCAGTTTGTAAATGCTTTATGGTACCATATGCAGAGTTATTATGTACATTTAGGTCTCTTTTTATACTATTACTGAATTTTTTGCAGTTTTAGATAATATAATATGATGATATTTAGATCCCACTCCCCTAACCTGTAGCTTCTCTTACTTTTCTACACAAAATTTAATGTACTCTATTATATTTATACTAAGACCCATAGAGTTCAACATGTATTTTTGCATCCACATAACCTCAAATGTATCAAAGAGGTCATTGTAAAGATTCTTATATCCTGAAAATGCTAGAGGAAAAGTGGGAAAGATCTATCAACATATAGGACTATATAAGCACAGGAAATAAGACAAATGTATTAGTTTGCTTTCTGTTGTGATAAACCACCATGGCCAAGACAACTTATGGAAGGAAGAGTTTATTTCACTTGTTGTTCCAGGACAATGAGAGTCAATCATAGTGGAGGAGGCAGGGCAGAAGGCAACCAGGGAAGGGAGGAGAGAGAGCTCACATTTTCAAGCATTCTGCGGAAGCACAGAGAACAAAACTGCAAGTGCAGCAAGGCTATAAACTCTAAAGCTCAGCCCCAGTAATATGCTTCTTCCAGCTAGGCCACTCCTACCGAAGCTTCCATGACCCTTCCCAAATAGTGCCACCAACTGACCAAATGTTCAAACACTTTAGTCTACGTGACATTTCTCATTCAAAATGAGATGTCATGAAAAGAAAAAGATACTGAATAGCAAAGGAAGCTTAACCTTGTGAAGATGAAGCCCAGGGAATGGGGAAAAATATTTTCTAGCTCTACATTTTATAGAGACTGAATGATTAGACCATGTAAATAACTGAGAAACTAAAGACCAAGAAAATAAACAGTCCATTTTAAACATAAGCTATGGAACTAACAGAGTTCTCAAAGAAGAAATACAAATGTCCAAGAAACCATTAAATTATTCCACATTATTAGTCATTATAGAAATGCAAATTAGAACTACTTTATGAATCTATCTCACCAAGACAGGATTATTATCACCAGGAATAGAAATGCCAGCAAATGCTGTCTAGAATGTGGAGAAAGGGAGGCTCCTAAGCACAGTCAATGTGAGGATAAACTACCTTAGCCACTTTGAAAGTCATTCTGGAGGTTCCTCAAAAAGTAGATACAAAATATGATCCAGCTGTATCACTTTTGGTTATATACCCGATGGAATTTATAGACCACTAAAGAGAAACTTTTATAGCCACATTCACTGCAGTTCTATTCATAGCATGTAGGAAATGGATTCAGTCTAGTTGTCCACTGGTTTATTAATGAATATTGAAAATATAGTACATATACTCAATGGAGTTTTATTCAGCTATAAAGGAAAATGAAATTTCTAGGTATGTGCATAAAATTAGAAGAAAGTATACCAAGATAATCCAAGCCTAGAAAGATAAACTTGACATGTTCTGTTTTACATGTTGAACCTAGCCTTGACAGTTAAGATTTTTGTATGTAACTTTGAGTGCTTTCAAAAGCTAGAAAACTAGGCAAATGAAGCTAGGAGGGGTTGTCCTAATGGAGAGAGGGTGACAGTGGTAGTATCACAGTGGTAAAATGCATGTGGAGAGTGAGAATGCTAGAATCAAAATGTTCAGTGATAGGGTCAAAGAATGTGAGAAGCCAGGTCATGGTAATGGAACAAAACTGAGGGGGGTATGAAAAAAAGCCACATAGAAACCAACTCTCTAATTACCACGTTATAGGCTGAAAAGAAAATGCAGGCAGATATCCTGTAGGATTATACAATGCTGAACCTAGAAGAAATGGATAACAAAATAAAAACCCCTCTGTATGATTTATTTGTCAGGGAGACTGTTGAATCCCTCAGAACAATATAACTCATTGCCTTTGTTTTAGTTGTGTACTAGAGTTAATAGCTAAGCTCTAGTGCTGAAGATAACACACAGTTTTATGCAAGATACAGAGAAATCAAGTTGGAATTCAGCTGGAAGCATTCTCTCTTGTGGCTAGCTTTTATAGTGTAGACTGTTATTATGCAGGCTGATGAGGGATTAAAGGAATCAATGGTCTTACACAGCTTTGAACTGTATGAATTACAATCATAATCTGTCAGGAAAAATGTCCCCTTTGGAGCAAGAGTAGCATGACAATGTGGAGATAAACCAACCACTCCTTGCTTTGATTTGAGGCCCACACCCCAAGAAATTCATACCTAGTAATGAAAACCTAGTCATAAACCTGTCAATGAGGAGGTCTTAGGCCCTATGGGAAAATCTACTGCTTCTTAGGTAAATTGGAATAGCCTCAGATCTTCTTTTAAATGGTTATGTTTATACCACTGACAAAGGCTATATAATCAGCCTTAATCAGAGAAGTCAGTCTTTGGAGTGAATGCATGTGAATATAGGCATCTATGTCTGCACAAGATGCTGACAATAAAGGGTGACTGAGTGTTCAATCCTAAACCAAACATTTATGCAATCACCTAAAGCCTCCCAAAATATTTCAGAAGAAGGGTTAGAAAGAGTGTAAGAACCCAAAGACTGGAAGGATGACTGTGAAATGTCTTTCACATTTTAAGTAAAACATGGTCATATGGGAATTATGAATTCACAGTCATTGCATCTACTGGCACTGGACATACACAAGTCTGGTCTAATCAGCCATCAGCTATGTGAGGGAAAGGGTTCTTAGAACCATACCTTTTACTGCAGAAGTATTAGCAATTAACATATTCTTGAAGGGGGTATATTATGCAGTTACGTACCCACTGTTGAGCCCAACAGGGTCTCATGAATTATTCCAAATTCATTGTAATATAGAAGGTCGTAGATAACTGTGGAATACAAAGCAAACCAAAATGTCATGAATATAGGAAAGATATGTGCAAGGAAGAAGGATGACCAAAATGTCATGAATATAGGAAAGATATTTGCAAGGAAGCAGGAGGGACATCAGAGAAGGTGACAGGGCAGAGGGTGGATGAGTAACCAGAATGTTTTATGCAGATATACAAAAAGATCAAAGAAAATATTAATTAAAATAATTTTAATTATTAATTAAAATATTAATTTAAAAAGCATGTTTGATGTTGATGGTAATTTATCATTTCAAGTAAATACCTGTAATTTGTCTAAGTTTTGAGGTTTTTTTTCTGTAGTAAGCTGTCATTCATATAAAAATATTTAATATGTTGGTTTGGGAAGTTGCATTACCTTTCCATTTTCATATCAATATAGTTAATTATATGAATATCAATTTTAATATGGGAGGTACAGTAATGGCTCAGTGTGTAAGTGCACTTTTTGCTCTTCTGTAGCACCACATTTCTGGTCCCAAGACTCAAATAAATGGCTCTGAACCACCTGTAACCCCAGTTCTCAGTGATATAATGCCCAATTCGCACCCTTGCGGGCATATATCTACACTGAGGCACACACACAATCAGAAATTAAAATATAATGTAACTATGACAACAATTTTGAAATATAATGTACTTATATTTCATGGATTAAGAAAACTTATGCAAATGAATATTACAGTAAAAATAATTTCATGCATCTTAGGATGCTTAGTAAACCTACAAAATCAAACAACCTAATGATTTTGTATGTTCATGAGATTTTGAGAAATTTGAAGTCGGATGTATTTTCAGTGAGAATATGAAATGGTGCATTTACTGTGGACCAAACTATGGATAAATATCTAAAATATGATGTAGCTTTTAACTACTGGATATGTACCCAAAACAAATGAAATTAATCATGGGAAGAAATTTCTGTACTCTCATATTCACTACAGTAATATTCATAATAGTTAACTTATAGAGGTTACCTAAGTATCTACTAATGAAGGAATGACTGAAGAAAATGGGGCATATACATACAACAGAATTCAGTCTTCAAAAAGGACATTCTAATATTTGTTTTGATATTTTTATTTTATGTGTATTAATGTTTTGCCTGTATGATGTAAGTGCACCAATATTGTGCAATGCCTATGGAGGAAGAAGAGGTCATTGCATCTCCTGGAATGGAATTAAGGATTGTAGGGCTCTGGCCCTGCTGCATGCCCTTCTCTCTTAGTTCTAGGCCAAGAGCTAGCCAGATCTTGTCAGTTACAAATCTCAAGTAAACAACTTGACCTTTAAGCTAGCCAGACCACAACTTCCTCTTTCCTGTCTGCAGCTGTGTGTCATCAGTAGAAGATGTCTCCTGAGAACCTGAACTTTTACCCTCCTGCAAAGCTCTGCCTCAGGGTATATAAGGCTTGCTGCCTCTCAGTAAAGTCAGTCATTCTCCTTTCCTCCTACCTAGTGTGTGTGTGTCTGTGTCTCTGTCTTGTGTGTCATTCAATCTGCAGCCCTCCACTGATCGGGACTCAGGCAACGAACATAGCGCACGCTACAACGGATGGTTGAGAGTCACCACATAGGTGCTTAGAAAGGAACTCAGTCTTTTGCAAAGGCAGTGCTCTTAACTGCTGAGTCATTTGTTCAACTACTCCTCCAGATATTTGTAACCACAAAGAGAAGTCTGCATTAATAAACATTGCATTGAAATAAGTTAGAAAGTCACATAAGGATGCATTTTTTCCATTATAAGAAGTTGGAAATAGTCAAATGTATAGAAGTGGCATGCAGAAAGGTATTTTCTAGGGAGCAGTATGAAGGGAAAATGGGAATAGTTCAATGTCTTTAGAGTCACAGTGATACAAGAGGAATGAATTCTTGAGCTCTGGGCTATTACATTAGGTCTATAGTTAACAGTAACATATTGTATATCTAAATACTTAAGATTGTAAAGCTCATGATATATGATTAGCACAATTAAAAGTTACAAAATATGTTCTAAATACTGCAGTATTTTATTCTTTTAGTTGGTGCTATAATTCATTTGGACTTATAGGTGAGTGCAATGTTTATTATTATGATTATCAGAGAAAGTCAACATTAGAAGTTGCTTTAGGGGGACTTATTTCCTTCCTTTGCTATGTTTGGCATATCATAGAATTGGTGTTCTTTAAAACACCGAATTAGACTTTCTTAATGTTAGCACAGTTGACATTTCAGGCTGAATAAATAGTTTTGTGTGATTCACATATACTATATGTTACTAAGCAACATCTCTGATCTTTCCCTCCTACATGTTAGTAGTGTCACCCCCAGTTACAACAATGAGAAATGACTCCTGACATTGCCAGATGTTCCCTATGGACCCAAATGTACCCTCACATATACCTGTTAAAAATTACTGTGATAAAGGAACTCTGTTTCTACTTGACTGAATCTGGAGCCTTAATTTGCAATGGATTTATAAATTACTTAACATTTTATTTGTAATCATATTGCTATATTGCAATAATGCAAACATATAAAATATATAATGATGAAATCAGGATACTTACCACTTCAATCAAATAAGGAACACTCCCAGGTGTGATGTTAACTTTGATTGTCAATTTTACTGGATCAACTTAGACGCATTCCTGAGAAAGAGAAGACAGACAAAGAGAGAGATAGAGAAGACAGAGGAGAGAGGAGAGGGGAAAGAGAGAGAGAGAGAGAGAGAGAGAGAGAGAGAGAGAGAGAGAGAGAGAGAGAGGTCTTCCTGGAAGTATCTAGAGAGAACCATGTTACAGAGTGAGAAGCACCTACAAACAAAATATGAGAACATCTAAGAATCCAAGAGTCTACCTATCCCTACTGCTGCCCCTGTTGTAGCCACTGTCATCATTTACTAATAATCAATATCCAGTTCTTTTTACTGTCATCAGATATGGACTGAAAAAGTACACACAGAAACTTTCAGGCAATGATAAGTTTCTCACTGACTCCTGTGTAAAGACAGTCATTGGGGACCTCTACAGTCTTTATCCTAAATGCCAGTCTAATAAATTTCCTTTTATGTACTCATTCTCTTCCATCAGACTTTGACTAATACACCAAAACTTTATCAGATTTTGCGTTTGGAGATTTCAATAGCTGTTCTTTGTTAATCACAAATTTAAGTATATTGCTGTCAACTATTGTGCTTTGAGAGAGTACAATTTATTCCTCCAATCTATTTTAGTTCCCACTATACAATTCATGCCACTCTGCCCAGTCTCTGGAAATCACTAGTCTATGTTTAGAACAACTTTTTAAGTACTCATAGGAGATATCATGTAGTTTTGAATTTATCTGTCTCTATTATGCCACATAATGTAATTTCCTCCACATGGAGACTTAAAAAAGAGTTTGGGGGATGAGGAGATGGATCTGTAAAGTGTTTTCCTTGTAAGCATGGGAGCTTCAGCCTAATCCCTAGAAAATATATAAAAATATAGGATATCATGATGCACTCTTGTAATTCCAGCACTGGAAAGGTGGAGACACGCGGATCCTTGGTACTTGCAGACCACCCTGTTTAGCTTAATTAGGCCAGTGAGAAACCCTGTCCCAAAATAAGCTGGTAACATTGAGGAATATTATCTAATATTTTCCTCTGACTTCTACATGTAAATGGATATGCACATGAACACACACACACACACATGTATACACAAACATATATACACACTCACAAGCAATTATGAAAAAGAAGACAATTTTTTTATGTTTTATTCATTCTGTTTATTTGTTTCATGTTATGGGTATGAGTGTATTGCCTGTATGTATGTAAATGCGCCTGGATCATGCGATGTCTGAGGAGGTCAGAAGACGATGTCGGATCCCCTGGAACTGGAGTTACAGAGAGTTGTTATATTACAATTTCATGAAGATAAATTGTGCTAGTTTTTCTTCACTTTTATAAAATATCAGAGTAATCCGAGGTGTAGGGGGAAGGATTTATTTTGGTTTATGGAATCAGAAGTCTCAGTCCAAGGTCAATCATTGCCTTTTTCCTTGGGCCTGTGGTGAGACAGAGTCCTCATGATGGGGTCCATATATCAGAGTAGATCTGATCTGACAGAACAGAAAGGAAAGGGGCTTGGAATAATATAAAATACCCAGGAATTTGCTCCAATGAGCCATTTACCTGAATTATTTTCCAACCCTATTTATTTATTTACTTATTTATTCATTTTTTGGTCTTTTTGAGACAGGGTCTCCCTTTATCCCGAGCTGTCATGAAACTCGTTATGTAGACCAGGCTGGCCTTGAATTCACAGGGATGCACCTGCCTCTGGCTCCCCTGTACTGGGAATAAAGTTATGCCCCATCATGCCCTGCCTTATTTTGTTTTGTTTATTTTTTTTCCAGTTGTAAAATGTCCCACAGCCTTTAAATAACACCATCAAATCATAAATCCAGCAATAGAATAATTCATTCATTAGGGCAGAGCCAATAATTTCTCAAAAGTTTCTGTGTTAACAAGCTTTTAACACACTATCATTTTGGGAAGATATTTTATATACAAACTAATATATATATATATATATATATATATCTTCTGGAAATTCTAAGAGCATGTGAGTATATATGTATGTATGTGTATATATATATATATATACATATATATATATGTTCTGGAAATTCTAGGAACATCTGAGTGTGGGAAGATCATGAAGATGGGTTAAGTTATAGACTTATGAATGGTGGAGCTATTTCTGGCGATGAGAAATATGGAAATAAAATCTTTAAATTAAAACTAACATTAGTGTCTTTCTCTACTGAAAAGTAAAAAACATAATTTTGAACAACCTTGGAATGAATGACGGGAACACGTGCATGCTGAATGAAAATCAGAACACTCAAGTAGTTGGAGGGCAAAAACTTCAAAGTCCACTTTCAGTCCTAGTCATTCATTATATGTATGCACTTATCATGCACATTCTGAGTCTCCTTTTCCCTTTTTGACTTGTTCTGTTTTCAAGTCCTACATTTATTTGCATAAATGGAAGAATATTTTGGGTTTTGGGCCCACATAGGGGCTTCTACCTTCAGAAATGGTAAAAGCAATTGCGGGTGTTGGGAAATTAGATTTTGATGATTCCCTGTCAATTGTCTAATATGAATAAGTGCTGATTTACTTAGCTACTCAATTAAAAGCACTGACTAATCTTCAGCTAAGTCCTCATACCCACCAAGATCATATTTTACAAAACACAGAATTACATTAAATTCAGGACTTGCTTATATACTTGTACTCACATTTGCAAGAACACCTTCCCACAAAAAGTTCTAGTTTCTTCCTTAATCTGTGAACAATATATGGGTGGGGGACCTTGTTTGCTAAACAATAAGAAACTCTAAGAGGCACTTAAGAAAGTGATTAACATAATTGGTATCAACAAATGTCAGGATGTTACATTTGCAAAAGGACAATACAGAGGTCACTTGGTCTCCGACAAAAGTATATGGACACAGTTCTGTGCTTGATACTCCAATTTATAAAGTGGTTAGTAGGCTATGATTATAGATTTCATTATAGTTAAGGAGCTTGCTTTTCAAGCTCGTCTTTTCAAGAGTACA
Source organism: Eospalax fontanierii (assembly GCA_035773235.1). Lineage (NCBI taxonomy): Eukaryota > Metazoa > Chordata > Mammalia > Rodentia > Spalacidae > Eospalax > Eospalax fontanierii. Next base: position 128,221,178 of record CM069525.1, on the reverse strand, counting down.
CTTTAAAACCGAATGAACCATTTAATGGATTTTTTCAGTCAATAAATATTTATGGATGCCTATTATACTCAGCACTATGTTAGGCACTGTAGATACAGCCGTAAACATTCTGCACTGGAAAGCATGAAATCATCCCCTTCAGTCCTGCCAGACAGAATCTGGGAATTAGAAACATCCTTTACTTAGAATTAAGTCATTATGAGCACTATTTTCAAAGCTTCAGCTGCATCATTCTGTAGTTAAAGGAAAGGACATAAAGAAGTATATGGCTCAACATACGTGCTATTTCTTTTTCCCAGTTGGCTAAAAATATCAAAAGGGAACTGTGTATTAAGGCAATGAAGAGGGAGAAACTAACAGTTCTAGGCATAATATAGTTATGTGGCATTAGTGTGAGACAGAAAGTCTTGCAAATTATATAGTAAATGATGGGCTGAGACTATATTATGATTCAGAATTAGTAATTGTCTTTTTCCTATATTTTGATTGGTTTTATTGAAATATAGCTTATATATAATATATTTCACTAATTTGGAGGGTGTAATATCGTAAGCTTTGTCAAATTATTATACTCATGTAACTATAGCCAAACAAATGTGAGCACTGTTTCCAGCTCACAAACTTCCTTATGGTCTATCAGTTCCACATTGATCATACTCTAGCCCTGTGATTTTGATTCTCCTGAAATTTTGTGGAAAGAAAACTATTCAAAATAAAGTCTCAGTGTCTTATTTTTTTCTTCTTTTAGAAATTTATCAACAGAGACATATACACATATTCATCAAATCATTCTTGATAACTGAAAACAATTCAGATGTCAGTTAGTTATCCAAAGAATAATAACTTTCCTTAAACTCCTAAAAGGGAATACTATTCAACAATAAAATGCAGCAAAAAATTAACATGTAAGTAGCTTCTAGTCTATATGTACAATAAGTTTTCTGTTTATTTTACTGCTAAACTGAGTACATGCTCATATGCAGTTTGTGTTAGAGCAATGTTTCAGATTCAAAGCAGCCAAGAAGATAAAAACAAAAATGATTTTGAGATTTCCACAGGAATGAGCCTTTTGCTGTTGCTATGCATATACTTCCTCCTTTTTCCTAAAAAATATACTGTTTTATGAGTTAACTGGAGAGCATTAGGAAGAATCTATTTGACAAACATAAATTCACTACAAAAGACAGACATGGAACAGTGGCCATTGGTACCAGAATTGGTAACTCATTATGGAAATTTTACTTGTCTATGAAAAAAATCGTAAATATATACATCAAGTCAATTTATTTATAAAACACTTGCTTAAGCTCACTGGAATACATCTCAAATTTCTCATACACTGCTTTTCAATGCTTTAAATCTTATAATTTATTTATAAATCTTAGTTTAATGGGAACTAGGAAAAGTCCAAAGAATTACTAATATTCCCACTATAAACACAAATCCATGTTTATCTATTAACATTTGGTATTTATGTAATACATAAGTTATGACTGATTAAAATATTGTACATTAATATTAACTGGTGTGCATGCATTTTCTGGGAATTAAAATATTCTCTCCAAGTGGGTGTTTCCTTCAGATTTAGGAAATATTGACATCAGTATAAGCTTCAAAACTTAATTTTTTCTAAAACTCATGTTTTATAAAAGCATGTCTTCAGCAGTAGGGTCTTAAGTTCAAATTCAGATTAATAATCAAGAGAAGAGGTAATGATTGTGTTTTTTTAATGGAATTTTTGTGATTTTGCTTCATTCAACATAATATGATGGTGCACTGAGCTTTTAATTTGCCAGCTTTAGGTTTCTAGTAGGAGCAATCCTCATGTAGTATAAGGTATCTGCTTCTACTATTCTTTTGTAATGTACATGTATATAATTTAAGAAGCTTCCACAGTGGTGAATTTCCATATGGTATTTTCTTGTTTTTATAGTAGGAAGAGATTTATTTTGGCTTAAGTTCCCAGAGGGATGAAAGCCCATCATGGCAAGAGAGGTATGGCAGGAAGTGGCAGGCATGGCAGCAGGAGCCAAAGCTGAGAGCTCATATTTTCAATTTCAAACACAACAGAGTGAGTGAAGAGGGAAAGGCTCTGAACTTTCAAATCCCGTCCCCCAACCTCCCCTCAGTGACATGCTTCCTGTAAGGCTTAAACCTCTGCAAATGGCTATGGTAATTTCTAAAGGCCTTTAGTGTTAGTTATTTTTTTCCAAAAACTCCATCCTCTGCCCTGCCCTTCTATTCTTAACCAAAATATTCCTCCCTACACTTTTATTCCCTTTTCCTTTCCCTTTTAAATCACCACATTCAGTCTATCTCCCTTTCTATCAAGCCTTATAGGGATAAGGGAATAAATCTGCATAGCTAAGATTTTAAAGCCAGTATCCAGTTATGAGAGAGAACAAGGGACGTTTGTCTTTCTGGGTCTGGATTACCTGACTCAGGATACTTGTTTCCAGTTCCATTCATTGACCTAATAATTTCTTAAGTTATTTTGAAAGCTGAATAATATTGCATTTTGTAAACATACTATATTTTCATTATTCATTTATCAGTTGAGAGACATTTAGGTTGTTTCCTTTCCTGCTTATTGTGAAAAGGGCAACCACAAACATAGTTGAGTAAGAATCTCTGTAGAAGAGTATTTAATTTGGGGGATATATTCCCAAGAGTGGTATGGCTATATTATATGGTAGCTTGATTTCTAGCCTTTTGAGTTACCCACACACTGATTTCCATAGTGACTGCATTAAATTTACTACCACCAGGAGTCTAATGGCTAGCTTTTGTAGGGCTTGGGAAGTATTATGAATGTAAGCAGAAGAAAAAAAATCATTAACCTTTACCAAGCTGTGAATACTATGTGTGTCAACAACAAGTGCACAGGAAACATATGAATTCTGCTGCAATAATGGCATAATATTATGCAAGGAAACAATCATTTTCTTATTGGATTTAAGTTCTAGATCATAAGATACAGGACATACTGACACTGGTATCAGGTCTAGAAACTTGTGACTAGACAGGCCTCAGGCCATTGGGATAAACCTAATACAATTATATATATATATATATATATATATATATATATATATATATTATAGTGGTAAGTGAATCCTAATGACTTATTATTTTACCCATAGACTAAAATACTTCTAAAGTCTCGGCAGAGAATCTTCCTTATACTGAAGATGTTGTGTAACATAGAAACGCACAAATGGTCAGACTGCAGAGAATAAAATACTACAGAGTGATTATCCCTCAATAGGACATCGATATCAAACTTGTGCTTCCTAAGGCTCAGGGATCACTGCAGAAGGTGGCAGAAAGATTGCAAGATGCAGAAGTGTTGGATGCCCACAAGGAAATAGCGCTTTCCAGCAAGCTGAGGAGTTAGCCGAATGGACTCACAGCTATGGTGACAGCATGCTCATGCACTCTGTAAGCTCAAGCCAGACAAAATTTCAGCATACATATGAGGAAATGGGTTAGAAACCCCAACACAACCTGAGGAACCATTGGAAAACAATGACTGCTGGAAAGAGGAGTCAGTCTTACTTATGTATATGATTTTTGATAGGTTAACTGGGCTCCAGTAGATGGATTCACAACAAAGAACATTTGGGGGCACACACTTGTCTTTATAGGTTTTAGAATATATATAATCAAGGTTTCCAAGGCTACTCAGTAAGGTTGTATTCAGGTTAACAATAGCTGAAGAGGAAAACTTTCTGACTATCTGATTTCTGGTTGGTCTAGCTGCTTGCAAGTTGTTCAAGGAGATATCACAGATGCAGCTCTTGTGAGTTATCATTCATGGGAGATTAGGCTTTTTAGTAATGCAGCTGCCTTGAGTCACCTGTAGTCCTGTAAGTAACCCCTCACTAGTTCACTAAGGTAGACTTCAGTGGAATAATTTCTTTGGCCTTTCATTAGTGCTCTACCTGGGGGTTTTGTGCAAAATTCCCCACAAAAAAATCACACATAAGCTAAATTAAAATTTTTATGTTAGAATTATTTAGCCGTTGGACTTGATGGCACACATTTAATCCCTTCACTCAGGAGAGAGGCATGTAGATGTCTAGGAGATGGAGGCCACCTTGATGTACATAGAGAGTTCTGTGTCACCTGGGGCTACTGGGAAACCTTGTCTGAAACAATATTCTTTCTGTCATATTGGTCTAAGTATCTGACAAATGCAGATTCAAATATTGATAACTGTATATACAAAGCAATTTCATTGCACACTAAATCTATTGCACTCCGTCCACTGGTTTTATTCCTCTTTCATTCCTCAAGTCTAGACAACTAATTATTTTTCTACTGTATATTTAACTTTTTCCAGATGTTATAGAGTTGTAATCATAAAATGCTTAACATTTTCAGATTAGTTTTTCTTTCTTAAGAATTTTCTTTCACTGACCTTCTGTGCCCTTTGATGGCTTAATAGTTCATTTGATTTTAGTTCTGAATAATCTTTCCATCTAAGTCTATATATGTTTATATCACAGACTATTTGGTAATTTACCTCAAAAAATTCACCTATCAAAATTGTATCTTGGCAATTTTTCGATAGTATTAAGAAAGTTGTTAAAACTTTACATAAAACATTTACATGAAGATTTATTGCAAAATATTTAATTCCATTGATTCTTGTATTTGCCAGTATTTGATGTGAGTATTTTAGCAACATGGGTGAGGGGTTATGTAGAGGACCAAAGAAACCTCAGTAGTGACTTGCAACACTGAATAAAATGTCTCCCTCCCCCAATATTCATTAACTGTCTGAAAATACACAGGGAATGAAGGAGTACTATATTCCCCTCAGGTCTAGCAAACACTAATTTTATATCCTCTGGAAGGGAAGAGACTCCGGTGTGTGGAGAAACTTTATATGCCTTATTCATCATCTGAATAAAATAATGAATCAGCTGTCCAGATAATTTCAAACAGGTTATTTATTTTTTATTGTTAAATTTTCAGTGTTACTGTAATAGTCTTGCTTAGTTTTCATATTGGAATAAGGTTGGCATCATAGAAAGATTTGGAAAATGTTCCATCTGTTATTTTAGAAGAGCATAGTGTACAGTACTGCTCTCTTTCTAGAAATGTTTGTCAATCTGTACTCTAAAACCATTTGGCCTTGTTGCCTTCTCTAAGAGAAGGTGATTAATTACTTGTATAATTTATCAATACTGTTCTTATGTTTAAGCTAGTAAGGATTGGATATATAGCATCTTTTAAATAATTGCTCTGTTTTCTCTGAAATGTCATATTTGTAGACATAATCTTGAACACTTATTATTAAATTTCTCACAATTACATGAATTTAACTTACCAGTTTTTTTAAACTTTTACTAATGGGTAATTTAACTTGTTAGTTTTTGATACTTCTTCTTTCCCTGCAATTACACATGCTCTAAATTTCTTTTTAAACATCTCAAAAATAATATGCTTCATAAAATTAAAACTATAATACACATTTATCATGTATAATACTACTCTTAACATTAAAGACATAGCAACTCTGGTCACATAAAATTTTTCTACTGATCTCTGCTTTAAAACAATGATTTCTATAATTTTTTATTTTTATTTTTAATTTTAAATTTTGAATATTTGTGTATTTCATGCAGAACATCTTAATAAATCTTAATCATTTTTCTATCCCCTTACCTACCAGCACCTCCCTCCACAGCCCCAACTGAAATCCATATATTTTTTGTCATCTCTGTTAAGACCTATGGTATAAAGTTATTGTCCCCATATATTCCTCAGTGCAAGTTCACACACTGAGGTCCAGTCAGATTATCTACAGTTCCTTGTTTTAGGTATATTAGCTCTTCCTCATCCAGCAGTAATGCCAATATTTCTGTACCTAAAACTAGGGTTTACAGACAAAAACTATTCATATACTTTTTTGTTGTGCATTCTTTAAACTTGTCTAGGTTGTATTATTTTAATAAATTTCTATTTTCCTGTTTGTATTGAAAACCTATTTGGGGCTAGAGAGATTACTCATTGGGTAAGAGTTCTTACTGTTCTTGGAGAGGACTGGCATTTGGTTACCAGTACCCACATAATGGCTCACAATCTTTGGGAAATCCAATTCCATGGGATCACTGCCTTATTCTGACCAATGGGGATACTGCATACACATGTACATGGAAGCAAAAGACTCATACACATAACATAAAATTAAATAAAATACTTTTGAGATAATTAATTTAAGCTGGGTGTGATATATTTCAGATTACTGCATGGCATTCTATGTGCAACAAAAACTGGTTTTCACCTTTCAAAGTTTCATCTCAATATGCCCTCAATATTTTGGAAAGGGTAATAAAATTATTCCTGAACCAAGATTTTTATCATCTGTTAAGAGACCACACTACATTTTCAATTTTTATTTTATTTTATAAATCTTATTCCTCCGTGTGGGACAATTCTGAAAAAGTGCATACCACATACTGTTACTCCAGTTCTTTCTGATAAAATCCCTAAGGTTCCATTTGTAAAACAATGGTCATCAGATTGTCCCTCTGCTCAAACCATGACTTTTCTAAGATCTTACAAAAATATGTTTAAATAACCTTCCTGGTCATAACCTCCTTATCTCATACTTTACAGAAAATCGATCTTAAATTTAATTTTAATGATTAAATTTTCTTAAAACATTCCATTGAAAATCTGATTTTATATTCACACCGTACTTTGAACATTGCATGTCTACTATATTGTTACACAAGTAATTCAAATTTAAAATAACATAAGTAAAAAAACAGCTCTGCAAGTTTAGGAGTGATGAAAATAGTCCTGTACAGTTTGATTGAAGGCTATATTTAGGACAAGTAGGAGAAATTAATCTGGACAAGTAGACACTAACCAGATGTTTCATAGTGAATTTGGCATTCATAATGCATTTTTCCCTTCAGAGAACATGTGGACTATCAATGTATTTTAAGCCAAAGGATAGCAAATTCAGATATATACTTTTGAATAATATGTGTGCTGGCAATATAGAGAAACAACTGGAGAGATTCACAGAAGAATACAGGTAGAAGGAGAATTAAAAAATATTTGACAAAAGGCTAGAGAGATGGTCATGTGTTTAAAATCACTTGCTGCTCTAGCAGAGGACCTGAGTTTGGTTCCCAGCACCCATGTCATGCAGCTTACAAAATCTCTGTTTCCAACTGCAGGAAATCTGACATCATCTTCTGGCTCCCACAGGCACCTTCACCTACCCACACATAGACACGCACACACAAACACAGACAGACACACACTAGTACACACATATCATGTGAGTTCAAAAAGAAAAACAAATGAGTTAAAAAAGTACAGATGGAAAATAAATATAGGTAGAATTCATGTTATTTTTTGTCAGAAATTAATAGATGTCATTTGTACAGCCAGCTTGGAATTAATATGAAGTATTCTTGAGGAAGGAATATTTTTTCCTGTTTATCTTATTTGTTCAACTTGATGTTCATTAGCGTGTACTACCATTATCATTTCAGTTAAAATAAAATATGTTGCATAATCTTATAGTTAAATATAACCCTATACAATTGCATTAAGTGTGACACAACATTCAAAGAATATGTTGTGAGGTACATATTATACTGGCCATGTAGTTCAGTACATTATGTGATGTTAGGTGTTTGGTTCCTTCCAAGTGGTCATGGGGTCCTATAGACTATTTTAAAAAGTAAGAACTTCATTATTTCTTATACTTGCAATTCCCTGTGTGCACATTTCTTTATTGTTTGCACTTTTTAAGATTTAACATGTAATCTTTCTAAAGATCATAAACAGAAAATGCCTTTTGAACAGTATTTGAAAGTTTCTAATGAATCCCATGTTATCTAATTATAATGCTAGTTTGACTTCAGAATGAAAATGAGGAAAAAGAAAAACATTTAACTCTTTTGTTTTAGTGGCAAAACTTTGTTTGGTGCTGGGCCCACATTTCGAGTGCCTTAATTCATTCCTAAACAATGACTGCTGAAGATCTGCGTTAACTGATGATAAAATATTTTCTCTTCTGCATGGAACAATAATTATTTGAATTATCCTTTGATTAGCTTCTAAATACTCACATACAGAAACAAGAAATAATAATTTCTATGTACCACATCAGTAGTATTGAATAACACAACTTTTCAAGCAGTTATTTCTTTGTTTGCTTATTGTATGGTATTGGAGAAAAACACCATCTGAGTCATTGAGAATATTCAACAGTTAAGTAGTATTTCTTTGGACTGAAGATGAAAAATAACATGCTTCTGTCATTTATTTTTCTACAGGAGATAAAAGAAGTAGTTAGTTGGGCTTGCAGACAGCAGGTTCATAGAAAATCATGCATCACTGTGATTTTTACTCAGGAAGAAATGTACCTTTATTGATGAGAAATTCTGGGAAGAGGAACATTTATTCATTGTTGGTAGAAGTGAAAAATCATGCAGCCCTTATGGAAACCAGTGTGGAGCTTCTTGAGAAGGCTAGAAAAAGGTCTACCTCATGATCCAGCCATAGGCATTCCTGGGCATATACCCAAAGGTTCCCCTTTAGAGATACCTCCCCATTCATGGTCATTGCTGCTTTATTTATAAGAGAAAAGTAATAGAAATAAGTAGATGTCCATAAACTGATAAGTGGATAATGAATGTTTGGTTTATTTACAGAATTAAATGTTATTCATTCAGCTGTTAAGAAAATTTTAAACATGATATTTACATGCACATGGCTGGAACTGGAAACAATCATTCTGAGTGAGGTAAGTAACCAAGGCACAGAAAAACAATTATCACATGGTCTTCCTCATAAGTGGATGCTAGTTTTGAATTTTTAGATACATTTGTTTCAGCAGTATCTCAGGAAACTCATAAGGGGCCATGGGTTAGAGACTTCAAGAGGGGAGACAGAATGCAATGGTGTAGAAGTGGTTAGGGAAATGATGGCGTGGGAAGACTTAAATTGGGTCGAGAATGGGTGGGCATGGCAAAAAGGGTATGTGGGGGGGGGGTAACAGTAAAGGCACTTTGAAAAATTCATATGAAAATCTACTGTAGAAGCTTCTTTCAATATATACCTATACAATATAAAAATATATTAAATATAATTGTCCTATAACAGGGGTTTGATGGCCCTACTAGATAGGACAGATTTAGGACTCACTCAATACTCACCAGTGAAGTTTTATCTGACAGTCACTGGTGATTTACACAGAGTCCTAAGGATTGTCGCTGTGCAGAGAAAAAGTTACTGAAGAATGCTCAACCCTACGTGGGGCACTTCTATCACAACTGTTCTCCCAAAGGCTAAGGAATCATCACAGAAGGGGTGGGTAGAAAGAAGGAAACAGCCAGAGTTGGTCCATGAATTCAAGAAAATCTTAAGGTCTGGACATCACAGTTAAGTTATAAATCAAAGTCCACAGGGTTTGTGGCAGAATACATAGCACCTGTGCAACCCCAAGACAAGAAAACCTCGTGAATTGGGGAGGTGGGCAAAATCCCTGGCCCTAGCTGAGACACTATTGACAATACTTTGATAGTATTGATAGCTGTTTGGAGAAAGAGAGTCAGTTTCTTTACTGATGTGATAACTGATACTTTGACTAGACTCCAAGGGAAAAAGCCACACCCAAGAACATATTTGGGAATCACAGCTTAGACTTGATAGGCCTTTAAATATTTTATTTAGTTTTCATTGTGTATGAGTATATTGCCCGCATTTCTGAAAGTGCATCCATGTTGTGTAGCGCCTGTGAATGTCAGAAGATGGCATCGAATCCGTTGGAACTGGAATTACAGGTGATTGTTTGCTCCCATGTGGGTGCTAGGAATTGAACTCAGGTCCTCTGCAAGAACAGCCTGTGTTCTTAACCACCGAGGCATTTCTCCAGCCCCTTTATAGACATTAAAAAAGTGACATATAGGGGGTTCAAATCCCAGAATCAATATGGCTGCTAACAACCATCCATATTGTAGTTCCAGGTGATCTGATATTCTCTTCTGTCCTCTTTGGGCACTGCAGGACACAGGTGCACTTACACACATGAAGGCATAGAACTCAATACAAATAAAATTCATTATTTTTTAAATCGACAAATAAACAGAAGACGTGAATTTACAGGATGTAGAAAAGTGGAGGTACAGACAGAGGAGGGGGTCTGAAAGTGATCAAATTACATTGCTTGAAATTCTGGAATCAATAAAAATATTTTTAAAAAGAAAAATAAATTCCTCCCAGTAGAAGAACTCTTTCAGAGTTAATAGTGTTTGTGAGAAACATTTCCAAAGTGCCAAAGTGTTTGTTTTAACCAAATTGGAGGTGAAGGAATTCAGGAATGAAAGATCCTCTTACAGTCTGCGTTACTTATTAGGGCAGATGAAGACAGCATATCAGAGATCTGCTAGCCAAAACTTCTGTCACAATGATTTTCCCAGAAGAGCACTTTTAGTATCTTGTATTTAATTCAGAAAAATGTTTTACCCTCAAACAGTCAGTTTAATCAAGGGCTTAATCATGACTTTAAAGTAGTTCCTAATACTCGACTCTATCCTTTTATCACTCTCAGCACAGATTGTTTAATATCTATAATCTATGTTACTTCTTTCACATAGAAATAAATGTACATGCAGAGACACAAACACCTACATACACATTTTAGATCATTTGATACTTTTATTGCTATTTGTCTCAATTGTCTTTATCCTATAAACAGTTTTCAAGCTTAAATATTATTATATCCATAATTCCAAAAATTTCTTTAGTTCCGTTTCAGACCAAATTTTAATGTATTTTGAAATGTATAGAAAATTGTAGCATGTCAGATAACCTTCTTGTCTTGTGTTTTTCATAAATATTTGAAACTTTCTTAGTTGAATTCAACATATTTTGACTATATCAACTCCACATTACCAACACAATCACCCCACTTGTGTCCTTTATCTTCATCGAATGAGCCTAGTTAGTGCTGCTGTGCTCATGCACAAATCTGAAGAAAAGCATCTCTCCTTCTCAAACTAGCTATCAATTGTCACTTTGTCCTCATCTAGGTGTACATAGTGCTTTCCCAGAATGATGATTGTCTTGATCCTATGCAATCCTTGCACCATTACCCACAGGTACTGTGAGTTCATGAGTGCCATGGCCTTGTAATTTCCAGATTATATTGAATCAAATACACTAACTGTACAAATAAGAGGCTTAATATCATTTACTTTGATCATATTAATGAGTTTCATTATTTTCATCAATGTCCTTCCTCCTTCTGTGTTTTCTCTTACCTATCTATATTCCAAAAGTTTTCATTTCATGTTCATGCCATTATATTTTCACTTTACAACTCACTATTTGACTTCCTGAAGCTAGCTCTTTTCACTTAAATTTAGCATTGCCACTTCCTTCATTTTTGACTCCAGACACTATAATTTACTTCTTCTTTATGGTTGAATAAAGTATAATGTTTTTTTATTTCTTGTTTATGGTCGAATAAAGAAATATATATTACATAATATGTAATAATATAAATATACATCTATACACGTAGACTATGTTTTATTTACCCTTTCTTTTATCTGTTATTTTGCAACTGAGCTGTTACACAGCTTGACTATTGCTCATAATGCTCCAATTAATGTGGATGCAATGATTGACATGTAAATTAGGAAAAGGTGATGTGATACCGTATGACTTGATTATTGGTTGTGACTAGTAATCAAGGAAAGGCAAAATGAAGTTTTCTAGAATCTGAGAACTGAAACACACTATCCACTTGCTTCTTAATTGATCTGTTACATTTATTATGTCTTTAACACAGAAGTTCATACATACATAAAATTTGTTTTGATCAAATTTATATCATATTCCATCCCATCTAATCTCTCCCCTTTTCCCCTGTCCTAGTTATGTTAACTGCCCATTTGACACAGCCTATCACTCTGTATCTCAATCAAGTAATTGTCTTCTTCATGGCTGTTTCTATGACTGTAAGGGATTTTCTTAATTATCGATTGAAGCAGGAGAACTCTGCTGACTGGGAGTGGGTGCATACCTACATAATGGATCTTGTTGTATAAGAAATGTAGATGAGGGACTGGAGAGATAGCTCAGTGATTAAGAGCACTGGCTGCTGTTGCAGAGGATACTTGTAAGACTCCCGGCATGCACATTGCAAATCACAGGCCTTGGTAACTCTAGCTCCAGGGTATCTGACATCCTCTTCTGACCTCCGAACGCATCTCTGTAGTACACCCATTCACATAAAAAAAAAAATAAAATATTTTTAAAAACAAATCTAGATGAGCATGAGCTAGGGAGAATCCAGTAAGCAGCTTTCCTCCATGGTGTCTGTTCCCGGTTCCTTCCTTGAGTTCTATCCCTTACTTCCTTCACTGATGGACTATAAGCTGAAATAAATGTTTTAATCACCAAAATTGTTATTTATGCTAGCAACAGAGAAGCAAATTGGAACAACCCCATCCTTCCCTTTTTCTTTCCAGCTCCTTTCTCTCTCTCTCTCTCTCTCTCTCTCTCTCTCTCTCTCTCTCTCTCTCTCTCTCCAGGTTGTATTGCTTGTAAATGCATAGTATACGATCATAAACTCACACATGTGTAACCTATTTTATAAGGAAATATTGCTCTTTATATGTTTGGAGGATCTAAACAAACTCTCAAGTTATCTGATCAGTATGGAATTCTTCATTGCTTACTATTTGAAAGTTCTCCAGTTTTGTCTTCTTTATTTTCCCTTCTAAACTTTTAGTTTTTTAAAGAAATTCTTATGAGTATTATATTTACATAGTTTGCACCCGTTCTACCTCTCCCCATCTGAACTCTTCCCACACTCATTCTTAATTTTATGACCTCTTTGATTATTACTACACATATAGATACAAAATCTAAAATCCACTAAGTCCTTTTAGTGGTGCTTGTGTGTACATGTATTAAGGACTGACCACTTGGGATTGAATAACCTACTAGGGAGTTTGTCTCTGGAGAAAAATAATTCTCTCTCTTTTCAGCAGCCAATGATTACCTGCCTGTAACTGCATCTAGTAGTGGGACTTCGTAAAATTTCCCCTATTCTTGTTCGCATGTCAACTGTGGTTATCATTATGTGGGTCTTGTTTAGGTTACCATACTATTGAAATTTCATAGGTAGGACTTCCCATGTCTAAAAGATACTATTTACATGTGTCCCACCTCTTCTCCCATGCTATTCCTTGAGCCTTATTGTAGAGGTTGCATTGGAGCTGTATCAATTGGGGCAAGGTAAGGCTTAAGGAAATATTTTATTTTCCCAATTTTGATCATTTAAATATAACTCGCATGTTATTTTCCCCTGAATTCCTTTTGAAACTTTGCTCAAAATCTTAATTTGAGTGGGAGTTGTTCATACACTTCCATTTGTTGTGATTTGTTTTGACTGGGTATTCATTTTTCCTCCTTCATACACACGCCTGCTTATATCTCACACTTTAGTCGCTAGCATCCACACTCTTACAGAGTTCACATTCAGAACCATGTTTGGAGACAGACTCTTGTCAAGGTCTATAAAGCCACCATGGAGTTTGCTGTATTTGTAATTTCAGAACTTTTTGTTCCAGCACTCAAAAAGTGTCCACAGAGTTTTTACCCTTTGTTCGTAGGCTATGGTTGCACTTCAGCCCACACTACTATGGTATGAACTCATGTCCTTTGTGATTTTCTGCTCTCCCACCTTTTCACAAATCCTGTTTGGAGGCTCTGTCACTATTTGAAGTTCCTTTTTGAGTTCTTAAATACTTTCATTGGTTTTAGGCAAAAATGAATTGAAAAATGTTGATGATTCAAATTCTCTTTCTGCTATTTCTGATTCTTGAGCTTGTCTCTAGCTAGAAACCCCTTCCATTCCTTATCCCCTCTCCACCAGAGGTATTGAACATAAAATGTCAACTGCTGTATGGTATTACCAGTTCATCATTAGTAGGTAGGTCAACAAAGAGCTTATCTGATATTTCTCTAGCTTGTTTTTCTGGTGCTGTAATAAAACACAGACCAAAAAATATTAAGGGAGGAAATGATTTATTTGGCCTACAAGTTATACTTCATCATAAAGGGAATCCAAGGCCAGAACTCATGGTAAGTAGAGGGCACAGAAGAAAGTTGCCGTCTTCCTTTCTCTGGTCTACTCAGTCTTCTATATAGCCCAGGCCCACCTGCCCAGTAACGGCACCACCCACAGTGGACTGGGTCCTTTTACATCAATTATCAATCAAGGTAATGCCCCAAACACATATCCACAGGCCAATCTAGTGGAAAAATTTCTCAGCTTATGTTTCCTTCCCTCAGATATCTCCAGTTAGTGTCAAGTTAATGAAATTTTACTAGCACAGGAATAATCACTTATCCAGATTCCCCTCATCCATCACTTCCCTACACTACAAGCCACTTCTTGCTACTAATTTTTATGCATTTTATGAAATCCATCTTAATCATATTTAGATCCCCTCCCCGATCTGCAACCCCACTGCCCACAAACCACTAGATTTCATGGATTCTGTGATTTATGATAAAGCCTACCATGACTTTCTTAATAATCACAGTCTACCATAGCATGTTTGAGCTCTGTACCAGTAACAAAAAAAGGGACACTTTCACTTATCTGAAGTCCTAGTAACCAAGGGGCTCCATTCCTTCCATGTTTTTCTGTCAACTTTGAACCTCTTATTTTGATGGAAGATTCAAGATGGTGTCCATTTGGTAAAGAATCAAGTTCTCTTTTACTTGTCACTGTGCAATGAGTGCACACGTATGCTACCACCTGGTTTCCCAAATGTCTGCAAAGTGTCTGTCACAAAGTCTACTCCTGCCAAAAACCTTTGCTAAATGATGGCTTGAATCCAGAATTCCTGAGCCAAGTTAGCTCATTTGCTACAGAATTTCTAGCATCTGTGCAAATGGTGGTGACTTTTTCTCCACCTCTCTGATGTGTATTTAAGAGGCACATTGTAGTATGCATTCTAGCTTCCAAGAAGGAAAACCTCTTCATAAATCTCACAAAGGTGGATCAAAATACATTTGTATGCTTTCCACATACAAGTGCATTTAACCCTTTCATCAGAATCTGAAGTTTCTTTGTTTCACACGATTATCATTTCTAGAACATCTTTAGCTCAGCCCTGACACACACACACACACACACACACACACACAGAGTTTCTGTACACACACACACACACACAGAGTTTCTGTACACACACACACACACACACACACACACACACAGAGTTTCTGTTGCCTCAGGATTCTCTGTGTTTCGCTGAATTCTCACAGTAAAGAAAATGCTTTTCCTAGGACACAAATAGTCGGTGTCCAAAAGTATGTCTTAGCAACTGACAAAATATCTTACTGCATAAAAATCTCTTACTGCAAAGAATATCCATCTTGTTTCTAGTTTTACTTATATAAGTTACAACTGAAATATAGGAGAATGACATGAAAATATATGTGTCCTCTCTGTGTCCATATTCTTATGGGAATCAAGAAATTAATTCCCAAAGCAAAGTGCTCTATAAGTTCATGCACCCAATTCTCTTTGTTATCTTTTGTTTTATTTTATTTTTTATGTATATGAGTGTATTGCCTGAATATGTATAAGTGCATTCCTCTCCTGCAGTGCCCTCGGAGGTCAGAAGGTGGTGTCAGATCCCCTGGAACTGAAGTTACAGGGATGGTTCTCAGTTACCATATGAGACTGGATATCAAACCCAAGTCCTCGGTAAGAGCAGTCAGTGCTCTTAACTGCTGAGCCATCTTTCCAGACTCCATTTTTTTTGTCTTTTTGAAAAACAGTCTCTCTGTAACCCCAGCTGATCTGGAACTCGCTACGTAGATCAGGCTGGCCTTGAACTTGCAGAAATCTGCTTGCTTATGCTTTCTAAGTGCTGGGAATAAAGGTATATGTCACTATGTCTGCACCAGTTCTCTTTGCTAGGATTGCTCCTTCTCAGGCCAAGAGAGTGAATATATTCTCAACTATCAACATTCATGCTATATACACACATAGCCGAGATTTCTGAGAGGTCACATTAATGTTTCTCATCAGCTCATTAACAATCACAGCTTTGGTCTCAAAATGAAATTTCAGCCACTGTGGTAGCAGCAATGAGGGACATAGACTGTTTTAAATTTAAATTTAATAATATTTCTCCGTATGAGAAGATTTAAAATTTTAGCTAGCTGCATGTGGTGCTACACTGTCATGATCCTGATATTTTAGAGGCTGAATCAGGAGAATAACAAGTTTGAGATTAGCCTAGGCTGCAGAATGGCTTCCTAGGTTTGTGTGGATTGCAACTTGTGACACTTTCAGCGAGTGAGTATTCAAATAGATAAACAAATAAATGACGTGGAACCTCAGATATAGAAGTTATATCCAATTCTCTTTTTAATCCATTTAATATAATTCTTATTTAGAGCCTTAAATGTCATTCAGAGAAGGAAACTTATTTTAGTCATCCTCAAGATCCCCACCAATCAAGATAGTTTAGAGACTATAATGTTTTATATTTAGGTATCTATTTAGGTATAAAAAATCCCTCTAATCATTACTCAATAACCTACATAATACTTTATATTTTTTTCATTTTATATGTATAAGTATACTGCCTGAATATTTGTAAGTGCACTCTTGTCGTGTAATGTCTGCAGAGGTCAGAACAGGGCACTGTATCCTCTGGAAATGGAGTTACAAATGAATGTTAGCCACCATGTGAAATCTGGCATCCAAACCCAGGTCTTCTGCAAGAGCAGCCAGTCATCTTAACCACCAAGCTGTCTCTCCAGTTCCTAACCTACATTTCTTCATGGAGGAAAGGAATTGAACTCTGAGTGACTTGTTCTAAATTCCAAAGCTAACTCTTCTCATCAATATCAGTGGTTTATATTTCTTTTAGTCAAATGATATTCGCTCAAAGATGCCCTTCAATTTCCAAGGAAGTTTAGGTTAAGCTATGTGTGGCAAGGATTAAACAAAGTGCTAGTACTTGAGAACTAGAGATTATTTACTCCTAGTGTAAACATTCTGTGGGTTACATCTGATTGTGTGAAGGAGTGAACTTCTTTCTGCTTTTACAGTCTGGAATTGTATTTATTTCAGTTCCCCACATTTCATTTGATGCATATTTAATAATAAAATGAGTTTGTTTCTCTTCTACATTTAAGGAAGACTTATCTGTTTGGATACCTTTTAAATTGTATTTTCCCAGATTTAAAGTCTACAATGAGAAGGAAGATAGTTCATTGTAGCACTGACACTGATTATTTAGTTATAAAGAAGAGTGGTATTATGTCATTTTCAGAAAGAAAGTTGTATTACTAGAGAGCATGGTATTATCTGAATTCAATGAGACTCAGAAATGAATTTGTTTGCTTTTGTTCTCCTATTGACAACCTATATTTAAGTGTGTGTGTGTGTGTGTGTGTGTGTGTGTGTGTGTGTTATATGAAAATACAAAGGGGACTGTGAAAGAAGTTTAAAGGGAGGGAATGAGAAAAAGAGACAGTAACAGAATTCATGTGCCATGAATACAGAAGAAGGTACCAAGGGAGAAGATGAAGGGAGCAAAGTGAGGAAGGGGCAAAGGAGAGGCCATTGAAGGTGAGGGATAAGAACAAAGCACAATGATACATGCGATTTTTAAAATGCCGTGATAAAAGGCAGAGCTTTGCATGTGAATATAAAAAATTAAGAAATTCTGTCAAGCAATGTGGGTGTTTGATGAAAGTTCCATGCATAGTTACAATTCTCTTGTGTCATTTTATTACCATTTTTTTCCTTCTTGAGATAGTCATACCTTTATTTTTGCCAAGGAACAAATTATTCTGCTATGTTTTCTGCATGTGGTTTAATTTAGTGCTCGGTAATTACTTTTAACCAAACAAGAAAAGAACATCATAACTACTGTCGGGATTATATTTTTTAAAGTTGATTAACTAGCATTATTGAGGGACTCTATCAAGTTACAGGACTGAGTTTATCTTGCCTTCCTATTCATGGTCCCTTACCTTATTACCTGGCAGCTTCTAAGTAAAAGGTGATGTTGGTCTTTCATGTTTCTATAAGGAGATGCTATTCCACTCACATGATATCTATGGCAAATCAGGAGAGAATAGCAGTTTAAATTATTTGTACTTTGTCATTTTCCCTTTAGTGGAATGATAGCTACATGAAGTTTCCATGTTTTTGTGTACTGTAGGATATGCCTTCATTCCGACTGATTATAATTCTGTCATTATTTTTTTTAATTTGTTTATTTGTACTTTAATTTTATGATTATTTTTCCACATTTGAAAATGCACCTGTGTCTTGCAATCCCTGAATAAACCAGAGTAGGGCATCAGATCCACTGGAAATGGAGTTAAAGATAGGTGTTATCACAATCTGGGTGTTGGGAACTGAACCCAGATACTCTGCAAGAACAACCAGTGCTCTTAACTACTAGATCATCTCTCCTGATCCTAATTTTGTCGTGTTTTATATCCATCTTAGAAATATTGGCACTATCTGTTATAAGGTCCTCCAAATCTTACGCAAACTAATGCAACTGTATGCTGTATTAGGTAAAATATCTTAGTGCACAAATTCCGTTTAATCTGTTGTTAGTGATGGCAAATAATCATGTAAGGATGACTAAGTCTTTTAGATTTCCCCATTGCTATGTTTCCTTTTCAGACATTGTTACTAATGAGCATTTGGCTCTGTTTGTGGTGCACAAAGTTATTGATGCTGAACTCACTTTCAGAGGTTGAGGAAAGAGGGGATTAAACTTGAAATCATCATGTACAGCAACATATTTTGGAAAGAGATTTTACAAACACATAAATATATTGTTCATCAAAATTATAATTTATTTATTTAAAATTTATATCATATTTCATATTTTATTCTTTGTGATTTCTAGCGAGTTATGAATTTAAAACATTTCTTTTGACACTAGAAGTGTCTTAGTTCTGGCCATGAGAGTTTTGACAAATTTTTTAAACTATTTACTGTGATGTTTGACGTGTTCTCACAGGTTTAACATGTAATGACTTATTTGGGGCACATGCTGTCCCAGATGCATTTTGACTTTTCAAACACCAACCCAGAGCAGCCATTTTAACAAGTATTCCTCTTTCTTTTAGGTATAAAATGTTATCAGAAAGCATGTGACAGGTGCTTGGTAGTGCCAGCTCTTGGAGTATCATTGATTGTAATAGCATTTAAGGAATACATAAACATATACACACAGATATCTATATTTATTTTTACATAGTCCTAAGTTCAGATTAATTAATATTTCCATTTTAATTTTTTATATAAATTTAAGTTTATTTACTATATTTGAAAGAGAAAGCTCCAAAATCTGCTTAATGTAATAGGTATAAGAGATTGTGTTGTTTAATCATCTACAATATCTATTCAAGCAAAACTAAAGTTCCATTGTCAACTATGTTGGGAACAAAAAGTATACATTTACAATAACCAATTTATTCCAGTGCTTTTGGTTCCATCTGAATATCTACACATTCCTCTAGTCACAGAACTAGGTCCTTATTGTACCAAAAATACATTTCTTAATCTTTTACATTCCTTAAAATAGCTAGGCATTTCAGTTCTTTCAGGAAAGCAGGAAATACCAAACAGACAAATTCAACCATTTTAAATTATTAGTGTCTGTCTTTATGACAGTCACTTGTAACTTAGATTCAAAGTTTCATACACATATGCACACACACACACACACACACACACACACACAAACTCAGCCCATTCCCATTTTTCAGAGGTAAGGTTTTTTTTTTTTTGCATGAAAACATGTATAGTTCATAGGCAACTGATCCAGCAGCCTTACTGTGATCCAGATCTTGACACTGTGCTCCATTTCTGAGTGAGGTCTCCTTCAGTTTCATGGGGATTTTTTTTTTCAGGAGTTGTATTCAATACATGTCTGGAAACAATCTGAAGGAGAAGGTGAAGTAGGAAGTGATTTAACTGGTTCAGATGTGCAATATGTAGAATTCTTAGACTCAGTACTGCTTCTTTGACTATGATCTTGATTTTTACTAGATTGCCAGAAGAAGATTTTTCCAAGAAGGCACTGTGAATTTTAACATTGTATAATTTTTGATGTTAAAATAAGTCATATTTAATAGCTGTTGTTTGACTAGTTCTCTCATTATTCTATGGATATGTTCCTGTTTAATCCCAGGCAAACAGAACAAGGCCTTATGTAAAGTTTCATTTTTCTCTTTATAAACTGCTTGCCTTCCTGCCTCCCTCCCATCCTACCTTTTCCTTCCTTCCTTCCTTCCTTCCTTCCTTCCTTTCTTCCTTCCTTCCTTCCTTCCTTCCTTCCTTCCTTCCTTCCTTCCTTCCTTTCTTTCCTCTTTTGTTTCTCTCTCTCTCTTCCTTTTCCTCACTCTTTCTCTGGTCTTTCAAAATGGACAACCCTTTTTAAAATATTTTTTTATTATTTTAAAAATATTTTAAAAATATTTTAGCTATTTTTATGTGTACAAATGTATTGTTTGCATATAGGTAGGTGCACCATTTTTGTGCAATGGCCACGGAGGTCAGAAGAAGATGTTGGATCCCCTGGACCTGGGTTAATAATTGCCATTTGAGAGCTGTGACTCGAACCCAGGTCTTCTGCAAGAGCCGTCAGTGCTCTTAACTGCTGAGTCATCCTTCAAGCCCTTCCAAAACGGAGAATCTTTCTATAAAGCGGTCTTTTTTCTTCCAGTGTGTAAAATTCTTCTAATACTGAAGTGGTATCATTACGTGAACTGGCAAACTATTAGAAAAATTATCTTACCATAGTCACACTGGCTAAGATCAAGAGAACAAAACTCACCAAATGTTGATGATGTGGAAAAGGAGTAATGCTCATCTGCTAATGGTGGGATTACAAAATTGTACATTCTCTATGGAAAGCAGTGTGGAGAACGCTTTTAAAAAGGACTAAAAATGGACCTACTATGTGTCCTGATTATCTCTTCTTGGCATATGCCTAAAGGACTTTTATCTGGGGGTAATCAAGAGCTATCAAGTTGGACTTAAAGCCCTCTCAGTTGGAAAGAACTCATGGTGGGCACTGTAAACAAAGCCAAATATACATGGTTGGAGTGATCATACATCCTAAGGAAATCTTATCTCTGTCATACCTCTAGATAGAAGAAATTCCTTACTGTATGCTAAATATGGATCTTTATATTTACAGACAAGTACACCGTACACCACTCGTCAAAGAGTGTTCTCTCTCAGGTTCCTTCTTTCTCTCTACCTCCATGGTTCCTTTATATTATTCTGGTTCCTGCAGTTAAAATCAGGATACACACTTTCTGCCACAGATGGAAGATAGAACAGAGTTCCACAACTCATCACACAGAGAGAATAGTGCCTGAGAGATGCCCAGCCCCATGTGACATATCTACAATGGAACTTCTATACCTAAGGGGGATGGAGAGAATGGTAATACATTCCTCAAGTTTCACCAGTGAAGGTTCCTCATGCAACAGGGTGCTATGCACATAGAAGGTCACAATTAGCCCACTTTTAGGGAATAAGAGACTGAAGTGCATGTCCCTGGATAGGACTCCTATACTAAACCCTACTCACCCTTGGCGCAGGGACCATTGTAGAAGAGAGGGCAAGGTTAATGCATGATCATAAGGAAAAGTAGCCTTTCAGGCCTCTGGGACCTTGCTCATAGGAACTTGCAGCAATGGTGATAGCATGCTCAAGACCAATGTTGACTCAATCAGACAAAAACGCAGGATGGAACTGGAGAAATGTGCAGCAGGCTCCAACCTTAGCTGAAGAACTATTGGCAGCATGTTCCTACTGTGTGAGCCAGAATTGGTCTTTAAGGAAGTGACTCTAGATAGGCTGACTAGACTCTAGTGGAAGAACTTGCATGGAGGGATATCTGGTACAAAAGCGTGACTCGATAGGCATTAACAGGTATGATAGAATACATGAAATCCAGAGGGAGGAGTCTTTGGGGGTACAGATGGGAGAGGTATGTGAGGGCAATTAAGATTTATTGTATGAGATATACAAAAAATCAATAAAATCATACATTAAAAAAGAAAATTTCTGTGTTCCTTTTCTTTACATTGCAGTATTTGTAAACTCATTGTCTCAGTTTTCTTCTTCCTAATTCTGTTAGATTATATTTTCATTTTTAAAACCTTCAGTGTACATTTGAAGTTTATCAACTTTTCAAAATTCTCTACTCTTCTATTAATTGTATTCCTAATCTGCTGTCCTAGTTTCACAGGAATGTCCGACATGCTCTCTGTTTCTCAGCATCTTCGTTAGTGTCATCACAGAGAGCTATTCCTATATAATTGCTTTCTTTAAGTTTCTTCTTTTGGAAAAAGTAAATCTTTTTGAATTTCTTTTGTCCAAGATCAATCTTATTTTCACCGTTTCCACTAGAATTTAGAATCTCTCTCTCTCTCTCTCTTCCTGTCTAATGCTTCCTCTGTGTCTTCCATATTTGAAGTGTCCTCATTTTCCCTTGATAATACTAGTCTCCTGTGGCCCCACTTCTCTTGAGGGCCTTCTTTCAGTTCTTCCCCAAAGTTCCTTGTATAACAATCCCTCCCTTCTAATTTAAATACCCCCATTTTATCCATTTCTCCCTTTAATAACACCTGTTTCTTAGTGTTCTCTCTCAGGTTCCTTCTTTCTCTCTACCTCCACGGTTCCTTTATATTATCCTGGTTCCTGCAATTAAAATCAGGATACACACACACACACACACACACACACACACACACACACACACATATGCTCACATATAAAGTTTTGGTGCTAGAGTCAACATATGAAGTAAACATACACTGTTTTACTGAGTCTGTGTTGCTTCACGTAGTATAACAGTTTCTAGTTCCATCAATTTACCTGAAAATGTCATGATTGCATCTTTCTTTACCACTGAGTAGAACTCCATTATGTAAATGTACCACATTTTTTATTATCCACTTGTAAGTTGAGGGATACTTAAGTTTCTTCTGTTTCTTGGGTATTGTGAAAAGAGCAGTGACAAACATGGATGTACAAGTATCTTTGCAATAGGATGAGTCCTTTGTATATCAGCCAAGGAGTTGTATAACCAGGTCAAAAGGTAGGTTCATTTTTAGTTTTTTAAAGAGTTCTCCACACTGTTTTCCTTGGATGTTAACTTATTCATTTTCTTCTGCTTATTAATAATATATATACTTCTTGAGTCAAGTTTAGTGGCACAGGATTTTTATCCCAGCACTTGGGAGGCAGAGGTAGGCTGAACTCTGTGAGACTGTGGCCAACCTGGTCTACATACTACACAGTGAGTTACCAGCCAGTTGGGGCAACAGGGAGACAATGTCTCTAAAAGATGAAAAAAAAAAGAAAGGAAAGAAAGAAAGAAGAGAAAGAAGAAGGAAGGAAGTAAGGAAGAAAGGAAGGAAGGAAGGAAAGAAGGAAGGAAGGAAGGAAGGAAGGAAGGAAGGAAGGAAGGAAGGAAGGAAGGAAGGAAGGAAGGAGGGAAGATTGGTCCTTCTTATGATTATTGTAGAGCCGGCCTGAGAATATGACTTGGAATCTTTAGACATATCAATCACATTTCGTATGTTATCTCACTTTTGTTTCCCTTTTGAACAGGAATTTAAGCAGTCCACTTGTTGTGACATATTAATTTACAACACCAAAATATGGAAATGTTCAGAAAATAATCCCATAATCCTTAAGATTTCTTTTAAGCTTTATTCTTCAGTATTGAATTCTGACATCCAAGCAAAGCCGCTTGAAGCATTATCAAAAAAATAATAAATAAAGGATTTAAACTGCAGTTAAAATAGAGAAAATTTTAAATATTGAAAACACTAATGTGATTTCAATTCATTCAAATTACAAATCTTACAATATCCACAAAGTCTTACAATATCCACATTTGAATTCAATAAAATGTCTTTACAAAATAATTGAAAATATCCTCACTGTCCCTAAAATGAATGTAAAATAGTCTAGCAAGAATTAGGCAGGGGTGGGATAATGTTACTCATTAGTTGTGAAGGCAGCTTAAAATTATTCTGGATGAAGTCATTTGTTTTATCACTAGCTACATTGTTATTATTTGCAAAGAAGTATTTTTTATTTTATACAGATGAGTGTTTGACTGCATGTTTGTATGTAGGTATGTATGTATGTATGTATGTATGTATGCTGCATGCATGCTTTGTTCCTGTTGGAGACTTTAATAGGGCTTCAGATTCCCTCAAACTGGAGCAACAGATAGTTGTGAGTCACCATGTACATGCTGGAAACCAAAGCTAGTTCCTCTGCAAGGCCAGCATGTCCATCATTCTGACTCCTTCTCAATTTGCCATCCACAGCCTTGCAAGCAAGCAGCAGTGCTTTCACTTGGTGTTATACGTTCTATACTTAGAAGTGAATACTATTCACTGCTATCACACATACCTTAGAAATTATTAATAAATGTTGTAGAATCAGTAGTTACATTGAGAAATATTCCAGGAATGTAGTATTCAGTCCATGCTAAATTGTTACATGTAGGAGTGAAAGTGATTATTTTCTCACATTTGTTCTGCTGAATCATATTCCCTTTCTCACATTTGCAACACAATTTGTGCTTCCAAAGGTTGAGACTATTTGTCAGTGTTTCAACCTCAAAGTTATCTAAGAATTGGAAACTAATGAACTGAGTGTGATAATTAAGTAATACATGATTGATCTCTAATTGTTTCTTCTTCCATCAATGAATTCTAGTTGTAATGATCAAGATTTGCCCCATGTTAAAGTCTTCTGCATGCCCTTTTCAACATGTTCAAGTCATTTCTTGCAATTATTATATGCTTTATTATTTTTTTCTTCTCCATCCTTATCTATTCATACAAGGAATTTATAATCACATTTAACTTAAAGCCCTATTGGTTTTTAAATAAAAATCACTTTATCGTAAGGAACTCACCAATAAAATATCACACAGCTAGATTAAGTTCGCCATTCAAACAAATACTTGTCTGTTCCTCAAATCTATACATATCAATGAACTTCTATACAGTTATTTCTCTATAAACCTTACTTTCAATATGTTTACACATGCTTCATAGCCACTTTTAGACTAGAGCTGATCTAATATGATACCATTCAGATAATTCAACCCCATGATACACATCAGATGAGATTCTGAAGTCATGGAGCTGTTCTCAGGCTTTTGAACTTTCACTATTAATTACATGTTTATGCAATTTTCCTCTACAAAAACTAGAAGTAAAAACAGACAGAGGAGAAAGTAGAAAAAAATTAGCTTTATAACCTCCTTGACCGTCAACAAATTTGCTACCAGTGGAACAATAATAAAGTCATGAAAAGTTCTAGCACAGGACATTTGTTAATCTGGGTATAGAAAATAAAAATAGATTTGATAACACAGTCTCAACTTCCATATCTCCAAACAGTTTTTCCTGTCCCTATTTGCAGTATTTTTTTGTTTCATTCATCTGCACCCTCTAATCTTCACAAGCAAGGCAAAAAAAATCCCCATAAAATGTACAGTAGACAACAAATTAGACACACTAGCAAGATAGGTTAGCAAAATGTACCTAGAGCCATATTCATGAATACTAGAAAAATATCCAAATTTTCTTACAGTAAATATTCAGTTAATTACAGATGACAACTCTTATCTGACGCAAAGCATAAGAACATGTATTTTTCTCTTTTTCTTTTTCCTAAAACAGTTAGTCCTACTTCACGAGCTGAGTTACTTGCTCTTCACATGCTTTCTGATATGGTCTAGCTCAATAAAATGTTGGACTTGTTTCTATTTAAGTTACAAATCATCTTTTTCTTTGGAAAAAATCTGTCAGTGCTACATAAAAAGTAAAAGAATTTTCAAAATAAATGAAAAAAATTTTTATATAATAAAATTGGCACTATATGAAAAATCTATGATCAAGATTTGCATACGGGATGCCTTTCTTAAATAATGCTGAGATGGAATATTGACATTACTATCGCCTTCATTAGAGCAGCTGAGCCACAGGATTATATGTACTTAGAATGAAATGTGTGAACTGGCAAAGCAAAAATTGAAATCTACCTTTCAAAACACTCATTCTCTTCAATCAGCATGAGATGCTAAAAGTCATCACACTGTTCTTAGGACACTCTCAGTTCTTGCATGCATGTGTAGCTGTCAGCAGCTCATTGTGTTGACTGTGATTCACTGATTGAAATGGAAGTGTGTTGTAATTTTGCCCCTAAATTCTAGCAAGTAAGTCCTTTGTCTGGTTCTCCACTTAAAAGTAGGGAACTTGTTAGTCAGAATGAAAGCATTAACTATAATTTTGACTCCAATGGATTTCTTTGAAGCTAAACTTCTACCATAAATGTATCTGTCATATCAAACTAGTATTCATTAATCTCAATGCTAGCATATATTCCTGGGATAAGACACATGAAAATCACTATTCAATCTTCAAGCACTTTTAGTATTCTAAAATATTACACAAATATTACGCTGTGACCTCAGTATATTTAAAATTGCAAGCATGACTGCTAGATGAAAAACATACAACCTTGTGTATGTTCAGTGGTTAAGAGCACTGGCTGCTCTTGCAGAAGACATGGGTTCAGTTCCCAGCAACCACATAACATCTAACAATCATCTGTAACTAGAGTTTCAGGGGATTCAACACCCTTTCCTGATCTCTGTGGCATTGCCAAATATTCTTCAAATCTGTGACTACTAATCTGCACTCAATACTGGGAAGATTTTTGTCATGTGACCACATTCCTCAGTAGCTAAAACAGGAAATTATTTGATATTACAAACATAGTACTCCCATAATGAATCAGACACTTAGAGGCCCACAGGCAGAAGGCTAGTGAAATAGCTCAGCAGGAAAAGGCACCTGCTGGAAGTCTGATGACTTAACCTTGAACTCTGGCATTCACATGGTGGAAGGAAATAACTGACTCACAGAAATTGTATTCTGAACACCACAAACACTTTCAATTTCTCTCTCTCTCTCTCTCTCTCTCTCTCTCTCTCTCGTGTGCACACACATGCACATAATCAATGAATGTTATTATTTTCAAAAATTTCATACAATATAATTTGATGACATTATATCACCTACACCCATACACAATTTATATATATATATATATATATATATATATATATATATACCATAAAATGTAATTTGTGTCTCCAAATGTCCTTCGGTGTGGGTCCATCCACTAGAGCCTGGTCAATGTAATAAGACTGACAATTCATCTTCCAACACACATCAGTTAACAATAGTTTCCAGGTAGGGTTGAGGTTTCTTTTCCACTTCTGCATTTCTGTTCTGTGATTTTGTCTAGTTTGAGTTTGCACAGGACTTGTATATGTGGTCACCACTGCTTTGAGTTCATATGAGTAAATGACCAGCTGTCTGGAAAAATCTGTTTCCCTGTTTGTCATCCATCACCAATGGCTCTTACAGTCTTTCTTCTCCCTCCTGCAAGGAATCCTGGACCTTGGGGGGCAAAAATTTCATACAGGTGCTCTACTAATGGATAAGTAGTCTGCAGTTTCTTGTTCTCTGCACACTGTACAATAGTCAAGCTGCTCATGATTTCCAAGTCTCATGCTCAATGGTTAGTTGTCATAGTGGTGGATGGTGCTATGCATGCTTCTAGAAAGAAAATATAATTATCAATCTTACCCAGCTGTGAATCCTGTCACCTACAGCATCAATTGGCTTGGGAAGATATGCAAACCACTGTAATAGCAGAAAAAAATATTATGGGTATAAGTAAGAACTCCATAATTTTGTTTAAGTTCTGTCTCTTAAAATGCAGCCTAGAAGTGACACTGACATCATGCCTAGGAACATGTAGCTGTAGGTAGGCTGTTCACAGGCCCTAGAGGAGCACTTAATACTATTATTCTGCTAAATGCATATAGTATTAAACTGATTCCTGATGACTTATTACTATACCGATAGATTAATGTAGCTGTCAGCTCTCACCAGAGAAGCTTCTTCTTAGGGCAGATGGTGATTATCATAGAGACGCACAGTGGCCAACATGCAAAGAATATGTACTCAAGTGTTTATACATGTGCAGAAATATGTCAAATGATCAAAACCAATATAGACACTTTCCTCCTACTAGAGGTTCTCAGTATACTAGGAGACTGTACAAGAAAAAAAAATAGCTATAGAGAAACAAAGACATTATTTTATATGTAAATATGAGGGAGAAACTAAATATACCACGGTATAATGAAAGAAATCTTAATATAACTTAAATGAATTTTTAAAATTATATAGAAATCATTGTGAAAATTATGTTGGTCTAGGTAACTGACAGTAATAGGTTTTCCCCTAGTATTTCAAATATATATGTAGATTTATAAGTCTATATATGTATACATAAAATAATCAACAAAGAGGGAGAAGTGAGTCCATGATAGGAGTTGAAAAGGACATCTGTTTGCAAATGCTTGACAGGATAGGACTTTACACATATGGCAGAATGCATGAGGTCTGGCAGATGGTATGGGTGGAGGCATGGATGGTGGAGGGAGTCTAAATTTGATTAAGAACTGTTGTATAAAATGTACAAAAGCTCAATTAAAACTTTGAAAATGGAAAATAAAATGTTGTAAAAATAAATGGAGATTAAAAAAATAAAAATGAAAATAAAGACTGAACCTCTCAAAAGAAGAGAAAGTGAGTTCTCCATACTGCTTTCCATAGTGGTTGCACAAACTTGCAATCCCAGCAGTAGGGGATTGCATTGTCCCCTTTGCCCACATCCCCATCAACAGTTTGAGTCACTTGATCTCTTGATTTTAATCAGCCTAATTGGAATAGGATGAAATCTTAAAGAGGTTTTGATTTTTATTTCCCTAATTACTTAGGATGTTGAACAATTTTTTCCTCAATATATATCTTTACAGGATTTTTGTGCATTTAGTACAATGCATTTTAATCATATTTAGACCTCCTGCCCCATCCACACCTTCCCACATCCCCCCACCAGATTTCATGCATTCTGTTATACATGTTAACAGATGTTTGTGTATCCACATGTCCCTTGGTGCAAGTTCATCCACTGGAGTGGAGTCAACCTATCTAGAGTCATGTCCTTAAAAAGCAACAATTTTTAAGATGTTTCTTAGACATTTTATTTTTTCTTCTGAGAACTCTTTTCTGAGATCCTTAGCCCGTCTTTTAATAAGGTCATTTGTTTCTTTGCTTCTTTGTTTTTTTGAGTTCTTTACATTTTCTGGATGTTAATCCTCCATCAAATGTGTAGCTCATGAAGGTTTACCCCATTCTTCTAGCTAACTCTTTATTCAACTGATTATTTCCTTGGCTGTAAAGGAGATTTTTTAGTATATTGAGGTTCCACTTGTCAATGGTTGACTTTAAATCCTGAGCAACTGATGTCCAATTTAGAAACTCTTTGCTTATGTCTGTATCTTGTTGGTACTGCGTATATTTTCTTTTGTTCCAGTTTTACGTTACATATTGTGGTCTTTTTTTTTTTTTTTCCATGTGGAGTTGACTTTTGTCAAGGCAATAGATAAGGGTAAAATTTCATTCTTCTACAGGTGGAGATCCAGTTTTCTCAGAACAATTGTTAAAGACACTCCTTCTCTCCAGTGTGTGTTTCTCTCCACTAATCCCTGTAGAATCTGATTTGTGTAGTAAAATGTCCTTCAGTGTACGTTAATCAAGAGTCACATCCCTGTAAGATATTGTCTCTCCCCTCCCAGCAGCAGTCATAAACTGCCAAAAGTTCCTTAGGTTGGGTTGGGAATTCTTGTCCTATTCCCCATGTCTATGCTAGGATTTTGTCTGGTATGAGTTTGCGTGGGACTTGTGCATGCTCACACCACTGCTGTCTGGAAGACTCTGTTTTCTTGTGTTCATCCAGGCCCTACCCGCTTTGGGTCTTTAACTTTTCTATTACCTGAAATAAAAACGTTTTATCACTACTTATGGTTATAAATTTTGGACGACTGTCTATTGCTTTATGAGACACATTTGACAGATTAGATTATGACAAGTAAATGAAAATGCAAGGGTATGTACTGATGCCTGTTTTACTTATCTCATGAGTTAAATGCAAAATGTTGGATTTTACAATTAGAAGGGCTTATCAAATATACCTACTTACAATATACATAATGGCAAATTTTCTAAGATATAAAATGTGTGCTATTTAATTTCTGACTGATAACATAACACACAAATTAAACATGTAAGAATTCTTGAAGTATTTTAATCTTTCTACTCTGTAAAAATAGTCTGGTATGGAATGAACACTTATGAGCCTTAGAACAAAAATTCATATATTCGTTAAAGTCAAATCTCCTAAGTAATGATATGTGGACGTTGAATTTTTGAAAGGTGATTTGTTTTAAATTACATCATGAGGTTGAGCTTGAGTGCAGACTAGTTTATGAATGAGAAATTTGAATGTATAAGCAGAAGAATGACTTCTGTCTCTTATATGTCCAAAACCCAGCTCAAACTGAACTAAGATTTATAGAAAAGACTTGAAACTATGAAATTACTAAAAGAACACATGCTTATTTGATTGATATATTAAGCATTTTCATATATTTGTTCACCATTTATATTTATTATTTTAAATATTTATACAAAGCCTAGGCAAGTTGTTATATGCCTGTAGTCCCAGTACACAAGAGTCTGAAGCAGCTTTGGATACATAACAAGACCCTTTCTCAAAAATGAAACAACTAAGCAAACAGAAATAGAAAACAAATGCCCATTTATATCATTTGCCCATTTTGAAGTTGATTATTTTGGTGTTCTAGTATTAATATGAAAAATTTTCAGGTTTCTTCCCTATCATGGAAGTGCCACTCAAAACTAGAGCAATATATGTAGGATGTGGGAAAATGAAAACTCTAATAAATTTTGAAAGGAATGGAAATTGTTATTGAATGTGTGAAAAATAATGTGAGTACTTCTTAAAGAGTTACAAAGACATGTACCACATGACACACATGGGAAAAAAACACATACTGTCCAAAATATATACTTTATTCCCAAGTGTGTTTTGGAAAAATTCCCAACAGATATGTTATATCCTAAGTCTATGTTCCCATAGATAGAAGAATAGGTAAAGAAAATGTGGGGCCAACTGTGGCAGTACACATTCTTAATCCCAGCACTCAGGAGGGAGAGTCATGTGGATCTTTGTAAGTTTGAGGCCAGCCTGTTCTACATAGTGAGAACCCCCATCTCAAACAACAAACAAAATGAAACAAACTCAAACATAAAGTAAATGAAATAAAATGGGGTTTACATACACAATTCAATGTTAAACAGTGATAAAGATGAAAATCCTCTAATATGTAGCAAAATCAGTAGAATTATAGGACATTATATATACTAAATGAAATAAGATAGTGATGTATATTAGCTGTTTTCTCTAATTGTGTAATTAGAAAAAAATGTTAATCTGATGTCCAGTAATCATTTCCAGACCCTGGGAACGGTTGTCTGTATAAGGTGATGAAATAAATTTTGATTCTATATACCAAATAAATAGAGTAATACTAGCTCTTCACAACAAAGTGTATGCCTGAAGTCCACAATAAACTTTTATGATTTTATGATAAACTGGAAGAGAAAGGATCAAAATGTTCAATCACATAAGGTATAGACGAATTCTAATTATCTTAATTTAATCAGTATGTGCTATATATACATTTAAAATTATTGCAATATGCCATATGAAGTGTCTAATTATTATGTTAGTAAGACAGAAAAAGATTAAAACTTAGACAACCACATCAATAAACACAGAAAATCATTCAACAAACTCTTGTAACCATTCATGACTCAGACTCTCAGAAACCTTGAAAGTGGTATTGCTTAACACAATAAAGCACATACGTAAAAATCACCATATTTAATATCATGATAGTATCAAGAACATAAGCAATTTGCTCTGTTGATTAGTAACATATCAAAAATGCTTCATCTTTTCACTATTTTAAACAATGTTTTTATTAATGGCATAAGAATTCTTAGTATGTATTTGGCTCATCATCACCCCCTGTTCTGAACCATTCCATAAACACCCCACTTCCCTACTTCATGTCCTCTTGTTGTTTAAAGCCCAACAATTGCATATCTGTCCCCAAAGCTCTAGATGTGTGGCTATTACATGGACTGGGCAGTGGTAGACACACCCTTAAAGAAGTTAATTCTCCCTCTCCCAGCAGGTATCAGTTGTCAACATTTCTTCAACTAAAGCTGGGACTTCATGC
Source organism: Eospalax fontanierii (assembly GCA_035773235.1). Taxonomy (NCBI): domain Eukaryota; kingdom Metazoa; phylum Chordata; class Mammalia; order Rodentia; family Spalacidae; genus Eospalax; species Eospalax fontanierii. The sequence goes on along the minus strand of CM069525.1, from coordinate 128,188,818 downwards.
CCATCTCTCCTGTATACACTGGGATGTTTTCAGACTTGATGCTGTGCAGCTCTGTGTACACTGTCAAAACCAATCTGAGTTCATATGTACAACTGTCTGTTTGTGGGAAAAAATCACTGTATTCATCCACCATCCCTAGCTCTTACACTTTGCCAGTCCCTTTCTCTGTGATGATCCTTGAGCCTTGAGAGTATGGTATATATGTTGTACTTCCAGAAGACAAGTTTGAAGTATCATTCTCTGCACTTTACAGTTATGTTTTTCTATGTTTCTGTTATTTCACTACAAAAAGATTCTTAAGAGAGTTCAAAGCTGCAAAAATCTGTGGGTATAGCTATGAGTCATTTGGAGTCAGTTTGATACTATGTCCATTTACCTAAATCATAGTAATAGATTCTTTCCTAGATTCTACGACTTATCGACCCACAGGTTCTTGGTCCAAGTAATTGTGCCAGCTATGGATTCTATCTTGTAGATTTGGTCTTAAATCCAATAATAATGTATTTCGCTATTCCCATGACATTCATGCCACTGTTACATCAATGGGCTTCCACTGACATGCTGTTCATTACTGTAGCTAACAAGGTTCACAACTGAGTAAGACTGATGATCGTTTTTCTCTTCCTGTAAAGATTATGGCACCTTCAAGTACTTTGGCTAGCAGGGAGGGATGAAGTTTAGAGGTTAGTACCAGCTTGATTTCTCCATATGCTTTTTTCTTAAATTTTGAATTTATTCATTTTTATTTTATGTGTATGAGAGCTAGGCTTGCATGTGTGTAAGTGCACCGGAGTCACACAGTTCCTGCAGAGAAGAGGGCATGGATCCCCTGGAATTGGAGTTATGGATAGTTTCAAACTCTCCACGTGGCTTCTGAGATTCAGACCTGGGGTTTCTGCAAGAACAGCGAGTGTTCTTATCTGTTGCTACTTTCTGTCCTGCCCCCGATTTCTTCCTTTTCTATGACTCAAATATGTAGTGTCTTTAGAAATAGGATCTTAAGATCAATTTATGGAGGCTAATAATGAGAAATACCTATAGCCAGTAATGTTCAAAGGCCCATGTGTCCCTATTGCAATAGAAGGATTCCAGTTCTGGAACTGTGAATTTTTATTTGGTACCTGTAGAGTCTAGTAGGTCTCTGTCCCCCTGTTATAATGTAGCTCAGTTCAAATTATTTCAATGTGTTTTTTATATATTTTACAAAGGTTGTATAGTAGATTTCTATGTGACGTTTTCAAAAGGTTTTTAGTATCAGTTATTCCATCTCATTGTCTTCCCTCCTGTACCATGTCCTCCCATCCCCTACCCCATTTAATTCTTCCTGATCCACAGTTCCATTTACATCTCTATTTACATCACTGTATTCTATCCTCTGTCCCTTACTAATTTCCCAATCTCTATTTTCCAAAAGAAACACACATATATGAATATTTGAAGGCGGTATGCACATATGAATAATATATCATAGCTCTACACCCTACTACAGATATTATTGCTCATCTGTGACCCTTGCTGCACTATTCTGAACAGTTTAGAAAATGGAAACAGCTTAGGCACCCATCAAGAGATGAATAGATGATGAAAATATGGCAACTATACACAGTGTAATTGTATTTCTTTGGAAGGATAAAGGAAATTATGAAATTTGCAAATAAATAGAAGGGACTGGAAACAATCATCCTAAGACAAAATGACAAGTATCACATAGTTTCCTCCATAAGTGAATAGTTAGATTTGAATATCAAAAAATAATTGTCATTGGCAATGGCAATAAAATGCTTATTTCACAAAAATTCATAGCAATTTTACAGAGCATAAAGTAAATATGTAAATGAAAATTGATTTCATGTATGCCAGCAACGAAAAAAATTGGCATTTTAGAACAAAACAATGTCATTTATGTTAATATGAAGAAATTAACAAATATGTTCCAATCAATTTGACAAAAACTGAAAAACTGATAAAATAAATGAAAACGTGTAAATTAAGAGATGGTCATTCTGTTTACACAGATTCAGTATTGTTAAGAAAGATGATAATACTTCCTACCTTGATTTGGAGATTTAATGCAATTCCAATAAAAATCCAAGGAACATATTTAGTATACATGAATAAAGTCATTCTAAATTTTCTGTGAAGAGACAGAAGGTGAATTATAGCCATCATGGCATTGAAATAAAGTTGGAGGAATTCTTTTCCTTACAATTTCAAATTTACTATTAAAATAAAATAATATGATAATGGTGAAATAACAAGAGACTAGATTAAATGTAATTGAGAATACAGGAAGGGAGACCCACAAGATGGGATCAATTAAAATTTTAGTAGGAAGCAATGTCAATTCAGCAGAAAAAGGATATTATTTTCCAGAAATTGTATGGAAGCTCTGACAACCATACTACTAAGCAAATGATGGTCAAGACTAGGAGAAAGTATTTCTCATAGCCCTAGACAAATGTAATATCTTACTATGTGAAAAATATGTATCCTTTTATTTACATACAATTATCCCAGTCACCACTCATTAAAGAAGATTATTTTTCAACAAATAGAGATTATTACAGACTTCCACATCTGGTCATACACAGAAATTGTCTGAATTTTCCAAGGCTAAGTGGCACATCTTTAATGCAACTGCTATACTTAAGGCTTATGGAACATAGAACAAAGAATAAAGAGAATTCTAATGCATGTTTCAGTTCTCACCAATGAAGCTTCCTCATGAAATAGAGGGCCAGGAACATAAAAGATCATAAATGGCCAAAGAGAATAAGACCCTTGAAAACTGTGGGTCCTTGGACAGGACTCCTATATTAAAATTCACCCACACAGGGCTCAGGGATCATTACAGAAGAGGGGGTGGAAAGAGTGCAATATCCAGGGGAAGAGGTGTATGACCATATGAGAAACTGTGTCTTACAGGTTACTGGGACCTCACTCTTATGAACCTACAGCAATGGTGTGAGCAAGCAAACCCATGTAAACTCAAGCAGACAAAAACCTAGCACAGAACTATGAAAATGAACAGGCCCCAATCTTAGTCAAAGAATTATTGGCAGCTGATTACTGCTGGGTAAGGAAGAACTGGTCAGTGAGGAGGGGCTGAGAATGGCCAAGTAGATGCCAGTGGATGAACTTGCACCAAGGGACATCTGGAGACACTAGCTTGATATGATGGGCCTTGACACAGATGACAGAATGCATGAATTCCAATGGGGCTGTGAGAGGGTACCAGCGGGGCTGGGGGCACAGAGAAAATTGGGATGTCCAATGTGAAATATACAAAAATTCAATAGAAAAAGAAAAAAAGGTGTTTCATGAGACTGTATATAATTTTTAAAAAAGAAAAAAAATAGCCTAGGAGAATGTATTTGTTAATGCATATGTCTGGTATAGAAATAAGACCTGCATCTAAGGTGCCAAGATTTCTTCAATTACAACAGCTAAAATGAAAATTTAAGAATGTCTAAAGGTTTGAAATTGTGTTTAATTTAGAATATAACCTAATGGAAAACCTCTGAAAAAGTACTTAGCACTTATTTTTTCCCCATTTGGAAAATTGGAAAATTAATAATTTGAAAATTGTACTGTTGTGGTTTAAATTGTTTCCCCAAAGATATGTTGAAGTCCTACCTACTCTATGCCCACCATTACTTGTAAATATGATTATTTGGAAATAGAACTATTATAAATTGAATCGAGTGAAGATGGTTGAAGATAAAGTAATATTAAGAGAATTCCATGAAGTCACAATTAGAAGGGATACAGAAGTGAATCAATACGTGCCTAGCAACAGCAATGAGTACCTTGTGTCCCCTGTCTTTGATCTCTAATGATTGTCCAGTGTAAGCAAAGCAAATTGATGAAGTCTAGAACTAAAGACAAGAAACATATATGAAGAATCTGTAGTTTGTAGTCCTGTTTAGAAAGTCCTTACCTGTATCTGTACGTTATAAGATTCCATTCTTACTTTTTGCGAAGACTCATAGTTTCAGATTTACACTAAGTTCTTTAAACACGTCTAATCTCTTCTAATCTTGAAAGCCAAGCAGGGTCAAATCTAGCTGTGAGACATATGACCAATTTCTACTTATGTTTCTGATTCCAAATTATGCTGCTTTGGTATTTCTCATTGAAATTGTTCATTACTTCAACTGATTATAAAATTTGTCACTTAAAAATCCTTCAAATTAATTTATGTGTCTATTATGTTAAGATAAAAAGGAGCTGCTTTTCATAAACCATTTTATAAATAGTAGCCTTTATAAAGGCATTTCTTGCCTTCTAATTTTGATATTTAATATATTTTTGGTTTTGCACAGGTTTTCCAAAGAAAATAAGAAAGTCATTGTTTTTATTATCACCAATTATTTTCATTTGAGTTTATATTTTATCTTGGTGTTAAACATTGAGGATTAAGCATTTTATTATGTACTAGTCATTAGCAAGAAAGATTGTTAAATAACTACTACTTTTGTACATGAGCAATGAATATTTTGTCTTAAAGTAATACAGTAGGGTAATTATTTCATTTTTCTAATGTCTTATTCTTTGTAATTAGAACTCATACTTTGATTTAAAACAATTATTGAATACCAAAATGATTTTGCTTGGCTGCCTAACTGCTTTATGAAAAGATATAAAAATGTCCTGTATAATAGTTATATTTTTATTAGTTATATGCAAGTTTAACAAATAATTTCTTATTTATTAGAATTTCATTCAGTTACACAATTAATGTGGGATCACAATTTAAATAATGAAATATATGAGCCAGGCATAGTGGTGAATACTTTCAGCACTCAGGCAGTGGCAGGCAGATCTCTGTGATATCGAGGCCACCTTGCTCTACATAGTAAGTTCCACTCTCAAGCCGAGCTACAGGGACATCTTGTCTCAAAAAAAAAGTGAAATAGTTGAGAAGGTATAAAGTCAAATATTAGAATATTAGTGTCTTCCTATTGCCTTACTCATACTATGATTCTACTATTTTTCTTTCCTGTATACAAATGTGTACCAATATCTCACATATCTTTCAAAACTTTTCTATGCATATGCAAATACATATTATAAAAATACACATTTATACTGCAAAATAACACTTTATTGCACATAGTTTTCTACAGTAAACTTGGCTTCTTTTATATCTTAGATCATTAAGTAGATGTTTACCTTATTCTTTATATAGACATATACTAGGAATTCTGGTAAGGAGATGTTTAAAACATGTGGATTTTACACAGACACTGTATATATGGAAAAAGAATGCTAACACCTAAGTGACAAAAGAGAATTAGATGTTAAAACTAAATCAGATACCCTATGGGAAAATAAATTCTATTTATTTATCCTTATCAATGTTACAACTTTACGAAAAAAATTTATAGTGCAAATAAAAATGCTGTCAGTTAAAGCTTGTAAGGTAGTACAATTCATAATAAAATATTGTCTTGGATAACACATAAATTGTAGTAAGTAGGCTGTTGGTAGAAATAAAGATGTCAAAAGCTCTACTGATGAAGTTTCAGAAAGAAACAATAAACATGGAACTGGAAACTGAGAGGAAGGAATCCTTGCCATATTGTTAAAAAAGTTTTGCTGAAATAGCTCTACAGTTATTCAAGGAACAGATGTGCTGAGGAGTGAACTTGAATATCTCACTGAGAATATTTCTAAGTATTGAACTTGTGGCCTATTTTAATTTTGCTGTTGCAATTAAACTGCAAGAGAAAATTCATTTCATACATATAATAGAAGAAACTACTATGAAAGAACTAGGAAATGAAAATTTGTGTAATCCTCAGCATATTCAACTGCAAAGCATGTTAAAATTAGGAGATTGTACTTTTGAGACAAAACCATGGGTATGACAGGACAACCTTTATGCAGTACCTAAAAAGGAATAAAAATACAAATTATTCAATCACTCAGAAGAGCCTTTGAAGAGATTAGTAATTTAATTCATGGATCACCTGAAACATATCAGCACAGAGATGATATGACATATGGAAGACCTGTGGGAATTGCAGTGAATTTCCTTGACATCTGTGGGAAACTCAAAATTTTGTGAAGATTTTATCAGAAGTAATAATTTTAAGCTCCCAAATTACAGAGGTATGATATATTCAGATAAAGCTACATAGTTGCAAGTACTGAATCTTTCATTTGAAAAAAAAATTGTGAATACAGGCAGCCTTGAAGGTGGAGCCATAGGATCAGAGAAAAGAGCAGATGCCAGTCAGTGGCATCTTGTGATATGGAAAAAAGTACAAATAGGGTCAAACCAGATATTATAACTAAGCAGACATAGCTTCTTTATTAAGAGCAGGAAGAACTAACACAGGTCACAGAAGAGAGTGGGCTGCTCCTCTAAACAAAGGGAACAGGAAGCATTTAGCAGATTTGTAGGGTGGTGACTAACATTTGGTAACTATCCATTAGGCAAGGATATGGCTTCAATTATGTATTTCTTTATGTGCTGAAACATCTTGACCTTGTACTTGGTGGGCTAATGGGCAATTACTCAAATGAAGAACTGCTGAGACTCTTGCTGCTGGCATCATCATAATGAATAAACATCCTGGTTTCATAGTTTTGTCTGGAGCTGATGATTAAGCAAATGGAATGTAGATGCTTGAGTTTGTGAGAAAGCACAAGAGTTGGGTAAAAGAATTATATAATTGCTCTAATCGCCACTAGACCAAGATAACACTGATTATAGTCTTGAACAAAACATTTCTCAAATGATTAACATGTCTATTTGTAGACAAGCAGTCTGACTCAGGGATAAAGCCAGCAATGAAGACAAACACAGCATGAAAACAAAGATATCAAGCTTTTAATCAGCATTTTCTCATCTACAAGATGTCTACAGGCTCTAGTAAACAGTCAGCTTTAAGTACAAATGGACTTCAAGTTTATGTAAAGTAACATAGGCAAGTAACATGACAAACTTCATGTCAGAATTGCTGTCGGAGATAGTGAGAAGATAATAATGTGTCATTTGGCTGTGAAACATTTTTAATTAGTTATTATTTTAAGGGAATTACAAGTGAAATTAGAAGTCTTACTTAGGTTTCTGTGGGAAGCAATACCCTTGCCTTTGTTTGTCATTAGGTTGTACCACCAGTTTACTTTGTTTTAGTCCCTGTGGAGCTCCTAATCTATGTACCCTCTCCATTGGGAACCTAGTCCCGTGTTTTCTTTCTGAGCTGATGAAAGCATGATGTTGATGGACAAAAGTTTAAGAGCCCAGAGTTAGTTTTCCTTTCCCAGTGGTGATCTGTACTATTTAATGCATCAGGCATTAAAACACTGTGTAGTCAAACTGGAATTTAAAATTGCTGAAGATCAGTGGTGCTTTTTATCTTTTGTTTAATCACTTCTTTTTAGACCTTGTCTTGTGGCTCAAGCCAGCTACAAATCATTGCATAGGTGAATTTGGCCTTCAACTCTTGTTACTTCTGCCTATATCCCTCCTTCCAATTGAAGAGATTATAGGTGTGTACCACTATTTCCAGGCTGTTTTTCCTATTTAAACAACTTTTATAGAGCTGTAATTCATTCTTCGTACAATTCATTCATGTTTTATATTTCAATTACAGTGTAAAATTTAAATATTTTAGGATATAAAGAAACAATCGAGATTTAATTTCAAAATACTTTCCTATATTCATTATACCTCATTAACATTCATTTTCTGCTCTACCTTCCTTAACCAAGTAAATCACTAACCTACTTTTCATTTTTTCTTCTTGTGAATCAGAATGCATATAAACATTTCTCTATGCCTTTTCTCACAATGTATTTTGAGATCAAATGACCGATTTCTTGAACTTCAGGGGTTCATAAATACTGAAGAATTTTGCTTCCAGTTTAATTATAGCAAGGATCTATGTAAGGTGTGAATGAGACCCCCAACAGACTCTGGAAGAAACCTGGAGCCAGAGCTTATCTAAGCCTTGCAAACAGCTCCAGATCCCAAATTCCTTGGCAGATAAGCAAGGAATTCACGAACAGCTCTGGAAAAGGACTACTTCCTGGACAGAAGCTTGTCTGAAACATCAATCAGATATCATGGCAACCCCCCTCCCCTAAAAGCCAGGAGGGGACTGAAGGTTTAAAAGGTTTTGAGGACTTGGACAACGTGATTGTGCTTCTGCTGCTGCTGGTGTGGCTTCTGCTGGTGCTGGTGCTGCTGGTGCTGTGCGGGTCTTTTGAGACTCAGACTTGGGCTGATCACGCCAGCCCGGTTCCCTGGAGCCCCAGCCCCAAGATGGGGGTGAGGGGGCTAGCCTCCCCCATCTCTTCGGAGAGGCTAACCCCCAAGGGGGGCTAGCGTTTCTCCACTCGTGGGTGCGGAGGAGCTAGTCCCCATCTGGTCTTCTCTCAATAAAGTCGGGTCCTGTTAGCTGCCAGCGGAGTCCGGTCCCTTCTGTCTGCTGTGTCTCTCGAACCCTGAACCTGACAATCTATGGATATCCAATTAGAAAATTTAGATTATGGATTTTTGACCTTATGAAGAAAAGTTTGCGAACTATTTGACCAGATTTTATGCCTCAATGCACTGAGCGTTTGGTGGAATTTTACTGTAGAATGCATATATTTTCCATATGGGATTGTTGTGAACCTGGATGCTACATGGAAGACTGTGGAATGCTAAATAACACCTGCATGAATTACTTTTTGTTGTGCTGATAAAACGCCATGACCAAAAACATCTTGTAGAAAAAAGTTTATTTTGACTTATGGTTCCAATGGGAGGGTTCATAAAAACGTCATGAGAGGCATGGCCGCAGGAGGCTAGAACAGGAAGGTCAGAGATCATCTCTTCAGTCACACCCAGAAAGCAGAGATCACAAACTGAAGTAGAGAAAGGCTATAAATCCTCAAAGTCCATCTGAGTGATGTACTTCCTCTTCAAGAATCCACTACCTAAACAGTCCAGAAACCTTCCCAACAACCCCACAACTGGGGACCATGTGTTAAAGCACATAATTTCTTTAAACCACAAGAAAAAGGATCATATAATGTCTATTTGCTAATTCCTAAAACGTGTGAATGTGTTACTGGATTGAAAAACAGATTTTTTGATGTATCAATTATCAGATTTTGAAGATGTTATTAGGTTAAAGGTCTTGTGATTGGAAATTATCCAAATGAGTATAATGTCATCATAAATAGTTTAAAAATAGAGACAGGAAAATCGTTTCATTAATGATAGTTACAAATGAATACGCAAGGAACAGGTTCATGTAATTTGCAGAAAAGTTATAAGCCAGGTAATACACTAGAAAAGATATAGATGCTAGGCCAGAGCATTCAAGAACAGAGGCAAGTGAATCTCTGTGAAATAGAGGCCAGCCTGGTCTACATTGTGACAAAAATTTAAAAAAAAAGAAAAGCCAAAAATGTAGTTGCTAGAGCCTTTGAAAGGAACACAATCTTGCTGACACTATGCGTTTATACAACTTGTTCCAGATCTTTAAAAACTAAGCATCTATGGGGGCTGAAATTAGTGTTCAGTAGTTAAGAGCCCTGGCTGCTCTTGCAGAGGACCTGGTTCAGTTTCCAACACCTACATAGCAACTAACAGACATCCTGTGCATAACTCCAGTTCCAAGGTATCTGATGCCCTCATTTGACCTCCCTAGACATTGCACAACATGGGTACACTTACATATATGCAGGAAATACAACTATTCATGTGTATAAAATAAAAATAATAAAATTAAACATCTGTTGTCTCCAAGTTTTTGGTTGTCACAAGAGCAAGATGAAACAGATACATTGATTAATATATTTTAATGGAATATTTTAAGGATTAAAGAAAAGAATCATGCTTTTAATTTCAGTAAATTCTAACAATTCAATGTGAGAATTCGTATTTCTAGAAATATTAAAACTGCTTCCTTTGATGAAATAATAGCTATCATTTAAAATCTAACTAACATCTAATTCTTCCATGAAGGACCTAATTACTCTTTTAGACCTTGGTAGCTTATCTTTTTTATTATATTTCTTCTTTGTCTTAGAGAATTTCATATATGTATACAAAAGAATATGACCATATGCTCTCTCCATTTCCTTCCTCTAACTTCCCTTAATTCTGCCAACATTCTCCTTCCCAATTTCATTGATTTTTTTTCTTGCAACATTCAAAGATAGATATGCATTCTCACGTGTTCATGAGTGTGGGTACATCAAGTGGAACATGGGAAAACTCTAGTGGCTATATCCTCCAAATGAATGCTTCACCCTCCCCCAGGAACTATCACCTGCCAAAAGCTACTCAGTAAGAGGTGAGAACTGGGGAGGAACTTCCCCAACTATGTGAGAAGTTTGGTTGGCTTGATCTTATGCAGGCCTTGTGGAGGTAACCACAGATGCTGTGATTTCATGAGTATGATAGCCATGGCATATCCAGAGGATAGTATTTCACTGTTCTCCCCAATCTCTAGCTATTAGATTTTTTTTGTGACTCTTTTTCCTTGACATTCCTGTAGCCTTGGTGTGGAGGGGAAGGGTTTTGCTAGAGATATCACATTTTGATTGAGCAATTACATTCTTTCTCTCTGCACTTTGACCTATTAAACATTTCTGCATAGACTGAGGCCAACGATAAAAAGAAATGAAAGTTGAGAGTGACCTAGGTATATGGATATAAACTTAAATATTTAGAAAGCAATTTGACAATATGGCAATTTAGGAAAATAATTATATGTGGTTCTATACTAGGTATTTTATGTGTCTGCTCTATACTAGGTATTTGACCTCCCCATTCAAGGACTTTGTACCTCTTTGGACATTAGTTATTAAATTAAATTTGAAGTGTAAGATATGGGATACCTCCCTAAGAACTATTGGTTAAGGAGTCACAAAGGAACAGGATAGCTCCCTAAAAAAATATTTGTCTGTGAAACCCCAGATGTCTCAAGAATATTTCAACTATATAGAGTAGTAACTTAGTTCTGAATGATATTATATAGTATTTACTATGATATCAAACACCTATTAACATATTTTCCATATATTCAGGTATGGTTTATAAGTCTCTGTCACTAAGTATTCAGTTCTCCAAAGGCAGAACTTTCACTATCCTCTAAATGCTTAAAAGAAATTTTAGAATCATAGCAAATCTGTCTCCACAAAATAAATGTGTAGAACAACAACAACAAAAACCAAACCAAAGCAACAACAATAACAAAAAGAACACAGAAAAGAATACCTCAACTTACTTCCTTCAGGACAACATGCAATCATTTCTGTTTCCCACAATCAAATTCCCATGGAGAAAATAACTTTCTAAAAAAGTCTGTTAAAATAGTTTTGCCCTATTTTTGTGGGTAACTCCAAACAACAAAAATTCATAATAAAAATCTGTCAACTAAGTTAAATTGAGATTTAGTGGTTCTTGATCTGTATGTTATAATTAAACTTAAGACATCTGCTATTTTGTATTGATAGCAATTTTGAATTTTTGATTTGGCCTTTTGTAAAGGTGATGTGTTTAAAGTCAAATTGCCTAAAATACATTTTATGTTTCCTCCTTTGACCTTTAAAAAATCTAGTTAAGCAGTTAATGTCTATAATTAATGAAGTTAGTGACTTCAGCTCTTGTGCTGCAAAATCTCCAAGATGATGCTTCATAATTATGCAACAAGGAAGACAGCATGCTTAAATTTTTAGTTTATGCCTTGATTTCCCGCAGAAAGTATTAAGTAAAAGAACTTTGAAATGTTACAAATCATTTAGTATCTTATATACATATAAATATTTCAAGAATATATGTTATATCAATTGAACTCTAAAGTATCATGGAATTTAAGCAAATAATATCTTAAATTGAAATTTATTTTTGCCCATCACTGTTGACACTGGATTAGACAGAACTTCAATGAGATTCTCAAGGACTATCTTGAAAAAATAATCAATACCTTCAGTACTCCATGAACTGATTTATTAGTGAGCACCGTTATAAATACACTTTGCATTTCTATTAAATGTGTGTATATATAAAAAGACTTCATTCAGAACTTGAATTTATCTTAGTGATTTAATTTGAAATTGGGTTACATTTATTTATCTAAATTTGTTTATGAACCAGTAATAAAAGCTGCCATTGGCTTTTTATTGTAAGATAAAATTCCAGATCATTAACTATTTCAATACATACTTATTTCATAATTTTGAGACAATTCCATATCTTATTGGCCAATTTTGACAACTAATCCCTGCATCTAGATATTTCCAGTCAGTGGGAATTCTTAGCTTATACTTCTAGAGCTTTGAGAGATTTGAATACCTGCTGAATGAAATATTACAGACAATCTTATCCAACCATTAGTTTTCTTGTGTGGTTTTAAATTTCAGAACATTGAAGGAATTTCCCAAATACAAGAAACCTACATAAAATGTTTTGTTTGTGACATCCATATTGAATGTTGCAAGAACTTTCTAGTGGTGACAGCTTCATATTAGTGTGATCATTCTTCTAAGGCATACATCCTCTTGTGGAATCTATCCCAGATTGCTTAAAATCAGATTGTCTATGGCAGGCATTCTATTTGTCTACTACTTGCTTGGTAAACTATAAATTCCTTGTAGCCAAGAGCAATGTCTTACTGCTCTCCATTTCATTTTTGCCTACTTTATCAGAAGTAGTTCTCCACAATTAATATTATGGGATCAAAACTGAAACAGTTTTGCTTAGAAATTCACAATATTATATTTAGAAATGTATACCTTCCATGCAATCAGGAAATAATTACTTTTGATACTTGAATGTATGATGCATGCTAAATTTTCAGGCATAAAATTGCCTTCTGTTACAAAAAAGGTACAGAATATCTAAGGTCATTTTCTGTGGAAATGATGCACAAGAGGCTGTTGAATAATTTGCATATTAAGAGACAGTGGTAGTATTTTACAAAAACTTGTGTATAATTCCACTGTGAGAGAAGAAGATAGGTTCAAAATGTATCCATAACAAATACTGCCAAGTCTATTCTAGTGCAAAACAATGTGAATTATAATACAAGCAGCTCACTGACAAGATCAGATGATGTCCAAGACCTTTGTTCCTCTCTGACTTAGTGTTCCACCTTGTCATTAAAGTTTTCTTTGCCTGTCACCATTATTATAAAATCTAGGAAAAGTCTTCTCAACTGAGTTGTTCTGAAGAATATATGTCTTAAAAATAAAAGCAATTGTAAAGAGAATGCCCTGAGCAATAGTTTAAATATCAGTAGCAAATATAGGCTAACTGCATAGTGAAATAATTTACAAAGTATTATTGACTCCCTTGTGCCACTTTCTTGCTCCTTCTGAGTAGAAGTAATTCCCTGAAATTGCATAAAACAACACAAAGATTAAGTAAACAAGGTAGAAAATACCTATAGTTACTGCCAACTCAAATCAATTCACCTCTCAGTGCATGGGTAGCCTTTCCTGTAGCAATAACTTAGTGTGGAATGTTTAAAATCGGGTAGATGCTTGAAATGATTATTTACTGATGTTGTACACCATACAATTGGTTAAGTGATACAATAGTTTGTGATATGAGAAATATAATCTTGCATGAGGTTCATTATAATTTCATGTACAATATTACTATATCATTGCATGATCATAATCTTATTACTATGAAAGATGACTAATTCTCATTTTTTGAAAATAGAATTGACTGGATCATACTTTACATTATTAATGTACTTTCTGAATGCTATTTACTTCCTTTGAATAGACATTTTCATTATCTTTGTGGATGGTTTCTGTACAGTTTATTCTCAGTTATAGTTTCTACCTAAGGTGTTTAAACTAATCTGTGCCCATGACATAACTCCTTCCTATGAATAAGAGAGCAAATAATTTACTATTATTTTTCCCCTTTATCAATTTCTATTTTCTCCTATTTCACTGATCAAGTACATTCTGGTTCTTCTACCTACAGCAATATATTTCACTTTTTATATGAGATATTGCTTCTTTGTATAGCACTGTCTAATATGCAGTAAGTTAATTATGTTGTCACTGCTACTCAGGCAGTATAAAGGGAGTCTTTATACTGGTCAATAAATTCATTACAGTGCAACACAGTATGTTTATAACTTAACTGTTTTTAAGGGAATCACTTGGAATATGAATAAATCTAAAAGATATTTTTGTATTATAATATGGATATATTATTGATAACTTTACAAATCATGATGAGATAAATTTTCTCCACTATCATTGCTTATATTTTAATTACATACAATAAAGCATTTCTTTCCTGAACACTTTCATGGTATGAAAACAATGCCTGCTCATATTTTGAGTGTAACTTAAGCAAGGTCTACATTTTATCATTATTACTTAAACATCAAGGCTGCTGCTGTGTTACCTATACTGGAAAGAACCTTTGGTAAATGTTAAGAATGTCTTTTATTTCTTTTGAAAAATGTCATGCTTCTTAAATTTAAAAATGGTTTTCTTGGGGCTAGAGAGATGGCTTAGCAGTTAAAGAACACTGGCTTCTCCTGCAGAGGACCTACGTTCGACTATCAGTACCCCCATGCTGACTAACAACCTTCCTTAACTTCTGTTTCAGGGGAAAATGATGCCTTCTTTTGACCTCAGTGGGCATTACTCGACACAGGTACACTTACATATATGAAGGCAGTACTCTCATACAATAAAATAAAAATTAATAACTAAAATATTTTTAAATGTTTTTCTTGAGTCAAGTATGGTAGTGTCCCAGCACTCAGGTGGCAGAGGGAGGCAAATCTTTATAAGATCACTACTAGCCTCATCCACACAGTGTGTTCCAGGTCAGCTGGGGATACAGGGAGACTCTGCCTTAAAAAGACAAAAAATGCTTCATACATATATATATATATATATATATATATATATATATATATATATAGAGAGAGAGAGAGAGAGAGAGAGAGAGAGAGAGAGAGAGAGTCTGGTTTTGTGTTTTTAAATGACCTTCTGTGTCAGTTCACCCTCTGGGCCTTTCAAGAGTCCCATCCTTGTAAGACCCTGTCTCTCCTCCTCCTAACAGTCATCAATTGCTAAAAGTTCCTTAGGTTGGGTAGGAATTTCTTCCCCACTTTCCCATTTATATGCTGGGATTTTTGTCTGGTTTGAGCTTGCATAGGACTTCTGGATGTTATCACCATTACTGCATCTTAAATTGTGCATGGAGCAGTGGGAGAATGTTCAGATGGGAAGGGAATATAAATATTATCAAACTACATTGAACGAAAATCACAAAAATAAAAATAAAACAAATTGTTAATGAAATGTTTAACTACACAAGAAATTCAAAATTTCAAAGTAGTAGACTGAGTTGAATGTGTCATTTGATTATTCTAGGAAAATTTAACTCAAAAAGTATGCATGAGTCACAAAATACCAGAGCATATTTTTGACTAGCATAAGGTGTATTTTAGTACCATTATTTCAAAGAGTAACTTATTTTCTGTTTCTGTTAACTGTATACTACCAAAATGGACTCCAAGTATTAATTTATTAATGAACATTTACACTCTTTATCTCTCTCTGCTTCTCTCTCTAGAGTGTTGTCACTCAGTTCCAAGTTTGTATGCCTTGTAAAACATTTGAATTACAGAAAATATGCATATATTCCAAAGGACTTTCGTTTCTCCACGGTATTTGAATTAAGATCTGTTTTCTAATTGTGACATAATGGGTGTTTCTCGTATTACTAAAGGCAAGGAGCATATTTTGTTTATTTTGATATCTCTTCAACCGCTTACCACATCTCATGTAGTATACGCTGGTTCAATAAAGTCATTTTCTTCGTTTTCTACTCTAATTTCCTTTTCTGTTCTATCATTTCAAAGGTCATCCTAGAAGAAAAGAAGCCTAAAAACTTGTCAATTCCATTAGAATTCATCTCTACCCTTTGAATTTTTGGCTGAACTAATTAATCTGTTCATTGATCAAATACATCCTGAGTGTTATTGTAGTACAAACACTATTCAGCAATTAGCATAAACATGAATACAACAAAGGACTTTTCATAATATTCACAGAGTAGTGGAAAACACACAAAATAAGTCTGTAAAATATAAACCACACAAATAATTTATCAATAATCAATATCGACTTTTACTTATGGGTATGAAAACACGCAACTCTCTTTTCTTGTGTGTTACTATGCCATGCTAGTAGATGTTACATAGTATCCCCTTTAATGTCTGCACATCTCCCTTATCACTATGTTAATAAATAATGTGTTGTCAAGAATTATTAAGTACAAATAAATCATTTTGGTTTCCAAACACTGGAAAGAAAACAGGAAAAAAATCATGTTAAAAATTCTATCATAATTTTTGTTACTTTCAAAAGGGTGAGAATTTCTTCATGTTTTGGGGATCTATGACAAAGGATTTTAGTTTTTTTTATGTTGTTGTTTAGTTTGATTTGGTTTGGTCATACTCACTTGTTTAACTCAGTGCACAAATATCAATCCAGAGATTCTTTCTCCACCCTACCCTGTGAGTACTCATCAGTTGTTAGGTGATATCTATGCTCCTAGTGAAATGATTTTGAAACTTTGACATTCTTTTCAGAGAAACATAGTTAATGCCTATCTAATCAACTAGAAAATTCACACAATACAGTTATCAATATGAACTGAGGACATTTCTCAATTAATATCCTTTGTGCATTAGTCAGGTCTCTCTATTGGATCAAAAGTGATAGTCTGAGGAGCTGGGGTATGGCTCAGTGGTTAAGAGCAGTAACAGCAATTGCAAAGGACTTCAGTTCGGTTCCCAGCACTCACGTGGTGGCTAACAACTGTCTTTAACTTCAGTTTCCTTAGTTTTGATGCCCTCTTCTGATCTTCATGGACATTGCACAAAACAGGTGCACTTAAATATAGGCACACAATACACATAAAATACTTAAAAAGCTTACAGGTTAAATATGTATATTCACGTTTAAGACCAGTGGCTGCTCTTGCAGAGAACCTGGGTTCACTTCCCAGCACCCACATAGCAGCTAATATCTGTCTGTAACTTCAGTTCCAGAGGATCTGGCATTCTCATCTGGACTCTGTGGGCATTGCATGACATGAGTGCGTAGACATGCATGCAAGCAAAACACTGATATACATAAAATAATAAATAATAAATAAAATATATTAAAATAAATATTAACTAGCTTACTTTGAAATAGCAGCAACAGTTGTCTTACATGTGAGACACTGACAATCTGGTTGTTACCTGGTCTTTGAGGCCGGTAGCCTCCACAGTCTGGGTAGTCCCACAATGACTGTCTCACACAGAAGAGGCCAAGAGTCTGGTAGATGATGAGGACATGAGATTGGGTGCCTCAGTAGTCCCAATCTGAAAACAAAACAAAACAAAACAAAAAAAACACAAAAAAACTGGAGTGTTCCTGGAGAGTTACTGGTCCTAAGTAAGTTATGAAAACCTAGAAATTTTAATTCTGATTTCAGTGAAGAAGAGAGAAGGTCAAGCAAGCGAAAGGCAAGTAATCTTACTTTGGCCATGCCCCCTCCCTTTTCTTAACCTGGGATGCTACCAGATGGTGCTGCCCACATTTCATTTGTGTCTTCTTACAACACTAAAGACAGTTCCTCAATTGTGGGTCCCTGCTGGAGCGATTCAAGTTTGTGACAAGCTGACATTAAAGCCAACCATTACACTTCACCAGCAAACAAAAAGCTTTTGGGATCAATCAGACCTCTAAAAATGTTATTCATAAAACTTAAATCTATTTTCACCTTACTCTCTATGAAAAGCAGTAAATCACTTTATAAGACTTTTGTTTTGTTTTTCAAGGGGTACTATTGTAAAGAGGCGGTGGTTATTTTATTGTCATGCTTAATTTTACCAAGATGTTTGATTCAGACTTGAGCAGTATGTACATGAATATCTTAATCACTCTGATCATATATGTGTGTGCCTTTGCATATACATATGGGGGAGCACTGTATGTGTGTGAATAACCATAATTATAAATAGGATATAGGCATATTTGATAACTCAAATACTGGGTTTTTCAAGCTAAACCATTTGTGGATACACTCTCACTGATTGTTTCTGGTTGTGATGTATCCTTCCCAGGATAATGGTTATGTTATTCTGATAGATTAAAAATGTGTTTTCTTTAATAATGTATATCAATAAAATGTAGTTTCTGAAATTATACTTAATTATCCTTAATTCTGTATATGTTGCTATCAACATGTTATATTTCATTTAAATAAAATAGTATTAAAGCGTGAGTGTGAAAAATGCATCAAAATAATATGGAAAGATATTTCTCAAAGAATTGACTTATGAAGGTCACTTTTGTTGGCAAACAAATTTAAATATATTTTATTCATTTATATTATTATTTCACATTTACAAGTTACAGTAAAACAAAGCAATCTTACAAAAATGTTGGTAATTTGGATTTTTCACTTATTTTTCCTTTCTTATTTTGTCAAGGGTCATCTATATTCTTTGGCTAAATTTATATTGCTAATTTACTTTCTAAAGTACTGTTGATGGCAATATAAATTAAGATAATGCTTTTGGAGTTTAAATTGGCAATACACATGAAGCCCTAAAGTATAGAAGGCCTTTGAAATAATACTATCACTAAAGAAGTAAAGCAAAAGAATAATACAAATGCTTTTAATATCATTTTATTCTTTGAAATTTAAATTCATTCAGTACATGAAAATTAATTACTTCCCAAACCCAGGTTTGAAAATCCTAGTTAACATTTAGTTCTGCTCTCTTATTTATAATTTCAAAAGGCACTACCTTTCATATGGGCACTCAGTCTGGACATTAGAAAATTACTTTCATCTTCTATCATCCTTGCCTGATACTCCATCATTCATCTCCACATGCACACCTGATGTTAACCAAAATGGCAACACAACGTAAAGTCGTAGCCGAGGTTGAATTCATACTTGCAACCCTGCTTTTTCTTCTTTATCATTTGCCTAGTGATTGCACCACTGTGACTGGTACCACTTTCTAATATCCGTATTTCTTTTCTTTCTAAACTCTAGATTAAAAAACCAGCAATGGCCTGGTAAGATAATTCAGGGGTAAAGAGCACTGACTGCTTTTGCAGAGAACACAAATGCAGTTTCCAGAACCCATGTGATGGTTAGCAACCTTCATTAACTCCAGTTCCATGCAGATCTGACACCCACTCTTGACCTCTGTGAACATTGCATGCACATGGTACACCCATGTATCAGAAAGGGGTCTAAATACCATCAAATTATATTATATGAAAATTCAAAAAAATTCAATTAAGATAAATAGAATTAAAATTAATTTTAAATATTAAAATAGTTCACTATTTTTCCCAGTCTAGATTACATCTCTAGCTTTTTTAAAAACATATTCTTCATTCTAAACTTTATGGTATTATTATGTTTTCTTTGGAATAAAACACCCCCGTATCTTCCCATCTTCTCTAAAGCTCTACATAATTTCACCCATCTATAGGGCCATATAAGAGCCATCTCATATCAGCTCTTATGAACTCATTATAAAAGAGAGAATGTAAAACATAGAAGATAAGTACAGTGGCTATAAAATCCTGTCTTCTAGACAGCATAGCCATTTCAATCATCATCTGACACCAACTGTAATTATTTTAAAGGACATGCATGAGCCTGGATCTTTTACTAGTCAATTGTGGATCAGGTCAGGACATGAGGAACCCTCTGCCTTACTGATGAACTATTGAACTTTGATGGATTAATGGGAAAGGTCATTCATTGTCTTCAGAGGCCATTCCACAGAGGAATTCAGTAGACTGTAATGGACAGGTCCATGCCCATGGTCATACAGACACATGTGTTTGAACACAGTGGCTCACACACAATGACCTGAACTTTAGAATGGAAGTGGAAGAATGAAGGGAGGTGGTAGGGATGGGAGGGAGCTATGAGAGAGTGAGGGCTGAGAGTACTCAGAATTCATCATGAACATATATCATGAAAACACTAATAAGAATCATAATCAAAACAGTTTTATGAGAATAACTCTATTTCAGTGTTCAGAGACTTGCTTACAACTCACAAATTAGCAAACTAAAAAATAAAATCTTTCTTGTGAAATGAGTATAAATTTACCATTACAGGATTAATTCAAACAATTTCACTGAATTTATCTCTTCATGTTTCATTTCAGTCTGTTTTTCCAAAACTAATTTTACCAGGTATTGCCCTTGCTCACTCTGTTCATTTCAGGTCCTTGTTTTCTGTGAGACTCAATTTCTCCGGGCCTTACCTTGTAGTTGTTAAAAAAAAAAAACTTGTCCCAGCAACAACATGAAATTTATCTTTATCTGACTTTGAGAAAAACTGTGTCACAATTTTTTCTCTTGGTGAAAATTCTTGAGAATCTTCTAAGTGACAAAGGAAAAAGATAGGTTATTAAAACATTATTTTTCCCTTGCTGAAACTGTGAACTGATCATTTTCCTGCTTTGGACTTCAAGAGCATAATCATCCTCTTCGTTACATGATGTTAACTTTTTGAATACAGTTATGAATTAATTTTTTACATCACAAAATATGTTTCATAAACAATATGTTATTTATTCATGTTTGTTATTTTGTGCCATCTTGTATTTTAGATATTGCTGGTATTTGTATGGTATTTATACAATTTAGACATAATATTATTCATCTTTTTGCTGATTATCTTTGTCAGTTGGTCAGTCTGTTTGCTTTACTTTCATTACACTGACGTCTTTGGAAACCTAGAAAACTTGATTTAGAAATAGACTACCAATACACTGACCTTTGGATTAACTACTTTGCTCACTTTGGATTATGGACTGTGTAATTCTTAATGGAAAACAGTTTTAATTACATATTTGTCATTCAAAAATCAATAGATTCTCATTAACTAAAAAGGACAAGAGGCAATAAAAATGTCCTAAAGTCTATCTACCTAAAAAACAAATACAACAGTTTTTATACTATTTACATTTATTTGTATACATTTGCCCATTTATTCAATAGCTTATCTAATTATTAATTAATATTTTATTCCAATACCTTTTCTAGTCCTAGAAATAGATATGGGAATGGAACAAAGCACTTCCATCAATGAAAACTCAAACCTTGAGATGAATATGCACAAAGAATGAATGATTCATCTGCTTTAAGTATTAAACAGCTCAGTGCAAGTTCATACACTGAGGTTTAGTCAGCCTATCCAGAGTACCTTGCATTAGCTCACTTGCACTGAGGAACATTTGTGGATACTAGCTTGACACCGAAGACCTTAACACAGTTGAAAGAATGCATGGATTCCAGTTGGAGGCCTATTGGGGGCGTTGCCAGTGGGGAAAGGGATATAAAGAGAATTAAGATAGACTGAGATAGTCTCTTTGAAATACACAAAGAGTCAATCAAATGTTTAAATAAAAATATAAAGATGAACTAATACAAGTGAAGACATAAAATGTAGAGTAGAAATCTGTTATATCAGATAAAAAAGTTAAAAGCAGACTTGTCTGAAAAAAAATGACATCAAAGTCACGATCATAATTAAGAAGAAGAATTCATGTAAATCCATGCATATATTAGAATTAAGGGTACTGAAGGAAGCAAGAATATCTTTCAAACACAGTAATGAATGTGTTATGTTTTAAAGAACAGCAAAAGGAGCATGCTGAATGAAGGTTTATGTAATAAGAGAATCTGGTGCATAGAATAATCCTGATAATATGTGACATACATATATTAGAAAGTGATTTCTTTAGAAACAGAACCAGTAGGAGTTACTTGGAGAAAGAAAAAGAAAGAGAAAGAGAAAGAAAGAAAGAAAGAGAGAAAGAAAAAAGAGAAAGAAAGAAAGAAAGAAAGAAAGAAAGAAAGAAAAAGAAAGAAAGAAAGAAAGAAAGAGAAAGAAAATGGTAGAGTAAAAGGAAGGAGGAAAAAGTAGAGAGAAATAAATAAGACATAAGCTTGGTGGTTTAGCTCAGTGAAAGTGTACACGTTTAGTATGTGCAACATTATGAGGACTAATCCTTAGCAACATTTGAAGTGGAAAAAGAACATATCTGCACTAGAAAATGACTCTTGTGAATATAGAGTGTTCTAGTTGGCTTCAGTTGTCAACTTGACACACATGGAAAGAAGGAACTTCAATTGAGGAATTTTCTTCATTTGACTGGCCTATGACCATGTCTGGTGATAACTATTTTATTAATTGCTGATTTATATACAAAGGTCCAGCCCTCTGTAATTGAAATCATCCCTGGCCAGACTGACTTTGGCTATATAAGAGTGTAGCTGAGCAAGCCATGGAAAGCAAGGCATTAAGCAGCATTCCTTCCTGGTCTCTGCTTAAGTTCCTGCTTCCATGTTTCCACTTTGAGTTCCTTCCTGGACATCCCTCAGTAATGGAATGCCACCTGTAAGCCAAATAAACCCCTTCCTTCCCACAGTTTCTTTTTGTTATGTTGCTCATTACAACAATAGAAAACAAATTAGGACATGGAGCCTGTACCCTTCTGTGTTCTGTCAACTACAAGCAGGAGACCAAAGAAAACCGCTGATATACTTTAATGTTGTAAATCACAGTCCAAGGAGGAGAAATGAGATGTCCTGACTCAGAGTTAGGCAGAAGCCCCACATCCTCAAACCATTACATTTAGGACATAAAATTTCAATATGCTGTTAATGGGGACACAGACATATAAGACAACAGCAAATGGCCAAAAATGTTATGGATAAAAATGAAACTTAAAAGGTTATAGTGTTTATTGAGTGTCTAAAGATAGATTTAAACAGCGGAGCAAGGAAAACTTTTCTAATGTGCTGAAATTAAGGCAGAGGCTTAGAAGTGGGTTACAACATAGGGGGGAGATTTCTGACTAGAGAAATGAGTAAGTGAGATTTAAAATATTTTTTCTTATTGTTGTTGAATAAGGAATTCAACATTGGTAATATGATTCTTTCATTAACTATTGAAAAGATGGTTCTCTATTTTTAAAATATTTGTATTCATTTGAATCTTATTTATGTGCATGTGTGTTTTGCCTACAAGTTTGATTACTGTACCCATGTGTGCCATACTCACAGAGGCCAGAAGAGGGTGACAGATGCACTGGAACTAGAGTTATGAGCAGTTGTTGGCTGTGATTTTGGTTCTGAGAACCAAACTCACACCCTCTGCAAGAGCAGTCAGTGCTCTTAACTGTTGAGCCATCTCTCCACCCCCTAGTTTGTTTGTTTTTTAATTTTTGACGTGGTTTTTCATGAGGATACTATCATTCTTATATGTGTTCCTTTGTATGCAAATATTCATTTAGTTATTACTATATTAAGATTTGTCTGTATTGCTTTTTTGTCAGAAATTCATTATCATGACCCTTGCTATGGTTCTACATAAATGTTGTAACTAGGACTTCTTAAATTTCTTAGATCCGTAAATTTACTCTTTTCTTCAAATCTAAAAAAAGATTCCGGCAATTATAACTTGATTTTGGGTCACAGCTAACTGATGAACCATTCATATTCTGTTTTGTCCCCTGTGTGTGTCAGTGTGGATTATTTTAAGTTCAGCATTTTAAAATACATCAATGTTTTCTGCAGAATCTTACCTACTAATGACCATATTCTATGTATTTTCCATTTCATTTTTTTCTCTGCATGTTTCATTTGGTATTTTTATTTTTTCTATTACTCTCCTCTTAGTGCTGATATTGTACATAATCTTTAATAAGTCAGTTTTGTGTATAGATATATGAATATATAATATATCATATGTAACATTTGCTTTAGCATACCTGTCTGCTACTTCCAAGATCTCTATTGTATGTGAACGTTTTTGTTAATTAACATTGTTCTGCTTTTAATGATATAAGGCTTGTGTTTCATTGCTATTGCAATATGAATATTAAATATAATAGTAAATACTGCCATTTATTCTATTGGATATTAGATTTTATTATATTCAAGCTAATGTCATATTTTGTTCTGGTTTACAGCAAAGTTTCATTAAATTAATTAGATCCCTTTAAGACTTGCTTCCACCTTTGTTAAATGTAATTCACCACAACCTTTGGACTAAAGATAATCTAGCTTTACTGTTAATATGATACTATTCAGAGGATTCATCAGCATGATTCATGTCATATGAGTTTTCATTCAGATTTGTGGGATTACGACCAAATTATAGACATAAACTTTATCAATAATTACCTACTCACTTGCATTTTCTTGTCAAGATTTTAGGTAATTTCCAGCCATTCATGCATATATTAGTAGTCAGTAAAGGATGTACTTATGTCCAGCCTTCCACTATCTTTATGTAGCTTCTTTGTCTCTAGCAATGTTTCCTCTAATATTTATCTGCTTTTAAATGATCTCATTTCAGCAAGGTGCAAATGGTGTTACTTATATCTGTGAAGCTCAGCAACACTGTGTGCTTGGGCTAGGTTTTCTCTTTTGAGATGTGGCTGAGAACTTGTTTCCTAAATATAATCTGATGAAAAAATAGTCAATAGTACGTTTGCTATCCTTTTCTAAGGGATTAACTTTCTTATTCCTTATTGCTCATTGCTTGAAAAATATAGTCTCATAATTATCAAATTTCTTCTTTCTGTAAAGCACAAACATGAACTATCTTCTTGTTACAGCATCTTGACTAAGATTTTGAAAGTATTTATTTGGATATACCATTGAAATTATACTAGGAGAAGGAAGAAATTAGGAATCAAATAAAGAAGATATTATGCAATGTTACAGGACACATCTGAGGATGGCTTGGATCTCAGTAGCTGCAATATAAATTGAGAGACCTAGTCATATTTTGGATAATCATTGAGAATAGAATGTCCTTAAAGAGTGTGTGTCAATTGTAAGAGTATACAGGATTCAAAAGTGCTTAAGTTGTTCGTGTGTGTGTGTGTGTGTGTGTGTGTGAGAGAGAGAGAGAGAGAGAGAGACAGACAGACAGACAGACAGAGACAGAGACCGAGACAGAGAGAGAAACAGAGAAAGAGAGAGAGGGGTGATGCTTGTGTGTCAAAATGCATATGTTGAAGTCAGAAGGCAACCTTGGATATTAGCCCTTGCATTGTTTGATAGAGCAGTATGCCAGGCTAGCTTGCCTGCAAGCTTCTGGGCGTGCTCCTATGGCTGCCTCTCATCTTGCTACTGGAACAATAGGATTATATACCCATCCTACTTTATCAAACACTACATGAATTCTGGCCATCTTGAGGGACTCACACTTATGCGTCAAGTATTTTTCAATATCCTTAGACTCCTAAGTAGTCTTGAATGCATATTTTCCTTGGCTATATTTTGTCCATATATATTGAAATTCCTAAGTCTCTTTAATGCTGCTTACTTTTACTTAACTGTTAAGTCAGTTATTTGATATAGATTTTCTTTAGGGAGGAACACTCCTCATTCAAAACACCTCAATCTCTTTATTTTATTACTGTTATTTATAGAATTATTAATTTGTAAAATAATCTTAATTATTCATTTTTTCTTTCCTTATTGTTCATATCAAACCATACATAAATCATAATCTACATGGAAGCAAGCATCTATCATGTTTCTCTCTGCATTACTGATGTCTAAACTAATACTTCCTAAATAATAGAAAAGATTAAAAATAGTGGATGAATGAATGAATGAATTTAAGCATAATAGAGCCAGATTTATTGTAAATAAATGCACCTTTAAAAATATTGAAACATAATACAAAGACATCAATCTAGTTATGTCTAACCATGAGATGTAACTGTTGTTCTGCATCTCAGATATGTACCATCTTCAATAATACTGTCTTAACATCATGGTCTGAAAGGTAACTAAGTGCAATGCCAATGGCCAGTATTTGAGGATCTATGGGATCATTCTGGTTATCAGCTCTAAAAGCAGGAGTTAATTCCTCATTGGGCTTTTCCTTGGGTAGCCTATGTGTCGATTACAGACATTCAAACCCTGTTATAAGATAACAATATTTAAACTCCTTTTATATTGTCTATTAATATATTGAAAGAAGCTTCCATGGCAGTTTTCCACATGACTCTTTCAAATGACATTCAGTGATAGTTATCCCTCCCCTTATTTACTCTTCTGACCTACCCTCTCATTCCACACCCCATTAAACCCCTTCTGTCTATTGTTACTCCTTCCTGTTTAATCAGGGCATTCTATCTCCTCTCCCATGATACCTTATTAGTTTCCTAATTTTTAAGGATTTTCCAACTGAAACATATTCATTGAAAGACTGAAAGATAGCTTTCATTTGAAAGTTCATCTGAGTGGCAGCATGAAATATATGTCTTTCTAGCTCTGGGTTACCTCATTCAGGATGACTCTTTCCAGTTCCACCTATTTACCTATAGATTTCATATTTTCATTTTTTCTTAGCAAACACCTGAATGATCTATCATTGTGTAACTGTTCTTTTCTCTTCTGGTAGCATGCATAACTCCTTACAGCACTTTGAAGTTTGATTTTTTTTTCCCTAAGTTTGTTCTACACCTCATGAATGTCGTATCTTCAGTAGTAGGGTCTTATCCCCAGTACTAATGTGTAACCAAAAGTAAGAGTAATGGAAAGTATTGTTTGGGGGTGTATGGTACATCTTGTCAGTAGCTTCAAAGGAGCTATCCCATTCCTGGAACAAGGTTTTTTCTTGATTAGTAGGGGCAATGTCCCCTTGTTATAAGGTAACTCCTTGTAGTTTATTTCTCTGAGATATTTGTCTGAAATCCTGAGTGTTTTATTTCATTTTAGATTTTCTTCAGAGATTCACTTTATTGAATTCTAAGTTCATGTCTTGAGTTGTTTTAGGAATTTCATTCAACTGTTCATATCTTTTTGGTCCTCAGTGATATATATATATATATATATATATATATATATATATATACACATCCTCTTTGAATTTTGAGTTCCTTGAACATATTTATTATTATTGTTATGTTGAAATCTTTGTTTTTATATCAGTTATCTTGCTATCTGGACAGGAGTGCCAGTTTCTGGAGGAGACATATTTTCTTGGACATTCATGTTGTTTGTGTTTTTTCTATGAGACCTAGGCATCAGGATCTGTGTTGGTGGTGGGCTTCTTGGTATGGGTAGGTCATCTCCTCTTTGTTGAGTGGGTATTTTTATCTTGATTTGCTGTTTTCTATTTTGTCAGGTTATGGCACAGATGAGGGTGCTTGGTGTACAGTCTTTGGATGACTTTATTTTGATGTTCAAATGGGATATAAGAAGTGGCCTCAGCTTAGTAATTATAGGTAAGACATTTCAATCTGAGGTTCCAGGATTGACTCTTCAAGGTCCTGTAGCAGCAGGGTGAGATTGGTGGCTGCTAGTTGAGCAGGCTGGTTGACAGATTTGGCTGTGTTAGTTCAAAGATCTGAAGTGAGAATGAATCTGAGCAAAATGTGCAGGCCTGAAAGCTATGATGGTGAGTGCAGGGAAGTCTAGGGATAGAGAACTTGCCAGATAGGTTGGCAAGGTATGGGTTTTGAACATATATGAACCACTAAACCAGATTTGAAAGTAGTTAGGGTGGAGGAGCTTGCATATCTGGGGTGTAAAAGAGTCCTAGCAAACCAAACAGTACTAAGTGCTGAGATGGCAGGCCTAACGTAGATTTTCTGTTTATTAAGAGTTAACAGCTACTATTTTTATTATTATAGCTTTTATTTTATGTGTATGAGTGCATTTCTTCATTTATGAAAGTGCACCCATGTTGTGGAATGCCCCCCAAATCAGAAGAGGATGTCAGATCCCCTGGAATTGGACTTGTTAACCTCCATGTGATTGCTGGGAATCGAAGCCATGTCTTCTGCAAGAGCAGTCAGTGTTCTTAACTGCTGAGCCATCTTTTCAGCCTCTACATCTATTATTGGTGTCCTCAAATATGCATTTATGTAATTGTGTCTACTTTATCATTTCTAAAATATAAAATAATTCTCTTTTGTTATCAACTTTAATACTGTAACAATTTTAACTCAAATATAAGTCTAAAACATATTACTCTAATGAAAATCAAGAATATTTATTATGGTTTTGAAACTCCATTCATGTCTACTGGGTGACGAAGTACAGAATTTGTAGCCCAGTAGACAAAAAATGTGCATATATATAAAATTTGCAAATGTATATTGAATATGAATATATATATATATATATATATTTGTATAGTGCCATGTGCTTGTATGGATACATCTTAGTATGTGCATGAGTGTATTTAGATACTTGTACCTACTGTTACCTGTGTGTAATTATAAATGCACATGACAGACATTAAAATGTGTCAAAATAAACTATCTTTTCTTGGAAAACTAAGCTTTTAAAATAAGTTTACTCATATATCCTTAAACATGGTTTGTTTTCTATGCTTGTGTACACGTAGGAGCAGTACAGAGTATTATGTACTAATAATTTAATACTTCTTTCAATTTATGAGATGCTATAATCAAGAGCGATCCTCTTCCGTATTTAGACATCTCATGTAGAATTTTATGCTGTCATAAAAGAACAGACAGTGAAATTATTTTCCAACATTGGGAAACAGACACTGTACACAGTTGAATAAGTCAAAGCATCTAGTTTGCTGCTACAAAATTCTTATTTATTGTCTTTGCCATTCTGAGGCTATTTCCAAAAGTAAAACTCAAGACATTCATTGCATATTGTGCTGTGTAAAATCTGGTTGAGGTTTAATTACATGGAGAAAGTAAAGGGGTCTAAAATTCTTTATTGTCCATGCACAAATACCAGTTAGGTAGGTCTTTTTAAAATTGAAAATCTTGACAACACATGTTCACTTACAAATTCTGTGGTAGCATTCATTACATTTCCCGAACATGCAACAGAAGTTGGTTTACATGATTATGAGCATCTTGCCGCATTAACTATTTTAACTAAGTGACTAATTTACTTTAACTCAGTAGCAGAGAATAGACTATCTCGCTAGTACCCTGTCACTGTTGGAGTGGAGGGAGTGATTGATGGCTCTCAAAAACAATTACCTACGTTAAGTTCTACCGTGGAGTCACAGATGCACAGTCACATATTAATCATCTCTCTCTCTCTCTCTCTCTCTCTCTCTCTCTCTCTCTCTCTCTCTCATCTCTATCTCTCTTCTCTCCCCCTCACTTTCCTTAAATTCACATTTGTTTAGTCCTCCTAAGCTTGTTGCCACTAATTCTACCATCTGGCCTGAGGGAGATATTTGGGAAAATGTTTTCATTTTCCTCCTGGCCCCTCCAAGCCTTTGTTTCACCACAATAATAAAGGAAACAAATGCTCGCATTTTCCAAAGATTTCTCATTTGCAAGAAAAACACAAAATCTCAACTGAAAACGAGTGTTCATTTGCTGGGATGTAGCCAAATAAAACAGATGTTTAGCTTTTGTGAACTTTTTTTCTCAGTTTGATGATATTTTGAACACATTTTTCTTTTAAGTATGGACTGATTCCTAGCATCAGCATTCAAGTTCGTGAGAGCTCTGGTACATCTGCTATAGCCTGGCTAATCACAAAGGTAGTGGTCATTCTGTTATTTTAAATTATAAGAGATATAAAATCTGTCCTTCAAAGGGGCTGCAATTAAAGTAGCTGTACATAGGAGCTCAGTATCATATGCCTTTATAACTAACTCTTCTTGAGACTTTAGGAAATCATACTCATTCTTTATGACTTATTTAATTTTGTTTATTGTGACATTTTTCTAATATTATTCATTGTTATATCTTCATTTTGTACCTTAAGACTTATGGGGAAAATACTGACAGTTTAAAGTCGATGAGGCGGAATTCTTAATAGTTTTTTTTTTCATTTTTATTCTCAACAATCTGACCATAAACTTAAATTTTACACTTGTAGAAAATTAAAGAGTGTCCCAATTAAAGAGGAAATGCCCGAGTGAAAAGGAAATAGCCAAATGGTATGAGAAGACTGTGGATTAAAATGTCGTATTCTTACTGTGTGAACTTAGAAATTTATTTTATTTTCTAAAACCTAAGATGTCTCTATCATAAACACATACACACACATACACACACATATGTATGTCTGCAACATTTTAAATAAAAAAGTGAATAAATTTCTATTACAAAATTATAAGTCTAAAGAATTCTCAGCAATGATGTGATTTTTTGTAATTTACATAAAATCATAAAATACATAAAAATATCATATGTTTTGTATTGCTAACAAATTAGAATGCATACAGACACTTATCAGATAAAACTTAGTATCCATGAGATTGCACTAATAGTGAAGTGCACTTGTGTCAGGAACAGAATCATGCCTTTGTGGCTGCTACTCATCAGATCCACATTTTCAAGGGATGCATGTGCTGTCTGTAAGATTAGAAGTTTAAAATATGGATATTTTATTATGGATTCCAGTGATGATACAGAGATCTCAATATAAGTCATCATGCGACCCAATTGTAGTTACCAAATATTTAAACATAAACTAATCTGGGATTTCCTTTCCATTTAAAAAAAAAATTTTAGTCAATTTTTTATTTGACAGTTTCACACATGCCTATAATGTGTTCTGGTTACTCTTATCCTTATCCTCTCTTTTCTAACTCCTACCCCAGCTAGCTTTCCTGCTTCTCAATAATTGTCTTTCCCGTGTACTTGAAATTTTGTTTTATTTTGTGTCCCATTGAGTTTGGTCCTGGGTCACCTGCTCAAACATTGAGTTGGAACGGTACTAGTTATTTTTTTCTTGCTGAATATATTAGTAATTTTAAATGTTATTAAAAATATAGACCAAAGACAGTTATGTAATGTGATATCAATGTAAATATGGAAAGTGCAATATGAAATGGTTAATATTAAAATATCTCATAAATTCAAACAAGTGAGAAGGAAAATTGTGAATATCCCTAAAGTAAAGCTAAAATGAGTAAATAATAAGAAAACAAAGTACAAGTGTATAATGCTAATGTTTAGTGTTAATGCATGTACAGGAACCAACATACACACACGCAAGAAGGATTTATCCATTTTTTAAAAGATATTCAAAAAACCCAATAATAAAAATAAGCATAAAGTGGTTCACTTATTGTTTTTACAAAAATAAAAGGAAAGATCACACTGAATGTTATAAGGAATCTGCAGAATCAAACATTTTATACAGTCTTTTAATGAGAAAGTAGATTGATAAAGCATTTTGAGGAGTGCTATGCAGAAAGATTTTTCTTTCTTTCTTTTTTTTATTTTTACTTTGTATTGCTTTACAGGAAATCAGGAAGTCATTCTCGAATGGGAAACAAGACCTAACAATAGATTTTAAAGCTAAAAATGTTCCTTCTACTTTAGTGAGAATTTGTACTTGTAAGCCTAAGCATCTGTTCTGTAAGTCTACTATGCATAAAAATAATGTTCACATCCTTAGAGGAAATGGATACTCCCTCTCTAAGAAGGTATCAGTTGTCAATAGTTACTCTGGTAGGGTTAGGGTCTCTCGTTCACTTCTCCACTATAAGTGGGATTTTGTCTGTTTTTAACTTTCATATTTTTTGTTCATGCTGTCACAGTTGTTTTGAGTTCATATGTAGTGATAGGCCTTAAATATAATAATAGAGGAGTAGTAAGCTCTGGATGGAGATGGGTGAGGGTGTCTGAATATGATCAAAATACATTATATGAATTTCTTAAAGAATCAATGTATAAAACTAATGTTTAAGGGAATTTATTATATTTTAGTAATAGTGCAACGTCATTAGAAATATCTCACCTTAATAGAATAGTTGATAAAGAAACTGCAGTATAATTATAAATAGGCAAACTATCTAACCATTAGCAAAATAAAGTGACATTTACTGACATGAGTGAATATTATATTATATGTATATACAAATATATGCATTGCTATTTATAATTAGACTCAAAAGTACATATATAAAATCATTTTAAATTATGGCATTGATAATAAATATTTCAAAATATATAAAAATTAAAATAATATAAGCATGTACCAAAGTAACAATAGCACTTGACTTTCTTGGGGTGAATGAACAACATTACACCACTCACGAAGGCAGATTAATGTACATATTTCCACACTAACTTGGGCAGGATAATTTACTTTTTATTAGCCCTCCCCAACTTCAACTTCCCAGCATATCACATTTTTACATATTACATATTTACATATTCAAACGGTACCTCATAAATTTTAACTTAAAGAATTACCTGATGCAACATGTAAACAGAGGTGGTGTTTATAAATTTTATGGCTAAAAATTCCTTCAACTGAGTTCAGTTACTCAGAAGAGATTTTTCTATGGGAGTTTATAGAGTCCGGCATGCTACATGACTGACCCTGTACACAGGAGTGTTTGTCTTTCCATTCAGTTGTTGTACTTTAAAGAGCTGTGAGGCTCTCCTATACTAAATAAGGAAAGCATTATAGGAGAATTCTCATGAGTTAATTCAGGAGACTGTTTAGGGGAAGAAAGGAGAAAATGCCTATGCAAATAATGATATAAGAGATTTATTTATTTATTTTATTTTTTGTGTGATTCAGTAACTCATTTACTTTGTCTGAATTACATATTTTCCTATTAACTTCTTTCTTGACCCAAAATTCAGATCCAAATAGGAGTTGTGATAAGTTGAAAATGGGGAATTTTATTTCATACATTTAAGCACAATGAAAGATCCAGTTTGTGTTACTTTGTTTTTGCTGTATAACAAATATAATGTTTAGAAGTAACCCCTGTGTATTACCATAGGTCAGAAATCTAGACTGCAAACCAAATAGCTGAGTGCTCTATTCAGAGTCTCACACAGTGCTAAAGTCATTGTGCTAGCCAGCTGAAACTTGAAGCCATAATGGAACTGAAAGAAGCTTTCAAAGAGTTTAGTTCTTGGGCATAGCATAGAAATAACTTGTTTCCTGTCTGCCCTCTCCCATGTAAATAACAACTACTTTTCACACACTGTTGTCTGTTGCTGACATTTCCTTCTATGAGGCAACAACCTGTTATTGTTGTGGGCACTGAGTCACATGTTAGGCAACTTTGATTATGTATCCTTAGAGCATACATCCACAATGCAACTCTATCGTGTCTCCGAGTCAATTCATGAAATCATATAATAGCATAAACTATGTAGAACCTAACAAAAATTTGTTCATCTTAGCTCCAGAGACTAAAACAACAAAGGCCGAAATGCGATGTCACATAAGTGTCATAAAATGACATCATTAAGTTCAGTCCACAGTCAGAAATACAGTAAACTTCATCTTCTATAGAGAACAGTATCTACATAGAGCACATTGGTCAGCTTTATTTTTATTTTGCCTATTGTCAAATTTATCCCCAAAATCTACAACATTCTGAATTCTTTTCAGTGGCTTTCGTCTTTCGAATGGAGTCCAGACCACTTCCTTAAAAGAAATCAGTGATTCTAGCCTCATTTCTATGCAATCAGAAAGATATATACTATTTAACCCATATTGTTCTTTAGCTATATTTGTTATAATATTTTTAGAAGACTAAGAATTCTAGCAGAATTTGTTTCATAAATAATTATATGATAAAAGTCAACAATATAATGATAAAATCCTCAGTCACATTGACAGGAATAAAAGGTTTACCAGACAGTAATGTTTATGTATAAAAATTATGAATCTTTGAAAAATTGAGCAATATTTTAGTTGGTCATGGTGGCATATGTCTGAAGTCTCATTATTTGTGGGGCTTAGACATTAGGGTCACTACCTCTTCAAGGCTGTGTCTGGCCTATATATTGAAATGGTCTCAAAAAGATCAAAAAATATCTTGTAGCCTCTCTAGTAATATATTTTTATGAATCAACATATTTTTCAGTCTATACATGTTTATGGCTTTGTCTTGTTTGTTATAAAGCATAAACTTGTTCATATTTCCTCTCCATTCCTTATAAGCTTAGGAAAATATGAAAATTTCCAGCAAGATTGTGACATAAGAATTGTACCATTCTGGCTGATGATTTAGCTCTTGGTAGTTCTTGGTTGCAAGTTTAATCTGTATATATGGGCGATGCATAGTTCATTTTATGGTGTGCTTTGAAATTTTTAAAATATTCCTTAAAGTATTGATGCTGGACAAATGAGATAGTATTCTTTTGAAGGGGAAAGTTGTATCGTGTTTTTCTTAATGTCAGATCAGTGATGCTGTATTTTAATTACACGTATAAAAAGATCACTGATAAAAATGAATCAGTGTATGAAGATGGGATTGAACCATTTACAAGTATATATAAAGCCATCTGGAGAGTTCAGACCTGCTTATAAAGACAAGTTTCTTTTTTCTGTGATTTTTGGGAATGAAAAAATGTTGGAAGGTTATGAATTAGCTTTCTGATCTGTCAGTACTGTATTACAGAGAGATTTGGAAGGCTCAAAGCAATATTGCACTCTCTACTGAAAATCCACATAAAGGGCACATTCCCATGCTTCGGCTTCGTACATGTTCAGTCTAGAAGTAGAATAAGGCATGCTGTTTTATTATATATTTAGCACTGTTTCTTAGTAAAAATAAAAGTCAGAATTTGGAAGAAATCAAAAAATCTATTCTAATATTTTTAGCATTGTAATATTTTAATTTATTTTAAAACAAGAACTCTGGCTGGCATTTTAAAAATATACTTTTATTGAAATTTCATGTATTTCATACATGTCTTAGTCCTCTTTATACCCCCTTCTCTATCAACACCTTCCCATAGCCCCACTGCCCAACAAAATTTCATGCCTTATATCATTTATGTTAATGTCTATCATGTCAAGTTAGTGTCCCTTGAAGTCCCTCAGGGTAAGTTCATCCGCTGGGGTCTAGTAAGCATATCTAGAGTCACTCCCTTGAAGTGGATCAGTTCTTACTCAGACAGTAGTAAACAGTTTTCCAATAGCTCTTCAGCTAAGATTTGAGCCTGCTGCCAATTGCCCCAGTTCTATGCTGGAATTTTGTCTGGTTGAGTTTGCATGGGTCTTGTGCATTTTGTCACCACTAATGCTGGTTCATATGAGCAAGGTCCCAGAAGCCTGTAAGACTCTATTTCCATGTGGTCATAGACCACCTCAATTGACTCTTGCGGTCTTAATTCAGCTTAAAGAGTACAGCATTTTCTACCATTTCACATGCAGTTAGATAGAAGTGCAACCTACTCCATCATGCCTTTACGTGTTTTAAAAAATATTTTATTTATTATTCTCGCTTTATGTGTATGAGTGTATTACCTGCATGTATGTAAGTGCACTGTGTTGGAAAATGTCCAGAGGTTAGAGGAAGGCTTGAGAGTCACCTGGAACTGGAGTTATGGACGACTGTCAGTTGCCATGTGGGTGCTGAGAACTGAACACAAGTCATCTTCAAGAGCAGCCAGTGTTATAGATATGGGCCATCTGTTCAGGTCTACCTTTGGGTATTCCTTGTGGAAGCCTTACTGATGCTATGATCACTGAATCAGGCAAGATAAGAATTTGAGAGAAAGAGAAAACCCTACTCAGCATACTTCTGTGTTTCTCTAAGCTCTCCTTCCAAGAAACCAGAAATAAATGAACATCTATTTAATGACAATTACATGTTCCTATTCATGTAAATATGAACACACAATTGTAAATCTGTATGAGCCTGCCCCTCATATATTTTTTTTTTGCCCAGGTTCAGAAAGGAGACAATGCAATACCACAATCGCTCATTCACATTCTCTATTGAACTACTATTGTCTGCATATTATTAGTCAATATGTGAATTATTATCTAATCGAAGAAACTTGACACGGTGGTTCAGACTGTTGCAACAACTTCTGTTACAATTAATTTTAGCACTATGAAAATTTTCATACCTTACCAGTATGCAAAGCTCAGTCAGGATCTATATTGTCAACACCCACTTGTAGCCCTGGCTAGGCTGCTAGCATCAAGCTAACTCTCTTCATACTATAAGGGATTTTCACCATGGAATCAGCCACATAGCCATCTTTCAGTCTCTCTTTTTTTTTCCGCAGGCAGGTAGAACCGTGGGTATTAGAATTCGGTGTCTTGGGGAGTATAAGAGGAATAAACAATGATTTCACAGAACTCTGCATTGCTTCAAGACACTCATATTCACCTTTTATGGGTTTCCAAATCCAGGAGTTAAGACTGCTAATGTCATGTTCTAATTTAATGTATCAGTCAAATGCCCACAGTAATCTCCACAAATTCATACCTTATATGGGAATACTAATAAATCACTTTATTATTTTTTAATATTCTGATTATCTGGTCAAAAGCAAAAACAGTGTTGCAGTGAGCATGCAGTTTAGTGCACCAACATGGTATGATTTTTACCTTTGTCCATGACGGTAGGAGCTTTCTAAGTATGAAGTCGTTCTCACATAGAACAGTGATCCTTAAACACTTCTTCATTTTCTAGTTTACATCTTATAGGACACTATCAATGTAATAACCAATCATGTTACATTTCCTCTTTGCACTTGCCCACTAGCATAATCTCGTATAAAGTATTTCAATTTTACTTTGTGATTCTTTGGAGAATTGCTTATACATTGGAGAATTTCTTTTATATCCCCCAAGACACCATAAGTATTACAGATTTTAAGATTCTTATTTGCTCTTTCTCCCTCTTCCCCTCTGTGAAATTGAAAGCCTCATTTATTTCTCCAGTGAGTGCTGTTGCTAGCTACATTTTATCTTTCATTTTACAAATTTCAGGGTGACTAATGTTACTCTGTGGTTTTAGATCAGTAATTGCCCCAAATAGGAAATTTCTTCAGTCCTCAGTCCCAATAGTTTCTCTTGTCTAGAAGTACAGAATCCTAGGTCTAAGCATATAGAGTTATGACACAGTAAATTTATCTAAACTAGAACTGCATCTTCTGTTTCTACACTATGTGTGAATAATCTTATTCATTCTCATTTAGCATTATCCAATTAATACTGCTTGAAAGGAAGATTAGCATGCCATCTGTTTCACAAATACATTCCCCCAGACAGGCATAATACTCATCCCCACTGAATGTTCAAATAAAAATCCCATTGCTCATCATAGATGAAGCCAGTTCAAAGATACCAATCATGATCTAATCTTTTTACGTTAATCATTCTAAGTACTACATTCTTGTTTTAGTTTGATATCTGTTTCTGGGATTATTTAAAAAATGCTGATAAAATGAACGTTAGGGTAGGAAAAGTTTCGGTTCATCGAACCAGGACAGCCCATCATTGAGAAAATTCAAGGTAGGAAGTGAATGCACCTGGTTCACTCACTGGCTGGCTCTCAGATGCATGCTTACTGGCTTTCTTATAGCCCAGGTTTACCAGCCCATAGAGTGGTTCAACCCATGGTGGGCTGAGCCCTCCCATGTCAGTTATGCCCAAGAATATCTTCCACAAATATGCCAACTGGCCAATCTAATCTAAGCAATTCCTTAATGGAAGCTTTCTTCTTATATTACTCAAGACTGTGTCAAGTTGACAATTAAAGATCACTAAGATAATTACTAACTAGCCTTTATGTACAACTCATGAATGAGGCTGATTTTTACAATACACAGTATTCAATTAAAAGAGATGCAACATCTTTATAAGATATATTTAAATACAGTAATTTTATAATGTTTAAATTCTTGCGTTTCTATATGTTAGGGTTTTACCAAAGAATTTGGTACCACAGTTGGAAAGAGATCCTGTGTATGGGAAAGTTCTCATGATCTGACCGTTTTATCCAACTCCATCCTTGTTTTGAGTAAATTTTATATTCATATTACAATTTTGTGATATGAGTGGTTAACTTAAGGAAAATTTCATATGCAATTCAATTCCATTATATCTGGTGTTACTACAACAATA
This sequence comes from Eospalax fontanierii, assembly GCA_035773235.1. NCBI lineage: Eukaryota > Metazoa > Chordata > Mammalia > Rodentia > Spalacidae > Eospalax > Eospalax fontanierii. The sequence continues at coordinate 128,150,946 of CM069525.1, read as the reverse complement.
TCATAATTACCTGAACAAGAGATCAACTCTTAAATATAGTTTTAAAGAGTGGGCCCAAACTCAGAGGATACTCATTTCCTTAGATATCTCTTGGAAACATCTTTCTCCTGAAACTGTGAATGGAATTGTCTCTTGGAACTCAGTCCTTGAAATTGTGTCCTTGGTCAGGCCCCACACATAATTTATTCAAAATGGTTTCTCCAACTTCAGTTGGAGTTCAAACTTAGCTTCACTCTAATTTTAAGAGACCATAAGGCTTTTGCTTCCCTACATCTAGAATATCTCATTCACCCACAGTCATCAGGTCCTCTTATTGCATTTTTTTACTTTTATTTCACTAATGGGAAGTGGTATTTAATTTCATGTATATATATCTAATATATAGATGATATAGATATAGATGTATGTATGTGTATGTATATGTGTCTCTGTGTGTGTAGGTGTGTGTATGCCATTTGTAGATCTCTATTTGAACAATATATTTAATAATTGGCCATTTTTTATAATAATGCTATTTTATTTCATTTTGCAGTTGGGATTTTAAAAATAACTATAAATATATTTTGGTAGCTTGCAAATATATTCTTCCAATTTCAGTTTGAATTCTAATCTACTGACTGCTTCCTCTGCTATGCAGAAGCTTGTTACTTTGATATAATCCAAGTTTTCTGATTTTATACTTAGTACCTGTGTTGTGAGATATATTATTAAAAATATGTGCTTATTCTAATGTTTTGTAGTACTTTTGCCTTAGAAAATATTGAACTGTCTTGGAAGTATGATACTACAGTTTTTTACTATAATTTTGCATATGTTCCTTAAGGATCAGATCTGCACATTTTCTGCTTTTGCTTATTTTTTCAGTATGTTTAATATCTCATGAAATGTGTTTGGAAGAATTTCTTCAGATACAGTATTTATAATTATTGAAAAACAATCCACAATTAATGGTGGCACATATGTATAATATTAGCACTTGAAAAATAGATGTAAGATGATCAGAAGATCAAGGTCAACCTGCCTCAAAAACAGTAACAGCGCAACAATAATAATATGAATAACAAAATAGCAACAACAAAATTCTATAATGAACCCATCCAGAGTCCTTTAATGGTTCCTTTTTTGTTACTGATTCAGTCTTGACAATAATTATTACCATTCACTTTTTCTCTTTCTTTACTATGGGAATGATTTCTGTTCAAGTGATTTTTGTCCAACTTTGTAACCAAAACGTTATTTTTGTATTTGAAGGTCACCTAAAACTATCTTGACTTGTATTGAAAGTAAATGACTTTACTAGATTTCAGGGTTTTTTGTAACCTATACACATAGGTTTAATTCCTCATAACTCTGCTCTGCCCCTGACTCAGAATAATACCTGTATGTTTCGATGTATATAGTAAAAGTAGTGAGTGCTGTAAGCCACAAATATTCATTAGAAGCAGTAAGAAATATCACAGTAGATTGGTTGAAATTGATAACATCTCGCTATGCTTACCTGTGCTGTTCTATGTCATTAAGGGTCAAAAAGGGGAAATAATTCTCTATAACGTAAGGATCAATTTTTCAAACCTCATTTAATACTGGATATATAGTTTCTAAAGAGAGAGACAAGAGAATGAGAGGCCTTTCTACAACAGCAAAATTCTGGAGAGATCTATAAGAACAAGTTCTTGAAACAGATGGGGCCCACATTTTTTATTTAAAGGGATGCCTAAAGTATCACACCACTGAACTTTATGATTCAACCTATGTCAAGTATATTTGCATGCATGAAGTTTTCCATTTTTTCCATGTAATAATATTAATTGATGTGTAGTTTAATCAATGCTATATTTTGGGTAGGGTACATGTACACAGGTTTTGGTTTGCAAATTTTATTGATCATTTGTTCTTTCTAAACTATATTACATTTATTTATATTCTGGACTTAATTTAGTTCATCTAGTAATTTTGCCTTTGTGTTGATCCTTATTATTCAAGTTCTTGGAGATACTTGTAGACTCATTTGTAATGTTTATTTTATTTTGATATAGGCACTCGCTGTTATTAATGTACCTTATTTAAAATACTACATTTGCTATGTTCCCTGTGCTTCCAGTTTTGTATATTTAAATATATTTTGATATATTCATTTTTACCATAGTACAATAATGAAATAAAATCATTTTAAAGACACTGAACATTTTGGTGAACCATTTTGTTCTAGTTTACGTCTTCATTGCTGTGACTAAACACTTTGACCAATATCAACTTGGGGAAGAAAGGGTTTATTTTGCTTACATATCCTGGGTCACACAATTAAATAGGGAGTTCATACCTTGAACTCATGTATGAATTCAGGGCAGGAAACTGGGGGGCAGGAGCTGGAGCACAAGTCAAGGAGGAATGTTGCTTACAGGCTTGCTCCCCTGGCCTATGCTCAGCCTGCTTTCTTATATAATACAAAGCAACCTGCCCAGGGGTGGCACCACCCACAGTGGGTTAGACACTCCAACAACACTCAACAAAAAAGAAAATATGCCACAGACTTGGCTACAACCTAGTCCAATGGAGGAAATTCCACCATTGAGGCTCCCTCCACCCAGATTTGTAAAGTTGATATCAAAGCAATCCAGCACAATTGACCCCCTGTCAACTAGACATATAAAACAGATCACTCTTAAACCACAACCTTCCCATTTTTTTGTCCCCAAGATATGATGTTAACATTAATATCATACTATAAGACAGTACCATCTTAAAAGCCCCACAATCCTTAAGAAATCCAAACAATTGAAAATTCAGTTTCTTTTAGAAGTCTCTTAACTGTAGGCCCCTGTAAAATTCAAAACAAGTACTGTCTTATTTCAAATAGAAGAATCGGGTACACCTAAGAAAAACCTAAGTCCAACAAATAGCTCGAGGCTGGACATCTGAGATTCACTCTCAATCTTTTGGTTTCCAAAGGCTTTCAGCAGCTCCACTTCTCTGGCTCTGCCATTCACAGCACACACAACTCACCTCAGAGTCCCAGGCCAGATCTGCTCCACACCTGATGCTACCCTTGGTGGTCATCCCATAGTCCCATCATCTCCAAAAAGCTGAAGTCTCCACTGAAATGGAGGCTGCACCTTCACCAATGCAATCTTCTATCCTCTCCTGATGCAAAACCTAAGATTCTCTCCATGTCCCCTGCAATCCTGGGGTCTTCACTGCAACTGAGCCTGTACTTTCATGAATGGCCTTTGCTAACCTTGTACAGTGTCAAGCCTTAGATGCTTTCTGTGATCTTTTCATGCTTTCAACACCAGGACCATACAGGAGACTCTTACACATTACCAAGTCCTGTTTCCTGCTTGAGAATGGAGGCTCAGGCATCCTCTCAACCACAGGTTCTGTGTGCTTAACCCTGAGAAAATTCTTCCTGGAAGATTTTGCCATGAGGAAACTGGCCTCTTATTACTTACAGCTGATTTTTCATCCCCAGCTAAGCATCATAAATTGTCCCAATAAAACAAAAAGTTTTATTTCAGATTCCAGTCTCTTCTTAATCATAGCTGATTCTTCAGTCCCAGCTGATCAGAACCCATAGATTCTCAATTCAAAATATGACACAGACACCCCTGACAATCTCTGCTTCCCTTTGAAGCTTCACAAACCAGTACTTCCTTGTCTACAACTCTTTTATCAGAACTGTTCCAAGCTCCACCCAAAATACTTTGAAGATATCAGTGGCTTTTCTATCTCAAAGTTCCAAATGCTTCCACAATCGTCTCCAAAACACCAAGGTCAGACCTGTCACAGCAATACCCCACTCCTGGTACCAATTTTGTTCTGATTGCTTCTCTATTGCTTGACGAAATACTCTGACCAATATCAACTTGGGGAGGAAAGAGTTTACTTCACTTGCATTTCCCAGGTCACCACTGAGGTAGCCCAAGATAGGAACCTCGAGGCAGGAGCTGGAGCACAGGCCATGGTGGAATGCTGCTTACTGGCTTGTTCTCCTGGCCTGTGCTCAGTCTGCTTTATTATACTATAGGTAACAACTTGCCCAGTGATGGCACTACCCACATTGGGCTGGGCCCTCCAACAGCACTCAACAATCAAGAAAATACATCAAAGACTTGGCCACAGGCCAGTCTAATGTAGGCATTTTCCAAATTGAAACTCCCTCAACCTAGGTGTGTCAAGTTGCCACTAAAGCTATCCAGCACATACTCCAATTAGAAACTAGAGAAATTAGTACTATACAACAGTAATTAATGATATAATCTTGTTTATCATCCATGAAGAACAGAAAGACAGTCACTACCAATGTTTACTGCTATTAATACCTCTACCGGTAAACATACATGAAGAAGAGATGAATATATTCATTACCTGAATAGCAAGTCTTATAAAAAGATTATTAGAGATTCTCAGGTCTAAAGTATCTTGAGTGGGTTGAGAAACAGGGAAGTTGAAAATTGGAGTCAACAGTTATTAGCAGTCAAATAATATAATGGAGTAAAATTTATTATTACACATGGAGAATAATAAGTTCATTATTTTCTTATGATTCTTCATTTTAATTTAGTTTTAAATACTTAAAAAATTCTATGCACTATAATAGACAATAAGCAAATGATGATTTAAAGAAATCATCTATGTTTGTGGTGGTTTGAGAGAAGGGTCCCCCATTGGTATCAAGTATTTGAACATTTTGTTCACAGTTGGAGTCACTGATTTGTTAACTCTTAGAAGATGTAGGAATGTTGCAGGAAGTATATTACTGGGAGCAAACTATGAGAATTCTTAAGCTTGCCAAATTTCCAGTTTCTCTCTCAGTTTCTTGTAAATCCTTGAAGAGTTATCACTTAACTTTCTTCTTTGGTCAACTCCTGCCACCATGCTTTCCCTACTATTATGGATTCTAACCCCTTTGTAACCACAGCCAAATAAATTCTTCCTTCAATAAGTTGCTTTGGTCGTGGTGTCTTATCACAACAAGAGAAAAGTAACTAATACAGAAGTTGGCACGAGGGGTGGTGTGTTGCTATGAAGAAGACCGGATCTTGTGGGGATTTGGAGTGTGGAAAACTTTGGAATTATGGGATAGAAAAGCAGTTGAATGCTGTAAGGAGAGATTAATGGGCCATTCTAGTGGGAATGTGGAAAAAAGGTACTTCTAAGAGTAAGCTAGTTTCAGAGGAAAATAAGGACTTAAACAATAACTGGCATGTTTTGGCAAAGTATCTGACTGCTTTATGCTCACAACATAAAACCTTCCCTCAGGTTAAGTTGAAATGTAATGTGCTAATTTCTTTGGTGGACGAAATTTCAAGACAACCTAGTGTATAATAGTGATTATTATGCATTGCTACAATGAAAAAGAGCAAAGCAGGGAGAAATAAATACAGGATATACAATTTAGACGGAAAAAAGAGAACTAGGATGATTAATGTTGGAGACATGGCATGTGCTGAAGGATAGGGTCTCATTGAAAAAGAGATGAGAGTCATTAAGGAGAGTTTTGTGTGTTTACATTTAAACAATGGGAAGAGTACCACAGGGGCAAGACCTAACCAAGCAGATCTTCTTAGTGAACGGAAAAAGCCTATGGAGTTTTCCCCTAGAAACCTGCAACCCAGAAAAGCTGTTGATAATGTGGATAAAGTAGATCTTTGTCCATCCCAAACTGGAAGATAAGCTTCGTGGTGTTGTTCACATGGTGATGGCATTAGAGGCATAAAAAATGCAAAAGGAGGTAAGTTGTTCCTCCACTGTTTCAGAAAGCCTTCTAGGCCCGGTATCATGAAAAAGTAGAGTCCTTGCATAAGGAAAGCCCATGAAAATCACTACATGAAACTGTGAAAGAGAAGCCTAGTTATAAGTAGAGACACAAGAACATTAGCGATGTTAGAGCAATGACATGTATGTAAAGGAGACTTTCGTACAGGAAATGGTACCATCTCAAGAAACATATGTATGTTGTAAGCAGTAAAATTGAAGGGGATTAGCCATGCATTCCCTGTGGAAGTAAAAATTTCCAAACTTTGACATGAAGCGAGAAGATTTGATATTTGTTGTTGTTTGTTTATATGGTTTATATGTTTGGTTGTTTATCTTATTTTGGTCCAGTATTTCCTCAGTTTTCCCCCATTCCACCCATAATGAATAAGAATGTGTATTTAGTTCCATTGTACATTGGAAGTTTGTTATTCATATCTTTTTTATTTTACAGGGGTTTAAGGTTAAGAGATTGCCTTGAGTTTCAGAAAAGATTTTAGATTCTGGTCTTTTGAATAGTACATTGTGATTGATAAAGTCTATGGGGATTTTTCATAGTGTGTTAAATTAATTTTTTGTTTTATATTGTCATGAGCCTATGGAAGCCAGGGATTTGAATGTGGTGGTTTGATTGAGAATGTACACTGTTTGCTCCAAGTATGTGGATATTTTTTCCTCTGTTGGTAGAAAAACAAACAACAGAGGAACAATTAATGATCTCTTCACTTTTGCATTTTTTATGCCTTTAATGCCATTACCACGTGAACAACACACCAAGCTTTTCTGCTAGTTTAGGGTGGACTGTGGTCCACTTTATCCACATTACCAGCAGGTTTTCTTGGTTGCAGTTTTCTAGGGAAAACTCCTTATGCATTTTCTTTTCACAAGAAAGATTAGGTGGCTGTGGTCTTGCCCTGAGTGTAATCTTTCCATTATTTAAATGTAAACTGTTTGGGGAGTACTTAGAAAGTTGTGGTCCTGCTGGAGGAAGCACTTCACTGGAGGCAGCCTTGGAGAGTTCTTAAGCCTTGGCAGAGTTCCAGTTGCTCTGTCTTCTACCTGTGTCAGCTTGAAGACAGGATCATTCAGGTTTCTGTGTCGGCTATCTCCTGCCACCATTATGGACTCTAACACCTTTGGAATGGTAAGCCATATAAATACTCCCTTCTGTAAGTTACCTTAGCCATGTTGCCTTATCACAACAACAGAAAAATAACTTATACTATATTCAATACACAATTCTACTACATAGTATTTGCCATCTCTTATTTAACAATAATTATGCAAGATAGTTTTATAAACCAATCCTCATCAAGACACAATGCTTACTAAAAAATCAAATTTTATTTTTTGGAGGAAAAATAACTAGCTATAGCACAGATAGACCATTTCTAGTTTAAAAAGGAATACTTGCACCCACAGAGGTATTCCTGGAATACTCACAGAAACAAGATTTCTCCATTTTATGATGTCTTTTCTATTTGTAAATATTTTGGATTTTTTGCCACATCTATCAGTTTATAGTAGTTATACAGCTGGTTTGTTTCTTTTTGATAACAGTAACACCTTCATGAATTTACTCTGAATTTCTACACAATTCAGTATCTATATATTTTACTTCTTCAAGATTCATGTCATTATACTCTTACTCCTTGATTTTCTCCTAAATGATTTTGAGCTTTCTCTACCTGTCAATGATTTAATTCTCTCTACTGAGTCTTTTTGATATATTTATCTCTCAGTAGAATGATGTACTCTCTACTCTCTTTTCACTTGATAAACTCTTCCCCATTTGCCAATCCAAATATTATTTGTTTGGAATTATTTTCCCTTATTTTTTATTTTTTCTTCATAATAATTGTATTATATTTCATGATTCTGATAAGTTTTTTGTTTTGTTTCAAACTCTGGTCTACCTTAGTGTGTGTATATATAGGTAGATAGATAAATAGATAGATTGATAGAGATAGATAGATGAATAATGCAGTATTTCTAAAACTTTACTAATTGTGATTATCTTGTATTTTCAACATCAAAGCCTTCTTATAGGATGCAAAAAATACTAGGAAATTCTGCTTCTTAGAACAAATCAGTGCTCTATACATAGGTACACTTTACATTTCAATTGCTAGTACCCATCTTGGACAGAATGTATATGTATACTATGAAATTTTGTCAGGTAAGCACAAATCTGATGATATTGCCACAATTCTTCAAAACTTCACACATCATCCTCAGGAATGCAATTTCCCAGGGAATGCTGAAAAGGTTTTTGTATTTAAATAGAAGAGTGACATTACAAAATATGTATTTTTAATAAACAACACTGGGAATAGAATGGGGATGGTTTTATCAGATTAGTGATACGAGATGAGCCAATTTAACTAGAGACAAGAGAATGTGGGATATAAATTATAATCATCTTTTATTCTTTGTTTAAATTAAGTTTATTTTGAATGGTATTTCTAAAACGTATAAATTCTTATACTCATTGTATGTGGCTAGTAGTAGAAGCAGAATTAGGACCAAATTAATTCAGAAGATATTGTATTAATGTATAAAACACTTTTAAATTACCAAAATAAGTAGGAAGATAACCTCACTTAAATGCAAGGATAAAATGATGGCACTAAACAAATGATCGTAATGATTTTTCTTTGCCTGTCTGTCCAGGTATATGTGGACACTGATCTGTTTTATAATTGATGTAGTCAGTGTTTCTCTGTAGCATTTCACTGATTATTAAGGAAATATCTTGGTGAAGTACAAAACCCCAGGATCTAAAATATAATTCAGAAATGTTCCATGCCAGAAAAAAGCAAGTCATACTTGGATTAGAAAAATGGACAATGTGCTTTTCAGAGAGTTTTCTTTCTTTAACAGCTCTCAATTTCTGTGTTTTACTAGAGTAAGAACAACACAGTTATGTTTAGATCTAACATTTGTAATGTTATTGCAAGACAGTTGTTGTAGGGATTATATTAAGAAACAAAATAAAATATATATAAATTTCTCTCCACCATAAAATATTTTAGTGGAAGACAAGTCAGTGATGTGAAATTTAAATTTGCTTCTTCAGGTACATTGTGCAAATCACAAACTTAAGATCAAGTCCAGGTAATCAATTTTGATCTTATTGTGGATTTCTCCAAAGTGGGTAAGTACCACAGTCAAATTTATGACAAAGTTATTTTAAAAGTACCTGTATCAAAGATTAATAATTCCAAAAGAGGGAGTATCAAAGAGTTGGGTATTTCAACACATTTGACTAATATGAAAAATAAATGGAGAACTAATATGTAGAAGGGACATTAAGGAGGCAGAGACAGTTTACTCCGTGAAAGCCGTTAGGACTTAATTATGCTGTGGAAGGCAAAGTTATGGGGAAACAACGAATATAACTTTCAGTTTACTTTCATTTCTAGCTCCCTATATATAAGGCTAGAGGAAAAGTCAAAATAGATAGTATCAATGAGAAAAACTGCAAAAATCTTGAAAGCAATATGTGTTATAATAAGTACCTGATGTATGGATACTATAACTTGGTTTTAAAAAATTCCTCAACTGCTGACCACACATATTTCCTTGGAAATTTCCTCTTCCAATTTTCTGAGTGCATCTTTCTATATCTTAGGGGAAAGTTATTAGATGTTTCTCAGATTTTATGAAAATTAATGTGATAATATTTGGGATAAGTACAGACATTACTCAAAAAACTGGACAGGCTTATTTTTTCCATAAATGTCTCATTAAGCACCCTGCAAATGCACAAAAATGGGAAGAAACAATCCCACAAAACCAAAGAAACAAAGGCCACCAACCAACAAAAAACAAAATCCAATCAAGCAAACCTAAGCAGTACCTCATCACTTCACATGGTATTTTAGTACACAGTTAAAAAGAGAAGAAATAACACAAATGGACATAGTACAAACTAACTCAGCAAATGAACTCAGGTTTCTTATTCAATTAACACTAAGTAATAACAGACAGTAATATCAATGACCTTAATGTTCAGAAGGAAAACTAAATTCAACTCATGATTAAATTCAGTTCAGATATCTGTGACCACACAAAATGATATTCAGGTATTATGCCTCATAAAAGATTTCTGATATTAGAAGGCTGGTGCTTTTACCTTTCTTCCTCATTGTTTTGTTTCTTTGCTTGCTTATTAGTTTTAAGAAGCAACTTGTGGATATATTCTAGTATACAAAGAAAGGCAAGGAAAAATATAGTGCAGTGTGTAAGCAACAGCGCCTAAGCAACAGAGGACACAAAAGAAAATACTGGGAAAGAAAAGGCAAGACTGATCACTATGCAATGAGTGTGGAGGAAACAAAGCCAGGATAGAACAAAGTGCTGGCTAACTCCAGGAATCTGGTCACTTGCAGATAGATACATGGATAGTACAACACAAAAGCTTGGAAATTTCCAGTAGCAATGCATACAATGCATGAAAATGCTAGACAGATTCTAAAGAAGGCATCCCCCTAAAAAGATTACGCATTTTTAATAGCTTCAAGAATACTAAACTAAGGGAAAACATTAACAGTCTAAGACATTTCACAGCTAAGGATCTTCCTCTCAGCCATATTTAAAGAACAGGATAAAATTTCACACGTGTTGAGAGGTTTTAGTAATAAATTTTATTCTGTGTCTTTTATTTTAGCATAGATAATAAAACATATCTTAATATTGGGGAAATGCAGATTAAAAATAAAGAGTGTTTGGTCAAATAGGAAACACAATTGCAAGTTTTTCTGTTTTTCTTTCCATTGCTGTGACAAAATACTCTGACCAAAAACAACTTGGAAAGGAAAGGGTTTATACAACTTCCAGCTCAAAATCTAACACTCAGAGAAGTCAGAACTCAAAGTAGGAACCTAGAGGTAAAAGCAACATAGACCATGCAAGAATACTGCATACTTTGCTCCTGCTCACCTACATTTTTTATACAGCTGAGGCCTATTTCCCTAGGAATGGCACCAACCACAGTGGGTTGGTCCCTCTTACAGCAATTAACAATCAAGAAAATGCCCACATACTTGCCTATAGGTGAGTTCATGAAGGTTTGGCTTAAACAAATATTAACTAGGTCTATGGAAAGGTAAATTTGGAGACAGGCATTTACAGAGTGAAAATGAAATCACATACTAAGATGATATCTGTTGGCCAAAAAATGAGTTCTGGAATGGAGCCTCCTCCATAGCCTTCAGATAAAAAACATTAAAAATATAATACAAACATTTTTTTGTTGTATAGACCACTGTGCTATGTTGTTATGGCAATGCTGACAAGCTAATACAGTTACTTACATCTCATTCATTCAACAAACATGTATATTTATGCATCTGTTATATGGCAGGTATAAGAACTATTTAATGAACAAAAGAGACAAAAAATTTAAGTTATATTTTTATGCAATTGAAAATATAATATACATGTAAAATAAGTAAAATCTATAATTCTGATGTTTATATGCAGTCTGGCCAAATTTGAAACAGAGAGGAGGACTGCCAACATGTGAGATTTCACAGGAAGTCACAGTTTTAAATAAAATTCTGAAAGAGTGCCTTACTGAGTAATAGCATTGAACAGAAATCTGTAGGAATATTGGAAACTGTGAGTTTTCTTGGGAAGAATCCTCTCAGTCTTTGCTTTGAATCTTTGCGTTCATTTGGGCAGTAACTTCTTGATATAATATGTACATATTTATGAAAATTTCAAAAACTCAGGAAATGTATGAAAATATTATTGCCTTTGCAATGCAACTCTGTAATCCTATCTACATATCATTTCAACATTAAATTAAATGTACTACAGATATACCTGTACACACACACACACACACACACACACACACCACACACACAGGTACTTATATAAAATATTTTAAATAGATACATACTGTACATACTGGCCTATGTCCTGATATTTCCTTTTAACTTAATATGCACAATTACATAATAGAAAAATGAGATGATAGATTCTGTATTTCAGTATGAATGACCAATGGGGGAAAAAATATAACTACCAGAATGCAACCTGCTTATGTGAAAGCATTATGAGAAATGAAGATACTTATGGTAAATTCTAAAATATTACAGTTTTGTCAACAGTAATTTTAAACAATGTGACTTGCCAATTTTCTCTCCAAAGAAGTACAAATTTTTGCTTTACAAACTTACTGTGTAACATTGTAAGTCTGTTTAGATTTCAGAGAGAGTTGATGCATTAAATACTTTGAATTTCCAGTTTTACTGGAATAACCAAGAAATAACTGGATTTAAACATTTTATCCAGTAACCACCAACTAGCTGCCTTTAGTCAATGCAACTCCTCAAAAGGTGTTTAGTATATCAGCAGAAAAAATTCATACAATATGAAATAATGAAGAAACATTCCATTATGTAGTAGAACATAATTTAATTTAAATAACTGAATATAGTTAGGCCTCATTTCTTAATATTAAGGTTAAGATCTGTCAGGTTCTATGGTAGCATTCCAGAGAAATGAAAGAGATCAAATAATAGTTAATTTTTCAAATATTTCTTGACTTTTAAAATTTATATATCTGTATCTCATTCAAATTTCACATTTCCTAATTATCAGTTATTTTGCTAGTGGATCATGATGTAATGTTTATGCATGAAAAGGATGTGGGAAAGTAGAAGTCAGGGAATAGTCCAGGGGCAAGAGCACAACAAAGTTGAAAATAGATTATCATAAATCTCAATATGTAACCTTTGGGAAGTCATTTCACTGATCATCATTCTCATTGTTCACTATCAGTATTTTCAAGTTCTTAAGACTACCTTATTAAAACAATTAATGATTAATAAATTTTAAAATCTCATGTTTTTCTTCTATAAAAAGAAGACAATGAAATCACAGGAGGCAATACAGTTATAGCAATAATGAAGTTTTTTTAAACACTACATATGCCTACTGATATTGTAAATGATACTATTAATAAATCCTCCTGTGGAAAGTGACTCTGTGTATAGGATTATATTCGTTTAAATAGAAATACATATTTGCTGCAAGCCTGAGAAATCTTCCTTAATATATATAATCCATTAATAACTTTTAGTGACAAGCAATTGCACTTATTTGCAGGTTACACTAGGCTTATAATTCTATCCCTAATTCATAAAGTTAGATCTTACTAGCTAAGAAATGTGAGATCTGGTTTCCTTGAGTATGTATATAGTGGAATAGTTTTACTTTACTAGTTTGATGTGTCTTGAGCGAGTTTCACAAACTTTACTTGACTTAGTTTCTCTTTAAAATAATTATGTCAGTAAAAGTAACTACACGCTAGGATTGGAGGTCAGCAGTAAATAATGAGATAAGAAAATCACACCCTTAGCATAAATATTACAATCCTGTCAAATCAATATTGTGTGTTCCAAATCTATGTCCATTCTAAGTGTGGCACAATTCTTAATTTTGGTGTGTAGTACATACAATTAATTTACTTTATATACTCAGTTCTTAAAGTTCTCAAGGGGTTGTTTTTGCTTTCTTTTGTTTTTGTCTATACAAACATAAATTAGTCAGAATTTCTAGCACTCAGCTATATGCTCAGCCACCTCTGCTCCCTCTTTTTATTGTTTAAAATTTTGAGGTACAATTTCACTAATTTTGCTTGGCTTGTCTTTAACTGTCTTTGTAGCCTGGATAATCCTAAAAAAATGTGAAATGTGATCCTCCTGTCTCGGCCTTGTGAGTAACTGGGATGTTAAGTTTGTCGAAGTCAGGTGTTCTAGATCTGGGAATGTATGGCAATAACCACATTCAAAATGCAGTTTTGATGCACAGAGACAGTCTATAAATGTTCTGACTCTATGTGTACTTGGATCAAGCCTTGCCATTGGTACTTTTGCTAGGTATATATATCACTTCAATGCATAGGTTCAACATAACACTGCTACTTTGAGAGTGTTGTAAAATCAACTCTAAAATGACATGTGGGCTGAGCTCAAATCATAATTTGATGAGGGCAGGCATCTTAGAGATGGGAAAATGACAAAAGTGGTAGAGATACTGGGGTAGCTAATCATGGTGAGGCTTTTAGTGGGACATGTGGAAGCTTAGACAATCAAGACTGAAGTGTGGAACAGTGTACTTCGAATGGTAAAAATAGAACAGCATGCTTCCACTTAAAATTTGGCAATGGCAATTAGAACTAGGGAGGAAAGAAAGCAAAATACAAGTTCAGATAAGTCTGTTATAAATCAATATGAATGTGAATATCATTATGAATACTGTTAGGGTTGAAGAAAATATTTTTTTAAAAATTAAGAGAAATGCCAAGTTTAATGAAATTTGCTAAGTTATTGGCAAATTGGTAGGATTTTATGAAGATAAATCACATGACAAACTTGACTCTGACCTTAAAATCCTTTTGGGTTCTTGAGGAATCATTCATATTAGTGGAAAGGAAGGTGAAAAATAAAGAGAGAGAGAGAGAGAACTTGAGCTAGTTTTGTGGTTTCATGTGGCTGCCAGCTGGTATTAGTGGAAGTCATATTATTTCTTATAGAGGCAAATGGTGTACATTCTGAATTGACTGTGATGGTTATCGTACTTATATATTATCCAGTGAAGTTGATGGAGTTATATGCTTCTGTATCAGTTTTACAGCACATATCTCAGTGATAGGAATAACAGCTAATTTGCAAGTACTGTTGGTTGAACTGCTTTGTCAGTTGGGCTGAAATTCAAACTGGTAGTCTCCCTTTGTTATTTGTTTTTTTCTAATAAATGAAATTAGTAGCCTTGTCAAAAGCAAAAATAGTGGATGCTATCATCTGACTTAATGTGTCTTGTTGTCTGAAGTGGTATCAGAAAAGCTATCAATACACTAGCTATAATGTTTAGAAGTTATGGTACCAAGGTTGTCCTTAAGGAAAATGACATTTTCATTAAATGGAACACTAGCTGATGTGCCCACATTTTAAAGCCAACTGTTTGGATCTGTGGAGCTGCAGATAGGTGTGTCTGTCTTTATCTCTTCCTTTTATAAGGACACTGATAAACACAATGTTTACTAGGGATTTTGTTTTTCTTTATTGACCCCTGTAAATGTCCTTGCTCCAGACAGGTACTGGATATGAAGAGTTTGGCACATAAAGTTGAAAGGAGGTAAAGGACTAGTTTAGTACAAAGCAACTATGATGATAGAGATGTCCATAAGGTATTCTAGCTTAGCTGATGCTGTGTTGCAAATGCAAAAATATACTTGCAGAGGCAGGACAACTTTTCTTGTTCCTGTGCCACCATTTATAATTTTCAAGACTGTATCATCCACAGAGTTATTTCAGCTATTTCAAGTGAACTAATAGTGCCTACATTTCTCAGTTTCTCAGACCTCTTTATTTAACACTAGACCCTTCAGTCAACTATCTTTTCCATAGCAATTTTGGATGTCTCACATACACTTAAAATAAGGGAAAAAAAGAAATTACTAAAATTTCTTTCTCTCTATTTCAGTTCTCCTCTCTCATATCTTTTTAAAAATTCTATTTTCTAATCAATGGCAACCCATTTACCATCATTTAGAAGCTAAGTCTCAAAGTAAAACCTTTCACCTCAAATGTAGTCCTTCTAACATTCTTCTCCATTCTGTAAATCAGTTACTAAGCTGGATAAGTTCTACTTACCATTTCAACATTCTGCTGATCCTCATGTGTGTTTCCATTAGGCAGACTGGCTAGATTGCTTGAGGTCCAGCATTGCACCAAGGTCACTGTTAAGTAATTCTTAACTCTAAATGACTATATGATGATGAAATATTATTGATTATTGTCATTTGCAGAAGGCTATTATGTCAAATACTGCACTGAGGACACTATGGACGACTGACAAATACTTCCACTCTAAGTTAAATACTATGTGTATTTTGAAGAAGGAAATTTCTAGAAATTCTGAATTTTTGTCCAATGTCACAATGATAACATATTGAAG
The DNA here is from genome assembly GCA_035773235.1 of Eospalax fontanierii. Lineage (NCBI taxonomy): Eukaryota > Metazoa > Chordata > Mammalia > Rodentia > Spalacidae > Eospalax > Eospalax fontanierii. Next base: position 128,135,217 of record CM069525.1, on the reverse strand, counting down.
CCAGGTTTTCAAATTTATGATCTACTAAGTACTCAAGACATTTAACAAGACTGATTATCACTATGTATAAAAGGTTTATAATGGAGAATAATTCAATCCCAACGAATAAATGCAAACAAAATGATTTTTAATCATTTCCATACTATATATAACAGTGTAATTCCAGAAAGGCAATTCTTTTAATCTGATCTGAGCCATGCATATTCTAGCTACACGATAGAAAATTGCAAACTTAAATTTAGTCAATGAAGTGCTATGTAGAGAATAATTTACACAATGGATAAAATCGTAATAAATATATCAGTTTTAGTGCTTTAAAATTGTAAATTAGTTTTTCCATAGTTGGAGAATCAAAATGGAGTATAATATACTTCAAGAAGAAATGGTAGTTCACTGTCAGACATTCACAACTTTATTGAGAATACTTTCTTCTTAAATTACTCTTGCAAAAGTCAATAATAGAAGCTATTTATTGCCAGAAATAAATTTAGAGAAACTGCCAGATATAGTAATTAAAGTGATTTATTTGCTTCGTAGTATATTTGGCTAAGGACTTTCTTGAAATTGAGGACAAACTACAAATGGAATTTACACACACACACACACACACACACACACACACACATATATATATATATAGTATTATAACATAGTTAATATTCTGAGTGACAAAAATAAGATATTTTTTACAAATACCTGTGGCAAAATATGCTGTTTACACCAGATACTGTAAATGCACGGTGTTTCAAATAGAGCCAAGTGTTTCAAAGCAAGCAAAGATAAGTTTCAGAGATGACCTTATGAATTTAATCATCAACATACATGAAATAATACATGAGGGACCAGTTTTTATTGGAAACCAAGAGTTTGATCACATGTAAATATGAAGAAGAAATTTCAAGAAGGTATGTTTAGTCCAATCCCATTTGTATTTCGTGACTATATAATATAGCTGTTTTGTTTTATTCTTACTCAAAATTGGAATATTTGTAAACTCTGAGTTTGAAAGTAAATGGTACCATTTTACAGCTATACAAATTAGGGGAAAAAAAGGATTTATCACTTATTTAGAGTCAGTTTCCACACCAAAAAAAGGTGATGATATCAAATATTTGTGCAGATTTACTATGAGAATTAAATGATGTGACGTGCACAAATTGCTTATGAGAATTTTTAAGACATTCTAGTTATATCAGGTAACTCAACAGATGTCAGTAGGCTTGCCTGTCACTATGGACAGATACTCCCTTTTATAATCACCTCTGTGCCTCACTTCCTATTTGTGTACTAGTTACATTTCTGCTATTCTGATAAAACACCATGACCAAGGCAATTTACAGAAAGAAGACTTGGGTCTTATGCAAGAGAAGCCTATGCTCTTAACCACTGAGCACCTCTCCAGCTTCAAGGATGGCTATCTTTTAGTTATTTCTTTTCTATTTTTGTCTTTAGTTTTTTTCATTATTTTTAGGTCATTCTATTACGTTATTTTTCAGATGGATGAAATAATGATATTTATTTCATATTTCTTGCTATGAGTAGAGGCATGATATTTTAAAATGCTTCCAAATTGTAAGATCATAAATACATACCATAGCCCTCTACACTAAGAATTAATCCAAATGGGTTTGTCAATCACATAGGCAGGACAACATTCCTTAGTAAATCTCTCTGTTCCAGAAACGTCAAGATACATGATGCAATAGAAACCATGTTAAGAAAATGAGAATAACTATACCCTCTATTCCTTTAATGAGCTATGTATTACTACATCTGCTACATCCCAGAAGTGAATGATGCTCAGGACTTCACTGACTAAAACTATAGAATCTTTTCCTTTCCATCATTTTTTCCTTCACTTTTGTAGCCCAACCAACAACCTCAGCCCACAGCTTGTCAGTCATCCTGCGTGCTCACTCACTCTTTCTAACTCTATCGGACTCTCTGTCTCTCTCTGTCTCTCTGTCTCTGTCTCTGTCTCTGTCTCTCTCTCTCTCTCTCTCTCTGCCTCTCTCTCCCCTCCTCACCATTCAGTTGATCATAGACCTCCATTGCTAAAGCTACACATGCCAAACTTACACCACAATGGATCAATACTGCCTTTGTCCTACTACTGTTGCTCATTATTATACGTATATTCTGATCTTTGTGACACAATAACTATACCTTTCTGTGTGGAATCACCTCAGTATTTTATAGTTTCTGCTCATCCAGCTGTCCATCATGGACACCCTGTATTTTTTAACAGTATTCTAAAAATAAGGCTTAGACAGGTGATGTGTCTCAAGGCTATCTCATTTGCTCAGTGCTTGACCCTGACTTGGCCTCTGTTTTACTTCACCTTGCTAGAGGCTGAGTTCAGTCATTATGTCTGACTTTCTGTTTTAGGTAGATGGATTTATGACTCATATATACATTTCTCCTTGATGCATTTAAACATATTCAGAGGAAGGAGGTGTCCTCGGGGAAAAGAAGGAGGGTAAAAGGAAAGTAAGAAGAAAGGAGAGATGAAGAAAAAAAGAAAAAGAGGAAGGAACGAATGAATGAATGAACCAAGGAAGGAATGAAGGAAGGAAGAAATATTTCTGCCTCTCTTGTTAAACCAAAATATTAACTTATTGTCTATTTCTCCATCCAGTCCAGAGATAATTAATATTTGTCTTCTTGTTAGGAGAAAATGAAATACACACAAATACGCACACACACACGCACACACACACACACACACACACACAAATCATCATCATGATCATTATCATCCTCCTCATCATCATTGAGACAATGTCTCTGCCTATTCAACCCAGACTAGCTTAGACCTCAGGATCCCACTTCTCTAGCTTTTAGCATTCTGGGATACTTGGTGCTCAAAGGTTTTTCTGTTGTTGTTTATTGTTGCTTTTTTGCTTTCAAAGAATTTCTCGCTATGAAATGCAAGTTAAACTTGAACTTACTACATGGTCCATTATGGCCTTGAAGTTGTGAAGAGCTTCCATTGGCAAGATTGAATTCTTTGTATATTTTGGTAATAATGCCCAGTCTGTCTTAAGGTTAGAAGTATTATTGCTCACATGACTAGAGAGAGAATTCAGTGATTAAGAGCATTTTCTGCTATTGCAAAAGTCTGGGATTCTTTTTATGCATCCCACATTGGTTGACTTGCATCTACCTGAAACTGTAACTCCAGTTCAACGAGAAGAAAGGATATGATATAGTTGTCCCACTTAGGGTCTAACAATCCATAGTCTCTTAAAAAATGTACATTGAAAAAAATGTGATTATTGATAAAGTAGCAAAAAGAAATCATAGTGGTGAAAGCTCAAAGATGAATTAATCTATGGGTACAAAAATAAGTCATTAGGAACTGTTTAATATGATGAATATTTAGCTATAATAGAGTAGTAGAATCTCCCTAAGACCTGTGACCTATCTAGCCACAAGTTCTTGACCCTTATAAGAGTTCCAGATATGAGCTTCATTTTGTGAAATGAGCCTTAAATCAAGTTGTAAAATGGTTGGTTATTCCCTAACACTTATTGTAAATGTGGGCATGTCTTGGTCAGGTCAGTGATCACTGTAGCTCACAGGTTCACAACTGGGCCAGGCTGAGGATTACTTTTTATTCCTATAGAGGGTATGGCACTCCCAAGCAGTGTAAAAGCTAGCCATCAGTGATAAAGCTTCCAGGTTAGCATCAGCAGGATTTCTCCGTGTTCTGTGACTCAAATATGTAGTCTTCAGCAACAGAGTTGACATCAGGTCCTAGATGGTAACCAAGTACGATGGTAATAGCCAGTATAGTTTAGCAGTCTATGGGCACCCCTTGGTCAAGAACTCCAAAAGAGGTAGCTCATTCCTGGAATTGGGCTTTTTATTTGTTATCCTGTGGTGTCTCATAGTGTCACTGAACACCACTTGTAGGGTAACTATATGTAAACTCTTCTTTTATATGGTACATTCCTTTATTTTAAGAAGATTGGGTAGTAGTTTTTCATATTACTTCTAAATGGCCTTTAGTGGTAGTGATTGCTTCCTTATTCTCTCCTTTAGCCTGCTGTCTCATTGCCCACCCCATTGAACTCTTCCTATTCCATTATTTTCCTTTCTGTCTTTTTTTTGCAGTTTAAGAAAGGTTGTTTTACAGATCATGTACATGTCTAATACTCTCAGAGGCCAGAAATGGGTGTGAGATCTCCTGAACCTGGAATTATGGGCAGGTGTTAACTACCATACTGTTGCTGGAAACAGAGCACAGGACCTCTGGGAGAGCAGCAGTTCCTGTCAAGTGCTGATTTTTCTGTCTAGCCCCTTTCTCTTTATATCACTGCATTCTGTCTGTGCTCAAATGAGCCCCTCTGCATGGTTTCTTCCTATTCTTGATTTCTATGGATTTTCCAATTGAAAAACATGTATCTAAAGATTCAAAGTGAGCATCAAATTATGAGAGAGGACATGCAATGTTTAGCTTCCTATTGCTGCTACCTCAATCAGGATGATTGTTTCCAGTTTCAGCCATTCACCTGAAAGTTTCAAAATTTCATTTTTTTCCTAAAAGCTAAATTATATTCCATTGTATAAGTGTACCATACTTTATTGTCTATTCATCAGATGATGATTATCTAAGTGTTTTGTACTTCCTGGCTAATGTGATTAGAGCAGCAATGAACATTGATGAACAGGTCTAAATAGAGTGGAATATAAATTCCTTTGAGTATATGCCAAAGAACAATACGAGTGGTCATTTGGTCAAACTATTTCCAGCTTTCGGAGGAATAATCACATTGATTCCCATAACGGCTGAACCAGTTTGAACTCCCCCCAGTAAAGAATAAGTGTTCTTTTCCTACACCCTTGCCAGCATTTGACATGGGTTTTCTTTTCTTTTTTTTTGTTCTGTTTTTATATTAGCCATCATTACTAGGGGAAGATGAAATCTCATAGTGTGTTTACTTTGCATTTCCTGATGACTAAAGTTGTTAAACATCTAAAAATACATTTCTAAGCAATTTGAGGTTGATTATCTGAGAAATCTCAGTTTGTTTGCCAAACTTTTTAATTTTTTATGTTTAGTTTTCAGAACTTTTATGTATTCCTGATATCAGCCATCTGTGAAGGCTATAGGTGGTAGGGATTTTACTGTTCTTCAGGTTGCCTCTTCATTCAAATGATGATGTACAGAAGCTTTTTTAGTTTCCAAAGTTCCTTTAGTCAATTGTTGGATATAATGTCTACACTAACTCTGTCCTGTTCACAAGTCTTTTCTTGTGCTGATCATTTCCAGTGTATCCTCTACTTCATTCTCTATTAGATTCATGATATCAGGTCTTATCCTGAGGTCATCGATCCTTTTAATGCTGAGTTTTGTACAAGGTAAGAGAGAGGAATCTAGATTCATTTTCCTACATGTTATTGTTCAGTTTGACTAGCATCATTTGTTAAAGATGCTGTCTTTCTCAAATGTGTATTTTTGGTCCTGTTGCCAAAAATCTGGTGACTGTGTGTGTACACAAATCTGTGTACTAAATTCTTTCTTTGATCAGTGTGTCTGCTTATCTGCCAGTACCATGTTAAATGTATTAAAATAGATCCATAGTATAATTTTATATCAGGTATGGTGATGTCTCCAGCTTTTCTATTGTTCAGGATTGTATTGGCTAGCCTGAGTATTTTGTATATTTACATGAAATCTGAGATTGCATTTTAATATTTTGTGAAGAATTGTGTTAGAATTTTAGTGAAGACTGTGTTGACTCTGTAAACTACTTTTGGTAGGATTGTCACTATCATACTGTTAATCCAACTGATCCATGAACATGGGTAATCTATCTTCCAATATCTTCCTTAATTAATTTCTTGAATGCCTTAAAGTTTTTGTTGCATGAGAGTTTTCTATTCTTTGTTAGATTTATGCTAATATATTTTATGTTTTAGAGACTACCATGACTGGGACCATTTCCCTGGTTTTTTGTTAATTTTGTATCCTGCAACTTTGCTGAATATGGTTTAGTTCCAGGAGTTTTCTGGTGGAGTCTTTAGGGAATTTTTTTTATCTTCTGAAATGAGGATCCTTTGACATCTTCCTTTCCAGTTTATATCCACTTTATCTCCTTTACTTGTCTTACTGTTCTAGCTAAAACTTGCCTGGAGACTTGTTTAATATTGCTTTTATTATGTTGATATATGCACCCTGCATGTAAAGAGTCTCTATGACTTTTATCATGAAGAGATGCTCAATTTTCTCAAAGTCCTTTTGTATGTTTAATAAGATGACCATGTGACTTCTGTCCTTGCGTCTATTTATTTGGTGAGTTGAATTCATGGATTTGTGTATGTTGAACTATTCCTTAGTCTCTAAGATGAAGTAGATTTGATCATGGTGGATAATGTTAAAATAAGAACTTTTTTTAATTTGAGTGCTAGTTTTGCATAGGGACCATGCTAATCTTCTGTGTATTGCTCTAGTTTTAGTATATGTACTGCTGAAGTGATCATAAGACAATGACAAATTTCATTTTTCTGCACCTGGTTATTTAGTTTTTCATCCAGTATTTATTGAACGTGGTATATAACTTATCCATTTTCCTTAGTCTATGCTCTTGGTATCATTAAAATGGTCAGAGGAGGATTTGTTTATGTCTAATCTACCTATCCTGTTCCAGTACATCTATATTTAATCCAACTTATCATCACATTCTCATAATATGATTTCCTGAATTTATAATTTTCCAAAACTATAATTTCTTGACCAGTCACCACTTATGTATTTGAACAGAGTCAGTCATCATTTTTCTCCATGTATAGTTCCAATGCAATTATTCTTTTCTTTTAATTTATTTACTCTTATTTTTACATGTATGAGTCTTTTACCTGCATGCCTGCATGTATGTAAGTGCACCCATATGTGTAATGCCCATGAAGGCCTGAAGTGAATGTCAGATTCCATGTAACTGGGGTTAGGGACATTGTTAGTTTGTATGTGGGTGCTGGAAACCAATTACCAGTTCACTGCAAGAGCACTCAAGTTCTCCTGAGCTGTGAGTTATCTCTCCAGCACCCTGAACCCTGTGTTCTTCGGTTAATATTTCTTCTATTTTGAATGTCATTTTTCTATTTTTTAATTCATTTCATTTCTCCGCTTTCTTTATAAATAAAGTATGTCTCTCGCTCATAATGCTCATATATCCCCAACTTAAAATAAATTAAGTAGCACTACGTGGCCCACCCATAGCCCAAAGGGCACATTCTGTCAGAATGAAAAGCTTTAATTTATGAAAATTATGCATTTTCATTAATAGTTCCATAACAAAGCTATATTCTGAAAGTCTTTGGTATATGAGTTAATTATTTTTTGTCCCTAATGCCTAATACTTCAGTGGCTGACTAAATTATGATTTTAGTTCCTGAATAATATTATCAGTTCTTGATGACGTATTTGGTAATACAAGCTGGTGGAAGGGTTGGCTAAAAGCAAAATACAATAATGAAATCCAGTCCAATTTAATGATTTTCAACTTTTTACATTTTTATTTTAATTTTTTTTCTACTGTATTACACAGTTTTTAAACATTTGACTTGTATTTTTTAATTTTTATGGAATTTTTGTGCATTTCATTAAATACATCTTGATCATATTAGATGCCCTCTCCTGTCTGCACCCTCACATGGTACAGTTGCTGTATTTCATATTCTACCCCATACACTAAGGCTTATTGAGTCAAATTTGTGTCCCCAAATATCACTCAGTGTGAGTCCATCCACAGGTGCCAGGTTAGTCTATCCAGTGTCACTCAGAAGACAACTTTCCCTCACCCAGTAGTGTTAAGCTGCCAATAGCTCCTCAGCTAAGGTTGGAGTGTGTTACTCTGTTCCCCACTTCTATGCTGGGTATTTGAGTTTACATAGATCTTGTGCGTGCTGTCACCATTGTTATAACTTCATATGAGCCTCCTAAAGAACTCTGTTTTCTTTTATCCATTCACCACCCCTGGTTCTTACAGGCCTTCCACTCCATCTACTTCAGTGGTCCCTGAGCGCTGTGTGGGTGATGTTTAATATAGGAGTCCTATCGAGGGACATGTACTCTGCAGTCCCTTATTCTCTACATTTTGATCAGTTATGGCCTTTTGTGGTAATTTGCTGAGAGTTAAGAGATGTATTAATATTATCTCTACCCCCTGTTATGAGTATAAGTAACGTATAATTTGTTCTCTTAGTAGTTTGTTCTACATATGACTATTTTCTGTTATTTATTGTTTCAGGTTTTGCAGCATAGTACAAAAAGTACTGTAGTTAATTGCAAATCTATTATTGTAAAGTTTGTGCATGAAATTAAGCTTTAGCCTTCATTAATATCCCTTTTCACAATAAAGTTCAATCCTTCTAAAGGACTGTTTGGTTCTGCTCTTCACAAACACATCACAAAAATTAGATTTTCATAAAACTATATTTGGGAAATTAAAGGCTGATCATTTGTTGTAACTTATTTATTATACTATAGCATTTGGGTGTTCATGTCCTATTAGTCAAACTTTTAATGCTAAATCAAGTCACATATATCATTTTTTGTATGGTAATTCTTTTTTTCTGAAAAATCTATAAACGTAAATATATGACAAATTTTGTAGCAACAATTATTTTTATGATTTTAATTGAGAATTCAACATCTATTTTGGCCTATCCTTACATGATTTACCAAATGTTGCTTTTAAGTCTGTATGAGAAAAAACTGATTTATAATTTATGTTTTATAATTTTTGTACCTTCTGAGAACAACATGGAAGTATCCCTGCATAAAGGACATGAAATATATATATATATATATATATATATATATATATATATATATATATATGTGTGTGTGTGTGTGTGTGAGTGTATATGAATGTATGTTTATATATGAACACAGAGTATTCCTCCTTTACGAATTAATTAATTATTAAAAGTAAATAGAATATATATGCACATTTGTGCATATATAAGTTCATATGTTAAGGAACTCACCTGAGACTCATTTCATTTATTCAAAGAACTTATACCTTCTAACACTATTAACTCTTCTTGAACATAACTAATATTTTCCAGATTTTTAGTTGTTGTTTTCATACAGAACCTCACTCTGTAGTCCTAACTGACCTGGACCTCGGATATCCACATGCCCCTGTCTCTTGAATTCTGAGATTGAAGGCATGCATCACTATGCCTCGCTGTTTTCTGAGGCCTGATCTCAGTATATATCCCAAGTTCTTCTAGAACTTACTTTGTATCCGTCTCTAGAATCAAGCTAATTTAGCTCCTGCATAATGCTCCCAAGTGCTAGAATTCCAGGTATGTAAAATCATGCGTATTTAATAGAAAATATAAAATTAAAATCATGGGATATTAAATTATGATTATGCAAAGAGATATATGAATATGTTATGGAATATATATGAGAACCCAACCCAGAAGTATATTAAAATAATATATATATATATATATATATATATACACATTGAACATCTATTTAACCTGAAATTTTAGGAGTTCTTAAGAATTTGAAAAATCATTAACACAATTCATAATTAGTGAATTAAAGGTTGAATCAATACAGTAGATACTGAAAAGCTCTCTAAGTTTAGGTTGTATACCCAAATTCTGATATTGTATTTTTCAAATATACATAGCTAATATTATACTTAATGAAGAAAAATTAAATGTAACTCTTCTAAGTTCAGAAATAGGACAAAAGTACATTAGGGAGATGGTGCAGTGTATAAGAATGTTCTGTTTTCACAATGTACTAGAGTGAGTCCAGTTTCCTGCACTCTTATCAGGTGGTTAACAAGCCCCTGAAACTCCAACTCCACAGGTATTCAACAATATCTTCTGGCCTCCATGACACTTATGCTCATGCACACATACCAGCATAGATACACATGTATACACACAATTATAACTTAAAATAAATTTTAAGAAATAAAACAAAGACTTCCAGTCTCTTCTCTTTGAGCGAGTATTATATAGGAGACTTTAGCTGGGGAAATTTGACAATAAAATGAATTTTTAATAAACTTGCATCTGCATTATAAACAGAGGAGAAAATTGATTTAATTTTCAGGTGATATAAATATAATAGGATACAAACATCCACATTTTTACACATATACAGATGTTATTGGAATTAATAAGAGTATTCAACAGGATTCAAAATTATAATACAAAAATGTGATTCATTTCAATACAGAAACAAAGAGAAATTAAAAATGTAAAATGAGACATGTTCAGAGCAATGGGAAAGAGTCTTATATTTAATATTTTATTTTTAGGAATAAATTTATTCAAACAGTTTACCTCTATACTTAAAATTACAAAATATTCTTTAAAAATTCAAAAACCTAAATAACTGGAAATGCATTCCGTATTTATAGCTGAAAACATCACATTCACAAAATGACAATAGTCAAATCCTTATTAATTTCTTATATCACTCATTTGTCAGAAATTTTCAAAGTTAACTTAAAATTTAAATTATTCAGAACAACCAAGATCACACTGAAAAGAATTCTATAACCAGTAGAGTCATAGTTCTTGCTTTCAAGAGCCACCAGAAAGCTATTGTAATCAAAATGCTCTACAAACACAACTATAGACATACCGGTCGATGGACTAGAATTGAGACTACAGCAGTGAACCCTTAAAATTTTATAGTTGTGTCACTCTTTCTTATTGTTACTATGACCAGATGCATGATAAAAGGATTTATGTTTGGAAAGATTTATGTTTCTTAAGTTTTCAGAGATTTGAGTCCTTTCTGTCAGGAAGATGTGGTAGAACATCTTACCTAAGCAGAAAAATAGAAGAGCCAAAGAGTAGTAAGAAAGAGGCAGGTCAATAAAAACCTTTCAGGGGCTTATGCCCTATGATCTACTTCTTCAAACTAGTTTCCAAATTTCATGATTCCACCAGTCTTAAAAAGTTTATTCAGACACTGATTCTATCAACAGATTAATCTATTCATTAGGCCAGAGCCCTCAAGAGTTAATGTCTAAGGAAAGTCCATCCCATATATATCTAGCATTGTGATTTACTAATATCTAAATGATTTCTCATTCTAGCCAAGTGGACAAACAAGACTGACCCTCACAACAGTCAACTGGCTTCCAATTGGGGGAAGAAATCAATTACTGGGTAAAAAGAAGTAGATATTATTTTTTTCTTTATTCCTGAAATTTTCATACACATACACAATGAAATAGAAAATATGATGATAAAGCCTCATTTCCCCTCCGCAACTTGATGTCCTTTACTGTAATCTTTGAAGTCATGTGAACAATAACATATGTTCAAGGGCCTGGGAAACAGATTTTTTTAAATGGTAAATATAGTCATGAAAAAGAATGGATTTCAACCAATTATTTATACCCCATAAAAAATTTAGTTCAAAATGCATCAAAGCACCACAAGTAAAAATAAATTCTATGAATATCTTATTAGAAAACATAGGTGACCTTGATTTGGCAAAGATATATTACCTATATCTCCAAAATAACAAAAATGTTATTTTGTAACTGACTGTTAACGGGGTGATTATTTAGTTCACTAGTAGAGTGGTAGCCAAGAAAGAACCCGGCTCTGAGTTCAGTCTCTAGCAACAGAAAGATAAAAAGAAACAAAACAAAACAAAACAAACCCTGAAAATTCAATCTTCAAAAGGATACTTCAAAGAATACCATCATATAATGTACAAGTACCATCCACGGAATTGTAAAAAATGGTGAAAATAAATGATCTGATAAAGATTTAAATCCACAGTGTAAGACCAAATGTTACAACCTAATAATGTAAAGAGAAATAGCATACAACAAAAATGTGCCAAGACTCTGTACAAATATCTTGTAAATAACATATACAAATTTACATAACAATCAGAAGCAAATGGCATGATAATGTTGGCTCTTAGGAAAATCCAAGTCATAGCCACAATGAGTTAACACTGTGTGTCTATGAATGTGGCAGAAACCAAAAAGACATAACAAAACTGGGGAAGATATGAGATAGAGAAACTCCCAATAAGTGTTTCCAAGAAAGAAGTATAGTGGTTACTTAAGTGCAATGCAAAATTGCAATGTGAACCAACAATTACGTATAACCTAATGGATTTATAATTAAAACTTGAAAAGACATGTACTCACATTAATTAGTAGAAAAATTTTAATAACACCATTATTCATACTATTTCACAAAATGTAAGCCATAGTGGTTAAAAAAGGATTAGTAAGTAAAAAGTAGTGCATTTAGTTAAGAAGTTTATTACTGTGTAACAAAAATGCATAACACAGAAATTTTAGAATTCAAATTAAGCCAATGTAATAAATGATTGATTTCAGTCACAGAAGTCCAAATACATAAATTAACATAGGTATGAATTTCCAGAATACAGAATACAGAAATACATACTGAAAGAATGAAACTCAGTTAATGAATGCCGTAGACTGTATGGCATGCGAATAAGGAAAGGATGTTAATGAGCATGGTGCTTCTTTTGGGGTGACAGGAAAATATTCTAAAACTGATGTACTGATTTGTATACTCACCTGAATATACTAAAATAATTGGATTTTACACATTGAATAAATTGACTATAATGTAAATTTTATTTCAATATGCCATTAATGTAGGAACTCTATATTTAAAATGTTGATTGTCCTTTCAAATATAATTTAAAAGGTTGATATCCACAGCATTATATAACCAGATGGCACTTATTTAATACCATATTATAAAAACAAGTTGTTCGAGGAAAATAATTCATCTAAAAGTTTCATACATGAATACTGCATTAATATCATTTACACCCTTCATTTTCCTTTGTCATACACTCTAAATCCTATCATGCACCTGCCATTCACTCACAAAATTTTGAACTCTTTTTTAATATATACGAATTATTAGGAATCTATTTAATACTATGTTTATTTAGTAGAGTAAATTAGCAGGCTATATCTTATGATCTATTCATGTCTAGACACAGGTTCTTGACCCTAATAATAATGCCAGGTATGGGTTCTATCTTGTGAAATGGACCTTAAATCCAGTCAGAAAATGGTTGATTTCTTCCATAACATTCAGGCCACTATTGTACTTGTGGACATATCTTTCAAGGTCAATCTTCTTTCTGATTTTTAAAAATAGACAGAGCTATAAAGTTCTCTAATTAGAACATTTTTATTTTTAGGTAGCAATTGTTTATTTGATTAACTTTCATTTTTAAGAATTTCGTATATGAATATTTTGTTTGCATTATTTTATCCCTCCCAATCCCAGTCCATCTCCTCCAATTTCCCCCATTCCATCACAATTTTTGTTCTCTTTTTCATTGTTATTGTTACATATATACAGAAACACTTATAAATATACATACATAATGCATTTAGTACATATCAGGGATGTTGTGCTTCATCTTTATTTTCATTTATTACCAGGCATTTAAAATTTCTCCTTTAATGTCTTCTTTGACCCATTCATCATCTGGTAGTGTGTTGTTTAATGGCCAGTTGTTCATGTGATTACTAGACATTATTTTGCTCCTGATTTTAAGATTCTTTTCACTGTTGTAAGATGGGTACCTGGATTTATTCAGAAATTTCTGTATTTGTTGAGATTTGTGTGTATGCGTATGTGGGTGTGTGTCCTAGTATATGATCTGCTTTTGAGAAAATGCATGGACTGAATAAAATGCATTTCTTTTAGTGTTTTGTAGAATATACTGTAGATGTTTGTTAGGTCCTATTGATGCATTTTTCTCTATTTTTTTAGTTCCAGTGCTGGGTCTATTATACAAAGTAAGGTATTGAAAATCATCTACTGTTACAGAATTTGGGTTATTCAGTGTTTTGATGTTCTGTAGCACATTTTCTATGAAATTGTGTGCACTAGAGTTTTTTGTCTGCTTGTCTAGGGTTGTAATGGCTTATTGGTTAATTGTTCTATTGATCAGAATGAAGTGTCCTTCTTTTTTCTTCTGATTAATTTTAATTTGAAGTCTCTTTAGTCTGATATTAGTATAGCAACACCTGTGTGCCCTCCCACCCCTGCTCCATTTCCTGCAAATGTTTTTTTTTCATCATTTTGCTCTAAATTGGTGCCTATCTTTAAATGTAGGATGAGTTTTCTGTAGAGAGCAGAAAGGTGAATTTTCTTTCTTAATCTCTCTCTCTCTCTCTCTCTATCTCTCTCTCTCTCTCTCTCTCTCTCTCTCTCTCGTGTATTTATCCACATAAAGTATTTTAACTGGAGTTGTTCTACACAAAGCATTATAGTATTCCCAGAAGCCATATGTTGCTACATTATAAGCACAGTGGTAGGATTAGGATGCCTCACTCAAGGTGTTCGTTATACTATCCTAGGAAACCCCATGATCATACTTGATATTGCCATTTCTCTTGGTTTAGCTACCCACCAGAATTAAATATCAAGAATCCAAGAATCTGTTGTTGAACACATCAAATTATTTGTCCATAGGACTTTGAAAATGCTGTTGGTGCTGGGAGGGAAGCATCCTCTCAGCTGGCTAGATTTCATAGTACTGGAAAGTTCTGTGAAGGGTAATGGGGCAGGGGAACAAGGCATCAACAGACCCAGCCGTGCACCCTGTGAAATGCCAAAATTACCGGTGTGGTAATATATGTCAGTGGGTTTAGTAGTAGCAAAACATGTTGTAGGCTTCAACCAACTGGTTTTTGAATGGACTTAAGGACACTCCATATGAGGACTCTCATTCCTTGTATTGTAAATCTTGCCAAAAATCTATATTCTGGGAGCTCATATGCTCCACGGAAGAACCTACCACTATTATTGTGATAAGTGGACATAGTATCAAACTCTCATACATATTTGTATCTCTCTACTCATAAATTTCTGCAGTTCTCAGTCATCATTAGAGGAGCTTGTTTGTTCAGTGAATGGTGGTTAATCCAGAATCTCATAACTGATCAAATTGCAGAGAGTAAATTTCAGTGGAGTTCTCAGCTGTAAATGCGGCATGTAACACACACACACACACACACACATGTTCAGGAATATCATGGAAGAGTGGTGAAACAGTAATAGAGTTTGAAGAGGACTGGAGTAAAAACAGCAACTGACCTCTGGACATGACAAGACTACTGCACTCGTGAACGACAGCATTTCTGGTTACCTGCACAAGATCAAGCAGTTAATATTCTAGCATGGAAACAGGAGGGAATCATGGGTCCCTACCACCAGCTGAGGTCCTATTGGAATTGATGTTTTCTAGGGTAGTGTAGAGTGGATTGATTCTCCAAGGGGAAAGGTGGACAAACACCCCTCTCAGAGTGGTATCACCCAGGACCACCTTGAGCAGAAAGACAAGGACCTAGGAAAGTCCTATGCCCCACCCACCCGGTCTATTGGCCTTGGATGTGAGAAGAGGAGGGGATAAAAGTATTTAAACTGGGGGCTCCAGGAGGCCGGCCCTTTTCTCCCCTCCCCCACGGGCCATTCAGATCTGTTCACCAGGAACTTGCAAGATCCCAGCCACATGGATTTACTAATGTAACTTGCAGAGGGGAGGGTGGGCGCCTGTTTTCTGTAAGTAACCTCTTACCCATTGCTCTGTTAGTAAGCCCAAGTAAACTAGCTAGAATCTGTTTAACTGTGAGTGGAGAAATTTGTGTGTTTGTTGCGAGGCCTGGGGAGACTTTTTTGGGTTGCAAGGCAGGGAGAGAGAGGCAGGTTAAGTTGGTCTGCATCTCGCAAAGAGAAATTTTAATAACAGGTATTAAGAATTAGTTTTCTTTAAGAGTATGATTCCTGGTAAATTAATCAAGTTCCAGTGTATG
Source organism: Eospalax fontanierii (assembly GCA_035773235.1). NCBI lineage: Eukaryota > Metazoa > Chordata > Mammalia > Rodentia > Spalacidae > Eospalax > Eospalax fontanierii. The sequence goes on along the minus strand of CM069525.1, from coordinate 128,119,381 downwards.
GTCCCATACCCATAAGTATGTGGGCAGAACAAAATGGAGATCAGTTCTTTTTCAAAAGGAAAAATGGAACATAGATTGAGGGGAGGTTAGCAGGTAGAGGTGGATATAGGAGGAGTTAGGTAGAGAAGTAAGGATGAATGTGATTAAAATTCATTGCCTAAAATCCTCAAATTATTAATGAAAATATTTAAAAAATATATGTGATTTTTTTGTGTGTGTGCCAAGATTTCAGTTTGCATGGGTCTTGTGCATGTTGTCACCATTTTTGTAAGTTCATATGAGCAAGTGTCCAGCCTCCTGGAATGTTTCTTTCTTTTCCCCTACCATCCCTGGCTCTTACAATCTTTATACCCCCTCTTCCAGAATGATCTTTGAGCCCTGTGTGGCAGTTTTAATACAGGCGTCTTAATCAGGGACACTCACTCTGCAGTCTCATATTCTTCATTTTGTCCAGTTGTTGTCTTCTGTGTTAATCACCTTATGTTGCATGAAGGAGCATCCGTGATGAGAGTTGAGAGTTACATTAATATTCTTTTTCTCCCTATAACACTATTTTCCATGAGCCTTAAATGTAGAGAAGTTGGTCTTCTTTAAAGGAGGAATGTTAGATAGGCTGACCAAGTGCTAGAGAATGAACTCACACCAAGGGACTCCTGGGAACAAAAGCTTGACTGAACAGGCCTCAAAATATATGACAGAATGCATGAAATCTGGCGGAGGGGGGGTATGGGGAGTGCAGTTAGAAAAAGGAGTTTAAATATGATGGAAGTTACAAAAATCAATAAAATATGTAGTAAAAAGTAATATTTAATGAAGATGAATTTTGTCATTAGAAAAAATATTTCATGCTACAAAAAGTGGACCCTAACTAGAGGGCTCAACAAGAGAAACAGGGGTGCTTTTAATGTTTGGTAACCATTGTGATGTGTAGTTATATTCCTGACCAGGAAGTAGAGTAGAGGCATTAGGGCTCCAAAGTCTAGTGTGCTTCTTGTTAGAAAAATTCTAAAGATTTTCTTCTTTTAGTTTTTCATTTATTATTTTAAAATTTTTTATGTGTTTGGTCTGCATGTATGTAAGTGCACCATGTGCATTCAATGATCATGAAAGTCAGAGGTGGGTGTACTATTCCCTGAAACTTGAGTACTGGGTAGTTCTTAGTCACTTTCTGTGTACTGGGAAACAGGTCTGGGTCTTCTGAAAGAACCATAACTGATAATAATCACTGAATTGTGTCTTGATAGCCCTAACAAGATAATTTCTATGAAGTTTTGGAAACAAAACCTAGAGAAAAATTCTCTGACCCACTTCTATTTTTGTTTTTGAATTCATTGTAAAATTTTTCTTTCCTCATTAATTATTCAGTATAGGTTTCCACTGTTTGCAATAGAATTAACTTAATCATATATTTATGATCATTATATTATAAAGGAGGGTAGATATCGAATATTAAATTACTCAAAATAATGGAACCAGAAAGACATCTGTGGATCTGCAAAAGTACGACTTTACATAGTAAAAAGGCTGCAGTTCCCTCTGCTGGCCACTGTAAGCATTGCATGGAGTGGGTACACAACATGCATGCAAAACACTGAAATAAAGTAATAAAAATGAATAAAAGTTTATGAATACTGAAATATGGAGTTAATCATGGGTTGCCCATACTGGTGCACTATAATCAGATTGATTATTATAAGAAGGAGACAAGAGGCCCAGAATCCTCAGTGGATGTATAATAATGGAATCATTTGACAAAAAGATGAATCACCACAATTCAAGGAACACAGATTCTCTGCAGAAGGTGGAAGAACTAAAGAATGGATATGACCTTGAATTCTCCAGAAGGCATACATCTAGTCACCTCAGTTTAGAATTTTGAACTCCAAGGATATAACATAATATATTTGTCTTTTTATGTCATGAAGTTTGTAGTCACTTGTACAAAAGTAGTACAACACTAAAGGAGAGATACCAGAGAAGAAAATATAGGATCCATCATACTCTTTCATGCAGGTAATAAAGAAAAACAAGGTTATTGTATATAACATGATACATTTGGAGGAATTTACAAAAGGAAGCGTGTTATACGGTTAAGAATATGAAACTTGTCCCTTGCCCTGTTTGTGAATAAAGTCACTAAGATGTAGGAAATCCCCATATGATAGACCACTTTTAAGAGTATTGCTGCAATATGGATGAGATAAAAATGGTATCTGAGACTTTCATATTGCTATGGATATTGACATACTGAATTCAGAGGAAGAAGATAAATACATAGAGACAAACTTAGATTAAACAATACATAGCTCTTAGGAAAGAGACAAGATCTTAAACACTGATAGAGAAACTAGCTATCATTAGTTGAAAAGAAGGAGTCTATTATGTAACTGGAGGCATGTGAGAAAGACTGTGTTTCCTTGCAGATACTTACAATTGAGAATATTGATTATTTTCTGAGTGGGGGAGGTCATATTTTCAAAGTAAGGACAGACAATATGTATTGTCACCATAAATTAAATTTGGACAAAATAGCATTGGACACTGAGTAACTATAGAGTTGGAAATGAAGGCTGATAGTAGAGTATTAGGCCATCATGCATAATAATATAGAATTGACGACAAGTACTGCAGAAAAGCAAGCAAAACAGGTAGAGTTGACCACAGTCAAAGTCCAGAGGTGAGGAATCAGACTTACCTCAAGGTGGATAACTGAGCTAAGGTGTCCAAGGTAAAATAACAGATAATTCAACAACCACATTTTTACAGAGTCTGCGTCATTATCAACATAAAATTCCCACTGCAACATATTTACTCCTGTTTTACTGTGTTCTGTTCCAACCATATCTACAATACTGTGATTATTTCCAAGAAATACAATATTATGCCATTTGTATCAGTACAGTGAAACACCATTTATTTTTAAAATGGAAACAATAATTATAGAGCCTCATACATATGATTATTTTCAGGCTCAAATGAGGATATTTATATACATATTACATTTCTATAATTATTCACATATTCTGATTTTTTTGTAGGGAAAAACCTTGATGAATACATTTCTAACAACTCCTTTTGGCTAAATGTAAAGACAAATATTATTGAAAATCAGTGATGTTCCTAAATATAGGGTACCCTGTCTGGTTAGGGATAAGATCAGATTCAGTGAAAGAGCTCAAGCAGAGGGAAGATCTGCTGTCAGAACAATTCAGAGCATATTCATATTTTGAATAGGAATTCAAGTGAAGACAATCTTTAGAGATATGTGCATATATATATATATATCAATATCAAAGTAACTAAAACAAATACACTTTGTTGTAATTTTTAAGTGACATCCATAAAACAGAAACAAAGCCAACAGTTTTATTCTATTGGGATAGGCATCACTGCTGTTACATTTTATGTTCTTTGCAAACACAGCAGAATTTCATTTTCTACTTACTTATGATTGAGTTGGCTATTTAACTAGTTTTGTTTTACGAGATTGAACATATGGAATCAATTAGTAGTGGTAGGATTTACAGAGCTCTCATTTTCCTCTTGTTTACTGACAAACAATGCTACAAGATGAGGGCAATCTTGACCCCTTGAGGGAAGGAATAACCATAGCAGCAATGCTCCTTAGAGGAGATTTGTATGTGTATAAAGAACTCAGGGTGAATTAGGAAGAACTTGGTTACTCTTATAGCATTCATGCCACTATTGCACTGATGAGCATATCCTGCCTTGCCAGCTGTTGTTGCTTGCAGGATTCACAGCTGGGTGAGGTCTGTGCTAAATTTTCTCTTCATGTAGTTTGAATAGCACTTTCTAACATTATGAAAGCTAGACAGCAGAGATGAGGCTATGAACTCCCATTTTTCTTAACTGTATAATGTAAGCTAATCTCTGAAGTTTTCTGAGATCACTTCACTCTATTTATCTATCCCAGGTTTTCCTTTTCATCTCTACTTCACAGCATGCTATCTCTCACTATTTCATGCCATTTTATTTTCTTGAGTTATATGTAAAAATCTGGAATAATAAGGATATAAGAGATAAAAGCAAGATGTTATTGATAGAAAAGATAAAAAGTAGTATATTGAAAAATTACTAAGATGAACTTGACAGAAGACTGTATTAAACTAAACTCAAGATCTCATATATGGGAAAAAGTTGACAAAAGATTATGGGAATTCTAGTATACAAAGAATGGAACATTTGGGCAATTGCAAAAGTCATGTGCCTGGACTCCTAAAAACCCTTTGACAGATTGACAGATCAGTAATTAAGAAATGGACATAAATAAAATGTTTGTTATCTGATAAATAAATTTAAAAACATATGATATACATGTAGCATATTAGAGTATTCAGATACCAATCAGAACTAACTCCTGTCATGTGCCACCTGAGTTGATGTGGCAGTTATGTACAGTGAAATGAGAAAGGCACAAAAGACAAGAACTGTAGGATTTCACCCACATATGGAAAGTAAAAATGATCATGTCTGAGAAGTATGGAGTGGAACTCTGAAGTCAGAACTGTCAAGGGAGGGCTGGACACAGGTTGATCAGTAGCTAGTAATATAATATATGAATAGCAAAAAGGTTTCGTGTCCTACTACATGGTCGGTTAAATATAGGGAAAAGGTATACTCTCTAATTTGAAATTTTAGATTTTAGAATAATTCACCTGAAAGAAATGGTGAAGATTTGTGGATATATTATATCTAACATAATTTAAATATCATATAATCGATACAAGTATTGAGATGCTTCCTGGCACTTCAATCCTGTGTATAGTTTTATGCTTTTGTATATCAGTTAAAAGAAGCCTAACTTTAATATACAAATGAAGATAAGATGAGGAATATTAGAAGCTAAATTAAATTAAATGAATCCACATTATTATAGAAGTGTTTTTCATAATCTATTGGGCACTATTCATTTGATATCTATATTAAAATTTTCATTTCTTAGAATTTTATAATTGCTCTCCAGAAAGCTAATGAAACAGGCAGGGACATTAAACATTAAAATCTGGAGATGGGATTACCAAGCATCATTTGCCTTAGTCAAATCAAAGTAGAGCAAAATTCATAGTACTTCTATGAAAGGCTATCATTACCTGTAAGTCTTCCACAGATATTTCACCCCTTAACTAATGTATTCAAATTATATCTTGTTGGATCATCTCTGTACTTCATTATTATGGAGGATCTAGCTGTATTTTTTTGTATTTCTTTATAAAATAAAGCTTAAGATTTAATAAGATAAGGTATTTATAGAATTACTATCTATTTGAAGGCAATAAATCACATATTATGAACTTTTGTAGAAGTATCTCACAGTATTTTCACACAAGAAGATCAAAAAACATCCCCTGAAGCATCAATTTTCTGAGCCCATAACTTTGCATAGTCTATATTATCTAATTAGAGAGAATTAAAAGACTGATATGATATGAGAAGGTTTAGTGCCAGATTTTTTACAGGAAGTGTTCTGTGAAAACTAGAATGGTTTTGGCATGACTTTTTTTAAACGAGGACCTATTACTAGCTGTAGTAACTATAAGCTGTTAAACATATTTATTATATTTTTAAGTCAACAGTGGCAACGATTGGATTTATTTCCAAGTTTACTGTCTATATGACAAAACTGTGAGAAGCAATGCTGCTGCTTCCTAAAACAGCTCCAAAAAGTCATGGATTTGGAAAAGTAAATGTGAAAAATGGTGGTTAATAAAATACGTCACTCAGATTTCATTCTACAGGAAGCATGGTAAAGGACCAAGTTACAGCCCCTCCATTTATTACCACATACCTGCCAAGGTCTTTCTGCCAGTGGGATTCATGACCAGCCAAAGACTGAGCTTGGCAGAGGCACTAAGGCAAGTCCGTTTATAGAGGGATATTGAATTTCTACAATAAGAAATGTTGGCAGTAGTCCACTATATTTGTCTGTCTGATAATATCTGTTCTATAATCCCCAGAGCTTTCCATTCAGTTTCTTCTTTCCTCTCTACTTCTGAAAATAACTGATTTAAGTTTGAAAACCCTTCTCCCATCTTGATCTCTTATCGTAAGTAAAGGCAGTGCATACTGAATCTTATCTATCTATGCGGCCACTTCTTAGCAATTACAAAGTAATACAGAAGAGTTTGGAAGTACAGGAAAATGAACAATTCCCGAGTCAAGTTTCATGTAAAAGCAGAAGTAAAAGAACAAAGACTCTATACACCCGTATTTAGAGAGACAAATTGGAAATTTATGTAGCAATGATACTTGATAGACATATCAGGTTCTTCATGGAATTTTCATGACATCTTCAAGGTAAAACCAATTATTTCACATTTTGATATGATTTTGAAGATATAAAATCAATAATAGAGATAACTGCTAATGTCTTACTGCAAATTAGAGAAGTATATCAAGTTGTCGTCAGAGTGGTGAATTAATTTTTTATTGTTATGCACTTTCACTTAAAAATGATTTTCTAACTTGAGAATATACATGTCAAAGAACTAAAAATTGTTAATTTAATTAATTACACACCACTGAACACAAGTCTTTAAAATTCATATATGACCAACAAGACAGATGCTGTATAGGGTTTTACTCCAACAGACAAATACAATCTTCCTGAGCTCACCTGCATCCACTTGCCTAAGATCATCATAGTTGAACTTGTGAACTAGTCTGCCCCCACAAGGAAAGAGGGGCTAGTGTATATAGATTGAGGAAGACCAGGGGAACAATGGGGAAACCATTGTCCATGCTTAGGTAAATACTTCCTAGTGTAACCTTCTGGGGGAGCACCCGCACTGTAGAAGGTAAACCCCACCCATTACTCTGTAAGTAAGGCCACTAAACTCATTGGTTTCCAATAGAGCAGTTTAGTGGAATGGTACTTTGCTTTGTCATTTGGGACCAAAGGAGGATGTACTTTACTACCACTGCCAAGAAATTATAGCAACAATAGCTCAGTCAGAAAGGTGCTTACAAGTCAGCTTGAGGACCTGAGTCAAATCCCAAGAACCAACATGATGAAAGAAGAGAACTGACTCCCAGACATTGTTTTCTGACACCCATGAAACACTACACTACACAAACAAATAAACTGCATGTGTGACAAAGTGGGAAGTATATATAAAGAACATACCGAAGTAAGAGGGCTCACTTAACACAGAAGCATTTGTACAATTCTTTGAGTCATGAACTGCATTAGCTACTTCGTGGAACATTGTTTTTGTCAAAGTAAAAGAATAATTGAAATAAAATTATGGTTATTTACAATTGATGAATATCTACGAATTACCTAAAATAATACATGAAATGAACTTGTCACTTTTGGGGAATTATAAGGCAGATTCTAGTGGAAATAATAATGCTTGATATTTAGAACAAAGATCAGACTTTAGAAAATTTTACAATTATTTTCATGGATTTCAGAACTTCTTGACACTTAAATCCTTCTTTCCAGAGATAGATGATGGTGATATTAACAAATGCAAAGCAGTATTTTTTCATATGGATATGCAAAAGTGATAATATCCATGTAAAAAGGTCAATGCACCTTTATAATAATTAATTAGAATTATTTTTGAGAGATTCCTTTTTGCTATGTTTGTTGTTTTCTACCAGAAAATATCCACTTAAACAATACTTAATATATTCTTTTCTAGTACTTATCTGCCTGAGGCTGACATTACTGCACAGATGTTAACAAAACTAACATTTTGCAATATATGAAATATAGAGACAGATATGACAATCTAATTGCCTTCTGTTAATGAATTTTAGTTTGCAAAAATTTATAGAAAGGATGCTTTTCTTTGATAATTATTTTTGTCTATTTCTTTTGGGAAAATATAATCTTATTCATGCTAAAATATCAATGGATTATTATTCTATTATACATGGGTTAAATAATGGACAGTTATTTTCATGTTTTAGTTTATTTCCTAACATATTAGATGAAATTTACTCAATGTATTTAAAAGCCATTTAGAGAACTTGATAATTTCTTTAAAATATAAAGGAATCTTGAGTTCAAAATGTTCAAAGACTGTTAAATTAGAAAAGTGTGTTCAATCATTGTTCCCAAAATACAGATTATGCTTAGTATTGTTAATTCTTAGCATTGTGGTGAAGGATGAGTTGTAAAATGCTCTTTTGTTGCGTTTCTTTTTTTGAATTTTAATAACATTTGATTTGATATTCATACACAGGTATATAATGTGCTTGTATAAAATATACCTCAGCATTTCCTCCCTTACTATTTCTCCTTTGTTCTGAATACCACTTTCTCTTACACCTTTAGGTTGTTCTTTTTTTTTTTTTTTTTTTAAGAAATAACCACTGAGTCTGTTCGGTGCTGACTGTAAGTGCAGGGGGTATGGGAACATCTACCGCAGCATGATTAGGCTCTAAAGACCTGCATCCCTCAATAAACTGCTTCTTCCTCCTCCAGCAGCAAGGAATTGCCAATAGCAACATAGAGAGGGGTGGGACTTCGTAAGAATCTCCCCTACCAATGGTGGTATTATGCCTGGCATAATAACCGAGTATTCAGTCCCAGTTTCTGATAACTCATGCGTGCAATTGCAATTTTATGGCAAATTACAATTCCTCTAGAGACATCGGCTCTCTCTGACTCTTAACACTATACCCGCCTCCTTTTCCTTGATGATCCATGATCTCTTGAGGGAGAAGCTGTGATATAAATATTGCATTTAGAACTGAGCACTCCAGAGACATTTACTCTCTGACATTAACTAGATATATGTCTCTGTAATAAACAACATCTACTACAAAAAGAAATTCCTCTGGTGAGAGCTGAGAATGAACTAATCTTGTTGGATGCCAGAAAATATTATTTTTTCTACATAGAAAAATACAGTATGGTTAGGTAGATGAATGTTATGTAGCCATATATCAGCATTTCTCATTTATTTCGAACAATAGCAGTGATAATTTATCTGAAAATATTCTATGTATTAAAAAAACTTCATTGACACTATCTTTATATAGTACATAATTTGTCCATTTATTTAATCTGTTGTCTTTTAATATATTATATTATTTACTTAAAAATTGCTAAATATATGGCATGAAGTTAACATTTTATCAAGTGTATAGTATACAATTTAGTCAATTTTTTAATAGTTTAAATATTCTTCAATAATCATTATTAATCTTTTATCAATTTTGTAAAATCGTTCTTTTCTCAATACTTTAAGCATTTCACTGCACTCTCTTTTAGTTTCTATTGTAAGACTTTGTTTTCTTAGAACAATCACATGCAATTCTTATATTAACTGTAAGGTTTTCATTTCCCTCTGGATCCTTTCAAAATTTATGTTTGATATTTTGTTTTCTGTAATTTTAAGTTAAAATAAAAGTTTAAAAAAGATTTAAAATGAAAATAATATGACTAAGCTGTATTATTTACTTTGGTTTTTTCTTCATTCTTGGTGTTCTCTGTGCTCCTCAAGTCTGTGGTTTGATGCTTGAAAGTAATGTGAAAGAAATTTCCGGTTGTTATTGTTTGAAAAGCTTCTCCTTTCTATTTTCTCTTCTAGGTTTTCCATTTTGTATATCTTCTTTGGTAATTGTCCACATTTCCTATTTTATGACTTTAGTCTTTAGTCATTAGTCATCAATCATTTCCTTTACTTTTTAAACTTGGGAGTTTTTTATTGAGATATCTTCGGGTTCAATGATAATTTTCTCAATCACTTCAATTCTACTCATAAAGTCTTCAGGACATTATTCATTTCTGTTACAGTTATTTGAATTACTTTATCAGAATTCCCGTGTCTCTGCTTATATTTTGTATTTGTTCTTAGGTTTTGTGTCACGATTCCTCACAGTACTGAAACTTCACATGTTGACAATTCCCTGTCCGGTAATGTCAGTATTACAGCTATATTCAAATCTACTGCTGGTGCTGACTCTAGTAGCTCTTCAGATTATCTCATGCAAATTTTGTATCTTTTACTTGTTCTTCCTGTAATAAGATACATGATGTAAAAGGAACTGATGTAAATACACATTATTATTCTGGAAGTAAGGTGATGAGGGAGTATTCTTATTTTCATGATTAGATTCTCAGTGTTTTGATGAACATGTACCTCGGGACTGTGATTTGTACATAACTGCTTTTATATTTACCCTCGGTCATTTATGTGGGAAAGGCTGACTAGGGTGAACTTGTGGTGGCTATTTTTCTCTCTTCCATATTGAAGGCCAGAGGTAGCTATAATTACCAGGTCTATTTATCTCTGTATTAAATCATGCCATCTTTAAGCTCCTGTTGATAGCTCCTGAAAGTAGACCTTATCAGAACAGCATATTTGGAACAAATGTTTCCTTTTTATGCTCTCCCTAACAGAAGTCTATAGGATCATTTTTGTGACCTGGTTGAGAGCTTATGAGGAAACTCAAAATTGTGTGAAATAATTCATAATGACTGTTTCCTCCCTGGAGTTTTTAAATCCCAGACTTATCTGCACAGAGTCTCCAGAAAATTTTTAATTCTTATTAAATTTTTAAGAACTTCTTACAATTCATCTTTATCATATTTAGATAGACTATTCTATGTGCATCACATAGCAGCACAGTTGGTGTGAGTCCATCCCCTAGAGCCTAGTTAATTTATATAGAGTCATTTTCTTAAAGTAAACAATCTCCTCTATGCGAAATCATCAGTTGTCAATAGCTCTTCAGCTATGGTTGGGGCTTCTTATTAATTTCACCATTTCTAATCTGTTTTTTGTCTGAATTCAGCATGCATGAGACTTGTACATACTGTCATCATTGGTAAAAGTTTGTATTAGCAACTTCTCACTTGCCTGGAAAACTTTGTTTTATTGTGGTCATTCATTCATTACTCCTACTTCTTATATTCTTTCCACTCCATCTTCCAAAATGATCCCTGAGTCTTGAGTAGCAAAGATTTGGTACAGATATCCTACACAGGGACAAGTAATCTTTAGTTTCTTATTCTCTGCAATTTAGCCAGTTTGGGCACTCTGTATTATGTATGAGCTTCTTTTAATCTGTGGAATTTTTGTTTAATATGTGATTTTTTATATTCTCCCATTAGCATTTCCAAATTGGGGGCTTCAGTGTGCCCTATGACTTCACTTTTCTCACAGGAGTAAGAAGAGTTGAAGATTCAAGTTCTCCAGTCTTACTTGCATATATGTATGTATGTATATATATATATATATATATATATATATATATATATATGTTGAAGTTTTTGTATCTTTCATACAGAATATCTCAATCAATCTTGATCATGCTTATACATCCTTCACCACAGGCACTCCTCCCAAAGCCTGCCAGCTGGAATCCATACATTATGTCGTTTGTGTTAAGGCCTGTTGTGTCAAGTTAGTGCTCTCAAATGTTCCTTTGGTGCAGGTTCATCTACTGAGGTATAGTCAGCCTATCTACAGTCCCTAACCCCAGGAAGATCAGCTCTTCCCCATCCATCATTAATAAATTGCCTATATTTCTTCATCTAAGATTGGGATTTGTTGTTCCACTGTTCTATACTGGGTTTTTGTCTGCTTGAGTTTGCACAGGTCTTGTGCATACTAGCACCATTGCTATAGGGCCCTTTTCCATATGGTCATGCACTTCCTCCCCGACTCTTATAATCTTTTTACCTCATCTTCCTAAATGGTCCCTGAGCCCTGGGTTGGTGAAGTTTATTATAAGAGTCCTGTCCAAGGATTGTTAATAGCTATGCTGTGGACATTTGTGGCCTTTTGTATTCCTGGTCCTCTGTTACATGACAGAGGTTCATTAATGAGAACTGAGAGATTCATTATTGTCGTATTTCACACTTTGTTCTATGTTGCATGAATCTTAAATGTAGAGTTTGTATCATAGATGTACCACTTAGGCTTGGGCAATTCACAGACAATATCTGTGTGTGACCAGTTGTGGAACTCCGAAACAGACTCCTCCTGGTGTAGAGGGAGCTTCTTTGGTGAGTGGTGACTGGGATATTTGTCTGTAAATATAAAGATACACATTCTGTAAAGAAAATCTTATTGTTTTAAACAATTTCTTTAGTGAACTTTTGTGACTTTCAAACAAGTTTGATGACATTTACATCCCGTCCCCTATCTGCACCTCTTCCCACTGCCCCTGCCAAATTTAATGTACTCTTTTATATATTTACATATTGTAGTGTATAGAGGCTGATTGGTGTCCTCAAATGTCCTTCGGTATTGGTCAATCCTCTGGGCCCACTATGAATCCCATCCCTGTAAGACACTGTCTCTCCTTGAAACAGCCATCAATTGCCGAGGGTTCCTCAGGCTGAGTTTGCATTTCTTACCCTCCTCCTCATGTCTCTCATGGGATTTTTTTCTGGCTTGATCTTGAATAGGACTTGTACATGCATCACCATTGTTTTGAGTTCATATGGGTAAATGACCAGCTGTCTGGAAGACTTTGTTTCCTTAAGGTCTTCCACACCCTCTGCCTCTTACAATCTTTCTGCTTCCTCTTCTGCAATAATATGTGAGTTCTAGGAAGCAGAGCTATAAAATAGGTGTCTTATTCAGGGATAAGCTCTGAGGCCTCTATCTGCACATAGACCAGTTGTGAGTACATTCCTATACCAAACTTTTATGTCCGGATCTGTCGCGCCCGCCTCGTCCAGCAAGGAAGACGCGACCCCGGACTCTTCCAAAAGCAGTTTATTCAGGAACCTTGAACAACCTTTTGGCTTCTTAACTTTTTAACTTTTTCTTCCCTCTCCTTACTGCTTCTCCTTCTCCTTCTCCTTGCTTTTCCTTCTCCTCCCGGTGAAAGCCCGCCACAGAGTTAAATTCCCTCCTGCCAGCCAACCCCAAACTACCACGTGGTGAAAGCAGATAGGCGCACACATGCAGAAGCAGGGCCAGACCTTAGCCACAGCCAATTATGGAGCTGTTTGCTCCAGAGAGCGCCCACCTCGGGATGGTGGGAGGCGGGAGCAGGCGCCATCTTTAAGATGCAGCAATCCGCGGCTCTCTACATCTCCCCCTTTTATTTTATATAACTTAGCAGAAACGGGCGAAGATAGAGGTCTGATCCCTGGTGTGTACAATTGGGATTATGTCCTGGAGACACCCACAGATTCATCACCTGCGGTGACCCAGACCCATCCCGTACCAATTTTCCCAGGGGAAGGAGTTAAGGGTACCACCTTTATGCAACCAGACATGTCTTCCAAGGAAACGCTTAAACACCAGCAGGCGAAACCTTGTGCAGTGCTTAGCCTCACATCCCGTCCTTATAACTCCTTCATGGCAATTAGCCATGCTTGGAGGGACTGTCCAGCTTTAATGGCTGTAAAGGCTTGAATGATCATAGTTGCATTTTGTTTTTGTGTGGCTCTAATCTTACATATACACCACAGGCAGACCAGGGAGGCCATAATCAGGAGACCTGCTAACACTCCCATTCCCGCCCACTCTTTCAGATGGTTTATAGCAACTCTTTTAAGGGTGTCTTTAAAATTAAATGTCCAGTTTAGCATTGGCTTTGGAAACATCCACAGGATTTCCCATCTCGGTTTCATTTTCCCTAGTTGGCTCATCAGGGCTGGAAGCAGGGGTATCGTCATGCTGACTTTTGAGCTGAATTTTTCTAACCAGGCGTTCAGGTACCCATACTGGATCTTGTTGGTCCTGTGGAAAAATACAAACAGATCCTCGTGCCCATGTTAGCACGGGGTCAGGCCCACGCCAGAGGCCCGTTAATACGTCTTTCCACTTAGCCATCCCTTTTGCAGGGCCATGATGGTCCTGATGTCTATCCGCTGCTGAGCGGCCTTGAGCATCCAAATTCAAAAAATTTATAGTAAACAAGGCTAGGGAAAGTCTTTCCCTTGGGGTGCGGCCGTGGCCTACTCCCCCTTTTTGTTTTTGAGTTTTTAGCTGTTGGGGCTTGCCCCATGCAGCCCAGGCCTCTAAGCAATGAGTTATAACATTGCGTGTCTTTTTTTCTGTTAAAGGTGTAGCGTGTAGAATACCTGAACAGGTATCCACAGACACATGAACATATTTTTGGTTTTTAAACTTTGAAATATGTGTTACATTCATTTGTTAAACTTTTAAAGGGAGCAAACCGCGTGGGTTAACTCCAATCCTAGGTGGATGGTGAAAAGTTACACATTGAGAACAATTTATTACCACCTGTCGAGCATCTGCTCGAGACAGGTAAAATTTTTGTTGTAAGGCTCGGGCATTTACATGAAACCTGTTATGAAAACATTTTGTCCTTTTTATAGTGGAGTTTAAAAATATACATTGTATTTTGGTCCATAAATTTATTTTATTATTTCCTGTACTTAAAGGTTCTGGCAGGCCTGTATGAGCCCTAATATGTTGGATAAAAAAGAAAGTCTGTTTTTGTTAAATTAAAGTTTGTAATTGTTGAAAAAGCTGACAGACCGGACTAGAGTTTTTAATTGGTCCGGCCACTTCCAAAACTTTTACTGCATTAACGGCATAAGTTGAATCAGATATTAAGTTAAAGGGAAAGGTACAATCTTTAAATACTTTTATAATTATGTTTAACTTAATTAACTGTGGGGAGCCAGGCTGAAACTGTCGCATCATTGGCTCCTGTTTACAAAAACTTTGTCTTTTAAATTTAAGATAATTTTATAAATATTTTTAGGAATAGTAGAAGGAATAGGTAACCCAGGTTGTAGTTATTTAAGAACTGTAAATTGTATTAGTGACCTTTTATTGGTGTGAGAAAATACAGAATTTTGTGAGCTAGTTTTGTTATAAACATGTAACCATTTCTGTTAAAATTAGTTTATTGCTCAGTTACTCTTAACAGTATAATGTCCTTACTCTGGGGTTGTTTTGCACAGGGTCAGGTGGCCAGCCTCACCCTTTGCAAACAGGATTGAATTTGAAGTGAAATGGCCAGTTCCGTTCCAGAGTCAACCTCTTAGTGTTATTAATATGATTTACACATAGACACAAAAATGTTTGTATTCTTTTAACTCAGAGTTTGTATGAGACAGAAAAGCTGCTGAGTTTAGTAACTAGTAACTAAACTAATGAGATGTGGGTGGGAATTGAGTTCACAGCCTTTTGTAAAGGAAAGTGCCTTAGGGCAAGGTGTGGAGAAAATTAAGAAAATTTGTTATTATGGTCCTTTAATGTTTTAAGGCTTTAGTCTCCTTGACCATGAGTATTTTTAAAGATAGAGATTTAATTACGCCTTGTAAATGGTGAAAAATTTTTCTCTCTCAGATATTTAGTTGTTTTTTTTTTTTGTTTTGTTTTGTTTTTTCCTCTTTTTTTTTGGGATTTAAAGACTATGGAATAACTGCTTGATTTTAAGTTACACAAAAGCTGGCTCCTCCAGCCCAG
Organism: Eospalax fontanierii; assembly: GCA_035773235.1. Taxonomy (NCBI): domain Eukaryota; kingdom Metazoa; phylum Chordata; class Mammalia; order Rodentia; family Spalacidae; genus Eospalax; species Eospalax fontanierii. The sequence goes on along the minus strand of CM069525.1, from coordinate 128,103,995 downwards.
TGGAAGGTTTAGTTTTACTTTTTAGGTTGTTTGGGGCGCTGCCCTGTGGCTTGATTAGCGGCAGCTTGTTTATTAGTATACTTAATTAAGAATGACTTTCAATTTAAGTACTGCCCCGGGCTTAGACATGCGCTAGTCAGCCCCGCCCAGTCTTAAAGATGGAGTTGGAGCCTCCGGGCCCATACCCAGCCATTGCTGGCAGTTCGGAAGGGACGGGAGAGGCGCGCCTGGACCCTGTGGACATTACGCCGCGATGAGTAGGAGGGCGGCCGCAGTGAGGCTTGAAGCCTAAGGCACTGTTTTTTTTTTTTTTTTCTTTTAAAGCTGTACATTTTTCCCAGATGAAACTCCTTTTGTTGTTTGGAAAAGTGAAGCACAACCGTGAGTCTTACGGACACTGCGAAACACGGTGCAATGGTATCGTACTTCTCCAAGAATTTCTCTAAAGTGCTTTTCTTAAGCTTTAAATTTTTAGAACGAAGCAGCTCATTTAGAGCCAAAAAAATTGGGTGGGAACTAGTATTTCCCGTAACATTTTTTTGGGTACCTCTTGTACATTCTCTACAAAAATAGGCAAAAATAAGGTACCAGAACACAAAACTAATGCCCATTCCTATAGTAACGATCATATAAAAATCCATTTTTACTTTTGGTTCACTATAACCTCCCAGCTGTCCCCGCTCCATCTACAGAGGGAGCAAAGCACCCCGCTTTGTTGCGGCCCCCCAATTTACTTGAGGACTTAGCTAAGTACCCGCTCTTGATGGATCCCCAAATTTAATTGAGGACTTTTCCACTTTTGTCGTGGATCCTCATCTTACCTGAGGACTTTTCCAGTGCACTGCCCTGACTGCAAAAGGTTCTGAGTCCCTCGATGAGTTCTCCTCCCCATACGGGCCGCCACTTGTCCCCATACGGGCCACCACTTGTCGCGCCCGCCTCGTCCAGCAAGGAAGACGCAACCCCGGACTCTTCCAAAAGCAGTTTATTCAGGAACCTTGAACAACCTTTTGGCTTCTTAACTTTTTAACTTTTTCTTCCCTCTCCTTACTGCTTCTCCTTCTCCTTCTCCTTGCTTTTCCTTCTCCTCCCGGTGAAAGCCCGCCACAGAGTTAAATTCCCTGCTGCCAGCCAACCCCAAACTACCACGTGGTAAAAGCAAATAGGCACACACATGCGGAAGCAGGGCCAGACCTCAGCCACAGCCAATTATGGAGCTGTTTGCTCCAGAGAGCGCCCACCTCGGGATGGTGGGGGGCGGGAGCAGGCGCCATCTTTAAAATGCAGCAATCCGCGGCTGTCTACACGGATCCTGATTTTCCTCTTTATAAAATAAAGTGCCAAGAAAAATTTTCTGAGATTTGTATGAATTTTTATTTTTCACCTCATAAATTTTTTTTTTGAGAAAAGATCTGTTATTCGAGTGACACTGCTTGATGTTGAGGAATAGAAGGAACGCATTTTGTCCTTGAGAAGCAATATAATGGAACATAACAAGTTAAATGATATTAATAAAACACAGAATTCAAGGATTATGTGAGTAGTGTCAAAAGAGGGCACAATCCCATTTTATAAACACATCTGAGCTTTTATAAACACGTCTGAGCTGTAGGAACTTGAATTTCATAGGACATATCATTGAGAATGGTGTGATAGATATAGAATAATTCAATGAGTTTTGGTCTGAAAAGACTGGAAAAATTAAAATTCACTAGGCATAGAGAAGAACAAACTGAGGAATATAAATTGTGTTCTTTGAAGGAATAATTTAATACTGATGGGGGGTATATACTATAGTAATCCAAAAGGGTATGCAAGTAGTGAATATAAAAAGATTATATTTGAACTCTGATTGAAAGGAAATACTTTTTAATATATGAAAATGAAATTTGAAGCAAAGCAATTATTATACAGGAACATAAAGAAAAAAATATATTCTATGCAGGAGAGGAATCAAAGGCAGCTCACTAGTAATAGAGAGTGTCCCAAAACATAGTCGGAGAGTAAAACAGTGAAGGCACCTGGGTTCAGTTGACTGGACCTAAGCACAGCAGGCCAAGGAATTTGGATTTTTCTTAGTCAAAGGAACATTTAAAAATCTTAGAAAATAAGAGTGGAATGCCACAAACGTGGTGTAGTATTAGAAGTGATTCTATATTTTCATGTATGAATAAAGTTATATATACATTTTACATGACATTGCATCATTTTGCACTTCCCAAGAATAATATATATGTATATTATAAATTATATATATATATATATATATTTTTTAAACATTTTCTACAAATTTTTACCAACACTTTTATTTACTGTTTCTTTCTTGGTAAAGCAAATATCACAAAGGACATGAGATAGTGAATAGTAATTCTAAATGAATTTCTGAATACCTAAAAAATCGAAATGAAATTATTCCAACCTAATTTATCCTAATGTCTTTATTTTAACATGCAATTTTTGAGATGGCTGTAAATAGCACTTGCTCCATCACATTTTTAAATTTTTTAAAATTTATTTTTATTTTATGTGCATGAGTGTTTTGCGTTCAAGTAAGTACGTGCATCTGTGTCATGCAAAACCAGAGGATGCCAAAAGAGGCCAAAAGAGGATGCCAGATTCCCTAAAACTGGAGTTATAGATGGTTGTTAGTTGCCATGTGGATGCTTGGTTCTGAAAACAGGTCCTCTGCAAGAGCAGCCAGTGCTCATAACTGCTGAGTAATCTCTCCAACTTCTCTGTCACATATTTTAATCCATGTTTTCCTTAGGTTGAAATTTTCCAAGTAGATGTATTTTTAGATTTCAAAACTTGATGATACTTAATTTTGTATTTTCAACAGAATATTACTGTTGATTATGTAATTGTTATTGATTGCTTTCTGCAATAGCAGCATAAATGTAACTTTTTTAAAGTTGTACTTGTAGAAGCAAGTAAAAAGTCATCAATAAATATATGTTCATACAATAATCCTTAACTTGTAGTTTCTAATACCAAAATGATTATCTTAGTCTTCAGTCTCTTTTCAAACATTTCTCCACTGTAAAGTAGGTCTATTGCTATTTTATTGAAAACTTATTTTTTTAATTTGTATTTATACATAAGAAACTTTTATTAAAGCAAAATATGTAATGGGACTCTGTGGTTAAATATTTCAGATACTGTCCAAGTCTTAAAAATGTCTTATTGCTTTTTTAACTATGAAGGAAAAAGCATTCTGATTAGTGAAGTTAATAGAAAAAGAAGACCTTCTTGGAAGATGTTAAAATATGAATCAAGTACGGAGTTGACATAAATTATGCAAAGTAACTTATCTGCAAAATGAAAAGACAGCTTATGGAATAGGAGAAAATTCTCCCAGCTGTGTTTCAAAAAGGAAGATAATATCTAGAACACAAAAGAGTAAAAAACTTATACACACACACACACCCACAATATGGCAAGTAAATAAATGGTTAATGAACTGAACAGATATTGCTCAAGGAAAGAAACACAAATGTCAAAAAAATATACTTCAAAATATTATCATCATTTTTAACCATCAGGGCAATCCATATTAAAACCACTTAAGATTCCATCTTACTCAGCTACAATAGATGCCATTAGAAGAGCAAATGAAGTTATATGGTGGCATGAAACTGTGCAAAGTGCAACCCTTATTCACTACTGGTCTATTAACATTTTAATACATCCATTATGGGACTCAGTATGGGAGTTCCTCCAAAAACTTAAAATAGAATTCCCTATGATCTAGCTATACCACTCTTTGGTATATACCTAAAGGATTCAGTATCTAATATCCTACTGCAAAGATATTTGTTCAGGCGTTGTCTAAATGATCTATAGTTCTAAACAGAGAGTAGTAAAAAGATCTAAACAGAGAGCTGTAAAAAATATAGATGGCTAAGAAATATATTTAAAACTATTAAACTGCATTAGGAATTAGAGAAATTCTTATTCAAAATACTTTGAGATTTCATCCTATGCCAGTGAGAATGGCTAAAATCAAGAAAGAAAGAAATGTGGCTAAGAAACACCTTTAAAAATGTTCGACATCTTTAATAATTAGAGAGATGAATATCAAAAGCACTCTAAGAGTTCATCTTACCCTAGTCAGACTACCTAAGGTCAAGAGCCCACATGATAACAAATACTGGCTAGGATGTGAGGAAAAGGGAATGCTTACTCACTGCTGCTGGCATGACAAAGTCAGCAGCCACTATGGAAAGAAGTGTGGAGAATTCTTACTTGCACTGAGGGACATCTGTGTGAGGGAGAGTTGATCTTTTTTAAAGCGAGTGATTCTATAGACTGATTAGACTGCAATGAATGAATTCACATTTAAGAACATCTGGATACATAAACTTCATGCTATAGGCCTTAACTTACATGACAGAATGCATGAAATCTGGTGGAGCATTATGGGGGTGCAGAGGAGGAGTATAAGGATGATTAAGATGTTTTGTATGAAACACACAAGAATTCAATTAAAATATACACACAAAAAAACTAAAAAGACCAAGAGAGAGTAAAAAGAGATGCTAAGAAAGGGGAGAGGAAGCAAAAAAGACACATGTTATGTGAACTTGGTAAGGAAACTGAGGCAGACTGCCAGGAGGGCAGAGGGGTGGAGGGAGGGAAGCTGATGAGGAAGGAGAAACTACTAAACATATTTTGTTTGAAAATGTCATGATATCAATATTTTGTATATTAGTTTTAAAATATTAAAGTCTTTTCCTAAAAAATATGATAGTCATAAACTTATACCTGACACATAGAAAACTATAATTATTTTCTAGTATAAAAGAATTCTCAGGGAAAAGAAAAACAATGAAGATCCCAGTCCAAATTCTAGAACACTCATAAAATTTTGGATCCGTGGTTGCGTGTCTACAACCCAGCTACATGAATTAATGAGCTCCTGATTGAATAAGAGACCTCATCTCAAAAGTGAAAGACACAAAGTATTAAGGACGATACTCAGAATCAAACTTTGTCCTCCATACACGTGTACACACACTTGTTCTACTGCATGAACATGCACACAACATGAACATGCACACCAGTTTACTCGTAAGTCTACTGTATTTGGGACAGTAAAGAAAAGAATTAGTGAACTTGACAGATGGATCAGTAAATTTTGCAACTCAAAACACTGAAAAAAGAAGAATTAGAAAGTGTGTTAACTGGTTTGACATATGTTTAACAAAAATATCTCAAAGCAGATGACAGAAACTGGTAGAACATACTCAAAGAACATATAATTGAAAATACATATTTGCTAACACTCAGCTAACTAGATTTGGGATAATAATAAGCAGATTCACAGGAAAAGTGATCACAGTAAGAATTTAGAAAGCTTGATACTAAAAATAACAAAAAAAATAAGTACATTTCCATAGAATTAAGAAAGGAGAGAGATTCTTGTGAGGTAATACACGTTTCAACAAACACAAAATTAACTGTTTAGTTTGAAAATAAATAATGCGGGGGCTGGAGAGATGCCTCACTTTTTAAGAACACTGACTGCTCTTGCAGAAGACCTGGGCTTGAATCCCAACACCCACATGGCTGCTAACAACCATGTGAAACTCCAATTCCAAGGACTTCAACACCCTCTTCTTTCTTCTTCATTGCATGATATGAGTACGCTTACATATATGTAGACAATATACACATACACATAAAATAATAGTGAAAAATTACATTAAAATAAGTAAAGCAGATAGGAAATGGGATCCCTACAAAATACCAAAGAATATTGGGAAAATTTAACTACATAATAAATAAATATAATTCAAAAGGAACTTTGAAAGATCAAAACTTATTTATGACAAATTGTGTAAAATAATAGGTAGATGGGTTTATTGTTGTACCTATTTTAATATATATATGTGTGTGTGTGTGTGTGTGTGTTGTATTTGATGGTAATAGCAAAAAAAGACACAACAGGTAAAAAGCTATACTGGAATAAGAAATTAAGAACAGATAAATTTGAATCCACTTGAAAAAATGAAGAGAACCAGAAATAATTGTGAATTTCACACTCTGAAAAAAAAGTGTATTGTTCTTTCTTATTTTCTTAGATTGTATATTTATATAAATTACTAATTAAATGATTAACTCTTGAGTTTTTAATATATAAAGGAATTACTTCTTTAATTAGCACAAAAAGAGATGGGATAATAGCATTAAATATCTGTAGCAAGTTTGTATCTCTGTAGAATTAAAATACCAAATATTATAGATAGATTCTAGTAAATTAGATATGTAGTCGTTTATTGCTTATATAATATCCCATAGCAATCTGAAAGACAATACTAAACACATTCCTTAAAATCTTTTAAAACATTCTTATACTACAGTAGAAAATACTAAATAGAAATCCAATTCCAATGGATTCAAATATTGGATTTACCCGTCTTCAAATAAATTATTTATAATGTCTTCAAAGTTATGAAAGAATAATTTGTACAATAAACAGTACAAGTATATTCTAAACAAGAAACTTAGAAAATATAATAGTTTTTACTAAAAATATGATATGGTAAATTCAAATTAGGTAATGCAATACTGAATTGCAAAATCCACTGTATTAGAGGGTCAATACATTGGAGAAGACGTGTGTGGTGGTTAGAATAAAAACGTCCTCTCCAAATGTTTAGAAATGCTTCCACAGTCGGTGGCATTGTTTTGGGAGGTTTTAGCAGTTGTGACCTTGATGGAGGAAACAGGACACTGGAAGAGGACTTTATTTTTTTTTCTCTTACATTTTTAATTTTTTTCCTTTGTTGTAAATTTTTAATTGAAATTTTGTGTATGTCATACAGGACATCTTAATCATCTTTATACATCCTTTCCCATTGGAACCTTCCCATAGTCCCCCTCTGGATTTCATGCATTTTTGTTATTTGTGTTAAGATCTTTCAAGGAAATTTAGGAAAATTCTTAAAACCTTGGCCCATTGCTAGTGGCTTTCTGCTTCCTATGCCTGCTTGAAGCTGTGCCAGCTCTGCTTTCTACTCTGACTACCTCTCTACCATGTGTCTCCCTCCACTGTAGACTCTAACCCTGGAACCATAAACTCAAATAAATTCTTTCTACTATAAGTTGCCTTTGTCATGATATTTTGTCAGAGAAACAGAAAAGTAACGAATACAGCCTACTACACAGAGAACTGGCAATGATTTCTTATTAACCACTCAAATTGCAGAATATTGGAAATAAGAGTTTAACAACCAATGTTTACTGCTAGAGGGTGAGTTAATTTTCTTTTAAAAGAGTGATGTAAGATAGATTGACCAGGCTCCAGTGAATAGACTCACACTAATGGACATTTGGGGATACAAACTTGGTTCAATAGGACTTAGCATATATGACAGAATATATGAAATCTAGTCATGTAGCTATAAGATTGGGCAAGATTTGGATAGAGTCCAAATATAATCAAAATGTATGAAATTAGCAAAAATTCAATTTAAAAAAAAAAGAAAAATTCAACAGAAATCCCCATAGCTTGTTGACCAGAGAGTCTAGCCAACTGGTGATTACTGGGTCCAATGAGAGTCCTGTCTTAAAAAGATATGATGGAAAGCAGTAGAGAATGATACTTTATTTTAACCTGTGTGCATACGTACACACACACACCACACACGCACACACACATACACTTACATGTGTGCACATACACACACACAAAATGCTTCTTAGACTCCTGAGGTCTTTTGCCACATATTAAACACTGTAATTTATATTTTACCTAAAATTCTAGAACAGGAAAAAAGATATAGATGAACAGAATGTGTTTTCAATAATACAGTTTCCCAAATTTTATAAATAGCATCACTCTAATGATTCACTAAACTCCCAGAAGGATAAATATGAACACGTAGGTGTTAAGCTTCTAAATTGCCAAGAATGAAAATATTTTAAATTCCTCATTAGAAAAAAATATATTTCATGTAGAACATGGATATAAATTAAAGTACTTATTGACAGAACTATCAGAGGCCACAATATAGTTAAATATTACATTTAAATTTATGAAAGATGAAATTAGCCTTTGATCAATTGGTGCTAAATTACATATGAGTAGCATGTTCTGTTATGATATACAGAATAGTAGATATAGACCAAAATTCAAGAATTATACTTGATTAGTTAATGACATCACTTTCCAAGGAGACAAATAAAGAGATTTTCATACAAAACAAATTTAGGAGACTAAGTTCCAGCATAGTATTCATAGAAATGTCAAATGTTTCTTCAGACATAGGAAATGATGTGTTGTAGAAGCTTGCATCTACCTACGCACAAGCTTGTAGAATACCAGAAAAAGTAATTTAATGAATAAAGACAAAATACACTTGAAAGATAGAGATATGAGAGGAAAACTTGTAGTACATATAAAAATTATGAAGCATCAGAAGTATGCTTAGTTATAAAGGAATATAATTTATTGGATAAAATTATGTATTTTTACCTAAAAATTATTAGAAATATCTACCAATTACAGACTCAAAACAAACAACAGTAAACCAACTTGTTAAAAAGTACACTTGTGTATTTTGAAAGAATTTCAGTAAATAATATGTCTCAGGAAACCAAGAGTGTGAAAGAAATAAGCAGGCTACAAATACCCAGATAATTGGGTCTCCAACACAGGAGATTGTTGAAAAGGATATCAAGCTCCACTGTCAGTTATTCTGCTATATAGTATGTTATGAGTCCATACTGTTGTATTTTTAATATGCTTTATTGTGAAGCAAAGTCAAATTTAGTAATCACTAAGTATAGTATTGTCTTGTTTTGTAACAACACTGTAAAGCCTGTGGGCCAAATATTTTCCTCATTTAAAAATTAAATCAATGTAACAAATGTAAGTAACAGCCTAACTAGGACAATTTTGCCTGCTTTTGACATACTTGAAATATTTCCTTATCGTTAGAAGCACTATAGAATTGTTTCTCCACCTCTTGTTTGATGTTCATCATCATCAGAATCCTTTAGAATATTTAAGTTGCAAAATTCTGGCCCTAGTCAACTGAAAGATTTGTTAAAGTGGTCTATTTTGACTCAAGAATCTGAGCTATTAGATGTGCTCTAGTCCACTGTACTCTTAGAAGCCTGATCTATCATTTCACTTGGAAGTGGTTATTTAGAAAGAAGATGGAGAGTGGAAACACTGTTAACATGAATGACATCTTTATGAACAAAACTTGAGTCCCCACTACATGGAAAAATTATCAGTGGGTGTCCTTGAGTTCTGACGCTTGAGTAGGACTTTGAGTGGATTGGAAAATGATCAGTATGTCATCATTTATGATTCAGTTATGATTTGGCTAGGTCTACTACCTCTATGCCAGACTAAAATTAGTAAATAAAATAATTGGAGAAGAGTCATTTGTATATTCAAAATTATCAGTCATATAAATAAGTATATTGATGGTTTCCCTGCTTTTTCTTTCAATTTTGATTGTAAAGCATTTCATTATAATGCCTTTGAGCATTTCATTATAATAGATCCATGTGGAACTATAATAAAAATTCAAAAAACACAATAACAGATTGCTTCATAAAAGCTTTCTAGTATTCTTGTTCCACAATTTCCTACTCATTTTTGAGTTATGGACATTATAGATATTATTTTTCTCCTTTTTTCGGTTTTCTTGAGATATCATCTCTCTGTAGCTGGCCTAGAACTCACTATGTAGCCCAGCCTGGCCTTGATCTCACAGAGATCCATCTTCCTCTGTCTCCTGAGTTCTGGGATTAAAGATGTGTGCTACTACTACCCAGCTCAGATATTATTATTCTTAAATCCTTAAATACTTCCAAAAGTATACTGTAAGGTACTGAAACTCTAGTTTGAATGAAAATATTTTTAATTTAAATCTCTTCCTGTGTACACTTGTGAGTTCTTTCAATCATTACTTTAAAAAAATGACTCACAATTAGCTTCCTTTCAATTCCCCTGTAGGTTCCAAACCACATATATCAATATCCAGCCAATGAAAATATGACCTAAACAAGAAATAAAATAAGGAAATTTATCAGTATCATCACTACTTTTAGAAACCCTTTCATGCATGTTATATTACAATATTTTTAGAATGGAAGCATCCCCTCTGTGTGTTTATTACATTAGCAGTAAATGGTTCCTTTGGATAAAAGACAAGATTGTTTTTAGAGAAATTAAGATGCCACTTTACAAAGCATAGGGACAGTACAGACAACATTCTATGATGTGCAACTCCTTTAACTTGAGTTCTATAGCTGCTTTCAGTTTTCATATTGTTTTATTCATACCTGAGGGCACATTTGCCTGTTATTTCATTTATTAAAGAAATTGAACAATGACTGCCGATATTTTGCTAAGTTGGTGTAGTGCATGCTTATCATTCAGGAGTCCCGGGCTTCAACCTCAAATACTGCAAATATCAGTAAATCAAGAAATAAATACCATTGTTATAACTTTTGATCTTGAGTGTAACTTAAAGAGTCTTGTGTTCTGCATTAAAGACTTAGTCTTCTGCTTGATACCACTGAAAATGATGGCTACTTTAACAGGTGAGATCTAGGGGGAAGTCTTGTAGTCACTGGTGGTATGACCTCAAAAAGGTAGAAGGTCATATGGCCCTCTCTATTACCTTTAACTTTTGCATTCTGACCCTGATACTAAGTGTTTCTTTTGCTTTATTGCTTTGCCATAATTTTGCTGCCAAGAATACTACAGTACTAAAAGCATTATATCTGCATGATTGTTATCAGAAACTCCAAAACTGTGAGCCAAAATAAACCTTTGTCCTAACTAAGTTGCTTTATCTCAATTAATTTTAACAGTACCAGAAAGCCAAACAGTTGAGCCATAAACTCACAGGACTCCAAATAATAACAATTAACATTGTGACACAATTCATGGTTAAATCTTACCTACATGGCCTGCTAACTGAAACCACTGTTTATGCCCTTGTTCCTATTCAATGTGTTCTCAGAAAATCATATAGATTTATACTTTCAAGGCATATGTCAGAATGTTTTGTGGTTTAACATTTTTGTTGCTTCTCAACACTTTTAGTGTCAAAAGATATTTACATCTCTAGGAAAGCCCCCACTAAAACCCTTACCTTTCTGGAATCATCCTCTATTTCTCTTTATCTATCCCACTGCTGTCACTCTGCATTCCTCCATCATTCTATTCATCCCTCAGTTTACAGCTCTTCAAATTCCTGATTCTCCAGCCCAGGTGCTCTTATTGGATATATTCATGCTCAGTCATCTCTAGAAAACTCTAAAAGAACTGAAAATTTCACCACTGTTTCCTTAATTTCGTATCCTTGCATCAATGCTTTTCATAACATTCCCCCTAATTGACATGTTGTATACTTTTATTATTTATTGGTTTGCTATCTGACATTGAAAAAAGCATTACAAAACTCTAAGCAGGTCAGAATTTTTATTTGTTTTCACTATTCTAGACTCAAAGCATAAATAATCAATGATATATATACCTTACTGTTCAGCTGAGAAAGATTGGATAGTTGAATGGACTGATTATTTTATAAATGGCGGGAATTTACTTTTCAGGATGTACACAGTAAAGCATTGCATAGAGACATTTTAAGTTTCTTTCTAAAGGGTTCTTATTAGAAATTTTTGGAATGCTTCTGAGCTGTCTCTCAACCTAATCCTCAAAAGTACTCACACACCACTTCTTTTTATTTATCAGAAAACAGATATGACACACACTTGGAAAATAATCAATTTTAATCTTTCTCTGTCCATATTTCCCCATTTCAATAAGATTTTTCATCTGGGTTGGTGCCAGCTGCAGTTATTATACTTCATTATCCTCATGGGTGTTCATAATCAAGTATGACATAGAGTGTAAACGAATCACTTCATAACAGAATTTCTAGAGAAGTAGTGGAAATTGAAACAGGTTCATGTTTATTTTTCATTTGAGATTAGTAATGTAGGAGAGTGGCACAGAAATTCTGCTAAATGTCCAGAAAATGAAGGTTTCAGCACAGTAAAACCTTTTCCATGCATATATAGTTACATTCTTTAATAGCACATAGAATAATACCTGGGCTAGAGATCCTAATTTTATTTCTATCAGACCTCAGTTATTTTCTCAATGTTACTAAAATAATATGACTCAGGAAAAGAGCAGTTCAGAAATTAAATCAATACGAAAAAATACATAAACCATTTTCTATCTTATTAAAGCACAAAAACAACAAATATGACATAAAGGATCAAATAATAATGGTTCTTCATTGAATGCTGATAACAATAGTAAAGACACTGACTTTAATACAATAAGCCCATCTTTATACTTCTGATTTTACCATGTAGCTATTTCTGCAAAATTCTCTATCAAATATTTTACTTGTTCTTTCAATTTCCTTATCAGTAAACTTCAGAAGTGAAATGAAATATTTCTAAGCCTCACATTTTAAGAAATTACACCTTTCACTTCCAAGTGTAGTCAGCTCTTAGCTTCAGTTCTGTCTGGCCTCAGATCCACCATTAAGCACTCTACTCATTGCCCATATGTGCTCAAAAATAAAAGATTCTTGGTGTATTGGAAGACTAAAACATAGTCAGATACTGATGATAGTTGCACCTGAAAGGTTTTAATTCATGTTTGGAATAATAGAATTTTATAACTTGTGGGCCAAAACTCCAAACTTTTATTGTTTCAAATGGTATACTATACTTTTTAAAATGTCCTCAGATATGATACCCCTGATCTAGATGTCTTGAGTAAATGGCACAGTTCGTTTGCAAGAAGAACCAGAGGAGGAGGGAATAATCAATTTCTAAGGGGGAAATAAAATCCATTATTACATCTCTTTATCTGAAGAGAAATGTTTCACTTACAATTTTGTTCCAGAAAGAAGAGTGTGTGGCCTATTGCTCTACTTATTTTTCTAGGAGAAAAAAGCTCTAAGACACACATAAGAACATCAATGAAGGACAATTTCATGGGTGGAGACCTTGAAAGAAGCATTGTGAGAGAATTAGTACCAGATCACTTAGAAGACATGAAAGAAGCATTGCTTTGCAGTGTGATAACATACAGCACACCTTTGGAGGGATAAAAACTGAGTTTGTATGGTGACTTTTTCACAGTGTGTATCACCTTGCATAAATTAGGTAATTTATTTTGATGACTTCCAATATGTAAACAGAATCTAGCTTGAGATTTATGAGTAATATAATTGAGGTTACCTTTTTTATTTACCATCTTCATGTGTAAAAGGTAAAAAAGAAAAATAAGCTTCCTGACTAAACTATTATGAAAGTTAAATGAGAATGTATATGCTAGGCTCCTGTATTACTTTTTAAAGCCTTCTTAAAAGTTGTCCATGAAGAGTGTACTGTACAAAAGATGAAAAGTCTTGAAATCAAGGTCTTGCAGCACAGGGTTGTTTTTGGTGTCTGCCTCCCAGCTTCCCATAGCTATGTGAAATCTTAGCTCTCTTTGACATATGACATCATAACTTGAAGGACTGCTTCAGTCTTTGTTTCTTTTTTGGGTCTCAGTCCTTTTGTGCTGAAATTCCAGTATAATTTCATTTTGAAGTCTTCAAATAATTGTATCTACAGTATTTCTATTGGTAAATAGCTTTTTATCTAGAGAATGTAGTTAGACAAATGATATTAAACCTACCACATTTCCTAAATTTTAGTAAACATTTATTCAATTTTGTCCCCTTCTTTGTCTCAATTTTTCTAATACTTATTGTTATTTTATGTGTATGAGTATATTTACTATATGTAAGTGTACCTGTGTCGTGTAATACCTGGAGGTCAGAAAACAGAGTCAGATGCCTTGGAACTGGAATAACAGATGGATGTTAATCCCCATGTCGGTACTGCGAATGAAACCTGGGTCCTCTGCAAGAGCAGCCAGTGCTCCTAACTGCTGAACCAACTCTATATTCAGCCCCTGTCTCTTATTTTCTAAGGGAAAAACATAAAATTATTAAAAACAGTTTGACATTATATTTAATACTAGAGATTGGTGTTATATTTATTACCAAACTCAATGAAAACTGTATAAAGACTTGTATATTAGTTTTTAAAATATTTTTAAAAATATTTTACTTATTTTTTTTATTCCCTGAGTATTTATATCTTTTGGCTTTTGCCATACTTTGTATCTGCTTTCTCCTTTTGCCATCATGGTTTCTTAAGAAACTCTTCTTGATACTTGTGGTGGTTTGAATGAGAATGTCCCTTATAGGCTCCAAGTATTTAGATATTTTGTCCCCAGTTTGTAGGACTGTTTTGGAAGGTTTTAGAAGGTGTGTCCATGCTGGAGGAAGCACGTCACTGGGGCAGGTTTAGAGAGCTCTTAGGCCTTCCTGGATCTCCAGTCAATCTCTGCTTCCTCTTCCTGCTTGAGGATGTGAGCGCTTAGCTTCTGCTCCTGCTCCAGGCACCTCTGTGGCCATGTCTCCCCACCACGGCGGACTGTTGCCACTTGGAACCTTAAGCTAAATAAGTTCTTCTTTTTGTAAGTTACCTTGGTCCATGTTTCTATCACAGCAACATGAAAAAGACTAATGCTGTACTTTATATTCATGAGCATGGGATTCAGCGGCATAATACAGAAAATCTAGATGTCCTAGGGCTGATACTATAATTCTGATGTCACGGAGGTTGAATTTCCTCTGCACAGTGCTCTCTCTGATGGCTTTTGTATCTCAGTTCTATGCACTTGAAAAAAACAGAGCTAGGCAGTAGAGACCTTTAGCTTTAAGAAGACTGCCACTGCCATAACCTCCCACTCAGCACCTTCACTTGCATTTCTTTGGTTCAAGTTTAATTTTCTCTCCAGTGCTTGCTGTAAGGGAAGTACAGAATGATCTTTATGTGAAACACGTTGACACACCAAAGAAGCTCACAAATTACATTACCAACGAAGGTGAACTGGTTGTTGGATTAGAAATTGTCTATTCTACATTATTTCTGAAGGAACATGACATAGGTAAAAAGAGACTTCAAAAAGAAGAAAAAGCCCACGTGGCAGCTGACAGTAATGCCAGGGTCACCAGGTCACCTGTTCTTCCAAAGTCATATAATCACTTCAGGATTATTTTGCCTTAGTTAAGTTTATATACTTACCAGTGAAATGAAAAATCAAATTTTACTCTGGTGGCAAAAAAAAAATAATTTCCACATTCATGAGTACTTGACATTTGTGGTGATAACCTGACATTTTTCTGCCCTTGAATTAACTGATGGCCTGAATACATTTAAACATGAGTGAAAAAGAAATGGAGAGTAGAAAGCTGAGTCTGTACTTCGTGATTTCCTTCACTGAGTCATGACTTTTTAATCCAGTCTGTTCTCATTTTGCCACTGCTCATTCATTCGATGTATAAATAAGAGGTGACTACTTAAAAATGAACAATGTTTTATGCATAACTCATTTTAAAATACTTAACAGGCTTGTAGTACACATGATATTCCTTCTGGAAAAAATACTGATTTGTTTGTTTCATTTTGCTATCTATAATTAGGATGCTACACTCCTTTGGGTGTGATTATTGTAGTGAGTCGATACCCACACTATCAATATATAATGAAAAATACATATGAGTAGCTCAGAATATTTGAACTTGTAAAGTAGAAAAGTAGATGTTGAAAAGCTTAGTTTTAAAGCCTGCTTGATTTGGTTATATCTAGTTTTGTCAATTAGCACATAACCAGAGGTGATGGTACACACCTATTCTCAGTGCTGTGGAATTGGAATCTAGGGAATCACAAGTTCAAAGTCAGCCATGACAACTGAGCAAGTATTTGTCAAAAAAAAAAGGTATTTGGTAGACAGTTTATACAGACCACTTCATAGATTCATCTAAATAATCAAAGTATCTAGTACTCTCCAAATAAAACACATCCTGATTATATGAAGGTTGTGATTACTTCCTCTGTACATACTACTAAGAGTTTTAAAATCATTTTTTCTTTTCAAGAACGAGTATAATCATATATTCTCTGCTTACTGTAAATGGATTGTTTCAAAAAATACTAAATTTTATAATTCTCAAACTATTTTAATGGTATTTAGATGTTTTCCTCTATCTGTACCTCCACTCAGTGCCCCACATACAATTAAATGTACTCAATTTTATTTTGTATATAATAAGACCTATAGAGTCTAATTTTTGTTTCCACATGTGGACACAGTTTGGGTCCATCCACTGGAGTCTAGTTATCGTACCAAAGAGATAGTGAATCCTTATATCCTCACCATTCTTTACACTTCTAAATAAAATTAATCTGTATTTTTTATTAAGAAATTATCTATATTCCATCAATTCAGAAATCTTTCTAATGTGCTTCTGTATTAAGTAAAATAGCTACCATTGGATTCGTTATAAGTAAATCCTGTGTATAAGAGTAAATGCACTTCTGTACTCCTGAAATAGCACAATTTGTAAAGCGATGTTTTAAATAATATCCATCCTGTGAGCTTCTTAGTCATGAAGAGACATTTCAAAGGCTGTGCTAAACCTCCGTTTTGACGGGAAGCACAGTTTTCACAGCTTGCATTACCCAACTGTGAATTTGGCCTTCAAATTACTAATGTTTGGGGGGCAATTTTTCACTTAGATAACCCATTCACTTTGCTTTTACCATGCTTTAAGTGACTGACATGCTACAGATTCTCAGAACTAGACAGTTACTAGGTAGATGCTGGTATGGGGATCAATGCTGAATTGCAAAGCTTATTTATCCACTGGTTCATCAGACATGTGGTACAACTCTTACCATTCTCTCTTCATTGTTGCTGATAATGGCCCCTGGGATCTAATTAGTTCAGTGATTTTTTTCTGTAAGAGATGTTAGTCTCATGCATGTGCTCCAGTATCCATAGAACTCTATAATAATAATGAAATTCAAGGTTTTTTTTTCTCATTTAGATACAACTGTAGAAAAAGAAATAATCGTATGGAGGACAAGTAAATATGTAGTTCCAATTGCTTGTCTGGCTCCAACGTTTGTCTTTTACTCCCATGACACTAAAGCCATGTTCAGTTTTCAGGCTTCTGTATCCTCTTTAGTGACTAGTGACAAAACGGAGAATATCAGAGATATTTTCTCATCTTTGATTTCTTCAGAAAACCACAATGCCTTTGCTGACGCTGTCAGCAATGCCATAACCTAAGGAACATTGACTCACAATCTAAGCAGATAGTGCATTTTTTCTCCATTGGCAAAATTATTAGAGAATAAAAGATTCAAAAGGATTTACTGCCTTGTTAGGAACTTATCTTTCTGTTTTTTTTTTTTTAATTCTTCACTTGTAAAATTATCTGAGACTAAAACATTTAGAAATATTTCCTACTTGACTAGGAACTTATTTTTCAATTTTTGATCAACAACTCATTTGTTTATCCATTCAACATACATGTTTCAGTTGCATGTAAGACATCGATCTTATTATGAACAGAGTATTAACTAAGAATACAGGGCTCAGAGTTAGAACTGTCTTTGGCAAACAAAAATGTTTGATCGTATGCTACCAATCCAGAAAGCTGTTGTCAGTGATCTCTATATGTAGGTTTCTAAATCGGGTTTGTGGAGGGACATTTTTCAAGAAATAGGGCAAATGATCACTGTATAAATGAGGAGAAATTACTCAAGCAATATAAACAAAAGTGACCTCCCTTGATAGTATAATTCATGTACATTGGCATCTGCCTTTCTTCAGTTTTTTCAGTCTCTGATAACAGTTCATGCCTATCTGGAAATGGTTTTATGAATTGTGCTCACTTGTATCTTAAAGGTTTTGTAAGAACATAATTTTAAATTCTGCTTATTGCTGTAAAGATGCTATTTTCCGTTATTTTTTTAGATAAAGAATGAAAATGTCTGCCAATACATGATTATCATTCTTTCTCAGTTTCCACCATAACCTTTTGTGATCTAAGGATAAGCTATATTAAAATTTCTTGTACATTACATAGGAATATGGAATAGCACTTATTTAAATTTCAATATAGAATAATAAAGTAGATATAATTAACATCTGTTGTTTTCTTCAGATCATTTTAGTTGTCAGAATTATCTGAAGTTAGTAGTGGTTTGCAACCCATTAGATATCTTATAAACCTTATACTGAACAAATTCCCACACCTGGGAATCATTTAGTTTCAAATGTTAACTCTTCTCATGAGGAATCTTAATATATAAAACAAAGATGGATTAAGTCATGGTTCTCATGAATGTTCCATGAAAAACATGCTAATGTCTTAGAAATGTATACTTTATGGTTTTCCTATGAATCAAATAGAGAAAGTTATAATTTTAAAGGAGACATGTACCTGAAAATAATAAAATTGTGCATCAGTGAAATATAAGCAACATATTGAGCTATAAGTAAATCACATCATTGTAGCATTACTAATACTACTGTGTATTATACTGAACTCATTTTTGTAAATTCAGATGTTTCTTACTTACACTAGACATGCTTTATTCATAAAATAATTCGTTTTCAAAGTACATTTAACTGAATTTTATAAGCTATTCTAAGCACACTTTGCAGTTACATTAAAATTTAAGGTTTGTTTATTTCTTTATTAATCAAATTATAAGATGGTCAGGATTTTCCAGTTAGTTATCTGGTCAATATATCAGTTTTCTCCCATGATATCCATGTCACTTGGAATTACTCTCATGTAGTTAGTCTCTAGAGAAAAGGAATCCATCCTTCCTTGGAATTTATTGATTGCCTGTAGCTCTTCTGCTTGAGGTGGAACCCTGTGAAATTATCCCCATCTACTTTGGCATGGCAAGTGGAATTTTTGTATGCTGATCTTGTTAGACTAGCATTCTGTAATGATTTCATTGGTGTAGCTTCTTATCATGCCTAAAATGAATTAACTAACAGCAGTTTTTATAACCTCTGGCTTTTACAATTTTCCCAACAATTCCTCTGCATTGTTTTCTGAACCTTAGATGTAGAGGTTACATGGTAGCTTCATCACTTAGATATGGATATCACACAGACATGTATTCTCTGTGTTTGACCAGTTGTGGGGCTATGTAATAGTCTCCATATGTTGCAAAAGTAAGCACCTTTGGTGAATTGTGAGAGGAACAGTTGTCTGTAAATATGAGAAAACTGGTAAAAAATTAAGATGGTCTTGGAAAATAAGAGTAGTTCCTCTCTAGGGTGTATGCCCTCTACAGCCACATGTATTTCATTATATTTACAGTACCATACATGAATTCCCTCCTATTGAGCAGTTTTTAAGTCCAATTAGACTGCTCTTGCTCTTGATTATCCTATAGATAAAAGTGTCATTATTGTACTAATAGAGATTATTTTCTGTGCCAATCATTGTGGTGATTCATAGGCTTTACAGGAGAGCAGGATCATTAAGTGGTTTTCTCCATGGCATATGCCATATATATTCTGATACTATGAGAGTTAATCTTCAGAAAGGAAGCTTCCAGGTCAGTTCCAGTCTAAGTGATCCAAGTCCTATGTCTGAAACATGATGTGTCTTCAGCAATAGAGGCTTAACTTCAAGTTCTGGGAAGTAATCAGGGGATATGACAATGGCCTATATTATTTTGGGAGTCTCTTGCATTACCCTTAGCAACAACTCAAGGAGAGGAGAGGTTTTCCTTATCCGGAACAGTGATTTTTATCATTTAGCTTTCAACTATACATATATATATATGAGTATATGTGTATGTATGAGTAAATATATATATGAGTGTATGTGTATATTTTATATTATATATGTGAGTGTATGTGTATATGTTTATACACACATATACATATATACATGCGTGTATGTGTGTCAATAGATAGATAGATATGAGTGTATGTGTATATTTTTCAGTAGTCTCATGAAAGAATACATTTACCCTTGGCTTTTCAAACAACCTAAGAATTATTTCTCCCTTTCTTCTCTCCCTGTATAGCCCTCTAACCTTGTTCCTCAATTAAAGTTCCTCCCATTTTCCAAATTTCCCCTTGATAGCACCTTTCTCCTACTATGTCCCTCTCTTGAGTTCCTTCTTCCCCTTAACCCCATGCTGCCATTCCATTTCCTAGCCTCTATGTTTACATTCGGATATATACTTATATGTAAAGTTTTGGAGCTAGTATCCATAGTTTGTAGTTTCAGCCATTACTTGTAAATTTCATTATTTCATTGTTTTCAAATGCTGAATGGAACCTTGTTGTATAAATAGACCACATTCTCATGATTTATTTATTAGTAGGGGGACACTTAGGTCATTTCCATTTCCTAGCTATTGTGAAAAAGGCAGCAATAAATATGACCCTGCAAGTATCTCTGTAGGGGGATAACAAATCCTATGGATATACAACTAGGAGTGCCACAGGTGGATCATATGGCAAATCTCTTTGTAGTTTTTAATAGCTCATCAAACTGATTTCCATAGTAACACTGCATGTTTTCAATCCAACAGGCAGTGAATGAAGGCTACCCTCTCCCCACATCCCTTCCAGCATTTGTCATTTGTTTTCTTGAACTTTTTTCTTTTAAATTCATTTTGTGTATATATCTGAGTAAGTATGTGCATATATGTTCATATGATGTGTATGTGTTGCTTTACACATCTGTGCATTCATGAGGTAGATGCAAATGACTGTGCAGACACCATTCCACGTTATATGCTTCTTGAAGGTTAGAGAACAACTTCACAATTCAGACTTCTCTTTCTACTTTGAAATAGAGTCTCTTGATCCCCATGATATATGTCAGGCAAACTGGTCTGCAAGATTCTGGGGATTCTCCTTTTTCAACATCCCGTCTCCTCAGTGGGGTGCTGAGAGGACAGATGTGCACCCCTGCACATGGCTATATCTGAGTCCGAGGATTCAACTTGGGTCTTCATACTTACGCAGTGTTTCCAGCCATTTTTTATAGACAAGACAAAAATTTCTGTATCAAAATAAAAAGATAATATAAGTGTATAGCATTCAAAACAATGGTAAAGTGATTGCCTAGTTCAAGGTCACGGCTCAATTCCCAGTAGCACACAAAGGAAAAAAAAAAAGAAATAAAACTTGTGCGAAGCTATTAGAATCTGCTTGTGCAAATTCCATATGTGGTATTACTTTTTTTCCAAAGTAAAGTATTTAGCTAGAGAAGTAACAGAATCTACAGTATAATGCTGAGTGGCACAGAAAAATATCAATAATTACACATACCATTACATTTTCAAGGACAGTAAGTAAATGATAACAGCATATTTTCACATTATTTCATTATTTCACTTAAAAAGGTGCTAAAATAATATGCAAAAAAGATAGGAAAAGGAAATCATCATAGCACAGCTAAGAAATCTGATTTCACACAAGGATGCTTTCAGATCCACAGACCCCAATTTACTACATTTGGTCCTCTGAGAAATGTAAAAGATCTTCCTAACTGATGGTACCAGAACACACAGGCACTCTGAAATGGCAAAGAAGGAGCCAGATGTTCTCTTCAGTCTTTAGGCAGCTAAAACTTCTTATCTGTTGCCTTTTGTTAGAATAGTAATTATTGGGTCTTTAATGTGTTGTGCAGATAATATTTGCTTGACCCATGTGGTAAAACAGATTGACACATTGATAATGTCTGATTCTCATGCTTTTCCTGAAATAAATGGGATTGCTATGTGAATTAAGATAGACAAATATTATATCTGGCCTAAACTACGATATAATATATATTATAAAGTATTATTGGTATTATGCCATTCCTATAGCAGGAAAATAAAATAGGAGAGCGTTCTTTTAACCATATAACCCTATTTATTATTTTGATTACTATTATCCTGTGCATGCATTACCTTGGAGCATATTAGTGTTCTTTTTTTTTTTCAAGTAAAATATTGGCCTCATTGTCCTGTCTCAGGATAATCAGAAGAGGAACGCATTCTTCCCTTTGTTTAGTTTTCAACCTCTGTGTTGCTTCCACTGTACTTGACAGTTAACCAGAGACCTTCCATTGAGTGAGCAGCTGTCAGCAGAAAATACTTTGTTTTGTTCAGGGCTAGTTTTTTTTGTTGTGGTTGTTTTGTTTTATTTTGTTTTCTGACCAGAAACTCTGTGTGTCAATGTGTCATTACATCACCAACCTATGAAGTATTCCATTATATCTGTCTGTGAATTTGACAGCTATATGGGCTTTATTTTGTTGCCAGAATATATTTACTTAGGTGAAAGTGTGCCTTCACTTCCTCGCTTCATTGTCAATAATGACAGTGAAAGTGCAGTAACAATAGTTGTTCCCTTCATCTGTGCCACACAGATACTCAGTATACATTTTAGCCCATTAGGTACCTTCTTTGAAAGTTTCTAATTTCTTCAGAAAACAACCAGATGGAAAGGGATATACCTGATTATAGTTAAAGGTAGTATGAAAACCTTTTTGCTAATACATAAAATGTGGACTTTTGCTTCAGTTTTTGTTATTGGTCTCATATATATATATATATATATATATATATATATATAATTTCAGTGTTGGAGACTGAAATCAATGACTTGTGCATATTAGGCAAATGTCCTATTACTTAGTGATATCATCTGGCTCCTTGAAATGTGAAAGGTAAAGATGACAACTTTTACAATATTCAACACATAATGTATCGCAGTATATAAGAAAGACAAAGGGTACTGAAAGTAGCTGTGACGGTTCGGATGATAGTGTCCCCATAGGCTCAGAGTATTTGTATACTTTAATTGGTTGATGGTTAGTGCTCTTGGCAAAGGTTTGGAATGTGCAGTCTTGCTTGAGGAAACACATCATTGAAAGTGGGCTTTGGGAATTCACAGCCTTCATCACACTGAGTCTGTGGTTTCTCTGCTTCCTATGCCTGCTTGAAGATGTGAATGCTCAGCTTTATGCTTCACTTGCCTCCTTCCATGCTTCCTTATTATGATGGACTATTATCTTTCTGGGACCACGAGCCAAGTAAACTATCCTTTAAATTGGTTTCATCATGGTGTTTTATTGTAGCAACAGAAAAGTAAGCATTACAGAAAAATTGTGCATGACCCTGACATTAAGGACGTCACAGTTTAGCTCACATCAGAATGATATGGGATGCTTGCTTAAAAACGAACAAAAAATAGTACACCCAAACATTACTGCCTGCAATTTCAGTCATCTGATATTTGACAAAGGTGCCAAGATCACACAATGGAGGAAGGACAACATGTTCAACAAACAGTACTGGCAAAATTGTATCTCCACTTGTAGAGCAAATAAATTAAACCCTTATCAATCACACTACATAAAAGTCAACTCCAAATGGATCAGAGATTTCAGTATAAAACCTGAAACTGTTAAAGAAAACATAGACAGTACCCGAGAGGATAAAAATGCAGGAAATTACTTTCTAAATTGGACATCAGTTGTTTAAGAATTAAGGTCAACAACTGACAGGTGGAACCTCATTAAACTAAAAAGCTTTTGTACACCAAAGGAAACAAGTAAGTGAAGAAGAAACTCAGTGAGTGGGAGAATTCTTCACTAGCTACACATCTGACAGGATTACTATCCAGAATAAACAAATAATTAAAAAGACAATCAAGTAAACAAACTATGCAATTAAAAGATGGGCTATGGATATGAAGATACATCTCAAACTAAGAAATAAAAATGACTAAGAAACATGTTAAAAGGATTCAACATCCTTAGTAATTAGGAAAATTCAAATCAAAACCTTTCTAAGATTTCATTGTACCCCACTCAGAATGGCTAAGATAAAGAGAACAGATGACATCAAATGCTGGCCAGGATATGGAGAAAGAGGAAAGCTTACTCACTGCTGCTAGGATTGTAAACTCATGTAACCACTATGGAAAACAGTATGGAGAATGTGTACCAAAAAAAAAAAAAACCCTTAAAATGAATCTACCATATGATCTGATTATATCAGTCGGCATATACCCAAAATACTCATCATACTGTAGAGACACCACTACATCCCTGTCTGCTGCTGCTCCTTTCATAATAACTAAGAAATGGAAACAAGGTAAATGTCCCTGATCTGACAAATGAATAATGAAAATATGGTACATTTACACAATGTAGTTCTACTCAGGGTTAAAGAAAGGCAAAGTCATGAAATTAGCAGGTAAATGGATGGAAGTAGAAACTATTATATTAAATGAAGTAACACAGACGCAGAAAACACAAATGATGTAAGTTCTCTTTCATTTATGGATCTTAGCACTAAATATTTATATGTGAATATATATCCTGATGTAACAGAAGGAGCCAGGAAAATGGAAACCATGGAGGCTACAAGAAAGAAGGAAGACAAGTGAGGGGGATGGTAGGAGACAGGTGTTATCAAGGCTGAAATTGGGAAAAGAGGTATATAACAGGGAGCGGAGGAGGGAGGGTATACAAAGAATCGTAGGAATAAGAGAGGGGGCATAATAGGAGATAGGTATTAACAAGATAGAAATGGGGAAAGTGGGGATACTTAAACTGGGTAGGGACGAGGGAGGATTAGACAAATAGAGAGAGAGAAGAGATAAATGATACTCAGGTGGTTTAAAAAAACAAAGAAATGCATTAGCTCAAAAGTCTACTGAAAGTGCACATGTAATATCTGTACATGAGTGCATGTCTATAGTTTAAGGTTATATAAAAAGAAATCCAACGCCAGACAAGAGAAACTTCCCCCTAAGTTGTTGGTAAGGGCTGTTCAAGAGACTCTCAAAATAGCACAGCTATTGATTATCTCTCAGAATTTGAAGATTAAGTCCCTATTGCTGAAGACACGGTTTGGAGGCAAGACTTGGAGAAAGGGAGCTAGAACTGACATTAAGCTTTCTCCTTGAAGACTAGTTCTCATAGCAAGCTGTTAATGGATAAAATCATTCAGTGGTCCAGCCCCAGCTTTAAAGTCTTGTAATCACAGCAAAGATAGACACAAAAATGTACAGCCATGCACTAGTGGTGCTTTTATCTTGGGTGTAATCATCAGCTGTCTAATAAATTTAAGCCCCTCTCAAAGAAAGGGAGGCAAATTCTGCATGGCACTATAAACGTAGCCCAAAACACATGGCTGGGGAGGTCACAGATCACTGAGAAAACACTACCTCTGTCATATTCATAGAGAAATGTAATTTCTTACTGTATGCTTAATATGGATCTTCATATTTACAGACAAATATACAGTTTACCGTTCATCAAAGAAGCTTGTTTTTACAACAGATGGAGACTGTTCCAGAGTTCTACAGTGGGCCACACACAGAGAATAAGGGTCTGTAAGGTGCCCTGTCCTAACTGATACATCTACAATGGAACCTCTATAATGACAGAAGGCAATGTACACACAAAGGCACAACTTGCCAAAGTTTAGAATATAAGAGACTATAGAATGTGTGTGCCTGGATAGGACTTCTATATTAAACCTCACCCACTCATGAGTCAGGGAACATTGTGGAAGAAGGAGACAAAGGACTGTAAGAGCAAGTGTTGGTGCATATTCATAAGGAAACAGAATCTTCCTGGTCTGTGGAAACTTGCACACATGATCTTACAGCAATGGTGTCAGCATGCACAAAACCCATGCAAATTCAATCAAATGAATCTAGTGTAGAGCTGGTGAAATAGACAGAAGGCCCTAAGCGTATTGGCAGCTGAACATTGCTGCATGAAGGAGAGTTTGGTCTTCTTTAACAAAGTATTCTAGATAAGCTGACCAGGCTCTGCGGTATGAACTCACACTGAAGAACATCTGAGTTCACAGGCTTGACTCCATAGGCCTTAACATACAGGACAGAAAGCATCAAATACAGTCAACCGGCTATAGGACCTGTTCAGATAGGAGAGGGTCTCTAAATATGATTACAGTTGTATTGTGTAAAAATGCACAAAATTTTAAATTGAAAACCAAATTATTCTCTGGAATCTATGTGTTCATGTATGACATATTAACATTCCCTGGTAGAAAACACCACTAGATAAGATATGAATAAATATTTGAAGATGGGAGAAATTATGATGTTCTATCAACAGTGACAAAATACCTAACTGGAGAAAACAGTTCTTTCATGGAACAGCATGACAATAAGAGTACATATATAAGGTTATATTACAGTGTTCAATTACTTGAAGATTAGGTGAAATAATTCTGGTTTTCAACATTTAAACTACAGCATACATACCACTGGATAACTTACACAAAACTTATTTTAGAACGATTTATCCTTTAGAAAATTTGTTCTGGCAGCATAGTCTAATATGAATCGGAAGCAAAAGAACTTCTGAGAATCTAAACTCAGGAAGTATCTGTTGTTATTAGTCCAAGTAATAGGTGACAAGTATCCACACTAGCATATTAACAGTGGACAAATACAAATGACATGCATTAAAAGGTAATCCAAAGGAAAAGAGGAAAAGAGAAAATGAAGGTGAGAAAAGGATTCAGAAAGAGCTGTAAGGTTTGGTACTGAGCCCAAGAAAAGACTGGACATACCCCTGACACACAGGAAAAATGATAACTGGTACTGCAATTCAAGTCAGGTGAAAGTAAACATTTAGACACAACTAGAATTGAGAGAAGAAATATACATGTAGGTTTCTGCTAGTTACCTGTGAAATTTACTACAGAATAAGAAAACAAATGTAGACCCTTTGTAGTGGTTTTGTTACAAGAAACTGAGGTTGGGAAGTGGACATATTTTAAACAGACACCTCAGACCGAGAATAGGATAAAAATTTTTTTAAAATACAAGTTAATTTAGCACTGAGCTCAGAAGAGGTGCATTTGTAAGCCCGAGCTCATGTGTACAGGCTTCCACAGAAGTTCTAGGATTATTAGCATGATTTCCTAATTGTTACAGCATTGGTAAGTTCACAATGTAGTGTAGGTAACCAATAACCACAAAGGGTCCACATGACTGGGAGTTTGGGGCAAAAAATTCTTAGAGGTCAGGCTGTTGTGCATATTTACGGAAGCCCAGTAATGGGTAGCAGTGAGGTAAGCAGGTGTTTTTTAATCAGGAGACTGGGCTGTTTGAAATCAAGTCGGAAGGCTTTGTTTCTCAAAAGGTCCTGGGGTTTTGGAATGTCAAAGCTAGAAGAGGACATTCTTTTCTTTTCTACAACCCAGAGAATTGCAGGCTGGCTCTGTGCTGCCAGATAAAGTAAGGAAGCTTTTCTCAAAGTGGTCTCTATGTGGGTTTCCTACTTTTGTTTCTGTTTTAGTTTTATGTCTCTTTCTATTTGAAAGGGAAAGAACCCCTATAGGCTCACACATGTGTCCCAAATTGGTGGTGCTGTTTAGAGAGGTTTAGGTGATGCAAACTAGCTGGTGGTAGTGTGTCACTAAGGTTATTTTTAAGAGTAAACAACCTGGTCTCACATCTAGTTCCCTTGTGCATTGTTTCTAAGACACATTCCAGTTATGCCTTTTAAAAACAGCCTGACACTTAGCATTTAGTTTTAAGGTCTGGAGAAGACCGGAACTGCCGAGCCCCCCGGCAACTTCAGATGCCTTTTTGAGCTGTGCTTCCCAGGAAGGACTTTGCTACTAGTTCTTTTATCAAAACAGTATCTCTAGCATGGAATGGGCATGTAGAAATCAGGATCCCCCGGAAAGGTAACTGATTCACTCCTGTATACTGAAAATGATGACATGGTTATAACTGTATTTTCTCCATGAGGAAAAATAAAACCAAATATTTCTCCATTGGAAGCAATAACAAAAGAATATGTTAACACATTGTGAGTGATCTTTATCTACATAATAACTTTGAGATGTTGCCATGTTTATTGTGAAGCAAAACTTGCATACTCCTCCATTCCTTCTTCAGTTCTGCATTAGAATCACCTTATTTTCATTAACAGATCATGGCAATATTGTAGCAGGAGACAACCGAGCCAGCAGTGCATAGATTCCTTTCTATGCAGGAGGTGATATACATATTCTTCTAAAAGCTACTCAGGTGTTCAGAATTTCCAGGCGGAGAAACAGGAAATGTTGAAAACTGGAAAGATTAAGATGATTAATTTATGAGTAGTTAACATTGTTTACAGAACGTTTCAGAACTTTACAGAGCTAAAAAAAAAAAAAAAGAGTCCAACTAGAGTTGATTGGAATTAAAGAGTCAAGAATTTCCATCAGAGGATGGAAACATGTACCACCTTAAATCGTATACAAAAATATAAAGAGAAGTATGGATTTTGATCATACCTTTTGAGTTATACTAAATGACAATCTGATTTTTCTTTCAAGAAATGTGTAATATTTACTTTTCTGGCAAAAAAAACATTTCTGGAAAAAAAGCTTTGCATAAACTGAGTTGATGTCTCCAGAAACCAACAGACATAAAATATACCATATATCATTTCTAGGAATTTATTTAATATGATAATGTAACAGAAGTAGATTATGCAACTGTAATTGAATAAAAACAACTAGGCACATCTTTTCAGATGGATATTACTTTCTGTCCAAGTTCATGGAAATTTATCATTTACACATATGGAAAATATGGAAAAGTAAAACAATTATAAAGTAAATTTACCATAGGTTTGGGAGCTAAAACTTTGTCTTATACTTAATGATATTTATAATATTATATAATTTTTTAAGAAATATGTACATGAGAATTGAGTATACTAAGAGTGAATTTTCAATTTCAAATAGCTGAAAGAAAATGGATGGTGACTTGGATATTGATTGATATGTTACCTTTTGATTAAATTTTGCAATACCATAAATATGTCAATTGTGGTTCTGGAAAATCAAACAAAGTCTTCTTATAGGCTGTAAAGTTTGTGATGTTTTCTCAATGTTTGTCTGAATACATTATCACTAGTCTTTACAGACTTACCCATAATACTTTAATAATTACTTAATTTTCTATAGTAATCAATGAGATTAATTATAACACAATATTTCTCTAAGAATCATATAATAGTTACTACTAAATCTACTCATTGACACATAGTCATGACACATGAAATGTTATATACAAAGCATTTACAGTAGTCTAAGTGTCAGAAAACACATTTACTATATGTGAAAATTGATGTTTTCTTAGAAGCTTATATGCAATGTAGTCGTTGCTTCTCGAACATCTTCAGTAAGGCTGCCAGTTGCTATCAAGGTATACAGGTCATATGAGGCGGCAGCTCAGTTTGTTTGGCTACAAATTTAAATTCACTTTCATTCTCTGAAGGGCATTTTCCCACTGCTGTCAACCTCTAGGACTGGGTAGCAGGTGGGCAATTTCTGTATTATCCCAGGATAATCAACTGTCTCTCAGAGGAGACACTATGTAAAATATGTTGATAGAATGTTCTCTAGACTTCCTTCAAGCAACATATTCAAAGATAACTTGCAAAATTGTGAAAAATGAAAGTAAAATAATGTAGCTGGGTGTGGGGAGGGGGTAAGCCTTTAATCCCAGCACTTGGAAGGCAGAAGCAGGCTGATCTCTATGAGTTCAGGGCCAGCCTGGTCTACATAGGTCAGCTGGGGCTACAGGGAAACCCTGTCTCAAAAACAAACAAAGAAACAAAATGTGAAAAAAATGATCTATTAGCTACTAGCTTTGTTTATATGGCAACTAGCACTACTATGAGGGTGCCTAAGTTCAAAGGAACCTGGTAGTAAAGAGAAGAATGAAAAACATGTTGGCTTCAATTTAAGCCTTTTCAAAACAAAGGGAGGAGGATCGCTGGAGAGATGCGATGTTCAGTAGTTAAGTGCAGTGGCTTAAGTACTCTGCAAGAGTACCCAGGTTTGGTGGCTAATAACCATTCAGAAGTTCCAGGGACTGTGATGCCGTTTTCAGACCTCCTCAGGCATTGCATAACATGGGTGCGCTTGCATACCTGCAGACAATGCAATCATACGCCTAATAAAATAAAAATTATAATAAATAAAAAAGACAAAAGGAAGAATTAGCTGTCTGAGACCCCTGCTGACATTTTTCAAAACATGTTTTATGCAAATTCTCACATGTCTGAGAGTGTGCAATTTCCTTATGCAACTATTTGATGAAATATGTTGCTGGTACATAATTCAGTGTAATTTTAGAATAAGACAACACTTTTTGCAGTATACCACTTTGTGGAATTTTTTTGTAGATAACTTTTAGACAGAGTCTCCCTGTAGCCCCAGCTGACTTGGAACTCACTAAGTAAACCAGGCTGGCCTCAGTCTCACAGAAATCTACCTGCTTCCTTATTGCTGAGACTAAAGGTATATACCACCATGCCTGCCATTTCTGTTGTTTATAATATAAACTATGTGTAATATAAAGATGAGCGTTAATGTTAGGCTTCTCCTACTTATTGATACATTCAGAACATCTGGTACTTATTCATTTCTCAGAATTAATGAATAAATGAAATAATAAATTAATGACAAAGACATGTTTGAAAACATGAATAAAACAACAGTAAAAATAAATTAATTTCTCTGGAAAAAATATCTTTTGTTTATATTTATATTCTCCTGGATTTGTTTATTGATACAATTTTTATATTAATTTTATTGAGGTATAATTTATATACAAGAGAAGAATTCTTTTTTGAAAATACAGATTTATCAGCTTTGATAAATATACAGAAGCATGTAGCCTTCACAAGAACCAAGATATTAAATGTTTATGTAATCCCTCAAAATTAATTCTTGTCCCTTAGATCAAGTTATTATTTTCCTGAGTATCTTAGGTGTACAAATCTATTTCTTGTCAAAGTATATTAGGTTAACTTTTCCTTAATGTTATATAAATGAAATCAGGCAGTATGGCAAAATTGTGCTTGTTTTGGTTTCTTTCTATTTACTCTAATGATGAAAATGACTTTTGCAATATGGAAATGCTCTGGATAATTGACTTTTACCTAACTTTTCAAGTAAAACAGTTAATCTTACCTTAGTTGTTTATAATTTAGAAAAGATTACTCAGCAGTATTTTTTTCTTCTGTCCTGGACTTATGGTCTTAATCATTCATGACCCTTCCATGTCGTTGATCAAAAATAATACATAAATTTTTTTTATGTTTTTCACATTCAAGAAAGCACTGCAAAGTGCATGTGCTATTAGTTCAAAACAGGAAACATATGAAGACTATTTGATCTATATGGTCTAGATCAGTAGTAATCAGAAAGGACAAAATTCTTTTCTATTAAGATAAGGGTCCAACTTTTACTTCTACATTTCCTGCTGGACATAGTGCTTTCATAAAAGAAAGAGTGAACCTTTTGTTCAAGAACAAATTTCCAAGAGAACTCAGAAGGAACTGGTTCTCTGCAAATCAGGTCTACACTTAATTTTAAAATGGAAAAAAAGGCTGAAGCTGTTTTTATTGAGACATAATTGTAATGTGGCTTCAAGCTGTAAATGCCCAAACTAATAACCTAGAGATATGTATCTGTGTGTTTGTATGAATTAATAGTAAATTACCTTCTTATTGCTAATTATTCCATTGAATTGAAAGACTGCAGTTTATTTATGCATTTTTCAATTGATAGTACTTAGGATGTTTTCAGATTTTAGTTGTTAATAGTGCTAAAATGAGCATTAATATGTTCATGCTTGTGGACAGTTTCTAAAAATCTTCATTATTTTCATTTTATGTGTATGAGTGTATTGCCTGCATGTAAGTGAATTCATGTTGTGCTGTGCTCACAGAGGTCAGAAGAAGGTATTGAATCCCGTAGAACTGGAGCTTGGTTTTTAGCCATCATGTGGGTGTTGAGAATCAAACCTGGGTCCTCTAAAGGGGCACCCAGTGCTCTTAACCACTGAGATATCTCTCTATCGCCATGTGGCCAATATTTAAAGACAGGGTCTCATTGTTAAGCCCTAGACCGGCCTCAAATGCCTGATCCTCTTATCTTAGCCTCACAAGTTCCAGGATTATGTGTGTACACTGAGCATACCAACTTGTTACATATTTTTATTTGTCTTAAGCACATGACTATGAGTAAACTTAATGGATCCTATATGATTTATCTTTGCAAGAAGGTGTTTCAAATTGTTTATCAAAATAGACATATCATTTCACATCCTCGTTAGTACTTCTTACATAAAATGGTGTCTTATATAGATCTAATATGGATCTAACTCTTTTTGAACTAAAATTGTTGAGAATTACTTCATATTCACACTGACCATTTTTATGATTTCTATGTGAGAAATATTTAGTATTGGGTCTGATTTTTAAATTAAGTGGTTATCCTCTTCTCGTATTAAGTTTTGGATGCCTTTTGGATGGTTGCTAAGAACCTTGGACCCTGAAAGGTCCCAAGATAAGAAATAAGAATGGGGAGGTAAACAAATCTTCCCCCTCCCCCCTGCAGTTAACCAGAACTGAAGTCCTTGTTTTCCAAAACTCCCACATTCCTGTAATCTTTAGGACCATATGTTACCTGAAAACCACTTGCTTAATAATCATGTAGGTGCTATATGCTTTTGCTTGCATTCCTCACATATGAACTGAGTATAAATGTCCCCCAAAACTTGATCTAAGGCCTGGCACCATTACTGATTGATCCAGGTCTCAGCCCACCACTGATGTAAATTAAAATTCATTCTCAACCTGTCTTTGACTGCTTATCTCTTGATTTTTCCATAACACATGTTCATATATTGCCCTTAAAGTTAAAAATGTATCCTGTTTTCCTATTTTCATTATTAAAATCATGTCTGCATGTAAAGATTAAGAACTTGGATAACCAACACAATATAAAAATGCAAATTATTTAAGAATATTTTCAAATTAACAATTGAAATACATGGAGCTGAAATGTCTTAAGTAGCATATGGTTGATAATGGCCTGCATTAAAGAAAATATTCAGAATTAATTAGGTTTCTATGAGTGAAACCACTTGAATATATGAAAAAATAATTAACTCTTAGCAATACTAGGCATGAAGGTTGAAGTGCTATTGTGAAAATCTGAGAAGTGATTCCATTGACTATAAGAACTATGTGACTAATATAAAAGATCAACACATTAGCAACTTTCCTGAAGAAACAAACTTTACTAATATACAGCTTCAGAAAAAAATGAACTCATACTTTTTCAATATATAACCATCTCTTCAAAATAAAATCAGAAGTCAAGCTGCCCTTAGCTGCAGATTCAGCAGTTCTAACTATAAAATAATTTATTTGATTTCAATACATTTCAAGGCACTGAGAAAAGTAATAATTACAATGTCTACAAGACTGGAGGGCACATCTTCTTCTGACTTTCAGGTCCAGTGAAAACATAGTGAAGACTTCCTATGTAAAAGTATTTAGAAGTTTTGTGTCACAGTAAGTAAAAATAACTGAACATTCTCCCAATCTTTGCACAAGAAAATTTAAGTGTTGAGTTTACAGATATCCCAGGATGTGGGAATTTTATTCAAACCCGAAGAGCAAGAAAGGAAAGACTGAATTAGGTCCTGGGGAATATCTTTATAATCCCAACACTCAGGAGACTGAGGCAGGGGGATAATAATTTCTAGGTTAGAACTAAAAAGTGGGCTAAAATGTGAGAACTTGTCTCAAAAAGATAAAATGAGAGTATATAGGTGTTCAGGCTGAGTACCTGGGAATGAATAATATATTGAGGAGACTGATTCTCCTCCTTCAGTAGCAATTATTTGTCTTTAGCTCCACACATTATCAATGTGAATGGACTCAATAAGTTGTTTATAGATATACACAAATGTGTTTATGCATATGTGTGTGTATATGTGGGTGTCTTGTGTTTATGTGTAACAATGGTAATTAAAGAAGAGGCCAGGATAGTCATGGTGAGTTGTGGGAATATAGGAGGAGTTAGGGGGTAGAGGGAGGGGCAGAAATGATGTAAATACAATATTTATGTACGATATTCTCAAAAAATTGAAGAATTAAACTTAAACTTTTTCAAAATTCTAGCTAACAAACTAGTTACTATGCAACTTTATTCAGAATATTAGGGTGCTAAGTATGTGTGTAAAATTGCACCTTCTATTGATAGGTAAATTGAAAACAACATATGAACAAGATCACATCCCTTTTCTTATCTGGTCTCTTTAGTAAGTATACTGTTTTCTGGGTTCATGCATAGTTTGGCAAGTATACCAATTACAACCATTTTATGGGTCAATAGCATTCTACTGCACTTAAATACCATTATCTCTATTCTTTTTTAAAAAAACATTAATATTTTATTGAATCATTGTGTATTTCATACAGAATATCTCAATCAATCTTAATCATCTTTATATCCCCTTCCCCACAGGCACCCTACCATAGCCCCCAACTGGAATCCATACATTCTTTCAAGTATGAAGGCCTGTTGTGTCAAGTTAGTTTCCCCAAATGTTCCTCAATGCAGGTTCATCCACTGAGGTCTAGTCAGACTATCTGGAGTCCCTTGTTTTAAGATAATTATATCATTTTCACCCAGAAGTAATAAGTTGCCAGCATCTCTTCAGCAAAAAATTGGGGTCTGCTACCCATTTGTCCAGTGCCATGCTGGATTCTTCTATCGATTTACATTTATGTTGATTCCAATTCTTAGCTGTTGTGAATTCTGTTGCAATACAAAGGGTAGGGAAGCTGTATCTGCAAAATGTTGACTTAAATATTAAAATGTATTTTAAGGGCTGTTGTGCAAGTTCTTTAATTCTAACCAAACTGATATTCAAATTTCAGGATAGAAACAATTGTGGAAACCATATTATTCAAATTATCATGTTAAAATAAATATGTGAGTGCCAGGCAAATATAGATAAATGCCAGAATAGTTATAAATGTGATCACAAAACTCAGTGAAAATGTCAGAAACTACCAAGCATAAAGAAGCAACAATAAATTTATAACCGCCATATGGATTAATACTCTTAGATGGTAATAAATTCTAAAAATAATTGGTAAGAAAAATATGTTAATTTATGCATATTTCCTATGAGAAAATTTAAAAATGAATATCAATTTGCACTTGATAAACAGACATACATGATCAGCATTGGTCTCTAACAGAATTAAAGACTGAAAGTATGAGTCCCAAGATACTAAAAATGGTAAGTGTAAACAAAGACCAGGCATTTATCAAAAAGCACAGCACACTGATGAAATCAAATCATGAAACGAAAGTAAAACAAAGAAATAACAAGACACAGTACATTTGAAATGACAATTGAGATTTAAAAAAATGATTTAAAATATGACCTTCCTACTGATGTTGATCTCCCAACCAGAGATGCTGGTCCTCTTTTGCAGTTAACAGTTTATCTGCCACATACAGCAAGACAATGGACTCCTTACTCTTTTGGTGCATCCTTCATGAGATGCAAGAAAAAAAGCAATGATATTGTTTGTTTTAATAAGTTGTTTGTGCTTTATGAGAGATGACTCCAAAACAATGTTATCCTAACTTGTTAAATATAAAATGAAATGATATAAATAATATTCCATTTTAGTCCATATGTTTGGGAAAATGTTAGTAGTAAAAGTACAGGATTTTTAGTTGTGCTATCTTCCTATTATAGTTTTCTGTGAGATCATACGAATGAAAGCATGAACAAGCTGAAGGCAAACTATTTGAAAGCTGGAAAGTAAACAAAATGTAGCCAGATGGCTTAAATATAATAACAGTATATTTCAAGAAAAGTAAATTCTGAAACACATCTTCAGGACCAGAGGGAAAAGGGAGGAGGACACTAAGAGGCAGTAAATTCTCAGCCTCCAAAATCTGACTCCAAGAAGACTGAACCTAGGGCCAGAAAAATATTAAAGAACTCTTTAAAAGAGTAGATAGGTGTGAAACATATGATTGATTTGTCCCATTTTACTTCAGTTTTATTAAGTCAAACTTCTTTTCTTTCTCATTAGAACAGTCCTTTATGAATGAACTTGGTATATTCCTTTCCCACTTGGATGTAATCAAGCACATTCTGACTATTTTATAACCCTTCCTAACTCTGGCTTAATTCTCAAGGATGTCCCTTATCTTACCCATACCCAAGAACATGGCCCTGTTCCCCACAAATTTTTTTCTTTATGTAACATGATATCCATCTCATTCTTCAGTTTCCAAGCACAATGGGGCCAGTTCTCATGACTGTGGGACCAGGTTTGCTTCATGGTAGCAATACTACTTGTTTTTTTAAAAGGAGTTCCCTGTAGCCCCATCTAGCCTAGAATGTGCTGTGTAGCCCAGACGGGCCTTTATCTCACATAGATCTGCCTGCCTCTGCCTCCCCAGTGCTGGAATTAATGGTGTTTGCCATCACACCCGAAGAGAGTAGTAATATTGTATAGGATATATAGTACGGCATCCTCAAAAAAGCTAATGTGATTTTGAGAAAGTCATTATTTTTGTTTATATATATAAACATATATATTCATATATATATATATCATATATATACGTATATGAATCAATGAAATGAGTAAAAATCAGAGTCCGGTTTGGATAAAATACAAGGCTAGCTCAGTCAGTAAAGTGTTTGCTGTGCAAACATGATGACCTGGGCTTGATCACCAGAACAAAGCTAATAAAGTAGTTGTACTTAGTGTACACACTTATTATCTTAGTACTGGTGAGATAGAAGGAAATGTTTCCCTGAGGGCTGTTGGGTAGGCAAGCTAATCCACCTGACAAATTTCAGAAGAGTGAGAATACATTTTTCTAATGTAAGAGTGGAGAGCAATCAATGAACAAGAGATGAGGTTGATATCTGAATTAAACACATACACACACACCTTAATACAAAGAAACTTTGAATTGTAGTGATGAAATTTGAGAAAAAAGCATTTTTATTAGGAAGTATTCAGAAATTGTGAATGTTATAAGAGTGATTAAATTGTTATTTAGCTGTATAGAATATTATCTTTTAACTTTTAGAAGATCTATACTAATCTTATATTGTTGAATACTTATGATTCATAGAACTTATTTCCAAGCAGTTCAAGAACATATATACATACATACATACATACATACATTCACACACAGAGAGAGAGAGAGAGAGAGAGAAATAGACAATAGATAAATGCATAGATAGATATTCACATATATGTATATTGATATAAATGAAATGAAGGAACTTGGTAATGATTGACAAATATATGGTGAAAACATTTTTAAAAAATATTTTATTGATTCTCTGAGATTTCATGCAATGTAATTTGATAACATTCTGATATACTCCTTCATCTCTACCTCTACCCTACTATCCCCCGTCTGACTTTATGTCATCTATCATTCTTCTGTTTTTTATAGATCTATGGAGTTTAACATGTATTCCTCAAACACTTTTGAGTGTGGGTCCATCCCTTGGAATCTCGTTAACTGACTAAGCATCACACTCCTAAAGAAATCTTACACCCTCTCTTCCAACACCTATAAGTTTGCAATAGATCCTCAGCTACAGCTGGGACTTCTTGCTCCCATTCTACTTCCATACTAGATGTTTTTATGGGTTGTTCTTACAATCGTTTCCATTCTGTTACAAACACTGTGGGTTCATAAAAGCAAATACAGTGTGATATTCATACATCACAGTTTCCATGTATTTATCAACCAGATTTGACTTTTACAATCTTTCCAGTGCCCCTTCTGTAATGATCCCCGAGTCCTGGGAGGACAGGTTTTGACATAGGTATTCCATTAACATTGAGGACTCTGTAGCCTCTTATACTGGCACATTTACCAGCCATGGGATTCTGTAAAAATTGTCACCTGCTGCAAGAGGCTTCTCTGAGAAGAACAGAGAGATGTATTAATCTAGGGATATAAGAATGAGTCATTAGGACACAGTATAATAGTATGTTTATTTAGCACAAGATTAGTAGACATTTCTCTCCCATGAATGAGCATGTATATAATAAGATATAGTGGACTTTATGTATATACTGAAGAGTGACATGGCTGGATCATGTGGTAGATCTATTTTTAGCACTTTAAGGAAACGACACTGATTTCCATACTGTTTGCCCTAATTTGCATTCCTACCAACAGTGAATTAGTGTTCCTCTTCTACCACATTTGTGATAATTTGTTTTTTTGGATCTTAGCCATTGTGATTTGGACCACATGAAATCTCAAAGTAGTTTTAATTTGCATTTTCCTGATAGCTAAAGATGATGCACAGTATTTAAAGTATTTCTCAGTCATTTGTGTTTCATAATTTTAAGACTCTGAATTTAATTTCTTATTCAGTTTTTAATAGGGCTATTTGCATTTGTGTGTGTGTGTGTGTGTGTGTGTTACAGAAAAATCAGAGATCAGCTGCCAAAGTCAGATGAAGAGAGGAAGTTTAATTTGACACTAGCAAGACTGACAAGGATCCTTGTTCAAGTTCTTGAGGCATATATACTCATATGTGAAGAATGCAAGGAAAATGCAAATAGCACATACATAATCTGAATGTAACATATTGCAAAAATGTGGAAGTTTTTGAAAAACAAAGGTTTCAATCCTGGATAACCATAGGGGGCAGAGGAGAAGACTCCTGTGTGCCTATGTTTTGTGTCAGAGCTTTTCCTTCTCCAAAGTTCTTAACTACCATTACATTGCAAGGTCCTTTAAAAACCATCAGATGTGTTTTTCTGTTTTTGTTATATTGTGTTTTGTGAGCTGTTTATTCTAGATTTTAACCACCTGTCAGGTGTATAGCTGTTAAAAATGTTTTGCCATTCTGTAGGCTGTCTCTTTTCTGAAATGATGGTGTTCTTTGCTGTATAGAATATTTTTTAGTTCCTTTGGGTCCCATTTGTCAAGTGCTGTTCTTAATTCCTGCACTATCATTTCTGTTCAAACTACCCTTTCCTGTACCCATAAGTACCAGCATATTCCCTACTTTCTTCTTTATTGGATTCAGTGTAGCAGGTCTTATGTTGATTTGCTTTATCTATTTGGAGTTATGATTTCTTCAGAGTGGGAGACATGGATCTATTTTCACTCTTCAACATGATGCTATCTAGTTTGGTCAGCACCTACTATTTCTCCAAAGTGTCTTTTGGCCATTTTTTCAACAGTCAGATGACTAGATCTAAGTCCTGATCTCTATTTCATTGATCAGTGTGTCTGTTTTTATGCCAACACCATTCTATTTCTATTACCATATCTCTGTAATATAGTGACATGGTGATACCTCAAGGTATTCTTCTCTTGTTCTGTATTATTTTGGTTACACTCATTTTCAGGGGTTTCCATAAAAAATTTGAGAATTTTTTATGAATTTATATGAAGGTTTGTATTTTAATGAAGATTACATTTATTGTGTGATTGCTTTTTGAAAGAATGTTTGTCGTGCTGATTGATGATCATGGGGATCTTTTATGTGTTTTTCAGGCTTTTAAATTTTCCAAAATAAAATAAAACATTGATATTAATTTTAAATGTACAAAGTAATGCACAGATGAACATGCGATTTGTGAATGATGTTTGACTTACTATTCTTCTAGAATTAGAAAGAAAACCAGACAAAATACATAAGGCATCAGCTTTCAAATATCTACCTTTTAGAAAATTGTAGTGTCATTTTGACTTGAGGACACAATGACTGGAAATTTAGCAAGTTAAGGATGATTGAATTAGGGAGAGGTGATGGAGCTATGTTTGCAAGGACCTCAAGAATCTACATTAATTCTTTGACTATGTAGTATTCAGTGCAGATACTAGTCACACAAGTAATGATTGGAAACTGAATAGGTGTCCAGTTCCTAAGTAAACACATGCATAGGAATCATGATTTTAGAAAAGCTATATGGAAAGCATCCTCATTGTCCACATAAGACACTGAATGAGTCTTCCAGCTAGTGCAAATCTTAGTTATAATGTTGCCCTAATTATAGAATGCTGATTAAAACCTAGCCTTAATTCATTTGTGTGTATTTTCCTGAAAATAACATACTTTTTTCATCTTTACGTTGAAAATAATTCCATTGTGTATAGGTACTACATTTGGTTTACTTACTACTTTGTCACTGAACATATAGGTTAATTATATAATCCAGGTACTATATTAATACATTTAATTGTATATATGTATATGACATAAGCATAGACGTGAAAGTAAGTCAAGAAATGGAATTAATTTGTGAGAGTGGAACAGGTTGAAAAAACAGAGGGTAAGGAAGCACCCATTTTAAGGCCAAGAGCAAACCCAAACCACTGAGCATCTGTTAGTTCAGATGTCTCTCAGAACTGTGCTCCAGATAAAGGGCTTCCCACATTCTTTAATTGAAACTGCTTCTTCAGCATGAAATAGGGAAGAAATCTGGGATGCACCCTTATCTTATCAGGGACTCTTGCACATTGATCTCCAAGCCTAGAATGTCTAACCCACTGGATATCTCTCTTTGTTTGCAAGAAGAAAATCACTCTGCTTTCAGCACTTTGATATGTAAAGCATGTGTATATAACTCAAATTTCCCAGAAAAAAATTTGCATCTTTGACTGAATTTCCAGCAAGTCTGATCAACTGGTTAGAACTTCACGCATTGTAGAGAATTTGGAGTGTTTCAGATACAAAGCCTGTTTACATGTTATCTAGGGCCATATTCAGTCATAAATAGGCACTTCCAGCCCACCTCTATTTCTGGTTTAACATTCTTGTGATTAACAGAATCCATAAACTTAACAAAAGAAACAGTTCCCATCAATCTAATGGCTATGGCTAAGAATGCTATCATATAGTATCTGAAGTCTGTATCTGAGACCTCTATTTTTCTCTATCTGCCTACTTACTGTTTTCACCAACAACATATTTAGTATATGAAAAGTGTCTTGAATTATGATTTTTCTTAGTTTTGTTACTATAAGAATTCATGAAACTGTTGCCATGTTGGAACATAGAATTTGGTATAACTTGAATCTGTGTTCCTGGGCCATGGTCACTCATATTTTGCTCCAGAATAAGCTATCTCTTATCCCATTTTAAAGTGAGAGTTCTGCTTTTGTGTTGACACTTATATACATTCATAAACTGACTTGGGTGGATGGCAAAGAGGCACTCCTGAGGAATTAATGCTATATATCCGGGTTGCAAGAAGAGCACATGGCTCAGTGAGCTTGTTTACTTATACACAGTAACGTTTGCCAAGTCAGTTAAATGTGTTTAGTCCAGATTATGTCCATAGTGTGAAAGTTATTCATGAACTCAGCATAAAATATATACATATTAGTAAATTTTTCATAGTATTTTATTCATTTCAGAACTTCATACAATGTGTCTGTTTCCACTATCCTCCCCTGATTTCATGTCTGTTATTATTATTTATCCCTTCCTTCCTTCCTTCTTTTCTTTCTTTCAGTTTTGTGTTTTCAAGGCCTATCAATTCCAGTTCATGTCACCCATGTCTTCCTGATGCGGGTTCATTCCCTGAAGCCTGCTCAACCTACCAGGCCTCACACCTGTAAGAAAACTGATTCTCCTTCTCCAAGAATCCAGAGCTTGTCATGAGAAATACTACAAAATATCCAAAAACTTTAGCAATCATGAAAATGCAAATTAAAACGACTTTTGGGGTTTCATCTTACTTTAGTCACAATGACTAAGATCCAAAAAAGGAATGATGACAAATACTTTGGAGGATGTAGGGAAAAGGGAACGCTTATTCTCTGCTGGCAAAAATTGAAACTGATATATTCACTGTGAAAAAAAATATTAAATTAATTTTTAAGAATTAAAGTGCTAGCCTTCAAAGCAGTGAAGACAATCCACATTAAGTAGTATCTACCAGACAAACTTCCCTGTCAAAATCTGAAAACTGATACACGTACCCGCAAATATCAAAACTAAAACATCTATTTTATGTTAAGATCTTACTAAACTGGAAAGGCACTAAAGTGTATCCTATTTATGTGAAACAATCAATAATTAAAATCCCACTGTGAAATAACCCAATGATATTTTGTAAATTCAGACAGTGAAGGAGGAGAAGTGGCCAAATATATAAATGTTCAGCCACTTGATTTTCCAATTAAAAAAGCTATTCTTATGAATTAGTCATGAAGACAGTAGAAAATTCAGAACGTGCTTTTGTCTTTGTAGGTATCACTTAGCTTTTACTCTGTTTTGTGCCCCTTTAGGACATTATTCCCATAAAAATACATGAGGCTTAGGTGAAAACATTTTCAAATGCTGTTTTGTTTTTTGAGGAGTGCTAAAATCCAAGAAGCCTACCTTTTAAAATAAAGTATTTATTCTGTTCATTTATTTATTTATTTATTTATTGTGTGTGTGTGTGTGTGTGTGTGTGTAGGCTCATAGTTATATTTTCTCTGGCTCAGGTATGTAGGTTATATGACAACTTAAGAAATCAGTTCTCATTCTATCACATGGATCCAGGGAATTCAACTTATTCACCAGACCTGATAAGAAATACCATTATTTTATTTTTTCTTTGATTTTTGTGAATACCACTTGTAAGTATAGTCTACTCAATCCCCTGCCAATTCCTCTCATATTTACTAACTTTCTCTCAATTTCTTATCCTCTTCTTTGATTATTATTGTTGCAGAATTGTTATATAATTTCTCCCATCCACTTTGCTGTGTGAACTGGTATTTTCATTGCATGTAGATCTTGTTAGGGTACTGTATCATGGAGATTTCATTGGTGTGTCTTCCTTATTATGTTTAGAATCCTTAAGTACCATCAGGTGCCTAAACCATCTAGCTTTTATGTTCTTTCTGGTCCCTCTTGCACACATTCCTTGAGCCTCAGATGAACATGTTGCATTGTAGATATATTGCTTAGACCTGATCACATAAAAGTCGCTTATTTTCTCCATTTGACTAACTGTGGACTTTGTAATATACTTCACATTTTGCAAAAATAAAAATAAAAAGCTACTTTGATGATTTGGGAGAGGAACATTTTTCTTTAAATATAATGATATATATATATATATATATATATATATATTTGACTATATTAAAAATGCATTGATCTAGGAAAGTGACAGTACGTTTTTCTCTAGGGTCTATGACATCTCCATCCATGGGTGCCTGGCTATGCTTATAATACTATACATGAATTGCCTCCCATTGAGAAGATCTTCAGTTCAATTAGAAAGCTGTTAATTAAGTCTAACATAAAATTGACACTATCATGCAGCAATTGACTTGGTCCTCGGGATTTTACAATTTTTCCTTTTCTTCTTCCTCTTCCACAGTGTTCCCTGTGATACTTGAGTGTAGGGGTTATACTGAAGAGATCTCATTTAAGAACACCTAATCACTGTTGCTGGTATTCCAAAATGGTATAGTCAGTAAGAAAATAAATGCAAAAAATACTCAAAGCTAACAACAGATCTATTATAAGACCCAAAGAATTAATATTTGGCGTATACATAAAAGGACTGGATAATATATTACAGAGATACTTGCTTAGCCATATTCATTTGCCACTCTATACACAACAGCTAGGACATGAAAGCACCATATATGTCCATCACCTTATGACTTTATAATGAAAATATCCTGCATATACACAATGGGATATTATTTAGTAGTAAAGAAAAAATGAAATTATGAATATATGCATATAAGTGGGTGTAACTGGAAAGTATTTTACTAAATAAAGTTGCCCAAACCAAACACAGAAAGACAAATGGTGCATATTATCCCTTTTTTAGTGGATCTTAACCACTAAATATTAGATTTGAGGATATAAATTGAAGTATCCTGAGAAGACTGGAAAACAGAATGGGACCCTGTGAGGAAGGAGGGGGAGCTGTAGAGATGGTGATCATAGAATGCAGGTTCTGTGAAGGACGAAAGGAGAAAAAGTAGGCAGGGGGCTAAAGCTGGGGAAGGGAGACAGAGGGTAATACAGAAGGAGGAGGACAGAAGATGGATAACTATCACAAACCATGTTTTAAAAAGCCAGTGAGAAACATTATATATATATATATATATATATATATATATATATATATATATATATAATGGAGTTACATCACACAGGGTAATAATGCTACACACACACACACACACACACACACACACACTTCTACTTTCCTAGATTCTGCTATTACTTCAGGTTATTTACTGATATCTGTCTACCAATTTGAATTTATGATCCACAAATAACAGAGAACATACTGTATTTACATTTACCACACTCAATATATTTTCTAGCTCCGTTCTTTTGCCTGGAAATTGCATGATTTTGGTTTCTTTATAGCTAAGTACAATTCTAATTGTGCACATGCCCACATTTTCATTATTTATTGCTCAATTAAGGGCTTTTGCAGTGTTTCTATTTCCTAGTTACTGTGAACACAGCAGCAATAAATCTGATGGAGCAAGTATCTCTGTGGGAGGATATTGAGTCTTCTGGGTAGATGCCAAGGAGTGTCACAGCTGGGCCATAGGATATATCTAATTTTAACTGTATTGCTAATTCTTGAAACTGATTTCTATAGTTGTTGCACCAGTTTGTAATTCCACCAGCAGTGAATGAGAAACCTACTTTCTACACATCTTCACCAACATCACCATTTCTTTCATTTTAAAGTTTTCCCTTTTTTTCTCTCTCTCTCTAGTTAGGGAAGGAAAGGCTGCTGGGAAGGGATCCAAGAGTAGATGAATGTTTCAAATTGTTATGATTGTTTTCATTCACCGTGATGTAGTTTGTCTATGTAGATGAGAGACTGAAATTCCATTTAATACTTCATTTCATAAACTTTTAAAATTCATCTATTAAATATTCATTGAATACATTAAACATTCCTTGAGCTTCTTGTGCTACATGTACATATTAGTTCACTGCAAAGAGGCAAATGTTATCAGCTACAATATTTAAGAAATTCACTATATAGCTGATATAGAAATATCTCAAAGATTCTGTGGTTTTTTGTCA
Organism: Eospalax fontanierii; assembly: GCA_035773235.1. Lineage (NCBI taxonomy): Eukaryota > Metazoa > Chordata > Mammalia > Rodentia > Spalacidae > Eospalax > Eospalax fontanierii. The sequence goes on along the minus strand of CM069525.1, from coordinate 128,059,150 downwards.
AATAAAGGGGGAAAGGTTTTAACTTGTTCTTTTGGCAAGAGCAGTCATTATTCTGCTATTTTCTAGGTATGAGGCTTTGCTTAAATCACTTCTCAATTATTCTATATTTAAAGTGGTGTTGTATTAAAAATGTAGGGTAATCTTTGAAAGTAAAGCAATTTTCATGGCCCCAGGCATGGGAAGCATAGCCATGTTATCATGCCTAAGAATATGAAACTGTTTGTGTGACATAAACTACTTAAACTGCTTCATTCCAGATGCATTTATATGTTGGCTCTGCCTAGGTTCTCGTATTGTGTCATCTATTTTACTTCATATTTATTTGTCATGTAGTTTTACCATCCTGGAGGGCACTTAGTAAGGTAAATACAATGTGAACGGCTTATTTTATCTACATATACCTTTCAGTTTTCTGCCATTTCTCAAATTTGTCTTATATGTCCTGTTTGAAGTACATAGCCATCACATGAGCACTTAGAACATTTTCTCTTGTAAAGCCCAGAATACTTAGTAAATATAGGGACCATCATTATCTCCCTTTTATTGAGGTTGATTGTTTCTTAGCCTGTTCAGCTAAGTAGGACCAGCATTTGCTCTGACTTTTCTTCTACATACACATTGCACATATTCCTGGATTAATGGTTTCCTTTACATTCCACTAGGTAAAAGAAAATAAACTCTACCTTGTACCTTGTTTTGTATACATTGTACTCTTTATAAAGTTGTAATTTCAAAGTGGCTGGTATGTTATTCAATTTAGGCAAAAAAAAAGTGATCTATTTTTTAAGACTTTCTCTTTCTCTCTTTCTGCACTTTTTGTCACCCCAGCTGGTCTGAAATTCTCTATGTAGAACAGGACGGCCTCTGTTTAACAGAGATCTTCCTGCCTCTGACTCTGAATCCTGGGAATAAAGGCATGTGCCACCATACCTGGATGATCTTTTCTTCCTGTAAATGCGACAACATAGTTAATAATAGGTATAGGTATCCAACATAGATCACCTTGTGTTTTTGAAAGACAATAGAACAATAAAATATAATGTGAAAGTAATATTTTTGTCACCCAACACATGACTGAGATGTATTTTATAAGCTTTTCTATCCATAGAAATTAATAATCATGCTATAGCTATATTTTTATAGATACAAAATTAATGTTATGAATTCTAGCATTCAGGATATATGTATCAAGTAAGATATATAGTTATATCATTTTTTATGAATATGAGTTGTGTACTATAAAAATCCAAATGCTTTAGATTGGCTGACCCTATTCTTTCCCTCCATTATTTATCTTTTCTTTTTTTGTCTGAAGGGAAAGAGAAAAGGAAAATAAATATTTGGAAAGGAAAATCTAATATATGTCTCTCATAACATATTTTCATAACTATGGTTAGATAAAGCATTGAATGAATTTAAGAATGTTCCATTTCTATAAAAATATTAATAAGGTTGAAATCCAATATCATGAGATAAAAAGCAAAAATAATAGCCAGCTTTTTCTGCATATATTTGTCAGTGAGGATGAAATATTGCTTGGGGAGTTTAAATTCTCAATATTGCACTGTTAATAATTATGATTATTAGTTTCTGAAGCAGAGCATACATAGTTTTTATATATTTTTGCCTAAAGAAGTCTCTCCAAATCCCCCATGGAGAGAATCCAAAGATTCACCAAGTACGTAGATTTTCATTCAAACCTTAAATGTTTTCTTCTTCAGTGATTCCTGAAACCGTTTATCAAATTCCAAAGTAGGCTTACGGAGTTTTTTGAGCACTGGCACAAATTAATAGCAATGAACTCATTTTGTGTCTCATTAGTAAATAACTTATTTTCCATATGAAAAATGTCCAGTGCCATTCTAAGGGCAATAACAAAACATGAAGAGATCTTTGGATTGCAATATATAGTCATGTATGCTCACTTAGAAAAGCTTCCCTTTGACTTTCTCTCTTTCCAAATCTGAATGATGATCTACATTTGACTTATGTCTTTCTCTGGCTTCCTGACACTGTATAGAGGGTTATTTTAAACAGGGTGTCGTGGAATAGTCCATCAAGTCTGAGAATTTAAGTCGCAATTTTGTCTCTGTAACTATAGTTCTTCTGAGCTTAAATTTATTTCATGTGTCAACTGGAAATAATAACCCGGGGTTTGTATCAGAACGAGAAAAAAAATGAATGAATATATATGAAAGTATCCATTCAACAGTGAGAAATTTACACCAGGTAGAGGATGAACATGATTTTGACTTTGACCCTTGTGGACTAATTGAAAAGTGAAGGTAATTGATTTTCAAACTGTGACAAATCAAAGTTGCCAAGTACTTTAGCAGTCACATTGCTTAACTCTTATCTGATGTTTGTGTTCCAAAGCAATTTTCAGTACTGATATGCTTCCATGTCAACAGTTATGAGGAAGCCACTGCCTAGTGATACATTTCTGTCCATTGTTTTACCGATCTTATTTGATGCGATTTTTACTTCATCTTACTATTGAAAAAATATTTACTAATCACCTATTGTACAGCAGACACTGTGAGTTAAAAAAGGAAGGTAAAGCAATTTTTTCCCTTCTGAAGTTCACAGACTGATAATCATGACTGACACAAAAGTAGATAAGTGTCTTACTGAGGCAAGGGCTGTGATGAACTGGCAGAGGTATGTTTAAAATTACAGAGAAAGGAAGCTAGCATCAGCCTGGAAAGGGCTAGAATGTCTTGAAAATGCCTCACCAAAAAGGAAAGATTAAGAACAAATTCACCTGTAGTTAATTTCTCATCTGTGTGTGAATTGTAATGTGGGTTGTTCAATACAAAAAAAAAATGGAAATGTGATGCCTTTTTCTTCTTCCTGAGAAGCCAACTCTCTGTCTTACAGAACATATTTATTACATATGATGACCATCATACCAGTACATAGGGAGCCTAAACTCTAAGGTGGCAGCAAGAATGAAACAGGAAACAGTATGTTAATGAATTCTGAAGTCGTAATACCTCTGAAGAAATTTCAATATCATATCTGAATGCATAAATGACAAGTAGGATGATATTACAGAACTTTGGAAGCTTTATAAATTATTTAGCAAATTAATTGAATGATCCTCAATTTTCTCAGCAATATTTGCTACTAACTGCAATGCACTGTTGTACATACTTGAGTAACAGCTTCAAAGAAGATCTTTGTGTGTCCATAATGTTGCTAAGCTCATATTATTTGAGAAGAAAACCTAGAAATAAAGTGAAATTAATCTCCCAGTCTTGCTTCCCTCTGGCAGTTCTGTGAATCCCCCAGACCTGTAAGTTCTCATGAACCTTTGAGTTTTTCAATCCCAGGATTCTCTGTCTGCTTTCCCAGTTCCCAGGACTGCTCACATCATGAATCTCCATGCATCACCCAAGCCTGTGAGCCAGACAGACATATGAGTTCTCACATATCTATGATTTCCCAGCCCAAGCATTCTCTACCTACTGTCCTAGCTACCAGGATAACTCAGGTTTCTAAGCTCCATGCAGCCCCCAGTCCTGTGAGTTTTCCCAGAACTGTGAGTGTCACAGACCCGTGAGTTCCTATATCCAACCATTTTCTGTTCATTGTACCAGGCCTGCATAGACCATACAATCCAATATACCTTCTAGACCTGAGTTTCCTGGCTCCAGTGCTCTCTTTCTACCATCCTACTTTCCTCGGTCTAGCTCAGGTCATGAAGCATTCTCAACGACCAGGCTTGGTCAGTTCTACAGAAGCTTACCTAACTTTTCAGTCATTCCCACACTTCTAGGCACAGCTGAAGTTATGTATCCTATACAACAACCCACACAGACCCAGTCAAGACTTACATTGGCACAATTTCATGGTTGCTACTAAACTGGAATTGGAATCATTCATGTTCTGCCAATAAAAAAAATCAACACAGACAGGTCCACCAGCCTTCTCATATAACATCCACCCAGTCAATTCTTTAGTCCAAACTTGCAAGAAGTCTGTCCTAGGGTGTCAGGCTCAGAGGTTGCACCTAGACTTGGCTGAACTAATACAATTTCATACACTCCATTCATACACCAACACGGAGTGACCCCAAGACTAAATACCAAGTAACACTTAGATGGTCCACAACCTAACAAGTTGGTGAAAACAGCAAAGGCACATACAAAACTCTACTCAGCAAAGGTGAAATCAGATTTCCATACCAAGAAATGCCACCACCAACATAACACCAGATACACCTAGGTTCCATCAGCAAAACACAAACAAGACTAAGTAAAACAAGACTAAGTAAGACAATATGTCTCATTCAGAAATCAGCACACTTTCTGAGAAAGGCAGTCCAGCTGATAACAAAACACAATTATTTCAAGCACATAATTTCAAAGAAAGGCCCTAATGAAGATCATGAAAACACAATCAGTTGAATTAAATACACAAAAAAATTCAAAATATTAAATTAAATCAGGCATGATGGCATACATATTTAATATGAGAACTTGGAAGATAGAGACAGGCAGATGTTTGTGAGACTGAAGCCACTCTGGTCTACATAGTAAGTTCCAGGCCAGCTGTGGCTACAGAGAGACCCTGTCTAAATTAGGGCTCCTTTAACACAAGTATTGCAGAAGTCCAACAACTGACAAATTGAACCCCGTGAAACTATAAAAAGCTTCTGCGCAAAAAAAAGGTAATATTGTTTGAGTGAAGAGGTGACGTATAGAACAGGAATAAAATCTTTACCAGCATACCTCAGAGAAAATGTTGGTATCAATTATACTCAAAGAACACAAAAATCTAACATTGGGGGTGGTTGATGGCTAGCACATCTAATCTCAGCCCTCAGAAGGCAGAGGTAGATAGATCTCTGTGAGATCAAGGCCAGGCTAATCCACATAGTGACTTACAAGTGGGCATGGACTAATAACAGTCTGTCAAAAAAATAACAAAGAATTCAAAAACTAAACAAAAAAACAACTATCATTCTGCACAAAAGTCAACTCCAAAAGGATCAAAGACCTCAATGTGATGCCTGAAATTACTGTAACTGTTAGAGGAAACCATAGACAATACCTTACAAGAACTAGGTAGAGAAAAAGGGCTTTCTAAATTGACCATCAGTCATTGACAAATTTAGGTCAACACTAAACAAATGGGACCTCATTAAGCTTAAAAGCTTCTCACAGCAATGGAAACCCAACTGAGTGAATAAGGAGCCCACACAGTGGGAGAATACCCTCACCAGCTATTCATCAGAGAGAGGCTATATATATATATATATTCTCCAGAATATACAAAGAACTCAAAAAACAAAGAATCAAGAAAATAAATGTCCAACTTAAGAAATATGCTATGAGTGTTTTGTGCATTTCACACAGGATATCTTGATCATTTAGACCTCCCTCTCTTATCTGTACCCTTCCCATATGCCACATTGGACATTATGCATATATATATATATATATGGGGAGAGAGAGAGAGAAAGAGAGAGAGAGAGAGAGAGAGAGAGAGAGAGAATTATTGAATCAAGTTTGTGTCCCAAGATATCTTCCAATGTAAGTTCATCCATTGGAGCCTATTCATCCTATCATCACTCCCTTAAAGAAGATCAAGTTTCCCTCAGTCAAGTATGATCAGCTGCCAATAGTTCCTCAGCTAAAGTTGGGGCTTCTTAGTTATTTCCCTTCTAAAACTGAACAGTAATAGCAACATACAATTAGAAATATACTAAAAGCAATTTAATTATATACTCTTCTAGGGTGAACACTGTGTTCTATGAATTATATCAATAAAGCTGTAGTGAAATTCCAAAAAAAAAAACCAAACCAAACCAAAATAACAAAAACAAAACATAAAAACAAATAGGTTGTGGATCTGAAGAGAGAACTATCCAAAGAAGAAATAACAATGGCTAAAAACCACCACAAAAATGTTCAAAACCATTAGTAACTAGGGAAATATAAATCAAAACTACATTAAGATTTCATCTAATATCAATCATGATGGCTAAGACTAAGGAAAGTAATGACACCAAATACTGATGTGAAAATGTGGAAAAATCATCCACTGTTAGTAGGATTGAAAACTGCTGTAACCACTGTGGAAATAATGGGAGAACTCTGAAAAAAACTAAAAATAAATCTATCATATGATCCAGTCATACCACTCTTTGGCATAAACCCAATGCACTCATCCTATTACGGAGATAATTGTATGCCCATGTTTGTTGCTGCTCTTTTCAAAATAACTAAGAATTTGAAAGAACTTAACTGACCCTCAACTGATGAATGAGTAATCAAAGTGTCTACTCAGTGACAAAGACAAACAAAATGTTGAAATCTGCAGATAAACAGATTAAACTAGAAACTGTTGCATGAAGTGATGTTGACTCAGAATACCAAAGGACACAAGTTTTCTCTGATTCTTACTTCTTAGAACCAACTCCTTATTATGTATCCTGATGTAATCCAAGGAATTGGAAAAATGGAAAGGAAATATGGGGATAAATGGGAAAAAGGAGTCTGAGAGATGGGGAACATCTTTCCCCTTTAATAGGGGGAAATAGTGACAGGGGTATACCTTAACTGGAGGGGAATACATAGGGTTAAACAGAGAGAGTGAGAGGAGATAAAAATTGTATTTAGAAGGTATGAAAAAACAGAGGAAACTTCATTAGCTCAAAATCATACTGAAAAGCACACACACTATAAATATACACATGAGGGTGTATGACCAAAGCTATGTAACAAGCTTGATTTCTGCTTTTTATTCTGTAGTTTACATTTTTGTCATGCTAAATTTTCTGCCTCCCGGGACTCACAGATCACTGCAGAATGGAGGATAGAAAGATTAGAAGAGCCAGAGGAGATGATGACCAGAATGAAACAGAGTTTTCAGATAGTGGGTAAGCATGTACATGCCCCACATAGTCTCAAACCAGAAAAAATTCTCATATAGAAGTAGGGAAATTGGTAATAACCTCCAACCATCTCTGAGGAACAATTGGTTACTGGAAAGGGAAAAATTCAGTCTCATTTACTAGTGAGAATTTTAGTAGGCTGATAAGGACATGAGGATATACAAATGTGAATATATATGAATATGTATATGTCCGTGTGTGTGTGTGTGTGTGTGTGTGTGTGTGTGTGTGTATTTGTGAACAGAACTTGGTGGGAAGGTTACAAAGGAGATGCAGATATGGGAGGAGCTCTAAATATAATCAAAATATATTATCTGAAATTCACAAAAAAGAAAACAAATAAAATGTGAAATTAGTATTCAATAACATGAATCTCTGAAGAAAAAACAAGCTCAAGTCAGACAAAAAGTACAGAGAAAAGGCTTGCCACCAGACTAGAAGAAAAAGAAAGAATATCACATCGCAAAGGCAAGGTAGAGGAAATGGATTGCTCAGACAAAAAAGAATGTCAAATATATCATAACCCTGGAATGGAACTCACCATGCAAGAAACCTGGGGAACTATAAAAGGACCAAATCTAAGAAATATATATATATATATATATATATATATATATATATAGATAGATAGATAGATAGAGAGAGAGAGAGAGAGAGAGAGGAGAAGAAAGCCAGATCAAAGTCATAGAATATATTTTCAACAAAATCATAGAAGTCAATTTCCAAAATCTGAGTAAAATGATGCATATCAATGTGTAAGATGCATACACATCAAGTAGACAGGAAAACAATAAAAAAAGAAATTCCCATGTCATATAGCAGTGAAAACACTAAGTATACCGAAAAAAGAAAATCTCTTGAAAACTGAGAGAGTAAGTTCAAACCATGTATAAAAGAAGCCCAGCAGAAGAATAAGAGCTAACATTTTAATGTAGACTAAAAGCCAGAAGAGCTTAAACTAATGTCCTGTTTCTCTCTCTCTCTCTCTCTCTGTCTCTCTCAGACACACACACATACTCAAACACAGATGTCAGTCTAGACTACCACATCTAGCGAACTTTCCATTGTAATATAACAAGAAAGAAAAGTTCTCTATGATATAAACAGATTTAATTAATTTCCATTGATCCAACTCTACAATAGTTACTAGAATGAATGCTTGAGAGTAAAAAGACAATTTCATTAAGCCAAGAGGGCACAAAAAAATAAGTAAAAAATCTGCAGAACAGTTAACCAAAAGAGGTCTAAAGAAACAGCACTACAGCAACAACATAGCAGGAAATAAACATTTGGAAGAATATCTCTCAATATTAGTGATATCACTTCCACAATACAAAATAAAATACATAGACTAATAGATTAGATTTGAAAACAAGGTTCCTCTTATTGCTGCCTCCAAGAAAAACACCTCTCCGTAAATGATCCATACCACCTTAAGGGAAATGATGTGAAAAGTTATTTCAAGCAGCTGGACCCAAAACACAAGCAAACATAGCGAAGTGTATATCTGATAAGATATATTTCAAAATAAAGCTGATCGGAAGAGATAAGGAAGGATAATTCATAATCATTAAAGGAAAAGATACATATAGAGCATATTAAAATCTTAAACATATATACAACAAACATGTCATCCAATTACATAAAAGAAGCACTATAAGATATAAAAATCACATGTTCTCTCCAACAAAATGAACATATGTGACTTCAGTGACCCACTCTCACCAACAGACAGGTCTTCCACACAAAACCTAAATAGAGAAACCCTGGAGTTAAGTGCTATCATAATCACACGGACCTAACAGATATTTATAGAACATTCTACCCAAATTCCAACTATACACCTTTTTTTTTTCTCAGAAAATTATGGAACTTACTCAAAAATCAATCATATTTAGGACACAATGCATGTAAAGACAAATTAAGCAAAACTGAAATAGCTTCCTGCATTCTATCTGTTCATAAAATAATAAAGTTGTGTAACAATGAAAATTAAAATGGGAAAAAAAATCAGGGCTGGAGAGATATCTCAGCAGTCAGGAGCAATGGCTGCTCTTGCAGAGGATCTGAGTTTGATTCCCTGTATCCACATGGTGGGTAACAACCTCTGTAAATTCATTTCCAGGGGAATCCAACACCATCTTCTGACTGCCATGGGTATTGAATGACATGGAGGCACTTACATACATACATGCAGACAATACACTCATATACATATCAATAAATAAAATGAAAAAAAGAAATAGAAAAAGTTATACAAACTCATGGAAACTAAACAATATACTATTGAATGAAAATTGAACCAAGGGCAAAACCAAGATGGAAATTAAAACATTCCTACAATTCCAGCACTCAGGAGGCAAAAGTAGGCTGATCTCTGTATGATTGAGTCCAGCCTGGTCTATAGAGCAAGATACAAGCCAGTTTGGGTTACCAGGAAATCCTGTAAAAATAAATTGCTAAAATTGAATGCAATAAAAATACCACATATCAAAATTTAAGGAACATAATGAAAGCAATCCTAAGATGAAAGTTTATAACAGTAAGTGACTACATTAAAATACTGGAGAGATTTCATAATGATGAATTTCTAGAGCTTGGGGTACCAAGAACAACTATTATTCAAATGCAATAGACCCCAAAAGAAAATTAAAATAAGGATTGAAATTCATGAAAAAGAAAAGAAAAAAAATACAGTGAATCAATGAAACAAAAAATTATTTCTTTGAAAAGATTAGCAAACTTGACAAACTTTTAACCAAATTAATCAAGATCAAGAGAGAAACAATTAATAAAATCAGAGATGAAAAGAGAAAAATTGTAATAGATACTGTGAAAAGTCTGAAATTAATGAGGACATGATTTAAAAATATATATTCTACTGAACTGGAAAAATCTGAAGAATTGGATATATTTAAAGTGATATATGACCTTCCAAAACCAAGAAGAGGTACATAAATTAAATATGTAAATAATATCAAATGAGATAAAAGCAATAACTAAAATCTAATATGGAAAAGTGCCCCAGGACCAGATAAAAGCAATGTAGAATTCTAGTGGTTTCGTAGAACAATTTGCACTAATACACAATGCATTTCAAATTATTTTACAAAATAGAAAATAAGGAAACACTTACAAATTCTCTTTATATTTTAAGTATCACCCTAATTTCTAGATAAGACAAATTTCCACTAAAAAAAGAAAAAGAAAATTATAGGTCAATCTCTGTAATATGCATAGATGAAAAAATTCTCAATAAAATTCTTGTAAACAAAATACAAGAAAAAGATTATACAGCATGAACAAGTTGGCTTAATCCCAGAGATTCCAGGATTATTCAACATAAATAAATCCATAATGCAATCCACCATGCAAACAGGCTCAAGAGAAAAATCTATGTTGTCATCTCATTGGATACATAAAAGGACATTAAGAAACCAAACATCATGGTAAGTAATGGAGAAACCTGAGATAGAGGAGTCATATCTTATCAAAATAATAGGAATATAAAACAAGTCCATACCCATTAACATATTAAATGGAGAAAAACTGAAAGCATTTCCACTAAAATCAGGAGAAAGACAAGGATATGAACCCTACCCATTCCTGTTTAATATAGTGGTTGAACATTTTAACTAGAACAGTAAGACAAGTGAAGTATACAAATGGAAAACAAATAGGAAAAGACGACCAAATATCCCTATTTGCAGATTTTGATTCTATACAAAAAAGACCCCAAAGACTACACCAGAACAATTCTAGAAATGATAAACACATTCAAAATCTGGCAGGATAAAAAATTAACAGGAAATACCAGTAGCTTTCATGTATACTGATGAGAAACATGCTGAGTAAGAAACCAGGAAAATGATCCCATTCATGATAGCATCAAAAATAATAAATGTAGACTAAATCTATTTAAGGAAGTAAAAGACTTGCATAAAATCTTGAAAACACTGAAGAAATTGAAGAATATCCTAGAAGATGGAAATCCCTCCCATGCTCATGGATCAGTAGGGTTAATATTGAGAAAATGGTAACCCTACCAACAGCAATATAAAGATTAAACAAATATCCATTTACATTTCAACACAATTCTTCAAAGAAATTGAATGAAGAGCAAAGTTTCATAAGAAAACACAAAAATCCCAAGGAGGCTAAAACAATCCTGAGCAATAGAAGAAAAGCTGTAGATATCACCACCCCTGATTTCAAATTATGGTATGAAATTGTAGTAATAAAAATACCTAATAATATAAAAGTACCATGGTACTGACTTTAAAAAGACAAACTGAACAATTGAATAGAACTGAGGACCTAAATTTATATCTATGTACATATATTCTACTGATTCTTCCTTGTTTATTTGTTTGTTTGTTTTTGGAGACAGGGTCTCTATGTAAGCTCAGCTGGCCTGGAATTTGCTGTGGAGACCAGGCTGGACCTTGTCTCACCGAGATCCACCTACCTCTGTTTCCCAAATGCTGGGATTAACGGTATAAGCCACTATGGTCAGTTCAGCCCACTGATGTTTTAAAAAGGAGCCAAAACACACATATTGGAGAAATAACAATATATTCAACAAATGGTGCTGGATAAACTGAATAACTACATGTGAAACAGTGAATATTGATTCCTATTTCTCACCCCTCAGAAAACTCACTCCAAAAGGATCAATACCTCCAATTAAGACCTGTTACCCTGAATCTGTCAGAGGAGGAAGAATGGAATAAAACAGAACTTATAGGCACAAGAAAGAACTTTCTGAACAGGCCCCTGATAGGCTTTAAGACTAAGAGTTGCCATAGGAGGTCTTAAAAAACTAAAACTAAAACTTCTATAGGACAAAGGACATTATCACTCAATTGAAGAGGAAAAAGTTGTCACCATTTAGACATGTGAAACAGGGTTAATGTCTAGAATATACACACACACACAAAAAAAAAACTATAAAAAACCCAAACAGCGTTTCGCTGCACAAATTAGACTTAATGTTAAAGGACTTGGATTTGGAGGGGTAACTCAGGTAGGGGCTCAGATGAGGCAGGAAGTGTGAACATGATAAAAATACATTGTATGAAATTCTCAAGGAATCAATAAAAATATATTTATATATTTTTATGAGATTGAGTCTCCTTGTAGCCCTAGCTGGCCTGGAACTCACTATGTAGACCAGGCTGGCCTTGAATTCCCAGTGATCCACATGCCTCTGCCTCCTCAGTGCTGGGATTAAAGGTGTACACACCATACTTGGCTCCAATAAAAATATATTTCTTTTAAATAACATAGCAAAAGGTACTAAGGACTATGATCATAGCAAATCCAAGAAGAAGAGAAAGAGATACATGGAGAAGAAGAAGTTTATACTGGGAAGTTGGGAAAAGCCTTACTGAAAAAGAGCCCTGTAAGTAAATACCTGAAGGACACTGAGGAATATATCATGAAACTACCGAAGGGCAAGATAAAAAGCAAATATAAATGTCCTGGTAAAGTTCAAAGAAAGCAAGTAATGGTACATGACACTGTAGAATCAGACTACCTGGAGCCAATGCTTAGCTTTTCTTAATAGCAGCCCTATCTTAGGCTAGGTTCAATGAACTCTGTTCTACAAGATATGACATGAATTTACAATTAAAATCTATGTTATTGTTGAAATTTATAAATGTTTAGAATTGGTCCTTTTGTGTGATCAGAGAAATGTGCTTAATTTCATTTTGTAAATGAAATTTGCTCATTAGTTTACATTGACGGTAATCTGCCCTTTCTCATTTTTATATAAAATAATTTGTGGCAAATATTTTTAAATTGTTTTCATCTGTGGGTCTCATTCTCAGTTTTACATTTTGGGGTTATACTCTGTATATTTTTATAAGAGTCTATACCATGTTGCTCTCAGAAGTTTAGACGAAAAATGGCATATTTTCACATATTTCATTTTTTCTTCATATTTAGAGTCTTAATTATACATTTTATAAACATTTTTTTTATTTTATGTGTATGAGTCTATTGCCTACATGTATGTAAGTGCACCTGTGTTGTGCAGTGCCAAAGAGGTCAGAAGAGGGTGTTGGGTTGCACTGAAACTTGAGTAACAGACATTTATTAGCCATCCTGTGGTTGCTGAGAATTGGACCTGGATACTCTGCAAGAACATCCAGTGTTCTTACCTAGTGAGTCTTCTCTCCAGCCCTAATTATACATTTTTAAAGTGAATTTTTGCAATTTTCATAAAATAGTGTTTGATGCTATTTAGATCCTCTTCCTTATCCACGTCTCTCTCCCCACTACCTCCTGCCCAGTTTAATGTACTCTTATTAAATGGTCCAATAGAGTTTCATTTTTGTCCCCAAGTGTCCTTCGGAGTGGGTCCATCCACTAGGCCCACCCAGAGTCCATTTAAGATACTGTCTTTTCTTCTCCCAGCAGCCAACAATTGCCAAACGTTCTTTAAATTGGATTGGGATTTCTTACCCACTTCCCCACATCTATGCTGGAATTTTGTCTGGCCTGAGCTCCAAGTCACATGCATGCTGTCACTATTGCTGTCAGTTCATGAGTAACTGACCTGCCGTCCGAATGACTGTGTTTCTTTGTGTTCATCCAACCCCTCTGTCTGTTACAATCTTTCTGCCTCCTCTTCTATATTGATGCCTAAGCCTTGGAAGCACAGGTTTAGAGCAGTTGTTCTGTTCAGGGATAGGCAGTCTGCAGCCTTTAATTCTCTATGCGTTGGCCAATTGTGAGTTTCTATCTTAATCACCATATGCTACATGAAGAAATTTCTCCAGTGACAGATGATCAGTTGACAGCTGAGCAGTGAGAGTTGTGCAGTCATCCTGTGTACAGGTTACTTTGAAGGTGTGACACTTAGGGTTAAGCATCTCACAGACATTTGTTCTCTGTGTTTAATCAGTTCTGGTACTCTGTAATAGTCTCCATCAGTGCCAATAAAGTAGCTCCTTTGGTGAGGGGTGAAAGGTACACTTTTCTTGGTTAGTCAGGTGCTCTCCATCAGCTTCAGAGGGACTTTATTCTTTTTTGGAATCATACAAAACTTAGAATAAGATTAATAATTTTCCTAACAAGGTATGCTGGGATTTTATTTACTATTTAATGGAATCTATAGAATAATTTGCAAAGAATGGTTTCATGTCATTTAATCATCTCTGCAAGAACATGACATATATTTAGTTGTCCTTCTTAGTGTATTTCTATCTTATATTTTCTCTAGATAGAGGTTTTTCTAAGAAAGCTGGTATCTTTTTATGTATAGTGCAGTAGCATCTTTCAATTATTTTCCCATTTTCTTTCAGGTATATAATCTTGTACTTGCTTTACTAGCTTGCTGTGACAAAATTTATGAAAAGAAGTTAATTATCAGAGGAAGTGGGGGCTTTGGCTTACAGTTCTGGGACATGCAGTCCATCATGTTGGTTGAATGCATCATAGTGAAAATAGAAGGCAGTTGGTCAGATTACAACTTCACTTAGGAAGTAGAGAGATGATTAGAAATATGTCCATACTATAAAACTTCAAGCTATAAAATGCTGGCCTGAGGCTGGAGAGATGGTTCAGTGGCAAAGAGCACTGACTGCTCTTGAAGAGGACCCAGGTTCAATTCCCAGCACACACAGTGGCTAACAACCATCTTGAACTCCAGTTCCAAAGGATCCTGCACCTTTTCTGACCTCTTTAAGCACTTCACAACATGGGTGCACTTATATAAATGCAAGCAATAAACTCATACACATGAAATAAAAATAATAAAATACTAAAAAACAAACAAAAAGTCAAAAAAGAAAACTGTGGGCCAATGCAGTGGCACACTTCTATTCAGTTTTTAAATTCTGAAATTTTCACAAACTTTTCAAAAAGTGATATGAGCTGAGGACCAAATTATTACATACATGAGTATGTAAGGAACACTTCAGGCTGAAATCACAAGTAATTTACTTTTGTTGGTTATATAGTATGGCTTCTGGAGATAAGTTGCATTGGTGTGAATTGTTGCTCTATTCTGTTATTTTAAAACATATTTTAATAACTAAATTTGTTTCTGCATCAGTTTCCTTATACACAAATAGCAATATGTGCTATAATTATTGAAGATAGTAATTTAAAAATGAAAACTCATATAATAATGATTTCTATACAGTTTCTTTACTAGATTCTCATTCTTACAGCCATGGGTAATTTTTCACTTGCTTTCTAAGAAATTAAGTAATTTTCAAACAATGAAAGTTTTGTTTCTATTCTGGCTCTAACACATTTTATTTTCTTTTTTGTGTGCTTGTTTGGTTGGTTGGTTTGTTTAACTGTGCTATCTAGATTCTACTACAAATCCTTGAATGAAATGGTTCTGGGGAACTTTTTGTCTTCTATATCATAATGAATATCTTTTAAATGGTGATTCATTAATAAGAATGTTTGGAATATATTTTAGAAAATATTGATCTTTCAAGATAAGTTCTTTTTAATCCAGACAAATACTATAAAAGTGACAATCCCTCTATATTGAAAATTTGAATGAAATCGGTCAGTTCACCATTAAGAGACTCTTATTCTCTGTGAAAAGCTTCAGTTATTTTATACCCTTATGTTAACTATTGTAGCACTCAGTCCCTGAAGTTTCAAAATCACAAAACCAGGGCAACTAAATCTTAAACCTGTTAGGAGGTTAGGTAATAGGGGTGGCAAAATGATTCCAGTAGCTTCCACATTCCAGGGAAGCTCGTGTCTTGTGTCTCAGTCTGAGAATATACTTGCAGCTACTCAGTAATACTGTGTTATGAATTAGTAATGTTCTCTGGTGACCAGGACTTCACTACAATTTTGTGTAAACTAACAACTCATAATAATGGCTCTGCCTGGATCTAAATGTCATGAATAGTAAAAATAAGATTGGGGAGTATAATTTTAAGAACAGTTTATACTAAGGAAATTGCTGCTCTGCTTCCTTAAAATTTTAATTATCCAATTATATTCTGAATTTTAACAACTGTTTACCTTTAAGAAAATAACACAATTATGCTGAAAGCAGTTATTTTACCAGACAATAACGCTACAGGAAACTAGAAAATTGTCTCTTGCGATTCACAGAAAACAAAGATGAGAACATACACTAAGGGGACATGAAAGAAGATAGAATGTGTTAATGTGTTAGGGGCTGCCATGGGAGTCAAAACATCATTAAATATCAATAGGGAATAGACTTGACTTGTTTTCTTTCTAAATTAGTTCCAATTCCCATACCAGTTGTTGTATGTCAATATTTTAGCTGATGCCATTTTAAAATTCATCAAAGTATTTTCATATGGCACAGACCCAGTTCATCAGGATCTACAAAGTTCAAACGTTGGTATTATCATCTTTAGAATGCTGTAATGAATAGAGCAAGAAAATATATCTTTTCAAATGTCCTTTCTAAAAAGCATCCACGATTTACCAAAACTTGAGAAGTTGGTCTGAATTGCTATATAGTTTTGAAATCATTTTTCTTACTGTGATTTTGAGCAGGGTCTCCCTGTAGCTCCAGCAGACCTAGAATTTCCTATGCAGACCAGGCTGACCTCCATATCAATGAGCTCTGCATGCCATTTGCCTGCTGATTACTGGGTTGTACCACGCAGGTAATGGGAAGGCATGTACCACCAGGTTTGGCTGAAATAAATTTTGGCATACATAATGATGGGACACTCCTATCTACTAGATATTCATTTGAAAGAGAATAATTTATTCAGTACATACTTTGTGCAGGTTTTGTGAATAATAACTCGAACTTACTCAGTTTGATAACTCAAAGTACTTCTAGAACAGACAAGTAGATAGAAAATTAGAGTGATTTATGATAATCCTTAAGAAAATCAAGCACTGAGGATTGGGAAAATACTGAGAAAGCTTCAGATACCATTGCCTATTCATTGCAAATTGGAGGGAAAGGGAATAGCTTATGCAATGGATATTGAAGGAAGGTGTTGAACATTTGAATATTTGACTGTGCTCTTTGTGAGTGTGTGTGCAATCACACGTGGCCCTTTGCTTATAATGGAGTCATGCTTATTTGATAATTGCATATTCTCATGTTGATCTTCCTAGAATATCATCATATGTTCTTGAAAACTTTGTAGCAAGTTTTGCAAATATAGAAGAATTCTATTAAATATTTATATAGTTTCTACCCTTATTGGTTCAACAAGAAAGCATGTCAGAGGGCATTACTGCCTCAGTTTGAAGAAGGAAAGCAAGACAGTTAGATGAATTTAGCACTACAAAGATACCTATATGTTATTAAAACAAGGTAATGAATGAATACATTGCATTTTTCTTGTAATAAGAAATAAGCATTGATTTGGGCCTTAAAAATCTTATGCATATTTCAGAAGCGGTAAAGGAATGCAATTTAATTTGAGAAAAAAATGCCATAAAAAAGGAAAGCCTTCCTCAATTCAACAAATGTTTATTTGTTCTTTGTTGTATTCAAGAAACTAGTCCCAGCATGTGGAATATAGCAATGAACAAATCACAATTCAATTTCTGATGGAATTTCCATTTGAGTGAAGAATCTTGACAATGAAAAAATAAATGAGTAAAGAGAATAGCAAATGGTCAGAAAAAAAGGAACATATGATGAAAAATTTAAGCAACAAAAGAAAATATTGGAGAGGAGTATTTTAAAAAGTTAAATTTACTTATTTTATTTATTGCATATGTATGAGTGTTGTGCTTGCATGTATGTAAGTGCACCCAAGTCATGCAATGCCCATGGAGGACAGAAAAGGAGATTGGATCCCCACAAACTGCAGTTACACATGGTTGTTTGCTGTATTGTGGGTGCTGGGATGCAAACTCAGGTCTTCTGTAAGAACAGCCAGTGCTCTTAACCTTAACCACTGAGTCATCTCTCCAGCCCTGAGGGTGGCTTTTAAAATGAAGATCCTGAGTTTGGTATTGCAGTCAAGATATACATGAAAAAGAGATTAAGGGGAGAAACTTCAAGGCCATAAGGCAGGAATAAGGCTATGGTTTAAGAGAACACAGTTAGTACTGTGCTGATGGTAGTGATATGGATAACACAAGCATGGAATGGAGGGACTTAGCCCAGGTGGGGTGGGGCTACAGTTAACCCTCTTTCAAAAACAAACCACAGCAAACACAGAACCAAAAACTACCAGCCACAGTAACACCCCAATAGATTTATTTTACTTGCTCTAATGTGAAACTTGAGCTTTTAGAAAAGCTTCTGGCACAAGTAGGATATATATATATATATATATATATATATATATATATATATATATGGAATACCATTTAGAGATTAAAATAATTTGATCCTATTTGCAATAAAATGGATAGATATATAAGCCTGAATAAATTCTGCTAAGAGAAATAAGCCCAAAACTGAAAGATAAATTCTGTATAATCTTAGTTACATGTAGAATCTAGAAAAGCCAAATTCATAACCAGAGAACACAATGCTGTTTGTCAGTATGGGGAAAAATAAAGCAGATGTTCTCTAAGAGAATAAAATATTGGTTCTCTCATTTCAGGATCTCTGTATGTATTATAGATTCTAATTCTTTGCTGTTTGGTTTATTGACTTATGGATTTAGCCAAATTGGTAACATGACATCAGATAATACTTACAAAAATCAGATATTAATTTTTTGAGGTTTTATACTTCAGATACAATGCCCTCATCTAAGGATCTCCACTGAAGTGTTATGCTTTTTTGGTAGGTTCTGAGAACTGTAGGCAGTGTGCTTATTTGTATGAAATAGTTCACAAAAAAGGTATATACTTGAGGTTGTCTCTTTGCTCTGCTTCCTAGCCTCGATGATATATGATGTTCTTCCTCTTCCTGGCTATGATGTTAGGAATAAAACTGCTAAAACCACGAACAAACTGTATCCTTCCTCCCTTTAGAGTGATTTGATCTGATACTTTGTCAGAGATATAAGGAAATGTAAATAATGTACTAGAGAATTGAACAACTGACAGGAAATGTTTGCTGTGACACAGTTGCTTTATATTTTTAAAACGTCATTTCACAGAAAGTTAATTATCAGTACATAGTTGCTTACAGCATTAATTTCTAAACTTAGCTTATGTTATTTTTTGGACATTTTACCTTATGAAAATTTGCTGATAATACTGTTTTCATGACTTTGCTATTTGTTGAAGCAATTTTGCCAAACTTTTTGATTATTTCTGAGCATATGCCACATGATGTAGAATTACTCATAATGTGTTTTCCTTCTGTTCATTAGAATGATGCTTAAGAAGAATGCTTTCTCCTGAATGGAGCTTTTAAAATATTTTTCAGAAAGTCATCTTCTGTAATTATTTTAAAATTGAATTAATTTTACCAATTTAGACTAAAAAGTACAGTCATATTGCCTTGGTTACTAATGTTGCAAACTATCCCCTTTGGAATAAACACTTCAGTATGACCTCTTGACGGCTCTTCTGGAGTTCACACAAAATTTTTATCTCAATGGAGAAAGGATCTAGAAAAGTAGGGAAACAAAATTGTTTCTCTATTTCAGTGTTCTTATTCAATTTCTATATACCTAGTGTGTAGTTCTACCTCAAATCCCCAAGCCTATTTTCTCATTCCAACCTACATAGAACAGAAAATAGCTCGGCTGTATCACAGTGGTGGTATCAGTACTGAAAAGGAGTTTGTTCATAGGCTCGGAGACCATCACAATGATACTTTCTGCCATATTTTATAGAAATCGTTTTATCTTTGCATATGATAGATGCTTAATAAATGTCTTTATGATGTACACATAATCCTGTTTAATATAAATTTTTGGTAATATAATCAATGTCGCTTCAAGAGTGGATGAACTTGCACTGAGGGACATCTGGGTACAAATCCTTGACTCGATAGGCCTTAATATATATAAAAGAATTCATGAAATCTGGTGGGGATAAGTTGTGAGAGCAGTGGATGGGGGAGAGAATCTAAATATGACTAACATTTGTTGTATGAAATGCACAAAATTCAAAATTCAATAAAAATCTTGATTAAAAAGTAAGAAACTGAGAAAATAGTTATGGGCACAAACTGATGAATAAAACATACAAACTATGGAAATTTTATTGGTATATCTATTGGTCAGGCAAATTTATCAGTTACTTGTTCCTTACTGATTAACTCGAGAATCATCTTTCATCATGGGACTGAGTTGGTGATTGTACAAATGAAAAACGGACATTTAGCTTTTTTCTGAGTGCTCTAGTTATACTAGCTTGAGAGTGAGAAGTGAAGAAAGGAGAGAAAGTACATGTATATGTGTATGTATGTGCATTTGAGAAAGAGACATGAAAATACAGAGATGGAGACAGAGACAGAGAAACATGCACAGAGAAAGAAGAGAGAAACAGAGATGGACAGACATTGGAAGAAAGATTTAATTTATCTGCTCTCAAAATAAATTCAATCATATGGATAAGCACACATCCAAGGCTTTAGTATGGCTAGAATTTTAGAAAGAAGGATAATAATTTGGATTGTACAGACTTGACAACCTTTACCGTTGTTTTTGAACAGGTTTTTTTTTTATTTCCTCCGAATTGTTTTCCTTCAGAGTCAGGATTCAGTATTTTTGAAGAACAATTTTAGACAAATGGAGTCAGTACTTCTTACTTCTTAATTGATTATCAGTTCCAGAATATTTCAGAGTCAAATTGGTGTGGTGCTCTTATGCTCCACCTCCCTTTCACACTGTTTATTAACGATTCTCCAAGTAGTAAATATTTGACCTATTTGATGGTAGTGATTATATAAAATCCTTTTTTGAATTCACCATTAAAAAATCAAGTCTAAATGATTTCTTGAAAGGAAACAGAACAACAGGGAAATAGACAACATCCTACCTCATGCAGTACTGCCACTGACAGGACGGAGTCTTCAGTACAAGCATTGACCCCATGTCCGGGGTACATTTCTCAGTCCTACCCTTGACTCTTTTAAGGGACTGTCTTTCTTCCTTTTCCATATCCTTCCTGGCGTACCTTCAGGCTTAGGAAAAAAAGACTACTTTATTAGGTTCTGCAAATAAAGATATTGGTTTCCAAGTTTTGCTTTTGTTTGTGATAATACTAGATTTACTTAATACTAAAAATTCAACGTGTGTGTGTGTGTGTGTGTGTGTGTGTGTGTGTGTAGAAGACTGGAAAACAGAGAAGAAAAAAAAATGTCAAGCAATCTAATATCTACTGATATTAGACTCATTCCAAATGCTAAATGGGCACAAGTAACTAAACACTACCCTTTTCCCATTTATCTATAATGTATACTTACGTGTATATATAAAATATATTTATTATGTATAACAATTAAAATTGTCATCCTGTATATGTACATATATACATAAGATATAAGTATAGAACAAATTATGTGCTCATATAATAGATATGAATGTATTCTTAATTTCCTCTTGTATTCTCTTTGTTACACTGCTTTTTACAAAGTATCATAAGCAAATAGCAAAAGAACTGCATGTTACCTGTAACAATTGCTGCTGCTAACATATGAGTCTGCAGCCAGTAAGAATTAAGGGGCCCATTATATTATAGTATTCATTTGCTGAGCACCTAAGCTATTCTAACAAACAAGGCTGAGGGGAAAAGATTGTGACAATTTTTATGAACATAATCATTTTTCCATTTCCATTCATGTATTTTCTCTTCTACAATTTATATGTGTCTGTTTGAAAGTTTGCAAATTCTTTCTGTTTTCTTTAATCAAAATCAGGTAGAAAACATATTGGATGTTTATTAGGAAAATGAATGTTATATTTGAAAATATTATGTGCAGTGACTTTTTTTGAAGATCTGTATGCAAGTAACTACAGAAAGGAAACTGGCCCATGAAGATGGGGAGTAAAGGAAGGTATGAAGATGCAGGAGACTTCAGAATCTGGATAATGGCAATCAGTGAAATTGAGAAAATTAGGGAGTGCTCACAGCAATTCACTCTCCGAATAACATTTCTTCTGCTCCAGTTTTATATTATTTGTAATGTAAATTCCAGAAAGATTGTAACAGCCAGGATTGATGCTTAATCATAAAGAAACTAAATTTACCAGGCTTTGGGAATGTGATCACGTGAACCTGCAGCAATGGTGTCAGTGTGCACAGAGGCCAACGCAAACATAATCAGACAAAACACCAGCATAGAATTGAGGAAATGGGTGCCAGGCCCCATTCTTAGCCAAAGAATTATTGGCAGCTGATTACCACTGGGTGAGGGAGAGTTCATCTTTAAGGGAGAGACTCTAGATAGGCTGACTAGACTCCAGTGGATGAACATGCACTGAATTTAAATATTGACTGTGCTACCATGTTTGTGGTTAACCTTGCCAAAACTCAGTTCTATTTATCTGTCTTTAATATGAAGATAAGGAGAATATGTCAAAGTAGATAGATATATGGATCAAGAGAGATGTTCTGTATAAAATCATTCACACATATTCTAACAGTATAAGGAGATTCTAAACTAAAAAGAAATGGTCAATTCCCTAAAGAACTGGAAAATCACAAATTGAATCAGAATTCAGTGTGGATAAAAGGAAACATAGACAATATCATTTGTCTGACAGAATTAGGGTATTTTTGGAGAATAAAAGCCTTATTCCTAACTATTCTTCATTCTATCACTTCATTGCTAAAATGGGTGTATTTTTAAAGCCTATTGGAGATAATTAGTGTCTCAGCGAGAGAACAAACAAACTTCTAGCATTACGTGCATCCTGCATTTTCCACAATTTGTCTTACTAATGTCAAAAAGAAGATTGAACTTTATTCGTTTTTATTATTTTAATTTTTGTGTATGAGTATATAGCTGGCATGTAAGTAGGTGCACCCATGGGAGGTCAGAAGAGGGCATCAGATCCACTGGAACTGGTGTTAGGGATAGTGGTTAGCTGCCATGTGGGTACTGGGAACTGAACCCAGGGCCTCTGCAATTACAGCCAATGCTCTTTACCACTGAGCCATCTCTCCAGCCCAGAAGTTTATTCTTATTGACTTTTCCCCCCAAGAATTCAGATTTTCTTTCCCACTTGCTACACATATTTCTCCAACCCGCACTGTCCGTCTCCTGATAAACTTGTGTTTTGGGAGTCTAAAGGATGCAGATGTATGAGGTTGCTGTCAAAGCCACTTTAAAACATAGTCTAAATAACAATAGTTAAATACTCTGTTAATTGTGGCTCCATGGAAGCACATATTTCCTAGTCTTTGAAAATAAGTCCATCACTGTCTGTCAATACCAAATTAACCTTGATAAGTGTCTATCATTGCATTCATTGTATTCAGTGCTGTAAAAAGCCATTTATAATCAGTGCAATTTCATAACATCAAGGGAACAGTAAATTATGATGTATCCATATGATGTACCATTATGCAGCTATTAAAATGATATTGACAAAGAATTTTTAATGACAGAAAATGCTAATGATATGAGACCAAGTGAATATAAATAGGATTCAATAATATTCCATATGATTTAAATTATCTAAGAATAATAATATAGATGCACACTGCTATATCTAAAATAGTACAGTTATGAGAAAACTGATAAAACACAAATTGATTGAATTAAATATATCTATGAAGATATATAAGCATGCATATATATATGGATATGTATTTGAAATGAACATGGTTGTAAACAGATAATTTTTATCTTTGTGTTTTCTTCTTTTCCCCATTAGCATTTTACAATATGCAGAAAATGCTTTCATAATCATTAATAGTTACACTTTATTACGAACAGTTACAATAATCAAAGTTAATTGTGTTTGAACTATGAATGCAATGAATCATCTATGTAGTTGAAAACCGAATTTCTGATCACTTCTCATTTAAGACCATTGTGTTTTTCTTGTCTTGAAAAGTTTGACCCTGTATACTTTGTTTTCAAAGTAAGCTAAATAGTAATAGTTTTATAAAAGACTATTTTTAAGACAGAGTTTCTCTATGCAGCCCTGACAGGCCTATAACTCCTTATTTAGAAAAGTATAGTCTCTAACTCTCAGAGAACCATCTGTCTCTTCCTCCGTGTGATGGGGTTCTAGGCATGTTCCACTATGCCTGGTCTAGTTCCAGAATGGTATGAATATATGGTCATCATTTGGTGGATGGATGGTATTTTATAGGAAAAGGGGCTTGTATTAGAATGAATAATGTCCATACTTCAATGACATTCTCACTGTAATCTGTGGAAATTCTGAGTATCACATTATATGAAGACAAATATGACTGTGTAGAAAATGTAAGATGAATATTCTGAGATGAAGTTATAAAAATAATCAGATACAACCTCATAAGTGAAGGATATAGAGAAATTTTACACCAACAGGAAATGATAGTTCAGTGTGACCTTGAAGATAGAGATAGGATTGAATTGTCACAGCCAAGTGATTCTGATCACCATGAGAAGGTAGAAGAGTAAAGAAATTAATTCTCTTATAGATCCTCGGGAAAAGGCAGCATCTATGTTATACCTTAAGTTTATCCAGTTTACTTGATGTACAACTTCTGACTTCCAGAAGAGTAAGAGAAGAGATGTGTGCTTTTGTGACCACATGCAAAAAAAAGCCCAGTAGCTTGTTAATGACATGGTGAAGCATGGTCTCTATGAACTCCCAGACTAGAGGAGTAGAGTGGAAAATAAAGAGAACTCTAATGCATTACCCATCAACGCACATCCCATTCTTTTGGCTTTTACAATCTTTCCCCTCTACCTTTTGTCATATTCCCCAAACCATAGGTGTAGGGATTGCATTATAGATATATCAGTTGGGTTTGGGCACAAAAGGGTTGTTTATTCTCTTCATTTTGATCATCTGTGGAATTTTGTAATAGTTTCTGTCTTGCAATAAAAGGCCACTTTGATGAGAGCTCAGGGCTACACTTATCTGTGCATGTATGAGAAATCACATTGGTTTAGGAAAGTGGCAGTAGGAAGTCCTTCTCTAAGATCTGTGAGCTTTTCAACTATGTGTAATTTGCTACATTTACAGACCCATGCATTCCTCCGTTGACTGGATCCTAAGTACAATTAGACAGCTGTAGATTAGTCTGAAGATATAAATGCAATTATTGTATCAATAGAGATATTTTACTGGGCCAGTCATTGCAGATTATGCATTATAGACACAATAGGGTACCACTAACATTTCAACAATATGGTTGCCTAACAAATACCTACATAATGAAAACTCCAACTGACATACCAGTGTGGATGAGGGAAATTTCACAGAGTCCTACCCCTAGAAGAAGAGTTAAAGGCAATAAATGGCTCCTGAGTGAGGGAGAATCAATTTTCTCCTGTTATGAACTCACTGATAGGTTATCTAATCCCAAATAGCCAGCCATAAACAAATGCACAGAAGCACCTCTAAATTGACTCAGCATATTATATATATATATATATATATATATATATATATATTTCTACATGTATAGTATTTTTGAATGTGTGTGGATATATATGTAATAATCATGTTCAAAGAAAAGGACAAGAAATTGAGGTGGACTGTGGTGACATGGGAAGGGTTGGATTGGAGAGGGTAGTGAGAAGAGAGAAAATGATTCAAATACATGTGTGAAATTCTCAAAAAATAGAAATAAATAAAATGAAATAATAGTTTTAGTTTTAGATTTATTATATTTGTAAAGTGAATGGGACATAAGGAGACTCTGCTAGCTTGGAAATTAAAATATATGTTCTTCTCTGATCTGCACCTTAATTTATACATAGAGACAATGCAAATTTGGGAATACATTTCTAAGTATCCACTGAAATTTACAATTTCATTAAATCTATGTTTTGCTGAGTTTGATGGAGTGAAGATTGTGAACTACTACATATGTCCTGGCAAGTCTGAAATATTTATGACTGACCTATGTTCTCATAAGTAGCTAAACTGCAAAATCTTTAAGAAAATATATAATACATTAAAATGTTTTCTGTGACTTTAAGTCAATCTAAATATAGCAATACTTAAACAACACTGAAATACTCAAAAAGCATTTATTCTATAGTACTAGTTTTCAAAAGTTTACCTTCTTAAAATGCTTAGGAGAAGCTAATATAATCTTCTCACTCATATGAAGTAGGATGTAGCATACATGGCAGAATACCTGAAATATGATGGGGGTAAGGGCTATGTGAGATGGGGTCAAAATTTGATTAAGATGTAATATATGAAATTCACAAAACTAAATAAAAGTATCAATAAAAATGGGTATGTGGTTACTGCTTTGGGACCTACACAGACAGATATAAAGGCAAGCAAAAAACATTAGTTCTTGGAAAACATGTGTGTGTCTGTGTGTGTGTGTGTGTTCATGTTCTTTAACAGTGTTAGCATGAGGCATAGCAGCAGAGGCTAGAATGGTCTAAAAAAAGCAAACATTTTCTTTCGATGCTTTATTGAGGCCTTGATAAGAAGGTTGATTTTCCACTATAGTAGGATGTGGAACAAGCTAACCTATGCTCACATTAGCAGTCGAAGTCATTGGAAAGAGTATCCTGGTGGCTCAAAATTGTAGGCAGACAGATACAGTACTTTTAATTTTATTTCTCTTTCCTACCAATGTGAGAAAGAATTAATTTTAGAGATTGTTGTCTTGATGGAACTACGACAGTTCTACTATCCCACCAAAGATAACATTGTGTCCTGTGATACCTGTTGGAGCTTGAATCTTGAAGCATCAAACGTTTTGAAATAAGGAAAGATTTTTCAGAGTATGTGCTCTCAGAATTATTTGTAGTCAGCCATGTAATGGGTAAATAGGGGATATGCAGATGTTATCTATAGGCAATGGCAATTCCACGCTGTGAGTACAGAACAATGCCAGACTGGTGTTCCTGGTTCATAAACTGTTAACAAAGAATTTGGTTAAAATAAAGAGCTCAGAGAGTCCACTGAAGGTCATACCCAAAACACTTTGTATTTCTTTTGATCCAGCAAAGTTGAAATTGCACCTGTCATCAAAGAAGAACTGAAAGCAATATTCAAATTTGGTTCAAATGGATAGAAAACTGGAAGATGAGACACAGAAAAAATCATTTTGATTTCTAACATTTTGCATCTTTCTGGAAAATTGGTAGAATTGATTAGCAGAAATTATTAAACATTGAATAATTGAAAGAGGTAACTATCAGGACTATGGCTTCAACTCTGAGCAAGCAGCTTGACAAGTCATTGTTGCCTGAAGATAGAATTCATTTATCTGAAAGGGTCATGTTCTTAAACAAGTTGAAGTTCCTCCATAGGACTTTTAAATGTATCCTTACTTATCCTCTGGACTTTCTTCTCTTAATTCCATTTTACAAAGTGCCCAATCACTCTTATAAAGCACAGTTGTGTGCATGCCTCAGTTATAAAATAACCATTCTCTTGTATTCTCACTCATCGACTGCTTAAGTATACAGATCCTAATTTTCTACATTGCAAGCCCTGAGTATAACATATTTCTAGCATCATCTCTCATAATTTCCTTTTGATTTTTTCCCATGCTGAACAATTCTTTCTGTCTTGCCCCATAGTGTGTTCTTCTGCACATGTTTGTGCACAGTATTCTTGACATCTATCTCTGTACTTTCACCCGCATTTCTCAAGGCTCACTTACATTCTTTGCTCCTCCGTCATGTATTCCTGACCCTTAGTCTAGAAGTCTTTTGTACTTCTTCCTCCTTTCTTGTATTTGTTTGCATGTGTTTTACAAGTCATATAGTTATTTTTAAATGTTTTTCCTTGTACTGTTTATCATAAATTCTAATCTAAATTCAATGAGTCCATGAGTTATATCTTATTCAACAGAGGGAATGAACAGTGGTTTTTACTGATTATCTCTGTGTGGAATCTTTTTTCAGTCTTTTCTCTTTTAGAAGTCTCATACACAAATTAAGACCTAAATAATTTATAATGTCTCCATTAACTTGAAAGACTTCTATTTCTTTGTTGTAGGATAAATTAATCACTAATCCTGGGTGTGCCTATAGTAAATTGTTTATTTTATTTGGACCTTTAAAATTTGAGTGTTAACAAATCATTGGCAGTCAGTTCACAGAAGTTTTACTTTTATTTCCCCTTGAGTGAAATACTTGTGACAACAGATAATTGTATTGAATATGAAAGCATAGACTATTTATAAATATATAAATAAATAATAATGGATATTTGAAAAGTATGTACAGATTTAAGTGACAGCCATCTCCACAAGGTCTAATACTTTGTCCATTTCAGAAGTACTCCACATATATTTCTACCATTTAATTTTGAAAAGGTTTGATATGTAGAATGGATCATGCCTTAAGAAAATTACTATTCTTCCCTCTTCATATCCTCTCAACTTCATAACTATTCTCCCAAACATGAAAATTTCATATTCAGATAAGTAGACATAATTCATTTTCATTTTCCTCTTTCAAATATTCTTCTCCATGAAAATGTAGGAATTCTTTAGGATTATTTTATGTCACAGAATCTCTGTAAGTGCTGTTCATTAGAAAAACAATGGACTGAAGGTATTTGAGTGAAAATACGATTGAACTATCTCTTAAGGGTTTTGTGGACCCAATAAGAAGTAGTTTTAATCATATCTACAAATGAATATGAAGCTACTAAGAAACTGCTTTGGACCTAGGTGAGGTGAGAGAACTTTATTCGAGATGCAAGCTTGAACTGTCTGTATTTGAAAGCTCAATAGATTGGTCAACAGGTTTTTTGGTAACTTTTCTTTTAATATAAAAAGCAGTAAAGGGAATACTCAAAAATCTATTATAAGTATGACAGGAATTATATAGGTTAGATTAATCTTTAAAAATGTTTTTGGGGAATAATTTTATTAAACTGAAGTCGTAAGACAGACCCTTATTGTGAGGGACCCAATTCCCTGGTGTGGGCTTTTGGACTACATTAAAGAGAAAACTTAACTGAGTACAAACCTGAATTGCTTTCTACTTTCACACTGTGGCCACAATATGACCAGCAGCTTCCAGCTCCTGCTGGCATGACTTCCTTTCCATGATGGATTTTACCCCAGAAGTGCAAGCCAAAATAAACTCTCCTTCTTTAAGTTGATTTTGATAGGTAATTTATAACAGAAAGGAAGAAAGCAACTAATGTGGTCCTTTAATTTTACACTTATAGTGAGAATCTAATTTCCAAATACCCAGGCCTGGTCTTTTTCAGTTTACAGTATATGCAATGGCTCATGCTGTTTTATTTTATTATTTTATTTTGTTTACTTTTATTATAGTCCTTAGACTCAGACTCTCCCAAACTCAGTTAACAAACTATCAGGACTGACAGTATCTCTGCACGGTTTACCAAAATCAGTGTAACCAATTTGTTCTTTGTTTATTGCAGACTATCTCTTGATGATCTGTCTTGTCTTGGGCTTCTAGAACCTGTCACACTGATAACTGAAATTGTTAAGTAGTCCATGTTGGCAAATGGATTTGTTTGACAAGTCCAGAATATCTTTCATCAGAGAAAGAGCACCAAGCAATCACTTCACTTGAGACATCTTGTGATTCTGTAGGATATAAGTTACTGGCTGAGAAAACGCAATACTGTTTTAGTAGTGCATCAGCAAGATACTTGTTCTGACTAAAAAAATGTGTTCTTTATCTCTCCAGGTGGACTGGAGAGATAGCTCAGCACTTAAGAGTGTTTACTGCTCTTGCAGAGACCAGAGTTCTATTCCTGGCTCCCCGATCTGGTGACTCATAACCAACTGTAACTCCAGCTCCAGGGAATTGGACACCATCTCTAGACTTGGTGATTAACTGCAGGAAGAAATATTTGCAGGACATTTTTTTTGTAGCATTTAAAAGAGACATCTTAAAAATTATTTTTAATTGTGTGTGTGTGTGTGTGTGTGTGTGTGTGTGACTATCATTGCCCATGGAGGTGAAAGTCATTGGATTACCTCAGAGATGGCATTAGAAGCAGTTGTGAGCAGTAAGATAGGTACTGGAAATTGAACTTGGATGCACCAGAAGAGCAACACATGTGCTAAACCTCTGATCCATATCTCCAGTCCATAATATTTCTTTACAGCATAAAGGAATGTGGTACTTGGTGGTGGCCCTTTTCTTTTCCATTTATTTGTTTTATTTAATTAGCATAGCAAGTACTAAGTTACATGATGGTATTTTAAAGCATAACTTTGTTTGTTCATTCTCCTTTTTCTTCGCCATTCCTCCTCCCACATGTACCATCCATGTGCAGTAGCCTCCTTCTTACTTTCATATTACACATGTCCTATCTACCTCGCCCTCACAGCTCCTTTTCTTCTTTCGTAGCCTACACCCACATTCACACCCTCATGTATGTACTCATCATTAAAAGTTAGAATTTGCCTGTGAAAGAAAGCCTGCAATAATTATCTCTCAGTGGATCTTCCCAATGGCTACAGACAAAAAGCAAAGCACCTAGCTGCATAAGAATGGATGCTAAATGAAGCAGATAGACCCAAAAGTATCTGCCAAAATTCTTAGCTAGAATTTCCCAGTTTTTTCTATGTATAATAGTTCACATGGTGCATGTTTATAGATGCCTATTCACTCCAGTGTATTAATTATCAATGTCCTGTGATAGTTCTTACAGTGTTTATAACCTATTTCCAATATTGTTGGAAATTTTTTTATAAAAACTAATATTGATCTTTAAGCATTTTTGTTAATTGAATTAAGCGAAGACTGTAGTTTAGGGGTGGAGAGATGGCTTGGCGCTTAAGGACACTGACTGCTTTTGCGATTCTCAGCACCCACGTGGCAGCTCACAACTGTCCTTAACTCCAGTACCAAAGGATCCAACATACTATTCTGACTTCCATGGCATGACACGGGTGCATTTACATGCATGCAGGCAACACATTTACACACATAAATAATAATAATAATAATAATAAAAAGACTGTAGATTGTTTTTATAGAACTTTAATGATAATTCGAAGTTTATAATTTTATAGATATTATAAATGTCAAAGGGCCGAGAAGGAAATATTGAACTGGCCTTTTAATTTCATAGGTAGAGAAATTGAGAACCAAATGTAATACATTCCTCTTAAATATACTTATGTGTGTCATGTGACTTTACTTAATAAAATATCACATGAACGTTAGTATCTATTTTTAATATTCATCTATTTGTTTTATGGGAGCAATTTATCTCTCCGCCATTAATATTAATGTCATCAGTTGAAAATTGGCTAAATATTATATATGAGTTAAGTGCCAATATTTTCAGAACTTTTTATGAAAACTAATGTCACTTTTAATATGCTCAATGAATTTTTATTCTAATTTTTCTTTTATAGATAAATACATTTACAAACAAATAAGGCTATTTAAATTTGAAAATAAAATGTGCAGATTAGAGAAAAAGAACAGAATAAGAGAAAGCAAATTTTTGTAATTAAGTTTGAGGGGACATGTAAAGAAAATTTAGTATATAATATCAAATCATTTTTCCTTTTATTATTATTGAAGTTCTTATAATAACATTAATGAAGAATGAAGAAGTCTGGATCATAACTAAGCATTATTCCAGAAAGTGCTATAACTTGAATTTATGTTGATTGAGAATTCTTTACTTAAATCTTCATACCTTTGAAATGGCAAATGGCCAGTTTGTATCTGTCTCTTTCTTTTCTTGTTGTTGCAATGAATACTCTATAAAACAACTTAAAGATCAGGGCCTGGGTGGCACACAGGTCTTTAATGACAGCACTCAGAAGACAGAGACAGGTGAATCTCTGTGACATTTAAGATAGCCTGGTCTACATGGAGAGTTCCAAACCAGCTAGCATCAATGCAAGACCCAAGACAGTGTCTCAAAAACAACAACACCAACAAAATACACACAGAAGGAAGGGTCTAGACTACTGTTCTGCTTACAAAGTCTGCTCACAGTACAAGTGTTCAAGTGTCCAGTCAATCTTGTAGAGACTGTGAGACAGATACAAACTGGCCATTATGTAGGATGAATAATGCTAAAGCTCTAAAGTATAGTGATAGTTAATATTTTACTGTATGCAGTAACTTTCTGAAATAAACAAATGTTAGGTACCTTGAGTACCCTTGGAGAGATAACTACTGGATATAATCGATACAATAATTAGGTTGATTATAGCAATAAATTATCATGTATACTTTATGACATCATACTGTGCATCATAACTATAGACGACAAAAATAAAGTTTGAAGAAAAAATATATACAAACAAGGTATTCCTTAGAAAGTCAAATACAATCTGCTCTGAATTGAATATGATTAATGGTACCCCTCTTCCATTTGAGAGACTGATAAAATGGATGTGATGAAAAGCTTTTAGAAAGGGGCTAGAAGAGAAGAGTAGAATGGTGAGTGTGGGAGATACATCCAACATGCAACATATACTTGTACAAAAACTGAAAAGTTAAATACATTTATTTAAAAAATTCTTGGAGTGCCAAACATGATGGTAACCACCTTTAATCCCAGCACTTAGGAAGTAGAACCATGTGGACCTCTGTGAAATCGAAGCCAGTCTTGTCTATACAGCAAATTCTAGGCAAGCTGGGGCCTACAGACGGACAGTCTTAAATAAATAAATAAATAAATAAATAAATAAATAAATAAATACCTGTTAGGAGTTATGAACTTGAATCTTGCAAATTATGTTGCTCAATGGATAAGAGATCAGTCTGTGTGTCATTGAGACTGTTGTGAGTTGGATGTTTAAAGATGAGGATAAGTGCTGTATCAACTACTTTTTACAAAAATATAACTAGGATGCTGCCATTAGTTCTTGAGAGCTTTTACTTTTTTGGTAAAATGTGTAGCATGTAAACCTAGGTTTGAACAGAGCATTGACATTTATATAAGAATTGTCATGAAGAAGGCAATTCCTTTCTCTTTGTATCCTTTTCTCAGCTTCAAAAAGGACTGATGATACCTATTTTGTTGAGTTTTGAAGATCAATGATAAAAATATTGAAATATATTAACATTTGAAGCCAAAATTGACAAATCTTTAACCTCTGCTGCACAAGGAAGCTTTGCTGGTGAGAGATGAGAGATGCATTAGCATTCTCTTTTCTTCCTGTTCCAACGTGTTCCATGAGCCTTGAGTAAAGAGGTTCCATCATAGATTTTCCAATTAAGGCTGGGCATCTCTCAGACAGTTATTCTGTATAAACTGTTGTGTAACTCTGTAGTAGTCTCTATCTCTTACAAAGAAGTTTCTTTGATAAGTGGTGACAGGTATACTTCTCTGTAAATATAAGGATACAGATTTAGCATACAGTAAGAAATAATGATTGTCTTGGGATTTACTATATGTAGGCTTTTCTCTAGGATCTATGACCTCTCCAAACATGTGCATTTGGCTATGTTTACAGTGCCATACATAACTTTCCTCCCACTGAGCAAGCTTTAAGTCCAATTTCATAGCAGTTGGTTAACTGTAATGTAAAAGTTTCACTAAAGCACTGATATACTTTCCTGTGAGATTCATTGCTATGGTTATTAAGCTTTAAATTTGTAGTTAGGTCATTAATTCATTTTCTTCATTAGCAGCTTGCATAGTTGCCTCAGGGATCAGGGACCATAGCAGAAGAGGAGTCAAAAAATCTGTGAGAGCCAGGGATGGTGCAAAACCACAAGGTAACAGAGTCTCTAAAGCTTTGAAAACTTGCTCATATGCACAAGACCCATACAAATTCAAACAGACAAAAGTTCAGCATAGAACTGGGGAAATGGGCAGGAAGCCTGACATTAGTCAAGGAACTATTAACAGATGATTATTACTGGGCAAGGGAAAATTGGTCTACTTTAAGGAAGTTACAACGGATAGATTGAAAAATCTCCAGTGGATCAACTCACATGGAGGGACCTCTGGATATGCAAACTTGACACAGTAGACCTTAATACGTATGCATGTAGAATGCAAGAAATCCTGTGGCAAGGCTCTTGGGGGGTAGAGATAGGGGAGGGTATCTAAATATGATTACAATGTATTATATGAAATGCACAGAGATTCAATAAAAATGTACATTAAAATAGAGAAATCTTCCTTAATTTCTATATTATGACATTTAAGGCACACATGCTATTATTAATAAATGGGAGTGTATCAGAGAGTAGGGGGACAGGGAGCAGAAACACTGTATTTTTGGCATTTGCTTTTATTTTTTTCTTTCTTTAAGGGGGCTGTCATTTACAGAAGATAGAGGATATGCTGCAAAATAATCTCTTAAATTGTTCATAGACATTGTTTTTTCACTTCTGTAATGTACTTCAAGATATTTTGCTATGAGTGGTGATTGCTATAGGTACACAATTCCTGGTTAAAGCAAAGAATATGTTCTAGGATCTGAGGCAGATTTAGTGGTGAATAAACAGCCAAACAGTATATCAGTAACAATTGTGAAATATCTTGTTTAAAAATTATGCCTGGGGCTAGGGAGATGGCTTATTGGTTAAAACTGCTTGCTTCAGAAGCATGAGGACTTGAATTCAGATCCCCAGATGAAAAGAGATTCATAGAAATAATCAAGGTCTCAGAGAATATAATGATAAATATATACTTGAGTTGGAATATAAGACCTAGGGATAAAGAAAGAATCAAAACTAGTTATTAAAAATAATAAAGAATATATGCTATTTTCCCAAAATAAAGAAAGAGAATATAAGCAAAATAAAAGAAAAGCTTGGGTAAGGGAGGAAATAGGTAAGTCCATCACCATGGGGAACAGTGATTAGGAAGATCCTAGCGGCTTTGTGGTCAGTGATTCTACACAGTCACTGAGTTCCCAGTACAGCAAGAGACCCTGTCTCCTAAACCAAGGTGGTAAGTGATCGAGTAAGATACCTAATATCTATCTCTGACTGTCATGGATATACAACACATAGATATGCACAACTGTACATCTGCAAACAGTCACACACATACACACACACACACACACACACACACACACACACACCCCATAATCATACTTCTTGATCTGGGTACCATATTTTTTCTTAACTAAAAAATTGTGCATTGTTGATTCAATCCTCAGCAGAGAGTAGATTTCCCAAGTTGTTCAAGGGCATGTAAAAAAAATACTCATCAGTATTGTCTAGTGATTGAGAGCTAGTAAGGAGTTTTAATCCAGCTCTTCCTTTTAACATACATATGCCAACTCACAAGTGCAATTGGCCTTTCTAAGTCCTGAGACTTTCTGGGCTCAGTTAGCATTTTTATTGGCTTTATCCAATGTAGGCAAGTAAATTTCAGCTTTTACAACTAGTATGTTAGTTACCATTTATTATATCAAAAGTTTTGTTCACTTTATCATCTGTCATTTCTCCCATTGTCTTTGTTCTTGTCCCTTTCTTAATATTTATTTCCTATATTCATAAAGCTTCCAAAATAATAAACTTGGGTAAATTTTCCAGATGTAAACAGAAGGATCACTTTATACATTGTCATTTGAAGAAACTTAGGCACTGGACAAAAAAAAAATCTTAGTTTTTCTTAGTAAAATATAAGGTTCTCTAAACTATTTCCGTGGTCTGAACCATCTTAAAATGTTTCTTTGCAGTTTCTTTGTACCCCTCGGCATGTTCTTTTCTTCATCTTTGCTAGGATGTTTACTCCATGTACGCTCTTGTCCTAGTACAAATTGTGTACCTCAAGCAATTTCTAGTTCTGCTTGAAATCAACTCTAATGGTTTAGACTGTATAGGTTTGTTCTTGCTCCAAAACAATTTATTGCATTTGGTGTCATTCAGTAAAAGAACTCACACTCCCTGTTTCAGAAGATTGCAATGTCTTCTCAGAAAAACATGTTCCCTGAGGAGAGGAACAAAGTGACCTGGTCCTGCTCTTTGTGTGCTCTTTGTAGTGTTTGACACTTGCAAATTAATATAAGTGAATTCAACTTAAAATGTGAGATTTGATGTTTGATGCACTACAGAGAGAGCATCTACTGAATATTATATTTATGTAACTTTATAACCCTCACAATCAACAGTATGTAACACAGATTTATCCCATGGACATATGAACGGATAAATAAACTCCACAAAATACTATGTCAGGATTGTACATGAAATAGAGTTGTAATGTCTAAAAATAATAAAGATGATTAGAACAAGAATTGATCAAAGTTTACCTTATGATATTGCTGCATGTAAGTATGAATCCAACCTAACATTTTCATGATATATATGAGAAGTGTCAATTTTTGCATTTATGAAATCTGGATTATTTTCTGTTTGACATTTAAATTGTTTCTTTTGGTTGTTTTTTTTTCAATTTCACTCTGTCTGTGTACCTGTCTCTCTTACATTTCCTTATTGTGCTTTCATCATTCTTAAAGACAACTGGAGATTGAAAATGATTCAGAAATTGTAGCTAACAAAAATAACAAATGGTTACCATTTAATTTTACAAAATGCATTCTGGTTTACTGTCTCATTTTAACCTGAAAATATTTTTAGGCAAGTTGTTTCATTTTGTAGGTATCAAGACATACATTAAAATTTGAATCCTTGACTACAAACCCAGTTATTCCCACTTACGTGAGATTCCAAAGTGAATGAAAATCTATGTGTATTTTGTTACAGATATTGACTAAATTATTAATGCAAAAAACAAGCTTTTACAGGGTTTTCAAACTTCATCAACTATTAAATCTTAAGATATTTTCTCCTTTTATTCTCTTTTTTTTTTTTCTGTTTTACTGTCTCCTAGACTGACTTTAAGATACAAGTTATCTGACCACTTTTCCTACTTTGGGCCCTTGTTTCATTAAGTACATTATTTATTTTCCTCTCTGCATTTTCAAGTTCTTTTCACTATCTTTTTGTTCTACATCAGGAAACATTCATAAAATATATCCTCTGGTACAGAGTAGGAAAGTCGTTTTAGATCTAATGCTTTATTACCTATTGTTAAGTCTTCAAATAAATGTTCTTTATAAAAAGTTTTTATGAATATGAGTGGTTTCGTGCAGAAATGGAAGCATACCCTGTGCCTGCAATAACCACAGAGAGCATAAGAGAGCCTTGGTTTCCCTACCACTGGAATTAGAGACAGTTAGTTGTTAGCCACCCTGTGGGTGCTAGAAATCAAACCTCGATCCTTTGCAGGAGAAGCCTTTATTCTTAACCAATGACCAATTTCTCCAGTCCTAGAATTATTTTCTTACAATAACTAACTCAAAACTATCTAAAACTATTTTATATTATTTCCCCTTTATATAATTTAAAAACTTCTATTTTTCAGTGAGTCTAAAGAAAAGAGTGTCTTCACAGTTTGCCTATTATCCAGTTTGGTTAATTGCAATACACCATGTCTATAGCATCAAGTGATACAATCATTACTGCTCTCATGAACTGGCCAAGTATGAGTTGAAGGAGGATTATAAATTGAATCTAAAAATAATACTTTTACTGTTCATATATGAATTCAGTAGGAGATTGACCAAAGGAAAGGAAATAAGATTGCTAACAACATAGAATCAATAAATGTATGAATATTATAAAACTCTTTTGACTCTTATTAACTAATGCTATCAAATTATTTAAGTGGATTTGACTATTTTTTTGAATTTATATAACATAATATACTTCATTGAACTCATGTACAGATTCATTGAAAGCATTTTTGAGAAAACAGTTTTTGTAAACTCTGTATGGCACACACTTGAGTTTGGACTTTCAGCTAATACACCTTGAAACAACACACACACTTGCACTACCTACTCATTTTTGCATGGCTACTGAGTTATGTTAACGACCATATATATAAATTATTTGTTTGACTTATGGAGGGCCCTCCCTACTACATGGAAAGATATACCAGGAGAAGAATAAAACCAGTATGGCATGCAGGAGAGGAGGGAAGGAGGGTACTTAAGGAGAGGTTCTTAGTACCCATTGCTCCAGTCCAACACCCAGAATCCTATACAGAAAGACAGAACAGTAGCTATAAACACAAAAGTCCATTTCACAACTCATATTTTTGTTCATCTTAATGCAAAATATTAAAAGGGGAAGTTGAACATGTCCTCATAACTTCCACAGAACTTTCCAGGAGGTAAGAGTACTTGTGAAAGTTGGCTGCCTCACACAACAAGACAGGGAGTAGGGGCTCTGACAGGCAACAATGCTCCATGAACTTTGTACTATTAACAGCAAAGACTGCAGTGAGAATTCATGTTTATTGCTTGAATTATATCAGTTGTACAAATATAAGGAATGTTAAGAAACGACAAAGAAACTAAAATATCCTATATCCTTAAATTATACACTTTTCTTGCCTGCAAGAAGGTAGGTGCACCAATCTCATGTAATACTTGCAGATGCCAGAAGAGGGCATCAATGATGGTCTCCTGGAGCTGGACTTACAAATGGTTGTTAGCCATCATGTAGGTACTGGGAGCTGAATCCAGGTCCTCTGCAGGAACAGCCAGTGCTCTTAAGTGCAGAGCCATGTCACTGGGGGTCTTTTATTTTTAAGGGATTTATCATAATGGTTAAGTAGGAAAGGATGTGCATGCTTATAGTTTTTAGTGCACATATAGTCTTCAACCTCCACACAAGTAAATCCAGTAAAAAAAGCTACAACCACTTCCTTTTAATGTTATGATTTTTTCGTATTAAACATATAAACTAGTGCTGTAATATGTCTTTCAACACAATTTTCTAGCTGCTACTACTATGCCATCCTCCTTCTAATTCATAATATAACGAAGTAATTGATATGACAAAACACTGAAGATTGCAAGTTAATGTAATTCATGTGAATCTACAATATGTTTCATAAAGCAAGTAAGATTTACTCAGAAACTAAGCAGCCAACATATAGTGTTACAGAAACTGATTTTGAAAGTGTGAAGTCATAAGTAAGGCTGATTTACAGTAAGCAAAAGAGAAAAATAAGTAGCTTTTTATTGCACAGTGTCTCTCACAAAGTTGTTCAGTTTATCTGACAATTAAAGCACAACTGGAAATTAGTTCAACTTATAAGAAATCGGTTTCTCATGGCCATGTCTGAGAAAAAAATACATTCCTAGGTTTGTGTGTAGTCAAATAACAAAACATATATATTTATTGTATATATTTAAGTAAATGTCACAAACCATCATCTGGATGTTTAAAGAAAAGTTGTTAAAGACATTTGAATTACATAATGAAATGGTTCTAAGAGCCTCTTCAATAGCTAATTATCATAGAATTAAGAGGGAGACATAAGTACTGTGCTGCATAGCCTTAGTGTCATCTTGACATGCGTGAATTGAGGGAGTCTTAAATGGAGAATTTCTTCCATTGAACTAGCCTGTGGCCATGTCTGTGGGTGGTCTTCTCAACTGTCCAGTGATATGAGATGTCCCTGTCCACCCCTGGGCAGGTTGTTCTCTATTGTATAAGTAAACAGGTTAAGCATGGGCCAGGGGAGCAAGCCAGTAAATAAACTTCTGCCGTGGCCTGTGCTTTGGCTCTTGCCTCCAGGTTCCTGTCCTGAGTTCTTACCTTGGGCTCCCTAAGTAATGAACTGTGACCTGGGAGACCTAAGCTAAATAAACCCTTTCCTCCCGAAGTTGGACTAGGTCAGAGTGATTTGTCACAGTGTTTCCAGGCAAACTAGAACAGAAATTGGTACCAATATCCTGTAGTATTGCTGTGACAGACCTAACCTTAGTGTTTTGGGGAGGATTGTGGAAGCGTTTGGACTTGAATGCTTAGAGTTTGTTTCTATGGAGCTTGGAACAAATCTTCAGAAACAGTTGTAGATGCAGGCCTGGCTAGTGAAGCTTCCAAGGGAAGTGCAGAGGATCAAGGCTGTTGGGCCTTAAGAAATCCTAATTGTCTGGCTGGCAACTTATGGCCTGGGCAAGATGGCACTGAGAGGAGCTAAAACAAAGACTAGCCAGAAGAGATAAGCGCATACCACACATACCATGATAATTAGGTGAACTAGGAATTTAAGTGCCACTGGAGGAAAATTACCTCCTCCCTCGTGAACAGCGTGTGGACAGTAGTAGCCTCTATGTAAAGTAAAAGCATGAATAGAGTGACCAGTAAAGTGATTGGTAGAAACTTCCCACTGTATGCTAATAC
The DNA here is from genome assembly GCA_035773235.1 of Eospalax fontanierii. NCBI lineage: Eukaryota > Metazoa > Chordata > Mammalia > Rodentia > Spalacidae > Eospalax > Eospalax fontanierii. The sequence goes on along the minus strand of CM069525.1, from coordinate 128,019,113 downwards.
CTGTAACTCTAAACCTTTATAATGTGTCTGATAAGTTCAGTAAATGGCTCCCTGTGGTACCATTGAAGAAGTCAGATCATTAAAGCTTTATCATCAAAAGAGCTGACTAGCTGCACAATTCTTTGGTCAAGACGGGGACCCCGGTCGGGCCTGATTGTCTTCTGGAGCGGGCCATGAGGCTGAGAACGGGCTGGCCGCAGCACTTGACATCCCTTTGATCCTCTAAAAGGACACTCCTACTGCGGGGAGGGGGCTGGGGCAATCCAAGGGAAGTGGGACAGGAGCTTGGTACCAGATCCCTCTCGCAGTTCTCTCCTGCTGGCCGGGAGACAGAGGTCCTGGTGAGGGGGTGTGCCTGTCGATACCTGTAGTTCCGCCATGAGAGAGAGTGACAGATCTGGTGACCCCGACATGATCCTCCTTCTCTGGCAAAGGGTAATCAGGAATTCGAAGGTGAGTGTCTTTTCCATCGGGTTGCAATGGTAACACCATGTCCTCAAAGGAGGGCCCAGCCTTCAAAGCCTTAAAGCAAATGCTTAAAAGCAAAGGGCTGAAGATTTCTTATTTAAGTGCTGCTAAAGTTTGGAACGATATTTTAATCAAAGCCCCCTGGGTAGTGGAGACAAATTGTTTCCAGCCACAAACCTGGAAGTGAGGAGAAAAGCTAGCTTGTGCCAGGAAACTCCACAAAGGGAGAGAGCACCTCCCACCCCCCGTGGATTTTATACACTGCTCCTTGGCAGCGGGGGAGACAAAGGGACCTTATCCCCAGGCAGGCAGAAGTACATAGGGCCAATGTCAGCAAACTTAAGGAAGGGGCGCCACCTAATGAGGTTAATTTGGCCTCTGCCCAAGAAGTCCATGTGGGGAGGGAGCCATCTGCCTCCCTTGAGACTGCCTTGGAGGAAGGCTTTTTGCAGTCTGCGAAAACCGAGCAGCAAATGGGAGAGGGGCTGGCACAGGGGGTGACTAAGGTAAATGTTAGCATCTCCACACTAGTGGGTGCCTGCCCAAAAGAGAGGGGGTGCAGCTGCTGAGGGAGGAGCAACCCTAGAAAAATTTGCTCCATAGGCAAGTCTCAGCCATATGGTCCAACCTCAGGAAGGAGCTGGGGGAAGCAGCGCAGGCATGTGCACACTGCATGCAGCCACTGCCCAGGAAGCCTCAGAGAGTGTGGGAGAATGCAGGCCTTGGAGTTCCCAGGAGCCCAGTGCACAACAACAGCAGAAGTGGTGGGGGTGTGGCTCAAGGTGTTCAGGCAGGCAGGTCCAGAGCACAACTGCGGCCTGGGTGAGAAGCCCGGGGCATGTGGGCACATGCAGAATGCAGAACTTTAGCGCCATAGTATGCAGGCCTTCATATGCAGCTCCAGCAGCCCCAGAAAACAGCGGTGGCAGCGGGGGCGTGGCTCAGGGCGTGTGGGCAGGCAGCCCAGGGCACAGCCCAGGTGCTAGGCGCTGGGCGGCAGACTCCCCACAGCCTGGAAAATCCTACACTAAAGGAAAATGTGCAGGAAGAAGCCTGGCTTAACTGTCCCAACTTCCTGCTCTCTCACACACCAGAGAGTGAGGAACAATGGACTCTTCCACTTGAGAAAAACTCAATTGTGACATCTAGTGGCAGAACAAATTAAACAGGAAAATTAAATGAACTCCAATCATTGCGACACCTAGTGGCAACACAACTTAAACAGGAAAATTAAAAGAATAAAATTGCTTAAAAATCTACAACAAACTAATTGTATAAGTTTTCATGCCTCTGGGATATATCAGATATGGCCAGAGAGAAACTCAGGTACACTTTTAATGTTATTACATCTCATGGTACTAAGAAAAAAAAGTAAAAAGATAAACAAAGGTATTAAAAGGATATAAGGATGGAAAAATTTATTAAGTAGGATCTATGTAAGAAGATTATGATGGCTGGGTAACTCCAGCCTAGAAAAGGAAAAACGAGAAAGTATATGCAATTGATTAAAAGTCTGAGTCAATGTGTTGTTATATAAAAGGGTGAGAGAAACTTATGTATGTGAATCTTGAAATTTCTAAAATAATAGTTCAGATGCTCTGAAAAAACAAATATATGCTTGGTTTTTGTATTTAAAATATTGATTGATGGCAATCCCACTTTCTCCAATGTTTGGCCACATTAGGCTTGCCCCAAAAAGCAAAAACCTCACAACCCACAGGGACAAGCTATTATGGAACACTGTCACCAAAACAGTAAAACACAATACAAAAACAAAAAGGGGGAATAGAGAGCCTGGGACCCCATGTTCAGCTCCAGCTAGCATTGTTTAAAATTTTCAAAAATCCGAAATGAAACCTAAATTTGTGAGACACTGGAGCAAACAAGAACAGCGACCTGAGGTACATGGCTGTGTGTTTCCTATGGATGAGCCACAGCCTTTTTGGATCCCAGCCAGAAATTTAAAATATTAAGAGACCAGAGACCAAAAAGGAATAAGAAAAGGAAATAGAAAAAATTAATCCCTTAGCTCAGGAGGTAAAACCCCCCTGAGGCCTATGTCTTCTTTTACAGGTCGCCATGACCACCAAAAACCTGCTATGGATAATGATGTGGAGTTCAACTTGGAATTGGACAGTACCAACCCCCACCAACAAGCTATAGTCCAATGGAGAATCAAGTCTGGCACCACCAGAATAGCCAACCAGACAACCACCTTCATATCACTGGACACTTGATGGCCTGACCTATATGTGGATCTTTGTGACTTCACCAGAGGGAACTGGGACATTGGTGACTGAACAGATGGGGGGAGGGGGCAGAATGCCTAAACCCCCACTAGACTAAATTAATGTGCAAAAACAGGTCTAACACCATGTATTAATGCAAACCTGTTTCAGAGAGAAAATGATTCCTGTGTATTAGTAATAGTCCTACCAAAGTTAAACTATGTTTCAGAACAGGAAATGCAAGCAGCAACTACGGGAAGAAAAAAGAGAGACTTAGGCGCAACAACAGTGAAAGTAATGTTAGTGTTAAGGTTAACAGGGGCAGGCTTGGGAGCCAGTTCTTTGGCCACCTCACAAATTGGATTACAAACTCTCCAAGCTACAATGGACTCACAGGTGGACAACTTAGAGGCATCCATAAGGTTAATGCAGCAATCCCTATCATCCCTAGCCAAAGTCACAATGCAAAATAGAAGAGGCCTAGATTTACTATTCCTAAAAGAGGGAGGACTATGTAAAGCTTTGGGCAAAAAGTGTTGCTTTTATATAGATCATTCTGAGACGGTGCTACAAAATCTAGATATTGTGAGAAAAGATTTAAATCAGAGAGAAAGAATTGGAGTAGGAACTCCTGGTTTCAACAATGGTTTGAAGCATCCCCTTGGTTTACAAGTTTGATATCCACAATAATGGGACCACTTCTACTTTTACTGTTAGCCTCGACTGAAGGACCATGTACTTTCCAGTGCCTAGTTAATATAGTAAAGGCACAGATACAAGATGTGCAAATAATGGCCCTAAGGTTGAAATATGACCCCATACCTGAACCTGGAGTCAAAGACTCAGGAGCTGAGGACCAAGAATGATGTACTCTGGGGGAAGACACCTGCTTCCAGAATTGGAGGTTTGGTTCCCCAAAATAGTTAGAGTCATTCATACCTCAAAATGAAAATCAGGTTGGCAAGTATGGTCAATGACAGGCAACTTTGGGAATTATCCTAACCGACCTAAGACAGGGTGCTCAGCCATAAGGAGCTGGGTATGCCAATGATGGGTAGGGTAGGATAAGTTCCTGACAACCTAAGACAGACATACTTGTGCTCTATTTAAATAAAATAAAAAAGGGGGACATGTTGGGCCTTAAGAAATCCAAACTGACCAGCTGGCACCTTGTGGCCTGGGCAAGATGGTGCTGAGAGGAGCTAAAACAAAGACTCGCCAGAAGAGATAGGCACATATCACACATACTACGATAATTAGGTGAACTAGGAATTTAAGTGCCATTGGAGGAAAATTACCTCCTCCCTCATGAACAGCAGTGGACAGTAGTAGCCTCTATGTAAAGTAAAAGCATGATCAGAGTGACCAGTAAAGAAACTTCCCGCTGTATGCTAATACCTGTAACTCTAAACCTTTATAATGTGTCTGATAAGTTCAGTAAACGGCTCCCTGCAGCACCATTGAAGAAGTCACATCATTAAAGCTTTATCATCAAAAGAGCTGACTAGATGCACGCTTCTTTGGTCAAGATGGGGACCCCGGCCCGGCCTGTCTTCTGGAGCAGGCCATGAGGCTGAGAATGGGCCAGACACAGCAACCCAACGTCCCTTTGATCCTCTGAAAGGCCCCCTCCTACTGTGGGTAGGGGGTTGGGGCAATCCAAGGGAAGTGGGACAGGAGCTTGGTACCAGATCCCCCTCGCAGTTCCCTCCTGCTGGCCTGGAGACGGAGGACCTGGTGAGGGGGTGTGCCTGCTGGTGCCTGTCGCTCCGCCGTGAGAGAGAGCGACACAAGGCTGTTTGTATATTTTGAAATAAGAATCTATGGTTTCCGGTCTGCCGGGGCTAAAGAATCAGCTGTGATTATGAAGAGACCAAATCCAGGCCTGGTGTTGCATGCCTTTAATCCGCGCAGAGGCAGGTGGAACTTTGTGAGTTCATGGTCTGTGCTGACCTTGAAAAAAGACTCATCTAGAGACAGAGGATGACTCATCATTCACATGGACCAAATCCTTTCAAGTCCCCTCTGTCTTTTAATCTCACAAAAGACCAGTGCTTTGAAGATGTCTGGTCCCTTGCTTGAACCCCATTCTTTTCCAAGTGTAGCCTAGACCATCAGGCTTACACTGATATTCTGCTTGTTGATGTTGTGTGTCTTTTAGCCCAGTCTTGATATGTAACCCAAACTGTTTTATTAAAAATTAATTGTATTTGTGTATTATGTGCAGCATACATGCTGATGTTCGGTGTCTTCCTCTTTTGTTCTCCACTGTATTTTAATTTATTGGTGTCAGAGGTATCTCACTGAAAGGAACTCACTGGTTGACCAGACTGACTGGCCAGCAAGACCCAGGAATCTTGTGTCCCTGTCTCCCAGCACTGGGTTTACAGACGTGCAGTACCAAGCATGAGTGGCTTTTTGTGTGGATTCTGGGGATTCAAATTCAGATCTTCATGTTAAGGTTGCAAACAAGCATTTATCCACTAAAGATCTTCACAACCCCCTAAGCTAGTCTTAAACTTATAGTCTTTGTGACTCAGCCTCCTTGGTGCTTAGATTATAGATATGTGAAACCATGCTTAGCTCTGTAAACTTTGGTTGTTTTTCTCTTTCCAGTGCTTCAGATAAAACCCATAGTCTTGGACACTCTAGGCAAGCATTCTAGTACTGGGATATAACAGCTTCTCTTATTTAGAGTGTTGAAAAAAAATAACCCTAAGATTTTTACAGAATACATCAGGTTGATTAGACTACACTGATGTAGCTTTTTATGTTTAATGTGGCATAAGATTTTATATTTAATCTTTCAAACATTTTTAAATTGAATTTTTGCACATTTCATACTATATATTTTGATTTGTTAATGAAGTGATGACACTTTCTAATGCTGAGCATAGAAACTGATAACACCCTAAATTAGCCTATTTTTTTCTTTATTTAATGAATTTTTGCAAATTTAATATAATATATTTAGGTCATATTCCGAATCTTCCCCTATCTGCATCCCTCTTATAACTCCCTGCCAGGTTTAGGTACTCAGACATTCATCTTAAGGCAAGTTGAGCCAAGTTTGTGTTCCCAGATGTTTTTTGCTATGAGTACCGGCAGTGGGCTTAGCCTATATTTAAGTCTTCACAAACAATTCAAGTGAAAATACTCTGAAAAATGATTTCAGTACAATAAACCTTTTTTTTTCTTACAATATGAGTCTTATTAGTAGTGTGTTGTCTAATTTAGGTACTAAATCATGTTCATGTAGAGCACCATAATGGTTTATCCCAACCAAAAGTGCATGAATCTGCATTCCTGAATCATGTATGTAGCAGGGTCATCAAGAGAGTTAACAAAATATAATGCTGTGTCATAAAACGTACTGCATTACTGATATTCTCCTCTGCCATAATACACTTTAGAGATTTTTCTTTATAGCTTGTAAGAGGGTGCTTCCCTGTTCCTTTTAATCAAATAGGGTAAAACAAGGAAAGAACAAACAAAATTGCATTACAGAATATAGGAGTTACCTCATTGTTCAAATTACATTCTTCAAGTTACACAATCCATTTCCTGTTGCTGTGAGTGCATTATTTATAGTTTCTCATTTTTCTTATTGACATCTGTGCTTTAAAGTGTTCGATGGTTATGTATTATATTTTCTCTAGATATTCTCTGAATTTGAAAACACAAATTTTGTGACACAATCGGTTGCATTTTATTAAGTTTGTGTGCCTTTTCCTGAATGGATTTTTGGGGGGTTGTTTTGGAACCAATTTATCATTATGATGCACTTTATCATTATGAGAATTTAGCACACAGACTAGAATTTGACATGAAACATAAGCGAAGAGGGAATTCCAATATGGCCAAATAAAGGTACCTTGTGATCATCTCCAACTCTACAATGGAAATCTAAAGCAGAATGTAGGTGTATGTGAATGATAAATGGCTTTGTCTACCAAGAAAAATTGTTCTGGGTTCTATAGTTAGTACCCAGGTTAAAAGGGATAAATAAAAATGCAAAGGGGACAAGGGAAACTTGTAAACTTAGGAGATCTAGGATGATCATACAGGCACCAAAGCAAGTTCCTTGGCAATGGCCACCTTAAATCAGTAACCAGTGGTGGTGCTGGGGTCCATTTGGGGAAGTCTGTTTTGCCAGAAACAGCTGAAACAAAGAGTTATGGCAGATTCCATCATCACGGAAGTTGGGAATTGACAATTCAAGGTGCTAGAAAGTATGACAGTCCTCACAGACTTGTGGCTTGTTAGGGTAGCAACCTGGAGTCTGTAGAATAGTTCTGTTTTAGAGAAGTACTAATTTCAACTCCCTGCCTGTGGCCATGCAGGCTGTCACCTTCAGACAGGAACTATTACTTTTCTAGGGTCAGAAACTTGTCTCTCTTGATCTCTGGCACCCTAAAGACTTCCCTCTCCATTTCTTTGGAAGGCCAACATGGCATAAGGCTAACTTGCCCCAGCACAGCGAACACAATTCTAACATGGAATCCTACTCAGTGCCCTGCATTGCAAGAAACCTGTGTCCCAGTTTAGAGAGGAATGGAGAGTCTGTCTTTCAGGAAATGGGATATAAGGATTCTTCGTCTCTGGAAACCGAGGTGTGGCAAGACTTGTGGATTTGTGCCAATAACAAGACAGAAAGCAGAATTTGTACAGTCGCAGATGCTCAGTTTGTATCTCCAAGCCACCTCTGCTGTACAGCCCTCCTAATGCTTCAGTTCTGTTTTCAGGTTGCCAGTGCCACAGACCCTTTGATTTTTCATTGATCAATTTACTAAGATTGATCCATGTTACCATGTTAGTATCTTCTTGTTTTCATTGCCAAAAATTATTTAATTCTAAAACCCTAACTTGTTTTTAAACAGCACCTTTTAACCATTTATTTTAAATCTCATCATGCTTGATATATTTTTAAAAAGTCTCTCAAAGGCTGTTTGGGTAACTACTAATTTGTGATGGTCTTTGTTTTGGGGGATTGGAAAGGTAGAATACAGTACCGTCATGAATTATCTTGAATTTCACAAATGTAATGCTTTCTGTATGTTATAACCTACTTTTGCTAAATTAAATTACATTAGGATTAAGAATTCATGTTTATTCAAAATAAAATCATAAAGCAACAGAAAAGTTAACTCACAGAATGGAAAGTTCAATTTATAGCACAAAGAATGAATAAAGAGTTAATTGCCAGATTTTTAAAGGACTGAAAATTAATTGTAGAAAAAAAAATACAAGTAAAAACAAGAAAAATATGTGGCAGAATCCTAAGTCTGAATCTCATTCATTAAATATATGCCAAGCCTTTTTCTACATACTTTTCTCAGGTATTTGGATGAGCAGTACTTGAGGGTTTATGCATAATCCTCCACAGGATACAGAACTGTCAAGTTCTTAATCTACTGTTGGGCACCGGCTCCAGTGCCAAGACCCAATCTAACCCAAGTCCATTCGGCGAGCGGCTGAGGAATTAAAGACACACAGAGACACAGACATACAAACACTAGGTAGGAGGAAAGGAGAATGACTGACTTTACTGAGAGGCAACAAGCCTTATATACCCCGAGGCAGGGCTTTGCAGGAGGGTAAAAGACATCCGGCCACACAACACACATCAGATGTAAACTGAGGAAATCTGCAAGTTGTTTACTTCAGAAACGCAACTGACAAGATCTGGATAGTTCTTGGCCGAAAGCCTAGCACTAAGAGAGAAGGGCATGCAGGGGCGCCAGAGCCCTACAACCTACAAAATGGTGTTTTCTTGTGGTTTTCAATTTGCATATGCATAACCCTCCAGTTATACTAAATATAAAGTTCCATTCATAATTTCTTATTCTCACCTCGTTCAGCTGTCTTTTTAAAATTAATTTTCAGCAAAAATCTGGCAACTAACTCTTTTTAAATTATGTGTTATAAATTTAGTATTCAATTCCATGAGGTTTCTTTTAACTAGTATTATACTTTTATTTTTGGCAATCAGGAAGAGTTAATTCTTATGTAACCTAATTCAGCTATTTTTCTTTCTTTGTGAATATTCCCATCCTTTGGTTTAAGAAAAATTTCCTTTACCAAGTTATAGAACGAGTCTATGTACATATGATACAAACATATTTAAAGTTTTCAATTTCATACTTAGGTATTTTGCATAGTTTTAGGTAGAGAACCATTTGTAATTCTTCCATATATTATATATAACAAGTTAATCAACAATTATTTAGTGCATTTACTTTTGTTCATTCCTCACTGATCCATAATGTTGCTTTCACCATCTATCAAACATTTATATGCTTTGGCATCTCTGTCTGATTTTAATATTGAATCTTCATTCAAATATTGAATCTATGGGGAAAATTCTTTATTCTTTCCTTTAAGTACAAAGGATAATTAGAATCCTTCAGTGAAATAACAGTCAAAAAATGTACTTGCCCTTCTGGAGCTGATATTCTACTGAGAAGAACGTTTGTAAAATTATACTTAACATACGTAAAAGATTAAATGTGACAACTGTACAGAAAAAAAAATGTAGCAATGTAGGATAGGACATTCCTGAGAGGTTGAGGGTTGATATTTAAATAAGATATGTAAAGAAAGGTACAGTGATGTTAGCAGAGACCTGAAGGCATTGAAATAGTGAGTCCTATTGGTTTCTGAGACAAGACCATTAGAAAGGATGAAACAGGAAGTATAATATCCAAAAGGGATGTGAATGTAAGGAGAGAATAGCTAAGAGAAATCTGAACAAAGATGCGATAGAAAGGTTAAAGAGGAACAAGAACAATTCTTACAGCACATAATTCTACTTCCTAAAGTTTTATGAAAAACCTTAATATTTTCAGGAAAAATTTCTCCATGTTATGCTATTGCACAATCTTGGCAACTCCACTACTTTTAGATTAAGTTTTGTGTAAGGTTTAGCATGGACTAGTTTTTAGAGAAGGCTACAAATTTTGATTCATATTATACAGAGTCTGCATGTCAATGTGGATCAATGTTTATTATCCACACTATGAGTTGGCCTTTGACCCTGTCTTTGGGTTATTTTCTTGTCCATTGAGTGATGTGGGAGGCCCAGCCCACTGTGAGTGCTGCCACCCCTAGGCAGGTTTTTCTGTGTTATATAAGAAAGCAGGCTGAGCCTGGACCAGAGGAACAAGTCAGTCAGCAGCGTTCCGCCAAGGCCTGTGCTCCACCTCCTATCTCCAGGTTCCTGCCCTAAGTTCCTACCTTTGACTTCCTTAGTGATGAACTGTGTGACCTGGGATATATAAACCCTTTCCTTCCAAAGTTTGTTTTGGTCAGATTGTTTAGTCAAAGCAATGGAGAAACAAACTAGGAAAATATTCCTTTTACTTATTTCTCTCTTTGAGTATGTATTTTAAATTTTTCCACTTTTTCATGAATCTTGTACATAAATTTTTATTATAAGATTATGTATAAATGGACACTTCGTTCCCTTAATATCATTCACTATTGTTGCTTTCTTGGTGCCTATCAAAACATCCAAAGAGTAGCCAAATATACACGTATATCATGCTCTCAAGTCTTTCTGATTTCCTTCAAATTGTTTCTACATTAATGTGACATTTATGATTATACAATTTAAAATCAATTTATCTTTTATGTTAGATTTTATGTATTTTATCATATTTTGTTATTTTTATTTTATGTGTATGAATGTATTGCTTTCAGTTGCACATGTATAAATGCACCCATGTCATGCATTGCTCCTGAAGGTCATAAGATTTCCTGGAACTGGAGTTTCAGATGGTTGTTAGCTGCCATCTGGGATTTGAACCTGGGGACTCTGCAAGAACAGTCAGTGCTCTTAAACACTAAGCTATCTTTCCAGCCCCATATTTTATTCTTTATAGTACTTATAAGTCACCAATATATAGCCAAAACATTGGTTTTCTCTGTTAATTATAAAGTTTGAGACAGATAGAAAAAAAAATCTCCAGATAACATCTTAGGTGATTTTTGTGCTAAAAGCCTGGACAGATGTTAAGGAAGAAAGAGAACAAATGTAACCTACAAATTAACTCATTACTGAATCACTGCTCAAAGAAGTATAGATGCAGCTGACCATTCAATATTATGCTCTTGGGTTTGTTCAAGCAAGAATATTATTTAGAGAGCAGGAATTCTGCAAGTGCAAATTTTCATGATTACACATTAGAGTGGGCTTCATGATTGAGCTAAATTCTTAGGTAGTCATTGATGGCTTACCAGGGTTTCTATGAGTAGAATTAAAGTACTCGGTTAGCGAATAAATATCAGCCATTATTTGCTAAGGATGTGCTATATTCTTGCCCATGTATCTATTTTATTCAAAGATTGCTTAGATATTTTATATTTAAACATAATATTTCATTTCTATAAATATAAATGGTATGATATCATTTTGTAATATGACCATTTGGTTGTGAAAATGTTAATGGTTATAAGTGACAGCTCAAGAAGAAGAGATCTGAAGTAGGTAAATACCAATTAGACATAGTATCCTATAATAAAATGGAACCTAAAATATTGAATATCATAAAATATATGTAATAAATATGAAATGGATTTTTAATTAATTTTTTATGTTATGTGCATTTCCATGTGAGTACACCCATTTCAAGGGTGTCAGATCCTTTGTAATTAGAGTTACAGATGACTATTTACCACCATGTGGGTGCTAGGAATTGAACCCAGCTCTTTGGCAAGAACAGCCAGAGTTCTTACCTCCTGAGCCATTCATCTCTCTAGCCCTCATATATATTCTTAAAAAAAAAAAAAAAAAAAAAAAAAAAAAACATTTTATGTAGGGTCTGGTCACCTTGCATGCCCTTCTCTCCTAGTGCTAGGCTCTGGGCCAAGAGCTAGCCGGATCTTGTCAGTTGCAGCTAAAGTAAACAACTTGAAGTTTAAGCTAGCCAGACAGCAACTTCCTCAGTTTACATCAGATGTGTGTCATGTGGCTGGATGTCTCCTGAGAACCTGAACTTTTAACCTCCTCCAAAGGCCCCCCTCAGAGTATATAAGGCTTGCTGCCAATACAGTCAGTCATTCTCCTTTCCTCCTACCTAGTGTGTGTGTCTGTGTCTCTGTCTTGTGTGTGTCATTCAATCCGCAGCCCTCTGCCGATTGATCCGGACTTGGTCAATGAACGTAGCCAGGGCGTTACAGCTCGAGGTTCCAAGATCAGGAGAGGACTTGCTGATGGATCGCCCAGGAAGGCCAGCCGGCAAACGAGTAATTTGGGCATATTGGACAAATGGGTGCTTCAGGCTCTCATGATCTTTTTACAGATTGATTGGTAACCATACTTAAGACACAGGATAGTTAGAGATTTCAGTCAATGTCTAATCATTAATGTGTACTCTTTCTGATTTTTGATGTAGGCATTCAGAGCTTTAAACTTCCCTCTTAGGACTTCTTTTAAAGTGTCCCAGAAGTTTTGTTGTGCTGTCCAGAAAACTTACTTCTGCCTTAATTTCTTCTTTGACTGGTTCATCATTCAGGAGTGTGTTGTTTGGGCTCTGTGAGTTTGTGAAATTAATAAGGATTTTCAGTGTTGATTTTAAGTTTTATTGCATTGAGTTCTGAGAAAATGCATGGAATTATTTTAGTATTTTTGGATTTGATGAGGATTATTTTGTGCCCCAGTATGTGGTCATTTTTGGAGAAAGTTTCAACAGTGCTGATTAGAATATGTAGTCTTTGGTATTTGGATAGAATATTGAGTAGATGTCTGTTAGGTTCATTCAATATATGGTATTCTTTAATTACGGTGTCTTTCTGTTTATTTTCTTTCCTGTTGAACTGTCTAATGGAGTTTAAATGTCTGGTAGAATTTTGCTGTGAATTTATCTGGGTCTCAGCTTTTATAACTCCGGACGTTTATTGTTTCAATTTCTTTATATGTTATGGGTTGTCAGGAACCATTTTTTTTGTTTGTTTGTTTATGTTCTGAGGTGAAACATTCTAACTTGCAGGGGAGCTCCTTAAACTCAGGAAGCAAAAGAGTCAAGAGCTTCAGGAAGTCCCTGAAATTGACCAGGTTTACTAATTTGACTTCCTGCCTGAATCCCTGTGCTTTAGATAGGGGTATAAATACATTGAGCAAAATAAAGTTAGGGCCTCAGTATTTCAGTCTGTTCAGATAGAAAAGGTTCAAAAAAAGAAAAAAGAAAGAAAGCAAATGCAAATGAGATCTGGGATTGAACCTCAAGTGGAGGAGGAAAGTAAAGCTAAATCTTCCACTTCACTGGAGGACCCAGCTTTTGTGGAACCTAAAATCAAGCAGTTAGTCAAGAGTCTTTAGATCCCAAAGAAAAAGAGGAGAGAGAGGAGGAAGCTTTAGATATTGGAGAGAGGAGGATTTTCCACCATTTATTGCCCAGCAAAGCCCGAGGCTGAGCTGAAAGAAGAATATTTAGAAGAAATGTGGCATTTACAGGGCGTGGTTGAATCTCTGTATATGTTATGGTATATAAAAGATAAAAGAAAACTATATGTAATCTTAAAATTTCTAGTCAAGGTTTATTCAGGAATGTTTGGTCTTTGCCCAAGTTTTAGCTGCATAGGATACAGTAATTAAAAGTACCAGATTGGTGGAAGTTACTGTTTCTCCCTTTAACCTGTATGAATAGATTAGTAGCCTCTTACTGTAAACAAAATTCAGACCGTGGAGCAGTTCAAGAACAGCTAGAAAATGGTTATATAGAGCCTTCTAATTCACCAATTTTTGTCTTAAAAAAAGTCACAAAAATGGAGGTTATTATAAGATCTTAGAAAGGTTAAGGAAACAATAGAACTTTAAAAAGTCAATTACAAAAATAATGGCCCAAACCCAGTATTAATATGGGGAAGAGGGCATGTTTGTTTTTCCACAGAACGCTGAGAATGCCAGGTGGATGCCAGAAAGGCTGGTTTCGTGCGCAGGGACTGAACAAGGGAAAAGGGACGCTGTTGCTGTGGAATCAGTTCCTGATGACACAGGGAAAGCTGTGTTGGACTTACGTGATAAATTCAACTATGCTACATCTAGCCATATAGAAAGAAAAGGAGATTGCAGTGATGGTGAACGATACTCAATTGACAGGACATTGTTACATGGAATGAATATCAGTAAATCAGGATTCTACTGCAGGGAATGCTGATAAATGAGAAAAAGGACTAAGTGCAGAACTTTGGTGATGGGATGACAGTTTCCCACAGACTTATATAGGGAAACAGGCAGCAGCCATGGACAAACTCAAGGATGACTGATAGCTTGCATAAGTCAATGCTATGTACGTTTGGACAGTTAAATATTGCTCATAATGGTACCAGGTTTGATGTTTCCTTTGTTCAATGTATTGCTTGTGTTTCAATGTAACTTGTTTAATTGCATTTCAGTCATTCTTGTGAGAATGAAAGTTATGGTATTTTAGATTATGATTTCTGTAAATGTTACTAAACCTTAGTATGTGGATTGAGACCAGAATTTGCTGACTTTCATAAATGAGTAGCCAGAGACAGGTAAGCCCAAGGGGGTGTCATTCAACCTAAGACAGGGAATCAGCCTCTGTGGCCAGAGATTGTGGCTGGTTTGCCAATGACGGGTAAGATAGGCACTGATGTCCTTGACAACCTAAGACAGACACTCATTTATGTAAGAGAAAAGGGGGAGATGTAGGGTCTGGCACCCCTGCATGCCCTTCTGTCCTAATGCTAGGCTCTGGGCGAAGAGCTAGCCAGATCTTGTCAGTTGCAGCTCAAGTAAACAACTTGACCTTTAAGGTAGCCAGACAGCAACTTCCTCAGTTTACATCAGATGTGTGTCATGGGGCTGGATGTCTCCTGAGAACCTGAACTTTTAACCTGCAAAGCCCCACCTCAGAGTATATAAGGCTTGCTGCCAATAACGTCAGTCATTCCTCTTTCCTCCTACCTAGTGTGTGTGTCTGTGTCTGTCTTGTGTGTGTCATTCAATCCACAGCCCTCAGCTGATCCGGACTCAGTCAATGAACGTAGCCAGGTCACTACAATTTTACTTATCTATTATTAGTGTTTATTGAATTTTTGTATATTTTATACACATCATCTCAGTCAGTCTTAATCATTCTTATACTCCCCTCCCTACTGGCACCTTCCCATAGTCCTCCCTCCCCCCAGAATTCATACACTCTGTCATTTGTGTAAAGGCCTATTCTTTCAAATTAGTGTCTTCAGACATTTTTCAGTGCAGGTTCATCCACTGAGATCTATTCATCCTATTCAGAGTCCTCTGCTTTAAAGAGATCAGTTCTTCCTCACCCAACAGTAATCAGTTGCCAATATTTCTCCAGTAAAGATTATTATTTATATTTTATGTGTATGAATATGTTGCCTGCACATGTATAAATACAGCACATGTAAACAATGCCCTCAGAGACCAAAGGAGGGTATGGGATTCCTTGGAACTACAATTATGGAAGTTTGTTAGCCACCATAGGGGTGTTGGCAATCAAACCCTGGTTCTCTGGAAGAACTGCAGGTGCTCTTAAATGTTGAGCTATCTCTCCACCCCACTCAAATAGACTCTTATTAGAAGACTAACTTTAGGTTAGGCTATGTTTGTGTATGGTGATAAACGTAAAGACACACGATCTCATTTGTCAATCAGCCGTGAGAACCATGTACCATGATCATCATCATATTAATAAGTAAGACGTATTTCAGAAAGATGGTATCACATGTTTTGGATTAACTGTCACATGACTGTACAAGGTTTACCTGGGATGATAATCCAGCAACCTGTATCTCCAAACTTGGCATTTTATTCTAACTTTATATTATGGGCTATGAGGGATAAAGAAATTGAGACCGTTAAAAAGTCTAAATTTACAAATGATGGAAATATCTCTGTTCATCAGGGTCCATAATACTTCCTTGCATCTGTGAGGGTTTGTGAACCACATAAATATGCAAGTTAAGTGATTTTCCATTTCCACTGCTCTTTATAAAAAACTTTTTGTACACGGGTTATCTCATTAAACTCTTATAATGGCAGACCTCAGTTATATTTTCCAAATGTGTAAAATGAGGCTCAGCAAGAATATATTTCTAGAGGGTGGATGAATAGGAATCAAGTATAATGACATATTATATGCACACGTGTGTATGTTCATGTATGTATGCCACAATAATCCCATTACTTTTATAAGATAACTAAAATAACAAAAAGGAAATAAATGCTCATACATTTTCTGGGTTTCAAAAGCTTCTGTGTTTTTACTATTTGATATTCATTTGTTCATTCTCCTTAAAATATTCCTTCTGGGATGCATATATATGTTCATGTGGATTTATATATCTCCCTGTAGTCTGAGTTATTTAAGTGTTTACAAAGTTAAAATCGTTTCATTTGTAATAGGCCTTAACATATATGACAGAAAGTGTATAATAATGTCAGAATGTTATGGGGGTGTGCAGATAGGGGAGAAGGTTTAAATATGATTAAAATGTGTTCAACGATGTCCACAAAAAAGTCACTTAAAATATACATGTAAAAATAAATAACCAAAGAAACTTTGTAAAGGAAAACATGTGAAAATGCCATAAATAAAACATATTACTCTATATATTAAGTTTAAAAATAAAATAAATTTGAACAGTTTTGATTAAAAAATTACTTTGTATTACAAATTAGAGCTGTGTTTTTGTATATATGCTTATGTGTGTATGTGTGTGAGTGTGTGTTTATGTCATTGCAGGGAAGGGAAGGCAACAAGTTTGCTGTTTTACCTTTCTAAATTGAGTAGTGGTTGTAGGGAAGGCACTTACATTGAAAGGATACTGTGTTATCTACTTTTCCATTTCGAAAGAAAACATATCTTATTTTTAAATATAGTCATAAAAACCAGAAGACCAAATTTAAAATATATGCAACACAGTAGGAGTAACACAGTTAATGTTTAAATTAGCACATTTTTTCATTATGATTTCTGTCTTATTGTTTAAAATCTGTACCTAGAATGTACTGTTATCTTATCTCTAGGCAATTGTTCTGTTCTTTAAGGAGAAGATGAGGTTTCTTGTTGCCATATTCAAATGTAATTGGAATAGCTATTTTATATGCATTCAGTCTTGCCGTCTATATCATACTGTGTAATTTTGTTGGAATCTCTGTAAAGAAATGGGTACTATGAATATAAAAATATAGAACAAATAAAAGATAAACAGTTGAAAAACCCTAGTATTGGGAGATTTCAATGGCATACAGCATTTACCACAGCTTTTCAAACAGGTCAAGTTGTAAAAATCACAATTTCTCTTCTTGTTTTTCACTGCATAGCAAAAACAAACAATATGTTTAACTGCTGCAAGTGTCTCATATCCATATCTATTTTTTTACATAATTCATCACCTTATCTTTCACATTACTGCACTCCATTCACCTCACATTATAGATAGCAAAGCATGAATTCTGTGATGTTCTTTGATAAATATTAATATCGACACAAATTCTTCAGAATTGATTCACCTTGAGTTACATTAGTGTTAATTATGAAATCTCATAATTATTCTTTGCTTCTATTAGGACTAATTTAAACAAAAAACCCAACTTTAATACGGTTCATTTTTTTTACTATTTTTCATAGAATTATGGCTAATATTTCTATTGTAATCCATATTGGAGTATATATTTGTTTCAAGATGAACATTTTTGGTAATATTTTCAATATAATTGCAGTAAAATGTTTAAACATAGTTAAATTAAATATAAATGTGTAGCTTTGCTGAAGTACTTTATGTAAACATAAAGAATACCATTTCTCTGAGGACTGGAGAAATGTTTCAGTGGTTAAGAATACTGGTTGCACTTACAGAGGACCTGGGTTTCGTTCCCAGCACCCACATGGCAGCTAGCAATTATTCTTAACTCCAGTTCCAGTGGATCTGATGTCCACTTCAGGCCTCCACTGGCATTGTATAACAGGAATGTACTTACATACATGTTGGGAAAACATAGATACACATTAAATAAATAAATAAACAAACAATAGGCAGAGGACACAAACTGGGTTATGCTTCTGTGAAACTATCATGATCAGTGAGAAATCCCAAAAATTCAATAATTTTTTAATAGAAGAAAAGGAAAAAAAAAAAAGAAACAGTGAAAAACTGAGAGAATTTTTTTAAACCTGAGAAATAGAAATAGTGAGGACATAAACTGATGAGTACTTAATTTGGTAATCATGTGAGACCCAGGGAACTGAGAGAGCTCTCTTAAGATTTAGTTTTATTGAGGAACAATACTGCTTTTTAGGGAGAAAAAGCATTTCTTTCTGTGCTAAATTCAACAGATAAGTTTGGATCATGACTCAATTATAAGTCTTCTAGGAAATGTTAATGAGCTTACCACATTTGAAATATGAAATGGACCTAGTAAACTTTCATATAAGCTACCTTTCAAAGACTTGCGAGTGTTACAAAACCATTGACTACAGTAGAAAAATATGATGATGTGTATAATATACTTTTAATAGTTTTTAATGATTTTTGAACCCTAAGAATTTGGTGATTCTGACAAACAAGAATAATTACTTAAGCTAATGATGCTTTAGTTACTGCCTCTGTTTTGAGAAAAAACACCAGTAAAAACTCTCTTCAAAACAATTGATGAATGGGGCTGTAGAGATGGTTCAGTGTTTAAAAGCACTGATTGCTCTTCTAGAGGACCTGGGTTCAGTTCCCAGTACTCACAACGTGGCTAGCAAACAGCCTTAACGCTAGTTCTAGGGAATTCAGTACCCCATTTCCAGGGGATTCAACACCTATTTTGACTTCTGTGGGCAGTGCATGCACATTGTTCACTCACATACATGCATTTATACGCATGCAGGCAAATCACTCATACATATAGAATAATAATTAATTAATTAATTAAAAATGGATAATTTCTAAATTATTTACTTTTCTAATTGAGTCTATGTAATATTACTTTTATTCTTGCCTTTTATTATTATTTGATTTAAATCCCAGATCTCTTTTTATTTTTCTATCAGTTACTGTTTCCTTCTTTTAAATACTTCAGACATTTGACTTCTCACAAAACATATTTGAATCAATATATTTATAAATTAATGGTGGGGATTTTATAAACTGCAGAATTCAAAGTAAGTAAATTATCTTTCAAATTGGACAATCTAAGAATTATTTAAAGGGTGTTCTCCTTTGTAAATGCAATGAAATGACATGGCAATTAGAATTGAACCATATAAATGTGTACCCCATTGTGAGCCCTGGAAAGGTGACCATGTCATGAGATTTGACAGCATGTAGAAAGGTGAAAACTCATTAGCAAGCTAGGTTCTGCATTTAAAAAAAATCATTAGCATTTTTGTATTATGTAAAGAGATTGCTTAGCATTTGAGCAGCAGTTGTGAGGCATTTAAATCTATTCTGAATTAAAAAATGGTGTTTAAAAAAATTAGAGAAAATTCTTATGCAAATGAAATGTAATCAAGGCATGCTTCAGACTCATTATTCATGATTGATATGCACTGGAACTTGCTTACTAATTCAGGGAGCAGAGGAATTCCAATTATCATATTGTTTATGCAGTGCAATGCCACACTGCTGGAAGTGATATTAAATTGATTACGATAAATGGTGTAAACTAACAAGATGGGTCCTTATCCAACCTGACATTTATTTTATATGAAATGATGAGGATTTCTCATTATCCTGAAAATCGTGGCTTTTTCATGAATGCTTAAATTTTTGTGAAGTTCTTAAAAGTACCAAAATCAAGATTATGGACAAGAATTTAGACAAGGGAGAAAACCCATTCATATTGTTTTTATTTAGCAAAAGATATTCATTCTTTGACTTAAAACTATGCTTGTTACATGTAATTAGGTATTTCTCCTAATGCATCTCTTTCCTGACTTTACATCTAGGTGGGCAAATATAATGGCAAATTGAGCTACACTTAGAAAACTATGAAGTCAATACACTCAAATTTATCCATTTTTGGGTTTAACAATTCCTTTTTAAAAAATATTTATTATTTTTAGTTTTTATGTATATGAGTATATTGCCTGCATGTATATAAGTCCACCCCTGTTCTGCAATACAAATGCAGGTGAGAAGAGTGCATAAGGCCCCCCAGAACTGGAGTTACAGGTGGTTGTTAACCTCCATGTAGATGCTGGGATTCAAACTTGTGCCCTCTGAAAGAGCAGTCAGTGCTCTTAACTACTTAGCTGTCTCTCCAGTTCCAACAATTTTTGAGTGTATCATAATCTATAAAACCCATACTGGCCTACTACAAAATTCTTGATCTAACTATAGAGTATTGACAACACTAATTGTCAAAACACAAAAAACAAAATATACATATATTAAAAGTATTCTCCTGTTTGCATTTTAAGTTGTATGAAGTAGATTGTAAGATGCATTTTTTGTACAATCCTTGCAAATTAAGATGGGCTTAAAATTCTAGAAGATCAGCATGGTCAAATTTCTCATACTTTTGAATTTTTTTATAACTACACTTTTAGTTATGTAGTATTTTTACTTAGGATGAAAGATGCTGGCTCAATATAAAAAATCAAAGTTATCATATTTAACTTTTAAGTCTCAATTATGTGTGCATGTGTGTATAGATGTGCATGGAGGCTAGAGGTCAGTTTAGAGTGTCTTTATTTTTTATGAGAGAGGGCCTCACTATGTAGCCCTGACTGGCTTGGAACTCAGTGTGTAAATAATGCTGGCCCGGAACTCACAAAGATTTGTTTGCCTTTGAATGCTGAGTGCTAGAATTAAAAGCTTGCAGCATCATTCAGGACAGCTTAGGTATCTTACTTAACAGTCTATCTTATTTTTTGAGACAGGGCCTCTCACTGAACCTGGAGCTCATTAATTCAAAGTCCCTGGGATCATTCTTTCCATTTCTCCAGCACTGGAATTAAATGGTCTTGGCTTTTATATGAATATATAAGTACTGAGTTGTTCAGTACATTACAAATTGATCCATCACACAAGCTCATAATAAGCATCTTAAAATATCTTTTTTCACAATATCCTAAAGATAAACTACAGGTTTTAATACTGGAGTCATAGAGCTATATGTAGTGTAGTTTATCAGTGTATCACAGTCAAGTGCAGTGTGGCTAAAATACAGATTGCTGTACTATGTTTTTTCTAAGATATGTGAAAGCAAAGACCAACAATTAGTAATTTGCATTGTTTACTAAGATTTGTTTGGTGATGTTCATATTGGTGAGTGAAGTGCCTAATTCTAGAAACACAGTTTTAAAGGGATCTATCAGGTCATTGTGTAGAAAAAAGTACATGAACGTGAATATGAGAGAATGAGAAAAAAGGGCGCTGCTTCAATCAGGAGTCGAGTGGAGATTTGTTCACCTTGACATTATACATAGTTACATTGTGCTTACCTATCCATCTTGAACACATACACGATAAGGTATTTTCAGAGTTCAAGGGTTATGACTCTACATAAATACTTGAAAATACAGTTTGAAAAAATGGTTTTGTGGCATATTGACCAAATCCTCCCTCTCATAAGTTTTGATTTAAGAATATTACATGTTTTGTTTCTCATTTGAAACACAGACTACCATTTATATTTCCATTATTCCATTTTTTGTAAGAAGTCACCACCTTCATAAACAATGTTAAGGTAAATATGTGATATTTATACTTATATATGTACACAGGCATTCTAAGTTGATTCTGAGCTAAAAACAAGTGTGCAAGCACTGACCATACAGGGAAGATGGCCTTTTACTTCACTCCAACATGTGTTGCACTTACTGTTAAATCCCATCTACTTTTCTATAGCACAAGGCTTTTCATCTTATAAAATCTTTTTCCTTTATTCCTTTCATTATTTTCATAGTGCCTCTATATAAATATTAAAAACCTCATCTTTATGTACGTAACTGGACCTTTGTAAAATCAAATTGCTTGTTTAAGATCAAGCATTTCAGATGCACTCAAATAAAAAATACAATGCCATTTTTGGATTCCATTAAAAGATATTGAAATGAATATGCAAATGTGAACAGTCTCACAGTTTCCTTTTTTTTGTTTCCACAAATATTCACAAGCATTTAGAGTGCGTCCTTCTTTGCTTTTAAAAGAGTATTATCTACAGGGGCCTCAAACATACTGGCCATTGGCCCTGCTCTTGGTTACCCACCTGAACTTGATGGTAAGTTCATATTGCTGAAGACACCACATACATGAGCTGCGGAACAAACAAAGAGAAATCAAATTGGTGTTGATTTCAAAGCCTCATCTATACTGGAAGTAATCAACTGCCAGTTATTTTTTGACTGAGACTGGGGCCTGCTGCCCATTTCCACAGTATGGTGCTGGGATTTTGTCTGCTTGATTTTGCATGAATCTTGTGTGTGCTGAAATTTACACAGGCTGTTGCCACAGCCCTTTATTGCCTCCCAGAACTTGAAGGGAAGAAAGACTCTATTGTTGAAGACAGAACATAATTTGGACACAGGATTTATAGCAATGGAGCTGGAACTGACCTGGAAGGCACTTCTGAAGGCTAGCTCTCATAGACTTGCAGAGCACTATGCAAACTACTAAGGGAGAACATCAAGTGATGGCCCAACATCAGCTTTTAGGCCTAAAACTGACATCAATGACTGGAACAGCAAACAACACTGATGCAATAGTGACACTGTTATTTTGGGAGTAATCGAAATCAAAGTCTATTCTGTGGGAGGAAGCTCATGTGTGGTACTGTAAGCATAGCCAGATATACATGATTAAGTCTTTAAAATCTTTTATTCTAGCTTCTAGTACTCTGTTTCATTATGCTTTTCTATATTTGCCCTAATAGTAGATCCAAAGCTATTTCTTATATCTAACTGTAAATTAATATCCATTCAAGTTGCCTACTCTTGAGAGACACTTGTTTTATTGTGTCTGTATTTCTTTATATAATGTGCATATTAACTGCTTGTCAGAGTGTAGACTGCCAAATATTGCCTCGAATTTTGTAGATTTTCTCTGTTCTCCCTTGGTTGCTCCCTTTTATATGGAGATCTCCATAAGTCTGGCATTGCATCCATTGTATTTTCTTTTCAGGTTATATACAAAATATTATTTCCTATTCATAGACTATTTCTGCTAAGCTTTTTGGCAGCAGGTTCATAATTTCAAGTCATATAATTAAGAATACTCCATTTTGAGTTATTCCTGTTTATGGTCAGAAATATTTTATCTTTTGTTTTTCTGCATATTAATTATCAAATTCCAAACTTCACTGGCAGTAGAGGCTTTCTTCTCCTACTTCTTCCCTAATACCTTTCTTGAAAATGAAACTGGTTATAAATGTGGGTTTGGGAGTTCCTTATTATTATTCATTTACCTTTGTATCAGTTTTTAGCCCAGTGCCATGCTGCTTTGTTTATTGTCACTTTGGGGTATATTTCCATATTCGGGTATATGATGCATCCCACCTAGTTCATTTTACACAAGATTGTTTGAGTCATTTGTGATCTTCTGAGGGTCACACATTTTTCAAGCAAATATTCTTTTCCAATTCTGTTAAATTTTTATCTAATAATAAAATATATATGAATTTACATATATGTATACATGTACACTTATACATCTATATAAATGTATACTTACATACTGTTTAAGAAATTCATCTATTGTGCTAGAAAGGTGAATAAAAATGTTCTACATTTCTTTATCAAGCTACATTTATGAAGTAGTTTGCAATATTTCACAAGATTTTGCCTTTATTAAGTGACAATTTTCGCTTAGTAGTATAGATCTACAAACTCTAGGACATTTGATTAAATGTGAATGTGGGAGCTTGCTTAATGTATATCATGTGATTAAAACATTATCATATACTAACTGATGTACATTTGGTAGTAAATAATATCTCTGTACTCTCATTTCTAAACAGATATTAATGTGAGGCAATAGGGAATTATTCTGCTACTGAGTTGTAATCACATGCTCCATTTGTATGCATAAATACATTTCCTTTCATGGTACATTCTTAGATACAAAAAATTGAGATACTTTGGATTGAAAATAACACAGTGATCTCATAATTCTTCTTAATATTGTTTATTGATACTTTTTAAGATTCAATATTTTTGTTATGGTTCTTTAATTTCTAGTTTCTAGTAAGATGAAGATGAATTTATTATCTCCCCTGTTTCATTTCCAGAGTCACATTTTTTCTAGAAATGAGAAATAATAGTAATTGATTTTCTTCCCCTGACTCATAAACAGTGAAAAAAAAGTTATACTGAATTTTAAGTTGCTATTCTCAATTTCCAAAGCAATTTATTATATTTAGCCTGATTTTCCCACATAAAGTTAAACTATCATTTTTACATCAAGAGCAACATTTGTTACAGTAACATAGATAGGATTAAGTAAGACATAAATTGGAAGACAATAAAAGTTGTTCATGACCATTTGATACATGAGATATACTATAAATAAATGAATGAAATCGTGTAATATAGTGAAGTGATACAATACCGTTGTTTCACTAACAGAATTATAGAGTTCTCTTAGAAAATATGGTGGAATTGAGAGATCCAGGAAAGAAAGTATATACAAAATTTTTTCTGTTGCCTGATTGTTCAGAGTATTGATTGTAGTAGTTATGAAAATTTTTATGGAATTATTATTGTGATGACCCTTAGGTTACAGATCTATTATTTAAGAAATATCAAACTAAGACAATGATTTAATAATGATATATAGAGAGAGAAAGAAAGAAAGGAAGGAAGGAAGAAAAGAAAGCCATGCTGAAGAAATAACATATTCCTCTACTAGTCAAGTCTTTAACTCATCATCTCTGTCATTTGTAAGTTTCTAAAATTCTTACAAAGTTTAACTTCAACTCCCAGCTAGTAAAAAAGATGTCTTGTGCTGCTTGGAAAGATTATGTTCAATGTTTTACAGATTACCACAGATACAAATTAACCAGAAGGCTATAAAGAAGAATGAGGAATTCTAATTAAAACTTATACTCTCATGTCTTTGATACTTCCAAAAGTGTAGTCCATAAGCACATATAGCAAATTACCTGCTAAATATTTGACTTAAAACTGTTGACATATGAAACTAGATGCTATTTCATTAAGAGCTGAACAAAGTTAATGAAAGATAAGTTTAACTCACAGTTTCAGAAAATATAAAGAAAAACTTACAAATAAAAGTATATATCATCTTGTGATAAAGAGAAAGTAATTTGACTCCTGGTATACATAGTTACATTGGGATCATTAATAATAAAGTCCTTGACTATATAGCTATAGTCTTTTTCCTCTGTAAGAGGAGTTATGTATCATTTTCTTTAAGATGAATGAGGCTAAGAATAGATTAAGAACACTGTAATTGGCATAAATTGTAGAACAGCTGACTACTTAGCACTGGAAGCAAAAGTAACAATATGATTCCTCAAAATGAGAAATGATTTATGCAAGATTTTCTGCTTTAACAAGAAAGCTTGCCAAAATTCAGGTGGATTTTTTATTAAAATATTAGTTACTACTTAGATTTAAGCTCAAAATAACTCAAGGTTCTGTCCCAGTCATTTGTATAGTGTTGCATAAACAATATTTAATTAGATGATTTATTAAATTTGTGAACTTGTTCAACCAATACTGAATATAACATTAAATTTTCATTTTGAATGATCGTGTAATAACCTCTCTTGCAATTGCTCTGCTTACACTTGTTGTGACTACAGACCTTTATATATTTTGCCTACGCAGAAGGACATACACTCCACGTGGAACAGCTTACCAATCCTTCCACTTTCTGCCATTCACTTACAGACTCTTTGTGGCTTTGCTTAGTGGTCTGAACATAAGAAATGTTTATCAAGTTCAAAGTGGTGGAAAGTATTCCTGAGCAATCAGTGTAATCAAATGGAATAATTATAGAATTTTTTTCTAAAAGTCTTATAGGAAAACTCTGCCTATGTTTTTTTTAAAAAATAAATTGAAGCCATTACTTGATTCCTTTGATCCTTTGTTCACTTATCAGTGATCTCAATCAAATACTGAGTGGTTTCTGAATGCTGTCCTTGGATTAGCTATTTGTAGTTCAGTTACTCCCTCCATTTCATTTTGACTTTTCTCTTCTCTCCTGTCTTCATCTCCACTGGAGAACTTATCTTAATGCTGCTTAATTTAACTAATTTGTGTGTGTGTGTGTCTCAAGTTTTAGGATTTGGCAGTGTCTCCTATATTGATATTTTCATTAAATGACAGTTTTTATATGTAACCTAATAACATTTCCAGATAGTACAAAATACTACATCAGTAAGCAAAATACCCTTCTGGTAAGAAATTTTCCAAATTCCCCTGATAGGAATATTCTTAGCTCCAGTTCTTTTTCCTCTGCAAGAGGAGCCTGAGCCCTTAACTGCTGAGCCATGTGTTTAGCCCCAGTGTCAGAATATTTTTACCATTGCTGGCTGTCACAAACAAGACCTCAAAGTCAGTCTGTGTTACATAGCGAGTGTGAGGCCCATCAAGTTTAAATAACAACATGCTGTTTTAAAAGAAAATAGACAAGGGGGAAGGAGAGATGACTCAGGGATTAAGAGCACTGGCTGTTCTTGTAAAGGACCCAGATTTGATTCCCAGCACCCACATGGCAGCTGATAACTGTCCTTAATCCAATTCCACAGTAATCCAATACCTTCTTCTGACGTCCATGGGTATTCCATGACACAGGTGGACTTACATGCAGGCACATACATAAAATAAAAAAAACATAGAATATGTTTAATAAAGGAAATAGACAAGAAAACAATGAGTAAATTAGCCAATTTAATTTATTTTGTTTAATTTAAATATTTTATATTGAATTTATTTAGTTTGGTACATGATAAGGGATGGCTGAGTAAGCTTTGACACAATAAAAGGCATCATTTAAAGTCAACATTTTGATATAGCATAGCTATAATATCCACAATTAATTTTTCCATTTATATTAAAAATGTAGTACAATATTTAGCATAACGTGGACATATAACTAGGTTTTACTATGGTTATAAGGCATGAAAACAGAGATAGATGAAAAGCTAGTGTTGAGTTGCCATGATAATCTCCATGTGAACTTGTGACTTTGACCTCCAGTTTTGGCACCATGAAAGGAGAGTCACAAAAGACAGTACATAGGAAAAAATTAACCTGGCCAAAAACTAGTCATCAGCAGACAAACAAGACTACAAGTGATCTGGGGGCTTTTTGAGATTTTTGAGCACCATAATTTAAAATAGAACTTTATTAATGTATATTGTACAAAATAGTGATTTTTCACAGTGAAATGTTTTCATAATTCTTAATTTCATTGCTATATTTTATTATATTCAATTTAATTTTATATATTAATTACAGAAAATAATGTGTTTCATTACATTTAATAGAATGTATACAATGGATTTTGATCATGTTTACACCCTTAATTACCTTATTTTTCTCCCACTCTCTCCATTGAAACCACAGAGAGATTTATGTCATCCTCTTTTCAACAACCTCACTACCTTTTCTTTTACAAAGCAAATCAAATGAATTAATCAATATGCTTGGCAATCATACCCCTGTCCTGTGACAGTGAGAGAAAAGGCTTCAACGAAAAAATAATAAACTGCTGAAAGAGTTCAAATTTTCTGGGCTCCCATCCATTTCTGTTATAATTCTCAAGATCCAAGTAACTCTTTGGCATAACACCAATGGCCGTCTCAGTAAAACTGCTATAGATAGATCAAGGTACCTGCAGAAAGAACAGACTCAGCATTAAAAGGCAAAGGCTTCTTACTAACATTAATAATGATCAGACAGCAGAGAACACAGAAAAATAAAGAAGGTGAAATCAATAGAGCTATGGCAGCAGTTATATGTACTATAATAACCTGATCTGAATACCCTGTTTCTAACAAATATGTGGAGACTGTGTATTGATAACTTGGAAAAGTAACTTTAAAATATCTGTCCATTCTTACTTCACCAGTCGTATACTTTATATTTTAATATTTAATTTTAAATTTTAGTAATACCAAGTATGAAAAATGAAAACTTAAGAACTTAGTTCAATGGATAAACTTAAAAGTTTATTGAGTTTGCAAATATTCTTTTGTCAGTGTATAAGTTTATGAACTCCAAACATTTTGAAACAAAAATTTGTATATATGGGGACTTAGGAACTTTAAAAATATTAAAAAACTTACATTTTCAAATAAGAGAGAAGTTATATTAATATTCATGGCTACACTAATTTAATAAAAATGAAAGACTTTCCACTCAATTATATTGATCAATCTTATGTGATAAATTTTTCTAAGGAACTGAAAGCACAATAGAATTTAAAGATTTAGTTGTATTTATATGTGCTGTATTGTATATATGTTTAATTAAAATGTCTTCATGACTCATTAAGTTTGAGACTCACAATTTAGAGAAAAATAAGAATACACATTATATGCAGGATTTTAAGACATTGCTTGTTATATCATGTACTAGGACATGTTTTTCTTAACAATGACTGTTCATTAAATTAAATTAAAAAGGGAAAATTTTCAATTCTTAATCTTCCTAACCTCAACACACTTTCAATAAACATATGCTTATAATGAAAACTTATCAATGACTTATGATATTTAATAATCATTGAAATTTTTTATGAATCATAACTATGGTGTCATATTTTATTATCTTCCTTAGGTTGTAAATTTAGAAATATATTTAAAGAAGTACAATAATTTTAAGAAACAATAACCTGTTGATTTGGGTTTAAGAAGATATTTTGTCATGAAATGGCTCAGAAATTTTCTCTCTTTATTCTAGAGTATTGAAGATAGGAGACTAAGTTATTGAAGTTAGGAGACTAAGACTAGAGAAGTTAATATTTGGCATCTTATGTGACTGCATGAACAGGAAGCATAGAGGCCAGAAACATACCTTCCACTAAGTTTTCTAATATCATAATTGTATATAAAACTTTAAAGTACTGAATTAACCAAACAATTTTTTGAATGAGATAAAATACCTTCAGCTCAGTTACCAAATAATTATTAAATAATTTATATTTAAATACTTCATTAATAGCGCAGAGTTTATCCATAGAAAATCTCCCGAAGCAGTAAAAACAAAAGCACAATGTAGACATATAAAGGATACGGTAAGATCCATAGTGCCTGATGTTCTCATATTGACTTTGGAGGAACAGAGAAAGGGAAAATGATTTAAAATGATACAATTTTTATGTAGGAGATATTCTCCGTACATACAAATTATCTTTATCCTTTCTCAAGAGGAAGCATAGCTACTTACAATCTGAAAACTATGGATTTCAATAACAAGGAATTCAAGACACGTATGCCAAGGATTAAAAGACTATTTTATTAGGAATTGGAGTTGCTGGGTGTTAAGTACCATAGAGCCAAATGAAGGTGTGATTTCTTCAATCTACTTAAATATGCACTAGGCAGGTTCTTTGGGCAAAAAGTTAAAAAGACACACCCTGTGTGAGATGATCCATCCCAAGTTTGGAAAAGCCTTCTGAAATTGAGACTACAGGAGATAGCTATAGCCACAAGAAATGATGTGCCAATTTGGCAGGGCTATTATACCAACAAAAAACTATAACCAGTGTCGTGCAAATAGCATAAATTTATTTTTCAACATTTCTAGAAGATGAATTTCGGATATGTGATGTCAAAATTCTTCTATTTTCTAGAAAATCATATTCTCTCTCTTTAGATCTATGTCCAAATTTTCTGTCTAAAGGGCACTTGATATATTGGATTAGGATATAGAATAATTATATGACTTAAATTTAATTATATACATAAACTTCTATGTCCTATTATTTCATTTGCCATACTAAGAGTTATGGGACCATGAAATATGAAATTTGAGGTATGGAGTACAATGTGATTTAGTTTTGATAAACTTTATCATCTTCAACTGTAAATCACTAGATGTTGAACCAGTGAAAAGATATGAAAGAAGACACAACTTTGTCTTGAATCTCTATGTACTGAACCATGCCTTCTGTTTTGATATGTCCCTAATAACATCCAGGATTGACCACTGAATTATAGTCTCAATACATGACACATCTTTCACTTCAGTTGCTTAAAAATATGGCACACTGCCTGTGACAGCTTATCTCAGTAGAAATACATGTTTTCTAAGATTTTGAGGCTTAATTGAATAATATCTATTGCATTGCACAAATTGGGTATAAAACACTGTTTTGAGAGTACTGAAAAATGTTTATATATTGAGAAGTATTTGCTATTATGGATGTAATAAATATCCAACATAATGAGATTTTCATAAGAAGTCATGAATTTCAAACACTGTAAAAGAGAAGTTATACATTTACTTACAAACAAAAGTTAAATAAATCACTAAATTTACTCCATCAACGTTTATTTCTTAAAGGCAAATTTTATTTGCATATTTTGCCCATATTTTCAGTCTTTTATATACTAACACATTATGCATATTACTTGCATGTAGATTTTTATATGGTGAATATGTCTTAATATATAGCAAACATTCATATCCTTAAAAGAGTTTGATAAGATTCTTTTCTCTTTGAGACAGGGTCTCTATGGAGCCACCTATCTCCTACACAACTAGTTAAAATATGGATTAAGAAGTTAATACTCTGAAAGAAAGGTCAGGAGAAAGAGGACAAGATTTTAGGACTTATGAAATTATAAATATTATCAAAGCCAAGTGAGTGGGTAAGATCTTTATAGGATAATATGTGGATAGAAAAGATACCAGATCGAAGGACAGGGACCTGAAGCCAATAGTATTAAACACAGAAGAGGTGAAATAGCGCAAAATTTCAAGGTGCAAAATTCAATGTCTAAATGGAACTAAAAGAAAAACTGAATTGCATTAGGAAGAGAAAGAAGGGAAATTGTGTTACAATCAATGATGCTTATAATCAAGTAAGATGAAGACTGAAAATTAACCCTGGGATTCCCACCACGAAAGTCAATTTGGCATATTAATACTTCAATTTGGGTGAGTGCCGGGTGGAAGCCTGACTGAAGTGGATTAAAGAGGAAATTTGAGAGATGAATAAGGGCAGGATACATTGAGAACTGTTTCCAAGGGGTTTAGTAAAAATAGAAACAGCAAAATTAGGAAATATATGGAAGATTTGAGTTCTTATGAAGTTTCTGTTGTTGCTGTTTAATAAAGCGAGGTAACAATGTTCTAATTTTTGTGTTGATGATGATAGTTAATTTGACAATAAAAAATGCAAGGGAAAAAATGGAAAATTACTGGATCCATGTCCTTTTGTACATAGGGTGGGAGAAGATTGAAGGCGTATGTGGAGTGATTGGCTTTATATATGTGGGAGGGTATTTTATCTATAGCAACAGGATCTGTTAGATATGTTCAAGAAAGCTGTGTCTAAAGCTGTAACCTAATTATTGTATTAAAAAGTTCTAAAATGTTTCCTCACATGGTCTGTTTTAAAATTCCAAAAGCCAGAAATTGACTAGCAAAAGTCTAGACTTTAGAGAACGGAGCTGAAGGCCTAATTAACTCCTAAGAACTTAGTGGGTACACTGTGAAAAGATTCCTGATCCAAGTGGGCTGGAGAAGGAGTGACCTTCATCACACTACGCTTTTGGTTTTAGAATTTAAGCTTCTCCTGATCATTCTTGATACTCTTGAGTAGATCGTTATTTTAGAATACAATCATTTCAATTACATATATTTAATGTATTTGACTTGAGAGTATCCTCTTAAATTAGTAATGCATTAGACAAGACAACAAAATATGCTGTGATTTTTATGGCAAAGCTACTTTATTATTCCTAGTGAATGAAAGAATATTTCAGGCTTTCTTGAGGTTGTCTGGGTTTACATTTTCTGTCATAGTGACTGCACTTATAATATAACAATATAGTTATTTTAAGCCTTGCATATTAAATATATAAATGGCCCAAGAATCATGTTCTGACAATGTAATCTTTCATAGTATAATTTATAATTTGACAGTAATGAAATTCATAAATAGCAATAGAAGTGCTAAAAGAAGTAGAAAATATTTAAGTTATAATGACCAGTAACAGTAAGAAAATAGCTTTTGGAATTGTTATGGCTGACAGTATCTTAATTGCAAGCTATTAACTCTGAGAAATAATGCTTTAATCTTCTTAGACTTTCTATTAATATTTTAATTCCAATTCTTACCTGCCTGTGGTAGAGTATATTAAGAAGAATCCCAATTATCACAATAATCAATCTCTATTACAATTACTGCAAATAACCATTGTTAAAAATTTTTACATAGTAAAAATATGGTAACACAGCAACTCTATACCTAGGCATATAACTATTAAAAATTAAATTAGACAGTCACAAAGAAATTTGTACATCAAAATTCAATGGAGCATTATCTATAATAAAAAACTGGAAAGAAATCACATTCTTCAAATGAAGAATGAGTAAGCAATTATGCTAAGTCCACAGTGAGAGGCTGTTTGACCACAAAAAACAATGAAGTCATAATACATGAAAAAATAGTCTGTAAACTTTTAAAACTTAACCCAAAGCAAGCAAAATCTGATACATAATGTCAAACATTGTTTTTACAACTTATATGAACTGTCCAGAATAGGCATTTCAAGAGATTGAAATTAGATAAGCAGATGCCTATGATGGGGATGAAGGGGTGGGACTGGGTAATGACAGGTAAAGATATGGAATTTCTTTGATAAATAATGAAAAAAAATCAGCATAGATGCTAATGATCACTACATAAATTTGTGAATATATTATATCTGAAATATAAAGTTTAATAGAGTGGATATTATAGTTTGTGGATTATGTATTAATAAATCCACGATTAACTTGGAAGTTCCTTTAGCCAATTATAACTACCTTTCAAGTAATTCAGAAAATTTTGTCTTAGTTATTCTTTAATTAAATTATTTTAATTAATTTTTACTATTGTCATGAAATTTATTTTGATGGTATCTAGATCCTCTCGTATCCCTTATCTCCCCCGCTGTCCTGCACCCAAGTTAATGTACTCTTATGTAGATAGATAGATAGATAGAGACATGCCTTAAAGAGTCTGATTTGTGTCCCCAAATGTCTTTCAGTGTGGGTAATTCATACCTAAAAGATACTCTCTCTTCTGTAACAGGCAGTCATCAATTGCCAAAAGTTCCTTAGGTTGGGTTAGGGTTTATTATTCATTTTCCCATGACTATGTTTTGATTTTGTCTAGTTTGAATTTGCATAGGACTCATTCCTCAGCTAAGAGTCACATGAGAGAGAACATACGTTGCTTGTTTTTCTGATTCTGTGTTGCTTCACTTGATATAACAGTTTCTAATTCCATCCATTTATCAGCAGACTTCATGATTTCATTTATCTTCACCACTGGATAGAACTCCATTGAGTAAATGTACTATATTTTCATTATCCATTCAACAATTGAGGGACATTTAAGTTGTTTCCAATTCTTAGCTTTTGTGAAAAGAACAGCAACATATGTGGTTATGCAAGTATCTTTGTAGCAGTATGAGTTTAGCTGGTATTTGCCAAGAGGTGACAATGACTCTTAAAATGGAGAAAAGGGGAGTTCTTTAACTGGGGAAGGAGTAGCCAGTGTAATATAAGGGGAGTGAGAGGGGAGATCAATAATTCAAAAATTAGAAATCTTATTTCCCTTCTAATCTAAAGAATATAGCTAATGTGACTCCCTAGAAATCAAAACCAAACCTTTATAAAAGAATAAGCATTTCTTGACATTCTTCTGATAGAAACTAACCATGGAAAGTTTGATTAGTATTCAAAGGAATATTGCATTTCTAGAAATATTTTTAACCTACATGCAATATCAGACAATAAATGCTGATTGTACAAGGAGACAGACACAGATGGATGCAAAAGAGTGCTATTTCAATGCCAATTCAGTATATGAAATGTATCTCTAGAATAATTTGCATTTTCCTTGTTTGTTTCTCTTTTTTACATACTGGAAAGAATTATGAGAGACATTAGATAATTGTAGGTATGGATGAGCATTTGTGGATCACAGAAAACTGGAAATTATGTAATAATTTATGAGCAGAAAATAAAAGTTTGAATTATAATTTCTTTAAGATACGAATTAATCAAGAATTAACTGAGTATGGCAACGGAAAGGCTAGACTTTAGTTTTGTAAGTGTCAAATGGGAATATAAGAAATCATCCAAATATACATATATATACAGATATACATATATACAATATACATGGGATTTCCATACACAGATGTCACATGGAATTGCCCTAGGTAAATAAATTCATACATATGAAGGGACTAGCACACTATCTGGATCAAAGCAGGGATTTCACTCAATATAGTTTCTATGACTCAAATACTCATTTTGTGACACTTTTCTGGCTGACTCATTCTACTTCTTCATGTGTCTGTTTAAGACATATCATTCTTTTCTTATAGTACATTTACAATGCATCCATAAGTTTGTATGCTCAGGATTATTCTCTCTTTTCCTTATTAGGAACTTCATTAAGGCAGAGATAACATTTTCCCTTTATCCATGTACTCTCACAGTCTACCTTAATGATTACTATATAGTAGGACTTGAAATAATGTATACTTCATGATTTTTTCCATATTACATGTGGATTCTTTGACAGCCTAAGAGCATCATGTGACATACTTCATGATTGTTGGCCATTTTGTGCCTGGAGTTGATATACATATGTGAAAAAGAGTGCTGATTGGCATCCTAGAACATTCTCAAGACTTATGAGACATAATAGCTTTGATACCCACAAAGGTGAAAATGTGCTTTTTTATGTAATGACAAACATGGAAAATATGTTTCAGTTTTGTTAAAAAAAAAAAAGAGCCACAGAACTATTGAAAACTAGACTTGCTCAGACCACGTGGAACTGAACCCAGATACACATGAGTACTTGGAGTTCCCTGTGACACTGTTTCCACCTTAGGGTTTGTCGAACATTATGGACCACTTTTACTCTGTGAAATCTACCATATCATTTCTTCATCTTATTATACAAGATATACTTTGTGGGCCAATCATAAGCCAATGAACATAAAAAGCATAAAAATACTTACAGCGGTCTTATTTATTCCATTCTTTTAACTTTTTTTTTTATCATTTCTAAAGAACCTGACTGATCATTGCAAAATGAATCAGCATTTAGCATCTATTTCCTGAATTACCATTTTCAATAAAGCAAACAGTAAAATGTCCTTTTGTTCAAGAAATAAACAGGAGGTTCATGTGACTGCAGCAAATGGTCTGGGAAGGGGGATTTTGAGGGGTATAAATCAAAGAGACTGGTATGCATTTTACCATGTAAATTAAAATTTGATTCTATTAAAATGGTAATTCCGAAAATGGATGCTAAATATTGATTCTTTTTGCAATGATTACCCAGGTTCTTGTTTCTGCCTCTTCTTCCTTATCATCTTTATTATTTTTAATTAAGTATTTTTATTTTGATAATTCTGTGCATGAATGCCATATTTATAACACTTATACCCCTGTCTCTCACCCTCCTCCAACTCCTCCATTTTCCTTAAACTCCCTCTCTATATCCTGTCCTCTTATTATTAGTACAGAGAAAGAGAGAGAGAGAGAGAGAGAGAGAGAGAGAGAGAGAGAGAAACACACACATCCCACTGAGTCTATTTACTGATCATTGTATGTACAAGGGTTTAGGGGTTGACAGCTTGGGTTTGGATAGCTTATCAGAAAGATCATCCCTGGAGAAAACTTACTGTCTCATTCAATGGCCATTAATTGCCATTAGCACTATCTCTAGAGGTACCACCTAGTGAAATTTCCCTCACCCACACTGAAAAGATAACTGATGTCATCATGTAGGTCTTGGTAGGGCAATTGCATTGTATAGATTTGATGGGTTTTGCTTTCTTGCCATTTCTGGAAGATACTATACAGTAGCAGTTATCCTAGTCCTCTGAATCCTACAATTTTGCTCAGAACTCCAGTCTGTTCCTTCAGCCTTTGTTGTAGGGGGTGCATTTTAGGTGTGTAAATGGAGGCTGACACTCCACAATTGCTTTAATCTCTGCATTTTGACCAAGTGTGGTTCTGATAGTCTTTAGCTACCCTCATTATGAGAATGCTAATGTTATACCATTAGAGGTATCCTGTTGGGCTGTTTACTGTTTTAGCTCCTAAGCTTTACACCCTGGCAGGACAATTGGTTGCTTTTTCTACCATTGGCAGCTTCCATAGCACCTTCAAATATTATGAGATACCGTCCTCATCCAGGAGCCTTGTGGGTCAATTCCAGCTCAATTCATCGAAATCCTGGAGCTGAAGTATGTGGTTGTTTTCAGCAATAGTATCTTATCTTAAAGTTCTTAGAGGTTACAAAGGCCAAGGACAGCAGTTAATATTGTTTGGGGAGTGACTTAGACTACCCAAACCAACAACTCAAAGGGAAGTTTCCCATTCCTGGCCCTAGGACTTTTGTTAGAAACTTTATCATTCCTAGAAGTAACATAATCACCTCAAGTGTTATAACTTAATATGAAAAATGTATATATATATATATATATGTATGTATGTATGCATGTATGTGCATATATGTGTATTACTAAGTATGTCTATAAAGTGTTCCGTATGATTTTTTTCAAACATTCTTGCTGTTACCTCTCCCTCCTCCCTTTCCCTTTTTATTATCCTCCGTGTTCTTACTCCCTCCCCTGTTAAAACCCCAGTATTTCTCCTTTTTCCCTTGACAGCACTTATGTCCTACCATCCCCCACTCTAGAGCTCCTACTCACCTCTCCACCTTTTCTATTTTCCTGAATTCTGTAGTAACTGGAAGTTTATGCTCAGATCTAAAGATTCAGAGCTAGGTCTGAGTTACCTAACACTATAATGCTTTCCAGTTCCATTTATTTATCTGCAAATTCTATTCTTTAGAGAAGAATAGAATTCCATTTTGTATATGTACCACATTCCCATTATCCATTCATTAATTGAACAACATTTAGATTTTAATATTATATTTCAGAAAATATTACACTTTAAAGCTCATTTTTATATTTTTGATATAAGGAAATTATAATATTCCAGAATAACAATGCTTGCTGTTTCATTGACAATATCTCTCCAATGGTGTGTCTGTGGAAGGACTTAACTATTCTGTCTTGTTCACAATTGTATACATGTGGTGAGAAGTGTTTTTGGATTATCAAAAATAATAAAAATGTTAGATTGATTAATTTTTCAGGATTTTCATTAACATGAAAAGGACTTGTGTGTTTTTTATTTTAAATGCAATGCTTCATTGTTAGTTTAGGGATCTAACATCTGGCTTGGTATTTTACTAATAGCTATTAGATGAGGACATTAATGACACAGAAGCGTTTTCTGTTAGTGCATAGTCTGACTATGAATGATATTGTTTAAATCATTTCACACTTTAAAATTTGTCTTATTTTGAAAACGAATGAATAATTGTCAATCTGTTCATCTCATGTATATTTCATGTTAAATTTTGATAATGAATCTAAATATCTTATATAGCAGTATATATTATATGTTTAAATGTGGAATTTATTATATTTTCTCTCTGAGAAAATTATGATGTCTTTCATTTAATTTGTCAGATATACTTCACATTACAAGAGACTAATCAAAACATGCCAATGTTGTTGTAGTGGTGTAATTTATGTGATTTTTAAAGTATAATGTTGATTAAGAAATGTAGTCAGAGAAATGCTAAATGAAGCAGTTTGTAAACTAGGCCACTTAAGATTACCAACTGATTAAAATTCAACTTGGAAATTAGGAGAACATTTTGAAAAGATTATTTTTTTCTAATGGCTTCTTTTACTGTTGCATTCAGCACTTTTGCTCAGTATTTTGTGGTAAAGTTAATTGAATAAATCAAATTGAAGTTGTACAAAAATTAATATATAGAATAGAATCAGTTAATGCTTAATCACCAAACACATCACCAGGTTCAGGTAGAAGGGAAACTAGTTGCTGGACTTTTAGTGGTTATTTGAAAGTCTTAATGACTTGCCTAATCTATTAATTACAATGTAATAATATAATCTATTAATTACATTGATAAAATATGTATTATAGTGTCACTAATGTAGGTCTTATTTAAAAATCAAAGGTGTGAATTTATTGATAGTACCTGATCATTAAAGCATTTGTGTCAGTCTAAATATATACACTTGTATACATCTATACAAGTAACTATACATCTATACATCTATAGAGTAACTCATTTCTCTATATCATTTGAAATTTGTTCTCCATAGACATGACCACTGCATATTTAGAAACTTCATCTACTATCTATGACATATGCTTTTCAATACCCAGTTTTCTCTAAACAGAATTACTATGTTAATAATAAAATGTAAAAAAAAATCACTTCCCAAATGCCCTTCATTGTGGGTTCATCCACTGGAGCCTGGCCAACCAACTGAGTCTCACTCCTAAACAAAACTGAGTCACCCCTTCCCAGAAGTCATAAATTACCCATATTTCTTCAGGTAGAGTGGGGCATTTGGAACACAAATCTGATTCTATAGGCCTTTACATGCACACATACACACACACACACACGTCTTTGAGTACAGAAATTTAGGGGGGAGTTGAAAATGGGGAGTGAAGATACAGAAGAAGATCTAAATATAACAATATGTTGTTTGGAATTTTGCAATATGAAATTTGCAAAATTCAATTAAAAATTCATGTTAATTTTTTGCCTCTTCCATACATGTCTAGAATGCACAGTTGTCGTATTCACACCCTTACACTCCCTCATCTCCTTCTCAGTACACACTTCTTCATTCCAACTATCCCTCTCCTTCAGAGTACAGATAGCCATTCCTACAGGGACAATGATTATGTAATATCCAAATGACAGGTTTTTGTATACTCTTCCACACTTTATGTTATCATAAAATTTTTCAATTTCCTCTTTACGGATGCCTTGGAGAGGTTTCAGATTAGTCCTAAAATCACAAGAGTCACTTATTTTCAGCACTCAGGTCAGTTATAAGTTGCTTCATTAAGTCACCCTCTATAAAGATCTAAGTTTCTCTGATCGAGGATGAGATCAGCACAAGTCTATGACGATAATGATACATATTTGAAATAGAGCTTGAAAACATGTTCATTTAGGAAAAAAATCAGCAGTAAATTCTTCTTAGGGTCTGTAACCTCACCACTCATAAACTTTAAAAAATTATTCTGAATTTAATTTTTGTGATTTTCATATAATATAGTTTACTTTTGTCCAAATTTACAAGACAGTCATGTATTCCCTCTTTGAAAGCAAATTGATCAAGCTTCATTGACATATATTTTGATAAAAAATAAATAGCGTGGAGCTGATAATTCAGCATTCTTTTCATATGCCCCAGCTATTGTTCCTTCCTTTACAGCCCTGATACAAAAGTTCTGCCTATATTTTATGAGTTCTCATAATGAATTAATGACCTACTACACCTGGAACATTAACCAGTTAAATATTGGCATCAGCATTCAAATTTTTATCAATTATGGGCAGGGGGAAGTAGATCAGATGAAAATGGCAATGAAATTAAGAAGAATAAATAAGTGCTTTTCTGTTATATATGGAAGATATTTTATAGGAATCAAACTGATTTATGCCTTGGAAACTGTGAGGATCTACAAAGTGAATTTAAGGAGAGTAGGGAATATTTATTTGAATATGAACATACAGATTCAAAATGGAAAGATTCCATATGTCAGTTTAATTGTACTTCAAAGGTCTTTGTTCTAAACTTCTTGATGGATACATAAACATAAGGATTGTAAGGATATTAAGGATATGGGTATTTCATCAGCTTTATGGCAATTTTTCTATCAAAATAAAGGAAAATGATCTAATATATGTCTACTATATACCTTATAAGAAGCATTATTCTTTTTCTATAATATATTTCATTTCATTTGATTATTTCAACATTGTTATTTTATGATATATTACATAATGAAGTTTGAAAACACAGGAACCTGAAATCCAAAGAAATTTAATTATTGTGAATTTAGTGTAAGCCTTGATTACATAGTTACTTATGGGGTTTGCTTTGAAGTGTGTTTTGATGATTGAATGATGTAGCTCTGTGTAAATCAGGAGAATAGTAACGGCTCTATACAGAACACTGGCAATAACACCTGTAGTATTGATTGTTAAGTGAAAAATGTATCATTTTTACATAATACAAGAGGTTTCCTTACTTCCCCATTGTTCTAGTTTCTTTCTAATGCTGGGATAAAAACACTGATCCAAACTATATTGGGGAACAAAGAGATTATTTTATCTTATATCTCTAAAGTCACAGTTCAGCATCCAGGAAGTCAAAACAGGAACTCAGGGCAGGAACCTACAGTACAGATCATGGAGGAATACTGCTTAGTGGATTGCTCCACTAACCTGTGTGCTCAACCTGCTTTTTGAAACAATACAGGACTACCTACTCTGGAGCGGGGGGGGGGGGGGGGGAGGGGCACCCACAGTGGGCCAGACCTTTCCACATGATTCAACAATCAAGAAAATTCTCCAAAGACATGACCACAGGCCAGTCCAATGTAGGCAATTCCCCAATTGAGACTTCCACAATCCATGTGTCACGTTGTCATCTAAAGCTATCCTGCACAACCATAGC
Organism: Eospalax fontanierii; assembly: GCA_035773235.1. Lineage (NCBI taxonomy): Eukaryota > Metazoa > Chordata > Mammalia > Rodentia > Spalacidae > Eospalax > Eospalax fontanierii. The sequence continues at coordinate 127,978,685 of CM069525.1, read as the reverse complement.
CACATAGAAAATAGTGTCAAATCTCATGCTTAAGTCTAAATGCTTCAAATTTAATTATGTTTCTCCTAAGATGTACTACAGCACTTTTATGTTTTTATACTATTAAATAAAATGTCCACAATCACTATTATTCCAATAGTAAAATACCAGAGAAGACTATTTGATAGAAAGACTCTTGCAAAGTTTCCTATATTTGAATCATACCAGGTTTTCTGAAAGAAAATCTTTTCTATCAACTACTATTTGTAAAATTATCTTTTATCAGTGCATGTGTATTTTATCTTCTAAGACTGTTTTCAGTGAATTGCTCATTTTCCTAATCATAAATTTTCTTTGGAAAATATTTTCAAGTATAAAGACAGCTTCAATATGAATTATGGTGTTGGAGTGTTCAAATAAGATTGGTCATGGCTTGACTCAGGATTAATGCCATATCTTTCTGCAGAAGAGATTTTCTAAGTTTAGTTGTGGTACCATTTAAGTCAGCTTAGTCCGCTGGGAATTTTAATTATGTTCTGGGCAGCCATATTCTGAGGCCATTTTTTTTCCAAGTAGCCATAGAAAAGTGGGCATGTGGACATGAGGACCAGTCATAGACATAAATCATGACCAGTAGAAAGGTTCAGAAAATGGAAAGTTGGCTCAGAATAATACTTATGGAAACTCAAAGCCAACTTTACCATTATATTGACTTTTGTTTCCTTTAAAGTAATAGTTGAACTCCTCACTTTGTGCCCGGAAAGTTACTTTATTACTTGTAACCACACCTGGCACGTAAATTTGTTTCACAGTTTCAGTGAGGTCTTTCTGTGATCCCAAATCACCAAAATTGCTTTTCTTTGAGCACAATTGTGTACTTTGATGTTTGTTTTCTTTAAGTATATTTTTCTCTATGTGAGAGCGTTTCCCTTTAAGTATGTTTATCAACATATTTAGATGGTGCAATGAAATTCAAGGGGTCATGCAGCCTTATAAAGAATGGGTGGGCTGATGCTTTTACCTCTAGTTCAATGTTTATAATCTGCAGTCCCTTCTGGCCTTATGACTCTGTTGATGGAATTATGTATTTGAAATACTGCTTTCTTCAAGTCCAAACGTTAAAATGTTCTATTTTGAATAAAATTCAAACCTGTACTTTATGCACATGGTATACAAAAATTTTATGTTTGCCAAGAATGCTGTGAAAAATAAGAATTCTATCAGTTATTCTTTCTCCATCATTCCTTTAGGAATTTTATTTTAAGTAATGACCATACCATTTTGAAACTACTCATAAGCTGTCATCATTATGTTTTCATCTTATCCTCAAAATCTTATATCTAGTTAGTTTCCAGCCCTTGATGTTAGGTTTTGAAAATATTCCTCAACAGCGCTTTTTCTTCTTTGCATTTCTGTTGGGGTCCCCTGCGCTCAGGGCCAGCCCTAGGGGGATGGGGATGAGGGATTTCTGCCTTGGGAGGGGGGTAGGCTCGGAGTCCAAACACACTCAGAGCCCAGAAGCTGGGTGAGAAGCATTACTCACGAAAATGTCAGGGGTCTTATAGGTCTGGTTAGCCAATCACCTTATGGGGTGGGGTCCCAACTGCAGCCAATAGTAATCTGTCCACAGGTAGATCATCTATGTGCAGATTCTTTCCAGATACTGGACAGAAGCTGGACATATGACTAGCTATAGTGGAGCGTCAGGCCCACGGGAGCCATACCTCTATTCCTAATAGCAGGTGACCTGTCTAAGGCCCATCCTGTGTTGTGCCCTATACATTTCAGTCTCTTTTTTCTCAAAACATCAGAGTGCTTACTAGACTATATTTTCTTTTAAAAATATTTTATTTATTATTTTTTAAATATTGTATGTGTGAGTGTATTGCTGTATGTATGTTGTGCAATGCCCACGGAGGTCAGAAGAGGACACTGGATCCCATGAAACTGGAGTTACAGATGGTTGTTAGCAGCCATGTGGGAATTGAACCTGGGTCCTCTGCAAGAGCAGTGAGTACTCAACCACTGAGCCATCTGTTCAGCCCTTAGACTACTCTTTCTTTCATCCAAAGTATTGTTTCTGCTTAATTATCTCTTAATTTCTTACCTAAACAACTAGAAAAGTCTTCAACTTTGTATACTTTGTCCCCATTCCATAGTGGGTTTTCTGTGTTTGACTCCTTTATGAGTCAGATTGTCATCCCTGTGACAAAATTCTGAGACAAGAATTTAAAAATAGCAAATTTCTATTTCTTTGGTTGTCATGGCTTTGGCACATGATCTTCTGGCCCCAGTGAAGTCTGTAAAGGGTGTGCCTGAAACATAAGGATGGAAAGGGAATAGTGGAACAGAGATGCTAACCTCACAGTGGCAAAGAAGCAAACAACAGGAGGCCAGGAAGAAGGTATACTTTGCGGAAGGGGACAGGCACATTTCCAGTGACAAAAGTTTCACAAATCCCTATCTTCTATTCTGTACCATGCCCCAATAGTCGTATTATATTTTGAATTCATGAGGAGGCTAACTATTCAAAATAGCAAAGTCCTTATGAATTTCGCCAAAGCCCATAAAGTGAGCTTTTAACATGATAGCCTTCAAGAGGTATTTGATGTTCAAACCACAGAAATCATTTTATTGATTATTAATTAGTTGACAAAAATAATGTCCTGACCATTCTAAAACTATTATCCTCCCTACTGAAAAGTTGCAGATAATGACTCTCCCTTTCCCAGTAGTCACCAGTTGTCAATAGTTCCTCAGGTTTGGCTGTGGTCTACTACACATCTCCCCACTTCCATGCTGGAATTCTGTCTGGATTTAGTTTGCACTGGTCCTGTAACCTGTTCAACTCTCTGGAATTCTTAGTTTCATTGTGGTCATCGGTCATCAGAGGCCCTTTCATTCATTCTGTCAGGTCTTTCTCTATGATCCCTGTACCTTGAATTGTCCTATTCAGGTTTAAGTACACTTCAGCTTTTTTTTCTCTGTGTGCTGACCAGTTGTGGGTGAAGTTGGGTATGCTGATCATGCTCTGGTAGATTGGCACACACCGAAGTTCATTTGGGCACACAAGCTTTGACTTAATAAGGTATAACTGATCACATGAATTGGGGGTAGGGGTGTTGAAGAGAGGTAGAGGAAGGGCTCTAAATAGCATCAAAAGTATTGTATGAAATTCTCTAATTTCAATAAATTAGAAATAATTTTTTCAATAAAAATGAAAAATACAAAGAAATATTTAGATACTTCAACATTTACTTAGCAAATTTTTTAGTACCTACATTGTATAAGACACTGTGACTGTTATAATAAGTATAACCAATAATTCTGCATTTTCACATACAACTTAAGGTCTTGCTGGGACTATAGCACTAGAAAAGCCACATTTCAATTATTTCCAGTGATATGATTTAAGCCATTAAGTAGAAGACATAGATATTAGCAGATAATGTATTCTAATAAAGTATGAGTCACTGAAGGCTGAATAAAGAAAGGTAGTAAATTATAACACAAATAAACAAACAGCACACAAGGGAAACATTATGATCAAGGGTACAGTATATCGGAAAATTAATTACCAGCATAGATGAATCTTTATTAGATAAATTTGAGAGAACAATTAGCTGAGGGCCTGAGAGATAATGCAAAATCTTGAGTCGACATCATAGTTTTATTTTTTTTTTCACTCAAAGAAAACAATGAGACACTAGAGAAACACTTGACAAGGATCAGTCCTGCTGTATGTTAGGAACTTGTTTACATGTCTTATTAGGGGACAAATTAATTTGTTCTTACATGAGTTATTTTTCTTCATCTGGTCATCCCTTACTGCCTTCTGATTCTATGTCATGCAATTTAATTTTTGGTCTAGAATTATTTTCCTAATAAAACTTTGATTTCACCCATGAGCCCTGTTTTTCAAAAATAAATAAAAATAGAATTTATAATTCCACAAAAAGGATTCAAGACTCCATATGGAATTTATTTTCTTCTGGTTAGTATTCTGTTTCTTATTTCCTATTTGTATTTTGTATTCAAGCTAATTTTGTATTATGCATTAATCCTCATAAGCCTCTTATTTTTGATGTTTTATATTTTATTCAGAGGATTGTATGTGTCCTGTTTTGTTCTTCATTTCTATCTAATAACGTTTTTTTCATCCTTTTAGGGCAAGTTCAAGAATAGATAGATGAAATTTTTGCTAATATCAATGACCAAAAGTAAATTGAATTTGCACTTACAGAATGCTTTTATCTTTTTTCTGCCTTTTTCCATGTTATGTTGGATTCCTTTGACTTACTATTTACTAAATCTACCAGGTTACCTTGAGCACAAATAGCACAGGCCCAGTTAAGTGTTTATTCCGAAAAAGACATTTCTACTTATAAAGTATCTAACAAAAAATTGTGTACTTTTAACTCAACTTCTTATTACTTAGTCAATATTGCACAATTACAAAGTACTTTTTAAGTGAGGTTTGTTTTAAAGCCTTCTATAGTTTGAAGTGTGCTCAGTTTTAATCTTTGAAGATTTGTTTCTCAGATATAACAATACCATGCATATGTTTAATTTAGAAAATTATTCTAATTCTAATGGAAAGCAGAGTTTGGCACTTACCACTACATCAGAATCTTCAATAATATATTGTGCCTTTAGAAATTAATGCACAAAAAAGGAGCATGAGAAAATAGTACGTAGAATAAAGAAAAAAGGTAAGGATGGAGATTATCTCCATGTTACATTAGTACAACCAGATATGTCATAAAATCCAAGACATGATTAGAATCTGAACTTCCCAAAAGGAATAAAAGCTACCTATAGTAAGGAGTAGATGATCATATACAAAAGCGAGTGTTTATTTGTTAACTTGCTGAATAATTCAGAAAGAAAATTCTATAGAACTGAATTTCAGATTCTTAAATGTGACTTGTCATTGACAAAGCAAACATATGGGCTTGAGAACATTTAGATTTCACGTTATAACTTTCAAGTAGGATATAATCTTAAAGAGTTTATTTTAGGAAGGACAATGGTTATTGTTTTATTCATTTCTCTGTGGCTGTAGCTGAATAGCCAAGTTCAGTAAATTTACGGAGATTCCAAGTTTATGTGGCTCCTGACTTAGACGCTAAGATGTGGAAGAGTATGACACTGTGTAGCATAGCATCTTGTGAGGGTTTTCTTGTTTCATTATAGCAGGGTAAATGCCAGTATAAGTTGAAAGCAAGTATATTGACTGGAGTATCCCTTCCTGTTCTTGTAATGCTATTAATACCATCACAGGATCATCTAATCTGAATTACATCCCCAAACTTCAGCTTCCAAATATTATCATATGAATCATAAAGCTTTAGCTTCCAATATAAGGTACTGAAAAAAATACTTAAACCACAGCATTCAGATATATAGCCCGAAGCAGAACTAGGTTTAAATTATGATGATTTTACTTAACACACAGATTAGTGAATAATTTCATGTAAATTCTTTAATATAGTCTGGCACATAGTAAATTCTATTAATTTCTCTCTCCATCATTTACTCTTTCTTAGGAGACAAATGAAGATTATGTTTCTATATAATACTAGTTGTTTGATATTGAGATGATATCTGTTTTTTAAATAGATTCATATCAATAGCTTACTATTAATTATAATTACACTGAGATTTCTAGCATATTATAGATTAATTGCATATGATATATGTTAAAATTATCCTGGAACAGCATAAAAAAGTGATAATTTATTTTCAACACAAAAGATATCATGTGGGTTAATTTTTTAAAAATTGGACTCGGTGTGAACACCGAGTTTGGATTTAAGAATATTATTTAAGAGACTATTATCTTTGAACAAGTTATTCCACAGGACATAAGAAGAAAAGTCAAAGGTGAGGCTAACCATTTTCTTATAAACTTGTATATCACTTGTAATGACAAAGAACTATTTCTTTTGCAATTAAAGGGAATACAACAATGAGTTAGGCAGAAAAGCTGCATTAGTGTAGGAGGTCATTTCTTACCTTAAACTAATGGCAATGAGGGAATAAATAATTTGAAAATAAGGAAAGAAATATAATATGCACGAATTATTGGGAATTAATGTGAGAAGTCAGGAGAACACAGTTCATGATGAAGTACAAGCTACTGACTAAGAAATGGAGACATTGACAGATGAACAAGTTGTTCAGGAGTAGACACATTGTCTAGACAATATTTAACATAGATTTTAAGTGACATGCAGGCAATTCCCATGGAACTATGGAGAATGAAGATAGCTAGACTATAAAACTCTGGACATCAAGAGAGAGAAGTAGATTCAAGGTACACAACTTGTACTGATTACCATAGAGAAGTCCACAGGACACAGAAGTTTATAACTCAATGAAGTTTTACTTAATAGATCGAAAAGTTCTAGATAATATCTGGTGGCTCAGGGACTGAGTGACAATGCACAAAGGAACTGAGAAAATATATACAGGACCACATTGTTTTACTTACTACTATATTTCCACAGCCTGAAATAACACCAAACATATTATGACACACATACATGTATCACTAGTAATCATAAATTACTCAATAATTGATTAAAAGTTGAGTGAGTGGGACAGCCAAGATACAGAAATGGGTAAGAGCACTTACTGCACAAGAAGGAAGACCCATCCCTCATTCAAATCCACAGTTCAAATTTCAGATCTCACATAAAATTCTGGACATGTTCTCAAATGAGCCTGTAACAAGGGTGCTGGGATGAGGTGGAGACCAGAGGATTCTGGGGCTTGCTGGCTGTGAGAGACTCTGTGTCAAGGGAATTAATTAGAGATTGATAAGGGAAACCCCATGTCTCCTTTGGCCTGAGCATGAACCTATGCATAGATATACACTTACATTACAGACACACACATACACAACCCACATACATCATATAAACATACCCATAAAATATTAAGTGAATGGATGAATAGAACTGTTGATGTTTGAAAATGACAGAAATGCAGCTAAAGGACAGGTGTTTGTCCTATTTTACATAACTTGCATTTAATTTATTCTTTGCAGATGTCATATATGTGAGCAAGGCACTGTGATTATTCTTACCCTTACCCACAAACCCTCTTAACTTACTCCCACCCAGGTCAGCCCTTGTTCTCCCTACATTTCATTTTCCTGCATTTGTGACTTTATTTTGATCTATTGAGTTAAACCAGGGCTATGCAGGTGATCATGAGTTTGGAAACATCTGTCAAAGCCTGAGCAATTCATCAACGAGCACACAATTTATGACAATGGTTGATCCTCCCCTAGAATCTCTCCATAGCCAATAGTTCCCTAGGGAGAGTAATTAACCAATGAGCTCTTCAATCCGTCCTTGACTAATGCCTGGCCCATTCTTGTGGAGCCCCAGTTCTGGAAGCTGAAGTTGCTGAGATAATGATTGGAATGGCGGTGTCATGTCCAGAAGACACCATTTCACAGTCATTCCTTACATGTTTTATTCTTTCTTCCATTTTGTAATGCCCATGATTCAGTACATTTTATGTTGCTAATAATACAATACCACAGAAAAACAGACTTAACGGGTTATAAAGAAAAGAAATCTATTTTAGCTCATTTTAAAAGAAAATATGGGGAAGCATCTGCTAGTAGCACATTCCCAAGGAAGCACTGGGAATCACACTGTGATGGCAGGCTGGATATGCATGCGCATCTATTCTCCTCCTTCCTGTTCTTCTTTGAAAGACACCTGTATTAAATAATGGGAACTCCACCATGATCCACCATGTAGTCATAATCACCTTAACAGAAGCCTTTAATTCTTAACTTCATGACCTGATTAAATTTCTACAATCTCAATTTACTCAGATTAGTACTAAATTACAACATGATTTTCAGACAGGAAAACTGATATTAAAATTGTATCCAACTTGTTTTTAGGCAACTTTTTAGCCTTTGTGAATAATCTATTGGTTTTCAGAATCTGTTGTTCATCAGAATCACATTGGGTGCTAGAAAATTGATATTAACTATTGCATACTTTTAATAAGTATGCCAGAAAATTCTACGTGATACTGTGTTTTATATGTTGGAGAAGGTTGGCATGCATGTTGTAATAGGTAGTGTCTTAATATAAAGGTACCTGAACCATGTTTCTAAGTTTCACCAAAAACTGAAGAAATTTCCAAGACAAAGTGTCTGTCACAAGACAAGGTGAGCAAGAGAAGGGCATGACATTGATGTAAAGCAGGGGCTACAAGGCACTTGACTTGCTCTCTCTAGAAAAAGGAGACAGAGATGCGAAATAGCAATATCATTATTAAAATAATGTTGAAAATGTAATCAGGCAAAGGTTAATACTTATCTAACAGTTACTTGTGCCAGAATGCCTAGGTTTTAGAAAGTTTCAGATTTACTGCCATTCTAATGATCTAAAGTATGAATGACAGGGAGCAGAGCAGCAATCCTATATGACGGTGAATTATTTCCCTTGTGTCGATTCCATCCCTCTCTATTCTATTCACCTAATGATCTTCCTTACAGAACATTAACATTAACTTAGGAGTATGCTTATGTCTCCCCTCACTAGAACATGTTCCATTAGAGCAGGCATGGTTCCTGCAAGATAATTCCATAGTCTCAGGACCTAGACCAGTAGCTAATACACTCACTATGCCATTTACACTCAGTAAGTGTTATTTGAGTAAACATTAACAGATACACTACCTTTGCCACTGAAAGTGACAGAGGTAAGTAAGTGTTAGTAGAATATCCCTGTCATATAGTAATTTCCAATCTCAACTGCCCACGCAAAAACTTTTTGGAAAGGGAAAGAATTTTTCAAGAAGACATGAAAAAGGTCAAGTCCAAATAATGTTTTAGGATGATAGCAGCTGCTTATTACTGCTGGGTGAGGGAATGTTGATATTCCTTAAAGGGGAGACTCCAAATAGGCTGACTAGACCTCAGTGGATGAAGGTGCCCTGAGGAACATCTCAGTAAATTAACTGGACTCAATAGGCCTTAACATATACTGCAGAATGAATGAAATCTGGTGGTTGAGCTATAGGGAGGTGGTCTAATAGTGATTAAGATCTATGATATGAAATCCACAAAAACTCAATAAAAATACACATAAAAATAGAAAATTCTGGAGCTGAAGTGTTGGCTCTGTGGTGAAGAGCTCTGACTTCTCTCACAAAAGAGCCAGGTTTGATTCCCGGCACACATGGTGAGTGACAACTATCTGTAATTCCAGTTCCAGGAGAATCTGACACCCTCTTCTGATGTCTGTGGACATTGCACGACATGGGTGCACTTACATACATGAATGCAATAACCTCATACACAGAAAATAAAAGTAATAAATAAGATAGAAAAAACAGAAGTGTAGGTTTTGGTTTCTTATAGACATCCCCATGTCTCTGCTGGCATTTTGTCCACTTTGAGCTTGCGTGGGACTGGAGGAACTTCTCAGATATTTGAAAAATTCTGTTCCCTTGTGGTCATCCACCACCTCTGACTTTTACAATCCTTCAGCTCCTTCAGCAATGATTCATGAGCCTTGGGAGGTAGAAGTTTGACATAGGTGTCCTGGTCAAGGATAAGCACTCTGCAGTTTCTTCTTTTCTGCACATTGGCCAGTTGTTGGTTTCTGTGTTAATAACCATCTGCTAGTAAGTAACCTTTCTGGTAAGAGTTGAAAGATGTATTAATTTATGGGTATAACAATAAGTTATTAGGAAGCTGTTTAATACTATTTCTATTAATGACTTAATAGAAAACTAATATTATGCTCTTTTAACTCAGCTTAAAGAAATTTGGCATCTTGTGGCTCCTGGGATGGGGGAGAGACAATATCCTTCAAGGATGTGACTCTTAGTCAGTTAATCAGGTTCCAGAAGATCGATCCACACTGAAGAATATTTGAGTATGAAAATTAGACTCTTATATATACAGAAAGTACGTTAAATTGGGCAGAGGAGCTATTAATAAGAGGAGGTATAGGTAGGGAAGAGGATGTAAATACCATTTTTACGGTATTTAAAATTGGAAGGAAAAAATAAAATTATTTTTGGCTTATTTAAACAAAACTGTAGAAAGTAATCCTGAACCTTCTGAAATAGACTGTCATACAAAAGAATATTGAAGCAAAATATTATTCAATTGTTATAGAAATAACTGGAAAACAACTGACAGATAATTCTAGATTGTTCATGGTTTTCTTATATCCTTTAAATGGTATTTTCCTTAAGCTTGTTTCATATTATTGTCAAATCATTTCAAAAATATAAATGAGTTGACATGTAATAAGCTGTGCAATTCTTTTTAAATTTTATGTAAAAGAGTATATTTATTTTAAATTAAAATCTAATACAGAATAGAAAAAATAAAAATAAAGATAAATAAAGAGAAAATTTGGAACATCTTAACTGAAATATTTAGATCCTTATAACTTGACTACAAATTAAGACCTTTAAAAATCAAGAGATTTGAGAGTAAGTGAACAGATTTTTTTTTTACTTTTTAATGAATTATTATGTATTTCATGCAGAATGTCTCAATCAATCTTAATCATCTTTATACCCTCTTCCTTAAAGGTCTCTTTCCACCCATTCCCTGAAATTCACACATTCTGTCATTTGTATTAAGGCTGATTATGGCAAGTTAGTATCTCAGACCTCAGTGCACTGAGGTCTAGTAAGCCTATTAAAAGTCCTTCACATTAGGAAGATGAGGTCTTCCTCATCCCAAAGTAATGAGTTGTCAATATTTCTTCATTTAAGATTGGGGTCTTCTGTCCATTGCCCAAGTTCTATGCTGGGTTTTTGTCTTCTTGAGTTTCCATGGGCCTTTTCTATGTTGACACCATCGCTGTAGATTTGTTAGAAGTTATAAAAGACATATTTTATTCTTCAATGATGAGGACATGATAGTCCCAAACTGGCAAATATCATGCTTCACATTTTGACACCCTTCATACCACCAATTTCACAAATTTTTCTACCTTCCAAGTGAATTAAAATAATTTCTTCACTACATGTCCCTTCATATTTTTACTTTTATTATACTACTAACATTACTAATATTAAAAGCTCTTTCAGTGTTGTGGTAGTACATGCCTTTAGTTCCAGAACTCGATATGCAGAGGCAGGCACATTTCTTGGATTTCAAGCCCAGCCTTTTCTACACAATAAGTTTAGGACACAGATTTAAAGTGAGACCTTGTCCCAAAACTAAAACAATCAAAACGCTTTATTTCAAATCTACCATTGGTAACTTCAAAATATTACCAATAAAACAAAGTAACGTATTTAGTATATTAGAATAGTTTTTAGCTCAAAGGTTGAAGGATGACTACCAAGTTCTGACTGATGTCCAAGAGCCATTTGATCTTGGCGACAGAACTCTTCCCATTTGTACTTGTTTCCAAACAGAAGGTGTGAAAGGTACTTACCTTATTCTATGTGTAGAGAGTTTAAAAAATGAAAAGCCTTTTGTAAAGCACTGGGGAAATTTCTTTATAGTATATACTTGCTATTAGTATTCATTTCAATATTTATTGTGCAATATTCTGGGGTTGGAAAATTGAGTAGTGAATAAAATGTGACCTTATGGTCAAATAGGGAAGATGTAGGTATATGGAAAGGAGAATTTTGCACTCCAGCAAGATACAATGTAATACCATACAAAAAAGAATGTATAATGCTATTATGCATCTACCTTTATAAAATTTGCTCTAACTGCTTTTAGCTCAAACAATTTTCTCCCCTCTCTTGAACATTATAAGTTCAATCTGGAACAGGGGTATTTTTGTTTTGCATAATAATTTTATCTAAACATTTTATCTTCCAAACTATGGTGTATGGAGTGTACAAGCTTCTTTATCATTTTCAGGTTTTTCTGAGGAGAGAGAAGGTTATGTTGATCAAAGTGGGCATGTTTATATGGGAGAGGGGAGCAGAAGGGAAGTAAGTTAGTAGGTATCAGAAGGCTTTGGGGATTCTGCAGATCCCAGTTGGCACTGAGAAGTGGAGTGATCCAACAGAAGACACGTAGGACTATACCACAGAAGAAAAGTGCCCCCTTGTGCATCCTCCTGTAGTAGGTTTTGTAACAGAAGAACAATTTGCAAGCTTTCATTCAGTCTGACAAATGGCAATAGAATTGATAGAAAGTAATTTCTCCTTCATGGATGAGAACGAACTTAGCACGATGTTATGCAGTTTTCCTCTTAAGGTTGAAAGAGTTCCATATCGTGCTACATTTTTCACAGTTCTCTGTTTTTGTTTACTGGTATTTGAAACACTTCAAGTAAATAGTGCCAGATGTCTTCAAGGTATCGTCTTAAAGGGAAATTAGTAAACAAAAGTTTCTTGTGGCATACAATGTTAGTGCATATACAGAGTATTTAAATGTATTTAGATATAGTAAAGACAGTGGTTTGTTCAAACAGACTTGCTTGTGCAAGTTAGATGTAACTTGGTTGAAGACATACCTAGCAATAAAAATCTGAGAGTATTGGTCCTTGAAGGGAGTTGTTTTGTTTTTCTTTTACATCATAATATTTTCATAAGAGAAACATTTCTTTTGTAAGGACTCAAATGGAACTCATACATTAAACACGCAGTTTTAACATATAAAAAAATTAATTCTGTATTTTTTTCATTTTATCAATAGAAATATAATACAGGTTTTACTAATTCCTTTTCTTTCTTATTCTGTGTATTAAGGCTTCTGAGAAAAATTAAACTTACAGTAAAATCTTATTTAAAATGTCATTTAAAGATGAGAGAACTCTGTTTACTGTGTTATTAAATCTTCTCCTGCCTAACACTGTGAACCTAAAGGAAAGAAAAAATTCTTTTTTTAAGTTTAGAGAAGAAAGAATTGGAAAATCAAATAGTTACAATTTCATATATTTTGAATATTCAAATTTTTGGCATTGTATGCTTGTATTGTGATGAACAATGTCTTAAAATGAGGGGAGGTTCAATGATTAAAATATAATTCTACTCATCTATTATTATTCTTCTTTTATTGACTGAAATTCTATTTGGTTCAACTTTATATAAGAGCAACTATTTACCAGGATAGAATATATCACGTTTGAAATTATTTGGAATATATAAAGACAATTAGTTGCCAGCTGTAAATATAGCAGAGTGTTATGGAGCTTGTATAGAATTGACAAGGCCTTGTGTTTGATCTCTAGGCTATTTAAATTTAGTGTCTGAATGTTTTTGGTCCATTTTTCCAAATTTATACTAATTCTGAAGGTAAGCCATATAGTTAATACTGCTTTGTAAAATACTTTTGTTGATAACTTTCTTTGTAATTATGCAAGTATGGCTACCAAAGAAAACTCTGCTTCAGTTTGCTTCATCTTTCCTAAACATCTGATTGCTTCATTTACTGTATAGCATCTTACCCTTCCCCAAATCACACTTGTTGTTCACTGTGAAGCAATTAATACACTTGCTCTTGTGAAGTGACAGTCTTTCAGGGTATGAGGAGATTAATTTTGCAATGACCTGACTGGATAATACAAATCTGTATTCAAGAATGTGTTTAAATGTTGGAATGTTTCATTTAAATCTCACTTATTTTTATTGTTTCTGTCCTTTCTCAACTCAGGCTGCAATGATTTTTATTTCAATATATAATGACACCTTACAATTAAAGGGAGTCATTGTTTTTATATCAAATATGTCCTGTTTAGTGTTATAAAGTAGAATATTGGCTAGAATCATAAACTCTGCAAATATATTCTGAAGCTTAGAGATGTCATTTCAGTTCTTTGTTATTCACATATTTTCTAATATATAAAACTGAGAACATAATAGTTGTCCTTAGCTCATAGGTTTGTTGTGAGGTAAAAATTATTTATTGCAAATACTTGAGCAGTATTCAGCTCGTTCTGAGTGTAGCTGTAATTGTTCTCCAAACATCCTAAACGGACCTCACAAGTATATTGTAGGTCACAGTGAGGATAAGAGCAAGCTGAGAATGAAGGTCTGCTAAATTTGAATCAATTGACATGGCATGGAGGGAAAAGAGTGATTGGTGATGAAGGAACACAGGCAGAAATCTAGAAGGAAATGGGTCTCCCTATGCCTGGGTTGCATTGGTAGTGAAGACAGGAAGTTTAGAAAAGATAATTATGGGGCTGGACAGATGGCTCAGTTGTTAAGAGCAATGACGGCTCTGGCAGAGGAACCAGGTTTGATTCCTAGCAATCACATGGTAGCTAACAACCATCAGTAAGTCCAGTTCTAGGGGATCAAACATTCTTTTCTGACCTCTGTGGACATTGCACAACACAGGTGCACTTACACTCATATACACAATACACACAAAAATAAGAACAATAAATACATTTTTTAAAAGGTAAATATTGGTTTTTACATACTCTTTTGGAAAATTAGTATGGTTACAGTCTAATGAAATCTTTGCCTTTCTGGTCAGGATTTAATGAAATGGAGCCATCAAAGATAAATATTTCATTGTTTGTGTTCACATGTGTGTACACGTGTACAGTATGCATTTGCTTGTGTGTGTGCAAAAACCTCATGGGTACACATGTACTTGCTAATGCAGAAATGTGTGGATGGCAGAGATTAATATCATGATGTCTTTGTCAGTCTCTTCTCAACCATATTTTTCTCTTTTAAAATTCTTAAGGCTTATTGTTATTGTTACATTATTCTCTTCCTATTGATTTGAAAAGATATACTCTACGCACATTTTAGTTTATTACTTCTTTCGTTTAATTAACACATGTTTCTTGGCTTCTTTCCCATATCCATGGTACTGGGAAGTGAGGACAAAGGAGCATACAGAGTACATAAATTTTACTATTAAATTATCATAGCTTTTTTCTTCATTTTCTTTTTAAAATTGTATTAAATATTTATACATACATGAAATATGTTTTTATCAAACCCAACCCCATTCCCTCCCCTCCAACTCTTCCCACATCGTCCCACCATTGGTCTCTCCAAACTTGATGTGCTCTCTCTAATTTGTTTTGTGGGTTTTATAAAATGTAGTTTGATGGTATTTAGAGCCCCTATCCTATCCATATCTCTTTCCATTGCCCCCCAACAAATTTAATGTATTCTTTCCATAGACAGATATAGATATATAGATACAGATAGATATTATAGCCAACAGAGTCTGATTGGTTCCTTCAATGTCCTACAGTGTGGGTCCATCCAGTGGGCCCACTGAGTCTCATCCATCAAAGTCATTGTATTTACCATTAGAAACAGCCTTCATTTACCAAAAGTTCCTTAGGTTGAATGGGGGTTCCTTGCCCACTCCCTCATATCTAAGTTGGGATTCTGCCTTGATTGAGTTTGCACAGCACTTGTGCATGCTGTCACTATTGCTATGGGTTCATATGAGTAACTGACCAGAAATCCAGAAGACTAGAGTCTCTCTCCTTTTTTAAATACTCACTGAGTCCATATAGTGCTGCATATATGTGCATGAGTTTGGGTCTGTCTGCTAGAGCCTGGGTAGCTTCTCATAGCTTGCATCCCTAATGAAAACTGTCCTCCATCAGCAGCCACATTTCCAGTAGGTCTTCCTCTAGGTGTGGGACTTCATACGCTGCTCCCTCATCCATGCAGGGATTTTAGTTGGCCTGAACTTGTACAGATCTTATACATGAAGTGCCAGCTGCTCTAAGTTTATGTTTGTAACAGCATTGTAATATCTGGTAAATAACGTTTCACTTCAGTGATCCACTACCGCCTCTTAAAATCTTCTTTCCCCTATTCCATGATGATCTCTTAGACTTAGGGAATGGTTTATGACATAGATACCCCACTTAGAGCTGAGCATTCCATTATAAATATTCCATTGTTCTTTAAGTAATGACCAATTGTGAGTCTCTGTGTTAAATCTCATCAACTGCAAAAAGAAGTGTCTTTAATTATGGTTGAGAGATGCACTAATCTATGCATATTTGAAAACCTTACAGAACAGTTTATTGCTATATTACTATGATCATTTAACAGAATCATACTACTAGGTTCACCCTAGGGCCCATGACCTAGCCAGTCATGGATTTTTGGCACAGTTAAAAGTATCAGGAAGAGATTCCACCTTGTAGAGCAGGCTTTAACTCCTGTAAAAGGTAGCTGGCTCCTGCTATGACATGTCTGCCACTGTTGAGAAAGGTTCTCTCAATGAACCTAGTGCTCACTGTTTTGGTTAGACTGGCTCTCACTAGTGAGTTCTTTGGTTGGATTCCCATATCTCTACTTGTCTCCACCCCAAGTAGTTTTTTTTGTTGTTGTTTGTTTTGATTTTTTTTTTACATTGAGTGTTGGGTGTTTGAACTCAGGTTCTCATGATTGCACAACAAGCACTTTATTGATAACCATAAGTAGAGTTAAGGAAATAACAAGTAAATAGTTTCCTATTTTGTTTGACACTAAGAATTGAATCTAGGTTATCATGCATACTAGACAAGCATTCAGTTTTGGCTATTCAGTCCTCAATATTTACTTTCTGAGAACATTATACCCACTTGCAGAAGAACCTTGAGTAGTATATTACAATATTCTGGATAATTATAACAACAGGCAAAAAGATATTAAAAATTGAGATAGTATTGTAAATTTGTTTGTTTGTTTGTTTGTTTGGTTACTGCTGTTTTATGTTTTTAAAGACAATACTGAAAATATGTGGCAATGTAACTAGGCCCACCATTGTAAGAAACTCCTTGAAGAGATGCATAAAATGGACTCTGTTTTACTAAACTTATTGATGTGCAGGTATACTCCGTTATGAGATTAGATCAAGCATTATCACACAATATACACCTAAGTGGAAAGTGTGTTTAAATTATGGGGATTATCGGTTTTTAGCTAAGTTGAAGTGCTTTGGTGATTTATTTTTGACAGGTAAGAAGGCCTCCAACTTAGAAGAAAGTTGGCAGGTTTTAATAGTATTAAACCTTAGAGAACAGTCAGGAAAATAGATTAATTGAAAAATGTCCGTACTCCTTTGTATATCATTCATTACTACTTGCCTGTATCTATCATTTGCCATGTGACCCTGTGCTTTGGGCATGATTTATAAAATGGTCAAACACAAACTAATAGATGTTCAAAATATGACTGTCTTTGCCAGTGTCAAAACAGTATATTGAATGGTATAGTATAATTTTATTAATTAAAAATGTATCTTCTGGGGCTAGAGAGGTTATTGAGCAGCTAAGAGCACTGGCTGGCTTGCAGGAGACCCAAGTTCTAATTCCAGCACCCACATGGTGGCTAACAACCATCGATAACTCTAATTCTAGGGGATCTGACACACTCTTCTGACCTCCACATGTACTGCACAACACGGGTGCACTTACATACATACAGACATAACACTCATTCACATAAAATAAAATTAAAAATAAAGTTTTAAAAGTATCTTGTAAATGAGTATTATGAAATAAGAGTCCTTGGGGTGTATGCCAGGAGTGGTATACATGGATATTATGCAGATCAATTTCTAATGTCTTGAATAAGCATCACACTAATTTCCACAGTGTGTGCAGCAGTTTCCACTCCCACGAACAGTGCATGATGGATTCCTGTTCCCCACAACATTACCAGCACTTACTGTCTTTTGTTTATTTAATCCTAGCCATTCTGACTGGGAAAAAGAAATCTAAAGGTAGTTTTAATTTGCATTTTCCTGATGGATAAAAAGGGGGTCTTCTTTTAAACTATTTTTAAGTCTTTTTTTTGTTGTTGTTATTCTTCTGACAGCTCGTTGCTTAACTCCATAGTCAAGGAAGTTGGGAAAAGATTGGGGGATGGATCTCAGAGGTGTTAAAGGGAAAAAATGGGTTATGAATATGATCAAATGCATTGTATGCATGTATGAAATACTCAAATAATACAAAATCATATTAGGAAATCTATAATAGGATTTTATAGTTCACATCTGATGGTCACATGTAAGTACTTTTATTTTATAGTTTCTCTCAGAGTGCTAACATGAGACACTTTTCATCTTTCTTTCAGCATGACAAAGCCAATGTACATTCATGGTGACTGAGTTTCTGGCCCTATTCAAGAAAGATATGAGCAGATGATGACCAAAGTAGGGGAACTGTAGAAAAGCATGGATATTACAGCTTTTGAGAAGGTCTTATTGCCTTTGCAACTGGATAAATCTCCAGTGTGTTCTTACACAAAAATTATTGCTTTGAGAAGGTTGTCTCTAAGAACTCCAGTGTGTATTTCCCTTTATATGTTGGATGCCCAGAATTTATCTAGGATTACTAAAAATCATTAAACAGATTCTGTTATATATTGAATGCACAGCAAGTGTTATTTACTTAATGTCCATGATTGTGGTATCAGGCCACATAACATTTTTCCACTACAAATTTCCATGGGGTACTAAACACCTTATTTTCCAGTAATGGGGGAAGCAAAAGTATTTGCACTGAGGTTGACAATATCAAAACCTAATGGGCTCTCCCCAAATCTACAACTTATGTGCAGAAGTGACAGTAGGTTGTGTTGATGAGGGAGACTGAAATCACGTTATTTTGGGGGTTTGTCATGAAATGATATACGTCACCATTACTTGGGGTCATAGCTTGAAACTTACTAATAAATAGCCATAGTTCAAACTCAAACTTCATCTTGAAAGAGAAAAGGACATAGGAATAATTATACACACACACACACACACACACACACACACACACACACACATATATATATATATATATGTGTGTGTGTGTGTGGTTTTAATTTGAATTTTGCTGATGACTAAGAATGACCATCTGTTTTTAAACTGTTTAATTCCTTTGTATTTGTCCTTCTGAGATGTATAAAATAAAGCATTATACACACACACACACACACACAAACACGCACACAGTGAAAATATTTTCAGCCACAAAGAACAAAGTTGTGTAATTTTCAGAAAATAAATGCAACTAGAGATGATAATATTAAGTAAAATTAACCAGTCTCTGACAAACAAACATTTTCTTTTCTCTCATGGTGGTTTTTTGATTTTTATGTAGTCATATTATAACATGAATGTATGTATAAATTTAATGTAGATATAAATGTTTCCACCGGAAGTACAGGACAAGTGTTAAGGTATGAGGCAAGACCAGTTGGTTAGGAAGTCTACTGGAACAATGCTTAACATACAGCATGTATTTGTATGAACACTAGAAAGTATATTTATTTTATTTTGTACATCAGCTTCTCAGATTATTGGGTCAAGAAAAGGGGTGCAAAATTAGGCAAGTTTCTGAGAACAGCATTTCCTACACTTGGTGGTTTAGTGATAGAACCTTTAGAAATCTTTCAGAAAAGTCTGTGGTTGTTATGTAAATAAATATGGGAACTCTAAATAAATTAAAATCCATTAAAACTTCCAACTTTCAAGTGGAGTAACTAGTCCAAATACTTTCCCATTTATTGCTGAACAAAACTGAGTGTCCAATAGACTTTCCCCTTCTGGACTATGATTATTTTATAAAAAAAGTATTAGTGGTCAATTTTAAGAATTATGATTAGAGAATTTAGATTAAATTAATGGTTTCCTGCCATAAAATTTTTCTATAATTCAACTTTTCCTTCAGGGTGAACATTTAAATAATTTGGTTGTAATTTTCAAGAATTTTTAAAATATCTTTTGAGCTCAAATTTCAAGACTACTCTTTATTCTGTCCCCAATTTCTGCAGTATTCACCTGTGATCCATCTTTTCCTTTCATTTGAGAAATATTCCTTTTCCTTACTCTCTGTCATTGTATGCTACATTCTCTAATTGAAGTGTTGCTTTTTCAAGCACTACATCATAATCATTTCCTTATACATGATGATATATGTAATATTAATCATTAAATTTGCTTTTTGAGTACCCACTCTACAACAGTTATTTCTCGGTGCCTTTTCTTACTAAACTTCATTACACCTCTTCATTCTACATAGGAGATGCTTGAGGCTAAAAAAATATTATTAATCTTGTCCTATTTGCATATCTTGCAAATGGACGGTGCAGAACTCAAAGTAAAGTCTATCTAATTACAAACCACCATGGTCTTGGTCGTTATGCATTTGACTCAAAAATGAATTGTGATTTTTCTGCCCCCTCCAACTGAATGATTATGTGCTCTGTTCCTTTGGACCTCATTAACAATTCCATTTTTTGTGCTATTTTTCTTTTCATGGTTCTTATGAATCTGTCTCTCCTAGTTGTTTGTGAACTCATTAATGGAAAAACTCCACTTAATGCATTTTTGCTTCCTAACCAACTAGTTAGGCCATTAGTCATGAGTTGATTACTTAAATTTGGATCATCATTTTTTAAGGATCATTTCTTTTGGAGAATAACAAATTGTTTACTGATACCCTTTGTTTCCAGAGCTATTTCATTCACAAGGTTTGATTATCTAGTTTCAGTGGTAGAATGAATGAAGTAAAATGGGTACAAAGACTTGGCCACATCACAACATATAATCCTCACATTATTCATACAGAAATACCTAACTGTTCATTTAATTGCTCTTTTAAAGATGATATTACATCTCTATAGTGCTGCTTTACAAGTTTAATTAAATGGTCCTAGATGGTGCCATGGAAAATTAACTCAGAAGATTTGAAAGTAAAAAAAAAACATATTTTTATTACTATCATATCCTCTCTATGAAGATGCATGCAATAGAGTTTCTCCTGCTAAGTTTCTGTGAACAGAGAGGATGTTATGCATAATTACCTTTCTTCTTCCTGGTGATTACTATATTACATGTACTCAGGTTTTTCATTCTATATTGTCTTTGCTATTTTATTCTGTGATTAAACATTTGTTCCTACATAATTAATATTGTCTCAACTTTTAAACACGTATTTAATATTTGCTATTACATGCATTTTTTCAGTCTCAAGTCTCTAGACAATTAATTCATAAACTTAGTGAATGGCAATCTCAGGTGCTTATGTCATTATGAAAACAATGTTTCATAGAAAGGACCTAACTAGAAATATGATTTTCTTCAGAATACATAAACTATTTTTATTTATAGTTTTATCTTATACTTTTTACTGTGGTTTCCAGTTTTGTTTATTATCTTCATTTTTTTTAAGAATTCATGTTGTCCAACTTGTATTAATGCTTTGTTCTACTACTGTGTACACATATGAATGGCATGTCATTGTGACTATGTGCTAAAAGGGGTAAATAGCCAAATGCATTCATTTCTCTTTCTTTTGGCTGACTGTAGTTAATAAAATATTGAAAAATGTACAAATTTAAGCAGGGGAAAATGTTAACTGCCCAAATGTTAGCAGTTACTTATGAAATTGCATGTGTAATGATGTCTGTCAAGAGGGTGATTTTATAAAGGACAATTAGTCTCACCAGAAAACACTTATTGGAATTTATTTGTAGTGAAATGAACCTGAAAGTATCACATGAATTGTATTTGACAATTAAGCTTGATTAAGAGCTGCAGATATGAAGAATAGGGAGATTATATATGTGGAATTAACAGAGCTGGTTAAATGCTTACTGTGTAGCACTTCATCATAATAAAATTCTCTCAGGACATGAGCACCATATTTATCAAATTTCACAAATATATGGAGAAAATGAATCACTTTGAGCATCTCATGTACCATATGTATGTCAGCTGCTACACTCATCACTAGATATATTTCATGCTTTGAAGCACTGCTTTGTGCTGATTTTGTCCATGAAGGACTCAGGATCAAGACTCTACTTAGTCCTTTGTATTTGTCTTGTTTTTCAACTTCAAACAAGAATTTAAACTAATAATTTTGCATATTTCATCAAGAAATAGTGAAAATAAAACAATGTTAAATGTTCCCAGTAGTTAAGAAAGACAGTTTTGGGGCTGGAGATATTGTTCAGTTGTTAATAGCACTGGGTTCTTTTGGAGAGGACCTGGGTCCAATTCCCAGCACTCACATTCACCTAACAACCATCTGTAAGTCCAGTTTCAGGGGTCCAACTCTCTATTCTGACCTTAGTGGACATGGCATAGAGTGGGTGTATTTACATGCATCAAGGCAAAACATTCATACACATAAAAAATAGAAATAAAAATAAAGGACCATTCTCGAATCTAGTTTTGAATTTGAAAAGATACTGTTTCATAAAGCATTAGAGAAAGCAAAATCAGAAAATTCAACATAACAATAATATTGAGCAGATGATATCAAGCTTTCTTTGTGCTGGTAGTATTATAATAGAGAATAACGTGGAGTCTGGGTTAATGCCTTATGCATGCCACTTATTTGTGGAAATTGTTAGAAAATTTGTGAACCCAAATTTTTAATTTTTTGAATTTTAAATAAAAAATTTAAAAATTTCTTTTATGTTTTTATGCAGCTGAGTATTTTGCCTGCATGTATGTAAGTGCACATGTGTGTGAAATGCCTGTGGAGACCAGAAGATGGCACTGAACCCCATGGAACTGGAGTTGTAGATGATTGTTAGCCACCATGTGAGTGCTGAGGACTGAATCTGTTTTCTTTGCAAGAGAGACTAGTGCTCTTAACTGATGAACCATCTCTCTAGCTCCATTTTTGGGTTTTGTTTGTTTTGATTGTTTTCCTTTTGTACTGTTTTGCTTTGTTTTGTTTTGAGAAAAGGTCTCACTATGTAGACCATGCTGGCCTTGAATTTAAAGAGATCTGCATGTATCTGCCTCCCGAGTGCTGGAATCAAAAGCATGTCCCTCCATGTTCAGTTTTATTGAACTTTTAATCTTAATCATAATCTTAGCCACTAAATTATATAGGAATGGTTGTCTGTAAGTGGAATGTTGTGAAGTCTAAATGACAGGGTGTCAGGTTTCTGTGTATGTGAAAGTTTTGAAAGTGCAACGTAAGTCACAGATGTTATTGGGTGTGTGTTCTGAGAAAATGTATTTAAAACACAAATACGATAAGAGTATTTACAACTTTAGAGATAGAGAGCAGTAACTTAATGCTACCAATCATATGAAGACCCAGGATCATATAAGCCCATTCATCCTTATGTCTGATCCTCATACCCATTCCTATCCTTCATATAAACAAAGTTTTTAAGTCATTCAATTTATCTTTATATCTATGTTTCAAATTTCATATAGACAGAATTTTGCTATTGTGCTAGTTAAGAATTCTGGCATATGACACAGTCTATTACCTACCTCACAGCAGCCAGGAAACAGAAACCAGAGAGGAGCAGGGAGGGGCCCAATAACAAGGAAATCCCCTTCAAGGACATACCACCAGTGACAGAACTTTATCCAACCAAGCTTCCTTTCCTTGAGTTTTTACAACATACCAATAGTTTATTCATATTTCAAATTCATTAATGTATTAATTCATTTATTATAGATTATTAGATTATCTTGCTTTGTCTTGTTTGAGGCCAATCAAAATCTAATCCTCTGGAACCAACATTAAATATGCATCCAGAGATGGTTCTTAATGACCCTTTAGGCTTCTCCAATCTAATCAAGTTGAGAATCAGGATGAGTATGGTAGTTATAGATCCTGATATATTAATATATATATTATATATATATATATATATATATATATATATATATATAGACTTAGTAGGTGGATAGTGTATCTTCAACATTGTTTGTTTTAGGGGGATATCTCCATGTTGTGATATATACTCCTATTTCCTTGTATAAATGTGCTATGGGTTAATACAGCATATTCCCCTTAATACTTTGCTCGTATATTTCAAGTGCTGGATATTAGGAACATTTCCCCATTACAACAACATCAAGCAAAACATTAACAAACATGCTATGGTGTGTCCCCAAAAGAGATTATAGGAAAGATAACATGTTTTGAAAGGACATTTGAAAAAAGAATGGAACAGCTAAGCTTCCTTTGCACATTTAATTCTATATATTGCGTATTTGCTTAAGCAAACATCCTCCTTGCAACCATGATAGTTTTATCTTTTCCTATACTCCTCAAGTCATGATAGTGTCTTGCATTCAATTTTTATTGACATAAAAGGTGCCATTCGTCGGTTTTACTTTGATATTTTGCTCTGAGGTTAAGTGAATCTCAGTATATTGACTATCCATTCAGATTTTGCCATCTGTAAATTCTCTCATATTCCTTGCCTTTTATCTGTTAAGGTTATATGTTTTCCTTGGTGTTTTTTTAGCAAGTTCCTTATATTCTTGAACTTTTCCAATTTTATACAATAGAAAAATCTTTCAATCTGTCACCCTTTTGGTAAATTTGTCTTTATTGACTTATTATTCTTCTATTTTGATATAGTCAAGAATATTTTCTTTTTACACATCACGGCTTATATTTTGGCTATTTTAGGAAGACTGTGTAATTTTATTTATTTTAAATATTTTATATGTACGAAAGTATTCCCTGAATGTATGTAGGTGTGTCTGTGTCATGTATGCACGCGGAGGTCAGAAGAGGGCATTGGATTCCCTGGAACTGGCGATAAGGACAATTTTTAGCCACCATGTGGGCACTAAGAATTCATCTCAGGTCCTCTTCAAGAACAGCCATGTCTCTTAACCACGGAGCCATATTTCTAGCCCCGACATCATATAATTTTAAATTTAAGTACTTTCCTTTATTGTTTTTTTATTGATATTAACCTCCCTTTCATGTTTGTTCTCTTAATTCATATTATGGGTAAGTTCTTTCAACACTGTATACTAAATTGTCTTTACTCACTAATGGAAGGTGCTGCTTTTATTGTATTCTGCTTCTGAGCTACACGTTCTTTTTCTTTTCCCCATCAGTTCATGTGTGCATCTTTGCCAGTAATACACTTTTATTTTCTACCTTTCTGGCAACTGAACTAAAATTAACAGATGCATCATATAGGCCCGGCACCTTCACATTTACTGTAGTTACATAACTCTAATTTTCAAGACAACCCATGAAGTAGGTGAAGTAGGTGCTATTATATCTGTAAAATGAGATAGAAACTAGAGGCACACAGAGATTAAGGAACTTGTACAAAATCCTATAGATAAGACATGGTAGAATGCAGATTTGAATCATGGCAGCCTGACTTACTTTAACTAGTAAGGCTTACCTGTTTCTCCACTATGAATTAGTATTTTGTAGACATTAGTACAGTGTTAGTGCTGTACAGTAAATAAACATAATAGGATATTTTCAAAGAGATTGAAATGAGGGCTTTGATTCCTCCATAAATTATGTTAGAAAACATAGTAAAACATATTGGAAATATGGGTTCCTTGGTGAGAAATTGGCATAGTTGCAATATTTAAATTTTTAGATTCATGAATACTGCATATTTCTCCATTTGATGATATATTTTAAAATGTGTGTTTAGAGTCTCAGTTTTCTTAAAATGCATCGTGTGAAATCGTTGTTCATTTCTAGATGTAAAAAAGTCTGTTGCTATTTTGAATGCCTTCTTTTCCTTTTATAATTCATTATAATTGCTGAATGAGAAAACACTCAGTTCATAAAAGTTAATAATATTCTCCACAATCATTCTCTCTCTTCTTTCTCTCCCTCCTTCCTTTTTCAGACAAGGTATCACTATTTAGCCAAGCCATAGTCAAGTTCACCATTCTCCTACCTCCATCTACTGAATGCCATAATTACAGGCATGAACCATCATGCTTGGTTGTTGTCCTCTTATTATAACAGTTGTAATGAACTGTACACATTTTGGGTGACATTTCTATACAGAACATCCTATAGTTGCAAGGAATTTATGTCTTATTTATAATCTCAAACTGCCTTTCATTTTTATTAATTATTTTGGAATTCAATACTACATATGTTGATCATTGTTATCTCTTGTGTCCTAAATCTTCCCATAGCAACTCTCTCCTTCCCTACCCCTGCAACTTTTTTCCTCATTTATTTTAAACCAGTTGCGTTCAATTTTTTTCAGCTCATATATTCTTGGGTGTGTGGCCACACTCTTGAAGAAAATTAATCTCCCCTCCTTCCTCCCTATCCTGGCAGCTATAAATTTCCAGTAGCTCCTCAGGGAGGGATGAGACATACTGATCACATTCCCACTCTAGGCTTCTAGGTTGTCTGGCTTGAGCTTGCCCGGGTTTTGTACCTGCTGTCACAACCAGAAAACAGTTTTATTGTAGTCATCCATCCCCTCTGGCTCTTAGAAATTTTCCTCCTTTACTTCCGTGACCATTCATCAGCATTGGGAGGTGTGTGATATAGAGATCTCCCATTTAGGGCCGAATATTCCAAAGGCAATAGCCTGTAATGTTTTGGGTGGTCTATGAAAATTCACTGGCTGATAATTCAAATAGTGGAATACATTCCTGGATCTGGGAACTTTTTTTGTTAGCTTGTGGTGTATATTTGTAGCATATACTTGTCAGATTTTAGAAGTGCAGACTATAGTTTAAACTACAATTTAAGAAGGCATCAAGTTATTTTGTTGGTGTTGTTTTAAATCCTAAGGATAATGGGCTAAGAAAGTCTCCATTAAATGATCACTTTTGGAATTCTTTCTTAATCTAATACATGTATGTTGTTAGGTCACATACACCACCAATCACCCCAAGCGCCCTTGAATCTCTTTTGATTTGCAGCAAATTCTCTCCTAGTTTTCATGTCTGTTTCATTATATTTTTTGTGGCCCACTGAGTTTTTTTAGGGTTACTTACATGTGCATGGCTGAGAAATTACTCACTTGATTATGGTCAAATAACTAATGTCTATGTCACTTAAGAAGTTGATTCTCCCCTCTTTGTAGTACTTAAATGTCAATGTCTATGCAGGAAGGGATAGAATGCCAAACCCTGTCACCTGTGTGATGAAATCATGAGTATGTCTGTACAAGTAACCAATAGTACAGTTATTTCACGAGTCCCACAGCAAAATCATGTATAAATACATACATGTTGATTAAATTTCTAACCATTACATTGGGAGTGGCAGTGATGCAAACATGCACTATGAAAATGGTTGTCTTGAATGCTTCATTCTCCTAAGAATTGTTGTGTAATGCCTGAAACTTGATTGCTCATATATTATTGTCTCAGTTTTAAAGTGTCTTTGGCAAGATGACAATTTTGTACCAGTTTTCCTGTCATGGCTGAAAACAGATACTTATTTAACCTGGTTTTTTAAATGAGACATCTATGTTTACAATTCCAATGTTTTAATAGTTACTTGTCTAATCATGGTTTTAAAATTACTTCTGTTACTTTTAGAATTTTACATATTCATAGAAATTATTCATATTTTAGGTTTTCAAGTATATTGACATAAATTTGTTCATAATTCTCATTAAATCTCTATTTCACATTAATTAAACATTCCTTTTATTTTTAGTACTTCTACTTCATTCTTTCTGCTACTTGTGTTGCTTATGCATTTTCTGCTCAAACATGCCATTAATTTGCCTATCTTCAGATCTTCAAAGTCTCAGATTTTCTTTCATTACCAATGTGTTTATTATCTTTTGGATTTTGGTTTTTGAATTATTTGATACATATTTTTCTACTTAAAAAATACACAATTCTTTCTAACTTTGCAATAAATATGTTTAGACTTTAATATCTTTGTCTTGCTAGTGCTATATATATCATGTGTACTTTCATATTAGTGCTCAATATTTATGTAATTGGGGCTCACATTTTACTCATGAGAAATGCTCTATAACCTTATATCCACTCAGGAAGTGCAATGTGGTTCTAATTGGTCATCATTCTCCTATCTTGGTCACCAAAATATTTACATCATTAATAGTGTCTAGATTTTTAGGAATAGGAACTATACCCCTTCCTATAGACGTCCTGAGCTATCTCTCTCTCTCTCTCTCTCTCTCTCACTCTCTCTCTCTCTCTCTCACACACACACACACACACACACACACACAAGCACACACACACACACACACACACACGGATTTCTTTATACCTGAGATAAACAGCATGACATGTTTACCAAAGGAAGGCCACATGATCTCAGGAAGGAAACAGGTCCTCGTCAAAGAAATATCTTCCTTATTACAGCTCACCTTCTTCAGTGATCTCAAATAGAATTTGGCATGATACCAACACCATAATACTTTATGAACTATATCTGTGTGCATGGAATCTGGTTTTTTTTTAACTCTTTAGCTGTAAATGAAGACACGATAGTACCTAAATTCAATACATATGCTTCTAACCATAATCTAGGTTCTCCAGTTTTCCTATATACAACAAGAGCATTATTTCTGATGTTTTCCCCCTTTAGTGTCTACACCAGGTATTTATGTTATCCTCTAATGTCAAGTCATTCTTCTGCCATGCTGGGATTACAGTCACATATCATCATGCCCAGCTCCATTTAGTAGGGATAATATTTTGGAATTATTCTTTGCAATTTTGAAATATACCAGGGTATTTTTATTTATCTTCTTTACAAAAGATCTCAGATAATGCATCTTTATGTCTAATTAAGTATTACCTCTTTCAACTGACATCTCCCATTCTGGTTACCTCAACCCAAAACTCTGTTAAACACCACTCTGCTGGGTAACTCATTGAGTTTGATCTTTCAGAGTCTATGGATAAGTAAGAACATGTAAAATTAGAAATTTTGTTCCTGGTTCATTTCATTTAGGATAATATCCTCTAGGAGCACTCATGTTGACACAAATAACAAGATTTTTTAAAATAAGGTCAAATATTATGTCTTTGTGTATAACTAGCAGGTTTTATTATCTAAAGATGTTTAGATTGATACTATATTTTGGCTGTTGAAGCATATTAATAATAGTGAAGATATGAGAAAACACTGATGCACTGATTTCAATTTTTTGAGGATATATTCCACAACTATGACTGATGGATCAGGTGATGCTTATATATTTCCTGCTGTTTACTATAAGATGCACCCTACATTCCATGCTTATTCTAGGATACACTTATATCACTGATAGCTAAAGATTTTGTTCTTTGACATCCCCACCAAGGCTTCTTAGTTTTCAGTTTTTT
This sequence comes from Eospalax fontanierii, assembly GCA_035773235.1. Classification (NCBI taxonomy): domain Eukaryota; kingdom Metazoa; phylum Chordata; class Mammalia; order Rodentia; family Spalacidae; genus Eospalax; species Eospalax fontanierii. The sequence goes on along the minus strand of CM069525.1, from coordinate 127,949,716 downwards.
TGCATTAACTATTCTATGAAATATGAAATAATATCATGGTGACTTCAATACATATTTTAAAAATGTCTTTTGGATGTATTAGTTTTTGGAGGGTGTTTCATAAATTTTCTCATGGAGGGTCCCGGCTTTCAGCCTCACCCCACCCTCCAGGTCTGAACTGACTGAATGAGTAGAGAACGCTCTTTTTAGAGAATTGATTTATTTAGGGCATTTACAAAGCTACTGGTTATCAGTGGCTCGCCAGTAAGGTCTGGCTCTTAGTTTGCAGCACAGAGCCCTTTGTTCATGGCACCATGCTCTTGGACCATTCCCAGCCAGCATTTCACTTCCACTTACTTGATCCTTGGGAGTGCTGGGATTTAGAACGCTGCTTCCCAGGTTCTGGCCTTCTGTCTGGGCCTGGGGTCGGGGCATTTTTCTTCCCGTGTGGGATACAATCTCTGCCCATTACAGGGACTTGCCGCCATGTTGTTCCTCCTTACTCCCCGCCTCCCTCCTCCCTTATTGGTCAGAGGGCGGGACTTGAAAAAAAAAAAAAAACCTCAGAGAGAATTCAGTATTCCCCATACAGAGGGTTATCTTTTAAAGTCTGCATATCTTATTGTAATTGATTTTTTTCTAGCCATGAATTCAATGTCAGATATATGGTTTGCTTATATTTTCTATTCACTTTATATATTTATTTAGTTATTTATTCTCTATGCCTTTAATTATTTACTTGATGTTAAGGAGGTTTTTATACTATTTTATGAAACTTCATTTATCTATATCCTTCTCATGCTTTAAAAATGAGTGTATATCATTATGCGAAAAATGTTCCTGAAGGTTTCTCCCTGTGTTTTCTTCCAGAATGTTTTTAGTTTCTTGTTTCACATTTATTACTCTGTTTGGAATTAATGTTTTCTATGGTGAGACATCATAGTCTAAGTTAATTCTTCTTCATGTGAAAATCTAGTTGTTTTAACATAATTTATTGAAGAGAGCATTATCTGCACTTTTTTCTTGGCAAAAATCAGTTGACTGTAAGAGGGTTGAGATTATATATATATATATATATATATATATATATATATATATATATATATATAGTGTGTGTGTGTGAAAAAGAGAGAGAGAGAGATTTAAATTCTGTTCCACTGATTTATGAAAACATTTATGTCATTTTATAACTAATATGAAATTTTAGAACGAATACGTTGTTTGAACCTAAGTACTATGGTGGTACAAATATTTTGTTTTTTCATCAGTTAGGGGAACATTTTGATTTGACTGACTTTTTTCTATTTCATTGAAAAATATCATTGCTGCACTCATTGTGACAGCCATGAGGGGACACGACACTACCATGGTCAGTTCTTAAGTGCCAATTTATGCAGAAGGGCCCAGCTCAGGGTAGGTGGCACCACCATTTGCAGAGGTGCCTTGGTTGTATGGGAAAACACTCTGAGCACAGGCTGTAGCTCACACACCAATAAGTAGTGTTTCTCCATGGTCTCTGCTTCAGTTCCACCCTCCAGTTCCCTGCCCTGACTTCCCTTAGTATTGAGTTGACCTGAGAGTTGTAAGTTGCAATAAACCCTTTCCTTCCCAAGTTGCTTTGGGTCATGGTGCTTATCAAAAATACAGAAAACAAACTTGAATAAAGCCTATCTAGTTTAATTTGTGCTCCCTACACGTTCTTGGGTGTGGGTCCACCCTTGGAGCCTGGTAAACTTCCAGGCATTACACCTTTCAAGAAAACTGTTTCTCCCTTACCAGCAGCTATCAATTGCCAATAGACATTCAACTAAGACTTGGGCTTCTTGTTTGCCTCCCCTATCCATGCCTGTTTTTTGTCTGTCTGAGCTGTCATAGTCCTTGTGAATGCTGTCTCAAGCTCTGTGCTTTCATATGTGCAACTGCCATATTCTGTCAAGACAATGTGGTTTCCTTGTAGTCATTCACTACCTCTGGCTCATAAAATTGCTTCCTTTTTGCAATTATTCCTGAGTCTTGGGAGGAGAGGGTATAAGTGTCACATTTAAGGTTGACTGCTCTTCAGTCGTTTTTCTCTGCACACTGACCAGCTGTGTGTCACTGTGTTAATTGTCTTAGCTTCTCTGATGAAACATGAGATACACTAATTGATCTAATTGTTTTTACAGTCAATGAAAAAGAAAAACTAAATAGAAACAGTTGTACATCTAGCAGGAGACAGGAAGTTCTGAGTATATGCTTGATTTTTGTATGAAACATATGACCAGAAATCCAAGTAAACAATGACATGAACAAAAAAGAAAAGTGTCTGTTCTCTGGGTTGACACTGGAGATGAATTCATGGAATAGAAAGCCTTAGTAACCTGTGAGTTTTGTTTTTATGAAACACATTAAGCTACTTCTCTGTGTTGTAATAGGTCCCTTCACATTTAAGAGAATATCAAATCTAGCACTTTGTGCACACTTAGCAGTTATCCAAAGGTTCATTATCTTTTCTGTCTTATACTCTGTAGAAATTTAATAAATATGTATTGGCTGGTTTTCTACCTGTATAAGTTCAAGAAACATCTATCAATAGTGCTTTTTTTCTTGAACTAATAGAATAAAACATCTCAATTATTTGACAAAAATGATCAAATTACTTTACTTTATATTTTTGTTTTTAGTTTTTTATGTTTTATTGAATTTTTTCTGAATTTCATATAATAGTCTTAATCAATTTAGAACCCCTCCCCCTCCCAAACACCCATAACCCTTCCACCAGATTTCAGGTATTCTGTCATTGTATGATAAGTCCTATCAAGTCGAGCATTTATATCCAGGTGCCACTTGGTTCAAGTTCATAGGTCATACACTAGGGTCTAGTTAGTCATCGAGAGTCACTCCCTTAAAGAAGATCTGCTCTCCCTAACCCCATAGTAATCATTTGTCAATAGTTCCTAGGCTAAGGTACTATTGGGGCCTGATGCTATTTCCCCCACTCCATACAAGAGTTTTTGTCTGATTGAGTCAGCCTGGGTCTTGTGCATGCTGTCAGCATTACCACAAGTTCATATGAACAAGTTTCCAGGGGCAAGAAAGTCTCTGTTTCCTTATGTCCATGCGCCAACCCTGGCTCCCTCTTCCACATTGTACCATACTCCTTACACTTTCTTAAAATCAGGGGCTTTATCTGTTACAAAGGAATCATTATTTCCAAATAATTTGAGGCAATGTTCAGGTTTATATTAGTAAAGTCTGGCTATGGATTAAGACAATGACTACTAGTATAACTATCTGGACTACTGTTTGTTCATTTTAATGAAAATTCCCACATGAGAGCTGGAGAGATGGCTCAATGGTTAGGAACACTGGCTGCTCTTGCAGAGGACCCAGGTTCGACTCCCAGTACCCACTTTAAAGGTAACAACAGTCGATAATTCCAGTTCCAGGGGATCCCATGCCTTTTTCTGACCCTGAGAGCATTGCAGGACACAGGTGCACTTGCATGCATACAGGAAATACACTCATAAACATAAAATAAAAATAATAAAACTACCACATGAAAAAATTAAGACCATATTACAAATTATAATTTGTGTATTGATAATTATGTAAAAGTAAAACATTTGTCATTAAATAAACTAAAGGAAACTGAAGACAATACATGGTAGAAAATGAAAAGCCCTCCCATATTCATGGATTGCCAGGTTTATGAAAATGGAGATATTACTCAAAGGAATCTATATGTTCAGTGTAATCAGCACCAAATTTCTGATGACATTCTTTACAGAAATAAAAAAGTATCTTAAAATTCATATGGAAACGTAAAACACACCAAATAGCCAAAGGAATCCAGAGCACAAAGAGCAATGCTAGAGACATCACAACATCCAACCTCAAGATATACTAAAGAGTAAGAGTAAAAAAAAATTAGGGTGATGTCACAAAAAGATATGCACACCAGCAACACAGAATACAGGGGCCTGACATAAACTTTCAAAGTTACAGCCATCTGTTTCTTGACAAAGTTGTCAGAAATATGTTGGAGCAACGACAGTCCATTTTACAAATAATACTGGTAAAAGAAGAAATTCATGGTGCAAGACTGAAAATGGATCACTATCTCTTAGCGTGTGTCAAATACAATTCAACATATTTCATAAGTCATAATGTTAGAACTAAAATTTGAACCTACTAAAAGAAAATGTAGAGGAAATATTTCAAGGTACACATTAGGAAATAGGTTTCCTGAATAGGACTCCATTACGTCATAAAAGAGCAAGAAATGACAAATGAGATTTTTATCAATGTGAAATTCTCCTCAGTAAGGAAACAAATGCTTAAGTGAGCAATGGACTAAAGTAGTAAAATAGTTACATACCACAGAAAAGGCTATGACTGGACAGACCTGTGTTGCTTTCTAACTTAGGTATTAATAAAGAAGTTTTGTGGAAGTCTAGCACACCATTTTATACTAAATGTGGCCTCTTCATCCCAAGACTTCCTCTCCTTAAGATACCACAGAACTCTGTGAGAGAAAGAAAAAGAAGCACATGTGTCCATCCTGGGAAATGACTCCCGTCTGGATCTGGAGGTGTTCTCATTATACTTCAGGATCCTCAGGCAGGGACAGGAAGAGGCTTCTGGCCGCTACCTATGCCTATAGTCTATATGGGCACTCAGTGTGAGTTTTTATGAAATACTCTTTTTTTCCTCTCCTTCGTTTTAGCCCTCACCTTACAGCACCACAGGATCCAAGATTCCTGATTCTCTCCTGCTAAGCCACACTGAGACTCAAGCCCTTGACACCTTCCAGTTTAATATGAAATTGAGTTCCACAGAAATTATTTCCTAAAGCCCCAAACTGCATTTACTCATTTATACCTAACAACTGGATCTCCACTTCCTGTGTTCTTCCTTCTACTTATTCAAGTCCTAACAGTCATTTCACTTTGTTTCTGATGTAACAGCTGTGTCTGAACTCTATCATTCTCAGAGTGTGTATGTGGGGGTATCCCACTCATCCACATTCCTCATCACAGTAACTGTCTACAAAAAAATATTCAACTCACATTTGGTTAACAAGCTAATAAGAAACCACTTTTATTAAGATTTATAAATTTTTTCAAATTTTGTTGAGTTAAGCAAGTGTATCTAGGTATATAGCATTTAATGTCACAGGATACATTAAAAGTTCTAATGGAACATAAAATGAACCACTGAATACTTTTGTCCACATTTTATCATTTTCTGCTAAACAATGAATATATCATGGATATATTCTAAAAAACTTAAATTCTAAAGCTTATATATCTTACAACAAGAAACAGTATGTGAAAACCAAAAAAGGGGGAGGGATACTCAGCTACTAATCATCATATAATTTTCACATAACACAAAGCTGTCATACAGTGAGTTATTCCCAGACTGACTTAGGCCCTCCCTTAATTAGAATTCTACCCACTCTCTTCAAACACAGATTCTTCACTTTGGGCAGCACATGCTGTTGAACCATTCTGTGCAATAGCACTGTCCTTGGTTAGATCCAATCTCCCACAGTCATTCTCTTCCTCATCTTTGAAAGCCTCCCCATACCACAATGAGAAAGAAAGTGGATCTCTCCCTGTGACCTTGGCTAAGAATTCTAGAACTTTCATCTTGTTGGTTTCAGCATAGGCTCTTGGACCCCACTGGAATTCATAGCGGGGAGGCTCACTGTCAGGCACCTGCCGGCACTCCAGATATTTTTTTTCTACAAAAGCACTGGTCAGCAGCTTTGTGGGCTGCCCATAGATAAAGTGCTTTTCCCCCTCATACACTCCCATCATATTCAGGAATTTCCAGATACTTTCTTCAGAGGCACAGTTCCCTTCCATGAATATCACAGCCAGGATAAGTATCAGGAAGCCATTTGTAGGCATTACTTCATCATCATTCTGCATGTCTTCGTCTTCATAGGTGAGGTTCAGTGAATTGATAAGGATATAAGAGCTGTCTACAGGATCATTTTCCTTTATATCAATGCCAAAAATCACCTCCAAACACTTAGAAGCCTCCTCAAAGATCATAGGGAATTCTTTCTTGTAGTCTTCTGTGACAACGTTGAGCATTTCCAATTTTGTGATGGGTTCCTTCATTCTATATTTGAGAATTAAGAGCTTCACCAAGTCAGTCACCTTGTGACTTGGGAATTTTTTCAGAAAATATTTGGAATTTATCAACTGCAAGGGGCTTAAATCCTCATCTTCCTCGCTACTAGATTCTTCACTTAAGCTGCTCAATGAACTAGAGGAGCTACTGCTTAAAGGACTCAGAAGAGGAGGAATGCTCAGCATATTGAAGAAGGACTCTTCCTCTTCATCTGAGGTACCCTGAAACATAAGAAGGGAAGAAGGGAAAGAGCCTTGTCAAGAGACAGCTGAAATCAAAGAAGCATCCTTAATATACCCCCCTTCCCTTCCTCATTATCTCCCTCCTGTTTTACTCTCTCTTTCTCATCCTTCTGCTCTTCTCCATCTTCTTCCTTCATGTCCTCTTCTTTTTCCTTTTCTTTCTCAGCCTTCTGCTCTGCTCCATATTCTTCCTCCTCCTTCTTCTTCTTTCCCTTTGGCTTGTTATCTTCCTCCTCCAATAATTCCTGTGCTATTTCTGAGTCAAGACATTCTTCCTCAAAGTTGAGACAAGGACGTTTTCTGTAGTGAGGCATGATGCCTTATTGTTGTGGCAATCAGGAGTGTGTGGGAGTATGTGTGATAGGATCCCACAGGCCTAGGGGAGGAACAGAGTGTGAGTGGCTGACACCTAAAACCACAGTCCTAAAGATTCTAACAAAAGAAGACTTACAGGTCTTCTCAGTAGGTGATCTACCAGTCCCACAGATATAATGGTCTGGTTCTCTGTCCTCTAGGAACCTGTAGAAGAATGTGAGAAAGTTCCTTTAGTGTATAGCTAACTGGCAGATCCTGAGAATCCAGCACTTACGGTGGAGTATGTAGGGCTAGATGCCTTATTGTTTCCACTGTTTTGGTGTGTTCACAGTATCCTTGATGCACATTTAGTATGCAAATTACCTTGACTCCTGAAACTCAGCCTTTTATACTCATGGATCTATTAGTATATAGTCCAAGTAATTCTATAAGAGGAATGAAAGCTGCCTCAATACTTAGGCCTCCAAGCACAGTACCAACTGTTGGGGCTGACAGATGGAGACAGACTATGACATACTTTAGAGTTCCCAGGTACAAGTCAATGTTGTACTGACCTTTCTTGTAGTCAGGTCTGAATTCTTCTGTTCTTCTAAATTGAGGCCAAGCTCACAAAAGAAGGCCTAGGGAAAAATCTAGGGACAAAAAGGAGGAAGCGGAAAAATAAACATCTTTAATCACACCTGCCTAGAGTTCTCTGGGGTAACAATAAGAGCTGACCAATATCTGTAGAAATACATTTCTCCTAGGTAAGAAGTTCCTGTCTAAGCCTGATCTTCATTTGTCTGCTGGCCTTGGACTATTCCCATCAGATGAAGCTCTCAATTATTTCAGAACCTCAATATTGAAGTGTGGGTCCACCACATAAGACCATGTTCACCAGTGCTTCCAACAGAAAGAGAAATGTAGGCCTGACATGCCTTCAGTTCTAGGAATAGGGACTGGGCCTTCAGTCCTCACTCAGCCTCCTTACCTTAGCTTCTGGAAGAGTCTAAGATACCTCCTTTCTTCCTTTTTCAGAATGCAGCTTCTTCAGTTTGAAGTTCTTATGTAACCAAGAACAGACAACAGAGCAAAGGTATAGCATCTGCCAAGCATGTGCCTAGACCTTACAAGGTCTAGAGCAGAGTGAGTTTTATTTCATCTGCAGTGACAATCCCCTTGGTGTTCACTCACTGTGTTCAACATTCTACCCTACCTCGCAGAGTCTGCCTCATGCACGCTTCCCTTGATATCTTCCCAAAGTATCAAAATCTTACCTGAATGAGCCATCATCCAAACCTTTACAGAAAAGAAGAGTATGTATCTTGGGTCCCCTCCTGCTTGATCATTCTTTCCCCGAGAATAGGATGCACCCAGAGTCTGTGGGGCCCCCTTGTTCTAGGGTGGTCAGTGATTTGGAGCTTACCAACATCTTTACCTTTACAATTGATGAAGCCTGAGACTTCCCCCTCTCTTCAGCTACTGTCTTCTGTCAGGCCAGTACTTTCACCTCCATGAGTTTCAAGACAAAAAGGAAGAGATACCACAGATACAAATCCTGATAAAGGGCTGAGTGCAATATTTTCTGCTGAGGGACTAGTCAGTTATCCTTCAAGTTATTAGTCCTTATTTTGGGCAGCTCCCTTAAGGGACCCTCCATTGTTCTTTGAAATGAAAGTCCTCAGTTCCCAGGGACACCCCCTACTGACTTCACAGAGATCCAACACATCACATCCTGCCATTCCTGCATATATCCCCCAAGGGCTGACATCAGGGACAACATCAAGGACAAGGCAGAATTTCTCCTGGGCCATTCTATCTAGATTAGAAATTACCATTAGTCCTCCCTTGGTATCTTTACCTTGAGTCTTCACAAAACCTTGAATTCCTTCCTCTCTTGATGTCAAATACAAATATCCAATGCTTTCTTTCAGCTCCCTGGGAAACTTTAGATAAAAGTAAAACAACATAAAATCCCTTGACTCCTGACCAGGGTTTGTTATGATGAGGGAAGTAGTCTTATCTCAGGAGATTGGTATTCATTTTAGCAGGGCCTGTAACACCTCCTGCTAAGCTAAAATCTTCGCATTCAACCATTCCATGTCAGGCTCTATAATTCTAGCCACTCAGCTCCTGGTAGATCTACATCTTTCCATAGCTGAGAAGAGGAAATAGTAAGACTCTGTAGGATCCAGAGTGGAGCAGAAGGCAGGAGTAGAATGAACCGCCCTTAGTCCTCACCAAGACTCCTCAACCTTACTCCAGGCAGAGTCAAAGACTCCTCTGAATATTTTAGTAGCACTCTTTCAGAATGTCACTTCCTTGAGCCTTTCTCTCATTAAAAAAAAAAGAATTAAGTTGGGTGAGGGGGCACACACCGGCCTAAAGTGGCAGAGGCAGGTGGTTCTCTGTGAGATAGAGGCCAGTCTGTTCTACATGGTAAATTCCGAGCTAGCTGGTGTACATGGAGAGGAGACCCTGTCTCAATTTAAAAAATAATAATTTAAAAACCAAAAACAAAAATGAAGACTTGTAACATGTAACCACTCATCCATACATTGTCTCCTGGGCTGGAAGCTAATGCAATATGATCTTGGGGCATCCTTTCTCTAGTACTGAATTGCAGCCATACTACTTTTCCTTTTGTGTTGATAACAAGAAAAAACGTAGGTCTCCTTTCATTCTGGATTTAAGGGTTCTTTTTCAGTCTTTAAAATGACCTTGGCAAGCCTGGAGCTGCTGCCAAGCTACCCTGCTATCTCAGAAAAATGTTCTTATCTCCCTGAGCATATCTACTCAAATGTGAAGAAAAGACACAGTTTACTCCTGTCTAGTCTCCCAGGAATGATGAAGTAGAGTCTAGATCCCATTTTTCCCACAAGCAGAAGTGGTTATACTGGTGTCTTCCCTCAATATATTTAGATTACTTATTGAAATAAGGGCTTACATCCAATGGATAAACTCTGTCAACTTTGGGAGGACAAAACCAAGTATCATATCTCTCTACCACTGTTTTTCCATTTCGATTCTGTTTGACACAGAAGTTATAGGTCCACTTTTGTCTGTGGTAAGATATGTCAATAGACATCTTAAAACCATATATATTTATTTGTGGCAGGACATGAATTGTTTCCATTTTGCTCACATGAGGGTTCCTTTCTAAACCCTAGATGCCTAATGCCTTGACATACCAGAAAAGAAAGTGGATGAAGAAAGGTGTTTAGCCTGATTTCTCACTATTGACTAGAGAGAGAGCAGGTTTCTGTGGAATTCCCATTATCTGTATTGGGAAGTGTTTTGTCTTTGTTTTTTGAACAGCCTCCATCTTGAAGTCTAAGAAGCAGAGGATATCTCTCTTTGCAAACTCAAACACCCTCAGCAAAAGCAGTCCTGTGACTCTAATATATGTCTAGACACATCCTGGAATTTTAACTCACCTGGATGCAAAATATGTGCAAAGCAGGGCTAAGAACTTCCTGCTATGTAGCTGAAATCTCTCTCACCCTTCCCCTAGAGTTTACATCTCAAATTCTGTCATGTCAAAAGTGCACCTTAGTCTGATGTCTTGAGCTGAGCAACCCAAAAAAAGAATCTCTTCCAGTTTCAAGATGAAAGCCTGGATATATTATTTCAGAAAAGCAAACCTGAGGAGTAACCCTGCCAGGTATCCATTTTAATGCATGGCAGGGCTGTAGCATTTCCTGAGCATATGTAAGCTCATTTCCTTCAGTAAAAAGCAAAACAAAACAAAACCTCCAAATTCAAGATCAAAGTCCGGATACACAACATCAAGGAACTCTAGCTGGGATCTCTGAGTTCTATTAAGGATAGACCTATCTCAGGATTGTATCCTGAGAATGTGTATTTCAGTGCAGTTGCTCTTGAAGCCTGGAAGAGAAACCTGATCTGGTGGTTAGGAGCTACTTTATGTGAGTACTGGGATCTGAACTTGGGTTATCAAAAAAAAATCAGTCTGATCTTAATTGCTGAGCCATCTTTCTAGCCATGAGGGCCTTCATCTTAATATTTACTATGATTTGGGTTTTTCCTTTGCTGAGCTGAGTCTGCCCTCTCAGGAAAATCTCCATTGCTCCAAACTCCTTAGTTGGAACACAGAAAATGGCACAATACGGTTCCATAGGATTGCTCCCATCAATAAATGATGGGTAGGACAGGGAGTCACCCTATATTCAGAGGAAGAAAAATCTCTGAGTCTTTACTCAGGGACCTTCCCTTTATATACCCCAAGCTTGAATTCTTTCCTTGTTGACCCAAATCCTTACTCTTATGAAACACCTCACCACTCATAGTTTCTACAAATTGGACTGAGGAAACAGTACTCTAAAATTGCACTGCTCATGCTGCCTAGAGCCTCCCAGAGATGAGAGACAGGTAGCTAGGAAAGACACATCAGCCCCTCCATGTCTGTGGGGAAGGGATAACTCTAAATTTCCCCAAAGGTCTGTCTTTTCTTTCCTCAGGGCTCCCCTCTCTGTTTCTGGAGATAGGCATCCTTCTCTGTTGACTGGAGTATAGCTCCCTACTAAAAAACCTTATATATGTCTTGGATTCTGGAGATGGAGCTAGGTGAGATTAGAGAACATCTTCTGCCCCTACATGGCCTAGAGCCTGCCATGAGAATTTCCCAAGCCAGTATAGTGTCCTCTACTGTTTACATAGAGAAGGAGAAAGCTCCCATTCCTGACTCAGCTTCCTCCAAGTCCTCTCTCACAGTCTTTTCAGATATAGAAACCAGGGAAACAGAAGTTATGTTTCTTCCTGACCTGGAGCATTCCTAGACAAATAGGTGCCTAGGCCATGTTAGAATGATGCCTGATGCCTCCTATTTATGTGGGAGAAAGGAAGGCTCATGCTACCTCATCAGGGTCCTCTTAAGACTGGGCCTTCATTCCATGCTGACCCCAGTACAGATCCCTCTTTCCCAAATAAACTTCCCTCCACATTCCAATATTGAACCTTGAATCCCAAAACAGTATACCATACCAGTCACCCTTCTCACGTACTCCTGGAGGTGAATGCTGGAAACAATATGTCCAGGCAACTCATGTCTGAGGTTGGGGGAGGAGGGCTTTCTTCAGAAATATTTGGGTATTCTCTCATAGCCCTCCTCTCTAGGGGAAACTAAGACTAGCAGGGATAGAGACCCTCTATTGAAAAGCAAGAGGCTTCTATCCTACCCTCAAAGTCCCTATTCCTCTTCCTTTCACTGGCTCTAGTTCAGATTCCTCTGAAAAAGAAAATTCCTTCCTCTCCCTTTGACTTCAGATGTGAACGTGCGCAAATAAACTGTCTCCACATGGCATAAGGCTTCCTGGGGCGATTATCTGATCAAACAAGATTAATGCTGCTCCATATTTCTTGAACGGGGGAGAAAAATCCTCACATTTCCCTTGGGGTTCTCACTCTGGAGCTTAGACCGTCTCCTCCTGGCCTATTGTCTTCGCCCCAAACCACACTTTACTTGGACTCCTTAAATGAAACCTGAGAATCAGTACACCTTTCACCCTACCAGGGATTCCTAGGGATGGATGATCTGTAGAAATCTGGAGAGTTACCCTTTTATCCGTGGGGGAGGATCAGGTCCTCAATCCTTCCTCACAATTCTCTACCCATTCCTCACAATCCTCCCCTTGATAATTCCCATTGCCCAGATTACTACTCTGTTGACCCAAGTTCCTCACAAAAATGACAAACCTCTGTGGGACGGAGGGCACAGAACTCTGGAAACTGAAAAGTAAGATCTATTACCAGACACAGAGGATCCAGGGACCACTAAACTGCATAGACAAGTTGGGACTAAAGACTAAATCTTGAGGGTGAGGAAAATGTTCTCACCGGGTAACTGGGTACTCACTCGAGGTCCTCCGATTCAAGGGCTGTAGTTCCTACTGGCAGAGTCTAGGCCAGCTTTCTTCCAAAAACCGTCACACTGTGTAGAAACCAGAGAGAACTTCAAAAAATAAAAGGGTACAAACTGTGAATTTTCGTGGAATTCTTCCAGTGAAACTGCCTAGGACAAAAGGGTCCTATATCGTGTCTGGTAAATAAACCCTGAAATTCCTGCTCCTGAACACCGGAGTCCAGTCCTCAGGCCCTCACTCCGTTCCTTTGCTTCCTCCACCTTAAACCACACTCTACTCAGCCTGCCTGACGAGGAGCGGTGAGGAGAAAGCTGGACGATACCCCTATATTTGTGCGGGAGCAGAAAGCTTTTGATCTTCCTTCAGATTTTGCCTACCTTCTTTCTCAGGGCCTTACACTCTTTATTTCCCTCCTAGCAAAACTCCTTCCTTCGTCAGACAGTTGTGATATACTTTAAAAATGGCGCCTGGCGTCCCGCTTGGCCTAATGACGGAAGTGGCCTGCGGATCTGCTGAGGCGTGCTGTCTACCCACTTGACCGCACAAGTTGCTGCCAGGCTTGATTACAAGAGCTGCCTTCTTTGCTTGACAGCGCATGCCCAGTGGAGAAAACTTTTCAGTCCTCACCTAATCCCTCCTCTGGAAAGTTAGCTGAGGAGAAGACGCAGTCACACCCCCTCAGAATTTGAAGCTAGTACTCCGGAAGGAACACATCCCGGGACACTTCCTGTAGTCGATGAGTCCGATGGGAATAATATTCCGTCTATCTGAAAGGAGAACATCACACACTCCAGTTTATGGTTCCCCCTCCCAAGCCTGGCAACACAAGGACTTACCTGACTCTCTTTTTGCTTCAGTGTTAGCCTACTTAGATGAAATTCCACTGCATTCGGACTCCCAAGATGAACATCAGGGACATTATATTCTGAAACTTTAGCATAAACCTTCCAAGGATGATTATGCACCTTCTTCATCGGGTGAACAGGTCGCACCCGATCTGTGCCCACCTGTTCCTTCTCATAACTGGGCTGCTTTTTACTGGACATGAATTTATTAGCTTCAGCGGGCAAAACAAAAGACAGAACTTTCTTAGTCCACAAAGTCCTTGGGCTTCCTAGAAGAAATTATTAATATATGGGGGCTGTGGTGGTTGGGGTGGGGTTCAAGTCAGTTCTTAGCCTGAGATAGTAGGTATGCCTGCAGTATTTTTATTTCACCCTGATAAGGTCTATATTCCAGCTTTTCCATTGATTTTATGATTGTCCATCAGACCAAGATCCTCATTGCCTTAAAGTTTTCCAGAAATTAAAGTTGTAGAACAAGTGGGCAGTTCTGCCTGACTGTCCTGCATAGACCTTCCCAGTCCAATAGCACGAACAGCATTCCATAGATCTTCCTATGTCTAGAATGTGAACTTCTCAACTGCCCTCTCACACAGTCCTTCTTGGAATATCTGGTCCTTCATCTTCTTCCTTCCCTTTACCTAAAGTAAGTCCTCTTTGATGACCTAGTGCAAAGTGAGAGATATTCATACACAGTCACCATACTTCAGAGCCTCCAGATTACGAAAGAGGGAAGTTGAGTTACTGCATAACCTCCTCATTAAATGCAGTCTTTGCATGCTTCCTCTGAGTCTCAGCTTAAGGTCTTTCAGGGCCTGTCCCTTTCACTCTCCTGACTATATTTGGAAATCATGTTCTGAGTTTGTCCAAAGCCAACCACATTCTTCTGAAATGAGAGGTCTTATATATCATCCTTTAAGTCCTAATCTTGACAATTTTATAGCCTCAACTGCTTCTTCTATTAGTCAGTGTCTATGAATTTCAAACCAAAGCTTACAACATCCTGTGATGCCTGCCCCCAGTACAAGCTAAAACAGAGAGGTGTTCTCAGCCTGAGGCACCTGCTTTTAATCTCACAGGACTGACACTAACAGAGATGTGAGATTCTATGGGATGTTCTCTGCTCTAGGTGCGGTGACACTCATTACTGATTTAAGTGGTCTCATCTTATTTCTTTCATTTTTTAACTGAATAATTGTGAATTTCATATATTTTGATCACATTTAGATCTGTTCCCAATCTGCTCTCCCTGAATACCATCTACCCAACTTCCTGCACTCTCTATGTAAATCAATCAATCTATCTATCTGTCTGTCTGTCTGTCTATCTAAGACCTATAAAATCAGGTTTGTGTCCCCAATTGTCCTTCAGTGTAGGTTCATCCACTGGAGCCTGGTTAACCTAACAAGACTGTTAACCTTAAGCTAGACTGAATCTTCCCCCTCCTAGTGGTCATCCGTAGGCAATAGTTCCTCACATAGTATTAGGGTTTCTTACCATCATTATTCTCCACATCTATGCTGGGATTTTGTCTTGTCTTGCTTGAGCTTACTTGGGACTTGTGGATGCAGGCCACTTTTGCTGTGAGTTCACGTGAATAACTGCCTGGCTGTATGAAAAACTTGTTTCCTTGTAGTCATCATCTTCCTCTGATCCTTATGACCTGTCTGCTCCCCTCTTCTACAATGATCCCTGCACCTTGGTAGGCCACAATTTGATACAGGTGTGTTTTCTGGTTCTTGATTAAATGTTCCTTGGGAAATTTCCCCTCTCTGCCATCTCTAAGTATTTGCTTAATTGGATTTCTTGCAGAAAGTGGTTCCGTGGTTCAGTTCAGATCCTACATGGGGCAGTAGTATCCACATATAACAGAGAAGAAGATGAACTTACCCAGGGTCTCTTCAGCAGCAAGCCTTCCACTTTGAAAACATTTTCTCTGAACAGTTTTTACACAAAAGGTGCTGAACATAATGATTTGGGGCATACTTGTCTCTTTGATCTTACCTGACTTTACATTATTCAGTAAACTGCTTTTCATTCTTTTTTATTCTTATTGTAAAAAAATTTTACAAAGTAACAACTTTTACTATTATTTTTGTATTTGCATACAATTTTCTTTGTATTAACCTGACTGTCATTTTATATTTTTTATTCAGAAAAATATAGCACACATGTACCAAGTACAATTTGGGTTTTTATATGTTGTATCATTTTCCCTCCCTTCCTTCCTCTCTCCCTCCCTTCGTTCCTTTTTTGAGATAAGATCTTACTATGAATCCCAATCTGGTCTTCAACTCACTAAGTTTCCCAAGTTAGCCTTGAACTCTTGGTGATCCTCATGCTTCACTTTCTAAAATGTGGAAATTATGCATACGTGAAACCACTCCTAGCTTCCAAATATACATTTAAGGTATACATATGTGCATTATGAAATAATATTTACTACCTAAGATTCATGGTGAAGCATGCATAGTGGTAAGCAAAGATCCTGGAGACATGCTGCTTCAATAAACACACTGTTTCTTTCTGCTCTGTAATTTATCACAGGACCACTGCCATCTCTGGTCTGAGGAAGTGTGTCAGATGTATGAAATGCAGGAGGACTAGAAATTTTAAAACTTTCATTTTTACCTGTCTTGTCATCTGCCCTCTTTTGCTAGCAATAGGTCCTCTCAACATATACCAGATCCTCAACTCCCTCCCCGTAATTGCAAATGCCAGTTCAGCGCAGTCTAACATGCCCTAAGGAGTTTCTTAGATATTTTCTTAATATGGTATATTAAAATTCAGTGCTTAAAATTAGTTTAAAAGATATTTTGAAATAAAATGTCAATTCGTAATACTAAATGTGACTCATTAAAATGTAATACAAAATTTGATTTATCCAGTAAAATAGTTTACTGAATGCATCTTTCTGGATTTTGTTTTGAATAGTCTCTCCAGGTAGCCCAGACCAGTCTCAAACTTGCCATGTAGGACAGTCTGGCTTCAATTCAAATTTATAATCTTCCTTCCTGAGAATCCCGAGTGCCTGGGTTCACCACAAAGGCAGATATGAAATCATCATTGTTAATAGAGGGGTTTTTTTCTACCATATTAAAATATTCTCTTCTCCATTAACAAAGGGGAAACAACAGGATTCATTTGTTTTTTTATATATAATTGGCTAAAGGTGTGTTCTTTATAATTCTAAAAAATACAAAATTTAAACCTTCCATAGATAAAATTCTGCCAAGCATTGTTAGAACAGGACATGAGAAAGAAGCATGACAATTTGAAGGCAGGCAAGTAGGTCCCAGGAGCATTTACTAATAGTTCAGGTAAACTTCTTAGTGTTTACCGTCTTGATCTGTACATCTGAAACAGACAAGCAACTTTCATGACAATTTTTTCTCTCAAAAGTCTTTCAGGATCAAGTGTTCTGATATGAAATTTAAACATCTACATTTTCAAAGCTCCTTGGATGACCTTTATTGGAGGATTATGCAAAATTCATACAGAGATAATGTTAGAATACTATTGTTCATAGTCAAAAACAGCCATCACCTATCATTTCATTGTTAATATTTTTCCTATTTTTTTCATTTTGAGAATTTCAAACATATATACCCTTATACCCTGTATTTGTGTAGTTTCTGTCCTTCCCTTTCCTCCTTCAAGTATTCTTTCGTTCCCCCACTCCCTCTCAAATTCATGATTACATCCTCAATAGTTACTGTTATTCTACACACACACACAGACATGTACATCTTACTAAGTCAAAATGGAGAATAAGTGACTGAGTGGTACCCAGACCCAAGAAGTACATGTACAACATAATTACTACATCTAAGTATCAGAGAACAACATGGAAGAAGGAATAGAATGATTATAAGAGCCAAAGGACCAGGAACATTCTTACTTGACAGTATGTTCTAGATATTACAGGTATGCATACTATACAAATGAACTCCCAATAATACAGTTATCTAGACAAGGCCAGCACAATGCCCATATCAGTTGACATGCCATTGGTGCTATGGGAAATTTCACAAGTTCCCACCCTCAGATTAAGAGCTACAAGAAATCAATGACTGTTGAAGGAGGGAGGATCAAGTTTCTCTGGCGACAAGACCCCAGATAGGTTATCCAATCCCAGTTGATCAGCCTAAATGCCACTCTTGTGTAAATAAACGTTTACTGGAAAAAGGACAGCTTAAATAATTTTATTATATTTTTGGTGGTGCTACAAATCAAGTCTATAGTTTCTCATTCTTGTTAATCACATATTTTACCATTCTAACATGTCTACAAATGCTCTTCTTTTCTATAGGATTTAGTACTCAAAATAATCAAGTAGCTGTGAAGACATAACTCATAAAACCAAAAATATTTGCTAGCTCATCTTCTCAGAGAACACTGATAATCCATCTTACAGAGGGCAGAATAGAGCAACTGAGGTCAGATACAACCAGATTTCAATTATGGTTCTGACTAGGATTAACTGTGTAATACAGGTATGTCAATTCATGTCCCTGGCACACAGGTAGGGTGGTAATGAAGATTATATGAGATAATACACTTAAAGTTCTTTGAGTACTTTGAGGTCTATAATACTCAGTAAATATTTGTTTCATCTTTTTAGTAGTACTTCTTTGCTTTCCTCTCCCTCTCTATCTTTCTATCTATATCTATCTTTATCTTTCTTGCATATAAAAAATACAGAAAATATAACTATCCCCCCCCAAAAGATATGTTTCTGCATATATGGAATCCTACAGTATGCTGTGAAGGGCTTGGAACGAATGACCTTCATGTTCTTGAAGATTATGAGAGCAATTCCTATAAAGGCCAGTAAAAAACTTCTATATTGAGTCTGAAATAAGTCATTGTTTTAATGCTTTAATGAACAAAAAGATGTGAGGTAGTAAGCATTTATTGAACTATTACCATATATCAAGTACTAGGCAAGGTGCAGAAAATATGATAATGAACAAGAGCTTTAATTCAAAACACGAAAGACAAACAGTTGCTATGACTTGGATGTCATTTCTCCTGACTAGTTTAAGTGCTGGAGGTGTGAAACTTAGTGTAGCACTGCTAAGAAGGGATAGAATTTTTTAATGGTGAGACTAATGGGAGTTCATTAGGTCATAAAGGACACTGTTCTCAGACATGTTTAAGCTTTCATGGAACTCTAAGTTGTTAGATCTGACCACTTCCCAGACTCTCTGCCTCCATAATTCTTCGTATGATCCATAAGCACTCCTACAAGTCATAGCACTGTGACATCACCTAACATTTTCACCAAAATTAAGGTGATGCCAGCACTATGCCTTTAAACCTCTAAAACTGTAAGCTTCTTCCTTTATAAAACAATCAAGCATCAGAAATTTCATTAGAGCAATAAAAATGCCTGAGGAAACTAATTACAAAAGCATTATAAATTTCAGGCTTCTTTGGGTCATAGACATCTTCACATATGCTAGATCTACATTCCTACCCAGCCTCGGCAGGGTGAATTCTCTCTCCATCTCAGATCTCAAGCTAGGTTGCATCTCTTGGATCCTCCCCCTCCTCCCAACACCCTCCCCTCTCCCCCCCAAGACATGTAGTCCTGATATTCCAATTCTAAGACTCCCTAGCATCCTGTCATCTTAGTTCTCAGGCTTCCTCTGGTCATGGGGATTGTTCTGTGTCCTAGACCTGAGGGACGCTCAAGCATTGGCAAACCTTCCAAAGTGTTTAATACCCAAAAAGGTTGAGTATCTGTTAGGAGACATAACTCATAAAACCAGAAATATTTCCTAGCTCATCATCTCAGAAAATTTTGATAATCACTCTGATGAAAGTAACAATTAACCAAGAAGATATTACAAACATGAACATATCTGTGCCAAATTATGGTACACCCAACTTCATAAAAGCAGTACTACAGGACTTAAAGACACAAATTAATCTCAACTCATTAATAATTGGGGCTTTGATACTCTACTGTCTCCACTGGACAGATCAACTAGACAAAGAATAAACAGAGACATTTGGTTTAAACAGTATCATACAATAAATCCATGTAACAGACAACTACTGGATACTCCACCCAATTATGTAAGCATACACTTTCTAATCCGTACTCCCTGGAACTTTCTCCAAAGATTTTTTTCCCACGCACACTAGGGCACAAACAAACAAAAATACAAAAAACTGGAAACAACTGCATACATTCTATCAGATCACAAAGCACTAAAGCTCGAAATAAACACCAGAAAAACTCCTAGTAACTTTATAAACTCCAGGGAACTAAACAACACACTCCTTAATGATGAATGGGTCAAGGAGAAGTTAAGAAAGAAATAAAAGTACCCCTGGAATTAAACAAAATAGACAATACAACACAACATAACTTCTGGAACACTTTAAAAGCAGTCCTAAGACGGAAGTTTAAAGCTTTAAGTGCATACATAAAAACAATATTAGAAAGAGAACAAATAAATGACTTAACATTACAAGTCAAGAATCTTGAAAGGCAACAACAAATGAATAACAAACCCAGGAGACAAAAAGAAATAAGGAAAATCAGAGCAAAAACTAATGAACTTGAAAAAAAGAAAACAATATAAAGACTCACTGAGTCCAAGGGCTGGTTCTTCGAAAGGATAAACAAGATTAAAAAAACTTTAGCCCAGTTAACTAATAGAAAGAAAGAATAATTCAAAATCAACAGAATCAAACATGAAAGGGGAATATCACAACAGAAAACAAAGAGATCCACAACACATTATAAGGGAATATTTTAAAAACCTATATGCTATTAAGTATGAAAATATTAAAGAAATGGATGTATATCTAAAATCACAGGGGTCACCAAAACTAAACCAAGAAGAAATCAACAGCTTAAACAGACCCGTGATATAAAAGGAAATTAAAACAGTAATATAAAACCTACTGATTAAAAATAAACAGATCCAGATAGATTAACAGCATAATTCTAACAGACATTCAAAAAAAGACCTATATCCAATACTACTTAAATTGTTGAAATATTCCAATCAGTGAGTGATTTCCCAAATTCTTTCTATGAAGCCAGTATCATTCTAATACAAAGCCAAGGTAAAGATACAACTGATAAAGATTATTATAGATCCATATCCTTATTGGACATAAATGCAAAAATTCTCAACAAAATATTGCAAACCACTTACAGACACATATCAAAAAGATCATCCACCATGATCAAGTCAGGTTTATTCTAGAGATGGAGGGGTGGTTCAACATACATTAGTCAATAAACATCATAAAGCATATAAATGGACTCAAAAACAAGAATCACATCATCATAATAGATGCAGAAGAAGTCTTTGACAAAACTCAACATGCATTTATGTTTAAAGTCCTAGAGTGCACTGTACTGCAGGGAACATACCTCAACATACTTAAAGCTATATACAAAAGTCCCATAGCCAACATCATTCTAAATGGAGAAAAACTGGAAGCATTTCCATTAATATCAGGAACTAGACAAGACTTTCCACAATCTCTACTCCTTTTTAATATAGTGCTTGCAACTCTTGCTAGAACAATAAGACAAGAGAAGGAAGTTAAAGGAGTACTCATTAGTTAGAAAAAAAAGTCAAATTATCCCTTTTTGGAGATAACATGATATTACACCTAAGAGATGCCAGAAATTCCACCATAAAACTGGTAGAAACGATTAGTAAAGTGGCAAGTCATAAAATTAATCTACAAAAATTAGTTGCCTTTCTATATACCAACAACAAGAAATTGGAGAAAGAATACAAGGAAACCCTCCCATTCATAATGGCCTAAAAAAATCTCTAAATAAACCAGACAAAAGACATTAAAGATTTCTGCAATGAAAATTTTAGATCTTTATATCTTTAAAGAAAGAGATTGATCCAGAAGATAGGGAATGTTCCATACTCATGGATTGGAAGAATCAATACTGTGTAAATGACCATCCTCCAAAAGAAATATATAGATTGAATGCAATCCCAATCAAAATAACCATGGCATTCTTTACAGCATTAGAAAAAAGGCATCCTAAAATTCATATGGAAGCACAAAAGATGAATGACAGCCAAAGCAACCCTGACTGTAAATAGTAGTGCGGGGGGGAGAGAGTTACTACACCAGATTTCAAAACTATATTACACAGTTATAGTCATAGAAACAACATGGCACTGAAGCAAAAATAGACCTGTAGACCAATGGAATGTAATTGAAGACTCAAAACTGAATAAATGCAATTTCAGTGTCCTGATATTTGACAAAGGGGCCAAGAACATTCACTGGAAATAAGATAGCTTCTTCAGCAAACGGTGATGGCAAAACTGGAGCTCCGCCTGTAGAAGAAGGAAACTAGACCCTTATCTTTCACCTTGCACAAAAGTCAACTCCAATTGTATGAAAGACCTCAATGTGAAACATGAAACTCTAAAAGTGTTGGAAGATAACATTGGCAGTAACCTACAAGATATAGGCTAAAATGCTTCTGTACCACCAAAGAAACAACCAAGGAAGTGAGGAGAAAATTCACAGAGTAGAAGAAAATCTTCATCAGTGACATATTTGATAAAGGTTTAACATCCAGAAGATATAAAGAACTCAAAAAAAAAGACTCAAGAAAACAAGTGACCCAGTTAAAAAATGGGCTAAGGATCTAAGCAGAGAGTTCTCAAAAAGAAATAAAGGTGGGTGAGAAACATCTTAAAAAGTGCTCAACATCCTTAATAATTAGGGAAATGCATATTAGAAACACCTTAAGATTTCATCTTACCCCAGTCAGACTGGATAAGATCAAGAGAACAAATGATAACAAATGCTGGAGAGGATGTAGGGAAAGAGGAAAATTCATTCACTGTGGGTGGGATTGTAAACTTGTGCAATCCCTGTGGAAAGCAGTGTGGAGAACTCTTTAAAAACTAAAAATGAACTTAGCATTTGACCCTGTTATACCACTCCTTGGCATACACCTAAAGAACTCATCCTATTGCAGAGATACTGGGACATGCATGTTTGTTGCTGCTCTTTTTATAATAGCTGAGAAATGAAAGTAACCTAAGTGTCTCTCAACTGATGACTGGATAATGAAAATGTGGTACATGTACACAATGGGGTTCTACACAGAGGTAAAGAAAGACGAAATCATGACATTTGCAGGTAAATAGATGCTAATTGATGTAAAACAGACTCAGAAAAGCAAACAACATATCATCTCTCTCATTTGTGGAATCTGTCACCAAGCCCTTATATGTGAGTATGTATCCTGAAGTAAATACAGGAACCAGGAAAATGGAAAGGAATCAGGAAGGTAAAGGGAAAGAAAAAACATGAGAGAGAACAATAATAGGAAAGATGTGTCACTACAGGATAAACAGGTAAAAGGTAGGAATTTAAATTGGAGGAAGTGTGTACAGGGAACTATTGCTATAAATGGAAAGAAGGAGATCAAGGGAAGTGGGGCCATACAAGACTGGAATTATGAAGGGAAAAATGGTGAAAATGAGGACACTTTAAATGAGGGAAGAATATAGGGATGGCGAGAGAGACAGAGAGAGAGAGAGAGAGAGAGAGAGAGAGAGAGAGAGAGAGAGAGAGAAGATAATGCCTAACTAGTATAAAACACCAGAGTGAATAATATTAGTCTAACAACCTAATGACAAATACCACATATGATATCTTTGTGTGAGTTCATGTGCATATCTGAAGGTTACATAACAAGAAACAGTGCCAGAGAGGAGATACCTTCATTTGAGTTGTAGGCCAGGATATCCCAGTTACCACTCATCAAAGAAATTTCTCTTGCATGGGACCAACACTAATACAGAGTACCAGAACAGGTAACACACAGCCATTTTCATTTAATTACCCATGCCTAACTGACACATGTACAATGCAACCTCTACACCACCTAAGGCTTAGGAAACAGGGAGCAAGGGGTAGAAGATGTTAATGAATCTTTCAAGTCTCATTAATGAAGTTCCCCCATGCAACACAGGTCCTGTAGCAGAAATGTCACAAATCAATCGTCAAAGCATGTAGCTTAAGAATCTACAGAATGTGGATTCATGGACAGGACTCCTGGCTTAAGTTTCTATCACACATGGCAAGGGAACATTGTGGAAGTGGGAGCAAAAATATTCTAAGAGCCAATGAGTAGGTTCATGACCATGTGTAAATAGAATCCTACAAGCTTCTGGGACCTTGCTCATATGAACC
Source organism: Eospalax fontanierii (assembly GCA_035773235.1). Taxonomy (NCBI): domain Eukaryota; kingdom Metazoa; phylum Chordata; class Mammalia; order Rodentia; family Spalacidae; genus Eospalax; species Eospalax fontanierii. Next base: position 127,926,130 of record CM069525.1, on the reverse strand, counting down.
TACAGCAAACATTTTGGCATGCTTAAGACCCATGCCAGCTCAAGTAGACAAAAATCCCAACATGGCACTGGAGAAATGGGTAGCAGACATTAACCTCTGCTGAAGAAATATTGGCAACTGATTACTGTTGGGTGAGAACGAGCTAATCTTCCTACAGAAGGGGACTCCACATAGGCTGACTGACTAGACCTCAGTGGATGAACCTGCACTGTGGTCATTTTGGTACACTAACTTGACACAACAGACCTTAACACAGATGAAAGAATGTATGGGTTCAAGTTGGGAGGCTACCGGGGGATTGGGAAAAGGGATATAAATATGATTAAGGTTGAGATGTTCTCTATGAAATATGCAATTCAATTTTTAAAAAGCTGCACTTATGTCTAGCTTTACTGAGACAGCTTTTTCACCCCATTTTCACTTACAGTCCTCAAAAATGAATACCCAGCACCACTCAGCTAAGCTATATCTTGACAATTTGGGGAAACTTCAAAGATAAAATAATTCAAAAAAGATGACATAAGTCACCTATATCAAGAAACACCATGATACCACTCAAGGTGCATACAACTCAGAAAAAAAAACATGAACAACCAATGTAATATGACTACTAAAGAAAGGAACAACCCCATCACAATGTTTCTTGACAATGAACACTCAATAGATGCCCAAGACAATGATTTCAAAATAGCCATTAAAACATATTCAAGGAACTACAAGAGGACCTGAATAAAAAATTCAATGAAGTTTATTAAAATGCAAACAGTTGAATGAAATAAATTCATTCAAAACATGAAACTATAATTCAATAAAGAGATAGAATCTCTGAAGGAAAGTCAAAAATAAAACTTGAAATAAAAACCTCAGGAATTCAAACAAAAAACCTTAGAGGAAAGAAGCAAAATGGACATGAATGTAGAAGCACACATACAAAACTGAGAACAGATCTCTATCACTCACCATGCATAGAATTTAACTCTAAATCCACCAAGGTCCTCAATGTAATACTTGATACCTCAAATCTGATAGAGGAGAAAGTAGGGAATCCATTGGAAACTATAGGCAGAGGAAAGACTTTCTGAACAAGACTGCTAAAGTACAAGCTTCATATCCAACAGTTGACAAATGGGATTACATTAACCTAAGATGCTTTGGTAAAACAAAAGAGAACATCATTTGAGTGAAGAGGCAACCTAGAAAATGGGAAAAGGTCATTGCTAGCTATACCTCTGGCAAAGTGTTTTACCTAGAACATAAAAAGAACTCAAAAAAGCAAATATCAGAAACACAACACAATTAAAAATTGGAGCAAATAGCATATTGTTTGTTTCTGCATGCATGCGTGTGTGTGCGTGTGTGTGTGTGTGTGTGTGTGTGTTTATTCAACTGGTTAAAAAAACATTAAAAAACAGGTGCAAAAATGAATCACTTTTTGCAATATAGAACTTATTGTTCTTACAAAAAAGAATATGACAAGAATGCTAAAAATGATCGTGTGGCATAAGAAGATGGCATAGCAATGAGGCAACACCCTACAGCAGGCCTCTGGGCCTGGGGCACACTGACTTCCAAGGATTGAATACATGCTATAGACTGTGTGAGGAACATTATCATACAAGATGAATATTTACCTGAACATAAGCTTTTCTATATTGATCTCAAAATTCTGAACTTAAGATTAAGAAAATAATAAGTTAATCAAACTCCAGTGGTTGTACCCAGACTGAAGAACATTTAGAGACAGAAATTAGCCTCTGTAGAATATATATATACGGGGTTAATCATAAAAAAGTGTCATTGTTCAATAAAGCAGGTTATACTAATTAAAACTCAGAATATGTCTTGAACATTGTCTCCTTAAAAATCCTGTAACAGAAGTAAAATTAAGGTGTATCCCAATATAAAAGAATAATGAATAAATTAACACATTCCTCAGAAATCCCTGGGGATAATCCCTTACTTAAACTACTTGGCTGATTTATTACCTATGTCAGAAGCCAGGATAGATCTGCTACACATGATATTAGGTAAATTTATCTATGTATCTGAAGCAGCCAAAAGTATGACTTTAGATAAATGGAAAGGAAATTATTTTGATGGTTTGTGACTGCAGAGGAACTAGTAATTTGGTACTTTTATGATCACATTGACTATTAAGGATTTAAACTGGACTATGAATTAATTCTCATTCATAATATATCAAATTCAATAAAATTCCCAATGACTCAGGTGAAGGAACAATTAAAGAAGACTATAAAATCACAGAACCCAAGATTAAAGAACAAGTAATACACATGCACATACACACACACACACATATATATATATATTTATATATATATATATATATAGTATAGAAAAGGCTGTAGATCAAAGTGGAGACTGAAGAGACATTTGAGGTAGGTTTTGATGATTGTGAAAGTTATATGAATGGGGATCTTAAGTAGCTATGGACTTTAATCTGATTTACTTTATTATTTACTATATATTATTTTAAGTTAAGGAATCCTTTTTGGCATAACAGATTTTCTGTTCTTAATGTGCAACTATAGTAGAAAAAAACATAACTCTTCATTTTTGGAGAATTTTGGTGTAGTTAAGGATAAAAGAAAGCAATTTACAAAAGCAATTACTACGGGAAACAAGATGTGGATTCTAGTAGAAAGACAAATTTTCCAGTGGAAAAGGAAAGGAAGGGTAAACTAGTAGAGAGAAAGTGACCCAAACGCCAGAATATTGGATGACATTGAGTTTGGATAAGCCTTAATAACTCAGTCGTCTTCTCATAGCTGCTGACAAGAATCCTAGATGATATTTGTTGCAAGCAAGATAATTATAATTCTTCAAGAAAACCTCTAAAGGTAGTTTTACAGATGTCAAGTTAAAAGACAAGACAAAGAAAATTAAATTATTCAAGACATTAAGGGTTGAGGTTATGGTATACTAATGAAGATCAAGATAGTAGCTTAGAATTAGATGATGTCCTGTGAGGGCATTTAAGGAATAGCCCAGGTCTGCAAATTGAAACTATTATGTATAGTAGCTTATAGGCAGCAGGCATGATTCTGTAACAGAGATGTCAAATAGTTTTCCACATCTTAGGCCATGACTGCTGCAAATCATCTTGGGATGTAGTGAAGAGTTAGTTGTTTCCTTATAAACCAGCAAGACTGAATAGTCTCATGTGATAACAACTGGGTGAAAAGTAAGTTTGGTTTAAAGCACGTATTCCATAAAAACACACTTGATACAGCAAATAATGTAATTATTTGACATTTTCTGTAGACTGTAATTAGGTATGTGCTCTGATCTCTGAAGTCAATAAATAGACATAGTACATTTCTACTCTAAAGTAAAGTAGTTGAGGATGACTGAAGTGCAAGCCAGTTGGCACAGAGTGTGGTAATGAGAAATGCATGACCATTCAGTGAGAGAGATTTTGTGATTGGAAATCATTAGTGGAAAGGGAGATTTTGCTGACCAAATTCTTTGAAAACGAACAAAATGAATGCTAGAACTATGAGTAATGCAAGTGTGGTGATGCCAGGGCATTGCTCTGAAATTGTCAAGAGAATGAGTAAAGATGCCTTTCAATTATTATACTATTGGTAATTCTATTGCTACACTGCCTGATAATGAAAACTGCTTCTAAATCATGTGACGAATGCTCGTAATATCTCATTTTGATATGTGACTGAAGCATCCTTTGATAATTCCACTGAGACCCTTAATCAATCCTCTTAGGTGATTAAAAACAATATCTGTAGATTTCAAGTAAGCCATAGTGAATAAAATTAATGAAATGGAGAATAACATTTCCTTCAAATACAACTACCTGTTCACAAGTATTTCCCAAATGCCAAGAGTGTGATTTAGATTCTAATGTACATTATGTTAAGGAATTGTCCTTAAACACCCTGGGAAATTGGCTATTAATGCCAATTCAACCATGATGAACCTCATAATTGAATGAATAAACTGATATTTTTTCAGAGATGCACTGTGGTTAATCCACAGAAGAATCCTGACCTTTTCTTTAGAAATACTTTCTTTAAAAATTTTCAGGATTTCCTTGTTTGTAGGTATTATTAATGCTAATAATTGAATGGTGGCATATAAAATTAAGACACATTTCCCTAGGAGATGAAAAGTATTTATTGGATTCAACACGTAAAAAGGGAAAATCCATAAAATGTATTTCTAGTACTTCATTTGGATTTCATTGATTAAGATGCTTAATATCAAGGTTCCAAATAAATCAACTAAAATGAGATATGGAAAAAATACTGGGCAAATGCTTATCTGTGTCAGTCACAAACACTGACATTTCACTTCTTTCCCATATGTTACATCACTAAATTTTCTAAGACAGGAATATATCATTAAACGAATAAAATAAGGTCAGTATCAACAACTGGAATTTCATTAAATTAAAAGGCTTCTGCACAGCAAAAGAAACAACTGAGGAAGTGAAGAGAAAATCCATAGAACTGGAGAAAATCTACACTGGTGAAACATCTGACAGAGGTTTAACAACCATAATATATAAAGAACTCATAAAACAAAGAAACAAGAAAACAAGTGACTCAGTTAAATGATGGGCTAAGGTTCTCAGCAGAGAGTTCTCAAAAGAAGAAATAAACATGGCTGAGAAACAGTTTTGAAAGTGCTCAGTCAGCATCTTTAAACACTAGGAAAATGTAAATTAAAACTACTTTAAGATTTCATCTTACTCCAGTCAGACCGGCTAAAATCAAGTGAACAAATGATACCAAACGCTGGAGAGTATGTGGGGAAACAGGGAAGTTCATTCACTGTTGGTGGGATTGCAAACTCTTGCAATCCCTGTGGAAAGCAGTGTGGTGCATTCTTAAAACACTAAAAGCGAACCTACAATCTGACCCAGCTATACCACTCTTTGGCATATGCCTAAAGGACTCATCTTACTTCAGAGCCTTGCTGAACCCAGTATTTGAGGAAACTGCCTGAGAGCAGAAATGGACCACTCCACACACAATCCCATAGGGAACTGCTCAGTCTCCAACCAAAACAGGAACCTATTTCTTTTCACTCCAATTGAAAAGAATGAAAAAAATACTTCACTGACAGATATTTGTCAGTTCTCAAAACTCCTATGGGATCTACAAGAGATTCAAGAACTAAAGAGTGAGTTTAGCAAGACTTCATGTATAACAAAATACCATAGCACTTTTGTACAGTAATCTGACAGGTCAGGGTGCCACGAAATTCCAATTTTGGTGCTTCTGTATTGTTATGTTCTCAAAGATCTTAAATTGGCAGAAATATAACCCAGAGGTGACAAACACAACATAAAAGTATAATTTGATAGGGGAAAGAAATACTGAGAAGCCTTAAACATTTAATGATTAAATTGTAATTATTTTCTTTGAGACAGGGTCTCTTTACTGTGCAGCTCTGACTGGCCTGAACCTATATGTAGAACAGATTGACTTCAGAGTCACTGAGATCTACTTGCCTCATGAAGCTCAGGGATCACTGCGGAAGAGATGTTGGAAAGAATATAAGAGCCAGAGATTGTAGACAAATACAAGGAGTCCATGTTTTCTGGAAACAACAGGACAATAGTACATATGAACCCACATTGCTTACGACAGCATGCATATGACCTGGGGAAGCCTAAGCCTGACAAAAACACAGCATAGAGAAGGGATGTGGGCAAGAAGATTCAGCTCTAGTTTAGGATCTATTGGTAAATATTGGTAAATGGTAGAGACTGGGAAAGGGAGAGTTGCTTTGTGGTTGTAATAACTGGCAAGTTTTTGTTTTTCTTAAAATATTTTTTTCTTTTTACTGAACTTTTGTGCATTTCATACAATACATTTTGGTTGTGATTAATAAATTCCCCCAACTTCATCATGCCCAATTTCATACATTTGACTGTAGGGTCAAATTTGTGTCCCACAATGTCCTTCAGTTTGGATCGATCCACTGGAGCCTGGTTAACCTACCAAGAGTCAAACTCTTAAAAGAGACTGACTGTCACCTTCCCAAAAGCCATCATTTTCTAAAATTTCTTCAGGTAGTTTGGGTTTTTTAGTCACTTCCCCACGTCTATGCTGGGATTTTGTCTGACTTGAGCTTACATGGTACTTGTGCATGGTGTCACTACTGCTGTGAGTTCTGAAACCCAGAGCTGACCAATGTGCAGTGACTAAGAGACTGCAGATTGCTTGTCTCTGGAATGGACACCTATATCAAACTACTGCCTCTAAAGGCTCAGGGATCATTGGAAAGATGTTAAGAACCAGAGATGGTGATGGATAACCACAAAGAAACAACTGGCAAATACAGTGAATGACATTCTCAAAGAAACAGTAAAAATATTCTAGATTTAAAAAATAAGTAAATAAACATAGAAGAATAAAAGAAAAACAAGAAAGACATATGCTTTCATTCCCAGTTGTAACTCTATGGAAGTTTTTTTTTTCTCAAAGAATTACAGAAAATGGAAAAGCTGCTCTCTTAAAGGATAATATCTCAAGAAAAAGGCAACACTAGTCCTAAAAACATGAATATTGCCAGCATACATTTAATATATGAGTATGACAAGAAAATAAACTTTTTTACCTTAACTAAATTTCTAAGGAATTTTAATAATAAAATTTATTTCTAATTTTTTGACATTACTCTAGATTGAACACAGTTCTTTCTCCAAGTTGGTTAAGTTTCTGTTGTGTATATTCTCACATTAAATTTTACTTCAGGGCAGTGGAAGAAGGCTCAACTGGTGAAAACACCTGATGCTCCTATCAGTATGACCTGAGTTTCATACCAAGAACTAAATGGTAAGAGACAATTTGCCTCCCCTCCACACATATATTATATAAGAAATTTAGTTCAAAATATTGACTTCAGTGTTCAATGACTAGAGTTATGTAATTTAAACTTCTTCCTTTTCCTAAATTTTCTTTAAGACCCTTGCTGTACTAGGACATCTGGTTCCCAGTTTCCCCTCTTACGTAAGGGAACAAATAAGAAAATCTGGCATGTTCTGCCATTGCCATATGTAGCTAGGTTTTATTTAATCCAGTAGCATTTAAGTATTCACTCCTTTAATGGCAAAGAAACAAGCTGTGGATAAGAATAATAAAGGGCATGTAACATTAAAACTTTGAATTTTGAAGGCAAAGTGATAACTGCCCCAAGCAAAATGCCCCTGCCTTGGCTGGTAGCATGTAGGGGAATACATTAGGGTTCATGTCTCCTTCCTCGTCTTCTTTTCACAAATTCTAGGCGTAAAAGGTTCCTCATCACCGAAGAGAGCTCGTCCATAAACCCACTGATGGAAATTTGGAAGAGAAGGGGATCTGCAGTGGCCCACCTACTAAAAGTGAGAAGAGACCATAAGTGAAAAGATAAAGGTTGTGCACTGGTCCACCATATTGTTTCCTGCTTACACCTAACTAGGTCTCCATTACAACACCAGTAGAGTGCACATAGACTCCCTCCCCTGAGGCCACCCACACTCCTGACTCAGAGAACTAACACAGTCATGATGCAGTCATTAACAGTGATCTCCTGTTGAACCATCAATTGTTGGTGCTGAGCATTTGAAGCCAGGGATCTGCGAGCCATGTTTGCCTCCATAGTGGAACAAAAAGGCACTGTTACAGAGCTGGGAGGAGATATAGTTAAGTCACTATCCACTACTCAATTTCCACTTTCCCTGACACCCTGAGACCTTCCTGGCATGTCCTCTCGTGCCACCCCATATCATCCCCAGCTGTTTCCCCACTGGTTCCAGTCTTTCAACACTCTGCAGGCTTCTCAGGCATAGATGATCTCTTTTTCCTGCCAGGATATATAATCTTCTTGGAACCAAATGCCCACAGTAAACTCCTCTATCCCTGTCTTAAAGATCTTAAAGATCTGTCTTAAAGATCCTGTACCTCACCTCCCAAAAGGCTTGCTTTGAGCTTTGCCAGCCCTATGTCCCTGCAGCCCCTGTCAAGTGCCTCCCAGGAAAGGATACAATTCCAGCAGTTGACTTCTCACTCTGGTCTCAGCATCTCTACTGGGGCCGGGGATAACTGAGGTGTGCTCGCCCTGAGGAGTAGCAGCTGATTCTTCACCCATGTGTTTGTGCGTGCACACACACACACATACAAAGAAATAAGTGTAAAAACAAACACCATTTTTCAAAATCTTAGTGATATGTCATTCCATTTTCAACATTTTAACAAAAGTAAATAAACTCATAGCATTTAAAACGTACCTTCTGAGCTCGTTGGTGAGAGGGCTCAGCAGGTAAAGAGCCTGCTGCCAAGCCTGGGCCAACATTGGCATGAGTATCCTGGCCTCCAGGATCCTGTGGGTCCCTCAGATGTGGACGGTCGCTGGTGTCACTTTTATTGCTGTTGCCATCATCGGCTGTGGAACTTCCGGAGCTGCCCTGGTCATCAAGGTCTCCAGGTCTAAGGTCACCCTCACTTTCATCTACACAACCTGCTGAGTTACTTACACCCCCACCGCAGTTTGACATGGCTCTTTAGGCATTTCCATCCTAGCAGACCATTAACACAGCAGTCCCTATGTGCAATTGCTAAGAGAATGAGATGCTGGATTCAAGCCCGCCCTTTTACACACCGCATTCTACGCAAGTTTCATTGTGCCAGTGCAGACAAGATCTCACGAGAGTAACAGGGTCTCGCGAGAATTCATTTCCCTCAGTCAATGCTTCCCGGACTCCAACCCTTCATCCTTGCCCTGGGATGCTCAAAACCAGACAACTTTGTTGAATAGTCCATACTCTACTGTAAAAATGAAGTGGTCATAAGACACTGGGTATTCTAACTTGTAAAAATATTAGGTATTATAAACATTATACCATAAAGCAGAAGAGAACATACAGGAGATTTGGGCTTTGTCTATTTGGACATGATAATGGAAGTCTGTTAATTAATGGAAGACTCTTTCTTAAGTGATCCAGCCACACACAGTTGGTTTCTTTCTCTAAGGCTTCTACATTCCCAATACAGATGATATTCTGATGGCTGTCTTAATCTGATCCACTTTTTCTTTGTACCTTAAACAGTGTGCCGTGTTTCAGTACCTGTAATATGTACAAGTGTACCGTATTTGTTCCATAATAATTATTCATAACATATGATCATCATGTTCTTTTTCATTACATTTTATTCATTTATTTGTGTTTCTGTGTGCTCACATACTCATGCCACGGTGTATGGGCAAAGGTCGAAAGACAACTTTCTAAAGTCAAGTCTTCTGAACTATGTGGGTCCTAGGAATGGAATTCAGGGCATCAGGCTTGGCAGCAGGCTCTTTACCTGCTGAGCCCTCTCACCAACGAGCTCAGAAGGTACGTTTTAAATGCTATGAGTTTATTTACTTTTGTTAAAATGTTGAAAATGGAATGACATATCACTAAGATTTTGAAAAATGGTGTTTGTTTTTACACTTATTTCTTTGTATGTGTGTGTGTGTGCACGCACAAACACATGGGTGTATCTACAGCAGCTCTTCTTGAGGTCAGAGGACAATTTGCTGTAGTTTATAATTTCTTTCTGTCATGTGGGTTCTTGGGGTACAATTTAAAATGGCGGTCTTTACAGTAATTGTCTTTATCTGCTAAGCCATCTTATCTGCCAAACCACTTTAATTTTTTTGCTCTGTTTGAGAAATATTCCCATTTTCTACACAATATATTGTTGGAAGAAAAGTAGAATTTAGAATCCAGCAGTATGAAGTTTTGAAATTTTGCAAAATTCACAATGGCTCTGTAATATTGAGGAAGATTTGTGAAAACATTAATGTCAGATTTGCTATCTGCACAACAGACCTCATTTCATTGAAGTTTAAATCGGAAGTATCTCTAAATACATTAAATCACCCTATCACATGCTTTTCAGAAATGATACAAAACTAATTAATTTACTTTAAATCATAAAATTTCTTCAATTATATATTTGTTTCAGAGGGTGGAGAGACGGCTCATAGGTTGGGAGCACAGGGCTTTTCTTACAGAGGACCTGAGGACCTAGTTCAGGTCCCAGAACCCACATGGCAGCTAAGAACCTTCTGTTAACTCCAGTTCTAAGGGATCCAAGCCCTTTTTTGACCTCCATTGCTAAGCATGGGTGCAAATATATATATATATATATATATATATATATATATATATATATATATATATATATATATATTACACTCATACGTGTAAAATAGAAATAATAAATTTAAAAATATATACATATATATTTAAAAGTTTGTTTCAGTGTAGCTGTCATAATTAATCACCTACAAACAGAAATACCTGGCATCTTAACAGTCTTTTAATATTTGAGGTCAAAACAAAATATAAAGAAATATCTCTTTTTATTATTATGTGTATGAGTGTATTACCTCAATGTGTAAGTGCACCCATATTATGCTATGCCCTCAGAGATCAGAAGATGGGATTGGATTCCCTTGGAACTGGAGTTATGGATAATTGTTAACCATCATGTGGGTACTGGGACTCAAACCTGGGTCCTCTGCCAGAGTAGACAGTGCTCCCCACCTAAGCCATCTCTCAAGCCGAAACAAATACTTCTTTATGAGAAACATGATGAATTGTTGTATTGAACACTCTTTAAGTTCTTTGAAGTCGTATGTCTTTGATAATTTAGAAAGGAAAATTCAGTAGTCTATGTTAAAGTGTCTTTAGAAATGAAAACTCTGCCAAAATACACATTGACCTGTGTGATTAATAATTCTTCTTACTGAGTGTTTTCCTCAGCGTTTTACAATGTTGAGCACAGTCTGATTAAAGGTCTTAAGTGGCAAGAAGATCTGTTCTAGTAAGCATAGTGATCAAGGCTTTCCCTTAATTACTTGAATTTCTGTCCCCTGACATGCCACAGTGTAGAGTAAATTTTACTCCTTAAGTTTCTGTATCATGATTTTTCATGTTTTCCTCACCAAATCCAATGCATCTTTATGTCAATTAAATCTCATATAAGTCCAAAGAAGAAGCAAATCCTAATTAAACTAGAGCTCAGTGGTAGTGAAAATGGAGTGCATAACTTTGGCTATGAACATACACCTCTTATTTTATTTTATGTATTTCTTTTTTTCATGACACCATGTAGTCCTCCTGACTGACTACAAAAATATCCAGGGAGAGCAGGCTGGCCTCAAATTCACAAAGATCTGCCTGTCTCTACCGCTGTCACCTAAAAGAAGAGATTAAAGATATGCTGAGCACTAAACATACATGTTAATGAAAACTAATATCACTCAAGAGAAAAAAAATAGTTCTTTAATTCAGTAGTCAGTAATTCATACTTAGTTAATCTTTACCCATGAACAGTTTATTTTTTAATATTTCCTATTTATCCTTACATGCAAAGAGACATTTCTGATGTTTTGAAGCTAGTTACTGATGATATTATTTGAACAATCTTGTTGAGAAGATGAGTTTAGTATGCATACAAATGCAGTGAAAAAATAAAGTGCTTCTTTATATAACTTGATTATCAGCACCCAAATTCCAGAGAAGTTTGGAGAAACAATCCAAGAACAAGAAAAAATGCATAATAAGCAAATTGGTTGTTTGAATTGAAACCATTTAGCTCTCTTTGCCCTGGACAAATTTCCTTCTGCTTTTAAAGCATCAGTCCACAATATTGACATCATAGAGCACTATAATGATTAAATGAATAACTGTAACAAATAATTTTGTTTTTTATTCAACATAGATTTCATTTTGAATCTTGTGTTTTAGGTAATTAGTGGTGCTATGGTCCCTACTTCTGTGGTACAAAAGTCTACACTTTATAATGTCCATTTTTATCACTTTTGTTATAATTTTATACAATATGAAAAATACATTTCATCATCACAAAAATTTATTTTATGTGGTTATATTTATTTAATGTATACATTATTTATATTTACTTTATGTGTATTTATTTTATGCATATTTATTTTATGTATATAAGAGTTTTGCCTGCAAGTGTATTTGTGTCACGCAGTGCACAAAAAGGCAAGAAGGTGTGAGATCCATTGGAGTTGGAGACATGGACAGTTGTTAGCAGCAATGTGGGTACTGGGAACTGAATCAAGATGCTCTGTAAGAGCTCTTAACTGCTGACCCATGTTTCCAGTACCAGAAAATTTTCTAATTAGCAAAACAGATTCACTCAATTCTAGAGTTAGTTACAGTCACAGTGCATGGTGGTCATAAGGATTTAATGCATAAATATGTACTACCATACATAGTGTAATGCCAGGAACATATAAAAAGCTTAAGAAGTAGTAATCTTTCTAGCTATAATGCAGGTTTCCTCTGGTAGCTAAAATTTCTTATAAGGATGGGTTTGTCCCCCAATCCCCATAGTGCCTATGACATACTGAGGTACAATTTTGCCAAGCTGAATTCTGAGAAACCAGTGAGTTTATTGTGCTTACTTACAGAGCAATGGTAAGAGCTTACATTTAGGAATGTGGGTGTTCCCCTCTTAAGGCCACACTAGAAAATCTTCATACAAGTATGGATGATGACTTCCTTATAGCTATATAAAATGACTAGAGAGTTTCTCATCCAATTCCTCAGCTTGTATACCCTTAGTCACTACCCCTTGTGCAACCAGAGAAGACTGGTTGGGAGATGTGACTGACTATTGCTGGTGGCCTTCTTTTCTTTTGGAGTGTAACAGTCAACAAACATAGCTGTTATGTTCCTAGGAAAGTAGATGCAACAAAGCTTGGGAAGACGGCTTCTGTTCATGTTCTCTATTTTGGAGGACTGTCCTATGCAATACTCCACTCTTTCCACTGGCCCTTAAATTCTTTCCATAAGAGTCCCTGAGCCTTCAAAGGGGTAACATATATGTAGAATGATCTTACTCCCACTGTGGCAAGATATTGAACCCTTGAGCCTTTTCATCGTCTGTTTTCAGGATATGATTATTGATCCATCCTGGTGACATTGTCTTTACTATAAAAAAATGAAAAGAGAGAAGTGGGAACATCTGTATGAACACTGACTGCATTAGTAACCTAACTATAGGCATAAAAACAGACTATTGGTAGTCACCTTAGCATGTACAACACATCCATCTAACAACACAGTTTCAGTAGCTTCCACACTGGGGTCTATATCTCCCTTAACCATCAGGGCTAGTCCTGGCTAGCAGTATCAAATATGAGTTCCTTCCCAAGGGGTGAGCCTTAACTTCAATTTGAAATATGTCAGTTGTATCTATACTAGCAGTGCCACTGTTACACAAGCAGACACACCTTGTCTGGCATGTCAATAATGTAGCACATAGGGTCCATTATTAGGGAGAACTCTACTCTTGGGAACTATTCTCCCCTAGTGATCTCTATAGAGCTTTCTGACACTAAGAGAGCAGCCCTCCAGCAGTAGGGAGTTTTCTGCTTAGTCTCAGCTTGATGTCTCTCCTTCCCATGCTTGCATCATGAGGTGTCTTTAGCAATAGTGTTTTCCCATCTATTTCCTGTCCTGTCCTCTAACACCTTGTATCTATGGGTACTTTGACAAATGATGACCAAGTATGTCTCTGCATCTCAAGAAGGATGGGTAGTTATATCGCTCAGCTCTTCTGCTTCATAGCATTTACACTATTTCTGTATGTTTCCATGTACCATAGTCTCACAAACCAGGTAATAAGGGACTCCTTCACTGCTTGATTGTAAGTCTTCTGTAGGTCCAATATGACCAGTGCTGAGTTTTCTCTCTTTACCATAGTTTCTTTTGCCAGACAGTTGATAAGATATTCATCATCATACTAAACCATGAATTTTTCCTTTATTTGTATGAAAGGTAGAACCCCAGGGCCATCTTCAGTTATCAAACCTCACTGGTAAAGCAGGTGTGCTGGATAGCTTTAGTGTAAACTTGACACACTGGGTTGAAGGAGCCTCAAATGAGAAATTGGCCATGTCTGTGGGGTATTTTCTTGATTGCTGAGTGATGTGGGAAGGCCCAGTCCACTGTGGGTAGTGCCACCCCTGGACAGTTTGTTCTGTATTGTATAAGAAAACAGGCTGAGTATGGGCCAGAGGAGCAAGCCAGTAAGCAGTGCTCCTCCTTGGCCTGTGCTCCAGCTCCTTCCTCCAAGTTTCCATCTTGGGCTCCCTCAGTGATGAACTGTGACCCAGGAAATTTAAGTGAAATAAACCCTTTCCTCCTCAAGTTGGTATTGTTCAGAGTGTTTTGACATAGCAACTGGAAGCAAAATAGAAAATGAATTTGGTACCAGGATTGTGAGATATTGCTGTGACAGACCTGACCTTGGTGTTTTGGGTAGACTGTAGAAATGTTTGGAACATTGGGATAGAAAAGTCATTGTGGGTTGTGGGTGGGTCTCTATCTCCATCATGGCTCTTGTGCTCCGGTGGTGCCAGAGAATGGAGGAAGATGGAACAGGTATTCAGGTGGTTCAGAGTGGGGAAGGGAGGAGTTCCCAGGAGACTCTGTCAGTGGGCAGTTCTATTACTAAAACCAAGGCATAGGTTTATATAGTGAGGCCTTTCTGGCCATTACAGAAGGTGGGAATGTTAAAGGTGGGGTCTTTAGGTAAAGGCGGGAAGGTTGTAAGCCTGATGTTGAAATTAGGAACAAGGAAATGAAACCCAAAAACCTGATTCTAGTCTGGGGTGATCTTTGTGCGGGGAAAAGATGAAGCAAGTGCTGAGGCCTGCAGTGGCTTCCTGGTATGTAGGTTATGGCATCAGGCAGAGCAGGCCAGACTCCTACTGTCCCTTCAGGGTATCCGGGATTGCTTGGTTTGCTCAATACCTTTTATGATAGACCCAGACCCCACATCTCCCCATCTCCCCATATACATATATATATGTATTATATAACTGCCCCAGTAAAGGGAGGAGACAGGAACCTGGAAAGAGTTGATAAAAAATAAACTCACATCGCCCACCCAAGCAGGTTATTTCTCTTTATCTCCCATTGCTGTAGTTATATCCTGGTAGTAGCTTGTTTCCTGTAAGGTTTGGCATTAGAGTACTGCAAATTCATGTGAGCTTCCTATAATTAGCCATCAGAAAATGTCAGCTCACTTTGTGCCTCGCTAGTCTTGGAAGCCTATGGCTAGAAAAACATTTAAGTTCCCTTTAGAAATTGACAAATACAGTATATAAAAAAAAGTGAGATTTTAAGTAGTTACATTTAGAAATCAGCAAACATACCGTGTAAAGATGTTAAAATTCAAAATAATTTCCTATAAAAACAGATAAAGATGGTATATAAACAAATATCAGAATTTAAAATAGTTCCTTTTAAAAACCAGTAAATGCATAAGACAATGTAAAAATAGTCATTTTAAAAATCAGTAAATACCATACTAAAATTTAATTTAATTTTCATTAGAAACAGACCAAAATGATATTAAAATGCTGATACTATCTCTTCCTAATTTGCCATAAAAGTGTATTAACCTTTTTACAAAAGACCATAAGAATCTCTTGCTTTTGTGTGATTCCATCAAGAATCTAAAGTGAAAACTAAAGCAAAAACATAAATTGCAAAAGAATTAGGACATATGTTTAAATGTTTCTGGTCCAGGGAATTCCCAAATTATCATGATCTCCTAGAGTACTATAGAACAAGTAAATTCATGGGTGTGGTTATTTTGAATTATGCCATGTGGTTGGATTAAGATGGTGGTAAGGTCAAGCAGGTCAAGACCATTTTGAAAATTTTTGTTCAAGGGGGCAGCCAAGTCATGTGATTGTCCCCATATTTATGACATAAGATATTGAGACCAGAACACATGGTTCCCTCTCTCCTAGTAAGGTCACCATCCATGGATGGAGAACAAGCACACGGTCCCATGATGAAGTGACCACTACACTTAAAACAAAAACAGACATAGGCAAGTAATACAAACCAGGCTGTTGCTGAGTCTAATCCCTAGAGCAACTGTTTCGTTCTTCAAACCAAAAAGAGAGGCAAAAACTCACAGGCTAGTCATTTTTACATATATTTGTTTGGTACTTACAGGTGACTGAGGTTTGAATCTCAGGTCCATGTAACTGTTCTTTTCCATTCCAGTGTAGAAAACCATGGTAGAGAAAAAGCTGAAGGAATGAAATGTCTTTTAAACCATTTTTTTTCTTATCTCTTAGACGCAAGGTGTTTACAGCTTTAACATGCCCTGAGGCACAACAAGCTAAATAATGGATCTTACTCCCTCACCTGCCAAAGCAGCTTGGTGGAGCTGGTGCATTGCCCATGATAGAAAAAGAAAAGAGGAGAGAAACATGCAGGAGGAAGTACATTCCCAGGTCTGTGGAAGGGTCCCAGGGATTCAGTCCAGTATACACACACAAGCCTCACCGCAAGTTTAAGAGACTAAGGATCACTCTAAGAGTTTTTAACTGGTCGTTGCCTTATAAGGTTTTTGATCAGAGAGAGTAAGATAGAAGATCATTGCCCACACCCACACCTAGTCAGGCAGTCAGGTTCTGATCAGAGAACAAAAGGCCTTCGGCTAACACCAGGGAGTAGCTCTGGTCAGAAAACCTCAATTACCCCATGACATAACTGGTCCCTTGAGAGGGCTTAGACCAAAGGAAAAAGAAGGAAGTTGAAAGAAACCATGCCTGTCCTCAGAGTGGGATAGCGGGGCAGAAGCTGATGTCCCTCATGGGGAGCACTCACCTTCTCCAGCGCATTCTGGAGTGTCACTTGTTCAATCGTCATTGTTGGTCTCTATCCACCCACGTTGGGCAAAAGTTGTGGGTTGGTCTCCATCTCCAGCATGGCTTTTGTGCTCCATTGGTGCCAGAGAATAGAAGAAGATGGAACAGGTATTCAGGTGGCTCAGAGTGTGGCAGGAGGAGTTCCCGGGATACTGCTTCGGGGGGCAGTTCGGTTATCAAAACCAAGGCAGGGTTTATATAA
This sequence comes from Eospalax fontanierii, assembly GCA_035773235.1. Taxonomy (NCBI): domain Eukaryota; kingdom Metazoa; phylum Chordata; class Mammalia; order Rodentia; family Spalacidae; genus Eospalax; species Eospalax fontanierii. The sequence continues at coordinate 127,909,200 of CM069525.1, read as the reverse complement.
GGAGGCCTTTCTGGCCATTACAGAAGGCAGGGAAGTTAAAGGTGGGGTCTCTAGGTAAAGGCAGGAAGGTTGTAGGGCTGACGTGGATTTTAGGAACAAGGAAATGAAACCCAAAAACCTGGTTCCGGTCTCGGGTGATCTTTGTGCAGGGAAAAGATGAAGCAACTGCTCAGGCCTGCAGTGGCTTCCTGGGACCTAGGTTATCACATCAGGCAGAGCAGGCCAGATTCCCACTGTCCCTTCAGAGTATCCAGCCTTGCTTGGCTTTCTCAATACCTTTTGCAATAGACCTAGACCCCACAGGGGGCTTAGAGTTTGTTGCTGTGGATCTTGGAACAGTTATACTGACAGAGTAGACAATGGAGATCCGGCTTGTGAAGTTTCAGAGGGAAGTGGAGACTATCAGGGCTTTCTTTTTGTGTGCTATTTTGAACTGATAATCTGTTATTTCTGGTTGGCTGGCATGAAATAAGATAGGACTTGTTTTAGATTTTAAAGGAGCCCACAGTTAATAGACCTTTAAAAGAGACTCAAATTTTAAGTGTGTGGACATTTTGAAGGACTGTGGGGCTTTTCGTATTGTACTGTCTTATTTTATGTTAATAATGTTAACATCATATCTTGGAAACAAGGAATGGAAAGGTCATGGTTTAATAGTAGTGTGTTTTGTGTGTCAAGTTGATAAGGGATCAACTGAACTGGATAGCTTTTATATCAACTTGACACATGTGGGGTGAGGGGGCATCAATTGGGGAATTTCCTTCATTGAACTGACCTGTGAACATATCTGTGGTGTATTTCTTGATTGCTTTGTGATGTGGGAGGGCCCAGTCCACAGTTGGCAGTGCCACCCCTGGCTAGCTGTTTTGTACTGTATAAGAAATCAGGCTGGGTATGGGTCAGGGGAGCAAGCCAGTAAGGAGCATTCCTCCATAGCCCGTTCCTCAGCTCCCACCTACAGGTTCCTGCTCTGAGTTCCTATCTTGGGCTCCCTCATTGATGAATTGTGACCTGTGAGATGTAAGCCAAATAAACCCTTTCCTCTCCAAGTTGGTTTTGTTCAGAGTGTTTTGTCATAGCAATTGAAAGCAAATGAGGCAAACTAAGACAGGAGGCATGCCATTGTATTCTACGAAGAAGAATGTGGCCCTAGTTGGTGGCCTCAACTTAGATAAGCATCTCAGTACACACTGCACTACTCATGCCATGGCCACTACCCCAACAAGCCACATGGGGATAGCCCACCATGGCAAAACGTTCTCTGCCAACACACTTCCATCACTCAGCTTCCCTTCAGCTGTTCTTTTCCTTCCCCATATCAGAAACAACACGATCACTCTTCCCAAACTGATCCTTAGTTTTGTTGTATCCTGGTCCACAATGCCACTTGTTAAAATTCCTTCTGGAATGGATAAACAATATCCGGCCCTCTTCCATGTGTTCCCTATAACAAACTGACGTCCAACTTCATTAAACTGTAGTCTTAGAAACAAGTGATTTTATAGGATTTACCTCCAGAGGAATAGGTATGAGTTTACTTAAAGGAATGGGGCTACTTTCCTCCTACGGTTGCAGTGAAAAGTGCTCCGCTAAGCAAGGATGGTAAATACCTCATAGCCACACATATATTCACTGATAGACTAGACTTAGCTATTTTCTTCTCATTCTCTTTTAATTATCTGTGGCACACATTGGTAACACCCCACCTTTTATTTTTTGAATCAAATTTTACACAACCTTTAAAGAGTTTGTCAATCAAGTGTGTGTCTCATTCCTTCAATCCCAGAAGTTGAAAGGCAGAGCTAAGGGAATCTCTGTGAGATTGAGGTCAACCTTGCCTATGTAGCAAATTTCAGGCCAGCTGGAGCAGTCTCGAAAAACAAAAAAGAATTTATCCGAATTCATGAGTATATACTCTCACACAGACACATGTGCATAAAAAATATAAAATAATCATTTAAAAAATAAAAGGAAGTTGGAATGGAGAGGTGACACTTTGGTTGCATATGTCTCGCTCTTATAGAAGACACAAATTTGGTTCCTAGATCCCAGATTTGGTGTTGCACAACCACTTGTAACTCTAGTTTCATGACATCTGACATGATCTTCTGTCCTCAAGAGAACTAAATCCATGTGTACACGCATATGCATATAAGTAAAAATAAAATGAATATTTAAAAATACAGTCTGTGGTTTGGATCTTCTAAGAAAAATTCTTAGATTATGACATATTATACTTAATTATGTACTGATTAGTGAGATTGCTGATCGTGAGTGCACTATTTTATTGTCAACTGTTTTTTTCTTTTATATTTTGATGTTAAATATTATATTTTACTCTTTATAATTCAGTGAACATTAACACAACATGATGCATAATAAAGACAAAAGCTTATGTTTATTCAGTGTTTATGATGTGCCAGAAAATTTTCCTATGTTATTTATTTAAATTAACTCATTTAATCCTCATAATTTAATACTTTCCTTTCTTGAGGGTGGCATATTTCAAAATAATTACTTCATCAGATTATTGAGACAAATAAAAGAAATAATTAGTACTATAATACTTAGATAGTCTGGAAAATAGAAAGCAATATGTAATATTATACAAATTTTATACATAAAAACAATGAGACTCAGGGCTAGATGGCTAACTGAACTCACACAGCTGGTAAAATGTAGAACAAATGTCCAACTCAATTATGGCAATCTACCTCGTGAAAGCAATCTCAAAAACATTATGAACACAGCTTTCTCTTGGAATAATTTTAATGCTTCATTAATTTCTATTCAGTAGGGAAATAGTTGCAGGCAGTTTATGGCTAATTTTAGTTAGAGTTATGAACTTTCAATGTTGCTCAATGTTATGGCAAACAGTACCAAATATTGTTGACAACTTTTTCTTTTAAAACTAATTTGAGGTCCCAAAGCATTATGAAAACCAAGTAAAGTGAAAATTAATACAATATTAATTATAATATGCTGTGTATGCCAAAGACCCTCTTTTGGCTTCCATATCTTCTATTTATGATTGTTGGTACCATCACACAAACCTTTTCATAAGAGTTTGGGTTTGATATGTGATATATTTCTAACCAGGAGACAATAGCAATGCCAATGTGATGTCAGTCCTGTTATATGATATTGTAAACACCTCATTAGCCAGCTGTATCTTAAGAAAGCTGTAATGTGAAAATCTTTTACAGAAAGACACATGGAAGCAAAGCCTTTGTAGGCTTCTAGCTGAAAATCGGTTGAAAGATGCTCTCAGGAAGAAATTCATTCTGCCAATAATCTAAATGAGCAGACCATTCTCAGTGTACCTACTAATAAGAAGGCATTTCAGCTAACATCCTGACTGCATTCCAGTGAGACTCTGAAACAGAATATAGCTTTACCATGCTGAAATTTTTGAAAAATAGAGACTGTGAGATAATAAATGTGTGTTATCTTATATCTACAGCAATTCATCATATTACAGAAGTGGTAACTCATGCATTTAGTGGTGGTGACTGAAATAGGGATTTCAACATCAAGTTTTATGCCATACCCAGGAATATAACCAGTAAAGTGGTATAGCTTATGTCTTAAAGAGTCTCAAAACTTTCTCGAAATTTTAACCCCAAATTTTCTGCTTATAAAATTAATTGTGAAATATGTATATAAATGTAATACTCCTTATAGTAAGAAATGTGTGTTTTAAGTGCACATATAAGCAAGTAAAACAATGTCTTCTTCCAATAACCATTGGTTGACTTATATGATCTATTATCATTTAAATTTGTTAGAATGCAAGAAGAGAAGATGACATAATGAAAAAGTAGATACAGAATCTGACTTTCAACAGATGCAGATGGCCCTATAAGCTTCAAAGGACACACCACAATTCCACAGAAATGAAGGTTGGTCACTGTGGTTGGGAATAATCTGAGATCTATAAGTATACCCAGAAAGTCCCATTAAAGGGGTCATGCCTTCCTGGAATCTCTGAAGGTGGGACATGCTTGGGTGGCACTGTGATACTTCCAGGGATGGGGAAGGGAGAGTTAAGAAATTATGATATGGGGTTTGGTAAGGTACCAGATCTACAGGAAGGCTGATAAAGAACTAGATGTCTTTTGCTAGGGACCATGTGTTCTGAAATATATTTATCTCCCTCCTGGATTGGGGAGGTAGGGTGGGTCGATGATTTCTCCCTTCAGCCATTTATAAGAATGATTTTCCCTCAAAATTTTATACAATTATCAGAAGAATTCCATTAGGGATTTTGCTCTTAAAATATTAAGAGGAAAACTAAGATATAACCAATCTAAATGAATCCTTGTACAAATGCTAAAGGAATCTAACTCAACATACCAGAGAATTATCTGCATGCTCATGTTTATTGCAGCATTATTTACAATAGACATTATATAATATCATCCTTGATGTCCATTAACAGATAAATATATCAAGAAATTATGGTATATAAACAGAATAGAGTTGTATTCATCTAGAAGGAAGAAAAATATAATTTACAGTATAATTCATTCAAGTACAAATCATTATTTTTAGCCAAAGAAGACAGGCTGCGAAAGACCAATGCAACATTTCCTCTCATATGTGGTTCACACACAAACATACACATGTATATATGTATGATGTGCACACACTTTTTCTGACACATTCATATGACAAGAAAGAAGAAGAAGGTTAATCAAGAGAGGACTGTGGGTTTATAAAAATAAAAAGTCACATGTGTTTTCATGATATAGAATATACATATATGTATATTTATTCTATGTCATATATATATCACACATACACACATATATATTTGAAATAGTATAGTGACAACTATTTGTGATGAGAATGATATCAGTAGAATATGATAGTGGAATAGGGAAGAGGGAATATAATTGGAGTGGCAAATATGAACGATATGCAATGATGTATGTGTACAGAAACACCATAATGGATCCCAACATTTTTACATTAAAATATACAAAAGGTAAGCACTGAGAAATTTTATTCTCATTGTTATGTATTAAGAAGCGGACCAGGTGGAACTTTTAAGTGTTGATAAGGTCAAGAGGTTCTGTTTTCAAAAATTAAAGTAACCCTAGATTAATGGATTAGTGAATAATGGGTTATTCATTATAAAATTCCCTCTCTCCATGTGATGCTCTGTTCTCAACCAAACTTTTTTGCAGAGACCCCACTTGTAAGAAGAGCCCTATCAATTGTGGCTTCTTAAAACCCAGGCTCCAGGTCAGTTGTTCTAATTAAATTTCTAACCATAAACATTGTCTCTGGTGTTGAGTCATAGCAGCAGAAAGCATGGATAAGCAGAAATCAAATGAAATCAGGATGATTATTATACCCTGTTTCCACATATATATGTTTCTACATCTACACTACCAGCCCACCATCTCTCTCCATGGAGCCACAACCTTTTTTTCCTAATCAGTGAGCTAAATTGTGTAGGAAATTAATCTTCAATGTCCAGCTCTCCTCCTGCACTTATCTATTGTTAACACATGTGTCCATTTAACACCATGTGGCCCCTCAGGTCCTCCTTTCTCAGACACTTTTTTGTTTAATTCCTTTCATCCTTCACAAAAGAGCACAACATGTAGAAAAACAAAGCTTCATTCCAAAAGTTATTAAAATTTAATACCAATGTCCAAACAACCTCTTGAGGAGATGTAAGAGTTCATCAATACAAAAAAGAAATAAATCTATGCATGTGTTTTTCATACATTGCTTTAGACGTTTCTGTGTCATGGGAGAACCCAGAAGTAGGAGATTTCTCTGGTACCCCTTCTTATTTTGCTTTAATTCCCCTTGTTTTCTGTTGTACAAATAGATTATTGTGGAATGTTTGCTCTTTTATACTTATTTTATGTATTGTTCTCAAGCACTGATTAATTAATCTTTCTTCATTATTTTTGGTTCCTGAGAAAGGAACAGGGTGAGCAGCATAAGGCACAATTATTTTCAGAAAAAAAAACTACAGAGAGATGGATAAGGAAATTTTTGATAATGAGTTTGGGTTAAAGAGGGATTTTATGTAAGATAAAATATGTACATTCTCCAACTGAGTATTGATTGAAAGGAGGAATCACATAAGAGCAACTATCTGGTTTTTCTCAGTGTTCTTCTTGCTTACATTGTTTGACTATCTCCTATTTCTTTATCTGTTTAGCTCATCATGCTGAAAGTAGAATCTTCAACAGAATTATCTAATTTCTTACTGACCTCTATATATTTCAAAACAAAGAGAAGATACATCCTAAGATTTGATTGACCATCAAGAAATTCCTTTGGCTGATTGTATATCATAGATGACTTGACAATTTTAAAACCATCTTCTCCTAATTCTGTGGAAGTGGAGGACATTCTAATGAGAAGCTTAAATAATACGATTAAAACCCTTAAAACAAGCTCTCTGTGAACTTTTACCCTATCTTATCCTCTCTGATTCAATGTGGTGGGCCATATGTTAAAGTAAATTCTGCCAATCCCTTTTCCATAGCTAACCCATTCACTATTTAATAACGTTCTGATCTATTCTTAGTAAGGGAAACCAGAAGTTCCCTTAGATAGATGTCTCATCCCTGTCCCACTGTTTACAGTTAGCCACATCCTTATCTCCAGCCTGGTTCCCAAGATAAACTGTAGCAAATTGTGCTAGGAAGAAGGAGGCCAAATACCTTTCAAGTATGTCTTAACTAACATGAACGCTCTGCAGCTGTTTTAAGCTGTTGCACACACCTTAGCCTTTCTCTCATGCTATAAAGCCTTTATTCATTTTCATCTCTAGCATAATAGCCTACATCCCAGTGGAGAGACTGTTGTTATTCACTTTGCCTGAATAAACTCAATCTTAATCGACTTAAAGGTCTGGCATTAGTCTCTTTCGAGACTCCCTGTCTTCTCTGTACCCTAAATTCTAACATCTTGGAGTGATGCCCTGAAGTGATGTGGGGGGGGGGCATCCCCATGCATCAAGGCCTCTTGAGACCAACTCCTGATGGCCATGGATGATTCCAGCTCTGGAAACTGTGACAGTTTGGCAAATTAGCTGAGTTGTTTACACCTACCAGATGAGTAAAAATGCTTGCTGGTCAATCTCAAACCTTTCTGCTTTCTCTCTTATCTTTTTCCACGGGACCTAACCTAATGGGTGCACAGGTGACCTTTCTGGCTACTTATAGATTAACTGTCCTTCTGTCACAACTGGGGACCCCAGAGATCCTTGTGGCTTGTCTATGTAGCAGGTGCAAGACCCTTGTCTTGTTTTATTGGTGTTCTGCATAAACCTAGGTGTGGTTCTCTCAGAAGACCTCCCAGTCTTTGTTTCACTTTCTCCTCTCCTTGTGCTTCTTATTCCTCAGACTTTGCTAGACCTTCAGATAAGTGGCAATTCTCCATTTGCCTTTGATTTGCATCCACCACACAAGACAAGGTAATTTGTCAGAGGTGACAAGGGTGTCAGAGGTCCCCATATGATCCAGGAAAACTCCTGCCTTCCATGCCAATTTCAAAACCTCTAACACATTCCTTCATAGTCATTTCTAACTGTCCTCTTCTCCTGCTGGCACGAGACCTCTTCTCTAAATTAAAAGTCTCCATTCATATCCCGCCCCTGGAGATAAATTCTAACCCTGAAATCAGGTGACACCTTATCATTTTCTGACATTCTCACTCCCCACACAGTACTCCAGTCCTGGGAGTTTAAAAGCCTATTGGGACCTTCCGCAGAGTTCATGACCTTGGAAAAATTAATGAGGTTCAGTTCCCACCTTCCCAGTAGTTTCTAACTACTAACCCCCAGCCTCCATTTACTCCATTCTTGCTAACATTTATCATTTTTCATCTTTTGATTCGAAGACTACCTTCTTTACAATACACTTACACACCTTCTCCATCCCTGTCTTTGATGTCTTCTGGGTAGAACCCTACACATTAAATTCCCACAACTAACGTGGACAGTCCTACCCCGATGTTTCTCTGACAGGTCTCATTTCTTTGGCCAGGCCCTGAAAAAGGACCTGGCCTCCTTAGACCTCTCTTCTAGTTTCCTTCTCCAGTATGTAGATGGCTTCCTTCACTGTAGCCCCACTCCCCAAGATAATTCATGCCCTCCTTAGCGCACTGGAGTCTTGGGGCTACTGAGTTTCGGATAAAGTAAAGTCTGTACTTGCAGTGCTTCGTGCTGAGGTCTCTCAGGTTCACCTTGAGGTTGCTCCATCCTCACCTCTAGGATCCAGGAGCTGCTCATATCTTACCCAAAACCAAAAGACAACTTATGGTTTTACTAAGATTGCTTAACATCTTCCATATCTGGATTCTTAATTTCTCACACAAAGCTCATCCCCTCTATAAGTCTACTAAGAGAACTTTAAACGAACCTCTCCTCCACACTCTCACCAATGCCCAATAGATCAGCTTAAGTGTGACCTCTCCCAAGACTCAACCTTCTCATTTCCCAACTCAAACCTTTTTTTCTCTTCCTTCATTTCGAACCAAGGGTAGGCATTGGAAGTTCTCTGCAAACCTTGGCTGACGTCGTCCTCTTGATACCCGAGGCTAACAAAATCTCACTCCATAGGCCACTACATAGCTTTTCCTCACATTAATGTAAAGATCTCCTAAATCAGAGAGACTTACCCTCCCACTCCCTCATATCATACACCCTTGTAGAGGCTAAACCCCTCCATCCTCAGCAGGCAGAACCCATGGCACTCACAGGAGCCATTATTGGTCAAGGGAAAACAGGTCAACATTTATACCAATTGTAAATAAGCCTACAATATCATACATTCTATCATCTTAATATGCAGGAAGAGAGAATTCCTAACCCCAAAAGGAACATCTACTACTAATGGTATTCAAATTAAGGACATCCTAGAAGCAGCTTTACTGCCAGCCACAGTGGCAATCATACACTCCTCAGGACATCAGAAGGATAAACAGTGCATTTTCCTGACCGATAGTATTGTCCACAGTTTGGCCAAAGAGGCAGCCCTCACACACCCTGATCTCCTAAATATATAAACAAGGGAATCCCTCACTCCCCTCATAGCATTCCACATTATGGACCCCAAATCTCCTCCCCTAACCCCAGAAATCATAAGCTATCTGAACTCCCTTTTTTACCCAGTAAACCAGATCCTTCTCACCTTTCTAAAACAGTGATTTCCTTTTGACATGAAGATAGAACTTTTCTTCAACTGCTCTCCCAAACCTGCATTATCTGTTTGCATACTAAGCTCCAGTCTAATCTCCATTCACTATTTTTCCCTACCCACCAGATGAGAGGGAAGTTTCCAGCCACTGACTGACAGAATTTAGACACATGCCTCCAGTTAAAAGAGACAAATATTTCTTATTACTGGTGAAATCTTTTTCAGGATGGGTGTAGTCTTTCGCTACTTTACAGTTATTCGTCTCCTTCTCTCTGAAATAATTCCTTGTTTCAGTCTTCTTACATCCACAGCATGATTTTTCAAATTGAAGCCAATCAAGGAAAAATTATTGGCTTTCCCTTGGGTGTAGGCTTAATTAAAGTTCCTTTAACCAAGGACTCCTCTTCAAAACATGGCCTCCAGGTTCCATCTATACAAACCCTTGTCACAGCCAACTATGTAAGAACCCCACCCAACTGCACCAGGCTAATGTCCATCCCTTGGGTTCCCAATGATACCTATTTGGAATATCCTACTGGCCTTTTCTCTTGATACTCTCTAAATTACCCATTGTGAAAAGATGTATGCTTGGTCCCACTTCTTATAGTCATTCCTTGCAGCAAACGCCTCCGACCAGCAGAGGAGTCTTCCAGCATCACACTTTATTGGAGAGCTCTTGATTAACAGATGGGCGATGAAGACTGGGGGGGCCCGGGGCGAGCCTGTGCTGCGGCTTTTATAGTTTGAAGGGCAACATAGTACCTCAGGATTGGCTGCAATTCGCGCGCCCTAAGCAAAATGCCACGGGATTGGCTAGGGACAATTCAAACCCACACGCATGCGCACTCTCGGGATAGGGTTCGCGCAAAGCATGGCCAAATATAGAGTTGTTTACCTCATGCTGCTGCGGAAGCTGGCGCCATCTTGTAATGGCGTTTGACCGCTCCCTGCAATTCCTATAAATGAAATAAAGCACTAATCCACCTACATGCAGACAAGAAATAGATGAAATACTCTTCCACTATTGTGAAGGATGACAATGGCAGGATCTTCAGCCTTGTGGAGGAGGAGGGTGTATTGGACTCCAGCAAGTACAGCACAGCCAACTTGCCCTGCAAATCAAATCTGATCTTGCATTAGTCCAAGGTAGCAAACACCAAACCACGTTAGGTCCTCTAGCAACAATGGTGCTACAAAGAAGAAGGGAACTAGATCTTGTAACAGCATAAAAAGGGGAAATCTGTTGTATATTGCAGAAAGAAGGCTGTTTTTACACAAATTTACCTGATGTTATAATGAAAAATGCTAAAACGTTATGAGAGACTAGAACCCCTACCCAGATACCCCCCCATCAGTTTGGACAAACTTATGAGGTGCTTTGGGATCATGGATCACACCTTCTTTGGGCCCCTTATAATAACAGTGCTGGATCTAATTTTCAGATCATTTATTTTAAAAATTCTAATTTGTTGCAGCAAAGACTGCAAACTTTCACTAACAAATCTTTCACCTACCTTTTCCTTAGTAGAGAGTACCAACCCTTAAGAGACCTGGATCAGGAGCATTGATCCCAATAAAGAAGTCTGGGAACTCCTCTTTCCAACACTAAGCCACCTCACAGCAACCCAGTTTAGCTCAAAGCAGTTAAGAGAGACTTTACATCCCCATTGCCCTACTTCTTCTTTCAAGCCTTCAGGGCCTGGAATGATGTAAATCAGAAGTTCCCTGAGACAGATGTCTCATCCCTGCCACACTGTTAACAGCAACATCCCTATCTCATGCCTAGTTCTTGAGATAAACTGGAGCAAATTATAAAGTCTGTTCAGTTTCCTTGCTGGCGCAATAGCCTACATCCTGTGGATAGGATGCTGTCACTGGTTGTACCTGAATAAATGCAGTCTTAATCTGTTGAAAGATCTGGCATTGGTCTCTTTTCTGACTTCTTCTCTTCTCTGTAACCTAAATTCTAACACCTATAAAAACTCTAGCATTTTGGAAGTCTTATATAAAATCCTTCCAAATATGTGGCCATATTTAATTACAGTAGAAAAGTCAGTTAGTACACTTCCCTCTAATAATTGACTCTTTGTAGTCAGTTTTGAACATGTTTTCTACGAGATCACAGAGTAATAGAGTTCTACAAGATTTCTCTTAACCTAAATCATACATAAGAGCAATGTCTTCCAGAGTATTAAGTAAAAATCTTCAGTTTCCTTGTAGTTGCTGACAGAGACCAGAAGAGTGCACTGGTCCCTTGGGACTGGAGTGAGCAATGGTTGTGCACTGCACAGTATGTATATTAGGAAGTGAACTGGAGTACTCTGCAAAAATAGTGATCATTTTTATCCACTATGATGTCTTTCCAGCCCCATGGGATCATTCTTTAATCAAAATGTGAATTAGAACACAAGCAACACTCATATATTTCTAATAAGTCTGTTGAATGGTATATCTACTTTAAAATTAATTCTGGAATAATGAACAGATGCCTAAGAGAAGAAACAATTATTTACTTTTAGATATATATCCAAATATATAAAACTATGTGTTCAATAAACTTTTGTCAAAATATTCATAGTAGCATTCCTCATAATAAGCCCATACTGGATCATCCCAAGGAGTGAAAGAAAAATGTCCAAATATCTATTTAGAAGAATTTAGAGTATTTAGAGGAATACTTCTTATCTATTTGAACAACATGTAATACTGATGCATATTGCAATTATAATTACTCTTGAGTATGTTAAACTGAGTGAAAGACATCATAAATAATACCATAAATTCCATGAAAGCAAAATTATATGAATTTTAATATTAAACAATACATTTCAGGTTGGGAGTGGGGAGTAGAAATTAAATTAGTGGTTTCCTGCTTGTTTTTTGCGAATGTGTGAGAATGAAAATTGGGCAGGAGAAAACATGTTACCACTTGTGTTTCCAAATGTTTGATATATGTTAGAAATTTAATTTGTATGTAAATGACACAGTTATATATAAATAACAAAATTAAGAACTTATGCATGATATGAAATCATTCTGATCTTGTATGACATTAGGCAAATTTTTGTATATACAAACACTTTTAAATAAGTTTAAGGTGTTCCTTTACATAAAAGATCCATTATTTGGTTAACTAGCATAGTACTAATGACTATTTCCAACAATTTCCTATTATAAAATATTTCATAGTTGTCAGAAAGAATGATCCCTTCATTACACATTGTAACTTTGTATAACCATTGTGTCAGACAGGATAACATATCTGAAAATATCTACATTAAAATTCTCCAAATGTGATGCTTCTTCTTTATGGTCATATAAATTCTGTAAATGTAATTAAGAGAAATTCCTTATGCATCAGATGGTGATTAACAAAGAAACCCACAATTGGCCTATGGACCTAGAACAAGAACTTTCAGAGTACTTATCTCTGAATAGGACAGCTGTTTTAAACCTCTGCCTCCAAAGGCTCAGGGATCATAGCTAAGGAGGATTCAGAATGCTCGTAAAAGCCAGAAGTTGTTGATGACCACAAGGAAACAGTGTTCCAGAGAGCTAGTCAGCTACTCACATGAACTAACAGCAATGTAGACAGCATGCACACGTTGCATGGAAGCTCAAACCAAGTAAAATCCCAACATAGCCATGGGGAAATGAGCAAGAAATCCAAACCCATCCTGAGGAACTTTTGGCAACTGATGGCTCCTGGGAGGAGGGCAGACAGTGTCTTATAGGCATGAGACGGTTGATTGGCCGAGTTAATGGACCCACACTGAAGGTCATTTAGGAACACAAATCAGATTGTATAGGTCATAATATATATGGGAGTATATCAAAATAGCATGGGACAGTGTGGGAAGGTGTAGATAGCGGCAGGGATATAAATGCCATCAAATTATACAGTATGCAAAGCACAAAAATTCAATAATAAAGAATATCTACATGGAGAGATTCTTATTCAAGTATCAGGATTTAAATTTATTTTAAAATTGCACAAATTGATTACAATTCTGAAGTTTCAATGAATGAAATGGGTCTCAGCAGATTAATAACTGAAATTCCTTTCATTATTTTAGTGTATTATTTTGCCATGTGACAAAACACATTCATAGATCCTAAAAACTGGGATGTAGATATTGGGAGAACATAATTCTACATTCAACATAGACTTTATTGTAGTTTCTCAACTTCTTTCCACTGCATACTATGCGCCTTTATTGGTACAGTGGTTGAAATATAAGTATCATCAGCTAACTCTAGAGTTCACACTTTCCAACTTCAGTGTCTGGAGACAATTCTCAAACTCTTGGACACATCAGCTTATCTACAAATCAGATATGATATATATTGTCATCTACTTATTTCCCATGTCATGGGAAGAGTGTATCATAAGATAATAGCAATATTTTCATAGTAGTAATTTCTTAATAGTTAATATTTGAGATGCACAAGGTATGCACCGTGGAATCGCTTATATTTTTTCCTTCATCACATTGGAGTAAGGAAGAAAACCCCTTCTAGAAGGACACCAGTGCTTTTTGGGCACACAGCTGATTAACAATTTCAACATTTTAACTGTTTCATGCTCCTTTAGAAGACAAGTATATTGCTTTGTTCAACATCAAAGCTAAATATCCAAACTTTTTATTATAGCTAAAGCAAGTTTGCAACCTTTCTTACTGCTCATTTTAATTCACTGTATTTTAAAGTGAGGGAATGTAGAACCTTTTTCTAAATCTAATGAGAAATACCATGCTCTTGTAGCTCATACTAATCATATTCCTGATTAATATCTTTTTCTCAGGCAGTGTCAGGCTGGAAGTAACTGAACAGCAGCACATAGAATGACTGTTTTCCCCTCAAATGTTGAGTAGCATGATTAGACAGTGCTTTCTTTGCAGACTGATCACCCTTTATGTTTGCTGTAAGTATTGTTTACATTTTTCTTTGAACAAAATAATGAGTTCTTTTTCCTTTTAGTCATATTCTCTTTGATCCATTTTAGGCCTTTGAAGACTCTCAGTAGAATTAAATAGAAATGTGATCTATTGAGGATTTTGACACCAATCTTATAGGCATATTCATTCATAGCAAATGAGGCTTGTATTTATTCTCTGTATATGCATAACAATCTTTACTATTTTTTCAGTGTTGTGTGTGTTGACATGTTAGTATGCTACTTTAAAGTGTGTATTTATAGATGTTAGAAGCAAACTCCATGCAGACTTTTCATGTCTATATTTTAAATGGAAATTTATATGTACTTATTTATTTTATATAAATATATTGGGAATGTAAGCAACAGTGACAACATATTTTATATAAAGTTATAAAATTTAATAATTATATAGCATTGAAAAAGTAGCAGTTGTAATCACTGGAAATTATGTTACAGTTCAAAAAGTTGATATTTTGTTAACTGGAGTTCTGATTCTTCATTACCAGACATTTAAAAAAATTATTGTTTCTTCGAGAATTTCATAAAATGTATTTTGATTATATGAAGACCCTCTTCCCCAAATCCATCCCCATCCTATTAACTCCACATCCTGCTTCATTATCTCTATTGTTATTGTTCATTTTACATGGCTTATGGAGTCTACTTTGTGTTCCTCGAATTCTTCTGGGTTGTGGTTACACAAGTTTGTCATTGTTGTCACAAGTGCTGTAAATTCATATATGAAACTTCACTGTAGTGTCCAGACAAGATAGTTCCTTGATTTTAGCCACCACCTCTGGCTTCTACAAACTTTCCACCCCATCTTCCACAATAATACAGGAGGCTTTGGAGAAGAGAGTCTTGTATGTGTATCCTGTTTAGGGATGAGCATTTGAAGTCTTTTATTCTATGTATATTGTCCAGTTGTGAGTCTCTGTGTTAATCAACCTCTGCTGCAAGAAGCTTCTCTGGTCAGAGTGGAGATATACTAATCTAGGGGGCATTATGAGTCCTTTATTACTATGTCCATTCAACAGAATTATACTAGTAAGTTCTTTCTACGGCTTGTGACCTTTCTAGCCATAGATTTGGGACCCTGATAAGATTGCCAGATATTGGCTCCATTTTGTGAAGACTTAAATCTAATCAAATGTGATTGATTACTTGAATAACATTCATGACACTATTGCAGCAATGGTTTTATTTTTCCAGGCTAGTCATTACTGTAACTGACAGAATTCACAGCTTGATAATTAGTTTTTCAGTAGCATGCATGCATGGAACTTCCTAGTCTGAAAGCTAGCTGGTAGAGAAGAAGCTTCCAGGATGTTATTAGCTTGATTTTTCCTTGTAGAATTGTCAAGTTCTAGAGGGCAACCAAAAGCAGTAGCACTAGTCACTGTTGTTTGAGGTTCTGTGAGCTGCCCTTGTTCAAAAATTCCAAAAGAGGGAGTCCATTCCTGATATTGGGTTTCCTATTGGCTGGACTGTTGTATCTAGAAAGCTTATTGAAATCAGTTTATAAAGTTAATTAATTTAAATTATTTTATATTTTATATACTATTATTTTATTTATTTTCACTTGTTATGAATATTATTTGTTATGCTTTTGTCACATTTAGATGCTCTCTGATTTTTGTACCCACTCTATTAGATACTTTTTTATTGTTGTGATAAAATCCATGACAAAGACGACTTATACAAGGAAGTGTCTATTTAACTTATGGTTCCAGTAAAATTAGAGAACATGATGGTAAGAGAAGCATGGCAGCAGATATGGCTAGAGCAAAAGGTCAATTGATCACATATTCAAGCAGGCATAGGAAGCAGAGAGAAACTGAAAATCTGGCAAGGCTTAAGAAATCTCAAAGCTCAACCCCAGTCACTTGCTTCCTCCAGCAAAGCCACACCTCCTAAAATCTCCCAAAATAGTTCCACCAACTGGGGACAAAATGTCCAAATATTTAGCATCTAAGGTCTACATTCTTATTCAAAGCACCACATACCCCCCCCAAATCTCTATAATATATATAAAAGCCTATAGATTCAGGATTTTGTTCCCAAATGCTCTTCAATGTGGGTTCGTCCATTGGAGCCTGGTCAACCTACTAAGTGTCTCACACACTTAAATGAAGCTAAATCTCCCCTCATTACCAGTTATCACTTGCCATTAATTCCTCAGATAGGGTTGGGATTTATTACCCACTTCTCCAAGTCTATGTTGGAATTTTCTATGGCTTGAGTTCATGTGGTACTTGTGCATGTGTTGGCATTGCAGAGTAATTAACCAGCTATTTTGAAACATTGGTTTTCTTCTTGATATCCACCACCTGTGGTTCCTGCAATCTTTTTGCCTCCTCTTGTGAACTAATCCCCGAGCCTTTGGAGGCAGAAATTCGAAATACATATCCTATTTGGGAATAGGAAGTTTGCAGTCTCTTATTTTCTACATATTGGCCAGCTGTGGTTCCCAATATTATAAGAACTATTCTCTGTTACTGGAGAGATGGCTCAACCGTTAAAAGCAGTGGATGCTTTTGGAGAGAACCCAGGTTTGATTCCCAACCGTAGATATAAAATAAAAATAATAAATAAAATAATTTTAAAAAGAAATCTTCTCTACATCAGCAAAGATACTAAGAGATGCATTCATTTATGGGTATAATAATAAGTCATTAGAAATTAGTTTACCACTATATGTATTTGGCAGAATAGTTGTATTATGCTTCCTCCCATAACCTGTATGCTGTCTACTTTAAAATTTTTCAATAGAAGTAAAATTCCCTATGACTTTTTCATACGGCTTTTAGTGTTAGTTATTCCTCTCTTGCTCTCTCCTCTACACAGCTTTCCCATTCTCTACCTAATTTTATCCCTTTTCCCATTATTCCTCTTTCTTCCTTTGCATCACTGAATTCTCCCTCTCCTCACATTAACACCCACACCCGACATGGTCCCATATTAGTTCCTAAAATCTGTGAATTTTGTAATTGAAACTCACCTCTCTAAACTTTCAAACTTTCATCCTTTTATGAGAACTAATACATGATGCTTGTCTTTCTGGGTGTGAGTTAAGTCAGTCGAGATGCTTGTTTCCAGTTCTATCAATTTATCAGAAAATTTAATATATTTGTATTTCTTAAAAGCTGAAAAATATTTCATGATGTAAATGTGCCATACTTTGATCATCAGTTCATCAGTTGATGGACATCTAGGTTGTTTCCATTTCTTGAGTATTGTGAAAACAGCACCAATGAAAATGTATGAACAGTTGCCTCTGTAGTACAATACAGACCCTTTGGGGATATATGTTCAAGATTTGTTTGTCTGAATAAAATGGTGGATTTACCTTTGTCTTTTTGATGTATCTCCACACTGTTTTCCATAGTGGCTGCACAAGTTTGTGCTTCCACCACCAGTGAATATGGTTTTCCCTTTTTAAATATCAAAATTAGCATTTGTAATCATTTGTTCTTTAGCTCTTAGTCATTCTGACTGGGGAAAGATGCAATATCAACATTAGTTTTAATTTTCATTTCACTGATATCCATAGATATCAACATTTAAAAATATTTCTCAGCCATTATGTTTGTTTCATCATTTGAGAACTTTGCTCATTTCCTTGCTCCTTGTTTGTTTGTTCTTGTTGTTTTTAATGTTTAGTTGTGTTATTGCTTGGTATATTCTATATTACTAGGCATTTTTCAATATAGAAAAATTAAAAACGAAGACAACCATTTCTTATAAGGTAAATGTGCTCAATGTTGTACATCATCTGCTTTTGCCATCACATGATTTCTCTAGTAATTGATAATGTAATATGCAGACTAGCCCTAAATTTCCACAAACATAAAAGTTTAAACCTAATAATGATCATATATTTTGACTCTCCTAAGCTTAAGAAATATCACAAAATATATAAACACAAATTAATATTTTTATATATTAAAAATGAACAGTTGCAAAAAAGAAATCTAGAAAAATTCCAATACGATAACATCAAATAGTAAAAACTGTAGAGTAATAAATTTGAGAAAAGAGCTATAAATCATGTACAGAGACAACTATGAAAACACTGAAAATTTAGACATACAAATATATGGGGAAATAACTATATCCATGAATATTTAATACTGTTTATTTAAAAATTAACTGTAAGGCATAAAAAATTCTCAGGCATTTTTTTCTTTTTTTGATGAAATTGACAGGTAGAATAAACTTTCACATGGTTTCAAAAATTGCAAATATAAAAAGGACAGACTTATAGATCAAGTAAACAAAACTTCAAACCCACAAACCATATTAAATATGTTCAATTGATTTTGGTCTAGGAATTCAAGCTAATGTAATATGGAAAGGGTAGCTTTCCATAGTGTGTAGACAAGTAGAATTTAGACACCTCTGTTTTATACAATACACAAAAACTATATCTAAATGGACCAAAATACTACAAGTTAGAGTTAAAGCTATAATCCTAATTATAAACATATATATATATATATATATATATATATATATATATATATATATATGGAAATAATTTTATGAGTTTTACATCTGTTATGATGGCATACACTGGTAATTGCAGACTAGGGAGACAGGGGCAATTGAATTAGGATAGGCCATTGGGAACTTGCTCAAATGAACTTGAAATAATGGTAACAACAAACAAAAGACCCATGCTGACTCAGTCAGACAAAATCTAAGAACGGAATGAGGGAAATGGACAGTATGCCTAAACCCTACCCTAGGAACTGATTACTACTGGGTGAGGGAGAGTAGATCTTCTTTAAGGGACAGACTCTAGATAGGCTCACTAGACTCCATTGGATGAAGTTGCACTTAAAACCATATGGGTAAAAGGCATGACCAAAGAGCACTGGGCATATATGACAGAATGCATGAAATCTGGTGGGGGGAGTTTGAGGCATATGGATCAGGTTGGGGGTCTAAATTTGATTAAAATATATTGTATGAAATGCACTAAATCTCAGTAAAACATTTTCAAAAGCATACAAAAATTAAATTAAAATGAAAAACAAATCTTCCAAATGAAAAGAGACCAGGAACAGATGGATGCAGTACCAAATCCTACCTAATTTTCAAAGAATAACTAATACCCACAATCCTTAAATTATTCCATAAAATAGAAAAGGAAATCTCCAAAATTATTTCAATGAAACCAGTGTTACTGAAATACCAAACTTGATAACAGCAACCCATGAACAAATTGTATACCAATCTCTCTGATGAGGATAGATGTAAAAATTCTCAATAAAATACTCATCAATTGAATGCAAGAACACACACAACATTCTATTCATAATGATTCACTTAGCTTCGTTTGAGGGAATCAGAGATGCTTCAGCATAAATAAATCAATAAAGTAATATTTGACATTATAGAACTCAAGGACATTGATCATGTGATTATCTCATCAGTTGCAGTAAAGGCCTTTGACAAAATCCAACATCTTCTCATTATAAAAGTCATGAAGACTCTGGGGAGACAGGAGACATAGCAACATAATAAATGAAATATACAACCAGCCTGAAGCTAGAGTCATACTGACTGAAGAAAGAACTCAATAAATCTCATTAAAATAATGAATAAGGATGTCCATGGTCTCTGTTACTGTTCAATATAGTACACGAAGTCTCAGGTAGACTCGAAAGACAAATGAAGGAGAAAAGGGGAGTGCAGATTTTAAAGGAAGAACTCAAGGTATCCTTATTTGCAGTCAATGAGATTCTGAACCTTTTAAAACTTTACCAGAATGATTATAGAGCTAATGATAACATTTATCAGAGAAGAAGGATATAAAATCATCACCTCCAAATCAAAAGCATTCCTATATACAAAGAATACACATGCAAAGACAGAAATCAGAGAAAAGATCCCATTCACATTAATCTCAGAAAACATAAAATATCTTTAAATAAATCTAACTTTGAAAGTGAAGGAATCATATGATAAAATCTTTCAGGCACTGAAGAAAGAAGTTGAGTAAGATATCAGAAGATAGAAGGGCCTTTCATGGTCACGGATTAGTGGGATTAATATTGTGAAAATAGCCATCCTATCAAAAGTAATATACAAATTCAATGCAAAATATATTAAAATTTCAACATAATTCTTCATAGAAATCGAAAAAAATCTCAAATTTCATATGAAAAAGGAACCAAAAAAAACAACAAAAATAACTGAGATAAAATAATTCTGATTAATTACAGAATTGTTGGAGGTATCATCTTCCATGTTCTAAATTGTACTACAAAGATATCATAACAAAAACAGCATGATACTGACATAAAAACAGATACATTGATGAGAGGAATGGGACTAAGAACACAGATTTAAATTGACACATCTACAATCACCTGATTTTTGACAATGGAGCCACAAATACACATGAGAGAAAAGACAGCAGTCTTAAAGTTGCTGGTCAAACTGGACAGCAGCATGTAGAAGAATGAAACTAGATCCCTATCCCTCACCCGCTTAAAATCTAATCTCAAATGAACTAAGAGCTTCAACAAGACACTATACCTTGAATCAGACAGAGCAGAAAATAGGGAATAAATTAGAATTTATAGAAACATGAAATGGCTTTCTTAATAGGACTCCTAAAGTGCAAGAACAAAGTCCAACAACTGACAAATACAAACTCATGAAACTATGAAGTTTCTGTATAGCAAAGGACACTATTATTTGAATGAAGAGGAAACCAACGGAGTGAAAAAGAAATATTTGTCAGCCATACCTTTGACAGAGGGTGAGTAGCTACAACATGCAGATAACTCAAATCATTAACATAAAATCAATGCAATAAAAAGTTGGGGCAAGCAGTTGATCAAAGAGTTTCCAAAGTTGAAATGAAAATGGCTGAAAAATACATTAAAAATTTTGGACAACTTTAGTCATCAGGGAGCTGAAAATGAAAACTATTTGTAATTTCATTTTACCCCAGTAAGCATGGCTAAGATCCCCCCCCCCAAAAAAAACGACAAGCACTGGAGAAGGAAGAACTCTTATCTCCTGGTGAGAGTGTAAACTGATGCAGCCACTATGTAAATTAGTGTAGAGTCTTCAAAATTTAGAAATTGATCGATCACTTCATCCAGCCATATCATTCTTGGGCATATACCCAAAACAATCTATACCAAACTACATAAATACATGTTCATTCATGTTCACTGCTGCCTATTTAATAATATCAAGGAATTGGAAGCCACATACATGTTCATAAACTGATGAATAGATATTGAAACTGTGGAATATTATTCAGGTTTTTAAAAATGAAGTTAAGGAATTTTCAGGGAAATTGATTGAAGTGGAAACAATAATCCTGAGTGAGAAAACCCAGACCCATAAAAACAAAAGTCACATATTCTCTATCATACTTGGATGCTAGCTTTGAAATTGTAGACATGTATATTTCAATTTGAGAATCCAGAGAAGCCAAAGAACTAATTGTCAGGTTCAAGGTTCGAGAGACGCAGCAGACAGAAGGAACCGGACTCCACTGGCAGCTAACAGGACCCGACTTTATTGAGAGAAGACCAGGTGGGACTAGCTCCTCCGCACCCACGAGTGGAGAAACGCTAGCCCCCCTTCGGGGCTAGCCTCCCCAAAGAGATGGGGGAGGCTAGCCCCCTCACCTCCATCTTGGGGCTGGGGCTCTGGGGAACCGGGCTGGCGTGATCAGCAGCAGCAGTAGCACAAGCAGCA
The DNA here is from genome assembly GCA_035773235.1 of Eospalax fontanierii. Classification (NCBI taxonomy): domain Eukaryota; kingdom Metazoa; phylum Chordata; class Mammalia; order Rodentia; family Spalacidae; genus Eospalax; species Eospalax fontanierii. The sequence continues at coordinate 127,887,357 of CM069525.1, read as the reverse complement.
GAAGCAGAAGCACCAGCCTCAGAAGCACAAGCCCAAGCCCCAGAAGTACAAGCCCAAGCACAAGCCCCAGAAGTACAAGCCCGTTGTCCAAGTCCTCAAAACCTTTTAAACCTTCAGTCCCCTCCTGGCTTTTAGGGGAGGGAGGTTGCCATGACATCTGATTGATGTTTCAGGCAAGCTTCTGTCCAGGAAGTAGTCCTTTTCCAGAGCTGTTCGTGAATTCCTTGCTTATCTGCCAAGGAATTTGGGATCTGGAACTGGTTTGCAAGGCTTAGATAAGCTCTGGCTCCAGGTTTCTTCCAGAGTCCGAAACTGTTGGGGGTCTCATTCACACCTTACACTAATAAACTGTCATGTGAGGGATTCCTTCCTGTGAGTAAAGGTGGAATGCACTGATATAAAGTGATAAGAGGATTAATAGAGTAGGAAATTTGAAGAATGTCAGGAATGGGGTGGAGAGAGTTTGGGGGGGATACAACATGAAAAGATTCTTATAAACCTACTACTATGTAAGATACTTTAGGTATATTGACAACAAGAAGATTAAAAGAAGTTAACTTATAAAATTTGGAAAATTGTTCCCATTGGACACAATAGGATTGCAAGTAAAAAGTCAATGGAAGGAATGAAATCCCACTTGATTGCGATCTCATAGACCCTCAAACAATATTGGCTATTGATACTGGTCTGGATTATCCATGAAAACTTCATGGAAATATAGCTGAAGATCCTACATACATGAACTACAATACAAACAAGAAGAAATAAAGCTGGTGCTCAATTCAAATTCTCATCTTGACTCTGTAGATTTCATAGTGCTGGAAGATGTTGTGCACAGTACCTGACAAGAAAATTTAGCATGAATCTTATTCAGATGTGAATTCTGGAAACTATACAATGGGCCCGACAAATTATATCCACTGGCTCAATAATGACATGAACATAATTGGAGAAACCAACCAATTTCTCACTGAACTTAAGATATGTTTCATAGGATGAAGCCAAACATTGCAGTGTTACTAGGCTTAGGAATCCGAGGCTACACAGCCCTCAGGCCTTGGAGGAAAGCGTAATACAATAGTTCTGTTAAATAGATATAATACTAAACTGATTTCTATTGACATTGTTATTAACCATAGATGAATGTTTCTTTCAACTTCTAGCACAGAAAATCCCTTATAGAGCAGATGGCCTTTAAAACTAAGAATCAGAACTGACCAACATTTAGAGAATAAGAAGCATCAGGCTGCTTATCCATGAATAGAAACTTCTGCCTCCTAGAACTCAGGGATTATTGAGGAAGAGGGGTGAGAAAGAGCCACAGGAGGTGGATGCCACAGAGAAACAGTTTTCTAGACAGTCTGTCAGTTACTCATCACAGCAGTACTGACAATACAAGCCATGAAAGCTCAAGTCATAAAAAAATCCCAGCATGGCATGCTGAAAAGGGTGAGAAACGTCATCCCTACCTGAGGAACTTTTGGCAATCAATGGCTTCTAAAAGGGGAGATTCAGTCATGTGAAAGGGTGAGCCTCTTAGTATGCTGAACAGACTCAGTTGGGTGAACACACACAAAAGTGCATTTGGGAGCAAAAGTCTCTCTCTCTCTCCCTCTCCCTCTCCCTCTCCCTCTCCCTCTCTCAATATATAAATGAATTTTTTAAAAAATTATAAAGATAGAGACAAATGCCATACTACCAAATATTGATGGATACAAGTTGGGTGAAAACATGAGTTGTATGCTCTAAATGTACATGACAAAATTTAGGAAAGATATTTTTTCTTGTAATTGTTTCAGTATTTTTAAGTAGACATGATGTTTCTTCTCTAACACTGCTTTCATTAGAGATGCCAGGTTCATGAAGATGGATCTTAAGGCAAGCGTTACAGTTTTGGCCATCATTGCCTTGAAAATGTCTTTTGTTCTGTCTCATCCTTTTTTATATGGGAACAAACTCTCCCAACTTTAAAGGAGATGTGGCACTATTTGACACAGGTGTCACATCCTATCTATACTTTCAAAGAAAGTTCTTATTTTTATCTCAGTTGATGAAATAATCAGCTGAGGGAGTGAGAAACAGATATGAATTCTCAGTACAACTTTCATTATAGTCATTACTATTTATTTTAATGTGTTTGAGGCCAGAATTGTGACCTATAGTAGAAGTCAATGTGGGGGTCACTATGTCCCTGCTGCACAGTATACTTAGGTTTGCTCACTCTGGTCCCTGAAACTTAGCCTCAGTCTTCAGGCAGGGCATCTTATCATTGCACTGTAATTATCTTGAGTGCTCTTTTGAACTTCATTCCTTTGAAAGATGACAGAACTCTTATTAGTAGCAGTAAAAAATAATCCACTGTAGGCGAAGAGGCCCTTCAGTTAAAAGGACGTATTTAAATGCCACAAACTCCCCAACATGTAAATGATTTCTCTTTATCCACAATTCCTTCTCATTAAGAGATGAGTGATAATCAATCCATACAGTTTTCCATTAAAGAGTTGCTTTGCATTCTTGGCACACATGTTTGAGTGTGCTATATTGAAAATATTTCCTAGTTCTTACTTTTGTGTATTCAAAGGTGGAACTATCACAAACTTTGCATAGATTTTTTTTAAAAAAATAGAGCCTTTCTATTCCGAGTCCATATAGTTTTATATGTTACAATAGCATTTTGTTTGACAATATGGGAGGAAAAGAAATGCAACATTCAACCTAAAAATTTTAAGGATATTTGAATATATTTAATAAATAATAAGATTCATACATTTCACCAAAGTTAAAAATACACATAAAGGAAAATAAAAAGAAAAAATAAGAAATGAGATATACTAATTAAATACAATATATGACAGAATTTTAAACTCCACCTTATACTTACTATGTCCTTGAGAAAGTGGCTTCTTTTTATGTCACAATCACTTAATTTCTAAAGAATTAGAACATTCTCCCATGCAATCATGGGGAAGGAAAATTAGTGTATCTGAATCACTCATCACAGTACCTAACCAGGAGTTCCTTAATATATCTATATCTACATATTGATCTATTTCTCTATGTGATATCTATGTATCTATGTATCTATTTAAGCTGTCATCTGTCCACATACATGTTCTATAGATACAATATTACTTTTATATGTATGCATATATGCTATTTTGCATATTAGAATTTTAAAAGAAGAAAGTATATTTATCCTTTGTGAATATCTGTACTAATCATCAACAATATTTCAATGTTTTTATCTCACCTTGTTCTAGATATTTTCTATAGCTGTGACAAAAACAGTGACCAAAGCCAATTTGGAGAGGAAATGGTTTATTTGGCTTACAGAACATCAAGGGAAGCCAAGATAGGAACTCATAGTAGGATCCTAGAGCATATACCGTGAAGGAGTGCTGCTTACTTGCTTGTTCCTCCCAAGAAGTAAGTCAGAAGACTCATAAGTATTTATCATCATGAGTGCTTTAAATATTTCATATCACAAAATTTCAGTTTACTCCATTCTAACAGGGGACTGACTCTTAATTATCTGTAGATTTCCTAAGTTGGAAAGCCTGCTTAAGATACCATCAAATCCATGAAAGTAATTTATCATATTCAGTCGTATTTCTCTAGTACCTTGTATCACAATCTGTTTTAGTTTGCTTATCTATTGCTGCGGTAAAAACACTGACCACAAACAACTCCAAGAGGAAAGTGTTTGTTTGGTTGACAGCACAGTCCATCCTCAAGGGAAGCCCAGGCACGAACTCAGGGCAGAAACTTGGAGCGCAGACCATGGAGGTATGCTGCTTCGTGGCTTGCTCCTCTGGACTGTGCTCCCCCTACTTTCTTATATAATTCAGGGCTACCTTCGTAGGGTGGCCACATTCAAAGTGTGCTGCAGTTTCCTACATCATTCAATAGTCAAGTAAATGACTTCACAGACATGGCCACAGGCCAAGTCAATGGACATGTCAAGTTGACAACTAAAGCTATTCAGGACACACCTCGAACTTAGTTCATTTTCCCTGTTAAAAGAGGCAGATAAGGCTCCAATGCAGTACCTTTGTTTGTTTATATGTATGTTTGTTTGATTTTCATTTTACTGAATGAAAAATATCTCAATACTCAATCCACTGAGCCATGTATGGACTGAGCAAATTGAACTATATACTTTCTTTCCTTTTCCAATTACTTTGGGATCCTCTTTTCTTCAATGCTGATAAAGCCACCCAGTCCTTTGTATGTTAAGGTAGATAGATCATGCAATTTTGTAAAAATCCCTCTTTCAGGATAAAACCAGTTTGTATCCTAATTTTTGCTGAAGAGTAACTGAGTAAAATACCTCTTCTGTGCTGTGGTTTACCTCACTGGTAGAATGCTTGCCTAGCATATATAGGGCCCTGAGTTTGTTCAGTAGTACCAATAAAAATGCAACTATTTTTCCTTTGTAGTTCATCCTTAAATAAATTCTAATATTTTCCACTCTGGTGCTCCAAGTCACGTGCAAACCTTGATTTGATTAAGGAAGACATTGTGCAGAATAAAAATGTTCATCTCTCTCTCTCTCTCTCTCTCTCATCTCTATCTCTATCTCTATCTCTCTTTGTGTGTGTGTTTAAAGACACACATAACTTTGAGAAAAGAGAAAAAGCCTCTGTTATATGACACCCTTATTACTCAATAAATTATTTTAGATGGTCTATTGAAGTATGAAATAAAGGTCTCTGATGAATTTGAGATAACCTTTTTTTAAATAAAATAAGCTTTCTTTTATTTAAGTAGGTATATGTATATAAATCCCTAAAACATATTATAAATTTTAGGGTGTCAAAGAGAACCTATAAAGTAGCAAGTTACATATTCTTATATAACCTAAAAAGTATATACCCTTGATACCAATAGTTTGATAGTTCTGATTGCAAGGTGGTTCAAAATTTAATAATGCAGACTCCATTTAGAAAATTTATTGTATGCTTGTCCTCCTCCCAAAAGATTCTGCTGACTCCATTCCTAACAGTTCCATAGTGTGAATGAAAACAAATCTCACATGGTTAAAAAATTTATTTTGTTATGTGTATGCTGTGTGTCTAGCACATGTTCATTTGTATGAATACTTAGGCATTCTCTTGTTCATGCACATTGAGGCTAGAGGTAGAGTTTGGGTGACTTGCTCTATGACTTGTACCCTACTTTATATTTTAGAAGAGTGAAAAGTATCTCCCACTGTACCTGGAGCTCTAAAATTAAGCAAGTCCTACTAGCAAATTAGCTACAAGAATCCTCCTTCACTGGTATAAGGCACCAAGCCTGGCTTTTTGTGTGGACGCTGGGGATAGAACTAAGGATCTCATGATTATGCAGAGTGTATTTTACTGACTGATATATCTCACTATCCTTAGAATTAACATTTTCAATAAAAAATAAAATATTTAATGCAATTGTTTTTCTTTTTACATAATTGAAAAATAGTTGTAATTCTGTTAAATTCTTAATTATACAAATTACTCTTTCTTCTTTACTAGTTGTGATATGCTATGTACAGTTTCCTAAGTTGATGATCAAAACAATGTGCAAGTCAGTCAACAGTTTAGGGAGCAAAAAACAATGGTGTTCCTGGACAAAATGCATCCTGTGTCACTTCTTCAACACTTGTCCCAAGATACTGAAATTGCACAATTTTTTACCTTTCTCTTTTCCTCTACTAACCTTTGTGTATCATAGAACAGGAATTATGAGTGCATCTCTAACATCTAGAATTGAGTTTATAATTAACGTCAACTACTTTTGGCCACTTCTTCATTCATGAAAATTTGATTGTGAAATTCAGGAAAGGGCCTGTAATTGTCCAGTTTACAAAGTATGAAGCCATACAGCCAGACAGCTTTATTGAATTAAATATTAGCTATTTAAGATGCATTTTCACACATTAATATTCTGTTCAGCTTTCCTTATATAAGATATGTACCATCTTTATTAACCATCATTTTAAGTTGTGTTTCACCTTTCCAAAACAATTCTGTTTTCATGGTTATTGTTTTGGTTTCGTTCATAAAAACTAGGTAAAGTCACTGACGTGTCACCTTCAACATATGTATTATGGGTAGAAGAGTTGCAGTGAATACAGGTATATACATATATATGTGTGTGTATGTGTGTATATATATACATATATATATATATATATATATATATTCTATATGTTGGAAACATGAGAAAATGATGTTGAAGTTGCTTTAAGGATGGTGAATTGTACCAAACCCAGTAGACCAAAAGTTATATTTCGTGAAAAATTATGAGTGAAAAAGTTGAATTAGGAAACGAAAGTCTCCAAATATTATGGCCAGCTAGAACTATGGTCAGTCTGCACTTCGACTGTTTAGTTTCATGGTTTGAGATTGCAATATTGACCATGGTCCTAGGAATGGAATCAGAAAGTATTTTGAATGGGGGCACTGATTATAGTCATAACCTCTCCAATAGCCTTTCTACAATGAATAGGCATTTTAGTAGAAGACTTGTTTCCAGAAATATCACCAATGGACTGTACCATTTAATTTAAGAACATTTCTTGCAAAAGTATCTATCAATATTATATTAAAAATGTATAAATTCCATGCCTATTATATTATGATTTTTATATAATCCATTATTAAAGTAATTCTAAGTAAGGATATGAACTATATATTTCTTATATTAAGATAAAATATACTATTTAGTTATATTTTTTCATATGCACACTGCTTTTTATCTCATTTAGCTTATTGTTTTCACTCAATGGTTAAAACAAAAAGTAATGAGTGCTTTTATGGATTCTTATAAACCTTCAACATATTTTACTTTCAGGTAGAAAAATGGCAGCATTGATTTGTCAGAGTCTTTGTATGGAGTACATTATTTTTCTTCTGCTTGTAGGGCCAGTGACATACCAACTTTCTATCTTCTGTTACAAATAATCAGTGGAGGCTTTAAAGAGTTTCCCTTCTCTGTCTTCCAAATATGTATTTTTTTTTTTGTACTTTGGCATTCTGACATATTTGCTTTCTTTCCCATCTGGTAATTTTTGTAGCAAAATCTTATAGGTTTTATATTCATAAAGCTTATAATTTTTGAGGTACAGTTCACATCTGGGATCAGATCAATGCTACTTAAAATAAATACAATGACATGCATTTTACTAGTGCAGTTGTTGAATTTAGAAGACAAGCAAATATTACAGTTAAGAGTTGATTAAATGTCTATATTAGAAGGTGAAAGTTCCTCATATAGACAGAAATATAATCATAGTCCAAGACATAACTCACACACACGAGTAAGGGGAAGTTATTCACAAATGAATTTACTGAATGTCTATTCAAAAGAGTACCAATTCTCTAACAGATTCTGAAAGGTTCTCAATATTCAAATACCAAAGAGTTTTAGGTGATTTCATATTCTAATTTGAAACAACACAAAAATGTCTAGCATTAGTTTGTTGATGACTATATATTTTGAAAGGTGTCTGATCTAATTTTATTCAATTATGCTCCTAGATTCTTACTGGAGTACAACTTTCCCTTTCAATTAATACATTCTCTATGTGATAAAATCTAAAAGAAATTAAAATGCACCATCCATCTATTGTCCATTATTTAGTTGATGGACATCTAGGTTGTTCTATGTCTTGGCTATTGTGAATGAAGCCACAATGAACATGGATGAGTACACAACTCTGTCACAGTATATACAATCCTGTGGGTTTGTGCACAAGAGGGGTATGACCAGCACTTGCCATTGTTTATAGTTTGTAGCTTAGTAATTCTGTCACAGATAGGATGAAATTTCAAAGTTGATTTAATTCATATTTTCCTGATGAGTAATGATGTTAGGCATTTTAGAAAGTATTTTGCAACCATATACATTTTATCTTTTGAGAAGTCTCTGTTCAGTTCCATTACCAAATTTTTAATCAGGTTGTTTTGTTCTTTGCTCTTGAGTTTTGTTTTAGTTCTTTGTAAGTGCTAGATACTAAACTCCTGTCTGATCTATAAATTATACTTTTTCCCATTATGAAGGTTGTCTCTTCGTCCAGATGATGGTGTCCATTGCATACAGAAGCTTTTATGTTTTGTGAGATCCCATCTGTCAGTCGTTGGACTGAATACCTACACCATAGAAGTCTTGTACAGAAAATACTTTCCTGTGTGTATAAGTTCTAGTGTATTTGCAATATATTCTCCTCAGTCAGATTCAGGTTATTAGGTGTTATATGAGAGTCTTTGAAGCATTAGGAGTTGACTTTTAGACTTGGTGAGAAATTGGAAGCTGGTTTCATTGTTCTACATGCAAGTCCCAGTAAATCCACCACTCCACCACCATTTGAATGTGTTCTCCTTCCTTTAGTGTATATTTGGATCATTTGTCATAAGTCAGGTTGCTACAAATAGATGGACTTAAATCTGGGTCATAATTTCTATTCCATTGATCAGGGTGTCTCTTTTAATACCACTACCATTCTATTTTTGTCATATATCTCTGTACTTCCTATATTTTTCAAGATTGTTTTGAAAATCCTGGATTTTGTTTTTGTGTTTCCATATGAAATTTGAGGTTACTATTTCAATTTATGTGAAGAACTGAGTTGAAATTTCAATGAGTATTGAAATAATTTGTAGGTAGCTTTTAGTAGAATAGCCATTTTCACAATATTAGTCACACTGATCCATGAACATGATCTTCCATTTTCTGGTATCTTACTCAGTTTCTTTCTTCAATGCCATAAAGTTTTTTTTTATTATATATTTCTTTCAATTCCTTGGTTAGATTTATTCCAAAGTATTTTGTGGAGTTTTTTTTTTTTTGAGACTGTCAGTAATGGAATTGTTTCCTAAATTTTTTGCAGTGTGTTTCTTGTTAATATATAGAAAAAGTACTGAATTTTTGTTTTAAGTGTGTATAATGCTATTGTGCTGAATATGTTTATTATCTCCAGTTGTTTTCTGGCGGATTTCCTAAGGTCTTTATGCCTGGAAGCATATCATCTACAAATAGCAGTGCTTTGACTTCTTCCTTTCCAACGTGTATTCCCTTTATCTCCTTGATTTTTATATACATTAATACAATGGAATCTTATTAAACTGTTAGTAGAACAAAATCATAATATTTACAAATAAATAGACATGTAATCAGTCACCCTGAGTGAGGGAACCCAGACAAAGGAAGACAAAATTCACCATTCTTTCACATAAGCAGATACTTTGAGTCTTTAGGTGATTGTGCTTCAATTGGAAAATTCATGGAGGTCAGGAAATAGTAAATATTCATTGAGGGGAGGCTTCCTGGGACTAGAGATGGAATGCAGTTGTCTAGAGGGGAAAAATGGAATAGTGGAGTAGAAAGATTTAAGTGGGGTGAGATCAGGGCAGAAAAGTTAGGAATATCTAAGGGAAGGGATATCTAAGACAGCATGCCTTAGAAAAAAGCTATGTGGAAACCTATCACTGTTTTATATATATATATATATATATATATATATATATATATATGAGATTAAATGGAGTCACTCTATGACAGGGAGGCATTACCCCTCCTGGTTGCCATAGACTAGCAAAGTAAAAATGAGTATTTTAAAATTTTAAATATATATAACTTCCAACTTCCATGCAGTGCCCCTGGAGGATGCAATATCATGTTGTATACCCAGGAATTAGAGTTAAGGATGATTATCAACTGTCATGTGGGTGCTGGTAACTTATCCAGGTAATCTGCAAGAACAGCCATTGCTCCTAACTGCGGAAACAGATCCCCAGGCCTGCTTTCTGATTTATTTTGCTCAGAATGTTCATTATTGCTACACAGGAAATAGTTTTAGTATATCTTGCTTCTATATGGCTACTTATAAAAGTTTTATTAGATCACCAAGTTTGCTGATGAATTCTTTAGGACCATTCAATTACAGGAAAAGTCTGCGAAGATTTGAGAATGATATATGTTAACCATATTTTCATGTCTATTTCCTCATATTTTCAGTTTTAATGAGTGTGCTTATTAAGTATATAACAAACCAGAGTAAAAGAATAAACATCAAGTGACAGATGGAGCCATTTATTGATAAATATACAGATAGCAAACATCATCACTTAGATGCTCAAGGCAGTCAGCAGAAATTGGAGAACCCTTTTAAGGCAGCTGGCCAGTGTTCCCAGTAGAAAGAGTTATTTACCAGTCCTAGTTTCTTTTAATTGTTTAGTACTTAACATTTTTAATGCTTAGTTTTGTTTTAATTTCTGAAATGTCACAAAAAAAATCAAATGCCACCTAGATTTAAAACAAGCTGCTAGTTGTCCTGGTTAGATAAGTCTAAAATTCAGGCAATAGTACATTATTCCTGTCTATTTTGCAAATATTTTCTCTACCAAGTGGATTGTCTTCTCATTTTTATGACAGTGTCTTTAACAAAACATTAAGTCTTAATGAAATCTTACTTAATCATTGTAAAATTTGTGAATTATGGTTTCTCAGAGATCAGTTTTTCATACCAAAACTATTTAATATTATGATAAATTTCAATATTCATTACAAAATCAAAAACCTCCTAAAATTCTAGAAACAGAAAATCTTACTATATATTAAATCTAATTCACATTGTAAAAGATATTTTTCTTATCTCAAAAATATAGTTTTTTATGTGTGTATGTGTGTGTGTGTGAGTTTGTGCAATATGTATAGATGCGTTTGTAGCTGTGTATGCACTGAAACAAGAGGAGGATGTCAATTATTCTGGTATGTAGCAATTTGCCTTATTTCCTTGACACACGGTGTCTTATTTATTGAACCTGGAGATTGCAGATCTTGAGTAGACTTGGCTTGCCTTTGTCATCCCACCCCAGTGCTGGAATTATAGGCACACATGGCTATGCATGTATTTACGTGGGTGCTGAAGATGTGAACACAGGTCTTTATGCTTGTACATCATGATCTCTTACACACTGAGCTGTCTCCCTAGCTCAAAATCAAATCTTTTATACAGATTTTTATCCTAGTAGTCATTGTCCTTTATAATATAATTCTGTACCCTAGTGTTTCAGCATAGTCAAGTACTATTCCCATTCTGATGCTTAAGTTCTCACCACATAAATCTGTTCCTCTACAACAAACATGCCTTATACTTTACTATATGTGCAGTTTTCTTATGCTATTAAATTACTACAACCATTTGATCCTAAGATTCTTTTTGAAGAAAGATATTCATTCTAAAGCTTATATTCTTTGAAAGCAATCCAGTGTACCAGTCTGTGGATGTTTCGGTTTTTAAGCCGCCATACAATGATGTTATTCACCTGTCTTTTAAAACTGTCAAATGAAATCCATGAGTTATTTCTTTGTAGCCAAACTCTTTAATTAACATTTCTTGAAATTTCCTTTGCTTATTTAATTATTACTCAAAGTTATCTCCTCTTCCCCCTTTGTGGCTTTGTACATATCATTTAATGAAGCTAAACTATTGTAGTAACAGAAACCTGTGGGTTGTTTAATAAACGAAATAATACAACTTGAAACAAATATTTCATTGTGTATTGGAAAGTATTTAAAATTTAAGTTTATACCTGTTTTTACCAAGTTAAGCTTTTTGATTTCTTGGCATTGTATATCTTGAAGCATGCATGCTCAATTTTAGGTGTGGAATGAAAATAAAGGGTGTTGTGTAGTAAAGAACATACCAAAAAGAATGTCGGTCTACAATCAGAAAGATGTATACCAGTTTTACACCCTCTCAAAGAGCTGTTGTTTTGCATTATTGCATACAGAATTATTTTAATTAAAGATTCAGTTGGTATTAGTTATAACAATGACAGATTTCCAAAGTGTAGATCTGTTGGAGTGTCTCTAATCAAAATGGGAATTCAATTTCAGAGTCAAAATAAGGAGAAAGAGGTTGATTTGAGGGTCTCCTACATACATGCATACATACAGACACACACACACACAAAAAAACATACAAAACACAGATGTACAAACACATATATATTATATCGTATCATATCATATTATATTATACACTGAGGATCATTGTGTTGTCATTGCTCCAAGAGATAGTGTTATCTATGGACACATACAGAATATATATTGGAATCTCAGTGAGGCTGTAAATGAATATAATCAACATTATGGGTGGGATCTGTTTTCAAACTAATATAATCTTTCAAACTAATCTCAAACTAATTTTACAAGAGAAAGAGTGAGTGAATATGTGAGAGATAGAGAGACAGAGAAACATTTAGGCAGAGAAAGAGAGAGAGAGAGAGAGAGAGAGACAGAGAGAGAGAACAGCAGAGCTTTAGTTTTATAAAATGAGTTAGGATGAGATTTATGTTCCATCTATTGAGTAAAATTTTTGGAACAAGCCAACCCTTATCCCACTCTCATGATTAATTTTTCAACGTTTCATGTCACATAATGAAAACACCAGAAACTAAATTAAATATCCATGTTATCATAGACTTATTATATATAGCTATATAGTGTTATATTTATTTAGTTTTAATATGAATATAATGAATGCGATAATTGTAAATCAAAATATTATTGTACTTCCTTATTTAAGTAGAGCTTAATTATTTCAAGTAACTAAGGTAATTTCCATAAATTTCTGTTACAGATTCTTATTTCTTTTAATTTCTCTCTAGATACTGTCTACAGAGGCCTCCTTTTGGCTATATGTAAAACTTACAGAAGCTGTGACTAAAGACAAAGCCATTTTATTTTATGAGCCCCGAACCACAGTTGCTTAGAAACTCAAAATAGAAAGTAATTTCTAGTGAGCTCATCCAAGCTTTAGCCTACGCAGTTCCTTTTTTGCACAAAATGACTTGGCTAACATTCCAACCAAGGACCGTAAACCAGTAGTGTGCATAGACACTGAAAACTGAAATATATATTTAGATAGATAGGATAGATTTAAGAGATCCGAACCATCTGTCTTTAGCACAGCAAAATGTATTTTTTTTTTCTAGTCAGGGGCCAGGGTTTTCCAGTAATACTCTTTATTGAGGATGAAAAAAGGTCTTTTAACAAGTAGATATATGCATAATTCACACACAAAAAAATTTAAAAGACCAAAAACCACACCATACGTTGACTTTTTTCATTGTTACTCTTCTGAAATGAAAAATATTAGTTATGAATTCAAAAATAATATATTGGGATTTTTCTTTTACACTTCCTTACAAAGTGTTAGTGTTGCTATTCTAAACATACTGGAGTGTCAAAATTTCTTAAAATGTCTATGTCTTTTGCTAGGTGGAAAATACATTTTATTCCTCGGTGTCCCTCATAAACAGTAGTTAGGATGTTATTTTCAAGCACCTGTGAATGCCTGATAAACCTAACAGTTTATATTTATACCTAGGGTACATGTTTGAATTTGGATAGCAAATAAATGAAATAAAGACAAATTATAATGCTATTTGGTTTAGAGTAAACAACTATTTCCATGGAATTCCTGTTGGACTGTTATGGTGCTGTAAAGTACTTTTCTCTCTTATAATCTTACCTTTAACTAAATTAGAGTACGCTGTATTAAGTATCTATAAACACTTGGGTGAAGAAAACAGTGCAAAAAGAAGAAAAAATGTAAGGGAACTTTCAAGCATTTTGAGAATATAGTTTTGTTGAAAAGATAAGAAAGATATATAAAATAAACCATATTGATCTATCTTCAGAATGAGTTCACTCTTCTGGGTATAAGATATAAAGTGTCTGCCTGGAGGCCAATCATCTGCCTTTTAACACTTTCAAAGGATCATTGTCCCATCATCGATGAAACACTACTCAGTTTCAAATACTGGTGCCTCCAGAAAACTTCACAGCATTATTTTTATGTGTACAACTATTCTTTAAACTTAAATGTATAAACTACAATGTTTGATCAACAGTTGAGAAAACTTTCCACTTTTCTGGGGATCTTTTTAGTTCCCATCAACCATCTCAGGCAGTAAACAGCTACTTATAACCCATAGTTCAGGTGATCCAATGTCCTCTCCTTTCAACTTGGAACCCCCTCACACAAAAAAAAATGCTTACACACACCTATACACATAAATATAAACAAAAAATTAAATCTTAAAATTAAATTATATTGATGTACCTAAAAATGTATTCCATAAAGAGTCTAATGATTAATTGGGTTTACATAAAACCTATTAGAATAAGAAAGTAGCAGTACATAAGCATAACTATGTGGATGATTGATAGATGTCTTTGAATGAAGTGATGCAAGGTGAATTGTTTTCCTGGTGGGTTAAAACAGATTTTATTATCCGATAGTTTCACAGGCAAAGAAATAAAATTCACCAGGAGAGCAAGTCCATGTTCCTTAAAATTGTAAGGGATTGAGACTTCTTGTTTTGTTCTAGCCTCTTAAGGTTTTCCAAGAAATTCTTGGTATTCTTTGTATTTCAGCTATCAAATACCCATTTATGTCTTGATAAACAGGTGCTACTCTGTAGTGCTCTTCACTTGTCTTCACATGGCCATCTTAGATGTGCTTCAGAAGAACTCAAATAAAGGCCAAGTATCCTCCACTAAGAACTTATACCTAGTTAATTTCAAAACAGGTCATAATGAAAATTAGGAATTCATCACACCTTTTACATGGGAAGTAGAGATATAATAACTCAGTACATAGTACGAATACCCTCAAACAGAATGGCACAGTGCGTGAGAAAAATGAGCAACTAACGATTCTTAGTACCTAGTCTGTTAGGAGTTGAATTTGTTTTCTTTTGTTTTACTCTAAAAAAGTATAGCTAATATACAACACTTTGTAAATATGTATTATTACATGATAAAGAAAATTCCAGTTGGAGGTGGGAGATTTCATATTTTAAAAATTATTTCTTTAATTTACTTACAAGTGAGTTTAAGTTGTGGAGATTAGGGAACATTTTATATATAATACTTATCAGTTTATGGATAAAATGTTTTTCTAAGATTTTTTTCAATGTTTTAATTGAATTTTTGTGTATTTCACACAGAATGTCCTAATCATCTCTATGCCTGATTCTCCCATTGTCACTCTCCCACAGACACCCCCATTGGAATGCATGCATTTTGTCATTTGTGTCACAGCTGATCATGTCAAGCTCGTGTCCCCAGACACCCTTCAATGCAAGTTCATCCACTGGGCTCTAGTCAGCCGTACATAGTGTCTCCCTTTAAGATCAACTCTTCCTCACTCAGCAGTAATCAACTTTCAATAATTCTTTGGCCAAGATTGGGACCTGCTGCCTATTTCTGCAATTCTCTGCTGGCCTTTTGTCTGCTTCTGTTTGCATGGGTCCTGTGCATGCTGACACCATTGTTATAGGTTCATATGAGCAAGATTCCAGGAGCTTGTAGGATTTTATTCCCTTATGTTTATGCACCTCTTCCATGGATCTTACAATAGCTCTGCTCCCTCTTCAGCAATGGCCCCTGAGCCCTGGGTAGTGTTTAATATAGGACTCCTGTCCAGGAACCCACACTCTGCAGACTGTTATTTTGTACAATTTGGCCATTTGTGTTCCTGGCCCTCTGTTGCATGAGGAAGAGTCATTGATGAGAATTGAGAGATACATTTTCTAAGCATTTACAGAAAAATTTTTCTTGAGAAAAAATTATAAATTAAAACTTAAAAATAATATTTTAGGAATTTTATTTTTCCCTGTCTCAACTCCCTCCTCACTCCCCAATTTAAGTGCTATTCTCTCTGTCTCTCTGTCTCTGTCTCTCTCTCTCTGAAAGAGAGTGGGGGAGGGGAGGTGGACTAAGGAATAATGAAAACTGAAGGGATTCTAATGATTGTTTTCTATAAATATAAGCATTATTTTTGATATAGCTTCCAGGTTATTATTATTTATTGTATTTTGTGAATTTCGTATAATAGATCCTAATCAAATATGGACCACAAAATTCTCCATCCCCCAAAGCTTCCCCCCCCGATACTTCAGGTATCTTGTCATAAGTGTTAAGTCCTATCTGGTCAAGCATGTGTACCTAGATGTCCCTTGGTGCAAGTTCATTTACTGGAGTCTATTCAGCATATCTGGAGTCACTCTCTTGAAGATCTACTCTCCCACACTTTACAGTAATCATTTGCCAATAGTTCCTTGGCTAGGGTTGGGTATGATGTAAGCATTTGATATCTTTTCTTTTATTGAACTCAGAAAGTCTGACTGGGGTAAAATTAAATCTTAAAGTGGCTTTAATTTGCATTTTTATTATTAAGAATGTTGAGCATCTTTTGAGGTATTTCTTAGTCATTTTCATTTCTTTGAGAACTCTCTGATGGGGTGCTTAGACCATTGTTTTATTGGTTTGTTAATGTCCTTGTTTCTTTGTTTTTTTTTATTTATTTATTCTGGATATGAATTCACTGTTGGATGTATAGCAGGAGAAGATTTTCTCCCATTTAGTTAGTTTTGCCTTCACTTGCTTGGTTATTTCTTTTGATATACAGAAGCTTTCCATTCAGATCACTCTTGTTGATTGTTGACCTCAATGCCTGAGCAACTGATGTCTTATTTTGATAGTGCTTTCTTGCCCTTATATCTTACAGGGTACTACTCATGTTTTCTCCTAGAAGTTTCAGAGTTTCAGGTTTTATTCTGAAGTCTTTGATCTATTTGAGGTTGACCTTTGTGCAGCATGAAAGAAAAGGGCCCAGTTTCATTCTTCTACAGGTAGAGATCCAGTTTTACCAGCACAATTTGTTGAACATGCTATATTTCCTCCATTTTTTGACCTTGGCAAATTTGTAAAATATCAGGTGGATGACATTGGATGCACTCGTGTTTGTGTCTTCTATTATATTCCCATGATCTATAAGTATGTTTTTGTGGTAATATGATGTTGATTTTATGATTACAGCTCTGTTATATATTTGAGATCTGGTCTGGTGATCCCCTCCACATGTACTGGGGATTTTGATTGACACTGTATTGAATTTATAGATTGGTTTTGTAGGAAAATCGTCCCTACAATACTAATTCTACCAAATTATGAACACAGTAGGTCTTTCCCTTAAAAATTTATCATTTCCCCTATAGATATCTCTAATGACTTTGATTAGGTTTATTCCTGAATATTTTTGAGGCTATAGGAATGGGAGGGTTTTCATGAATTCTTTTAAAGATGATTTTGTAACCTGCACTTTTGTTGAAAGCATTGATCATTTCTTGCAGTTTTCTGGTGGAGTGGTTGGGATTTCATATATATATCATCACATCCACCAACAAATATTGATATTTTGACCTCTTTTTTTCCAATTAGTACTCCTTCAATTTTTTTCTCTATTCTTATTGCTCTAGCAAGAATTATGAACACTGTATTGAAAAGGAACACAGACAGTGGACAGCCTTGTCTGGTTCCTGATTTTAATGGGAATGCTTCCATTTTTTCATAGCTCTAATTATATTGAGGTATGTTCTATCCAATTCCATTTTCTCTAGGATTTTTAACATGAATCTCTCTTAAATGTTGCCAAAGGCCCTCTCTGCATCTATTGAGATGTCCATGCGATGTTTGTCTTTAAATCTAAGTATATGATTTATTCTATTTATTGAATTATGTATATTGAATCATCCCTGCATCTCTAAAATAAAACCAACTTCAACATGGTGGATGATCTTTTTGATATTTGTCTGTACGTAGTTTGTGAGTATTTTGCTGAGAGTCTTTGTGACTATGTTCATTAAGAATATAGGCCTATAGTTTTCATTTTTTTCTGTGTCTCAATCTGGCTTTCATATTAGCCTGATAATGGCTTCATAAAAGGAGTTTGGAAGCTCTTCCTCTATTGCAATCCTTTTGAACAGTTTAATAAATATTGATGATAGATCTTTGAATTTCTGGTATAATTCTGCTATGAATCCATCTTGGCCTGTGTCTTTATTAGTAAGGAATCCTTGTATTGCTCTCTTAATTCCTTATTTGTAGTGGTTCTACATAAGCTGTTGACCTCTTCATGGTCTAAATTTGGTGATTTCCATTAATTTACAAATTTATTTATTTATTTTAGATGTTCAAATTTAATGGAATATAGGTTTTTAAAGAATTCCCTTGCAATGTTCTGCATTTTGTTTGTTTTTCGGTGTCTGTTGTAATGTTTCCAATTTCATCTTAGATTTTGCTAATTTTTATCTGCTCTTTATTTCTTTTGGTTAACTAGGCTAAAAGTTTGTCTATCTTATTTAACTTTTCAAAGAATGAGTTATTAGATTTATTAATTCTTTGGATTGCTCTATCTGTTTCTATTTTATTAAAATCTACTCCAATTTATTTTACTTTTTTCCCATCTGCTGGTTTTGTGTTTGGTTTTTCCTTGCCTTTCCAGTTTTGAGTTATACTGTTAAGTCATTTATATGTACTCTTTCTGAATTTTTAATGTAGGAGCATAAACCTATAAAATTCCCTCCTAAGATTGTTTTTAAAATGTCCCAGAGGTTTTCTTACCGTGGATTATTATTTTCATTCAGTTACAGGAACAGTTTTACTTCTTTCTTAAATACTTCTTTGACCCATTCACCATTCTAGAGTGTGTTGTTTAATCTCCTTGAGTTTGTATAGTTAATATAGTTTCTTTGGTTATTAATTATATGCTTTATTGTGGTCTGATAAAAATGCATGGATTTATTTCAATTATTTTGTATTTATTGAGGATTTTGCTGTGCCTCTGTATTTGGTCAATTTTAGAGAAACTTGCATAGGCTTGTGAGTAGAAATTATATTCTTTGGTTCTTGGCTAGAATATTCTGTAGATGCCTATTAAGTTCATTTTCTGTAAGATATCATTTAATTCAGATGCATCTCTGTTTATCCTTTGTCCAGCTGACTTGTATATTGGAGATACTGGGATACTGAAGTTGCTATTACTCAGTTGGGATTAAACAATGTTTTGTAGTCCTGTATTACCGATTTTCTTGAAATTTAGTTTAACAGACATCGAGGCATATGTTTTCATGATTTTAATATAACTTATTTGTCCATTGTTCCTATGATTAAAGTGAACTGACTCTCTTTATCTATTCTGATTAGTTTTAATTTGAAGTGTATTTTGTCAGCTGTTAGGATGACAAATTCTGTTTGCTCCTTACTGCCATTTATTTGGAACATATTTTTCCATCTTTTCACCCTGTGATGGTGTCTATCCTTGAAGGTGACATGAGTTTCTTAAACACAAAAAGATGGGTCTTTCTTCACCCATTCCAGTAACATGTGTCTTTTGAGTGGGGAGTGGCAGTAATTGATATTTTGATTTATTAACAAAAGATATGTATTGGTTACTTTCATGTTAATTGACTTTTTTTTTGCTCCTATTTTGTGTTTTATATTTCCCCAATCATACCATCCTTTGCTTTATTTCTATAACTGCTTGGGGATATCACTTCTATCTTTTGTCATTTCAATTGATTTGAGTATTCTCTGTAGAGTTGATTTGGTGCACATAAATTCTTTCAGCCTATTGATGTCACAGAAAAGTTTGCATTCTCCTTCAAGTTTTCTAGATGACTTTGCTAGGTAAAATTTCATGGGTTTCCATTCATGATACTTTAGAATTGGGAATACTTTGGCCCAGGATCTCCTGGCTTTCATAGTTTGCATTGAAAAGTCAGCTATAATACTGATGTTTTGTCATTTATATGTAACTGATTCTTCTCTAGCAGCTCTCAGTAGCCTTTCTTAGTTCTGTACATTGTTCCCATCTAATTGAAGTTCTATGTGCTTTTTGTATCTGTATAGATATAACTATCCTTAATTTTGTGAAGTTTTCTTCTGTAGTCATGTTGAAGATCTGGTCAATGCTACTGAACTGAGAGGTGCTTCTCCTTCCTATATGCCTATGATGCATAGATTTGGTCTTTTTATGTTGTCCTATATTTCCTACAGATTTCATTCCTGTGGTTTTTAATTTTTTAAATATTTTTTTTACTAGAGAAATCCAGTTCTTCCCTTTTTTTGTCCAGTCTTGGTATTCTCTTTTCCATTTCTTTCATTCTGCTTATGAGGCCTTATCCTGTCATTTCCCACTGACTTACTGTGTTTTCAATTTCATTTTCATTCCAACTTGGGTATTTTCCAATATTTCTATCTCTTTTCTGAATTGACTTTTCCAGTCTTGAACTGTTTCTGTTATTTCATTCAGTCACATATTACTATTTCCTTTCATGTCTTTCACATGTTTATGGCTAACTTTTTTGAGTTCTTTGAGCTGTTTGCCTGTGTGTTGTTTAAGTTCTTTGATGAGTGTATTTAAATTGTGCACTGTGGAGTTGCTGAGGGTGATTCTCATTGTCATGCACTTCTCTAGGACTGATTAGTTTTGTTGGGAATTATTCTCTTGGTTTTTCATGTTATATATGTTTTTGCATTTAGGGGGCATTTAGATGTCTTTTGTTGGTTGTGTGTCAGATTGCAATTCTATTCTGACTTTGTTTAGTTGAAGTTCTGTTCCATTTGTATTGTTGATACAGCTTGGTTGCTTTCTGTTCATGTACGAAAAGTTAATCATTGTGCTTCACACTCTCCTGGGTAGTAGGCTACTCTGTATACTAGGCTAGTCTGTGGCAAGTAGAATAGGAGGGGAGTCAAGGGCAATATGGGGATGGTGACAGCCTGTGGAGGATCTAACAGATGAAGCTGGAGAATTGAGTTAGTTTGTGTGCAGGGTATCAGGACACAGTGGGTGGTTCTGTTATAAGAGGGTGACCTAGATACAGAGTGAAAAGCAGAATAGAAGTCCTGGTCCCAAGGCTACAAGGGGTACTTGATGTAGAGGAGAGTGTAGAGCTGTTCAGGCTGCAGGAGAATCAAGGCGCAGTGGGTACGATCTGAATTAATTGGATATAAAGATGCTCTTAGGATTCCAAGGTCAAGGTAGGGATAGGAATAGCCTATGGAGGGTTTAACAAACTAGACTGGAAAATTGAGCTGGATTGAGTGCATGGGTAAAATGGTAGTGACTTGGTCAGTACTAAAAGTGTAGACCAGATCTAGGGCAGAAAAGAGTAGGAGTGAGCAGCCCAAGATTAGAAGAGGGACAAAAGAGTAGGAGTAGGCCTGGGTAGAAGGCCAGAAGGGGTACTAAGTGTTGGGAGAGATTGGAGCTGCTCACACTGCAAGGGAATCAAGGCACAGTAGGTGGGATCAGACTTAAAGCAAATTTAAAAAGTCTGTGGCAGGCATATCAGAAGTCTAGTGGAAAGGTAGCGGTGGGAACAGCCTGTGGAGGGTATAAAAATTTAGGCTGGAAAATTAAACTGCTCTGAGTGCAGGGGATCAGGAAACAGAGGGCGGACCTGTACTAAAAGTGTATTCCAGAGATTTCAGATGGAAAGAGCAGGAGTGGACCTTGACCCAACATTAGAAGGGGGATATATGGAGGGGAGAGTGGAACTGCTCAGACTGCAAGCTTATTTTAGAATTTTGAAAGATATTTCAAGTCTTGATTGTTAAATGTATGGGATTCATGAATTTTATATGAATGACTTAAGAAATCACCTGGGGCTTCCAATATCAATTATAGTTATTTTGCCTTATTTTTTATTCACATACTCTAGGACAACTTCATGAGTACATACAGATAAATCTTCTATGCTTGAGCATTTCAATTGTCATATTCCCAGCCTTGAAAATTTTATTACTGTTGATCCTGTGAATCTATTGCTAATCACCACTTTCTGAGCTGTTCCTGAGCTATTGTCTCTTTGACTTACTCTTAACATGAACAGAATATCTATACTGAAAAGAAACCAGGTCTTTGAAGCCAAACAGAAAAATGCATATTCTGTACTCTTTCTATCCAGATACCATGTTCTATAACTTAATCACATCAGCTGTTTTAATTACCATATTTAGACATATGAGGTAAAACCGTCTTTACCTGAATTTTGTGGCAATTAAGCATTATTTCCATGTCAGAAAATAATGTCACATAATAAATTCTTGATACCTACCAGTCTTAAGAATTTCTTTCTGAGTGGTATGAGTGGGGCATAGTGAAATGGGGTGAAATGAGAGCGTCCCCTAGAGGGTTCTTAGTCTCATTCGTAAAAGAATTTAAGAATGGACCCAATCGGAAGCTTTAAGACAATTTTATTGGAATTTGAAGAAAAATCCTCAAGACAGGCAAGCTGGGGATCTCAACAGCTGCCTGGAGGAAGAGAATAGAGGGAGAAGAAGAGAAGCCAAAAAGTCATGCAGGTTTAGAGCCTGCATGGGGTCAGACACGTGGCGGACTAGCAGCCACATGGCTGGGAGAAGGAACTTTAGAGAAAAAGTAGAGAAATGCAAGACACTAGGACAGAAAGAACGCATGTTTAGTAAAAGGATGTGAAGAAGAGAAGGAAAGATTACGCTTTTCTGAAGAATTTATGAAAGCAGGCAGACTTACAGAGAGCTACATGTCTGTGGCCAGGTCCAGAAGAACTGCAATGGGAGGCAGGATTCCAGGCAGCAAAAGTTCACTGCCTCATTAACATACTCTGTATTCCGCCCACCTATTTAGTATAGCTTAAGTTGAACCCACCTTCCTAAAGGGTGGTCCTGTGATCAGGTGATTGACCAGTGAAACTGGAAATGTGGGTCTTTCAACAGATAAACTAGAGAATTTATAGTCTATCCCAGCTAAATAGGTATTTGCTCTATAACAATACTGCCTAGCCTCCTTCTCTAGGTCTGGAATGACAACGCAAATGAAATATTTTTTCACAAAATTAGTTTGGGAAACCAGAGTTTATTTTGGCTTATGTACAGAGCAATTAGTCTGGGAGAGGGGATCCTTCTTCTGAGGCCAAGTAGCAAATTCTACATTTCTCTGGTGTCCTGGTGATTCTCTGCCAGCCACCCAAGATTGTTGTTGGGGTAAATTTACAGAGTTTCTCTCTGCCTCAAGGAACATGCACCAATGAATGTGATTGACACAGATGAAGCCAATACAGTCATCTACTTTCCAAGCAACTAGTGACTTAGGGTAGGAGACATGAGAGTGTGTGTGCAGGAGGTCCATCAGGCTTCTGATGAGATTGCTGGCTCCCCCATAAAAATTTCTGTCTCTCTCCGTGGGGATGAATCCTTTGTACATAACCCAGAATAAATTGGTTTCTCCAATTGGAGAACATTCTCCTTTTGCTCAATTGGTTCAAACCTGGGGGTGGGGTGGGCTGAACTCCTGCCCTCACTGAGAGAGGAGAATTCATAAGACAATGGTGAAGGGGGCAGGGGCCATCTCCTTCCCAGCTTCCTCCACTCACAATTTAGTCCCTCACCCCACATGCAACTCAAGTCTTTGGTTGGTTTGGAAGATTAACTGACTCTGTTGGCTTTTTCCTTTGTCAGTCAGACTTGTTTATGTCATGGTTGTATGTGCACTGTCCGTTCTGTCAGTGAGAGAAAAAAATTGCATACAACACTCCACTCCTTTTATCCTCTTGCTCTTACATAATTTCTGTGATCCTCTTTAACAATAGTCCTTGAGTCTTAGAAAAGGGGACAACAGGTGTAGGACAATGTTATTTTCATTGAAGCATGGATTATCATTGGTGTCAGTGATACTCCTTCTACTGTAAAAACGCAACAACAACAATAAAAAAGTAACATCCACACAAATACTGAATGCTATCACAACCTAAACTCTGTGCATAAACACAAATATTTGGATGGCACCAAACCAGGTGTATCACATTCATCTTACAAACAATTACAGTGGCTCCCCACTGGAGCCTATAATTCCTCCCACCAATGGAGTTCAACCTTTCTTACAGCATCAGCTGTGTGTTCCTCCTTGAGGAGTGGGCCTTAAATCCAATTAGAAATTTGAAGGTTGTACATATACTAGACAAGCTACTATTGCACCAACAGAAACATTTTGCTTGACATCATTAAGCAGAGCTTTTTAGAACCATTCTCCACTAGTGATCTGCATAGCACCCTCCAGCACTATGAGGGCCAGCCATCCATCTTCAGGGAATTTCCAGTTTGATATCAACTGGATCTTTCTTTTCCATGTTCACACCATGCCACATCTTCAGCAATAGAGTTTTACCATCTGCTTACAGTGTACAATCAACATTAGTGGCCTTTATTGTGGAAGGAGCCTCAAAGACTTCCATGGCCAACAGCTCATAGGGGGCATAGCCCATGCCTGGTTCTTGAATTTTTACTTAACTTTTGTGTAAAAAATCTTTTTATTCTTTGGCATCTACAGGCTCCAGTTGTTGTAGACTTTTGCACTTACTTACAGAGAAGTTAGTGGGGAAGAGGATAGAACTACTCTACTGAATCAAGGGAGTGAATTCTACATTTCTGCCAGTACCACCACTGGGATTCACTGCCAGTCATACAATATGGTAAAGGGGATGAGAGCCTGTCTCCCTCCTAGTTTCCTCCACTCACACCTTAGTTCCTCCACCAATGTACAGACAGCTCTTTTCATTGGTTGGTTGGGAAAGGTAGCTTAATCCATTGGCTTCTTCTTTTGTCAGTCAAGCTTGTTTATGTTGTGGTCAAGTGCATGCAGTCCATTTTGCCAGAGTAAAAATTTCATACAACAATTGCAATCAATTTAAAGAACTGATTTTGAAATTAAATACCAAAATAAACAGAAATAATAAGAAAAAATAAGGTTATCTTGATTTTGAGATCAGAATTTCTAGAATGCTTATATGAATATAGTTTTAAAATCTATCTTGCATAATTACAAAAGATTAAGTAAGAATCTTACTTTTTAAAGTGAAAAATATAAAATATAAAAATTGTTTTAATTAAAATGATTATTTTACGTAAATTATGTATACTGTACTGGTTCTGCCATTCTTTATAACTTGAAATGGACATTAAAAGAAATGTTATATTCCCCAGAATTACAAAAATATTGTGTCTTTAGTCTTAAATGTGGAGTACTCTTGGGAATGTGTTTAGAAGACACATGTTTTACATTTGAAAGCTATATATACATTAAGAGCATTAATATTGATTCTAGTAATTAGTCCATACATACCAAAGCTGCTGTTATTCATCATTGCATAATATTTTGAAATAAACTAAGCATACCCTCAAATCTACTTTATATCATCAGCAGGTTTTTTTATAATACCTAACAAAATATGTTGCATAAATAATTGTACTATGGTGGAAAATAGTAATAAAAATCTACAAAAGTTCAGTATAGATGCATTTTTTGTTTCTAATTAGTTTGGACCTATGCTTGGTTGACTCTATGTATATAGAGCTTGTATGAAGAACAAAATTTATATTGCAGAATTTACTAGAGATATTCCCAGTGGACATAGAGCAGAATCATGTGGGAAAAAGAGTCTCACTTGAGTAATTTCCTTTTTTATGTTGGTCTACAGACTTGTCTGCGAAAGACTGTAATGATTGTCTTAATTGTTAAAACAAGTTCAATTCTACAGTAGAATGTGATGTTCCCTGGGCAGGTTTTTCAGTGCTCTGTAATAAGGTTACATAAAACAACATTGAGCAAGCCAGAGAGCTATGCAATAAACCTTGTTCTTCCATGGTTCTTTGTGTCATGGTCTTGTTTTGCAGCCCTGATATTCATCAGTCTCTGGTTGTAACCTGAAATGGCAGGCCAAATAAAACCTTACTTCTCAAAGCTGCTTTTTGAAAAGTATTTTATCAAAATTTTGAGACTAGAATTACCTGAATTTCATAAATTCTTCAAAAGATTAACCCACATTTGAGAATTCATGAGGCCCTTAAAGCTTACTCAGGTCCCTGTTCACTATTACAGCTCTAAGGCCTTCAATCTGTGCAGCCCCCAGTTGCCTTGCCATACATAGTATACTGTGTCTGCTGTTGCAGCCTCTAGGCTTGATAAGACACCCAAGCTGGAGCACAAGATAGTGACTTCAAATTATCACTAAATGAAGACAATAACAACACAAATTCAACAGGTAAAACAGTTCAAAATATGAAATTACAATGTAAAAAAAAATGATAGAATCTCTGAGGGCCTGGAAAAAAGGTTCAGTGTTTAAGATCACTAGGTTCTGTTGTGGTGGACCTGGGTTAAATTCCCAGTACCCATATGGCAGCTAACAGCAGTTCATAATTCCAGTTCCAGGGGAATGCAACAAACTCCTCCAACCTTCCTGGGCATTGCAAGATATGGATGCATTTATACACATACAAGCAATACATTCATACCCATAAAATAACAAATAAAATGTTTTTGGAAAGAATGTGATATTCTTTAAGTAATGCAGAATGAAATGTATAACAATGTTTAAATGATTCAATAATTCATGTAAATGGATTTTATGATGTTTCTGGGCACACTTAATTCTCTCTCTTGACACAAGTAAACAAATGCACTATATATTAATTTTGAAATTATAGTACATAACTACTATATCCAAAAGTTTTATGTTGATCGTATCTACAGATTTTGAAAATGAGAACAGTTTCATTAAAGAACAGTTTACCCCAATGGAACAGTGATACTTAGTTAACTCTTAGTTTTATGCTATATAACATTGTAAATTTTAGGACTGTATCTTAAAATTAGAATAATATAAATTAAAATTTAATCGTGAAAATAATTTGTGTTGCTATAGAATATTATCTTCATGCTGTCAGGTAAATTTTTTGTATTCCTTGATCGTACATATCTAAACATAGGAAACACTATATACATAAGCCTTTCAAGGTAAATTCTGGATGAATTAATAATTAACTGGATGAATGAATTTACAAATTGTGTGTCAACATCATCATTAAAACTTCTATGCAGATGAAAACATTGTCCCCAAGGCTATCTTTATTTTGTTGTTTTTGTTCCATATTCAAAATTGAAAGCAGAGTTTTTCTCTTATAAGGCAAACACCCAAGAACTGAGATGTATCAGCCCTAGAAATATTTTTTTTTAATTTTATTTTTTTAAATCATTATTTTAATTTTATGTGTATAAGTGTATTGCTTACAGGTAAGTAGGTACACCCAAGTCCAGCAAGCCCGTGGAGGTAAGAAAAGGCTATTGGATCCTCTGAAACAGTGGTGACAGATGGTTGGTAGCCACCATGTGGGTGCTGGGAATCCAACCTGGGTCCTCTTCAAGAGCAGTCAGTGCTTTTAACTGCTGAGTCGTCTCTCCATGCCCGTAGACATATTTTTGTAAGCAGATTGCCTTAGTATTTGCATGTAATTTCTTTTTTCCTATTCTGAGAGAACAAAGTAAGACTATTTTTTTTGTCTACTATCTTGGATATCCAAGAGTAAATTCTAAAATTCATTGTGACCTGCTGGAAATATATAAGGAAAATAACCACAAAGTTTCCAATGTCTGCACAGGTTTTTAAATGTTTCCTATTAATAGCTAATTAACTTAAAATTTAACAAATGGAAAGCTAATTTCCTATAATAGTAATAGAAATTAATGTTTTATTAGATAGAGTATAATCTGTTATTGGCAATAAACACTAAAATGAATGGTATTGGAATACACTATTTCATTAAACTTATTAAAGAATTTTACTTTAATACTTTGTTTCAACTAAGAATTCCCTCTTGTTTTATTGATTTCATACATTTACTCCTAGAAATAACACTTTCATAAACGTATTAGTGCAATTGCTTTCTGTGTGGACTCTACACCGGCAATGACCTTCTTTACTTTTAGTGTATATTATTTTTGTAAAAGCTAGATACTATTTTTCTCTAAAATAATTCATCCTCTGTGGCTGAGAAACAAAGTAATGATAATGCATTTAATTTTTATGTAATTCTTTAGTACAGAATATCTGGAGTCCTTACTTGTTGAATGTTTAAGGCACTAGTATGTTCATCATATAGAATGTACCTTGTACAATGCGCTTTGTTCTTTTCATTGAATTGAGTGAATTTCCCAATTTTGATTTCTGAAAGGTTTACTGTTCCAATCATTCAAAACCAATTCCATCTTCTTTTGCCATTCATTGATTTATTTACTTATTTATCATTACTTACTGAAAATTTAGTCAATACAAGGCAATGTTCTAAAAGAGAGAACATGGAAGAGCTATTTTTACATTTGGCATCTTTAAATTCCACTTTCATTCTGGCCCACATTACTTTACACCTGACTTTTAAAATTGTAGGTTATTTGGAGTCCTTGCCTCAAGTGTTTCTGTCCTCTAATTCTCTGTATCAGACACTTGGAAAACACTTGGTGAATTGAATCTAATTAAAGCTATTAAACTTATATTGCCACATTCACGCTTCACATATAATGTGTCTGTTATTTATTAGCTATGTATTTCTGAAATGCACCCTTATTTACTTCTACTCTCCTTAACAGACTTGAATCAAAATGAATCTCATTTAATTTCATTTATATGCAACAACACTTCCCTGCTTTATTCTAAACATGCTGCACCATTAGATCCTAATAAAATGCTATAAAATGCTAGTTTTTTTGAAGACAGCTCTTAGCTCTATTTATGGCAGTATATTTCCCCATTTCTGTCCTTTACAAGTTTGTATTTGTAACTCCAAGATGTCTTATAATATAGTTATTTTTATATAAATCTACATACTGTATTATACCAAATAAGCCCTCTGAGGGCAGGATCTATATTTTTTTATTTAATATTCCTCAAGAACACTTTGAAGAACTATTTGATAAAGGCATAAATACCTTATTATGATATGAGATGTGAACCTTCTTATAAGTGCCCTCTGAGGGCAGGATCCATATTTTTTATTTAATATTCCTCAAGAACACTTTGAAGAACTATTTGATAAAGGCATAAATACCTTATTATGATATGAGATGTGAACCTTCTTATAAGTTCATTTCTCATGCAGCTTTTTTTTTTCTTCCAGCTGTGTACAAATCATAGCTAAGTAGGCCAACTTATTAAATTCTAATCACTGGGATGAAGAAAGACTGACTTCATAAATCATATCTTAATAGCCTGTCTACATTTTTTCTAGTTTTTCACAGCTGTATGGTAATTCTTGTTTAGTCAATCAGTTCAGCTACTGAAATTATACATTCAGTAGTCAAAGTAGTAAATACTTTCCTTGCATTTGGTCATGAAGCCTTGGGCCATGAATTTCTGTGCTGAGATTTGTGTGCTAGTGATGGTCATCCTATATATCTAATGATATTCTTTGTACCGCAGCACAGAATAACTGATACAATATCTTAGTCTTTCTTTCTTTAATAAAGATGATAATGGTTTAATAAACTATGTTTATACAAATGAAGGGACTTTAAATACTTTATTTTATTAATGACTATGTTAGTTACTTTTGTGTTGCTGTGATAAAACACCGTGATCTAGCAAACTTATAGAAAGAAGAGTTTATTTGGCTTACAGATCCAGAGGAGAGTCAATAACGGTGGGAAGGCATGGAGGTAGAGGTCCTTAGAAGCAGAAAGAAAATGCCCCAATCCTCAAACAGGGACAGGAATGGAGGGGGCAGAGGCAGGGAGCAAGGAAGGGAAAGAAGGAGGAAGGGAGGGAGGGAGGGAGGGAGGGAGGGAGGGAGGGAGGGAGGGAGGGAGAGAGAGAATAGGAATCTCAATCTCAGAATCTGGCAAGGATTAAGAAGTCTGCCCCAGTGACTTGCTTGTTCCAGAAAGGTACACAAAGTACCACCTCCTAAGACCTCCCAAAACAGCACCATCACCTGGGGACATAAGAGCCAAATATAGAACCAATGGAGTTCATTCTCATTCAAACAACCACAATGTCTCTTCTTCACTTACATTTCGAAGGCTCTCATTATTCTAAATACACATATAAATAAATATTCATCACATTCTGAGATTTTAAACTTAAATAATGCTTTGTTATGACATGATAGAGAACAGAATATGGGGTAAATAGTGCTATAGAATCTATAAGGAAATAAAGATTTATTTCATGCCAATAAATTTTCATAAAAACCTTTCATCAAAGATAGATACGTTTACATACCACCCACATGGAAAAGTTTTATTGATATAAACTCTTGGTATAAAAATGCTGTTCAAGTCAT
The DNA here is from genome assembly GCA_035773235.1 of Eospalax fontanierii. Lineage (NCBI taxonomy): Eukaryota > Metazoa > Chordata > Mammalia > Rodentia > Spalacidae > Eospalax > Eospalax fontanierii. The sequence goes on along the minus strand of CM069525.1, from coordinate 127,857,369 downwards.
ATGAAAGTCAAATATGTGAGCAAAATATAAATAATTCTTCATTTAATTACAGACTTACTAGTTTTTCTGCTGTCACTGATCTCTTAGACATATTGATGAATAGCTGTTTTTATTCAAGCAGTGTGGGTTAGATTATGATACTATGTAAAAGCATAAAGATATGTTTGGAATATAATTGAACATTTGGAAGACTAATGAGTTAATATTTTCCCCATGGTGACCAATCTTTCCATGTTTGCTTAGAAAATATAAACCTTATATTTAGTAATACTAAAGTTACTTTTGTCTTAGTTTTCACTTCCTTTTTCCTGACACTACATTAAGATGGCTTTGTAAGAATTTGGAACCTGATTGGCTTAGTCTCTATTTTATAGGGAATAAAATAGCACTAGTCAAATAAACAGCCTATCAGCCTATATAATTATAAATACATATGTAGATATATTCTTTCAAAATCAGTGGCTTGTCTCTGACACTATGAGAAAACACTGAAGGTCTTAATAAGAAAACATCACAGTTTTGGGTTTCGAGAGATGACTCAGCAGCTAAGAGAACTTGCTGCTCTTGCAGAGGATCCAGGTTTGAGTCTCAGCACTCACATGGCAGCTTACAAGAGATCTGGTGCCCTCTTCTCATGTACATAAAATAAAAATAATGAAGTATTTTTGAAAAATCACATCACAATTCTTTAAAATATGGGCAATGTACTTCCTGAAATGGTAGTTCATGTGTATTTATATTAAATTAATTACATGCAAATATACGAGGAATTATTTTATAGACTGAAAGATTTTTGTCTTAAGTAGCATCCACAATGAGTTAAATAAAACATTATTTCAACATTTTACTTATTATGTTTACTTTATTTCCGTGAGTGTATTGCCTACATGTGTGTAAGTGCACCCATGTTGCAGGTCAGAAGCAGCATTGGATTATACCAATCAAAGTTTATGGGTGGTTGTTAACCACCATAAGTGTGTGCTGGGAAATGAACCTAGGTGCTCTGAAAGAGCAGCCAGTTATCTTAATTCACTGATACATCTCTCCAGCAACAAATAAGGCAGTTTTTAAAATAATTTTTGTTGATCCTGATATCTCATTCTTTGATTCTTCTCCTCTAATACTATGCCCCTTGTGCTTGTTAGTTTCCATTCCCAAATGTTTTATTGACATATTTACATCACATGAAATTTTACAGTTTCAATAAATGAGAGTATTTTTAGTATGCTGTTTTCTAAATGATCCTTTATATTGTAGACTTTCAATCTTATTTAACATCTTTTTAGATTTTTTTTTCCTATATACCACTGCTTAATATAAATTGGTAAAGGGATCTTACCCACGGGGTTTCAAAAGGGAAAAAAAATAGAAGTCATAGTTTGAAAACTTGCTTATCTTTATTCTTCAAGATCATGTCTTTGTTTAAAGATACCATATTTTCAGAGACATATGTTTGCTTTTCATTTTATACCCGTTAATTTAGAAAAAAATAATTTCAAAGGGTATGGGTTCTTCTAAATTTTTGCTTTTGTTTACTTGTGGAATTGTGGGGGTGAAGAAATTTTTCATAAGATTGTTAGCCATGTACTGGGGAAAATTATTAATTAATCTCTTTCCTAAATTTTAATTTAGCAATCTATGATTTTTATGTTCAGTTGTAAATGATCCTTACATATCTCAGATATATTTCTATTATCTGATGTATACTTTTAAAACATTTGCTCTAGAAAGCTATTTTCTTGTGAACACCTACCACCTCTGATTCCAGCACCCTTTTTTTTTGCACCCTTTTTCTGTAATGATTCCTGAGCCTGGGGAGACAGAAAATCAATGCAGGTGTCCTATTCAAGGATAAACACTCTGTGGTCTCTTGTTCTCCACGGGTTGAACAGTTGTGGATTTCTGGGTTAGTTACCATCCTGCTGCATAAGGAAGCTTCTCCTTTGATAGCTGAAAGATACATTCATCTGTGGGTATAATGATAAATCATTAGTGGTCAGCTTAATACTATATTTAGTAGAGAAGTAGTATTAGACTCCAACCTATGTTCTGTAAACTCTCTACAATTAAGTTCTCAGGACTGAAACCAATGCCAGTAATGGGATCCAGCCTTAGAAGCAGACTTTAATCTAATTAAAAAGTGGTTGGTTACTCCCAATATATTTTTGCCAGTATTGCATTGGTGGGCATATCTTGCAAAGGGAGTTGTTGTAGTTCACATATTTCACAACTGGGTAAGGTTATTGATTATTCTTTTCTTTGGGTGATACGTATAGCACCTTCTAGCACTAAGAAAGCTAGCCTCTAGACATTAGGTTTGAAGTCAATACCAACTTGATTCCTCCTTGATGTTCCACTGGTCAAGTATGTAATAGGTTCAAGAAAAGGGTCTTATGAAGTTCTGGTGTATAACTAAGACCAGTGTTTTTTGGAGGCTCTAATAGGAGCCCGACAGGGTATCAACAACTTCAAAAGAGGGAGTGTATTCCTGACATTGTGGTTTTATTTTTCTAATCTATGCTAACTAGTAGAAGTTATGGCCCTCTGTTACAGGGTACCTGCTTATAATTTCTTTTTAGGATATATATATATATATATATATATATATATATATATATATATATGTACTTTATATGCTTCTATAGTGATGTTTTCCATGTTTTTTTTTTCTATTAAAGTTTTGGTTAGCCTTCTCCATCCTCCCTTCTCTGCCCTGCCCTCACTTTCTGCACCACATTTAACCCTTGCTACTTTATTATTCACTTTTGATCTTTTACATCATTGCATTCTACAACTCCTCCCATAGTTGTTTGTTAGTCTCCTGACTTCTCTGGATTTTAAGATTGAAACGTGTATGTCAAGGATTTCAAAGGCAGCATTCAGCTATACAAGAGGACAAGTGACTTTTTTTTCTTGATCTGGATTACCTGTCTCTGAATCTTTACATCTCAATCCATTTACCTGTGAATTTCACAATTTAATTTTTGATAGGTGAATAACATTCCATTGTGTATAAGTAAAACGACTTCATTATCTATTCTTCATGTGGTGAAGGTTGTTTCATATTCTTGACTATTATAAAAAGTCAAGCATAAACATGGATGAACAGGCATTTCTGTAGTAGGCTGAAAGTGTAGATCTATTTCAAGTTTTTTTGAGGATCTTCTTACTTATTTTCAGAGTGGGTTTACCAGTTTGAACTCAGAAAAGTCTCACAACATGAGATAATGTGTTTGTCATTTCGATCTTTGTTTAAAAAAATTTAAGTATTTACATGCACTGCAATCTACACATACTCATCTTTTCTTGATTTCCCGTTCAAAAATCTTTCTTTAATCAAGAATTTTTCTGAGATAACTGGGCATTAGGAAAATTTGGTCCGAAAACATTTCAACCTACAATACTCAAATTTCAAATCCTAAACTACATTCTGTTATTACCATCCATAGTTTGTCATAGATGTTTTAAATTTTCTATACTAAAAAATTAATGTTGGATAAAATTACTTGAACTGTCATCAGTAATGGAGTCAGTTTAACATATCACATTTTGGATATATATTTCGAACTAACTCTATCTATCTAATTCTGAGTCTAATAGTCACAGAGAAATTTTTACTTTGCTTTATCTTTGTAAACCTTCATGAATAAACATTAAATTATGGTAAATATTATTCCAACTTAGTATTGCAATTTAAACAGATTTATTTCATTGTTTCCCATTTAGTTACAAGATATTCTGTTTGTTCAAATGTAATATTTCTTGTTCTTTTTTGGGGTTTATTTTTGCTTCACTTTGAGAATTATTTATGCATAATTAGGTACATTCAAGCTTGTATTAGTTACTAACTTCTTCATGTGATTTCTTTATCTTGATGTTTTTTATTCATTTTACAATATCGTCTTGCTCCTTTCTTTGTCAACTGGTTCTTTTTTCAACTTGTTTAGAAAAAAATGGAATCAGTAATACCATCTCTAATGTACTGTCTAGAAATTCCCTCAAATTGGCAAGACCATAGTACAGTCTCCAATCACCAATCAGTATGCTAAATATGTCATCAATATTTCTGTCCTTAGTATTTTCTTATTGAATTTTTTCTGGATTCCATTATATATATATATATATATATATATATATATATATATATATATATAATATTTAGATTTCTTCCCCTATCTCCAACCCCCTATAAACCCCCGAGGGATTTCATGTATCTGGTCATATCTGCGAAAGCCCATCATGTCATGTTTCTATCCCCAGATGTCCCTTAATATGATTTAATACATTGTAGCCTGGACAGCCTATTTGGACTCACTCCTTTGAAGACCAACTCTTCCTCATCCAGGAGCGATCACCTGCCAATAGTTCCTCAGCTAAGGTTGAAGCTTCTTTCCCATTTCCCCACTTCTTCTGGTTTGAGCATGCATGGGATATGTGCATATATTTATTTCCAACTTTTAAAATATATTTCTTGCTTATGGCTAAGATGTGTACAGGGAATGTAATATACATATAATATGTGACAGGTTTCTCGAGAATTTTTTCTACGTTCTCAAGGAGAAATGCTCATTTATCTGCACATTTATAGGTCATATATTTATTCCTGTAAATCAACACAGACTATTAAAAAATTACAGAAAGCTTGTCGTCTGTACATTCACAAGGAGAAGACATGTACATGGATTTATATCTCTAGTGACAAATCAGTTTTATACACTGTTTGAAATGTAAAATAGAATCTTGAACAGTCAGGACACTTACTTTTTTCCTCAATAGAGCATAGATCTCAAATGAGATCTCAGGATACAAATCCTAACCTGTCTTCTGAAAAGGGTTGATGTGGCTTTGACAGTGTGGTTTTACTTATTAAAATAAGGGAATAGCTTGTGGATTCTGCAATGATAAACAGCTGTCTTCCAAAGTAAGGCAATAAAGGCTCTTTTTATGTCCTCTTTCTCATCCTTTTGTTCCATTTTAAGATGAAATTAACAGTTAAAACCATGTGATATAGTATAGTAAAAAGTACATTTCAGGATCAAATGTGAATTCACTAGACTAATAGAGTGTTGCTACTTTACTTTCAATTCATTTGTAGTGCTTCACTGTTCATGCAGTTATCTAGTTTTGCTCTAAGGTCTCTATTCTTCTTGAACTACACTTTGACTTGATACATTGGTAATGATATTCTGTTCCATACTTGACTATCATCTCTATCTAATGTTTATCCCTCTGCCAGGTTGATCATACACAGATGCATTAACTGACAATTCTTTATGAATCAAGTTGGTCAATACTGAAGACACCAAAAACTAGAGAATATGGTCACATTCACTTCTTAATTTATCCAATATCTCTGAAATTCATGTACATATATTTCCCTTTTACAATAAATTATCATTGTGGGGATGGAGAGATGGTTCAGCAGGTAAGAACATGGACTGTTCTTGCAGAAGTCCCAGGTTTGAACACTAGCATCCACATGACTGCTAGCAATCATTTTTAACTCCAGTTCCAGGGGATTTGATACCTTCTGTTCTCTTTGGGCACTCCATGACACAGATGCACTTATACACATGCAAGAATATCACTTATGCATATAAAATAATAAACAAACAAATAAATAAAAATTTAAACAATATCATTGCCTTCCTATGCACTGTACAATTAATAACCAAAATAATAATATGATTTTGATTTGAGTAAGAGTAATCTCATTCTAACTCAGCTTTTCCCCATTACCTGTGTATGCATTTTGGATTATTACATTTATGTAGAGAATGTTTTGCAGGATTCACATATCACAGTGCCCATGTAGAGGTAGCAGACCAGCTTTCAGATGACAACTCTTTCCTCACAAAATGTGTCCTCTAGAGAAGTAACTCATGTTGTTATCTCTATTACAGTAATCTTAGTGATCTTGTGAGGGGGGGATGTAGAATTGATAATCCAACTTATATATTGGAAAACTTACAAAGAAAAAAGTTAAAACTTATCTAAAGCAACCAGTTTTAGGTGGTATGTAATGTTGGCAGAAATTCACAACCAACTAGTTTCTTGCTCTGACAATGTACATTTGTGAAAATCTCTTAATATACCTATTCTTGTTCCATTTAAAATATTTTGGAATAAATGAAAGTACTAAGCATCTTGCTCTAAGATATTTGTCCATTTTCTGTAATCTTTTCTATTATGATTTTCCATCTACATATTATCCTTATTATTTTCTTCTAGAATTACTAAAAATATGTACCTTTTAAAATAGAACTTAGATATATGCTCAGTATTCAGGTTTGTTGTAAGTAGTCAGAAAATAGTGAGACTATTACCGTAGTAAGATCTCATCTTCTATTGTTGCTGAGGATCCTTACAATGGAGGTTAAACAGACAATTGGAGAATACTCCTGAATCCTTGCACTGAATTCTTGATAAAGTAAACTCTCTGGAATATTTAAAATGCACTTTTGTCAGGCAGAGTTCAGCTCATATTGAATTATTATAATTAATAAAATATCTATTATATATTTTCTTAAATGAAAGGACAAGAAGTGATCTAAATATATTTAATAGAAAAATTCTAAGAGTGAAATTTCATTTTTTTTTCTTAGAATTGATCTTGTTCATTTTATTCAGCTTAACAGTACAGAGTTTTTGGATCACTGGGAATCTTGACTTTCCCATCATTTCATCCTATAAATATTTATGAACTCATATATGTAATAAAATTATCATTTGCTAAGTCAAGAAATATAAACTGATTACATTTACTTTATGTTACATCATTCCTCAATATATTTGATATTGTTGCTTTTTATATTTATAACTCTAGGATATCTATATTTTTTCTCCTTCTTGTGGAAATTTTTACTTCTATTTTCCTTGATCATGAACAGAAAAATATTTTACCTTTTTTTCTTAATATCATCTGAGTATAATTGTTATTATATACTATTTTAATTTGAACACTATATCCAAAGTCAGTTTTTCAATTACTAGATAAATAATAAGTCATAATTTTCTATCTATCTACAGCATAAACTGTAGGTGCAAACACACTGTAAGTATCATACATATACTTCATCACTAATCTCTAGAGAATATCAGTGGCCTAAACACATGAATAAGCAAGTCTTCATAGATCTGGAACCATTAATCTTGGGTCACTTGTAACTGTATCCTCATTGCTATGTACATTGTCTGGCAAGTAAGTAGAATGTAGACAAATATTTAGAATGAACATGGATGAATAATCTAATGAAACTCAGATATTAAGTGCCAGAATTTTTTTCCATTTCTTTGCAATCTGTACCTCAGTATTAGGGCATAGGTTTGTTGTGTTCAAAGCTCAGGGTTCAACACCCCAGTACTACAATAAAATCTATCCCATCATTAACCAAGTATTTGGAAGGTTACATGCTGGATACTGTTCATGGAATAAGAGTGTTAGCAGAAAACAAAATTAATAATGTCTTTGGCTCAAAATAATTTGCTTCACTCAGAGGGATAAAACAATAAAATGATAATCAAATCAAATTATCCTACATAAAGAAGAGTGTTCATGAAGAAAATACATTTAAGTAGCTGTCTTTGTATATCAGAAATTAACGTGGGAACTACTGCAAAACAGTATTATTATAAAAGGGGGAATTATGAAATGAAAGTAAAAGTCTTAGGAAGTATTTCTCAACTTTTCAAACGCTGTACAAGCCATTGAACTGAGAACACTCTCTCTATTCATTTAAACAAACTGCTTCTCAATGGATAGATTTCACATGGAAATGCAGAACTTAAATTAGTTGAAATAGAGTTCTGTGTAGATATGATTAGTTATGTGAAAGTCTTACTAGACTTGGGTTTACCTTATTTTAATGATTAATGATTATTATAAAAGGAAAATTTGATGCATATACACACATAAAAAGATGTGATTTATAACACAGAGGCAGACAGTAGAAAGGCCACACAATGGCTGACTAGAGAAAATTAGACAAATGCAACTGAGTTAAGTGGGGCCAGAAATACTGGCAATCCCAAGAGTTAGGAGCACAGAATAATTATTCCATAAAGTCTTAATAATCCTATCCTTGCTTTGGTTTCAGATGTCTCACTTTAAAACTAAGAGAAACTAGATTTTTATTGATTTATTTTAGTTTGTTTGTACTGTAAACATGCTTATCAGTCCTTGGTCTGTATTTGTAACCTAGAGCTGAAATCCCTCATAAACTCCCTTGCCCCTAACCCAGAATATTGTATGTATGAATGTTGGTTGCCATGGGCACCAGGTGTTGGCTGGCATGGCCGGATGCCTCAGGGGAGAGGGCAAGGAGGCACAGAGTCAATGTCATAGACCCTGGGATACAGTGGAGCCACGATCTCATTTTAATTTTAGAAGAAACAGGATTTATATTTTTGCCAGGCTTAGGGGAGGTATTTATTTAGTCATTTCACGTGCTTCATTCTGGTAGGTCCTGAACTCCTGAGGATCCGAAGTTCATTGCTCCCATGGGTCCTGGATGGCTGCTAGACTGAGAACTGCCCCAGGTTTGATCCCAGGAAGTGTTCACTGTGCACACATGCTCAAGATCGGTTCTAGCTCATTCTAGGCCAGCAGACCGGGAGCCTGCCTGACCTTGCCAGAATCATCCTACATGTGAATGTGTGTTCTGAATATCAAGCATTAGCTACAAGCATCAGATGTTCACTAGAAGCACTGAAAATTACCCATTTTGTGTTACAAATAATAGATGGGATTACATTGATAACAGTTGTGTGCTTTTATGTGCTGTTCTAGGCCAGTAGGAGTCAGAACGGGCAACTTACATGATACATAAAATTTTCTGATAAGATAAATCCTTCAGCTTTTTCTTTCCCCATTCGTGCTGGTTATAGTTTCCATAAAGAGAGAGTAAGTCCTTTGTTCAAGACACAATTATTGGAGCAGTCTACAGGAGCAGGTTCTCAAGGCAGTTTGGCTCCCTTCTTGGCTAAAATGGATACTAAAAATCAGACTATATTTATTCAGGCATCACTTTAATGTGTACGTGTAAGTACCTTGTTTGGTTATATATGTTTATGACTAAATATTATGAAGGCCTTTATTTTAGAAAGCTAGGCAGAGTGGATTTGATTTGTGTGTTTAAGTCCATATGAAGTGCAAAATTATCTTTGATAAATAATGTGTATGGCCAGTACATCGATTATATTTAACGACTTCCAATTAGTTAAAGATAGATACGTAGACATCTTACGTCAAAGCTTAAAATGTAAAGCATTAAAGGGTATAAGAGTATAATTTTGTCACTTATTTACAGTCTTACAATCGAATAAGATGGAATTTAATATAAATTATCAAAACTGCACGAGGTCGGTTCTAGGCTCATTTGAAATATATGGGTATAAGAAGGACCAAGACACCACCTTGGCTTTGATGTTTTCAGAAATCTGACTTGAATACGAAGCTCAGTGCTTTCAATGTATAGTTTCAGAGAAGTTAGTGCCTATAATATTCAGTTCTCTTAACTATAAAATGGGAACTGTGATAGCTATTCTTCAGGAATTTTGTGAAGAATATGAAAAATGTAACAAGTATACAGGACTATACATAAAATAACTTCTTTCAAATTGTTATTATCAGATATTAATCATGCATAATAATGGGCTATATTGTGACATTTTCATACTTGTATATAATATATTTTGATCATATTTTTTCATCATTAACCTCTCTTGTTACCTTCCCTGTCTCATTGATCCTCATCCAATTCCCAACTTGTACTACTACAACTTCCATGTACCCTTTTACTCTTTTTTTGGCTTTAGTGTGTTGAAAAATACAAGTTATTTGTTTAAGAAACATTATATAAATAAGTTGACCAATCTGTGCTTATAGAAGCACATATTATTTACTTCTTGGCTTTTTGACTAAGATCAAGTGTCCAAGTTCATTTGATGTTATGGTCCATTCCAAAGTAATAGTAGCAGGTTTACCCCCAAGGGCTTTTGAGCTCCCAAACCACAGGTTCTTGGTCAGATTTACAGTACTAAGAATGAGTTTCCTGTTGAATAGCAGGCCTTAAATATGGTCAGGAAGCAGTTGGTTACCCTTGTAGCATTCGTATCACAATAGGAATATCCTGCCTGGTCATTTGTTATTGTAGTTACAAGATTGACAGCTAGATAAGACTTTTAATGACATTTCTTTCCCAAATGTCTCTCTAGCATCTTCTGGTACTATAAAAGCTAGTTAGGAAGGAGGAACCTGCCCAGAGAATACCAGCTTGATTTCCCCAAGTCCTAAGACCAGAGTGTATAGTGTTTTCAGCAATAGAGTTTTACCATTAAGTTCTTCTCCTCACACAAGGAAATGACAATTGTATGCATTACTTTGACAGACTCTGTAACTCTACCTGAACAATAAGTCTGGTGGAGGTTTGCCATAACTGACCCTGTGCATTTTATTTGGAAACCTATGACTTCTCGGGGGAGCCTTATTCCCTGTGTGTAGGGTAAGGTTCAGGGAACATAGCAAAATTAAGGCAGAAACATTGTCATACCTAGAGGCCCTGGAGGACCAGGACAAAACATGTCCTTAGAATATTACAGGAAAAATGCATTCATGAAATCACAGCAGCTGATGTGTCCTGTACAAGGCCTGCACACAACAAAAACTATGACATGAAAGAGTTTCGCTGACTACCCCCTATTCCTCAGTGAGGAGGTATGACAGTTTATAGTTGTTGGGAGAGGGACAGTTTTTCACTTAGGCATATGGTCCGTGGTAGTTTGACCCATGCTCCAGAGGATGAATCTAAACCTCTGCATACATGTGAAAAACAAACTAGACCCAGTGAATTAGAAAAAGTATAGAAGAAATTACATTTGTCTAGAGATGCGACAGAGATAAGGTTTTCTCTAGAAATATGACCTCTCCTGCCATGTGTATTTGACTGTTTTTACAGTTCTACCCGTGAGTTCCTTCCCATTGAGTGGGCTTTACTTCCAATTGGACAGCTGCTGATTACCAGCAATATAAATGTGCTGCTACTGCACCAATACAGTTTGTTGTGTCATTCATTACTGTGCTCCCGTGGATGAACTTGCGCCGAAGGATATATGTGTACAAAAAATCGACTCAATAGGCCTTAACGTATACGACAGAATGCATGAGATCTCTGTGGAGTGGCTATATGGGGTGCGGATGGTGGAGGGGTTATAAATATGATTAACATTTATTGTATGAAATGCACAAACATTCGATAAAAATATACATTAAAAATTAAAAATGATGTCATATAGATATAAGAAGGAAGTGGGAGAAGATACCTTAGAAAAGTTTCAAAGGAAGCATAGGGTGCATGTAATGGAAATATCTTCTGTACAAGTGTGAACTTTTCAAAAAATGAATGAAAAATATTATATTTAAAAAATAAAATGACCAGTAAGGATCCACAAAAAGTAATAAGGATCAGTCTTTATTTAATTTTTTCTAAAAAGAGAACACTTTCACATGCTTTTTCTTCTGCTCTTTAAATTGACTTTACAGTAATTTAATTTATCCTTATAACTTTATTGACTGCTTAACACACACATTTTGTGTTCAAGTAATCCTGGTTTTTTTTTTCAAATTTAGTATATTTGGCAAGTCTTTTTTTGCATTTTTGTACAGATTTTCAATTATTTGAATCTTGTATTACCTAATGTGAAAGAAAAATTCTTGAACTTCTACTGAACAGCTTTTTCAGTTTGAGACTGAATCTTCTGCTAAATTAAAGGTGATGATGGGCTTAAATCTACACCAATTTCAAATGTCAGAGTTTTGATTTTTCTTTTAATTTTGTTCAATTATATAACGACAAATTAGGAAAAGGTTCATTGGCAGAAGTGCCTCAGTGGATTAAGGAGTTCCTATGGACATCACTGCTAACTGCCCTGATCCAATCCGTATTTATGCTTCCAAGGAACAGTATATCCAAGTGCACAGCATCTTGGCATTTTACAAAACCCTTCATGCCAAAGTTACTTACTATGGTTGCCTTGCTATCTCTTCCCCACAGATGTTTTCCTTACATAGTGTTCTCTTTGAAGTATGGGAGTTAGAAATCTTCAGAGGAGAGGGAGCAAGATAACTGTCGTGTTTTGAAGAGTTTGTTTTACTTAGTGTGTGAATTATTTGGGAGCTTATAGATCCTTAGATTGCAAAATAAGTTCTCAGTTTAAACATGTCACCAATGACTTAAGGATTAACACACTAATAATCACCTTGGAGTTGAAACTGAAATATTACAATTAATATAAAGCCAGCATTATTAAAGCATTAATAGAAATAAGCAGTATAATAAAGTGCAACAAATTTTAAAAAGTAGTTTGGGATCATTGAGGGTGTGTGTCACTGAAAACTTTCAAACACTATTCAAAGTAAAACATTTTCATAAAACTGAAATATTTTGTCTTTTACATTCTATTTCTTCTCTAACTAGATAGTGAACTATTTCAAGGACTTCAAGTATGTTATACTGCAAGTACTTGATTACAGGAACAGATATGAAAGTGTGGTATGGGGGCTGCTGGGGAAGAATCATCGAAGCTGTTTTGTCATAGCTTTTTCTTGCACAGTTCACGACCTAACTGCCAGACAAGAAGTGCTTATTGGTGGAGTGGTATCAAGTCAGAAATAGGAGTCTTAAGGACTGGCCATGAGTCAAGGGATGACTGAGAAGAGAGACCTATCTCCCTACCTCCTGATTTGATATATATCATTTCTTCTCTCTTCACAACCAAACCCAACCTGCTGTGAATAAGAATCCCAATTCTGTTTCATTCAGTCTTTCTTGTGACCCTTCTCCATGCTTAACACCATTCTATATTAGCTTAGCCTTTAGTTATTTGTCATATGGATGCGTTTTGAAATTGAAGTTAGTAATGGTTACAGAATCTCATACTGTTTTACAGGATTTTTCTATTTAATGCTAATACCCTAAACAGTAAATTGTACTTAGAACATGTGATGTAAATGAATGTCTTACATTCAAATTTAATAGCTATGATAATTCTAAACCTAAACTTCATATTTATTAAATCATTTACATATTTGGGAATCTGTCATACTTACAACACTGTTAATTTCACCTTAAAATATATACCACAGGAACTGGGGAGATGGATCAGCAGTTAAAAGCATTGGCTGCCCTTCAAGAGGACTTGGGATTGATTCCCAGCACCTATTCATAGCTAACAACTGTCTGTAACTCCAGTTCCAATGGGATCTAATGTCCTCTTCTGACTTTTGTCGATATTGCATGACACAAGCATACTTACATACATGCAGGCAATAAACTCATATACATAAAATAAAAATAATGAATGAAATATTTGAATAAATATATAAAATGTATACTAAAAGTGCAATTATCTTTGAAACAATTTTAGTTGAGTATCACAAATGAGTATCTATTTTAAAGAAAGAATAAAAGAGTAGAAAATAATGAAGATAAACTATACTCTCAACTGTATCTCAACTCTTTCATCAACAATTTAAAATAAGTATACTTTTACTCTCTCTGTATATGCATAATTTCAGAAAATAGTCTATTACTAAGATACCACATTTAAGAATATGTGGCCCGTTTTTATTCATTAACCGCCTGAATCTAGCTAAATATGGGTTCATATTCACAAACACAGACAAAACTCAAGTCTCAGCTATATGCTGCTTCTTCAGTAAATTGAACATAAAATTAACAAAATCATTGGAAAAGATGTTCTCATAACATTTTGAAAGGAGTCGCTTCCACACCTGTATCACGAAGAACTGAAACAACAATGTCAATACAATCACAAGGAAATATGTAAGGACTCAAAACGTCTGATGCAAAATTATCACAAATAACAGAGTAATCACATGGGCTAAGACACTAAGTTGTTTCAGTCTTCTGGAATTGGGGTCATACATAAACCTCATAATAGGACTGGTGTTATAATGTCATAACTCATTTGATTCAGACCTTGATTCAACACACCTCCCAACTATATTATTACCAAAGTTAAGCTATAATAATAGCGCTATGTCTATGAATGTCATTCTATTTAGAAAATAAGGATACAATTATTTTGCTGTTTGTGTTGACCTGCTATCTAAACATGGAAAACCCTTGGAAACCTGTTAACATGACGTGTTTGTGTTCATGCTGATAGAATAATGTTCTCTGTTTCTATTTCCTCCTTTAGTATTTCAGTGACAATTGGCATTTTCCTCTCTGTGATGCCTCACAAAGCACCTGCTATAAATCTTTATTATAGCATGTGTCATGTTATAGGTATTTATTGTTTTCTCTGTCTCCTTCTCTAAAACCAGAGCTTTTGACCTTATTTTGTGTCACAGAAACTACAAATTTTATTAAATTGACTTTGAATTTAAGTCACTGGAACAGTAGCGATGTCCAACAATAGTTTACAAGTAACCATTCTAGAAACATATTGATTGAACTTGAATCCAAGCTGACTTGGCCGTGACACTGTGACTTTAGAAATGTGACTTAACCTCTTTGTCCCTCACATACCTTATCTACAATATGGGCACAAAAGGAATAGTACACACTTGGTAGACTTATGCATGTTTGCTTAAGTTCATGCATCTACTATGTGTTATTTAGACATACACTTTAATATTTGTGCATATTCATAAATGGCTTTGGGGATTGACTATATTGTTCCTGGATTATATAATTTTATTCAGAACAAATGTAATGTCATTTCTAATTCTTATAACATTATGTTGTAAAATTACCCACAATTTTATTGTAGGAAAATGCAGTTCATATTTTAAGAACCTTTCTTAGCCAAAGGCTATAAATATCTACAGTGCTTAGGGGATAAGAAACGGAGAGGAGTCTTTAATTTTCTGAAGTTTAAAACCTACAGAAAGTTCTTTCTTCTGCTCTAGAAATTTTGGGTTGTGACTTTTGACCACATTGGCCAAGAAAAAAAATACTTTATTCCTTAAAAGGACATACAAATTCATACAAATTTTATCATCTCACTGTAGTTCCAAAAGTAATCAATGGAATAATTTGATAATAAATGTTTTCCTGTGGTTAGCAGAAGATTTTGGCATAAAATGACTATCAGATAACTCAGATAAAATTGCAAATATGTCTCAAATAGTTCAAATAGTTCCTAGTCAAGGGCTAGCTGGTCACCAATTTCTTGCTCGACTGGAGGTCTTTTTCTAATTAAGTTGTCATGGGTCCTATGCTCCCTGTCACCATCACCACACATTCCCATGTGCAAGTTTCCAGTAGCCTGAAAGTGTCAGTTTCCCTGTGTTCATGAACCAGGCCTGGCTCTTACAATCTTTCTGCCCCCTCACTGTATGGTGCTTGGTTATGGTCCTATTCAGAAATACACACAATGTGGTCTCTTATTCTTTAAACCTTTGCTATTGGAGACTGATTACTACTGGGAGAGGGAGAACATGCCTTGCTTATAATCTGTAGGCTGACTACACAACAGTGGATGAATTTGCACTAAAGGACATCTGGTTAAATCATGCTTCACTGGCTAAGAATTAACATGTATTGAGGAATACATGAAGCCCAGTTGGGGACTGGAAGGACATGGATAAGGGAGGGGTCTAAACGTGATTAAGAACTGTAGTATGAAATATATAAAAATGCAATGAAATTAAAAATAAAATATAGTGATAGAATAGATAAAACACACTGCTGTCATCAGTTTAGGTGGGCATCAACCAAACTCTTGAGGACTTAAACAGAACAAAAGAGCAGTGGATGTTTTGTATGAGACAGTCTCTCGATAAATCCACCCATCCTTGTTAACAAACAAAACAAAAAAAATGAAATACGTTCACTTATTATTTTCTAATGAAAGGTTATTCAGACTAATAGGAGAAATGAAAGGTGCTTAAATGATACCTGCGTATACCCTCATCCTTGCATTCCAAGATGCCGCAATGTCACTCTAAAACGTACAGTGAATTTTTTGAATTAAGTTCTAAAAATCGGCATGATAATTACTATAAAGCTTAGTTATACATGACAGAGTGACTGTATTTCAGTATCATCATGAATGCAGTACACTGGAAATAACTGTGCCTTTTGCCTCTAAAGTCTTCATCATTCCACCCACTTTCCATCCTGTTCCCTCCTTCCCTACTCTTTGTAACCATGGTTACCTTTGTAAAATACAAATTACAATGGCACTTCCTTGTTTAGAAAACATCAATGCCTCCTGTCTTTGTTATTCTCAAGATTTACTGTGGTTCAGAATCACATTGGAAGCTTTATAATATGCCCATGCAAGCCAACAAACACTGTGTTTTTGGAGGCTTAGAGTCAAACCTAGGATTCTCTTTTAGTCCATTCCTTACTCACAATTGACTCTTGTGCTTCAAAAACTGCACTGTGTAAAATAACTGATATTTAAAACAAGTGCCCAACGCTTTAATCTGATTTTCAGTTCCTTGATTTGGCTCTGCCCATAAATTATGCAAAGGCATTTTTAAATTTTAAAGGGAATTTTTGCTTTATTGTGTACCCATTTTAGAATTTAGGGAGATCCTTTTCAGGGTATCTAGAAATGAGTTGATATTATTCTTCCTAAGATCTCTAGAGGAGTCTGACCTCTTTCTATCTGTAAGATCCTTTGAACACCTATCTCTACAAGAGGTAGCTTTGATCATTAGCATCTTTCTCTTGTATCATGCTCTAACCACTTAAGTGGTCACCGAACTCTCTGATAGTATACATTTTGTATGTGTGTTGCCAGTACAATCAAACATATCTTTCAACACTGCTAGCATTTATTTGTCTCTGACTTTATTTTCCAGTTTTATTCAAGCTTCCCAAGTACCCGAGTACCCGATGTGTTTTGTAATATCACTAATCCTATTCTACATACGACAGATGTAAAGGGATGGAAAGTAACAGAGTTTTACTAGTTTCAGGACTATTATGAGTGCTTTAACATAAACACATATGTAAATATTCAAACCTTCAAAGCTAAGACCTACAGGAATACTTCAACAGTTAAGATCACTAGCTGCTCTTGCAGAGGACCCAGGTTCAGTACATAGCACCTACATGCTAGCTAAAAATTGTCTGTTACTCCATTTCCAGGGTATCTGATGCCCTCTTCTGCCTTCTGTGGGCATTGTATGACATAGGTGCACTTACATATATGCAGGCTATACACTCATAGCCATAAAATAAAATAAAAATAATATGTAAAAAAAGATCCAAATTTATAACCACAAAAATGAGAGAGAACATGTGACAATTGTCTTTCTGGGTCTGTATTACCTAACTCAGATGAGACTTTTCATCTCCATCAATTTACCAGCAACTTTCATAATTTCATTTTTATTTAAAGCTAAATGACATTCCGTTATATTAGCCTTTCCTGCTGTGGTAAGATAAAATCTTAAATAGTAGTAATTGACATTTCTCTGGTGGTTAAAGATATTGTTTTTCTTGGCAGTTTTGTTTTCGCTCATTTATTTGTTTTTAAGTTATGTGTCTATTTGAGAGTTTGTATGATATACAAATTGCATCACACCTCAGTGCCAGTTTTATGCTATACATTATTAATTCAGGAAACTCTAACACTCAATCTTTTTCATCACCCTTTAATAACAACACTAAGATTTCCTCTCTCTCTTTCTCTCTATCTTTGTCTGTCTGTCTCTCTCTGTGTACATATGTTTATTACTCATTTGTTTACTATTGTTGCTCTTTCTGCATCTTACTCTCCCTGTCTTTCTCCCTTTCTATCTCCTCTTCATTTTTCTATTTCTATACTGTTAATTTATGTTACTACATATGAAGGAATATGGTGTGAGCAGGATAAAACTGTTCCATCCTGGAATTAGCAGGTTAGCAAGAATAAGTACTCCTTGCAAATATACTATAAGCAAACATATCATTCAACAGTTCTTGCTTTAATTGGATTATGATATATATAACTCTGTGGCTTCAAGCACGAAATCTCTAATGAAAAATTATTATTGCTCCAAGACATCACTGTGTTACTTTGTCAATTTATTTCAAAAGACCAATCAGTACTCAAAAACCATAGAACTTACTGCGATAGAATATCACCTTAGTTTTCTAATTGAGGAGTTTCCAATCAACCCCCACCCATGGTTCAGGTACAAAGAGGGACAGAAAGATTGTAAGAGCCACAGTTGGTGCATGGGCATAAGGAAACAGAGCCTTTCATGCCACTGGAAGCCAGTTCATATGAACTCCCAGCACTGCAGAATTTATGCAGAAGACCTTTTCCCAGCTCAATCAAACAAAAACTCAGCATGGAGAGGAGGAAGTGGACAGCTGGCCCTAACTCCAGTCAAGGAACTATTGGAAGGTGATTTCTGTGGGGTAAAGGAGAGTAGATATACTTTAAGGGAGTAATTCTAGATGGGCTGACTAAAATTCAGTGGATGAAGTTGCTCTTAGGGACATCAGAATAGACTGCTTGACTATATAGGACTTAAGATATATGACAGACTATCTGAAATGTGGTGGAGAGGGTTGGGAGGAGAGTGTCTAAATTTGATTAAGATATATTACATGAAATGCAAAAATACTCAATTAAAATATTAAAATGTAAATCAGTGTCTTGTTAGCTTCTGAATTTCAAAGTATGCGGTGAGGGACGGCCATGGACATGAGCATGCGCTGGAAAATGAAACGATTTTCTAGTGTTTTGAAACAAATCTCTTTACTGGACTTATTTTTCCACATAAGTGTTTATAACATACTCTAGATATGGTATATTTAAATCTGTTAAGTTAATGCGGTGTGATTGAGAAAATTATTAATTGGACAAAAAATTACAGTGGAATGTAAATGAGAGGTTCAATGTTACCAGACAGCTTTCTAACTTTTAACATTTCCTGTACATTCCATCCCACTGGAAATTGCTGGCAAAAATAATAATTTTCTCTATTTCACCAGATTACCTTAGCAAACATAGAGAGATACAGTGCATTATCTCCCCATTAAATCTAGAGTGGGGACTGTTGTTTGTATTGTCCTGTGCTTGCTGTGTTTATTTATACCACAGCTGGTCAACAGGCAAAGAAGAAACTGCACAAGGCTCAGCCTTAAAAGGGGTATATATTGTAACCCTTCCCCAATGCCCAGGGAACCTCAAAGAAGACAGTGATGAAACATCCTAGTAGTAGAGGTGGTTAATGATTACAACAAAATGGGATTCAGTATGGCTGCTGTATATATGAACTCACAAGACTTGTGACCGTATGTACAGGCTTGTACAGTCTCTAGCCAGATAAAATCTCAGTCTGGAGAATAGATGTGGGTATGATGTCCCACCCCTAGCAGAGGAGCTATTGGCTATTTACAGGTGCTAGGAATAGAACAGTAATCTTTCTTTAACAGTGTGGGCCCCTGAAAGTTCTATTATTTTACAGTAGTTGACCAGATATCCAAGTGTACATGGCCAAGTACAACATGCTATCTCTACCGAGTTATATGTAAGTCTTTCATTTTTTGTTATTAAAATAGAGCTCAATGGAAATAGGATTCAAGTGCAAGAACTTGGGGATTTCAAAATAGACATAATGACCAAGAGAGAGAACAAACCAGAAATCAGGTGGACAATCAAAATAGAGGAAACAGAGAAGTCAAAAGTAGGCAGGAGATATATCCTTGCTTCTGTAATGAGGGTATCTGTTTTCAAGCCTGAGCAGTATTAGAATTTCCCCCAGGAGACCACAGCGGTAGGCTAGCTCCTGATGCATAGTAAACATGTACAAGTAGAAGATGAGGTCAAAACATCCCAAGAAGAGGACTTAGAAGACAATATGACTGAAATATATGAAGTTCTCAAAGAATATATAACTTTTTTAAAAATATAGGTATATTGGAAGAGAAATAACAGGACTCAGTGGAGTACAGTACTAAGGGATTGGAGAAACGTAATATAGAAAAGTATATTGTGGCCCATATCAAGATAAAGTTTGACAATAATTCACTTGACAATGCATTGAGGGGACAATGTTGTTGGTCACATAACAAATAAAACCAAACACTTTGTTTACATCTTATAGGTTAAATGAACATTTTTTTTAAATCTGAATAAAAGCATGGACCTTGCAGAGTTCCCAGTCAACCATCCAAAAACAAAGACAGTAGCCATGCTGAATTCCAAACACTAAACCCTGAACCTTCAACCTTGCTAAGGAAACACCTAATTTTGAAACTTTGGATTTTGTAAAGGGCATCAAACTCAGTGGTAATATGTAGATGTAAAGTAATTAGGAATCTTTATATTTTTATTTTCTATTCCATAGTTTTGTGCCCTATTTCTATTAATTATTCTTTTAAAACTAAATCTGTTGGAATGATAAAAGAAAGAATAAAAAAGTCGTTGGCAGTCAAGATTGTTACTATTTATAGGATCTGGAATGACAGACAAATGTGGAAATTTAACTTTTCAAGTAAATATTCAAAGTGGGGCACAAAATATTTATGAACTCCATCAGACACACTGAAAAACAAGAAAATGTCCAAACTATTAGTCTTTTAAAATTTCACTTAGTAATGAATGTATTCTATGATATTTCCCTCAGATATTTTAGATGGGAAATAGGTTACTGAAATCATTAATTTAGGTTAATAGTTTTATTTTTAAATGAAAGAAATTATTTTAAACAGATAAATATTCACTTTATGTACATATTGATATTGACATTTATTAAGTCATTCTTGGTTAGGTCCTATTTGATAGGGAGATAAAACATTCACATTTTTCTTTATAATTCGTGATTTTTAGAGAGATGGAACAGTTTGATATCAAATAAAACCCATTACTAAGGAAGAAATGGCATTATAATAAATACATGTAAACTATTGTCGGAGTTCAGAGTAAAATAGAAAAATTAAATAATATTTGCTAATTAAATGAATTCTGGCCTGAGGTTTAGACAGAAAAAGTTTTGTGTTAACAAAATATGGTATGTACTGAGAAAAAATACAAAGACACGTAAATATAAGGGATCTAAATATTTTGAAGATTCATTCTATGAGTAATTGATGAGGCTTGACATTGCACCTGAATTAGATTTAGATATTTTGTAGGTGTTCATAGCTGCAGGTCAACAAAATCCTTCAAATCACAAATATTAGATTTTACTGAGGTAGGCAAAGAGCTAAATGGGAATTTATAATAAGTACTTCAAAAGGCAAATATTCTACTAACAGAAGAATGTAGGAGGGTAATATTTACTACAGAACATGGAGGGGGCAGGAAGGTAAGATGCCTAGGCAAGCATATCTTACATTATAATTAATCAGGTTCACTAGTTGGAGATACACTGAAAGTTAAAGTAGGAAACAAAGACAAAAAGCAAAATTTGTTTTTTTCTAAACTGAATATGTCTGGGAGTGGAAACTATTGGTACCAGTGCTTGATCACACAGTCTTGGTTAGATAGAACACATTATATATTCAGTCACTGTAGACTCAGGAAAATAAGAATAAAGGACATCCTTTTTCTCACATCAATGAACAAGTGTAGGCATAATACAACAGTATCAAAGTTGGAATGACAGATAGCTGTGATTTGTTTGTGACTTATATATTTTTATTATATAAGAAGAAAAGTTAGAAAAATTCTGGATGACAAAACACTGTGACAATAGGAGTGTAAAGATATAACTTGGAAAAGAATAGATGAGTAAGAAAGTCAAAAGGTAATCCAATCATTGTACCTTATGCATAAATGTGGAATCATCCAAGGTCGTGGCAGGATTTAGGATAAGGAAGTTGCCATGTGACTAAATTTTGAGAATGGGTGTAAGACTGACAATAGAACTTACAAGGAGAGATGATTCACCTAGCACCTTCTGAAACTTCCAGAAATACTACGACCAACTGGCAAACAAGTTCCAATATTTGAAGCTTATGAGGGGCATTCTTATTCAAACTCCTACACATGCCATTTTACTATTATCACCCTATCATAATTTGAAATTATAGATATTGATGACTCCAACTGTTCCTTTATAATTCAGGATTATTTTGACTTGTTTGTTTTATCTGCATATTCCATATAAAATTTGAGATTGTTTTACACTTTCTGTAAGTAATTCAGTTGGGCTTTCAATGGAGACTGCATTAAATTGGTTGACAGTTCTTGCCAAGATGTGTATTTCACAATATTACTCTTTAAAATCCAGGAAAACTGGAGGTCTTTCTAATATATGGTATCTTCTCCAAATACTTTCTTCAGTGTCTTAAAGATTTTATTATACAGGTCATTCACTTCCTTTGTTAGATATACTTCAAGATATTTTATGTTTTTCAGCATAACATTGAGATAATTTCTATGATTTCTTTATAATTATATTTGTTGATGATGTATAGGCAGGATACTGATTTTTTTAAAAATATTTTATCAATTTTAATTCCTGTGTGTGAATGTATTGGCTGCATGTGTGTAAGTGCATCCTTCTCATGAAATGTTTGAGCAGTCAACAGAGGCTATTGAATTCCCCTGGAACTGTAGTTACAGACAGTTGTTAGCATCCATGTGGGTGCTGTGAATCTATCCTAAGCCCCTTACAAGAGCAGTTGGTGCTCTTAACAGTTGAGCAATCTCTCCAGCCTCAGGCTACTGATTTTTATGTTTTAATTTTATTTCCTGCTAACTTGCTAAATGTGTTTATCAGATCTAGATTTTTCTGGTGTAGTCTTTAGGGTCTTTTATGTATAGAAACATATCATCTGCAGATAGGGATAATCTGACTTCTTTCTTTCCAATTTGTATCACCATTATCTCCTTCATTTGTCTTATTCCTGGAGATAAGACTTCAAGAACTATATTGAACAGACAAGTGGGGGTATTCTTTTCTGGTTTCTGGTTTTAAAGGGAATAATTGGTGTTTATCTTCATTTTTTATAATGATGGCTAACAGCTTGTGGTGGATTGTCTAATTATGTTGAGATATGTCCACTGTATCTCTAGTTCCTCATAACAAATATCATGAATGAATGTTACATTTTATTGAGGCTTTTCCTGCATCTAATAAAATCATGTATTTTCTGAATTTTATTCTCTTTTCATGGTGGATTACATTTATTGATTTATTTATATTCATCCCTCTCTGGGATGAAAAGAACTTAATTATGGTGGACAACAATTTTTATGTGTTCTTGCATTTGGTTTTTGAGTTTTTACTGAGAAATTGAGTTTTGTATCTATGTTTATTAAAGAATTTAATCTTTAATCTCTTTTTTTTGGATGATTGTCTGGTTTTATATCAGAGTAACACAGACTTCCTAGAAAGAATTTTAGATTCTTCCTACTATAAGATCTAAATTCAGAGAGATTGACTCCAGCACATCGATATTGGATGACTTCAAAACACCACTCTCACAAAGAGCCAGGGAATACAGAGAAAGAATAAATACAGACAACCTGGAGTTAACTACATCATAAATGAAATGGAAAAAAAAGACATCTGCAGAACATTCCATCCATACACTAAGGGAAACACTTTCATTTTGATGTGAAGTTGTTCTTTCTCCTCCATTTATTGAAATTTATGAACCTCATATAATATATCTGAGTCATAGTTATAGCTTCTCCCTTAACTGGACTCACCAATAGATGCCACATTTGATTTCATGCATTCTGTCATATATGTTAACACCTATTGAATCAAGTTTGTGTCCACAGATGTCCCTCAGTGTGAGTTCATCCACTGGAGCCTGGTTATACATCTATTAAAGAAGAACAATTTTCTGTTACCCAGGAGTGATCAGTTGCCTATAGTTCCTTAACTAAGATCAGAGCTTCTGACCCATTTGCCCCATGCCTATGCTGGTATTATGCCTAGTTTGAGCTGTCAGGGGCATTGAGCATGCTTTTCCCTTTGCTATAAGCTCATATGTTAAACCTTTCCATTCAACTGGAATATTCTGTTTCTTTTTGGTCATTCAATACCCCCGGCTCTTAAAATCTTTGTTACCCCTCTTCTGCAATCGTTCCTGAGCCCTGAGTGGCAGAGCTATGATATAGGTAGGAGTTCTATTCAGGAAAATTTTCTCTGCAGTCTCTTATTCTCTGCACATTGGACATTTTGGGTTTATTGGGTTAGTTACTATCTTTTGCATGAGAAAACTTATCTGATGAAAGCTGAGAGATGCATTAATATTCTTTCTGCCCTCTGTTCCAGTAATTTCCCTGAGTCTTACCTGTAGATGTTGTGTTGAGGATGGCACTGAGGGCTTGGTATATCACAGATGGTTAGTCTCTGCATTTTGTCACTTGTAGAATTCTGAAATAGACTCCAACTGTTTCAAAGGATGCTTTTTTGATGATCCATCAGAGGTATAGTTCTGTAAAGTAATGATACACCTTTAGAATAAAGTAATAAATTATATTGGTCAAAAGATGAGACAAAAGTAGGTTTTCCTCTAGGGTCTATGACCTCTTGAGTCATGCATATTTGGCTAGGTTTGTAGTAACAAACATGAATTCTCTTCCAATGAGCAGGCTTTAAGTCAAATTAGATTAGCTGTTGATTACCCCCAAGATAAAAGTGCCACTACTGCACCAATAGTGACAGTTTTCTGTGCCAGACATTGTGAAGACTTTACACCCAGGGCAGAGCATTCCTTAATATTCCTGCCTTAGTAACTTACCTAGTAGCCTTTGTTACTATGAGACATAGTTTTCAGGGAGGAGAATCCCAGGTAAATTCTGAGTACATTGCCCCAAATGTTGTGTCCAAAGTGAGTCCTGTCTTCAGCAATAGGGTCTTACTTTCGAGTTCTGGAAGGCAAACAAGGGCTGTGACAGTACCCTGTGTTATTTTGGGAGTTTCGTGGACCACCCTGGCCAATAACTCGAAGGGATGTTTTTCCTGGCTGTTGCAGTGGTCTGTCCTACAGAAACACATGGGCTGTTAAGAAGGAGAAAAGAGATCTGAGATAACACAGCACAATAGACAATGTTTTTATAAACTTTGGTAGTCTGGCTTCAAGGGCTTTAATAATAGGGTTTTTATAATGCGAGACAACTGCTTACTTCTGAAAATAGGAGTACATGGCAGAAAGTTTGAAAATTTCAGTCATAAACAATATTAAGGAAGAAATGTTTAACTCAAAGAAAAACAGGATTTTCTGGGAACATGGTTGAACTCTTATATACAGAGCAGAGTATCCTGAGGTTAGCCAGACCTAGCAACCATTGTTCTCCATGTTCTGGAAAGAGAGCTTAATAATAACCTGTTGGCAGCTTAACCCATCAGTTTATAGTCTTGGCCACTGCTCATTGCACATTGGTTTCAATGTACAATTTAACTATTTCCCACAGGCTGGCACTATGTTTCTAGTTATATAGCTTTCAACTATACACGTACAGTTATATACATATATATTATTGGTATTTTCCAGTAGGTTTGGAACTAATACATTTCTTTCCAGTTTTTCATGTTACCTAAACATTATTTATCACTCCCCTTTCTCTCCCTATCCAAGCCTCTCTTTTCCATCCAGTTGAAGTATCCCCCTTTTTCTTGGATAATATGCCTGTCACCTGTTATCTCCTTCTCTTGATCTCCTTTTCCCCTTTACACCCTTGATTCTTTTTACAACCCTCCCTCCTCCATTCCCAGTTAAAGAATGTCCATTTTCCCTATTTCCCTCTTTATAACACCTGCCACGTTCCCTTTTATCAGTATCCTTTTTCCCATCTATTTCCATTTTCCTGGCTTCTAAGGTTATATCATGCTGTACATATTCACAAATGAGAGAGAACATATTTCACTTTTATTTCATGAATCTGTTACTACATTTAAGATAACAGTTTC
The DNA here is from genome assembly GCA_035773235.1 of Eospalax fontanierii. Classification (NCBI taxonomy): domain Eukaryota; kingdom Metazoa; phylum Chordata; class Mammalia; order Rodentia; family Spalacidae; genus Eospalax; species Eospalax fontanierii. The sequence continues at coordinate 127,831,517 of CM069525.1, read as the reverse complement.
TGGTTCCATCCCTTTATTTGAAATTTCATAATTTCTTTACCATTGTGTAGAAATCCATTGTGTAAATGTATCACATTTTTATTGCCCATTCATAAGTTGAGGGATATCTAGGTTCTTTCCATTTCTTCCATACTATGAAAATTGCAGAAGCAAACATGCGTGCATAAATATCTCTGGAGAAGGACAAGCCCTTTGTGTGCATGCCTAGGACTGGTATAATTGGATCACATAACAGACATTTTTAGTATTTTAAGAGTTATCCACAATACTTTTCACAGTGCTTCCAATCAGTTTGCAGTCCACCATCAGTGAATTATGGTTGCCATTGCCTATATCATCACTAGCATTTGGTGTCATTTGAATTTTAATGTTACCCATTCTGACTGAATAATATGAAATCTTAAAGTAGTTTTGATTTGCATTTCTCTAATTACTAAGAATTCTTAATACTTTTTAAGATGCTTATTAGCCATTTTTATTTCTTCATTTGTGAGCTAAGTTTAGATCTATAGCTCATTTTTTAATTGGGTCACTTGGTTTCTTGATTTTTTTTTGTGTAAGTTATTTGTGTATGTGAATATTAATTCACTGTCAGATTTATAGCTGGTGAAGATTTTCTCCCACAGTGTGTGCTTCCTCCTCATTCCACTGATTGTTTCCTTTGCTGTACAGAAGCTTATAATTCAATGAATTCCTCCATTTGTCAGTTATTGAACTTGATTCCTGACAGACTTATGTCTCATACAGAAAGGCCTCTATCTGATTTTTAAATGTAGATTCTTTGAGCTATAAACACCATTCTTAGGACTGCTTTTAAAGTATCCTTGAGGTTTTGCTAAGCTGTGTTATCTTTTTCATTTAGTTACAGAAAGACGTTTATTTTTTCCTTGATTTCTTCTTTGAACCATGCATCATTCAGTACTGTGTTCTTAATTTCCATGAGTTTGTGTAATTACTAGAGATTCTATTACCATTGATTTTAAGCTTTGTTATATTGTAGACTTATATAATAGTTGGAATTTTTTTTTTTTTTTGTATTTTAGGGGCTTTCTTTTGTGACTCAGTGTTCAATATAGTTTAGAGAAACTTCCATAGGCTCCTAAGGAGAATGTGTATTCTTTGATGTTTGGGTGAAAGATACTGTAAATAAATGTTTGGTTTATTTCATTCATAATATCTCTTAATTCAGATGTTTCTGTTTTTATTCTTTGTCAACTGACCTCCATTTTCGAGAAAGAAGGTTATTGAAGTATGATCATATTACTCAATTGTGTGTAATCTGTGTCTAGAAATCCAATAATACTGTGTTTATAATATCAGGTGCATCTGTTTTTCTTTCACTTATGTTAGTGATTGCAATGTTTTCTTGCTCAAATGTTCTCTTGATCACAATGACATGATTTACAATTTTCTTTCTCATTAATTCTAAGTTGAAGCCTATTTTTTCAGATATTAAGATTACAATGTTGGCTTGTTTCTTAGTGACATTTGCTTGGACTGTTTTTCTCATCCTTCCATCCTAAGATGGTCCCTATCCTTGAAAATAAGATGAGTTTTTCTAGTCATGAAAAATGAATTTTATTTCTTAATCCAGTTATCTATTCTGTTTCTTTTTCTGGTAAATTGAGACCATTGATATTTAAAAATATTAATAAAAGTATATATTGATTACTGTCATTTTATTTTCTGTTTGTGTTCTTTATCTTATTTTGTGTTTCTACAATTACACCTTCATTAGTTTCTTTCTGTGGTGTTGTTATGGTTATTCCTTTCCTCAGTGTTTTCTGTTGTTTCCGGCATTCTCTATAGAGCTATTTTCGTGGATATAAATTCTTTCAGCCTTTTGAATCATGGACGATTTTCTTGTAAAGTTTTTTCTAGATAAAGTGTTCTGGATTGTCATCTATGATAGTTTAGAACTTAGAATTCTTTGCTCCAGGCTCTTTTGTCTTTTTGCTGATTGCCATGAAAAGTATTGTGATGAGTTTTTATTTACATGTAACATGTTGTTTTTCTCTTGAAGCTTTCATTCTGCTGTCTTTGTTCTGTACCATTAGTATTTATACCATGACATGAAATGCCGGTTTAATGATTTGGTTCTGTATATTTTGTGGTTCTGTTTGCTTCTTCTATGTGTATGGTTATAGTTTTCCTTAATTTAGGGAGGTTTTCTTCTATAATCCTACTGAAGAGCTGATCAGTGCCAGAGTTTCTCTAATATTTAATCAGTCCTTTTAAATATATATATATATATATATATATATATATATATATATATGAAATAGAACTTGATATAGTCATCTATTCTTGCTATATATATTTAAATGTTGTATATGGGTAAATTTACCTGAATAAATACTGGAAGAACAAAATAGATCATGAGTATTTTTTTTCTTTTTTTTTACTTTTCAGTAACCTTATTTTTTCATTTTTTAAAAAATATTTTTATTGAATCATTGTGTTTCATACAGAACATCTCAACCAATCCCAATCATTTTTTATATCCCTTTCTCCACTGAACCCTTTCCATAACTCCATAAATGGAATCCATGCATTCTTTCATCTGTCCCAAGGTACACTCTGTCAAGTTAGCATCCCCAAGTGACCTCAGTGCAGGTTCATTCACTGAGGTCTAGTCAGCCTACCCAGAGTCCCTCACTTTAGGAAGACTAGCTTATTCTCACCCAGCAGTAATCAGTTGCCAATATTTATTAAGCAAGTTTGAGGTCTGCTACCCATTTCCCCAGTGCCATTCTGGATTTTTGTCTGCTTAAGTTTGCGTGAATCTTGAGCATTGGCTGTCCAAGCAGAAGATACAAGAATTGATAGAGAAGCAATTAGAAAGATAACACAAAATGTGAGATAATATGGTATTATGAAAACCAAAAGGAGACAGTTCGTCTAAGGAACAAATTCAAAGGGTATCAAATATTACAAAGATTTAAAGAAGATAGAAAATACTGGTTGGCACAGAAGAGATGGCTCAGCAATCAAGAGTACTGGCTATAATCACCGAAGACCGAGGTTCAATTCCAAGCATTCACATAGGAGCTAACAGTAATCTGCAACTCCAATTCAAGGGGAACTGATACACTCTTCTGACCTCCACAGGCATTGCAGGGAATCTTTGCATTTACACACATGTAGGCAGTATATTCATACACATAAAATAAAAATAATAAATGAAATAAAAATACTGATTGGCTTAGGTTATGTATATCATTGATCATTAAGTATAGTAATGGGGGCAAGGAAAGATATTGATCATATATGGAAGAAGCAGGTGAGAAAGTAAAAGAGGTTAGAGTTATTTCAAATAAGGGACATGCTTATTCTATAAATGGAGAGATGGATAGTTGAAAACAACTTTCAATTGAATTTTGTGCATTTTATGCAATATATCTTAATCATATGTATACCCCTGCATTTATCTGCACCCACATGATCTTCCCCAGTGGATATAATATATTCATTCTGTCACAGTTAAATTCTTTTGGATAAACAAGAGGGAGAAGCTTATGATTAAGCAGAGACGAGATAGTTGACTGGCTGATTCCTGAGAAGTGGGGGGGAAGTGATTCACTAATGTGAAATCATTAATATTGGAAAGTACAAAGGATTCCTAGCTGAACATTTATTTAAAGATACATCCCTGAGCTTCAGAGTTTGAAATTCTGAGTCACAAATGATATCAAATTATTTCAGATCAAAATGAGTCAAGAACTGTAGTTTGAGAAACCCTAGCTGATTCTAAAATTATTGCTCTATAGGTGTCAATTCAAAATTTCTTTGGTAGGATGCTTGCAAGTCTTTTTCTGACAACAGAAATAAATTATAAGGGCATTATTTGGAAAAGAATATCCCTATTGTGAGTTGACATGAGATTATACAACAAAGATCACCAGAATTCCTCCATCCAACTGGTAGAACTGATCAGATCTTTCCGCAGAGTGGCAAGATAAGAAATCAACTTACAAAAATCATTATTATGTTTATGTACCAGTAATAAGCAGTCAGAGAACGAAATGATAGAAACACTTCCATTTACAACAGTCTCAAAACTGTAGGATAAAATGCAGCCAAAGACATTAAATGAAAATTAACTCTGCAATGAAAATTTTAAATTCTTAAATGAAGATATTGAAAATATTAACAAAAGATGGTAAGATCCCCTGTGTTCATGAATTGGCAGAATTAATAATGTTTAAATGACCACCCTACAAAAAGCAGTTTAAAGATTCAGTGAATTCAGAATTCCAATCATAATCCTCATGATATTTTTTCATAAAGAAAATAATCCCTAAAATTCATATGGAACCACAAAAAGCTCTGGACAGCCAAAGCAATCATAAGATAAAAGAACGATGTTTGGGGGATTACTATATCAAATTTCAAAGTGTGTTTCTGACCTATTGCAACAAGAACAGTATGGTATTGGTACAATACCAGATATGTGTTTCACTGGAACAAAACACAAGATGTAAGCACATGCACATGTGATTACAGTCAATGACTATTTGACAAAGATGATGCCAAAAAAATGCACTGGAGGAAAAACAGAGCCTTCAACCCATAGTGTTGAGACAACCGAATCTCTACATGTAGGAGAATGAATTTAGGCTCACATTTATCATCATGAGTAAACATCATATTAAATTAATAAAAGACCTCAATGTGAAACTTGAAATACTGAAACTGTTCGGAGAAAACATAGCCAGTACCCTACAACATATACAGGTGCAGAAAGTACTTTGTAAATCAGATTTTATTTGCTTAGCAATTAAAGCTCACAATTGACAAATGGGACCTTACTACACTAAAAAAACTGTACAGACGAAAAGACAATAAAATAATTGAACATGAATTACGATAGAAGGGGATGAAACTTTGCCAACTATACATATGACAGAGTATTGATTTACAGAATATAAAAATTAAAAAAAAATAAAAAGAAAAAGAATCATGAACACACAAAATCCAAGTAGAAAATGAGCTATAGATCTTGGGTCTGGAGAGATGATTCAGCAGCTATTAGCACTGAATGCTCTTTCAGAGGATCCTGGTTCAATTCTCAGGACCCACATTGTGGCTATAACAACAGTCTGTAAGTCCAGGTCCAGGAGAATTCAAAATTATCTTCTGAACTTTGCAGGCGTGGCACAATACAGTTACACTTCCATGCAGGCAATTCACTCATATACACAAAAATAAAAATAAAATATTTGTAAAATATTGGCTATAGATCTAAAGAGTGATTTCTCAAAAGAAGAAATAAAAATGGCCTAGAAAGACATTGTGAAGTGCTCGAAATGCTTAGTAATTAGGGAAATGCAAATTAAAAGCTAGTATTTAGTCTGACCAAAATCTAAATGTGTAAGTTCAGAAAAATAAATGACTAATTCTGGCAAGGATATGAAGAGAGGTAATCAGTCATTCAGTGGTGGGAATGTAAACTTGTGCAGCCACTGTGGAAGCCAGTGTAGAGAATTCTTATAAAACTAAAATTAGATTACTATATGATCTAGATATACCAGTCTTTAGTGTATACTCAAAGGACTTGATAGCCTACTATAGAGACTTTTGGTTAACCATGTTTATTACTGTTGGTTTCACAACAGCTAGAAAATGGAAGCAACTTAAATGTCCCTTAACTGATGAATGAAAATGTGGTATGTTTACCCAATGGAGATCTTTTCAGTGGTAAGGAAAAATGAAACTAAGCAGTTTGCATGTAACGGGTAGAACTAGAAATGATCACATTAAATGAGCTATCCTGCAGTTTGAAAAAGAAAGGATGCATGTCCTCTTTCATTTGTGAATCCTATGTGAATGACTTTTATGAACAACAATCTAGACAAACAAGTTTAATTAACCTTAGGAAAACAATATGCTCTCATGTTGTGTCACCTGGATAACTACTTTATTCCCTAAAAAACCTGAATTTAGTACTCCACCCAAACAGTTAATGAATAAATGTGAGTATATTTGAGAATTAACATATCAAAGTGCTGAACAGTGGCATACCATTGTAGACAGTGGAGACTGGGATGGAGTGACCAGGATGTATAAGATATTCTAGAACAAGAGATGAAGCTGGATGATCTGTTAAATTTAGAGTGAAGTCAAACTTGTCATTCCCAAATTCAAGCTGAAATAAAATTATGGGTGGGGTCTGACTCAAGGACAGAATTCCAGGGACAGAGTTCCAAGAGTATGGTTCTATCAGCACAGTTCCAGGAGATGAAACATTGCAGGAGATATGTAGGGGAATGCATGTCCCCCAAGTTCAGAGCCACTCTTAAAAACTAAATTAAAAAGGTTTCAAAAATTTATTGAGTTTTTGTGCATTTCATATAATAGATAATAATCAAATTTTGATGCTTTCCTCAATCATTGCCCTTCCATAGCTCCTCCCACTCCTGATTTCACACATTTTGTTATATTATTTCCTGTCAAGAATTTGTACCCAGATGCTTTCAAGTATATTCATGCATTCAAGTTCAGATATTGCATGTGTAACTTTCATGTTTTTGAGTTAACACATTTCTCTTTGGATTTTAATTCCATGTAAGCTTGATTTATCTCTCCTCTTTGTCTAAACCACCCTCCTCCTACCCCTCCTACCCCTGCTTAACTGCCCCATTTCCCTCTATTTCCTCTTGGTACTACCTTTCTTCTGTTATCTCCTCTTTAACTCCATGGATCCTTGTGTCTTTCCCTCCTCTCTTCTCAGTTGAATCACCGCTTTCCCTTAATTTCCCCCTGTGTAAAATCTGCTTCCTGCTATCTATCTCTTTTGGGCACTTACTTTCTCTTCACCACCATGCTCCATTTCCATTTTTCTTGATTCTGATGTTATATAAGGATATATGTGCACAAATAAGGGATTCGGGCTACAATCTTCAAATGATGGAGAATCATATGTCACTTGCTTTTCTGAGTCTATGTTACTATACTTAGTTAACAGCTTCTAGTTCCAATCATTTAACTGTAAATGTACTAATTTCATCTTTCCTTAACTGAGTAGAACTTCATTATATAAATGTACTACATTTTCATTACCTAGTCATCACTTAAGGAACATGTAGTTTGTTTCCATTTCTTAGCTACTGTAAAAATAGCAACAACAAACATAGATGTACAGGTATCTCTACAGTAGAATGAGTCCTTTGGGTCTATGTCAAGGAGTGGATTCAATTGAACATATGATATATTCATTTTCAGTATTTTAAGTATTCTCTACAGTGCGTTACATAGTGGTTGTAGAAGTTTTCAATCCAACCAGTAGTGAACGAATGTTCTCCTTTCTCCACGTCCTCACCAGCATTTGTTGTCTTTTGTTCTCTTGATTTACCCAGGTTGACAGGGATAAGTGGTTTTGATAAGGACTAGGGATGTTAAGCAGTTTTTAAAATGTTTCTTAGCCATGTTTATTTCTTAGTTTGAGAACTCTCTGTGTAAGTCCTTACCCCATTTTTAGTGAGACATTTATTTTCTTGTTTCTCTGTTCATTGAGTTATTTGTGATTTCTGGATATTAATCCTCTGATGGATATGTAGGAGTGTAAGGCTTTCTCCTAGTCAGTGAGTTTCATCCTCACTTCCTTGGTTGTTTCTTTTGTTGATGTACAGAAACTATGAAACTTAATGAGGTCTCACTTGTTGATTGGTGATTATAATGACTGAGCAACACATGTCAGATTTATAAAGTCGTTTCTATACCTCTAATTTGTAGGGTTCTGTGTAGTCTTCTCCCAGCAGTTGAGGAGTTTTAGACTTTAAATTGAGGTCTTTGATTCATTTGGAAATGACTTTTGTGCAGAGTGAAGGTAAAGGTCCAATTTCATTCTTCTACAGGTGAAGATCTAATTTTGACAGCACCATTTGTTAAACATGATTTCTTTCCTCCATTGTGTGTTCTTGGCAATGTTGCCAAATATTAGTTGGATGAAATTACATGCACTCATGTTTGGATCTTATACTGTGCTCTATTAGTCTATGTGTCAGTACCATGCTGTTTTTATGGCTAAAGTTTTATGATATAGTTTGAGATCTGGTATGATGATTCTTCCCAGCATTGTTCTTTTTTTTTTTTAACCAAAGTTTGCTTTGACTCTTGGGATCTTTTGTGTTTCCATATGAATTTTAGGATTTTTTTTTCTTGTCCTGTGAACAATGTAATGAGGATTTTGATTGGTATCACATTAAAAGGTATTGATTCCTTTTGGTAAGACAGTCATTTTCACGTTATTAATTTTACTAATCTATGAAAATGGCAGTCATTCCATCTCCTTGTGTGTTCTTCTATCTCCTTCTTTAATGCTTTGTATTTTCATTGTACAGCTCTTTAATGTCTTTGTTAGGTTTATTTCTGACTTTTTGAGAATATTGGGAATGAAAGGTTTTCCATGAACTCTTTGTCTGTTTGTTTTTAGTACATACAAAGGGTATGATTTTCATACATTTATTTTGTAACCTTGTAGTTTATGAAAATATTAATAATTTCTAGCAATTTTCTAGTGGGATTATTAGGATCTCATGTGTAATATCATGTTTTCTGAAAATCATGATAATTTGACTTCTCATTTACCAGTTATTATGCCCTTAATTTCCTTCGTCTGTGTTATTGCTTTAGCGAGAATTTCAAGCTCTATATTGAACTAGAGTGGAGATATTGTGCAGCTTTGTCTGGTTCCTGATTTCCATGGGAATGCTTTCAATTTATCTCCACTTAGGATTATGTTGACTCGGGGTTTGTTGTATATAGCTTTAATTATGTTGAAGTCCTCTAGTCCAATTCTCTAGGACTTTTAACATGAAAGCATGTTGGATTTTGTCAAAGGCCTTCTCTGCATCTAACTAGATGACCATATGGCTTTTGTATTTAAGTACATTTATATGACTCATTACACTTATTGTCTTATGTATATTAAACCATCCCTATATCTCTAGAATAAAGCCTACTTGGTCATGATAGATGATCTTTTTCATACGTGGTTAATGAATAATTTTTGAGAATCTTTGAATCTATGTTCATTAAGAATATAGGCCTGCAGTTTTATTTTTTATTGTTTAGTTATGTCTTTACCTGGTTTGGATATTAAATTAATATTCATGTCATAGAAGGGGTTTGGAAGTTTTTCCTCTGTTTCCATGTTTTTTAATAATTTAAGAATTTTTCATTTTAGACCTTTTTTGGATGACTTGCAGAATTTTGCTGTCTGGACCTGGTTTTATTTTATGCTGAAGGTTTTGTATTACTTTTTCAATTTCCTTATTTTGTGGGATCTGTTTAAGCTATTGATTTTTCTTGGATTAAATTTGGTGGTGTCTAGTAATTTAGAAAATCATCCATTTCATTTAGAGTTTCAAATTTAATAGAGTATAGGTTGTTAAGTATACACTTATAATGTTGTGGACTTTTTGTGTCTGTTATGAAATTTCCATTTCCATCTCTGATTTTATTAATTTGGTTTGCTCTTTCTTTCTTTTGGTTAACTGGGCTAAGGGTCTATCTATCTTGTTTAGCTTTTCAAAGATACAGCTCTTAGATTCATTGATTCTTTGTATTGTTTTCTTTGTTTACATTTCATTAATTTCTGCTCTGATATTTGTTATTTCTTCTCATCTACTAGGTTTGGGTTTGATTTGTTCTTGCCTTTATAGCATCTTGTGTTATACTGCTAAGTCATTTATATGTGCTCTTTCTGATCTTTTAATGTTTTCTGTTTCATTGATTCTGTGAGATTTTCTTCTGTCATTTGAAATAGACTTATTGAGTATTTCAATTCCATCTTTATTATGATTTGCTTTTCTTGAAAATTTCTATCTATTTTTTCAATTCACTTTTCAAATTCTAAATTGTTTTTGTAATTTTATTCAGCCTCATATTTGTATTTTCTTCAGCTTCATCCACGAGTTCATTCTTATTCTTTTAAGTGATTTGAGTTGTTTATCTATGTTTTAACGTCTTTGATAATGTTTAAGATTTTTTTTTCAATTGTGTGTCGTGGGGTTCCCTGGGACAATTCTCACTTTAGAACACTTTTGTAGCACTGGAGAGTGTGAGGGAAACCTATTGTGTTGGTTTTTAATATTACTTGTGTTTTAGTGTTGCTGCTGAGCATATGAATATCTTTTGTTGTTTACGTTCCTTGGTCTGTTTTTGAGGTTTTTGAAGGTCTAGGTAGTAGGCAAGTATGTGGTAGGAAGATCAGGATAGGAGCCAAGTGCAATGTGGGGAGGGGATAGCCTGTGGAGTGTCTAACTATGCTTGTTTTCACACTTCTCAAAATTCCTCCATCTACAATTTCATACTAAGATGATGGAACTTTTTCATAAAATATTGAGTAGGCTAAATCAGATAGCAGAGAATTTCCCTAACTTCCTTAAACATATTAAAAGATCTCAATGTGTATTTTCCATCAGGCAATTTCTATATTGTTTACCTTCTATCACTTAAGTCCTCTATGTCAGATTCTTCGTTCTAGCACACTATCAATATTTCATTTTCTGTAGACACATTTGCAAGAATAGGGGAATACTTTAGCATTTCTTCTAATATATCATATAAGCAAACATACAAATTAAAAACTTTTCTAAATCTCCTTGTAGTTAGCGTCTTGTTTTTCATTTTATGCTTTGCAGAAAATTTGGAAGAGTTACTATTTTCTTAGTAAAAGCCTTCACCACTCAAATTTTCTCAAGGCCACTCCAATGAGGTCTTTGCTCCTACCACACTACCAAAATTTTTCCATCAGAAAATCACCAGCAGTCACGTATCTGAGGTCAGTAATAATTTCTCACTTTATTTTCTTTGAACTAGCAGCAAAATTACCTCACTTATCGGGTCCCACCGTTTTTTGAAATTTTGGAGCACATTGCCTTTATTGTGTGTCCTAAAATGTCACATACTTCATTTTCTTATATTATTCGATGTTCTTTCTTGATAACTTTTAATGTGGCTTTGATTTACCTTCACACTGTGATTTTTAACAGGATATGGTCTTTAGTAATATCTTTTCTCACAGAAAATGAATACATTATAGGCAGTTAAAAATGAACTTATTTTATGAGTGATGCATTTTTTTCTGTTCAATAAATGTGCCACATATTTTCATATTTCTTGACAAATGTCCTCAGTTTTCTAGTATTTCAGACCCAAAATGTGGGGTATACATGACTCACTCCCTTTTCTCATGCACCATATGCAATGGGTTAAAAATCCTACTCATTCCACCTTTACATCTGTCCCGATTCTAATCACTTCCTTCGATATGTTTTTTTTTTAAATTCCTTTGTCTAGCCAACAGTTGTATTTCATGGGAACACCAGGGACTGTGACATATTAGAATTCAGAGGGGATCGCACTTCCTATCTCACTTCCAAGTTAATCTCCTTGTGACACATTACAGTTGAGTAAGACTCGTATTTAAAGTGCATTATGCTGTCCTTCAATTTCTAGAACATGTTCCTGTAAATATTGCTACTTGAATTAAGTGATAAGAAAAAGGCAAAACATCCAACCTTGTATTTATTTGCATTGTATGTTACCTTATTTGCACTGTATATTACCATAAAGAGGAGAAGTGTGGTCTCATGATAAGTGATCATAATTAGGGGCGCTGTTTGAGAGTACAGACCACAAAAGCTTGCAGACTCTAGACAGAAATTCCGATATGCTCAGGTGGCATTTAAAGTGTTTCATAAATCAGGCAATAAAAAGCAAAGAATCTGGGGACAGGCATGGTGGTGCCCCCCTTTAATTGAAGACCTTGAGAAGCAAACGTCAGACAGATCTCTGTGAGACTGAGGCCAGCCTAGTCTACACAGTGTGTTCTGTGGTATCTGGCATTACAGGGAGGCCCTGTGTAAAGAAAACAAGAAACAATCAAGGAAACAAAACAAAACAATAACCAAAACAATGCAAAATTTCTCTTGTGTTTGATTGGGAGAATAATAAAAATGCTAAAAGCAAACAAAAATAGTCATTTAGAGGCACCTGGGGCGTGCTTCTTTGAGGGATGCATTCATCTGTGTGACTGTCTGGAACAGAGTTAGCAATCTGCCATTTGAAATCCTGACAGTATATGTACCCTAATGAGAAAAGACAGAAGAAATGAGATATAGTACATTTGGTAGTAATTTATTTCTTTCACTTTTACTAGGCTCAGTTTACAGGATTATTAATGTTTCACTTTCTACAGCCAAATACAAGAGTATGTGAATTCCGGAACCAATTGTTGATGTCTTTCCTTACTGTCTGTGTACACCAAAGACAGTGGTTCTGTAGTCCAAGTTTCACTCTCATAGGACCTAGCAACCACCTTTATGTGATGCATTACTTTTTTCTAAGCAGATTCTATCATGACAGCTTTCTCCATTAAATTATGACTGGAGGCAAAGAACAGTATCTACTGTGCTGACACCTTCCAGGAAAGCCCACTGTGAACACTAATAATGAGCAAACAACGGCATTTGGACTAGTTCTTTTGCATTATCTAGACAATCACAGTAAGAAAGTTGACTTGTTGAAATTCTGAATGAGTGTAGGGAGGTCTTCAAAGTATTTCTTACAAGTAATATTCAGAAAACACCATAATTTTCAGTATCATCCCTGGTTATATAACTGATAAAATTTTGTTCTTTGTTTTTATTACAGTGTGATTCAGGTAGGAAAATGAGTAGTCTGGTGTTATTTGTGTATTATTTTTGTGTTATTTTATTAGTAATAAATAGGAAAATAAATTTTCTATTCTTCAACTGTGATTGAAGTAAGCAAAATTGAGTCATAAAGTTAAATTTCATTTTTATGCTAAGAATATTTCTCAAAATGGATTTTATGCAAAATACTGTTTGTTTTCTTGTCAAAAATCAAAGTTATTTTGAACATTAAACCTTATCATTTCTTTGTGTGCTTAACTGAAATATGATTATTGCTACACTAGGTTAATAAAACCAATAAATAATTCTGAATTAAAAAAGAAAGAAAAAAGAAGGAAGTATCAGTTAATGAGGCCTTTCAGGCACTGCATTCATTCTTGTGAAATTGGTCTTATTTTTATAAGGTGCTATATAGTTTAAAGAGTAATTCGATTAATAATATACTTCTGAGATATTCATGATGAAACCCATTTAAGCCCATGAGTGTTAAGATATAAAAATCTCATTTTTCTCATTGTCAGACAATGTAGATTTAACTATAGAGCCCTGAAATGCAGGTGATTGATTGTTTTCCATACATAAGTCCTTCTGGTATTTGTTTGTGTACATATGTGTTTTTTTCTTGTGATGCAAACATTGTTTCTTATAAAAATGTAACTCACTGTACCAGTAAAGAATAAAAATAATGTTTTAACTCTGTCTAAATGTTGAGACTCATATGTAGCTACAGATTATGTTAACATCTTGGTAGAAGAGCTTAGTAGAGTTGTTTCAGAAATTTCTCCCAAGGGCAAGATCAAGGGCTTCCTCAAAGGAGGAAGGTCATAGAGTACCTAGATAAGTCTCATTTGATTGATTATTTTAAGTCTTATTTCCAGGGCTAATGTCCCAAGAGTTTTTAATAAATTGCTATGACATGGAGCAATTCACCAGATCTCAAGGGTTCCTCCACTACTATAATCAGAGAATGCTTTAGTTCTGGGCCATGGAGAGTAACATTGCACAATGCTTACTTGAAGCTGTACTGACAGTTAATCTGAATAATTAGTTTTATTCAAATTATTCTGGAAGCTTAAGCCAGTACATTTCCATTTGCTTTGCTGCTTCCTTTATATAACTTAATTTAAATAACTACAGAATATCTGACACATACTTTCCCGATCAAACTGGAATATTTGTTGTTATTATTCTAAGTTATGGTATTTACTCTCCGTAACATATCAGAAATAGTGATGTTTCCTGTTGTGGTTGATAATGTTATTGCTTATAGACAGTAGCTTTGACAGAGTATTGGAAGGAAGCCCAGTGACTTAGTCCACTTGAATTTATTATCAAGAATTTTAAGGGTTATGTAACCTAGTTCCTCCTTGTTATATTCCCCTATTACAAATTAACCATCTGGCTTGGTAGAAACTGCCTTTCACTGTTTTTCCTAAAAATGGCCCTTGTTCCAAATATTAGTTTCCATGGAAATTATGTAAAAATGAATTAAAATCTGAGAATAACTATTTCTTTTACCTACGGCCTACCGTGTCTTTTATAATATTGATGTTTCTTTTTACTGACAGTTACATAATTTTCAGTTATTGTAGACAGTACCAGAATTTGGGATGGTATTGAGAGACATAAATCTACTATCACGATTTCTATATTCTATGGGTATAAGCATGAAATTATGGAGTTAATGTGTAATTACAACTAGCTAAGTACTGTAAGCAATTAATAAATGATTCCTAGAATATCCATAATATTTTATTAAATTGTGTAGGAGAAATTTTTAATGATTAAAATGCTCCCCCACTCTGAAAGATTATTTGTCTAGAGCTATTAAGAATTAAGACATAATTTTCGTTGATCAAACATGTGTTTTACAGACTGTCTCCATTGCTTTCAGAAATACTTGATTTTATTACTTAGTATATTCTGAGTTTTCAACAAGTACCTTTCTGTAAAACATGTATGTAAAACAGTCATGAGAGCATTGAAATGTTTTGATTTTTGACACCAGAACAGCTTTTCAACTTGAACAGTGTGAGACCCTAGTAAATGAGTAGAGCAATATGTACTGTGCCATGTAGATCTCAAATCCTTATCAGAACCCTCATTACCATCTGTTTCAAAATTCCCTTCATCTTCTTGATATCAGTGGAGAATAGCTTTCTGAGGTCAATATAGACTTAGACACAGATTGCCTGAAACAGTCACTGGTTTTTCTTTCTTCTATCACTTTTGTTCATGCTCTGAATGTTTTGACACCTGGCACTTCAGACTAAATACTTGTATCTACCTCTCCAATTTTGTATGTTGTAGCCAAGCTATTAATTTGATATTTGGAGGAGAAGTGTTTAAAATTAATTAGGTTTTGAGGAGGGTATCATGTGGATCCTTTTCTGCAATGATGCAAATACTTTACTTAGAAGTGGAAGAGATCCCAGAGCTCGCTCTGACACATGAGTGCATACTTAGAAGGTGTCTGTCTGCAAGCCAGGAAGACGCCTCTCACCAGGATACTGAGTCAGGTGATACCTTACGTTTGGAAATGTGAGCAATAAATGTCTTTTTAAAAATCCATCCAGGATGTTTTGTTTTATGATACCCTAAGCTAAACCTGCTTTTCTGATTGTTTGTCTCTCGTTTCTGTCAGGACTTTCATTGCACGGTGTATGTTTTGCATATAAACATGTATATACATTAGATTTCCTTCTTCCCCATCCTATGTACTCAAGATTTTGACCACACTTCAGATCCTGTCAGTAATAATCATAATTCACAGGGCTAATTTCCATTTCAGATAGTCACTTTGTGGATTATATTACATGTCCTACATTACACTTCATAAAGGAATGCTCCTTTTCCATATAGCTTTTTAATTCATTCCCTATTCTATTAAATATGTGAGCACAAATCCTCTTTCCTGAGAAGACTACTTCCACTGCACTACCTAAAGGGAGATTCCTTCTCAAACTTTTTTGTTATTGTTATCATATATATATATATATATATATATGTTGCAGTTTCAGATTTACATTCAATACTTAATTAGCACATCAAAGCACCAAAACTACAATGGTAGTTTCTACCATTATATTATATATATAATGTATATAATTATATATCATGTGATGTTTCAGTAATTGCATATGAAATGATATTCAAATAAGTGTGAGCTTATGAATGTGATAATATTTTCAAGTTTTTTTTCTTCTAGCATTTTGACGTGTTGTATAGTTTTGTTTCCTGTAGACATGCTCATGTACAAAAAAGCTATGTTGAAATGTTTCTACTTATTCCTTATTTTTGTGTCTTCGAGAGATGACAGTTACAGGAACCAAAAGGTATTTGGGCACAAAGAAGTTTTTCAACAAATATTCAGAAATTATTGAAAGCTTATTATTTTTGGGACGGACCAGCCACTATTAAATCATAAAATGCTTCTTTGTAAGTATGGGCATATTCCAGAAGAAAGAATATTGGATACACAACACATATGTGATCATCACCTTTTCATTGTTTGAATTTTTGAGTATTTTTTATTATATATATAATGAATTTGTTTTTCAGGGAGGAGCTCCCTCTACTTCAGCCTGTCTGGAACTTGATATGAAGACTAAACTGACCTCAGTCTCACAGAGATCCATCTGCCTCTGCCTTCAGAGAGTTGGGGTTAAGGGAAGCCACCATTATGCCAGGCATGAATGAAATCTATTTTAATCATACACCCACATACTTACAGCATTTTTATAATGAAAAACAAAACAATTCTTTTTTTTTCAATTCAAGCAACTCATTGAAAATATTTGGTGCTTAATTATATCTGGCATTGAATTTACTAAGGTTCATTGGTGTGTACTTGTGGTGGGATTACATACCATTAGTAGAGAAGCCTTTCACAGTCTCAGCTTGGTCACAGTATTCTTTTGTTTATTTGCTTATTTGTTTGATTTCAAGTTTGCTGTTTATGATTAGAGACAAATTTAACATGGTCAAAAATAGCAGAGTTAATGCTTTTATCTGTATTGGTTTAAGCATAGTTCATAGGAGAATTGAAAGCTTCTTAGAGGAAGGATAAATACCAAGAGGGCTTGAGAAGTGAACTGTCATAAAAGATTGAAAATTAACTCATAATACATAATATAAATCTGTGCAAAGATTAAGAACATCAAGTTACTTAAGAATTCATAGTATATCTTTTTGAATTTTAATGTTTTATTTATCATTTTTATTTTGTGTTTATGAGTTTATTGCCTACAAGTATGTATGACAACTGGGTTTTGCAATGCCTGCAGAGGTCAGAAAATGGATCCCCTGAAATTGGAGTTTTGGTGTTTGCTAGCTGCCATTTAGTTGCTGGGAGTTGAACCTGACTCCTCTGCAAGAGCAGGCAGTGCTGTTAACCACTTGAGCCACCTCTCCAGCCCCCCAGTTGTTATTATTGCAATAATTGAGTATAAGGAATCCAATAATGATTGATGCTGCTCAATTTTTGCTTGGTTACTTTTTCATATGTTAAACCACTTTGGATATTTAAAATAGTATTTGCCCTTCTTGTTTCTTATTTCAGAAAAAAGTATTTCTGTCAAAACTCTCACTATAATTGTCACATCTCAAGTATTTAATAATTCGATCCAGATATTGTCACATTTACATGGAACTGTAGACATTTGTGCTTATGTATATAACAAAATAGGTCACACTGTATATTATTTTACACCTTACTTTTATCACTTAATATTTCATAGTCATATTGCTGAGCTGAATACCTATATTTTTCATGTTTGTTTTTAAACATTTACATGGTATTTATTTTCATGAGCAGACCAAATTTCATCCGGTTTTTTTCTTGTTTTAACAAGTTAGAGATTAAATCCAAAGTTTACTGTATAATAGATAAGGACTTTGTTGCTGAAATATGAATGCAACATTCATCTGGATTTTTTTGTCATGAGTATTCTGTGTTTTATTTGTACCTTTATTTCTTTTAGACTATGACAAAGTGCACTTGTGAATACCATTATGAAGATAGTTTAAGTACACATCTTTATTTCTATAAACTAGATACCTATATTTGAAATGTTGGCTCATAAAGTATTCACATTTCCATTTCAAGAATTAATGAAACATTACCTTCCACATTTTCTTTAGTAACTCACGCTTAAAAAATTGTCACAGAAAATTGTATGGTCTGAATGCTTTAGGAAATATGCATCAGTTTGAAGTATAAGTTAATTGCATTATTTTATATGATAATTAGTAGCATTCATAAGCAATTTATAATTTCCTTATGAATTTACAGTGGGTCCATCAAAGGGGGTTTGAGCAGACACTTTGATACAGTAAATTATTTCAAACTATTCCTCCAAGTGGAAAGCACCATATTTTAAATAACAAACACTAAATTATTTTTAAAACTTTTATTTGTTTTTAATTCATGTGTATAAATGTTATTCCTCCATGTATGGAAGTGTACCTGTGTCATGCAGAGCCCATGGAGGAAAGAAAGTGGGGTCAGATGCCCTTAAAGTGGAATTAGCCAACTCTTCTTTAAGAGCAACTATGTCTCTTAACTGCTGAGCCATTTCTCCAGCCCACAAAATACCAAATTTTTAAGATCAAGACATGTTTATATTCTTAAAGATGTTTGAAGATCTTAATGGACTTTTCAGGACTTACCTTCAATATTTAATATTAGATGCCAGAATTTATCATTTTAATACATATTTTGCTTTAAAAGCATTAACAATCCTACTATACACTAATGTACTGATATAATATCCCAGAACTATATTTTTGAGAAAAGATTGCATTGTTACACACACACACACATACCCACACACACAATCATTACTATCTGACTGAATCAAATATAGTTATTTTTTTCTTCTACATATTAATATATTTTAGAAAAGTTAAATATATGAGCATCATCTTGAATGTAAATTACATTTCAATTACTTATTGAAAGGGTCTTAAGGTCATATGGTGTCAGGAGGATATTTTGAAGGCATATTGAGTTTTTTAAAATTTTGTTGTTTTATTTAATTTTTGTGAATTCCATAAAATTTGTTTTGATAAAATTTAGATATTTTTCCCCATCTGTTCCTTTGGTGCCATAAAGGCCTTCAGAATCAAACTTGTGTCCCTAAATGACCTTAGGTGTGGGTCCATCCTTCAGAGCCTATTCAATCAACCAAGAAAATGGAAAGGGAACCATGGGAGTAAAGAGGAAGAAGGAGCACAAGAAATGAGGATAATAGAAAACAGGTGTTATCAAGGGTAAATGGGGAAAATGGGGCATTTTAACTTGGAACCGAGGTGAGATGACTATACAAGAAACAATGGGGGTAAAGGGGAAGAAGGAGCTAGAGAGAGGGGGCATAATAGTTGACAGGTATTATCAAGGATGAAAAACAGTAAAATGGGAGTAATTTACCTGGGGACGGAGGAGGGAGGGTTAACCATGGAAGAGAGAGGAGAGGTAAATAACACTTAGGTAATGTGAAAAGTCAGATGAATATGCATTAATTCAAAAGCGTACTAAAATATACACATTGAGCTGGAACTGACCTGGAAGCTTCCTCCCTGAAGTCTAGATCTCAGGGTATCAGAAGACAGTATGCAAGCTTCTAAAGGAGAAAAATCAGCCAATGATCCAATCCACCTGTAAAATGTATTATCCAAAGCAATGATCAACATAGCAAACAATCTTTTTTGGTACAGCAGTGCCAATTTTATCTTGGGGGGTCATCAATAGCTATGAAACTTGATTTAAAACCTGCTCAATGGGAAGAAGCTAATGTGTGTTACTATAAACAGTCAAATGCACATGGCTAGAAAAGTCACAGATTAAGTATATAGAAAGTATGTGTAGACAAGTATACCTTTTACCACTCATCAAAAAAGCTTCCTTTTGCAACAGATGGAGAGTATTCCAAAGTTCCACAACTTGTCAAATGCAGAGAATAAGTGTCTGTGAGGTGCCCAGCTCTAAGTCACACATCTACAATACAACCTCTACAAACAAGCCTCTGGGAACATAGTAGAACAGGGAGCAGAGAGGATATTAATGCATCTCTTATCTCTCAACAGTGAGCATTCCTCATGCAACAGAAGCTGATCAACACAGAAAGCTACAGCTGTCCAAAATGTAGAAAATAAGACAGTGCAGAGTGTGTGACCCTTTACATTGTTCTTCAGGCATGGAGTTGGAGTTTTATTTCTAATTGTCATCAATCTGAAACAAAATCAGCAGTGGAGTTGAAAGTGACAGTTGATATCTGGGCTGTGTACTTTGCCTTGTCTATTCATATGTACTTTGTCAAATTCCTTCAAGAGCTATACTACTATATAGAGTATAATTCTAATTGACACCCAATGATAAAAATTATGCAATGTGAGATATTTCACTTGTTCACTGTTTAGTAAATTTTTTTCAGAGTTAAAACATATTTTAACATTTTAATGAAGACATTATTAGAATTTTATTCATCTATTGTGAGTAGATGTAATCCTGAACATTTACAATCCAATTAGATGAAATAGTTAAAATGTATCTGAAAGCCTTTGTGTATTTGTGACATTGCCACCAAAGAAAATGCAAGAGTTTAATAGATTCACTGTGAATCTCTCATCATTTGAATATACAATTAATGTTTTGTTCGTAACTAAACTGAATAAATTACTGGTTTAATATATTTGAGTTTTATGGTCAAATTAGTGTTTCACTTTGCACAGAACCCTATCATAAAACAGGTTTTAATCTGTGACACAACCAATAATTATATTAGATCTATTTCCATACTAGTTCTATTTAAATTCTTCTGTGTGTTTTAAAATGCTGCAACTGATACGTTTTCTCTTTCATAATCATTACTCCAGCAACAATAAATTTTGAAATTCAGTGTTCATGAGAAAATTTAGTAATTTTATATAATGTATGGTTGTGGTAATAAAAGGAGTCCTCCAGTTGCTTGATCAATCTAACTTACCTGATGATATTTCAGGGCAGCATTTCAAATATAAAAATTGTAAGTCAAAATGGAGACTGAAACGACAAAATTCATTAAATATTTATATATGTGCATGTGTTTTTTCCAAACAAATACCATTTTCCTATTTGCAATATGTTAACTTTCATCAATTACTATATGTATTTACTTTTTCATAATTTTATCATTTTCTTAATGGTAATCCACTGTGTAATATTTCAAATAAGATCCTTCTAAGGTATAAAATCATATCATTATAAATGTGTATAGTCTTGAATCTTCGTAGATTGAGCCCTTAAATACTGAAATTTACCCTTGAACAAAGCTGTTATGCAAATGATGATTTCATATGGGCTTATTATCCTTCTGCTTTCTATTCTGTATTCCGTGTTCTTCTAACATATCTTCATGCTTATATATTATGATTGATTTAAAACAATCCCTTCAACTCATTCTCTTTCTTTTTCCCTTCCAGTTCTCCTTAATCATTTTTGTTGTGGAGAAGCCTTTGTTCATGTCCTGGTCAAGCAACTTCATGAGAGCAAAGTTCATTGCTTATGAGAATGGTTTTCCAAGGAATAAAGATACATCACTGAACTCACTTTTTTTCCTATACTACCTTTTATCCTCCTATAGGATTCTGTGTGTGTGTGTGTGTGTGTGTGTGTGCGTGTGTGTGTGTGTGTGTGTGTGTGTCTGTCTGTCTATTCTAAAATTTCTGAGATAAAGATTTCAGGTAGAAGAGTGACCTCTACCTTTTCTATGGCCTGCCATAAACAGACTTATATTCTTATATCAACAGACATCTCAGAGTTTAAAGTAAACCTGTGAGCAATACAAACCTAAGTTCCTAGTAACAATCAGCTGTATAATTCACATATAATTCTTGGAAACATTGCCTGTCTTCCCTAAACAGGTGTTCAATAATCTCCTCCCAGTAAAGCCATATTCTTTCTATCTCATTTTTAAATGTACTATTTTATATTTTATTTTTCTGATATATCAGTAACATATTTAACATTAAATTAGGAATTTCTGAATTATAGAATCTGTATCATATTGATGTTTAAAATACCGTGATTGAACAAATAATGCATTAGTTTTACAGCAATGGCAAATTAGGTTCCAGCAAAATTGGTTGCTCAAAACCAGTCTGATTTTCTAAATCATACTTTCACATCCGGTATTACAAAAATCACTGTCTGTAGTACCATACACAAGTCTTATAACGATGTATTTGAACTCAGGGTCCACTCTTAATATAGGATAAGCTCTTCTTAAGAATTAATGATATATACAAAGATTATTTCTCTAATTCAGAACAGACTCATAGCTTCTGTCATTTTACAGAGTAAAATTCAATGCCCTGTTGATTTTAAGTAGTCAGTATATCAATATGTAATAACTAATTTGCATATATACATATATAATTTTACCAAAACTTCTCATTTTTCTGGATAAAAGGTTATATGTGGTATTATTAATTATCATATACTTAGTGGCTTGGTGTAATAATTTATGATTTTTTACTGTTTCTATATCAGAAGACTTGGCAAAACTTATATATATATGTTATATATATATATATATATATATAAAACTTATGTATTGCTCATGATTAAGAGACTAGCTAGGGCTCTTAGCTAGGGTGTTTTTCTGAAATTTTATAATTGTTTGGAGAGTTAATTCTCCTCCAGCTGAGTAAGTGATGAGTATCTACTGCTACACAGTAAACAGGGGGTCACATGCAGCATCAATGGAAGCTGTTTCTTAGTATTGTATGCCAATGGACAGAACATAGATAGAACCCAAATTCCCATGCTTTGTTGCACCCACTTGCCTAAGTTCGTCACAGCCAAGTTGTTTACTTTTATACTCTGCAAAAAAGGAGGGACAGTGAGAGAGAATTAGCCAGATTTCCAATCCAACTTACCTGCAAGAGGGGGAGGGGCTAATGTTATATAAACTGAAGAAATCAAGGGGAGACTCACTCACCATTTTGTGTGACTGTGGGACAGTCATCATCCACACTTGGATAGACTTTCCAGTACAGCATTAGGAGAGGAGCACTGACACTCCTGTATGTAAAATTTCACCCACTGCTCTCTAAGTAAGCCCAATAAACGCACTGGTTTTCCATACTGCAGTTTGGCCAAATCGTACCTTGTTTTGTCACGGGAATCAAGGGAGGACTAGGTGAAGCTTGTGACTCTTTGCAGCAGTTTTAGTGGCAGGGCCTTAAAGACTCTTTTAAAGATCTGGAAGCTATTAAGTCAGGACTGCTCATGATCACATCTGTTTTGATTAAAATGGTGGCACCTGATTTGGATCCTTACCTGTATCTGAGAATCTCCATCATCCTTGTCAACTACTGTAGCCTAACCATAGGGATAACACAAAGGAGACAGAAATGCAAGGATCATCTTACAATTATGCCAACTAAAATTTACATAACATATGGAAAGATCCTTTTGCCAAATATGATAGTAATCATTGGTCTTACTCATTTTATTAATTAATATATATGTGAATATATTTATAAAATCATACTCTCGTATTTTATTTAAATGCCCTGATTTAATCCGAAGTGATTTTAAATTGTGTATCCTAGCTATTTTAAGAGGTTCTCATTTATAGTGATGAAAATTTTACTCCCAGGTAAAGCAAAAAGCCCAGTATAGTGTAAAAATATCAAAACACTAATTCTAAAGTCTCTGATTCAAAGTACTAAAAAATTTAAGCAAATGATATGCTTAAATACAGCAGTGTAGAACATTTTCTATTATAGAATTGTCATAGTTTAGGCCTCATAGTATAACATCCAGGAAGAAGATCTGAGCTGAATCAATCAACATCACAGCAGTAAGCATTTGCTGCAATGACAGATGATGGCGGAAACATTAAGGAAAATAACATTAGGTCAAATGAAAGCACATTACCAGTTCATGAATCATTCCAGGCTTCTAAAGCTTTCTTTTGTTCTCAAACTTATCTCAATGGATAATATATTAAGAGTAATTTATTTGGTCACTGAAAGGAGTCTGTAATTATTCTTCTTGACCATCTTGTTCAAACATCATATCTCATTCAGAATATGCAGTTTAGACCTCTGGATTGCTACATTGTTCAACTGCCTTTGAGTTTGTGAAAACTTTTATAAGAAAATTGACATTAAATATTAGTGTCTATAAACTCTCTTTTTTACTATTTTCACCTATAAAATTCCTCACTTACTTTAGACACACTAATTGATAACTGCCCCTTCTAATACAGTATGGAATCAGTTCAAATATAATTTCTTTGATAATAGGTTCCTTTCAAGTTCAGATTTCAAATTTACTCTTGGAGATACTTGTTCCATTTGGTCAGTTGCTATCAAATTAATATGTATCTTCTCTGTGCACATCTTTGGAACTATTAACCCAAATTATGATTTTATTGGCACATCATTCAGTCATAAGGCCAGAATATCTACAATTAGGAATAGTCATAATTAAAAAAGGAACTGCGGGCAGCTCTCTTGTACTTTCTGCAATGTGAGCATAAAATAAGATGTCAGGTATCTGCAAGCTGGGACACAAGATCTTAGCAGACACTGTAGCATTTAGCAACTGGTATAAAATATTTCATCTTCAGAACTGTGAGATAGTATAGGACACTCAATCTATGACAACTTACTTTCTAATAATATTTTATTTATTATTTTATGTGTATGAGTGCATTGCCTGCATGTAGGTAGGTACACCCATGTCACGCAATGCCTGCAGAGGTCAGAAGAGGGTTTCAGGTTTCCATTCAAATGGAGTTACAGATGGTTGTTAGCTCCCATGTAGGTGCTGGGAATCAAGCCTTGGTTCTCTGCAAGAGGAGCCAGTGGTCTTAACCACTGAACCAGCTCTCCAACCCCCATCACATCTTATTTCATCATCTTTAGAACAAGATTTAAATATATGAGATGACATAAGAAAACATAAATGGATTAAATAATAAATCCATTATCATCTGTTCATCTTCCACTTTTTACTCATTCTCTTCCTCTCCCTGCTCTTCTTTTTCTTTGTGAAACCATTCCTAAAATGGGATTAAGATCTATAAGATAATCTCCTAGTTACAGATCAATATTGGATATCTGTACATCATATCTATTTTTCTATCAAGAAGAAAATTGATGAGAAAAGGCAAGAGCAGACTATTCTCACTTTGGTCAGCAATTTTAAAGAACCCAGTATTTGACACATTATCATAAGCAAGCCATTAGTTTCACATTGAAATGTCTACCCTCCAAGGAGATGTGGGATGTAGTCTTTTAAGCAACAAATCATTTTAGAGTAAAATCAATGTTCTTTTTCTAATAATAATATTGAGTTGGCATCTACACAGTCTCCTTTATGTAGTTGCTAAACTCTCTCTAATCATTAATTGACGGTACAGAGTTGTCACATATTAAAAGGTAAAACTTTTCCTAGAATTCTATTCTAGTTACTTGTTGCTATGACAAAATTCTGAGAGAAATAAACTTAAGATGCACAGGACATATATTAGATCATGGTTCAGAAGATTTTAGTTCATTAATGTGGGGATATATGGTAGTTGTATGTGGCAATTCCATGGTGACAGGAGTATGCAATACTGATTCTTTATATGGCACGTATCAGGAGGAAGCAGAAAGTTCAGACCAGAATTATCCAAGCTGTAATCCTTCAGGGCAACCTCAAAAAATTTTACTTTGTCTAGTGAAACTTCACATTTTGAGAATTCTACAAACTCCTTAAATAGTGCTGCCAATCAAGGATCAAGTTCAAGCACACAAGCCTGTTGGTGACACTTCACATTCAAGCCACAGCATGTGCAATTGACATTTCATTTCACTGGTTTTCTGGGAAATGAATTTTCTTCCTTTTGAAATTAGGCAAAATGCTATTGTTATGAAAAGCCCTAAACTTTCAATTAAGATGTTATCAGGGGCCAGTGAGATGGGGTAAGGGCATTTGCTGTCAAGTCAGACATCTTGACTTCAATGATTGGAACTCATCTCGTGGAAAGAAAGAATCAATTCCCACAAATTGCCCTTTAAACTGCACATATGTATCGTAGTATGTTTGTGCACACAAAATAATTATATTTTAAATAAAGATTATGGTGTTGTAAAGAACTACTATAAACAGGGTGACTAGCTAATAATGTTTTAAATATGGTTAGTAAATCTTAATTGTTTTTACTGCAAATTTTAATTATATTAATTTATTTCAGTTATTTATACACCTATATATAAATACATGAATTTATATAATACATCTCATTGCTTATCATATATATTCACTGATATATCAAGGAAACTGATTTAAAATCTTGTAAACCTTAAAATTTTCATATTGATTCATTAAAAGATATTTAATGACACCAGGCATTGTGGTACACATCTTTAGTCCCAGCATTTGAGTGGCAGAGGCAGATGGATCTCTGTGAGTTGGAGGAAAGCCTGGACTACATAATGAGTTCTAAATCCACTGTGACTACAAGGAGACTCTGTCTCAAAAATACCAAAAAATGCTTATTGAGCATATACTCTGTTGAATAAAATGTGGTGATCTGGGGAGTAATGATTCTCAACTGGGAGTAGATTACACAACTTCTAATGATTTCAAAAATGTCTCATGTTTTTTATGGTTGAATTTGAGAGATGCTATTGACATCTAATACTTAGAGATTATTCTACTTTAATTACGTTGCTTTGATAAAGCTCGGTGTTCAAAATTATCCTGAGGATAAAAAGACTTATATGTTTGATACTTTCTGTTTATAGTCTATAATTCAAATAATTCAATGATGGAGGTCAAGCAGGAACTGAAGTAGAAACTAAGGAACTGATTATTGCCTGTCTCATAGGCTAATGATCAGCTAACATTCTTATACACCCCAGACATACCTATCTAATGATAGTTCTACCCACAGTGGGAAAAGATTCCCAATTTAAATAAACAATTAAAATAGTCTCTCACTGACACGACTATAGATCATTCTCATCTGGGAAATTTCTCAATTTAGGTTCTTTATTCCTAGGAGATCTAGATTCTGTAAATACAACAATAAACCTAATCAGTTCACTCCACTACATGTCAACTTAATAGACATATTCATTAACTTTCCTTTCTTGCTTGTCCTCAAAATCTCATGTAATACCACAAGAAGGAAAACAGCTTTAAAGGCCCCACAGTATGTTAAAATTCCTATCCTTTGACAAATCATAGTCTTTTAAAAAGTTAAATATATAATATCTGAACAATCCAGTAAATTAAAAAAAATTGAGTGGCTTCTTATGCCAAAAAAGAAGAATCAGGGCATAAAAGATATAGATAGCATAAAATAGATAGTGGAAATCTGTATTCTTTGCCTAATATCTGGCTTCTGAGACACATTTATGATCTTCTGGTCTCCAAAAGGCTTGGGAAACTCCACTTTTCCAGTTATATGATCTGCAGAACACAGACCTTATCTCATAATTTAGTTAGCAACATTGTTAATAAAGCAGCAACAATAGATTTTGTGCATCTTTAAGAATAGATAAAATAATTACCAATGGGACTTTAATAAACCACATTTAAATATTCAGTTCAACTTACCACAATACTTAAATGATTGCCCATTAGAATATGAAGAATATTTTCAGAATGGAAAATAAGTGTAGAAAAGATTTAGTTTGAGGGTGTTTAACTTTAATGCATAAAAATATGATACATACAAATTATCTATTCAAAAATGAAAATTACAAAAGGCACCAAATAATATGTCAAAATAATTGCAATTACTAGAAAAAATAATTTGTTACTTTAATAAGCAAAATTCCATTTATGGTAATTTCATCTATTTTAGAAAATGTGCAGTACATCATTTTCTATATTCCAATTACAAGAAAATAATGATTAATCATCATCCTGTGCTTTTATTTGTAAAATAAAATTCATGATTGCTGCTTGTCCGTGCTTGTGATGCACTTGATTTGAATTCTTTTTGAAAGGTGTTATTTTCTTATTTACATTTTACTTTTGCAGTATATGTATGGGGTACAGGGATGATTAGAGTTTCAATAAGACTATGTCTGCATCCCTATACAAAGTTGAAAATTTAGAATAAGAATAAAGAAACACCATGATGGAGCATAAGGAGAAAGTATATTTTAGTTTGTAGGAAGGAAATACACACAGTTCTAGGTCTTTCACGTGAATCAATTAACAGTTAACCAGTTATTTGGGGTGATTTTCATATTTAAGTTTCTATAATATTGTTATTATTAAATTCTCCCCATTTACAGATGAAGGGTCTGAAATTCATAGATGTTAAGAAGTCCGATGGTTGTGAGCTGTCTGACATGGGTGCTGGGAATTGTACTAGGTTCTGCTAGAAGAGCAGCAAGTGCTTTTAATCACTGACTATCTCTTCAGACCCACAAGAGCTATTTTAAAATCTCAAGAGAGTTCAGTGTTCTAATACCAAGCACTTCGTGAACAAGCCACTATAACAATAAGCCAAAGAAGAAAAGATACTGAAGTATTTATCACAGAGAAAGAGAGATTGCATTATAAAATTTATTACTTAGTAAGGTTCATTAATATATTCCAACTAATTTGAAATGCATATAGAAGGGACCTTAGCTTGATAAGAACCATTGAGAAAAAATAATCTACATGTAGTTCATATTATGCCAAATAGTGAAAGTCTACACACTTGTTCCAGACCAGAGAATGTTTTAATTTTCATCATTGTTCTACAGAATACTTCTGGAGAAGAAAAAAAAATGCATATGATTACAATGAAGAAGAAACAAGCCTTTTTGATTGCTAGAAACATGATAATTTATGGATATAAATGCAGATATGTAGGGTTCAAGACCTCATAAGATAGAAGGACAAAGATGAACATACAATAGGACTTTGAAAAAATCCAACATGCATCTATGGTTAAATCTTAGAAGAAAATGGACCAGATGGTGAACCTCAACGCAATTAAGTTTGTATGCAAATAACTCAGCCAACATCAATTTAAATGCCAAAATATTTAAACCATTATCATTAAAATCAGGAAGGGGACAAGGCTGCACATTATCTTTACTCTTTTTCAGTACAGCGTTTCAAACTTTTGCTAGAGCCCTTAGATAAGAGAAATAAGTTAAAAGGGTACTAATTGGGAAACAAGAAGTCAAATTATCTTTATTTGCTGAGAATGTGATATTATTCATAAGACGTCACAAAAGTTCCACCAAAAAAATGTCTAGAAATGATTAACAAGTTCAACTGAGTGGAAAATTACAAAATAAATGTACAAAAAGAAATAACCTGTCTATATTAGGATAAGAAAAAGAGAAAGAGTTCAAGAAAACACTGCCATTCACAATGGCCTCAAAAACATTAAAATATCTAGGGATAAACTTAACCAAAGACATTAAGGACTATTCAATGGAAACTTTGTCTTTGAAGAAATAGATTTAGAAAGACACAGGGAGATGGAAAGACTTTCTATGCTCACGTATTGGCAGAATCAGTGTGGTGGAAATGACCAGCCTATCAAAAGCAATTTACATATTCCATGCAATCCCCTTCAAAATCTGTTGGGCACAATGTAAGGTGGGCCTAGCCTAAGGCCAACCACTGGGAGGAATGGAGGAATGGCTCCTGTGGATGAGGAGTTCTGCTCTGGCTAATTGTGAGACCACCAACTGGAAATAACCTGCCTACCTGGAGACAAACTTACTATTGGCTGTATTTGAGACCCCATCCCATAAGATCATTGGCTATCTAGACCTACGAGAGCTTGTGCACCTATTCAACAAATGAGTTTGCAGCGCCACATGCTTGGGCTGCTTCCCGTCCAACTCCCGGAGTCTGTGGCCTGATTCTGTGTCTACTCACCCCCAACCACTTGGGCTGGCCCCGAGTGGTGAGACATGATGGAAAAGAACATGACATTCTTCACAGTAAAAGAAAAGTCCATTCTAAAATTCATATGGAAACACAGAAAACACTGGATAGCCCAAACAATCCTGAGCAAATAGAGCAATTACAGAGAGATTACAATACCTGATCTCAGATTACATTACAGAACCACATTTTATAAACAGCATCACATTGGCACAAAAACAGAGATATATAAATAGATCAAAAAAGAAGACCTAAAGACCCAATTACAGCCACCTCATATTTGACAAAGATACCAAGAGCACACCTGGAGGAAAGACAGAATCTTCAGAAAATGGTGCTGACAAAACTGGATCTCTACCTGTAGAGGAAGGAAACTAGACCCTTATCTTTCATCTTGTACAAAAGTCAACTCCAAATGGATCAAAGACCTCTATGTCAACTCCAAAGTGCAAAAACTGTTAGATGAATTCATACGCAGTGTCATAGAACATATAGATGCAGGAAAGGACTTTCTATGTCAGACATCAGTCACCCATGAATTAAGGTCAACAGTCAGTGAATGGGATTTCATTTAACTAAAAATGTTCTGCACAGCCAAGGAAATACACGATCAAATGAAGAGGAAACCTACAGCGTGAGAAAAAATATTTTTAACAAGTAGTCATCTGAAAGTAGTTTAATATCCAGAATATACAAGAACTGAAAAAAACAAAGAAGCAAGAAAACAAATTACCCAATTAAAAAATATGCTATGCGTCTAAACAGAGAACTCTCAAAAGACTAAATAACATTCGCTAAGAAAAACCACAAAATGTGTTAGACATTCTTACTCATTAGGGAAATTCAAATCACAACTCCAATAAGATTTCATCTAACCACAGTCAGAATGGCTAAGATTAAGAAAACAAATGACACCAAATGCTGGTGTGAATTTGGTGAAAGGGAATCCTTGTCCACTGCTGATGCAATTGCAGGCTGGTGCACCTAAAATGGAAATCCATACGAAGAACTCTTAAAAATCTAAATTGAAATACCACATAATATGGTTTTACCATTCCATATCATATACCAAAAGCATTCATTCTACTACAGAGATAGGTGCACAGTCATGTTTGTTGCTGCTATTTTCACAATAACTAAGAAATGAAAACAACCTAAATGTCCCTCAACTGAACAATGGATAATGAAAATGTGGCATATTTTCCCTATAAAATCATGATATTTGCAAGTAAATGAATGGAACAAAAAACTGTTATACTAAGTGAAGTAACACAGACTCAGAAATCAAGCAACGTATTATCTTTCTCATTTGTGAATCTTTGCTCCAAATCAGAAGTGAGTTTACAACTTGATACCATAAGATCCAGGAAAAAGAAAGGGAAGGACTGAGATAAATGGGAAGGATCTTGACAGAGGGAAATATTAGAAGATAAGCATTATTAAGAGGTAAATATGAAAAAAAGGAAAATTTTATTTGGGAGGGATAACGAGGGTTATACACAATGAGTATGAGAAGAGATAAATAATGCTTAAATGGTATGATAAACCAGAGGGAAATATTAAATTTGAACATGCTTCTATGCACATCAGTGAAATTCAAAACACAATAGTGTTTATAATGACATAACAATGAGTAATACATTTAAATACCACAAAACAAGCATAGAAATTTTTAGCATGAAATATCATAAAAGACTGATGAAATAGTTGCTGGAGAAATATCTCAGTGATTAAGAGCACTAGTTTATCTTGTAGAACACCCAGGTTCAGTTCCCAGCACCCACATGGCAGCTAATAATCATGTGTAACTTCAGTTCTTCTTCTGACCTCCACAGAAATTGAAGGACTTGGGTGCACTTGTATTCATACAGGTAATACACTCATATACATAAAATAGAAATAATAAAGTATTTTTAAAAGTCTGATGAAGAAAATTATAAAAATAAATTAATAGACCTCATGAATAAGAAGGCTTAATTGAAAAGCAGCAAGAAAAGAAATGGTTCATAGATTATAAGTTGTCACCTTGCAGGTAAAACTTGTAGGTATTGTATTTCAGTTTCCATGTTTGTGTGTGTGTGTGTGTGTGTGTGTGTGTGTGTGTGTGTGTGTGTGTTGGCAATTTAATGCCCCAATTTCCATAGTGGCTGTACCAGTTTACACTCCCACCAGCAGTAGATAAGTATTCCTCTTTCCTTCATCCTCACTAGAACTTGTTATTGTTTGATTTGGGATCTTTGCCATTCTGAGTTGGTTAAGATGAAATCTCAAGTTGTTTTAACGTGCATTTCCCTGATGACTAGAGAGGTTGAACATTTTTAAAAGTATTTTTTCACCAATTTGTACCTCATCTTTAGAGAACTTCCCGTTCAGCTCCTTGCCCTAGTTTTTAATTGAATTGTTTGTGAAGTTTTGTTTCTATATTTATTTTTTAATTATTTGTAAATTTTACATACTAAGTCTTTCTTAGATTATACACATATGTATTATAATACAAAATTAAAGTAAGTTACCTTTTAGTGGGGGAACAGTAAACCTCACTAGACACCATAGGCATACACACACACACAAAACACACACAAACACACACACACACACACACACACACACAACAATGCTAGAAATGGGCTTCCTCTCTTGAAATGATGATCAAGGATCCCATAAATCCTCAAATAACACTGGCCATTGTCCCTGCTCTTGGTTACTCATCAGAATTTCACTATAATATTCCATTGCTGAAGATACTACACACATGAAGTCTACAACTAGCAAGGAGAAATCAAGCTGGTGTTGACTTCAGAAACTCAGCTCTATTGGGTAGCATTCATAGTGCTGGAAGTCATCATACATGCTACTAGAAGAAAAAAATATCATCAATCTTACTCAGCTATGAATCCTGTGAATTACAACAAAAACTGGTCTGGCAAGATGTGACCACCAATGAATATACTGGGAGCAACCAACCACTTTCTAATTGGACCTAAAGTCTCTTCTATACCAGACATTAATAACAGGCTTTAGAACCTGATGCTAGAGAGGTCCCGGGGCATAAGGGAGAGCCCAATACCAGTTTTCTACTAAATAGTTATCTTATTAAGGTGAGAACTAATGACTCCTTGGTATATATTATAGTGCATTATATTGGGCATGGCATTCAAAAGGACATTACAGATCTGGGAGAAGATCTAAATTACCTCAAAACATGTTGTATGAAATTTGCAAGAATCCAGTAAAATTTTTTAAAGATTCATTCCTATGTCCTAGTGATTTAAAGAAATGTGTTTTAAGCATTCTTCATCCTCAAAAGTCTTTAATATTTATTTAAATGAGGATATGACAATTTTAATATTGAAGAACATATGTAAAATTCATATTATATTTGAAAACTTGTAAACATTCTAAATAATCATAAAAAAAAGTAACATTAAATCACACAGGCAGTTTTACAGAAAAAATAAAAAATATTTCATTTTTAAATTATTTGTTTATTTTTGACCAAGAGTTTGAGTACCAAATTGTTTTTAGTATCATTTTTTATGTCAGTTATACTGACTTGAAATTCATGCCACAGTAACAAGATTTTACCTTCAAATTAGCATAGTGTTAACATGTTAAATTAACATCTCGAGTTAAATTGACATCTCTAAGTCAGCGGTATATAAGGGGAATCTTTTATAAAATTCCGTCTATGTCATTGTTTCAAAGCCCCTCCAGTCTATATTTTTCATGAAAATTTTCCTAAAGATTTAAAAGGATGAAATTAATAGTGTGATACTTGATGTAAATGTCAGACTATATATGTAGTGAATCAGGAAACATATGGTTCTAAAACGGTTAAATGTAATAGGATGGTATATTTAAATTTCATTAGTTGTTATTACAACTTTTCTTGATACAGTTTTCATGAAAATTTTAGGGAAGAAATATAACATCATTTTTAGTTAGTTGTTATCTTAGATATAAAGATCCAACCTCCTTTTCTGATGAAGGAATTCAATAATCATGGATATTACAGTCACAGTCAAATGTTTGTATAATGAAAATCAATATTTTATTTAATAAAAGCACTTGTGTCTATAGGAGATTGTGAACTGTCAAATGAAACTCATCTACTTAGTGACTTTTACATAGCATAGAAACTGATTCACAGTAATAATTTTTACACATCATAGCGTTAATAACTTTCTGTTAATGATTTTTATGTTTACTAATGACACTAATTAGATTTTTATATCACATGTCATGAATCATGCATCAAATTCATCTAAATATTCACTTTATATTTTTCATATTTTTCTCTAGTGATTTCCAGATGAGCTTATAGAATGAACTAAGCATAAATATCAAAGGTATTTTGAAATTTAAATCAAAGTTGTGACTAAATTCGAAGCTTAGAGGTGATTATCTCTGAATGAACTATAAAATGATTAACATAGCTTTTGATAATTTCTGTTTTATAAAGATGAACAACATTATAAGACAGAGATTTTAATCCTATTAATTATAATTTTTATTTCAAGAGAGAATTATACTATTGAAATTTCCAGTGTTTATTGTTAAACATCATTGCCAAGTTCATGTGGCTGCCTTATTTTTACAAATGGTGCCACTACTGATACTGTTATTTGGGCTACTATTTATTTTCTTGCACTGCTGAGTATTAAATCCAGTACCCTGTACATTAGCCAAATGCTGAACCATGGTCTATATTCCCATCACTTCAATGATACTATTTACTCAACATTATCATGTGTAGGACAGGAATCATAATATATTGATATATGTTTTGTTAATGTATTTTACATTACCTCTATATTAAACAATAATTTGATTTTCAGTTTTCATATGATGGAAAATGCATAAAAGGCAATATATAAGTTCCCACAAGTCATATAAAAACAAAATGAAAGACTCCATCTGTTAACAGTTTTCTATTACTGTGATAAAATACTGACCAAAGATATCTTGGGAAATAAAGTGCCTCTTCCATCTTACAGGTGATAATCCATTATGCGGAGGGGTAGTTAATGTGGAAACTCAAGTCTGTAACTAAAGCACAGACCATGGTGGAATTCTG
This sequence comes from Eospalax fontanierii, assembly GCA_035773235.1. Classification (NCBI taxonomy): domain Eukaryota; kingdom Metazoa; phylum Chordata; class Mammalia; order Rodentia; family Spalacidae; genus Eospalax; species Eospalax fontanierii. Next base: position 127,796,881 of record CM069525.1, on the reverse strand, counting down.
TGTAATGGTGTGCTTTCCTGGCTTGCTCAGCTACTTTTCTTGTACAGCCCAGACACACCTTCTCAGGGACCGTATTGCCTACAATCTACTGGGCCCTCCTTCATCAATTAGAAATCAATAAAATGCCACATAGACAAATCCACAGGCTAATCTGATGGAAGAATGTCCTCATGTCCTCAAATAAAGTTTCCTCTGCCAAAGTGTGTCAAGTTACAAGATTAGTTATCAAACCATCTTGAACACATGTCCCTCTTATCTCAACATCTGCTCTGTAAAGAATTTTCCAAACTTTTGAAATCTAGAAATAAAATATCAGAGTACTATATAAACTGAAATTTGTAGCATGTCACAATTCCTTAGGAGTGTAAGCCTAGTATATAGGAAGCAGAGGAACGAGGATTACGAGTTTTAAGCCAGCCTGTGTTACATAGTAACCCTTAGCTTGAGTTGGGCTATGAGTGGTCACAACTTGTACTGTGGTTTGAGTGAGAAATGCTCCCCATAGGTTCATGTATTTAAATATTTTATTCCTAGTTTTTAATGATTTTGGGGGCATGTTACAGGTCCTTTAAGATGGAACAAGTATGCTACTGGGGCCTACCTACTTTTCCTACTCCTAGTTTACTTTCCCTGCTTCATTTGTGTGGATTAAGTCTCACTGGATGAACTTGCACTGAGGGCCATCTGGGAACACTAACTTGTTCGATAGGCATTAACACAAGTGACAGAATGCATGAAATTTAGTTGGAGGGATGTAGGAGGTGCCAATGGGGAAGGGAGTAAATTCAATAAAAATGTACAAAAATATGAACAGCAAGGTACATGCTTTCCCTGTCTGTTGTATTGCCTTCACCACCATGATGGACTCATCTCTCTAGAATCATAAGCTAAAATGAACCCTTTCCTGCTCTAAGTTGCTTTTGGTCATAATACTTTATCAATGCAACAGAAAAGTAATGCACTTTGTCTCGACCAACTAAGAAAAAGAGGAATGAGACAACCAGGAGTGATGGTTTATGCCCTTAATCCAAGTACTCAGGAGGCAGAGGTGCATGGTTCTATGTAAGATCATGGCCATCTTGATCTACATAGGTAGTTCCAGGCCTGCTGGGGACTGCAGAGAGATCCTGCCCCACAGAAACAAAAAAGAAAACCAAAACAATGCCAAGAAGACTGGGATAGTCTGTGTACGTATTTGTTTTAGTCATTGATACATGTCGAGATGTTTACTGAAAAATTTGTGGGTGAGCAGAACCTTCTAAGGTTTTCAGTATGCATTTTTTTTCAATCAACCAAAACAGAAGAATAGAATGGTGTTCATAAATTGGCAATGCCTAAAATATAATGTAGCCCATTGCATTCATGTGAGTGAAGACATTATGAAAATGATTCCATATATGTAAGACAGTTTCAAACAGAGTAGCATGGTGGCACATACCGTTAATCCTAGCACTCTATAGGTAAACGCAGGCAGATTTTCGTGAGATCCAGGCCAGTCGGGTCTACATAGACAGTTGCAGGCCAGCTGAGGCTACAAGGAGCTCTTGTATCAAAAACAAAATGAAAATTACAATGAAATTTATATTTAATTTTTTTCCATTCATATCAATTTTGTTCTAATATGAAATATAAAATTAGTTTGTGGAAAGAAATTATGTGCCTTATACTGTTAAAGTCCTTCTGTTCAAAATAGTACATCAGTTTGACATTGCTTTTTGGTAGCGTGACAGTTTTGGAAGTTTTGATTGTTCTCTTCTGTAAGATATATATGTGTGTGTGTGAATGTTACAAACTTACAGAGACACTTGCGCGTGAGTATTTATTTCACCACTATGCAAAATGGTCAAATTATGATATCAAATTAGGCTTCCGCAAACAGAAACATGAAAGAGGAACATGTGATAACACCAACATGTGTAAATGCATATACACATATGTATATATTAGGGCTTAATCAGCTATAAAATAATTGTTTCATTTACTGAAAAATGAATGTAACTTAAGACCATCATATTAACTGGAATAAGCAAGAACCAGAAAGACATTAAGGGTATTCTAATCATTTCTGGATCTCAGATTGTGCATAAATATAAAAACTCATACAAACACACTACACAAATATACATACATATAGGTATGTATGTAAACATATCTATACATATAAATACAGAGAGGTTATTGTGAGGACAGACATGAAATGGGGAAGATGCATGAAGGAGTGAGTGTAGACAAGTTAATATTGTCAAAGAACATGATATACTTGAAGTTACTATTGTGAACCTCATCACTAGGTATAGGGAATGAATATATATATATATATATATAATGAATTAAATATGAAAATATAGTTTGCTCGTTTGAATGAGTACATCCTCAAAAGTCTCCAAATATTTGGACATTTGCTCCCTAGTTTGTTTTGCTGTTTGGGGTGAGTCATTGGACATTTAGGAAGTATGTCCATGCTGGAGAAAGCGTATCACTGGGGGTAGGCTTGGAGAGTATATAACTTGACCATTTCCATTCTGGCTATCTGTTTTTTGTATCTTCTTGAAGATGTGAGTGTTCAGCTTTGTGCTCCAACTGCCACCTGCTGCCATGCGTCCATGCCATGATAGGTTCTTACCATTGTGGGAGGTAACCCAAATAAGAACTTTTTTATAAGTTTCCTTGGTCACATTGTTTTATGACAGGAATATAAAGTAATCAATACAAATAGCATGATAAATTTAACTCAATAGTGTAAGTTTAAATAGACAGTAGAATCAACAAGGAGTGAATAAGAACAGCTACAATAGATCTAATGAATATTTTTAGAAAATGATATACTGGATATATACTTATTTATATTACTTTATTTTTTGCATGTGTTTGTATTTGTGCATGAGTGTACGGTGTATATGTGTGAATGGAGATATGTACATGCCACAGTGCACACATGTGGAGGTGAGAGGACAAATTTCAGGAGTTAGTTCTCTATTTCTAAGGTGGATTCCACGTACCAAACTGAGGTTGGAAGGAAGCTTCCACTGAAAGGATTTTTACCAAGTCGTCTCTCAGGAGCAAAATCCATATTTGTATCTGTTTGTATCTAAATGTGGGAAAGAACATACCATGTAAAGAACTTGCATTGTCTTAGGACTCAGAAACCAAACATTGCAAATGTATCTCTTCTTTAAAAATTAACCAGTTTCATCACAATTTCTGCCTGTCAAATAATAGGCATTAAAGAAAATTTGCAACCTGATGTGAGTTTGAGTTTATCGATATTCCATATGTGTCTTTTATACTCATACACATAAAAATAAATCAAAAAAATTTAGAAAGGACTGCAGAGATGACTCAGAGGTTGAGAACACTGACTGCTTTTGCAGAGGACCCTGGTTCTATTCCCAGCTACTTAGGGTGTTTAGCAACTGCCCCTTAACACCAGTTCCAGAGGATTGATGCCCTCTTCTGACTTCCACGGGTATTGCATGACACCAGTGCACCTACCTATATTCAAGGAATAATACACTCATACTCATAAAATAAAAATAATAAACAAACTATTTTAAAATTAAAAATAAATTAACTATAACTATTCCTTAATCCCCATAGAAAAAATAAAATAGAAATTTTTTTCATAGTCACTCTGCAGTGCACACTGTAATAATGGTACCAAAGCCTCTACACATCATAGGTTTCAAAACTTTTTAAAGTGTATATCATTTATAAAATATCACAATATTAAAATAGTTATCTTCTTGAGTATTTTGAACTCATACTGCAAATTTAATTTGAGATCTACAAGAAAAAAAATCAAAATGACTCACCAGTTTAATGCATTAAAATATAAATGATTAGAATAATATATATGGATAGATAACTTTTTAAAATGTGGTACTTGGGACAGAACCCAGTGTCTTTTGCTAGTCAAGTGCTGTAACAATCTATATTTACAGTTCTGCTAATATTGAATTTATCCATTTTAGTAATAAATAAAAACAAAATGAAGTATTAAGAATGTTTACTTACATACTATATATGTAAACATAGAACTCTATTGTTAGCAAAAGCATATTCTCAACAGCATTAGATTGAAACTTTAACCTTTGAAATCACATGAAATAAATTCATTCTAATTGTTACTATTTCTATTCATCATTACCTTGGAAATCCAAAATAGCAAAAAAAAAAAAAAAAGAAATATCAAATAACTGATAAAATTATTAAAAAGAAAAATCTAAAATGATTAGAGAAAATAAAACTACTTTTGCTCACATATTACATAAATCTTGTGTATAAAGCTTACTTAAAATCTGCAGGTGAAATCTCAGAAAGTGATGTGAACAAGTTTACAAGGGACAGATTCAAGTCAGAAAATTGATTGCACTTTTATATAACAAAATAAATTATTTAAAGTAAAAAGTAATTTCATCTATCAAAACATATCATAGAGAATACAATTATGAAAATTCAAAATAGGATGAAATATGCGTTGAGTATGATAGCATCAAACTCCTTGTATTGAGAGTATTTTTTGTTGTTGTCGTTGTTGTTGTCCATTTTTATGAGTCCCAGCTTACCTGGTACTCACTATGAAGACCAGGGTGGTTTGAATCTCAGCAGGATTCACCTGCTTCTGCTTCCCCAGTGCTGAGATTACCGACTTGTGCCACCATGCAAGCTTCACAAACGAAGATGCTGTCTTTATGGTCAAATAGAAATTGGGTTAAAATTTTAACAATCAACTACAGTTTCATATTTCTCTGATAGTTCTGAAAATTCTAATATACTCAAACTAATAATTACCTCCAGTAGTTACATGAGTGCAAATCCTATGAAATCCATGCCAGCAAAATTAAGACTATATCTGAAATTATTAGCAATATTTCAGAAGGTGCAGGTAATAGGTGTGTCCTATAAATGACATTTAGATGGTAACATCTGACAATGTATCAAAGGCTTCTAGCTTTAAGCTATTGGCTTAAAATTTTCAGGATGTGTTATCTCTGTTCCGAATATGATTTGAAACTGAAACATTGTAGATCTACCATAATGGAAAAATATGTCTGTGTACGAATATGCATGCACATACATATACATTCACCCAAAAATAACTATCAGATTTTCCTGTATTGGTTGAAAAGCAACCTTAAATTCTTATTGGCATACTACCAGGGGTTTAAGCCATATTACTATTTCAAGATGTCTGCAGCTCTAGTGATAACATTGCAAATAGAACAGAAATCATATTTCACTGGGGAAACATGGCATTCAATTTAACATTCTTCCACAGAGACGTTTTAAAGAAAATGAATGCACTGTTCCATACACGGGCTTACGAATGAGTTATTTAAGGCTGCATTGGTGGCAGCATCTACCAAAACCCTGCACAAGTTCCAATAATCTTTTAAAAAATGAGAATGAAAATCAACTATACATATTGCATGTACTTGTCTATAGAGCCAACATTTATATCTAGTATACATGAATGAATGCCTTAATGAATGAATGGATGGAGTAATTAATTAATTAATTGAAATAAAACAAGAGAGTGTCCGGAGCCTAGAGTGTCAGAGCTTAATAACTGGAAATTGTAAGACTCATGTTCCCTCATGTTCCAAGCCCAACATTTCACCTCTGACATCCCAGCTCATAGGTCTGCACAGTCACAAGACTTCCTGCACCCCATCCCAGATCTGAGCGTACTCTCAGACCTGTGAGCTCCATGTCTGCAGCGTTGTGCTGTGTTCAGGTTATGCAACTCCCTGCAACAGCTATACATGTGAGTTTTGCAACACCTATGAGTTCCCCAGAGAGGTTTGTTCCATAACTTCTCCATTATATGCCCTGCATCCCAGCTTCCAGGTCTACTTGTGTTCCAAACCTCCAGCCACACACAAGCTATTTGAACTCCACTAGATACTCAAGTTCTGTAACCACAGTATTCCACAAAAGACATCACAGCTCCTAGGCCTTCGGAGGCAGCACAGTCCCATATAACCCCAATACCTGTAAATTTCTTCATAATGTAAGTTCCAAAAATCCCATCACTCCCTGTGCTTGCTCTTGGCTAAAAGGCCAAGTACTACAGCTTCCTGCAAACTGGATAGGAGGTACCCCCAGAACTATGTGAGTTCACACAGCCTTCTCATTGGTCCAATTTGGTTAATTCTAAAGAATCTTTCTTTTCTGCCCTTGCAGCCATCTTCCCACTTTCAAGAAGAGCTGGCGTTGTTCAGAAAGTACATCTGCTCAGAAAGAATAAGTCGAGAGTTGCATTAACATGCATCTTTGGTTACCACTGAAATGGAAACACCCTGGTTCTTCCAAACAAAAATCAACACTGTCCTGTCTGTCAGCTTCCTCAACTAGCAGCCTCCCTGCCCATCATGAGGCACCAGGACCCAGAAAATCTGCAATGGAACCTCAAATTCTGAAGTTATACCAATTTCTACATGAACTGAGACCACATCTATAAATCTGTTTCAGACATCAGAAAAGTGATCACAAATCTAAAAACCAAGCACCACTCGTCTTACCACAAACTGACAAATTTGGATGACAGCAAACAAGATACAAACATCCACTCAACAAAAATGTCATCAGTTATCCATGCCAAGAAGCATTACCACCAAAACAACTCCAGATGCCTAGGTGTCATCACAAAAACACAAAAACCATGAATAACCAAAATGATGTGTCCTCCAGAAATTATAACCCTCATCATAATGTTTCCCAAGAAAAGCAGTCTAGCTGATGCTAAGGATGATGGTTTTATAATAGCAATTATAAATATTTTTAAGGAACTCAAACGAGATTATAGATGAAGTACTGAATAAAGGCCTTGAGAACAAAAAAAAACAAAACAATAGTTGAATGGAGTAAATCAAACAATTCCAGACATGAATTTGCAATTAAATAAAGAAATACAATCTTGAAAGAAAAACCAAACTTAAAAAAATGAAAACCCTTGAATTAAAAAAAAAAAAAAAACCTCAGGAAGACAGACAAAAATAAAAAAATCAAAGGAAAAGCTCAAAAATGTATTCAGTATAGTAGAACAGAGAGTATTAGGTATTAAAGAGAAGGTAGAGGAAATCTGAACAATCTGATGCCAAATCTAAAATAACCAGAAAAGAATGTGCAAGACCAGAGGTGATAGATGAATACAGAAAACCATCTTGTCTGGAAATGACAGGGTAGTAGCATTTATGTGTAAGCTGAAGCCAGACAAATGTCCATAGATGCAAAAGTGAGCAAGAATCCCCAACAGTAGCTGAGAATCTATTAGCAAGTGATAGTTTCTAGGTGAGGACAATCAATTCTCTTTACTTATGTGATGCCTGGTAGTTTGACCAGACGCTAATAGATGTAATCTCAGCCATGTATATTTGTAGAACACTTATTAGGCTTCTTAGATCCTAAAGATAATAACAGAGTACTATGAAGTCAGGGTTTTGGCAATTTGGTCATGAAGATTTTACAGTATGTTTCAATGTGATCAAAATACATTGTATGAAATTTTTAAATAAATAAAAATAGTTTTAAAATATTGGAAAATAGGATCAGAGGATTGTAGAGATGGTTCAGCAGTTAAGAACACTGGCTGGTCTTGTGGAGCAGGGCTAGGTTAGTTTCCCATCATCGGCAGCTAACAACCATCTGTAACTCCAGTTCCAGGGTACTTGACACCCTCTTCTTACCTCTGTGGATATTGTATAACACAGGTGCACTTACACACATGCAGACAATACACTAATACACATAAATGAAAATAATAAATTTTTTTAAAAAAAAATAAGATATGTTTGGCAAAAGAAAACCTAGAGACTGCTAATGGAACCACTGACAGCAAAATGCGAATGTACTTTATACATTTATGTGAACTCCAGGTCTTGATGTTTATGATCTGCATTATGGTCTGCAAAAAGAAAGTTTACTTTTGATAATTGATCGTAGAGGGGATACTGAGTCTGGGAGTTAAGGTTTTGTAAAGATCAATGAAAAAACTGAATATTTTAAAGTATGAACATTTTATGTAATAGAAGCAATCTTTAATTTCAATACAGTCACCTGCTTGCTAAAAATAAGAACTCAGAGCAAGAGACTGTCTAACTGAGTATGATTTCTACCAGTGTATTTTTAGTATACTGTCTGATGAGTTGATTAATGCGGAATTTTAAAGATGTATTTTAATAATGAGGAAATTTCAAGAGTCTTTTATTCTGATAAGAATTCCCAACACACTATGCTATTAGGTAGGCAACTGAGAAAATTGACAGTTACCCTATAAAGAAGCTTTTGAAATATTTCATTCACTATCTTATTTCTTGTTGAACCAAGTGTTTTTATTTTAATTATTTCTATTTCAGGATTTTTGGAAGACTCATTAAAGAAAAAAATATGGTGTAAGCTGTCAATGCCATATTTTAGTTCTAGTTACATTCTAGAAATTCAGTAATACCTTTGTGAATATCAGACAAATTGCTTAAAAGAATTGATCCAATTTCAGTAGGAAAGTGAACACATCAGGGATATTATTTCCCAAGACCTAATTCCTTCAGAATAAACTATGTCTAAGAAGAGATATTTTGAAATTGTACTTGATTGGAAGATCTTAGAAATAAAACATAACAAATATTTGTGCATGTCTTTACTTAAAGCTTCCCTCTTTCATTCAAACAAGATTTTTCTTTCTGTGAAACTCATCTCTCCACTTTTCTCACTTTTCTCCATCTCAGTTTCTGTAATCATGGGATTTTCTCAAAATATTGATGTTTTCCTTTCTTCCAGCAAAGTGTTGAGCAGCACCCAACACCACATGTTCCTATAAAGACGTGCATCTTCCCCTAACTGAGAAGTTGGGAATTTTCTAGGAAACACCTTCATTTGTCCCTGAACCTGCATTATGTGGCTTGAGTGCTTGTATCTTTCTGAAATTTAATGCTGAAATATTATCAATCAATTTAATGGCATGAGGACATAGGACTTTTTGGATGTAATTAGACCACGGAGATGGTATCTTCATGAATATGATTAATATTCTTCTGAAGGAAACCTAACAACCTAAAAACATAGCTCAACTGATAAAATTGCTTTCCTACCATACACCAGACCCTAGGTTTAATGTATAGTGTTGAAAAAAAACATAGTCACACCTACCTGTCATCCTAGCACTTTGTAGATGAGGCAAAAAAATATCAGAAGTGCAAGGACATCCCTTGCTACATAGTAAAATCAACACTAGCTTGTGCTACAGGGAACAATCAGAAAAGCAAAGGTTAATGAACAAACTCCAGAAAGACCTCTTGCTTTTTTTCACCATATGAGGACACAGCTAGAAGGGACCATATATCATACTGATCCTTAATCTGCCAACAGATTGGTCTTGATTACCAATGCTACCTAAATTTCTATCTTTAATATGTGAACCAGATTGTACTTGGCTATATCAGAAATATAAAGGAATGGGGCTTGAGTTCTCAGACAGTAATATGTTTCGTGCATAAGTATGAGAGCTTGAGTTCACACCCTGAGCCTATACATAGAAGCCAGGGAAGAAAAATGCATCTGCAATTTCAGTGCTGGTGGGGGAAAACGGGTACAATGATGCTGTGAAAGGAAGATGCCGAGAGCTCTTGAGAAAGGAGATTTGAAATAGGTGTCCTATTCAGGTGAAGGCGCCTGCACCGTCACTGTGCACCACGGACTGGCGACGGCCTAATGATTGAACAAAATGATACAGGTTTGAGTCACTCGTGCTGAGAGAATGCCAAATGTCGTTTATTATGCAGTTGCTGGAAGCTTATATAGTCCCATTTAAAACAAGGAAACAAGCCTAATTGAAAAGTTTACATTCCCATGGGCAGGAACAGGAAAGTAACCTCGATAAACAGGAACTCAATGTATCAAATCTTCACCTTGTGATCAACTACTAACAGGACGCAACTGGGATATAATGTGCTTTTTGCGAACAAGCAGCCATGTAAAGCAGGCAGCAGACACCATATTTAGAGAATAGGGTCCAACATTCAGGGATAAATACACTCCAGTCCCTTTTTCTCTACACATTGGCTAATTATGGGTCGCTGTGTTAATCATTGTCTTCTGCACAAGGAAACTTCTCTGCTGGGAGTTAAGTGATACCTTCATGCTGACTATGGACATTGCACTGAAGATGTATCACTTAGTGTTAACGGTCTCATAGACATCGATTCTCTGCATTTCATCAGGTCTGGAATTCTGCAATAGTCTCCATCTGTTATAAAAAGGTTCTTGCATGAGAAATGGAAGCTACACTTCACTGTGAATAAGAAGATCCATATTTAGAATAAAGTAAGAAATTACATTGATCTACCTAAATATGTGGCAAATATACTTTTTTCTCCAGTATCTTTGACCTCTCCAGAAAGAAAAAAAAAAAAAAACATGATATTTGTAGGTAAATGCATGAAACTAGAAACTGGAATACTACCTGAATTAACACAACTTAGAAAAGCAAGTGACATATTTTCTCTCTCCTTTGTGGGTTTTAGATGTAAATCTCTAAATATGAACATACACCTTGATGTAACTACAAGATCCAGGAAGATGGAAGTACAACATGGGAATAATGGAGAAGGGGGAGCTCAAGAGAGAGGGATAGTAGGAAACAGTTGTTATTAAGGGATAAATAGAAATGGGGAAAGGGGTCGTACTTTAACTGGAGGAGTGGGGAGGATTATACAGGGGAGTGATAGGAGTCATAAATAATGCTTGGTAGTTTGAAAAACGGTGGAAAATGTAATAGTTACAATTCATCCTGAAAAATATACATGCAATAAATATAGTAGCACATGTGTAAAACTGAAGGCTACATAACAACAACAACAACAACAACAAACCCACAGTGCTTGGCAGGTAAACCTTCCAATTGAGTTGTTCTCCAGGGTAGTCTAAAAACCTCCCAAAATGACATAGGGTGTTGTCACAGGCCTTGATTGCCATGCAGAACTTAAGTTAAGACCATATTGCTGAATTCAAGGCACGTTTCAGACACAGGACTTGAAGTAAGTAATATGATACTTCCCTAAAGATTAGCTCAGAATGTATCAGAAGATACTATATAAGCTGCTGAGGGAAAAGTTAATCATTGCTCCTGCCCAGCTGTGAAATCTAATACATAACAATGACTGGCCCAGCATTCTATATTTATTGTTGTTTATAGTGACACTTTCATCTTGAGAGTATGCAACAGCTGTGTAATTGGAATTAAGGCCCGGTCAATGGGAGAGAACTCACTGAGGTACTGAAAACATAGCCAAATACAGATGGCTGGAGAGGACTTTCTGATTTTTCAATGTAGGTGTTTAGATCTATAAATTTCTCTCATAGGGCTCTGTTGAATATGTCCTATAGGTTCTGTTGTGTTGTGTCACCATTTTTTTTATTGAATCAGTGTGAGTTTCATACAGAACACCTCAACCAATCTTAATCATCTTTATACCCCCTCTACACAGGAACCACCAATTACCCCCAACTGGAACCCATATATTCTTTCATCTATGCTAATGTATTATCATTTTCACTTAGTTCCAGGAATACTTTTATTTCTTTTTTGATTTCTTCTTAGACCAATTTGGCATTCAAGAGTGTGTTGATTAATCTCCATGAGCTTTACTTTCTATTGATTTTTTTTTATTTCATAGTGTTCAAAAAGTGCATGGAATTACTTCATTTTTTTTCATTTTTTGTGTGTTTTTTGAGCATTATTTTGTACCCAGGTAGTTGATTTTAGAGCCATGTCCTTGGGTTGATGAGTAGAATGTGTATTCTTTGCTGCTAAGCAGGGTAGATGTGAACTCTGCATAAGGGAACTGACTTGTACGTTTCACTATTGTTGGCTTGATGATTTTTTCTGTGCAAGTGATGGTAGAACATATGGATCATGCAGGTGGAGACATTCATGACAGTTGATATCTTTAAAAGCAAACAGTGCAAGAATGAGATGTAATAAAGAAATTTAGAGAGTCTCTAATAAGCCTCTTAGACTTGGATTTGCCAAGTGTTGGCATTTATTATTTATTTCAGAATACTGGTATGATATTTTTAGTAATATATATCATTCTCCTCCATTACTTTGGTTTGTATGACCAATGGTATACATATACAACTATTTTTATTTATAGGTTACCTTCATGTTCCTACTAGTTTTATCTAATAGCATTTTTATTTTAAAATCCTGGCTTAAGTTCTCTGAACCATCTATTCACTCCACAGTATTTATAGTGAATAAAAGCACTGGGGAGAGATTTTCAGGATTCTACCTAATAAAATTATCTGCTGGATGTCAAATTTATAAATGCTAAATTTATAAATGAATAGTCTCATTTATTTTCTAAAAAATAGTTACCTTATAAAATATACTCATGAGTTAAATATTTTAGTCTATGATTAAAGAGTTACTAAACTCTTTGGCAAAATAATTTACTCAAATATTTGCTTTCAGCTTACTACTATGAATACCTATAAAAACAATGGTTTCCTTCTTTGCCTACCTCTAAATCCTTTGATGTAGAGAAACCGCACTTGCCATTTATACTTGATAGTTCATATTGCCAACTTGACACAGCTGGACCCACCGGGATAGAGGGAGTTTCAGTTGAGGAAATCTCTACTAATGATTGGCTAGTGGGTATGCCTATGGCACGGGCTATACCTTGATGTTCTTGATTGCTAATTGATGTAGGAGGGACAAGTTCACTATGAACCATGTGATTCTTAAGCATGTAGACTTCAGCTGTCCGAGATTTCTAGCTGACAATTTGCTGGAGAGTAAGCCAGGAAGCAGCATTCCTCTATGGTTTTTCACTTCAGTTTCTGTTTGAGATCCTGCTCTGCCTTCAATCAATGCTGGATTGCTACCTGGAATTATAAAATGAAATGAACACTTCCCCCTCACTTGCTTTTGATCATGATGTATATCATAGCAATAGATAACACACTAGAATACCATACCTCTGCATTCCATTGATTTCATAGTTTTGTCTCTGATTCAAACCCGAATTATATGAAATGTAATGGCATACCCTAGACTAAAATTTCTAACACTAAAAGGAGATTACAGAAAAAGTAGACAAAGCCAAATGGAATATAGGGTTTAACCAATAACCATACACAAATACTTTACCACTTACTTTGATAAATGTATTAGAGCAATGTAGCATTAGAATAACCTGGAATAAATGTGTATAGAATCTGGGCTAATCTGAGTGCCTTTCTGTAGCCTAAACTGATTCAAAACTACATAATTTATTTTAAATACAAAAATATGCAAGGACCTGCTGCTTACTTTTAGTATTTTTGAATTCATTTAATTATTTTGAATCACTGTCTCATACTCTAAGTCTGGTTAAGTTGGGTCTCATTGTGCAGCACAGGGTGGACTTGAACCTCTGGTAAATCTCATGGCTCAGCCTCCCACATATTGGGAGTGTAGGCATGAGCCATGATATCTGGCTACCTGACAAATCTGTTCAGTACTTACAGGATAATCATTGGCAGGCTTGAGAGTCAGAACACTTTATGATTGAAAGAGAAAGGACGGCTTCATCAAACTGGAGAAAAGAGGTCCCTTGCCATAAGTGATCACGACATGCAACCTTACTAAGTTGAATAACCATATGAATTGACAAGAACATTAACATATTGAATAACAATAACTCATAGTGTGGTTTGGGGATTTGAGACAAAAGAAATTCTACTCACTACTTACTCTTAGCATGTTCAAGAGGAATCAGAAGCTTCATCTTACCTACTATGCAAAATGAAGATTTCAACAATGTGTATAGCAGTAGTTTTGGTGATAAATACTGAAACTTAGAGATGCTACTCAGTGCCTCTGCACACAAAATATTCCTCACTATTCACACAAGTCTCCAGACACCTACATTTTCACAATAGGAAGACTGAGTATATCACCTTTGCCATTCACTTTTCTCATTAGTGTCACTAAATACCTGACAGAAACTACATAAAGGAGGAAGAATAGATCTTACCTTATAATTTGAGTGGTATCAATACAATCAACATGGAGGGTGTCTCAGGGCAGATAAATTTACATAAATGCAAAGCAAAAAGTGGAGATTGAGAATGCCAACTGTCTGATTGCTTGGTAGTTTCTCTTGTCCAAGGCCCCCAGTACAGGATATGATTTCACTGGCATTCACAATGGATCATGCCTCCAGGTGAGCATGCACAGAAGTCTGCCTCATTAGTTGCTTGTTCTCTATCATCTTAAAATATGGTTCAGAATCTCACGTAAGATTACCTAGTGGATGTAAAAAATCTGTCTAGTGTAAAAGTTTTCTGAAGCACAAAAACCAAACTTAATGTAAAATGAATCACACAAATACTCCGAGGTGTTTCTGGAAGTTCTCATTCATGTTGTGGCTTGCATGTTTCACTACAATGTTGTTACTGAGCCCAGAACATACACAGTCTGCACTGTGAGGCTGTCATACCCCAGTCCCAGTTGAGGCTGCCACATGTATTTTGGATCAGGTTGGGCTTATTATATACTACAAATCGTAGGGTGTAGTGTTTTTACTCTACACTCTAAATTTTCTACTCTTCTAGAAACATAAAGGATTATTAAAAAATTATTTGTCATATCATTTTCTATCATTCTTTAGATTGTACATACATAATATTGTCTGTTGAATTTCATTGTATTTGGATGTGTGATTCTAAAATTGCAGCTTGTGTTGCTGTCCTGTATTTCCAAACTATTTTAGGATTGAGGTTGGTAAAGAATTACCAAGAATAATTTAGTTGGCTGTGAATATACTTTTGACATACTGTATTGTCTGTTGTTAAAATTTTATTGAGCTTTTATACATTTCCTACAATAATTATAATTGAATTTAGGCCCCCCACCCCTATGAATGCCCCAAACCTCTATCGGACCTCATGTTTTCTTCCAAACATGTTAAATCCTATCCAGTCAGGCATTTCTACCCAGATGTCCTATGCTGAAAATTCATCCAGTTCAGTCTAGTCACCCTATCTAGAGATCGTAAATAAGGCCTACTCTCCCTCACATAGAAGTAATCAGTCTCCCATAGTTCCCAGAATAGACCTGGCCTTCCCCACATCTCCCTAGCTCCACTCTGGACCTTGTCTGATTGATTTGACATGAGTCCTGTGCTCTAAGCCACCATAGGCAGAAGTTCACATGTGCAAGCTTCCAGTGGCCTGAAATCCTCTGCTGCCCTATGTTCATGAACCAACCTTGACTCATAATCTTTCCACCCTCGCTTTCATAATGGACCATGAGCCATGAGTGGGAGAGGTTTAATACAGGAGCCCTATTCAGGGACACACACTCTGGATTCTCTTATTTTTTTAAAAGGTGGCCAGTTGTGGCATTCTGTGGGCATCACATTCTGTTGTGCAAGGGCATTGCACTGGTGAGAGTTGCGGGATGCACTAGTTGTCTCTCTTCCCTCCATTCCTCTAAGTTCCATGAGCCTTATGTGGAAAAGTTGAACTGTAGATAGGCCCCATAAAATTGGACATCTCTTAGAGGTATAGTCTTTATGTCTGACCAGTTGCAAAAAAAAAGTTTCTTTAATGAGTGGGGTACAATATACTGGTCTATAAATATAAGAAACCAAATTTATCCTATGGTTAAATTTTTTATTTTTCTGTAGATATGGAAGAGATAGGGTTGTTTCTAGGATCTATGGTCTCTCCAACCATGTGTATTTGGCTGTGTTTACAGTACTACCAATGAATTCACTCCCATTGAGAATGATTTAGTTAATCACCAAGTAGCTGTCCATCACCCCACAGATAACAATGCTGCTAGTGCACCAATTTAAGTGGTCTGCTGCTGCACTGGTTGTTATGGTTCTTTTTTTTTTTTTTAGGCTTTAGGGCTGTGTTGGACTATTAATTTACTTTCTCACTTAGCAGCTTGCATAGTATCCTCTAGAGCTATGAGAGCTAGTCTTCAGGGAGAAGTTTTCCAGGTGAGGACTTTCTCCATTTCTCAAAATCCTGTGCCCGCAACATGTTCTGTCTTAATCAGTAGGGTCTTATCTTCCAACTCTGGGAGATAACCAAGGACTCTGGCAATAGCCTGTGTTGTTTTTAAAGTCTCTTGAACTATTCTGACCAACTACTGGAAGAGAGGTCTTTCCTGTCTGTGCACTGTGTTCCTTGCCATACAGATCCCAAGTGCGCATATATATACTAATGTTTAGACACTGAATGTGCATTTCTCAGGGGGTTTTGGAGGCAACACATTTCTCTCTGCCTTCCCTAGCTAGCTAAGATCTATTTACCTATATTCTCTCTTGCTGCCATCTGATCTCACTCCTACCTGCCCAGACCAGGCACCCACATTATGCCCTCTATCCCTCCAATAACACCTGCCTCCCACCATCCCTCCACTTCTGAGTTCTCTTCCTTGTAAAGCCCTGGCTACTTTCATCTACGGAGTCCGGATCGGCGGAGGCCTGAGGATTGAATGATGTACACGGAAGACACAGAGAGAGAGAGAGAGAGAGAGAGAGAGAGAGAGAGAGAGAGAGAGACAGACACTACACACTAGGTAGGAGGAAAGGAGAATGACTGACTTTATTGGGAGGCAGTAAGCCTTATATACCCTGAGGGCGGGGCTTTACAGGAGGTTAAAAGTTCAGGTTCTCAGGAGACATCTAGCCACATGACACACACCTGATGTAAACTGAGGAAGTCTGTAAAGGTCAAGTTGTTTACTTCTGAACTGCAACTGACAACATCCTGCTAGCTCTTGGCCAAGAGCCTAGCACTAAGAGAGAAGGGCTGCAGGGGTCCAGACCCTACACTTCCTTCCCACTATTCCCCCTGCATATCACTCTCTTCTTCCCTCCCAGCCGAAGACTTCCACTTTGCCCAATTCTGCCCTGGTAACATCTATTCCCTACTAGCCCCCTTATTTGGGGTATTTGGTTTAGTTTACATGCATAATTTCTTTCCCTTTTCCTGGCTCATGATCTTACATCAGCATATATACTCACAAGAGAGTTTGCTATTATCCAAAAATAAGGAAAAGTATACATTTCTTGTATTTCTGAGTCTGTGTTACTCTGTTCTCTAGTTCCATCCATTTACTTGCATGTTTCATGATTTCATGTCTTCTTACTGCCGAGTAGAACTCCATTGTGTAATTGCACCACATTTTCATTATCCATTAGTCACTTGAGGCACATTTAGGCTGTTTCCATTGATTAGTTTTTGTGAAGAGAGTAGCAACAAGTATCTCTGCAGGAGGAGACGTCTGGATATATGCCAAGGAGTGGTATAACTGGATCATATGGCAGGTTCATTTTTAGTTTTTTGAGAGTTCGCCACACTACCTTAGATGGTGGTTATAGGAGTTTGCATATCCAGCAGCAGTGGTTGAGTGTTCCCCTTTTTCCTCATCCTGTCAGCATTTGGTGATTTACATTTTCTTAATCTTAGCCAGTCTGACTGGGATAAGATGGAATCTTAAAGTGGTTTTATCTGCATTTTTATAATTACTAAAGAAGTTGAGCACTTTTTAATGTTTCTTAGCCGTTTTTATTTCTTCCCCTTTGATTATGATAGTTTTGCCTGATGTGGTATTCGGGGTTGGACTCCATGGTCGTTTTGAACTAAGAACATTTTGGTCCAGGATCTTCTGGCTTTCGTAGTTTGCATTGAAATGTCTGCTGTAATTCTGATGAAATTTTCTTTTTATGGAACTTGTTGAATTTCTCTTGCAGCTTTCAGTACCCTTTGTTCTGTACTTTTAATGTTTTTACAATATGCTATGGGGAGTTTCTGTTGTGGTCACATGTAATTGATGTTCTACGTGCTTCTTGAATGTGTATACATGCCTTTTCATAATTTAGGGAAGTGTTGTTTTTCTATAATCCTGTTGAAGAGTTTGTCAATGCCACTGGCCTGAGATTTTTCTTCCTATAAGCCTATGATGTATAGATTTTGTATTTTCATGTTGTTTGACATTTCCTACATATTCCGTTTCTATGTTTTTGTTTTATTGTAATTTTACATAGTCTTTGGTTATGGAGTCCAGATCTTCAGCTCTGCCACCTAGTCCTGATACTGCGTTTTCCCTTTCATTTATTCCACTTGTGAGGCTTTCTCCTAATTTTTTTCAATTGGCTTAATGAGTTTTTAAAATCTAGGTTCATTTTGATTTGGATTATCTTCAATATTTTTATCTCTTTTGTGTCTTCGCTTTTCCGTTGGGAGTCCCTGTGCTTGGGGGCAGCCCAAGGGGAGGAAGCGTCTCCACCATGGTAGGGTGAGTAGGCACGGAATCAACACACAAACTCCTAGGCTGAGTGGGAAGCAGGCGGTGGCAAGCTGCTGCAATCACCCTTTATTCAAGGAAGTGCAAAGGATCTTATAGGTCTGGTTAGCCAATGGTCTTATGGGGTGGGGTACCGAATGCAGCCAATCATGGTCTGTCCCCAGGTTGGCAGGTTTTTTCCAGATGCTGGGGAGAAGCTGGTCTCATGACTAGCCAGAGCAGAGCCCCACGCCCATGGGAGCCATTCCTCTGTTCCTCATAGCAGGTGCCTGGCTAAGGCCCATCCCTCATTGTGCCCTACACTTTTCAAGCTCTAAATTGTTTTGATATTTAATTAAGTTACATATTTGTATATTCTTGGGTGTCAATCACAAGTTTATGCCTATCCTCTTTGAGTTCTTTCTCTGTGTTTTCTTTAAGTTCTTTGATATAAGATATGATTGTTCTTTTAAATTCTGCATCTTGGGTTTCTCAGGGTGATTCTCATTGCAATGCACTTCTGTAGGACTAGTCGGATTGGGGCCGGGGGGCGTATTCTCACAGTTTTTCATATTTTTAGTGTTTTTGTGCTGCCAGTTGTGCATGTGGAGTTCTTTCTTGGCTGTGTGTTTGGTAGGAACTTCTGTTCTGCCTTTGTTTAATTGGATTTTGCTTTTCTTTCTATTGTTTATGTAGCTTGGTTGATTTTTGCTCGGATGTGAAAAATAAGTGCAAGGGAGTTTCAGTTTGTTTCAGGGGAATGAGAGTAGACTTGGGTCCAAGGAAATCAGACAACTGGGTGAGCTTGGAGTAGGCTGAATGTATTGAGGTTGCAGAAGAATGAAATGGACGTGTGGTGAGATGGCTTTGACTTACCAGAGTCCTAGGTAAGTTGGTCTGTAAGGTAGATCAGTGTCCACCAGAGGATTGGGGTTGGAAACACCTGGGGAAGGACTTCAAAATCTATGCTATGGGGTTTGGTTAGTCTTCTTAGGAAGATAGTCCAGAGTACTGAGGCAGAGGAGTTGGAGCTGGCCTGGGTTCAAAGCCACAGGGGACAGCTGTACTCTGTGTTTTTGTAAATCTGTGTTCTCAACATTAAGGATTATAAAATTAAAGTGTACATACTCTTTGAAAAATGTTGAAGGTGCATTCTGTTCTGAAGTATCAGATATCTAGTCATGATTTAATTCTTTATGTAAGAACAACAATATTCACGTCATTAGTATGGAGATTTTATTTCTTTTCATATGTTTGGTATAAATATATAGAGCAAAAATATTTTTAAATACATTTATTTTTGATCACCAGGAAATTTGTATTTGTATACCTGCTTTTTATACCCATTTACCTAGAGTTATATAAAATATTCTCAGGCAGAAAGTGGTCATGAATGGAAAACATTTGATTGTGAAGACAGTCAAGTTATCAATGAAGAATAACCATTAAGCCATCTTCAGGACAAGAGATTTTTTTTGTTGCGACATGAATTGTAGGCATCATGATAGGTAAACTCATTATCAAATTGATTGGATTGAGAAACAGCTGAAGATTAGTAAAATATACTACCTTCTCTGTAATGGGGAACATTCCCTGACAAGATCAATTAAGAAAGGAAGACATGCTGTGAATCTGAGTGGCACAACCCAGCAGGCTAGGGACCTGTATGAAATAACAAGGGAAACCAAGAGAGGCCACAAATATATGCATGGTTTCTTTTGATAAATTATTACCATGAGCTGAACAAACTTGCTCCTCCATATCTTCCTCTGCTACAGTGCAAGATAGGAGGTAACTTCATTCTTAAATTAATTATGTTGAATGTGATTTAAATTATCTTATATACGTTTTATATATATATATATATATATATATATATATTATCTAGTATAATTTGGAATACAGGAATTGAATGATTCTTATAGGACTAACTTTTTGTCAGTTTATAAAATTTTAATTTCTTATAATAAGCAATAAAATTATCACAAAATAGTTCCACTTGGTTTTGCAACAAAATCATAAAATAAATTCAATTTAAAAAATATTCTGAATGCATTTAAGTCAGTATTACAAGTAAAAAGAACTTTTGAAAAAGTACATAGCATGTAAGGGCTGTATGCTAAATGAATATTTCTAAATAAATAATAAATTGGCTTCCACCAGGGAAGTAAACTTTATTGCATTAAACATTTTTATTTCCAATGTAAAATTGGAAACTTTGTTGATTCATTTTTTTCTGTAACAGCTTGAGATCAGATCTAAAGTGCTGACTATTTTGTTTTAATAGCTTAAACCTTTCAAACCACTTTAGAACATTTATTTTTAAGTAAAATGGAAGGGAAAAAACATTTAAGTGAATGCATTAAAAGGTGAAACAGCACTTGAATTATCCTATGGAAAGAGAGAATAATTTTAAAAAAGCAATTGAGTTAGTTGCATATATTGTATTCAATATTTTTTTAAATCTCAGTGATTTCATTATGCCTAATTTGATCTTAAAAAGAGTGAATTTCCTGTTACGCCGGCATTATACTGTGAAGAGATCTAATTGGAGCAGTTTGAATTTACATATTTATATCAGGTTTTTGGAAAATAAATTACAAAATTATGATACAATTGTGCATAAGTAGCCACGATGACCAATAATTTGAAAAAAGATATTGTGATAAATTTGAAGTCTAGTCTTTCAGATATAGAAATAAATACTGAATTTTGAAAAAAATTCCAAATATTGCTATTTTTTGTACTTATGTTTGCAAATATAGAAATTCTTCAGTTTCAGTTATTTGAATTGTATGTATTGTTTTCATTTAGCATATATATATATATATATATATACACACATATCTAATAAATTTAATGTTCCACAATTGTACTGAAACTCACAGTTTTCCATTTCTCTATAAATCACTGATAGTAATTTATTGGCTTAAAATTTCTCAAAATTATCATCACAGTGTTCCTGTTTGTCAGGAACCCAGACAACATTAGCTATCTGCTCAATGTTTTCTGAATAGCTGTGTATTTTCTAGAGGCTTAACTAGAAGATATCCACTTCCTTCCATACTCCTTCAAGTTGTTGGACAAATTCATTTTCTGTGTAAATAGAGCTGACATTCAGTTTTCTTACTGTCTGTCAAAAGAATACCAACTCTCACCTTCATTTTCAGGTTCTACACACTTGGCTACCTGTATAAGCAGTTCACAACATGATTACTAGATTTTGAAAAAGCACTAGAATTTGTCTAAATTCAAATCTGTTCTTTAATCTGCTAATGTTATCTCATGTACTATAATGTACTGATTAAAGTGAAATAAACCATCATAAGAACAGGCCTTTCCCTGACTTAATGAGCACAGATTTTCTATAGCATATATAGCAGGAGACAGACATGGGGGAATGTTGAAATTCTAATATCTTTAGAAATTATTTAGAATGGATGAAATTGAAGCCCAAATAGGTTTGGTGTAAAACACCTGAATTCATCAGTACAGCTAGCAGGGCCAGGATTTGTATTCAGATCTTCTATCAGAGTTTGTTTAGTGCAATATTCATCATTGCTTGTTTTCTGAACTTCATATTGTCTCTTTGCCCACAATTTTCTATTTTCTTCCAGGTACTCTAGCTTCCTTCTTTTCCTATTTCTTCCTTTCTTTTTTCTTTCTTCCTTTTTCTTTCTTTCTTTCTTTCTTTCTTTCTTTCTTTCTTTCTTTCTTTCTTTCTTTTCTTCCTTCCTTCTTTCCTTCCTTCCTTCCTTCCTTCCTTCCTTCCTTCCTTCCTTCCTTCCTTCCTTCCTTCCTTCCTTCCTTCCTTTCCCTCCTGCTTTCCTTCTCCCTTCTTCCTTTTTTTCCCTTTATGATTTGACAGGGTCTTACTGTGCAGAAAAGAGTGGCAAAAATCTCTCAGTTTCCTTGTCTCAGCCCCCATGCCAATGCTTATATCCAAGACAGTATTTTTTAAAAAATAAAAATGAAAATTTTGGGGCATGTTTAATTTCTAGGAATGACAAAAATTGTAAGCTAATTAATGAAAATGAAATTCTTCTAATCAGATAATAGACTTACAGACTTGGATAAATGTTAATTTGTATTATTTTATTACTTTTAAAATTAGAATAAGGAAGTGAAAATTAAGGGTTCACTTCCAGCAATAACTACATGCACATTATACATGCAGGACACTAAATATTCTTATTGGTTGCCTGCTTAAGTGAACTCCATTTTAAGAAAAAATAATGTTCACATATTGAATTCATTCACTGTGATAATCTAATTGATCAATTTTCTGATGATCTTCACTTTCACTTAGATAGCCCAGCATCATTGGAATATAGCTACAAAATATTTTAAAGGATAGTTGAGAAATGTCTTAATTCTTCTAAGTGGATACATATGAACATGTACTGTTTGATAAAACAAGTTTTCAACATTGAGTATAACTCAGAATCTGTCATACTTGACATGTCATAAAAATACAAGGAATTTAATAAATGATCAAGTAAACACAGCAATGTCATCATAAAATCCTGAGCCATTTTACATTTGTAACTGAATGAGAGAAAACAATATTGGTAAGATGTAGCAACTCAGTACCATAAATGAACATTAGAGCCGTGCCTAGGCAAAAATGGATAAGAAGGAGAATGAAGGGCATTCTAGGTGGAGGAAACATTTAAGGTGATAAAAGCAAGTAGGAGATAATTTCATAAATTAAAATGTGAGTCCTAAAGTAACCAGCTTGTGAGGCAGTGAATTTATGCCTGACATTTCAAAGGCTTTTATTCAGGACTTAAGTGTGCTTGCTGCTTTTTTATTTCTACCACTATGAGTGGACCTATTTGCCCTCGCTGTCTGCAGAAAATATAGAATGAAACATCATCCTGGAAATAGTGCCAAATTTCACAAGACCACGAGTGGCCAAACACTTGGTATTATACTTCTCAGTCCCTAGCACTCTGAGAATTTTTTGTTGTTCATAAATTAGTTAGTTAACTGTTTTTATGTGAGCAGAACAGACTATGCTTCAAATGGAGGAAGTTTTCTTCTGTTTCTATTTTGTATTTTTATACGTTTCATTTTTCAAATATTTTTCATAGTATGGATACAGTAATCTTCCTGACTGTATTATTGTTTCATATTTGTTAATTATCCAATATCAAGTGCCCCTTCATTCCTTTATTTACTTCATCAAGTTTAGTTGTTTCCTAGACTTTTCTTGAAAATATTTACATCAATATTCATTGGGCACAGTGATCTGTAGTTTGTTTTATCTTTTAATTGTCAAATATTTTGTGTTGTTAAAATAAGAAAATTAAGAAAAAAGAGTATGCCTTCCTCTGCATCATGTTTGTATTACTGGGATAAAATAACATAACTAAAGACAACATAGAGAAGGAAGCAATTAATGTTGCTTATGTATATACAGGGTGAGTAACTGACCACAGCTGAGGTATGATACTAAGATCAGGAAGCACAAACATTAAATAAACAGCGAACCCAACGTGGGACAAGCGTCTGTACACTCAAAGTCTTCCTGTAGTGAAATACTTCTTCCAACAAAGTTGCACTTCCTAAAACTCACCAAATTGCTGTCAGTTGGGTACCAAATGTTCAAGTATCTGAGCCTATGAATAACTTTTCTCATTTGAACCACAACATCTATTTTTGCAAAACTCTTATGGTCATGATTGTTAACTATTTACATATACATACATGTATATTACATAAACATCACTGGTAAATCCACATGGCCCTAGACTTTTGTTTTTGAGAGATTGTTGAGTACAGACTCAATCCCTTATATTTTGTATGTTTTGTGAATTTCTGTAACTCCTTCAGATTACATAATTCATTAATGTTATAATGTCTCAAAATACTGGGTTATCTAGTACTAGAAGGCAAAATTGGAGCTATTATTTTCACTTGGGACTTTACTCACTTCTTGTCTACATTTTGTAATGGTGATTTGCTAAAATTCAAAAATTTTAATGATCATTATTTAAAGATTCAAAGTTTGTTCTGTTGATTTGCCTTATGTTTTAGCTTCATCTCATTGGTAGACCCTTTGCATAATTGTTATTTCCTTCCTAGGCTTTGGTTTTGATTTGAGCTCATTTTATAGCTCTTTAGTGTGTAATGTTAGGGTAATGATTTCATGTTTTTCTTTTGTAAGTAATCATAAGTATCATGTCCCCAGACCCATCCCCTTACTGCCAATTTAATGTTACCCTATTCTCCAGACATTTTTCAAATGGGTCACACACCTTGAGATTGGTGTTCAAGTGGCATTCTTTGCGTACTAAATCTGTGCTAAACGTGCAAAGTATAAA
Source organism: Eospalax fontanierii (assembly GCA_035773235.1). NCBI lineage: Eukaryota > Metazoa > Chordata > Mammalia > Rodentia > Spalacidae > Eospalax > Eospalax fontanierii. The sequence goes on along the minus strand of CM069525.1, from coordinate 127,772,260 downwards.
GCTTTCAAAATAGGACAACATTTACTTAGGACCACATCTGTGCCTCATAAAGCCTAACAGCTTCCCATATGTCTCTTTTGGTTATTAATTTGAAATGTTTTGGTGAGTTGACTGATTTCCCTTTTGGAAAGATGAAATTCATATGTTAAGCTTGAAATCTTGTGAATGTAACTGTATTTAGGGAAAAAAGTATGTCTTCAATGATGTCTTTAGTTAAAACTCTTGTTCTCAGATCATGCTGAAATATCAGGAGAGTAATACAATGACTGTGTCTTAGAAAAGAAAAGAAAGTGATTTGAGACAGAGAAAAAGGCCTCATATAAGCAGAAACACATAATGGAATGATAAAGCTGCAAATCATGGAACATCTGGAGTTACTGAAGCTAAAGGAGGATTCTTAACATTTTAACTGATAATTTAGTATATATGTATATAATATACTATGAACATAGCAATCCCACATTAGCTTCCTTTGGTCAAACTCCTTTCACTGATACCTTTGTTCTCTCTAGCTTGAGCTCTTTAAAACTTCATGTCTTTTTTTATGTAATGCATTTTTAATTATCATCACACAGATAAGGAAAATGTGATACATACTCAGAGTGGAATTTATTTGTAAAAAAATTAAATTTGTAGGTAAAACAGTTGAACTACAAAATATACTAAGTGAAGTAACCTAGGCTCAGAAAGACAGTGTGTGGCTTCATACTGCTAAAAGGGGACTACAGCTACAGTTCAGGTAAGGAGAGGTCATAAATATTAATAATGAAAATAAAACACTGCAGTAGACCAGGAAAACATTAAATGGGAATTTTGAAGCAAAAGACAGTCATGTTTGCACATTCACAAATGGATTCCACCGCCAGAAAAATTACAGAAAACATGTGTGGCCAGGTTAGGTTGTACTAGTCTATTAAACACACCATTATGCATTATTCCCTCTGCATCACTACAATGCTACATGCTTTATGCACCAACTTCCCCTTAATTGTGACCTTTGTCTTTGTCTCTTTTAAACACTACACCAATTCTTACATTAATGCCACCCAGAAGACCTTTCAAATACACACTAAAATTATTTAGTTCAGGTGTCTGTGCATCCTGTGATCAAGGTTAGTTGATATATATATTAGAGGTCAGATTCGAATAAAGGCCCACAGTGGAAAAAATGCAAGGCCTTAGGGAAAGCCCTATAGTCTTAAATATACATACAACATTCCTACAAGAATGTTGCTAGATTTATGAATTTTAAAGATGCTTTTGGTGATGCCTCATATGGAAAAGGGCAACAAACTCATCAGAATTGAAAATCATGAAAACAACTAACTTTGAAAAGATGTGCATATGGTCAGCTTTGTTTGTCCATACTCTACATATGAACTCAAATATCACATTGTGTATCATGAACAAACACTATTATTATTTACTGAAACAAAATTGAATAAGATTGTGAATACAATATTAACTACATTGATTTTTCCATTACATAACAAATTTATCAAATTATCACACTTTATTCTTTAAATTTATATGATTAAAATAACAATGACAGAAGAATAATAAACACTGATTCTTCTCCCACTCTAGAAAAACATAGTCTATTTCATATATGGATAGAAAAATAGTCTGAATTATGTTCTACTACATTTGTGGCAAGGAAAATTTTTATTTAATCAACATTGATATTTAGCCAATTAAATTTCTATGAAAAGTTTTAGAAAAGCAGTTCAACATAATTTTAATTTATTGTCATCCACATCCTCAGTTGTCTTGATCAATAATTGATGGCTGTATTTTATGAATGATTCCAAGGTGCTTCAGCAGGTACATAGAATTTTGTGGACAGATACTTGAATTTCTACTTGTATGTCTCTTCTTGAGCTGCAAAAATCACGTTGCTTTATTTTAAATTGCAATTTCTTCTTTAGTGATATCACCAAAGGTTTTTCATTTTTAAATAGTTTGTCATTGTTTTACATGGGTCAAAGTAGTTCGAACAGAGTTTAGCATGTTTTTTTCTTTACCTTATTGAAGAGAATAAGTATCTTTATTTGACTGTCATGATTCTTAGAAGCTCCTCATTCTGACATGTTGTATGCTTCTATTTATGTACAATTTCTCCGATGCATATGTCACATAAACCTTCAACATGAAGCAAACCACTGATGTGAACATTCTAATGGCTGTTTTTGGAATTTTAAATTAAAATGAGTCTACTCCAATAGTCAATAAATTGTTCCTCTCTCATCATTCCAAGAAACATGTAGATTTAGCATTTTCCTTGCACTGAAATGCAAATATTCAGATGTTTTTTTAAATTTTATAAGAAGACACAGCTAATGAGTGACATAGCTAAACACAAACACAAACCTGATACTAAGTGCTCTTTTATCAATATATCTTATTCTAGGTACTGTAGCTTTCCATTCAAATTTTAACATTTTTAGTTTAAACAATTGAATTGTTTTCATTTTTTTAGTATTTTTCATTGGTGGTCATCATAAATAGAGTGAGCATATGTCTAGGATGTGATTTGTTTTCATATTTCTATGACTATTCTGGTTGTAAACAAATCCTGTTGGTTTGAGACATATTTTTAATAACTTATCTAAAGTCTGTACTACATGGATTACATAATTTATATATATATATATATAATTTGTCATTGTTTCTACAGTTTCAAAGAGAAGTAAGAAGGACAACGATGTGGGTATATGGAAAATGAGAAGTGGAGATATTGGCACAGTATAATCTCCCATGGGGATTTAGTCAGAGAATGAGAAAACTATAGTGACACATATTGGTTTCCTTGAAATATTTGAGGTGTTTTCATGTGGAAGAGGAAATAGGCTTCCTAGCATTAAGTGGTAGAAGTCACATGGTAGAAATGTTTACTTAGTTTTAGGAGTGACTAATAATGCACAGCATTTACATAGGTTGTGGCATGGTCACACCAAAGGCTCAGTCTATAGTCTCACAGAGCAGATTAACAGAATGTGGGAAGGATGGGGCAGGAATTATTTTGATCTACAATTTCCTAATTGTATGACTTTTTTACTGTCTTGATTATCTCTACATATATCTATAATCTAGCAATCTGTCTAATGAATGGATTAATAGTATGTAGATTTTAAAAGTAAATACTAAGGCATTATGAGATAGGAAAATATTAACAGTAAATCAGAAAATAAAATACCTGTTTGGGTCTGTTCTGATTGCTCTATATTTTGGGTTGCAGGTTCAATGTATATTTCCTTTCCTTGTTACATTTACAGTTAGCAAATGTTTTGTAATATGGATAATTCTATGACATAATGGAGTATTTTAGAATCGTACTTCCAATGAATGACACAGAAAGAAAAAGAAAACTTCTCTATCAGGTATAGCTGCTTACACTCAAAATTACTGGTTTTGCTTGTGATCTCAAGAAATCAATTGAAAATTTGATATGTCTCCATGACCTGCTATGAAATATATATAGGAATTTATATTAATCATAAACTCACTACTAAGTTAAATGAGACTTAAGTGAAATTTTAATGTGTAGTGGCTAATGTCACAAATGTGAATGTCGTGTATAACTTTTTATCTGAAAAATGTTTAATGGTGATCATGAGCCTCACTAGAAGAACTGAGTCCTGGGGTGGGTCTTGAGATTTTACAATGAGGCCAAATGCTGTTCATTCTCTGCCTCCTGACTGAACATTCAATTAGAACAGCAGCTTCCTGATGCTGTCAGGGTAACCCCTTCCTCAAATATTGTACTTACAAATCTAAACATCATGAAACAAAGCAACTAAGTTAAACAATGATGACTGGAACAAAACGGAGTTCTCTAAAGAGTAGATACGTATGTTTATTACTATTGATCATTATAAAGTACGATGGGTCATTAATACTCATTCCTTCAATTAACCTGAAAATTTTAACTTTTTGATAATATTTATATTGAATTAATCTTTCCCCTCCCTAACCTAGCTATTAACAATCATCCTTATGTTCTTTTTCTATGGATTCAATGATTTAGATTTTACAGAATGAGTAATAGATTATATCTGTTATATGTAAAACCTAAAGTTGATCTCTGAGAACTAGAAAGCAAAATGTTGGTCACCAAAACTGACTGACTCAAACACAATGATAGCAGGTCACTTCAATAATCCACTGTCACCAATTGAAATATCACCCAAGCAGAAACCTATAAAAGAAATGCTTCCATTAAATGATATCATAAATCAAGTGTACCTAACAGATATATACAGAGAATCCCTTCCCAAAATCAAAGAATAAACTTTCTTCATAGCTGTTCATAGAAGTTTCTCCAAAATTCATCAAATATTAAGAATCAAAAATGTTTGAACAAATTTGAAGAAAAATGAAATAATTTCCTATATCTTATCTGAGCACACAGGAATAAAGTTGGATATCAAAAATAGAAATGAGAAAAAATGCATAACCTTATGAAAATGAAATATCACAGAACTCAACAATTGTCCCTATCTCCACTTTCAGTGTATATGATGTCCTTCCTTATCTCCTCAGGCACTGGGCTACAAAGGTGCACTTACAGACATACAGGAAATACACATAAAATAAAAATAATAAATATATTCTTAAAAGGAAAGAAATTTTAAAATTCCTATAACTAAATTAAAATGAAAGGACAATAATCAAAATCTATGGGATAATATTACGGCAGTCTTAACAGAAAAGTTTATAGCAATTTATCACACATCTAGCTTTTCTATATATGTACATATTACATATACTTATGTCAATAGTAGTTCAATTTTAAGAAAAATAAGTTAGGTTTTGCAGAAGGTATGTAAATACAAAATTCACTAGGCTGCTATCATTTTAATATGATATACTCTTTTAGAATAAACCTATTTTAAGTTAGAGAATATAAAATAATAAAAAAGGATATTATAGTAAATGTACGGGTCATTAATAATGTAAAGTTGTATATCCTTTATGTGATTTTTTGTGGTATATTTTCATGTGACTCACAGGATTGTACATTGGTTTAAAACAAAGTCTCTGCATTCATCTGAGTAATGTGTTATGTACATTATGAAGATTATGATTACACTATGCAGTGGAATGCATTTAAGATCCTTTGTAATCTACTAGGAACACCAGTATACAATGTTCTGTCTCTGTCTGAAAGTCATTATGTGTGTGTGTGTGATTAAACTAAGGGAGATAAAGCCTCTTACATTTATCTGAAGATATATTTTAATGAAATGAGTGAATAAAAAATCCCCCCAAATGCATATATAGTTTATATTCCATGTAGTCTTTCTACAATCCTTTTTAAATATGTTCGTAATGATATTTTTAATATAAATAGAATCTGAACTATGAATCATAAAATCAAAACTCTAAACATTTCTGGTGTCATAATGGAAAATTATCAACAATAAAATTTATGCTTGGGAAATTAACAACCATAAATTTCATATCTTTTATCTAACCTAGAACTATGTTAAATTGAAACAGATGCAGCCAGAGACTTGTGATAATGTTTACTAAAATATATGTAGCTCATTTGAAGTGAAGCACAAAAAACTGAATATGACAAGGCCAGCGTTAACCACAATAACTTTCATGTATGCCTGTCTCATATCCAACATTTATATATATAAATCTATAGTAATTATGTGTATATATATATAAATATATATATATATATAACATATATAATATATATAGTAGATCGGGGCAATGAGAACTCAAATATAGGAGGGAATCTAAACACAAGCAAAACACACTGCATAAATTTTCAGAAATTCAACAAAAAGAGAAAAATAATATAAAAACTTTTAAAAATAGTGTAAGTTAAACCCTAGAGTCCATACACCCACATTAACATTTTACAATATGTATATGCCACTTAAAAACATATGAAAATGTAAGTTTGTTTGCTAACACTAAAATTCATAGCCAATTCTGTAAGTATTCAGCAAGTTACATATGTGATGCTCTGAATTTCCAAAGTCATGTTTTAGTTACATTTCAAACCTCAAAAAATGATATAAACAGATTACTCCTATGTTGATACTCTAATATTTTACTAGGTTAAGAATTTTCTACTTTGTGTATTTATGTGACATGAAACTTGAACAATGCATATATTAATCAATTTAATCATACATAACTTTATAACTACATTTAAACTCGCATCCAGATTTTTATGAGAATGTGTTATTCCATCCTAACTGCGAGAACTGAGAAAGTCAAATACGCTACAACTTGATAGCCATATATCAGTACTTGTTAAATTCTCATCTTATTTTAAAAATGTTTTATTTATAATGAAATATTTATATAATGACATAAAAATAGCTTCAATTTAGTACATCATTTTTGTGTAAATAGTAAATTTGCATTTCACAATTATATTACAATGTATTTGGAAGCTTTACTTTTCTTTTACGCCAATTCACAGCTGTAAAATTACACTTTTCACCTATTCTCTTAGAAAATAATGAGGAGTAATTTGATGCAAAGCATGAGAAAAATTTAAAACGCAACTATTTAGTGTTTTAATATTAAGGAAATCTTACCTTAAGAATAAAACAATTACTTTCTCTAAGATACCTTTGCGTTTCTTTCATGCGGAATTTAATAATTGATTTTTAAAAGAGTAAAACCAATTTCTGAAAGGTGATACCAAAGACATGCTTCATCAGATCCAAAGTTTCATTACATATTGATTGGCTTTTTGTTACTTTTGAATCACTGACAGAAAATTTTGTAAGACTGGTTAGAGGCTTTTCTGAATAAATTAGAAAGGTTTCTTTCACTTGGTTAAAAGATGTTATAAATGATCTTGAACAAAGGAATATAATAACTTTATAAAAGATAATTATTTACTTCAATGTCAGGTGAAATGTTTTGGTATGGATGTGTTTATTTATGCCCTGTAATGAAACAAAAAGGTACATAAATTCATACTTTCATATTTGTCTTGAGATCTAGAAAGATAATTCAGTGGTTAAGAGCACTTGGTGTTCTTCCATAGGACTCTGGTTCAGTTCCCCAGCTAACTGTGGATAAACTCAGATCGCTGGTTGTATGTTTATAAAATCAGCTAGCTATTAGAAAGAATCTATAGATACTTCTTGTTGATAATCATGTTTTATAATTCTATATCTCATAGGGTCCTATCAAATAATAAGCTTTAAAATATGAATAAAACTTTAGCGATGCTATTGGATAACTTTCTACATAGTACAAATATATGCCAAAACACAGGTCCGAGAAATAGTTATTAGCAAAGTCAACCCTTGATTGAACATGTTGAACGAAAAGATGTTATTTCTGAAGGTGTCATATTTAAGTGTTAGGCAGATATACTTGTGAATGGATAAAATGAACATATTTTAGATGCATGCATGATAACCATACAACAAAAAGCATCACTTTGTCAAATCAGTATATGCTGTTAATAAAAAAAAGAATGAGAATCATGGTGCAAAGCAGATTATTTATTTGATCTAAATATTTAATCTGCTTTTGTAACTTTAAACCACTTATTGGATGTAGGTACATCTCTCTTTTTAACAAAAGTAGAGGAAATGGTGAAAATATCTCCCCAGAGCAGGCCCTCTCTGAGATGGACTAAAATTCTTGAGATACATGACACCTAAGAATCTTTGTGCATATAGCAAGACAATAGGCAATAAATACATAAGAATCAAAATACTAACATTGAAGATGATTGCAAAGTATTTTTTTTTCAGTTGTATTAACTTGTATACATGGTCTGTATAACTTAGGAAATTAAGATTATGGTGAGTACTGTGTTTCTCTGAAAACTGAAAGGCAAAAGCTTCTGTTTACTTTTTGGGGGAAGCTCTGCTGTATAAATATAAATAAATTTATAAACACAAGTTTAGATAAAACTGGACTAAGTTTTGAGACTGATGTAAAAGCACCGTATTTTTATTTAATTATAATGTTCATATATATGTGAAACTAATATATTTAACAGCTGTGTATTTTAATGACTTGAACTTCTTTCTGTTTAGAATAAATTCTTCCCTATTAAAAATTTTAATAAATTACAATTAAATGCAAGATATAATGTGATTGATTTTGTAGAAAGACATGTGAAAAATGAATATCCAGAAATTCAGCATTGCATTTTTAATGTCCAATAAATTGCTGAATTTATAGATAATTCGATGCCATCAAAAATATTTTGACTGGTGAATATGGTAACAAGCCTTCACTTGTTTGATTGACAGCACTCCACATTATATCAATACATTGAGTGAAACAACTTTTATCAATTTATTTAATCATTGTAATTGGTACTTATTTAGCTCCTTAAAAGGCATATTTTTTCACCACATAAGGTGTTTTACTGATTATAATTATTTGATTAATATAGTGTTCATTTTTATGATTGCTTGGATAGTTCATGTGTGTTGGTTTTATTATTAGATTAGAATAAAAATATCAGGTTTTAAATATGTATATAGAAACAGTTTTGCCTTATTATTCTCTCAAATTACACTTCTGTGGTTATGTATGCACAGACAACGAAATAATTCTTAAGCGCAATTTTTCCAATGTCTATTTAAAGGAAATTATTACACTCTGTATTTCAGATCTATAGTTAATTTTATCTACTGCAGTCACAGAATTTTTAATACACCAAGAAATACAACATTTCTAATATGAAATAGAACACATTAATATTAAAATTATATAGTAAAATACATACACAGTTCATATATAATTTTAAAGTTATTATATTTGAAATACAAAATTGTAAATGTTTTACCTGTTGTCAGTTTATCTACTCATCACAAACCAAATAAAAGGCTTAATAAATCTCTATTACAGCTTTCCAAGTATTTATATTCCATGTAGATTTGTATTTTATATTTTTTAAGATTTCAGTCAATGTTCTTAATTATGTGTATGTGTGTATGTTCTAGCTTAAGCATATGATTATAGTTTTCACAGCAGCCAGAGGTGTCAGATATCCCTGGAGATAGAGTTACATACAAGTAGTTGTGAGCTGTGCATCAAGGGAAATATGAACCAAATATCTTCTGTTGTAACAATATGTGGTCTTGAACAGTGAACCAGAGTTCCATACTCTCTCTTATATTTCTAAAGCATGGACTCATTTAACTTTTATTATTTATTTACTTCATGCACAAATGTGTTTTTGGGTGTGTATAAATGTGTGTGTGTAACTTCTGGAAATTGTTTCCCCCTTTCATCATGTGAGTCCCAGGACTAAAACTGGTCATCAGTTCAAGATACTGATAATATTATAGCTGACCGCTGAGTAAGCAAAGCATCCCATCTTTGGTGGTTTGAATGAGAAATGCACACCATAGTCTTAAAGTTGTAGACAGTTAATCTCCTGCTGGCGGCACTGTTTTGTGAAGTTTAAGAGGTGTAATTTTGGTGGTAGAAATACATCACTGTGGGCATTGCCCCCAAAAGGCTTGCTATCTCTGCTTCCTGGGGGTGCTTGAAAGTGTGGCTCTCAGCTTTCCATACCAGCTGCCTGGAACCATGCCTCTCCAGTCATGATAGACTTATATACTTCTGGAACCATAAAACCAGGTAAACTCTTCCTACAGTAAGTTGCCTTGGACATGATCTTTTATTACAGTAGCAGTGATCTGTAGTAGTAGTAGTAACTGATACACGATTTATGATTTAGGCGACATAGGTGAAATGGCCCAAAAATAATGTAAGAGCAGAAAATACTGAGACAGTCAGAACTGCCATCAGGTGTGTAAGACAATGCAACTGCAATTATAAACTCACCAAAGTAATGGTTGTCTGCACTGGGTGTGTACAAGAAAGGGACATCAACAGACACCAGACTCCAGTGAATAACTACAAATTGATGGCCCTGTTTAAAATCAGTGGATCGAAAAATATTTTTAAAATGAATCTGGGGATGAGTATGGAGGAGATTATATAGGAATAGGAGGTAGATATGAGAAGATGGTGGCAGAGAGTGCAAAGAATAAGATTAACTCTTAAAATGTCTAAGAAAAACATGAATATAAACTTTGCAAATATTTTCTAAGTATCAAATTGAACAATTAGACCTGAAAATCTAATAACTAAATTAATAGTCACTGGTATTAAGGGAGCATAAATTGAAAACTAATGAAGAGAGATTAATAAACTTAAAGATATAGCAAGAAAATGGTTCTATCTAAAACCACAAGAATAAAGCTGAAAAAGTGAAATGTATAAGAAACCAATTTCTTAGGTGCCTGAAGAAACATAGTGAATAAATATAATATTATGATCCAATTGTATTGGGGAAATTGTGAAGGGAATTAGGTGAAAACTAAAGAAACATAATTTATATATGCAATTTACTTATTAGTAATATATTATTGGCTACTTTTTTCAGGCTTTTGAAACAGGATCTCCCTATGAAACCAAAGTGGTCTAGAATTTGCACAGAGATCTCCCTACCTCTGTCTCCCAAGTTCTGGGATTAAAAGCATGTGGCCTGTCTAACTATCTATCTATCTATCTATCTATCTATCTATCTATCTATCTATGTGTCATCTATCTATCATCTGTATATCTCTCTTATTCTAAATTAAACTATTGATAAGAGTGATAAGAAGAGATAGTCTCTAGTATTACAAATATATTTTAATAAATTTACTTCAAATTTAAAATAATTCTAAAATGGTTGATATAATTTGCTGCACAAAATGTGCAGTAAGGGGCTGGAGAGATGGCTCGGTAGTTAAGAGCACTGGCTGCTCTTGCAGAGGCCCCAGGCTTGATTCCTGTCATCCACATGGTTAAGAATTCTCTGTAACTCCAGTTCCCTAGGAATCCAATGACTTGTTCTGACCTCCACAGGAATTGCACAACACTGCTTCATATACACACATAAAGACAAAATACATTCATACACATATATAAAAATAACAAAATATTTTTAAATGTGCAATAAGGGGACTGGAGATATGGCTCACCAATTAAGAGCACTGTCTGATCTTCCAGAGGACCTGGGTTTGAATATGAGCACATACATGGCACCTAAGAACTCTCCCTACCTCCAGTTCCAGAGGATTTAACACCTCATTGTGACCTCCAAGGGCATTTCATGACAAAGGTGTAATCAAAAACATTCAGGCGATACACTCATAAACATAAAATAAAAGCATGATAATAATCAATACAATTTTAAAAACAGCAGAAATGTGCCATAAAATAGTTAATTATCTCAATAAATCACAAGTCATTCATCAAAGTGGTATGCGCCAGTATGCCAATAGCCTCAAGAAATAGGAAATATAAAAAACATCTGTAATTTAATTAACAGTATCTTAAAAGAAGTTTAAAAATGCTCTTAGCACGAAATTGAATTGTTAAAACCTAACACTGTCATCATAACATCAAGGAGAACAAGATATATGATTTTACATGAAATCATAAATATCCAAGTAAATCAATTAAAAAATAAAAGTAAACATTCTTGACAAAATGTTATTTATGTTTTTATATTTATATAGACATGACATGTACTTTTATGTATTAAATTCTATTGAATCTTGAAAATCTTCAGGGACTAATGATTCCATGTGGTGAATATTCAGATAAATATTCTTTATAAATACTTAGGGCTGGGAGACAACATGTGTCTATAGGTGAAGGCAGTTGCCTTCAAAGTCTAATAACCTTTTACAACCACCTGACCCACATGGTAGAGAGAACTGAATTCCACAAGTTGCCTTCTCAACTGAATTCAAGAGTCTTGCTTTGTGGGTGCATAGACACACACAAACCCAAACATACACACACACACACACACACACACACACAAACACAGACACAAATATAGTGTGTAAATAAAAATACAACTTTAAAAAGCAGCATGGTTTAAAAATAATTTTTAATCTTTCATCCCCTTATTACACAATGTTCCTGGAAGGATGGAATATAATATAAGGGTCCTGTCTAGGGACCCACACTCTACAGACACTTATTCTCTATGCTTTGGCCATTTGTGTCCTTTTGTGTTCATGGTCCTCTGTTGCATGAGGGAGCTTCAGGGATGAGAGATGCATTAGTGTTAACTGTATCCCTTGTTCCACTATGCTCTGTGAACCTTAGGCATTGAGGTGGCATTGTAGTTGTGTCACTTATACTTGGGCAATTAACAGACAATCTTTGTGCATGGCCAGTTATGGAAATCGGTAGTAATCTCTGTCTGTTTCAAAGAAGCTTCTTTGATGATTGCTGAATGTTGTACTGGTCTGTAAATATAAGGATTCATATTTTGCGCATAGTAAGGAATTACATTGGTCTAGGGATTTTACAGCCTTTGGGTTTTCTCTGAGCTCCATGACCTTTGCAACCATGTGTGTTTGTCCATGTTTAGACTAACAAACATGAATTTCCTCTCATTGAGTGAGCTTTAGGTTCAATTAGGTAGCTCGTGATTACCCCCAAAATAAAAGTGCTGCTACTCCGCCAATATAGTTTGTTATGCCATTCATTGATAGAGTTATTAGACCTTAAACCTGGGGCTGGACTATAGATGGATGTTCTCCCTTTCTGTCTATGTAGTGCTCTCCAAAACCATAAAAGCTATCTTTTGTGGGAGTCATCTTTCCAAGTCAGTTCCTGCTACATCGATGCTAACCTTGTGTCTGAAGTATGGCCTGACTTCATTAATTGGATCTTACATTCAGATTTGGAGAGGGAATTAAAGACTGTGGCAATAGCCTGTACAATTTTGGGAGTCTCTTGGACTATCATGGCCAACAATACAAAGAGAGTTGTCTCCTTTCTGGCAATACACATGTACTTATGTAGAGCTATTTCATGTGGTATTTTTCAGTAGGATTTAGACTAATAGGATCCTTTTTTTACACTGGATAAGCATAAATTCACATTCTCTCTCTCTCTCTCTCTCTCTCTCTGTGTGTGTCTAATCCACCCTACATACCCTCTACAGTTAAAGGTTCCATATTACCCCCATTTCTGCCTTGATAATACCTTTCTCCTTTGCTCCCCTGGGGAAGAGGGCATCGCCATGTGGAAGTAGAGTCCTACAAACTCTTGGGACCTTGCTCATATGAACCTTCAGCAATGACATCAGCATGAACAACACCCATGTAACTCAAGCAGAAAGATACAAAGTAGATAACTATGGAAATGGGTAGCAGGCCCCAATCTTAGCTAAAGAACTATTGACAGCTGATTACTACTGGGTGAGGAAGAGCTGATCTTCTCAAAATTATGCACTCTAGATAGGCTGACAATACCTCAGTGTATGAACCTGCATTGAGGGAAGACTGAGGACATTAATTTAACTTGATAGGCCTTATCAAAAATGACAGAATTCATGAAATCCAGTGGAGGGGGTTATGGGGGGATGCCAGTGGATAATGAGTTATGAAGATGATTAAGATGTTCTGTATGAAATACAAAAAAATCAATACAAACTATGAAATAAAAATTTTCTACAGTAAATAAACTATTTTCTACAAAAATATAATTTCTATATAGAATCCATGTTTTTTTTAATGTAAAACATACACTGGGAAACTTCTATGGGTATAGAATGATATTCATCTCATCACCCAATTGGAGATAAAGAAAGTATTAAACCAAAGACAATATATAAATGTATACAGGAAACATGACATTCTTATAATGGAATACACTCAATATAATATAAGTCAATGACATGGAGCTGGATAGATTACTCAGGTTAAGAGCTCCTGCAGAGAACCCAGGTTCAGTTCTCAGCACCCACATGGTGGATAATAACAGTACATTACTCCAGTTTTAGGGGAATGTGGCAATCTCTTCTGACCTTGTTGACATTGTACAACATCAGTGCAATATTCAGGCAATACACTCATATACAAAAATAAAAATAGTAAATAATACTAAAATATCAGTGACATAGGAACAAAGAATAGCTTCAAGAATATTTTGACAAGTAATAGAAGACAGATATGAATCAATGCTTACTAATTAATAGCCTAAATTATTACCAGAAATTGTAAAACTACCTTATAATGTCAGTAAACAAGAAAATGACTGCCCTGGAATCTATACAGGCTAGGCATGTTATAGAATTATATAATTCCTGCTTTAGATGTCTCATGTACATTTTAATTTCTGTCTGTCATGTTGTCTGCCCTCTTCTTCCCAACCCTTGAATTTCTCCATAAGCATCATCCTCATATTTCGAGTGTGTGGTATTCATTTGTGTATGTGGTATTGGTGTGTGTGTGTTTACAGTGCTCTCCCTCAAATATCAACATGTAGACACCAGAAGCAAAGGTCAGAAGACTTCTATTGCTCTCTGCATTATTTTTATATATTATTTGATAATCTCATGCTTGTATACAGTATATTAAAGTCATAAATTCATACACACCTTCCTCCCCTCTCAAGGCCTCACAACCCACTACCCACATCGGTCTCCCAACTTCATGTATTCTATTTGTTCTGTAAATGGTTAGAACTCACTGAATAAAATTAATTAAATCTCACATAATGTGCATGAGTGTAGGACTATCCACTGTAACATAGACAATCAACCTTGGGTTATACCCCTGAAGAAAACTAACTTCCCTTTCTGTCACAGTAACCATTCCTAGAAGCTCTTTACCTAGTGGTGAAATATGGTGAGTCCTTCCCTGTCTATGTTTTAAAATATATTTCATTTCATTTTATTGAGACAGAGCTTCTTATTGAAATTTGGCTTGTGCTTCTGGTTGGCCAGTGAGCCCTTGGGATACAGGGCTCTCCCATTCTGAGCATTGGCATTACAATGCATGCCACCATACAAAGCTTTCACATGGTTGTTAAGGATCTAAACTGATATCCTCAGGTTTGTGCGTAAAGCACTTGGTAAAGCAAGCCATCTTCCCAGGCACCTATAATTTCCCATTTAAAACTAATTTCACCTAATCAAATCTTCCTTGCCTATGGTTTACAGTGCACCATTTGATAATCTACTTATTGTAAGTTAAATGTGTCTGAATTTGTTTTCTATAACAATGTTTAAACCAAAAAAATAAAATTAGAAAAATAAAACATTACTTCATAAAAAGTCAATGAAAACATTTTTTATAATTGTCAGTTTCATTTATAGCTTTTCTTCCTCTTTAACAAAGAAAAGTCTCACAATAGTAACAAGAATAAATGCTTCAAAATTTAGTTGGTTTCCTTACCTCCCTTCTGCTTCTACAAAGGCCAATACATCTTCCTACAAGAAGGATCAGTTGTACTATCCTAAGGGCAGAAGATTAAGCAGAAAATTAAAAGCTTCACATATCCTGGAGTTAACATACACTATCAACTTTTTTGTATGTACTGTCAGAAAAATATAATTATAGTTATGTTTGGAAGCAAAAGTAACTATTATTTTCCATAGTTTTATCATTCTAAATATACTATATCATCTCTTTTAATCATGAACAGGCATTCATTTTTTAATTCTTAAAAGATAGAAACTTAGTAAAGCAATAATCTATGTGGAAATTCCATTGAGGAAGTTGAGAAATCACATATCACATGTATACCACATTAAAAAAGGAAGAATATTACTCCTGTTTATCTGGTGAAAGATTATAACATTACTGGGAAGAATATTCTGTGATATGATCAAAATACATGCAGAGATACACACTTTACACTTTCATAATGGTGTGTATTATATTTTGACATTATTAAGGGAAAATATTTATGAAGAAAATGACATTCTGGGTTTTATAAAATCAAAAAAAAAATTCTTAAATTCATTCCTTAGTGAACTATGCAGTTTTAATAGCAGATAATAATGATAGTTTTAAATTCTAGTGATAGAATATGAAATTTTTTCCATATAATGGAAACAAATTCATGAAACCAAGTGATTACTACTCATAGTATTTCAAACAGTCAGTAGGAACTCATGAGGCAAAACTGATGAAATGAAAATAAGATCAGTAGACAAAATTTTTTTAATGATCTTGCCATGCAGTTATCTAAATCCTTCCATTTTTCCCCATCCAATTCTTGAGGAACCATTACTTCAGAACTAAGTTTTTAAAAAAAAATCTCCTGCACTATTTTGACTCCTTTCCAAAATTTCCAACATTATTATCAACAATAGTGCCAAAATACATTTCTTAATTTATAAATCACAAAATGGCTTTCTTTCTTCTGAGAAAAAAGTATTTTTCTTTTGGTCTTCTTTCGGACAGGGTCTTCCTGTAGCCCCACGTGGCCTGGAAATTGCTATGTAGACAAGGTTTGTCTGGATCACAAAGGAACCCCTCTGCCTCTGCCTTCCAAGTACTGGGAATAAAGTTGTGCACTACCCTGCCTGAGTTAATTAATTTATTAATTATGTCATACAGCCGAGTACTCTAATATGCATGCTTCTAATTCACAGTTTTTGCATCTGTTATTCATTCTTGCTGGAATTATTTCAGATAATCTTGTGACTTATATTCTATGCTAAATTCAGTTTTTATTCAAATACTACCTTCTTATGAAGCCTTATTTAGTCATGGAACTGAAATATCACACATTTCCTATGCTATTATTTTCTGAAATACTCATTTCCTCTCAAACTTTCTTCTTTCTTGTGATATATATTAGCCCTATTGCTATGTTCAGTGCACTTAGTGACTAAATGACTGGTATTTACTAAACATTTAAATTGCTGTTGATTGAATCAATCTCTGGTACTTTCTTGTATTAGTATGGATAGTACACAATATTTCACATGACTGTTTTCTTGAATAAATCATCCTGATCTGCATGATTTTAAGAGCATTACTGAAGAATATGGCACCAAATATTTAAGTTCTAGCTTTCCCATGTCCTAATTTTCACTACTTGCTTAATTCGATGATAAAGATACTTCCACCAAAACACAAGGATGAAATGTAAAGCATACACATGATTCTCATGAGTTTTAATGAGCAATCTAAAAACATAATGTGAATTAGATCGTTTTATATTCTCTACTGCCATAGCAAACAGGTGTTATTTTATTCACTTTCAGATGTAGGAAGTACTATGAAGACAAGCTCAGCATTACCTACATGTTATCATAGATAAGATGAATTCTGGCTGGAATATTTCTGTAGATAAATACAAGGAGTTATACTTACCATAATTCAGCTGTACCACATAACTAATACTAAACACCTGGAATACAGGTAGGATTAGAATGAGAAAAATAGAACCACTTAGACTTTTGCTTTCACATCTAGGTTTTTATTCACTGTACTGTGGTTACACATTGTTATTAAAATTTATCTTTGGGAGAGGCAGAACAACTTAACCTGCCTCTCTCCCCAGGCCTTGCAACCCAAAAATCTCCTCAGGCCTTGCAACAAACACACAAATTTCTTCATTCACAGTTAGGCAAATTCTAGCTAGTTTACTTGGGCTTACTAACAGAGCAGTGGGTAAAACATGGGCGCCCACCCTCCCCTCCGCAAATTACATTAGTAAGTCCATGAGGCTTGATGTTGTGACTTCCAGGTGAACAGGTCCAAGTGGCCCATAGGAGAAGAGTCAAAAAGGGCCGGCCTCCTGGCGCCCCCAGTTTAAATACTTTTAGCCCCTCCTCTCCTCACATCCAAGGCCAATGGACAGGGTGGGTGGGGCATAGGACTTTCCCAGCTCCTTGTCTTTCTGCTCAAGGTGATCCTGAGTGATACCACTCTGGGAGGGGTGTTTGTCCACAGCTCATCAGGCTGTCCCCTCAGAGAATTGACCTACTCTACACACATTCAACTGAGCATACCTTGTTGACTTATTTGAAACAGCATTATCACAAACATTTGGGAATGTGATTAATAGGCATACAGCTATAAAGACATATTTTTGTGATTTTAAAATATTGATTTTTATATCATTTTAGAGTAAATCATTGTTGGAGTCACATTTGAATTTACATAGGGATATAAAAAGTTATAACCCATTTTCTTTTCATAAGCATATGATGCCATATCTGATGCATTTCTTTTTTTTTTAATGTGTCATGCTCCCTTAGAATGATCAAATTCTGTTAAGTACTACATATATTTTACATTGTATCATCCTTATCATCAGCTTCCAAATCATTAACATTAATCAGAAATCAGTCTTTTAAAAATTAATTTAATCTGTTTAATAGTCATTATTAGGAATTCATTTTGTGCCAGGCATGGTTGTACAAGTGTTTAGTCCCAACCCCTCTCAAGGCCAGTCTGATCTACATAGTGAGTGCTAGTTCAGCTCAGGATACTGCTATAACACCACCACCAACAGCCAAATTCATCTAATAAAATAACAGCACTTGCATCACTTAAACTTGCTCTATTGCCTCTAAAGCTGAGAATAGATTGTTATTAATTACCATTTAGGATTAATTAAATGAAAATTTTAATGAAGTATGACCTTTATTTTTACAGGATGAAACATTAAGTAACAATGTCTATATACTATGCATATTAAGTATGATATTTATAATATCTCCAACATTCAATTTCAATTTCAGTATGTCCAACTCAGCACTGATCAATGTAGCAAATCTTTGTAAGATTATTTTGGATATTAACCTCTGGTGATTTAAAGAAATTGCTTTCAGGAAGAATCTGATTATCTGAATGTTATATAGAGAGGAGTATTTCAGCTTATTGGTTGGTAAAACTGTGCATTCATAATAAAAATTGCTTTGAATAATGAACCACATTAGTGATATGGCAAGCACACAGAATTTTCACAGGAATGAACTATATATATATATGTATGTATATATATATATATATATATATATATACACATATATATATATATATATATATACACACACACACACACAATTTTACTATAATCTAAGGTAGCTATTAAACTCAGGAGTTCTGCATAACAATAGTTCTCTAGACATGCATGATGGCTCATGCCCATTTGTCCTGACCTGATGAGTTTGAGAAAGGTGAATTTTCCTAGGTTTATTGCCAATCTGTCTTTAAAAAAAGAATGTACAGCCCCTTGTCAGACTTCCTAAGCTTAAATACATAGACAAACTTGAAATCCAAAGATTTGATATCATATCACTAAAAACAGTAGAATAAGTTGATCATTTGAAGGATATGTTACTTCAGATACATTTCAAATATATTATATGCACGTGTATATTTGACTTTATCAAATTAAAAAGAGAATTTGAATAAAGTTTCAGTAGGAAGGAAGAAACAAAAGAACTAAAAATATAGATCAAGTACAAATAACCTAATTTCAAAATGAAAGATGGAACGAAACATAGTTCTCAAAAGATGAAATAGAAATGGCTGTGAAATATCTTTTAAAAATTTTCAATATCATAGCCTTCAGGGAAATGCAAATTAAACTGCTTTGAGATTTCATCTTACCCCATTTAAAATGACAAGGTTAAAGGAAAAAAAATGACAGCATGGGGTTGAAGAATTAGAACATTTAATATCGACTGAAGGGAATATGAATTCATGCAGACACTATGAAACTCAGAAAGAAGGCTCGGCAAGAAGCAAGAAATAGATCTACCACATGATTCAGTTAAATTACTTTTGAGTGTACGCCCTCAAAAAAATCTATGGTGTACTACAGAGATTATCACTCATCTCAGCTCATTCTATGTTCACAATAGTCAAGAAATGGAAACAATCTAGATATACAGCAATTGATGAATATATACTGAATATCTGTTACAGTTCCATAGTGTAATATTCTTCCACTCTAAAGAAAAATGAAAATATAAAGTTTGCACTTAAATAGATAGAACTGGATAAAATCATTATGAACAATCTATCTCAGATAATCTTAAACGGATAGACAATGCTTGCATGTTTGCTCTTATTTGTGGAGGTTAGTTTGAAGTTTTAGATATATGTGTTTCCTTTGAAATATCTATGCAGATCAGGAAATTAGTAAACATTCATGGGAGAAACTTCATTGGATGGGAAAAAGAATCTGATTAATACAAATGGGGGAAAGGGATAATGGAATACAAATGTTAATGGGACAGACATTGGGAGGGCAAGGTTGAGGGTGGAGTCATGGAAAGGATAAATTTCCTAAAATTTGTACATAAACATATATAAAAAGTGTTCAAATGGAGTTATCTTTGTACAGGTGGGCAATGGCCCTAATAGACGCCACAGGCTGACAATTTTAAAAACTCATTGCATGGCAGTGGAGAGATGTCTCAGCAGTTAAGAGCACTGTCTGTACTTGTAGAGAACCAAGTTTTAATTCCTACCACGAACATGATGGCTAATAACCATCTCTTACTCCACTATCATGGGACTATGACCCTTTTTCTGACCTCCACAGGCATTGCATGACACAGTGTACTTACATATGCACAGGCAAAACACTCATACACACAAAACAAACAAAAATAACGCGTAAAATTTTCTTTTAAACTCAGTGCCAAAAATGGTTATCTGCCATGGAGTTGTTGATAAGTGAAGCTCCATAGACCCCTAAATATTACCAGTTATTGGTGTTTTACTTGGTTAGCCTCTAAAACTTGGCAGTAAGACAGTATTGCTTAAATGTTTTGTGAAGCTGACTCATTGATCATAAAGAATTCATGCTTCTACTGAAATGAGAGAGTCATCACTACCAGCTAGATTTCTTACTGTTTGGATGCTCCATGCATGCTATCATAGTAGAAAAGTCATCATCAGCCCTACCTATATGTGCACCTTCTGACCTTCAATAATGACCATCCTGGCAAGACATGCTCACTGTTGCAGTAATGGCAAAAATATTATGGGAGTAACCAACTACTCTCTGACTGGTTTAAGGCCCACTTCACAAAACATAACCACAATTATCAGGTCCAAGAACCTGTGGTTAGATAGTTCATATGCACTAGGACAAAACCTACTGCTAGTACTTTGTTAAATGGACATAGTATTGTATAAATCCCCAATTGCTTGCCATTCTAAATTTAGATTAATACCTTTAATATTCATCAGAGAAGCTCCTTTTAGCTGTAGATTGTGATTAACACAGAAAGCCACAACTGGTCAAGGTGCAGAGACTAAAAGAGAGCTGACCACTCAGCTAAAATTCTGACATGTATATCACAAACTTTCCAACCAAGTTTCAGAGATCATTGTGGAACAGGGACAACAAAGATTTTCAGAATCAGAGGCAGTATATCACTATAAGTAAACAGTGATTTCTGGAAAAAAACAAGGTAGGCAGACATATAAAGCAACAGTAATTGTGACAGTATGCTTAAAACCTGTCCAAGTTAAAGCCAGAAAAAATCCTCAAGAATAGAGAGTATAAGTGGACTCAATTCCCTACCCCTAACTGAGGAACAGTTTGCAAAGGTTATCTATTGGGAGGGAGAAGGTTACTTTTCTTTAAGATGGAGTCTGCAGTTAGGGTGACCATGCTCCAGTGGGAATCCACATATCCAAGATTATATGGACAGCAGAAATTGGATCTCAAAGGTTTAAAAAAAATAGATACGATAGACACTGAGATGGCTCAGTGGTTAACAGCACTGGCTGCTCATGAAGAGAACCAGGTTCAGGAGCCAGCTCCCACATGCCGGTAGAGTTCCACAGGATCTGTCATTCTCTTCTTGCCTTTGTAAACATTGCATGACCTGGATGAATTTACATGCATACAGGAAAACAGTCACACATAAAAATAAATATAAATAAATAAAATATTTATAAATGCAAAGTACCTTGTAGGAAATTCTCAAAGAACTATAAAAATGAAGTTAAAAATATAAATTATCAGTATTTGAATAATCCTAAATTTCTGTGGCCCATTGTTTTTTGCTGCAGTCATTAAAAATATGGGAGAACTTTATACTATTTCAGTAAGTGTTATTGGCTAAAACTCTATATTCATAAGGGCCATATGAAGATGGATGTTGTCAGACCTGTAAATATCCCAGTTTTTAATAATCAAATGAACATTAATGAATGACTTAAATTTAGTGTTTAAACCTATAAAATTCTTAAAAGTATATAGGAAAATATACTTTAAAATATAAAGGAAAGAGTTTAGGACACTTGATTACAAAAGGGATTGTGATCAAAACCTCTAAAGCAATGGAATCAATGCAATAATAGTCAAATGGGATTATGTCGAAGTAAAATTATTCTGCCAAGTCAAGAATTCTCAAGAAAGTGAAACAACAGTCTATAGAACATGCATATATATCTCATATATATATATACATATATATATATATATATAAGAAAAAAAGTGATGAAATTTAAAATAGGTAAGAAATTCCAAAACTCAATAACAAAAAAAAAGAAACAATTATATTTCAAAAACACAAAATAGAAATCATCATTCTAAATTAAATAAGTCAGATTTTTAAAAGGTGATATCACAGAACCATGAGTGTTTGGGGATATTTGTGGTTTTTATGACATTTAAAATGTTGTCTCATTTTTGGCACCTGCTACCAAACACATATATGTGAGTATGTATTCTACTGAAATTGCAGGAATCAGGAAAATGGAAAGGAACCAGGGAAGTAAAGGGAAAGAAGAAACCTAAGAGAGATGAACAATAGGAGACAGGTGATACTAAGGCATAAATAAATAAAAAGGGGTATTTTAATAGGAAGGGTGAGGCACGGTTATAGAAGGAACTATGGGCATGAAGGGAAAGAAGAGCTCAAGAGAGGGGAGGCCTAGGAAACAAGTATTATCAAGGGAGAAACGGGGAATATGAGGACACTTTAAATGAGGAAGGCATGGAGGAAGAGAGACAGGGAGGGAGGGATGGAGGGAAAGAAAAAGAGAGAGAGGAAGAGAGAGAAGAGATAGATGATGACTAGCAAGTGTAAAACACTAGAGATATTGTAGTTCCACATACAATATCTCTACATGAGTACATGTGCATAGCTGAAGTACACATAACAACAACAAAAAATGAGACAGGAAACTTTGCTTTGGGTTGTTTCTCAGAGTGTTCCAAGAAAATGCCCAAATTGCATAGGTTACTGCTCCAGCCTTTGATTTCCTCCAAGAAATTGATTGCTAAAAACTGAACATACTTCAGAGACTGGATTTGGAGAAATGGAGCTGGAAAAAACCTGAAAGCCACTTCCCATGAAGGCTAGCTCTTACAGCTCTGGAGAGCACTATGCAAATAGGGAACCAACAGCTTCAACTGATGACCCAAACCCAGCTTCATGACCAAATAAACACATTGATCATTGGCATAGCATTCCATACTGGTGAAGTAGTGGCGCTTTTAACTTGGGACCAATTAATGGCTATCTAATTGTTCTTAGAGCCCATTCAGTGGGAGGAAACTCATGTGTCGTGTTGTATTCATAGCCAAAAATACATGGCTGAAGAGGCCATAGAACTTAGCGAAATCCTCAAGGCTGTCACATTCCTAGATTAACCTATAACTTATTGCTAAATACAAAATATGTGTCCTTATATTTACAGTCAAGTATCCCAGGCATCACTCATCAAAGAAGCTTCTTTTGCATCAGATGGAGAATAATACAGAATACCACAACTAGTCATACACAGACATTGTCTGTGAATTGCGCATGGCTTAATGGCACATCTACAAGGCTTGCAATATAGATCAAGGGGTAAAGAAAACACCAATGAATATATCAACTCTCATTAATGAAGCACCCACATGCAACAAAGTGTCAGTAGCACAAAAAGTCACAAATCACCAAAGAATGGAGATTAGAATCTGCAGAGTGTGGGTCTATGGACAGAACAACTATATTAAGCTTCCCTCACCCTAGGCTCAGGGACCATGATGAAAGAGGGAGTGGAAAGATTGTAAGAGTCAGTGAGGAGGTACATGACCACATGGAAATAGAATCCTACAAGCTTCTGGGAAGCTGCTTATATGACCCTACAGCAATGGTGTTGGCATGCTCAAGACCCATGCAAACTCAAGCAGACAATATCCCAGCATGGAACTGGGGAAATAGACAGCAGACCCCAATCTTTGCTTAAGAATTATTGACAACTGATTTCTGTTGGGCAACGATGAGCTACTCTTCTTAAAGCGAGGGACTCTAAGTAGGGTAACTAGACCTTTGTGGCAGAACCTGCTCTGAGGTCACCTGGGGACACTAACTTGGCACAATAGACTTTAACACAGATGAAAGAATGTATGGATTCCAATTAGGGGTCCCTGCTGATGCCAGTGGTGAAGGGGGTATAAAGAAAATTAAGATTTATTGAGTTGCTCACTTTGGAATACACAGATCGATAAAATATTTATGTTGTATATTGAGAGAATTCAGAAGGTAACAAGAGAACCTAAGGGGATAGAGTAAATATGAAAATACATATATTAAATGTACAAGTGTGAAGATTCCATAAACACCATATTGAATTCAAATATAGGTAATAGGTAGCAGATAGGTAGATGGATGGATGGATAAGTAGGTAGAAGCGTACTGTCAATGGGGAATTGTAACAAATAGACATTTTTTAAGGGAACATATACAAATAAATGCCCATTAGGGAAACAAAATCATGCTTACCATTGCTAAGCATCAGAGAATTGAAAATCCTAAGTACAATAATTTACCGTCTCTCCACAAGACCATTGGGTATCATCAAAACTAAAATCAATTTCTGATGAGGACTTGGTAAAGAAAGGCAATCTTTCACATTGTGATAAAAAATATAAGTATTCATGATGGGTTATTTTGGAGCTTTCTCAAAATTTCAAAGCAACTACCATAGTGAGCCAGTCATCCCACTCCTGAATATGTCTGCAAAGAGATGAAAATAGCATGTTAACCTAAGATGCTGTGTTACATTTTCATTCATTGTACAATTTTATTTTGTTGTAATGTCGAATGTACAGGTTTTAATGGTCTTACTTGAGTGCAATTCAAGTGATATTAAATATGCCAGCACTAAAAATAATTTACTTATTATTTCCTCAAACATTTAAACATATGAAACAATTAGTCCTTTCCTTTTCAACACATGAACATCTCTGCTACCCCAAAACTTTTGAATTAAAATGGAATTCTGATTTTCTGAATTGTCATCCAAGCTGTCTTTTTTTCTCTGCTATATTATGAATTACCTTTAGTTTTTTTTTTCTTAATGTACTATTTGACTTTGTGGACCCCTTTTGTGTTTGTCAAAAATTTTTAATAGTCCCAATATTCCTGGCACATTTTTTTTCTGTTTATTCACATTGCTCCAGTTTTTAAATCAGATTCTAAAGGGATTTGTCGAGGCACTTAATAGTGAAAATGAGGTTACATTAAAATAAAGAGATTTTCCAAATCAGTCATCTCTATTCACAGGAGTATTTTAAATCATGATTTTCTCCAGCTTGTCATAAAGGAGAAAGTGACAGATATGAAGCATAGCAATAATTTGATATTGCTTTGAAGATGGGAGAGCTCACATGATAAGTAACACTTTGAGGCTAGGGCTAGAAATGTTGTGAAAACTGCTAAGAAACACACAACTACAGGAATTTTTTAACCTTAATGAATCACAAAGTAGATTATATTTTAGAGGTGTCAAATAAAAATATATTTCTAGAAACATTTCTTTCAGTCTCTTAAATCACTAATAAGACATGCAAAGTGACATTGGCTCACATAAGCTTGGACTACTCACATAAATACATCTGAAATTATTAGTGTATGTGATTTTATGATGCTAAGTTTATTGAATTCTATTATGGAAAAATAATAAAACAATATGGAATTGTTCATATGGTTCCTGAAGAAATTATATAAACTATGGACACCTAAAACTATATTTGATCTCATGTTCAATATGTTAGCTCTCATTTTTCAATATATCATAGTTTAATATTGAGATATACTTAATACTAGCACTTTATATGAATTTCTCAGAACAATTGTGATTTTGCATTTAAAATCTTATTTGAGTTAGGTGTGGTGATGTAGGCCTTTAATCCCAACACTGGAGAGGCAGATGCAGGTGGATCTCTGTAATTTCAATTCCAGCCTGATCTACACACAGAGTTCCAGGCCACTTGAGACTACAAGGACACCCTGTCTCAAAAAATAACAGAAAGAAATGATATTTGAAAAAATGAAAAAAATATTTCTGACAATTTCATACATGTATATAACAAATTTTAGTCATTTCAGTCCCATTCTTTCATCTCTCTGCTCTGAAGAATCTCTGGTAGTTAGATGAACTTAAGAAAATTAAACAATAAACTAATGAATGACAAAATTGTGAGAGAAGAAATTTTCAAAATGTTGGAATTAAATGGAAATGAAAACACAACAGAGCATAACCTCTGGGACATAAGTAAAAATCGTCATAACTGGGAAATTAATAGGTCTAAGTACCTACACTATGTATTAGAAAGAAAAAATGACTTAAAGATACAAATCGCAAATCAGAAAAACAAGACAAAAATTCAAATGCAATAGATGAGAAGAAATAGTAAAAACCATAGGAGAAATTATATAGAAACAGAGAAAACAAAAAATGAATAAATTATCTGGTTCTTTGAAAACATAAAAAATATCAATAAACCCTCAGCCCAACTAACCTTAAGAAAGAGCAGGCCCAAATCAACAGAATGAGAAATGGACTGGGAAACATTTCAGCAGACATAAGCATAATCTAAACCAGTATAATAGAACACTTTGAAAACCTATACCTCATAAAATTTAAAATATATATTTTACAATGAATAAATTTCAAGATTCAACAGTGACCAAAGTAAAATCAAGAAGAGATCAACAACTTAAACAAACACGTAAAAATAAAGGGATTGAAACAATAAGCCTCTTGAATAAAAGAAACTAAGTTACAGCTTGATTCACAGCAGAATTTTGCCAGACTTGGAAAGAAGCACAACCAATATTGTTTAAATTATTGAAAAAGAGATGCACTCCCAATTACCTCTACAAAACCAGATGAAGAAACAAAAAATCCAGTGTTTCTGATAAACGTATATGCAAAAGTTCTAAAAAATACTTGCAAACAGTATACATGCATACATCAAAAAGATTATCTATCATGAGCAAGGTGGCTTTATTTCAGAGGTGCAGGGATGGTTCAACATACCTCAGTTAATAAATACTTTATATCTAATAAATGGATTTAGACAAAAACTAGATGATTATCTCCAAAGATGCATGAAATACCTTTTATAAAATCCATCTTGCCTTCTTGGTAACAGTTCTACAGGGGATAGGAATGGAGGATACATATGTCACCACAATTAAAGCTTTATACAAAAACATCACAACAAAAATTATTAGGAATGGAGAAAAATCTGGAAGCCTTCCCATAAGATCAGGAACAAGACAATGCTGTCCTCTATTCCCACTTCTATATAATGCTTGAAACTCTAGCTAGAATAATGATACAAAAGAAAGTATATATATATACACATATATACATATATATATACACAGAGAGAGAGAGAGAGAGAGAGAGAGATTATGTATGTGTGTAACAGTAATATAATTAGTGGTCAGGGAATTGAGACGGAGATGGGAAGAATATGGGAAGAGGGGAGGGGTAGAGGGAGTTCTGATTTCTCAAAAATTAAATTACTTAAAAAATAATTATTAAATTATTCAAAAATATGTATTTGTGTATCTTAATGTTTGAAACGGCATGTGATCAACAAATGTAAATTTTCTCAGTTTTCCATCGCTTTAAATGCAAAAGCTGTGCAAACATTGCTTTATCACCTCCAAACCTCAACAGCTCTCTTTCATGAAAGGTAATCCATGTTTCAAAATATAAATAAACTTAATTATGTATCCTCATGCTAGTGCCACTCCATACAAAAAGTGACTCAGAGCTGTCTAAATCAAAAGTAAGTCCAATATGTTCTAAGATATTTTTTCTCATTTATTTCAGAACTGTTCTGCCTGAACTGTGTTAGTAAATAAATGGCTTCTATTTATATTTATGCAACAGTGTACCAAGCATGGTATGAGAAAAACATGAGCACACTTCAATTACAGGTATTAAAATGCCATTCCCAAATATCCCCAATTATACTGGTACAGGACACAAATGTGTATGTTGATTTTATTCTAGGTAAAATCCTTCCATTTATCTACTGAGGCAGTGTGAAATTCTGCTTTATTTCACTAAAAGAAAATTCAAAATGTCAGAGTAAGAAATTTACATTTTGTAAAGCTATGGTTCTAAAATTCCCAGTATGTACTATCACATTTAATGAACTAGGAAATGTCTCACGTGCATATGGATTCTAGCGATACTTAGTAGCATCTTAGTTCCCTGAAAGTGGAACTTAAGTCCTTATTTAAAGAGAAACAGTGATAGATTATTCTTTAAACTTCTGAAAACTTTGTTTTTTCCATTATTATAAAAGATCAAGAGTAATAACTTTGAACTTTTCATTTTTAAATGCACATCTGTCACGGGAATTTATTTGAAAAGGAAGTATTATATTCATAATAGATTGGGTACTTTCAAAATCATATTTTGATTCTCCTTGGTCAACTCCAAGGTTTCTCAAACATCTTTCAGTAAAAATCATTTCTGTC
The DNA here is from genome assembly GCA_035773235.1 of Eospalax fontanierii. Classification (NCBI taxonomy): domain Eukaryota; kingdom Metazoa; phylum Chordata; class Mammalia; order Rodentia; family Spalacidae; genus Eospalax; species Eospalax fontanierii. The sequence goes on along the minus strand of CM069525.1, from coordinate 127,743,729 downwards.
AAAACTTATGCAGTTCAAGGAGAAGTGGTAGATGGTTTATCTTTTTTTATATAAAATCCATTTTCTTTGACTACAAACAGCACATTGCTTAAACTAATAAAACAATTGTTTCTCTCATTCTTGTTTTTGAATGATATACATATCCCTTGTATCCACAAAATTTTAAGTTCTCTGAAAACAGATGTATGTATTAACCATATCCTGTGTTTTCCCACATACTCATATGATGGAGACCTCATATGTGCCCCACAGAACTAAATCTTTAAAAATAATCCATTTCATTAATATGAAATTAAGTGTCAGTTAATACATCTTAATTCAAGACTATTTGCTACTTTAAACTGATCTGGAAAAGAAACATGGAGGCAATCATGAGAGTTCATACACTGTGCTTTAGGTAGCCACTGTCAAAGGATTCAACAGTAATAAGAAAACCTTTTGTTTGATTTAGTGGAAAAGGAAATGCTCAGGAAAGCAGTTCTGAAGAAGGTAATAAAAACAAACATAGTTTGAGTGTGTCCCTCAAAATACATGTGGTGAATCTTCATTTCTCACTGTGCCCGTGATATATAGAAGTGAGATATAATAGAAGTTGTTTGAGTCATATCAGGAACATCCTCATAAATGTATCAATTCTTCTTGTACAGTTGCACAAATGATGAATTTGTTTCCATAGGAGAAAGTTGCTGTGTGTTATGCTTACTTTGTTTGAAAACACCCATTTCCTTTCTACTTTTCACCATGACTTAAGGTAGATTGAGCTCCTCACTAAGTATACAAACCTTGAACTTTACCATGCAAAGTTGAATTATTGATTCTAAATGATGAACAATGATAAACTTATTTATGCATTTTTAAGACTCATTCATTCTAATACAGTAAGGGAAAACAAACTAATACATAAACATCAAAGATATAGGAAACCTTAAAACAACAAATTTTACTTTATTAAATTATTTACAGGTCAGAATGCTGATCATTTCATATTAAATTATATAATTTAGAGCGATATATCTAAAATATTATGATTCCAGATAAGTGGATTCTACCATTATCTTTTTACCTAACCAAGATCTGACACAATAAAATTCTTTCTTTGACACTACAAAAATCAGTCCCAGGGGGCTTTCTTTTCAGTACTTTGTACTTTAAAAACATTAAATAGTAAATTAAGCTGATTAACTGACATGGAATCCCAAAGATATCATTCAAATTTCCTTCCTGAGATAGGTACTAAGTAAAAATCTCTTTGAGTAAACAGCAATCATGGCAATTGATCTGGAAATTTAGGCTTTTTATTGGTACAGAAATGTTTTAAATAACTCATTACCCTGTCTAAATTCTTAAAGAAGTACATCTCCAGATCTTTTTCATTTAATTTCTGTGATTTTCATACAATATATTTTGATGGCATTTAGAAGCCCCCCATACTCACCTCTCTCCACTGCCCCTGTCAAATTTAACATACTGTCATATACATAAATATGGTCCATAAAGTGTTCTTTGTCTCCAAATATCTTATAGCATGGAGGTATCCACTGAGTCCACCAAGAGTTCCAGTCCAGTAAATACTATCTTTTCCCCTCCCAGAAGCCATCAATTGTCAAAAGTTCCTTAGGTTGTTTTGGGATTTCTTAGTCATGTCCCAACACCTATGCTGGGGTTTTTCTGATTTGAAATTGCATGGTACTTGTGCATGCTGTCACATTTGCTCTGAATTCAAATGTGTAATTGACCAGCTGCCTGGAAGACTGTTTCCTTGTGGTCATCCACCCCTTCTGGCTCTTACAATCTTTTTGCCTGTTCTTCTGAAATGATCCCTGAGCCTTGGAAGTAAGAGGTTTGAAATAGGTGTCCTATTCAGGGATAAGCATACTGTGGCATCATATTCTCTACAATTGGCCAAGTATTGGTTTTGGTGTTAATCATTATCTGCTACATAAGGAAATTTCCTGGTGAGTATTGAGAGATGTATTCGTCCTATATATAGAGGTTACGTTGAAGATGTGTCACCTAGGGCTAAGCATCTCACAGACACTTATTCTTCATGTTTGACTAGTTCTGTAACACTGTAACAGTCTCCATCTGTTGCAAAAAGAGTCTTCTTTGATGAAGTGTGAATGGTACACTTGTCTCTAAATATGAGGATGCATAAGTAGAATAAATTAAGATACTAAGTTTGTCCAGAGATGTGGCAGAAGTAGGTTTTCCTCTGGGAACAATGACATCTCCAGCTATGTGTATTTGGCTGTGTTTACAATACTATCCATGAGTTCTCTCCCATAAGTGGGTCAGGCCATAATTCCAATTAGAGAACTGTTGATTACTACCAATGTAAGTATGCCACCATTGAAGTAATAACAACAATTTGCTAGGCTAGTCAAGAAAACATTCATGTTGCTGTAGTCTCTAATTGAACTGATACATTTTTTGTAACATAAGGAAAAATAAAACATCTTTTGGAAAAGGAAGATATGTAGCTATTATTTTTCCATTTCTGTTAAAAGAAAATATGAAATGTATGACACTTAAGAATGTGCAAGGGTTATATTTTCAAAAATTATAATACTGATTCCATTGTATATTTACAAAGCACAAAATACAAATTTAGTTTCTAGCGTAAAACTATGTTTAAGGTAACTTATTGTTAGGAATTAATTTTAAAAGTTATCTGAATTATTTATAACTTAGAAAAATTTGAAATTTCTAGTAACTACAAATACATGCAAAGTTGGTTTTGGTAAAGGGAAAAACTGTCCACAACTAAAACAAACTTAAGAGAATCTGGCACTTATAGAAGTGTTGAGATTCATTCTTGAATTTGTGAGCTAGTCTCTAAAAATTTCCACATCTAGGGATGAGATAGTGATTAAATACTTTAACAACAGACAAAAATAAATTTGGAATTGCTTGTTTTCATAGAACAAATCAAACGTGCCAACTGTCAGCTATATCATATACTTTAAAAATATTATCAGATTCTATAAACACCTTTAATGTTCTTTTTTAAAATCCAACAGCAGGAAATTTATCTGTAAGTAAAATATGAAGCCAGGCATGATGGTTTTTGTTGAGAACTGCTTAGGATAAATAAATGGTGGTGGGTAAATGGACAGCAGGCTCCAATTCTAGCCAAGGAACTATTGGCAATGGACTACTTTGGGGTGACAGAGGGTATATCTTATTTAAGGGAGTGAACTCTAGATTACTACACCCCAATGGATAAATCTTGCACTGATAAATACCTCTATAGAAGTGCTTTACAGGATAGGACTTAACACATATACCAAAATGCCTGAAATATGCTGGGGGTGTTGCGTGGTTGCAGAGTGTAAGGGAGTTTAAAAATGACTTAGAAATGGGTGAGAACTCAATAAATACTAATAGACTTTTGTGCTAGAAACTTTTCCTGAGGAGATGGAACAAAAACACATTTACACACACCAGAAAGAAAGTTCATGTCTATAAAACACGGACTATAAATCATTCAATTTTAACAAAAAACCTCAAAGCCTCTTGAGAATTAGTCTTATAAATGTAATGCCACTTATACTACTTATTTTAGGGCAAAGACATTCTCATTCTATCCAAGCTTCCAGGAGCATGCTATTTCACACTCTATTTCAAAGAATTTGTTGCCACATAAAATTTGTCACAGTCTTCTCTGGCTACAAATAACATAATTTTCTCACATGCGAAATGTGCTTATTGAGTCTAAGGAATCATAATTTCTAATCTAATTACAGTAACCACTCAAAAATATATGATCTAATGTATTGCTACTTTCTTCCCTCAACCTTTATTTTTTTTTTAATTAACAATTCTTAACACAAAATTTTCAACAGATCTATGACAGAAATGTTCAAATTATTCATCACCGTAGAAGCATAAATCAAATCCGCACAAAGATAGAAATTCAGCCCTATGAGTATGGCTAATATGTAGAAGAGAAAAATGTAAATGCTGGCAATGAGGTTGACAAAGGGCAACTCATGTAGTGTCAATGAGAATGTAAATTCATGTAGTCTTTTTTGAACAAAAGTACGTAACTTTGCAAAATAACTTAAAAGTGATATCCAATATATAGAAATTAAATTAAATATTTGCATCAAAGACATCTATATATCTACATTTGCTTCAGCATTATTCTACATAGCCATGTTGTATATGAAATCAAAATGCCAAGTGTACATAAATAGGTAAAATATTAGTATATAAATACATAATGCTATGCTATTTAGCTGGGAAAAATTAAATTCTATCATTTATCAAGTGAGAGATTATACTGGAGACTATCATGTTAAGGGAAATAAGTCAGAAAAATACATAGAATTAGTATATTTTTCAATTTATTGAATTTTAAAAAGATGACATGACAAGGTAAAATAAAGACCTTTGGAAGGACTGATGAATTTTATCAAAATGCAGTAAAATGGAAAAAATAGCGATGTCTGTATTCTTTATCAACTACACATTTCAGAATTTGTAAAATGGAATTTAACGGCCTCTCAAACACAATCTGGTTAATGTAATGCTTGCCTGTAATCTAAGACACTTAGGGTATTGTGGCAGGGGTACCATAATTTCAAGACAAGCGTGTATTACTGGTGAGACCTTGCTTCCAATAAAAAGTAAAAAAAAAACGTTTTAGGAATACAGCTCAGAAGCGGAGCACATGTAGAATATATCTGAGGCTCTCATTTCAATAAGACTGAAAATGTAAAGGAGAGAGAGAGAAAGAGAGAGAGATACAGAAACAGAGACAGAGAGACAAGAGAGTGAAGAAAAGGAAAAGAAGGAGCAGGAGGAAAGGAGGAAGAGGAGGAGGAGAGGGGGAGGAGGAGGAGGAGAGGAAGGAAGGGGAAGGAAGCAGAAGGAAGGGACAATACAATATCTGAGATTAAAATGGTACTTTCTCTGATATCATACCATGTATACATGTGTCAAATTATGATATCCTAGAGTTAGTGCAAGTGTATGTCAATTAAAGCTTAACACTAAAAAGAAAAAGACAGAAGTTTACATTCTAGATAGCCTAAGAGTGTCTCATATTTAGAATTCATACTATTATCAGATGATACATTCATCTTTATGAGATTATGTATATACCCAGAACATACAGTTGGTAAAACTACATGTTTTTCATTTTTTGTTTTCCAACTATTAAAAATGCAGAATGCTAAATCCAGAGATATAATTATTTATATCTTTGAAAGTCAAAAGTCATTTTGAAGGGTCATAGACATCATAATAGATAAATAATTCCCAAAATTCTTTAACTTACCATACTATTTCAGGCCTATTATATATGTTCAGAAATTTGGTGATGAGGTCAGTAAGTGAGGGTGCAGATACAGGAGGGGATCCAAATATGATCAAAATGTGTAGATCAAATTAACAAAAAATTTAAAAATATTATTCTATTAATAAGATGGAGACACTCATGAATGGGCACTGGTAAGAATATTAATGCTCACTTACAGGATACATTTACACAAACATAATTTATCCTTTGCTGGATAATATTAACATATAATTACAAAAGAAACTGCCCCAATAAGGAAAATTAAGGTTCTATCCAAACCGTCATCTCTGAACAATGATGGTATTTTTATTGAATATGTATTTATTGAATTTTTGTGTATTTCATACAGAACATCTCAATCAATATTGATCACTTTTACAACCCATTCCTCATTGGAAACCTCCAAAGACCCCCACTTTCAGAATTCACACACTCTAATTTGTGTTAAGGCTTATTGTGTCATGTTAGTTTTAACAGACTATCCTCAGTGAAGCTCACTCAGTGAGATCTAGTTAACCTACTTAAAGAGTCTCTCTTAAAAATTAACTCTTCCTCACCAAACAGTAATCATACAACAGTATTTTTTCAGCTAAGATTGGGATCTGCTGCCTATTGCCCTAGTTTCATATTATTTTTGTCTCTGAGTTTGCATGGTTCTTGAGCATGCCAACAACACTGTTGTAGGTTTATATGATCAGAGTCCCAGGAGCTTGTAGTATTCCATTTCCCCATTTAAACTCATCAGTTGCATGTATCCAAACTTCTTATGATTAAACAACTAGACCATTGCATCATAAACTTCTCTTATATTTAGTACTTCCACACTCAGCCCTATAACTCTTGTTCTTTTGACTCACCTTTTCCAACTGCAAAGGTTATCATAATCTCATCATTATCAACAGATTTACACAATAAAATAGCTTCATATTTCTGTACCATTAAAAGTATGAAAGAAATAAAAAAAAGTATGTACATGTGTTTGAAAGAGAGAAAGGAAGAGGAAGAGACAAGAAGGAAGGGAAAAAGGAAGAAAGTGTAACTCTGGCTTTAAGTTACCATACCTGTTTCATTTTCCATTCCTTTCCCAATGTTTCCCTTCTTAGTCACAATAATCTCAAATTTCCTTAAAATTCCTATGTTCCCTTCCTTGATAGGGTCCAAAAGAGTCCTCCTCTCCTTCATAATTTTCTTCAGAAATAAAATCATTCACTGTCATCAGAACATTCACCTTTCTAGAACTCCAAAACTAAATTAAACAGTTATCCCATTATTACTTTCTCTTCATAATTTATCTATCTCAGTGTTTTATCACCCCCTCTCAAGCTGATAAGATGGGTCAGTGTGTGTGTTTACTTCCTGCAAAGCCTGAAGACCTGACTGTGATCTCCAAGACTCACATGATGGAAGCAGAGAAGTGACTTCTCCAATTGTCCTCTTATAATGCCTGAATATGGGTGCCTGTGTGCATGCGTGCACACACACACAGACACACACACACACACACACACACAAGAACACACACGTGACTTTAAAACACAACAGTTAGAATTGTATCTAAGTGCTTTAAATCTGGGTCAGGAATTAAAATAACATTGTTTTTCCATAGGACTGGAGTTCAATTCCTTCTACTCACATTAGGCAACTTACAACCGCCTGTTTCTCCAGCTCTAGGGTGATTCTATGTCTATTTCTGTGACCTCTGTGGACATCTACACATAGATGCATATAGAGACACAAAGTCACAGACACACACACACACACACACACACACATACACACAAACACACTTAAAACTGTGGTAAATCTCAATTATTTTTCTTTTTACCAGTTGTACCTCATCCTGTATTCCCTCCCCCGCCCCCGAGGTGTATAGTAGATGTATAATACAACACTTTTCAACAAGTTCTTTGAGATTTAATGGAAAATTACAAATTACAGTACGATAATTGACTTCAGTAAAATTTCTTGATATATATATAGATATAGATATAGATAGATAGATAGATAGATAGATAGATGATAGATAGATAGATAGATAGCCAGGATTTGAACAGAAAGAACAATCTTCAGGAGAATGAGCTGAACTGGAGATTGGGAGAAGTGAGAAGATGCTTTGTATAAGACTTGAATCATCTGACAAGTACTTGGAGATGTGAAGTTGGAGGGGTCCAACCTGAAACTCTACCATTTTACAGCGCTATGAAGGCTCATCTACTCTGCTTAGGTTTGCAGTCCAATAGCATTCCTTCAGAGCCATATGAAATGTTTAAACCATAATGATTTTCAGCATCTTTCTGTGCAAATTATTGTTCCCAGTTGTCAATGTGTGGGGAAAGAGCTATTTGGCTCTGTTTTAAAATGTAATTTTAGAAATAATTCTAAAAAGTAAAAGTCTATTATATATAAAATCAGAGCCTCTCTGAAGCATTAAGATATTAGAATTTTCATTCTCTATGAAGATGAATTTTTTCTGAAGAAAATTAAAAGGCCCAGGGCTTAAAAAATGTTGTATCATAGGTAGAATGAATAATATCAGTAAGCCATAATGATAGTTATATTAACGTTTAAAATGTATTTGACTATATCTAGATCCCAGACACACAGGGTGAAATTACTGAAGTAGCTTCATGCTCAAAATAACAAGCTGTATAAGCTCAACATATTGATTGTGAAAAGAGTCTTTCTGATCAAATGGTCTTTAAATTTTCAGATCTTCAGTGTTGGTTTTGCATTCTTTTACACAATTTTTTACTATTCAATAAGTATGGCTTGTAGGGCTCTGGCTCCCCTGCATGCCCTTCTCTCTAAGTGCTAGGCTCTTGGCCAAGAGCTAGTCGGCTCTTGTCAGTTGCAAAGCTCAAGTAAACAACTTGACCTTTAAGCAACCCTGATCACAACTTCCTTTTTCCTATGTACAGTTGTGTGTCATCAATAGAGGATGTCTCCTAAGAACCTGAACTTTTAACCTCCTGCAAAGCCCTGCCTCGGGGTAAATAAGGTTTGCTGCCTCTCAATAAAGTCAGTCAGTCATTTTCCTTTCCTCCTACCATGTGTGTGTGTGTATGTGTGTGTGTGTGTGTGTGTGTGTGTGTGTTTATGTGTGTGTGTGTGTGTGTGTGTCTGTGTCTCTGTCTTGTGTGTCATTCAATCTGCAGCCCTCCGCCAATCTAGACTCGGGCAACGAACACAGCATGGACACTACAATGGCTCAGGCAGCATGTACACACAATAAAATAAGTAGCACTATAATATCTCTGGAACAAAAATTTGAAGAATTTGGAGTTATAATATAACTATAGTTATATATTTATTTAAGTTGATTGATCAGTACAGATTGATGTGGCAGCATTTGATTCTCAATGAGGGGAAACATGTGACATTCAATAGTCAAGTACTCTGAGAGCCTCCTTGAGGACAATAAGCTCTTCTGATGGTTATTTGTGTTGATAAAGTAGAGAGCCATACATTTGCAGCTATGATGCTACAGATAATTTGTACAATAGAAGTTCTAATTAAATCTAGAATATCCCAAAGAGGTATAATTATGAAAACTGCTCTTATTAAAACCCCATTGTACTTAATACTCAACCTTTTTAATGTGTTATTTTAAATACTGAAGTGGGAATAATTACTCTTTATCATTTAAACTTTTTTTATTTTCCATTTATTCTTGTACAGTGATATGAATATAGCAATTATATGACACTTGACTCTATATAACACGAAAGTTTTACTTGTCTTTAATATTGAAAGTAAGTTTCAATTTCTTAAATGTTATTCATCCTGCTAATCCTTACTTTAAAAATTAGAGAAAATAACACATCATATCTTAGGAAATTATGTTTATCTAATGTGAATTATAAGGTAATGTGAGTGACAGAACTGGATATTTAATTATTTGATATCTGGTGATCATAAGAACAACTGAACTCAAAATGGACTTTATGTTAAAAACTACCTAGAATAGTATAATCTAATAAATTTTGTATGAATACTAAACACATGAACAAAGCACTGTAGTAACATGCATTGGATAGCCTGAAGATAACTTTAGGTCCTAAGCAATTCTATACAGCATAACATGCCAAGGCTACATTCACTTAAGTTAAGATGAAAAGAAGCTTACATAGAACCATTTTGTCTTAACAGATACTTCTTAGTCCCTATTTCTTTTCTTCAAGAATGACAACATAACATTCGTTAAAAATGCAGTGCATCACCACGAGCAAAATATAACAGTCGAATGCCTTCTCCAAATACATTTGATCAATGCATCCTATTTTCACCATCTCCTCAATGGCTTGCATATAATCCCAGGTCATTTAGGCTCTACAACCCAGATAAGCAGTATACTTTTGTACCGAAAGACTCAAATTAAGGATGGAGGACAACAGGAAGATAATGAAACCATGATACAGATAGTTGCTTCTGGTGGATTCTCATTTTCTCTCTCTTGATAACATTATATACCATCTCTTTAGAATTCCAGAACTGTGAAGGGTTATGGTGAACAGAATCCAGCAGCCTTAGTTTATAGACCCATGACACTCAGGTCAGCCACAGAGCCAAACTCAATGTGAAGGAGTTTGAAGCGGCCCACAACACAGAAGGAAAAACTTCTGTAGCATTCACATCAGTAAAGATAATTTACTGACATCAGGGACTTGTTTGTTCTTGACAATCATCCATATAATAAAGGCAACTTGAGGGTTGAAACTAACCTTTCAGACAGTATCCATAAAAACTACCTAAGATCACTTTTTAAAAGAAGGCCTTAACATATATGACAGAATGCATGAAATCTGGTGGGGGTCAATGGGGTATGTGGGTAGGGGAGGGTATATAAATATGACTATGATTTGTTATATGAAATGCACAGACATTCCGTAAAATATATATATTATAAAAGAAGAGCTATGACACTACTCTCTGTAAATAGGAGCAAGTATGTGGGCTGGTAATTTGTCCTGAGAACAGCAAACAAGTCAGACCAAGTAAACATGTACTTCATAGCACATAAACAATAATAATAAATAAATAGTATAGCAAAAAAGAAAGAAGAGCTTGTTTTCCAATTTTGCTTCTCCAAATAGGGCAAAGAGGTAGTATGTGACATTCCTGCCTTCTTCCTAAATATTGACCCAAGATAGAGGGGAAGGAAAGAAAGAGAGAGGGCGGGATTCCAAACTCAGGTGAAGTCAGAGGGCAATTTGCAAGAATCAAAAGCATCAAAATATTCTCTCCTATTAGCCTCCCTCTGGAATAACAACAATGTCTCAAGAGATGTTATTAATGTTATAATGTTATCACAATTTTATGGGAAACTTTACAGAGTAAGATAAAGAAATTAGGCAAATTATAAGGGTTCCCAAGCATTGGAAAATATATCAAATTCTGAGAATCATGGGGAAAAGCTACCAAAGAAAGAGATGTATAGAAGGAATACAAAAGGCAGTGTTAACAGGACACTTCCTTAAGATGAAAATTTAGAAGTATAGAGAATGCAGCAGGCACAATATCAACAGAGAGAAAAATGCTGTTTTACCACTGAAGTGTTAGATTAAGTCCAAAATATCAGGTGAATCTAACACAAATGACATAAAAAGTGCAAACTATTTTCCACTTAAATAAAATGAAGTCACACTCATGAATAAGTTAAGCTGTTTGAAATACATTCACCTACTAATTTAGTGATTTAAGTGAAGTAAATTAATTTCTGTTAAATTCTACTTGAATTCCAATAATCAAATTCGACTGGTGATCAAAATGGAGTAGGCACAGTAAAGCTAGCATTTAAGCTTAAATCAATTTAAGAACATGTCAATCACTGAGTTACAGAAAGACATAAAAAATCTTCACTAGATACAGAAAAACAGAGCATATTGAGTGTGTGGGGAAGTGGGGGACGAGATGGGAAGAGAGTGAAGAAATGTTTGAAGTTCTCAAAGAATTAAAAATATTTTTAAGCTACACATATATACATTATAAATGACTATGTTTTACATATATATAAACATAATGCATCTTTGTGTGAACAATGTTAATTTATTCACATCTTATAAGTTTATTAAGTTTTATATTTATCTCTCTAACATTTTTAATATTCATGAGAAAAAAACAGAAAAATATCCTGTTGGTGAAAGGAAAAATGAGTCAATCAATAAAGAGTTTGCCATACAACCATTAAGACTTTAGTTCTGATCCCCAGCAGGCATATAAAAAAATAGGTTAAATGTTGTACAGCCGTAGTCTCAGTCCTTGGCAGAAAGGCTATATAATGCCTAGGTCTGAATGAGTGTGATCTATGTTCAATAAGAGATACTATTAAAAAATTAAGGTGAAGAACATTTTTTGAAGACACTCAACATCAACTTCTGACCACATTAGGCAACCTCACACACTCATGCACATATATACACATCATGCACATCATACATGCATATGCACAAGTAGGCATATACACACAAATAAAAATAATAACAATAAGCAATAAAATAAAGTTTCCCTTTAAGAATTTAAGGACAAGTGTTTATAATTATTAGAAATAATTGACAAATTATAAATAAATAAATGTTATGTTTATGATTGATACATGTCCTGGAATATTTCCATCATTTTTATTTGCTTACAATCTTATATAATAAGCAAGATAATAATATAATCATTGTATAGACAAAGACTCAGGAAGACACAGTTTGAATAGTGGTAAACATAGTAAGAACTAATATAAGAAATTAAACATTTTGGGACATTATTCTTTAAAAGAATAATGTCTTCTCTAAAGAAAAATATTGCATTGATAAATCTTAATAGGTCATGAAAAGGAAAAGTTTTGTGTCAACATGTATGGAAGGGGTATTTTAGTAATGAAATAAGAGTAAATATATACTTGACACACTGCTGCTCACACAGTAGTTGCTCACGGACAGAATACATACCTTAAGGAAGAACAGATATTTCTGGGCTGTGGGAACAATGGAGTCTCAGAGAACTGGTTCTTTGAATGAATGAGACTGGTTTTTAAAATCTATCACAAAGACTTCTCCTTTTTCTGTCAAGATATTAATTTCTTCAGACTCATCGTTAAGGACAAACTATTGGCTCTGAAAACCTATAAGTGACATTCATTATGGCTGAGATGCTTAATACCCACACATTGACAGTATCAAGTATCACCTTAGAGATAAATCTCTGGTCATGTCACATGTGGGAGTTTATAGACTGACACAGGATGGCAAACCATTAATGTGAGAGGACCAACTCATGGGTTTGTGCTTTGGACCGAATAAAAATAAGAAACAGAGTTGAGCATCAACAACTTGTCTCTCTCTGTTTCCTGACTGTGGGCACAATGTAAACAGCCACCTCATGATCCCGCTGTCATTTTTTCTATGCAGGCTTGGCCTATAAACCCGAACTGTATGCCAAAATACTCTTCCTTTCTCAAGTTGTTTTTATCAGATATTTGACACAACAATGAGAAAACTAATTAAGGCAGTATTTTATTTGGGCACTGAATTTCCAGTGTCCTTCACTCTAGTAGATGGCTGGGCATCCACAAATGCCTTGTGATTCACTCACCATGGCCTGGCTTCTGAACTGGTCTTATTGTCACTGAATAACTGGAATCACTTCTCTTCATCCATGTGGAATTACTGAGCTTTTATTTCATTTTCATGTGTTATTACTTCATTCAATTGCATTCATTTGAAACTAAAACATGAAAAGTCATTCAATTTTTTAATGCTGTGAGATGCAAAGAGGTTTTCTCAAAATAGGAGAGTCTCAGTATTATTCTTAGTAAGAGAAAGATAGTAGATCTGAGCCTTAAGAATGAAATTATTTTAATTTATGGCTTACTAACCTACTCAAGGTTGGTTTCACAAGTTTTCTCCAGAGTATTAAAAAATTACATTGTGAATCTCTGTGTATGTGTGCAATATGTAGCTGCAGATATGTATGTAGAGGTGTACAGGTTAAATTTTTGCTGAGTGCACATGTAGAGGCCAGTGTTTCACATTCGGGTAAATTCATGTATTGTTTTCCACCTTATTCTTTTTGAAATAAGGTTTCTCACTGAACCTAATTCTCAGAAATTTGCCTACCCTACCTGGCCAACAAGACCCAGGATCTACCTGACTCTCTTCTCACTGCTGGGTTACGTAGTAGTACCAAGTCAAGCTTTTATGTGAGTTTTGGGAATCCAAACTTTATCCACTAAAATGTCTTCCCAGCTCCTGAAAAATGAAGTTGGTTTTTTTGTTCCTTTGATTTTTGTTTTAATAAACTGGAAAGAAATCAAACAGCAGAATACCAAACAACCATATAATATGAAAAAACTGCTGTCATCAAAGGTCTTTAAAAGCCAGGAATGGCCCTGGCCTTGTATCTTTTGCACCATGAGGAATATTGCTGACATGTAGGTTTCTTCCTACAAATGTAGATTTCATTCTCATCACAGTATGGGCTGCCTTGAACTGAGGCAACAGTAACATTTCAAAGAGTTTTCAATTTCTGTGTCAGCAACTGCAGAAAACTCACCACGTAAAATGTAGATATTACTATTGCCCTAACTGTTTTAGCTCTTAATTGCTAATTATACAATCTGTGCAAATGCTAAAGATGTTACTCTTTCAGTTCTGTAAATGTCTTTGCAGCTGCTTATGTGTTCCAATGAAAGCTCAATACAGCTGTCCTAGAGGCAGTTTTATGTGATTCCCTGGAAGGACAACTTCTATTTTGAATGCTGCCTAGAAGCCTCTCCCTAAACTGCACAGAAGTCTGTTACTTTATGGGTGCTTGATTCCCATGCTATATACTTCCTCATCTCAAATAAAGGGAACAATCACCGTGCTATGTTCTTTGCTCCCTTAAATGTGAATTACAGTCTTTTCTTATTGAAATCTCTAGCACAACATATTTTTAAATATCCAACTCCTTCACCTTGGTGTTTACAGAGAAAGATATATAAAGCTCTTTATGAAATTAACCATGTAGAACCTAACTTTTTTTTTATCTTGGTGAGTCTCATCATTAATGATAAATTTGTTCTTATTGTTAAACAGATTAAGCCCTTTCAATGCTTTGAGTAACTGAAATGTCAGTGACATTTAGTAAAATATTGATATACAGAACACTTGTCACACACCCTTTCTCTAAGGCTTTTAATCAGTTAATGTAGAACTACATACTATGATTTCTGTTGACACTGGAATCTTGTTCTTTCCTATGTGTTTGCTCTGTTTATTCTCAGTATCAAGTCAAACATGAAATAGTGCTGTTTCTCCCTTTTCCCTTCTCTATATTAGGTTTATTAAAATACTACATATTCTTTATCATGTATATAGAGATTTATTTCTCTTAAAACTTGATCATCATGATTGTATATCAAAATTCATTAAAGTAATTAGAAGCTGAGCCAAATGATTTTTCTGTAATAATATGCAAGATTTATCTTCCTAAAAGGGAATATGTAAATACAAGAAATGTTTTTACTTTCCTTGTTATTCATTAAGTCATCTTTTACTAATATTTAATTCTAATACATAGCAACATTCAAGTAAACACCTGTTTATGTGATGTTTATATGTTTTCATATGAACTACTACAATTTCGTGAAAGAAAGATGTGGATACACAGAAACTTGATTCTAGAAATAATTCTATAAGCTTCAGATATTTGTTCTAAAGAGCTTGTGATAGCATAATCTGCATCAGTATGATAGTACATACAGGGATTACTTTAGAAAAACCTTTGAAAACCAGTATCTTAAGTCTGAAGTACTGGCATCTCTTGGTTTCAGTAGTAATCACATGAACCTCCACATTTTTCCAAGAGCTAAAGTGTATATAATAGTATAGATGATTCTATTGGACAGTTTAAAGGCCACCCAGAAATTACATATAGCTCTTCGATTTCTGGCTGATTCTTATTAGCCAAAACTAAGCTAGTGTTCTCCATATAAATCTAGGAGAAATTGTGAAAATTTGTGTCCTCTTATAAGAAAACATGAAGAGATTTTGATGAACACACCTAATAATGGCTTTGGAAAAGATACTTATTTCTGTATCCTTAACTGTCTATGTCAGTATCAGCAAATATTTCATTATCTCTGGAAGGAAAATTAAGACAACTCAATTATTTCAGGTACTGCAACATTGTATATAGCATTCATTTTCAGAAAAATAAGACCTATTATATTTGATGACTAATTTATAAAGACAGATAAACCACAAAATGGGTTATGCTTTCAACAACATTTGAACCAGATAGATATATCATTCATGATATTTATCCAAAGGAATCAAATCAGCATATCACAGTGATATTTACAGGACAATGTTCATTGAGCACTATTCAAAGTAGGTAAGTTATAATACCAAAATGATTGTCTGCTAACAGAAAAATTGATAAGTAAAATGAGGTGCTTATACAAAATAAAATTTATTCAGTCATGTAGAAAAATGAATTCATGTCATTTATAAGATAATGGGTGTGAATAGAGATGTTCACAGTCAAAAATTTCATGTGTAACACAGCATCCTGTACAATAGTATACACTAACTAGAACATTACTATACATGCAAAATAAAATAAAATAAAAATAATTGCAGTTTATTTGACTCACTCCCTGAGGAGTAGTTCAAGATGCACAATGACATTAAAAAGGTAGGAATCCAAGATGCTGAACTAGTACTTGCCAAAGGGGAAAATAATGAATAGGAAATGCAGATGGAATTTCTACTCAGCTTTTGGCAAGTTAGAAGACAGTCTTAAAGCAGGATTCCTAATTCTAGAACTGAACAAGCACAGAGAATAAGTGCATGTGAGACATTTAAGTCTAAGTGATACATCATCAATGTAACCTCTACATGTGTGATAAATGCATTTGTTAACTCTCACGAGAAAAGTTTCCTTATACAGCAGATGGTAATTAACACAAAAATCCTCAGTTGGACAATGTGCAGAGAACTAGAGGTCTCCATATACTTATCCCTGGATAGGATACCTATTTTAAACTTTTGCCTCCCAAGGGTTAGGGATCGTTGAGGAAGAGGGGAAAGAAAGAGTTTAAGAGTCAAAGGGGGTGGATGACTATAAGTAAACAGACTTACCATCAGCTGCTCAGTTCCATATCAGACTCACAGTAATAGTGACAACACCCAGAAGTCCTATGCAAGCTCAAATATGAAATAGACATGGAGAACTGGGCAAGAAATCCCAACAAAACATGAGAAATTTAGGAGGCTTGATGGCTGATAAGAGGGAGAAAGATTGTGTCTTACAGGGATGCCACTCTTGGTAGGCCCACCAGATGTAACCACACTGCACACTGAAGGACATTTGGGGAAACAAATAAAATACACTATACACATGCATACACACACACACACACACACACACACAGAGAGAGAGAGAGAGAGAGAGACAGAGAGAGAGAGAGACAGAGAGAGAGAGATTTCATTAAATTGGGAGGGAGGCAGTGGGGGAGTGAATCCAGAGAGGTGAGAGGATATAAATACCGCCAAACTATATTGTATAAAAATTGCAAAAATTCAATACAAGATGAGGGGGTTTCCTTAGTAAATAAATACACGACAGTTTCAGTGCCAACAGGTGATGTGAAGATGTTTGTGTGTGCTTCTGCCTCCCCAAACCATACAAACTAAGTAATGATAGCATATATAATTTTATGAGATTTCTCTTATCTTATCTAATTTTCAGTCAAAGTTCTAGCCCTGAACATTTTGTAAACAATCATTTTGGAACAACTGTGAAGGTCAATATGTAAAAGATGTGTGTACTCCAATGTAAAACTGAGGTATACATTTTATATGTTATATATACATATATACTATATATATATGTATATAGTATATATAGTTATATATACATATATAGGATGTATGTCTGCTTGTTTATGTGTATAAAACCATATGCATAACTTTTCAGAATTTGTACTTACTTTTCACCAGTAAATACTTTCTAGAAAATTATGTTGTTATTGCTGTTTTTTTTTTTTCAAATGGAACTCATTGGCATAAATCAAAGTAATAGAGGCAATTTACTCAATATGGTCATCACTTAAATTGTGATAAATATCTAGTTATTTACTTTCTGGTGTCAAAAAAAGATGCTTCAGATTCATTATATTATAATTCAATATTCTCTGTTATTTATAAGGAAATGTTGTGACTGTAATTAAATTAAATTGTGAGTGAATCTGTAATTTTTTTAAAACAATGGAAATACAATTTCAGAAGTTGTTATAATTGCAAAGTCAATAAAATGTGTCAGTATTATTTACCATTGAATAGTAAATAAATTGATGAATCATTTGATGAGTTTACATATTTAAGTTATGAGTAACACAGTCTGTGAGATCAAGATGAATGTGTATATTGAATTGCTAACAAAATCAAAACTTTGAGTAAATGTTTTGTTTCATTATTTTAAAATTTACACCTAATAAAGAAAATTATGAATCTGAACACATTTTGTTAGCCTCTGAATATTTTGAATTTAAAATAAGCTTCTGGTTAAAATCATAACTGTGTTATGATTTTATCAGGGCCCCTTGGGTGATTAAAAATTCATACAATGGAGTATGATGCAGTTAAACTAGTTTTGCAAGGACATATGAATATAGATCAACCAGGTTTAAGCGATTGTTTTTCAAGAGAGTATTCCCTGAAGGTCATAACCTGTTTCCTTGCACAAATGACTGAGTATAAGTTCCAGAGGCCTAACAATTTCAATTGATATTAAGTTGTCTCCAGTTAATAAGCTCTGAATCATTTCATTCAACTTGCAGTTATCAATCTGTCTCTAATAACAATACTAAGTTGTTTATGAATGAAATTTGTTTAGACAGTAAGTCTTACACATTTAGAAAACCATGCGTTTTTGCACATTTTTAACCTCTAATGAATGCCTTTTGAATGTAAACCTCACAAAAAACATATCAGACAGTGAATAAAGGGCTTTGCAGGGCTAAATCATGTTTTCTTATTCTTATTCTTTTCCATTTATAGGTTTATCAAGTTTCTAGATATATAAGAATGAATTACAGAAAATGTAGTATAACTAAAAATTCTCCTGAGACTTTGGCAGGAATGTAAAAATGTACTGTTTTATGTTAAAAATATAGTTTTTTTTGGTCTTTTAGGGATAGGGTCTCATAGCAACAACTGTCCTGGAACTCATTTGTAGACCAGGCTGACCTTGATTTTATAGTAATCTGTCTATGTCTGCCACATACTGAGAGCTGGGATTAAAAGCATGCTCCACCATGCTTGGCAAAATAAGTAATTAAATAAATACATACACACATACATACATACATACATACATATATTTAAAAAACCCAGCCTCTTCACATGAGATTTCTCCTTCTTTGCTATCTTAATATTATTAAATGTAGGTTTAATGTTAAAGTAATTGTCTTTCATTTGCTTCAGTATTGAATTACATTTCTTGAAGAAGACTTCTCAGGATACATGGTTAGTAACACAAAATCCTAGATCATCAGATGATTAGCCCAATTTCACAGATGGGAATCACAAAATAATTGTGAATAATCTACAATTTTACAGTAAATAAATGAAAAAATAGAGAATGAATCCACAACTTATATATCCTTGGTTTCTAGACAAGAATATGGCAAATTCAAAAGAACAGAAAGGAATATTGAGCATGGTTGTGCTTGACTATAATTTTACCACTTAGGAAACCGAGTAGAAAGACAAGTTTGGGTATATTTCCACATATATAGTAAGTTCTAATATCAAAAATAAAAATAAAATAAATAAAAATCAAATGATGAAGTAAAATTTAGAACACGTATTATTAACTTTGCTTTCCATAGTGGTTGCACAGGTTTGTAATCCCACCAGCAATGAATGAGCATACCCTTTTCTCCACATCCTATTCAGCATTTGGGGTCTTTGTTCTCTTGATCTTACCCAGTCTGACAGATCTTAAAGTGGATTTGATTTGTATTTCCCTAAGTACTAGGGATGTTGAGCCCTTTTTAAAGATGATTCTTAGCTATTTTTATTTCTTTGAGAATTCTCTATTTAGGTCGTTAGGCCATCATTTTGGTGGGGGGGGCGTTGCTTATCTTTTTATTTCTTTGGTTTTTTTGTAGTTCTTTCAGACTGTTAAATGCTGCAAAATTGTTACTGAGAAGAGTGCTAGACAGAAGTCCATGATGATCCAAAGCTTACCTGAATAAAGTTCTGTTTTCCCAGGCCCCATTCTGGGAAACTGAAACCTAAACTTATCACAAACAGTTATAAAATAATATAAATCTCTGAAAAACACCTGTACCTACGGACTGCCAAATTTGTTTCAGTACTTTCTACTTGGCTAGCTGTTATACAACATAAATTGTTAAAGGAACACACCAATGTGGTCGGCATGACCCTGGTTTCTGTGATTAGATTTTCACCCATTTTGCTGACCATATTGTATGAACTTGTGTGTGTACTTGTTGTTCCCTTGTACCTGCACTCAGCAGCCCCTCCCCTCGGGAGGGCACGTTTCTTTAAGTATGTAACACAAGACTGTTTGCCTAGTCTAAAGTGGAGGGGACCCATAATCAAGAACATTTGAGAAACATAAATTCAATTCATAGGCTTGGGGACATGAAATGAGGGAGACGAGAATATATCTGAGAAGAGATGGGAAAGGGACCTGAAATGTGACAAAAATTCATTGTATGAAATTCTTGAAGAATCAATAACCATATGTTATTTAGTAAAAGATTCTCACATCAGTTAGTCAATAGATTTTCCTTTATATTTATTTACTTATTTCAGAGGCGGGGTCTCACATTGTAGCAGAGGCCAGCACTGAACTCTTGGCAAAATCTCCTGGCTCACCCTCTCAAGGGCAGCGATTACATGCTTCTCAGCAAAAGTTTCCTGTTTTAACCAGTTAACTTTTAAAAATACTTAACTGAATTTTTACTATTTTTATGCAGTATAATTTTATGATATTTAGGTATCCTCCTAGTTGCACTTCCCTTCTCTTTATTGATCCCTCCCAATTTAATGTTCTCTCTCTCTCTCTCTCTCTCTCTCTCTCTATATATATATATATATATATATATATATATATATGCCCTATACAGTCTAATGACTCTCCCCAAATGTCCTTCAGCTTCAGTATGCATCCGTACACAGTAAGCTAGTTAATGTGCCAATAGTCCCATGCTTGAAAGGAATGACGTTCTCTTTTCCAAACAGTCATAAATTGCCAAAATTTCCTCAAGTTAACTGAGCATTCCTTAACCATTTCCTCTAGTCTATGTTGAGATTTTGTCTGGTTTGTGCTTGCAGTGTATTTGTGCAGTTTGAGTTTGGATGGGGTTTGTGCATGATGTCACAATTGCCGTGAGTTGACATGAGTAGCGGACAGCTGTCTGCAGAACTGTTTCCTTGCAGTCATTCACCACCTCTGCCTCGTACAGTCTATCCACGCAGTCCTTAGAAAACTCAGGCATCCAGAAATACTCAATATAATAGGTATTTATATCTAAAAAATATCAAATGATGGTAGTTTCATAATCAGACACATGTTTCACCTGAAACCATCAGTTAAGCTGCTGGCTGGTAGACAGGGAAAGTCCCTGAGAACTTAATATTTAAGCAACCTGGAGAAAGCCTACAAGAGGGCTGCCTGCTGAAAGAAAACCAAAAACATAAAATGGTCATTTGAAATAATTGTATCGCATTAGAATTCATAACTATTCTCATCTAATCATGGCCCTGAGGAAAACATATAAAAACTAGCTAAAATTAAACTACTAAATTTTAGTCAAGGTATTTTATTAAAATATAAAATTTCTTTATCATTTCAACGTATTTTAGAATGATGCTTATTTATAAGCTTGGTTGCTTATTTATAAAAGAATATTGTTTCCATCAATGGGTGACTAGACAAATAAAATGATGTCAATATACTCACTGCACTGAAGCACTGAGATCTGCTATGTGACAAGCCCTGGACACATTCAGCTGACGCTGCAATCAGAGCTTGCCTAGCATGTTGCTGGTTGTGGGTTTGATTCCTAGCCCTACGTGTGGGGACAAATACTTAGAAAAGAAGCCAGACGTCAAAGATCCTACCTTATGATTACATTTATATTAAAAATCTGGAATACATTCTGCACCAATAGAAGCAGATCTTGGGAGGAAGTTTTGGGATAGGGAATGGGAAGTGATGCCTCATGGGTTATAACAATCCCTAAAATTAACTGTAGTGATTATCACATAGCATTATCAAAAAGTCGTTGATTCTGGACAATCAAAAAGGCTAACAAACTTTTAGTATCACACTGGAAAATATCAGCATTTAATTTCATATATATATATATATATATATATATATATATATATATATATATATGTATTTCCCAAAGAGCATCAGCATACTTAAAGAACCTCATTGTAGAACAACTAGTACTCATAAAAACAGTGGTTGGATAGGTCACAGATTCTAGAATAAAACCACATCTCTATCATATTCGTAGAAAAATGAAATTTCTTACTGCATGGTAAATGTGAATCTTCACATTTACAATTATGCCATATACCACTCATCAAAAAGGCTTCTTTTTGCAACAGATGGAGTCTATTACAGAGTTCCACAACTAGTCACACACAAAGAATATCTCTCATATGTCTGAGAGATGCCCAGTCCTAAGTGACAGATCCCTAGTGGAAACTTTCCACCTAAGGCTTATGTAACATAGCAAAATAGAGGATAGAGTGAATACTAATGCGTCCCTCAATTCTCCCCAGCAAAGCTTCCACATACAACAGAGTGTGATGCAGACAGAAGGCCACACTTGGCCAAGTTTTATAAAATAAGAAACTGCAGATTGTACATCCCTAGATAGGACTCCTATATTCAAACTCACCCACCCATGGCTCTGGGATCATTGTGGAAGAAGGGATCAGAAGATTATAAGAGGCAGGGTTGGTGCATGAACATAAAGAAACATAGTCTTACAGACTCTGGGAACTTGCTCATATGAACTTACCATAATGGTGACAGCATGCTAAGACCCATCATAGAAATGAGCAATCTCAGATGAGGAACACTTGACAACACATTACTGTTGGGTGAGGGAGAGTTGACCTTCTTTAAGAGAGACACTCTAGATATACTGACTAGACACCAGTGGATGAGCTTGCACCGAGGGACATTGGGGTACAAAGGTGGGAACGCATAGGACATAACATACAGGACAGAATGCAGGAAATGTTGTGGTGGCGGGCATATGGGCGATGCAGATGGGGGAGGGTAGCTAAATTTGATTAAGATCTATTATATGAAATCATAAAAACAAAAAAGTATAGTTAATAATTGAAAACAATACACTGAAAATATTGTAGATTCATATTCTGTCAATTTAAACAACAAAGAATAAAATTACTGGTTTTAGGGGCTGGAGTGATGGATCAGAAGTTAAGAGCACTGGCTCTTCTTGCAGAAGACCCCTGTTCAAATCTCAGCACCCACCTGGAGGATAAAAACTGTCAGTAACTCCAGTTCCAGGGGATTCAATATCCTCTTCTGACCACCACGGGCATTGCACAGCACACGTGCACTAACATACATGCAAGCATAACACTCATAATCATAAAAATAAAAAAATAAATAAAATTATTGGTTTAAGAAAAACAAAAGAAATAGGAAGACAAGGCAAAATTCTTCATTTATGCCAGAGAGATCAATCCAAATACCCGTCACTTATATTGAGCTATAGTTATGTAATCACCAGGTGATATTTTTCACTCTAGTTAGTTTTATCTAAACATATCAGAGTCGTCTCTACTGAGAAACTTGGTTTAAAAGAAGTGTGTATATTAATTTTCTGATTACCATCACAAAATATCTGAAATATGCAACAAAAGGAGGAAGGGTTTCTTTTGGCTCATGATTTGAAAGAATGTAGTCCATCACGTTAGGAAGAATTGTGTGGTTTGGCATGGCAAAATACATCTAAACAGATCATAAAACTGAGAGAATATGGGAAGAGAGCAACCCTAAAATCTCAATGTCCTCTTTTACTATTACAAACTATCCAGGTAGGTCTCAGCTCCCTAAGTTTCCAAAAATCCCAAAATATTACCAGCAAGATAGAAGCTTGTGGAGAACATTTCACATTGAAATAATAACACTAAGGAACAGGTAAACAATAACCAAACATCTGTATATTCAATATACAACATATTTAATAATATATAATAACATGCATACCATGGACTTCTTCCTGGAAATGATGTTGGAAGCTTTAACCTGTGTTTCAGAATCACAAGAACCACACTGATGTTTGGTTACTAAACAGAATTATCAACCTTCTTAAGCAGTCTATAAGACCATTTTATATTTATGATTCTAAAATCTAAAATTTTTCTGTGAGTCAGAGGAAATTCTTATATATCTGAATGAGTTTCTTCATTTGTAAACTGAAGGCATCAATAGTTTACTTATCCTATGGGGTTATTACTGGGATCAAGAAACATAGTGCATGATCCTTCTTTGTTGATTTTATGATCCTAATTGCTTCCCCTTGTTGATGTAAATCTGAAGATCAAAATTAAAGGGTGCAGTCACAAAATTACTGTAGTTTATATAATGTAAAACTTTCTTATCATGAGAACTTTATATTTAAGACATTATGAAAATTATACACACACACACACACACACACACACACACAATGACCTTCTTATTTTTGATCAGGGAACTCCTTCAGGAATACTCTTAATTTAGGTTCTAATTTTTCAAATTTATTTACCTTTACACAAGATAGATTATTGGATGGATGGGGTCTTATACTGAGGGCATATTTTCTATTATTCTAGTGCAGAGTCCTAGTTTTCTTCTTAGTGATTTTCATAGCATTAACAATTACAGATGTTTTTCTATCTGTACTTCTCTTGGCAGATACTTTAAACTTGCCCTCATACCTTTCATCATCAAATTATATTATGATGTCTCCATGCCACATTCTGCTGTCCCCCACTCACGAGTTGTGGGGTTATTATTATTTTATACTGTTACCAACACAGAATATTTGTATATAATGATAAATGTCAATATCATGTTTTTTTCATGCATATTTGTGAGGAATTTTACCAAACATTTAAAGAAACAATTCCAATTCTCAATATATTCAAAGTATGCAATTTTTGAATCCTCTTTAGTTTCTGTGGCCTCAAGAGAGAGAATGTGGTATAGATGTCCAATTTATTGCCAAGCACTCTGTTGTCTCTTAATATCTGCATGTTGATCATGTGTGGTCTCTGTGTTAATCACCATCTATTGTAGGAAGGATTTGTCCTGGTGAGAACTGAGAGATGCATGAATGGATGGATGTAACAATAAGTCACCAAAGTTGATTTACTACTATGCCCATTTAGCAGAACAATAATAATATACTTTCATATGTGACTTGTAATTTGTCTGGCCACAGGTTCTTGGCTGTGATAACACTGTCAGGAATGAGCTTCACCCTGTGAAATGGGCCTTCCTTATATTCAACAAGACAGTGACTGGTAACTTCCAAAGCATTGGTGCCACTTGTGGTCCAGTGGGCATATGTTGCCGGGCCAGAATTTATTGAATATCACATGGTTCACAGTTAGGTAAGAACGATGATTACTTTTCTCTACAAGTACTATGATTAGTACATTCCAGTACAATGAAAGCTAGCCAGTAGAGATGACGATTAGAAGTCAGTACAAACTTGATTTTTCTGTTTGCTATGATTTTATAGAGCTTCAACAAAGACTGGCCTGGCACAATATGCCCAATGGTGCAATGATTTCACCAAAGTTTTAGCAGTAACTAACAACTTTTTGATTGGATTTAAGGCCCATTTCACAGAATGGAGCTTTTATCTGCAGTGTTATCAGGGTCATTATGTAGTATCTTCAGCAGAGTGTCTCACTATCGTGTTTTGGAGACCAATGAAGACCAATGTCAATAGCCAATATTGTTTAAGGTTTTACAGGACCTCCCTGTAAACAATTCCAAAAGATCGGTCCCATTCCTGGCACTGGGGTTTTTATTTACTAGTTTGTTTTGTCTTTTAGGGGAATTTTCCCCTCTCCCCTGTTATAGAATAATTCCATATAAACTGTTCTGAAATATGTATATGCTTTAAGAAGCTTGTTCAATAGGTTTCTATATGACGTTTTCAAAATGTTTTAGAGTAACTTTCCCTCCGTGTACTCCTTTCTCTAATCTGTAGTCTATTCCCCACCTGATTTAATCTGTTCTATTCATTATTCCCTTCTTTTCTTAATATCACTACATTCAGTCTGCTCTCCAAGAAAGGCACTTCTCCATGGTCCCTGTTTTTCTGAAATCTACGGATTTTGCAATGAAAACAGACATACCTAAAGCTTCAAAGGTAACATCAACATATGAGAAAGAATATGTAACACTTGTCTTTCTGCATTTGGGTTACCACACTCAGGATGATTACTTCTGCTTCCATCCACCTACCTTCAAATTTCATAATTTTCTTTTTCTAAACAGTAGACAATAAAGTGAGAATTATACATATGAACCCACAGGGATTTTTAGAGCATGCACAAGACTTTTGTAAATCCAAGCCAGAAAAAAATAACTTGGTATGGAGGAAACGGGGGAGGGGGGGGACAGAATCTCCAGCCTTATCAGAGGCACTCTTGGCAAATAATAGCTGCTAAAGAATCAGTTTTATTCAGGAGTATGTTGCTGGATAGGTTGACATGACTCCATGGGATGTATGCCCACACAAGAGCATTTGGGAAATTCGAAGTACATGCTATTTTTTACGCCTTAAAAAATTATATATATATATATATATATATATATATATATATATATATCTTTGTTGACAAGTGGATCATTGATTCCTCAGTCACAAACTCACAGATAGTGATATTTATTCAGTGATAATAGTATTTTTTACAGACAGTGCTATGAAATATAACAGTGAAATTTAGAAACCTCAAATTAAACTTCCATTTATCTGCTGAATCATGTTCAACTGAGAAACATGATATCTTTTAAACAATAGTTTTCATTAGTATAAATTGAGATATGGCTATTTCCTATCAAGTTATGATCAAGATTAAATTTTACAATATATACTTCATGTTAAATTTATAAATTTCCTTTTTGTGGTCATAGCTTGTGTGAGGGTACCATTTAAACATTTTTTGTGAGTCATTACCTAATGAATAACAGTGTTTACAAGGAAGATATATATGCTAGTTCCCAGTCTATTTTGAAATACTGAATATACTAAAGTTTAATAGGAATTTATTAGTACCTGATACTTTAGAGTATGAAAAAGAAAATAAAACTGAAAAAGTATCACAGAGGCAGCTTAAAGTTGTGAAAGCCTATAATGGGTAATGATTTGAAACTACAAGTAGGAAGCCTTTGAAAGGTAGCAACTTCTGGCCAGTGGTTAAGAGCATTTGCTGCACCTGCAAAACACCGGGGTTGGTTGCCAACATCCACAACTGTAACTCCAGTTCCAGGAGATATGACTCCTTCTTCTGGTCTCTTAAGGCACCAGGTAAACATGTAGTTTATGTCTGTACATGAAGACAAACAATCATAGACATAAAAATATAAAACAGCAATTTCTGGTTCTAATCCCTTCATTTTAAAATTCAATAAATGAATGCTGTGGGTAACAGGTTGTATGTTAAATATATATAGTGATATATATAGTAAACAATGCTGATAATTCTTGCTTTAGCAAATTCCTCTTTTATAAGTGAAAATAACTTACATTAGAAGAAGCCTGACATCAAAAAGTAAAATCTTAAAAACCTAATGTTATAATACAATACCTTATAGCAAAAGACAGATACACAGGTTGGAAATGTCTACTGCAAACTTGGGCTGTCTGAGTGGAACTCAGATCCAAAATGTCAAGAATATGTCAGTAACAATAAACATTGTTTTCCAGAGACTTGCCAGTGTCACTTTGCCAGGTTTTCAGAGTTTCATACTGTAAACTGCCTTGAACTCGGTTGCCACACCAAAGATGAGGATGATAGCAAAGAAGTAACCAGATACAATAACAAACAAACAGGAGCTGCTAGATGAGTAATAGATAAGAAAGGGAGATCAGAGGACACCTTTTGATACTGTCTTATTACTTATATTGTGATCTCATGTTTCCAGGCATTGCAAATAACAGAAATGCCTTACTGCTAAAGGTGGTAGAAGCAGTTTTTGATTTAGGTTTAGGGAGAGACCTTTCTGTCTCTAACAAGTTCTCTAAGGAAGCCAGTGCTGCTATGAAAATCCCACTGAAAAACAAATACAGCACATTAGTGTATTGCTGTTTGTGGAATAGAGAAAATGACATGGAGATAAGCAGAAGGCATGCAGTATTTGGAAAACTATGCCCCCAAAACTGAAGAGGTACCCAAACTAACAAAGGTGCAAATTACAACAGAGAAACTTAAGAAATATGAAAAAGGAAGGCAGCATGATTCCTAAAAAAGATCATTCTCCTGAGCTATTAAACCATACTGAAATTGGTAAAATGTGAAAGACTTCAAAAGATTTTCAGTGTCAGTGATGAATCCTGGGCCTAAATTAAGCAATATCAAGAAAAAAGTGAACAAATGAATGAGAAAATCAGTAGTATGGCTGAAAAGTCAGCATTGCAGTGAGAACTGACCAAGATCAAGCCAACCATGACCTTAGCACAGCTCTGGGAATGTCTCAGGAAGTCTTACCCCTGACTGAGGAGTTATTGATGACTGCTCGGGGACAGAGTCAGTTTCCTTTAGGAATGTCAACATTAGTAGTTCTCTCCATACTCATGTGAAGATAGGCAGCACTAATTGTACTCAGCGGATTTAAATTCAGAGCACATGAATATGGGAGGAATAAGTGGAAGGAAGATAAGGCAACAATGAGAGAGAGAGAGAGAGAGAGAGAGAGAGAGATGTGTGTGTCTCAAAATCCCTTTTCTTGTGGTGTCATTCACTGTACGCTCTGATCTGTCATCTAAGAGCTGCATTCTTAAATTGTATCGAATCTTCCTTTTCCAGCAGTCATTGGTTGCAAGTCGTTCCGCAGAGAGGGTTGTGTTTCTTACCCACTTCCCCAAATCTATATTGAGATTTTTTTTTAAATTGAGGTTACATGGGAGTTGTCCATCTTGTCAGTACTGCTGTGAGTTCATATGAGTAATTGATGAGCTGTCTGGAAAGCTCTATTTTCTTCTTATGGTTATGTACCATCTCTGGTTCTCACAAACTTTCCACTATTTCAAAATGATTCCTGAGCCTGAGCCTTGGGAAGCAGAAATCTGATATAGTTGTCCCTACTCATGAGTAAAGTTTGTGGCTTCCTACTCCATGAGAATTGGCCAGTCATGCTTCCCTGTGTTCATCACCATGTGCAGTGTAAGGAATCTTCTCTGCTGAGACTTTTGTCATACATTAATCTATGAGTATAACAATATGTAAGAGAGAGAGAATATTTATTATATTAAGTGCCTACATTAGAAATATCTCACATGAATATATTAATGATGAACCTGAAAGGCATGGAAAATCAAAGTAGTAACATTACATACCTACGAAATGGGAAGAGCTAAATAAGGTCAAGACTGAAAATAATGAACTAGAAACAAAGAAATCAATACAAGGAATCAATGGATGTCAGTTCTTTTAAAAGATTAACAAACCTTTAGCCAAATTAAACAAGAGAGAGAGGACTGAAACAAACTCAGTTTTGAAAAAGGGATACAATATAAAAGTTCCAGGAGAAGTTTTCAAATCCATGAGGACATACTTTAAAATCTATATTCCATAAGTTGGAAATTAAAATAAATGGATGAATTTCTAGTTACCAAAGTTAAGTCAAAATGACATAAATAATTGAACAAACCCATAACAATGAATGAGGTAGATATGTAATTATAAATCTTCCAATTCAAAAGAGCCCAGGATCAGATGTAAACAGTAACAAAAAATATCAAACCTTCAAAGGAGAAATGACAACAATATACCATAATACTTATAATAACAAATTACTCCACAAAACAGAAAATGAAGGAACACTTCAAATTTTTTCTATGAAGCCAATATTACACTAATCTCAAACCCATAAAAATCCCACAAAAATAAAATTATAGTTCAATCTCTCTGAATGTAGATGCAAAAATTCTCAATAAAATACTCACAAATGAAACGGAAGAACACATCATAATATCATACAGCATGATCAGGTTGGCTTCATTGTATACATAAGTTAATAAACATATTCAACTCCATAAATATATTGAATGAAAAGCATCACATGATCACCTATAGAATGGGAAAACATCTTTACGTGCTATACCTTTGATGGGTTTCTTGAACATACAAAAAAATACTCTAAAATCTAAACATTAAAATGCAATTATAAACTGGGCCAAAAACAGGAACATTGAGTTCTCTAATTATGAAACAGAAAAGGCTGAGAAATACTATTATTTATCAATGTATTAGTCATCAGGAAAATTCAATTTAAACTAGTTTGACATTTCATCTTACTACAGTCAGAATGGACAAGATCTTAAAAAAAAAACCATGCAAATGCTGGTAAGAATACTGAGAAAGGGGAAATCTTATCCACTACCTGTGGGAATGCAACCTGGTGCAGTCACTATGGAAATCAGTGTGGAGATTCTACAAAAAGCTATAAATTAATGAGGCATTTGATCCACACATTCCACTCCCGAGCATATCCCTAAAAGAATTGTACCCTACTACAGATATATCAGTTTATTCATTTTCCTTGTTCCCTTTTTCATAATAGCCACAAATTGGAACCAAGTTATATGTCCATTGATTGATGAAAGGATAATGAAGGGGTTGATTGCATGAACAATGGAATATTATTTAATTTTGTAGAAAATGAAACTATGAATTTCTCAGGCAAGTAGATCTAACTGGAAGCAATCTCATCCTGAATGAAGCAACTCAGACCCCCAAAACAGACATATGTCTATCTCATAACTGGATGTTAACTTAAAAATCTTAGTTATGAATGATTTGACTTCAAAATCCAAAGACTTCAAAACCAAGTAAATGGGCAAGGATGGCCAAGGGAGGGAGAGGCTACCTCAGAAGGGATGTAGGAAGGATTAATTATAGATTTGGTAGGTTTAAATTCGCTGGAGAATTCGGAGACAAGGAAGAGTAAGGAATATGGCAAAAGATAACATGCTAGACAACTTTAGAAAGATCCATATTGAAATCTCCTAACATAGCTACTTAAAATATATATGTAGTATAAAAATATATTAAAAAGGAGTTATCCTATATTGAGAAGATATTTCTCCTATTAGACGCCATAGGATTGCGAAGTAAATCCAATGTCAAGAATGAACTACCTCTTTGGAAACTACAGACTAAGCATCTCATAGACTCTCAAACAATACTTCCCATTACCTATACTGTTGTATAACCCACAAGAACTACTGAGTAAGACCCCATTGCGGAAAACACTATATATGTGAACTCTAGAAAAATTAAGGAGAAATCAATCTAGTGCTGACTTCAAAACCTTATCTCTAATGCATAGTTCTGGTAGGGGCTATTGAAGAAATATGAGGAGAAAAATTTTAGCATGAACCTTACCTATTATGATTCCTGAATCCTACAAAAATATGGAAAATATGACAACTGTTAAGTAATGACACAATTATTATAGTAGTGAGCAAATACTTTGTACTTGGATTTAAGGTCCACTTTGTAGGATAGAACCCATAACTGGCATTGATATCAGACCTAAGGACCTGAGGCTATAAAGATTACAGGTGATGGGAGTAATCCCAATACAAGTTTTAGAATATATATTTGAACAGATTTCCAATGACTTAAAAGTTATTTTAATTATACCTACAAGATATTGTTACAGTCTTACCATTGAC
Source organism: Eospalax fontanierii (assembly GCA_035773235.1). NCBI lineage: Eukaryota > Metazoa > Chordata > Mammalia > Rodentia > Spalacidae > Eospalax > Eospalax fontanierii. The sequence continues at coordinate 127,712,458 of CM069525.1, read as the reverse complement.
AATCTTACTGTTAAATATTTTGTCTGAATGTTTAAGAATAGTCATTTGTGGCAGTGGAAGGGTGGAGAATGAGAATGAAAAATATATGTTTTTTTTGTCTTCAATTCAAAATTCTGTGATAATTTGAGAATACTCACAAGGAGACAAAATGTAGCAAAAAAAAAATTTAGTAACTGTGGTGTTGGGCATAATGCAAGGTGGGCTTAGCCAGGCCACCTGCTAGGAGGAATAGAGGCATGGATCCTGTGGGCATGGCATTCTGCTCTGGCTAGTTGTGAGACCAGCACCTGTAAAGAACCTGCCTAACTGGGGAAAAACTTTCTACTGACTGTATTTGGGACCCCAGTCCATAGGGTAATTGGCTATCCAAGCGTATAAGAGCTTGTGTACATATTCAATAAAGAATTTTGCAGTTCCATGCACTTGGCCTGCTTCCCATCCAACTCCTGGAGTCTGCTGCTTGACTCTGCATCTACTTATCCCCAACCCCTCGGGCTGAAACCCAAATTCCACTTGGGCTGGCCCCGAGTGGTGAAACACAATGATAACTGACACGACATTACTGTGGTACTGCAACCAGAACACTGATTTCTTTTTCATGAAATGTATTGTGAGACTTCACTCATAAATTTCAAGCACAATTGAATTAAATAATAATTTAAAATCCTTAACTTGCAAAATATATGAAAGTCAATGTGCTAAAATCTAAAGAAAAATCGTATTAAAATCTAGTTCCATGCTGGGTTTTTGTCTGTTTGAGTTTGCATGGGTCTTTATTATGCCGAAATTATTGCTATAGGTTCATATGAGCAGTGTCCCAGAAGCTTGTCCCAGGAGAAATGGGTAGCAAACCCCAAAATTTGCTTAAGAAATACTGGCAATTGATTATTGTTTGGTGAGATGAGCTAATCTTCCTAAACAAAGGAACTCTGGATAGCCTGAATAGATGTCAATGGATAAACTTGCACTGAAGAACATTTGGGGACACTAACTTGACACAATAGACCTTAACACAGATGAAAGAATCTATGGATTCCAGTTGTGGGGTTCTGGTGGGGAAGATGGGAAAAACATGATTAAGATTGATTGAGATATTCTGTATGAAATACACACTGATTCAAAATGAAAAAAAAAGTCTATCACTTTATTCTTTTAATTTTTTTATGTTTGAGAATATCTTGTTATGTACAATGAAATATGGTCATATCTATCACCATTTCCTCTGCCCCCAAATACTATTCTGCAAAATCCAGGTCTCTTATTTATAATATACTACTTTGCCTTAGTTGATTTTGTGTAGGTCTCATCCAGTTGAACACAGCTGCAGCAATTTTATGATTGTGATATCCATGTCATTTGCAGAAGACAGAATGATATAGCACTCCTCCCCATCCTTTATGTCTTGCCTTCTTTCTGTTGCTGTCATATTTTACACTGCAATGATATCTCAAATCACTGTGATTTTAAAGCAGAAATTTTGGGAATATAACAACCTGATGTAAATTACTGCTCTTATGCCATTTCGGGAAAATTACTAGAACAATAATTTCCTTACAAGTTTCTTGTGAACATGGACAGAGATGCAGAAAAAATAGCACCTTGTAAATACTATGGCTATGGGGCTGGAGAGATAGCTCAGAGGTTAAGAGCAGTGATTGCTCTTGCAGAGGACCCAGGTTTGATTCCCAGCATCCACATGAGAGCTAACATCAGTTCCTACTCCAGTTCCAGGGAATCCAAAGCCCTCTTCTGACTTCTTTGGGCATTGCATCACAAGAATGCACTTACACACATGTGAGTAATACAATCAGACACATAAAAAATCAAAATAAATAAAAAAATATAGGCTACAAGGAAATGAAGTATGTTTGCCTTCATGAAGTAATATCCTTGTGATTCTTCTTAATTATACAAATCCTTGGGAAGCAGGCTAATAATTCAACATGTGTAATATAATGCATAATATTTAAATCAGTGTACTTAATTTTTCCATTTCCTTGAATATGTGTATATAGAGAGATTTATTTTTTATCAATGAACCATAATTTTGCATACTTACATATTTAATATAATTTTTCACAATAGATACTGCTCAGATGAATGTAAAAGGTATTTCAATCTCCTACTTACTTCATGCAAATACTTCCTCTAGCTATTCCAGTGATATTTAATAGATTCATCTGTCTAGCCTCACTAGCAAATCCTCAGGTAAAGACCTTTTTAGCATGTGAGAAAGCTTGTATTTTTTTTCCGAGCCATGTTCACTTGACTTAACATAATATATTTCTTTTCCATCCATTTACTCCAATGATAGAATTTCATTTCTGTGTATGACTGCATAACAACAACTATGTATGCATACGTGTACTGCATTTTCTTTATCTATTCCCCCAGGGATGGGCAACTAATTTGAATGCATACATGAGATATAATGAGTGTTGCTAAGATAAACATAAGCATTCAGGTATCTATTTACATGCTGATTCTATTTCCTTTGAGTATATACACAGAAGTGGATAATAAAGTATTGATATTATCTAAAGAAGAAGGTATGTAAGGTGATGATTGAGATGATCCATTCAAAGCAAGCCCAGAGCAGGTTGCAATTTGAGAGATGTTTTTGGTTACAGAAGATGAATCCATGGGTGTTTAGCCTAAGAATAGAGAGCATTCTCAATTTAGACTTTAATTATCATAAGTGAAATGTTTTTGAATAATTGTCCTCCACGAACAATCACAAAATAAACAGGTAACTTGGAAGGAGAGCTTGTTAGTGAATAACAGTGAATTACCAATGTTCTTCAGCACTGGTAGCTAACAACTCAGTCCCTGAATGTGTGTTGTAGTTCCACATGTCTGCAGAGCACTGCATTTTCTCTATTTTTTTACATTAAATTATTTTTATTTGGTCTTGTAAATTTCAATTAAAATATAATTAAGTTCCATTTAAATTCATCGGGTTTGATCTCATATAAAATAAATGAAGAAAGTTCTTCCCCGAAGCTTCTTTCACAAAGTACATGAGTGGGACATTTAGAGAAGAATTTGATGAACACAGTGCCCTTTTTTCCAATGACTCCATCAACTGAAACTTCTATGTTCTTCACTTTTTGGGATGTTTCCTCTTTCTCTGGCTGCTGAGTATTCCAGAATTTCAGCTTTTCTTTTCACAAACCCTAGAGATGTGTCTGCTATATGTAGATACCTGCAAATAATTTTGACATGCCCTTTCTTGTTTCCTTCTTATAGCAAAATTCATATTGACATTTATATTTATCAGTGGTTTTTCAACAAATTTTCTTTCATAAAATTTTATACTTCTAAGGTCCTAGTAACTTATGCTTTGTCTGCTTAAACTTACAAGGCAAAACTTCTAAAAACTTATTAAATTGCAATAATCACTAGACTATATATATATATATATATGATCAAAACACTGAAATCTTTATATACCAAAATGTTTGATTTCCATATCTGACTTTGATCTGTTCTATGTCAGGATGAAAAATTGTGTATTCTCTCATTTTTATACTGTGAATTTATTTCAAGTGCCAGAATTCTTGTTTTACATAAATTATCTGGATCAAATCTTTTCTCGCTCTTCTATGTCAAAGTGTTTATATTTGATAGCTGAATTTGGTCCAGCAGCCTATTTAAATAATTAGTATTTACAAGTGGCATAAATGGAAAAGGCACTAAAGTAGTGATAATTAACTTCTATATGTCAGAATCTATGTTAATTACTGTATTTTACTTCATTAAATACAAGTATCATGAAAAATAACAAATTGTCCTAATTTATTAGAAAACAGAAACGAGTTTCAGTAACGTGTTCCCTGTTTGGATGTAAGGTTTGTATTGTTTTGGTACTGAAAATATAACTGGAATTTGTGCATTCCAGTGCATAGACAAATACTCTACCACTGCACCACACTCCAAAATCCTCCTGTGAAAATCCATATTCCTATACTTAGGAAACTCTAAAAACTGCTAACTCCTTAATAAACTGTATTTATTGTTGTTGTTATTTTGTTTTTATTTAGCCTTCTTATTCCTATAACTGAATTTTTATCATTTTCTTTCCAACTGAAATAGATTTTAAATACTTGTTGATCCAGTTTTGATTCTTCAAATTATGTGTCGTTTAGATAAATTCATCTTTTCTGTACATCTTCTAAACAAGATCTCTTCAAATGAAATTCGTATTTCTGTATTTACAAACTTAACTCTTGGGATTGGAAAAATGACTGAGCAATTAAGAACATGTGCTACCCTTCCAGAAGTCAAGAGTTTGGTTCCCAGTACCCACATCAGGCAACTCTGAATTTGTAACTCCAGTTCTAGGTTATCTAAAACATTTCTGATACCTACTGGCACCTGAAATCATGTTCACATACCCATCCAAAGAACTAAGCAGAAATATACATATTTAAAAATAAAAGAAGTAATTTATAATTAAATTTTATTCCTAAAGAACTAAAATTTTTTACCTTTAACATACTATTGAGAAAGAGTTGTATTACTAATAATAGTTAGCAATTTCCTATATCATAATCTAAGCAATAGAGATTTTGTAACTAGAATGTTTGATTTTGTACTTCATTCTGTACTTTGCCTGTTTGATTTCATTTGCACTCTCTTATAGATTCCCCCATTACACTGAATTCTCCAAAGATATGTTGTATCTTAATATTTGCCATTAGCTACAATAAATGATTACATTGAACTCAGTATTTAAATAATTGGCTTGAGAGGTGCTCAGTGGTACAGAACATTTCTTGTTCCAAAGGACATGGACTGATTACTAGCACCTGCATCATGGCTAATGACCATACATAACTCCCATTGCAGGGGATTTGACATCCTCTTCTGGTCTATTCTGAAATTGTACACAAGTGGTACACTTACATACACACAGGCAAAACTCTCATACACATTAAATAAGAATAAATAAATATTTTAAAATAGTTTTTCTTAATTTATGTGTATGTGTGTATTCCCTGCATGTGTGTAAGTGCACCCATGTCATGCAATGCCTCAGAGGTCAGAAGAAGGCATCAAGTATCCCTGAAATGTGATTTAGAAATGGTTGTTAGCTACCATGTGAGTGATGGGAATAGAAACTGAGTCTTCTGCAAGAGCAGTTAGTTCTCTTAACTGCTAAGCCTACACTAGAGGCAATACACAAATTATTTTCAATAATTGGTGTTATGGTTAACCTTGTGGTCAGTTTGATGATTTTGAATCACTTAAACAGACATTCATACATCTACGTGTGTCTATGATGGTATTCCTACAGAGCTTTTTCTAAAGAGTTCCACCATGAATGTGGAGGAAAAATTCCATGGACTAGGGCTGTGGACTGGAAATGCAATAATTAGGAAGCCATCTTAGTGCCAGCATTGGTAATAGCTAATTTGATGGTCTATGGGACCTACTCAGTCAACAACTCGAAAACAGGGAGATAGTTCCTATCACTGAAGTTTTTATTCCCTATCCTGTGGTTTCTGGTATGGGCATTGTTTCCCCACAATAGCATAATTCCAATAAACTTGATAGATCATAGATAGATAGACAGACAGATAGATAGATAGATAGATGATAGATAGATAGATGGATAGATGATATGGAATTTTTAAGAAGCTAAAATAGTTGTAGGCTTCCATATGACTTTTTAAAAAGTCATTTAATGATACATTCTTTTATGCTTCTCCTCTTAATTTATAATTTCTGTATCACTTACTCCCACGTCCTCATCCTCATTCATTTTCTAGCATATCTCTAACACCTAAAACATTTAAAATAACATTCAACCATTAGACTTCGCTGCATTCCCATTTTTTTAAAATCTGAGTGTGTGTGTGTGTGTGTGTGTGTGTGTGTGTGTGTGTGTGGTTTTTAGATGACGTTTCAAAGGATGAGTAGTGTTGTGGTGCATACCTTTAATGTGAATAGAAGAAATACCTCTCACTTCAAAGGAATCAAAACAGTTTGTTCTAGAGTCAAATATGAATGAAAATGGGCAGAGAACATAGGTACATTTTCCCCAAAACCATATCCCAATGAGGTAGTTCATGATGGATTTTTCATAAATAGAGCATAAAAGGTGATAAATCAAAATTCTTTCCAAATTCATTAATGAGTGAGCCACAGAAAAGCAGGGAAACCTCTATTATGGCTTAGATACTGTATGATAACATCCTTAGCTTTACATTGATGAAAGGCATTGGTCTGCTAAATACATTTCAAATAAACCTCTTTTCAAGTTGTTTGCCATGGTAGTCAATGAGACTCCCCAAATTACATATTCTACTGCCAAAGCCTGTATTCCCTCCCAGAAATTTAATGTAAGACCCTATTTCTGAATGCAGGCCATACTTCAGATACGGGTCTTGGAGCAGTGAAGCTGGAACTGATCTTATAGCCTTCTCTCTAAAGACTAGCTGTCAAGATATCAAATGATATAATGTAAGCTTCTAAGGGGGAAAACCAATCAACGGTCCAACCCAGCTGTAAAGCCTGAAACCCAACAATATTGGGCCCAGCATGCTATTGCTATTGGTGCATAGTTCCATTTTTAACCTTGGAACAATCAACAAATATCTAATTGGAAGTAAGACCGTATTGTATATATAGTGGAGAACAATGAAATGGGCAGATGGGGGAGGCAGTTGGGGAAACGTGGATGGGGAGAGAATCTAAATACCATCAAATTATATTATAGGAAAATGACAAAAATATAAGACAAGTAGTTTAAAAATATATTTCACCTGATAGTCTCAAGTATATTCAGTCAGATACAGAACTTGGAAAAGAATGACTGAGAAGAACTGTAACATTAGCCCTTTTCCAAAACCTTTGAGGTTCTAGTCAGTTAACCATCCATGAACAATTTTCAATGGAAGGAGCAGCTTCTTTCCAGGAACTTGAATTCACAAATTACTGCACTACTGAGTCAGAAGCTTATGCATTTCTAAGAGTTCATGGTTAGGTTGTTTACAAGCAAATTCCAAACCAGACAGAGTTATACAATGATGCTATGTTAAAAATATTTAATATGTTTCAAGATATTCCTGAACAGAAATGAATTGAAACTAATTTTAATCTTTTAACTTTTCTATAAATATAGGGATAAATATTTAGACTACAGTGAGAAATTATATTGTTTAGAACAGTGGTGGTATTAGTAGTGGTTCTCTGTATATTGTTTATGTAGCTTGGCTGCTTTTTGTTTAGGAATGGAAAACAAACTGGTATGTGCTTCAAGGTCTTGCAGGCTGCTAGACTGGTTTGGGTGGTTGGTAGGACAGGGTAGTGGATAGAATGGTCAGGTTAGTAGGAGGGCTGGTCAGTACCAGATAAAGCAGAAGCCAGTGGAGTCTATGTTAGGGAGTTTAGCTAGTCTGGGTTAAGAAGCTAGTCCAGAGATCTGAGTAGGAGGAATTAGATTCCGAATGGAGCCAAGATTGGCAGAGGACAGTATGGGGATGGGCCAGAGGCATGGAATAGAGATGTTTTGGGCAGGATCTGGCATAACAGCCTCCTAGGTGGGCATGTCTGTTCTGCTGGTCAGGAGCCAGGGAAGATTGGCTTGAGAGAAGCATCTAAGGTGGAACTGGGAATCTATGCTAGGCTGTTTAGCTACTCTGGGTTAGGAAGCTAGCCCTGATATCTGTGGGGGGAGGAACTGTAACCAGGCTGTGGACAGGGCTGGCAGGGGGTTGAGCCAGAGTTATGGAACAGAGAAGCAGTGGGCAAGATATGACTTACCAGTGTCCTAGTTGGGTAGCTCTATCCTGCTTATCAGGAGCCCAGTAAGATGAGGTTGAGGAAACTGCCTGAGAAGGGACGTAGGGATCTGTTAGGTTACTGACATTGTTTGAACCCCTCTGTCTTCCTCCTCTAACAATTCCCACATCCCCCCATTTCCTCTCAACTTAGAAAACTCTTCTTTGGTTATGACTGTTGGATATATATATATATATATATATATATATATATATATATAGAGAGAGAGAGAGAGAGAGAGAGAGAGAGAGAGAGAGTCTTTTTATTGGTTCTTGTACGTATATGTGTTTAGGCCTGATCACTTTGGATTGGATAACTTATCAGGGAATTTGTTCCTAGAGAACGTAGTTCTCGAGCCCTAAGCCATCATTATATGCCTAAAGCTCTTCACTTAGACATGGAAATTTGTTAAATTTCCCCCATCGACAGTGATATGTCAGCTGGTTTTGTCAATATTCAACCATGGTTTAGGTAATTATATTGTTGTTATTTCATGTGTGCGGAAACCCAGTCATGTCTAGATGTTCCTATCTAATGACAGACATCCTGGTACTCTGGCTCTTACAGTCTATTCACCTGCTCTTATATAAGATTCCCTGAACCATAGAAGTATCTATTGAGGCTGACCTTCACACGTTCACTTATTCTATGTATTTCAAGCAAGTGTGGAAATTTTAATAGTCCCCATCTATTGGAAAAAAACATTCTTTGATGGATATTGAGAGATATATTTATCTGTGAATATAAGGAAAAATACTTAGAATATACTGAGAAATTATATTTGTTTACAACAGTGGTAGTAGTAGATTCTCTAGATTCTATGACCACTACAGCTATTGGTATTTTAATATGTTTACTCTACCAGTCAAGAATTCCATCTTATTTATGGACTCTTATTTCAAACTCCATTGGTAATGCTCAAGTTTAAGGTACCACTGCTTGACCATTTCTGAAATTGTGCTGGGCAGATCATTGTGTTTCCTAGGGTTTATAGATGTATAGAACTGGAACTATTTGTTTTTCTTCCTTGGCAGCTTTCATAGCACCTTCTAATATTATGAGAGGTAGTCCTCAGAAAGAAGGCTTCTACATCAACTCTTCCTCAGTTACTCAAAGTCCTATGAACCAGGTGTCTGATGTCTTCAGCAACAGGGTTTTACCTTCCACTTCTGTAAAATAACCAAGGCTATGGCAATGACAGCCTATAATGCTTTGGTAATCGCTTGGACTACCCTGATCAGAAAGTTCAAGGAAAGTTTCCCTTGGCTGGAACTGAGATTTTTGTTAGCTTTTGATTGTAAAATTGTGCGCCCACATACTTACGCGCACAAACATATACACATGCAGGCATATTTATATAATTATGTATTTTTTCAGTGAGCATATAAAATGATAAATTTTCTTATGGATTTTTCAGAAATCCTTAATGTTATTTATATCTTTTTCCTCTGTATTATTCTTTGGTACCCTTTTCTATTTAAAGTTACCCCATGTGTTTTCATTTCCACTTTGATAGTGCTTGTATCTCTTTCTCTAGACCGCCTTCTCCACCTTCCCTACAAGGTCACTTTCTACTTTTCTCTTTTCTGTAGTTACTTCAGACTATATAATTATATTGAAAGACTCAGACTTAGGAGCCATAAATAAAATAACAAGAGTTGTTTGTCTTTCTGAGTCTCAGTTAGCTATCTCAGTATAATGCTACCAGTTTCATTCATTTACCTCCAAACCTCATGATTTCCTTTATCTTTCCAGATGAGTAGAAGAATTTCTTTGTAAACATGAATCACATTTTCATTATTAATGTACATTTACATTGTTTCAATTGTCTAGATATTGTGAAAAGAGCAGCAATAAAAATTGTTGAGCAATAATATTTTAACAATATTTTATTATTTTTATTTTACATGCATGAATGCAATGCATCAGTGTCATGCAGTGCCCTCAGAGGTCAGAAGAAGGCTTTGAATTCCCCTGGAACTGGGATTATGGATGATTGTTAGACATCATGTGGGTGCTGAAACAAAATGGGGATTCTCCACAAGATCAGTCAGTGCTCTTAAGCACTAAGCCATTGCTCCAGCACCAAGAATCGTTACAGTAAAAATTTTAGGCCTGTTTTTAAAGTAGGAGAGTTATAGCTGGGTCATATGGTAAATTTTCTTTTTGTTATTTTTATGAAAATTCTTCACACTGATATCCAGAGTGCTTATATCAGTTTTCAACCCCACTGTCAGTGACAGACCAACATCTTTTTTACATTCTTTGAAGCATTTGATGTCATTTGTTCTCTTGATCTGATCTATCTAACTGGGGCAAGATGAAATTTTATAGCAGTTTGATTTATATTTCATTAGTTTCGAAGGATGTTGGTTCAACACTTTAATCTATTTCTTAGCCATTTTTAATTCTTTTGAGCATTCTCTATTCAGATCTATAGCCAAATTTTTATTGTGTTATTTGTTTTATTTATTCACTGTTTTGTGTATATTGTTGATATTGGTTTTCTATGTGATATACATGCCAAACAATCTCACTCTGATGGCTTTCTCTTCACAAGTTACTTTTTTTTCCTTTGCTCTATGGAAGCATTTTAGTTTAATTAGTACCGTTTATCTATTGTTTGCCAAAATCTTCATCAAGTGGATTAAAATACAAAAGTGTTTTTTTTTCCTGCACCCATTTCCTGTTTTTGCCTTCTAATTATTTCTGCTTCAGGTTTCATAAAAATATCTTTAATCAATTTGGAGGTGATTTTGTACAGGGTGATAGATATGGTTCATTCTTTGTCATGTAGATATCCAATTTTCCTAGTTCTACCTGTTTAAGATTCTTTCTTTCCTCCAGAGTGATTAAGATTCTGTCTTTCCTTGAATGTGCATTTATGGCAACTTTGTCAAAATATTTGTATGGATAATTTGTAATATGTTTTCAAGACACATCTTAATTCTTCACTCTTTCTCTAAGAATGCTCTTTACATTTATCTCCCAGGTGTTTATTCATTTTTTTCTTTGTATTTTAATGTTATGTGAGGCCCAGAAAATGTCTTTCAATAGTTTTCCATTTATAATGTGTAGTATCCTGTCCTAATATATCTAAAACTTATAAGTAAAAGAATGTTTTGATGTATGAATTAATTCAAGAGTGAGTAAATAAATACTTAGGTTATATTGCTCTCTCTGTGGTCATTATTATCACTGATAAATTAATACATAGGAAAATATCTCTGCCTGTCACTTGAGAATAGAAAATTACAGTCTTAGGTTATGGGACAAAAACATATACAAGATAACAGGCAGCATTCTCTGTGCATAGAAGTAAATATGAATACAGTATTTAAAGTTGTAGTAAACAGAAAAAAAAGCTATGACAGAAAAAGAGGTATGGGGATGCACTGCGCCCAACGATTACATCATGAGAATCATATGAAGAAATAAAGAAAAATTATTCAATCCAGTTTCTTCTCAAAAACTTGAGGCCTAAGTTGAATGTCCTCAAAGTTTTTATTGGTTCCTCCATTGTTAAGAATTGGTGGGTTTACAACCTCAGTGGTTACCAGCATTGGTGCTTAGTGCCCTAATTCCACCTAAAGACAATTCCTTCTGCAGGTATTTTTGTATTGCAGACTCTAACATTTAGGGCAGGGTTTAAGACATATTTTAACAGAATCCACTCCAGGTGTCTTACCAAGCAAGGGAATTTCAAGCAGAGGTTTCACTTGATTAGTGCGGTATTTGGTCTTTAAGATTGCCTTCTTCATTTATTTCTGATTGTTTTTAAATACAATTTTTTGAAAGCATTTGTAAAACCATTACAAAGTGAGTACTATATTCTAAAGTATAAAATCAATACTAAAACAATATTTGACATGAACAAAATTGACATCAAATGTATAGGTATATTTCTTTTCCCCATGAAATCAAAGGTTAGAATTTTGCCAATATGACAGAAAGAATGTTTCAGAGGAAAGTGTTAATTGAAAAATCTTCAGTGGGACTTTTAATACTAGACATGCCAAATACTAAAATCTCAATTTGTAATGATGCAGTAGGAGCATTTTTCTCTCTCCAACTAGGCATTAAAAAGTAGTGGAGTCAAACAGCCTCTGGGATAATTATAACAGGAAAGTTGAAAAATTGTGCACAGTCCTACAGTCTCCTTTCTCTAATGTCTCCAGAAATAACTTAATTGTCAGGAAGGTGACAGCCATCCAGAAGTCCAAGACAGTACAAACAGGTGCAAAGAAATAACTGCTTCATAAAATAAATCAGTTGCAGACATATCTTTTCTTCTGTTCACATTAATGTCACTGTTGCCACAGCAAATTTCCACTAATATAAAAGACAGAGGTCATGCTAGATCACTGAGTGCAGTAAAATAAGTGTTACATATTGAATTGTTTTGCATTATATGTACAAATTCTTTAATACTACTCCCTTCAAGAGGTAAAGGTGAATTCAATTTGAGTATAGATTGAATTTATTTTTTTTTATTTTTTTCCCATTAAGAGAATGTGGAGAAAGAAGTGAGATGGCATTTTTAATGTTTACAAAAGGGTTTTGAGGGGCTGAACACATGGCTCTGTTATTAACTGCACAAGCTCCTCTTGCAGACAACCCAGGTTTGGTTTCCAGCACCCACATGGTGGTTCATGAGTGTCTGTAACTCTAGTTCCAGAGGATCTGATGCCCTCCTCAGACCACCAGTGGAATTACACCCACTTGGTAAACTTACAAGATTGCACTGTAATCACTCACAAACATAAAATAAAATAAACTAATTTAATGAAATAAAATAAAGCAAGAAAACTTTGACTCTATCCTCTCCTTAGCTGTTGTTTCTCTTCTGTCCTCCTTTTGCTTCCCCTCATCTAATTTTTCCTCCCCACCGTCTCTCCCTCCATTCCTCTCCCTTTTTTCCCGTCTCACCCTTTCTTTCCACCCCCCTACCCCTTTATCCAGGTTTCAATTAAGGACTAAGGTGGCTTAATTGGTTTAGAAATTGAGCCTTTCCCATCAATGACATCTTCATTCATATATGTAGAACCCAAGGAACAGTTGACTTGACAGCTTCTACTGAGAAATATTGATATAAAACTATTAAGCTCTGAACATTGTTCTTTCTTAGTAAATTGGTCTGACCATTATATTGCACTCTCAGTCATAGATAAGAACTACATATTTTATATTTCCAGAAATAAAATATGATTTTACAACCATTCTTAAATTATGATCAGAAATTTATAAATGGTATGTTCTATGGTTTAATAATTATTTAATTTCTATAAGCAAAGATAATTTTTTAGGGTTTCCCTACTCCAAAGCTCAAAACTTAAATTATTATAAATAGAAAATATCATTGGCTTTATTTATGGAGATATGTTTAAGAGTTTCACACTATAAATGAAGAATTTTGAACCCTGAAAGGGAAATCTACTGTCACTAGATAAAGAGGAATGGAGCAGATTCAACCTTGTCTCAATTATGTAAAGAAGGTCTTTTTAAAATTTGATACTGGTGTGGTTAGTTTCTTCTAAGTACTGAGAGCTAATATTTGTCACAATGCTGGGCACAAAATTTTAACATCCTCTGACATGACTGCTTGCCACATTAATAAATATTCTCTCTTCTTTTTGGATACAAACTTATTAATGATCTAATGAACAATGAAAACTGAGGGCTAATAGTGTACTACTTGGACACATCTGTTTCCAAGTTTTCAGTTGTATGCTCACTAATAATTATTATATTTGTATTCAAATTTACTCATGTCAATATCTCATTATTTGTATGATATATGTAATTATCATTTGTACATAAAACATTATTTATCTGATTATTATATAATCTAATTAAATGTGAAATTAAAGTGAGAGTTTGTATTTTTGCGAAGTTTAAATAATTAAGAAATACTTAACAGAAATGGATAGTTAAAAACATCTTCCAATTAGGTGCCAGGGGAATATTGGAAATACTGGAAAAGTAAAATCTTTAAATATTCTACAGTATGATTTTCTCCTATGTACCTGGAATTTTAAGTTAAAACTAACAGTAAGTGGAACTTTATGATATAAATGATGCCTTACCATGTAGGTCATGTAATAATGATTATGATAACCAAATCAAAAGACCTAAACACACAAAAAAACTTGAAAGAGGAAACTGAACCAAGTAAAGAGAAAGATACTTATTTATTTGAGTTATTGACTATAAAATACATTATCTACAGCTAGGTGTGGTGGCCCATATCTTTAATCCTTTCATTCAAGAGAAAGGCAGGTGGATGTCCATAAGATGCAACCAACCCTTGTCTTCACAGAGAGTTGCAGGCCAGCTGGGGCTACAAGGACATCTTGTCTTGAAAACAAAACAAAAAAAATAGATCATGTAAAATAGATATATGTAAGTCGTTTTCAAATGATTCTCAGATTCAGCCAAAATATTTTAATAGTCAATCAAATATTGTTACAGTTGGATCAGACAGTACGGTTTCTACATAACATAGTCTTAGGAGATGCTTCATAAGTTAATGAATGGGAAGATAGATGAGGTATCTAACGCAAGACTTCTTACAAACTCCATTTTCAGCATATTTGCAAATTTGTCAACATTGACATGAATTAGGTCTAAATTTGAACCTTTCAAATTGTTATATACTTAGAGGATGTCCAAGCTAAAGTATATTTATGTCTCTCTTTGGCACAGCAGGTTTCTTTCTGTCAGCATCTTGTGAAAGCCTTGTGTTGGCAGTTGTACTGAGTGGCTTCCATGTTGGGTGAAAGCACCCACATAGTTATCTTTCTATTCCCATCTGTGATGTCATGGTGCTTTCAGACAAAGGAGGTTTCCCAGCTGTTAAACAACCATTAGCAATGGCTAATATTAGAAGCAATCATCATATTTATGCAACTGTGGAAATTTAAGGAGTTTTTATTAGCTAATAGTTGTGGAACATAACTATAATTGGATTTTGCATTTTAAATGGATTAAAATATATTACATTTGAATCTACAATCTTTTGTACAGAAAAATCTGTTCTTTCACTTAACTTTTTGTTTGACTTGACTTGTTTTGGCTTTAAAAGTATTAATTCTGGTTTATAAGCACAACACTGTCATTATAAATATTTCCATAATTTAGTGCCATGCATATTGTGAATAATGTACATACTTCATGTTCAAAACTTTTCTCTGGATAAATCTACATACTTCTATATTTCACTTTTTTAAATTTATTTGGTACTAGAAGCATATGAAATCATTCATCCTTTTTCTTTTTTCTTTATTTCATTAAGCCATCTTCAGCTTCTCAGCCATTATCGATTCACATTTATCATCATCCACCCAGTGTTACATCACATTCTCCTCCATTCAGACACTTCTTATGTTTTGGTTTTGATAACAATTGCTCCTCAACTGACAGCTTTACCATTTACAGATACTTATTTTCAAATTTGCATCTTTGTCACACTTAACATCCTCCAAAATTATATTGCAAACTCTGAACTCCAGGAGAGCAGAGAATATGAGTCTCAATTTATTCACTGTTTTGCCTTCTATGCCTTATATCGCAAATACACCTGAAGGTTATTCAACAAATATATTCATTTTAAGAATGGATGAGTAACTGTCATGAATTTGCATTCTCATACATTTTGTCACCTTTACATCATGTTTCTATGATGTTCCCTCTTATCATTGTCTTTATTATCTGTTAAAACTCCAACAGAATGTCAGTCATGTTCTGCTCTCACCATCTCATGTATTCATCTATCCATGGTCATCAGTAAACCTCTCTTTCTGTATTGGATCTGTCATCCTTCATTTTATTTATGGATTAAAACAGATGTTTTATCTGTTCATTTTTTAATCTATTTCTTTTTCCTTTTGTCTGTCATGCTTTAATCCATCATTTTCTATCAAATCTTTTCACCTAAATTATATTATGTGTCATTTCAGTTGTGAATGATGGTTGTGTGGAGTTATCAGTGAAAGAACAAAAGGAATTACAAGTCAGAGTTTGCATCTCTCATTACTTTATTTTATAGGAATTCAGTTCTATGAGTTATTTAAAGAAAAATAAAGAGAAATATAATACAAAATTAATGCAAGTCTCTCCAACAAAAGGCACTTGAGATAGCTGCTACTCCAAAAGTAATTTTTAATGAGATTATAAAGTTTAAGAACAGGTATTATTCAGGCAACATGGTCTTAAAATTCAAACAAAATCTTGTTTGTTTCTGTTTGTGAGGTTAGGGTTAAGGTTGCCCTTCATTCAAAGAATCTAATGTGCTTTAAATTTGAAGGGGAAAAAGGTTGTATTAGATTACTAAGTAGTGTAGTGGGTTATTTCAGCGTTTTCCTAGATGAATCTCAAATTGAAATTTTCTTACTGGCAATTTAACACCACTGACTACTTTGTGAAATTCAGTCACTATGAAGGACATGACACCAACAGCATCATTATTTATGCATATTTATATTGACTGATGGAAAAGAAAATTCTGAGCTCCTTCTTAATGGATGAATTAGAATGTTTTCTCAAGAAAGAAAGATTAGGTGTATTAGGTAATTTTCCTTGTCATTTTAATCAAATATCGGAAAAGATGCAAATTTAAGAGAAAGCTTAATTTAGGCTCACTGTTTGAAGGAAGATAGTACATCATGGAGGGCAAACATGACATCAGGAGATTGCACTCTACCTTTTTACATTTATGGAGAAATGTAAGAATCAAGGTAAGAAGTAGTGGCCTTACTCCAGTCACCCACTTCTTTCAGTAAGTCTCCAAGTAAATTTAAACAAGTTTCCAAAACACATACCCTATTAGGACTGCTTTTATCTGGTAACTTGGCTTAATTTTGGCATTTTGCATAATGTACATTTAAATTATGTATTTGAGATATACCTCGTATTGCATATTTAAGAGTTATTTTATTCTTCTCTAAAGTAATACATTAAAAGGCGTGCATAAAATTGGAATTTTGAAATTAGCACATGAATATTAATACATAATTACAAAGAATGAGAGAAACGTAACACTGGTGCCTCCCTTGTAATTGGGACTCTCTAGAAGCTGAGGCAGGGCAACTTTGAGTTGTAGGCCTCTCTAGATAACACAGTAAAACTCTCTATGTCCAATATAACTAAAAAATACTGGAAGTAAGTGAAAAAAATTGAGCAAATGTTAATAGTGTCTTCCTGTTTTCTATTGTTTCTAAATTCTTTCAAATTGTTATTAGGCTTTTGGTGTAGGTTAGGAAAACATGCCTTTGGAGCCAGATGTGGTTTTTACGTACCCAAACAGTTCATCATGAATAAAACTTATTATATTCAATAAGCTAGGTGAGCCTTATATATAATCAATTTCTAGATAATATAATCAAAATCTGATATTTCTTTAATAATAGCTAAAAATACATTGCTGATATTAATTGTTCATGGTTCTTTATTACATAATGTTACTTTTATATAAGCATAGATTGTACCTTGAGCATATATTCCCATAGTACTTCTTCAATACTCAAAACCTGTTATTTCCCATTTTCACTATTGAGATACGGCTGTGGCCTAGTCTAACTTACTCTACAACGTATAAAACGTTTTTTAGGGCTATGCCTTTCCCTAGAAGATTCCATTTACAAGCAGATTTTTACTCCATTTTGAAGAAGGAAGGCTGCAGCACCTGGGTAGACCAGAAAGAAACTGGGCCATCTGTCAGGCATCCATAGCACTCTGATAAGTGACTTTTCATAGAGTAGGAAGAGAACCAAACCTAAAAGCCTGCTGAGGTGAACGAAAACTGTGAGGATACATGGATATAATAAAATTGTGAGGGAAAGCAGACTGAAGACCTTATCGGGCACACTACATGAAGGAAATGGTACACATCACTCACTTATACAACATAAAGTGGTGGACACCTAACACTGCAAGGGCATAGGCCCACAACAACCTATAATCTAATACCTGGTTAGTGCATCAATAACAAGCAAGCAGCTTACTCCCTGACGGTCCATGAAGCTTAAGCACCTCTGAGACCCCTGCTACTGATACTGCTTACTTAACTCCCTGTCCATCTGTTTGCTCATATGGACCAGAACCAGAACTCACCATTTTCTGTTCTCAGATTTTTCTTCAATCATATACCTTGCAAGTGAGCTCTGCAGCTTCATCCTCAAACAGGAATAAAGCATCTCTAACAACAGATCCCTCCTGACACTGGCCTGTTTCTTCATCAACAGAATCTCTCAGCCCACTTCTGAAACCACTTGAACTCTGCATCAGCCTCTTTAAAGTATATTAATTCTGTAAAGCATATATATTCATATAGTTATGTAGGTATGTACATTGCATATTATGTAGAAATGTATGATATGAGAGGGACTTTACTAATTAAAAATGCAAGAAAATAACCCACATTTACCTCAATCGGGTCAACAAGGTTGGCATGTTTAAACGATGTGTTGCTGTCATTGATACTGCTAACCTTTGTGAATTTGTTTTTTGTCAATAAATTCTGCCATTGAGGAAAGACTTAAATGTATGCATTCATCTATGTTTCTAGCATAGTGTGCTCAAGACATTCCGCTTAGACCACTTCATTTGTACTTTAAGGTCACATATTAAACTTTCTTAGAAAAAATTCAGCTTCAAAAGAGCAACATCAGGTCTTGCCTGAGTTTCCACAATCAGGACCTAGGTTTGCCATTTCCCTCTGATGAATACAGAATGAGGCACACATAGCCATAAAGGAGAAAATTTGCATATTATTAAAATTCAAAGAAGTCCAAGTAGAATAAATTCAAAAACTAGACAGAAATTGTAAAAAGGAAAAAAAAATCAGAAAATCATTGGAGCAATCAGGAAAACAAAATATTTCAATAGAGCATAATAACATTTTAAATAATGGTTGGTTTCTTAGCAGAAACAATGAACAACAACAAGGAGGGGGTTAGCATATTCAAAGAGCTGAGAGAAAACGTTTATGCAAGAATGGCTTATCAAGCAAGCTAGTTTTTGAACAATGAAGACAAAGCCATTCAGTCCCAGAAGAGAAGACCTGAATGAGATGTTCTAGACATGTCTCACAAAAGATAGTAAACACTGTTCTTCAAAAGAAAAGTGATGGTGAATGATAGGTAATATAATTCTATGTGTAAAAATGGAAGATCAACAGTTTTAAAAGTAGTTATTCCTTTTTTCTTCCCTTAATTGACTATAAAAGCAATTAAACATACAAACATTTATATTATATTGGGCCTATAACAGAAGGCTTTTACTAATAACATCTAACAAGTTGACTCCAAATGTTAACTCACATCCACAGGAAAAAATGAGATTTAGAAAAGATGAATAAAAAAGTGAATACATCAAATAATACAAAATTAAGAATTTGCTCAGATTGTCTAAAACTTGCAGAACTGAATACTATAATTGTTAAGATGGTATAATATTGTTTACAAAAGATATAGTTGTTGGGTTCATAACAATAATATCCAAACCAGGAAAAGGAAGAAATGTGTTTGTGTGTGTGTGTATGTGTGTGTGTGTGTGTGTGTGTGTGTGTGTGTGTGTGTATGACTATATTTTGAATAGTCAGTGGAATTACTACAGTGAATAGTCTGATCCTTATTAATGCATATTGTTAAGGTAAGCCCTAATAAAGGATTAAGTTGAAGAAAGGAAAATAAACACTAAATAAATCAAAAATGTTTATAACAAGATATTTATTAAGTGAAGAATATAGTATTAATGCCAAGCACAGGTATGAGTCCCTATAAATGTGGAGTATGGAAAGGAAAGCTGCAAACATACTTGAATCCTGTAAATGCTCATATTAAATGTGAATGGCTTAAGAAGTTCAAGCAAGAATCAGAGATTTTCAAACTGTGTAAAAGTGACATAAAATTATGTGATATTTGTATGAGACACCTTTTGTAGATTCATAGATAGATGTATATTGAATGCAAAATGGTGGACACAGAAAAATTAAAGCAACCATAATATATTTGGAGTATTTATGCCACTATCAGACAAAGTAGATTTGAAAACAAAGAAGATACATACTTCAGAAAGATATTTCAATTCTAATAATTTATCCACCTATCAAAAATGTAACAGAACAAAATACATGACACAGAGAATAATAGAATAAAAGGGTAAAATAGATTATACAATATTAATGGTTAGACACTGGGTATTCATCTTTTATTATCATATAGAACAAATAGGAACAAGACCAACAAGAAAACAGTTTTTTGGACAATATAAATCAGCTGATACTAAAAAAAAATAATGAGCATGTCATTCAGTAAGAGTAAAATGTGTGTTCTCTCAAATATACAAGTAACAGGCTCCAAAACATAATGTGTACTACCACCATGAAAACAAAGCACAATCGATTACATGGATAGACATCATGCTGTGTATGTGTTCTGACTGAACTGTAATAAAATCAGAATCCAATAACAAAATAAATTGCAAGATATTCTTAAATATAGATTAATACACAGCTAAATGGCCAATTGACCAATGCCCACTTCCCCCCAAAAAAGTAACACAAAGGAAGTAGAAATCCATTGATATTAATTTAACCAAAACACAGTAAGCTGAAATTACGGAATTATTCACAGCAAATGACACATTAAAAAGGAAGACAATTCAAACCAACATTATAACTTTCTGTGTTACTGAAAGTATTATAAAAAAAGAGCTAACTAAAAAAAATAGTAAAGAAAATAATGAAAAAGAGAACAGATATTAAAGAGGTATGGGAAACCAACAATAAAATATCAATGGATAGTTTGCAGATAGGAAGAAGATCTGGTCTTCATACATTGTGTCAGGCACAAATGTTGCAGATTTATCAGTATTGCTTGGTATTTCTTCATTTGCTTTTATCTAAAAGTGCATGATCATCCCCCAGTCACCCACTTCTTTCAGGTAGGCTCCACCCAGCAAAGGTTAAACAAGTTTCAAAAAAGCATACCCTATTATGATTGTTTTTATCTGGTATCTTCACAACACATATGTACTGATAGTTCAGCGGGTTAAGTATTGGCTTTTCTTTCAGAGGACCCCATTTTGCCTCCCAGCACCCACATGATGTCTAACAACTGTCCATAGCTCCAGTTCCTGGAAATCTGACACCTTCTCGCCTCCACAGGCATTGCATGCACGTGGTTCCCTTACATGCATGCAAACAGAACACAGATATATATATATATATATATATATATATATATATATATATATATAATTAATTTTTAAAAATAATTATACATAGTCAGATTTTGTGATCAAATATATTCAGGAAGATTTTCTATTTTGTGACTTTCACTGCTTTTTATTGTTAAACTTATTGTTGTTGTATTAATTCTTTTCTCCACTTCAGGTGTACCTTAGTCCACTCTGGAAGTTCTAATAAGATATTGCAGAATGGATGCATAACACCAACAGAAATTTGGTTCTTACTGTCACATAATTCTAAAACCAAGGGTCCAAGAGACACATTTGGTGACTGTCCACTGCCTGATGCGGATAGTGATTCCCCATTTTCAGGCTGGAAGTGAAGCCTGGACCCATGCTCTATCTTCAGTCTTACGTTTACCTTAAAAGAAAAATTGAAACAAGATCCCATTAAGTTGCCAGGCTTCCCTTGAATTCAGTCTAAATCACAGGTGGGTTTTGAACCTTGATTCTCCTGCCTCAGCCTACTATGTAGTTGCAATTGCGTTCCTTTGCTGTGGAACAGTTTGTATGTTTCTATCTTATTTTCTCGTGTGATGTATGAAGCAAACTTATTCTGTCAGGCCACTTTTATAAACGCACTAATCCCATTTATAAGAGGCCCTGCTTCAAGATAGAAACTTCATAAAGGTCTCACCTGCTAGCAACATAACATTTGGGATCAGGTTTGAAGGTGTGAATGTTGAGACATATTGAAATAATCCTGCACCATCTTCCATACATTTGTTAAAATTAAATGTTTTTTCATAGTTGTTGCCTCATATTATTACTATGGTGATTTTCCCCTCATTAATTTACTGTGATAATGAATAAATGTGTATGTTTAATTGTCAAACTGAGCTTGGGAGTATACCTTGAATAATTATATATTGTATCACTGTAAAATAGATATTCATCAAATTCATTAATGTAAATAATAATTCCTATTTTAAGTAAGAATTTGATGTTGGTTTCAGACATTTCTGTATTAGCAACCTAGGTTATTGATATCTTATATACCCAGAAAGTAAAGGAAATATTTGCTGAATCTGATATTTCTGTGGATTAAAAGATATGCATGATAAAAATATGTGTATTTGTATGTGTATTTATTATTATGTATATACCACACAATAATAAATTGAAAGGTTAAATGTTTCTATATTATTGAAATATTATTTGTTTTAAAAATTTCAAAGCAAAATATTGGTTTTGGCTTTAAAATTTACATATTATAAATTTTTTAAAATATTAAATAAGGCTAGGATGTGAGATTGAATCCCCAAAATCTTCTGTAAAAGCTGGTGTGTTGAGATGTTGGGGTTTCCTGTGTAGATTTGGACGAGAACAGTGTGAAGTAGATATGATCAAGATACATTGGATATATATATAAAAATTTAAAAGAATCATTTAAAACATATTTTAAACAATCCAGTCATATGAAATGCTTGTGTTTCCAGCCCTGCAAGGCATTAGTAGTCAAATCTCTGGAGCTTGCAAAGCTTTTGGTTTAGCTGACTTGGCAAGTTCTATCCAGCCTAGTGTGAAGCTCTGTCTCATAAAGAAACAAGTGAATGATCCCCAATGAATATTACCTGAGATTGTCCCCTGATCTGTATATGTACACACAAACATGTTCACATGCATAATGCACGTGGGCATTTAAACACAAGTATACACACACAAACATACAAGAAATTATAAAATAAACTGGTATTATACAGAGCTTCTTATATCCAAATAAATATTTGGATAGTTTTATATAAATATATCCATGTGCATTGCAATGCATTTTAATAAAATACATTTTAATGAGAATGCTTTTTAATTTTGATCATTAAATCATTCTGGTTTATTTTTATGAGTACAAAATTATTTTATAAAACTATATATAGAATATTTATATATTTTTGACCTCAAACTTACTCTTTTAAAGGACTGAACTTGCAATTTCTATTATGCTAAAAATTAGATACAAATCTTTAAATTTCTGCTTGAAATGGTGAGAACCTAATAGTCCATTTGAATTGTAAATAGACATCACTTTTCATGAACTTGCAGCTCCACATCCCAAAGAAAATAGGCCATAGCTATCATTTTGTTTAATTTCAAGATGCCCAATATATAGACTGGATGAGTAACAATCCATCATTGTAAAAATAGTAAAGTAAATACTAATATATATACATATATATGCATATATATGTGTGTGTGTGTATGATGCTATGCACATGATTTATATGTGCATCAATATGATAAAATTTTCAGGAAGAAAAATTCTAACACATACTTGCTGAAATGTTTTCTTAGATGCTATCATCTCTCTCTCTCTCTCTCTCTCTCTCTCTCTCTCTCTCTCTCTGTCTCTCTCTCTTTTTTTGGCCTGGCATGAATGTTAAATAAGCACCCGTACTATTTCCAGTTCTGTCAGTGACTGTGATAACTTTTATTTTAATTTTTGCTTAATTGAGTTAACTTTGCTTGTCTGAACTTATTTTCTTTATAAATAAAAGGCAATAGATAACCCATACAACTAAGAGATATCTTATAATATTACCTGTAATACCTATATGGGAAAGATTTTAGGAATTATTTTTTTCTAAGTATGAAGTATTTCAAAATTAGAAATTAGGGAGTTATACATATTTAGGGAGAGGTTTACTACTGAATAGGACATGTCTACAGTACATTATATGTTGCTTAATTGGTGTCTCAGACACAAAATCTGAATTCCTTTTATTTTATTGAAAAGTTCGGTTCACAATATTAAAGTCAAAATCATCAAGCTAATCATTATTTCAAGATTTCTAAAGAAGAATATTATTTCTTATTTTTGTTGTTGCCTTTTTCATTAAAGTCATTACCTCCAATACAGAAATTTAGAATATGCAGTTTAGAATTATCAAGGTAAGGAAGTAGCTTTCATTTTCTGTGTCCAAGAGATTGGAAGAGATTTAGGTTCTCTCTAGAGTCGAACAATTCTAGGACTGAATCTTAGATCTGCAATATCACTTTACACCTGACATTTCTTTTGTCTTTAAAATAAGAATGATTGTTATACATGACAGACAGCTACAGTGGAGATTATATGAATTATTGCATAGGAAGCACTGAGTAGGAAAGTTTGCTCAGACAATTCAATGAATTGTTGTCTCATATCATTCTGATTTCAAAAATACATTTTTTGTATATTCTTAGATTTGCTAATTAGACATGCTCTGTGCGACTTTCCAAGTCAGTGATGCCCAGGCTTCATAATGCCAGCACTTGCAGTTGGATTTATGCTGCATTCCATCTTCCCCTGCCCACCATTCCACTAATGGAACTGACATAAACTGTAGTAGGACTGAAGACTTTCTGATGAAATAGATTGAATATATGGCTTTGTTGCTTTACCTTAAAGAGGCAGCAGTGTCAGTAGTCTGTGGTAGTGCCGAGGTTTATTCCCAGCAGTCAGGAGGGAGAGACAGAAGAATCTATGTGAAGTCATTAGCCACCTCTTTTCCATAGAGAGTTTCACCCTACCAACTGGGGCTACAGAGACAGACTACCTCAAAAAAGAAACAAACAAACAAAGAAAACAAAAGGGACAATTTTCAGATACATTAGACCAATTGTTCCAAAATCAAGCTGTATACCAGAAAACACACATTGAAGGTTTTGTTTGTTGATTTTTGTCTTAAAACACAATTTCTATAAATTATTAAAATAGAATATCTATATATGAGATCTTGGGTATGTATATTTAAGCATTTCCCTTGAGTGTCTCATATTCGACCCACCTATTTTCATTACACACAATTATTTTGGGGCAAATCCAAATAATTGACATTTTTTATAATATTCTGTAACAATATGAAATGTATCTGAGCATAAGCCTGGTAGTTAGTTATCACTCTTAAATTTCCTACACCAAGTGTAATAGTTGATGTATCTTTGTTCTTCAGCAAATATTAGAGTGAAAAAATAAATGTGCTAATGAATTCAGTAATGACATAACTCTAAAGAAAGTGGAAGAAACAAGAAACCAGAATAGAACTCAATCATCCTCACACACAAGGAAGACAGCTATCCAGTTGTCATGTAACACATGACTTTCTTGTGAAACTGTCAGAACAACATGATCCAAAGTGGCTGGAAAACTGCTTTTAGGAGGCTATAACAGGAGCTTTATACTGGATCTTTTCACAGAACCACATCATCCAAAAATCTCATAAATCTGCCTTAACTTCAGTAGTTTAACAAAAAGGCTCACTGATTTATGAAGTGTATACTACAAATTTAACCCAGATACTCAGGAGCAAATGAGGTTCACACTTGCACATCAGTCCCACTGTATTGAATACATAGATACTTAAGAATATGTATTTATTATTAGAATTTTCAGACACTATTCTTCTTGAGTTTTATGGAAGTTCTATGAGATTAATCAAACATTATAGCATTATCTAGATAATAAGAAATCATGGATAATAGCTAACATAAATCTTACAGTGTAAAAAAAAACTGAGAGAAGGGCAGGAGAGATGGCTCAATGGTCCTCTTGCAGAAGAATTGAGTTGGAATATCAGAACAAAAATGGTGGTTAACAATCACGAATAACTTTGCTCCCAGAGAGCTAATACATGCCTCTCTCCCCTGTGGGCACTGTACAGCACAGGTACACTAGCATACATGTAGCCACAAATACTCATATACAGAAAAAAAAATCAAAGGTGTTTAAAAAATCAGAGGGAATCATATTAGTTGAAAAACTTACTGAAAAGTTATATATACAAAATTCCATATTAGTACATTAGTACATGAGGGTTACTTAACAAGAAACAGTGCCAGTTAGAAGAAACCTTCCTCTGAACTGTGGGGTAGGGCAGTCCAAGAGATTCCCCAAATTACATAGGCAAATTGCACAGCCCCTGATTGCCTTGAAGAACTTGAAAGTATGACCCTATTCTATTGCATAAAGCAGGACATAATTCAGACACAAGATTTGGAGGAATGGATCTGTAACTGATCTGGAAGCCACCTCTTCACTTACGAGTCACTGTATTCATCACCATCTATGGAATAAAAGAGGATCTATGGTGTGAGTTGAGAAATGCATTAATCTACAGATTATAGCAATAAATTATTAAAAGTCACTTTAATACTATGTCTATCACGCAGAAAAAATAGTGGTAAGTTCTCCCTTAAAGACATTGGTCTGTCTAGTCACAACTTCATGAATCTGGTCACAGCGCCAAGTATGAGTGCTGTCTTTTGAAGGTGGCCTTAAATCCATTCAGAATGTTGTTGATTAGTCCACAACATTTATGTCACTATTGAATCATTGGGCATGTATCAACAGTTCAGTAAGTATCATAGTTTATAGGTCTCACAGGTAAGTTTGATGATTACTTCCCTCTTCAGGTGTTATGTGTGGCACCTTCAAGGACTGTGAAATCTTTCCAGTGGAGATAAAGGTTTGAGGGAATCCACTGCTGGAATTTTGCTAGGAACTATATGTGCTAGGAACTGATTACTACTGGGTGAGGAAACATAGACCTTATTTATGGTCTCCAGATAGGCTGATGAGACTCCAGTGAATGAATTTGCACCAAAGGATGTCTGAGGACAAATTCTTGACCAGATAGAATGTAGCACGTATGATAAATGCAGGTGGTCCTGTTGGGGGACCATGGATGGGGAGGGAGTGTACCATTGATTAAGAATTGTACAAAATGTACAAAAGTTCAATAAAAAATTTTAACAATGAACTGGAGTGTTATTTCCCTCATTATTCATTCTTGGCCTTGTTATCTTTTTTCTTTGAGGTGTCATCCCTCAAAGTTCCTCATTTGGCACTTATATTCACTAATATCTGGATCATTTTTAACTAGTCAAATCTGTTGATATCAGAACATATTTGTCATGCTCATATTTGATTGCACAAGGCAGCTTCCACTTGGAGCAAAAGAATAGATTTGACAAATCAGACTAATGATTTATTCACAGCTACAGGATTTGCTCCTATTAGCACATAAAAACAAGAAGACACTTTCTCTTGAATGCCAAAAGCTGAAGCTGTGTTATGTTTCCCACCACAGTGATTTTGCTGTCAAACTGGTCAGGCCAGCTTCATAGGTTACTCCTCTCTATTGTGAAACTCTTGGCCAAAGCCCTTATTATACTCACGTGGATTATGAATTAAGTACTTTCCTCAGTACAAAGAATATGCAAGACCTTGTCTTTAAAGTCATATATGGCATTTAAGCCTCAATTAAGTTAAACTTTGTTCTCATCCCTTAACATGAATAAAATAATTTCCAAGGATATTAATTGCCCAAACTAATGACAAACTATATTTATTAATGTTGCCAACTTAATGTCCTTATACCTGTTAAGTACTGCAAAAGGCATCAGTATTCACCCTATTCACCCTGCATTCTTAAAGATCATGACCTTCTTACTCTTTCTGTTCTTCACATATCTGTAATTTATGTTTTATCAATTAAAACTCTGTGTATGAATAATAGATGACGCAGTCTTTTACACACAATTCGACATTGATTTGATCCTGTGAGAATCTGTAGCTGTTATATCCAAATGATAATATAGGGAAGAGAGAGGAGAGAGATAGAGAGAGAGAGAGATAGACAGAGAGAGAGAGAGAGAGAGAAAGACAAAGAGACAGAGAGAGTTCACCCAGGAAACTGAAAAACGTTGATATTCTTAGTGAATATATTCACTCCTTTGCATTTGCCAAATTGTGTCAAGCATCTGATATTACCTTGCTTGGTATTTTGCTCCCTGTGAAATTCCCCATCGGACACTTCAGGTAGACACTTAAATGATCAATGTGTACTACTCATAATATCTGCCTTATACACTTTCACCCAAATATCATTATTCATTTAACAAAAAAAAACTTATTTGCTTTCTGATTTGGTTTACTTCCTTTAAGACATTATAATGGAACATATAATATTCTGTAATATGTTGTTTAAAGTGTATATTTATTGTCTTTTACAAAATAGAATGTTAAGATCCCTAAGGAGAGGGATAATTAGAATCTTACAG
The DNA here is from genome assembly GCA_035773235.1 of Eospalax fontanierii. Lineage (NCBI taxonomy): Eukaryota > Metazoa > Chordata > Mammalia > Rodentia > Spalacidae > Eospalax > Eospalax fontanierii. The sequence goes on along the minus strand of CM069525.1, from coordinate 127,684,387 downwards.
TATACCAGAAAGCCTGGTACTGGGATAAACAATTCTTTACTATATTCAGTTACTAGTTAACTATACTTAGTTACTAGTTACCAGTATTGGGGAGCTTGCACCTCATTTTATAAAGATGACAAAATTTCACACTGACAAAGGGAAATCCAGATTCTCTCTTATCTTAATGCTCCATGAAAGACCCTGATTCTTAAAGTATCAGTTACTCTTTATGAACCTTATATTAAATATCATTAAAGAAAATTTTAAGACACCAGTTGCTAAGAATATCTGAATGTGTTGCATAAAGCAATCTAAAAATAACCTACTGGTCTTCCTAGTGAATTTCCAGATATAAGGTTGAGCAAATGTAGGCAACAATGAATTTGTGAAAAGGAAAGATCAAGTGTATACAAACCAATTAAGGAGATAATACCAGTGGTGTATCCACTACACGTCCTGCACTGCACTGATTCTTTCAAATATATTATGCATTTCAGTCCTCATAAAACTTTTCTCTATAAGGTAATATTATGAAGCATACAGTTTGTTCAATAAAGATTACAGAGCTAATAAATGTGAGGTTTGAAGTGAGGTATCTATTTTATCATTCAAGTCCAACATCTCTTTCAGCAACAGTTCTTACTATTTTGATTCAAGTGTATATGTTTGATTTTCCATAGTCATGAATGTATTTCAGTTCATCTTTTACACCTGCTGTTTAAGAATTAATAAGACCTCAAAGTATACAGATGCCTAAAGGTTTCTAATAAGAATATATATATATATATACATATATATATGAAATATATATGTATATATATGTGTGTGTGTGTGTGTGTGTGTGCATGTGTGTTTTATTTTGTTGAAGTAGATTTCAAATATTCTGCAAAATGAGTTTAATAATGTATAGAGGCAATACACTATATAGTTATGTTGTTGGTATAATTTAATAATCTTGATTACTTAGTAAAAAAACTAGCAGACATATTACTAACATTTTCTTAGCACTTATTTTTGTGCAAGTCACTATGCTATGGGCTATGGAAATATAGGAAAATAAATAAGTTATAGTCATTTTATTTTGAATTTAATCTGTGAGGCAAAAAAGTCAGAAAAAACACAATGTTTCAAACATCAGACAATGTAAAATATAATTTTTGAGATAAATGTAAATGGACAACACTAAAGTTACATTGGGTGATAGATTCTCAATAAAATGGCAAAATACTAGGTACTGGATTAAAACAAGGTACATAAAAATTTCAAAATTTACGCAAAAGATGAAATAGATTATGAAATCATGCTTCATAAAACTTTAAAACTCCAGTCATATCTGTTCATTTTTAGTTGTAGAAATTAGTAATTTAGAGGAATAGAAATTTGAAATGTATACAGTGATCTTGTGATAGGCTTTACTTTCTCTGCATGCTACAAAGAATATTAGTTCATATTTCTCGGTTCAATGAATAACTTATCTTGCTATACGTATACACTAAGAACTTTGCAACCACAGTAAAACCAAAATGATAGTCATTGTTCCTTTTAAAAGCTGTTGAAGTTATCCATGAAAAGAAATTTAAAACATTAAAGAAGAATTTATAAACCTCTCTTTGTCATAATTTCCTTTTTTAAAAAAAGATAATCAAATTTTAACTGTATTATGAGATGCTACTGAAGAATAAATTAGGTAATGTATTTTGAGTATTTACTAAACAACCTGAACACATAACAAATGGACAATAAAGCCGTTGGGTAATAAATGGAATGACGTTTACATGTTAGAATTCACTATTCTTATCTTCATAGGTAAGTACTTATGGAAACTTTATCTCTCTGTATTGCATCCACTTCACAAATATTCCTAAATTCACATTTCACAAGTAAGATTTCAAATAGCAAAGACTTGATCTATTTCAACAGAAAAGATAACTGGGGGAAGAATAAGGCTATAGCATTATCTTTGTTGAGTTATTTACTAATTCATCTATTTGGTAATTCATTCAAATAATCACAATTAAGTATTTGACATTGAGAAGCTATTAGGAAAATGGAGATGAATAACCTATAATTTCAAATAAACATTGAGCTGCCATTTTGTCCAATGAGCAAGAGGTAAAACCATAATCTCTGTGTGCTATGATGATAGTCCAAGGGAAAAATCTGACCACAGTAGCCTGAGAACATTTACCTGGGTTTTGATAGAAGGGCAAAAAATGGAACAAATGATTAAAGTCCAAGATGGCAAGTACACTTTGACTAACTTAATGGAAGATTCCAGGAAAATCCTATTTTAAAGTCAGATATGGGTTTCTGAAGAAAGAGCCTTCAGTCGATGAAATGTCACAGATTGTCCCCAGTCTTTGTTTCAGTATTGTAATTAAGAGAGTTGAAGAAGCTATCCATATTGATTTGCCAAATAACTCAAAGTTTCTTCCTTCAGGTTTATTAGAGTTTTGAAATAAGACAGAGCTGGGAAGGAGTTGGTATATCTGGAAAGGTGGTTTGTATAATACTTTCCCAGAAACCAGAATTCATAGTACTATAGTTTGTTCTTCCTCCTCACTAGATCTTGCCACTGAGACCAATTTGTCTTTAGCTCAGCTGTTGTTTTCCACAAATAGAGATGGAGATAAATTGTCTAGGGATGAAATGTATGCTTCATTTGTAAATGGTACTGTTTTCTAAGCATAACAAGTTTAAATCAACAGAAAATGAGTTCTTCTGTCTAAAAGTACAAAAATGTTGGCCAGGATTTTGAAATCCCAGATCACTATCTCTGGTCATGATGACTGATGGTCAGGATAATTCTGTACTGTGTCCAACAACTCAAGTGTCATATACTTGACACTTTAAGTGAAATAATGACATAATTTTCCCATTAGTTATTTGAGAAAATAATAGCTTTGTCAGAGTTCTGAGTGCATTATGATGTTCAACTGATTTACTTACAGCATAAGTATTATCTTACATGAAATCATACTTTTGTTTTTGTCAATTAAAAAAATAATCTCACAACAGTAGAAATTTCTATGAAGACCAAATTATATTTTTTTCAAATGTTGGACAAATGACTAGTAGCATACTTTCCACCGAGAAATATAAAACACCATTTAATCCTAAAGCAATGATATTATTATACCTCAATCCCAATTCTTCAGATGTGCTTTCGAGTCTGTGTTTTCTCTTCCCCAACACTTGATAGGATTTAGTGCTAAGTATCATTATTTCCACATATGTTTTCCTTATTGGAAATGAAAAACTGTTAAGTAGAAAGTTTGTTCTATACTCTATACAGCTCAGTTCCCAACAATGGAACACAAAACAAAATGAAAAAGTAACCTTTATTTGATATCTTCTGAAGAACCTCATGAGTGTTATAGATTTGAAATATATAAGAAGTCATTATCATATCATAGGAGTGATGGTTAAGAAGAACACAAATTTTTTACGTATTTGTTTTAAAAGTATGGTGACTCCACAGTGAATATTAAAAATAGAACAATGATATGAATTTTCATTGGGATAATACTGTATTATGAAGGTTCCATGATCCTATAAACTTCGGCAATTATAAGTTCAATAACTCTTTAATGACCATAGGTGTTGTCCTTAGATCATGCTCCAAAAATAGATCTCTAGGGATTTCATTTTTAAAAAAATGTCAAGCTTGTTAAGGAACATTTTGAATACCTTAAATGTTCTTTTGTCGTCAAGTCCCTGTTCCTGTATTAAAAGTTACTATTTTTTCCTCATCTATTCTTTGAAATCATACAAAAGTTCCTCTTTTCTTTTAGTGAGCACTTTATGTATATCAGAATTAATTTCTCTGCTAATTAATATTCCCTACTGTATAAAGGTTTAACCACAACATTGTGTTCCTCAGACACTTTGGAGAAATGATATCACTAAATCATGCCTATCTTATCAAAGGCCACAATGAATATTAGTTTCAGAATCAAGATTTGAGCATGGATTATAACAATAGTGCTCAGTAACAAAGACCACTTGCCTGGTTGTGAAATAACGGCACATAAAAAGCAGGGCAATAGTGTCATGGATAGAGACCAAATATAAATGACGAAATACATTAAATGACTTTTATGTATCAATACTTTTATTCATAAAAGTGCAAAACATTCCATGTCCATGGACCGTCTTGGAATAACTGAGTAGTACAAATGTAGCCCTCCAATTTGTGTTGCTTCAAGATTATTCTCTGGGTTATTTTTTTTTAAATGCTTTATTTATTATTTTTACTTTATGTGTATGAGAGTATTGGCTACATGTGTGTAAGTGCCTTGTGTCACGCAATACCAATGGATGTAAGAAGAAGGTGTTGGATTCCACTGGAAGCACAGTTATGGACAGCTGTTAGCCACCATGTGGGTTCTGGGAATCAAATCTGGGTCCTTTACAAGAACAGCCAATGTTCTTAATCACTGAGCCAACTCTCCAGCCTGATCAGTCATTTTTTATAATAAATGCAATGATATCCTTTTATGATGACAAGTCATGGTGGGATTAATCATATCCCAAATTTTACACCACATAATATCATAATTTTAATGTATTCTAAAAACTGAATTTGTGAGAAAAAATAATTTTCAGATCATAACATCCCATATTAGTTCAACTAAACACATATCCTTTAACATATAAAATATATATATTACATCCCCATAGCCATCAAATCTTAATTCAATTTCATATTAACTTCACAAAATAAGTTTCTTCTAAATATTATCTAAATTATACATGGTAGGACTCAGTTTACAAATCAACCTATTGGCTATGTGAAATAAGCACACTACGACTATGTGAAATAAGCACATTACACAGATTCCAATTCCAAAAGAGAAATATTAGTATGGGAGAAGAGTATAGATTATAGAAAATGTAAAATACAATATAATACACAACTTTACATCATAAAGTTCTAAAATGGTCTCCTTTTGCTCATTGTACCACAAAGGAAGTCATACTGAGCCTTTAAGACTTTGGGAAGCCCGGAAGGATTCATAAGCAAGAATCTTGCACTGACGCTCTAATAGATTGGAAAATCTACAGACCTCATACCCTGGAATCTCAGGATAGTAGACATACTAGTTTCTTTGTGAGTGTTGCATGAATTTTCTCAAAGTGGGACCCGGCATTCAGCCTCGCCCACCCCCAGGTTTGAACCGACTGAACGAATAGAGAAAGTTCTTTAGAGAGATTAATTTATTCCATATTACTTACAAGGTGTTCATCCTCAGATAGAGGGAGGGGGAGATTTCCTATGGCTGAGCCTGCTTTTTCATCACAGTGACTCTGGCATGTGCACCCAAGATTGCAACCTCCCCCCATGCCTGCCTCTCTCCTTTCCAACCTCTCCTGCATTTCTGTTAAGCCTCCCACCTTAAGTCATTGGTTACTCAGTTGTCATTCATGCCTAAATTCCATCAGTCATAGCAGACAGAGAGAAAACTGCTTTTTTTTATGCCGTGGGTTTTCTTGGCATGGCCTCTACCAATGATTCTCCATGATGCCTTTCTCATGGCAATTCTCTGATTGTTCCCACAGAGTACTATGCCATGTTTTAAAATCTAGACTGAGGCAGTCTCAGGTCCACATTCTGTTCTGTGCAGTACTAATAATGTTGAAGTCAACTAAAACCTCATCTGGATTAGCAGAGGAGTTCAACTTTGGGCCATGGTAAAGAAGGACCTGCAGCATGAGGCGTTTAGGAAAGTTATAAGTCTTTTTCAAGATAATTTTTATCCTTGTGCCAGAGCTCTCTGAACTTAGGATGGGAAGATCAGTTCCTCATTGTTTGAAGATAATTTTTCTATACTCTTAGAAAATTGTCCTTGTCTTTAGTAATACATAAGTAATTTCCCAAGTTTTTGATGAACAGCCACTTTAATTTGTTTAGATACTGATCCATATCAAAGTAATTAACAAATGCTCACTTCTGCATAACCACATTGTCTCTAAAATTTTTTTCAGATATCTCAAATCTTTATAATTTGACTTTATTTTTGACTAACAATTTTGTTTTTACATCATTTTTTCTATTTACATTTTGCCATAATTTTTTTAAAAGACCTATGCTTAATAAGGACCACAGTAGTTGTAACTTTTGAAATTTAACCTTTTGAATACTCTTCTCACATTCTTAAACACAAACAAAGAAATAGAAATATGGATTCCAGTTGGGGGGCTATGAGGGAATGCAAGTAGGGAAGAGTGTATAAAGATGATTAAGATTGACTGAGATTTTCTATATAAACTACATGCATATTCAACAAAAACAGTATTATATCCAGGATATTGATCTATCTATAATCATAGCATTTCTATTAACTATATTTCCTTTGATAGTTTTCAGTATGTTTAATATAAATTGTTGTAAGAAAAAAGAAATATGAAATATTTTAAGAAATGTAAAACTGTAAACTACCTAACATTTTATACTTAATCTTTAAACTTTGGCTTGTATTTGAACCTTGTTGTACCATTGAACAATATAACGTCATATATATATATATATATATATATATATATATATATACATATATACATACATATACATATATATATATGTAACTTATAAAATTATTTTCCCTTTAGAATCCCACCCTATCTTGACTGCATATGAACTTTCATTCACAATACTGATAAAACTCACTTGTATAAATGCTTGTTGAACACCTACTATATCAGATACTGAGTTTAATACTGAGAAAGAATAGGACTTGTTTGTGAATAGCTTATAATTTGATAGACAAAACATAAATAACCTGTGAAAATTGGCTAAAATATTTCAAAACTAAGGCTGAGAATGCTTCACAGTAATACAGTGCTTATTTAGCATGTGTAAAAATCTGTGTCTTATTTTTGTTTTGGTATAAAGAAAAAAGGTAATAAAAAGGATGAAAAGAAAAGAGAGAGACATACAGACACACAGAGACAGAGAGAAGGGAGGAAGGGATGCCGAAAGGAAGATCCAAAAGAAGAGGAAAATAATAGATCAAAAAATGTATGTGATACCCTGGAGAAGCAAGTAGCTAATTCATTTCTAATCACTAAACACCAGGCAGAAGTGTAAAGCAATCGACCCTGATTCTATACCATAAGCCTCAAGAATCCTGTAAGCCTCAAGGCCATCATCTTTGCAGTAAAACATAATTCAAATAGAAAAAAAAAATCATAAAATGATCTCTTCTCGTTGCGCTGTCGTTATACATTTTTTGAAAAGAGATTAAGCAGAAATGACAAGGATCAGTGTGCCGGGCACATGAGGTGCTTTAAATAAAATTGTACAATTAACTCCACAAGAAAAAAAATCATTCTTCAGGAGGAACTGAGCTATGCAAACATTTATTTAATCATCTCCCCAGACTAGGCATTGTAGTAGACAGTGGAATCAAATATCATGTCCCTGGCAGTTAAGAGGGTTTTTTTTTCCTCCCTTGCTCTTGAGCTCTCATATGGTAACAATGCACCCCAAAGATTCAAAGATTTACCACTTTCTTCTGGAATCCTGATAGAGGGGGAGAAAGGTTTGAAAACAGCTAGAAGATAAATTTACCTCCCAATAAACGATTTCACAAAGTTCTCACAACTTAAATTAATATATGCATATTTCCTGCCTTTTTTTGTTTTATGCTTATTATTATTTAAATATGTTTTTATTTTATGTGTATGAATGGTTTTGGCTACATTTCTGTAAGAACACTCATATGTACAGTACCAAAGAGGTCAGAAGATAGTATTGGATTCCTTAGAGTTGGAGTTAAGGATGGTGGTTAGCCACCATGTGGGTGCTGAGAACTGAATCCGGGTCCTCTGAAAGAGCATCCAGTGCTCTTATCCAGTGAGCCATCTCTCCAGACCCTGTTTTCTTTTTTTAATACTTTATTTCTCATGTGTATTTTATATACATGAATGCATTACTTGCATGTGAGAAGAAGCCATTAGATTCTTCTGGCATGGGAGTTATGGATGGCTGTTAGTCACCACATGGGGCCTGGAAATTGAACCCAGAGCAACTGCTCTTAAAAGCTGAGTCATCTCTCAAAACCCCTATTTTACCTTTTCTTTACAAACTTGTGATACTGCTATGGACAGAGCACAGAGAACTAGATGGTTTTCTCACTCCAGTTTGTGTCCTAATTTTTTCAGTTTCGTGAGTTAAGAAGATATTCAAAGCCCCCTACACACATAGACCAGTGGGGGGATTCCAGGAAGTCCACATAAGAGATACTTGTATGGGGGGGTTATGGATTTTTTAACTACATTTATATATATATATATATATATATATATATAGAAAAAACGATATTTTCTCATAGAAATACTGCTTCACCTGTAAGAGAGGCTAAGCCAAGTACATGTACAGAGATGTGATGACAAAACACTGTCTCAGTCTTCATTAGTTCTAATATAAAGATTAAAAAAACTGAGACTCAGTGAATTTAGAAACTGTCTTCTGGCATGCTGTAATATCATCCTTCAGTCAGCACAAGAGGGAGGAAGGAAACCTGATTGGTGTAACTGTAGAATCATGATGGGTTTTGTTTTGTTTTTTCATCAACGCAAGCTTTTTGTTCACCTAGATTGAAGGAGATGAGACTGTAAAAGCCAAGCAAAGGGACAGCAAACAGTTAAAAGAATTCTTCAAAAGGAAGAAAGAAAAATAAGTAAAAGACCAAGTGGCAAGTGATAGAAAAAAGAGGAAGAAGCAGTAAGAATCCAAATTATAGCGTATATAGTTTTTATTAAGCCTCTTCAATACTGCCATTGTGAGAGCTTGTATGTGTCCAAACACAGGGCTCTTTAATTTGAACCTTCTTTGCCAAGGGAACCCTCTGTTTCCTCCTGTTTTATTGCAAAGTCTGTGTCACCATACTGCTCTGCCTATAGAAGCCCTGAGTATTTCATTTACATCCTTTTTGTTCCATAGCAGTATAAGTCACACATGCAAAAATTCCACCATAATTTTCCCATGACTTATTCACTGACAAATGTTTTTCACAAAGGAATTACCACATGAATGGTCTTGAAAAGCCAAGAAAACTCCCCTTGAAACTTAACAGAGCAAAGCATATTTAAAATCGGGCTTTTAATACACTTCTATAGCATTTTGTCACTGCAAAAGGCCACAGGAGTAGAAGAAAATTAAACTGCACACTATCATCTTTCCAACAGAAATAGCAAAACATAGCTAGAGACCTTGCAGCTGGAATGGAAACCTTTCTATGCTGGTTGTACGCAGCTCTCTGACAAACTTACTTGCTTGTTGAAGCAGTGATGAAGAACTGTAAATTTTCCAGTCCTTTGACCTTCTTGGTAACAGTTTTGTTGTTATTGTTGTTTGTTTGTGTTGAATTGGCACTGTTTAGCTGAATGCTTCTGCAAGCCTGTAACACAAGATCTTACATTCAAGTTAAAGAAGGAATAAAAGTTAATGGAGCACTTAGCTTGGGGTTAGAAAAATTCATTTGTAAATTGACACTTTGAAATGGCTGCATCCATAATGAGGTGCAGGCTGGCATCAACCAAATATAACACCATAGGTGCACATCCCAACCAGTTTTCCACTTCCAAATTTTTTGTTTGTCATGAAAATGTGTTAATTTTTGTTAATCACCTGGCTTTATTGCTGTGGCAATTTAACTTTTCTCTGCCTTGGTTTATACTGCAGCGTTTCTGTATGTTTATTTTCTCTCTTAATGAAAGGCTGATCATGTGCATTCTCCATTAGAAGTATAACAAGTAAAATGCAATTCAGTCTTTTCCCCTTACAGTCAGTGAAAATGAAAAAAGACAAAATTAGATGTTGTGGAATTCTGCAGAGTAGAAAAGTTTACTCTCTCCTTTCCTTAGATCTGCTCTTACACCCACAGATCCCTCCCTGCTTTGTGCTCAACAAAAGCCAACAGCAGCTGTTCACTTAGCATCCACAAGGAGGCTCTGTTTAACTTTTGTTACCAAACTAGGGTCTAGCAATATGACAGTACTACTAATGTATCCTAGATGAATAAGTTCTGTCCTTACCCATGTCACAGAGTCCTACACAACACAGGAAGTTGGGGGGGATTTAGAGCAATCGGATTTTTAAAGTTACGCATTATCCTGTTAGCCAGGTGCATGCATTTATTACCAGGACTTGACAGGCATAAGCAGGCAGATCTCTATGATATTGAGGACAGCTTAGTCTACATAAGGAGTTCCAGGCCAACTGGGGCTACAATGAAACTTTGTCTCAAAAACATTTTTTTAATTAAAAGCAAGAATAAACCAAGAATGTTATCCATTAATCAATATGAGAAAATAGATTTTTATTGATCAAATAATAGACAACGAATCAGTAATAAGAGGAAATCATTTATATGACAGATCTGGCTTTTGCCTGAAAATTGAGGCAAACCTCAGTATAAACAGGAAGGAGTTCTCTTCAGTTTTCATATAAAATATCCCGGATGTGGTGGATGCAGAGTAATTGTACAGTCCTTGCCTAATATATGTAAGGAGTGTGATACCACAGTCATTGGTCTATAGAAGTAAATATCCTGACACATTACAGGAGTTTGGCAGAAAGTGCAAGTATGAACATAATTCATTAGGACTACGTTGATTAGACTTGATTTTTCAACTTGACTGATATAAAAGATGCATTTCTCAATGTTTCTGTGAGTGTGACTCCAGGACCTTTAAGGCCCTCTAAATAAGTTTCATGATTGCATGGGGTGAGAGCCTGGATGGAACAAATGCAGAAAACAGTTAACTGAACATCAATATTTATCTCCCCTGCTTCCTGGCTGCATACACAATACGCACAATGTAATGAACTCCTTCCAGGCATGATGACTCTATTTCTTCTTAAGCCATGAACTCAAAAAAAATCTTCTTTGACTTGCTTTAGTCAGGTATTTTTTGTCACAGTGACATGAAAGGCAAATAGTATAACAGCCATACAATCTAATTTTCCCTCATAAACTATGTGCTATCCAAATTTGAAGTGACAAGCATCAAGCCTGGCAAGAAATATCCTAGTTTCAGATGGAAGGATGATTTATAAGATCAACTGATCAGATGAAGTCGATAAAAAATTGTAAGATCAAATGACTTATCTTTACCTTGGGAATATTACTGAGTCTCTATCAACTCTTAACTATATTCTCTCAGGTAGTTCAGAGTATCCACATGTCTATGATAGAAGTCACAAAAATAGAGAAGCAGGATAAATTGCCACCATAGTAATGGCTTTGCTGTTAATGCCTCCTCAAACTCAGGGATAACCCTGAGTGACAAAGGTAAATTCAGGCTTTGTAGTAAAAATGACCTTGAACAGTACATCTGATAGCTTAATTTCTCTAAAAAGAGAAAATTTGGAAATATGTATGCATAGGTGTTGCTGAATGACAATGATCTGGAAACAGCAGAATTGGTAGTTTGGTCTTGGAGAATGAGTCTTGGAGAAAATATACATAAAAGATTTCTGAATGAATGACTAAAGTCTCAGTATTCAGTTAGTTAACATTAAACATTCTGTGTTCATTAAGTTAGTTCCCCTCCATTTCATGTTCACTCCGTTGGATCATGATAAAATAAATTATGATGCCTAGAATAATGTGCATTATGTGTTATGTTATATAGACTTACTCTTAACAAGATCACATGAGATTTACAACTCCTAAGTGAACAACTTGCCGAGAACATGGCTCAAGATTGTGTGTTTTTTCTTGAAGTTTAAACAACCAGGATGCCTGGGGCAAGACTAGTATTTCTGGGACTATGATTCCAACATTGGAGTGAAATGTACACTGTGCATGCCTATCATTACTCTGCCTGCCTGCAAAGTAATAAAATAATGATCTTAATGTTCTCCAATACATTGAAGAACTAACTCTTCTATTAAAGGGAAGTGGTTTCCCCTAGCAAGTGGTAAACTAGCCAAATGAAGATACAATTAACATAGCAGCAAGATGGATTTTTGTGTTGAAAAGGTAAAGAACATATAAAGCCATGAATCAAAAAGAAAATTTATATTTTGTTTCTTCCAGAATAATATTCATGAAACTTAGAATAATAGGTGTATAATTCTGATGTGAATGAGGCCAGAATTTTTTGTGTCACAGATTATCGTCAAACAGTTGGTGACTTGAGAAGAACAAGGTTTGACGACATAGGATGAGGGTATTTGGGAAAAAAAATATTCATAGAATGAATTGAGAAAACTTTAGGAATGGGAGAAAAATAAAATATTAGTTAAATCTCACAATAAGACTTCAACTGTGGGAAAGTTTCATAAAATAATCCAAATACATAACATGACAATGATAAGATATATGAAAAATCTGTAGTCACAATCTAAATTAAAAATAAAGCATAAGTATCACTTAATACTCCTCAAAAAACTTCTATGATTACATCACCCTTTGTAGGGTCTGCCCCCCTCGCAGCCCTTCTCTCTTAGTGCTAGGCTCTCGGCCAAGAGCTAGCAGGATCTTGTCAGTTGCAGTTCTGAAGTAAACAACTTGACCTTAAGCTAGCCAGACCACAACTTCCTTTTTCCTGTTTACAACTGTGTGTCATCAATAGAGGAACCTCCTGCAAAGCCCCGCCCTCAGGGTATATAAGGCTTGATGCCTCTCAATAAAGTCAGTCAGCCATTCTCCTTTCCTCCTACCAAGAGTGCGTGTCTGTGTCTCTGTTTTATGTGTGTTCCTTCAATCCGCAGTTCTCCACCGATCCAGACTCGGTCAATGAAAGTAGCTAGGGTGCTACAGCTGGAGGTTTCCACCAAGATCAGAAGAGAGGGCGCTATAGCTGGAGGTTTCCACCGAGATCTGAAGAGAGGGAGCTACAGCTGGAGGTTCCACCGAGATCGGAAGAGAGGAAGCTACAGCTGGAGGATCCCCCCGAGATCAGAAGAGAGGACTTGCTGACTGATCGCCCAGGAAGTCCGGCCGGCAAATGTAAGTATTTGGGTGTATTGGACAAATGGGTGCTTCAGGCTCTCATGATCTTTTTACAGATCGATTGGCAACTATATTTAAGAGATAGGATAGCTAGAGATTTAAGTCAGTGTCTAATCATTTAAGTGTGCTCTTTTTGATTTTTGATGTAGGCATTCAGGGCTTTAAATTCCCCTCTTAGGACTTCTTTTAAAGTGTCCCAGAAATTTTGTTGTGTTGTCCAGAAAACTTATTTCTTCCTTAATTTCTCTTTTGATTCGTTCATCATTCAGGAGTGTGTTTAGTCTTTGTAAGTTTGTGAAATTAATAAGGCTTTTTCCAGTGTTGATTTTAAGTTTTATTGCGTTGAGGTCTGAGAGAATGCATGGAATTATTTCAGTATTTTGGATTTGATGAGGTTTATTTTGTGCCCCAGTATGTGGTCAGTTTTGGAGAAAGTTTCAACAGTGCTGAATAGAGTGTGTACTCTTTGGTATTTGGATAGACTATTCAGTAGATGTCTGTTAGGTTCATTCAATGTATGGTATTCTTTAATTAAGGTGTCTCTCTGTTTATTTTCTTTCCTGTTGAACTGTCTAATGGAGTTTGAATGTCTGGTAGAATTTTGCTGTGAATTTATCTGGGTCTCAGCTTTTATCACTCCAGAGGTTTTTGTTTTATCCTTTCAATTTCTTTATATGTTATGGGTGGTCAGGAACCATTTTTTTTTGTTTGTTTGTTTTGAGGTGAAACATTCCAACCTGCAGGGAAGCTCCTTAAGCTCAGGAAGTAAACAAGTCAAGAGCTTCAGGAAGTCCCTGAAATTGACCAGATTCACTAATTTGGCTTCCTGCCTGAATTCCTGTGCTCTGGATAGGGAAAATAGGTTGAGCAAAATAAAGTTGGGGCCTCAGTATTGCAGAGTCTGTTCAGATAGAAAAGGTTCAAAAAAGAAAAAAAAAAAAAAAAAGGGCAAATGCAAATGGATCTGGGATTGAACCTCAAGAGGAGGAGGAAAGTAAAGCTAAGCCTTCCACTTCACTGGAGGAGCCCCCTTTTGTGGACCCTAAAGTCAGGCGATTATTCAAGAGTCTTTAAATCCCAAAGAAAAGGAGGAGAGAGGAGGATTTTCCACTGTTTATTGCCCAGCAAAGCCCGAGGCTGAGCTGAAAGAAGAATACTTAGAAGAAATGTGGAATTTACAGGCATGGTTGAATCTCTGTATATGTTAACGGTATATAAAAGAAAATTATATGTAATCTTAAAATTTCTAGTTAAGGTTTATTCAGGAATGTTTAGTCTTTGCCCAAGTTTTAGCTACATAGGATACAGTAATTAAAAGTACCAAGTTGGTGGAAGTTCGTGCAGTAATTACTGTGTCTCAAATTATGATTGCTTCTCACTTTAACCTGTATGGATCAATTAGTGGCCTCTTACTGTAAACAAAATTCAGGCCGCAGAGCAGTTCAAGAACAGCTAGAAAATGGTTATACAGAGCCTTCTAATTCACCAATTTTTGTCATAAAAAAGTCACAAAAATGGAGGTTATTATAAGATCTTAGAAAGGTTAATGAAACAATAGAACTCTCAATAAAGTCAGTACAAAAAATAATGGCCCAAATACAGTATTAATGTGGGGAAGAGGGCATGTTTCTGTTTTTCCACAGGACGCTAAGAATGCCAGGTGGCTGCCAGAAAGGCTGGTCCGGTTCACAGGGACTTAACAAAGCAAGAGTGACGTTGCTGTTGCTGTGGAATCAGTTCCTGATGACACACGGAGAGCTGTATTGGACTTATGTAATAAACTCAACTATGCTACATCTAGCCATATAGAAAGAAAAGGAGATTGTGGTGATGGTGAATGATACGCAACTGATGGGACATCATTAACAGTAAATCAGGATTCTACTGCAGGGAATGCTGATGGATGAGAAAAAGGACTAAGTGCAGAACTTTGGTGATCTGAGTTTCCCACAGACTTATATAGGGAAACAGGAAGCAGCCATGGACAAAGTCAAGGACGAGTGATAGCTTGCATAAGTGAACTCTTATGTACGTTTGGACAGTTAAATATTGCTCATAATGGTACCAAGTTTGATGTTTCCTTTGTTCAATGTATTTCTTGTGTTCCAATATAACTTGTTAATTGCATTTCAATCATTCCTGTGAGAATGAAAGTTATGACATTTTAGATTATGATTTCTGTAAATGTTATGAAACCTTAGTATGTGGATTGAGAATATAAGAATAAGCTTTTGTTACATTACTGGAGTAATTACTGTGATGCCAGATTCTAAGGATGCTGGGTTGTGACTTGCTAGCCTCTAGTCCAGAATTTGCTAACTTTCATAAATGAGTAGCCAGAGACGGGTAAGCCCAAGGGGGTGTCTGTCAACCTAAGACAGGGAATCAGCCTCTATGGCCAGAGATTATGGCTGGTTTGCCAATGACGGGTAAGACAGGCACTGACATCCTTGGCAACCTAAGACAGACGCTCATTCTCCTTTCCTCCTACCAAGTGTGTGTGTCTGTGTCTCTGTTTTATATGTGTTTCATTCAATCCACAGCCCTCCGCCAATCTGGACTCGGTCAATGAACGTAGCCAGGGTTCTACAACCCTTAATCCTGAATTTTTGGAGTTTTTCCTATTACCTGGGCTTCTATGTAATTATTACATTTATATACACTAACAAGATAGACATAGGTAATATTAATTATCATTATTTTATAATGATAGCTATATTGATTCTATAGCTGAAATCATATTGCAAAGATCCTTCCATAGCTTTTTATATTTGTAATTTTCTCAGTATTAAAAGAACCATAGTTCCTTAATTTTAATTTATATCTTTTCATATAAGGAGTAAGTTTATTGTGATTAAACACATTCATTTTTCAATTTGTGCTGGATAGTTTTAGTTGATAACTTGACACACCTGGGTAGAGGAATTCTCAACTGAGGAATTGTCTCCATTGAATTGGCCTCTGGCCATGACTGTGGGAAATGTTCTTGTTTGTTGTGTGGTGTGAGAGGGCGTAGCCTACTCTGGGCAATGCCAACAACTTGGTCTTGTATTGCACAAGAAACATACTAAGCATAGACCAAGAGAGCAATTCAGTGAACAGTAGCTCTCCATGGTCTGTCTTTCAGCTACTGCCTCTCAGGGTCCAGCTCTGGGTTCCTGCCTTGACTTCTTTTGATCATGGATTATACTGTAAGATAAATAAACCCCTTCCTTCTCAGGTTGGTTTTGATCAGTGTTTTCATCATCACTGTTGTTGCAGCAACAGAAAGTAAGACAAAAGTAGATAAAAGAAATTTCTCATTTTTCTTTGGCCATAAATACCATTATAGTTTTTGTATTTATGTTCTTGTGAATTACATTTATCTTAGATGTTTTACAACTAATTGTTTAAAAACTTTTATTTATCAATGGTCATTTTTTACTTTATTGAACACATTATAAGTACACAAGTATATACCTATAGTATGTTCAAATATCAATGTACATAAATATACACATGCATGTATATATAAAAATTATCAGTCTGTATAGATATAATGGATATATTAACATATTTAGTTTTAGCTGTTGATGAGTATTTGTTTCTTTGAAGAACAATCTTGAGGTCTTCAGGCAACAAGTGCAAACTGTAATCTATAAAGATGAGCTAAAAATCCAAGGATAAATTAGAGTTCCCAACAGATGCTCACTCTCTCCGCTCCTTCAAGTGACATGATGTGGGTGACTTGCAGAAGATGCTGGGACAGGGGATAATGTATCAAAACACATACTTGTAGCACAAGATAATAAAGCTAAAAACTGACTGGAAGTCTTGGAGGTTTAGTGCTACACTATATAAATAATGTAAAGCAGTGGACAAATGTCAAGACTGAACTAAAACGGTACCTGAAAAATGACATGACCTTAGGAACTGGGGTCTCTAGAGGAAGAGGATTTTGAGGAGGGTTGATCGACTTTTATGTTATAAAGTTGATAAAAGAATGATAGTGTACATTTTCTTCTTTTGATTCATTATTATTTTAGCTCTATTTCTGCCAATTTTGAGATAGCTTCATTGGTTCTACTGTCTTTACAAATTTGCCCCATAGTGAAGGACTCACAAAATTATTGAACTGGGAAGAAAAAAAAAATCAGGATAACATATCTTCCTTTCTGCTATGTGATGAAGAGTCTTTGAGCTGAAAATAGTTGGTGAATATTGAAAGACGGAATAGTGAAGATGCTTTGACTATGTATGACATTTTCATCAGTTGACTGTTGAAAGCATTGTACTAGATTAACTGGAAGAGAGTTCTTCATTCATGGAAATATAAAATTTCAGGAAATATTATAACTGTGGCACACATATTTGGATGTTAGAATCATAAAAATCGAAAAACCGTTTTACCCTGGAAACACAAAAAACAATGATAATATAATACTTTGTCTTAAGTACCCCAATAATAAATAGGGCTCGGCAGTTATACCAGTAATCATCTATTATTAGAAACAGATCTTTCAGAAATTCTTTCTCTT
Organism: Eospalax fontanierii; assembly: GCA_035773235.1. Classification (NCBI taxonomy): domain Eukaryota; kingdom Metazoa; phylum Chordata; class Mammalia; order Rodentia; family Spalacidae; genus Eospalax; species Eospalax fontanierii. Next base: position 127,666,920 of record CM069525.1, on the reverse strand, counting down.
TCAGAGAAGCCAAATACTTATTTTTTCAATTATTCAGTATGTTCTAAAATATGTTTCTTTACACCTGTTGTAATGTTCTTTACTCATAGACAAATTTATCCCTTACTTAGTTTCTCTTCCAAAGTTTTATCATAGAAAAGTCTATTTTAATTCTTTATCTCTTCACCCTTAAATTTCATTCATTCTAGCTCCATGAGGAAGGGAAAAGCATCCAAATTCTTATTACAATTACATTAATGCAAATTCAAATTGGCTATTGTAATTTTATGTGGAAATTCTGATCTTTTCACTCATAATGAGAGACTATATCAGGTCACATGTGCCTTTCCTATTATCATCATCATCATTATTATTATCATTGTCACCAAACTTCCAATAAATATCCCAAGGTACAGTAGCACACACACACACACACACACACACACACACACACACACACATATATATATATATATATATATATATATGCATGTAGATGAACATGCATCATACACATACAGTTATATATTTTAAATGTGGCTTCAGAGAAATAATTTTATGACAATATTGATCTGATAGTCCAGTTCTTTAACACTTATCTTGTTAAAGCCAATACCATAATTTACTTCTTGGTAGGCTGCTTCATTATCAGCATTAGGTACTTTGGATAATTAGACTGTCAAAAGACATTGGCAGCTATTTCTCTGAAATTGTTGTGGAAGAGTGTCTGGGCTATCCAAATGGGTTAATGAATGGCTGTAAAACAGTAAAGATAGTAAAGATTTTAAATGTTTAACTGTTCTTGTATAAAGAATTAATTTAGATGTTTTAGATGTTCTTATATAAAGAATTAATTTAAACATAATTTAATTCTGGGATTAAGTATCTTCCAACCTGTGAAAATAGAAGGAAATATAAATATATTTTGTGCCAAATGTGGTGTATCAGAAAAGCCAACACACTTTATGAATATTGATTTCTATTTGTAAAATATCTTGTAATGAACAACTCTAAGTTCCGACATTCTGCCTCCAAAAATCAATTATGGACAACAAAAAGAACTGTATAATAATATTGGAAAAGTATTACCACAATATAGTGCATAAAGCAAGATCACTCATGGCAGCCAAATAAAAGGGTTATTATACAAAGAAAAATAAAACCAATTTCTTTCTTAGGAATGACAGGCAATTCATGGTTGTCAATACATAAATAAGTATAGGCCTGTTATAAAAATGCCACATTGACAGTAATAACAACTGCATGTCTCACATATCCTTTGGGTTAACCAATGTGTCAAGTCTTCTTGTAAATTTTATCATTAATACTGTCAGCTTCTCTGAGGGAAATGATTGCTCCCTCCTTAAAAAATGAGTATACTCAGGCTCATACAGGTCAATTATTTGCATATTTTTAAAAGAAAATGATTGAAGATAGCATTGTTCTTGATCATTGCATGATGTCATTTTTTCCTTTCAAAGCATATTTTTCAACTGAAATTCTATCACATGGTATACCATGGTTAAATTGAAATTAGTCTTTTTTGAATAAATAAGATTGAGTTTAGAAGTTGAAAGTTCCACTGCATGAAAATACTTCAAGATAAAATTAGATTGTATTACTCAATTTTTCCATGAATATTTTTATAATTTTAATAGTCATGCAAGAGATTTTACCTTGCATGAAGAAATCAACTGAAACCTGTACATGTAGATTCTTCACTTATTTTCTTTTCTTTTCACATTTCAATCACATGTATATACATATACCCTTCCCCCATCCTCACCCACATAGCCCCTTCTATACTGGATTTCATGTATTCTGTTATATATGCCAAACCCTATCAAGTCAAGTATGTGTACTGAGATGTTCCTTTGTGCAAGTTCATCCACTACAGTCTAATCAGCCTATCAAGAGTCACTCTCTTAAAGAAGATCAACTCTCCCTCATGTGCCAATAATCAGCTGCCAAGGGTTATTTAGCTAATGCTGGGGCCTACTGCCCTTTTTCCTGGTTCTATGCTGGGATTTTGTCTCATTTAGTTGGCATGGGTCTTGTGCATGCGTTACATTTGTAAGTTAATGATCAAGTTTCCAGAGTCCTGAAAGCCTCTGTCTCATTACGGTAGTACACAAACCCTGGATCTTACAATTTTTCTGCCCCCTCTTCTTTAATGATCCTTTCATGTTTAGTATAGGAATCCTATCCAGGGGCACACACTACGCAGTCTCTTATTCTCCATGCCTTGGCCAGTTTTGGCTTTTTATGTTCACTGCCTAAGGAGCATGAGGAAGCCTCAGTGGTAGGAGTTTTGTCATGCAATATTGATCTCTTTACCCCTTATACCACTATGTTTCGTGAGCCTTGGATGTAGAGGTTCCATTGTAGATGTGTCACTTAGGTCAGGGCATCTCTCAGACACTTATTATCTGAGTGTGACAAGAATTGTGAAACTGTGTAATACAGAATCTCCATCTACTGCAAAAATAGGCTTCTTTATTGACAACACTGAGACTTACATTTGTGAACTCATGAGAAATAGGTAGATCGTTATATTTAAGAATAAATTTTGAATATGAGAGACATGTATGAGAGTTTTCAGTAGACTATGTATCTTTAAATTGTAAACTATTTCAATATTACGACAGAATTTTATGGGCATTATGTGACCTGGAACCTATGATAGGAAGTTTCTTCTACATCTGTATCATGCTAAGCATTGATTAGCTTTCTTTACAGAAACTGACAGAGATGAAGTTGAATATGCACTGCACTTTTAAGGTAAAGAAATTTTAGACATAGAAACAGAATCCACTAAATAATAGAAAGTTTTTTAAAATTATGTTTTTTTTCTCCTTAAATGCAATCTCTATTTGCCTAATGACAATGTATTAAACAAGATTCTCTTCTTTTCAGAGAACATAATATATAATCTCATAATTTCAAAGAAAAGCAAAAATTTTTATTCCAATAATGAATGACTTTGAGGTGAGCATTAAGTTCATTTCCCTGTTTCTTAAATGAAAAACATATGATATTTATAATGGTATATAAAGATTTTTAAAATTAAGGCAGCTTCATTGGCCCAATAGTTTTAATGGAAAAGGAAATTATTTTGAATCACTTATTTTAACCTTTTGGTTTCCTTGATGTGCACACTATAAGTGCATAGCATACCATTCACTCTAGAGAAGTTATAAATGGAATCTTTTTTTCTGATATTTTGGTTAACTATTGTACACTGATATAAACTCTATCATCAAAGTAGTAACAAAAACATGTGACAATACATTCAATAACATAAGGATATTAGTTGCAAAATAAGAGGTTAGTGAAATCCTATATACTCTTAAAACTATTTCAACTGTCCCATCATAAAAGTATAGAACACTGATTTCTTACAAAACCTAAATTTTCATCATTCTTTATCAATGTTAAGAATGTTAGATCAGTTAAACATGTTTTACTCTGTAAGTTTGATTTTTTAATATAATTGACTATCCCATGTTTTAAACAATATTGATATCTATCTGCCTAATTAGTAAACTAATGGTATCTTCTTTATAATGTTTCTGACATCTGTGATTGCATAATCTATCAGAACATAACTATTCTCACCAAAATTTCACATAACCACAATTTTTTTCCCTTTTATGAACTATCCTGGCTCATTAGTGCCTAATTTTTAGTGAAACATGAAAATCCATGCAATGTCACAGCCTCTTGTTTAATTTATTTGTTGATTCAGAACTTTTGACCTTATGCTATGTATTAGAAACTATACACAATTAAAATGTAATAGAGACGACTATAGTGTAATCTAAAATACATGTTTTGTGGCAAAGGAAAAAAAGAATGATGCAATAACACATGAAAGGGATCTGAAAGCATGACTACCCCTTTAATGCAGAATAAAGTTAATGCTTGCTACTATGGATTGAATGTCCACGTGACCTGGCCCCTTTCTAATAGTCTAATCAACTGACCTCTTGTGACCCCATCTCTAGTTACTTACTCCTCACCTACTAGTCTGCTTCAAAATATATGTTATACTTTCTGCATGTCTTGTGCCTGTATGACCCACTTAGTTAGTAGACACCTGTATTGAGCATCAAAATTACTTACAAGGTTCCTGAATTTTTTCAGCCTCTATTTTCCCCATATGTTGTGCCTTCTACTACTGCCAGAAAGACCATCTTGGTGCTTTGATGTACAAGAATGAGTGTCTCCTTAGACAGTTAGCTGCATAACACTGGAAATGTGGAACTTTAAAAATGCTAGGTCAAGTAAAGGGTAAAATAATGATTATAGACTGAGAAGGGAGTTTGTGGTGTGTGTGTGTGTGTGTGTGTGTGTGTGTGTGTGTGTGTGTGTTCCACCGTGAATAAAAGGAGACTGAATTTTTTCAGGTCCACCTGGATGTTTATGTGGTCATCTCATTCAGGACACCTGTGATATATACATGATATATGTTAATAAAAATAAATAAATATATATATATATTTTAGAAAGAGATTGATACTCAGTTTGACATGCTGAAGTTTTAAAATGCAATCAAATGAGCTAATTTTAGTTAATAATGCTCTTGTGGCAAAAACATTGTCGCAAATTAATGCTTTATCAAACATTCTTTGAGGAGGATGGGATCCAGGTGCCTCTTCATTTTACAGACTGGAAACTGGCATTCAATGTCATTTCAATTATTTGAAATGATTTGCACCATCAGCAAATGACCAACTCGGTTTTTGAACCCATTTCTGTCATCTTATTTCAGGGTTATGCCTGCCATGTCATATTAATCTCTATCACAAATGTATCCATTTCTTCCATATTACCACAATTCTTTACACTGCAGTATAGACTGTTCATCCTTGTGACAAAATGACTGGAAAAATAAGTAAAGCAACTAATAATTCCAGATTCATTTCTCCACAACAGAGAACTATCTCCTAGGAAACCAAACCTGGGCAAATTTCTCAAAAATCAAAAAGAATAAATAGACAGCATATTTAGTTAGCTGAAGCTATTCAGTAAGGAAGCTAAAATTATTCATTAAAATCTAAAAAAAAAAAAACTTGTACTTAACCACCACATTTAAAAAGCTTGACTCTTACACAATACTCAAACTTGGCTATATTCAGATGTGAAATTCTTATATTAAAAGAGAAATACATTTCAGTAAAAAAATAAACATTGAATTTTAATGATGCTCTAGTGAATCTCACTGAAAGATACTATTTTCTAAGTAAATGAAAAAATGTAATCATCAACTTAAATTAAGCTTCACCTCCTTTATTTTCCATTTCTGAAAATCTATCCTGGGCTACAGAAGATAAAGAAATACAATCATTCAAATTAGATTAAATTCCTGTGCTTTGCCTGTATATTTATTTGTTTATCTATTCCAGCAAACCAGTCATACAACATCCATCCAGACACTAAAAGACCACAAATGCACACACATATTCAGGAATTTACATGAACTGTTGAAATGTGAAAAAAAAAACATTGCCCAGGACAAATAACTTTTTCAGAAGTTATTGATCTTAATTCAGATGACTGTTGTAGTAGTTCATTTACTAAATAATCAGGTGAAATCCCAAAGCAGTGTCAAATATTGGAACAAGAATTTAGAATTTCCCTGTATTTTTAAGAAAGGGAAAGGGCAAAGGGACAAGGAATTTTCCTGCTACATAAGCAACTATTTCCCAGGAACTTGGTGTCCCTCTACAGACATAGTTTTAATAAGAGAAAAACGCTGAAACAGGCATATGGATACACACAGAAACCTAGCACAGAGGTATGAATTCTTGTTAAAAAAAGACAGGTAGAATAGATAGGGAGATGCAAAGCAAAAGAAGGTGATACTATAGAGTTAATGTAAGTATTAAATCACTTCTGGTGCAATCTTTGGATGCTTTAATTAAAAAAACTGAATAAACTTTAGTGATGAGAAAATCCGTTAGTATTCATCATGTACATTTACCAGAATTTCTGGTATTAATCTGAATCTATGATACTTAAGTGCTGTAATCTCTTTCATTTTCTATCACACAGAAGTATATTCAACGAGCTGATACTCCCTTGCTGCTTTAGCTATGTTCATTCTTAGTTGTGAAATAAGCTGATTTTTCATCTAGTATCTGTCAGCAGGCTGTTGTCTTTATCTGCTGCCTGAATATGTGCCCCTGCCTCACTTTTAGTCCAAACTGAAGTTCTCCTCAGTCTTAGAAAATCGCCTAAGAGGATAATTCTGATTAGTTCTTAGCATGGTAATTGTGTTGAGACTGTTTAGACGTGTGCGTTCAGGATTATGATCTTGACAGTAGTTCTATTTTAAAATAAACTCTGTAGTTTCTAAGAGCTAATTTGGTTTTAATATCTTAATTTGGAGTAGGTATGGAGTTCCACATCTGTAATCCCGGCACTTGAGAAGTCAAAACAGGAAAATTTCAATTTCAAGGTCAATCTTGGGTACACAATGAGTTCAAGACCAACCAGTAACTGAGACCCTGCCTCAGAAGTAAATTAAACAACCAAACCAAAAAAAATGACTTTGGAAAGAGAAGGTATAGAGCAAGAAATGGACACTTTTACTCAATGCTTCACCACTGATACATAATAAATTTGATACTTTTAAAGTTCTTCTTTTATCTAACACAAACTGTCATTTGCTATTTTTAGCTCCATAAAGACTGGGTCATTACTTGCCAACATTTTTGTTATAATGATTTTTTTTCTTTAAGAACTCCCTCATTTCTTGTTTAAATTCTTTAATGACTTCCTATAAGTCTTGATAATCAGGACGAAATCCAAACTAGTTGTAAAAGGTTCACAAATTATCTGACATCAGCTTTCTTGTCTACCTACTGCACCAGTATTTCAATTCATTAAATATAGCACACTCTCCCCTTCCTATAACTTTCAATAACCTTGTTTCTGCAGGGAATGTTCTCCAAGAATGTACACAATACTTTATCACGTTACTCAATATTGTAATTTTCCATTAAATATCACTTTGTTAGAGAGACTTATGGCCACTTAATTTAAATTCATTCCTCTGAATGCTATATTGTCATATCAACAAAAACCTCTTAACCTGTGAAAATGTAAAGTCAAATGAATGACGAGTTTTCAAAATCCAATGCTAGAATAGCTATAGGACCAATAATTGCATTTCACAAAAGGAGAAAGAAAGAAGATATGTCAGATTCTACCTAAAGTCAAGGCCAATGACATACAATATTTGATCTTAATTATTGAGAATAATTCTTTTGGTCAAATACTTTACAGACTAACTGGAGTGGCATCACCAAGGTTCAGAATTGTGTTGCCCAACTTGTGGTTCTTGGTGAGAGTTCTACATGTTTGGTACTTCTTTGTGTAATTTGTCAGTATGAAGGTCATGGTTCAGAGTTTCACAAGGTGCTATATCTTTGGCAATATGGTGGTTTTATCCCTGACATTCTCTTGTGTTCATATTTTGCACACCATTTGCCAGTGTGGAACCTGAGACTCAAGATGATATCTCTGTATTGTTGGAAAGCTCAGGATTATATAGTTTGTGAGAGTAGCATATTTTCCCAAGAATATATAACTGTCTTGCAAAGAATATAAATGTATTTATCTGATTCCCAATACTGAACATCAGCAATCAGTTATCAACATGGGTATAATTTATTGAACATCCCCTTTAGCATTGTCGAGAGCCAAAATCTGGTTGTCTCCTTACATGATGGAAAGGGAAATAGATTCTTCTTCAGGGTCTCTTTTCATAGATAAGAATACTAATCTCATTAAAGGGGATTATATACTCACAATATAGTTATGCCCCACATCCATTTTTATTGATTAAGTTTTATGAGTTGAGAAATTCATGCATGTCTATAAAGTCTGATCCCTATTTTCCTCTACCTTCTTTTATCAATCCCCATCATTACTCCTGGTCCCTTTCCCAGGCTGTTGAAGGCCACACTTTTGTGTAGATTCAGTGAAGAGCTTAACAGCCACTGTGAGTTCATAATTCCACTACTGTGTCTTTCACAGTAGGTCAAATATATTTTAAAAAATATTTTATATGTATGCATGGGATGCCGGTGTGTATGTGCACCTGTGTCAAGCAGTGCTCTGGGAGGACAGAGGAGAGCATTACAATCCCTGAAACTGGAGTTATGAATGATTATTCACCACCATGTTGGTGTTGGGATGCAAACCTGGGTCTTCTGAAAGACTAACCAGTCCTTTTAACTTCTGAGGCATCTTTCCAGTCCCAGCAGATCAAATTTTATAACCATTCCCCTGCCTATAAGCACTTACATTCTTTCAGCCCCAAGTCTTTAAATGCTTCCTGAGTCTTAGAGTACTTCCCACACATCTTAGTACTTCTAAGTGATCTTGGGCAATAGGGTGTCAGCATATGCTAGCTAGGGAGAAGAAATAAACATTCCATTTATACCAATATAAAATAAGTAATTTTAATAGTTATCTTACATGAATAAGTGTTATTATTCTCTTTCTTTTTCTTTATCTCTCTTTTTTCTTTCTTCTTTTGCATAAGTGTATTGTGTGCAGGTATGTAAGTGCACCTATGTCATGCAGTGCACTAGGAAGTCATAAGTGGGTGTCAAATTTCCTGGAAGAGCAGTTATGGAAGGTTGATAGCCACCACATATGTGCTGGGAATCCAACCAGGATCCTCTGCAAGAGCAGCCAGTGCTCTTAACCACTGAGCCATCTCTCCAGCCCCAATGCTATTATTTTCTACACTATACCATACATCAACTGACAGCAAAGGCTATTCCAGTATTCCTCAGACTAATGAGCACACTGTTTAACACATAATACCTGCTAAATAATATTTGATTCTATGAATAAACAAAAATGAAGTAAAAAGAAAGGAGTTCTGCATAAACACAGATATGCCTAAGGGATAAATGAAGTCTAAACTGCTGCTGAATTCAATTATTTTGAAACCAGTACATTTCTCTGGCTGCATTTTCACCTTGGAATTCCTTCTTCACAATATTCATCTGTTGATAACACTTTTTGGTTTCTTATGTTCTATCAGAAATACTTCTAATTATACCATATCTACTCATGTTGTAACTAGAATCTATTTCCTCCTCCTGTTCTTCATGTGTTCACAGAATAATTCTTTACTTATTTCTTAGATATTTTGTCAGCATCTATACCAAACTAAGTTCACAGGGCCTTTCTTTTTATTTCAATATATATTTTTATTAAAATTTTGTATACCTTATACAATATATCTTAATCATATTTAGTCCCCCTTTCCTATCTGCTCCTGCTCTATACTGCCCCACCACATTTCATTCATTCTGTCATATATGTTAAGATATATCTATCACACACCTGAGAGAAATCAAAAATTGGGAGACTTTTGGAAAGGGTATTGCTATTTGCCCTTAATAACTTCTCAGAATTAAAGGTAAGATCTTTTTGCTGAAGACACTACACAGTTCAGAAATAAGACTTGAATGAATCAACCTGTAACTATCCTAAAACTTCCTCCCTGAGGGCTACGTTTCACAGTACCAGAAAGTATACACAAAGTGCCGATGGAGAAAAGCAATTAATAGAACCATACATCTGTGAAGTCTCTGAATCACAAAAAAGACAGACACAACATGATATCTCTAAGGATGCAACAGTGGAAAATTTATCATGAAGTTAACCAAGAGCTGTCAAGTTGGACTTATGGCCAACACAGTAGCGTGAGCTCATATACCTGGCACTATAAATCATTCCAAATATCCATGGCTGAAAATGTTCTAAACCATAGAAGGGAACTTACTACTGTCATTTCCTTAAACCAATACAATTTCTAACTGTATTCTAAAAATTATCCTTAAACTCACAGATAAGTTTAGGTTTCACCCCTCTCAAAGAAGTTTCTTTTTCTATCAGATGGAAGCTACTAAAGAGATTCATAACTGGTCAAAAAATTGAGAATATCTGATTCTAAGGTGCAAAGTCCCAATTAGTACATTTACAGCAAAATCCATTTAGCTAAAAAGCAGCGAATATGGCAGAAAATGCTTGAAAACCTTTTAAGATCCAGAGGACCAAGCCAGTCTAATGTGGTCATACCTACACACAGATACAAATGAAATTTTTAAATGGACTCAGAGGGTTACATGTTTGTAAAACAATAACAATTTTTTAAAAGATCATGAATTTGAGAGGGAGTTTATGGGGAAGGACACAAGAGTGTAGGGATGATTTTTATAAATGGACGTAGTCTGATCTAATAATCCCAGCAAAAGCATGGGCTCTTGTGTCTTGTGACCTGGGCAACTGTTTTTGTTTCCTGAGAGCCTCAATTTGGTAGTGCACCCATGAAGATCATAAAGATAATGAATTAATGAATGTGGATATGCTTGAGAATTAGCATGTTAAGTTAATGACAAGAGATGGCTCAGTGGTTAAGAATACTAGGTGCTCTTACAGTACTCCCCTCCCAGATTCAAATCCGAACATCCATGTGGATCTTAACAAGTGTCCAGAACTTCAGTTCCAGATGTTCCAACAGCCACTTCTATCTTCCAAGAGTATTACATGAGATGGGTGCACTTACATAAATGCAGGTATAACACTCATATACACAAAATCAGAAAAAAAATAATAAAGTGCCAAAGCAAGCACACCCATGTCCATTGCATACAATGAAGATTAGGAAAGACAATTGACCTTGTATGGATGAGATTTTCCAGAACTAAAGATAAAAAGGCTGCATGGTCTATTGAATTTAGGATAGAGTCAACTTTGCAGTTCCCCAATTGAAGTTGGAGAAAGTACTTTGAATATAATTACAGGTGTAGCTGGAATCCGGAACACAGTTTCAGGGATAGAGTTCCTAGAGTAGTACAGTTCCATCAGAACAATTACAGGAAACAGACAGTTTCAAGCAATCTCTAGGGGCACACGTGTCCTCTGAGTTTAGGTTCACTCTTAAAAGCTACATTTAAGAGTTAGCCAGGTGGATCAGATAGTCTTAGTATTGGTACAGAAAGGCCATACAAGAGTTGTTGGAAGGAGGAAAAGGAGAAATGGAGGGGTTGAAATGATGTAAGTATAGTGCTCATGTATGAAATTATAAAAAGAAAAAAAGCTACTCCAATCTGCCATCAAATGTGTCATCGGCATGCATCATATCTAAAGTTCTCTTTTGCTTTTAAACTAACTACTATCAAATTTAGCTATGAATTCATGCAGGGAAAAGGAAATAGTAAATCATAGCCATAAAGTAGAACTAAATGTTGTATCATGGTCATTCATCATAGTAAACCATTTATAGGCGAATGCCTGTTTTCTAGTGTGAAATAAGAGTGATGAAGATTAATTTTTGTGACTTCTATCTCCTGACTTGTATCTTCAATGAAATGTTACTGATTGTATGAATATGTTTCATCTGTTACATTTGCATACTGAAGATATACATAAATATTTATGAAATAAATTTTTATTCTTCTTATTATTTTGCATGACTGTGTGCATGATGTAGGGAGGGTCATGCCACAAGATGACTGTGGAGCATAGAGAAAAATGTGGAGATGGCTCTCTCCTTCTCCATTTCTATGTGTTCCTAGTATCAAACTCAAGTCACCAAGCTTGTGCTGCAAGCTTCTACACCAGCTGAGTCATCTTCCTGTTTCTGAGATTCATTTTTAAAACATTTTTATTATGAAATAAACAAATGTGGAAGGGTGCATGGAAAAAATGTATAACGAATGATAGTAAATGTCCATGTTCCTGGCAGAAAAGAATGCATAGATAGCAGTGTGGTGTTTTCTTGGCTTATGCCCCAATCTCATTTACGAGATTCCTTCACCCCTGATGGTTGTATTAATTTTGTTGTTTCTTTTATATTTCTACCAATCACAATCTTATTTTCATTACTTTTACTTTATCTATATGAACAGAGTCCCTGCATGTGTGTAAGTATGTCCATGCATTGCAATGCCCGCAGAGGACAAAAGAGACTCCAGTTTCCCATGGAAATGGAGTCCTGGATGGTTGTGTATGCTGAGAATTGAACTCCAGTCTTTTGCAAGAGCACCAAGTGTTACATTTTGATCACTGCTGCAAAGTGTTCCTTCATTTTCATCAGTATTCACTATTTTGTTTAAAATATACATAACTTATCAATGCTGCTAACGAAAGTTACCTGGGATTTTCGATGCATGCTATAAGATTTACATGTATTGGCTATTGACTGCTTCATCTTATGTGATAAACATGCTTAAGTTTCTCAAATATTTTATAACTGAATTGAGAGTGACTTGTTTATTTTGAGGAGTTTCTTTGATAAAAGCCTATACTCAGTTACACATGTTTAAAGCATCATATAGTCTATGATTAATATATATATATATTCACTAATAGGACTCAGTGCATAGTTTTCATGTATTCACACAACATACAGTGATCATGCTTAGCCACCCTAAAACCCAAAGTTCACTCAGAATCATTCTCATTTTCTAGTAATCCCTTTTCTCCTTTCAGATCATTTAAGTTTCCATATATAAGGACTTTTTAGAACACTTGTTTTTCTGTGTGGCTTATTTTACTTAGTATGATATACTATCTTGCAGTACCATATATTTACCAGAAAAGTTTTTATTTTTTTCTTACTTTTTTTTCTATTAATACACAAAATGTTTTCCGTGATCAGTCGTTTGTTAATGAACACCTAGATAGCTTTCATTGCCTTCCTATTGTGAATGAAGTAGCAATAAACACGGATGTACATGTACATCTAAAGTATGATATGGAATCCTGGGGACGACCAGAATTGGATCAGTTGGGTCATAAGGTTGCTCTATATTAATTTCTGGTATACTTCTAAACTGATTTTTATAGTGAACAGCAGTTCTCCTTTTGCATACCTTCACAAGAATTGGTTATTTATTTTCTTAAGGTTAGCATAGCAAATCTGATTAGAATGAAATTAAATCTCAAAGTGGCTTTAAATTGCACTTCCTTGATTGCTAAGGATATTGAACACTTTTCATTTTTATTTTATTTATTATTTTTATTGTAAGTGTATGAGTGTATTGTCTGCATGTATATAAGGCACCTGTGTCGTGTAATACCTGCAGCAGGCAGAAGAGAGTATCAGATTCCCCTGCAGCAGGCAGAAGAGAGTATCAGATTCCCCTGGAAAGGTTGTTAGCCGGCATTTGGGATCTGACAAACCTGAGTCCTCTACAAGAAGGGTCGGTGCTCTTAACAACTGATCCATCTTTCCAGCCCTTTGAATGCTTTTAAAAGTGTCTATTGGTCTTTTGCATTTGATCTTTTGAGAACTCTGCTGATTTCATTAGCCTGTTTCATGTACAGTTTGAGGCAAATATTCAGTTTTTTTATCATCTAGTTTATCAGCCTCTTGTCTGACATGTAGCCAACAAAGGTTTTCTTCCATTGTATATGGTGTTTATTCACTCTTCTGGACAAAAACATTTTAATTTCATGTAGCCTTATTTCCTAATTATTAGTCCCTGTGTTATTGAAATCCTGTTCAGAAAATTCTAGACTCCACCTGTAAATTCAACTACATTGTCTCTATTTTCCACGAGAAGTTTTATGAGTTTATGTTTTGAGTTAAGGTCTTTAATTCATTTTGATGTGTTCTCTGTGTAAAGTGAGTTGTATATAAGATGTCATTCCTCCGCAGGTGGCTGCCCAGTTTTTCCAGCACAACTGTCAAATAGGCTTTCTTTTTTGACACTTATAACATATTAGGTGGCAGTAGCTGTGGGAGTTTATTTATGGAACCCTATTCTTTTCCTTTTGCTTCTGTATTTGCTATTGTGAGAGAATGATGGTACATTTTCACTATAGCACTGCAGCATAATTTGAGTTCCGTTACTATGATACATCTGGTAGTGTTTCTCCTACTTAGCATTGCTTTGAACATATATGGTATTTTGTGTTTCCATATGGATTTTTGGATTAGTTTTTTTTTTCTAGTTATGTCACAAAAGCTATTAGAATTGCTATGGGAAGCTCACTGAATCTTTAGCTTACTTCTGGTAATAAAGTAATTTTGAAAATAATAACTGCAAATTCAGGAGCATGAAGATTTCTCCACCATCTGGTGTATTCTTTAATTTGTTTTTTTTCAGTGTTCTAAAGTTCTAATTGCATAGATGGTTAATATTTTCTGTGAGATATATTTCTAGGAACTTAACTTTTTGATGGGACTGGGGAAACAGGAAAATATTTTGAATGAACTGTTTCCCCTAATATCCTTTTATTCAAGTTCATTCTTGATACATATAAAGGCTATACATTTTAATATATCAAGTTTTTTCTCTGTAATTATACATGGTCTCTGAAATGTAGAATCATTTCTCACATTTATCAGTATTCCAGACAGAGAATTTTGACATCTTTTTATTTATTGAACCTGCTCATATTTGTGTGCATAGTTAAGTATATTAGCAAGTTAAAATATTTTACAATTATTTAAGATTAAAAATTTTGGCATTTCATAATTATCACCTTGGATTTTATTTACACAGTTCATAGTATTTCATGTGAAGTTTATTGCTTAGCTTTCAAGATGAAGACAATGATATTCAATGGAACATAAACATTTGTACATCAGCTAGGTTGTAATTAGTGTTTATAAAGAATTTACTAAAGCTTTTCTTCTCAGTCTCGTTGTCTTTGGGGCCTTCTGAAACCAATCATGGGGTAAATGCCATAATTAAACACTTGTAGAGATTCAGAAAGCTGTGTAGATTTTCATGATTTTATAGGTTATTTTAGAGTTTAACAGAGAAGCCAGATTAACAGATGGCAATGAATAATATATAGCAACATATTCTAAACTGGTGTAAGTAATCTAAACTTCAAATGTGTATTTGTGGAGACAGATATTGTAACAAGATACAGATATAGTTGTATACATATGTAATCTGTGTAATTTAATCATAAATATACCAAAGAGCTAAAAATGTTGATGAAGTGCATGCCTGCTGAGTGATCATTCACAAAACATAAGATGTATTTTTTGTATGAACTATAAACCTGATATATTTATTGACTAGTGACACACATCGACTTGCTACTCTTGAGAATAATACTCCTCTTTTCAAATGTAAAGTACAGTGTAAAATACAATGACAGATTTCTTCTAATGCACTTTATCAAAAAATTGGGTAAACGTAAAAGAAGCTGGATGGAAAATTAAAGCATACATGTGAATATCAAAGAATTTCTTTAAATCAGAATTGCTTTAATCGTTGGAACATACACTTGAATTACATTGCTTTGTGGAATTGATTGGAGTCCATCTTGAAAGACATAATGAGAGTACTCAGAAGTATTGTGAGGTTTTTATTCCATGCTTGTGCAAAGTTGTTTCTTTTTTTTTAAACCCTGCTAGATTTTCTAAGTTTCAGGTCATATTCAGGCTCAAGATGAAAAGCATGTAAAAATCCATAGTTGGAATGTTGAAAGCATTGATGCTTTTATTGATGATTTTCTTGAAAAACTGGAGAGGCAAAATGTAAGTTGATTATTTTTTTTTGAAAAGGTCTTCAGTTTTACATTGAAGGTCTTCTATAATACAGACCTACTTAGCCTACCATTCCGTTCCTATCAAATGCAAACCCCTACTCCTCTCCTGCAGTTGGTCAAACACAATTGCATGTATTTTCCTTTAATATTTTTCCAGAGAAGAGATTTTGATCATATCTTGTACTCAATTCCCTCATGTAGAAACATATGTCTTTCTTCTTACTCTTAGAGAGAATCTAAGTTGCCAGTCAGGTACATAGTGTAGTCAGATTAAATGAAGAGTAAATCATAACTCCCATCTAATTTCCATTAATCAAGAGCATATTACAAAACACCTTTATTCAACACTAGAACAATGATATAATCTCATATCAGACTTTATTTCCATTTTCCCTGCAGCTATAGTTGCTTGGGAATATGTTTAACATATTTGCTCCTCATTTACATTACTTTAAAATATGTTACATTCATTTATTTACTCTGTGTATGTGCCTCTGTATGTGTGTGTATGTTTGTTTGTGTGTGTGTAAGTCAGAGGACATTTCTGTGGAATCAGTTGCATCCTTCCTCTACATAGACTCTGGTATCAAACTCATGTGTCAGGCAAACACCTTTACCCTGAGCCATCTCACACTGGGTCTGTACTTCTTTTGAGAAGTTGTTTGGTTTATAAGAAGATTTGTTCTTACTGTTTTCAGTCTTCGGGTCTACTATCTACTGCTCATATTACTTCCTACTGCATAATGACTTAAACGAGATTTCCTACCATTTTAAAGACTTTCTTACAAGTCTGATTCTGGTTTTTGTTGCTGTCCAGAAACTTTTTAGTTTGATGTCATCCCATTTGATAGTACTTGGTATTATTTCCAGAGATACCAGATTCCTATTAAGAAAGTGATTGCTTTTGTCAATATCTTCAAGAGACTTGCCTAAGTTTTCCTCTAGTAATTTCAGATTTTTATGTCCTTTCTTATATAAATTTATTTGATTTCTTTTCAGATGAGTTTCTTCACAGGGAGACACAGGGATCTAATTTCAGTCTCCTGTATGTAAATAGCTCATTTTAGACTAACATTTGTTAAAGAGGTTAATTGTTGCTCCTCCAATATAAACTATATTATTTTTCATGTGTTTGTAATTTCACAAGTTCATTTATAGGCATTGGTTTGCATATCTGTTTATAACCAGTGCTATGCTGCTTTAGTTATTACAGCTACATGGCATAATTTTAAATTCTACTTTGCTACTTTCAGCAGTTCTCTTTCTGCTTAAGATTATTATAGCTGTTCAGAATCTTTTCTTTTTCACATTTCTAGTTCTATTAAGAAAGGCTTTATTATATATGACAGAATGCATGAAATCCAGAGGGGGGCATGGGGTACAGACAAGGAAAGTGGTCTACATATGATTAAGATTTGTTTTATGAAATGCACAAATCCTAAATAAAATATACATTAAAGAGAACATCATAGAGTTTCATGAAGTTTGTGCAGAATCTATAGATTGCTTGCAATAATGTGGCTACTTTTCTTATATTAATTATAACAGCATGGGAGGTCTTTATTTCTTCTAATATCTTCTGCACTTTCTGCCCTCAGTGTTTTCAATGCAGATATATTTTGCCTCCTTACATAGATTTATTAATAAGTATTTTATTCCTGTTGATGGTACTGCATGTAGTGTAGTTTTCTAATTTGTTTTCCAACAAAAATTCATTATTAGTGATTTTAAAGGTCATTATTTTTTATATTGTATTCCTTGGTGACTTTGAGTAGCAGAGAAAAGGCTTTTACTGGAATCCTTAGAATCTTCTAAGTAATAGATTTTATTATGAATGTGTCCAATAACCTCTCAGTAGATCTAGAAATATTCCCATAATTCACATGTAAGGACAGAAGGTATAACGTGTTGCTTTCTTTCCTCTTTGTGTCTTGCCTGATTGCTCTGGATAAATTTTCATGTAGTATAGTGAATAAAATTAGTGATAGTACCCATCCTTATCTTCCTGATGATTTTAAAATAAGTTTTCTATTTTCACCAGTGTAACATCTGAAATTTCTGCAATTTGTTTTGTATAGTCATTAGTATATTGAGATAGGATCCTTCAATACCTATCCTCATAAAGGTCTTTATTATGAATGGATTTTGTTACATAACATCTGCAAATGGTGATATGATTGCATAATTTTTACCCTTGATTCTATTTATGTGTTGTAATAAAGATATTGATTTGCATATATTATAGCATAATTGCAACCCTGGAAAGAAACTAACATAACCATGCCATAGGATATTTTCAGTTTGTTCTTGAGTTCAATTTTCAAGGATTTTATTAAGAAGTTTTCTACCTATGTGCATAGAATATGTTTGTGTAATAGTTTTGTATTTCAGTTGTATTGTATAGACTTGGTATTAAAATAATATTCATTTCATACAATAAACTTCAAAATGTTCTTTCCTTTTCTTTTTTATTTGTGCTATGTTCTCATTATGTAGCCCTGTTAGTGCCTGTTAGTGACTCTAAAGTGTTGGGATTAAAGGTATGCATGACTCTGCTTGGAGTTATTTATGATGTTTATGAAATAGTGGAGTATTAGTATTACTTCCTCTGAAAAAGTGATAAAATTCAACATTGCATCTTTCTCATTCTGGACTTTACTTTGTTTAGATTCATTTTACTATACTGATCACATTGCTTGTTACTAATCTGGGCAGAATTTTTACATATGCTTTGTGCATTTTGCTAAATTTCTTGAGGCTATACATTTATCCATCCTTCTAGATTATCTAATTCATTAGAATATACAATTTCAATATATTTTCTGTTGATATTCAGGATTTCAGTGATATAAACTGTAATATTTCATTTTCCTTTAACAATTCTAGCAATTTTACCTTCTCTATTTTGATTAATTGGGCAGTAAGTTATTCAATATTCTTGATTTTTTCAGTAATTGTTCATTTGTATTGCTTTTTTAGATGCCACTTCATTAAACACATACATGCAATTTATTATTCCTTGGCATCGTTACTTTTTAGCATTGGTTCTTTCATATATTTCTGAGCTTGAGATGCATCTTTTATTTATGTGAAATAGCTTTAACTTACTTAATGTAAAAATATCATAGGTATAAACTTTCCCCTTTACTGTCACACACATTTTAATAGTGTGTTCTTCCAATTCCATTTATAAATCTCAAGGTATTTAAGTAATTTCTGCAATTTCTCTTCCTGTGGTTTCCTTATCAGATTCTGTTAGAACTGAAGAATGCATGAAATTATTTCTGTATTTCTGAATTTCTTAAAGCTTTTTTTAAGCCATAAAATATAATCTATGTGCATGTGTTTTGTAATTATTCGAGTATTATGTAAATGTCTCATTAATCAATTCGGTCTATAGTGCGTTTTTTTAGGTTATTTTATTTTCGTTTTTGAACGTATGTTGTGTATATATATATGTATATATGTGTGTATATATATATATATATATATATATATATATATATGAATAAATGCACCCGTATGTGCAAGGCCTACATAGGCCAGAAGAAGAAGTTGCAGGCCTGGAACTCCAGTTACAAGTGGTTGTTAGCCACCATGTGGGTGCTGGGAACTGAACCTGGATCCTTTGCAAGAGCAACCAGTGTTTTTAATCAGTTAGAGAACTGTACAACCCCTTACTATGTAGCTTTAAATACGATGGGATTTTTGAGTCATTTTATCTGGATGAAATATCTATTGATTAGAATTTGGTGTTGAACTCATCTACTATTACTGTTTTGATGGTTTTTCTGAGTCCTTATGCCCAATAGTGAATGTTGAACGAAGCTGAGTATGCTAACTTTAAAACCCATATGTTTACAATTGTTATGTTACCTTGATCTGTGTTTGCCCTCTTATATATGCAGTAGCATTCTTTGACTTTTAAAATTTTGGTTCAAGTTCAACTTTGTTTGAACATAGCTACCATTGGGTGTTTGGGGGCTTCATTTGCATGGAACAACTTTTTCCAACAGTCACCTTCAGTTTGTGTATATTTTGCTGGTAAAGTGTGATTTTTTAAGATATCACACATGTGGATCCTATTTTTTTAACCAATCAGACTTTATCATTTACCTTTTAATAGGACAATGAAAATGAATTATAGTCACAATTATTACAGAAAAGTATATGCTTATTCCTGTCATTTTCTTGATTTATTAATGTTTACTTTTTCATATTTCTTATTTGATTTTCTAATAGGAGTTATTTTTTCCATCCTCTAATAGCTGTATTTGTCTTACGTTTTTATGTGCAGGACTCCTTGAAGAATCATCAGTAATGAGGCTGTATGTAGGGTCTGGCCTCCTACATGCCCTTCTCTCTTAGTGCTATAGGCTCTCAGACAAAGCTCAAGTAAACAACTTGACCTTTAAGCTAGCCGGTTGTTGTCCGTTGCAGTTCCGAAGTAAACAACTTGACCTTTACAGACTTCCTCAGTTTACATCAGGTGTGTGTCATGTGGCTAGATGTCTCCTGAAAACCTGAACTTTTAACCTCCTGTAAAGCCCCGCCCTCAGGGTATATAAGGCTTTCTGCCCCTCAATAAAGTCAGTCATTCTCCTTTCCTCCTACCTAGTATGTGTGTCTCTGTTTTATGTGTGTCATTCAATCCGCAGCCCTCTGCCGATCAGGACTCGGTAGATGAAAGTAGCCAGGGCTCTACAGCTGGAGGTTCCACCGAGATTTGAAGAGAGGGAGCTACAGCTGGAGGTTCCCCCCGAGATCGGAAGAGAGGACTTGCTGACGGATCGCCCAGGAAGGCCCGACCGGCAAATGTAAGTATTTGGGCGTATTGGATAAATGGGTGCTTCAGGCTCTCATGACCTTTTACAGATCTATTGGTAACTGTACTTAAGAGATAGGCTAGCTAGAGATTTCAGTCGTTGTTTAATGATTTATGTGTGCTTTTTCTGATTTTTGACTTCTTTTAAAGTGTCCCAGAAGTTTTGTTGTGCTGTCTAGAAAATCTTTATTTCTTTCTTAATCTCTTCTTTGACTGGTTAATCATTCAGAAGTGTGTTGTTTGGTCTCCCTGAGTTCGTGAAATTAATAAGGCTTCTTTCAGTGTTGATTTTAAGTTTTATTGCATTTAGATCTGAGAGACTTTCAGTATTTTTGTATTTGATGAGGTTTATTTTGTGCCCCAGTATATGGTCAGTTATGAAGAAAGTTTCAACAGTGCTGAATAGACTGTGTACTCTTTGGTATTTAGATAGAATATTCAGGAGATGTCTGTTAGGTTCATACAATGTATGGTATTCTTTATTTAAAGTGTCTCTTTGTTTATTTTCTTTCCTGTTGATCTGTCTAATGGAGTTTGAATGTCTGATAGAATTTTGCTGCGAATTTATCTGGGTCTCAGTTTTTATCTTTTGGGGTTTTTTGTATTGTTTCAATTTCCTTATGTGTTATGGGTGGTCAGGAGCCATTTTTTTTTGTTTATGTTTTGAGGTAAAACATTCCAACCTGCAGGGGAGCTCATTAAGCTCAGGAAGTAAACAAGTCAAGAGCTTCAGGAAGTCCCTGAAATTGATAAGGTTCACTAATTTGACTTCCTGCCTGAATTCCTGTGCTCTGATTAGAGGTAAAAATAGGTTGAGCAAAACAAAGTTGGGACCTCAGTATTTCAGAGTCTGTTCAGGTAGAAAAGGTTCAAAAAAGAAAAAAAAAAAGGGCAAATGCAAATGGATCTGGGATCACTTCCTTGATGTTATAGAAGGAAAATTATTTTCTTTGTTTCACATTTGTAATTAAGATCTCCACTTGCTATTTTGTTCCAATACTCATTTTTTACTTTGTTTTGATATCTGTAGGGCTCTGGCCCCTCTGCATGTCTTTCTCTCTTAGTACTAGGCTCTCAGCCAAGAGCTAGCCAGATCTTATCAATTGCAAAGCTCAAGTAAACAACTTGACCTTTAAGCTAGCCCCACCACAACTTCCTTTTCCATGTTTACAGTTGTTTGTCATCAAGAGGATGTCTCCTGAGAACCTGAACTTTTATCCTCCTGCAAAGCTCTGCCTCAGGGTATATAAGGCTTGCTGCCTCTCAATAAAGTCAGTCATTCTCCTTTCCTCCTACCTAGTGTGTGTGTCTGTGTGTCTGTCTTATGTGAGTCATTCAATCCACAGCCCCCCGCAGATTCGGACTCAGTCAATGAATGTTGCCAGGGTGCTAGAGCTGGAGGTCCCCCATCTGCCCCCACCCTGTCCTGTTGTTGAGTTCCGTGGGACTCTAACCCCTGTCACTTCAACCCGACGCCTTGCCCTGGGACTCAAACCCAATGGCACCCGGGCTTCGGGACTCGAACCCTCAATGTCCGCCTGCTCTGGGACTTGAACCCAAAGGCAGGGCCAAGAAGACCAACGCCAGATGCAAAAGCAAGAGGTTTACTGAACACTTGTACATGTGGGTGCCCTGCTCCGGGACGCAGGAAAAAGAAAAACTGCGAGCTTGCATTAGCCTGCCTCTTTTATATCTCCAAAACATAGGCGGGGGTGGAGTTCCGTCAGCCCGTCTCAGGAACTTGCCAGATCCTGTTACATTCCGAGAACTTACAGAGTTAAAAAGAAAAACAAGGAACAAAACAAGGAACAGAGTGGTCATGTGGTTTTACAGAGACGAAAACAAGGAACAGGTGGTACCATTACAATAACAGGAAACAGAGTGGTCACAAGGTCTCGTAAACATGTTTTTGTACATTCTGTGGTTTGGGATGTACCTTGTGGATTTCACTGCTTGAGCAAAACAATTCCGAGCAAAACATTTCCTGAGCTAGCTTTTTACGAGGGCAACTAATGGCCCTATCTTTACAGTTGGCCTTCCAGACTTTTATTTTACTCTTCACTGTCCCCATGCCCTCCCCCCAAATCGGAAAGAAAGGACTTTCTGATGGATCAGGCCAGCCTGCCGGCAACCTACGTAAGTAATTTGGGTGTATTGGACAAATGGGTACTTCAGGCTCTCATGACCTTTTTACAGATAATTGGTAACCATACTTAAGAGACAGGATAGCTAGAGATTTCAGTCAATGTCTAATCATTTATGTGTGATCTTTCTGATTTTTGACATAGGCATTCAGAGCTTTAAATTTCCCTCTTAGGACTTCTTTTAAAGTGTCCCGGAAGTTTTGTTGTGCTGTCCAGAAAACTTTTCTTTCTTAATTTCTCCTTTGACTCATTCATCATTCAGGAGTGTGTTGTTTGGTCTCTGTGAGTTCGTGAAATTAATAAGGCTTCTTTCAGTGTTGATTTTAAGTTTTATTGCATTGTGGTCTGAGAAAATGCATGGAATTATTTCAGTATTTTGGAAATGATGAGGTTTATTTTGTGTCCCAGTATGTGGTCAGTTTTGGAGAAAGTTCCAACAGGTGCTAAATAGAATTTAGTATTTGGATAGAATATTCAGTAGATGTTTGTTAGGTTCATTCAATATATGGTATTCTTTAATTAGGATGTCTCTCTGTTTATTTTCTTTCCTGTTGAACTGTCTAATGGAGTTTGAATGTCTTGTAGAATTTGGTGGGAATTTATCTGGGTCTCAGCTTTTATCATTCAGGAGGTTTTTGTATTATTATTTCAATTTCTTTATATGTTATGGGTTGTCAGGAACCATTTTTTTTTATGTTTTGAGGTGAAACATTCCAACCTGCAGGGAAGCTCCTTAAGCTCAGGAAGTAAACAAGTCAAGAGCTTCATAAAGTCCCTAAAATTGACCAGGTTCACTGATTTGACTTCCTGCCTGAATTCCTGTGCTCCGGATAGTGGTATAAATACCTTGAGCAAAAAAAAAAAAAAAAGTTGAGACCTCATTTTTTCAGAGTCTGTTCAGATAGAAAGGTTCAAAAAAAAGAGGGCAAATGGGATCTGGGATGGAAACTCAAGAGGAGGTGGAAAGTAAAGCTAAACCTTCCACTCCGCCAAGGACCCAGCTTTTGTGGAACCTAAAATCAAGCAGTTAAAAAGTCTTTAGATCCCAAAGAAAAGGAGGAGAGAGAGGAGGAAGCTGTTAGATATCGGAGAGAGGATGATTTTCCACCATTTATTGCCCAGCAAAACCTGAGGCTGTGCTGAAGGAAAAATATTTACAAGAACAGGGCATGTTTAAATCTCTATATATATTACGGTATATAAAAGATAAAAGAAAACTATATGTAATCTTAAAATTTCTATTCAAGGTTTATTCAGGAATGTTTGGTCTTTGCCCGAGCTTTAGCTGCATAGGATACAGTAAATAAAAGTACCAGTTTGGTGGAAGTTTGTGCAGTAACTACTGTGTCTCAAGTTATGATTGCTTTTCCCTTTAACCTATATGGATAGATTAGTGGCCCCTTAGCGTAAACAAAATTCAGGCCACGGAGCAGTTCAAGAACAGCTAGAAAATGGTTATACAGAGCCTTCTAATTCACCAATTTTTGTCATAAAAAAGTCAGAAAAATGGAGGTAATTATTATAAGACTTTAGAAAGGTTAATGAAACAATAGAACTTTAAAAAATCAATTACAAAAAATAATGGCCCAAACCCAGTATTAATATGGGGAAGGGGGCATGTTTGTTTTTCCACAGACACTGAGAATCGAGGTGGCTGCCAGAAAGGTTGGTCTGGTTCTCAGGGAATGAACAAGGGAAAACTGACATTGCTGTTGCTGTGGAATCAGTTCCTGATGTGACACACAGAGAGCTGTATTGGACTTACCTAATACATTCAACTATGCTACATCTAGCCATATGTAAAGAAAAGGAGATTGCGGTGACGGTGAATGATACTCAACTGACGGGACATCATTACATGGAAAGAATAACAGTAAATCAAGATTCTACTGCAGGGAATGCTGATGAATGAGAAAAAGGACTAAGTGCAGAACTTTGGTGATCAGATGACAGTTTCCTGCAGACTTATACAGGGAAACAGGCAGCAGCCATGGACAAAGTCAAGGACAAGTGATAGCTTGCATTAGTCAACCCTATGTACGTTTGATTGGACAGTTAAATATCGCTCACAATGGTATCAGGTTTTATGTTTTCTGTATTGCTTGTGTTTCAATGTAACTTGTTAATTGCATTTGAATCATTCCCATGAGAAAGAAAGTTATGGTATTTTAGCAGTTTTCACTTATGATTTCTGTAAATGTTACAGAAACAAATGTTTATGTGAAATGTTATGTAAATGTTATGTGAATTGAGGGTATAAGAGTAAGCCTTTGCTACATTACTGGAATAATTACAGTGATGCCTGATTCTAAAGATGCTGGGTTGTGACTTGCTAGCCTCTAGTTAATTTGTATGGCCTCTCAGTCCCAAGTCCACCACCCTACATTGCAACTGCCAGAATTTGCTGACTTTCATAAATGAGTAGCCAGAGACGGGTAAGGCCAAGGGGGTGTCTGTCAACCTAAGACAGGGAATCAGCCTCTGTGCCCAGAGATTGTGGCTCTTTTTCCAATGACAGGTAAGACGGGCACTGAAGTCCTTGGTGACCTAAGACAGACACTCATTTATGTAAGAGAAAAGGGGGAAATGTAGGGCTCTGGCCCCCTTCATGCCCTTCTCTCTTAGTGCTAGGCTCTTCGCCAAGAGCTAGCAGGATCTTGTCAATTGCAAAGCTCAAGTAAACAACTTGACCTTTAAACTAGCCTGATTGCAACTTCCTTCTTCCTGTCTGCAGCTGTGTGTCATCAATAGAGGATGTCTCCTGACAACCTGAACTTTTACCCTCCTGCAAAGCCCCGCCTCAGGGTATATAAGACTCGCTGCCTCTCAATAAAGTCAGTCAGTCATTCTCCTTTCCTCCTACCTAGTGTGTGTGTCTGTGTCTCTGTCTTATGTGAGTCATTCAATCCGCAGCCCCCCACCGATTCGGACTTGGTCAATGAACGTAGCCAGGGCGCTACAGATATCTGGTACACAGTTATTTATCACTATTACTGTTTGTTTTTTCCTTCCCACATTATCCCAGAGATTACAAAATACACTTCACATTCATTGCATAGATACTCCACTGCAGAGCTATATTCCTAGGCTAACTATGAGACAGCATATACTGCTTGTCACATAAACCAACCCATTTCATGTCTCAGGGAATGTGCTAAATAAAAATTCCATAAAAATCAGCCTCTGAGAAGGTGTGGCTAAGGGAGCCTGCGGATATGTTTCTGATCAAATGTCTGCACCTTGACAATAGAAGGAAATCTAAAAAACATATGGAAAGCAGAGCTAGGAAAGACTGCATGTTCGACAACGCCCATAGTCATCCAGACCACAGAGGGATGGCAACACTAAGGGAATAATCATAGAGTGAGTGACTTTTGTACTCTGCTGTCTAAAACACATCTGTCTGACATATTTGAAGTATCTGCTTTTTGAAACACTAGAAACAATGCCACACCCTCTCCCTCTTGTCCAATAGAATGTGCCCTTTGTCAGACTATCCTTATCACCACCAAAGAAGTAATTGTGTAGCTATGCTATAAGATTCAACTGGAAATGTAGTCACCATTTAACAAGAATCTGATACATTGTCACACAAATTTGTAAAGCCCAAAAGAAAAATATAGAAAATATGAAAAAGCAAGGCAATATTACCTCTTAAAGAAATTTAATTCTCTAAAATAACTGCTTCCAAAATGTTAGAGAGAATAAGGTACTGTATATATTCAAAGCAATGATCAAAAAATGAACTCTAAAATGTTCAAAACCAACTGAAAGAATTAAGGAAGACTGAATACAATTTGAATTAGAAATTTAATAAAAGAAACAAAATGAAATCTTGGAAATGTAAAGCTCATTAATTTAAATAGTTCAGGATAAAGTCTTTCTGGTAGACTATGTTAGGACAAGTAGAAAATTTTAGGAGTTGAAGACAGTATTAATGAATATGATCATTCAAATAAGGAATAGGAAAAATAATATGAACAAAGCATGATCAACTCTGGTCATGACTAGAAGATCAAACCTACTTTTTTTTTTTTCTTTTTTGGTAAAGAAGTACTGAGACATAGAAAACCTTGACATTGAAATGGTAACAGAAAATGTCTCAAACTGGAGAAGATGTGGAAATCCAGGTACAAAAAACGTTTCATACTCCAAATGCCATGTCCATAAAATAATTAACCCCATGATACAAGAAAAATCGCACAAATACATTACTAGGAATTGATTTTGAACACTGTAAAAAATAAGCACCAACACAGTTCCTATGAAAAAACTCACAAAAATAACACCAAATTTCTCATTTAAAAAGTATATTAGTAGCATAGTTTGTTGGTGCACACCTTTTAATATATAATTTTATTGAGCTTTGTACATTTCATAGAATACATCTTAATTGAATTTAGACCCCCCTCCACAACCTACACCCTCCTACACCCCCCACCAGATTTCATGCATTCCATCATGTATGTTAAGGACTATCAGGTCAACGATTGTAGGGTCTGGCCCCCCTGCATTCCCTTCTCTCTTAGTTCTAGGCTCTCGGCCAAGAGCTAGCCAGATCTTGTTAGTTGCAGGTCTGAAGCAAACAACTTGGTGAACTTTTAACCTCCTGCAAACCCCACCTCAGGGTATATAAGGCTTGCTGCTTCTCAATAAAGTCAGTCAGTCATTCTCCTTTCCTCCTACCTAGTGTGTCTGTGTCTCTGTCTTATGTGTTTCATTCAATCCGCAGCCCTCTGCTGATCCGGACTCCTCAATGAATGTAGCCAGGGAGCTACAAACGATTTGTGCACAGGTGTCCCTCAGTGCAAGTTCATCCTCTGGACTGTAGTCAGCCTATTTAGAGTCACTACCTTAAAGAAGATCTACTCTCCTTCACCTTGCAGTAATCAGCTGCCTATAATTCTTGTGCTTGTGTTGGGACCTGCTTCCCATCTCCCCAGTTTTATGTGGGATTGCTGTCTGATTGAGTCAACATGGGCCTTGTTTTTGCTGATACCATTGTTACAAGTTCATATGAGCAAGTTCCTAGAGGCTTTGAAGGCTCTGTTTTCTTTTGGTCATTTAGCAGCCCTGACTCTTGCAGGCTTTCCAGTCCTTTAGCAATGATCCCTGAGTCACAAGTGGGTGAGGTCTAATGTAGGAGCTTGGCTAGTTGTGACCTTCTGTGTACATTGCACTCTGTTGTGTGAAGAAGCTTCACTCCTGAGAGTTGAGGGATGCACAAGTATTCTTTCTATATTCCCTGATCCTTTATGTTTCATCAACACTGGGTGCAGACTTTCCAGTGTAGATGTATCAGTTAGATCTGGGAATCTCTCAGACATATATCCTCTGTGTGTGACCAGCTGTGGTCATTAATCTCAGCACTTGAGAGGGAGAGGGAGGCAGATTTCTGTGAATCCCAAGTCAACCTGTGTAGTGTCCCTGCTACTTCTGTTGACCAAGTGTGGATCGGCGGAAGGCTGCAGATTGAATTAAACACATAAGGCAGAGACACAGATACACACACTAGGTAGGAGAAAAGGAGAATGACTGACTGACTTTACTGAGAGGCAACAAGCCTTATATACCCTGAGGCGGGGCTTTGCAGGAGGGTAAAAGTTCAGGTTGTCAGGAGTCATCCTCTATTGATGACACACAGCTGTACACAGGAAAAAGGAAGTTGTGGTCGGGCTAGCTTAAAGGTCAAGTTGTTTACTTGAGCTTTGCAATGGACAAGATCAGGCTAGCTCTTGGTGAGAGCCTAGCACTAAGAGAGAATGGCATGCGTGGGGGCGGGGCAGAGGCCTACAAACCTGGACTACTTCTGAAAACCTGTCTCAAAAACATTACTATACTGCAGGTAATCTTAGAATGATTTTTATAATCTTACCTATATAGTACTTAGCAATCCAGATAATTATAACTGTCAAAATTAGACATTAAAATTGATGGAGAAATAAAGATTTCAAATAAAGCAGTTCTTGACCATCAAGCCAGCATTATTGATTATCCTGTTTTAAAATATTGATTTATTTACTTATTTTTATTTGTATGACTGTACTGCCTGCATGTGTAAGTATACCACATGCATGAAGTGCCAAGGGAAGCAAGAAGATGGCATGGCATGTACTGAACTGAAGTAATGGAATGCTGTTAGCTGCTATGTGGGGTGCTAGGACCTGAACCTATGTCCTCTGCAAGAGCAGCCAGTGTTAACTGCTGAGCCATCTCTACAGCTGTAGAGCCCTGGCTACTTTCATCGACCGAGTCCTGATCAGCGGAGGGCTGCGGATGGAATGACACACATAAAACAGAGACACACACACTAGGTAGAAGGAAAGGAGAATGACTGACTTTATTGAGAGGCATCAAGCCTTATATACCCTGAGGGCGGGGCTTTACAGGAGGTTAAAAGTTCAGGTTCTCAGGAGACATCTAGCCACATGACACACACCTGATGTAAACTGAGGAAGTCTGTAAAGGTCAAGTTGTTTACTTGAGCTTTGTCTGAGAGCGTATAGCACTAAGAGAGAAGGGCATGCAGGAGGCCAGACCCTACATTTCCCCCTTTTCTCTTACATAAATGAGTGTCTGTCTTAGGTTGCCAAGGACGTCAGTGCCTGTCTTACCCGTCATTGGCAAACCAGCCACAATCTCTGGCCACAGAGGCTGATTCCCTGTCTTAGGTTGACAGACACCCCCTTGGGCTTACCCATCTCTGGCTATTCATTCATGAAAGTCAGCAAATTCTGGAGACCACACAAATTAACTAGAGGCTAGTGAGTCACAACCTAGCATCCTTAGAATCAGGCATCACGGTAACTACTCCAGTAACGTAACAAAGGCTTACTCTTATATCCTCAATCTACATACTAAGGTTTTATAACATTTACAGAAATCATAATCTAAAATACCATAACTTTCATTCTCATAGGAATGCTTGAAATGTAATTAACAAGTTACATTGGAACACAAGAAATAAATTGAACAAAGGAAACATCAAACCTGGTACCATTATGAGCGATATTTAACTGTCCAAACGTAGCGTTGACTTATGCAATCTATCACTTGTCCTTGACTTTGTCCATGGCTGCTGTCCATTTCCCTATATAAGTCTGTGGGAAACTGTCATCTGCTCACCAAAGTTCTGCACTTAGTCCTTTTTCTCAATTGTCAGCATTTCCTGCAGTAGAATCCTGATTTACTGTTAATGATGTCCCGTCAGTTGAGTATCATTCACCATCACTGTAATCTCTTTTTCTTCCTACGTGGTTAGATGTAGCATAGTTGAGTTTATTAGGTAAGTCCAATACAGCTCTCCGTGTGTCATCAGGAACTGATTCCACAGCAACAGCAACAGCAACAGCAACAGCAACAGCAACATCACTTTTCCTTGTTCAATCCCTGCGAACCGGACCAGCCTTTCTGGCAGCCACCTGGCATTCTCAGTGTCCTGTGGAAAAACACAAACATGCCCTCTTCCCCACATTAATACTGGGTTTGGGCTATTATTTTTTGTATTGTTTTATGGCTATTCCAGAGGCAGAAATTATATTTTCTTATGGACTTTCATGTTTGAGAATGCTACTAAACAACAATACAGTAGAGTAATTTCATTAGCCATAAATACTACGCTGTGAGAATCTAACCCGAAAGCAGTTCCTGGCTTAAGATATCCCCTCTCGTGGTCATTTGAGTCTTACAAGAGCTATAGCTAAAATTGGGCCAATGTGCCCAGAAAATGAATAGAAAAGAAGTACACAAATTTAAAAACAAAAATAAAATGTAAATCAACAATTAGTACAGATCATAAAATGCAAAACTGAGAACTACAAGCTAAGAAAAATAGTATACAAAGTATCATAGCTTGTGCTGAATAGCTCTAGTTGTCCACTTGACACAAATGTATAGAAGGAAACTCAACTGAGAAATTTCCTCCAATGGATTGGCCTGACTCTAATGCACTTCACTTTCTTGATTGGTGAGTGATGTGGGAGGGCACATTCCACTGTGTTCTGGCCACCCCAAGGCAGGTTATCTTGTTCTGTATAAGAATGCATGCTGAGAGCAGGCCAGAGGAACAAGCCAGTAAGCAGTGTCAATATTCTGTATTCCTGTGTCCTGCCCTGAGTGCCTGCCTTGGCTACACTTAATGATGGACCATGAGCTCTAAACCAAATAATCCCTTTCCTCCTCAAGTTGCTCTTATGTATTGCTTCTATGACAGAAATAGAAAGTAACTAGAACACAGTTTATCTGAATTATACTGACACAAAAAATATAAGCTACAATAACATCTACTAAAAATTCACCATATGCTATAAACTGCTAAGAATAATTTGCTATATCAACAATGTTAATGTTCACTATAATTCTATGTCTTAAATAGTTATATTGCATGGTTATGATTTGTTTAATTAAATGTATTCA
Organism: Eospalax fontanierii; assembly: GCA_035773235.1. Lineage (NCBI taxonomy): Eukaryota > Metazoa > Chordata > Mammalia > Rodentia > Spalacidae > Eospalax > Eospalax fontanierii. Next base: position 127,636,008 of record CM069525.1, on the reverse strand, counting down.
CACATATGTGTGTTTTGTATGTGTACATGCATATGGTACTTTCTGGGGCTAGAAGTGGTGTCTGATTTTTTGGAGCTAACATTACAGGCAGCTATAAGTCATCTAATATGGGTGCTTGCAAACAAACTCTGGTTCTCTTGGAGAGCTTCAAATTTTTTAGTCACTGAGATATCTCTTCTGTCTCTTTATTTTTAAAGCTAGGAAATCAAGGCATTCAAAAAAAACTGGAAAATTTTGCAAGTAACAGGTTCAGTAATGAACCTGTTATTTTCATCAAGTCTTTTGATGCAAGAACATAGTATATTGTGATATACTTCAAGAAAATCAATTGAGACTATTCCTAAATTCCAAGTTGAATTGTTTCAAAATAAAACTTAAGCCTCACTATTTTGTCTGCAGAACAATGGATATTTACATTATAAAGAATATGAATAGTCTTACAGAGCAACAGAACTTCATACATAGACAGAGCCATGATGCAGAGATAAGCAGAATAAATAGGACCAATGCTAGGCTGTGGCAAGATCACCAGCCAGGATGATGAGTGTTCTAGCAAACACAATAGAAGTCTTTGAGAAGTCTAGGTGATTAATGGAGTATGGGTATGAGAAAACTGAGTGAAAGTCAACAATGACTCAGTTGAATACTCGAAAATAATGGTGGTAAATTGAAGAAGGAACCATCTTGGATTGATCTTGAAAATGAAGAATAGGTGTAAGGGCTGAGTGACTGAAAACAAAGTCCAGGAAAAAGGCTCTCGGGCAGCGAGATGGATTCTAGAGCTGGATTCTAAAAGGAGCGCCCATCCAGAAGCACTTAAACAAGGAGGTTGAGTCAGGAGAGATGTTATCTGCTTCCCAAAATGGTCCATGCAAAAGGAAAAGTATATTGGCCAGGTGCAACAGCAGTTGTTGTCTGGAGAGGGACTTGGTATCCTACTGCCTGAGGTAGTAGGTCCCAGGTCCTGGGGCAAGCCACCATCTAACAATAAGTATGTAATTTCTTTAATTTTGTGATGATAGCAACTCACTTGATAATAATTTAAGCTACCAATGTCTTAATCTTTCAGTACCTATTACTATGTTTTGAGAAGTGAAAGACAAAGTGAACAAGACCATTTTCAGACACACTGAAAATGTAGGCTATATACTGTGCTGGGGAATATTTTCCTTAGGACGGATTATGAACTCACAATTACATGCTCTTCATAGTGTGATTCTGGAGGCACTCCAAAAGAATATTTTTTCACCACCAAACAAACACATCTCCAAATTAATAAGTATTCCAATATTTAATTGCATGCTCATTGTTCAGTTAATTTCTGACTATGTCTGTTTTATACATTTGTTGATGGAGCAAACTTTGTCAAGACCAAAATCATAAAGAGATTTGAACAGAGGAACTTCACGAATCCAAGAAGAAAGATTAAAATATTTTAGAGACTCAAGGAAAGTATATGAAAGTAGGTACTGAAAGATTAAGATGTTGGTTGATCTTAGAAGGGAGCTCCTTCAGACAGAACGTTTAAAAGGGAGGTAAATAACAGGATGTATACAGTAGAGGTAAACAGCAGGATGTTTTGAGGGGAAGTAAAATACTCCATCCTTCAAGGGAGCTCTTTAAACTGAGAAAGTAAGCAACTCAGTAGCTTCAGAAAGTCCCTGAATTTGCCAGGGTTCACTAGGGCCCTCCTTCCCCAAGCATGTATAAGCCATAAGTGCTGTTGAGAAGCACACTCAGAAAAACTGAGCTGCTTAAAAGAGGCTCATATGAGCTGAGGAGTCTGGAAAAAGCAGGGACCAGTTGAGTGGCCTGGCTTTGGTGATGCAGTTGTCTTTCAGTCACTTTGGATTCTGTAAGGAACCTCTCAACCATGCTGGTAGAAGTAAGCAGAATAAAGTTCTTTGGTTCCCCAAGTTGAATGTTGGATATATGCTTACTTTTGTCTGTTGATTCCCTTTCTGGGAATCTGTAAAAGTTTGCTCACATCTCCAAAGGATTAGTGTCACACAACACCATTAATACATAAATAATTGATTAACTAGTAAGGGTGAAGTCAATGCCAGTTCTACATTAATGCAATAATAACTTTTTTCTCATGATGGCATGATGAAGTAATTCTGATTTAAAGATCTTGACATACCAATGTGTCCACAGCTTGACTCAGTTACTTACATACATGGAAATATTAAAAAGAATGCTCCCCTATGTTTTTATACAATTGTTTTTCCAAAGTAGATAGATTTAAACATCTATAGTACTTCATGATTCAGTAAGCAATTACATTTAAGCAATCTTCTCTGAGAAGTAATTTGGAATATATTTAAACAAATGAGAAAGTTCACTTCTGATTAAAATGAATTTACAATTATAGCTAAGCAGAATTTGGACCTCTAATGAGAGTAAACAAGCCAATATGGTTAATCTGAGTATGTGTCACATATTAGGCCCAATCCAATGAAGGATAAACTGCAATATAAGTATGTTTCAGAGCAATAAATGATGCTATATTATCAGTCCCAATCATTGTATTTTGTAAACGATTGGATGCCATTATTTGCTCATTAAAGAGGAGAAATACAAAATTTAATGAAAAATCATATTCACTATTGCCAAGGTGTAATCCCCCCAATTCAACATAAATTATATACACATGTGTCCATCCCCCACCATGGGATCATCTGAAGCCCTCCCATTGCTGCAGAACTAGACTACACAGTCCTCTACCCTGGTCGAGACATTTCCAGACTGTCTAAGAGCACCTGACTTCAGCCTCCACCTATTGTGCTTCTCAATTGAACCTTGCCCATACCACCATCTTGTTACCATCTCAAGCCAATCCCATTGTTGGAGGGCTAGACTCCACAGCCTTTTATCATTGGTCCAGACATTTCCAGACTACATGAGAGTGCCTTAATCTACCCTTCACCTAGTAAGCCTCTAAATTGTGTGCTGTGCCTGCTGGCTAGTAGGGGCCCAAACCTTAGAAAGAAGTCTGAGTATATCTGATGGGCACCTAACTTGGGCCTTTGTGGGAACTCCTGAGTAGCTGAACTAGAGCCATATGGACCCTCCTATATAAAATCAAAAGAGACCACCTGAAGCCTAGACCAGCCAGTTTAATACCTAATAAGAAAACAACCAAGGCACATCAAAAATACAAGCAAAATCAGTATTTGACTTAACAAAGTAAGACTTGAGATTCATACCAGAATCACAATAAAACAAAAGAAATCCACAAGCCAAAATCACAAAGAAAAAAATAATAATTTGTAAAACCAAATAGTATGTCCCCAACAAATGTCACTAGTCCTACAGAAGAGTTCTACAATGAGAACCGCCTAGAGATAATCCAGGACACAGAATTAAAAAAAAAAATCATAAACAAGATCAAATAATACAATGAATTTAAAGAATACAAAAACAAATCAAAGAACTAAAAGAAGGTAGGGATAAACATCTTATTAAATTCACAAAAAAGACAGAAATATTAAAGAAAAAATGTCAGGTTGAAATGAATAATCTCAGAGACATCTGAATTAAACAATATCATATATCAAGTGAACCCAACAAACAACTACTGAATATTCAACTCAATCACCAAAGATTATGCATTCTATTCAGCACCCCACAGAACTTTCTCCAACATCTACCACATAGTGGGGCACAAAACGAAGCTCAACAAATACCAAAAAATTGAAATAATTTCATGCATTCTAGTAGATCACAATGCAATAAAGCTAAAAATCAACACAGAAGGCATAGTAATTTCATGAACAAATGGAGACTAAACAACCCAATCTTTAACAGTAAATGTGTCAAATAAAAAATAAGAAATAAATAAAGTATTCCTGGAACTAAATGAAAAGAAAAATACAACACAGCACAACCTCTGGGACACTTTAAAATCAGTCCTGAGAAGAAGTTCAAGTGAAGTGGGGTCATAGGATAATCAAGGGAGAAATAGAGAACATAGGGACACTTTAATGAAGAAGGCATGGAAGGAGGGTTAAATAGAGAGTCAGAGAGAGAGTGAGAGAGGGGAGATAAGTAATGCCAAGCTAGTGTAAAACACCAGAGGGAATCATATTAGTGTAACACCTTAATGACAAATTCCACATACAATATCCCTATGTGAGTCCATGTGCATAACTGAAGGCTACATAATAAGAAACAGTAATAGACAGGAGAAACTTTCCTTTGAGTTGTTGGTCAGGGCAGTCCAAGACACTTCCAAACTTATACAGGCTACTGCCAAAGACCTTGACTGCCTCCCAGAGCTTGAAGGCAAGACTCTATTGAAGTCAGGACATACTTCAGACAGTATTTGGAGCAATGGAGCTAGAACTGAACTGGAATTCACTTACCCTGAAAGCTAGCTCTCATAGCGTTTGAGAGCACTATGCAAGCATTCAAGGGAAAATATCAATTGATGGCCCAACACCAGCTTCATGACCAAATAACCATATCAATACATAGCACAGCAGTTGACACTGGTACAGTAGAGGCACTTTTATCTTGCAGCAATCAAAGGCTACCAAATTGGACTTAAAGCCCATTCAATATGAGGAAACTCACATGTGGTACTATAATCATAGCCAAATACACATGGCTGAAGAGGTCATAGATCTTAGAGAAATCCCCAAACCTGCCGCATTCCTAAACTAATGTAATTTCTTACTAAGTGCAAAATATATATCTTTCTATTACAATCAAGTGGCCCAGTCACCACTCATCAAAGAAGCGCCTTTTGTACCAGACAAAGACTACTACAGATTACAAGAAATGGTCACACATAGACATTGCATGTGAAATGCTGAGGCCTAAATGGCACATCTACAGTGCAATTTAATACAGTGTTAAAGAGGACACTAAGGAATTTCTCAGTTCTCATTAATAAACCTCTCTCGGGTAACAGAGCCCCAGAAACACAAAAGGTCTCAAATGGACAAATTTACTATTTTGATCTGTTTCCATACTACTCTCTGATTTGTTTCCAATGGTAGAAGTATACTGTATTTTTTTCTTCTCTCACAAAGACACTGTGATGGTTAATCTTGACTGTCAATTTGACTAGACTATGAAACCATCTGGAAGGCAAGCCACTGGATATTCCTGTGAAGGACTTTTCTGATCAGATTGCTTGAAACTGAAAGACCCAACTGAACTTGTTTTCTACATAATCTTGTGATTGCTAACGCACTGTGAATTAAACAATATTAATTTATTTCATTATATTATAAACTTCTTGTCAATATGGAATATTCATGTTCTCTATCAGTCATCTTTCTAATTCTCAGTTTCTTTTCCCCCTGGTAAGCAGTAAGCATTAAAATTAATAAATTAAAGGGATTAAATAAAGATGAAAACCTTTAGTGTTGCTTCCTTTACAAATAGTATGTCATAAAGAGATAATAAAATGTTAAACATTGTAACCTAAAAGAAAATTATGTTGCCTGAGTTTGCCTTAGTGACTCTATTATGTCATCTCTTTTTGTTACAGATTAAAAGATTTAAGCCAAATTTTATTACTCTCTACAAGCATATCCAGGCTAGGCTTTTGCTCTCCAGATTTTGACTTCAGAGTTTTGCCTTTAATAAATAAAAACTATATTTTATTTACAGAACAGTAAGCTAGTTATGTTGTGATAAAATTGCATTTCCTTCAAACATTTGTAGTAAATTGTGTTACTAAATATTTTATGTAGAAGATCCAATAACAAAAAGCATGTTAATTTAGCATTTAAGGTATATACTATGGCATAAGTTCTGTATATCCAATACCATTTATTTGTATTTGTATTAATTTAAAATAAATTCACACTCTCGAGAGAGGTTTTGAAATTCACTGTTTGAACACTCTAGTGTTTATTTTGTGTTCACAGTGTCTGTTTCTCTGTGTGGATTTTTGTAACTTTCAAAAAAAATCAAGTGATGATGACTGACAGTGTTATGTACTGAAGATCTGTGTCTCTAAACTTAATATGTTAAAGCCATAATCCTCATTGTGATACTATTTGAAGACGTTCTTCGGGAGGCATGCAATGTCTCACTTAATGTGTGAAAAACCATGAGGTAGCTAAAACCTTTATTCTAATTTTACGGATGGTGAAAGAAGTGCCAAAGGACAATTGGCTCAATGTCAGAAGAATGAACAGAAGTATTCCAGACCACAACATGCTCTCTCTTTACCATACCATTATAATTTCCATACAAAAAACTACAGGAGGACAATATTATAAACCAGGAATTGTTACTCATTTGTTTGGGCAAGGCCCTGACATGTAGTCCAGCTAGCCTAAAACACACAAAATTCCTGTCTTAAACTCCTGATTGATGAAATTTATGACTCAGATTTATTACTTACATTATGCTACTAAGAAATAGCAATAACTAGTGGAAAACCTTGCAGATGTTTGGATACCAGTCCGATGGAAACTCTTGAGTTGTACTATGTTATTATATTCTTCCAGATCAATTATCCCTTCCACTTTTCCTTGTGAAAGCAATGAGTACTTTTGCATTAATTTTTCTTTAAAAATTCCTTAATGTCTAATGAATATGTGTCATCTCTTTTTCAGAAGATATATACTATTTAGTTAATCCTCATTAAGCACTCTTTTACTCTTTCACAGCCATTCCATTATTTTTTCTGACCAAAGCTCCATTCCTCACTGACCTGTCTGTTCTTCATTTTTTCTTCCTCAGATAAATGCCTTATCTCAGAACAGGTCTGTTTACTTATATTCCTTTATGCTTACCAAAGAGACTGTGTAATATTTAAAATTTCATGTATTCTTTCAATTAACTCTAATAAAACAGGAATATTTCAGCATTTCCCATACACGTTCCTAATAAAAAATAAGATTTTGTGATTATTTGTATGTATAAACTAGTAAGGAATATTACAACTGTTATATTTATAAAGCATAGTTTTACTAATAGAGGGACAAAAACCGAAATCTTGAATAAACAAATAGAAAAGCTATGTAACTGAATGTAAAGATACTGATACTTTCTCATATTATGCTACACAAGTTGAATCTTGCAAGTGTTGTCCTTTTCATTGTTGTCATTGCTGTTGATAACATAACTCTAGTGATCCTATGGAAAGACAGAACTTAAAATGGCCAGAAAAGTCATTGTCTGTAGCACACTGCCTACATTCGTTGACAGAGTCCAGATCAGGTGGAGGGCTGCGGATTGAATGAAACACACAAGAGAGAGACACAGACACACACACACACTAGGTAGGAGGAAAGGAGAATGACTGACTGACTTTATTGAGAGGCAGCAAGCCTTATATACCCTGAGGCTGGGCTTTGCAGGAGGATAAAAGTTCAGGTTGTCAGGAGACATCCTCTATTGATGACACACAGCTGCAGACAAGAAAAAAGAAATTGCAATCGGGCTAGCTTAAAGGTCAAGTTGTTTACTTGAGCTTTGCAATCGACAAGGTCCGGCTAGCTCTTGGCCAAGAGGCTAGCACTAAGAGAGAAAGGCATGCAGGGGGGCCAGAGCCTGTACATCTCCCCCTTTTCTCTTACATAAATGAGCGTCTGTCTTAGGTCACTAAGGATGTCAGTGCTTGTCTTACCTGTCATTGGAAAACCAGCCACAATCTCTGGGCACAGAGGCTGATTCCCTGTCTTAGCTTGACAGACACCCCCTTGGCCTTACCCGTCTCTGGCTACTCATTTATGAAAGTCAGCAATGCAAGCTATCACTCCTTCCTTGACTTTGTCCATGGCTGCTGCCTGTTTCCCTATATAAGTCTGTGGGAAACTGTCATCTGCTCACCAAATTTCTGCACTTAGTCCTTTTTGTTTCATTTTTAACATTCCCTGCAGTAGAATCCTGATTTACTCTTATTCTTTCCACGTAATGATGTCCCATCAGTTGAGTATCATTCACCATCAACGCAATCTCCTTTTCTTTCTATATGGCTAGATGTAGCATAGTTGAATTTATTACATAAGTCCAATACAGCTCTCCGTGTGTCATCAGGAACTGATTCCACAGCAACAGCAATGTCACTTTTCCCTTGTTCAGTCCCTATGAACTGAACCGGCCTTTCTGGCAGCCACCTCCATTCTCAGTGTCTGTGGAAAAACAAACATGCCCCCTTCCCCATATTAACACTGGGTTTGGGCCATTATTTTTTATAATTTATTTTTTAAAGTTCTATTGTTTCATTAACCTTTCTAAGATCTTATAATAACCTCCATTTTTCTGACTTTTTATGACAAAAATTGGTGAATTAGTAGGCTCTGTATAACCATTTTCTAGCTGTCCTTGAAGTGCTCCACAGCCTGAATTTTGTTTACGTTAAGAGGCCACTAATCTATCCACATAAGTAAAAGGGAGAAGTTACTGCATGAACTTCCACCAGTCTGTTACTTTTAATTACTGTATCCTATGCAGCTAAAGCTTGGGCAAAGACCAAACATTCCTGAATAAACCTTGAATAGAAATTTTAAGATTACATATAGTTTTCTGCTATCTTTTATATACCGTAACATATACAGAGATTCAACCATGCCCTGTAAATGCCACATTTCTTCTAAATATTCTTCCTTCAGGTCAGCCTCAGGCTTTCCCGGGCAATAAATGGTGTAAAATCCTCCTCTCTCAGATATCTAACAGCTTCCTCCTCTCTCTCTCCTCTTTTTCTTTCTAAAGACTCTTGAATAACTGCTTGATTTTAGGTTCCACAAAAGCTGGGTCCTCTGACGGAGTGGAAGGTTTAGCTTTAATTTCCTCCTCTGCTTGAAGTTTGATCCCAGATCCCATTTGCATTTGCCTTCTTTTTTGGGGGGGTGAACCTTTTCTATCTAAACAGACTCTGAAATACTGAGGCCCTAACTTTATTTTGCTCAGCATATTTATATCCCTATCCAGAGCACAGGAATTCAGGCAGGAAGTCAAATTAGTGAGCCTGGTCAATTTCAGGGACTTCCTGAAGCTCTTGACTTATTTGCTTCCTGAGCTTAATGAGCTTCCCTGTAGGTTGGAATGTTTTACCTCAAAACATAAACAAAAAAAGTGGTTCCTGACAACCCATAACCAATAAAGAAATTGAAACAATAATACAAAAACCTCCGGAATGATAATAGCTGAGACCCAGATGAATTCACAGCAAAATTCTACCAGACATTCAAATTCCATTAGACAGTTCAACAGGAAAACGAATAAACAGAGAGACACCCTAAGTAAAGAATACCATATATTGAATGAACCTAACAGACATCTACTGAATATTCTATCCAAATACCAAAGAGTACACATTCTATTTAGCACCTGTTGGAACTTTCTCCAAAACTGACCACATACTGGGGCACAAAATAAACCTCATCAAATCCAAAATACTGAAATAATTACATGCATTTTCTCAGACCTCAATGCAATAAAACTTAAAATCAATACTGAAAGAAGCCTTATCAATTTCATGAACTCACAGAAACTAAACAACACACTCCTGAATGATGAATGAGTCAAAGGAGAAATTAAGAAAGAAATAATAGTTTTCTGGACAGCACAACAAAACTTCTTGGACACTTTAAAAGAAGTCCTAAGAGGGAAATTTAAAGCTCTGAATGCCTACATCAAAAATCAGTAAGAACACATGTAAATGATTTAACATTGAAAGAAATCTCTAGCTATCCTGTCTCTTAAGTATGGTTACCAATCGATCTGTAAAAAGATCCTGAGACCCTGAAGCACCCATTTGTCCAATATGCCCCAAAATATTTACATTTGCTGGCCAGCCTTCCCTGGCGATCTGTCAGCAAGTCCTCTCTTTCCGATCTTGGGGGAACCTCCGTTCGTTGACAGAGTCCGGATTGGCGGAGGGCTGCGGATTGAATGAAATGCACAAGACAGAGACACAAACACACACACTAGGTAGGAGGAAAGGAAAATGACAACTGACCTTATTGAGAGGCAGCAAGCCTTATATACCCTGAGGCGGGGCTTTGCAGGAAGTTAAAAGTTCATGTTCTCAGGAGACATCCTCTATTGATGACACACAGCTGTAGACAGGAAAAAGGAAGTTGTGGTTGGGCTAGCTTAAAGGTCAAGTTGTTTACTTGAAAGACCATTCTGTCTTTCAGAGTAATGCATTATATACTACATGCAAGAGTGCCATCTGTAAAGCCCTGAGGATATACATGTATTTAATTCTGAAAGTTAATGGGAAACTTTCCTTATAGTGCTAAAATCATGAATTAGAGGTAAATCTGGGGGCAAAGTTACTTTAAGCAAGGAGTACTTGAAACAAGCCTAGATATCATCGGGACTTGGCATTTATTTGTAAGTTGACTCATTACCAATACCTGAAAATGTGACATTATTTGAAAACTATGTCTTTACAGGTGATTAGAATGAATTCTAATATAGTACTTTCAGTTTCATTATGAATGTGGGAATTTGTACATAGACACATACACACTGGAATAATTTTGCATTAGTGTGAAGGCAGAGTGAGATGATCCACTTAGAGAAAACATCAAAAATTGTCTGAAACCGCAAAGACTTGGATAGAAGCATGAAAGAAATTCTTTCATGTGTATCCTGTAGATGGAACTGAGCTTGTCAAAACAATGATCCTGTACCTGTAGCTTGGTCTACAAATTGTAGTGCATGATATAAGCAGAACATTAGTGAGAAGGGGACAGGATGTTAAGAACTACATGTCAATTTTCTGAGGAGATTTCCAGTGTCAGGGAGTGAAAAGTACTACCTCACTGAGATTGGAGAAGGGCTTCCAAGAAAATCTCTCAGATCATTTGGCAATTTCTTCAATGGAAAACAGGCATTTAATCATCTCATTTGGTTGTTTGCTATGACAGTAGTTCTTAAAGTACAATCCATAGATGAGTACAATTAGTAGCACCCAAGGATATGTCCAATGCTAATTATTGGGTCCTATTCCTTTGATAATTGAGAAACTTCTGGAAGGCCGGCAGAAATCGCCTTTTAGCAGATCAGCCTGGTGATTCTGATGAGCACAGAAGTTTCAGATTATGGAAACAAACTTTAACTCTCTCTGTTTATTTCAAATACGACAAAAGGTAACAAAGAAGATATATTACTGAACACACATCAGGCAGAAAACAAAAAGTAAGTACTCTCCTCATTGAGTGCAACTGTGATGTGTGATTAATGAGAGGCCTCTTTGAAAAAGAGGAGAAAAACACTTCTGACGGTAGCAATCAAGGTTGTGTTTTGTCCTGCACATACATGTGCACTCACATGGACAAATACACACAGAGGAACACACAAAGAGAAACAACAGAAACACATGCATGCATTTTTGAATAAAGAATTTTTGCTCTGTCAAAAAAAGAGATGGGGGAGAAATTGAACCCCAGGGCTTTATAAAAGACTGAGCTGACCATGTTGGATAAGCTGTCCTCACTTAGAAAATTTATGGGCAGAAAAGGCCTGGAAGGTTGACAAGTCATGATAGTAGGTTGTTACTATCTTCTCTGTGTAAGAATGACAATTTTTATTGCGGTTACAATGTGTGAATTTGAAAAGACTTTGAGAAGTGCTGTTTTCATACATTATTTCCTGTTTCATGGGAAGAATTTTTTACTAACATGGTAAGCCTATTTTTCTTTATTTTGGGGGGGATCTTAGATGATACAGCACCAAATTATTTTCTTTGTATTTGCAGAATGGAAATATTATGGCATAATATTCAGAAGCCATTCAAAAGCATGTGACATCCATCCTTGATATCCAATGCTTAAATGTAAGATGCAGAAAGTAGTTTTCAAGTGGTAAGAAAATAAAGCGATCATTGCATGGATGATTTAATCTAGAAACCAAAACCAAAATAAATAAGAAATCTCTGTAATGGAAGGGCTTTTGATTAACCAATTTTTATTAAGATAATACTCCAAGGTAAACATAAAATTATTTTCACAAGCTTAACATTTTAAAAAAACTACAGAAAATATCTCATTATATCTCATTCTTGCCTTTATCTCATGAAAGAATTCCCTATGACATTTACTTTCAAGGGATCACCCACATTTTGATGAGATGCTACAGTTGACCAAAAGTTCACTATTTCCTGAAAGAAATTATATCATTTAAGACAGCAATAAGTTCACCAAATGTCTGTTCTTTGCTCAACTGGATTATACTTCCATCCATTTTCCACAAATTAGAATGCTGTTGGAGAGGTGGGAGAATAAATACTGATAAATAAATTGAATTGGAAATTGACTTGAACCAAAACTCTGAGGTTACATAAGTTAATGGTGTCCAAATGTATGAAAAATATCATGTGTTATACTGAAATGTACATTTGTTGTCTACATTGACCAAAATTAATTAACTAAAAGATGGAACTTATGTCACAAAACCTTAAAAATGTAATTTAGGTAGATACTGCTGTGAGTAATAGTTGATAAATATTCTGGAAATTCAGGAAATCCAAATAGGAATGGATAGATATCTAGTGGTGCTAAGCATATTTCATTATCCTTTAGACAGCAAGCTTTTCATTTTCTTTTTCATGTGGTAAAATTGCACATCACAGTTAAATATCAGTGCTCGAAAACTAGATAATTAAATTTCTGCAGCAACAATTCTGTTTCATAATAAATACTTCTGCAGATTATTCATTTACTTAATATTCAATACTCTAAGTAGGCATTTGGTTACTTTGTGCAGAAAGTGTTTATCTCTAAAAAATTACACATATACCTAGTGTGGAAAACTCTCTGATAGAAACTATTTTCTGGAAATAGTAACAGAAATATATGTACTTGACTGAGTCTATCAATATTTGGAACACTAAGACAGGTTTTATTTTATTTTTTTCTTTCATGGAAAAATAAAGATTTCCCAGGACAGCTTCCAGAGAAAGAAAAGTCAGGTACTTTACTGAAGGTGTACTGGATATAGTCACAAGTCTAATAATTTCAATGCTAGGATTCTAATTAAATTACACAATTTCACATCCATTGTTATGATATGTTTTTTAAATGGCTCAACAAATCTTTTACTTAATGCTTCAATGACTAGTGTCAATGTGTTCTAGTCTTGATAGACTAAAATCATCTTTTATTACTGAAATTTAATTTTATTTTAAATGGTCAATAAATCTAATCAGGTATAAAAATGTGTTTAGAGACACATTATATTATAATAACTAATAACAGATATATTACAATAGCTTCTTAAACCTACCTTATCATCTCTGATGACAATCCTTTATATATTTTCTCTCCAAGCAGTTATTTATCTTGGTTAAAAACATCTTTAAATATGTCTTTCATGATTCAGGAAGTTAAAATTTTTATGATACACATAAACTCCGATATTTTATTGCTTCTACAATATATACATAAGATTTAAATTTCTGATGAATATTCATAAAATCCTTTATTTCCTACTAACTGTAAATCATAATATATATATATATATAATTTAAATATAACAATGTACAAAAATTGTGGAATCATACAAATGAAAGAATAATTTATTTGTAGAGAGAGACTAGTAAGTTCCTATGATGTAGAAAACTGGGTCTCATCCCTACCCCTATCAAACTCAAGAGAATGGCAAAAACTAGTTCTACCTGGCTCTATGACCTGCAAGGACTCACTATGGCAGGAGAACCTCCTCAAGACTACAGAATTCATAAACAGGCAGTACAGATACTTTGAGAAAATCCCTTGTGGAAATTGTAATTATAATTAATTACAAGCAACATGAATAAAGGAGAAGAATCAGAATGATTAAGGAAGTAGTGCCTAAGTCAGTATTAAAATGAGCACAGGCTGCAGCCATTCTTCATATATCAGTTCTGCTATTTTGGACAACTTATGCTTGGATTTTGGGCCTGTACAAAGAATGATCAACATATAAATAGTTGTTCTATTGTTGGTCAAATGTACAAAGTACGTATATAAGTAGTCAAAGCCCTTTGCAGTTTCACACACACAAAAAATCGTAATGTACATTAGATCTTATTCCTGAATTTTGTAGTTTTCTCTGATCTATAAATTTTTAACAGCTCAGAATAAAAAAAAATACAATTGGATTTACTTGTTGATGCAGCTGACAGTTTTCCTATCTGCTACATTCTTTTAGGTTCAAGAGTACACTCTTAATTATATGTCCGGTCATTTTCTAATTTTATGAATGGGTCACAATTTTCACAAGAGGCTTTGAAAGGCTCAAATAGAAAACTGGTTCAACTGTACATTAATTTTTGAAATGAAATATTTTGTGACTTTCCTCAATGCTTGTGAAAATTCACTGAATATTGCGCATTTGAAAATATATTTGAAGTTTGGCAGTGAAACTGATGAATTCACACCCAGATAACTGGTTTTTTGTTACAAAATTTCTGCTGATGATAAATGTCAATGACAATGTGAACTTTGATATAAATTTAATCAAACGATGTACAGTGATAAGAAATCAATCAACCCTCTACTTTTGAGGAGAATTCTTTTTAGGATATTTTGCACATTTTATTTATTACTTTTATTTTATGTGTATGAGTGTATTGCTTGCATTATTTAAGTCCACCAATGCCAGGCAATTTCTGCAGAGATCAGAAGAGAGTGTAGGATCCCCTGAAACTTGAGTTATGGATGGTTGTTAGCCACCTTGTGGTACTAGGAACTGAACCAAGGTCCTCTGCAAGAGCAGCCATGCTCTTAATCATTTAACCATCTCTTCAGCCCCCGAGAAATTCTTTTTGACACAGTTATTTTATTCTGAAATATAATGTGATTTTGAGTGAGGCTTTCCCTCTTCCACACTTAGACTGGTGCCACCAAAACCTTCATTTCAAAACACTCCTTTAGAAGCTATAAATTTAATGAAAATAGAAATCCATTATTCTTTGTTTTCTGTAATCATGTTTCTGCTGTAATATTCACAACATATAGAGGTATTATCGATTGTTTTGCTTCTATGGACCCACTGGCTGTTATGATCAGATTTAGATAGGTGAGAGCTGTGTTTAAATGTTGGCCCTATAATCATGGGGGAGATAAATAATAATGGCATTTATTTTCCTATGTTTCCTAGCTTTACTGAGGAACAGAATCATACAGGGCTTCTTTATCAGCTTGTGAATTAGTGGAGAACAAATCACCAAATTCAATCTCAAAGGTGTCTTGAAGGTACAGATTGGGCTCAATACCTCTTTCACTTTTCACCTTGTTTTCTGAACAATTCCTTTGTTAGCTTCAATGCTAACACGAACATACCCTGAATAATACTGAAACGAGTCACAGATATTTGAGATATTCATTGACATTTAAACACAAAAGGGGACACCTGTGTTGTTGAATCTAGACTCACCTACCCTGTATTGCTTCCCTGTAACAAAAATGATACACTTGTATCATTGTTGTTCTGGAAACAAGCTTCAATAAAGCCCAGATTGTTCTGTCAGATGATAAATTTGCTTAAAAATTGCAGGGGTGTGGTATAAACTTTTGAAGCTGGACTCATTGGACCTTGGGTACACTAGCAACTTTGTAAGTTCTTCTTATTAATCTTAATAAAGTTATATCAGAAATATAAACTCTTTCCTCTATGTAGCTATGTATATCTTCTGATTCCCTATGGATTATAATTTTGCAAGTTGTGAAATTGCAATAATCATAATTTCTATGTCAACATCCACTGCCTATTTGTACAGTCCTCATTTGTGAGATAAAATGTTTTATCTATAAGGTGTTTCTTTTCTGTACTGGTATCATTTTTCATGGATAGATTTTAAATATCCTGCCATTATTGTAATCCAGGTGAATTCCAGGGTTCTATACATTGCTAAATACCACACTTTTCCTTCAATTTATTCAAGGGACAGACTTTGTAGAGAAATCTAGTTAATGATGATTGCTTTGAAATTAGGCATTTCACACATCTAGTTCTGTTGTAAGACAGCTCTGATTTCAACAACTCAAAAGCCTTTGCCTTTAATGTTGCCTTCCTTCTTAATTCAGAATCCACACAATTTAGTCTTGAATCTCTGTATGGACTTTCATGACAGTTTGCCCAAAGCCATGTAAATCACATGTAATTGTGATTCAGTGTCAACACCATCTCTAGAGGCAACACCAAATCTTGTTCCTGTCCTCCAGTAGATCAATTGCTTTTCTCTTAGGAGTTCTTGATGGCACTAATTTCCTCCCTGGTGAGTATCAGGGGGTGGTTCAACTCTCTTTGACAGTGGCTGAGGTGAGAATAGATCAGACCTACAGTGATCTATAAAGTGACAGCTGTTAAATATGCTCCCTATTCCTTACAAGTTCTTTAAATTTGTCACTGGACAATTCATAGGGAATAGCATAGAAAAAATAGATGTCACTCTTCAGCTGGAAAGAGAACCAGACTGTCTGGGAAATCTGAATTTGAACTTTGTAATTACATAGCATTCAGCTGTCAAACAGTGTAATCTTCTTTGAAGCATTATTAGAGTACAATTTTTATGTCCTTAAAGAAAATCAGAATTGAAAAATAAAAGAATAGTGAAGATCAGAAGCTGTTATGACAAGAGTTAGAATTACCATCAAAAACTTCACAGGTCTTTTCTTTCACTTCCAAGATTTTAAATGATCTTTGATTTACTGATTTTGTTTGCATTTTTTTTTAGTATTTTTGTCTTGCTAGTTTTCGGTCAAGTCACTAAAAATTTTTACAGTGTTCTTTTATGTTAACAATCCACTGATTCTGACAATATCTTCTAGTACAGATAGACTAACAAAAGCTTTAATTAGTAGTAATCTACAAAATATTACTTGGTTATAGAAATTAAATTTATTCCTAGATTTGTAATAATGCCTGGAAATAGTCAATTATCATTAAATTTAATTTTGTTCTATTCCGCCCCTGTAAAACATTAGCTAAATTTTATTTTTAGGCAAATTCAACCTTATAAATGTATGGACAGGCCTTACAAGGTATCCACTCTGTCCAACAAAGTCTTACTGAATTTTTAGTTCTTTCATCTTTTTGCTATTCTTTTTCAAACAATACGTTGCACTTTCTCAGTTCCTGCCATTCCATGATGAGCTGGACTCAAAATTCATCGAGAAAATGTAAGTAATCAAAAGAGAATTCCCATATACTTCTAACATCAATGCAATCAAACTCCACGCATCAGTAGGAACATACTTCATCTTCCCTCCTAGCACAAATAGCTTTTCATGGTGCAATCTTAAGAAAGTAAACCTCTCAATAGTTCATGAGATTGCAGACCTTCCTGCTTACTTATGGACATCACTGCAGGAGTTATTACTCCTGAATTATTCACTAATCATCACACAAATATATAGAAATCAATACCCTTTTCATAATGAAAGGAATTGGAGGCCTGAGAGATTTTTCAGAGGTTCATAGCACTTAACTGTTCTTGCAGAGGACCAGGATTCCATTCCCAGGACCCACATGCTGGCTCACAAGCAACTGCGTCTCCATGTCTAGAGGATCTGATACCTCTGACATCTATTCTGCCTTCTGTGGGTACCTGAACACACAGAGTACACTTATAGACAAACAGGCACACATAAACATAAAAGAGAAATAAATTTTGATAAAAGAAAGGCACTGAACAAACAACCTCTTTACTGTCACTGACCTCTGGACTTACTACATGACTTTATCTCATTTTTTCCAAAAAAGTCCACCAATCAACTTTAGTGGTTACCAGTTGTCCTTTTAACACCATATAATAAAATTAATTCTTTGAAATAATTAATGCAATTCATTTCCAGAACACCAGTCTTGTGGTAGTATAATTTCCTCTCTGGCTACTCCTTTTCAGACTCCTTTATTGATTTATTTCTTCTCTTAGCTTCTGACAAAATAATCCCTGGAATTTGTTTAGAAGCCTCTTCTCCAAAACATATTAACAGTCATTTTTTTCATACCCATTCTACTTGCCTTTCAGAAAAACAAAAAGAAGCATTTTATTATATTTAACTCATTTTTTTTCTCACTTACACATCCAACTCATCAGTAAATAATGTTGTATCCATCTTCAAAGTGCACCCAGATCCTGCACTTCTGCCTTTCTTCATTACTCTCATCCCCACTGACACCACTCTAGCTTGTAGTATGTTATAGGTTTTCATCCCATTCCTCTATTCAGAGTGTTTTCTACATAGACTCCAGAATGATCCTGATTCCACTCTGGATCAGCCACAAAGGCCTACTTTAGTTTCTTGAGTGCACTTCCCCCTTCAATCTTTTGCACTTCTTTTCTGTCTATCTGTCACTTCAGTCAAGTCTTTTCTTAAATGTCACCATATGAAGGAGATATGCTATAGACCCTTTGTAAAACTAGCACCTATGATTCATCAACCCATGACTAAACCAATTTTAAAATTACTTTATACACATTTTTCAGTACCTGACCAATAAACAGTGTGTCTCCTTATTTCCAAGCAGTTCCTTACTCCACATAATGGAATAAAAGTCAATATAATATTACTTATGATTTTCTTTTTTAGTGAGACATGCATTCATAGTATTTTAGTCATTGCTTGTAATACAGCAAGTGCTCAAACTGAGAACAAAATCATAAGTTTCCTTGGGTCTTTTAAATTCATCAAGGCTTGTGAATGGAAATATAGTGCCCAAGTCACATTCTACTTCAAATGGTAATTACATATGAGAAAAAGAAAATGAAATATTTAGGGGTTAGAGATGGCTTACCATTTAAGTGCAAATAAAATGCTCCCAGAGAGCCTGAGTTGAGCTCCCCACACCCATGTCAAGGGACTCACAACTGTAATATATAGTTCCTGTAAATATAGTTCCAGATCATCTGATACCCTCTTCTAGCATCCACAAACACCTACAGTCATATCACAAACACACACACACACACACACACACACACACACAAGTATTCATGCATTAATTAAAAATAAAAGTAAATAAAATACTTAAATTGTTAAAATGTATGCAAATATATATGTAATGAAAAACATATTAAACACTACTTTGTATTCATGCCTTCTATAGTTGATGTCTCTCCTTTTTTATTATTTAACATTTCATCTATTAATAAGCTTAAATACCTAGAGCCTTTGGTGTTTATTTCAAATATTATTGAATCAAATGTAATTAATTCAAATAGTTATATTATGAATAAAAATATAATAAATATATACATATGATTATACATTTTAAATACTTTATTAATTTTATTTCATTTTGCATGTATAAGTATATTGCCTGCACATATTTAGGTACACCTATGTTGTGCGATGGACAAGGAGGTCAGAAGAGGGGGTCAGAGCCCCTGGAAATGTAGTAACAGATGGTTGTTAGCTACCATGTGGGTACTAGGAATCAAATCCAGATCCTCTGCCAGAGCAGCCAGGACTCTTAACATCTAAGCAATCTCTCCAGCCCCTAATTATACATTTTAGAAAACGATAAATTTGTGACACACCTAAGTAAAGAAAGGGATAGTAAAAAATACCAGCTTTCCAGGATCTCTGTCTCACACATTAGAAACAATTAAAGTGGAAAACAGGAGCTGTGTGGCTATAATGTACATCATCATGTCTGCTTCCTGAACATTTGAAATGTGAAAAATACATCATAAAATCTCCACCATCACTGACCAGGATGTGTCAGACACATCTCTCCTACTATGAACCAGAAGCCAAAATAAACTTTCATCCTTTAAATTACTTCTATCTGATATTCTGTGACAGCAAGGAGAATACTAACCAATGTAATCACTGAACAATTTTTCAACAAACCCATTAAACTTAAGTGTCTCCCAAGTTTTCTTTGGATATACTTTACAAATTAATAATTACTGGAAAACAGATGAAAATTCTGTACCTTTTCAACCTTAACCACATTGATTTAATTATAGACACACATCAAATCCAGCAGATCATGAAGTCAGGAGGGTGTATTAGAATTAAATTCAAGTCAGTAATATTCAACCACAGTGACTCTCACAGGATGTGGTACTCAGTTCCTGTTAATGTGCAAATTGTTCTGTTCCTATTGGCTGAGCAATTCTATTTTGGAAAAAAGAAAACCAATTTGCATATTATTGAGTAGTGATGCACTCTTTTGTTTTAATACAGAGAATTAAACCTTGGGTGGACATTTGATAATGCAAGATATAAATCTTTAATGTTTGCCAGAGTTGATAAAGATTTTCATATTTATAATCATCAATGATAAAAATTTCATTTCACATCAGTACATAATAGAAATTATCAAAAGTATGCTTAAGATCAATTCAGTAACAGTTGGAAATTATGTCCTAATCCTAAGCCAAAATTCATTGAATGATTTTTTGTTAATGAAATTCAAGCTCTCTATCAAAACAATATTTTTAAAAATAAAATGTTCTAACACAATATAATCAAAAGTTATCCTATTTTGGTAATCACATACTGAGGACTAGCAGTAAGAAGATAGTGTAAATCATTGTTTTTGTAAACAAACCATAGGTTTTTCATAAAAACCATAATCACTTTATGTAAAATTGAAACATTAAGATTCCAAACACATAGTAGTACTGAATTTGAAGCAGGATGTTTGGGGGAACATTCACTGGCATTTTGGCTTGTGTGGTGCAAAGTTGTGTGGGAAGAACCAAGACTGGAGTGAAGCTGTGCAATGCAGCTCTGGCTAGTACCGTCAGGCAGACATTGGTTTTATTTGACTTCAGTTTTGATTTAATTTTTCTTTAGTATATATTCAGAAACCTTTTCTGGATATTTCCAACCAACAGTTGAAAGTTATTCCTCGGCCTCCACATGCCTGCAATGGCATATATATGACTGCATTCACACACAAACATCATATACCCACAAACTCAATAATAATAATGATAATAATAATAACAACAACCATAATAATAAGAGTAATACATTGTGTTTTATAGGACATAGTTCGAACTTCTCCGTTTGAGAAGCTAAAATGGAATAAATTTTCTTAGTTTGTATATTTTTTCTGGTGTGTCCAAAGAGCTCCTAAATTTTGGTATGTAAAAGTGGAAAAAATTTGTATATGCACAAATTATTTTCCCTATAATGTATTTAGTGGGCGTGTTCCATTTGTAATTTTGCTATTCTTTTAAAATTTAATATCATGAGCAGAGGCTATCTTCAGTTTCTAAAATCAAGTCATAAAAATCACACTGTCAATTACTATTGTTGTAAACATCAATTAACTATTTCATTTGAGAAAAATACTACAGGAATAATCCTAAACAATGTAAGCCTCACCAGCCTCTATACAATGTTAGCAAACTACAAACCACGAAATGATAAACAGACAGCTTCTGAATATGAAAGTAAATTATTGAAAAAAAGTGATATTCAATATTTTACTAATTGTCTGATGGCCATTTATTGCCACAACATCAGACATAGTTAGAATTCAAAGAGGCCTAAGGCCAATAAATTTTAAAGTATTTGTATCTGGAAATGCATAAAATATTTCATAAACAGTGATTAAGACAGAAATCATTTTATTCAGTTAGTACTCAAAATTCCAATGCACATACACTCTGATTTGAAATTTCATCTTCAAAATGAACCACTAATCCATACCTAGAGCTGGAGAGATGGCTCACTCAGTACACCACTTGTCATAGCAGCCTGAAGACTTGAGTCTGGATCCCCAGCACCAAGAGAGAAACCTATGCAAGTGAGAGACCCTGTCTAAAAACTAAGGTGGAACATTGATTAATTTTCATGATTAACTGCAATGGGTACAGTAGTGACATTTTTACCTAAGGGGTAATCAACAATTAAGTATTTGGACTTAGTTTTCTCAGTGAGAGGGAACTCATGGATGATATTGTAAGTATAGCCAAATACTCATATCTGGAGAGGTCATAGATCCTACAGAAAACCCTATCTTTCACATTGCTAGACAAATGAAATGTCTAATTATATGATAAATATCGATTAATTTATAGACAAGTGTACCATACAACACTCATCAAAGAAGCTTCCTTTGCAACAGATGGAGGCCAAAGCAGGGTTCCACCAATGGTCATACACAGACAAGTGGCATATCAACATTGGAACCTTAACACCTAGGGCTCATGGAACACAGCAGAACAGGGTGTAGAGAGAACACTAACGTATCCTTCAACACTCACCAGTGACATTTCTTCATACAATAGAGAGTAATGCATACAGAAGGTCACAGGGGACCAAGATTTAGAGACTAAAAGAGTACAGATTGAGTGTCCCTGATGTGACACCTATATAAAACCTCACCCACTCATGGATCAGGGACCATTGCAGAAGAAGGTGGCAGAAAGATTGTAAGAGCCGGGGCTGGTGCATGAATATAAGGAAACAGAGGCTTTCAGGCCACTGGGAACTTGTTTATATGAATTTGCAACAATGGTGATAACTTGCACAAGACCCTACTGACTCAGTCAGACATAAATCCATCACAGAACTTGGGAAATGGGAAGCAGACCCCAACATTAGACAAGGGATTATTGGCAACTGATTACTGCAGGGAAAGGGAGAGTTCATCTTCTTTAAGGGACTGACTCTGGATAGATTGAGTAGACTCCAGTGGATGAACCTCAACAGAGGAATATCTGGGTACAAGTGCATAATCAGATAATCCATAACATGTATGACAGAATGCATGATGTCCAGGTAACATGGCCTCCTGCCAGGAGGCTGACAGATGGTAATGTCAAACACAGAAGAGGCGCCCAAGGCTATGCCCAGCACCTTTCCTCTTCAATGGTTTAG
Organism: Eospalax fontanierii; assembly: GCA_035773235.1. NCBI lineage: Eukaryota > Metazoa > Chordata > Mammalia > Rodentia > Spalacidae > Eospalax > Eospalax fontanierii. The sequence goes on along the minus strand of CM069525.1, from coordinate 127,613,254 downwards.
AAGCACCAGGTAGACACCTCCAGACCACGACCCCACAGGACTGCATCAGAAATTCACCACAGAAAGCTTTATGGGCCTAAGGCAGCTCTGAAAATGTGGATGCAAAATTTGAAATACTTATGGGAGAGAAGTATGCCTTTAAAGTTGAAATAAGGCATAGAATTTACCCAGAATAATGTGGAATCGGCCAGGAGCATCCTTGGAGAATTTGCCTTTCCTCAGCCAGTCTCCCCACATCTAAATCTATAGAAGTTAGAACTGCAAGCACAAAGATGTAAAGCAGTAGACAAATATTCCAGGAGTACTGAATAAAAAGGACTGAGAGGAAATTCAGGAGTCACTGCATTGGGAGCAGGGAGGTCTACTACACAGGTTCCCTTGGAGAATGTGGCTCCCTTGGATAGTCATGCTGTGGCTTTCAAAGCATTGGTTCTAAGAAATGGTGGCAATGTGAGTATCCCTCAGCTGATGAACGGATAATGAAAATACTGTACATTTACACAATGGAGTTCTACTAAGCGGTAAAGAAAGACAAATTTATGACATTTGCAAGTAAATGGATGGGAGCAGAAACTGTTAAACTAAGTGAAGTAACACAGACTCAGGAAAACAAACTACATATGTTCGTCACATTTGTGAATCTTAGCACCAAATCCTTATATGTGAATATATATCTTGATCTAACTGCAGGAGCCAGGAAACTGAAAAGAAGGCATGAAGGCAAAGGAATGAAAGGAGCCATGGAGAAAGGCTAGTAGGGGATAAAGATGGGTGTTACCAAAGAGGACATGGTTAAAATGGGGGTATTTAACTGGGAGGAGAGGAGGCAGGATTATACAAGCAATGATGGAGTAAAGGGGAAGAGTTCCAGAGAGGGGTGACAATAGGAGACAGGTCTTATAAAGAGTGCAATGGGGAGAAGGAGGGAACTTTAGGGAGGGAAAAGGGAGGGCTAGACGGGAGAGAACGAGAGAGAGAGAGAGAGAGAGAGAGAGAGAGAGAGAGAGAGAGAGAGAAGAGATAATACTTAGCTGGTATTAAAAATCAGAGAGAAATGTAGTAGTTCAAAACTAGCTGACAAATTACACATAACAATATCACTGTATGAGCATTACATATAGCTGCTGAAGGCTTTATAACAAGAAACTTGCTGTGTTTTCCACATGCTTAGGCTGCTCATGTTTCCACAAATGAGATGAATGAGAATGTGGTGGTCTAAATGAATGTTTCCCCTTAGTTTCCAAGTGTTTGGACAAGTTGTCCTGTTAGTAGCAGTGTTTCTAGACATTTAAAAGGTGTAGTCCTTCTAAAGGAAGAATGTCACAGTGGGCTGGTATTGAAAGTGTGCAGCTTGCCCACTTCTAATCTGGCTTTTCTGTTTTCTGTCTGCTTAGCTTTCTACTCCAGCAGCATCTGCCATGCCTGGCTCACTAGGATGGATACTTATCAGGAGCTGTAAACCCGATAATCTGTTCCTTCTATATGTTGACTTAATCATGATGTTTTATCAAAGAAAAAGGAAAACCTAACTACTACAGCTGAACAGAAGACATCTCAAAAGTCTTCACTCATTCTTAGCCAAAAGACCAAGAAACAATGTGAGGCCTATTCTTACTTGTGTGAGAATTCCATATTTAGCATTTATATTTGAGTTGTTAAAATATTCTGAAAAAAAATAAAATAAAATATTTTGAAGGCTAGAAATTTTTCTCCACTTCAGAGTACTGACTGTTCTTGCAGAGGTCCCAGGTTCGATTCCCAGCATCCAAATGACAGCTAACAACTGTCCATAACTCCAAACTCAAGGGAATTCAAGCAAACTTCTGACTTTGCTAGCACTGTATGACACAGGTGTGCTTACACACAGGCAGATAATATGCTCATCCATATAAAAATAAAAATAATAAAATATTTTTAAGAAAAAATATTTTTCTGAATAAATGGTACTATTGATGAAACAAAGTTGAAAATTATAGAGTGGAACACAGAAATGTTAGTAGTTTTTATCAGTAGTAATTGTTCTTTTGTATGATTTACTTACAGTTAAAACAGAATACCTCTTGTGATCCTTCAACATGAGATAATAAAGTAGTTACCATATTTTCCTCATTTCACAAATTAAACTTGAGATTCAACTTGAAATGGTTAGCTTAAGGTGTTGTTGGGGTAAAAGTGGAATTAAGATTTGATTATTATAATTTAAAAGTTATTTTTCAGGAAATTGCTTTGCAATTACTGGCTTTTTTACCACTTTAGCTGATATTTCTAATTATTCTTCAAAAACTCATTCTCTTCTATTGAACTTAATTTTCTCATTTGTAAATTAAGTGAATCAGGCTAAAATGTATCAATTTTATCTAGTCTATATATTAGAGTACTATTTACTATTTTAAGAAACCGATTTGATTATTTAAAAAATATTTTCACATAGAAGAAATAATGTCCTAATTTTCCTGATGACACCATTTCTTTATTAAAAAGCTATTTTTAAATTTTTTGGACAATTTTATACATGTATGAAATACCTTCTAATTGCTCTTTTCCTCTAGGCTATCTTATTCATTTCATATTTCCATCAACTCCTTCTCCTCCCTACCAGGATTTTGTTTTATGATACATCTAGTTACCCCGTGTCATTTCTTTAAGGTAATTCTAGAACACTTTGTCATGTATGAGTGAGTATCTTCTAGCTACATAACTTACTGAAAATATTTCCTTATAATGGAATCCTTCTTGCAAATGTGTGCAAATGTGCATGTGGGGGCACACACACACACACAGAAAGAAAGAGAGGCAGAGCGAGCGAGCGAGCAAGAGAGAGAGAAAGAGAGATATGCAGGCATGTACATTCTTATGCTGAAACATCCATATTGAAACCTGTAAACCTAATGTTCATGGAACAAAGAAGAACAGGGGGCTCAGAAAATATCAATGCATCTCACAACTCTACAACGGAAGCTTCATCATGCAAGAGAAGATAATTAATACAGAACTTGCAACTGGCCCAAATGAAGAAAATCAGAGACTGCAGAGTGTATGTCCCTGAATAGGATTCTTATATTAAACTTCTGGCACAAAAGGCTAGGGACCATTGCAGAGAAGGACATGAAAGACTGTAAGAGCCATTTATGATGGATGACCATAAGGAAACAGTGTTTCTAATCAACTGAGAACTTTCTCATATGAACTTACAGCGATGGTGACCACATGCACAATACCCATGGAAACTGAAACCAGAAAAAATATACAGAATAGAAATGAGGAAATGAGTAAGAATCCCCAAACTTATTGAGGAACTATTTTTGATTTATCAATGCTAGATGAAGTTAGTTGGTCTTCTTTAAGGGAGTTACATTAGATAGGCTGATAAGGCTCCATTGTATAAACTCCTATCAATGGACATCTGGGGACAAAATGGACTGAATAGGACTTAAAATATATGAGAGAATACATGGAATCCAATGAGGTGTATGGAGTGTTACAGATGTGGGCAGTATCTAAATATGATTAAGATGTATATTATGAAGTGCACAAGGATTCAATAAAAAAGAAAAGATGATACTTGAGTTTAACAAACATAGTTTGTTTTAATTCAATATAATACATTAAACAAATATCATGATATTGAAAAAAATTAAAATATATAAATGACCTTGTTCTCAAAGGGTTTGTTATATAGGAAGCACGATAAAAGGAAAAAACAAATTTGTAAAACAAAAGGATAAGTATTTTGTAAATGACAGAAGTTTTGTTTTGTTTTTGTTTTTATTTTTATTTTTTAAAGAGCTAAGCTGGGATGTGACCAGCGCACAAATACCCTAAAAGACTTATCATCTGATTAGGAATTAGAACCACTCTTCCTGTGTCATAGATAGGAAGGAAAGATACTGTACAACTCTAGATTAGGGGAAAATGGAAAGCATAGCTTTTCGATGGATTCCCTACTATAATGTGAACTTTGAAGATGAGCAAGAAATCAACCTACAAATATAGCCTATTAACAATTAAAAAACAGAATATCATTTTCTTTTTGAAAAACCAGAGAGGAATACATTACTTAAAAAGCCTACTAAAACACACGCATGCATGCACGCACGCACACACACACACACACACACATACACACACATGTATGAATATATGTATATGGCTGAAGACTACATAACAAAAATCACAGTGTGCCACACAAAGGACACCTACCTTTGAGTTGTTCAAAGTAATCCAAAAGACTCCTAAAATAATAAAGGCTATTTTCACCACCCTTGAAGGAAATACCCTATTGCTGAAGACAGGACATAATTTAGACACAGAACTTGGAACAATGGAGCTGGAACTGACCTGCACTCTTTCTCTCTAAAGACTAGCTCTCATAGTTCTAGAAGATACTATATAAGCTGATAAGGTGAGAAACCAATCAATGGTCCAACCCAGCTATATAGTCTAATAACCATAAAGATGGCCAGTCTGGAAAATTATCTCTCTAATGGCTGGACAAACACTACTATACCCAGGCATGATGGCACACATATTTAATTCCAACACTGAGGAGGTAGAGGCAGCCAGATCTTTGTCAGATGGAGGTCAGCCTGGCCTACACGGTGAATTCCAGTCATGCTGGGCAACAAGAAGAAACTGTCTTAAAAATACCAAAAAAAACCCACCAAACCTAAATTATTGGACTTTGTATGTATACTACATTTCATCTGTGGATGGACAGATGCTGATTCCCTAATTTGCTACTGTTAATAGTTCTGCAATAACTATGAATAAAATATTGTTTCTTCTCAGCATGGTGACTTATAATCCTTAGGGTCTATGCCTAAAGTTAATACACTTGGGCCATGTAGCTGATTTGCAAATAATTTGTAATAAACCTAGTTTCAGGCTTTCTACTTGCTATACTAGTGTACATTCATGCTAACAATATATAAGGGTTCTCTTTCATCAATGCCCTCATTAGAATTTGTTGCTGTCCTTATCCCTCTTTTTATTATATGGTTGTTGGTAAATCCATACATGACTATAACATATTTTGCACGTATCTACTCTCCTCTCTGTCCCTCTCATTTCACCTAGACCCCTATGTATGTCTTCTTCCAGCTTCATGTACTCTGCTTCATGTTTGTTTGTTTTATTCACTGAATCCAACGTTAGTGCTCCTCATTTGTACATGTGAATGGAACGTTCCACTGAACAATGACCAGCCTGTTATGGGGTACACTGTTGAAAAACATGACTTTACCTCCCTCAGTAGGTAAAGTTTGTCAAAATTTCTTCAAGAGCTGGGTGTCATTAGGCCCTCCTCCATCCATGCAGTAGTGCCGACTGTCTTAATTTTGTGCAAGTCTTGTGTCAGTCTCGTGCAGGAAACCACAGCTCTATTAGTTCATTGGCCCCTGAACTCTAACTCTTACAGATTTTATCTTGCCTGTTCTACTATGTTTCCTAGTTAGTTACAAGTGGGCACTGTTACCTCCTCAGGCATTGTACAACATGGGTGCACTTACACACATGCAGGGAATACACTCACACACCTAAAGTAAAAATAATAATCAAATTATTAAAAAATTAATTTGTTTCCAGTTTCTGTGCAGTGTGTCACAGAAATTTTGATGATATTGCGTTGAATATGTAGATATCTTTTAGTAATCTAGTTATTTTTACAATGTTAAGTTTGCCCATTTGTGATCATGGGCAGTCTATACATTTTCTAGAATCTTTTTTAATTTCTTTTCATTTTTCAGTGTTATCAAGGTTTCTTTCTAAAGATAATTCACCTTCTTACTGAAGTTTATCCATGGTTAGTTTTAGGTTATTAAATTGGAATTTTTCTGATTTCTTTGTCAGTATATTCATTATTGAAATATAGGGAAGCTAATGATTATGCTGACTTTGTGTGCAGTTGCCATTTTATCACTGAAGATGGCGTAGGTGATAAGATATATTGTCAAAATGGCTGCTAATGGGCCCTGAAAACTGCTGATTAAGTGTACATTTAGCAGGAAGAATGGATATTAAGACAGGTCCTCTATAACAACCTGCTTTTCACATACCATTTGGAACATACAAGTGTCAATAAGAACAGCATGACCAGTGGCCCTTATTGATCATTGGAATGACATCCTAGGTAGCAACACTTGTAGTATTTATACAGACAGTGGGTGCTTTCTGTGTTCACAGGAGGTCAGGGATTCCTGTGAATTAAGAACCCTCCTGCATTAGAGAACTAATCCAGTTTTCAGAATGTAAAGAGAACTGGGCTAGAAAAACAATAACAATATATATATATATATATATATATATATTCACAAAGATAAGGAAATGGAAATAATAATTCTCTTTATAAGATATGCATTTTTAAGTCCTTCAAATCCACCATTCAGGTTTGTCTCCCACAGACTTTTAGTACTGAGCCAGTATATTTTCTTATTACTAACTCAGAAATCTTAGCTTTCCTTCTTCCTCATCCTTCCTTCTCCTTCCCCAAAGCAACTACCAAGATCAGGAGATTGCTTGCTCTGTTGTACAGGATACCTGCTGACTCTCTGATTTCAACAAACTGTCTTCAGTTTCCCTTCTCTGTCTGTTTATAAATTCCTTTATCTTTAAGACCAGGAACCTGTTAAAGAGACTCTGTGCTTCTCCATGCACTTATTCAAATTGACACAATAGCAAATCTGCAGTCAAAAAACAAAAGCAGTTTAGTTGTGAGGTGCCTGAGCTATAAAAATGAGCACATTAAAGATTCTGACATTAGAGACAATAATGGATGTGAAAGAGTCATTGTGACTACTCATGTTAATGGTAATGCAATCCTCCTTGATGTCTATTGAAATTGTAATAGCATATTGGAGAGCATCATAATGGAAGCACAGAAACAACAGATTTTTCATGCCTTTATTATTTTCTTTTACTTTCTCTCTTTGTCTCTATTGTACAGTATTTAAAATTTTAGTCGACAAAACAACTAGGCCATAAAAATAAAATCTTAACACAATGAAAGTGGTATTTAAATTATAAGAGGTGCGTTGTGCAACATTTTCCTCATCCTTCTTTTGCTACTACATGTATACATGTTTTAGAAAGCTTTGCAACCTGTTGCTAAGGCATTTTTTGCCATCTTAGCTAATGGCAATAGATTATATCTGAACATAATCTCCTTGTCATTAAATTTATCTAAGTCTCCTTTATTTGGATAATTAACTTTAAATAGAATTTATTGACCAATGGCAAGGATTTAAAACTTTCTTTTTAAAATTAATATTTTATTTATCACTTCAATTTTTATTTGTATGAGTATATTATCTGCTTTAGTAAAGTAATGAACCAAACGCACATTTTAGTAGATTCTTTGTAGTCTCTATATTTCTAAGAATCATAGTGGATGGAAGGATGAGTTTTATGTAAAAGCCAAATCAATGCAATACAAAATCTTCTCTCATGTTTTGACTTTAGTGAATCAGTCTGAGAATTCACCAAAATTCACATTCATAGATTTATTGCTATACTACTACTATTTCTGTAAATCCAGATGTGCTCAGTTTAAATTAGGAATCATTATATATGATTCACAGGAGATCAGGGATTCACCCATTTGTGCAGTACCTACAAAGGTCAGAAGAGGCCTTAGGGCCCCCTAGAACTGGAGTGACATGGTTGTTAGCCACCATGTGGGTGCTGGGAACTAAACCCTGGTCCTCTGCCAGAGCAGCCAGTGCTCCTAACCAATGAGCCATCTCTCCAGCCCCTTGAAACTTTCAATATATTAACTACAATGTGATAAGTTACAGAGGAGGATTTGGTGCGCTGACTAATTACTTGACGATTGCTCTTCACCATTGCCAACTGTCCAGTTCTGTATTATCACAATTCATCATTTGAAAAGTGTGTCAAGGGAGTTGGAGAGAAGGCTCAGTTAACAGCAGTGGTTCCTCTTGCCAGAATACCGAGGTTTGGTTCCTCACAACCACATAACAGCTGACAAACATTTATAACTCCAGTTCCATGGAATCTGATGCCCTCTTCTGAATCTTGCAGGCATTGCATAACACTGATGCAGTAGTACACATACAGGTGATAGTCTCAGATACATAAAATTAAAATAACAAATAAAATAAAATAAAAATGATTCACTCTACAAAAAAATTTGCACTAGTTGCTGAGAAGAAAAAGAAAGAGCATGTGATTATAAGCTAACTGCAATTTCTGGATCAAATGTGATACCTTATCTGCACATATTGATTAATGAATACCCATTGAAAGGTATGACATTAATTGCAGAAAGTTCATTAATCTTTTTTTGTACTTAGCTTTGTTTCCCATCTTTCCTTGTTTTTTTTTTTAAACTGAGCACATCTGGATTTACAGAAATAGTAGTAGTATAGCAATAAATCTATGAATGTGAATTTTGGTGAATTCTCAGACTGATTCACTAAAGTCAAAACATGAGAGAAGATTTTGTATTGTATTGATTTGGCTTTTACATAAAACTCATCCTTCCATCCACTATGATTCTTAGAAATATAGAGACTACAAAGAATCTACTAAAATGTGTGTTTGGTTCATTACTTTACTAAAAATATTTTAATGGATATTCATCTGACAGTCAAATCTCATGTCATTTCAGTGAAGTTCAAAATCCAATTCAACCAGCTTCCAATACCTTATCTGACCACCTTCCCTTTTAACATCATTTTCAAACATTCCTAGCAATACTCCATATACTGTTGCTTTAGCCATACATCATTGCTCTAGCCATTTTCCTTACTTTTCCTTCTTCATGAATCACTTTTCCTGAAGCAAATAGGACAAATGTCCAATTAGTAAAAATAGTCACAGTGTCAGTATTATGTGAAGTCCAATACTTGACTTCTTAGCAATCATTGCCAATGAAATGCATACATATAATCTCTTCTGTAGCAATAAACCCTGTCCCAGGAAATTCAATTACATTAAATTAAAACATTCTTAAAGTCACATTGGGAAAGAAGAAATTTACTTCCACTCATATTGCTTGTCAAAATGTGGATAACACAGAAGAGTTCTTCTGTTGTTATAAAATGTACTGTCTAATCTTTCCATGGAATATTCAGAGATAATGACACGTACTGGAAGGTAGGACATGTAAGTGATAGCTTTCTTCCCCCAAAATGTAGCATTTCATTTCAACAAGTATTTGGCAACTGCCACTACCAGAATCTATTCCATACTAAATTACAATCAGAAATGCAAATGCATTGGCACCGGTTTCATATTCCAAAATAGAATAAGAATATTCTTTTTATTTAATATGAAGATACACCTGTCTCTTCCATGCTCTTTCTCTATGTTTTTATCCTGTCATGGACTTGTTAGTAAGTTGTTCCTCATGGGAAACATCGGATGAAATGATGGCATCACGGATGACTATGCATGTGTGATAACTTTTTATATAATGATTCCTAATTTCAAATGGTGACAGGAAACAATTCCTATTATCTCAACTATTCCTTAATGGAATTCCCAGGAAACATAAATGTTCATTTTATTTCCCAGAGAAATGCATGGTAATTCACTTCACTGAATTACACTGTTGAAAATAAGGTAGGATTAGTAATTAATAATTAAAACAATCTAATATATAAATAATTAATTTAATCTTATGGCAAGAAATATGTTTAATAGAGCCTGTATTTACCATAATATACAAAATTCTTCATGATGTGACAGTGGATTGCATTATTTCCTACTACATTAAACTCTTTCTTGGTATAAATCTGGTGAAAGGAGTTTAGTAGGATCATGTGGTCACAGTTAAGAATTTCCTGAAGTTATGGAATTTCAGGCCCTGGAGAGAGAAGACATTGACAGTGCTACTCTGGTGGTTATTTTATAACAATATCCTAATTCAGTATCTTCACAATATGACTGTTGAGCATGCTGAGTGTATAAAATAATCACTAAATTCCAGAGTACCTGTGTTGTCTATAGATGACATCACTGGAACTCTGTTGAAGAGGCTTTTTATCTGAGTTCAACTGGAATAATATTCCAATGACTTCATGCATTCATTATAATGATGTCAGGCAAGTGTTAATAAAATTAAATAATTAAATTGCTTATTCTAGGCATTTCATGGAGGATGGAGTAGTATGAATTCCATGTACTATATTTGAAAATATTGTTGGGGCTAGAAAGATTGCTCAGTTGTCAAGATCTCTTGGTGCACTTGCAGTGGACCAGTTTTCAGTTCTCATCATCCATCTGATAGCTAACAACCACCCGTAACTTCAGTTACATGGACTCCAACAACCTCTCCTGGCTTCCTCAGCCACTAGAAATGCCGGTGAGTTGCTTACATATATGCAGGCACATACACACACACACACACACACACATACACACACACACACACACAGAGTGAAACAAATCTTTACAAAAGAAAATATTGTTGAAAAAAGAAAGAAAACAAATAAAGTTGGACATGCTCAGTGACAGTTGAGCCATAGGCTTCTTTGATTATCAGTCACTCGGTTTTTATGTTATTATCTTCCTTGCTTCCCTCAAATCATATTCCAGTGGTTCTAGTATTCAGATCCACACATGGATTAAACAACCTCACGTGCTTATACTGAATGAAGACAGTTTGCCCAGAACATATGGAAAATGGAAAAGGGCACACCAACTATAAATAGCCATTTCATAAAAATTCAGTAAAACTGAACCATCATACTTACTAGTATCCTTTGGCAGAATGACTGATAATTTTATCTTATCTTATCAATTTGTCAAATATTGTTTTACTAATTTAATTACATTTGTCTTTTTTTCAATGTACATTTTATTGGATTTTTGTTCATTTCCTTAATATATCTTAATCATAATCAGATCCCCTCCCCTACAAGTAACCCCTGATAGTTCAGTTCATCAGATTTTATGCACTTTGTCATATAAGTCAAGGCCTACTGAAACAACTTTGTGTACCCAGATGTCCCTTTGAGCAAGTTCATTCACTAGAGTAAAGTTAACCTATCTGGAGTTACTCCCTTAAAAAAGATCAACTCTCGCTCCCCCAGCAGTAACTGATCATCTGCCAACAGTTGCTCAGGTAAGGGTGAGGCCTCCTTCCTATTTCCCCAGTTCCATGCTGAGCTTTTGTCTAATTGAGTTTGCATGTATCTTGCATACTGTCAGCATTGCTCCAAGTTCATAGGAGCAATTTCCCAGTGACCTGGAAATTTCTGTATCCTGATGATCATGCACCAACACCTGTTCCTACAATCTTTTCATATCCTCTTCACCAATGGTCCCTGAGCCATGGGTGGATGAGATTTAATATGAGAGTCCTATCCAGTGGCACACACTCTGCAGACTCATTCTGCACACTTTGGCCACTTGTGGCCTTCTGTGGGCACCACACTCTGTTGCATGAGATAGCTTCGCTGATGAGAACTGAGGGATGCATTAGTTCTCTTTCTAACCCTTGTTCCACTATGTACCATGAAACTTAGATGTAGAGGTTATATTGTAGATGTGTCACTTAGGGGTAGGCATCTCTCGATATATATTCTCTGTGTGTGACCAGTTGTGGAACTCTGTAATAGTCTCCATCTGAAGCTTCTTTGATGAGTAATGAGAGGTATACTTCTCTGTAAATATAAGGATATGTATTTAGTACACAGCAAGAAATGTCATTTGTTTAGGGATATGACAGAGGTGGGGTTTTCTCTAGCATCTAAGGCCTCTCTAGCCATGTGTTTTTGACTATTTTTACAGTGCTTCGCATAAGCTGCCTCTCTTTGAGAGGAATTTAACTCCAATAAAATGCTGTTGATTACCCTCATGATAAAAGTGTCACTACTGCACCTCAAATGTTAATTCATGTATTTAGTTTTACTCTTGTTCAATTCTTATCTATTTTGTAAAATGTCAGACCCATCATTGAACACATTGACTGGTCACACACTTCAAATAGAAAATACAATTTTTTATACAAATCTATCTGTGGAGAACACAAGGTAGTTGTGTAAACACACCCTGTGAAAAGTTAGATAAAAAGTGACTTTCTAGACACATGCCTCATCTTGTATAAGGAAATAATCAGCATTTTCTCTATCAACTCCAATTGTGCTATTTTCCTGATTTACATATATAATGATGGATCATTTCATGCAGTATTCTTCTTTTCTCTGTCCCTTTAAAGAAATAGAAGGCTAATTTTGTAATCAGTAAAATACAAAGTTCAAAAGTGTAATTTATTCTTAACTTTTCTCCAATAAAGCTTATACTAAAATTATGTTAATATACATGGCTTTTGCACAATCAAGGTTACATTTTATGTTATAAAGATTGTTTTGCATTTTAGATTGTGAAGCATTCATACAGAACCAGTCTTTCTAAAGTACATCCAACCACTAACCAAAAGAAAAGGTTTAAAAAAAAAAAACACCTTAAGTCACTGGTCCCAAATGAAGCCCATTTTACAATTTACAATATTGTCATAGATAAATATCTCCCAATGAGTTCAGTGTAACTGTAGCCAGACAAAAATAGCCACAGAAGAGACCATGTTTTCTAAGTCTTTTATAATCAGTGCTTACTAGAACCGTGAAATTGAACTGGGAATAAGGAGATAGCTTGACGTGTTATTTAATTCTATAGTTCCCAAAGTAAGCCATGATGAGAAGTAGAATTTTAAGCACATTACAGATTGTAGACCTGAGGTAATAATACTTGGGCTTTCCCATGGACTATAACAGTAATATGTTGTGTGATTTTGGAAAAGTCACATTCATTTTCCTGAATGTATCTTCTTCATTTGAAAACTGAAATTATCTACTTGGAGATTTTGACTTCTAATAATATTTGCCTGAAAACTGCATGACTTTGTTGTTCTAGAGCATACTCATATTTTCACTCTAGCTTTAAAGCACTTTAACAAATACTTCCCAGAGGGTAGTTGTGGAGACACTGCTTGAGGAAAGTACCCAGAAAAGGGGGGATTTTTCCCTGACACAGAAGTGGAAGAAAGTTAAGAACATGCTAATTTCCTAAGCTTGAAATTCCAAGGATTTGCAAATGGAACAGGTGCAAATGTAACTGATGATAACTGATGGCTAATTATGCAAGCAATAACACACCCCAGTGTATGCACTTGCATATATATATATATATATATATATACATATAAATATATATTTACTAGGTGTGCATTTTTTAGCATGAGAGCACACAATCAGAAAGTTGTATTGTACAGATAAAATGCTTTTTGAAAACAAAAAATAGTTTTAAAGTAGAATATACAATGTTGAAGTCATATCAGTACAGTAAATAAATAAAATCATTCAGCTAAAGCCAATCAGTCAGGCCTATAGACACTGTTTAGAATTAACTTCCATTGAGTGCAAACTTCTCTCATCGTTTACATAGCACTTCATCATTCTGACTCCCTCCATCTAGAATGTATAAATTCCAAAATCCCATTGAAAAATATCAAATTTCTTTGTTCACATTTAAAAATAGATGTAATGGGGACTAGAGAGGTAGTTCAGCAGTTAAGAGCCCTGGTTGCTCTTGCAGAGGACCTGGGTTCAATTCCCAGCACCCACATGACAGCCAACAAGCTACCATAACTCCAGTTTCCGGGAATGCAGGACACTCTTCTGATCTCTGAGGGCACTGCAGAACATGTGTGCACATATATACATGCAGGGAATACACATAAAAAATAATTAAAATATTAAAAATACATGTAATGAACTATACTAACATGAAGTGAAAATCCATAAGGTGATACTAAGAAAGCGTTTCTTAGAAAGGATAAATTAAATTTAACCACTGTGTGGTAAGTTATTTCCTAGTCTCTTCATTCTGAAGATGGAGTAGAGAGCCCAGGCGTGGATATTTATTGATCTCCACTAAGGAAACAATGCATTTAGCTGAGAGGAAAGCTGGACAAAAATAAGAAAGAGAGATGTTATTATAGTTCTCTTTCTTTTATGCAGCTAATACATCATCTGGAGAGACTTAAGATTTAAAAAATTTCTCTAGCTAAAAATTTTGTTGAAAAGTTGAGTTTTTATAATCTTTTTTAGATACAAGTCAAACACTTTTCACCACCTCAACTGAAATCACCCTAGTCTAAGTCATTTTCACATCTAAATTGGGCAACAGCTATTACAACATAATCACTTTAATGGCTACCTATCCTTTTTTATTCTATTTGGTAACACAATCGATAATGTGTGCTATGCTTCAGACCATGCCATTCCTCTACCACATGCGCTCTAGCACCTTCAAGCTTAGGTGGCATCTCAAACCTCATATTAACAATAGGTCATAGAGTAGGAGCAATAGCACATTTATAAGCTCCCTCCTTTATTGGTCTTTCTCTTCCACCCACACTTGGTTCATTCTTAGCCTTTGAAATTTGTAATCACATAAATACTTCAACAACTTTATTCTGTCTCTTCTCTGTGACAGAATACTCTTCTCTCAAACAGTGACAAGGATTTATTTCCTCTTCTAACCAGGAAGGTGCCTGATTGAATCTAAGGGGAAATTTTTTCTGACCTTCCATTATCTTTTTCCCACATTGTATTCTTTGCCAATTCTACATTCTTCACCCATTTTCTTATATATATATATATATATATATATATATATATATATATATTCGTGTATTAAGTTCCTTAGTATCACTTTGTCGTTTCCCTTTTCTTTCTCCCCACAGGAATGTGAAATACAGAAGGATACAGCTTCTTGACTAATATATTGATCTTAATTTATATATTTTAGAGAAGGAACAAATTAGTTTCTGTGGATCCAGAATCCTATGTTGAACTGATTGTTCACACAAATGGAATACGATGACTGTCTCCACCTAGACCCTGTGTTAACTTATAGATGAGAATACATTCATAGATTTACTGCTATAGTACTATTATTTCTATTACTACTACAAATAAATAACAGAAATCTATTACTGTCTTGCATACATATTTGTAGTCACAGTTCTGTATTTCAGACTTCACTAGGCCAAACACACGTGACTCAGTTTTGTCGCTCAACTTTAGTTTGCAATTTCATATTGGCTACCAATTCAAAATGCATTCTCATGTAGTCAAGTGTCAGTGGGTAGACTCTGGAAAGAAAAGTGTTAAATGCCATTAGATGAGCCTCTTTGGATTCAATGATGTACATATATATTATCCCAAAGTAATGAAAATGTGTCATTAAAATAATAATGCAATAAATTGAAACAGGAAATTATAAAATATTATGAACGTAAAGCATTTAATTATTTATTTTCTGTGTATGTGTATTATGCCTGCATATATATGAGTGCACTCATTTTGTTCAGTGTCTGTAGAGGGCACAAGAGGGTCTCAGATCTCCTGGAACAGAAGTTATAGACAATTTTTAGTCTGTATGTGGGTGCTGGGATTTGAACCGAAGTCCTCTGTAAGAACAGCTAGTTTTTTAAACTGCCAGTTTTTTTAAAATGCTGAGCCATCTCTCCAGCCCCCAAAGCTTTTCAACATATCAAACAAACCCTAGAAATAAAACTATATTGTCTTTAAAATGCCATGTGTTGACAATATTAGAAATTTGATTCAATCAATGTAAAATTTCCCATGGAGTACAGTTGATGAAATTCTTCAAATGGAACTATTTAAAGATCTGTTACATAGAGAACATAAAAAATGGTTTTAGACAGAAATACTTGTAAAGTTGGAGGCTATGTTCAGTGTTTCTCCAGTTTTTGTGTACATACGTTTGACTCAGTGAAGGCTGAAATACAGAACTACCACCCCAAATATGTATGTGCCACAGTAATACATTTTTGGTATTTATTTGTAGTAGTAATTTACCTGGCAGATCAGAAAGGGTGTTATTAATGAGTTGGGCACCAAGATCTATATGAAATCAATGGGCATGTAGATATAGGTAAAGACAGCTCACAAGATTTGCTATTGCAAAACTAGGATCATTGATATTAGTAGGCTGTTAGGGTTCTCAAATAATAGCAGTCACATAAGATGATAGAACAACATAAGAAATAAGGACAGTTCTTTAAAAATATTAAATCATTGCAATTTTCATACAGTATATTTAGATGCCCTTCCTTAGCAATAACTCCCTTTATTTGCCTGTCAATTTTATCTATCATCTATCTATCTATCTATCTATCTATCTATCTATCTATCTATCATCTATATGTGTACCCCACAGAATCCAATTAGTGTCACCACATGTCCTTCAGTGTGGGTCCACTAGAGTGTAATTAACCTACCAAGAGAACCATACTTGAAAGGGACAGTTTCTACCCCGCCCAGCAGCCATCTGCTGGTACAATTTCCTTGGATTGGGCTGGAGCTTCTTACCCATTTTCTCATGTCTATGGCTAGGATTATTTTCTGGTTTGAGGTTGCATGGGACCTGTACATACTGCTCCAGAAGTTGTGTGTTCATATGAGTAACTGCCCAGCTGTCTGAAAAATATCTATTTCCTTGTGGTCACAACGCACTTTTGACACTCATCATCTTCCACCGCCTCTTCTGAAGTGATCTCTGAACCTTGAGAGGCAAATATTTGAAATTGGTGTCATATTCAGGAATAAGCACTCTGTGGTCTCCTTTTCTCTGTATAGTGGCAAGTTGTGAGTTTCTGTGTTAATCATCATCTATTGCATGAGGAAAATTTTCTGGAGAGAGTTGAGAGATGCATTAATTCTCTGTCAGGAGATAATTATTAGCAAGTTCAAATGTCCAATAAAGACTGTATTTCTTTAGGATATATTGAGTGAGACAAAGTATTTTAGGAGCTTCATTTCTAAATTTTATTATTTTTATTTTGCCTGTGTACGTGTATACTACCTACATGTGTATAGTGTGTATAGGTGCACACCTGTCATGCAATGGGCATTAGATTCCCCTGGCACTAGTTACCTATGACTGTTAACCACCATTTGGTTGCTGGGAATCAAAGCAGGGTCCTCTACAAGATCAGTTGGTTCTCTTAACAGCTGAACCATCTTTACAGCCCCTAAAAGGCTCTTTAATTTATTTATAATTTTTATTTTTCCTTAATTTTTAATATTTTTGGAAAACCTACATCTTTCTCCAGGAAATAACTGCCTAAGGTGTTATCTAATCCCATGTGGGCAACCCCAAACAGGTACACAGTAAATGTACTCATGCATTGTATACATATGTGTGTGTGTTTGTATCTGTGTGTTGTGAATATGTATATTTGTAAATGTATGCCTGTATATGTTAATAATAGCAAAAGAAGAGGGCAAGAAATTTAGAGGGATGGGGGTATTGCATGGGAGGAGTTGGAGGCAGACTGTGGGAGTGATGAAAACAATGTAAAGGCAGTACTGATATATGAAATTCACAAAAATAAAAACTAAAGAAGTAAAAAATAGAACATTTTATAAAATTTCATTAACTTGTATAAATTAAAATTAATTTAAATTTAAAGAGCAAAGAAAATAATAGCTTATTGTTTCATTGTTTTCAAACAAGGTATATCAGTCAAGGAATAAGAAATAGGAAAACCTAATGG
Organism: Eospalax fontanierii; assembly: GCA_035773235.1. Classification (NCBI taxonomy): domain Eukaryota; kingdom Metazoa; phylum Chordata; class Mammalia; order Rodentia; family Spalacidae; genus Eospalax; species Eospalax fontanierii. Next base: position 127,595,703 of record CM069525.1, on the reverse strand, counting down.
CTGTGATTAGAAGAGTATACTTCACAAGGCACACATAGTGAATTCCTTTGAAAGCAATTCTTTGGGAATTTCCTGGAATTGATTATGTTGCTATAATTAAATAAATATAGTCAGGATTTCAAGCAATGGCTCTCTCTTACCAGTTTCTGGCTATGTATTTCTTCAGAAAACATCAAACCTTTCTATGTCCCCCTCTTCTGTAACATAAGGATGTATTATCAATTTGAACTTAGTATGGAAGCATGAAATAATATTTAGTTTTTTGTTTTTTTTGATACAGATTTCCCCTGTAGCCTCATCTTGTCTGGAATCACTATGGAGATCTGTGTCCTGAGTGTTGGGAGTAAAGGCATGTGACACCATGCCCAATTATCAGATTGGGTTATGTATGAAGTACAAAGTACTGTTTTATTGCTATAAATTTTATGATTCACATTATTATTTTGAGGTTCTGTATTAATTGATTTTTTTCTTCCTTTTATATTCCCAGCATTTGTAAAAGACAGCAACAGTTCTTAACATTTAACATCCAAATAATCCATCATATGTTTATTGCTGTTTTCAAATTATTTTTATAAGTTGCTTTTATTAAAAATTTTTGAGTTGAGTATTATGCTCACATATTTTAATATCTATTTATTTAATAATAACAGTATTCATGTCTGTGAACTTTTCTGCCATGTTTGTCTTACTCATGAAGGTTTGACAAAAAGAATTATTTCATAGCCAGCATGTTATTACAAATTTGACATCTTTGAATGTCCTTTTGGCATAATTATAGTTTGAGGAAAACCTTTTCTTTCTACTTTTGTAGTTGACTTTAAATATGATTTTCTTCCACTTTGATCCATAGTTTAAATCACATTTGGTGGTTTGCAATGTCCATTGAACATCTGTTTTGTTAAGTTGTGATTCATTTCATTTAAAATAAAATTATTTTAGTATATTATCTAGGTTCACTCTAAAATTGAACTGTAGTTCAAGAGACTTCTCATATATATTGTTCCCCCAAACCTTAACTTCTCTCATTAAAAACTTGCATCCACAGGAGCATTTATACTTCAGTGTTAGCACATAAACCCAGAGGATGGGAGGCCCTGGGCTTCACTGGTCCTCTGGGTACCTGGCACAAGCCTCAGTCTTTATACACTTAGGGTTGAAGCCCTGGATTTGTCCTTAGCACAACGCACACAAAATCCTATATCCGTGCTGTATATTTGTTACAGTGAATGAATCCAAACTCACACAGTATTGTTTGTTTATCGACCTCTATCACTTATAATAAGGTTCACTACGTTTTTATATTATATGAGTTTTGTTAAATGTAGAATGGCATGGACACACCATACATCATCATAATAGCATAGAGTATTTTTTTTACTTGAACAACTGTGCACTTCCTAATAATTTATGTGTCCTCCAGCCTCTGTAAAAATGATTATTTATCTTTCTGCACTACTGAGCATTTTCTAGAAAGTCACATTGTTGAGTTTGTAGAGTTTATAGCCTTTTCAGATGGGACCCAGTCGCTTAGCATTCATTCAATTCCATTAAACATAAACCTAGCATTGTGCGCTGGGACAATAGAAAGGTCTGCTAAAGGGAAGATTCATCCACAGAAAAGTGGCATTTATGAAATACCAATTCATTAAAATGGAGAGAGTCTAAACTGAGAATGCCACTGGAGGAATTTTCATCTTGAAACAACCAATGAACAGTTTTTCCAGGTTGAGCCAGGAAGTCAAACTGGGGCAAAGGGGATAGGTTTCATCATCAACCTGTAGAACTTAGCAACTTTGCTTACATGAAACTTGTTTTACTGACACTAAAGATAAAAGAATGAAGTGGTCATGGACATTTGTGGCAAGGCACCAGAAGACCACTGAAGCCAAGCAAAGTGTGATAGAATCAGGTTTTCTGTAGCTACTCCATAGAGGTCACTGTAGCTTTAAAGATGAGGGCACTGATCTGGGATATCTTCTAAGGCAAGCTTCATGGGTAAAATGGAGATAGCTGGGGAGAGAAGCTATGTGATAGAGACTATGTGCTCTACAATAAACAAATCTGGATGAATGAGCCAAGACAAGCCCTTTATAGGAAAAATGATTCTTTAAGGAACCACTTTAGGAAGTAACTAGGTGCCTATGTGGTCATAAAGGCAGAACCCAAAATCTGGTAGTTATTTGACCTTATCAGAATAGGAAGAAAAGCTGGATGAGGTGTTGCTCTACTAAAACATTTTCCACCTCTGAATTTGTTTGTGTGTGTGTGTGTGTGTGTGTGTGTGTGTATGTGTTTGTTTGATATTCTGAAGCATTTATAGGTTTTGCTTTGTGATTGTTTTATTTTTGATGTATTCACTATGTCATTTCTCTGAAATGCCAGGATATGTGATATGATATGCAATATTGTTTGGGAAATTATTGCTTCAAATATATTTTTATTGTGAAATTCTCTATTCAAATAAGTTCTAGATCTAAGATAGATGCAAGATTCATTCTTCAACCATTTCCAGTGTACTCATAAGATCATAAGTGGCATTCTAAATTTCCATCAATATTTTTTCTCTAGAAGTTTCTGTTTCTTGTTAGAATTTTTTTCTTTATTTATATCCTCTACTGAATTTTATCAATTTTATATATTTAAAGCATTAACAAATTTAAAATAATAGTTTCTTTAAGTTTCCAGTCTCATAATCTCATAATTTCAATATTCCAGCAATATCTGAGTCTTCTTATAATTGGTTTATCTCTTCTGTTAGTGATTTTTGTCATTTAATTTGTCTTACAGTTTTACAGATATATATATATATATATATAGTGCATTAGCAAAAATGTACTGTTGTAAAATTGCCATTGGATGTGGGTTGTGATGAAAATTCTATAATTCTTTGATTGTGTCTCAGTGTTTTCCTTGCCTGAACCTCTAATCTTTGGAATTATAAAGTGGTTTCTCAATTTTCTCTTTATGAGGTGGTTATGGTTGCCTAAATATTGAGTATTTCTCTCTTAAACCAAGTGGCTTAGGTTTTGGAAAAACATGAAACACTTCACAGAATTAGAAGGAAAAAAAATCCTAAATATCATATGGAAGCACAAAAGTCCACAGACAGTGAAAAAAAACCGTGAGCACAAAGAGCAATGAAGGGAGGTTACTATACCAGATTTCAAACTGTATTACATAGCTATAGTCATAAAAACAACATAGTACTGCTGTTTATATTTTAATGAACAATCCCATGTCATAAACAGAATGACTACTATATTTCAAAATGTTTATTTTTGCAGAAGCATTATTATCAAATATTCAATGTGGGAATCAAGTTGAGCTTGTGGAGGTAAAGCTTTCAAGTGTGGGGACTCTTGAAACTGGGTTTCTCCAGAGTTTTTTAAACTCTTCAGCCTTGCCTATATAGAGCCATTGCCGTCTTTCCTATGCAGAATTATGGGTTTCTGTTCCATTTTATGAGTCTGTGCTTTCTTCAGTCTTTTAAACTTTAAAGCACTATTTTTCTCTGATCTTATTTCTCTTACTAGACTGAGCTGTGATATTATTGCTTGCTACATCCTTTTACTTCTTATTGGTATTTACTGTTAGGTTCTGAGCTCGATGCATGGTGGTCTCCTGTTGTAGAACGCAGTCCTTCAACTGAAATAAGCACCTTCCTTTTCAAATTAACTGTGTCTACTTGAAAGAGATCATCTGAATTAACTCTGATAACTATTGATATCCTTAGAAAATGAGAGTGTGGAGAGGGTCACTGGATCCTCAAGAGAGATTTCAAACACACTTCCCAGCCATTTGTACACAATTGTGTTTTAATAGCATATTAAAGGTCTGAGGTCTTGGGAGGTGTTAGAGTACATTGGTTTTTAGAGGGATATTGATGTCACATCCCTCCGTGTAGCTATGGGTGAAGACTTTCCAGTTCATTTGTTTCAGAGTCATCCACTTCCTTGCTAACAATGTCTCACTATGCTCTGTAATAAGACCAGTACAATTATTGTTACGGAGGTTGAATTTTCATGAGATCATACTTTAGTTTGTGACTGAGGTCTCATAAAGAATGGTTGATAATGGTTACTTGACCCAGAAAATAATTCTCAAAACAGTTTATGCAGTGAGCATGAAACAAAACCAGAAATCAATGGTATTGTTTTCTAGCTATGGATGATGAGACAGGCAGCTGACATTGCGTGAAGGTAGAATGACTATAGAGGGAATTTAACACGAATATGTGGTTCATTTTGTTTGCTGATTTTATTCCTAAGGGTGGCGGCAGTGATATGGGCCCTTCGAGGTGTAGTGTAATTTCTAAATAAGATAGGGGCACTTGAATTTGATACATATGTGTTGGTAATTCTCGGATGGCAGTCTTCTATGTGGTATGGAGTGATATACCTGCTTAATGAGGTGGGTCTACTGGGCGAGTATCGAGACACATTCAGAACATTGTAAGGTCTAGAGAAGCTATTACAATTCATGAAAGTACCACTTTACAGAGGAAGGTATGGGCATATGGCTACAAAGGTTGCTTTGCTCCTTCTGTCTAAAATAAATACAACTGAGACCAAGCTGGCTGCTTGGAGCTAGCATATATGTGTAAGGCAAGGAATGCCAAATGTCTGCCAGCAGATGACTATCACACAGACCTTATTGCGTGCCATGTGTAGAGAGATGAGACACAGAGGTTTCATTCTTTAAGAAGCAGTTTCTTCACACCTGACCCCTATCCATGGTTACATACCCAAAAGACATATACTATTGGATGCTTCCTGCTACAAGTTCATAGCAGCCAGAACTGTGTAAGTGCATTGAGGTACAAAATGTACTGCATTCATTCTTTTCGTTATTCTGGGAGATTCCATTTAGTTTTTAAATGTGTTTGAAAGAAGAGATTTTATTTATTTATTAAATTAACATTTATTGAATTTTCTATTCTAAGGTATTCATTAGTACTATATTATTATAGATGTAGGAATTTTTCAGCTCATTTTAAAATTAATTGTTAAATTATCCATTGTGGGCATAAGATGATACAACACCCAATTGTAAATGTGACTTCCAGGACTCTAACAAATGCACTACATTTTTAATTTTCAAACAACTCTTTTTTTTTTAAATAAAAAAATATTATTGACATTTTGGCTAACTTGTTGAACAAAAATTTCCTGAAGAGGCTTTGTAATTAATTCACCAAAAATTTTATAATTGGTAATAATAATTCATCTTCTTCCTTCAGAAATAATACAATTAAATTTCTTTTTTTATATAATCCTGTCCTTCCAAGTTATTCAGCAGGTGGCATCCAGCTAGCTAGATACGCCTTAAAGGAGATTTTGACATAAATTATAAAAATGTGTTGATTAATTTACATTCTGGTTTATTGTTTACAAACAATATAATCTATTTGAAACGAACAGCTATTTGGTTTATAACCTTAAATTCATTTTGAACTGTCCTGAGGAATCTTATAAAGTCAACATGAAAATTGAAGGACCCAGGTAATGGGTGGCTGGTTAACCCTGTGATTAAATTTGCTTAGATGAGGAGACTTGAAATCCCATCATCTATTGATGAACACCTAGGTTGCTTCCATTTCTTAGCTCTTGTGACTAAGCCAGCAATATACATATATTTACATATATCTCTATTGTCGGTTTATTTACAATCCATAACATATATACTCAAGACAGATGTAGATACAGCATATTGTAGTGCTAAAAGATTATTAACGAATGTTCATATTGATTTCCATAGTGGCTACACTAGTTTACATTCCCACACACAATGGATAATTGATCCTTTTCATCATATCCTCATCAGGGTTTGTTTTCATTTCTTTTTGACTAGGTAGGAATGGAGGAAACAAAGTATTTTTATATTACCATCATGGTTAAGAACTTTGAACATTTTTTCACATGTTTATTGAACACTTGTAATTCTTCTTTTGAAAACTATATTCTATTCATTAGTCTATTTATTGATTGATTTGTCTTTATGACAAAAACATTTGAAGTTTTTATATATTGAAGATATTAACTCCCTTTCTGAAGCATTGTTACAAAGACAACCTTTTCCCATGGGTAGTGATTCTATTATTTGCTCTGCAAATATTTCTTAAAGTCACATAATGTTTCTTGTCAATTCATGAGATTATTTCTTGTGATATTGATGTCGTTTGCAGAAATTCTTTGTCTATGTCTATGTATGAAAGTATTTTATCTACATTTTCCCCTAGGAGTTTCAAGTGTCAGGTCTTAGATCTATTTTTCCAATGTATGATTTCACAACTTTCTATATAACAAAAGCTGTGTGGGTTTATTTTGTGCCCCTCAATTTTATTTTATTGGTCTACACATTAGTTTTTGTGCCAGTACCACACAGGTGTTTACACTATAGCTTTGTCGTATAATTGGAAGGCCTTTTCTGTGTCCATGTACACAGTTTCTACTTTCAGTGTTTTAAAATTTAATTGTCAAGGTCTTTTGGGGGGTAGATTTTTAAAAGAATATTTTATTAGCATTTTAACATTTCATACAATGTATTTGACTATGTTCACTCCATGTTCTCCATCCCTGCCCCTAGCCAGCCAACCTCTTTACTGACCCAACTGCCTTTCATTTTTTTTTAAGCTTATGAACTCAGTTTTGTGTTGTGCAAATACTCTTGGGCATGAAAGATGTTCAACCTACATGGGTCACACCCTTTAAGGATACCGACCTTCCCTTTCCCAAAAGCTATTCATTCCAAATAGTACCTCAGCTAGGAGTGGAACGTTGTGCCCACCTCAACGAGGAACAATGCTACTTTATTTTTATATGTACATTGAATCAACCCTACATCCCTGGAATGAAACCAGCATTCTCAAGATGTGAGATCTTACAGTTTTCTTTAATTTTATCAAAAAATACTGCATCTATGTTCTTCAAGATAGTATCTAATTTTCTTTTTTATTTGTGTCCTTATCTGTTTTTATAAAAATATATGAGCTTATTGTCTGTATGCATGTAACTGTGACCATGTTGTACAAGGCCTCAAGGAGGTCAGACTAGGAGATCAAATCTTTTGGAACTGGAGTTATGGGTGATAGTTTCCTACCACGTGGGTGCTGGGAACCAAACACCGGTGTCTGCCACCTTGGGCTACATAGAGTCTCAGTCTCAGTCTCAGTCTCAAAAAAAAAAAAACACACACACACACAAATCTTAAAATTTTAAAAAACATTGAAATATATACATTAACCAGACATTCTCAGCATTAGAACTAGTCTTGTGTACAGAATAGATTTATAAATTTTATAAAGAATTTTAAAAGAATTTGAACTAGTATGTAAAGAACTTTAATGAAACATGTTAGTATGGAAAAATGGATCTGTAATGTAAGCAAATAAATAAAAAGTCATATAAAATTCATAGTAATTGAAGGGAACTTCCAGGTATCAATTCATTACAATACTCACAAAGAACACATTTGAGAATGTATGCAGCCTAGGAAAGAGTTGGTTGATTGGTGATACTTCAGTGGAAAAAAATCCTCAAACTGAAATACCAAACTAAAAAGACTGAAATCATCAGAAAAACTTAGAATTTTGTTTATGAATTCATATATATAATTCATATATATTTCATATATATATATTCATAAATATATATATATATATTTAGGGGATATGGGCTTGTGATTTTTTTCAAACACATATGTGGAAGTTCACTTGGACCTAGGTTGGTAGTCAGGCTACCAATAAATGCATGACTGTGTTCAGATTTTCATGTGGTTGGTGGGGATTTGAACTTAGGCTTTCATGTCTGTATGACAAGCATTCTTACACAATGAGCAATCTCCCTGAACTCCAGAATATCTAATTTTCTTGGGAAAAAGTTTCAAAACAAATAGCATATATTTAATTATTGTAACAAAACAAAGACAAGAAAAAAAAAAGCAAAACACAGATGCAATATTTGAAGGATTGATTTCCAAAGATTTTCCCAAAGTAATATCAGATAGTTTAAGGAATATATACAGAAACTGATAAAGTAAAAAAAAATCGTTAAATATTAAATAACCTAGTCTTAGATATATCATTGTAAAAAGTTAAGGAAAAAAAGATAACGGAAAAATCTTTAAAGAAACCATAGTAGTGTGAAATTAACTTATATACAATGAAAAAGAAGCATTAGAGCAGACATTTGTTAAGCACAATTCTGCATAAATAATCACTTAAAATGCTAGTAGTCTATAGATATTGATTTACAGAAATTATTATAAGCTATATTGCAAAATATTGAGCTGATTTCAGCATATTTACTTATACAATAAATTTTAAAGATGCAAAAACATCTGCTGACCATAATCAAAAGAAAATTGTAACTTTAATATAGAGAAAATTAGATTAAGAACAAGGAAAATAATTAAAGATAATGAGAGGAATTTCACAGTAGTAAGGAGTCAAGGTGTGTCAATCTTTAAAATATATTAACTCAAAATTCTTCAAAATATGTGAAGAGAAATAGTATTGTGACTGGAGAAATTTATACTTCTCATTTGGTATTTGAGAAATCAGTCATGCAGAAAATCAGTAAGGACATAATTTATCTAAATATCACTATCAATCAACAGGGCTTAATTGACATTTGTACAGAACTCCATGCAGCAACAGCAGAATACAGCATAATTTCAAACTCCTATAAGATAGTTCCTAGGAAGGACAACAATCTGTACAAGAAAATGCATGTCGATGAGTTGAAAATGCTAAATAAAATTAAACTACACCATGCTTTCTATTACAATGGCATTAAAGCATATATTAACAAAGACAATTTGCAGAAGATTTGGACAAGAAAATACACTCAATAGCATAAAATTAGTATGTCTCAAATTAACACTTAAAATTAGTTTGAATGAGATAGCTTACAAAATCTTTAGTAAATAAAAGTGTTGTATATATTTTGGACAAATATTAGAGAAAACTAATCTAAAGTCTAATCTAAAAAAAGTCCACTTTTTTTAAGAAGAGAAAGAAGAAAGCTTAAATCATGTATTTTAAACCAAATAAAAATATTGGAGCAGAAAATAGTGAAGTACAAAAGATGTAAAGTTAACAGGGGAAATTTTAAACCATGAATCCTTGGGGAAAATTTAATCAACAAATTTGTTACACCTCTGGCCACACTAACCATGAGAAAAGAAAGAAGGCACAGTCTTTAGTACCAGTAATGAGTTGACATCAATTCTGATTCAATCAGTTTCTAAAGGATGATAAAATATTATGAATACATTAATGACAAGAAATATTAAAACCTAGAAAAAATGAACTGTCCAGTCAGATGTCTGTCATTATAATGAAAATCTGGAGAAAATAAACCTAAAGGAATAAAAATAATTTTTAGTTCACAGTAGCACAGACTTCAGTCCATGATGAACTGTTTCCCTTACTATTAGGAAGGAACAGGGGTGAAGGATGTAGACCAAAACTGATCACCTCATAGTTACAAAGAACCAGAGAGAAAGATATGAGGTGAACACATATGAAATCCCTCAAGGATATAATTTACTAACGTGGTTCTTTCAATTGGGTTTCTTCTACCTCACAATAGCTGTAATTTCAGCAGTGGATTAATTCATAGTTGATGTCAGAACTCCCAATATCCAATAATTTTTTAAAAGCTCCACCTTTGAACGCTCCTATATTGAGGATCAAACTTTAATAAAGGAATTTATTTAGATGATTTACAGATACAATCTGTACCATGAAGCAGTTTCTTGAAGGAAACAAATTACCAAAACTTAAATAATTATAGAATTATCATAAAATGTTATCTGTTAAATAATTCAACTCACTGAAAAATACATTCTCAGAAAAATATGTACAGTGTATATACTTAAATTGACTAACATTTTAAAAGAAACATTTCACTAAGTTTCTACCTGTCTTCCAACGCAGGGAAAACACCCTAACTTTTATATGTGGAAGAAATTACCCAATATTAAAATCAGATTAAATCATAAAAACAAAGCCCAACACAGAAATATATCTCATGAGTATATATGAGCAATATCCATCAACAGGAGCAAATTTAATCACATAATGAATACATAGTATTATACAATAATGATTTATTTTGAGAATGCAGAATTGGTAAAATATTTTTAAAAATATCAAGTGGTAAGAGAAAAATTACTTGACAAAATCAAGCATCCACTAGTGATAATAAATTCTCAAATAAATAGGAAATGTCTTCAGTTTTAAAATAAATATCTGAGTGAAAATTGATATCAAAATCATTCTTACTGGTGACAACAAATTAGATGACTTCTTTACCCATTTGTGAAGAAGTCAAGTTCGTTTCCTCTTGCCAAGTCTATTCAATATTGCATTAAAATTTTAGTAGTTAAATAACATAAAAAAACTTTAAAAGAGTTAAGACATACAGAAATTAAAAATTTTACACAGATATCAATTCACTATGAAGAAAATTTGGGTTTTTTATACTATTTTTTTTTTGAGACAGAGTCTCATTGTGTAGCCCTGGCTAAACAATCTCAGTAAGTAAACCAGACTGATCTCCAACTTACACAGATCTTCCTGTAAGAGTTTTAGGATTAAAGGTTTTTGCCACCATGCCCAACAACCATGTATGAAATGAAAACCATCCATTGCAGCCAAAAAACACCTACTACCAGTATTTGCTTGCCTTGTTCTGTCATATTCATGGGTTTACATGTGTTGTTCTATCTTGGTTCATTGTATTTTTTGCTTGGGTTTCAAGATCATAAGTCCCATGTAGCTTCTTCATTCACATTTAATGTTGGCTAAACCCCTTGTCACCTGGCCCCTCATGTCCCATTCCCATCTTTGTACTACTGCTTGAAGACTTCTGCCACCAGTATTTATCCTCTCTATTTTCATTTCCCTTATACTCTGTTATCATGTCTTGCTAAATGGCACCCCTCCTACTGGCTAGTTTCTAGTTTCCAGGCTTCTATGGGTACTCCTCCCTAATCACATGAAACACAAATATGAACCTGCAATCCACATATGAGAGAGAACACATACCATTTCTTTATTTGGGTGGCAAAGGATATGTTAACTAATTTTAATATGGCAATTGTTTTACAATATTTGCACTCATCAGACTGTCACATATGCAATGTATATATATTATTTAGTATCATACCTCAATAAAATGATAAGGATATTGATATAAATGTATATATAATGTTTTATAACAAAGAGTTAGAAGACAGTAGGGATGAAATTCAGTTAATAAAAGTGAATGATTATTAACAGAATGCTCTTAGTAAAACTAAAATAAGGAAATGATGTCATTGAATGATCATGTACATGGTGCCTATAAATATATCTAATAGAATTTATGAAATTGTGTCATTGATATGATCATGAAACATTAAATAACAGTATTAATAACCTTGGACAAGCATAGGAAAAACATTATTTTCATAGTTGGGATAATTCATTGTCCTTAAAATAGCCTGCCACTCTAAATTCCTTCTAAACTAAGCTTTTAAGTTGAGTCAAAGACACACCATGCATCAGTTTATGAAGAAACAAACATTTGTGAAATATTCATTGAAAATGTTTCATTTTAACACTTTAGTAAATTAGTATTAGTGGAGGACAAAGCAAAAGCACCAATGAATTTTAGACAGATGACTTGGAAACTAATCAAGGTATGCATCACAATTGAACATATAATAGAACCCAGGGAAAGAGTGAGATTTCAAAAAAATTGGGCTGGGAAAATTTTTTTAAACTTTAGAACCAATGTAAATATTAGATCTTCACTAACATGTAACATGTAAAATGTAATCCCAGACAAATGGAAAACACAAGCACAAAGTGCATTCCAATTGTCGATTAAAAATCAACTGATGTCATATATCACTGATAAAAGCTTACCAGACAGTTAGTGGGAAACCCATAATAAATGAAACAAGTATTAAGCCTGACAAATTGAAAGATAAACCTGTGTTATGAAAAAAGAAATTTTAAAGAAACAATATTTCAGGACAGTTATCAACCAAAATGCTACCATCACTAATATTGAACACAGTTCTATAGCTGCCTAAGATAAAGGGAGAAATATTAAAATTTGAAAACGATCTTAAATTAATATGTTCCACTACAGGAGAACATTTAAATCATGATATTGGTAAGCCATGATGTGTACATACTGAAACAGGAAGTTTAATATGTTCCTTGTGGGAATGTAGAAATATATGAAACATAGTACCATCACATCAGGTAGCTATTTAGAATATGTAACTCTTCCTGTGAGATTGTTTAGACATTAAAACCGCAGGATTTTATTTGTAGATATTTATCCTAGAGCACTACTTGCACATGTGAAAGGTACGTATTAATATTCAGAAAGTGTTAATTACCAGCTTCCCAGGATTTTGAATCATTTAGGGGACAAGTTTTCAGGCACACCTTTGAAGGATTATTTAGATCAGGGTTGCTTTTGTGCATGACAGTGAATATTTTGGTGAGGTCAATGCAGGTGGGAAGATCCACCATAAAGGGGGCAAATCACTCTATGGGTTTAGGACCTGGACTCCATAAAGGCAAAGCTAACAAAGCAAAAGTAATCATTGCTCTCTGCTTCCTGACTGTGGATGTAATGTGACCACCTGCCTCAAGCTCCAGTTGCATTGACTTCCCCACCACAACGATGGCCTATACCTTTGAAATTTGAGATAAAATAAATCCTTTTGCAAAGTGTTTTATCACAGAAATAGGAAAAGCAACTGAGACAATTATTTATCACAGTATTAAAATTAAGTTGAATGACATACAATTTAAACAGCAGAAAAAATGGGCAAATATATTATTTATATCCTTACTCTGTGAGACTTTACATGCTTAAAAATGAATTATCATTCCATAATATGTTGATAGATTTCAAATTCACACTTTAAAGATAGAATTATAATAACATAAACAGCTGTATACAAGTTTTCTATAACACCTGGTATACAGCTCTTTGTGCAGTAAAACCATACACAGAATTCACTAAAAGTGTCTAAGGACTTTTTCTCTAATATTACATAATTTACATACATAGAAGAGTCAGAATCAATAAACACCCATAATAAAAATATATTTAGTATGGAATAATATTTCACACAACGCTAAAATTATGGACTAAGAATAAATATTTACAGTGTGAAAACATGAATTTAGAAATGATTTTACAGAAATAGAAATTCACAATCATTATATAAAAATATACCAGAGCTGAAAAAATAAACAAGTTTAATAGCAGTATCGCCATTAAAGAAAAATAGAATTAAATTTTACTTGAAGCCTGAAGAAAAGATCAAACCAACTAAAATGATCCATCCCTAAATCAGTGAGATAATAAATAAAATATTCCTTAAGTGAAAAGGAATCAATTAAGGTTGATAAAATTTTGGATCACACTAGCTGAATCATAATAAGCTATATTTTAGATTTTTATTTTGGAAAAAATCCTTAAACCTTAAAACTTAATTGTTTTTTATAGGCAGTTTGGTAGAGACAAAGATTTATGACAGATTATGGAATTCGGTTCATTTTATTTTCAGTTAAAGACGACAGGAACTGTTTTCACAGAAGAGCGGGAGGAATTTTGTACATGTGCATGCACGTGTGTGTGTATGTGTGTGTGTGTGTGTGTGTGTTTGTGTGTATATGAATGTGTGTGTGAAAAATATATATCTACCAAAACAACACTTATAGGAAGTTTAAAACACCTGCAAAATTTTCTTTGAAGTGCTACACTCATAAGCAATTCTCACAAGCACATTTCTCTCTGCAAATTGTTAGAATTTGAGGAATTGTGTTAGTTTCCTGAGAAAATAAAGCAAATGACTCAAGATGAGTTTTTTCTAAATTAAAAGACCCGCTGTGAACACTAAAACTAGTTGAAAAATTGAATTAGATCTAAATAACTTTCATGTGGCAATGAAATGTAAATCATTGTTTACATTTTCGCCAAGGATAATGCAAAGTATATAAAATACTTCTGTAAAAATAATCTGTACATAAAATTTTACACTGAATAAATATGAATTGTTAGTAAATGATAGATTAGTAAGAGTATGTTGTTTTATCATAAATTATTGCAACAAAGTTCTTTGTTAGATTTAAGGAGTAAAATTTAAATACATATTTCAACATTAAATTCCTACATTAGAATGAATACAGGGTGTATGCCTAAAAAATAAATTGAGCAACACATTGAAGCCATAAGATTAATAAAATAGAACAAGAAAAATGTAAATAAGTATGTCATAATAATGAAATACAAAGCATTCATCCGAATGATAGAAAGAACTTTAGATTTAATATATCATAAGAAAAATATACTTTAATTTTACAGTGAAAAACAAATCAAGATCTCTAGATTCCTAGATCATTAACAGGAGAATAACCACATAATAAACAAGAATATCCACATTGAATTATGTATTGCTAAATATCCTTAGGTTACTTGCTATCATTAAATAACCTATGCTACAAAGGCAAAAGATGGAACCCTACAATGGATTTCTGTTGTAAAAAAAAGGGGCCTGGAGAGATGGCTCAGTGCTTAAGAGCAGCAGCTGTTCTTGCAGAAGACCTGGGCTATCCACAGCACTAGATAGCATCTAATAGCTGTCTGTAACTCCAGGTTCAGGGAATCTGACACCCTTTTCTGACCTCCAAGGGAAGTGCACAACATGGGTACACTTACACTCATGCTGGCAATTTACTATACACATTAAATAAAAATAATAAATTTTTAAAAAGTAAACACAAAATTCCATTTTGACAAGATAATGTCAAAAAAATGGGCAATGATCAGAGTGTGGGAAATGATAGTATATAGCTCATAGTTCAAATCTAATATTAATGCTTACTTGAGGAGTTACAAATACATCAGAACTCATTGGTAACAAATAAAGCAAACATGTAGTTTTGAATATTAGGTATTATGCAGATACTGTATATGTAGATATCTCGTCAATAAGTCCTAACTGTACTCTTAGGATATCATTGCTGTTTATGACTATGGTCTGGCTCTGCCTTCTGTGCACTCATCCTTTTATACTGTCTTTTTGGCCACCTTCATTATGTAAGAGTATATTTTAGGTGTTGTATCCTATGAAGTTCAAGAAGTTCAAGAATCATTAGATTATGGTAGTTGTCCTTGAAAATTTAGCAAAATAATACAGGAGGTAAACCTCAGATAGTCATTGGAAAACAGAAATGAAATGGAAAGGTTTTAGGATTCGAAGAATTTTCAAGTTTAAAAAAAAAAAGCCTACTGCTTTCAGACTTTGTGTTTCAAGAAAAATGAATGAAAACATAGTGAGGGCAAGATCTGAATAATAGATCTAAATAATAATTCTCATTTAAGGTGATTCATGACAAGGGTATTTTAAGGAACTCTCCCTGTGTCTCTGTATAGTTTGTGTATCACTAAAATTAAGTAGGATTTGATGCTGGGGAGATGGTTCAGCAGTAAAGAACACTGGTTGTTCTTGCAGAAGACCCAGGTTTGAAGCCCAGCACGTACTTGGTGTCTAACAACTGTATATAACTCCAGTTCTAGGGGATCTGATGCCCTCTTTAGTCCCTTGGGGACTGCTTGGCACAGGTGTACCTACGCACATGTAGTCATAACACTCATACACATAAAATAAAATAAAAATTTTAGTTTTTTTTTAAAGAAGTTAAGGCTTTCTGAAAAGTGATGAGGACACTAGGAAGAAGCTCATATAAAATGAACCACAAAGCTCAATTCTATCTAATGAACAGTGTGAGTACATAGCAAGAATGATTAAGATGAATTGGATCACACGACAAAGGTGCTGATTTCTTGATATTGGACTTTTTGTCCTTCATAAATATGAGAAACAAATAAATGAATGAATAAATAAATAAGTTTCTGTTAAAAAAATCACTACCAAGACAATGAGATTTTCTTTTAGACGCTGAATAGAACCTCTGTTCTTGTACCTGACACATAATTTACCTTCTATTAATCAATCATCAGGTTAATATCAGTCACGTTAGTTCCTAAAATGGAGTTCAAAGAATAGCCATGCTAGGATTCAGTATGTGCCTGAGATTTGACTTGTCTTTCCAATGAAAAATATAGTAAAGAGATATTTGCTAAGTAGAATGGCAACCCACAGCATAAAAATAGTTATTCAGTTGGCAACACAGGGAAACTCAGTTTCCAGAATCTCCAATCATTAATTCTACATAAAATTTGAGAATATTAATTATGTTCAATGGAACGTACTACAATTGAGGTTTCTTTTTAAGAATATGAGAGAGTCATCTATTTACAAAAATCAGTGTGGATATGCAAAAACAACACCACTTAAAAATGATATAAAACAAATTTCATTAAAATATGATGGGAAACATTCCAAAATGAAAACAGTTTTCAACATTAAATATTTCAATATTGAAATATATAGAAGTTTAATACAAAAAAATAGAAGTTAAATAGTTTCTATGTAAAACTCACATAGAAACATGATATATCCATAATTATTTTTGCATAGAATACTATTATATTGAAAAAATAAAGAAAATTTAAAATTATTCAAAAATTGGTCTTCCCTCTGGAACTAGGACAAGATCCAAATGCTCTCAGTGGGTGGACACACATCTGAAGACATTATAAAGACTTAAACTTGACTTGATAACGTTAAGATAGATGGTAGAGCATATGACATTTGGCAAGTGGGGCTACAAGTGGGGTACAGAAAGGGCAGGGAGTCTAAATATGGTCAAAGGATATTCTATGAAATTTGCAAAACCGCAGTGAAAATAATTAAAAATTTAAGAAACATCCAGAGACTCTGTACAGAAAAAACTTAAAAGTTAAATTTTCTATTAAAAGCTATGATAAAGTTTGGAGAGATGGCTCAGCAGTTAAAAAACACTGGCTGCTCTTGCCAAAGATAAGGATTTAGTACCCACAAGGTGGCTAACAATAGTCCTTAACTCCAATGAGAAGGAATCAGTTGCACTGTTTTGGCTTCAGAAGGGATTGTATGGCATGGATACAGTGGCACAGATGAGGTCAAAGCACTCATACACATTTTTATTATCATGCTTATTTTCTTATTGTGGTAGTGGTGTCATAGTTGTATTCATGTGAAAATTATAGTTTATCATTTGGATATACTGTTTATTATGTCTATAACTCACCAAAATGTTTTTACATTTTAATCGAATTCTTTTTAAAAATATATTTTAATTAAATTTGTGGGTTTCATAAACTAGGTATTCATCATATTAAGCACCCCCTTTCCTATCTGCACTCCCCTAGAGCCCATTCACAGGACTTACTGGATTTTTCGTATATGGTAAGGTCTATGGAGTCAAGTTTGTGTACTCAGATATCCATTGGTGTGGTCCACAACTTGTAACACAGAGAATAAGTGAGTGAGAGATGCCCAAACCTTATGGATGCATCTACAATGAAACCTCTAAATCTAAGGCTCATGAAACAGCAGAGCAAAGGTAGAGAGACTAATAATGCGCCGCTCAACTTTCATCAGCAAAATTACCCTATGCAAGAGAGGATGACGAACACAAAAAGCCACAACTAGCGGAAGTGTAGTGAATAAGAGACTGCAGAGTGTGAGTGTCTTTGCAGGTCTCCTTTATTAAGCTTCACCCATCCAGGTCTCAGGGACCCTTGCAGAGGAAGGGGAAGAAAGATGCTAAGAATCAGGAAAGGAGGTGAATGACCATAAGGAAACAGAGCCTTACAGGTTCCGAATTTGATCATATGATCTTACAGCAATGAGACAGCACACACAAGACCCATGCAAACTCAGACAAAAATCATAATGGAACTGTGGAAATGGACCAGATTCCAAACTTAGCTGAGGAAGTATTGGCAACTGATTACTGCAGGGCAAGGGAGAGTTATTAAGTTATTACAACTTAATTTCAATTACATACAAAAGCTCTCCATTACATTTCAGGATTCCTATAACACCAAGGCTAAAAAATATATCTGTATATGTTATATGATGATTAACGTAATATTGACAATCTTTGTTTTATCCTGAAATTCTTTTATTTTCTTTCCATGCTATTTTGAATCAATGATTTCAAAGACTATGCTGTCAAGCTTCTTGATTCTTTCTTCCACTTCTTTGAGGTTCTTTGATTTCCTAATAATTTAGTACACTTACAATACTTTTACTTGAAAATTTTGGTTAGTTCTATTTTAATAATTTCTTAGTCTTGTTTGATACTCTGTTCATGCATCACTTTCTTGATTTCATTTAATTATGTAGTTGCCTCATCATTTAGCTCAGTAGCAATCTTTTGGGGACTTATTTTAAATTATTTCTCAGGTAATTTTAGAATATGACTTTGCCATTAGTTTCTTGAGTTTTATTGTGCTTTGACTGAGACTTAGTACTTGTGGTTTGTTGTTATTGTTAGGTTATTATCATCATTATGTTTCCACTTTAATTTATAATGTTTTGAATGGATTCTTTCATTTGAAACCAAAATAGTGCTTATCTCATAGTTTTTGTATACTGACTTTCTATAGGAGGTACTTATGGCCGATTTACCCAATCAGAGGTTACAGAACTTTCCAAGCTTTTTTGGATCAGTTTCTCATACTGTAATATGCTTCCAGAAGTAAACCACTAACTAATATTCTGGTAAGCTTTCTTTTCAGTGGCTTTTGAACTGTGACATGAATCCTAATACTGCTTTGAGGAGTCAGATGAAATATATTGAACCCTTTGAATTGTGTGAAGAAAAGTTATCGTAGTCCACCCTTTGTTTTCTCTCCCAGAGGAGAAATATTTACAGTATTTCTACACTATAAAATTCAAGTAAAGATATAAAATGGTTTGATGAATTATGTTATGTCTTTCACTCGAATCCTTGAATTCTATGATGTTCTTTTTGCTGTATTTTACAACTATTTCTAGAATAGTCAAAGAGATATTCTATACTACGTATAGCCATCAAATCGGTCTCTTTTTAAGGGGATGTATTCCTGCATTTTCCTGGTTTGTCTTCTTGCATTGTCCTGGTTTGAATATTTAATTAGGATCTTGCTTATCTCCAGATCTAAAGTCATATTATAGCTTCCTCATCATAGTCACTGAAATATGAATGAGATATAAAAAGTTATGGTGATTGACTTGTCAGAAAATTTGCCTCAAAGATGTGTCATTTTAACTTAAATGCCTAATTACATATATAATTGTAGGGGTTTGTTAAATTTTATTCAAAACTTTTATGTGATATTTATGGTGATATAGATGCTGATTTAGGAAATGAGAAGGAAATGGAGATCTGGAATGGCTTGCATTTAGTGGACTATTCCATGCTACTTAAAAGATACAACAAAAGTATAATAATGCTTAATTAAAGAAAGACTAATTCCTAGAGTTGTTTAACCTAGAACTGTGCCCAATCTGTTCTCAGATCCCTATTCATTTCTCTCAGAACTTTCCCTTCAAAGAAAGATTTTTCTCTGCATTTATTTAAACACCACATCAAACATGATATGGGAAATAAATGAGTAACTTTTCTTAAAGAACCTTACCCACACTTCAACAAGTGAAGTTTGCTTTCTTTGACCCATCCTGAACTACAAACCTAAAAACTCTACAAACAGATGTTATCAATGTATGTCCACATGTTGCCCGCAACATTTACTCCGTAATAATTTGCTGCTCCCAATGTTGCTGCTTCCACTGATGATACTGTTCACAACACACACACACACACACACACACACACACACACACACACACACACACACAAACATTTTTCTGGGTCACAAGGAAGTAAGGGTCATAAGTGACACAATACTGGGAACAGAGCTTAAGGTAACAGATATATTTTTAATTTAGATTGCAAAAGTGTATTACATAGGGGGCCCAAGGCAAAATAAGATTGTTTTCCTTGATTTCTTAAAGACTACTTAATTGTATACCATATGATACACAGTAGGCAGGCAGATTGAATACATAGTATTAAATAATCTGAAAACATGATTAAGTTGATTATAAGGTAAAAGTTACATTTATAATAAAAGGCACATTAGAAAGTCATTACCACACAGAGCATCTTGAAAAACTGCTTGGGAAACTGATAAGAAAAAATTGCCAGATCTTATTTGTACATTAAGAAGTTCATTGATTATACACTATTTGAATTTATTCATGAACAATAAACAAGAATAGTGTTATAAACATATGAACCGTACTTGTAAAAGACACTCAGATTAAATTCACTGAAGATGAATGAATTGTGACCCTCCCCAACAAGATGCAATGCAATCAATAGACAATTATTAAAAGATGTTCCACTTGCCATTATGCATATGAACAAATGTTCAATATCATTATCCATTAGGGGTATATCAAACAAAATTACCCTGATGTTCCATTTCACCCCAATAAGAATGATTTTTATGAAGAAAACAAAGGAGAAGAAATGGAGTTGAGAATGTGTGGAAAGATGAAAATTACATCTGTTGGTGGGAATATAAAGTGGGATAATAAGTAAGGAAATCATTATGAAGGTGTATTAGTTTTCGGTTTCGGTGTTAAAAAACCAGAATCAATGCAAATTATGGGGAAGCTTAGATGGATTTTAGTTTAGTAAGAGTGCATCATGGCAGAAGTGCATGGCAGCAGAAGTGGCTAGAGTAGAAACCTGGGCAGTCATATCTTCAAGCAGGTGGGAAGAAGAGTGAAACTGGAAATCTAGCAATGCTTAACAACTCTCAAAACCTGCCCCTAGTGATATACATTCTCCAGCCTAGCCACAAGTCCTAAAGGATCCACAATCTTCTCCATGCAGTTCAATGAACTGCATTCAGATCAAGTGTCTGAATACTTGTAGCTTAAGTGGGATAGTCATTAAAACCACCAAATAATGCTACTCACAATACTGAAAATACATCTAGTATATTATCTAGCTATAGTACTCAAGGGTAAATACTTGAAAGACAAAAATCAGCATTTCACAGAGACACACTGTGTGTTTATAACAATACAAGTTACATTCATCAAAAGATGAATTGATAAAGAAAATGTGGTATATATGCAAAAATGTAGATTTTTTCAACCATAAAGAAAAAAATTAGGTGATATTTCAAGAAAATTAATGGAATCAAAGATCATCATATTAACTGAAATATGATTTGAAGAAAAAATAATCATGCTTTCTCTCATGTGTGTAACCTATATATTTTATGTACATACACATACCCTTCCACATTACATAAACAAAAATGGTGCACTGTTTGGTAAATAAAGTGGACGAGAAAGAGGGAAGAGATGGAACAGGACATGAGAATAGGGTTGAATATGATCATAGTACAGAACAAAATTTCATTAAAAATATTTTGAAACTCATACCATTACATAATGAATATGGACAATAAAATTTTTAATTAAGTAATTATAAAATATTCAATGTAAAAGTAGTTGAAAGAAAGAAAGCACAAATGGTGTTAATATATACATTATAGGGTGTTTAAATTTATTGCTTCATTTTGGTTTTAATTTTTGGTATGAAAATATTTTTACGTATTTTTGAGAAAGAATGTGATGAGTCCCTGTTGTCTAGAATTATCTTGACTTTCTTTCCTTAAATAATCTTCCTGTTTAACGTTCAAATCAGGTTAAACACACCTATTTTCTGAAAAATTTGACATTAGTTTTGAGGATAAATTCAAAATCTGTTGTTTGCCTTTTCAACATACATAGGTTATTATGCTTGTCTGTTCCTCACGCTAAGGCACAGCAAGACACCAGCATTTTTTACCATGTTCTACTACAATCTCACTTCACCCAGATAGAATTACATGCTGAATCCCCTTCCACTCCCAGTAATAAGTCAATTATTATTCATCATCCTATACTCAGAGTCTTTGTCAATTAAATTTTGCTTTCCTTGGTCTCAATTGAAAAGATATTCACGTTAGTTATTTTGTTGTGTTTTGGAGACAGGGTTTCCCTGTAGCCACAGCAGGTCTAGAACTCACTATGTAGAGCATGCAAGCCTCAGTCTCACAGAGATCTGTCCAACCCTGCCTCACAAGTGCTAGGATTAAAGGCATGCACTATCACACCAAGCTCACTTTAATTTTTGATCATTGAATAAATCTTTCCTTTTATGTAGCAATGTGATTTCTTAAATTGTTTTAAGAAAAAGTCATTTGTTATGTATCCCAAAGGATGCTTCACTACCTCATTCATTGTCTTTTCTAGCTTCTTTCCATTTCATGATGAGTGAGATTTCATTCAATTACCTCTGAAATTCTACTTGTCAGGAAAACAGCCAAAATATTGAAACAGATGTCAAAATGCATTTTCTCATTTTGTATCATTAAATTGATTCCAATTCATAGACTATATTAAATATAATTATACAATGTACCCGAAATCAAATCTAATATTTTACTTCCAAAATATGTAATAAGGTAATTTAATATAAATTTTCCTTTAAAGGAGAGTGTTTTTTAGACATGAAATACTTTACTTTGTCTTCAATTGAAAAGTTAAATAATATTTTGGTAAGGAAAGAACCCAGAGAACATTCAGGTTGTAGTCGGATACTGCTTACCCAGTCTCTGCAATGAGAACTATTGCTTTTAATTTCCACAACAGAGCACCTCATTGCCCCATGAGCTTTAGGTAATTTCTTGTCAGAACTGGAGTTACATCTGTGATCATGATCCTTTCCATTTTAGATGTTTGGAATTTGTTACATTCCTGATTATATTGCACGTGCCAGTGTTTTCATAGCCTGAAATAGTCACTTAATGAAGAGCATATTTTGTGATGAATCTATTAAGTAATTTCTTTATTGTGTAAAAATTATGGAATTTGGTTACATAAATGTAGATCATCTGGCTTATGGCTTAGCAAACCTGTGTGATATAAAACTATTACTTCTAGGTTTCACGCATTTATAGCATAATATTATACAATTAAAAACCAGTAATAGTTATTTATTTAAACAAAACTTTACAAAGTACTATCAAAGTATTAGGTGAAGTTATTTTTTCAGCTCTGTTATAATTTTACAAAAATGCTGTGATATATTTGATCCAGTGTTGATTGAAGCATCATAAAACAGCACATGAATATTTAGGTTATATAATTTCCTTAGTATTCTATCCAGTGATCTATATATTTATCCATAACATTGTCTTTCTATATTGTATGATATTACACATCTTTAATAAAACAGTTACATTTAAAAATAATTCTTGTTATTATTTATGTAAATGTATCTATGAGCATGTGTTTGAGAGTGCCAATAGAGGACAGAAAATGACATAGTCGCTGGTGATTCACAAAACATGGGTACTGGGAACCAAACTCAGGTTCTCTGCATCACTCCAGCCCATTTATTATCACTTATGATAAAAATCCATAGGCGATATGAAGGAAAATATGAGGCTTTGGTGGGAAGAAGAGCAAGAGTATTGGGCAGAGAAGCCAGTTTGGGGGAAGAGATAACTATCACTAAGCATGCTTTAAATGGCCACACGAAACCTTTTTTATAAGCTGCTCTCTCTCCATATGTGTGTGTGTGTGTGTGTGTGTGTGTGTGTGTGTGTGTGTATTCACATGAGAAGTTTAATTGGAGCGACCTTATATGGGGAATTATGCTCATCCCAAAAGCCTTAACTTGCCTAATAAAAATCCCAGTGACAGATGTGGTGCTGCGTTTTGGGGGTTGTGGATTAAGGGTGTCCTGAAAACTCCCCAAACAATACAAAATGTCTTGACATTGCATTTGTTTGCCTTGCTGAACTTATTGTGAAGACCCTATTACTGAAGTCACCACACACATTGGACACAGGACATAAGGAAATTATGTTTGTTCCAGCAATGAATATTTCCCCCTGCTGACTAGTACTCATAGTACCAGAAGGCAATATGCAGGCCACAAATTAGCTCTCAGATCTAATCAGAACTTTCTTTTCTACAGTGGTTAATAGTGAAACACATAACTGGTTGAAGTGCAGCAAATAACTTTTAGTCGAGTGGTCAGTCACAAATGGGACATCTGTACCACACCCCATCCTCACAGCTCAGGGACCATCACTGAAAAAAGGAGCAGAAAAGATAGTAAGAGGCAGAAGTCATGGAGGACTGGAGCAAAATAATGTCTTATGGAAAACACAGGACTGACATATTCATGAATTTACAACAGCTATGATTGCTTGTTCAAGGTTTGCATATGATCAGTCCAATCCAAGGTCTAACATGGAGTCTGAAAGGGTTTCATAAACTCTTATCTATAAATGGCAAGCTATAGACAATTGCTGACTTCTGGGGGAGAGTCAGTTTTCTTTTAAGCTTGAAGATTCTGGTGGGTCTATCATGCTCCAATGGGTAACCCCATACCCAGAAGTACTTGAGTATCACCAAATGGAGTTGATGGATTATTGGAATAAAAAAAGAGGACATGAAATTTGTAGTTTAGAAAGTTGGGAGCTGGAGGGGTGTTGTGGTTGAATATGATCAAAATACACTGCATGGATTTATAAAAAAATTAATAAAATATTTTTAAATTCCCATTAACTAGATTTGACATCTACTTTTCTACGTAGTCATTATAGACTGTGTTTCAAGGGATCAGAGGAGCATTGTCTGAGTGAACTTTTGACTAAAATACAGAGCATAACATAAAGCCAATAACTTAGATTATGGAACCATGGACCTAAGCGTGAAATTTAAGTCCACAGCTTGCCTTAGGAACATATTCTTTTTAAAAATATATTTTTGAGACTTTCATATGAATTTAGTGTTGATGCCAATTCTATCCCTTCTCTGCTCCAATTCTTGTCAACAGTCCCCCACTCCCTCTCAATTTTTAGTGTCTTCTTTAATTATTATGGTTACAAATATACATACAAAAATATACTGTGTCCATTTAGTGGTGCTAGTATGTGCATGTGTTTGAAGCTGAGCACCTGGGACTGGATAAAGAATTTTTATGAATGAATGTGTTAATGAAGATAAATCTTCTAGAAAATAATTTAGAATAAAATAAGTGATTATTAATGTAAGCTACTGGAACATGGTGACTAAATAGAAATGTGGTCTCTTTCAAACACTAAATTTAAGCCTCACACAGGACCTAGAAATCTGCACTGTTATGGACCCTGTTCATCCTTCAGATTATATATTTCTTCAGTAAATTTATAAAAAATGTATTTGACTTCATATAAGAGTGGAATGGTTTCAACATTTTTCTATCCTTACATCTGAAATTCATTATTCCTTCTTTCTCCTGCACATGGGCTGATGTTTCTCACCTAATCATACCAAAGTGATAAAATCTGAAAACGGTAACCATGTTATATATCCTGATAAAACATTGAACCATTTCACAGAACATGCCACTTAAATCATAAGTAGGTGAGAAATAGCATACTTAATTATGGGCTTATAGGGAGAAAGGACGCTTTGTGCTTTCAGAGCAGAAGAAAACACTTTCGCATTCATCCAAACTTCTGAATATAAAATTTCAAAAACATAGAAAACAAGTGCTCAGTGTTTAACATCTTTCTCGAACTCTTAGTAAAATACCGAGAAAAACACACAGAAACAGACAATGAATTTCAGAAAAAGAGTAGTATACATGATAAAAATGCATCATCTGTGAAGGTTTTATAAAACACTATATTTCATTTGAAAGAATCGAAAGATGCTTGGAAGTTGGCAGGGAAAGCACTTTCTTTACATTAAGTACTATAGAGGTGCAAGTAACTTGTGAGGGAGCTATGGAGGAAAAGAGCTCTCTCGGATTTACACATGCGATAATAGTATGGTTTTAAATGAATAGTTCCTTCACTTTCAAAGAATTCCTATTTAGATGACATGCCATTACTCTAGGACTGTAGTTTTCTAACAAAATGCAAAAAAAAAAAAGTTTTGGATTTCAGGATGAGAAGTACGCCAAGCATGCATAAAGCCCTGGGATAATCCCTAGAAATGCATATCCTACCCCTGGGTACAGTGGTCCAGTCCTATAATCTCAGAATGGATTCAGATCACCCTTGACTACCTATTTATATCAAAGAGAGACTGAGAAAAGTGAGACACAGTTTCAGAAAAAAGCCAAGATTTATTTCAACAAGTTTGGATACATATTTGGATACATATTGGATAGATATTTTATTGACTTTAAAGACAACAGTCTCTTTTTTTGTTACCAATTATTTTTTCAGCTGTTCTGGAAAATATATACTTATACATGCAAATATTTTGTCGATTCCAGAATAGTCAGTTTGTTTTCATTCTTATCATATTTTTCTTATATATCATAATATATTTAAAACAACATAGGGCAAATAAACCTTTGGAAGGCAATTAAGCACCATTGGGAAAAAACTTTGTACCTGGAAAAAAGATTTATTTCTGCCGCGCCTGCACGGCCCTGGGTCCGAGTCTCTGCGAGGGACGTCGAGGTTGAAGAGAAAAGTATACACACAGACACACAGAGAGAGACACACACTAGGTAGAGGGAAAGGAGAATGACACACTGACTTTATTCAGAGGCAGCAAGCCTTATATACCCTGAGGGCGGGGCTTTACAGGAGGTTTCTCTATTGATGACACACAGCTGTAAACAGAAAAAAGGAAGTTGTGGTTGGGCTAGCTTAAAGGTCAAGTTGTTTACTTGAGCTTTGCAGTTGACAAGATCCTGGCTAGCCCTTGGCCAAGAGTCTAGCACTAAGAGAGAAGGGCATGCAGGCTAAGCTGGCTATTCTCTGACCTGTGGCCTCCAACATATTTCTTTGAAAAATGGAGAAAATTTAGTGGTTTTGCTGCTTATGATTGCCAAGAAGAACATTTGTGAAACCAAAATAGAAATGGTATTATGAGAGATCTGTAGGAAATAAAGGAAAATACAGAAATAAATAACTAAAATATGAAAATGTCAAATAGTAAAAACATAAAATATGCAAATGTCAAGTAGCAAAAACAATTAAATATGGCAAAATAAAGGTCTTCATTGAAGGAAATGGTTGGGAACAAATTTTAAATAAAGTCCAATGAGATAAGAAGAATAAATGCAGGATCTGGCAATAACAACAAAAAACACTTTGTCACAATCTACAGCAGGGGGGAGAAAAGATTTGTAAATTTTGCATTAAATAAGGATTAGTATCCAGAATATTTAAAGACATCTTAACTGAACAACAATGTAATAAACAGTCTTGTTTAAATATTAACCAAAGACTTCAAGATACATCTTTATAGGATGATAATTAGGACAAAAAGAGATGCAGGACATCATTAACCATTAGGAGAATGGTATTTCTGTGAAACAACATTTAAAATCATTATTTATTGTATTATTTTTATTCAAGATATTTCATTAAAAACATTAGGAACACCGTTTTTTTCCTTATTACTTTCTCTTCAGGGTAGATACCTGGAACAGGAACCTGTAAATAGGAACTGAAGCACACACCCATGGAGGAAAGTTGCTTACTGGCTTGCTCATCTGGACTTGCTTATCCTGCTTTCTTTCTCTTTTCTTTAATGTATATTTTTATTGAATTTTTGTGCATCTCATGCAATACATTTAAATCCTAGTTAGACCACCCTCTCCATCCACAAACTTTCATAACCCCTGAACCCACCCAATTTCAAGCATTCTGACATATATGCTAATCCTAATCAACCTAGGACCACCTTCCCAGAGCTGGCACCACCCCCAATGAACTGAGCCTTCCCACAGTACAAAACAATAAAGCAATAAAGAAAATGCCCCCCTACATGAATAACCACATGCCAGTCCAATGAATGCAATTCCTCCTTTGATGTTCCCTTTATTAATGTGTTTCAAGTTGTCAACTCTCCAGAACAATGACCAATCAATATTACTAAAAACTCATCATTTTCAATCTTCATCTTATCCATGTATTATATTAAAAAAAACTTTAAATTACATTTCAAGTTAGAAAACTTTAAGTCACACACATATACAGATACATGATTAAAATTGAGAGGTAGATTACTCAGTTTAAAAGTATTGTCTAGCATACAAAAATGTTTGCATTCAATTCACAGAGCTGCAATGTGTAGTGTGTGTGTGTGTGTGTGTGTGTGTGCACACGTATGCATGTATGTGTGTGAGAGAAAGAGAGAGAGAGAGATTTTATGACGCTAAACATGAAAAAAGAATTTATCTCAAAAACTGTCCCTTATTTTTCATCCTCAAAGAATAATACTTCAAAGGAGCTAGAGAGATGAGTCAGCAGTTAAGAGCACTGAATGCTTTTCCAGGATGGAGAGATTCAGTTTCCAAAACCCACACGGTAGCTGACAATGGTAAATAACTGCAGTTCCAGGGGATCCAATGACCTCTTTTGACCTCTGCGGCCATTGAATATACATTGCTCTTATACGCTTGCATGGAAAACATTAATTTGCATAAAATCATTATCAAAAACAGTTCAAATTTTTGTGGCAATATATACATATGTGTGTGTAATATTTCTGAGACAAGGTTGCAGTATGTACCCCTAGTTTGTGTGAAACTCACTATGTAGACCAGACTTCCCTTCAGCTCCCAATGATCTACCTGCCTCTGCCTCCTGAATACTTGGATTAAGGAGTATATACCACCATTACCAATTAGAAAAATACTTTAAAGATGTTTCATGTCATTTTTCCTTTGCTGTATATGTAGCTCTGTGTTTGAAAATTGGTGCTACTTATTTTTAACTGTACGTGTCTAGATACTTCTTCATGAGTTTTGCTTGTGACAGTTATCCCCATAGCACAAGCTGTCCTAGAATCCACTCTGTAGATCAGCCTAGCCTTGATCTCACAGGCATTTGCCTGCCTCTGTGTTTTGCATGCTGGAATTAAAGGCATATGCCACCATAGCCAGTGTTATTTTCATGTAAAGAAGAGATAGAAACAGTGCAAATGATTACCTCAAATTATATGTGTCACTGGGAAACCCTTACCATCAGATATTATGAGCACTCTCCTCTAAGGCACTGCTATTCCATCTTTTTCAGATCAATTTTAGAGGTAAAATGAGCTCCTTTTTTCTTTTTCAGACTTATAGATTACACTGAAATTTGGACACTGATTCAATAAATTGTAACTTGTACGATTAGAAGTAGTTGATATTATTGCTGAGGGGAAATTTGTGCTATTATCCTTAAGTTATACATATTGTATTTTTCAAAGATGAAGGTTATGGAGACTGGTTCATCATGTACCCTATTCATCAGTTTCCTTCAGGAAAGTAAGCTTCAGCTAGAAGTTTTTTTTTTCTGAACCACATGGCCAATGTTAATATATCCTATTCAGAATGAGTGATTCTTCCTGTAGGTCCAAATAGTCAATTGCCTAACTTAGCCAGATCCTTCCTGCTGGGTGTTATTCCACAGCTTTAGAAACTAAAACTGCATCCTAAATCTGTGTTTTCTGCTGCTACTATGCCATTTGGATATACAAATTGCTGCAGAGTGTATGCATTGGTTTCTGAGTAGCCAATGGAATAGATGTCTTCACTACTCAGACCCTGCAGGAAATGACCAGTAGGAAATAAAAGGAAACAACTATGCAGACAAATGACTTTCTTTTTCTCATAGATGGAGTAAACAATAATCTACAGCGGGGATTTTCTGAATATAAGAGAAGGAATAGCTACCTAATACTTATTTTCTGGGACTGTACTATCATATAAACCTGAGCTGTGTTCCCTTCTTTCCATCCCAGCTTCTTTCTTATTCACTATTGCCACTATCTTTAGATTGAATTTTTAAGATCACACATCATCACTAAATCCAGACTTCAGGAGGTTTTCTAAGGAATGCAGATTCAAACAAACTTCAAGGTGAGTTTAATATGATGGTTTAGTTTTTACTATCTTTAAATACTTTCTTTCACTCTTTTTAAACATCTTAATGTATATTTAAATTAAATTTGGCATGATGTAGTTACTCCTACATTCTCATGTATTTTTCCATTTTGTGGGTTTACTCAACCGTCACTGTAATTCCTATTTATCTTTCATTAGGTGAAGTACTTGAATACACACTCAAATACTGTCTGAAAAATGATTTCCTGTGATCAAGATCTGAATAATTAGATGCTACTCCTCCATTTACTTTCTCAACTTAATTTTATTTTTTTCCAAAATATATCACTTTAGAGAGTAATTCTTCTCTATATTTATTACAGTTTTTCATTTTTCTTTCCCCTCAATTTTTCTTGTAGTTGTGTTCACAGAAATAATGTTAAGTACTTAAGGAACACAAATGAGAATTAAGTAAATGTGTTTTCTCAACTCGTAATTCTACAAGAAATGCATTTGTAAGTGATTTTTCATCTAAAACACTTTATGTCCATGCTTTTATGACACACATATACTTTAGTTTCTTGATCACAGGAAACTTGATATGATTTTGTTTTGTAATTTTTATGTTCTGTATTTATCATTTATAAATTAAGGCTGGACTTTAGCATGAACTCTTGTGTTGTACAAAAATTTATATGAAAGTTAAATTCCTAACATTTTGGAGAGGATATTAGCACATAGATGTTCTCGGGAGGTGATTAGAATGTGTATAGGTTTCCTGAATGGGATAATGTCCATACAACAATAAGTCGCACCATGTGTTTTATGTGAGAGTTGAGTAATGAACCTCAGTTGAGCCATCTATGAAGCAGAAATCCCACTTTCATCAATGAACTTGCTGATTCTTTGGCAGAGTTCCCACTTTCCAAAAGAGAAAGTAGTATATTTTAGTCATTTACAAATTTCTGAATCTATTTTAATACAGCTGTTCAAACAGGAAAAGTCAGATTGCTTAGACTCTGTTCTGGTTCCATTATGTTTTCATAATTTTACTGCCATACAATGAAAGAACAAGTCTATGTTTTATATAATTTTATTGAATTTCTGTGTATTTCATACCCAACATCTTAATTCTATTTGTACCTGTTTCCCATTAGGACCCTTCCATAGTCTCCCAGTGGATTTCATGCATTCTGACATTTATGTTAAGGCTTATTGAATAAAGTTATTGTCCCCTGACGTCCCTCAGTGCAAGTTCATTCACTGGGATATAGTCAGCCTATCTACAGTCACTTCATTAAAGAAGATCATCTTTTCTTCACCCAGTAGCAATCAACTATCCAACAGTTCTTTGCATAAGATTGGAACCTGCTGCCCATTTCCACAGATATATGCTAGGTCTTGTTGTTTGAGTTTACATGGCTTTTGTTCATTTTATTACCACTGTATAAGTTCATATGAACAAGCATCCAGGAGCCTGTAAGACTCTGTTTCCATACGGTCATGTACCTCCTCACCTAGCTCTTACATTTTCTACCCCTCTTCCACACTGGTCCTTGAGTCTCAAGTTTATTCCATTGATGAGAGGTGAGGGATGCATTAGTATTCTATCTGCACCTTTTTCCACTATGTTTCATGAGTGTTGATGTGGAGGATCCATTGTAGATGTGTCACTTAGGGTTGAGCATTTCACAGTCACTTAATCTCTGTGTGTGCCTAGTTGTGAAACTCAGTAATAGTCTCTGTTGCAAAAGAAGCTCCTTTGGAGAATGGTGAGTGGCATACCTAGCTGTGAATATAAGGATCCATATTTTGAACGTAGTAATAAATTATATTTGTCTAGAAATGTAACAGCCTTGGCTTTTTCTCTAAAATCTTAGACCTCTCCAACCACGTGTATTTGGCCATGTTTATAGCACCACACATGAGTTCCCTCCCATTGAGTGGCTTTAGGTCTTATATAGCTGGTGATTTCCCACAAGATAAAAGTGCCACTATTGCCCCAATATATTTTGCTGTTCTGGACATTTGTTACGGTTTTTAGGACTTAAAGCTGAGGGGTGATCTTCAATTGATGTTCTCCCTTAGCAGCTTACATAGTGCTGTCCAAAACTATGAGAACTAGACTTCAGGGAGGTGACTTCCAGGTCAGTTCCTGCTCTGTTGTTCCTAGTCCTTTGTCCACATATACCCATCTTCAGCAATGATCTTACCTTCAAATACTGTGAAGTAATCAATGGCTGTGGCAGCAGTCTGCGTAACTTGGACAGTCTTTTGGACAACCTTGTCCAACACCTCAAAGGTATGTTTCTCTTGCTACATGACCTTCAGCTATATACATGGACTCATGTAGAGATATTTTATGTGTAATTTTTCATTAGGTTTTTAAAAATATTTTATTATTTTTGTTTGTGTGTATGGTGCGTGTGAGTGTATTGCCTGCATGTGTGTAAATGCTACTGTGTCATGAAATGCCTATGAAGGTCAGAAGATGGCGCTCGCTGGATTCCCCTGGAACTGGAGTCATGAATGGCTGTTAGCTACCATGTGGTTCCTAGAAATGGAACTAGGGTCCTCTGCAAAAGGAGCCAGTGCTCTTAACTACTGAGCCATCTCACTCTAGCTCCTGAACAGGTTTTTGAACTAACATGATTCCCTCAGTATTAATTTTTTACATTAGCTAGGCATTATTTATCTCTACTCTCCTTCACCCTCTCTAACCTTCTCTTTTCCCTCCACAATTAAAGTACTCACATTTTCTCCATTTCTCCATTGATAATACCTGTCTCTTATGGTTTCCCCTCCCTTCTTCCCCTTTATTCCAATATTTCCTCCCTCATCTCCTTCCATTTAAATAACTCCATTTTACCCATCCCCGCTTTAGTAAGACCTGTCTCTTACTATTCTTCTGTGTCAGGTTCCTTCTTTCCGTTTACTTTTCTGGTTCTGTTCCATTTTCCTGGCTCCTGAAGTTATATCAGAATACATACTCACAAATAAGGATTTGGTGCTGGGATCCACAAATGAGGGAGAATATACATCTTTTGTTTTCTGAGTCTGTGTTACTTCAATTCATATAACAGTTTCTATTTCCATAAATATATCTGAAAATTTCGTGATTTCATCTTTCTTTACTGCTGAGTAGAGCTCCATTATGTAAATGTAGCACATTTTCATTATCTACTCATCAGTTGAGGGACACTTAGATGATTTTCATTTCTTAGCTCTTGTGAAAAGAACAGCAATAAACATGGATGTCCAAGTATCTTTGCAGTAGGATGAGTCCTTTGGATATATGCTTAGGAGTAATACAACTGGGTTATATGGTAGGTTCATTTGAATATTTTAGGAGTTCTTCACACTGTTTTCCATAGTGTTTGCATAAGTTTGTACTGCCAACATCAGTGAATGATTGTTGCCCCTGCTCCACAACCTCTCCAGCATTTGGTGTCATGTCTTCTCTTGATCTTAGCCAGTCTGACTGCAGAAAGATGAAATATTAAAGTAGTTTAAATTTGCATGTCTCTAATTACTGACAGCATTGGACAAATTTAAAATGTTTCTTAACAATCCTTATGTTTTATTTTGAGAATTCTCTGTTCAGATGTATAGTTTATTTTATAAATGGGTCGTTTCTTTACATTTATTTTTGTGTTCTTTCTTTAAGACATATATTTTGATATTTTAATAAAGTTGAAAATAAAGGAAACTGCTACATCCAGGTGCATTACATTAAAATGTAGCTTAAGATAAAT
Source organism: Eospalax fontanierii (assembly GCA_035773235.1). Taxonomy (NCBI): domain Eukaryota; kingdom Metazoa; phylum Chordata; class Mammalia; order Rodentia; family Spalacidae; genus Eospalax; species Eospalax fontanierii. The sequence goes on along the minus strand of CM069525.1, from coordinate 127,562,088 downwards.
GATTTTCTTTAATTTTGTTGAATTTTTGTCTATTTCATACTGAACACCTCAAGGAATTTTAATCATCTTATAACCACCTCCCCAGTGGCACACACCCATATCTAACCCCACTGGAATTCATACATTCTGCCATTGTGTTAAGGCTTATTGTGTCAAGTTAGTCTTCCCAGGTGTTCCTCACCAGAAGTTCATCTACTGAGGTCTAGTCATCCTTTCTAGAATCCCTTGTTTTTCATTATTTCAAAATAATAATTATAAATATATCCAAGAAACTCTAAGAGAATATTAATAAAATAATGAATGAAGATTGTGGAAACAAACAGTTGAATAAAATAACAAAAACAGTTCAAAACATGAAATTAGTAGTCAAATATGAGATAAAATCTCTGAAGAAAAGACAAACAGAAATAATTATTTGAAATCATATGCATTGACCACTTTGCCATTCTTAGTACACTTCATGTTGGGGCTGTTAATTTATTTACTAGACATATTATCTTGTTTGTTCATTTTATTTTTTGATGAGACTTAGAAATCTAGACGTGCATCATTAGAGATATTTCTTGGTAAGACTAAGTATTCTAATCTTTGTTAAGTGTTTGTGTCTTTTCTGTTTTCCTAGTTTGTCAGGTTATTACTGGGATGAGTAGTGTTTGTGTTTACTTTTGGAGTCACTTTAGTGATATGAAAATGAGATCTAAGAAGTCATGTCAGTAAACAAAGGATAGGTACAACTCTCATATTTCCTGGAAAAACAGGGTGGGCTTTGGGTTTGTTCTGTGAACAGATTGGCTTATAGATCAGGTTCGGAGAGTTCACTGGCCAGGAGGCATAAGAATCCTAACAACCCGGCAAGACTGACGCTTGATCTGTTGCAGCACAGAGATATGTGGGAAAGGAAAATCACCATGGTAGATGTTTGAAAGCCCACAGACCTGGGGGTGTGCAAGGTTTCTGGCAGAACTGAGATTTTGGTGTACAAAGAGATATCAAAATACATTGTTTTTTATGTATATCTCTCCTCTCAGGCTGTGAGCTTTCTTAGAGCAGCAATCAATTTATTTATTTACGACCAGGACAAGGAAACCTTTGCAAATACAGTAACGAATAATGGATTTAAAAAGTAGGCTTTCAAATGATATTCTGCAGACTACCAAAAGCTTAACTGGAAGTATGTGGTAGGTTATGAAGAGCAGAAGATTTAAAGTTAAGATAGGAGAAGACATAAAAAAGAAGAAGCTCTGAGGTCTTAACTGTACCTCAAATAAAGCAGTTACATTTGGACATATACAGTGTAAGAACCTCTCATGCTTAATTTTGTTTGAGAAAAGATATTGCTGAGAAAAAAAAGGAAAACTGAATTTCATATTTACCTTCCCCTACAGCTTTGAGCCTATGATTTTTTTAAAAGTGCAATGAATTAAAATGGCTAGAATAATAGAATAAATGTAAACCACTAGATTTTGTTGAACATGTAGAGTCTTCAAAGAAATTTATCTTGATTTACACATTTTCAGGTAATTCATCAGATCATTAAAATTTCTGCATGAGACAGTTATTCACTAACGTAATTCTAGGGACATACATTTTCTGTAGTGCAAGTCAGATTGTCTAGAAACATATTATACTGCTGTGCCTAAAGACCTAGACATTTATTTTATTTCAACTGCTATTCAAATCCTTGATCGTTCATTGCATTTTAGGAAATGAATGAATTATAAAATCCATAAGCAGGAAATATGCCTGCAGGGGCCTCTTTATTCAAAAACTGTGATTGAATATAAAAAGAATTTAGTGAGGAGAGACAAAAGATCTCAAGTAATTAAGTCACTTGCCACTTGCCCTGGAGGTTAATAATATTCCAAAGTAGGGATCACTTAACAAGATTTAGGCATTGTAAAGGTTCAATAAATAGATTTTATAAGATTATTGAAAGATATTAAAGCTCATAGCTGTTCTTCCCTTTGTTCACATTTTGCATTTAGGTATGAATGCTATATATAACATGTATCCAGGAAGAAGTGCCCTTGGCAATGACATGACATTTACTTGGCAAAGGTTAGAGGCACTCCATCTCAAATCACTAAAATAATAGAAATAGTATTGGAATTTAGATCTTTGCATACATACCTAAATTTATTTTTTCAAATTGAATTTAAATTTGTTTAAGTTTTTTGGAAAAAATACAGTAAAGCAGGATAGTATTCTCAGTGACACAATATAGAGCCATAGAAGGAATGCAAGATTTGGGGAAAAACACATTTAAGTCTCAGTTAATTATTTATTTATTTATTTAAAAATGATTGAACCTCTCAGCTAATATGTCACTCCGGGTTCTTTGGCATTCTAATTCAGCACATATTCAGTTTTCCTAGGAAAAAGCAGATTCATTTTTAGTAAAATGAACTTCATCATTCCATCATAATTATATTCTTCATCCAAAGGAATTTTAAACACATCCCTCATAATTCTCCTAGCCTTCAAAATAAGCTATTGAAAACTCACTGAACGGAAACTAACCATCCATGTAACCAGCACCAGATACTTGATTTCCAGGTTACTTTTATTGGATTAAATTTTAAACACTTGATCAAATCATAATTTGATCTCTTTTAATTTCAACATACCATTCATTGTGAACATAAGGCGTTAGCTTTTCTCTCACACCATATACTGGAGAATATTATCCCTATTATGCAGCCCAAAGTAACCCTTTTTGAATTTATAAATGTAACAAATAATTCCACGAGTAATAAAAAAGTTCTTGCACGTGATTTTACATTTCTCATTTTTATCATCATCTTATAGAGAAAATGTTGCCATCTATCTGTTCAAAGGCAAAATTATATATATATATATATATATATATATATATATATCACAATTTGTAAGTTTCCAATGGTGTGCTCTTCAACTTCAACTTTCCAGTGAAGAATGCATTACCTTCAATCTACTTAAGTGAAGTTTAGTGACATGATTCATGAACTGTGATAGGGGTTGTACAGGAAAGCCCATGACGGAAACTCTGTGAGAAAAATAATTTTCTTCCCTTTAATTTCAAAGGGAAAGAAAGAAGAATAATATATGTTTTGCTCCTCTAACAGTAGCCTATGAAAAACATTATATACAACTTTTATTTAGCATAAAATTATTTCTACTACAAGTGATTTCTGGGAACCAGTACGTTTTCCAGCATTTGTACTAAAGTACTAGAAATGAGTGCTGTGATGACACTATCATTTAGTCCTAAAATTTTTATGAGGATAGAGATAAAAAGGTGTTTTAAGCATATACATTCATTATATAAAATTACTGTTTAAAAATTCAATTGTGAGAGAAAGTAGCATGAAAATAAAGATTAAGTTTGCACAAAATGTTTGAAAAGGGATTCAAAGTCTAAATTTTACATTTTCAATACAACACTAAAAAATCTCAGTATGTGTATGTACACTGTAGCATTAGAGAAAATGTAGTTATTTTATATATGTATAAAAATATTAGTATTAGAATCAATGAAGTAGCCAGGTTTGGTGGTGCGCTCCTTTACTTCTAGTGTTTGATATTCAGAGGCATGCTGATCTCTGTTAGGTCTAGTCCAGCCTAGTCTACATAGAGGCGTCCAGGACATCTAGCGCTTGAGAAAGATATGCCTCAAAACCAATAATAAAATAAATGCATATATATATATATCACATAATTGTGTCACAGAAAATGCATTTTACTTGTTAAGTTGGCATTATGTATAAATTTGCTATTACTCTTTAAAACATTCGTGTTGAATTGCTTCATCTCTATTTGTTGAGCAAATTTATGATGTTTCAGAAATTGAAGAATATGTGAAACAAAGAATATCAGTACACAACTGGCTTAGAATAGTATGTAATGGTCCATTATTACTTTGAATTCCAGATTTTCTGGAAATAATAGCAGGAAGTATTAACTTAGGATTTATATATACCTTTATCTCTCTCTAGTCTAGATGCATGATTATCAACATAGATGTATATAATGTGTATTTATGCTCTTTCCATGCTTTATGTTCTACAGATCATTAGAACTAGAGGCCTTGATGCCATGGTCAACACATTTCTGCCAAGTCTGTCTATGAGACAATCCTGCAGAATGAAGATATTTAAAAAGGTGCCACATGCATGAGTTCTAGTATCAATGCATGTTCTATCACGGCTATGTTTTCTTTTATTTTTCAAAATCCTGTAATCATCAGTGATATCACAGATAATTTTCAGTGTAAGGCTGATTGACAAGAATATATCTTATCTATTTCTTGTTATCATTTTCCTAGCTGGATGGAAGCTGAATTACCCATTCCATAGACACTAGTATTGATCTTTCTAGAAAATACCAGAGGCCACAATACTAACTGGGAAAGACTTGAAACCACAATGCTTGCTGAAAACATCTCACATTCATCTCATGCTTTGCCTCAAATACAACTTGGCCATACTTCTTGTACAGATAGTAACTCCATAATTTCTCAATTCTAAGCTACCTCCTACTACATTTCCTTTTCCCTACTGGAAATTCCCACAGCTAATGCTTACACCCTACTTAACAAAGCTGATGAACAGATAATAAAGACATTAATGATGTGGCAGTATTTTCCTGGTCCTCAATTCATCATTTTCAATTAAACTAGTAATGAATTATAAGTTCCAAAATAGAAGGTATGTCATGATTCTTTATACATTTTCAGAAGTAAACTTTTGGCTTGAAGATCATTAATTTTGGTCACAAGAAGTTTCTTCAGAATGCAAGATACATATCTTGATGTTTAGTTTCTGAACAGGTCTGCCTCCTTTCTCTCCTGAGCATTGCATATAATGCACTTTTATTCTGAGATACAATGCTTTGAAATAAACACTATGTTTAAAATGGCTTCTTTGTAATTAGGTAGTCACATACATGTGGTTGAAAACAAGATCATAATACTCTACTGGGAAACATATAATTTAAACGAGTAAGTGGTTCTGTATTCTAAGCAACCTTTTTGTTTCATGAATAACTATTTTTAGTTTGCAAATATACAGATGTGCACACTTGTTGCTGCTGAATGAATATGTTCTGTCAGACCTAACAAAAACAATATATTTTGCTAAGTTTAAAAAAATTCAATGTACTTTTCTTGTGTTGTATTTATGTGAAGCTTCCATTTTTGTGACTGAATAACATTTATCAAGAAGAAAGATATTGTGGTATACTAAAAAATTACAGGGCAATTATCATGATGTAACAGCAGATATCTAAGTAATTCTCATGTTTAAAATGGAATATCCACTGGTTAGGCTGCATATTTCAGCAATTCAAAATACATATCTTCCCACTGATTATAAAAATTACTATAAATTAATCAAGTCTTAGTGAAACTGGAAATGGTATATAAACATTGTTGATTCCATGATTATATCAATGCAATTATATGCTGTTATCAAGGGGCTTTCACAGGGTAAACAGACTCCTTCATTAACATTTCAAATTGTACAAACTTGATATATATGTGCCTTATAAATAAAAGGACAAATGTTTAACACTTCAGTAGCATAAAACAAATTATACCTTGGGATCTTATGTGATTTTTTTATGACTGTCAAATCTTGAAATTTAATCTTTCAAATTAAATAAATATTATTTTTGTTTTTTACTAATATATATGTATTTGAATGAACAGCTGTGCACTTATAACATAATAATAAATATTCACATACATAATTTGAGAAGCACAAGTAATTTTATTATTGGTAAGGCCTAGATAGTGATACTAAGTATTTTATTTCATATTATTTTCATAAAATTGTATCTACCTGAATATCATTTTCTTCCAATTAACAGAAAAAGAAAGATGTTCCACATCTAGGATCTTCCAATATATTGTATGTTAGTAAAGACTTTATTAAACACTTCCTATTTCTCACCAAACACTGGATAATTCACAACTTGTTTTGTTATTGTAACAACTTTGTGATTAAGTCAATAGATAAAATCAGCCACACTGGATTATTTTCATATGAGTTCAATTCAATATGGTATTTATTATAAGGTATGTGCATGACTAATGGAGAGTGATAATTATCAAGAAATGATATAGAACTAAGTGGTCTGACTGCAAGAAATAGAAGGAAATTGAGGGTCTGACCTAGAGAGATGACTCACTGATTAAGATCATGTACTACTCTCTCAGAGGATCTGGATTTGGTTCCAGACACCCACATCAGGTGACTTATAACCACCTGGAATTCCAGTGCCAGGGGTCTGGCCTTCCCATGCAGCTGCAGTGTAGAGGGCACATGAATTCATGTGGGCACACACATGTACATGCAAATGAGAAAAAAATCTTTATAAAATAATGAAGAGAGTATGTTTAACTTAAATTAAAAACAGATAAACAAACAAAAAAAGAATAGTGTGTTCACATTCAAAAACAAATGGAGTTTTCAGAGATTATGCTGTTTTTCTGACCTAAAACCAGAATATTATTTGCAGGTTTATTGACTGAAATTGCTCTGTGGTTGTGTTTTATTTATTAGGCTGTATTTACAACTTGAACTTTCATAGAAAATATGTTTGTACTCTGGGCTCTTCTGTGTTTTAGGACTTTAACCTCAACCATCATATTTAACATTTTTTTAGTTTATTTTCCTTTGTGTGATGAAAGGCAACACTATTTGCACCTAGTATCATACAGAAGTGCTGTGAAATTAAAAAGACATACTGAAGAGTAGTGCCTTTTTGGTTATAAAATTTTATAAAAATGTAAAGGACTAAGGAAAATGTGGAACGTGGCATATTATTTTGGTTATTGTATGAATGAGTTATCTTCCCAAATATGGAAGGCATATTATAAAACCAGAATATGTTGAATATATTAGTGTCCTCAAAACGTAACCTATTTGAAGTAGAATGATAATGAAGGCTGCAAAATCATCAGTGCACTAGGGACAATAGGTCATTTTTGACTGCTTTATAAGTTATATCTGAAACAAAACTCCAAAGATGGAAATTATGTCATATAGACTGCAAATATATGCAGATCAAAGGCTGGGGTAAAACTAAATTTAGAATAATTCTATTTTATGTTGAAGAGTGTAAAAGGAAGATTTCCCCTGTAATATCTTGCCACTTAAGAAAGTCAGATACTAAGAAAACTGGGTCAAAATGATCAAACAATAATGATACATATAACAAGGAGAAGTAGTGCTTTTAACATTTAATCTCTGTCCCTGATTAGTTCTTTAAAATTCTAGTACTCTGAGTAACTGATTAAATGAGTTATAAGATTTTTATGCTCACTGCTTATGACATATTTTACAATTTGCAGGTTCAAATCTAATGGATTTAATATTAATTGGAAGAATGACTGAATAGAAGACATATAAGTTTAGTAGCTCCTATGACTGGGCAATAAGAAAGACCAGACTATGTGAAAGATGACTACCTATTATTATAGTTGAGATATGAAATGTCTTTCACGGGCTCATATTTGAATACTTGTTTATTGGCTGGTGAAATCTTGGAGGATTTGTGGAGCCTTTAAATTGGTAGGGCTCAGGAGGGAGAAGTTATTCACCAAAGGTGGGCCTTTGAAGTTTATAGCTTAAACCTGGGCCCTCTGCAGTGGCAACCTGTGCATTTAACTGCTGAGATACTTTTCCAGCCCCTCAATTTGACTTAATCTATATAATAAATGTTTAGTTCCACGGTTGATTTAATTTTTTCCTGAGTCTACCTAGATGTACTTTACTAAGTAGCTTTGTCAACATCATTTCATTCAGTGACTGCTAAGCAGTCAGAACTACTACTTAAAATGAAATCTTCCTATTTATGGCTTCCATGGATCCTTCCTGCAAGTGGGAATTAAAGCTGTCAGAAATATTCTAAGTTGCAGTAACTTACAATGAAATGATACAACATAGACAAATCTTAATATCATGGGTGTATAATGCAAAATTGTTTTGTAGATTCACTCATATTTCTTTTTGAGTATCTCAATTACAGAAAGAGAAAGCAATTTTTTCATTGGATAGACATTTATATTACACTGTATGTTAAAAAAAGACACTAATAAATTATTGAAATTTCTTTAACCTCAATATACTGATGGGCAAAATGTGAATACCAAAACCTACTTCACAGTACTTTCATGAGTTACATGAGATATTAAGGGTATATTAGTGTCTTTTGTATTGCTATGGCAAGAGTGCTTGACAAAGTAACTTCAATAAAGAAAAAATCATTTAAATCATGGTTTTTGAGGGTCTCAACCCATCATGGTATGGAATTCATGAGGTTTATGTTGGCAAGAACATATTAACATGTTGTATCTACAAGAGGGTGGTATATTATTTTTGTATGAAAAGAGTTATCAGTTACTCAAAATTGGTGACATAGATATTAACTCACTGCCATCATGGACCTAAACATTTATTACATAGATTTAAGTCAAGGTGGAGGGCTGGAAAGTTGTCTCAGTAGTAAAGTGCACAGGCTGCCCTTGCATAGAACCCAGGTTTGATTCCCCACCTCCACATGGTCAACATCCACCTTAACTCCGGTTCCAGGGGAACAAGATGCTCTTCTCACCCCCACAGGCATTGCAAGACATGGGTGTACTTACACACATGCAAACAATACAATCATACACATAAAATAAAAATAAGAATAAATAAAATAATGTATCCAAGCTGGAATCATTTGTTAATAGTTTACTTCTCTTGAGATGAATCATACATTTGAAATATTATTTTATGATTCCAAAATTTTATACATTTTATTTTGATCACCTAATTCTATCCCTTATTTCCTTTCCATCCTTCATTCCGAAAGGAATTTAATGGGATATTACACTAAGAAAATATTTCATAGAAGAAAAGGAGATTGTAAGAGGAAAATATTCATGACTAAAGAAGAAAGACTGGAAAATTGGAGACAAATGTGAATTCGTAATTAATCTTGAGTCTTTCATGGTGTGACCAATACAGCACTGCTTAAAATTACCAAAGGCTAATGTTTGATTAGTTTTATTGTTGGATAATTGCTGTTTTGTTTTTTAGTGTTAAATGGGTACCTAAAAATCTCATAAAAATGAAAATTGGATTATTAATTAGCATTTGCTTCTGTTTGAGTAATGGAAATGCTATATAATCTTTGTAAGGACAAGAAAAAAAATCATCTGAACAATGTGCTTTGTTAAAGGAAAATTCCAAAAGTCTGTATATATTTTCATATTCAAGAAGTAACACAGGATATTATGATATCTAATTTAAGTGAAAAAGGGTAGGAGAACATAGCTCAATATGAATTATTCCTTATTGGTGGCAATCTTTCTAAAGCAATTCAGGAAAAATTGAGAAAGAGGAGAGAGAGAGAGAGACACAGAGAGAGAGAAAGGTCATAGTAGCTAAATTTAAAAGCAGACAGTATTAATCTCTGAACAATATAAAATCAAATACTCAAATAAGAACCCTCACATGACTGGGAGTCAAGCATAGGACAGACTGTTGCCCCATAGAAGATAGCAAGGAAGACCACCATTTTATTCACATGTGTCTATGTGCATATTGCTTTAATCAAGTGACTGAAGGGATGCTTTCCATTGATCTGACATAATAAAATCATTTTATACTATTTTTTCAACTCATCAAGTATGTTTAAAATATGCAAATTATTCAAAATGGAAACAACATTTTCATGAAATTTGCAATTTTTAAGTTTAAAAATATCAGGAAAATGGTTCATAGGAAAATGCTTTCATGGTGATCTTATAGATAACTCAGTGAGTTTCAACTTTCTCTGGAAATTTGACAGCATGATTGATTCTTCAAAATGCTTATGCTCGAACTGAATAATGCAACTCCTTGGAAAGACCCTAATTCCATTTAGAAAATACTCTAAAATACAATGGACTATTCATAGATGAAGTTTACCATGAAAATTTATATGTAAGGGAATATTTAAAAAGGACTTTGATAACCAAAATATTAGTTAAAATAAATAATATAAACTATATAGTAATCATTACATAAACAGAATGTCTAGAATGATGAACAATATTACCAGAAAACACTAAATCTAAATGAAGAAGAAAAAATTGTATATTTATTATGACACCAAATAAGTTTTTGTTTGTTTTGGAGGCACTATTATATAAAAAATAAATTTGAAAGCATCTAAATCTGGCGAATGAGCTAACTCATCACATTTAAGCTTGTGAGAGCCATTGCACAAGTCTGGTATTGCAAAACCTTTACTACACTACAAGGTTTTACTTGTCTGTCTGTTATGTGAGTGTCTGGAGTTTTAATGGGATTTATCACATCATTTTTGAGACTTCCTTGGAATCTGTTTTTCCTTTTCTACTTCTTTGTCCCATTTGGAATGGAATGTCTATTCTAGTTCATGCTTGAAGTGTGTGTGTATTCATGAAACATAGAGCATGTTCAGTTTGTAGCATCTTCAAAGTTGGATATAATCTCACACCAAATACATCACCCCCTTGAGCTTGCCAGTTTCCAAATTTGTGTGAAACACATCATGATTCACCTGAATCTGTAGTATTTTTGTGTCATTCAGAATAATGAGCATTAAATTGATTTCTACTTTATAGATGAGAGAATGACAGAGAAATTGATCTATCCAATATCATAATGTCTGTAAATTAAGAGCTAGAATTAAAATCCATCTTTTGTACATGTTCATCCCATATATATCCTACCATCCCACAGAGAAAGAGAATATAAGAGAAATGCATGAAGCATGCTTAGCTTAAATACTGAGTATTTTAAGAAGACACTAGACACAAAATTGTAAATGAGTTCATCCTTCAAAACTGTATCTTTGCTTTAATAAAACAACAGTTTTATTTTCATCTCCATATCTTATCTTCTTGAAAATTTGTCATTTTTTAAAATATGTAAGGCAAATAGTTCTGTCTCCCCAGGGTATCCTTCTTGCCTTTACAAGTGTCACTATTTTCTTAGTCACCTTCCCCAAAGTGGGGATTTTCTTCATAAATATATCAAAAATATGACAAATACATATTTGAAGTAAATATATCAAAATTCATAGTGAAATCATTTTTAATTAACCTATTTCTTCAAAATCAAGATATCTGTACTCCCCCTCTTCCCATAATAGTAAAACTTTCTTGGCACATTAAAATATATTTTAAACCATTCACTGTTATATAAGCTTGTTTAAAATACATAAAACTTTAACCTGTGAAATATTTATAATCCCAAGGGAAATGCTGTGAAAGACTAAATATGCAAGGAATGGGATACCTATTTTTTTAAGAACTCTAGCAACAAGGGACTGGTTAAAACCTTAAGTAGAACTGAAGAGTCTGAAGAAACTGACATCTTAAATTATCCTATTAATTCATATCAGACTATATGTGGCCGTATGCCTACATCTAAACAAATTATTGAGTAGGTGGGATAGAATGAGCTCATTGCTTTTACCCACATACCTCAGCCTAGCTCTCTTATTGTCTCCAAAAGACCCCTACTGGTTATTCCCATCACATCCAGCACATAAATGGAGGTAAATTGGTGTCTAATAGATCCCTAAATTATTACCTAAGGCAGACAGAGAAAGTTGCCCTTATTTCTTTGATCAAGTACTTGAGTATTTTGCGGGTATAAGTGGTCTGTATCCAGATTCCGTAGAGAAGTTAAATGGGTACTGTGGAAGACAGATATTAACTGTTCAGGCGCAGCTTCAAGAGAGCTGAGATCTATGGGCTTTAAAATCCGTTCTCTCAATGCTCTGTCTTCCTTTTTCTCCATTTCAGTGTGTATACTTACCTATCATAAACCCTGCTATTATACGCCTGCCTTGAATTATAACATCAGACAATTAATATTCACAAGGTTCATGAAGATTTATAAACAGAAAGGAAATGTATCCTATTAAAACACTAGGAAGTGAGCATTTTCTCAATGTGTCATTAAAGCTTATATTCTTTTATTGAATTCAAATTTATGCTACATGTAATGGAATAAATTATAACAGTAAATTCATATTTCGTATAGCATAATTTTTAGATGCTCTTGAGGAGTCATTGAAATAGTGTGACTCTAGGACTTTCTGAAAGGCGAAATGACAAAAGTTATGAAAAGGACTTCAGTTTGAAATAATGAATTTTGGTCACCTGCTCAAAGATTTTTAAACAATTGAAGAGAAATCTAGAGGTTGCATGTTCTTTCATAAAGCACTGTAATTTTACGTTAATTGATTAGGTGTAATCAATTGACATTTTATCTATGAATTGTTCATTTCCTAATGACAGAGGTGGGATCTTAATCGTATGAAAGTCCTAACTATTCTGCAAAAAAGCAGTGTACGTTGCAGAGAGTAAGTTGTAGGTAACAGTTTTCTCTATACTTCTCCTGATCATTTGTTTTGAAAATATAGTAGAAGAGAAGGTGTATTATAATTTTACTCATAGATCTCTTCATTCAACGTTGGTCAGGCCCCTTAACATGCCCTGACCATTCTCTAAGGAAGAGCACGAAACTTAAGATAGACCTATCACTTCAATAAAAAGTCTTTGCTCTAGACGATGCACTTTTATATGCAATGGAAGAGGAAGCAAATGTAGTCAGAAGTCTACCATCAAAATACTCGGAATTTCAGACAAGACGTTCTTTGGTAAAACATTTGAATATTGTAGATTATCAAGCAGCACTAGGTACAAGTACATTAGAATACAGTGGCTTCGAAAACTCACTGTTCCTCAAAGTTGTCAGGGAAAAGATATTACAGGGAAAGTTGCATTTGAGCTGTGTATTAAAGGATATATATGAACTCTCCAGCCTGAGGAAAGTTGCAAAGGGGACAGAAGAGAGTAAATGCAGAAAGCCCATCTTCAATCAATGCTCTTTACATGGAAAAACATAGTAAATGGAACAGACATTCTCTAGAGACTCCTGATTCTTTTATAAAAATATATCAACTGGAAAGGAAATATGACATACTCCTTTCACACAGTGCATACCAGTGTCTCAGTTAACTGAACAGGCCTGTCCACACTTCATATGTCTGGGCAAACAGAAAATGCCATTGACATATTTTTATCAATTTCATCTGTATTTACTAATACATTTTTTCATCCAGATTGCATGAGCCACAATAGTATCTGATGTACTGTTATATTTAAAACAATAGAGGAACAAAATCACAGAGGGAAGCACAGGTTTACTTTTTCAAAATTTTCCGTAAGTTTGTGCTCTTTATTCTGAGATCCCTACAGAGAGATAGGTGCTTAAAAGTACCCACTTGATTTAAATAGTTGCACATTTATCATATATAGTAGCTGAACCAGATGTGTCTCCTTATTGCTGTGCACATTGCTATAAAACTGATAAAATGTAAAAAATAACATTAATCAAAAAGTCAGTAAGGAGGATGGAGAGACAGCTCAGTGGTTAAGAGCACAAATTGCTCTTGCAGTGGTTTGGATCCCAGAACATACATCAGACAGGTCACAATCACATGAAACTACAGCTCCAAAGAGTCTGACAACCTCTTCTGCCCATGAGATTCTGCACACATGCAGTGCACCTAAGCTCTCTCTCTCTCTCTCTCTCTCTCTCTCTCTCTCTCTCACACACACACACACACACATACATAAAAAGTAAATTCAAAAACTTCAGTCTGTATAGAATGCAGTGATATGCAAAAAGAATGGGGAAAAATGAAGTAGGAATAGATACAGAAGTTGGAGAATAGGAGGACATGACAGAGGAAGGTCTATGAGGAGGCAGAACTAAAGTAAAGGCCATTACAAAAAGTCATATGGAAACCTATTACTATAAAAGTGTCTTAAAGTATATACATATACATTATAAAAAGATTTGAGGAATTTACTTTATAACAGGAAGCATTATACCATAGGATAGCAAAGAAAAAGCTCAATGCCAGAAATGCATTTCCTCATTCGAAGCTGTTAATGCTGGGACCCAGAGACACAAAAAACATCACTGGCAATTACCTCTGCATGTGGTTATCCAACACAGCTTGATGGTAAGACCCTATTGCTGACAACACTACACACATGACTTTTAGAACAAAGAAAAATAAAATTTCTACTGATCAAAGTTTCATTACTCATGGCTAGCTTTCATAATGCTGGAAGGTGCTCTGCATTCTATCAGAGGTGAAAAGTAATCCTCAGTCTAACCCAGATGTGAATCCTGTGAGCTACAGTAACTGGCCTTGGAAGATACACTCACTGATGCAACAACTGAATGTTATAGGAATAACCAACCACTTTCTGATTAATGACCATTTTTAAAGATTGAATTCACAAATGACACTGATAACAGGCCTAAGAACCTGTGGATAAACAGGTGACAGGCCATAGAGGAGAACCTAATAATATTATTCATTTAAATAGATAGGATTCAACTGATTCTTAATTACTTATTATACAAATAGTTTAATGCGTAGATCAACTCTCACCAGAGAAGCTTCCTAATGCATCTACTGGAGATTAACACAGAGATTCACATTTGGCCAAGGTGCAGAGAACGAGACTTCAGAGTGTTTATCAGTGAATAAGACATCTGTATTAAACCCCTGCTTCCCAAGGCTCAGGAATCATTGCAGAAGAGGAGGCAGAAGAATTGTGGAAGCAAGAGGTGATAGATGACCAGAGAAAACAGTTTTCTCGAGAGCAGGGAGGTTATTTATCTGAAATCACAATGGTGACAGCAAGCAAAAATGCACAGAAGCATAAGCTAGAAAGAATACCAGCATGAAAGTTACAAGGTGAGTAGGAAACCATAGCCCTTAGCTGAGGAGCTATTGGCAAATATTTGCTTCTGCAGGAGGGAGACCCAGTTTTCTTTAAGGGTGAAATGCTGGATAGTTTGACTAGGGACTGAAACCCTTTGAAAGACACAAGATTGGCTCAATAGGCCATAGATAGATAAATAGATAGATAGATAGATAGATAGATAGATAGATAGATGATAGATAGATAGATGTGTGTGCGTGTGTGTGGGTGTGGGTGTGTGTGATTTTCAGTGCATGAACTTGGGGAATTTAGGGGGATTGCCAATAGGGAGTGTTCTAAATATGATCAAAATATTTTGTATGAAAATTAAGCATTTTAAAAAACTTTAAAATATCAGTTACAGAAAATTACTTCTATGTAAAATAGAAAAAAATGGAATCCAAAATGCTTAATACATATTCTTGAATGTAATTAAATGTGTTAGCAAATTAATTTTACTTTGTTTTTTCATTTACCAAACCTAATCCTAGACCCCAACCAAAGTTTCTACTGTCATCAGCAAATAAATAAAAACAAGTGTGCCATACTATAAAGAACTTATGGGAAATTATGTAGTTGAGATATTCTGAAAATGAATAATGTTATGATCATATAAGACAGTGATCTTTAAACTCATTTTTAAAAACATGTACTTACAAATTTGAATATCATCCTTATCTGTTACCTGTATTCCCTTAATTTATACTTAAATACGAGCATGAAAATATTAGTGTGGTTTTTAAAGTGTTGTAATATTAACAGACATATTTTAAATGCATTCTGTATTTAATTTGAATTACCTAGCATTCTGATTATTTGAGTGGCATTCTTATTACCTTTATCTTTTAGTTTTTGGAAAAATCAATTCAGTTATTATAGAAAACCTCGTTTCTTTACATAACTGAAACATGATCTCCCATAAATGTATTTTTTCAATTTTCAAAACAATCTCATATCTCTATCATAATGACTGACAAGGTTTCCTTGTATTTCTGTAGGGAATATTTAATACATACAGAGGTAATATTCAGCTTTATATCAAAATATGTCCTGTGTCCCTGCCTTCCCTGATATGTTACCTGGCATGCTTTGTGGGACTTAGGCATTCACCAATAATTTATTTGCTAAGAAGATTGGCAAACACTGATAAAAATCTTTGGTGAGATTTCAAATATAAGCCAAGTTTCCACTGAGGGAGCACACTTTGTTACCATTTCCTTTACTAATTTAAAGCAATAAAAAACCAGTTTTCAACAAGTTGCATCATAAAGCATAAAGCATACACTCATTTTACTGTACTCACATTATTTCCTACAAATGATATCACATGCTTCTTACCAGTAGGTATGAAAGAATTTTTGTGAGTCAAGCAAAGCAGATTAACTATCTCTCAGTGATTCATGTATCTGTGTGGTTTCTTTTCCTCTTAATTAAAGAAAGTTTTTAACAGTAGTGTTCATGAGTACAACTCTTTTGACTATTTGATTATCATCACAAACATCTGAAATTTATAATTACACCCAATTCTGACTGCTTCTATTCAATATTTTAGTCTTCAACAGTAGACTCCTGTAAAGAGGTTCTACTCTGTTTGGAGATTATGAATTTAGCATATTTTGGCTTACTATATTCAACACAAAATTATACTTACAGAAAGGAAGGGAGCAAGGTTGAATACCTAAAATAGTGGATTTAGTGGTTTTGTTAACTCCATAAGTTTCAAAAACAAGTATTTCCCTCTTACCATCCTAAAAGTGTTTGACTTCATTGTAGAAAAAAATTGTTATCCCAAGCAATAAACTGAATATGCTGTGAAAAAGTTTTAGTACTCATTGCATTTCAAGTTATTGCCCTTAAAAAACTTTTAAGGCAATATACTGTGATTTTTGTAAATTGAGGCATTTATACTAGCTTCTTAAAAATGTAACAAAATGCAAGCAAATAGATGGGTTAAAATATCCCAAATTATTGACTCATGTTTCTGGATTCTGGTCACATAGCATCTGTTCTATATATCTGTGTCTCTGTGACTGTTCCTTTCTGTATTGAGTAGCAGTCTTACTGGATTATGTGTCTGTCCAACTCCAGCATCACTTCATTTAGTCTTCACTAGGTACATTTAGGAAGACCTTGGTTCAAAGTCACATTCCTAAGTACTATGAAGTTTGGACTTCAGCAAATCATTTTGGAATGACATATTTCAATCCCTAACAATGCTTCATTAATATGGTGAAAAAATAAATAATACAATGATAATAATTTTTGAAACTTGTGACTCAAAATGACAATTTATAAAATGTATTAATAAAATGTTCAAAATTCCTTGAACACATATTCCAATTTCTAGGTTTTTTATATGAATTTCTGAGTTTTTATTAGCATGTAAACATTTGAATGTGGTGTGGTTTTGGCCTTTTACCTCTTTTAAATAGTAGACATAATTTTTCATTATTTAAACTTTCATATTACAGGAATACCAAAGACTTCTGCAAAGAATTAATAAATGAAATTTTATATGCTTACATTGTATACATATATTAAATAAGTTACTAAATATAATGCAGGTGAAAACTCAAGAGAGTGACAGAATTATTTACAAGCATTATTTACATGTTAGATATCATGAAATCAGCTTTACTGAGTCTCTGAAATTTAGTAATGATTATGTAGGTAGTAAGTGCTATAACTATGAGATAAAACCAAGAAAATTTGATCTTCATTTAATGACCTCATACATTGGAATAAATTGTTGCCTTAAAAATATTAATCTCAGTATGTTTAAAAGTGAACATGCATGCTTCAAAAACTGACTTGTCCAGATATGTTCTCTGGTGTATAGAAGTAATCATCCACTTTCTAATTAGCTTTAAGCTTTGCTTCATAAGCTGGAGCCCACACCTTATATTGATATCAAGCCTAGGGACCTGAGGCTAAGTAGGTCACAGGGCATAGGGGAGAGCCTAATACTAGAGTTCTGCTGAACACAGTATTAAACTGATTCCTGGTGACCTATTACTATACCACAGATAGCTGGGCAGGTAGTCATATTAACTCACAGCAGTGGGTACAGGAAGCAATGGTCAGAGGTAAGCTTAAGTCAGAAAAAACTCCAGCATTGAAACAGAGAAGTAGGTAAGAAACCCCAACTTTATCTGAGGAAATTTTGGCAATTGATGACTGCTAGTAGATAGGTGTGACTTATGACAGGTTAACTAGACTACAGTGGATGAACCCATACAAAAGAGCATTTGTGGACAAAATTTGACTCAATAAAAAATAAAGAATTCAGAACGTGAAGTTAGGTGCTTCAAGTTATTATATAGAAGACTGTATTTATGTGGTGAAAATATTATTCATTTCTTAGCAATTCATATTTAGATACATTTGGGTCATTCCTTCTAGGAATGATTTTGTGATGAGTAAAAGTATGCATATATCCATTTCTGTGTGCAGAGAAATATCTATGGGCTCAATTTCCAAAGTGCAATTGCTTTTTAAAAAATATATATGCATCAGAAATTTCAATAGATACTGCTAAATTTCATTCCAAATTGTACTTTTTCCAGAGAAAAATAAAATACTTTTTTGCAAAATATTTGATACCAAGTATACTATGAAATGATTAAATTACAGTCAATGTGGATATTTAAAAACCTAATTACAAATAGTTTTAATTTTTTTTGTTTAATGAGCCAGGATACTCTATCATATTTTCAAACTTTGAATTTTCTTAATGTACCAAGCATGTAATTATTTTCCTAGTGATACAGAGATTACTTGTCTACTCATTGAGAATTTTCTTTTATTGACGTTTTAATGTTTGTTGCAGATCTGTATTAAGACTCTTGCTTTATAATCCTTGCTCATACTTCATGAAAGTAAATATACACATGATATATTTTAAATAATTCTTTTAATTGACATAATAGTTTCACATACAGCATAAAATTCGATACTTAGTCTACTTATAAAATCAAGATTAATTTCACATCATCACCTCACATATATTGTATATTTTATGATAACCATATTAAAATATATAGTTTTAGAAAGTTTGAAATACATTATATACTATTATAGGTAGCTACGGTTAGCATGCAGTGATATAGAACACTAAAATATAAATTACCAGGCTCACTGAAATTCATGTCTTTTAAGTTTCCATGGCGTCAAATCAGAGGTGGAAACTAAAATGCTTCTTACAGTCAGGGACACCAACATTTAATATAAGAGCAATCCATAGAACGAGAAAAAATCTTTGCAAGCTATAAATCAGAAAAGGGATTAGTACCCTTAATATGAAATTAATTCAAATAACCAAACATGTTTAAATTCTATGATTTTTGTTTAAAATATGTTTTATGTTTTTGAGCTATTTTTCTCCTTGTATATCTATTATTCGTATGTTTGGTCTTTTTAACAGAATGGCTACATGTACTATTCTTGGTTTCACTTTTTCCATTTTTACTTAGATTTAGCAATTTATTTGAATGATCTAATACCTTTATCTTGTCTTCAAGACTTGATAATTTCTGTTCCACTTGATCCATTCTACTGGTGGAACTTTCAAATGAGGTTTATTTTTTTTTTCATTTCATTGAATTGGTTTTCAACACTTAATACCAATAATTTTATTAGCACAAAGCAAGATGAACAAATATTTTAATTTTATTTATCCATTAAATTTTTTATTGAAATTATGTGAATTTCATACTATATAAATATATTTCTATGAAGAAAAATTGTATTGAATTTGTACAAATTTCATATTATATATTTTGGTTATATGTAGATCTTCTCCCCTATTTGTAATCCCCTTTACTGTCCCCACAAATATCCATTTGATGTTTTATATATATATATACATATATATACATATATGCATATATAATCAAATTTGTATCCTCAAATGTCCTTTTGATATAAAATGAAAAATATTAAGTGTGAACATTTTTATTCAGGATTATAATTTACTGGAAATCAATTATCTTATTTCAACATTAAAGCGTTTGTGTTGGATAGCTTTGGTGTCAACTTGACAATCTGGATTGAGGGAAACTCAGTTGGGGAACTGGCTCCATTTAACTGACCTGTGGCATGTCTGTGGGGTATTTTCTTCATTGTTGAGTGATGTGGGCCAACCCCCTGTGGGCACTGCCACTCCTGGGCAGGTTCTGTATTATATAAGATAGCAGGTTGAGCATGGGCCATGGGAGCAAGCCCGTAAGCAGTGCTCCCGCACGGTCTGTGCTCCAGCTCTTGCCTCCAGGTTCCTGCCCTTAGTTCATACCTCGGATTCCCTGATGAACTGTGTGACCTGGGAGATGTAAGAAAAATAAACCCTTCCTCCACAAGTTTGCATTGTTCAGAGTATTTTGTCATAGTAATTGAAGGGAAACTAGGACAACATTCATGATGATGATTATATTTATCAAACATGTTCTTTTAACTATGTGACTCAGCAGTTTATGTGCATTTACTGAATTTGCCTCCCATAAAGTAACAGGAAATATTCTTAGAGCTACATAAATGATGAGTCAAATTAGGATCACTGTTATTATAATTTCCTTGTATTCTTACATTTTACATTCTATGATGGTTACTGCTAGTTGTCAGCTTGACAGAACCTGGAATGGACTGGGGAAATGGCCCTTTTGCCATGCCCTTGAGAGATTATCAAAAGTTAATTGAGTTGGGAGGAGCTTCCAACCATAGGTAGCGCCATTCCCTGGCTGGGATCACAAACCATTGAAAATAAAGAAAATGAGCTGTGTAGCAGCACACATCCATGATTTTCTAATTCCTGATTGTTAATGCAATTTTACCAGGTGGCTCAAGCTTCCGCTGCATTGACTTCCCTGGCATGATATCCTTAAACTGTGAGCCAAAATATAACCCTTTCCCTTAATTTGATTCTCTTTACCATTTATTTATTAATGTATATATTTCTATGTTTGTGAGTGGGAGTGCACATACCTTGAGTGTATGTGTATAAGTGAGAAGACAACTGGTAGGAGTTGGTTCTTCGCTACTAAAGTGAAGATTTTGGACATTGAACTTGGCTCTGTCATCATCAGGCTTGGTAGTAAGCAACATTAACCTCTGAAGCATCTTGGCAGTCCTTCCTTAAGGTATTTTTATATTTTAAGCACAGTAACAGAAAAGGAAACTAGCTTCAACATTGGTATTAAAATAAATTCTTAGAAAGTAAGTTGTTTTTCACTCTGTTCACTTTTCATGTTCTGAAGTAATTCTAATAGTTTTTCTTCAAGGATTAGATGAAAACTCCCACTGAATTCCACTGACTTGGATCTTTTTAGTATTTTTGTTTCTGTGATATAAGATAATTTCTGTGATGATTTTAAGAATTCTTCAGGACAAAAATCGAGTACTGAAATTATAAATCTACATTATTGTCAGCTTTAACATAGTATATATTTATAATAATTTTTATATTTCATTTAAGTTTATATTTATTTGCTTTTTACTGATTTTTAACAAAATATTGAACATCTAAGTATTATGATAAAATTAACCTCTCCTTTACCAGTTAGTTGTGTGCCAGAAGAGCATAAATCAGCATGAGGCAATCTCAGCATCTGATTTGAAGAAGCCATTGTTTTAGTCATCAGTGGAAGCATTTACCTAGTGGAAGCTAAGATATTCATATAGGCAGACCTTAAAATTTCCTGATAATGAAGAAGTACTACTGTTTTCAGGTGAAAATCTTCCTGAGAGGAGGTACATCTTCTTCCAATTTTATGACATTGACCCTGATTAATTCTTGATTGCCCAGGCAGATTTCGAAAAGGAGGTTATATATGTCATCAAGTTCTAGTGTAATGCAGAATATTAGTCCAAAGGCCCTAAAACTCACCTGATGACTGAATGAAGAGATAATTTATTCTTAAAAGTAATACTTTTATTGATTATTTTTGAATTTAATGCAAGCTTTTCTCATCATATTTAGACCATCTCCCCCATTTCTTGTCATAGCTATTCCCACCTCCTTACCTCCCCTTACTTCTTGTCCTCTATTTTCTAATTAGTGTTCCCCAAATATTCTAAGATGTGGGTCTATCCCTTAGAGCCTGGTCAACCTATCCAGCATCACATCCTTAAAAAAAAAACTAATACTCTACCTCACAGAAAGTATCAGTTGCCAATAGTTCATCATCTAGGACTGGGGTTTCTTGCTCTTCTCCCCTCAAGCTGGAGTTTAGAGGAGATAATTTGAAGCATTGTTGTTAAGGGTAAGATATTTTGTGTATAAGAATATGGAATCTTATGATAGATTTCACTTTCGTAGATGCCTATTGACAAAAAAAGAAGTTTCAGTGTTCACTGGTGTTTTCTTTCCGTTGTGATAAAAATACTCTGAACAAAAGCTATGTGGGGAGGAAAGGATTTATTTCACCTTGCACTTCTGGATCCTACATGATCACTGAGGGAAGTCAGGGTAGGAACTCAAGGCAGGAATGTGAAGGAAGAACTGCTTGTCATCCCACACAGCATTACTTCCTACCAGGAAACTCACAGCCAAGGAGTTACAGGAAAGAAAAAATGCCACCTGCTGGCTTGTTCCTTCCTTCTTGCTTTGGCTAGCTCTCTTTCCTATACAGAATAGGGCCATCTGCCCAGGGAATGGTATTACCTGAAGTGTGATAGGTCCTCCTACATCAATTCACAATCAAGGTACTGACTTACAAACATGCCAGGGACCATGTGACCTAGACAATCATCCAATCTAGAATTTCTACACTGTTTCAAGTTGAAAATTAAAGTTAACCAGAACACAAATTTTTCAAATATTTATTGCCAACAAATTGTAGATAATGAGTGAATTTGAATTCAGCAAATTGAATGCATTTAAATAAATATAAATTCTTATTTATAAATATTTAATATGCTTCCTTACATTCACTTCTTGACTGTACATCAAAATTCTTCTTCAGTCACATGATTTTATGCCAATTATGTACATTTCATATTTGGATGTCATACATCTCTTATAGTCTTTATAATCATATAACTACAGTGCTCCTCAAATTCTAAAAGTCAAATATGAAGGGGTTGGAGAGATGGCTCAGAAATTAAGAACACTTGCTGCTCTTACAGAGAACCCAAGTTAGAATCCGAGCACCACACAGCAGCTAACAACCATATCTAACTCCAGTTCCAGGGGATGCAACACCCTTTTCTGACCTCAACAACATGGGTGCAATTACATACATGCAGGCAATATACAAAATAAAATAAAATAAAATAATCACACATGACCTGATTTGCCATTTTAATGTTTAGTGCATCAAAGCAACAAAATTTACATACATAGCTAATAAATTATACATAAAAAGAAGAAAAACTATTGAACAAGTTCCATTTAATGAAAAGAATGAATTCAGGTATTTTCAATTAATTGCTTTATTTATGAAAATGACTCATTCAATGTATACTATTTTTTAAACTACAAAGAAAACGGGGTGATATCAATTACAGTTACAAAATTTAAAAAGTATAGACATAATTTTGACAATATTTATGCACAAAATTTTAACTCTTTTCCTGGATGATATAAAATTTCTTTTTCTACCTTGGGCTTGCATAGGTCTTCTGCATGCTATCACATCCTCTGTGAGTTCATATGTGCAACTGCTCTTTTATGTTCCTATAATATTATTTCCTTGTATTCATCTACCACCTCTGGCTCTTTCTTCTTCCATTTCCCCAATGATTACTGGGTCTCAAGAGGATACAGTGTAGCATCGTTTTCCCATTTAGAGCTGCAGTTTTCCCATTTAGGGCTACAGTCTCTTACTCTCTGTACGATGATCAGTTATCTTCTGCATTAATCGCCGTCTGTTAGAAGCCAAAGCTTTCTTGGTGGGTGATGAAAGAAGCACTGATCAATGAGTATAACAATAAGCCACTGGGACTCAGTTTAATACAATCTCTGTTCTGCCACATAATATTAGTAGATTTTCCTTTATGGCCTGTGAATTTTCTAGACCCAAATTTTTAGCCCTGATACAAGTGCTAAGTATGGGATCCATTTGTGAAGGACTCTTTAAATTTAATAAGAAGTTGGTTAGTTACTCCCATACCATTTGTTGAACCAGTGGCCATATCTTGCATGGCTGGTCATTATTGTAGCTCATGGGATTAATGCATAGACAAGCTTAATTATGACCTTTCTCTTCTAGTGGGATATATAGCAACTTACATTACTATGAAAACTAGCCAGTAGTGATGAAAGCTCAAGGTCAGTAGGCATCATCTTGATTTCTCTTTGTTTATTTTTATTACATGTGCAGTGTCATCAGGAATAGGCCTAACCATCAAATTATGTAATGAAACAAAAAGAATTGACAATAGTCAGCCTTATCTGAATGTGTATGGACACTCCTGGTCAATCATTCCCATAAAGGGATTCCATTTTTGGCAATGAGCATTTTATCTGCTAGTATGTAGCAAGTGGTAGGACCATTGAACTCCCAAATAAGGTAACTCCATTTAAACTATTTATTTTTATGTCATGTGTATGAATTATTTGCCTTTATATAAGTGCGCCAGTTTCACGCAATGCCTGAGGAGACTAGAAGAGGACATTGGATACCTTGGAAATGGAGTTAAAGTGTTGTCAGCTGCCATTTAAGTGATCAGAATTGAACCTTGGGCTTCTACAAGATCAACAATTGATCATAATAACTATTGAGCTAATCAATCCAGACCCTTAAACTCTTTATACTGTATATGTATTTTAAGATAATTCTATAGTAATATGTTTCCATATGACTTTCTCAAAAGACCTTTATTGCTAGTTCTCCCTCTCCTTACTCCTCCTCTGCCCTGCCTTCCAATTACCCATCTCATTTAAATATTCCTATTCCATTATTCAGTTTCCTAATTTGTATATGTACATTCTATCTCTCCTTCAGTAAACTCCCTCTTCTGCCCCGTACTAGTTTCCTGACCTCTGTGAATTTTCCCATTGAAATACACATATCTAAATATTTGAAGTTCAGATCCACTTATGAGAAAGAATATTGAGTAGGGGAGCAAGAAGCCACATCCCACTGGTAATTATCTTGGTGACAATAAGTGAAGCTAGAAATTAATGAGAAGCATTATTTAAAAATGATAACTGTTTCTGTGAAAAGTGTGATACCTTGTATGTTGACATGACTCCAGGGGATAGACATACAGGCAAGAGCATACGAGTAAAATGAATTTTACTCAATAGGCTTTGAAAACTATAAAGAAAGGACATAAAGTGGGAGGTAGAAGGTGGGGGTGGAGATGGGGGAATCAGTTTGAATGTGATCAAGCTACATTGTATAAAATTCTCAAAGAATTAATAAAGAATGTTTTAAGAAAATTTTGTCAATCAACAAACTCCAATATATATCTTTATTTAAAAACAAACAAACAAACAAAAAAACGAAAACTGCCTGGGTGACAAAAGAAAATGCAAACCACCTACATGATTTTTCTATTTATTTTATCCTATAACATAGCACCAATGTTTGAAACTGTGCCTTTATTTGGTAATTTTGTGTGTTTTTTTTAACTTGGGAACAATGTTCCACAATGAACTAGGGACAGATAAGACATACGACCTTCCTTTGTAAAGTCAAAGGGGCAGTCATGAAGAGTCTTACATGGGAAATTACACTGAAGCAATCATAGCTTGAAAGTTCACTCACAGAGTAATTCATCCCCCCAATGCTGGAGCTCAAAATTTTATAGAAAAAACTAAATACCTAAAATCATATATGATATTAAATTAACTTCAAATATGCTATTAAGTAATCATAGATATAGAAGAGGAGAAAAAGGTACTATTTCCACATTATTTTTCAGAAGGGTCATATATCATTCTGACCAACACAGAATTATAATCTACTTCTGCTAATGGTGCAAAGGAGAATATTTTAAAATAGCCAAACTATCTTGGTGACAATAAGTGAAGCTAGAAATTAATGAGAAGCATTGTTTAAAATGAACAAGCTTAGCCTGGTTTTTGTCACATGCCTTTAATCCCAGCATTTGGGAGACAAAGGCAGGTGGAGCTCTGTGATTTCAAGGACAGACTTGTCTACAAAGTGATTTCCAGGCCAGCTGGGGCTTCAGGAGGACCCTGACTCAAAAAGTCAAAAAACAAACAATCAAAACTAACCAGCTTAAATGATAAATGACAAAATCATAAGCTAAATTTGAAAATCTTGAAAATCAATGAAAACAAAATAACAAATTAAAAAATTGTATATTATAAAGCAATGGAGTATTGTGACAGTAAATGCTTATATCTAAAAGCAGAAAGCCTTTAATCATATCCTAACATGATACTTTGACTTGATAGAAAAGGAAAAAATGAACCTAAAAATTACTATGCAGAGATATATGAAACAAAGACAGAAAGTCACGTCCATAGAATCAAAAACTAAAGCAAATTTTAGTGCTGAATGCATAGGAAAAATTACACTAGTTTATATAGAGAATATTTTGAATAATTCCATAATTTTAGAAAACTTAAATATAATGGAAACTTCTTATAAATAGAATAGACATAAATATGACTATCAAGTAAAAAAATCTGACGTTGATTTGATCTAACAAAAAATATTGACTTAGTAATCAAAAGTATACCAAAAAAATTGCAAAGAGTGGAAATGATGTGAGTAGAGTACTTGGGTATGAAAGTCTCAAAATATAAAAGGAATTGCTAAAAGCCTTAAGCAAATCATTATACACTCAATCAAACTACATATTAAAATGATTATAACCAATGACCTTGGTACCAGAGTAGCACAGTTCATGTAATGAGCCTACATATTAATAAAGCAAAAATTCTACTTTGTCATCAGTTGATGGTGAAATTCATTAGAAATGCATAATAAAACTTGCTTATAAAAGAAATAAACTTAGAAACTTGTGAATAGAAAGGAAATTATTCATTAATAAAGAAAATTTATAGAAAAGCCAGGTGAACATAGTATTCAATAGAGACAAATAGTGTTCCTTTTATGAACAGAAGCAAAACAAGCAGCATCTTATTTCAATAGTGCTATTCAGTATTCTAATAAAAATTGTAGGTGATATAATCAGGTTAGAGAATAGAAGACATCCGAATAGGTAGAAGAAAGTACAAGTATCTCTAATTGAGAGAATGTGATCAGTCAGCTTGATTGATAGGTAGATGGTGATGATATATGTTTGATATATAGATGATTGATAGATAAATGATAGACCGATAGATAGATACACATACATAGAGATCCCTGATAATTTTTAAAGATTAGTTCTTTAAAGATTCTAGCGAAGTTGTCAGAAACAAGGTTATCATACAAGAATCTTTTCTATCTACATGAACAATAAACTAAATTAGAAAGACATATAAAAATCTCTCCATAGGTGAATGCGCTACTGCAGCCATGCGACCCTTATATTTGGGAAACCATGGAGTAGCACTGTTTGCTGGTTTACTTGGCTACCTTTCTTATGTATAATACATTATTGATTCTAGCAATTTGAATTCTGTCAATACATTCAATATCAATCTATACAAGTCTTGTCAATGTTATTTATCTTTTCAAAGAAGTAAGATTTACATGTATTATACCTACTGTTTTACTACTGATTTCATTGTATTAATTTTTTGGTATAATTTTGATCATTTCTGCCCTTTGGTTTTCCTCCAGTGTTTTCAAGAGTCTCATATCAATATCTAAATACTGATTCAAGGTGTGTTTTACTTAACATGGAGAATTACAGCTACAAATTCCCCACAGAACATAACTTTGTAAGTCTTGGTGCTCATTGCCTTCATTTTCTTTCACATAAACATTTGTTCAAGATTTTCTTGTGATTTCTTCTTGACTCATTAGTTCTTTAAGTATAAGTAGTTAATTTTCACATATTTAAAAAATCATTCTTATTTGATTCCTCAAGTTACCCCATTATTAGTGTGGAATATAGTTTATGAGTATCATTTTAAATATTCTGAGGCATGTATTGTGCCCTGCCACATGGTAAATCCTGGAGAATGCTTCCTGTGCCTATGTGAAAAAACTCACTCTTTTGCCTATTTTGTATGGAGTGTTTTCTATATTATTATAAGTTCTAGTCTGGTTTCTAGTGTATTTCAATTCTTGTATATTCTTCTTAAACTTTAACCTATGCATCTCCATTTATTAATAACAATTAATGAATAATATTTGGTTGTATTTATAATCTACATTACATTGCTCCATGTACCAGGTTAAGCACATAAAGGTATTATTTTCATCTCGTGGATTTGATAAAAAATATACTAAGAGCATTTGCCTAAATGTTTTTATGTAGAAACCTGCTATAATTTCTATTTCATATATATATATATATATGTATATGTGTGTGTGTGTTATTTAAATTAATGACACCACTACCTTTAAATTTTTAAAGAAATTTTAAAGTATCAGAAAGTCTTCTGAAGTAACTGTGCCATGTTCCATTCACAACTGCAAAATGTGAGCCATGGAAAAGAGAAGGAACAACTAATCATAAATGCAGAGTTGATCTGAAAGAAGTCACTTATGAAAGAAACTCTGAAGTTGGCAAATATGTTCGATTTTCTAGTTATATGCTCGTGTGTGCATATATGTATTATATACATATATATTTGTTCTTAATCTTGGTAATGATATATATATAATATATATAGTATTGCAAACTGCCTCATTTCAAGCAGGCATAAATTTTTATGATCTTTTGTAAATATTTTGCTTTAAGAAAGGTATTCCTATGCACAAATAATCATGATAGATCATAAGTAAAAAATTTAACCTAAATTCCCAATATTAAGTGTTTAAATAATGATGTCTAATATGAAGATCTATTGTGTATTTATTAAAACTATGTTTCATTGCAGTTAAAGAATGTTCACAGAATACATTGAACATATCTGTTTATAAAATTATTTTGAGACCATAATATCAAGCTCAATACTTAAGAAATCCATATATTCATCATGCAATGTAGTGTTTATGGTTAAGGAAGAAGAAATCAGACAAGTAACTACACAAGTATTTAAAACAACCTCCACCACTTAAGATTTTTAGGTTCTAACCAAAGTCAGAAAACAAATTGAGAAGTTTTATTTTGCAATATTTTGATATCTGTCAAGGAAACATTGCAAGAATTTATCTCTTGATCATGTGATATTGCCACCATCCTTCACAATTTCACACAGAACATGACTGGTACTATAACACCTGGCTGTGTGAAGTATTAGCCTTATTCCTTATATGGGCTGAATTGATCGACAATTGAGTGTAGAAAACACACACCTTCCAGCAGCAAATAAGAATGGGTCTGTATTATTATGGAACTGTGATCTTGGCCTGACATAGCTGATGTTGCCTTGAAATAAAAGCAATTATACTCACACAAAATTCTCACTAATTTGGGCCCACTAATACTGCCTACTGAAATGGTCGTTGTGCTCATAAGATACACAAGGTGGTACAAGAGCCAACACAGAAATCGGGGCGTGATTTGCACACTAGGAGGCTCAGGAGAAGCTTACAAACCGACACAAGAAGCGTCTGAAACGGGTCATGTGCAGCTCATGTGATGCAAGAGGGCACTCTGATCCACCAAGATCATATCAACAGTTAACATTGATTGAAGGGTGATATAACTGCCCATAGTGTATCTATTCTCCTACAAGCAATCCCTCCCTCCATGTTCTTGTAATTAAGCCTGATTTAGATTATTGGTTCACCAAACTAGACTTGGATGCAGCAATATCATTGGTTCGTCTTTGGTACCATGTGTAAGGCGAACAAATCTTGGTTTATATGCCCCCAGGAAAAGTGTTACAGCTGTCTTCAGCTTTGCTGAAGCTACAGTGGACATCAGAGTAGAAAGCTAGTCACAAATTTAGCACGGGATCTCAGATATAAGTAAGAGACTCAGAGGCTTCACGAGCACTGGATACTTTCCATCCTACTCCAATACATAAATGAAATCAAGAAAAACAAGTAGTTTAAATAGTACTGGCTAAATGAGACCTATTTACATGAATAGAGGAGATCTGAGAGAATGCATATCCCTAGATGACTGAGAGACAATGAAAATGACCGTGAGAAAATTACAAGAGTTCAGAAGAAAACAACAGAATATCAATGGAACTTCCAGAAATATAAAATGCATCAACAGTACAAAAAAACCTTCCTGGCAAATGGTGACAGACATAGTGAATCAAGCTGTTGAATGAAGAATTACGACCAAAACTTTATTTAGTGGCCAATGCCTGCAGTTTCAATACACCTTAGTTTGAGGGAAGACAATCTGGAAAGAAGAGAAAGAAAAGAAGAGTGGAGGGAGAAAGGGAAGGAGCGATAGGAGAGAGAGACAGAGACAGTGAGGCATAAACTGACAGAGATTGACAGAGAGAGAATACTGAATGCAAATTCTAATAAAAAAGGCAAACTAAGTAGAGAAGCTAGTATAAGAATCATGACAGAGACCGCATTCTCCAGAATAGAAAGGGGAAAAACAATGAGCAGAAGTGCATGGTAGTACATGCCTGTAATTCCTATCTTTGGGAGGCAGAATTAAGAACTGAAGGCAAGCCTGGACTACAGAGTAAGACCTTGTCAAAAAATAAAGAAATAAAGAATGACATGCATGTAATGGAGAAGTAGACGAAAAAGATAATCATGAATGAGCAGAGGTAATAATGACTTTAAAACTTCCTAGAGATAAACAAGATCAGTCTCCAAAATTCAATAAATTCTTAGTGGGGGTAAAAGGAGAGATCTAGACCCAAGTATGTCATTAACTCGAAGACAAACAGAAATGTTGAACTACTGAGACAAAAGAGATTCTTTAAGTAAAAGAGAATCCCAAAACACCCATACAATCTTCCATAGCAAGCAACTCTACCTAGAGATCATTCAGGAAATCTAGATAGTGTTACAAGAAAGAAAAATTCATCTAGAAACCTTTTCTTTTGAAGGTTCTATTGGCTGTTTTTATCTTCAGTTACATAAAATTTCCATGTCCATAGCTGCATTCTTTTTATGAAAAACAGTGGTTATGTATTTACATATAATATGAAGATACTACAAACTACACATATAATATATAATACACATATATTACATCCTGCATATATGATATGTTTGCATTGACACAAGAATCTTATACTAGTGAAAATTGTTTTTCACAAATAAAAATAAAATAAAGGTATTCTCATATTCCCAAATCAATAAAATATAACTGTTGTTGCAAAATATCTCTTTTAAAATTATCACAAGAAGTTCTTCAGTCTGAAAGAATGCAAAATGAAATGGAAATGGAAACCCACAGAGAGGAAAAAAAAGAACATCCAGAGTGGTAATTATGTAAGTAATTACAGTAGCAACATAATTGGATATCTGCCTAATATATATTAAATTATTTATAAAACAGTTGGATAAAACAATACAAATATAATTATACTGATAGGTCTACATCATATAAAATACATCTAATTGACTGTAATGTTATGAAGGCAGTATTTATTAATAAGTCTTGGTTAAAAAGAAGAAAGCATAATAGATGTTAATTTAAATCTGAAGAGAAATGAAGGGAGCCAGGAATGTGGAAAGAAGTCTATCATAATAATGTTTTCTTCTCTTGAGTCCTTTTTTAATACATAAATCATATAGAATTATGATATTAAATTGTATTTTCCAATTTTTAATATCAATGTTAAATTAATGGCCCAATGTGACTATGGAAACAAAAGTAATAACTGATATATTTTCACTTAACACTGGAATTTATTTAACATAAATCTGAAGCATATTTTGATAAAATTAACAACCCACAAAAAATGCCTGAGACAGAAACAGAACTATCTTCTGAAGATAACTTTAAATAAAATAAAATGTTACCCTAGAAAACATTGACATATTGGAAAGAAATGTAAATATATCAACAGAGAAACCAAAGAAGACATGAGACATGGAAATAAGAACTGCAAAATAATATTTGCCAATCCCCAAATAGCTACCAAATATGAAATATGAATGGATTCCATCAGTAAAATAAAAATTAAGGGAGCATTTGAATGGTTAAAAACAAGACGTAATAAACTTCTAATACAAAAACACAAATATTTTTGAAGAAAGATGAGAGGCAATATATTATTCAAATGCCAAACTTCGGAAAGCAGGAGTGACTATTATAATATCTAACAAATTAATTATTTAAAGTGTGTATGCATAAATTGTGACATTCTCAATTGTAAGAGTGAATTGTTCATCAATATTAATTACATGCACTAATTATAAAAATCTATATACAAAAAAACCCCAAAGCCAATAAAATTGAAGAAAAAGGAAAAATAAACAATAAACTTTTCAATTTTCAATCTTTTATTCTAAATAATAGCTATTACAACTAAGCAGAACAATAAACAATTAAAATATATGAATAATACCCCAAACAACTAGGTATAATTGATATTTATACAGTAATACAGTGAGCAAGAAGAAGAAAGATATTCTTCTGAACTACACTAGGACAATTCCCAAAATTAGAACACACAGTATAACACAAAACAACACTTAAAATTTTGAAAGTTTTGAAATAATACATAAGCACTTAATCTGGACAAGGAAGCTGAATTACAAGTTAGTGGGGAAATTAATCTGAATCATTATTATATGTGGAAATCAAACAGGATACTGCTAAATAACCAATGACTAAAGAACATTTCAATGTGAATTATAAAATACTTGGAGAAGAAAGCAAAGGAATGTAGAAGGAGAAAGCATATTGGGAGTAGATAAACCTTCTAAAGGTAAAGTTATAGCTACACATGTCCTCATTTAAAAAGAATCTCTTTTAGATCTGAAATATATATATATATATA
Source organism: Eospalax fontanierii (assembly GCA_035773235.1). NCBI lineage: Eukaryota > Metazoa > Chordata > Mammalia > Rodentia > Spalacidae > Eospalax > Eospalax fontanierii. The sequence goes on along the minus strand of CM069525.1, from coordinate 127,529,386 downwards.
TATATATATATATTAATACAGAAAAACTAAAAATAATCATTTTAGCAGACTAGGGAATCTAGACCACAAAAACAAATCATTGAATTTTTTGGAAAAAAATCAAAAGTATTGATAAGTTTTAGCTAGCCTAACCAAAAATAAGGAAAAACAATACAGGAATACATAAAAATGTGGAATATTTTATGATACTATTACAAAATATTAGTATTTTATTTTCTGTTCTATAAATTTTATCCATGGTAGTTAAGACTTTTTCAAATAATATTTTCAAATAATATTTTTATTAATTAATTGACAATTTTGCACACTGTATTTTAATTATATTCTGTCCCTCCTGTAACTCCTGTCCAAATACACCTCCACCTCCCTATCTGGAATTGTCATCTATACTGGCTAGCTTTCAAATTGTAGGAAAGTGTTGTGATGCACACTACCAGAGAGGAAAAATCGTCCTTAATTCTACCCAGATGTGAGCCTTGCAGTCTACAATAACAACTGACCCATTAAGATATGCCAGGAGTAAAAGAGTAGCATAAATGTTATGGAAATTTTTATTCTTGAAGGATCCCTCTCTAGTTTATTGGGAGGAAATGGAGAGCTAGTAATAGGAAATTGACTTTTACCAATGAAGAAAAGTTTCCATTGGGAATGGGAAAGCAACATCAAAATTCACAATTTCTGTCTCCTGTAATAAATATATGTGTCATTCTTCCAGTCAACCATCTTACTTGTTACTTAAGGACCATAACTCAGAACTAAAGGATAGAAGGTTTAGTAGAGTAGGAGGTATGGAGGAAGTCGTGGTGAAATTGGTTGTCAAGGAAAATTAGTTCACTCCTGAGAGGAATACACACAGACACACACACACACAGACACACACACACACACACACTCAAAAACACACACAAATACATACAGACGCATAAGGAAGCAAATGTGGTTTTTGTGTAGACTGTCCAAATCTAAACAGATGTACAAGAGAAGATGTAAGGTAGGCGTATTCATGGGTAAAATGGACTATATTGTCATAAGGAAAAAATGGTCCTCTGTTGTGTTTTTAAGTGTGTGTGGGTGAGTGGGGACTGCACAATATCATATGCATTTTATGGATATATTTTAGAGGTACCTATTGCTGAAATAATCTGTACTGTTATTCTTTTCTTTATAATTTTTCAAAAGCCTATAAAAACAATACTATGTTAATGAACTCCATGTGTTTTATTTCTCAAAGAAACACAACAACTCTTGTAATTGACTATGTTAAATTCCCAAGAATATGTCTAAAATGACATTACAAATTAAGATTTCCATATGCCACAAAGGAAGGAAATAATTTACAAATCATTTAAGAGTCTTCAGGGAAAGGGAAATAGTTTCATGCAGAGCAGAGCCTTGAGAAAATTATGATGTAGCCTTATTCAATTTTTTAACCATTAGTGTAGTGGTTCTTTGTATATTTTCATGAAATAAAAGCACCATAGGATTCATCTAAACACTGGTGACAGCATGAATTACAGTTTTTATTTAGGAGAAATAATGTTTAAATTCATTGAATGGAAGAGAAAAGAAGCCATTTCTCCTAAAATTGTCATCATTATATTAATATCTCTCATGCACTTTCTTATGTCTGGAACAGTTATTATTATAACAAAAGTGACTATAAAAGTTGTCATTCAAATGATGATCTTTGCAGATAGTTGAGTAAACAGCATAGGAAAACCATGCTTGGCTCTTTGAAAATATCTTGAAAAACTTTCAGAGCTAAGGTTCAAAGATTGGAAGGATGTTAAATTAGGCATAAAAAGTGACTGTGGTGTTTAATAATGATTGTCAGCAAGACAGGATTTAGTACTAACATGGTAATCCGTCACTGGACATATCTGTGAAGGATTATCTAGACTAAGGTAATTGAGGTGGGCAAACTCGCTCTAATGTATGTGGCACCATTCCATGGGATGGAGTTTTGGGTAAAAATAAATCTAGCTGTGCTCCTGGTTGGGGCTAAAATATGACCAGCTGCCTCCATTTCCTGCAGACAGCACTTCTCTGTCATGATGGGCTGTACCCAGAAACTGTAAGCCAAAATAAACTCTTTTTCGTTCAGTTGCTTTTGTGAATTATTTTTCACAGAACCAAGTTGGGTAACCAATACAATCATGACGGCTAATCTTCCCAGTGGTGTGGTGGAAGATTCTAAAGTGGAAGGTCTGCTCCAACAAGGATATCCTGCTTATGGAACTGAGCTAGCAACTCAAATCTAGGGCAGTATCCCGTGCTTCCTATGCCCTTCATATCAGAAGATACTAAATGTTGATTTACTGAGACATACCCCTCAACTGTAGATATTTCAGAAAAGCTAGAATAAGTGCAGCAAATACTGTATTCAGGGATTCAAACCACTCAAACCTAAATTTCCAGGTTTTATTTTTCTTTTATGTCAAATTGACTCTGCATCCTTATTTAACTGCAAGCACTGAAATCATACTTTATTTGTGACTATAGGACTCATAAAAGGAAGATCATAAGGAGACAGACACATGGTTAGTTCTGTTACATGATTTACAACATATAGAAATATAATTGTGTACATCTTATATACTTTAAAATTCAAGTCAATATTTTAAATTATACAATTAAGAGGTACTTTACATATTGGGGAAATATTTTGTCACTCTAAAAGAAACACTGTATACCTCTTAATGAGTTATTAAATATTAGAATTTCTTATGTGAAAAATAAATAAAAATGATAGATGATAGAATTACCAATGTTCCAAATTTGTGCCCAAGCAACCTTCATATTTATTCACAAAATTTCTTGTTCCACCTATATCTTCTTGCATTTATTTATTTTGTTCAATGATTTCAAGTGCTTGTCACATACTAATTTAGGTACTAAATAAATGAAATATGAAATTTATTTCAATCTGATGAAAGAACGTGACAGTATGCATTTTAAAGAGTTACGGTAAGTTTATGATGGTAATTAAGTGAAAAGGTGTGGAAAACATTATCTTAGAATTTCATCTTTAGAGGAAGTTTCTCTATGGTAAGAGAGATTAAGCTATCCAGATAAAGGATGCTACTGAGGTGGGGAAAGTAGGTTTCATTTAAGAAACTAAAATACTACTACTAATAATGTTAATATGCTAAAGTTATGCGTTTCTTAAATGTGCCACATTTTCCAATCCACTTACACCACTACCTCCTGTATCCTGTTGTTTATTTAACCATCTGCACAATATGTTCTGCCTTACTGACTTCAGTATTCTGACAGATAATGTATAATGAACAACATTCACAAAACATTTTTAGTTCCAAAATAGTACTACTTTTAACCTGCTCTATGTGTGGCCATAGGGTGAAAACCTATAGGAATTCTTTTGCCCTAAGAACAGTTTGTAATATTTTCCAAGAAATTGTAAAGATTTTAGTTTCCTACCTTTATATAACTCTGTTTCATAATTTTGCACCAAAGGGAGCTTAAATAAGATTATGCAATTATCTGCCATTTGAAAATCTATTCTCAGCAGAATTCTAGTTAAAAATATGTATCACTCACTAAAGTGCTCAATGAAAATTAGAAAAAAAAGAAAAAAGAAAAATATATGTGCTCATATGTGAACATATCCACCTGCAAACATATTCAAATGAGCCAAGCCTGCTTGTGCTTCGATATTAGTGCTTCCAACTTCTAGAATTGTAATTTATGTGGCTTATCAATTATGTAGTGTAAAGGATTTTTAGTATAGCAATGCTAAAAGGCGTTTTCTTCTTCTATTAGCCTAGGAAAAGTCTCACTGATCAACGATTCCTTTTTGTACAATAGAAATGAATCTACCTATAATTATATTCATCATGCACTATTGCAAATGCTTGTTCAAAGTGTATTGTTAATGTCATATTGTAAACAAATGAAGTACCAAAGAAAAAAATGAAGAAGTTAATGAGAAAAAATGTTATTCTAATTCAGAGGACCTCGTCATTTTGAATTGTTTTCCAAAGTTTCCCCTTTTGCATAAAATGTTTTTTTTTTACTTGTTCAATTTCAAGAGCCCCTACCTTACATACTAATTTTAAAAAGATATCCATGACACACTGTAGGATGACTGGAGACCTGTTCTTAATGTTGGCTATTCATTAAAACTCTCTACACTGTGTGAAAATTGATGGCAGCCCAGTTCTAAGCAAGATAGTGCAATAAGATGTACAATGTTTTTGGACAAAAGGGATGTAAAAACCTTGCCACAATCTTATAGAAGGGACATTAAATTGAGAATATAAATTATGCTCAGCTAAAGGAAGGCTATTCATTATGCTTAGTTCTACCTGTCAATAATAATTGGAAAACAAATAAAATTTTTGCCAAACATGCTTTGCATTTAGTAAATTTCTCATCAGGCCCTGAATCATTAGTTCTATTAAAGAAAATAATTCTAATAAATTTATAGAACATACATGATATAGCTATTATTGAATCTATCCACGGAAGGACTCAGTGCTTAAATGCCTTCATAGCTGAAGTGTGAAAAAAATTGTATCAAAAAGCAAAGTCACAGCCTTTGAAATGTTCTTAGATTCTTTCAATAGATAGATATTTCACAGGATGTGTCTATTTCCAGTATCACATCACAGAGCATCAGATTGGCAATAAAGTAAAATAAAAGATAGGAAAAATCTAAAAAATATCAAAAAGTAAGCTCCTCACCTCAAGCTCCATTTAAATATCATCATTTCTCTAAATAATGTGTGCTCCCATGTTTTCTTTTTCAGAACATCTTTGTTTGTTGGTGAGTCTAAAGTAAATGATGTTTTTGAAAGTCATTAAACATGCACAGCTTCCTTCTGATCCTCTCTATGTACCTGCATTATAGCATGTTAAAAATTTGTTCTATTGTTTATTTCCCATATTTTTGGAAGTTAAGATTCATGCTCTGCCATATCATCACATTTTAAGAATGAAACTTGTAGGGCACAATGCAGGATGGACATTAGCCAGGTCACCTGCTATGAGGAATAGAGTAATGGCTCTCGTGGGCATGGCACTCTGCTCTGGTTAGTCATGAGACCAGCTTCTGGCCAGCATCTGGAAAGAACCTGCACCAAGATGATCTACCTGTGAACAGACTACTATTGGCTGCATTCAGCACCCCACCCCAGAAGGCCATTGGTTAACCAGACCTATAAGACCCCTTGAACTTCCTTGAATAAATGAGCTTGCAGGGGCTTGCCAACTCCTGCTTCTCACTCAGCCCCTGGAGTCTGTGTGTTTTGATTCTGTGCCTACTCATCCCCTTTCAGTGGTGAGCCTTAGCCTTCTCGGGCTGGCCGTGAGCACAGGGACCCCCAACATCTGGCGCCTGAGCATGAACAGCCACCCGCATCGGCAAAACATCCCTGGTAATTGGTGAGTAGGCTCCTCTGTGTTCAGTGTGCAGATGGTCCTTGAGAGTGAGCAAGTGATCCCCCTCACTTTTCCCCCTTTCCTGTGTTCGTCTCACTATCCCAAAGGAAGCACACCTCATCCCATGGTCCCTGAGTTCTGTGCTGCTCCTCCCTCTTTGTTTCATCCTGGTGAAATCATATGAAGGCCTGACACCCTCCTGATTTAGGAACTTAGGCAGGTTATAACTAAGCTTTTTCAGAGACACTATGTGGACAATAGGCTTTGGGGAAGGCTGATTTTCCCATCTTTGATTAGCAAACCTCCTTCCTGCCAGCAAGCAGTTAACACTTAAAAGGTCTGAGACTGCTTGCTGGGAGGAGGGAAGGATGCTGGTTTCCCTGGACATGCTCCTTGGCATGGGATCCTATACAGACCCCGTGGCTCAAGTCACAGTGGGAATTCATGCCTACTTTGACCAAATTAAATCTTTGTCCCTCCAAGTTCTTAAGGCCTGCCTCCCACAGAAACCAGATGCATTTTTTCTGTAATTTATTCCAAGGCCCATCTGAAGGTTTCACGGATTTCCTTTCACATGTGACAGAATCCATGCACCCCTTCACCCCACCTGGCCCTGACAGAGATGCACTAGTCAAACAACTGGCTTGGGAGGGGACCACCACGGTGGCTCATAATGCTATTGCTGTTGTGTGTAATGAGGAACTCCACAAGTGGATTGTAGCCACCAGGGATATTTATCCCATAACTGTCCCCTTCGAAGCCCTGGCAGCCTCCATCCAGACCCTAACATTTGGCCAGAAGCCTACCGTTCAACCACCCATCTGTTGGGGTTGCAACCAACCAGGGCACCTTCAATAGACCTGCCCCAAGTTTGATAGGTCCAACCTAAAGCCCAAGACTGCTTTCCCTAAATGATGCAAGGGTTACCACTGGGCCAAGGATTGCAAAACTAAACTTACCAATAACATGCCTTCAAACTCCCCCAGGAGCAACCCTCAACCCCACCCAGAAGAAGGTACCCTGCTAAAATAAGATGGACTCTCCCCGGGTGTGATCATACCCCACGTATCTCAGTCTCTTTGGATGGCATTGAATTTAAAGGCATTGTGGACAGTGGTGCGGATGTCACTATAATCTCTGTCAATGACACACTCCATACGACCAGTTGGGCATATAAGCCTGGACCTAACATCCAAGGTGTTGGTGGACAACAGCCCACTAGACAAGTTAGGAGACCTGGGAGGACCATGATGGAAACACAAGGGAATTTCACCCTCTGGTGGCCAATATCCCTAACATTCTCTGACGAAGAGATATCCTCATGGACATGGATATCGTCATAACTATGGACGATAAGGCCTTTTATGATGACATTATCGCCCATGACACCATTGGCCTCTTCGGTCGACCCAACTCCAACAAGACATCCAACACCCAACTGCACCCCCAATTCTATCTTCTGTAGCTCCCACAACCCTTGAGTGGGATATTTTGGACCCCATATGGGTCGAACAGTGGCCTATTTTAGAACCTAAACTGACCATCCTCAAATCCCTTGTGCAAGGACAGCTTGATCTTGGCCATATTGAGAACTATAGCCAAGGAAAAATTTCAAACCTTAACCCCTTTTGGGTTTTTAGGGTTCACAGTTTCCACTGATATTTAACCCCTTGCTCCAAGCCTTCTAGTTAAGGATAAGTATTCTCTCAATGAACTCCAAAAACTCTGTGGCTGAACTAAATGCCTTAAGCAAGCCCTTCTTGCCCATTCCTCCAGCTAAAATCCTTTCCCTCTTTGACCTTCTTAAAACCTCAGATAGTCCTTCCCAGAAAGTCCCTTTGACCAAACAAACAAAAGAACTTTTACAGCAGGTATCTCACAAGCTCTTTTCAATTACTTTAGCAAGATATGACCCAACTCTCCCTGTCCTGATTTTAATCCTCTGAATGGAGAAGTCTCCCCTAGGAGTCATTTGGCAAAAACAAGCCCACCTCTACTGGGTCCACCCTCTTGGTCGGAAACCAATAAAAACACCGCCAAACTGGAGGCAATGCTCCTCCTAGCTCTCAAGATGGGTAATTACATAAACAAATTTACAACATAGAGCCCTCTAAAAACATTCTGCCCATCTCCAAGATGGAACTCCAGTTCCTTTTCAGGGATGACCGCCTCTTACATATCCTGGTGGCAGGATTTCCTAATGATATAGACAACCACTTCAATCAATCGCTGTCCTACCCCTGAAGACCAATCTCCATTCTACACCCTCCAATGCTAATAAATATTCTTACGGATTGATTATTTAAAAAATCCAACCAGCCAGACAAGGCTATTAAGTTTGAACCCTCATTCAGTTCAATTAGGTGAACTTTATGTTATCTTCAAAATCCTAAAGTTCTGTCAACAAGAACCTGTCAATATTTTCTCTGACAGTAGTTACACTGTCCAAATGTCAAGGACACTTCCCTTAGTCAACCCCAGGCCTTCTCATAAACCAATAGATATTGTCATTAGTGCCTTAAAAATGCTAATGGAAAATAGACAGCATCCTGGTTCATTGAGCACGTATGCTCAAACACTGGTCTGCCTGGCTTCATTGCTTACGGGAATGCACAGGTGGATAAATTTATTGCTGTCACTTCCTTGCCATGCCTAGAACAAGCTAGATGCTTACACCAAAGATTTCATCTCTCCCCCTCTAATCTGCAGCTCCTCTATCCCAAGCTTTCTCTTAGCCAATGTAAGTACCTAATCTGTATATGTAAAGCCTATACCCCTTTGGCCCCCTTGGGCCCACTGCAGCCACAGGGAATTAACCCTAGAGGCCTTACGCCAATTGCCATCTGGCAAATGGATGTCACCCACATACCCTCATTTGGCAACTTTAAATATGACCATGTCATCATAGACACATACTCCAAATTTGTTTTTGCTGTCACCCTTTCAGGTGAGAAGGCATCCCATGACATTAAAGCAACAAAAACCGCTATGCTGGTCATAGGTGTTGTATGGTGAATACAGAATTCTCTCTGAGGTTTTTGTTTCCTATTCGTTCATCCCGTGGCAAGTCCCACCCTCGGACCAATAAGGAAGAAGGAAGGTGGGGAGAAGGAAAGGAACAACATGGTGGTGAGTCCCGGAGATGGGCAGAAATTGAATTCACACAGGAAGAAAAATGTCCCGGTCCCGGGCCCACACAGAAGGCCACAACCCAGGAAGCCATGTCCCAAGTCCCTGCTGTCCTAAGGATCATGTGAGTGGATGCGCAATTCTGGCTGGGGACGGACTAAGACCTGTGCACGGCTGTCACGGACTTTGTGGGCCCGCCGCCGGTATCTAAGGAATGGACTGAGCCTTGAGCCCGGCTGTTGCAGACTTTGCAGGCAGGCTGGTGGCAGGTAATCATTAACGTTGTAAATGCCCTAAATAAATCAATCCTCTAAATAGACCATTCTTCATTCAGTCAGCCAGTTCAGACCTGGAGGGTGGGTGAGGCTCAGTGCCCGGACCCACCATGAGAAAATTTATGCAACAGGTGTACCATGGGCGATTAAGACAGACAATGGACCAGCATATACGTCTGCCCAATTCAAGTCTTTCATAGAGTCCTGGGGGGATTAAATACTCCACGGGCACCTCCTATAACCCTCAGGGCCAAGCCATAATGGAGAGGACTAATAGAACCCTCAAAATCATTATGAAGCAGAAAACTTCAATGACACCCAGGAATTCCCATTTGACCTTGGTAGAAGCTCTTTTCACCTTTAATTTTCTTATCTTTGATGAAGCAAGACTCTCCCTAGCCTATAAACATTGCAGATTTCAACTTGCCACTACCCCCGTGCCCCTTGTCTGTTGGAGAGATACTCTCTCAAATGAATGAAAGGGACATCGCCCACTCTTAACACAGGGTCAAGGATATCCTTGTATGTTTCCAGAAACCTCATCCTCTCCCATCTGGATACTTGCCAGAAATGTCAAGCCTGCCATGGATACACTTATCAGCACAGCAGATGCCACCACCACCACGGAATCTCGGGTAGAGGGAATTACTGGGACCTGGCTCTTGGGCCTTAGCAAGGCAACCTGCCATGAGGAATAAGAGAATGACTTCTTAATTGTTCACTCTGATTTTCCCTCGGCAGTCCTCCCTCCCTACCATGCACAGCTTTGAAAAGGCACAACTGACCCTATTAACACAAGGGTCTTCAGTGCCATCTGCTGAGACAAAATAGGATCTCTTGAGCCTTGGTAATCCGGGGAATTTTTGCTGTGGCCTTTTTGATAGCGCTGCTGACATTTCTTTACCTTTGGAAAGCACTGCGTCAAAGCAGAGCTTCTCAGACATTGATGCTACAAATTCCATTTAACTGGCCACTCAATAACACCACCTTCTTCACAATGCTTAACTATTCTCTGTTCTTCCTGAGTCTTCTAGAGGGCACAAAAGCATTCTTCAACAAGCAACCTCACACACACCACAGGAGCCTTCCTGCAAACCTCCCATGCCATTCTAATTACCCTCCTGAGAGAAAAGCATCACCCATTGGGTTCTTTCAACAGAATGGCAGATAGCCAATGACAGCTAAGACCCTGATGACCAGGGCAAACTAAGACAGGTGTAGTAGCTTAAGGTGATCCCTAAGGGCCTGGGGCCAACAATGAAAGGTATGGCAAAGACTCATGCCTCCCAGGGTCACCTAATTAATAAAAACTAAAGGGAGGCTATGTATGGTACAACACAGGATGGTCCTTAGCTGGGTCACCTGCTATGAGGAATAGAGTAATGGCTCCCATGGGTGTGGCACTATGCTCTGGCTAGTTGTGCTACCAGCTTCTGCCTAGCATCTGGAAAGGACCTCCACTGAGATATTCTACCTGGGGACAGACTAACATGCTGCAGTTGGGAACCCACCCTATAAGGCCATTGGCTAACCAGACCTATAAGATCTCTTTCATTTCCTTGAATAAATGAGCTTGCAGTGCCTTGCTACCACCTGCTTCTCACGCAACCCCTGGAATCTGCCTGTTTTGATTTCATGCCTACTCATCCCCTTTAGGTGGAGACCCTTAGTCCTCTTGGGCTGGCCCCAAGCACAGGGACACCCAACAGAAACTTATCAAGTCAATGAAAAATTTAAATCATGCTATCAGAAACAGAAATCTTTGTGAAGGGGAAGGGAATAATGGGACAACAATAATTAAATTGGGTGTGAAATGGAAATTCAGGGTAGAGAATGGACTAACTGGAGGGATAACTAACACTAAAGACATTTAAAAATATGCAAATGTATCACTATAAAAACTCTATAAACATATAAATTGAGGCACCCTAAAATGTCTGGGAGACAATCCCCCAAGAAGACACTTCATTCTAGAAAATAATATCCCCATTTCAAATAATGTGTTAATTTCCCTTGAGTTGTTGGTATCCACTGTCCCATAAACATTAATGTTACTGGCATTTATATCTGTTACCCTTCAAAACTTGACAGTTAGACCCTACCACTGAAGACAACAAATACTTGACTCATCAAACACAAAAAATCAAACAGGTACTGATCAGACCTACTGGCTAATATTCATATTGCTGGAAGGTGCTAGCAGAGGAGAAAAGTAAACATCACCATTACCCAGCTGTGAAACATGGAAGGAAGCTACTATACTGACTAGCCTGCAAAGATATGCACACTAGTGAAATAGTGTCATGAATGCTGTGAGAGTAACCAAATATTTCCTGTTATTTTTTTAAGGTGCACTCCACAAAAGGAAACCCATACTTGCCACAATTATGGTGGACAAGGCCTTGTGCCTAGATAGGTCATAAGTCCTGAGGGATAACCTACTTCTAATATTCTGCTAAATGGTCATACTTTTAAAATGACTCCTAATAATTTATTATTATACCAATAGATTAGTGCATCTTTCAACTCTCGTTAGAGTACCGTCTTGCAGTAGAAGGCAATTAACAGAGACTAACAACATATCAATAGGCAGAGAATAAATGACTGCAGAGTGCTCAGCCCCAAAGGACAAATCTGGAGGGCATCCTTTTTCCAAATACTCAAACATTGTAGAAGAGGGTTTGAAAAGACTGTCAGTATCAGAGGTGGTGGTGACTATAGCATGCATCATTTTCTGGACACAGAAGGGAAGTTGAACATATAAACTCACAGCAATTTTGACAGCATTCACAACATAATTTCAAGGTCAAGATAGAAAAAAATCCCACTATTGAGAGTGGAAGCTGAAAAAAATGTCCCACCCATAGCTGAAGAGTTATTGACATTTGTTACGTGCTAGTAGTAGAGGGAGAGTCAGTCTTCTTCATGGTATCTCCTGGTAGTTAGCTCATACTCCATGGCAGTCTCCAAACTCAAATGTATTTGGACAACACAAATTGGACTGTGTAGGAATAACAACAAAAATACAATGTTGTTAGAGTGGTGGGGTCAATCTAGCAAGAGTTGGAGGTGTCTATTTCTATCAAAATTAGTGTGTGAGATTCTTAAATACTTATAATCTTTAAAGCAAAGAATAAGATCTTTTCTCTGTGGCACTTGGTGGGAAATACTCTGTTGAAGAGCTCTGGATATACATGATATACTAGTCAGAATCCCTCCCACGCCCTACTGCTTCACCATCTTCTCCACTGTGAATAAGCATTGAACCATCTTCTAAAGGCCTCTGAGCTAGTCATAACAATCCATGTATTCCACAGCTTCCCCCTCCAGAACTAAGCTTCAAAAGCTCTATTTTAATTTCACACTAGCCTGGTGATATAGCTAGAACTGTTGACCATCTCCATGCACATAGTACTCCTGCGATTCCTCATTTCATACACTAGAGCAGTCTGGAATCAAACCATCAGTCAAAATAATAATGAAAAGTGTGAATCTGAAGTAGAAACCAATGAAGTATTAAGCTGATGAGAAAACCAAAAACTTACACTAACTAAACAGAACCAAAATTCCACTCAACAAAGGCAAGCTAGACCTTCATATGAATCCCATAGCAAGAACAGAACTTCATATGCACAGGACACAACACGTAAAAGATACTTAATAGCAAAAAAACAAGAGAGTATGTTCACAAGCCAAAGAAAATACAAATATATTGCTGAATGAAATGAACAAGACATTTCAGGATTTTAAAATTGAATTAACAAAAGAAAAACAATATAGAAGAAAATTCAAGATGAGCTGAAGATGGAATTGAAAACCTCAATAGACCTATTTGAAGCAACAGCACAAGTTTCTACCAAGAAAATTAATCAAGTAGAAAACAGAATAGTAACACCTGAAGATACAGTTGGCAAATTGGACCACTCATACTAAGACTATGAAATATTTAATAAAAACCCTCATAGAAATGGAATAAGTCGGAGCTATGAGACACCATCAAAAAACAAATTTATGAAAAAATAGGCATAGAGGAAGGATAAGAATCTCAGGTCAATGGTCAAGTTAACCAAAACTTCAACAGGATTATAGAACAAAACATTGCTAAATTAAAGGAAAAACATACCCTTACAGACACAAGAATCCCATAGAACAGTAAATAAATAGGATTAGAAAAGAAACTTCCTATGTTATATAATACATACCATAATAAAACCATTAATTATAGAGACCAAAAGAGGGTACAGAAAGATGCAAGAGACAAACAACAAATTACTTATAAAGGAAAATCCATGAGAATAACACAAGTTTGAATACAAAATTTAAAAGCCAGAAAATACTGGAGCAAAGTATTTCAAGTTCTAAATAACCATAAATTGCAACTCAGACAGCTTTACTTGGAAAAAAACAGTCTACTATAATTGTGAGAGAAAGAAAAATCTTCCATGATATAAATAGATGGAAATAATTCATGACCAAAAAATCAGTGCTACAGAGATTGTATATGGAATACAGAAGACTGAAGAAGGGAACTATCATACATAACAGGGTATGTAAATAAAACAAATGACTATATGATTATGGGAACCCCAAATGGGGCTAAGAAAACAAATAGAAAATAAAATGACAGTTACCAAAATACATATTTAAATAACAAATGTAAACATAAATATCCTCAATTCTTCAACCAAAATAGGCAGGCTAGTTGGATGGATTAAGAAACAAAACTCATACTTTTGTTGTCTACAAGAAACTCATCTTACCTTCAAGGAAAGACACCACATTAAAGTGAAAGGATAAAATAGATATGCTAACAAATAACACCAAGAAATAGGCAGGTGTTTCTATCCTAATTCAGAACAGACTACAAACTACAGTTAATCACAGGACATAAGAACGTCACTTCATTCTGTTCAAAAGTAAAATCAGTGAAGAAGCGATTACAATCATAAATATATATGCACTAAGTCTTACGCACACAAATTCATAAAGAAGAGTACAGTTGGACTTATTATCTTGACCTCAATAATAGTAGATAACTTAAACAACCCACATTCTCTAATAGACAGATCATCCAGATGAAGAATAAACAGAAACATCTGAATTAATTAATATCATACATAAAAAGGGCAAGAACAACGTCTATTGAATATTCAGATCAAGCACCAAATAATACAAATTCTCCTCAGCTTAAAGAATTTTCTATTAAAAAATTCCACTCCTGGGGGTCAGCATAAAATCCTCCAAAATAGAAAATACTTAAATAACTCCATTTATTCTATTGAAAACAATGCAAAAAAGATTAAAATCAACAACAAAAGGATCCCTAGTAAATACATGAGCTCATGAACACTAAACCAAATACTAGTGCATGATGAATGGGTCAAAGAAATAATCAAGAAAGAAATAACAATGTTCTCAGAACTAAGTGAAAATGAAAAAATCAACACAACAAAAACTGTGCAAGACATTAAAAGTAGCCCGTAGAGGGAAATTTGTAGCACTAAGCACTCATGTTAAAAAATGAGAAATAAGTATTAGTAGGAACATCTGAATACAAACGCTTAATCAAATAGGTCTTAACACATATGACAAAAAGCATGAAATCCAGGGGAGGAGGGGCTATGAGGGGGTATATATGGGGAAGGCAGTTTAATGTTGATTAAGATCTATTATAAGGAACACAAAAGACAGTAAAATATATAAAAAATCCAAAATAGCAAAAATGAATTACTTAATGAATCAACTCAAGAATCTGGGAAAAAAAGCAAACCAAACACAAACCCAACAACTGAGAAGATATAATAAGCATCAGAGACAAAATCAATTAAATAGAATCAGTGAAAACAACACACAAAAAATCAATGAATCTAAGAGCTTATTTTCTGGAAAGATCAGCAATATAGAATGACCCTTATCCATCTAATCAAAAGGAAAGAAGGAAAAAATCCAAATCAACAAAACAAGATAAATTGGAAACATAACAACAGACACCAAACAAATGTAGAACATTATAAGGAAATATTTCAATAACTTTTAATAGTCATTAGTTGTCATTCATTCCTCCAGTAGGGTAGGGGTTTCTCACTCAATTTCCCATGCCAAATCTATAATGGAGTTTTGTCTGGCTTGGGTGTTTACATGGGGATTGAGCATGATCTCATCATTGCTGTGAGTTCATGTAAGTAACTGTCCAGCTGCTGAAAATCTGTTTATTTTTAGTTATCTTTGTCCTATGGCTCTTACAATGTTTCAAGACATCTTCCACATAATTTCTTGAAATTTGAGAGTAAGACGTTTGAGATAGGTATTGTGCTAGATAGCTTTAATTGTCAACTTAACACACCTAGGTTGAGGGAGCCCCAGTTGGGGAATTTTCCCATTGGAATGACCTTTGGCCATGTCTGTGGGGTATATTTGAAAACAGGTGTGAATTTGATCAAAATGTTTTATAAAGTTCACAAAATTTAATAAAATATTACAAAAAATCATATACTCTATAAAATTAGAAAATCTAAATGAAATAAATGTCCTTGTAGACTCAATGGAACCAACAAAGTTAAATCCAGTAGAGATCAGCAACTTAAATCCATAAAAATTAAGGAGATCGAAGCATTATTACAAAGCCTTCTGGCTAAAAAAATCTCTGGTCCATAAAGTGTCACAGAGGAATTTGAGTAGAACCTCAAAGAAAAAATACAACCAATACTGCTTAAATTATTCCAAAAGAGAGAACACAAGGAGAACTCCCAAACTCTGTGTACAAATCCTGTATTTCTTTAACAAGAAAACAAAGTAAAGAAATAATTAAAAAGGAAACTACAGGCCAATATCTATAAAAAGATAGAAGTATTTTAAATAAAATATTTGAAATCTACACATACACATCAAAAAGATCATTTATGATGATCTAGTTGGCTTTATTCTGGAGATGCAGGAATGTTTTTAAGTAGGTAACTTAATAAATTTAATATATCAAATAAATTACTTTAAAGACAAACATTATATGAACTTTTCATCATATGTAGAAAATACATTTGATAAAACCCAAAATGCCAGGAGGTAGAATGCAGTGATAAAAAGTAAAGAAATGGGAATAATTGAGTAGGAAGTGTTAAATGGAATGAGGAACCTGTGGGTAGGGCAGAGAAGTAAGTATGGGGAGGAATAATCAATACTAAGGGGCTTTAGAAAAAACATAGAAATCTAACAGTATTGACTCTGCAGATATATAAATATACATTTTAAAAACTGATGAAAAGGAATTACTTTAGAACACAGAACTTGATGCATACTAGAGAGTAGAGGCTAGAAAACTAAAAACCCAATGGCAGGCATGGAGTCCCTATTTTGAAGCTGTTGAACAGTGTTCCCATAGACCCTCAAACAGTAGTGGCCACTGCCCCTGCTCCTAGCGACTCACCAAAACTTTGTAGAAAGACCATGTTGCTGAAAAGCATACATTTATGAACTATAGAAGAAATAAGGATCTATCAAGCTAGAGCTGAATTTTAAGGCTTAGCACTTATTCTCTTGTTTACATAGTGTTATAAGGTGCTATGCAAGCTATCTTAAGAGAAAAGTTAGCATGACCATTACGCAGCTGTGATTCCTGAAATGTAGAGCAAAAACTGGCATGGGAAGATATACCCACCTTTTCAATAATAGTATGAATATTATAGAGCTGACCACTTACTTTCTATTTCGATTTAAGTTCTACTTCAGAAGAGTTTGCATATACATGATATTGATATCAGGGCTAGGCATCTGAGGCCAAACAATATATAAACCATGTGAGAGAGCAGAGAACATAATACAATTATTTTGCTACATAGATGTTTTAAAGTTTTTCTAAATACCTCATTGTTATACCCATACATTAATGAATCTCTCAGTAAAGAAGATTCTTTATACAATAAATTTTCATAATTAACCCAGAGCATGACAACTAGCCAATGTTCAGAAAATAATGAGATCTCATTCTGTTTTCATTGAATAGGACAACTATATCAAACCTCTGAGTCCTAAGCTTCAGGGGTCACTGTGGAAGAGAGGTGGAAAGACTGTGAGAGTCAGAGGAAGTACATGATATCAAGGAAAAAGAATTTTCCAGACACCTGATTGTTTATTTATATAAACTCAAAGCAAAGATGACAGAATGCACAAGTCCCATGTTCTAACATAGTTGATTAGTGAGTAAGAAACCCCAAACATACCTGAGGAACTATCAGTTACTAAGAAGGGGCGATTCTTCTTCAAGTGTGACATACTTGGTAGGTTGGCCTGGATCTAGTGAATTAACCCACATTGAAATAGTGAATGAACCCACATTGAACGGCATTTGGGAGCACAAACCTGACTTTTTAATCTAATCTTATACATTATATAATAGAATTGCTGGGGGCTTATAAGGAGGTAAAGATATGGGAAGAGATCTAAATATAGTCAAAATGTATGTAGTTCATAAAATTTCAATTTGAAACATGAAAAAATAAGCATGAACCTGTGATGAAAGTCTTAGAGAAAATTGTACTGGAGGGGACATATTTCAACAAGATTGTTGCTATATATAATAAACCCATCATTTTAAATGGAGAAAACTCAAAGCATTCACATTTAAATGAAGAATCACATTTAAATGAAGAATTAGTCAAGACTGTCCAATATTGCTATTTTTTTAACTATATTACTTGAAACCCTAGCAATTATTAAGACAAGAGAAGGAATAAAATGAACAAGAATTACGAAAAGAGGTCAATTGATCCATATTTACAGATGATATGATTTTATACATAAGAAATCCCAAAATTTTCCTAAGAAAACTTCTAAAAATGATCAACATATTGTGACAGATACAAAATCAATTTACAAATATCACTAGTATCTCTATATAGCAATAGGAGTTAGAGAATGTGATCATGGAAACACTCCCACACACACAGACGGCTCAAGAAAATACTAAAAGTCTAATAATAAACCTTATCAAAGACATTAAAGATCTGAACAATGAAAACATTAAATCTCTGGTGAAGGAGACTGAGGAAGATACTAGAAGATGGAAAGACCTCCCATGTTCCTGGGTCAGTAGAATTAATATTATGAAAATAACCATCCAATCAACAGAAATTTACATAGCCAATGCAATCCCAATGAAAATGCCCATGATATTTATCAAAGCAACAGAAAGGAACCCTAAAACTTATTGGGAACCGCAAAAGATCCAGGTTATAGACAACACAATCCCAGGCAGAAAGAGCAATGCTGGAGGGAATACCACACCAGATTTCATACTGTGTTACAGAGATTCAGTTATAAAATCAGCATGGTATTAGCATAAAAACAGGCATGTAGATCAATGGAACAAAACTGAAGACCCAAATATAAATGTCTGCAAATTCAGTCACTGTGTATTTGACATATATCTCAAGAATACACAATTGAGAAAAGACAGCATCTTCAGTAAATGGTACTGGAAGCACTAAATCTGCAGGTGTAGAACCATGAAATTAGTCTCATATCTATCAACCTGCTCAAAATCCAATTCCAAATGGATCAAAGATTTCAGTGTGAAATTAAAAAGTCTCAAATTGTTAGCAGAATACATAGTCAGTGCCCTGCAATATATAGATGCATGAAAGTATTTTCTAATTAGAATTTCATTCTCTTTAGAATTAAGGTGAACAACTGACAAATGAGACCTCATTAAACTCATTTTTTTCTGTAGAGCAAAAAAAATTAAAAACTGAGTGGGACAAAAATGCCACAAAGTGGGAAAAATTCTTTGCAGGCTATAAACCTTATAGTGGATTGATTTACAGGCTATACAGAAGTAAAATTTAATAATAATAATAATCATCAAAAAGATTCAAGAAAGCCTGTGATGCAACTTCAAAAGGGGCTACAGATCTGGACAGAGAGTTCTCAAAATACAAATTAAAAATGATAAAGAAATACCTTTAAAAGTGTTCAACATCTTTAGCAATTTAGGGAAATGCATGTTAAATTTACTTTAAGATTTCATCTTAAACCACTCAAAAAGGCCAAGTTCAAGAGAACAAATAACATCAAATATTAGTGATGACAAGGAGAAAAGGGAAGCTTCATTTACTTCTTGTGGGATTGCAAACTGGTGTAACCACTGTAGAAACCATTGTAGAGAACTCTTATAAACCATAAGTACCATATGATCCAGTTATCCAGTTCCTTGGCATATACACAGAGAACTCATGCTACTGCAGAAATATTTACACATTTTTGTTGCTGCTCTTTTTCACAATATCTAGGAAATGGAAACAAGCTAAATATCCCTTAACCAATCAACGATTGGATTATTAAAATGTGGTACATATAAACAGTGAATTTCTACCCAGAGATAAAAATTTATGAAATTTGCACATGAAAGGATGGAAGTAGAAACTTTTATAGTAGATAAGGTAATCCACTAGACTCAGAAAAATAAGATACACGTGTTCTCTCTCATTTTTTTGATTCTACATCCAAATATTTAGATGTGAGTATACATCTTGAAGTAACCATAGGACTCAGGAAAATGGAAAGGATAGAAATAAAGTGGAAGAGGGTACTTGAGAGATGGAGATAGTAAGAGCTAAGGTTTAGTAAGGAGAAAACAGGGAGAAGGAGTTTACTTCATTTGGAGAAAGATTAGGGAGGGCTATACAGGAAGAGAGAGGGGGAAGAAAGAGAGATGAATAATGCTTACTTGTGATAAAAGGTAAATTTGTAAGTGCATAAGACTACTTAAAATCATACAATATACATATGTGTGTGTGTGTGTGTGTGTGTGTGTGTGTTTGTGGGGCAGGGGCTAAAGGCTGTATAACTAAAATGATAGTGTAGGCAAAGTAAAGCTCCTTTCAAGTTGTTGGTCAGAGTAGTCCAGGAGACTCCCAAAATAATAAAGGCTATCACCACAGTAATAGATTTTTTCCCAGAGCATTTTGCCAAAGATATGCTGTATTTGGGACACAGGAGTTGAAAAAAATTGAGTTGGACTTGTCTTGGAAGCTTCCTTCCTGAAGATCAGCTTTCATTGTATTATAATATACTATGCAAGGTGCCAAGGGAGAAAACCAGTCAATGAAACTACTCAATTGTACTATTTACAAACCACAATAATGACTGGCCCAGCAAACTATACTGATTGCAGTAGTGACACTTTTATCTTGGGGCTAATCAACAGATGTCTAATTAGACTTATGGCCAGCTCAGTGGTAGGAAATTGATGCATGATACTATAAATATCATCAAGTAAACATGGTCAGAGATGTTACAGACCTTAGAGAAAACCCTCTGTCATTTCTCTAGACCACCTTAAATTCTTTCTAAATACGCACCCTGTATTTGCGAGACAGGGATGTCTTTCAGCCCTCATCAAATGAGCTTTTTTTCCAATATATGCTTGTTGATGAGTTCTGGTGTATTTCATACAGTTCATTGTAATCGCATTTATACATCCTCACCTATCTGAAAACCCAACATAACCCACCCTCACTAGATTTCATGCATTCTATCACATACGCTAAGACCTACTGAGTTAAGTTTGTGTCCGCTGATGTCCCTCAGGTTAAGTTCATCCACTGGAGACTGGTCAGCCTATCTAGGATAACTCCCTTAAAGAACAACTTTCCCTCACCTAGCAGTTATCAGGTGGTAATAGTTTCTCAGCAAATTTTGGAGCTTCTTATCTATTTCCCATTCCCCCAGTTCTATGCTAGGTTTTTGTCTGGTTTCATTTTACATAGGTCTAGTGCATGCTGTCACCGCTGCTATAAGCCTATATGTGCAGGTCCCCATCTTTCAAGTCCTATTTCCAAAGGATGTCTTTTCTTCAGCAATAGGCTCTTACCTTCAGGTTCTTGGAGGTAATGATGGGCTTCAGCAATAGCCTGTGTTATACTGGGAGTCTCTTGGACTACTCTGACCAAAAACTGGAAGGCAAGTTTCCCTTGTCTGGTATTGTGTTCTTGTTTTATAGCCTTCAGCTATACATACAGATTCATATACATATAGTGTATTTGTATTTTTCATTCAGCTTTTGAAGTAATACATACCTTCTGGGTTTTCAAACCATTTAATCATTATTTCTCTCTTTTCTATGTCCCTCTGTGTAACCCTCCCTCCTACCTCCCCTTTTAAATTACCTCCATTTTCTCCATTTCCCCTTTGATAATACCTGTCTCCTATAATGTCCCTCTCTTAAGCTCCTTCTTCACCTTTAACACCATGCTTCTTTTCATAAACCCCTACCTCCCTTCCTTGTTAAATTTCCCTCTTGATAACACTGTGAACTACTATCCCCTTTCTCAGCTGCCTTCTTCCCCTTTACCCCTGTGGTTCCTTTCAATTATTCTGGCTCCTGAAGTTACATCAGCATATATATACACAGTTAAGTGTTAAGATCCATAAATAAGAGAGAGCATCTCTCACTACTTTTTCCTACTCTGTGTTATTTCCCTCTGTATAACTGTTTCTAATCTCATCCATTTACCTGAAAATGGTCTAGGAAAATGGCAGTAGAAATTCCTCTTCTATGGTCTATGACCACTATAACCATATGTAACTGGCTATGGTTACTGTGGTGTGCATGGGTTTTCTCTTGTTGAGGAGCCCTTAAATCCAATTAAACAGCCTATGGTAAAAGTTTCCTTACAGTACCAGAAGTGATTATTTTCTGGGCCTGTCACTTCTGTGGTTCATAGGCATTGCAGCTGGGTACAATCAGGGACTGTTTTTTTTTTTCCCTTGGCAGTTTGCATAGTACTTCTGGTACTAGGACAGTCACTCTTCGGGGAGGGGGCTCCCAGGTCAGTTTCAGCTCAGTTGCTCCAAGTTCTGTGTCCAGTGTATGTCAAGAGTTGAGCAATAGTGTCTGACCTTCAAGTTCTGGAGGTCAAAAAAGGAATGTGTCTATAGCCTATATTATTTGCAGAGTCTCTTGAACTACACCAAAAAACTCAAATGGAGATCACCCTTGTTTGTCAAGTGATCTTTGCTAAATAGCTTTCATATGTGCACATGCACTCATGTAAACATTATCTGTATATTTCTGGTTGACTTATGAAATACTATGTTAACCCATGGTTTTTTTACATCATCTAAGTATTGCGCAATCTCTCTCAAGCTCTTTCTTCTCCTCAACCCATGGTTCCTTTATCCTGTCCTTGCCCTCGCAGTTACTACAGGATATGTACTCACATCTAAGAATTTGGAGCTGGAACTTTGCTGAAAGCATTGATCATTTTGAGATTTCTGATGGAATAACTGGACCATATCTTCTTCCTCATTTAAATGGGAATGTTTCAAATATGTCTCCATTCACTCACATATATAGCCTTTATCTTGATGAAGTATATTCCCTCTAGGACTTTTATCATAAAGACGTGCTGGATTATGTCAAAGGCCCTTTTCTGCATCTATTGAGATGATCATTTGATTTTGAGATTTAATTTTACTTATATGATTCATTACACCATTTTTTCTTCAGCATTGCATCATTCCTACAACTTAGAGCAATTTGGTTATTATTAAATTACTGTATAGGCAAAAATCAAGCTAACAGTGAAATAGTATCAAATGGCTTTCAAATTTAGACTGAGTGGGTTAAATTTAATATAGGAGTCCTATCCATGAACATACTATGAAGTCTCTTATTCTGTAAAACTTGGACAACTGTGGCCTTTTTCTGAGCATCACACTCTGTTGTTTAAGGAAGCTTCGCTGGTGACAGTTGAGGGATGCACTAGTTTTCTCTACCCCCTGTTCCAGTATGTTGCATGAGTCTTAGTTATACAGGTTCCACTGTAGATATGTAACTTAAGACTAGGCATCTCTCAGATGTATAATCTCTGTGTGTGTCCAACTGTGGAAATGTGAAGTAGCCTACATCTCTATCAAACTGAATTTTCTTTGATGACTGGTGTACAGTATATTTGTCTGCTAATAAAAGGATCACTAGCATATGAAGAAAAGTTCATTTGTCTAGATGTGACAGACATGCATTTCTCTAGTTTCTGTGGGGTCTCCAGTTATGTGTATTTGACTGTGCTTCCAGTGCCACCCATGACTTCACTCCCACTGACAGGGCTTTAAGTCCAATCAGATAGTTTTGATTGCCTCCCAGATGACAGTGCCACTATCACACCAATAGACGTAGTTTGCTAAACCCATCAATATGGTTTAGGGCTGGGTTGGACCACTGATTGATTTTCTCCCTTAGCATTTTACATATTATCCTCTAGAACTATGAGAGCTAAACTTCAGGTACGTGGCTTCGAGATCAGTCCCTGCCCCACCGCTCTAAGCCCTATGTCCAAATTTATGTCCTGTCTTCAGCAGTAAGGTCATATCTTCGAGTTCTGGGAAATAACTAAGACTTCTGGCAACAGCCTGTGTTATTTTGGGAGTCTCTTGGACTAAGCTGACCAGCAACATAAAGGGAGGACTGTCCTGTCTGGCACTGTGCACATTTCCATAAAGCCACCAGCGATACAAATGCACTAATATTCAGTCACTGCATGTGCATTTCTTGGGGAGTTTTATAGCAAACACATTTCCCTTCTGGATTCTATAATCCCCCAAGCACCATTTGTGCCTCCTCTGTATCCACATGTCCAGCTTTCCTCTTCCCTCTTCAGTCCAAAATCGCCTTTTATCACCACCTTCCCTCCAATCACATATATACCTAATCTCCTGAGTTCTGTCCTCCCCCACCACCATCGACCCCTGCATGGCCCTTCCTCCTCCCCTCCTTGCCCAACACTTGAACACTTCCACTCTCCCCACCTCCCTCGTGGTAACATCTGTTCCCTCTTTGAGGATTTTTCTTTAGACATGTACTCACATATAAGGGGTTGGTGTTGTGATCTGCCAATGATGGAGAATATATACTTTGCTTGATTTTCTGAGTTTATATTACTTCACTTAGTATAACAGTCTCTAGTGTCATCTATTTACTTGCAAATTTCATAATCTGATCTTTTTAAACTGCTGACTAGAATTCCATTGTGTAAATATACTTCATTTTTATTATTCATTCCTCAGTTGAGAGACATTTAGGTTGTTTCCATTTCCTAACTATTGTGAAAAGGGCAGCAATAAACATGGATGTGCAGGTATCTGTACAATAGGATGAGTTCTTTGGGTCTATGCCAAAGAGTTGTGTAACCAGATCATATTTTAGAATTATTTTTAGTTTCTAATTGTTCTCCACACTGCTTTCCATAGTGGTTGTACAAGTTTGTAGTCCCAAGAGTAGTGAATGAGCGATCCCCTTTCTTCTAGAGTCTCACAAGCATTTGGTGTCTTTTGTTCTCTTGATATTTAGCCTGTCTGACTGGGGTAAGATAGACTCTTAAAGTCGTTTTTATCTGTATTTCTCTAATTACTAAGAATGTTGAGCACTTTTCAAGCTGTTTATTAGTCATTTTTATTTATTCATGTGAGAACTCTGTGTTCAGGTGTAAAGCCCACCTTTTATGGATCATTTATTTTTATCGTTTCTTTGATTTTTGAGTTCTTTTTATATTCTGGATATTAATGTTCTTCCAAATGTGTAATTTGTAAATATTTTCTCCCACTCAATGGGTTTCCTCTTCACATCCGTGGATGCTTCTTCTGCTATACAGAATCTTTCTAGCTTAATGAGTCCCCACTTGTTGATTGTTGATCTTAATGCCTGAGCAGCTGATGTTCAATTTTGAAAGTCCTTTTCCTATGCCTATATCTTAGACGGTAGTATCAATGATTTCTTTGAGAAGTTTGAGAGTTTCAGGTTTTATACTGAGGTTTTTCATCCATTTGGAGTTGACTTTTGTGTACGGTGAAAGATAAGGTTCCAATTTCATTCTTCTACAGGTGGAGATCCAGTTTTGCTAGAACCATTTATTGAAGAGGCTATCTTTCTTCCATTATGGCTTCTTGGCATCTTTGTCAAATATCAGGTGTTTGTGGTTGCATGTAATCATGTTGGGTCTTCTAATGTTTTTCATTTATCTACATGTCTATTTTTGTGCCGGTATCTTGCAGTTTTATGACTAGAGTTCTATAATATAATCTGAGATCTGGTATGGTGAGTCCACCAGGCATTGTTCTTTTTGCCATTGCTTTGGTTATTCAGAGTCTTTTGTGATTCCATATGAATTTTAGAATTTTTTTGTAATTTTGTGAAGCATGTTGTGGGTATTTTGATTGGCATTGCATTGAATCTATAGACTGTTTTTGATAAGATGGTCATTTTCACGATAGTAATTCTACCCATGCGTAAGTATGGTAGTTCTTTCCCTATCCTGGTTTATTCCTCTATCTCTCTCTTTAAAGAATTACAGTTTTCATTGTAGAGATCCTTACTGTATTTGGTTAGGTTTATTCTTACATCTATTTTTATGAGGGTATTGTGAATGGAAGGGTTTCCTTGAATGTCTTTTCTTGTTGCTTGTTATTGATATACAGAAAAGCCACTGATTTTTGTAACTGATATACCTACCAGTTTACTGAAATTATTAATAATTTGTAACAGTTTTCTGGAGGAATTTTGGGAATTTATTTCATACAATATCATGTCATCTGCAAATAGTAATAATTTAACCTCTCATTTTTCAATTAGTACTCTTTTAATTTCCTTCTTTTGTCTTATTGTTCTCGCCTGTGTTTTGTGACAGGCAGATCAGGAGCTAGGGAAATATTGGGGTGTGAAACATCTGTGGAGGGATTTAGTAAACTAAGATAAAAGGTTTAACTAGTCTGAGTTAGTAAGATAGTCCGGAGATCTGAGGCAAAAATTGGAGTGGATCTTGGTGCAAGTCTACAAGTAGAACATGGCGGGTTTGGGTAGATAGGAAGTGCTAAGGCTACAGGGGAATCCTCATAAATACTTTACTCTGTATAATTCACATCACTCTTCTTTTGTCACAAAGATATTTTTCCCCTTTGGTCTATTTGATGCAGGGTCTCCTTGTAGCCCTGGCTGGCCTCAAACTCTCTATGCAGATTAGTTTAGCCTTGAACTCACAGAGATTCACCTACCTCTGCTTCTCAAGTGCTGGGATTAAAGGCATGCACCACCATGCCTGGCACAAACACTTTTCTTTTACAACTGCTAAAACATGTGACAACCAGTGCTAGGGATATAGCTCAGTTGGCAAAGTGTTTGCTATCTAAGCATGGGGATCTGAGTCAAATCCCCAGTAGTCACATAAAAATCTGGGCATGTGGCTTCCATGTTTTATCCCAGCGTTGGGGAAATGGAAACATGTTTTTCCGGACTAGCTAGCCAGCTAGGTTTGGCAAATAGGTTAGTTAAACATTCAGTGAAAGAACCTGCCTCAGAAAGTATGTTAGACACTAAGATATCAAAATAGTCCTATTGCCTCCACAGATAAACAAACATTTATGAATGTGCACTCACACATACAGGAACACACTCCCATAACACACCCATAATGTTGGAGATTTTGCAAGATTCCAGGGGAATAAATGCAAGCCATAATCAGGCTTGCTAACTCTTTCCTTATAACAAGTACTCCTTGGTTTCATTCTTCTTCATCCTTCCATCTGTTAAATGGAGATAATAAAGCTGCCCGCTACAGAGTGCTGTAGGAAAGATTTCAGATGTTACATGCAAAAGTTAGAAATAGACCTGGCACATAGTTGGTACTCAGTATTAGTAATTTATTTTTTAATATTGCTTTAAATATACCAAATATATATTCCTAACAACTGATGAACTTTTTAAGAGATAAAGCACACAGTCAAATACAATAAAGTACATTATAAGTTATGTAAAATTACTTGAAACCAAACACAGCTTTCTGTACTAAAAGAGGTTGATCAGGAAGATTTAGATTCTCACCCTGAGTCCAGCACTTGAGAGTTGTGTTCTCTTATGAATTATTTGTTTTCATTGTGCCTTGTTTTTGATATTTGCTAAAAATCAACACTAATAAGACACCTCAATGGATTAATCTTAGTGCTAAATAAAGTATCTAGCACAAGAATGACATGTGATACAGGGTAAAATGATATGTGCTATCAATTTTCATTTGTTTTTCATATAAATTAAATGCCTTTGCAGTCATAGCTCCAAAACTGCCATTAAATTCCTTGGTAAGAGAAATAACTATTATTTAATTGCTATTTGACTGTTGTTTCTACTGGCATGATTGACCCAGTAATTCAGATCTATCAGTGTGATTAGAAAAACAAGAATTGACTAGTTAATTAAGCCTAAATGTTGATAAAATACCTCTGTGTACACACAGCCTGATTATGATTTTTTTCAGATATGCTCTGCCTTTCTTAATGTATTTGATAAGAAACTGATTGAATTTTAACTATTCATTTTAAAGTTTATGGATAGAGGCTCCTGAGCTTTAATTTAGCACTTGAGCAGCCTGATACTAGATTTCTCACACTTATCAAAGGTGTCTGCTAATAAAGGTACTAATTTGTGCTAAATTTTCAGCCTATAGAAATAAGCCAAAGAAGTCTGGGAGAATATTTCCCATTATAATGTAACATGACATGTTCAGTTTAGAGCAGAGAAGAGAGAAGAGAAAAGAGAGAAGAGGAGAGAGAGAGACAGAGAGAGAGAGAGAGAGAGAGTTTCCAAAGTAGTTATTTAGGTATTTACAGTTATGATTTTATGATTGTCTTATAAGGATTTATTGAAATTCAGGTTACTATTAGGAGGATAGGAGGATGTCTACTATGCACTAAACATAGTTGGAACAAGTGAGTCACAGAAAGACTAAAGACTTAATTCAAAGTTATGAAGGTTAAGAAGTCATGAAACTAGTAAATATACGAAGAAATAAGAAGCAGGTTCACTATCCCTACACATTAAAAACTCAGTCTTTCTATGATAATATATTATTACTAAATTGAGTGGTGGATTTGAGCATCCACAGAAAAAGGGCTACAGAAAATGCTTGACAATGCCACTGCCAAATTTCTATCCAGCATCTCATCAGAATGACCAGAATTTAACATGCTCTCCTGGCTGTGGGATGCAGATGGATTGCTCAAAGGAGCTGAAACTGGCCAGCAGGACCCAGAACTATGTTTTGTACTTTTAGTTCTGCTTAGCTCTTCAGAGTAACTGGGAATATATATATATATATATATATATATATATATATATATATATGGTGCTATTAGGGGCTGCAGAGATGGCTCAGTAGTTCAGTAGTTAAGACCCCTGGATGCTCTGTTGGAGGAACCAGATTTGATTCCAAGCACCCACACATGGATTACGAGCTCTGGCAGAGGAGCTGAGTTTGATTACAGGCAGTGGCTAACAACCTTCTAGCAGTGGCTAACAACCTTCTATAACTCCAATTCTAGGGGAATCTGACACCTTCTTCTGATCTTCATGGTCACTGCATGACACAGGTGAACTTAGGTACATGCAGCCAATACACTCACACACATAGAATAAAAATAATTAATAATTAAAAAAGAATAGATGGGATTTATCGTATTACTTAGCTTAGATACTTAGGGGAAAACTAAGACTCTATAAATTTCCAACCAGATATACAATGCAGCTAATGATACATGCACCAAGCAAAGAAAGGAAATTTTCACCCTTCCTTTTAAAGCCCACGTATTTCGTAGTTGACCATTCCCTAAACATCTGCACAAATATTTCTCAAATATTCCCCATAAAAAAGTTCAACACAACAGTCTGAAGGACTAAAGAGATATCTTCAATAATCTTACAAACCAAGTAATCATGTGTTTTGCCAAGTTTTATATTAGAAATAATGATGAATTTGAAATTCATAATATGCTATGTTTCTCTCAGTTTAAAATTGATGTCTCTGCCAAAAATTAAAAAAATATATGTTTCATCCAACTTCTCCAAAGTGATGAATATTGCCTTCTCTGTGTTTTATCATGCATTGGTGTTTATAAGAATTGTCACCTTATTCGTACTACACAGTTGAGTGGTACAGGAAGACCAGCACTATGGATCTTCCCATTTTAAGTGTTCAGCTCCTGAATTTCACTGGTTGTTAAATTTTGTTAAATACCCCTTCTACTTAAAATAACTGGTTTTAAAAGTCATTTGGTTATTCAATGTCTTGCTATATTTATAATTTCTTAGTTTACTATTTCGTTTTCTTTTGATACTTCTATGTTCTCTCTCTCTTTATTACTTCATCCTTCCATCTTCCAACTTCTGTCTATACTTTCCATCCCACACATTATATATGTGTGTATATATATATATATATATATATATAATCATGCTTTAAATTATGTTTGAAGTAGACAGCTTAGAGAATTGGAGGAATGCCTGATAGTTTGCATGTTTAATATTGAAACATATAATATATTAAAGCCACTTAACAAGCCATCCACTTAAACATTTTTTTGTGTGTTCATCACAGTTGTTGAAAATAAGTCTTGGTAAAATAATGTGTTAGATAAATTTAATACAGCCATTAATTAAATTGTGAATTATTAAATGTTGAAACAAAGAGTTAAACCCATATAAATATATCAATAGAAACACCTTATCTAGAATCTTCTAATTGGGTCTCAAGAGCATCTTGAAGAAAACAATGTCTATAGCTATGTGCCCATATCAGTATGATATTGCTAAATCATGTGTGATGGTTAGGGTTAATAATCAGCTTGATAAAAACTAGGACCACCTGAGAGGCAGGATTCATGGAATGACTGAATTCCATTAGTTGATGTGGAAGGCTCCTTTCAAATTTGGTCAGTACAATTCCCTTGACTTTAGTTCTTCAGTACATATAAACTAGAAAGCCAGCTGAGTACAGACAAGGATTTTTCTCTACTACCTAACTGTGGATATTATCACAGCAACAACCAGATAAACTGAGGTACCACAAACATTCTTGATAATTGGGAATATGCGTGCAATGTTTGCTCATATCCATTTCATGTACAAATACATTATCTGCAACACTAAATGTTGTATACACTCATAAAGACTCTTATGTCAGAGAATGATTTACTTTTATTGCCACACTGATTTTGTTCTGTTTTGATACTTACATGGTTTCTACACTGAAATGAGGAATTATTTCAACATGTTCAATTATAAATTATGTCATCTCTTTTACATCTAGATTATGAAAACTTTTCAGGAAGTTGTATTATTTACCTTTCTGTTGCTGTGATAAAACCCCATGACCGGGCTGCAGAGATGGTTCAGTTGTTAGGAGCCCTGGCTTCTCTTCAGAGGAGCGAGGTTCCATTCCCAGAATCCACAAGTCCACTAATAACTATCCCTACCTCCAGTTCCAGGGAATCCGATGCCCTCTTCTGATCTCTGGGGACATTGCAACACATGAGTCTGCAGGAAATACACTCAAACACATAAAGTAAAAATAATAAATAAATAAAACCCATGACCAACACAATTTATAAAATAGTTTATTTGGCTTTACATGAGAGTGTTTTATGGCAGAGATGTGAGGTGGCAGGGGCAGCTAGAGCAGAAAGCTGAGTGCTAACGCCTTCAACCCTTGTGGGACGCAGAGCAAGACAGAGCACTCTGGAAGTGGAGCAAAACAAAGAACTCTTAAATCCCTCCCCCTCTCTTGGGCTTCCTCTACTATGACCAAATCTCATAAAGGGTCAATGACTCTCCCCAATCAATGCTACCAACTGACCCAGTGTTCAAATATATCAGCATGTGGTAGAAATTTCGCATTCAAACCACTGTGGAAGCCCATTCAGTTCATCTGGAGATCACCAGCACTTAGCATCATGTCTGTTTCATATGAATTTCATTTCATCATATTCATTTCAATATATATGAAAATGCAATAAGAAGAGAAGATAACTGCTGCTATCTAAAACACTTAAGAATTGTTTTTTAATAGGTACTGGCATTCTAACTAGTAGTGAACTGAATATCTAACATCAGGAAGAACAGCAAATGCAAAGAGAATGGGCTATCTCTAAACTCCAAAGAAAACACAAAGATCCTTAAGGATGGAATACAACATGTGATATGGTATGGAGAACAGTAGAAAAAGTTCTGAAAACAGGCTACAAGAGAAATCAAATCCAGGTAACAAATGTTATGTGTAACAAGAAAGTAAAGGAACCTATGTACTATTATTATTTGGAGGGGAGAGTTGGAAACCTTTTAGAAATTTTATATAAGGAATTGCAAGCCTTCCTTTACTATTAAAGAATGACCTAGATTAGTGTCTGTCAAAAATGAGGAAATACTAAAGGGAGAGAATACTGCAGTTTAGGACTATTTCAGTTATTCAAATGAGTAGTAATGACCTTGAGCTGGTTACTCACAGTGCAGATTGAGATTGATAAATCAATTAAGAATTTGAAAGAGACAGAGGAACAATTATCAAAACAATTAGGGAGCATTGATATTATATGAAGAAAAGTCACAAGAATTAGCTCAGAATAAGAACTACAGGGAAATATAATATTTGAGAGTGAATCAGGGACCTTGGTCTCATACACAGTTTTTATTAATATTCAATTTTTATCACAGTTGATATACAAAAATCAAATTTCATAAAATAAAATATCTACAACCATAAATGTTTTAAGCCATGAATTTAATGTTTTTCCTTGTAAATAGTTTATTTATTTATTCATTTATTTACCTACTTGTGTGTGTATGTGTTCATACATGTATATGTTATGGTGCATAGGTGAAGATCAGAAGACTTATATCCAGAATCATTTTCCCCTTCCATGATGAATTCTGAGGACTGAGCGCAGGTCCATCAGTCTTGCATGGTAAGCACTTTTACCTGGTAAGTCATCTCACTGGCCTACATAATTTTAATGATTATTCCATGAGAAGAATCATCTACCTCAATCATTTTACTTCCTCAAATATTCTAGTGTAATTCTTCTTGTAAATGATCATGGATATGTACAGTAGGTTGTTGACTTTTATCATTGAAATGAAAATGTTTCTTAATTCTATCCAAAATAAAAAGTGCAGTATTTTGTATTACATTAAGCCAACTTCCAATCGTAGACACTTTAAAATTATAATTAATTACAATTAATACAACATGATATTTTTCCTTTGTAATTTTTCTTTCTTCTGAGTCTGATTTTATTTCCTTCTCTGTTTCCCACTACTTGAAGCTAAGTCTATTTCAAAACAAATTTCTTCAGGGATAAGTAAGGTATTCAAAATGAGCAAAGAAGGCCACTTCTAAGAGAACATAGGCTGGGAAAACTTATAGTTCAAAGGAGGCTAAAATTTATTTAATGATAATTAAATATACACTAAACAAAATAAAAAAAATTGCTACTAGACACTTTGATTTTCAGAAAGTTCTTTAAATATTAAATGGAATCGTTTTCTTTGGCATGGGAATTATCTTTCTTACAACTAGAGAACATATTATTTTGGTGAAAGCATATTTTGAGTTAAATATCCTAAGTGAACAAAAGACAAACCAATGGAAAAGGAGCAAAATAAGCTGGAATTGCTTCAGATAAATCTAAGACCAAACCTACAATGAATTTAGAGCCAAGGTTAGCCTCTAAGAGGGTTAGTGGATCCAAACCACCATATACAAGGCAACATGTTCCAGTGAGTAATCCGCAGTCAGAGTTAGCAACCCACAGGTCACATATGATGAGACAGGGCATAGAAGTAAATATTTTGAGACATAGTGTTGCTTACAATCAGATTACTGACAGTAGCATGACTTCTGGATGTCAGACAGTTTATGCAGCTGAGAACCAAGCATCAAAAGGAAAGCTATAGTGTAAGGCTCGAGGCAAGACTGAAAAATCAGGAAATGTTACAATTTCATTTTCTTTGTGCTTGCCCCAACTATTCACCTAAATACTAATTTTTTACTGTCATCTTATTGTTACCCAAAAAGAAAAGTTTCCTTTCTCTGATCCTGTTATTATTTGAAATAATTAGTCTTATTTTATGGAAGTCTAATAAGTCTCCAAGCTATATTCCAATTGCATGGCATACTAGGCAGGAAAGAGAAAAATATTATATATTTCTAGTGAATTTTGTTGAGCCATGGATAATGAAAGTCAGTGACCATACTGAGGATACTTTAAATACAGTGGATAGGATACAAGATCAGGAAAGTTTCAAAATTTAAATCAGACTTAATGTGTTAGTGCAGGGTAGTATGTTGTCTTTGACATCAAATTTAGACTATCACTGTCACTTCAGTACAGAAGACAAGGTACAGCACTAGAGGATGTATATAGTTCATGACTGGGTAAAGAAACAGGGTTGTATCTAAATAGAGAATGCTTAAATGTTCAACTCCAAAGAGGAGTTAAATCGCTGTCAAAAGAACTGAAACACATACCTAGTGTTTTTCATAAAGTGGATAGTTGTCTGCACTTAATTGTAAGATCATTTTCCTACTCTACTGACTGATGCAAATAAAGTTCCTAATACTCTGCCACTTTAGGGGCTGGAGTGATGATTCAGCAATTAAGACAATGGTTGCTCTTGCAGAGGACCCAAGTTTGATTGCCAACACCCTACATGGCAACTAACTACCATCTGTAACTCCAGTTTGAGGGGAATTTGACACCATCTCCTGACCTCCGTGGGCATTGTATGACAACATAACTGTACTTACACTCATATACATAAAATACAAATAATAAATAAAATATTTTAAAAAATACTCTGCCACTTTACATCACTATTGTAATATTGGCTAATTATATGAAAAACAAAAAGCATGTAATTTGGTGTGATATTATCTATGACTGAGAAGTGCTGTGAAAATCATGAATTAATAATTAGGTTTCAAAGAAGCACAAGAACATTTGTAATAATTTTGAGATTTAATTTGTTAATAAATGACAATATACATGGCTTTTGTCATCCTAATGACAGAGAAAATTGCGAAGGCCATTGCAATCTTCTTAGCTTAATTTTACACCCTCTCCCGAAAATACAATTATAAGTTATGAAAAAATAATAAAGTATGGTATATCACACTGTTGATTGTGTAGACCTTGGATCACTGTTATCAGGACTAACTTATTGAAACTGCTCTCCAGAAGTTTGTAATAAACAGACAGCAAGAATGGAAAACAAGTGCTCTGAGTCATTCACTTGACAATAAGAGTATGCCGTGATCAATTTGGGAACTAGAGAGGATTTAGAATTATCATGGAAACAAACCTCTGGGGAAATCTTTCAGGAATTGTTTAGATTAGATTAATTAAGGTGGGAACACCAACAGTAAATGTGGGTGGAAGCATTCCATGGGCCAAGGTAGGAGA
Source organism: Eospalax fontanierii (assembly GCA_035773235.1). Classification (NCBI taxonomy): domain Eukaryota; kingdom Metazoa; phylum Chordata; class Mammalia; order Rodentia; family Spalacidae; genus Eospalax; species Eospalax fontanierii. The sequence continues at coordinate 127,495,310 of CM069525.1, read as the reverse complement.
CTGAGTAAAAAGAAGCAAAGCAGTTACAGTCCTCATGGATATTCAGCATTCTCTGCTTTCTGACTGTGATGCAATGTGATCTATTCTCTCACACTCCTGTTTCCATAACTTCTCTAACATGATGAATTGAATCCACTATCTGTGAGCAAAAATTATCTCTCTCATTTTTAAATGTCTGTTGTCGGTCATCTTGTTAACCCAAAGTATCAAGTAAGAAATACAGAGTATAATAAATGAGATCATAGAGTAAGAACCAAGAGAATATGTGTATGCATACATTATGTTATTATTTATAATTATTTATTAAATACATATAGTATATTATATAAGGTGCTCACTAAAATAACTTATATATCAAGGACTGGGCAGTCCAATATTGCCCATTTGTACACTGGAAAGACAGAAAATCAAGTAGCTGGTTAGTGTACAAAACTAGATGCCTCGACACTCCCAACCTGTTGTTGAATATCTGAAAGATTCCTGGACAATAGCACATGTACCCCAAATCATAGACTTAGAAGGCAAAGGGAAGCATCAAAATTGCCCCATTGTTCCTACTTCTCACAGACATTCATTTCATTTTAATTAGTTTATCAGCTTTATGATATTTCCAATGTATTAGGTATGTATTTCTTGAATATATTGATCACATAATAAATGAAGCTCAATAACTTTCGCTGTTTCCCTAGTAACCACTTTGAAATTGGAGTGAAGATTCATCAATGGGGGAGTGCAGTCTTCTAAGTGGAATTATAGTCCTTTTTTATGATGCATGGCAAAACAAAAATTATCTCAAATGTCTCTTTTGCCAAATTCAAGCATGTCCTTTCACAAAGGCAACAAGATCCATCACAGGTGACCAAATTCTCCCTGGGGATACCTTGCGGTATATTTGAGATCAACTACATCCTACTACCTTTATTTACTTCCTCTGCCTTATTTGGAATCTAGGCATTGAAAGAATATCTAGTATATCATAGTTGAGACAACTACAGACAATTTAGATTGATTTTGCACTGATTTGTAGTGCTGAAACTCTACATGATATTGTTTATTTGGCTGTACACACCTCTGTTATTGCTCACCCCTCTTATTACACTCTGACGCTCACCCTAGTTGCTAAGGATGCCTTCCTCACAATGTAACCTTTGCTTAGATTCACCAGGAAGTTAATAGAAGCAACATGTGATTCTTTAGCATTAGCAATGTATAGTCTATGTCCATGGTTTCCATTGTTTAGATGTGCATTCCCTCAAGGGAACATATGTAAAGGCTTGATCCCAACTGTGATACTACTGGGAAATGAGTTTGTTAGAAGACTGTACACTTTGGTCTTTTGGAGGCATGCTGTCAGAGAGGATGAGACAATTCTGGCCAGCTTTCTTTTTGGTTATGGGCTCAGAATTTGATTAGTCATTTTGACACTTGTCACCCTTTCAAGGAGCCCCAAACCATGATGCCTTCAGATTGTAAACCAAAATAAATGTTTTTTAGTATGTGTTTATGTCATATGGTTTAAAGCAAAAGTAAGCAATACAATGGCCAAACATGATAAAAGATTGTCTATTTCAATGTTTAGAACAACCATTTTATCCCCAATGAAAATACAATTAGAGAAGAAGAACCCAAACTGCAAGAATATTTGACTCTGTCTTGAATATTTGAATCCCTCTTTCTGTCTTTTTATTCAAGACAGAGTCTCATTCTGTAGCAATTTTTGGCCTTGAATTCAGTCTCATCCCTCCTCCAGTGTGCCGAAGCTCTGAGATTACAAGCATGTCCCACCAAACCTAGCTGCTTTAAATATTAATAACACTGTGCCTTACAGTGGAGATTAATTTCATTACTTACCTGGTAGCTGAGAATCAATGACATTCAGTGTTTACTAGCCAACTGTTAACATGCAAGAGTGCAGGCTGACAGTAGAATCAGCAAACAATTGGTTCCATCGTTGAAACATGTTTTTGTGCTAAGCACATGAAGGTTTAATTACAATCACTTTGAAAACTTCATGGTTCTTGAACTTCCTTATTCCCATTCAGAAACAAGATAAAAAGTTCTTTTGAAATTTGTTGACAGAAAATATTTGAATACACAGTTATGTAATGCCTACTTAATTACTCATAGGAAATAAGCAATTTTTTTCCTGGCTTAGCTATCATACTTAATGCTTAGAACAACCCAAAAGATATGTCCTCTCTTTGACTCCTCATTTTTATAAGAATTTTGTCAACATGTACAAGGACTATATTGAAAAATATTAGAATTGCAATATCAGTATGTCTCAGCAATACTAGCTATGCGAACTTTGGAGTTTCCCCACTTTCCAAGGTCATCTTTTTTTCCTTTTTCTAATATTCTTCAGTTCACACACGTCTTACTACATAGTCACTGTACCATGAAACTTATGTTCAATATTCTAATTCTCCCTGAATTCTAGCCTCTATATATTACTTGTTCATTAATCAAAAACCTTTTGAACATTATTATACTCTATGCTCCAAAACAGTCACATATACTACTAACAATCATAGCCTCTACTACCAAGTATTCTACACATAAGAAACCAAGTAAACCATGTAAACAAATTTGAAACAAACTAGAAAGTTAGATGTGAAAAAAAGTTCAAACACAATATAAATAGTATTGAAGGGAGCTTTGGGTGCTCAAAACATTTAATGAAATTGAAAAGGTCTTGTGTCAACATTTATTCTAAACCAGTCAGTGCATCTAAATATAATTATTTTCTGTACATTATACTTTCCTATAATAGACTCATGTACCTGCACTTGACATTCTGCTAATATTCACTAGAGGTACTTACTTTGCCCATTTTTAGCTCTTGACCTTTAGTTCATGTTGCAGGTCACTGCCTAAATCACACAGAAAAAGAAGCACTCACGTTCATCACAATATATATTCTTTAATCTTAACATACAATTTTCTTCCTGATAGCTTTAAGATACCCCATAATATTATTTTAAAGATGCCTACTGGCTGTGGTGGCACACACCTTTAATTGAAGCACTCTGGAGGCAGAAGCAAGTAGGTCTCTGTGAGTTAAAGCCTAGCCTGGTCTACATAATCAGTTCCAGGCCAGCTGTGGCTACAGGGAGACCCTGTCTCAAAAAGACAAAAAGAAAACTTAGAAAAGGAGAAAGTGCCCTACCATGCACACAAGTCCACATTTACACACATTCACACAAATACGCACCCATATACAAACATAAATATACACAAACATTTTATCTAAAAAAATCTCATGATAGGTGTGGTTGCCTATGCCTTTAATCCTTGCACTCAAGAGTCAGAGACAGGTAGATCTCTGTGAGATTGAGATTAACCTGGTCTAGATAGTGAAGTCCAAGCCAATTTGGACTACAAGAAGACCCTGTGTCAAAATAAAAAGAAATAAACCTTTAAAACGCATAGTCTTTTTCATAAGTAGATGCTAACTTTAATCCTTAGATATCTGTGATAAGAGTGAAACATTACTCTTACTAGACAACATGGGCTAGCAAAGAAAACATCAAATGCCAGGAATGGACTTCCACATTTGAAGCTGTTGACCATGAGTTCAATACACCCTCAAAATATACTGGCCATTCCCCCACTCTTGTTTATCCACCAGAACTTGATGATAACTATTGCTGAAGATACTACATACATGAGCTGTGGAACAAATATGGGGAAATCAAAATAGTACTTAATACAAGGCTTCATTTCTACAGGCTAGTTTTCATAGTGCTGAATGTTGCTATACATGCTACTTGAAGAGAAGTGTAGTTATCTACATTGTGCAGCTTGTGAACCCTGTGAGCAACAACAACTGGCCTGGCAAGATATGCCCACAAGGGAAGTAGTGATATAAACGTTATTGGAGCAACCAACCAATTTGTGGTTGTGTTTAATGTTCACTTGACAAGATAAATTCCTGACACTAATATCAGGTCTAGAAACCTATGGCAAGATAGGTCATAGGAAACAAAGGTCATCTTACTGTTATTATTTTTAATATAGACAGTACTAAACTGACTCTTAATAACTTTTTGACATATTCATAAATTAATTCATCTCTCAACTCTATCAGAGAAGCTTCTTTTCACAGCAGATGGTGATTAACACAGAGACCCATAACTGAGGCCAACATGCAAAGTATTAGAGAATACAGAGTGCTTATCCTTGAATAGGGCAACTATAGTGAACTTTTGCCATCCAAGACTTAGGGAACATTGCAGAAGGGAAAGCAGAAAGATTGTAAGAGTTAGAGATGGTAGAAGACCAAAAGGAAATAGTTTTCCACACAGCTGGGTATTCTTCATATGAACTCACAGCAACGACAACATGTACAAAATGCACATAAGCTCAAGCCAGAGAGAATCCTAGCATAAAAGTTGGTAAGTGGGTAAAAAGTTCCAACACTAGCTAAGGGACATTTGATCACCCATAGCTGAAGGAAGTGGGACAGTTAACTTTCTTTAAGGGTGTGAGAGTGTATTTTTTTGCTAGGTTCCAATGAATGGCACATAAAAGGCCTTTGCAGATAAAAATTTGACTCACAGGTACTAATATACTTACCTAGAATACATGAAATCAGGTGTAGGGTATTAAGAGAGCTAAAGCTAAGGGAAGGGGACTAAATGATTAAAATATATTCTATGAAACTGGCAAAAATTCGATTAAAATGAAAAAAATTAAACTATAAAAATCTCTGTGTGCAAAATGAAGGTTACCTACATCATGAAAGCTCAGAATCTTGGGCCCCAATCCATCACACATTAAATAAAACCAAGACATTGTCTCCCTGGAGTTCTGATGCAATCTAAAGCTTACAAATACCAGGGACTGTACATCTTATCAAAGTATTTTCATTGTATATCCTTGCCTTTTCCTTTACTTCTCCTTAAAATAATTCTCATTACATTAATTCTTTCATAACTTATTCACTTCATCAATAAAACTGATAGGACTGCAGGCAAATCATGTTTTCTTACAATTCTAATTATAAATGACTTCAAGGGGGAGGGCAAAACTATCCTGGAGGGTTCAACATTATAAATTTTGTTGGTGTAGGTGTGCATTTTAATGACACCAATGAGGAGCATTGCCTCAACCCTAGTAGCGAGTTTATTAGTTTGTGACCAAGAGGGATGGACCTAATAAAGGGCATGCAATAATGGTGAGGCGAACGTGAAAAAGGAAGGAGGAGGGGCACGGCCATCATGTACATCCTGCTTTCTTGCAAGAAACAAAACACGGGATCAAATGGAGGCATCCCAGATGTTCTCCAGACCAATCCAAGGGCCTAGGACAAGAGTTTTGTCCACCAAACCATGAAGATCCCTTTGTTTAACTTTCAAGCCATGCTGCAAGAGCAGGGTCTTAAGGGTCTTCAATGAGGGGTCCTTGGGGTAGGGGAGTAAGTTGCTCATTACGGAGAAGTAGAGTCAAAAAGGCGAAGTGTGGGAGTAAAAGGGCTAAAAAAGTGGAAACTCAAGGCAATGGTAATAGACAGTCAGATGAGGAGCCCTAAAATGGGGGTCAGTTGAGACATATAGAGGAAGTGTGTCTGACCCAAATGTTTTGTGCTTAGTGGGGGACTTCTGCCGGTCCTTACTCTGCAGCCATATGCTCACACGGTGTCTCCCTCCCAAACCAAAAGTTGAAGGGCCAGCACGGGCTTCAGAACCTGGCGAAGTGTGCCTTCCCATCAAAAGGGAAACACAGAAATGGAAAAGAAGGGGGTGGAAGGAGGGGATCACCCACTCACTCTTGAGGGACCATCAGCACACAGAACAAAAGGGGGGCTACTCACCTAGCCAAAAAGGCCTGGGGTGTCTCTCTAACACCGGAGCAGGTTGGAACATCCATGTTGGGGGCCAGATGTTACTTCCCTCCTCCATCCGCCAGCCTGGAAAGGAGCTGAGGGGCGCTTTGGGTTACCACCGAAAAGGGTGAGGGGGTGAAGAGGCACAGAGTCACCACACTGACACTAGGAACTGGGTGGAAGCAGGCAGGTAGCAAGCTGCTGCAAGACTCATTTATTCAGGGAGGTTCAAGGGGCTAAGCAGGGTGGGATAGCCAATCATCTTAGAGAGGAGTCCTCATCTGTGTCCAATTGCTCTCTGTCTCTGGGCAGATGTTCCTCCAGGCAAGGTCCCTCAAAGGCTGGGTGGTGGTCAGTTCCTGGTCTGTTGCTATGTGACACCAAGTCCTCAGGCCATTTCATGATCTGGTTGCCATGTTATGGCATGTCCTCAAGGCATTTTCTGGTACCTCCTGGCCTAAGGTCATTTTGTGATTCCCCATGGCAAGTGGCCTGGCTAGGGCCCACTCTGCTATGCACCATGCAGCAGCACCTGCTTGTTTTATACTACCATTCATTTAAAATCATTTTTCCATCATGTCACCATAAGGTAATATCAATTGATGAAGGTATGATGAGTTTCTTATAGATAACAAAGAGATTGATTTTGTTTCTTAATCCACTAAACTAGCCTGTATTCTTTGATTGGGGAGTTCAGATCATTGATATTTCAAGTTATTATTGAAATTTGTGAATTGATTACTCTCATTTATTTTCTGTGTTTTCTTGGTCCTGTTTTGTGTTTCAGTATATATAACTTTGTTTTTGTATTCTTTCTGTAGATTCTTGAACAAGGTCATTTCTTTCTTCAGTCTTTTGTATTGCTTCAAGCATTCTCTGGAGGGCTGGTTTGGCAGGTAATATTTCCTTCAGCCTATTTGTGTAACGGAAGAATTTTCTTTTCACTTCATCTATAATAGACAGTTTGCTGGGTAGTGTTCTGGGCTGGCATCTATGGTCATTTAGAACTAAGAATACTTTGCTACTGGCTCTTCTCGCTACTATGGATTGCATTGAAAATTCAGCAGTAATTCTGACAGCTTTTCCTTTATATGTAACTCTTTTTTCTCTTGAAGCTTTCAGTACTCTATCTTTGGTCTATATGTTTAATGCTTTTACTATGATATACACGGCGAGTTTCTGTACTGGTTTGTATCTATTTGGTAATTTTTGCACTTGTTATATCGGCATGGCTATGCCTTTCCTTCATTCAGGGAAATTTTCTTCAACAATCCTGCTGAATATCTGATCAATTATATTGACCTCAGATTCTTCTCCTTTTTCTATGTTTATGTTCCATAAATTTGGTCTTTTCATTGAGTGTCATATTTCCTGAATATTATATTCCTGTCTTTTATAACATTTTCATAAATTTTGATTGAGCATTCCAATCATTCAACTTTATTGGACAGCCTTGATATTCTTGTATTCTATTTCATTCATTCTGTTAATCAGGCTTTTCCCTGTCATACCAAACTGTCTTATGGAGTTTGTCCATTCCATGGTCATTTCAATCTGAATTTACTTCAATATTTCTGTCTCTTTTGTGAATTTACTTTTCAAATCCTGAATTAACTTTGTCATTTCTTTCACTTTATATCTGAATTTTCCTGAACTTCATTCAGAAGTTTATCCCTATCTTCTTTGAGTTCTTTGAATTGTTTAATGTTCTTTAAATTCTTTGATGTTTTTAACTGTTCTTTTAAAATCTTTGTCCTAAGATTCATCTAGGTAGCCCTCTTTTATAGGACTGGATTTTGTAGGCACATACTGTCTTAGGTTTTAATATTATTTGTGTTTTTTCCTTGTGGCTTGGATATATGGATTTCTTTATTTGATTGTGTGTCTGATATGAAATTCAAGCTTTCTTTTGTTGAGTTGAAGTTTTATTCTGTTTATATTGTTGATCTTAGTTCTGTCATTCACTTATAAACATTATGTAGACTATCAATTTAACTATTCTTCAGTTTTAATCTGAATTTCATTACATAAATCTGGAAATCTTTCAGTCTTAAATAAGTAAACTAAAAATATGAATATATTCACAAGTGCAGGTGTATTGAAAGCTAAAAACAAGGTTGATGAAGTGCATTGTGAATCAGTACAAAAAAAAACAAAAACAAGTGACTGCAAGTGAAAACACATCAGTCTTGTTACTCAGTACCAAGTTCAGCACCCGTTCTTCATGACTTCAGGTTACTTTTTCTCAATGTTACTCCATTACCACTACAATAAGTAAGACCTTCCTCTCTTAAGGTCTACCAATGTTTTTATATATTTCATTCATTATTTTTATTTATGTGTTATATGTGTGTGTGTGTGTGTCTGTGTGTGTCTGTGTGTTGCCTCCATGTCTGTAAGTGCGTTCATTTTATGCATTGCCTGCACAGAATTGGAAGAGTACATCAGATCCCCTGGAAATTGAGTTACAGACAGTTGTTAGCACCATGTAGATTCTGGGATTTGAACGTGGTTCTTCTTCTGCAACAGCAGTCAGTGCTGGTATTTTGGTTTTGGCCTTTTTAAAAACCAGGGTCTCCCTGTAGCTCCAGCTGACCTGGAACTCACTATGTAAACCAGGCTGGCCTTGAACTCACAGAGATCTGTGTGCCTTTGTATCCCAAGTGCTGGGATTAAAGGTGTGGGCCACCAAACTGGGCACAGCAAGTGTTCTTAACTGCTGAGCCATCTCTCTAGGATTTTTTCAATTGGATTTTTTCAATATGTAGAATCTCAAATAATTTTTCCTCAAACATCCTTCCTATTTGCAGCTATCTTTCTTTTGCAATCATTATAGAGTATATCTATTGAACTACCATTCTATTTTCGTCTCCTTCTGTCACATTTAAGAAGCACACCATTTTTTTATAAGAATGCTTCACTTACCCAGCTTTTGTCACCAAGTTGGGAAAGGGAACAAAATTTAGATGATAGTCATTCTCTATTATTACTAGAGTCTCAGTTTGAACTTGACTATTAAATAATGATTCCTTGTAAGATTTCATTAATCTCATTATCCTTATTCCACAATGAATGCATTAAATTTTTATCCTTTTCCAGAAACTTCCTCAACCCCAAATCTAGTCTATAAAATTCTGTGCATAGAACTTCAATTTCTAAATATCTACCTCAATGACTATTTTTCTTCATTCCTTCTAGGTATGATTGTAGATGCATGCATTTACTAATCTAAGTAAAATTACCACATTGCCCCTGAGATTCCACACACTTTTGCATTTATATCATTCTTACACTGCAACTTTACTCCTCTAAAAAATTATTCTCATCTGTAGTTTCACATTCTGAAATTTCATTTTTCTTTTCTTTTAATTTCATTGCCCTATTCAATCCTAATTTTATATACCTTATTTCTCTTAAAAAGAATTGGCACTCTCATTGAAAGGGTTTTAAGTTAAATCAGATAGCTAGATTACCCCCCAACAGATAAAAGTGCTAGTACTACACCAATAGATGCAGTGTGCTGTGTGAGTTGTTAGAACATAGGTTTATGTTGAACCATTGCTTGATTTTCCCCCTTATCAGTTTGCATGCTATCATCTAGAACTATGGGAGCTAAACTTCAGGAATAAGGCTTCCAGGTCAGTTCCTGCTCCGTAGTTCTGGTTACTGTGTTCCAAGTATGACCTGTCTACAGCAGCAGGGTATTATCTTCTAGTTCTGGGAGACAACTAGGAACTTTGACAACAGCCTGTTTTATTTTGGGAGTCTCTTGGACCAATTTTACCAGTCATACAAAGGAAGGTGCCTTCTGTCTAAAGCATCACTCAACTCTCACCAGTGAAGCTTCCCAGCTTCCCTAAATAGCATGGTGTCGTGCACACAGATGATCACAACTGGCCAAATTTTACAGAATAAGAGACTGCAGTATTTGTATCCCTGGATAGGACTTCTATATTGACCCTCACCCATCTAAGGCTCAGGAATCATTGTGGAAGAAAGGGTAGAAAGAGTGTAAAAGTCAGGGTCGCTTCATGAACTTCAGGAACTGAGTATTTTAGGCTACTGGAAGCCTGCACATGGAAACTTGTGGCAGGGGTGACACTGAGCACAGGACCCACACCAACCCAAATTTTACAAGAGCCCAGAGTGGAGCAATCGAAACTGGTGGCGGGCCAGACCTAGACTGAGAACTATTGGCAACTGATTACTACTTGGAGAGGGAGAATATGCCTTAATTACAATCTTTAGATAGCCTGACCCAGACTCCAGTAAATGAATTTGTACTAAAGTACATCTGGGCACTAATGCTTGACTGAACAGGACTTAACATACATGATGGAATACATGAGGTCTTGTGGAGGCTGGGGGAAGAATGGAAGAAGCAGTCTAAATTTGATTAAGAACTATTATATGAAATGTATAAAACTTATTTAAGAAAAGGTTTGCCTACATGTAGTGTTAAACCATACTGTCCCAGTAAAACAAAGGTTTCACTTCAGGTTCTAATTTCTTTTGAATCACAGCCCCAGACAGCCAGAATCCATAGATTCTTAATTCAAAATCAAGCATACATCCTTGATAGTGGCCTCTTCCCTTTCAAGTTTCACAAGGCCTCCCTCATCTTCAGCTTTCAACATAACCATTCTGAGCTCTACAGCAACAAACTCTAAGCTGTCAGTGATAACTTTATTGCCCAAAATTCCAAAAAAACTCCATAATTTGCCCCCCAAACACCAAGATGATGTCTGGCACAGCACTGCCCCGTTCCAAACCAATTTCTGTTCTGATTTGCCATTCCTTCCATTGCTGTGAAATACCACTCTGACCAATATCAACTTGGAGAGGAAAGAGTTTATTTGGTGCATATCTCCTGGATCACCACTCATCACTGATGAAGCCAAGTTAGGAACTCAGTGAGGGAATCTGGAGGCAGTTATTGAAGCACAGGTCATTGAGGAACACTGCTTACTGACTTACTCCTCTGGGCCATGCTCAACCTGATTTCTCATACAATACAGAACTACCTGACCAGGGATGGCACTATGCACAGTAGGCTGTGCCCTAGGCCAGACCAATGAAGGCAATTCCCCAATTGAAGCTCCCTCTATCCATGTGTGTCAAGTTGAAAACTAAAGTTATGTAGCATGCAAACCCACCATTGATTTATCAGCTAAGTTAATACATGTTCATTCTTCCTTCCACTAATTACTAAAACTTCTAAAAATATCTATTGAGAAATTATATGTCTAATTAGCATTTTAAGTTGTCAAGTCCCTCTATTTCTCAGCAACAATATTTTAGGTTTATTCTGTACTCATTTTTCTGATTGATTTTTTGACAACATACTGTCTTGATATCACTAAATTATCTTCCACATAATTATGCTCATTCCTAGACATTTGCTATATTCCCATATTTCCTGAATGATGTTGCAAAGTCTACACTTTTTATTACCAGAGCTATTCTGAATGCTTCAAAATCTTCATCTCCAACCTAAATCTCACTTGTGAACCTAGTTGCATATAATTAACTGCCTAATGTGCAAATTTCTGACAAAATTTCACATACCTCAGACTTAAAGTGAAAAGAAAATGTTCTTTTTGTTATAATAAACTTGCTCTTTATTCTCTATTCTAAGTCATGGTAGAGGGTGAAATTTCGTATCATAGCCATAGACAAAGCACATGTTTTGATCTTTCTATCTTACTTCATCTTTACTCAGCCTCCTGGATTTACCATGTATCTTGTCAATCAGCCCATTTCCCCACAAGGGATTTACTAAGTCTTAATATCTACTGCAAGATTCTTAACCAAAGGATTTTCATTTTTCTCATGAACTATTAAAATTGTATCCATTCTGGTTAATATCCAACCATTCTTCTCCTTGTTTAATTTATGAATGACACACATAATATCAGCCTAACAGTTCAACTCTAATTATTTAGATTTCCCTTTTGCAAAATAATAGCACTAATTTAAAAAATCTATAGTCCACAAATGTGACTCCTTTATCAGGAACTCTGTATCTGATTTATGAACAGACAACTACATGTATTGCTTCCTTTCTTACTCATTATGTATTTAAAATTAGAAAATACTAACCCACAATTACAGGGTGCTAGTAATGGTGACAAAATGTGATGGCTCTTTCAGATGGATGGTGATATTAAGATGAAATAAGGGCCTAGACATAATGGAGCGATGTCTCAATAAAAACTATTATCAGTGCACCATTAGATGTGAAGTTGACAAGCACGTTACACTCAACAGCTGGAAGGTGGATATTTGAACTTGAAAGATGTCACAAAATAGATTCCAATTCTAATCTTTGCTTTTATTTGGCTCTGAAAAATATTCTACACATTCTATTACAGCATTTAAATGTGGGTTTTAACTGTGTCTAATGATATGTCATTGGTTTCATTCTCCTTTGAATGAAGATCTTTAGATACTGGAAAAGAGCCAAGTTCTTGACAGTCTTTCTGAAAGCCATTCTCACTTAAGACATTTTGATAGGTTATCCACAGTATTATAAATCATCATGTCCTGTCCACAAAATTATAGGTTTAGGGTGTTCAAGATACTGAATATGTCACTCTTCTGGTGCCAAGAGCAGACTAAAATTCCTACATGCATACTTTTCCCTTATGAGCTAGTATACTTTACTATAAAAATATTGTTGCCCTCTTTTAGCTATTTTTGTGAAATTCATACAAAACTTTCTATCAACATCCCCTTTTGAATTTGGTTCACAATTTTTCATCCATTCAACTCAGGAGCTAGAGTTGATTACAGTATATGTACAATAATTCTCAGAAACTACATTTATCTTTTGATGTCCAAAACAAACTTTGAATTTTTCAACCTAGAATTTATGCTACCCCATACTTTTCATATCAGTAGTGAAATTTTTAAAGAAATGTGTGTTCCCAAATGATGGGAACACATGTATTTTGTGTGTTGATGGAGGTTTTTTTTTTTTTTTTCGCTTATAGACTATTCTAGTTTGCTATTTTTCATTGATTGCTCAAGGATGAACTTATTATATGCTTTCACATTCTATTTATAACTAATGCTGTAAAAGTTGGTTTCTACTGTGGAAATTCAAATAATATATCTTTATTTTGTTAGTCTCCCTCTTTGGTACATTATATTTTTTAATCTATACCATTTTTTTATCAAATTCAGTTCTCAAACTGAAAATTACAAACTTTTAACTCATGTCTGAGTGTATTTTTATCCTTATAAACTTTTCTTTTAATATTGATTTATCTGCATATCATATGTTTGGTCACATTTTTGCTTTATACTGTTGTTGATAGTGTTTTGTCTAAAATATTTTTTAAGTTCTCTGTTGATTTCTGGTTTAACCCAAATAGTAGTCAAGATTGTATTGTTTTGTTTAAATGTATTTTGAATATCTCTGTTTCTCACGATCCTTAATTTCTCCTTAAATTCTAATAGGATCAAGAAAAATATTATTGATATTGGGTCAATTTTTTTTCAAAGTTTACTTTCATTTTTAAACTTTTTTTAAAAACAATTTTACATTTTGCCTGCATGTACAGGCATGTACCTGCATGTCATGTAAAACCTGTGGAGGTCAGAAGAGGGCATAAAATGCCCTGGAACTGAACTTTTGGATGGTTGTTAGCCACCCCGTGCTCAGAATCAAAGCTGAGTCCTCTGGAAGGTCAGCCAGCAATATTAACAACTGAGACATCACTCCTACTTGTCTCAAATTTTCAAAAACCTATTTTATGACCGATATGTGATCTATTATGAGAGTTATCATTTTACTTGCTAAGAATGTTTATTCTCATGTTGCTGGGTAGAAAGTTCTATATTTTATTTGCTGTACTGTTTATATCCACATATCACTGTTCTATATCAGTTTGATGTATGGTTGTCTCATCTGCTTTTGGAAGAGAAGTATTTCTGTCTTTCATTATTACTGTACTGCTGGGACTTCCTCCATTCATACCTGTTAATATGTGCTTTCTAGTTTTAGCTCTTGTGATACTGAGTACACATCTATTTCCAGTTATAATAATTCTTTGCTGAATAATATATTGTCTAGAGACAACACTGACTTAAATTACAGTTTGTTATGTATATAGATAGATATTGAGAAGATGCTCATTTCTTTATTTTTTTCACTTGGCTTTTCTTTTATTTAATCACTCTGTATTTTTCATTTTGGAGATTAATTCGCTTATTTTAAAAATGATTGTTAATGGGAAAGTGATACTGTTATTCTTTAACTATTTGCTCTTTTCATTTATTCTGCATATCTTACTCTCTTCTGCTGTCTGCCTTTTTATTTCCTTTAATATTTCATTGAAAGGAAAGTGTCTCATCTTTTTTCTTTACGAAAAACTTTATAGTCATTTTTTGTGTGCTCACCTGTATGATTAGCTACTTGGGAGCCTGAGGTGCGAAGATCAAGGCATAGAGTAAATATAAAAAGAGCTCATAATAAAATAAGTCGTTGAAGATCAGTGCTGAAAACTCTTTCAAAATATTTAAGATTTAAAGGTACATTATGTATGGAAGAACAAAGGTAACATGATGACAAGCTCTCAGAAACTCTACAAACTAAATACAAGTGGCACTCACATAAAATCTTCTCAACTTGTAAGGATATTCTCAGTGAAAAATGTATTTTAAAAATGAAAGTAAAGTAAAAGCTTTTTCAGAGAAACATAAGATGCCTAGCAACAGACCAGCAACACAAAGCTTACTGAAGAAATTCTCTATTCCAAAGGAAAGTTACATCAGTAGAACTAAAGGCTAAGACTAAGGAATAAAAAATATCTGAAAATACTAAATATAGAAGTAAAGAAATCTTTATCTTGACTTTGATATGTCTTTAAAACATATTTCATTAAAATGAAAATAACACAATTTGAACATTCAAGGGTCAAAATAGTGAACTGAAGGAATTTAAGGAAGTCTTCATGTTGGGAATTCAAGGGGAGCTTGAAGGTGAACGAGCAGAGTCACAGATTTTCATATTTAGAAAGCAGGGACACATACTCTGAAGAATGTAGATGTACCAAGAAGACTCGTGAACTCTAAATAGTAATCTAACACTGAAAAACAACATGAAAAACCCCATGTCTGAATGTCATGAGCAAATATACAACAAATGAAGATACAGAATAGAAGAGCATTAGTAATTTGTAGTATTCCTAAAAGGGGGAATTCATTTGATTTTGTTGGGGAAACTGTCTTTACCATTGTTAAGCAAAAGTTCAACTAATGGCACTGTAACTAGGTAGCCAAAATTGTATTACAGTGCAAGTTGCAAAAGCTACAACCTTGGGATCAGAACTTTAACAGAAGCTAAACATCAGTACTACGGGGCTTTGCAGGAGAGAAAATGTGTCAGTAACATATGCAATGGAAACTAAACCATGGACCCAATCACTAAACTTGGAACAGAAGAGAACACTCTGATTATCAAGTTCACAGGCCAGGCCACAGAGTTCTAGCACTAGTAAATATCAAAGTACCTTTGCAAGAATACAAAGTACCTGAAATGCAAATGTTCCCAGAAGGTAATCCTCAGAAATAAGGGTCATATGATGTCATTTCTTGCTACACTACCAGTTTAGACTTAATTGGGTTTAATTTGAAGACATTTTATATATTTTACTTCCTTTCTCTAGAATATGTGTGATTGAATTTCATGCATATAATGATTTCCACATGTACTTTAGCTTGAGTCTCCTAATTTTTCCTCCATTAGTACATAAAGAACTGAATTTCAAGCAACTTATTTCTGGAGACAATTATGCACCACCCTGAGAAATGTTATGTGGGGAAAAAAATAGAACTGTTCTTATTGTATAAAGCCATCAAAAAATAAAAGCAGAAGAGACTCAAAGAAATTATTTTAAATATCTGACTCCCAGATCCTCATGTTCATCTGAAAATATTAATATATAGATTAAAATTCTAACATGTGATACATTAATTGTATTAAACACACAAACATATATATATATATGTATATATATATATATATTTATATGTCAGTAGTCACTGTCAAGAAAATATAGAAAATTGAAAATGCCTGACTTTGCAAGTGAAGGCCCCACACTAGACAAATGAATTCATTAACGATCTCTCAGTAAAACTTCTCTTGGCAACACTGCATTTTCCATTGAAATATATATACATACTCCTGTCTAACACAGGAGCAATATACCTCATCAACAATGCATTTCAAATGTTAATTTTAAAACTTGCACATTGAACTGTTGTTTGTAGAAGCTGACATTTAGAACTCTCTTAACTTTGTGATAGTAGATAATTTGAGTAACAGTATTAGAGCTTTAGAAATAAAATGAGTTAAGCTGAGATATAATTAAGCATCCTTTACAATCATTGTGTGTGGTTTGCAGCTCATAGTTTTTCTTTAATTAAAGCCTGCTTGCTGTATTTGGCTACTTAAATTGCATGAAATATGATGTTCTATAAAATGCTCTTAAGAATAATGTAGGATTTCCCTAATTTCCTTCTTTTCTTTAACAATTCTGTTCGACTAATACAATGAGATACCAGAGAAAGATTTCTTTTCTGTTCCTTTCTTAGCAGTATGAAGGATGAAATTCATGAAAGACAAGAAGAAAATGGATTGGAAAACATGTTACTGTGAAACTACCCAGGATCCTCATTTCTTGTAGCACATCGTGGTTTAGAAACCTGCAGTTTCCTTGAAAAGATTTGAGTGGTCCTTCAGATTTGAAACCCCTTATCCAAAGCCAGCTCTCATCTCCTAGCAGAAGAGTGCACACACTTGGCTGCAGTCAACTGCAGGAGACAATAGGCACTTAACTTGCCTTTAAGTGTCCTTGGTACACTTCAGGATCCCAAATAGTGACCTAGCAAACTGGAGAGCAACTAAGAGGGAAAAGGTGCAATCAAGCTGATGCAAATCTACTAATTAAGGAAGGAAAATAGAGAGCCTTCACCATCAAGCATAGAAGAGTCCTTAGCCTCCCTGCTAATGGGAGATACTTAAGGGTAAATGTAGCTAAGCTTGTGGTGAAAGATGTTGATGAGTGACTTTGTGAAGCCTCTTTCTAATCCTAAACACTATATACTTGTTTTATAATTTTATGTCTAGTTTCATTATATTTCTCTTTTTTTTATTTCTTCCTCTTCACTGGCATTGTCTTTTATGCAACTTACTCTACTCTGTGGGAATGAGCATCATCTTTGATATTTAGCATTGGACACAATTTAACATAGCAATTAAACTAAAGCTATCATTGATCCTTCTCTGAAATATTCCTAATGATCAACCAAACATCTAAAATGTGTGAGTAACTGTATCATGGGAAAATACTGAAGAAGTAGTTACTGAGCCTTCTAGAAATGCCTGAATTCTCAGTGCCCTGATCCTTGACCCCTAGAAGATCCATTGTCAGATGGGAACAAATGTTCCAAATTTCTGACATCCTTCCTGGAAAAGATATAGTAGTCAATGTCATGGTGAAACACACTAAAACTCCTAAATCAGGATTGCTGAAGTATTCTATTCCTGTTTCACATACTCTTTCCCAGGTCATAACCTTAGATGCAATCTGTTCACCTCTGGACCTCAATTTTCTTATGTAAATTAATAAAGTTGTCAATAAACAAGACTAAGTTTGAATTTTTTTGAAAATTACCTGTAATTGAAGACATTTGCTGGCTCACTGAGTTTAGAGTAATCATAAGAATAGATGTCAAAAGTTGTTCTAAAATGTCTCTGGAGTTGGTCATAATTGCCACAGTGGTAAGATAAGTGTTTGAGAGCACAGAATTGAATAAAAAACTTTCTGGATCCAGTAAACAATTTAACATACTTAAGCCTCAATTTCTTTACCTGTATGATTTACTTTTACTGTTGCTGTGATAAAACACATGACAAAAACAATTTAAGGAAGAACCATTTTTTAAAAAACAGTTTGATGAGATCACAATGAGGACAGTAAAGCAACAGGAACAGGAAGCACCTTATCATATTTAGTCAATAGGCTGGAAATAGACTAAGAATAACGCTGGTGATTGATTCACTTTTCATTCAAACCAGGGCTCCAACCCATGCAATGGTTCTGCTCACCCATAGAGTTAATCTCAGTCAACTTAAAATAGTCTTTCACAGACATGCTCAGAGCTTATCATGGTGATTCTAAATCCCATCAAGTTGACAGTCCTAATACTACATTGTAGAATTCCTGCAAATAATGCAGTAGTTATTTCCTATAAAATCCATAAAAACAATTCATCATGTAATTCTATAACAGGATTTCGTTTTTACTTTCATGGAAATACACACCAAAATAATTGCATAAGCAGAGGATCTAGGACCCAGGAATGGTGTCTTCCAAGTACTATCCCCCTAGAACAGATACATTCTAAGTGCCTTCCAGTCTTTGAATTGAACTTCTGAGTCCTAAAAAGGCACATTTTGTGGATTCAGAAGGTTTCATAGAAATTACAGTAAAAGGTGATGAAATGTTGACAGATTTTCTTAAGTTGAATATGTCAATTCAGTTCATCATACATTTTCATTCATTTTAACTAAAAACGATTTTGTTAAACTTGTCGATTATTTTTACTCCAAACTAATTTATATGAGGTAACTTAGAACTAATTAATTATATCTTGCTTGGTCAAGTTATCACTGGGGTAAGAGAGTAAGGCAGAGAGTGAAGTGCAGCAAAACCTTTGGCAAAGTCTGCAAATTTCAAATATGATAAAACCTATTATCAACAAGGAAACTTAGAACTTCCCTCATGTAAGAAGGCTGAGTAGAGCCTAAGAGAGCCATAGCAGGCAGCTCACTGTATCAATAAAAGTATCACTCCTGGGTAGACATTTAAGATACTAATGAGAAATATGTTGTAACAAACCATTTAGGAGAGAAAGTCCATGCTATACAAGTGAGCCAGAAGAGCCCATAACATGTAAAAGTAAGAGCCTTCTTTTGTCCAGCTTGCGTCATTTAAGCTACTAAACTTTCTTTGTACCAGTCCATTTTTTTCTCTTTGATGTCCCTTGGCTGGCTAATATTCACCTGTCTTCGCAAACTATTTTTCTTGGACACAATAACCTGGAACTCCTCTAGATTTGCTTACCAAACCCCGATATATGTAGATAGCATCACTGCTATTCAAACAAATCTAAACTCCTACTCTTTTATGGGAGCTAGGAAAATTCATAATAGAACAATTTTTCCTGAAAGATTGCATCAGACTTCATCACAGCCATTAGAGATATAAACAAATATATGGCCCTTAGAGCTAATAGTCAACAAAACCTCTGGAGGAAGAGGGTAGTAAAAATAGTTATTTTCTGTGTTTGTAGAAATGTAACATATTGGTCATTTATTCTCTGTTTGTATTATAGTGCTGGCTCATAATGTGTTGTCCTATGCTTGATGGGCACAGAGAAATTTGTACTTCCAAGATCCATACAGTAAGGTGGGCCCATGTATTCAAGTTTATTCAATGAGATCTTAGTAAAATCATTAAATATCACTTCTCCATGACAGTTAAGACAAACTGGGGATCTTTGTGCTTTCTCTTTCTCTAAATTTGATATTTGTGAAGTTATTATTTCTAACGCTGCAATCAGAAGATGGTGCCTATATGTCTTGTATATTGAGAATAGAATGAATAGAGCATAAAACCCAACTGTGCAAAATCTGCATTTTTATATTTTATATCACTATAGCACAGACGAACCAATTCACTTTTAACAGAGATTTTCAAAAATATGATACTATTATTTACACATACTACTCCCAACTCTTCATTTAACTGAGGTGAGATTGACTTATATTTACATTAGTTTTCAAGATTAGATATAGTCTAAAATATGAAGAAAAAAGGAATTATGCTGTCATTTTCCTCCATTGTATTTTTGTTTTATGTATGCCATTACCTTCATCTAATTGTTCATCTACTAATGCTAGTAAATTGTGTCAATTATTTTAGTGTATTCAATATTAAATGAGCATATTTTGCGGTGTGAGAATGAAAGTCAATTATTGAAATGCTTTCCATATCAACTGTATGGTTTCACTTACATGTTTGTTTATTTTGCTGTTGTCTTGAAACAGTATATTGCTATGTAAGCCAGACTAGTCTTCACCTTTTGATTTTTCTGCTTCAGAATCAGTGATGTACTGGCAACCTGACTGGCTTTCTCAATTTTATATCTGAGAAATACTTCTGTTGATAACAGAGAACTTAGTGATGAAAAGTTATCTGGAGAGTAAAACACAAATCCACAATTCTACATCCCACTAGCAAATCAAAGATCATTTTCCCTGTAGTATGTTATTCAGTTTGCAACAGTCCAGGTGAACTCTCAATATTAACAAAATGGTTCACATAGTTAAAAGACATTCTAAGTATTCAGACTCCTTAACTAGTTGGGAAAATGATAAAAATGTCAAATAATGTGTAAATGCAAGATAAATTTATAGAGATGTCTAACTTTACTATATGATAAGTAATATGATATTTTAGAATGATTCCACCTCACCTTTATCTTGAATATGCCTAAAACTGCAAAAACAATTATTACTTTTATTATAATTTTTATTTTAAGTGTCTTATCTGAATGTTATACCAGTTACATTTTATTCTCCACATGACACTAAGTAGAGTCACATGGGAAGAGGGAACCTGAACTGAGGAATTTTGTCCATCAGATTGGACTGTGAGAATGACTGTGAGGCATTTTCTTAACTGGTAGTTGATGAAGGAGGGCCCATCCCATTGTGGGCAGTACCACATCTGGGCAGGCTGCACTGAGTTATATAATAAAGTTGGCTAAGTATGAGCCAGACGGAAGTAGTGTTGCTCTGTGGTTTCCCCTTCATTTCCTACTTGAGCTCCTGCCTTGATTTCCTTCAGTAAGGTATTATGACCTGGAAATGTAAGTCAGTAAGTCAAATAAATCTTTCACTTTCACTTTTTTTCCTTCAGAATGACCTTTGATGCAACAAAAACGCAAGCTAGGAAAGAAATATATACAAAGAGTTGGAATTTCTTGCTATAGCAAGCCTATCTTGTTTTGGAGAAGATTTTGGAGTTTTGATTTGGAAAAGCCATTGAATGCTAGGAGCATAGTGAGCAGATTTTGTGGTAGACTGGAGGACGGGAATGTTCAGAGAAATTAAGACAATAGATGACATGACTGGGAGATTTCAGAGGTAAGCAAAGATTCCGTTAGGGATGCTTTTTTGATATTTTGAATTAAGTTTTTAAATAAAGTAGCAATAGAGGATATTAAGTAGGGAGCAGTGAAATAGGTGTAAACACTAGGGAGGGCATCTGAATATGATCCACATATAGAGCATGAAATTCTCAAAGAATCAATAAAAATATTTTAAGAAATAAAAATTTAAGCTTGGTCATCAGCTTGGGCTGAAGAATAAGTTGTGTTTAGTAAACAAACAATATGACTGAAGCGAAACTTTTATTTTACAGGACAATGGATGCTAGTCAACTAGAACTAAAAAGTCTGTTGTGTTTAATAAGAAAGAAGCAACTTTGAGACAAAATAGTCTGGGAAACATTTCTATAGTTTGGGAGGTCCAATGCTTCATCTCAATTTGACATTCTAACTTGGCAAGCAATGTATAATGGTCTCCCACATGGTAATTGTTTTTAAAGCATAAAGGGCTTGGAGACAAACGGAGGATTTTCACCATGTGCTATGGTTGAGCCCCTACAGAGAGGACCTGAGAGGCCACTGGCAAAATTAAGGCCCTGATTCTGGTGGAAATGTCAAGACTTAAGGTGTCGTGGAGGCAAGTGGAGATTTGGCACCATATGGCATGGTCAGTATCTGTAAGAGAGCTCAGCAGAAGATATTGGTGAAGACAAGGCATAGCCTCAATTGTATAGGAGACCCTTGCATATTGATGAAACCAAAACCATGACCACCAAGCAAAGCACAGCTGTTAAGAATAGTCAGTCTAAGTCTCTGTAGCAAGCTGTATGTGCTGTGAACAGCAGAACCAGTGTAGTGGGAAGTCCAGAAAATGATGAGTAAGTCCCGGATGTCAGACACTGAGCTCTTTGCACTGTTGGATTTTGGCTTTGCTGTGCTGTGATTTTAATTATGTCTTGGTTCTTTTTTCCTGGAGTAAGGAAGTGTTTCTTTATTATTTTTATTTTATAGTAGCCCACAATTAAGAGACTGTATTTTTACAGTCTTTGGACTTTTAAAGTATTTTAATTTTTAAAGACCAGGGGATTTTAAACCTTGGGCTATGTTTTATGTTCCATATTGTGATGTTAACATGAAATCTTGTCAACAGAAAGGGTGATGAACTAACAGTGATGTGCTTCCATGTCAAATTGATAAGCAGTGGATTCTATTGGTGGGTTTTTATCATCAACATGATACAAATTAGAGTCAAATGGGAATAGGAAAAATGGAGGAATTTCCTTAATCAGATTGGTCTGTAGGCATGTCTGTAGGAAACTGACTTGATTGATGATTGCTGTGAGAAGGAGTATG
This sequence comes from Eospalax fontanierii, assembly GCA_035773235.1. NCBI lineage: Eukaryota > Metazoa > Chordata > Mammalia > Rodentia > Spalacidae > Eospalax > Eospalax fontanierii. Next base: position 127,472,944 of record CM069525.1, on the reverse strand, counting down.
TAGTCCACTCTGGGCAACGATACCCTTGGTCAAGTGGTTCTGGGTTGTATATGAAAGCTGGCTGGGGGCTGAGCAGATGGTTCAGTGGTTAAGAACACTGACTACTCTTGCAGAAGACCTAGATTTGAATACCAACACCCACATAACTGTCTGTAACTACAGTTTCAGGGGATCTGACACCTTCTTCTGACCTCTACAGACACTGCATGACAAAGGTGCACTGACATACATGCAGGTGTTACACTCAGCCCCCCCCACACAAAAGAAAGCTGGCTGAGAGGCTGAGCATGTGCCAGAGGGACCAAGGCAATAAGCAGAATTTCTCTAGGTTGTTTGCTTCTAATTCCTGCCCTGCTTCTGTTCCTGCCTTTACCTAACTCAAGGATGAACTGAAATTTGTGAGATGAAATAAACCCTTTCCTGTCCAAGATGAAAACTAAGACAGATACAATCACTTAAAAATCAAATTCATGCACAAGACCCATTCTGATTCAATGAGATACAAACCCAGTCTACAACAGGGGAAATGAACAGCAGGTCCCAGCTCTAGCCAAGAAACTATTTGCAAATGATTACTTTGGGGTGAGGAAAAAATCACCTTTAAGGGAGTGACTCTATATATACTGACTAGACTCCAGTGGATGAACTTTCGAAGGACATCTGGATACAAATGCTTGACCAGAAAGGATTTAACATATATGACAGAAAGCCCGAAATCTGGTGAGAGGGGGGTTGTGGGGGTGGAGGAGGGGTTTAAATTGGATTAAGATCTACTTTATGAAATGCACAAAAATTAAAAAGTCAAAAAGTCAAATTCCATGTAGAAATGGAAACATTTCATAAAATACATATGTTTACTTTTCAATACTACCAAAAATTTGGCAAAGACATTGGTATAATTGGCAACATTCTAATCTTTCATATTCCACTAGTGAAGTTTGCAACTTAGTTGTATATGTACTACTTGTACCTACACATTAGGAAACTACAAAAAAGACAGTCAAACAAGAACTTAACTTTATCATAGTATTGCCTTCGAATGATTAGAAATCAAACCATCTCTGTGACAAATAGGTGAGTTTCTTGAATTTTGCCTTGTACCTCTGTTTCTAGACATGTCCCATCTCATCCCATTGATTAACTGATTTACAATCAATAATATCCAACTTCCAATAACCTTTGTTTAACAATATGTGCAATCTCCATACAATACCATTCAAATTCCTGAATGTCCTCCAGAATCAGTTGTTCTCTTGTCCTCAGTCAAATCCTTAAGTGTCTGGGTAAAAGAAAGAAAATTCATTCGGTGAAGGCACTTGTCTTGCAAGGCTGAGGAACTGGATTTGATACCCAGGACCCTTGTGGAAGTAGAAAGAGAGAACCAATTAGACATTTGTTCTCTAACCTCCTAAAAGTACTGGGATACTTAAGTCCCTCCACACACACAATCCTAATAATGAATAAAAAATTTAAAGCCTTAATTATGATTTTAAGACGTGTGATTCATGATTTTTGTTTAAAAATTACCTGAAATGTCACCTCCTAAGAGAATCCATTTTCAGTTCCACTTCCAATTCCATTTCACTAGTGTTTTCCAATTTTCTAATGATGATCTTTCATGGTATAGTATGAAGAAGTGAAACGGTGCCTTAGTTACCATTTGGTAGCTGAAACTTGAAAACACAATCAATGCAGACTATATCAACTTAAGAGAACAAATTTGGAGTGTCTTGCTAATTCTGCATACAGTAATATTACTTTTGCAACTAGAAATGGGAAATAAGGCCTGAAAATTTCACACAAATTGAGAAACAGAAATAAGATATCATGATTTTGTTTTGTTTTTCCTTCCAGGGAGCTGGGTATTTTTATTTACTGTCACTCCAAGGCAAAATGTTTGTGTACCTTGGAAAAGTGACAAATTCTTAAATATACAGTTATAGCTAAATAATATGATGCATATTAAATAGCATGATGCATTCCCAATCTCAGTTTCATGAATGGTTTGGATGTGTAATTTTCTTCAATAATAATTGCATAAGAATTTGAGTAATTGATGATTCTCTGTATAACAAGTCAGATAATTGTGCTAGCTTAGGAAGTTTAACAGCTATATCAGTGTAGGTGTGAGAAAACTCACACCCATTTTTGTGAGAAAACGGTTTTTAGAATAGTAAATATGAAAATTTCACTTGTATATACCTAAGAAAAAGCAGACTGTCTGCGTTCAACTAGATATTTCCAAAATGTACTTCATGTAGATGTCTCACCCCAATAGGATTTCTTCCACATAGCAGTTTGTATATAGATGATAGATAGATGATAGATAGATAGATAGATAGATAGATAGATAGATAGATCTTGAAATTCCCATATCCACACTTGTGCTGTCTGAAAATATCAGACACACACTGGATTTTAGTGTGAAGTATGTATATCAAGGATTTTAGTAGAAGTATGTATCTTCCTATCAGTGTTTATAGTATGTAAATAGTCTCAGAAAAGGCTGTAAATAAAATGTGTGATTTCAAATTATTAAACGCATTAGAAATTTTCCAAAGAACTCAACTGTGATCTTTTCATTATGAGGTATCTCAGTAGTCCTCAGTCACCCACCAATTCTGACCTGTGTGTGTGTGTGTGTGTGTGTGTGTGTGTGTGTGTGTGTGTGTGTACATGTGTATATACTGGTAACTACTTGGTAGCTGATTAAAAATTATATGATCCTGTATCAGATAAAGAAATGGAGAACAGTAAGTCCTAAACATTTGCAGTTTCCCCAGATTTTCAGTACCTTGATTGAAAAGACTAATGTAGTTTTAGAAACTAATTCATCTCTCTCAGACATTTTATTTTAGTTTGCAAGCTTGTGTTCATTTTACTTTAAAGTACATGCTCTTTTGAGTAATGACCATAAAGAGAAGCCAGAATCCATCAGTAACATCAACAAATGGCCAAGAAATGATTTCAATAGAGAATGCAAAGTATTCTGCTTACACACTGAAAATGTGTAGGGAAATGAATGCAATTATCTCAATAATTTAGCTTCCCTTCCTCTTGAAATATTCTCTCTGATGACTTGCCCATATAATATAGGGACAGGAGCTCTGAACATTGACTTTCCAGATAACATTCTCAAATTTTTTTTTCTAAAACATACAGAGATATTCTTCAATTAAATGAATAAAATCAGAGAGGTAGGCTTTTGGTCATTATTGATGTATAAAACTCTGCTTATTGCCATATGATTAAATTATTTTTAATTATTTAAAAGCAAGTTTCAAACTGTAGTTTATCTATGTACTTGTAACATATGTCTCAAATATGTGTATATAATTAAAATAAATGTGCTTTACAATATTTTATTGAGTCAAAAATCTCCTACAGTACATTTGGATCCTATTAAGACCCATCTGCCAGTTGCTCTCTTGTCTTACTACCCCCTGACTTCACACCTTGTATTTTTCTTAATTTTAGGCCCATTGAGCTTAAACTGCACTGCTGTGACTGTTGTATTCATTCACATGTGTATCTTTACTTTCTCTGACCAAGGTTATATTTACCTCAATCTTTCATTCTTGCCATGACAGCATTTGCATTTCCAAGGCAGCCAGTGAAATGATTGGGAGCTTCTAGTTAATACCTCACTTTTCTTAAGATATATTATTCCTTCAGCACATACATACTTCTGTTACAGAATATTTTCTTTTGTGCTAATGATGATATAATCTTTCTTGCATTTCTGTTTATATTTGAAAGAAAAACAAAGGTTTCTAAGACTCATAGACGTAGTTTTCTTTTTGCTTTGCTCTCGAATACCTCCAAATACCAATATATAACTATGCCATTTTTTTCTTTGTTCACAAATCATTTTACAATTTATGCTAACATTTGACAAAATGGGAATACTCAACTTCATTAAATAAAAACAGTAAGACACAGAAATTATCAGTTATAATATTTAAATAAAAGGGTTAATTTATGCATAGATACATGATTTTTACTTTTTCCTTTTTTTGGGCCATTTGCTTTAAATCATTGATCTGAATGACTTGTCCAGCACCATTCACATAGTTATTTTCACAGCACATTTAGAATACAACATGCCTATAACTGTAGAGCTGCTGGGCTTTACTTGGAATTATTGTGAATATCAGTTACAGTGTTCAATCCAATCATATTGCCCAAGTAATACCATTAATTTCAAATTAGAATACTTGCTTAAAGTGAGATTTTCCATGCATAGAAAGTTATGTTTTACTGACAGTGGATATTATTTGAGAATATAAGGATACCAGTAAGTTGTTTCATCGTTATTTTAATAAAGCTACAAAATTCTACCTAAGGTTCAAATAATCATCTCGGTAGTGTTACTGAACTCTCCTGAATTTGACTGGCTTTAAACTCATTTAATGGTTGACTTGGCCATGATCACCTTATCTTCCTGCCTCTATATTTTGAATTTGGGGATGAAAGGCGTGTAACAGCATGCCTCATGTGAACGCTACTGGTTTTGATTGACAGAAGTAAAACCATTCAAAATAAAATAATTTTAGTGATTCAAAGACAAATTGACATGATAACTGGAGGTTACAGAGATTAGAAACTTGTTAGACAATACTTCCAAAGATTTTATTTTAAAACAATGCAGAAATAAACAGAATAGACAAATAGACCCTGTATTGGTAAGTAAATCCTAGTACAGCAGCTGACAAGACTTTAGAATGAATATGATAGATCTGGAAACATGATCCTTTAAAGCAAATTAAAAAAAAATATTCACTTTATGTTGATTAAAGACAAATATAAGACTAATCACCTATATGAATTCAGGTTAAATAAGTGATTATCATTGACTCAACCTAAAATGGTTGTTTCTCATAAGCAAAGGCAAATGAAAAAAATGAAATAACACAACTTAAAATAGGTCAAGAACTAACAAATGTATGGTTCTCATCCCAGACTGTGAATGTGTGAAAAATGAATCAAATATAGATGTAGAAGAAGCATGTATTATTTCAAGCACAGTCTCAAAAGAGAAACATGAGATGTAGATTTAGAATTTAGCTCATCATGAAAAATTTAAATACTCAGGATTTGTTTTCAGTAGCTGGAAATAATAGAATGAAGAAGTGTTTAGTATGAAGTGCCTTTTCAGAAAAATAAACATGCAAGCCATGCTTCAGAGTTTTTTCCATTCAACTCCAGCAAGAATAGCTTTCCCTCAGTTTGCCTCTCCTTGTTAGCTGAATCACCTTTTTGCTGAGTGAAAGGTGTGTGGGCATAAACAGTATAATTCAGCTAAAGGGTACTGTGAAATTGTGCTTGTAGCTATCTTAATAACCAGTGATCTTTCAGACCATTTGTTAGAATAGAAACATTAGATATTAGCAAAACCCTAAGGAGGTATCGCTTCACCTCAAGAAGAATTGCTGTTATCTTAATCACTGAAGATTACAAGTGCCAGTGAGGAATTGGAGCAAAACGAAAGGTAAATGTGTACATTGCATGAAAAATGAAATCTTAAAAGAGAAAAATCATTACCCCACAATTCCACCACTAGGTATTTGCCCAAAGGAAATGAAATTAGTAACTCAGGTACCTTCAAGGCCAATATGGGTTAGAGAAAAATACCTCTCGGAAAAACTAAATACTTAACCCTAAGTGACACATCTTCACTGAAACTTCTACACATAGGATGATGAATCGAATCTCTCTACTCCCACATGAGAGGTATCCTAATGTATTAGATCGTAACACAGAAACCCAAAATTGGACAGTGCTCAGAGAAAAAGAGGACATAGAGTGCTTATCCTTAAATAGGACACCTATTTCATGTCTTTGCCTCCCAAGGCATAGGAATCATCATTATGGAAGGGGAGGCAGGATTATTGTAAGACCAAGAGGCGGTGGATGACCGGAAGGAAACAGTTTTCCACACAGATGGTCAGTTACTCATATAAAATCACAGCAATAGTGACAGCATGCACTAGTCCTAGGCGACCTGAAACCTGACAAAATTCCATGGAAAAGTGGATATGAAATCCCAACCTTACCTAAGGAAATTTACAATTGATGGCTACTGAAAGGGGAGAAGACAGTGGTGGGCCCAGTGGATGAACCCACACTGAAGGACATTTATGCCCCCAAATCAGACTTTATAGGTTATATTATATGAGTGAGTACAATAATTTGGGTGGGAGGCAATGGAGAAGAGGCAAATAAGGGAGGAGTTCTGAATACCATCAAATTCTATTGTATCAAAATTGCAAAAATACTATAAAATGATTAAGTAAATAAATAAAAAAATCAAAGAATGATCAATTTTAAATTACCAACCCAGTGTCAGCAAATGTATAGGTGGATCATATGATCTATCTATTTTCACTATTTCAGAAATATTTCCATGCAGGCTTCCATAAAGCTTGGACTAATTTGCATTCCCAACATCATTATGAAAGATCCTTTTGCTTCATATCTTCACCAGCAATTGTAAATTTACTTATTTCTCATACTAGTTGTGGTGGTTTGAATGCGAATGTCCCCCATAGGCTTCAAGTACTGTAACATTCTTTCTGCTCTTGGTATCACTGTTTTGGTGGGTCTTAGAAGGTGAGGCCATGCTGGAGGAAGCATGTCACTCTCCAGTCACTCTCTGCTTCCAGTGCCTGCTTGAGGATGTGAACACTTAGCTGTTGCACCTACTCTAGCCCTAGCCACTCCTTTGGCCATGCCTCCCAACCATGATGTAATCCTGCTCCTTTGGAACCATAAGGTAAAGAAACTGTTCCTTTTATAACTTCCCATTGTCACTGTTCCAATCACAGCAACAGAAAGCAAACTAATACACTAGCCATTCGAAATTTGTGAAATTATCCACAATGGTTAAGGTTTACAATCAACCTAGGTATCCTTCAGTAGATAAATGGATAATGAAAGTGTTACACACATTTGCAAAGAAATAATTTTAAGCCACAGAGAAGAATTGAACCTTGTGTTTTGCAGCAAAATGGGTGCAAATGGCAGTGGTTACATTATGTGAAAACAATGCAGACACAAAAAGAATTGCCTATGTACTCTCATATGTGAAAGTTGAAACAGTTTTCATTAATATTTTATTTATTTTTACTTTATTAGTATGAATATATCACCTGCATGTGTGATACATTGTAAAATGTCCACAGAGATCACATGAGGGTGTTAGATTCCCCTAGGACTAGAGTTATGGATGGTTGTCAGCCACCATGTGGGTCCTGAGAAATGAACCCAAGTCCTCTGTAAGAGCAGCCAGTGCTCTTAACCACTAAACCATCTCTCCAGCCCCTCAGATTTCATTCCTATTATAAAATCATGATAATTGAAGATTAAGAAGGGTAGATTTTTATCACTACAGCATGTGTAGTATGAATTGAGATACCACACTGACTTAATATATATAACTGATAAATGCAATTTTTTAAATAGCATAATGGGCATTTGAAAGAACAAAGCAATTACAGGAACATTTTCAGAATGAGTTGTGAATGTGTCTTTTAAAACTAACCTCTTCCAATTACTGAAGTACTAACATATATGATGTGGCAAAATATGTTTTAGATGTAGAAAAAGTGGTATAAACATTGACTATTAGGTAAATGGAAGCATTTCAAATTACTGAGAGCAGGTGCTGGAGAGCACTGGTTAAGAGCACTGGATGCTATTGCAGAGGAGATAAAAGAAAGGATTAAGGATTGTGGAGTGGTTTTCTTTAAGCATCACATGCACATTGCACTCTTAATCAGGTTCATCAAAATCTGGGCATGAACTGTGGTTTTACCCCTCTCAGATTATCTATAGGTAGATTATAATTTATTGGGGGAAGGAGAGATATTTCACCAATAGTGTAACCACTGCTAATATACCAATACTCCTGTGAATATCTCCCACCATCTATGCTCCTCTAAGAAACCCTAATGAAATTCATTGTGTCACCCCCACAGTAAAAGTGCATGAAGGGAGCAGAAAGCAACTATTTTGGAAGAGGTTGAGGAAAAAAAGGAGTGGAAAGAATTCATGAGGCCCTAAATGAAGGAGAGTATGATCAAAATATTTTATCTCCCCACATTAAAATGTAATAAATGCATTATTATAGAACAGTGCACAATATATGCCTGTAAAAAAACATAAAAACAAATTAGAAATAATCACATACCTTGTTTCTGGTAAAATAAAATGCAGTTAGATTTATTTCTGAATCTCTCTCTGTTCATGCTTTCTCAGTTTTGTAAACACATTTTGAAATAGCCTTACTAGACGTTCTTTCATTTTTACTTGAACCACTGAATTTATCTTTTCCCAACTGCCCTTTGTGTACTGATAATTTCCAAGTTTATGGTGATATTTCGGTTTGCTTTTCTGACTTTCTGATATCTATTACCTATCTACAGCATACTATCACCTTTCAAGGTTTTGAATACCATTAAATACTTAAAAGTGAGCCCATTAAAACTGAAGCAATGTGTATGCAATTGTTCCTTAATCTAGCACTTCATCTGCATTGTGTTAATAGACAAATAACAGGTGAATGCCCACACTATGATTGCAGAAAATGATACAAAGATTTGAATCCTACTTTTACTTCCTGTGTCATGGTTTGACCACTGCCTGCTATTAATATGAATGCACATCTCAACTCTCACCAGAGAAGCTTCCATATATATGCAGCAGATGGTGATTAGCAGAGATAGCCACAAGTAACAAATGTACAGAGAATAAGAGACTGCAGAGTGCTTATGCCTGAATACCTATAACAATTGTGGAAACAGAGGGGAGATTGTAAGAGACATAGATGGTAGATGACCACTAGGAAACATAGTTTTCCAGAAAACTTGGTGCTTAGTCATATTAACTCATAGCAATGGTAAAAGTATGCACACGGCCCATATAATCTCAAGGTAGACAGAGAGCTCAGCATGGATTTGAGGAAGAAAGTAAGAATCCCCAGGCTTCCTTGTGGAACTATTGTTAACTGATGGCTGTTGGAAGAGGGACTCAGTTCATTTAAGGATGAGACGTTTCCTAGGTTAGCCAGGCACCATTGGATGGACTCCTACAGAAGGGCAGTTTGGGACCATAGCCACTTTAAATTCAGTCATCAACATATATAATAACATATATAATAGATTATGTGAAACTGAGTTGGAATCATAAGGTCTATACAAATAGGGGAGGGGACCTAAATAAATTCAAAATATACAAAATTCAGAAAAATATCTATAAGATCGTACAGAATTTCAGTTACACAGGATGAAATGTTTCATAAGATTAAGTATAAATCATGATATATACATTTAATACTTCGTTGCATACTTTAAATTTGGTAAAATGCTTTAAGTGTTCTCACCACAAGAACAACAAAAAAAAACCGAAGTGATACATATGCTAATTAATATGACTGAGTAAACCATTTCACAGTATATACTTATATTCATTCTATAAGCTAAATTTATCTGATATTCTGCAATTACCTATCAAAAAAGCTCAAAAAGTTCTCTGTGGCACCCAGAATATCCGTAACAATTTACCAAGAAATGATGAATAATCTGAGCGTTCAAAACAGTTTATCAAAAAAATATTATTCCCAGGGCTAGAGAAAAGGTTCAGCAGTGGGGAGCACTAACTGATCTTGCAGAAGAATTGGGTTTGATTCCCAGCACACACATGACAGTTAACAGCTGTCTGTAGCTCCAGTTCCAGGGTATTCAATGCCTTCTTCTGATCTGTGTGGGCATTGCAAGATTCTGGTGCACTTACATACAGGCAAGCAATATACATATATACATAAAGTAAAAACAATAAATAAAATACGGATAAAATTACTACTCCCTAACAAAATGTGGTTCAAGCCAAGCATGTGAGGCCTACCTTTATTCCCAGCATTTGTGAGCCAGATACAGGAGGATCTTTGTGAGATTGAAGCCAGCTGATCTTAAATGTGAGGTTCACGCTAGTTGTAGATACTGGGATACTCTGTCTCAAAAACCTAAATAAATAAATAAATAAATAAATAAATAAATAAATAAGGCTGGAGAGATGGCTCAGCAGTTAAGAGCACTGGCTGATCTTGTAGAGGACCCTGTTTGGTTTACAAGCACCTTCCTGGTGACTAAAAACCATCTATCCTTTTCTGACCTTCTTGGGCATTACATGACATGGTTGTACTTACATATATGCAGGAAATACTCTCATATATATAAAATAAAAATATATAATATAAAAATAAACTGGGATACCCTAAATAATGATTTAAATGATTCAAATAGATTGTATGTACTTAAGTGTATGGGAGGGGCTGACCAATCTAAAACATACACAAAAAATATCTAATTTATTAATCCCAACAACCTTAGTCGGTTTTGTTAGTTTAATTTGTGTAAAATATATTGATTTACTCAAATCATCCAGTTGAATCATCATAGTGTTTGGATTATAAATTAGAATTTTGTTAGCCACCTACATTTTATTCTCTAACACTTCCAGCATTGCATGTAACCTATGTATTATGAAGACCTTTAATCAAAATCACTCTAATAAATACTAATTCTTACAATAATATAACAAAGTGTGGAATTAACTGTCTTTAAGTTCTGTCTTGAAAGAAATGGGTTGACAAATGCATTCGTAATGTTATTATTTTTATTGAAGTATTTTGTTTTGTAGCTGTTTCCTCAGGACTGAGCCATTCTGTACTTAAGTCATAGGGGAGGGCTTGTGAGACTTGGGAAGCTCAGAAAACTTACAAGATTCATATGCCTCCTGTCAGAGTTTACAGAAGCATTAAACAATCAATGGAGAAGAGGACACCCTGGTTGGGTGACTGTCTGCTAGTCATTCAGGAAACTCCAGGATGGGGCTTTCATGAGTAGTCATCAATGCTAGTGTGTGACGTTTTCTGTGTTTTATCTGCCTCAGAGTTACTCATGCTCCGTTATGTTACTCCTCATCCATACTTTTGTCGGTAATCCAAATTAACTCAATTGTTCGGCAAGCACGACTTGACTTGGATGGAATGATTTCTTTGTCCTTTCATTGTCCTGTCTTTGGGGTGAGGATAGAAATGATTCACCAGGAAAAGTCATTCAAGAAATAGACTGATTAGAGGAAATAATTTGTCTACCAATGTTATCAAGCTCAGTTTGAGCAGAATGAGTCAGATTGGGGACGATTACTTAAATTACCTAAATCAATAAAATTATATAAATGAATAGATTCTAAATATTGAAGTACTTTCACCAATTCAGTTTGACTATTTGTCTGGGTCTGACTTAACAATATATTGCACTTTCTGAGAAAAGGTACATTTGAGGAAGTAATGTTTCATTTATGGATTTAGTTTCCTGGGTATTATTAGCCTTAGAGCATCTGGACCTTCTATATGTAGATATCCATGTACACTTAATTCTGCTGAAATACACAATCATCCCTACTTAACCTATATTCAATATAGTCTGCATCATTTATACCATGGGGACAAACATTTTACTACTATTCTTCTTGTTCATGGGATTATTTTGATTTATAAGGAAGACTTAATTTGAATGAAAGATTTCACTTTCTTCATATACTTGGCAAGCATATCTCTATTTTATAATTGTATAGAAAATATAAAGGATGTTACCTGGACTGTAGGTAGATTAAAATTTTCCAAATTAATGTGATGGATGGTCTTACATGTCGGTCCTCTCTCTGTGTAGCCTGACTTCCATTTTCTTAATTTTACCCTGTCTCTTTTTCACACGACTTCAAATGAAAATTGTTATAATGACAATGATGCAGAGCATATAATTTACATAAAAAATAAATAAGTGCTAGATTTTCCAAAACGTTAACTATCTAATGTGATATTCGATGATCCCAGCAATTACATTTATTTAAGTGTTAGATTTACTGCATAGGATGTAGCTCACTTTGTACAGCATTTGCCTACCATTCATGAAGAGCTGCACTCAAGCTCTAGAATCTACAGAATGTGGAGGTGATGAAGTCAGCCTGTACTTCAAGCACACAGGAGGTGAAGGCAGGATTAGAAGCTTGTTGTCATCATTGGCTACATAGTGAGTTCAAGTTAGAGATCCAGCCTGGGATGCATGCAGTAAAAAAAAAAAAGTTTTAGATGTATACTTTGTTTATCTGAGCATAAGCTTGCAAAGATACATACAATACACCCCTGATATAAGCATAATCATGAGTTGCTCCCCTTAGTTATCTTCTTATAATCTTTGAGTTTGTAGGTGAAAGACACTGGAGAGTCTGAAAACAGTAACAAGGTTCAGTTTCATAAATAAATTGTTTCATAAATTCACTTATGAAATGCAAATGATAAACACTGAAATTCTACAATTCTTCATTTTGCTCCTCATTCTCTGGATCTCCTTACAGTTGTGTGTTTTGTTCGGGTAAGCACATCTAGAAACTGTATTGTGTCCACAGAAAGTAGCCTTATGTAGACTCAAGAAAAGACAAGGCAGATGGTCAAGATCAAGTAAACTAAAAGGTGGTACAACTGAGAGTCAGAGAGGAACAGTCATAAAATCTTCATGGGGAGCACAATATTGTGACACTTAGGAAATGGATTGCAAAAGACTGTTAATTATACTTTAATAAACATGCTGCAAAACTTTCAGTTGTTGGCATAGGCATAAAATCACACAGTGTACATTGTGTGGTCTGAACTTTTATTATTTAACTTCAGAAACTGATATGTGAAAGAATAAATTAAAAATTCACAATATTAATAACATAAAATGAAACTTTTTTCATTGAAAGTAACCAAACAGGTATCAGGTACACCTGCTAATCAGAAATAATAAAAGCATGCAGTCAAAAAGTAAAACAGTGGTAGATAGTTTCTCCAATATTCACTAATCCATGTATCATATTAAATCAAAAGATTTCAAATGTTTGAAAAAATTACATATAATTAGGATCATTTTGAAAAAGCAACAAGAAGCCTCTTCCCTGTGAATACTGTGAATGAGTCACGGTATCAGGGTTTTTTTAATTTGCTTACATTAACTTTTATTTTATGTGCATCAGTATTTTATCTGCATGTACATAAGTGACATGTGTGAAATGTCCACAGAGGCCAGAAGAGAGTGTTAGATCCTCTGAAACTGGAATTGTGAGTGGTTGTTAATCACCTCATGGGCCCTGAGAACAAAATGTGGGTTCTTCGCAAGAGCAGCAAGTGTTTGTAACTGCTGAGCCATCTCCCCAGCCCAAAGATATGACTATTACAGAATCTACTGAGGGGAGATCAGACCTTCTTTTGCTGTCTGAGAACCCAACAAGAAAACTATCTTATCACAGATGCTCACCTTGATCTTAGGCTTCCCATACGCCACACAAGTGTAGTAAATAAATCTGTGCTCCTTATACATTTCTCATTCTGCTAGTACCACAAACCAGATTTAGAATGTGAATGGCATGAGTGTGTGTGTGCATGCCACATATGTCATATATATATATATATATATATATATATGTATATATATATGTATATATAAACTGATATTGTTATTTAAATTACTACTGAATAACTATAGTGCTCAAACCTATAATGAGTGCATGTATAAAAGATGAAAAAGAATTCAGATTATTCCTTCAACAATTATTTTATTCCATAATTGCTATAGAATATCCTAGGTAGAACGAATTAAGAAGAACCCTTAAAAACTTTAAACAGCTTGGAACTGGGGCTGGAGAGATGGCTCAGTGCTTAAGATGGTGTACTGGTCTTACATAGTATCTTAGTTTGGTTCCCAGCATTCATGTCAAGCAGTTAAGAACTGCTGTAACTCCAGCTCAGAGGGTTTGATCACCTCTTCTGGCCTACAGAGGAACTTGGACTTAAGTGCATAGAAACCCCTGTACTCCCCCACCATAAACACATAATTAAAAAAATAAATCTTTAAAAAACAAGCTTGGTTTTAAAAATTGAGGAATAGTTTCCTAGTTGTCATAGGCTCCACTGTCTCTTTCTTTTCCTTAGGTACATTAGGGCAAGCGGGAATGGTAGGAGGAGAGAAAATGTAGGGCAATTAAGTATTCTGTGGAAGACTATGATATTTCACTTTACGCAAACAATGAAAAGGAATTGGAAGTGATATCAAGTCAGACAGTGCAGTGCGGTTATGAAAGGTCTAAAAAGTCAGGTAGGTCTTTGGTATCTTTGTATTCTTGAACATTTTTATTGCATTTTGCTTCTTTTGTGTACGTGCTTGTGTGCATGTGCTTGTGTGTGCAGAGGAAGGTGCATAGTACACAGCTGTCTGCTCTCTTTTTGCACTATGTGGATCCTAGGATTGGACTCAGGTCATCAGGCTTGGAGGCTTGAACTTTTGCACTCTGATCCATCTCAGCAACAATGAATTTGTAATTCCCAGTCTATATACCCCATTGCTACTCAGCTAGTGTTGCGTGACTATGCAACTTAAAGCATTACTGTTATCATAAATAAAGATATAATGTACAAATTCTTATATGTTGATCAATGGCTAATATGTTTCTTAAGACTGTTTTGCATATGTATTCCTAGCATAGAAATGTTTAGATGTCTTCTGTGGGACCTTATTTAAATTACTTAGAGATTTACAGTTATCTGTATTTTGTAAGTACCATACATGATGTTGTTGTTAGCAATGGCTACTTCCTAAGGTAAAGTGAGATAGGCAAAGTATAACCAAAATCATCAAAATGTAGTTATATATCCAGCTGTGGTCTCCTCCTATGAAGTGGAGCTATGATTCCCCTCACGTGATCCTGAAGCTCTGAACTTCTTACTGTTCCACATTCTTCTGGTGGTAGGCTGATGGTGGAGCACAGTAGAGCATGGAGGACTTCCTGATGTCAGGCAAGAGCTTCAGTCTTCTCTGAGGGACTACATTCCACACAGCCCCCTCCCCTGAGGCCCTGGTTTGTACATAGCAAAGTGTTTGCCTCTTCTGCTGGGAACAAGGGAGAACTCTGATATTCACAGATTCTGGTCTTAGGATAACTGATTCCATAGAACAGACCTCCCACCTCTCCTGAAGGCCACAATCTGCACTTATTCTCTACACTTTGGCAATTTGTGGCCCTTAGTGTTCAATTGCTTTATTTTAATTTTTTTATCATTTCTTTTTGTTTTGTTTTGCTTTTCGTGTTAAAAAACTTTCTTTCCAAGGGCATCAACATCTTTTTTCTGTGTTTATATCTCATCTGGCTGTGTTTTCGTTCATTTGAACTGTGTAAATTAAGGTAAGAAAAAGATACAAAGCAAAATGTATATTTTCATGCAAAAACAAAAACAAAATCTTCCTAGTTGCCCTATTGAATATCCAGTTTTCTCAGTGTCGAAGATGCTACTTTGTCATATACTATAATTCAGATGTGCTTGGGTATGGTTGGATTTTTCCATTCTATTTCTGCTCTTGGTTAATTCTTGTTCAGAATTAAACGTCTTTCATTACTTTGTTTTGTATAATGCTGGCATAAATGAATTACTGTTTCTCCTTCAGCAACCTTGTTTTTTGTTGAGAGAATTATTTGCTATTCTCACAGGATTTCTTGCTCAGATGAACTTTAGAAACATTCTGTTAAATTCTAACTAAAAACAAGATAGTATCTTAAAATGAGCCTAATGGTACTGGGCTGTAATCCCAGCTACTTAAGAATCTCAGACAGCAGGATTGCAAGTTCCAGGTCACCCTGGCCTATAGCATGAATTCAAGACTAGCATGGAAAATTTAGTCAGACAGTATTTCAAAGTCAGACAGTAAAAAGAAAGAGTAAAGAAAAAAAAGGGTAGTTTAGGGATATAGCTCATAGGTTGAGCATTTGCCTCTTTTGCTGGAAGCCTTCAGTCCAAACTCTAGTATTTAAAAATCTGCTGCAGTTTTGACTGAGAATCCTTCTCATAATTGATAAATTTAAGCATAATCTACATATTTTGAATTCTGAATTATACTGTTCATGAGCATTTTTAAAGTACATCAGTATTTTTTTAATTCTAGTTCATATAAGGGTTCCAAATTCTGGTGATATTAAAGTTTATAGGTATTGATGTATGTTCCATTCATTTCATTCCTAGCTTGTTAGTTTTAATGCGCAGAGAAGTTATAGATTTTTTATTGGATTTGTAATTAGATTTGTCACTAAATTCTCTTATCATTTCTAACAGAATTTTGTTTGAACCTGTTAGGTTTTCCAGATATAGAATAATATAATTTGTAAATATAGACAATTTTGTTACTTATCTTAACTCCTTTTATGTGACTAGCTGCATTGAAACAGGCACTTAAATATATTTTTTTGATTTAAGAATAAAATAACACATTAACTCCACACTTGGGCTTTCCTTTTGGTTATCTAACTATCACCTTTATATAAACACTTGCAAAATTAGTGTGTTAGGAATTCATGAGTCTCCTGCTTGAAACAAACATCAAAAGAAAAAATGCAGTAGGCTTCTGCTTTCTACCTATGAAAATGATAATTAGAAAATAGTACTTTATCCAGGTCCAGAATTGGTGGGATTTCCACAAACCACAAAAACAGATGTTTTTTCTCTTTTATGATGGGAATTTTTAAGACTCTATTTCCCTCCATCTGGATTTTAATAAATAAAAAATTTAAAATCCAGAGACAGTCTGGAACCTAGGTCCCTCTTATTTCAGGAGAAGATTAATTTGCTTATCTCATAGTTAAATGCTTATATGTTCCAGCTTTGTCTCGTGGCTTCCTGTAAATTCTGTTGACCACAAGCATAGGAGGGAGGAACTTCTTTCTCCCTTACTCCTTTGTCAAACCTCAAATAACTCCATCTTCCTTTATCAGTTTCTGTTTCTTATTGTCTTTGAAAATAAAGGGTAATTGATGTTCCTAGAAAATAAACAAACAAGGAAGCAAACAAGCCTGTGTGAAAGATTTTACAAAGGCGATTATCTGATTAGACTAACTTCTGATTCTGCTGAGTTAGAATGTTGTAGGTACCAAGCCCAATTTTCTCAGGCCAACTTTAGTGGCCTAAATACATATCCATTACCCAAGCCTATTTCAAACTGTAATATCATTTCAACTATCATGGAAAAGTTTGTGGAATGTATTAACCTTAGCAGGTAGCTCACATATCAGTGAGGTAGTATAAGAAACTGGCTAGCCACTGGCAGCTCTGGCAGCCTGAGTAGTTCTTTTTTAGAGATCTTGAATTGGGATAAACTGATTAGATTCTTGACTTTGACACAGAAAATTATTTAGTACAAGCCAGTATGAAACAGAATTAGAGTTCATTAGTAAAAGATTTTAAAGCAGATTAAATATGAAAGGGAAAGAAAAGCAGTTAAGCAAATTTTTCTCTCCTGCCTTACTTTCACTAACCCAAAGGCTAAGGATGTCATCAGACAGCCTCTGAGACCTATAGAAGAGATGTCCCCACTAGCTCATAGTGCCAAAAGCAGGTAGAAATGCCTTGATTCATAACTTTCTTTTGACCTAGGATTGCATCAGGGACTGAGACATCACTATAAGCTGTGGTGCTCAGTAGCCTAAAGAATTATTTTATTATTTAAGGAATCTAGACTCCAGGAAACATTGTGCAGGTTCATTCTTCATAGTGTATGTTTTGTACCTATTACCACTTATGTGCTTTTATTCTGGGTTTCCTGGTTTCTAGGAATTGTTTCTCTAATTTACAAGACTGTGACAATCTAGGTATAATTTAACTTTTTCTCATTTAGTGATATTGAAAGTTTATATTGTTTTCATATCCTTAATGCTTAACTTTTAAGTTCAAATACCATACTTCTATATCCATTTACTGATTTGTCCTGTTTATATGATTTGTCTTGGTTTCTCTTCATGAATGAGGAATGTACTCACATATTTGAACTCTTTGCCATGATTTTCTCCATCATACATCCTGGTTTTTGTCAACTTTATCACAATTTTTATTTTGATAATTTTTTTCTATTTCTTCTGTTCTGTAATTAAAATTCATACACTATTTTATATTTTCATTATTTTCTGTTTACACATAGAGTTGACATTTTCAAACATCTCTGTGTCAGTTGCAACTGCAACAAAAGAAGTATATATAGTTCTGTGCTGTCAACCACAGCGACCTTAGGATATGTTTTTAAAGAACTCTATGTAGGAGAACTTAAAGTTCTTGATTTCAGTACAGAAAAAAATAATGTCAGGACACATAAACATGGAGTAGAACTGGAGCGTTTTATGAACAAAATTTGAGCCAGCGAGACAGCGCAGCAGGTAAAGTAGCTTACGTCCAAACTGGACCATATATCAACCTGAGTTCAATACCTAAGACCAATGTGGTGAAAGGAGAGAGCCAACTTCTGCAACTTACTGACTGACCTTCACATGCCAGCTATGGAATTCACATGCCCACCTGAATACACACACACACACACACACACAAATAAATAAAATAAATGTGATTTTTAAAAGAAAAAGAACAAGTTTTTAAAATAGATTTAAGCAAGGGCTTAGTAAAGAGGAAATTAGAGAAAAGGTAGTTCACATTTAATGGTTGACATGGGCTTCTCCATAAAAAGTTGTGTTGAAGTGTCTTAGCAGAAGCCATATTTGAATTGAGGCTTTTGGTGATACATTGCTTTTAAAGATTTCTAAGGAGCATTTTTAATTTGTTTTTTTTTTCTTTTCTTTCTCTCGTCTTTGTTTTCCTCATCCTTTTCAGCCTCCTTGTCCTCCTCTTTTCCCTCCTCCTCCTTTTCCTCCTCATTCTTCTTTTCTTTTGGTAAATGAAATCACAAGGTTGCTTCTGAGGTGCATTTTCTAGGATTATGGGCTGATAAGATAAAGCCATAGATCACCTGGATGGAAGGAATCCTTATTATACTAGGTCACCAGAGAGTCAAGTTACACATATTTGGAGCATAAACAAGGTCTATAATCTTGTTTTATGAGAGTCCTGGAAAGTTACAGATTTACAGCTGGAAAGGATGTTAACTTTGGGCTTTAAGTTTGATTCATTACTATGTAACGTTCCTATTTGAAGGACCTATATTAAAAGAGTAAGCCAGGTGTAGTTTTGCATGCCTTTGATCCCAGTACACTAGAGGCTGAAGGATGTGGTCTCTGTGGATCTGGCCAACCAGGTCTACATAGGGATTTCCTGGCTAGGTGGGGCTACAGTGAAATGTTGTCTCAAAAAAGACAAGAATTAAAGAAAAAGAGAGAGAGAGAAAGAAAGAAAGAAAGAAAGAAAGAAAGAAAGAAAGAAAGAAAGAAAGAAAGAAAGAAAGAAAGGGAGGAGGAAGAGGTGGAAGGAGGAGGAGAAAGAGGAAGAAGAAACAGGTGGTCTCTATGTAGGCAATCTTCAGCATGAATTTTGTCACTTGTGAAAATTCAAAATTATTTTCCTTATTTTTACATTAGCTTTTCTTGGGCAGACATAAAACAATGTCTGTTCAAACTCAGTAGAATACCAATGACAGAAATAGTACAATTTCACCAATTCATCTTTGGGAACGTATGAGTTTTCTCGGTTTATTTAAAAAACATGTGTGAGGAGTTACTTACAACTGCAACACCAGAAAGTCTCACCTCAGCGCGGGATAGTGACTTCCCCGTGTTTAGACAGAGTGATGCCTTGTGTTAATCTTTCGCTTCCTATATATTCTAGCATCACTCAAGATCACAAGCAGCTGGGGGAAGGCAGGATAGTGTAGTGGCTACATTTTGCCTAGGGATCCTGTGCCTCTCCCATCCTCCATCTATAGGGAGATGTGCATAGCTCCATTACCATAGACCAAGCTACTTCTGTGTTGTTCTGCTCAATGGATTATCATGTCTACCTAGCTGACGTAGTTTCCACTTCAAGATGCATATTTTATGAGGAGGAAGATTTTTTCTTCTTTCTTTTTTCCTTCCTTCCTTCTCTCCCTCCTTTTTTGTTCTTTCTTTTGGGCCTCAAACTTCCTTTTTTGTTCTTTCTTTTGGGCCTCAAACTTTCTATGATCTTTCAGCCTCTGCTTCCTCAGTGCTGGGATTAGATTCATGCACCATGACCAGTGACATTGCTCAAATACTTAGTTCCTAGCTTGTGGAAGACTTCATTCAGATTCATGTGTGAGGTCTCCATTCCCCTAATTTCCCATGCCTTTCTGTTCTGCCTGATATGTTTTGCATTCTCTTCATATTCACACCCTGTTTTCCATTTCTCTTTTACCTAATTCCTCCCCTAATAATATTCTTTCTCCTTTAAAAAAGCCCCCCTCTTCTTGTATATTATTCATATATGATGAGATTACATTGAGAGAAAAAATTGAATTTGTTTTTGTGAGTCTGGTTTAATTATTTTCATTTCCATTAAATGTTTTGCAAGTGACAAAATTTTGTTGTTCTTTACGGCTCAAGTAAAATCTATTGAGTATATATACAATGCTTTCTTCATCTACAAGGAGACTGATTTTATATATTGACTGTTGTGAGTACGTATCAGTGAACATGAATGTATTGACATTTTGTTGTGTTTTGACGTATTCTTGTTTACAGAAGAATGGTAGAGATGGGTTATATGCTAGCATTATTTTTTTGAGGAAACAACATATTTCACTTTAAATATAAAAAGCAATTAAAGGAGGCAATACCACCCCCATCCCTTTTATACCATTGCTATTTTTATTTATAAAAGGAGCTCCTGAGTGTTATGGCCCTGGCAGAAATTCTACTTATTTATGGTATGGGTGTATGACCATTTCTTCCTTTAATTACTGGTACAATTTTGTTTACTGTCTTTTATTCTTTGTACAAGTTTGTGGAAACTTTTATTGACAGAATTAGACTGGAAATGCTATTAATCTGCCTGCCAACTTCTATCATACAGCTATTGAATTACTGATTCTTAATGAACTTGTTCCTCCATAAAGTGGTAAATTCAAGAAGTTTGGAGTCCTCAAAATGTCATATACTGGCAGGAGATCTTTGTGATATTAGTTAATCTCTCTGAGCCAAAATTTCTTCGCTTATAATTGGATTATAATAAAGGATATATATTTATAGTTTTCCAGAATGTTCCATGTTATGACTATGGTCTTAGTTTATTTTTAGTAACTTCCATTTTACTTCTACAACTTTTCTGGTATGGAAAATTCAATGAACATTTCAATTTTCACAATGCCACTTTGATAGTGTTCTTGTGATGAATTAGGCACCATTAGTCATTAGCACAGTGCATTTCATATCATTTATTCATTAAACCTAATACCTCGATTTTCCAAATTCAAAATTTTAAAAGTAAAAATTCCAGTGTTTCTGTGAGAGAAGTTCATTCCAAGCTGCCTGCCCAGTCATAGAAATGTCAAAACTGTTCCCCAACCTGCTGGTTTATGAGACTTGACCCTCTGCAACTTCAGATTCTTAGATGACATCCCCTATTGTACTCACACAAAAAGGATGCACCAAAATTCACCATAATAATCATAATAGTATCTTTAATACCTTTCCATTACTAAAGAAAGCAAATTGGACAGAGTAAGCTTTTGTATAGAAGTAAGGATTGTTTTATTTCAAAATCTGGACATGGAAAAGCATGGAATGTTCTATCAAAGTATCAAGCATAGATATTTAACTGACCTCAAATTTAAAATAAGAATTATGTTACCAAAGAGCAAGTAACTACTTAAAACTATTACACCACTTGGTGAATATTTAACTGACAAATGGTTGGGGTGGCAGAAGTTGCTCAATCCTAAAGACCTTATCATGTTCCTTTGTCTTCGTTAATGTCTTGGTGGAAACGAAAATCACCTTTTTTTCACAACTGTGATGCGTGCACATTTAAGAAATCTTTATATACTATTTTCACCACATTAACATAAAATAAAGAATAGGTTATTTCTTATGTTTGTCTGTATGTGAAATGCTGCTCTTTAACGAAAAAATATCTAGAAAACTGAAGGGGCCAATTAAATAATTAAATTTAATTTCTACATTTTGCTTTTTCTGGATCCACAAAAGTTCATCTCATTCAATTAATATATATCCAAAAATATCATTAAAGTGGATTGTACTTTCCAGTAGATATGCATATGTAATAAAAATAAACAGAAATGTCCATGCTACTGATTACTATATAATTACTTTGTGTCCTGTTCATATTTAACAATTATAGGCAAGGTTATATCTTCTTCACTTGTTTAATGAATATTTCTAACAAACCAAGAAGAAATATTAATAACATGTTACACATTCGTTAACTTAGAGACTAATGTAAGCACATTTTAAATCATATTCTGAAAGTATAGTGCATAAAACTTGTCCAATATTGCCTTGAAAACGAAAAAGAAAGTAATGAAATAACCACTTTTGATATAAACCATAGTGTAAACAAAAATATAGTATTTGATGAAAGATAACAAGGAAATCAATGTTAACTAAATCATGATGGAAAAGGGCCAAGTTGAAATTTTACTGTAAAATATGTCATGCACAAGATTATAATATAGAGTATGCACAAAATAATTCTCAATCAATTGTGATCATTAAAATGAAAAGATACTGTAATAAAAGTAAAAGAATTACTCATATAAAATCAATTATAGACTGGATAGATGGTTCAGTGGTTAGAGTACTGGCTGCTTTTGCAGTGGACCCAGATTCAATTTCCAGCACCCATATAGTAGCAAACAACTGTCCATAACTCCAGTTCCAGGGGATCTGACTCCCGCACTCTTCTGGCCTCTGAAGGCATTGCATGCCAGAGGTATACTTATGTACAGACAATACACACATATTCATAAAATAAAAATTAATGAATAAAACATTAATAAATCAATTTCTTCAGGAAAATAAAGGAATTATAACTCATAAAAATTGCAAATGAAAGGTTTCATAGATGTTTCTTTCCTACAATATTCATCTCTATTTAAAAATAGTATTGAAAAAAAATTAGAAAAACTGAAAACAAGCCCTTAAGACCCAAGTAAAAGATTGATATTTCTAAATATATAGATTATTTAATAACTAAGTTGAAAAATATGAAACCTCAACATAAAATGAAAACTACAAATAAAGGAGGAATAAGCTGATCATGGTGATACAGGGATTTATTCCTAACACTTGGGAAGTACAGGTAGGGCAACCACGAATTCCAAGGCTAGCCTGTCCTATATAATGATCACATCTAAAAAAAATGAAATAAAGAAAAGACACCTAGCTATCCTGACTATTTAGTATAATAAGAAAACTATAAATAGTCATTACATTCATAAGATGCATCCAACTAACTAATAACTAAAGGTTCCGTTATGTTTAGGCTGCTGCACATGCTGTTCTTCTACTTGGGCCATATGATCCAGCAGACCTCATGCTACTTATTGTGTAAGTGGCAGATACTCTTGCTTTTGGGAGTCTTTCACAGTCCCTCATAAGTGAATGACAGTGGAAGCCTTTGGGGTTTGGGAGAAAGGCTCTGCCGTTATCTGTAGAAAATGTTTCTCCCCTTGAGAGATACCTCAAGACCTAATATTGGGCCTTAGTAGTAACAATATTTGACAGTGGGCAACTAAATTATCATGTGACTGAACTGCTAATTATGACCTGGATATAATTTGAACCAACAAGCCATGAAGTTAGACATGTACAGCAGCAATCCATCATCAAATGGAAGTGGAATATATGTGATTCAGCCCAAGCCGGTCCTGAAGGCAGTAGGAAGTTTCATGAAGTTTATGCCCAAAGGCCAATGGTTTCTATTCGTGTTACAAAATCTTCTTTCCCTAGGCATCTACTTATGGCCTTACGTAGTGTAGCCTATGTTGAGTTGACTGAGGAAGACAAGATTACGGTCTGATTTATAGATGGCTGTGCATCATATGCAAGAACCATCTGGAAGTGTACAACTGCAATATAGACCTGATCTTGGACAACCATGAGGGACACTGGTTAAGGAAAATCTTTACTGTGAACAGAACTTTGGATACTGCATTTGGCTGTGCATTTTTCATTGAAGGAGAAGTGGCTAGATGTCAGGTTGTGGCTAATGGTTTGGCTGGATGTTTGGGGACATGAATGGAGCATGATTGGAAAATTGACACGAAATAAATTTTGGAAGTACTCTGTGAATACATCTTTTCAAATGGGCAAACGATGTGAAGATATTTGTGTTCCATGAAATTCTCGTTGAATGTTGACTTCAGAAGAGGAATAATTTAATAATCAAATAGATAGTATCATCTTTTCGGTGGACAGTCAGCCTCTTTCTACAGCTATCCCTGTCATTGCCCAGTGGGCCCATGAGCAAAGTGACCATGGTGGCAGAGAGGGAGTCTATGCATGGGTTAATAAACATGGATTTCCACTTCCAACAGCAGAGACCAGCACTGAGACCCTAATATGGTGCCATCTTCCAGGATTGCCATGCGGTCACCTGGTGGCAAGGGGACTACATTGATCCACTTTCATAATGGAGGAGACAGTACTTTGTCCTTCCTAGAATAGATATTGAAGTGCTTGCTGAAAGGGAAAAATTGCAGGATAGATAGCATGGAAGATAGGTATAGTTGACATGATGAATGTTTTTTGTTAGATTTGTTAAAGAATGTGCTTGTGCATGTATTAATTAGATATTGGTATTTTCTTCTTTGCATTTCTTTATCTTATCATGTAACATTGATTGAAATAATATTAGCAATTGCAAATCTACATTATCATATTTAAGTTATGGCAAATTAAAAGACTAAGCATTCCTCAAAGACTTTGCTACCCAATATATTTGTAGCCCAGAAAATTGCATTCTGAGCTCCAATTGATGATTATTGGAACTGCAAGACTGGGTGTTTTCTCTGCTGAATTTGATTTCTGTTGATGCGATTTTTTCATTTGCTGTAACCTTGTTTTTCTCTTTCAGAAAAGCAATGTGTACTTAGTACCCTAGTATGGTTAATGTATGTATTTTTTATATTCATAAGAGCTTAACATGAAGATATTTGAGACTTAAAGAATTGATAATTTAAAGTATTTGGCAGACCATAAAAAGTGGACTTCATATTTCTAATTTTTAAGTTTTACTTTTCATTTAAATATGCATTGAGTGACAAATATTCATAATGATATTTTGTGTTGTAAAATAAACATGGGAACCAGGGACCAAGTAGTGGAAGGTTATGGTTATTAAAATGACATGTTTTGTGTCAGTTGTCAAAGAGTGGATGTCAACTTACCACAAATTAGAATTACCTGAGTAGGTAGCCTTGGTTGAGGAATTGTGTTAATTACTTGATCGATGTGGGATGACCCACTCAAATGTGGACAATACCCTCTGGTGGCAGTCCAGGTAAAAGGGGGCATGATTGAAGGAAGATTTTCACCACTGTTTGTTTGACCTTGTGTCTCACCACTCAGTTAATTTATCTTGTTGCTGCTTCTTTTGGCTTCTTGGCTGACACTGGAACCAGCATTTCCAGGCTTTATTTGTTCTCTAAGGACCAGCAGCTCTCTAGTAGCCTCTAGGTTTTCAGCACCAGATTGGGATTGCTGAAGTATGTATGTACCCCCATGGCCTAAGCAATTACGAAGTTCTCAGCCTTTCAGATGTGATTCAACTGATGTTAACATTTTTAAGTAAGCTAATTTAATAAATGATAGAATATATATATATATACATTATATATATATAAGTATATATATATATATATGTGTGTGTATGTGTGTGTGTGTGTGTGTGTATTCCATCTTTTCTGTTTCTCTAAAGAACCCTGACTAAGACAAAGCACTTGCTGCTCATTCCGAGAACCTGAATTAATTTCTCAACTCCCATATCAGGCAGCTCAAAACTGCCCATAACTCTGGATCCAGGGGATGTTATACCTTCTTCAGGTTTTTGTGAGAACCTACAGACATCCAAATACCAACACAAACATGTATACATACACATAAACAAAAACTGAAGTCATTAAATGATAATAAAGAATTCAGCTTCTTAGCTGCACAGTGATTAATATACTCTTTATTCAGATGGAGTACTATATAAAGGTGTACAACTGTGTATCTTTGAGTCAGAAATATTTGCTGTAGTTCGCATATGCATAAATGATAATAGGTGCAGAGAACATCATTGTGAAGAATGTTTAGCAGCATGAACAATTCTGTTGTGGTTCAGACCCTTGGGAGCTCACTAATGACCCTTTCTTCCTGGTGTTCATACTGTTGTATCATTCTTTGCTTTTGAGTTTGGACAAAGTCTATGGCTTAGGGTAACCAACAAAATACAGCTCAGGTGACGAGATATTTGCCCCATAATAAAGTTTTAGAGTTTGTGTCAGCAGTCTTGTCAAGAGACACACTCTTCTTTTCTGGATTTGACAAAGGGAGCTGGCATGTTGTGAGATTTCCCTATGGAGAGAGACACATGGCAAGGAAGCAAAAGTATTCTCCAGCAGATGGCTGGTGAGAAAATTTGGCCCTTGATACGACAGCTTGCAAGGAACCAAATGCTGCCATCAACCACTGGAGCTTGAACGTAAATTCTTCCCTAGTTGAGCCACAGAAAAGATCACACTAGTGGCCAACACCTAGAGTGTAGCATTTTGAAACACTGAAATATGGCCTTATTTGCTATGAGCAAACAAATTATGACCCACAGAAACTTTGTGAAAATCAATGTGCACCTTGCTAAGCCACTAAGTTAATGGCTTATAGAACCATAGTTGTAAGTGAATTTTATGATGGTGGTTGGAGGGCAGCTGTGGCTGCTGTGACTAGAGCTCATTTTCCTGCTTTTCCATAACACCTTGCATATTGTCTTTAAGAGCTCTGATATCAAATATATCATAGACCCATTGAAACATACAGTTATGAATTAAAAATTGTTTGCATGTTACCATAATATTAATAGACTAAATCTTTGCTTACAAATATGAAAATATTCATATGCTTTCCAAATATATTGAATAATACATCTATGTGTAATTTTGGTATCTACATGAATAAATAAAATTAAACACCAACAAATAGACAGTAGAACCTCAAGTACAAAAACATACATTGATAGATAATGAAGGCTGTGCATCTGATTCAGGATACAATATGCCTAAAATGTTTATATTGATTTCTCTTTTGTAATGCATCAAATGAAAAATATCCATTTTATGAGGATTTTTAGACCTAAGCTTGACATAAGGATTTAATTAGTTGCCCAGACTTAAATTTTCAGTTTTTATGGTGAGAGAGAAACAATTCTTAGATTATAGTGTTCCGGAAATGTATTACTCTTGGCCAATTAGTATTCTTTGTGTCTAAATATTGAAAGATGATGAAGTTATTTCTGAGGAAGTTCCATCTTGGTGATATTACCTTCACAGAATACTGATACTATTTGGCTGACAATTTGAACACAACAAAAAAGAGATACCTGCTGGAACTAGTGTGTAATCATATCCTAGCACTACTCTAAAGTCATAACTCACCTTGAATTCCACTTAACAGAGCAACTTGTGTACAGATATGTATAAGTATTTTGAAAATGAAAATGGTGTTATTATTGGTCTCAACAGTTCACTCAAGTCAAGGACTCTGATTAGTTTACTCATAAATAATTTAGATACAGTGGTATTGACAATTGAGTTCATTTGAAGTGTTCAAAGTGATTCATACTAATCTACAAACTGTGAATTTGCTGTTAAATATTCTTTTTTGACTTCATAGACTCTAGAATAAAATAGGAGGCTTAATTTTTGATGTGTCATTGAAAGAGTTTCTATTCTAAGTTCCTTGTGTTAAGAAGACCAATACAAAATATATATGGAATCCATGGAATGGTGCCCTTGACTGAAAAAAAGGAGAAAGTAACCTAAACAATAGCATTCATAGCTATCTGAATCCTGACTGTACACACATTGTGACCAATGACCCTACTTTGTTGCCACCATGCTTTCTGGGTCATAATTCACTCTACTTTCAAACTATGAGCTACAAATAAACTGCCTCTTCTTTAAATTGCTTTTTTCACTGCAGGAAATGTATGTGAGTGTGAGTACATGCATCACATGCATGGCTGTAAACGCATTTGGAGATCAGAAGACAACCTCGTGTTGATCCTCTTCCACAATTTAGTCCCTTTAAAAAAATCTATTTGTCATAGATATGTGATTTTCTTAAGCATCTGAGAACTCTTCCTATGCCTCAGTGTTTTTTATCATCTCTTTCTCTCTCAGCTCTCACCAGAGAAGTTTCTTTATGCAGCAGATTTTAATTAACACAGAAACATATAACTGGCCACTATGCAGAGAACAAGAGGCCACAGAAATTATCCTGGAATAGGAGAACTACATCAGCTACATTTAAAAACTCCTTCCTGACTCCTCCTTATTTTCAGCATTTTTATCAAATTGGTGTCATTTCTTGATATGTCTCCTTAATATCCTTAGAAAAGGCATCTCTGTGGATGTATAGACGTTCATTTAATCTATCGTCTATTTTCTTGTTTTTTTTTTATTTTATGCTTTTGAGAATTTCATACATAAGGATTTTATTTATCTATCATGTGATGAGTGGATAATGAAAAGGTGCTATGTATGCACAATTTGATTCTATTCATCTGTAAAGAAAAATTAAAAATGGATTGTTGATAAGTCAATGGAATTGGAAAAGATTATATTGAGTGAGGTAACCCATAACAAGAAAATCAAACTCCACATGTCTTCACATTTGTGAATTCTAGCTCAAATCTTTAAATGTGAGTATGTAAGGTGAAGCAAGTGTAGAAGTCAGGAAAATAAAAAGGGACCATAGAGGGAGGGAAGAAGAATGTGCTCTAGAGAGAATGATAGATGGAGTTAGGCACTATCAATTTGGAGCTCTGGATAAAAGGGAGTGCACTTTAGCTGGAAACAGAGGAAGTAATACAAGGGAAGAAAGAGAAATGACACTAAAACAATTTTTTTAAAAAATAGGAAAATACTTTATGAGCTTATTTAAAAATATAGAGAGAGAAGTATATGTGTATGTTATGTGTGTGTGTGTGTGTGTGTGTGTGTCTGTGTGTGCCTGTGTGTCTGTGTGTGTGTTTAGCTGATGCTATCTAAGAAAGATCCCAGTGTCAGGCAAGGGAAATTTCTCTTCACAGTATTATTCAGGGGAGTCAAGGAGACCCCCAAAATAATATACCATATTTTAAAAAATTGTTGGAGTTCTAAGAACATTGATCTCTCTAAACTCTGCTCGTCACTCTCTTTACTTAATCTTACATATAACAAGCAATATTTTGTCATAAACAAGCCTGATGATGTCAATTCTTGTGAAAACTTCCACTGACTCTAATGTATGTAAAATTCAGATGCACATAAGACTCTTCGTGATCTTGCTTTGTACTTAGCCTCTATGGCCTATTAACCAAATTTATCTGACATCCATTCCTTGTTAATAAATGTTTTATCAGAAACATAGCCACAGTAAAAGGTTTGCTTATTATCTAAGGCTGCTTTTACCCTACAAGAAGCAGAATCAGTTAGTTGTAACAAAGGCCATGTGGATTGTGAACATTAAGTATTTGCTAGCTGGTACTTTACAGAAACTGTGCATCAGTTGTGATGGTGCTCCCGCTACCCTCACAATGCTCTACTGGTGGCCTAGCTCATCTTATTACCAAACCTCATATGCCAGGTTCCTCCAGCTATCTTTGCCTCTTGAAACTTTTTTCTTGAAACAGGTTCTTCCTCTTCCTGTAGCTCCAAGTGTCTCACTACAGAGACCAGACTGACCTTGATCTCATAGAAATGTCCTTGCTTCTGCCTCTGAAGTGTCCAATTAAAGGTGTGCGCCACCACACCTAGTAAAACTGTTACTTCTTGACTGATTATGATTCATACATTTTCTATGATTCCTCCCATGAAAAAGCAATAGGTTTATTCAGCATTCTTATTTCTGTGTCCAACAGGAATAACATGAATTGTAAGCTAAATCTGAAAGGGAAGATTAGATTTAACACTTCCACTCAGGTGTGAGGTACATTACAAGTATGTTATAGTTGCAAGATTGAAGGCTCCCTTTCCTGATTTGAGCACTACTTGCATATGCTAAAGTCCTCTCACAAATCTCTCCTGTGGCCTTCTCTCAAGCCTTCTGTCAAGCCCAGCACATTGAATCTCAGTCTTCATACTGTTTCTTATCTCTATGTGGGCATAGTACTGCCTTAAAACACTCACATGATTGAGTCAGGCCCAGCACGATAATCTCTATTTATTAAGATAAATTTACTTGGAACTTTAATTACACATAACACATACCATCACTGCAGGTACCTTGATATTTGATGTGTCTGTTAGAATAACAAGTGCATAGAAACTTGGAACAGTAAGTTGCCTTTAGAATTCTGCCCTCCTTACTCATATGTTGCTGTTATAATCAGAAAAATCTATACTTTTAAAAATAGAAAAATATACCACCAATGAAAATCAAGTTTTAAAATAATGACTTATCCACTTGCATGTGCTTTGGACAGTGTAGTCTATATTTACATAGAGTTGAAACTAATTCAGCTGGTTGACTTTAAGATTTTGGTAAAGTTGGTAATTTCCCCAGTAAAATGGCAAGCATAAGACTCTCCAAAATTTGAAACTCAATTGATTTTATTGAAAATTTTGCATTAAATACATTTTTCATATTTAAAAGTCATGCAAAGCCAGATATGGCTGCACACACCTTCAGTCTCAGTCCTTGGTAGACAGAACAAGGATTACCTCTGTGAGACTGAGCCAGCCTGGTCTACATAGGGAGGTCCAGGACAGCTGTGACTACAGGGAGACCCTGTCTCTAAACAAACAAAACAAGACATGTAAGTAAAGTAAACTTACTGCTATAAGATAGACAGATAGATAGATAGATAGATAGATAGATAGATAGATAGATAGATAATGGATGGATGGATGGAAAATCTACTTGATATGTTTTGATGATACCTACATACATATCAAGATATAACCTTTAAAAAATTAAAAACTGAATGATTACATATGTCATTTCAGTGTTGTTTTTACCAAAAGGATATGAGATATTTCTATTCTCAGGCTGTGAGCTCTTCTTCACAGTGCCTTATAAGGGGATGAGATACCAAGTCTGAAATCAAACGTATTTCCTCTTAAAGTATTACAAATAGCTGTCAGTTCATCTCTAAGTCCACTGTTTCAGTTTTCTTCAAATGAATTTTTCTTGGAATATATTCAACAATTAATGAAGAAAAGGCACAGAAATGCCAAATCAATGCCTCTGGTGCATGGTTATCTAATTAACAAATACAAAGCTAGGAAGAGAATATAAAAATGTCTATTATGTCTTCTTTATACTGATAATTTTATAACATTAAAGTTAAATATTATCACCACAATTTAGATATATTATAATAGCACATACATACAGGTCTCTAGAAATACTCAAATTCAATGTCACTTCATTCTTAGAGAAATAGAGGCACAAAGAAAAGAGGTTATAGGGTAAATGTCCCTCATCATATTATTCCCTTGTTATTTTTAGAGCAGTGGATTAAATAGGCATGTTATCATCCTCAGTAAGATAATGACTATATCATTATTCCCCTTGTTAAGAAAGTACTCTTCCACTTAGATCATGACTACCTCTAAGAATTCACTGCCAACTCTTTTGGGCACATTGCCAACTTCAAGATTTATAACACTAGTAGACACATGGTTTCCTTTGCACTGATTCACTCTCAGAATTTCAAAAATGGTTAAGATGTATTCACTTACTGCAAATTATTATCATTTGATACATTCAAAAGAGTCAGTTTTTTGAGGCACGTCAGTGCAAAAAGCACTTTACAATCAGTGTCTTATCAGAAATCAAGTAGCTCAATAGAGAGAAGTGAATGAATATTCAAAGTAGAATATTTTTTACTAATAGAAATTATGGACTGGGAAATGTAGGTAAACATCATCTTTTGAAGCTCACAGCAAAAGCATTCTGACTTTTGGCAGGTTACAAGCCCCTGATTTGTATAAGTTATAGCTTTGCCAAAGGGCAATTTCCTGGCAAGTTTTCCCTTCTGGACAGATTCAAGTTACCTCAGGAATTACTAAACAAGTTGTTATTTTTGATGAAGACATAACAATAAGACAGATAGAACTTGAATGAAGAGAAGTGTCCCACACTAGTCAAAAACAACCTCCACAAGCTCAATCAGCACCGACTTTCCTCAACTATAAAGATGAATGGAAGCGAAAAAAGAATGCATTTAACTTTTGCATTCCATACTCTTTAGACCACAGTACCCCCATTAAACCTCTCTTCCTGCAGATTCAGCCTTACTTCCCCCAGGTTTCGCATTATCTTTGTCAGACATAGCATGTCAGATTAGAGACACAATCAGGATTGTTTTGAGGTCTTAATAATGGAGTAGAGTGAAAGCATTACACTAGCTAAGTATGTACTGCTTATGCAACAGGGTATAAAAGATACCACTTTTAATGTAGAGTTTCAGGAGAGGGAATTGAGAGCTGGCTCAGTGATTAAGAGCACTTACTGCTCTTGCAGAGGACTGAAGTTCAATTCCCAGCACCCACATGGTCACTAACAACCATCCATAACTCCAGTTCCCAGGAAATCCGAAGCCCTATTTTGACCTCTGAGGGCATCATGCAACACAGGTACACTTACATGCAGACAATGCACTCATACACTTAAAACAAAAGTATAAAATATAAAAAAAGAAAATTTCAGGAGAACATTGTTATTTTCTGAATAATAAGACAAGGTAAAATACTTTACAATGCAACAAGGTGATTTAAATATAAAAATATAATTTTCCTTTGTAGAGTGAGATATCTATTTTTTAATCTTTAAGAGAACATATTGAGAAAATAACTGAAAGATTAATGGGTTCTTAAATTTTTACTGTGGGCTTGTGTCATATAAAAATTCTTGAAAACCTCAGGAAAAAAAATGGACTCTATACTCACAATTCTGTGTCTGTCTTGTATTCCATTACCTAATCAAGGGACAGAGTAGACACCTCCCATACTATACATAAAAGGAACTAGGACATAAAAGAGTGATTTTTTGGTGCTGTAAGAATATGTGTAATGACTTGCTATCTGTGAGACTGGCAAGAAATGCATTCTACTACCTTCAGCATGTTTTTTTTTTTTTTCTCAACCAAAACACAAACCTGACACGCAAAAATAAGAACTCAAGAAAATCTGGGAGCTTTTTTTGGAATGGAAGACACAAAACTCATTTGCCTTTGTGTAACCATAGAAAAATTCTCTCTCACATTCAGTAGATTAGGTACCATTGGAAAACTTCCAATTCAATGCTAAATACAAGGCAGAGATTGTGTACCACAGAAAATTAGTTCAGGAACTCCAAGAATCCTCACTTGGAAAGTTCATAAGGTGGGGTCAAAGACAGAGAGGCTCAAGTTTGAACTAAGGACCTCCCAAGCCAACAACATGAGCCTCTTGATAACTAAAAAAGAAAGAGTAGAAAGCAACAGTGTGAACACCATGCATTCTATTGCATAATTGTGCAAAACCAATGAACACTAATGATAGACTGAGAACACTGAAGAAAGATTCTTAGAACTCAAAATGCCAGCTATGTACCTCTGACATAAAGAATATATCAGTTCCACAAAGCATATATTTTGAAAATAATTGTAGGAGAAACATTAGAAGGACTCAACAACCTGCACTAATTGACTGACTATAGAAATGGTATCCACATTTCTGAGCAGAGATACTATTGTGTCTTTAAGGAAACAAGTTGAAACTATAATTACATACTACTAAATTACAAGAATAGCTATATATAAAAGACACAACAGTGTCAAATTTTGGTGAGGATGTGAGAAGAAATCATATAGA
The DNA here is from genome assembly GCA_035773235.1 of Eospalax fontanierii. NCBI lineage: Eukaryota > Metazoa > Chordata > Mammalia > Rodentia > Spalacidae > Eospalax > Eospalax fontanierii. The sequence goes on along the minus strand of CM069525.1, from coordinate 127,439,072 downwards.
TTCTAGTAAAAAATGTACAATGACACTATCACTTTGGAATTTCAGTTGGCATTTATTACAAAGTTAAATATATTCTTATCATAAGTTGAAGAAGCAGTGCCTCATCCTAAGCAAGGAAAATGAAGACAAGGTTTGCACAGAAACCTCTGAAGATTCTAGATAAACAATTATTTGACTTGTGGAAGAAATTATCATAAGAGACAACATAATTTGAGGATGGGAAGGACATACCAATTATGACTGTGATTTTCCATAGTTACCTTTAACTGTCAACCTGACGCAGACAAGAGTCATGTGAAAAGGAAATCTCATTTGAAAGGTTGCTCAGCTTGCGTGCTTCTTTGGGGATATCTATTAGGTATTACCTGGATTATTAATTGATGTGGGAGTCCGCAGCCTACTGTGGACAACTCTGTTCCTAGGCAAGTGTCCTGGGCATTAGAAGAAAGCTAGAGCATGTGAGTGAGCCAGCAAGCAGTGTTCCTCTATGGTTTCTGCTCAAATTCTTGAAATAACTTTTCTTAATGATAGACTGTAAAGTATAATCCAAATAAATTTGTTCCTCCCCTAACTTGATTTGGGTCAAAGGATTTTATCAAAGCAGCAGAGAAGAAAGTACAACATGATTGTTATTTGTCAAAATTCATTAAAAAATATAAACCACAATGGGTCCAATTTAATGTTGTTAAGCTTTATGTCAATACAGTTGACATTAGAAAGCTGACAAAAAAAGAAAGTAGTGAATAGTAATAAATGAAAAATTGAAAGAGTTTTTCTCTTTTTAGGATTTATAGCTAATAGCTTGAGAGAGCTGGAGCATATCTTGGACTATATAGTTCACAGGTTCACAGCAGCTTTTTATATGGTAATATTACTGGTAGAACCATTTAAGAGCAAATATCTAGGATAGCAAAATGATCAAATGAAGCCATAGGATCAGTAAAACCCAGTGTAAATGTTTGTTATATCTTCTCTTTCTGAATCCTTATCATACTGGCCTTTAGTTTACATGAATAGCCATCAAGCACTTCTCAGTAGCCTCTCAGTATAATACATTTATTTTAATTAATCTAATTAAGAGAATTTTGTAATTTAAAATGTATCCTGTTTATGAATTCATATTATTTTCCTTATAAATAATAAATATGAAATCAATATTTTTCCTATGCTGTCATTTGTATCTAGAAGATAATCACAACTTCTCATTCATGAGTAATTCTAGGACAAGGTATTTCTTCAACTTTTCAGTGAGAAACTAAATTTGTTTAAAGAATTTGACTAAGTTATCATGGAATATATTAATAATTTGACATGAATCATCTTCCAACAACGTTTGGGTGTGCATCTTTCTACTATTTAAAAAACAGTAAATTATGGCTATTTGAAAATATTTAATCACTTGTCATTGATCATGCTAAATACATGCATATTTGATACTTTATTCCTATTTGCCATTCAGGCATCACCTGAAGCTACGAGGTATTATTCTCAGTCATACCATCATGTGGCTAGAGTGATAAAAGCCCTTATTAATCACCCTGTCCAACTTCTTTTGACAGATGAAATGTTTGGGTCTCATATTGTATTAGCAACTTTACCAAGTTATAGAGTCAGACACTGAAATAGCCTAAATTGAACTCAGATCTCATTACTCCGAATCTAGTAGCCAGGTTCTGTTAATAATCAAACTGCGGAAAGAACCTTAGTTTCCAAGAAGCCATTTATCTGTTCTTGTAAATAAATGCACATGTGATTCTAATCATCAAGAGAATTACATAAGAAGGAACAATTAGACAAATACGTAGAAGGAAAAGTTCCACACTCATACACTAATGATCATAGTTCATTGGACTCTTTTTTTATCATGACAATATCCATACTCAACTTACAATTACATTGAATGGGACACCTTATACAGAAGAAGACAAAAATTTCAAAGCTGTATACAAATAGATCCACATGGTTTAAGAAACTGCTTATTACAAGTTATGTGGTCAATAGTTATCACAAGTATAATAATTCCTTTTTTAATTTGTTTTATTTGTTTTGTTTTGATTTGTTTTGTTGAGAAGGATCATCTAGACCAAATCTGCCTAGAAGTCATTACGTGAACCATATTGGCCTAGATCTCATGGAGATTCACCTGCCTTGGCCTCCTAGAGGCTGGAATTAAAGATATGTGCCACCACTCCTGGTCATCATGGTAATTGTTTTAGAAGGAATCAGTGCCATAGGTTTTAGTGGAAGAGCAGTGACTACACTGAAACAACAACAACAGTATTAAGTTATATTTATTGACCATTTATTGTGAGTCAAATATTATTTTAAAATATTCATACTCACACACTTAGGGGTTTGATTCCATTTATAAATATAAAGTTGTATACAATATTCAATATTAGTTCTTCAATATATTAGTTCTTTTCTTCTTGTTAATGAAGATGTGAAGATGAAACCATTATTATTATATATTAATTATATGTATTATATATTATATATTAATTATTATTATAATTTTAAAATTGAGAAAATGGAAGTAAAAGATTATAAATAGCTTACCACATCACAGAGCCATGACATAGGCATTTCTAGCCATCACCCAGGATCTAAAACCTTCTGCTACACAGATAGCTTATTTAAATGGAAATGCAACTGAATTTCAGAATGAGTGATTTTCATTTTAATTTATTGTGAAATGTGTCCCCTCTTTACTCAAGTTACCAGTTTTTCTGTGCATATAGTTAGTATGATGTTGCTTATGGAATCAGTTTCCAGTACAAGAAACAGGCAAGTTAGGAAAGTTGAAAATATACTTGAGTTTGATTACTGGCTCTCTCATTTACTGGTTGGAATTTCAGCGGTACTCACTACTCAAAACCTCTTTTGTTGTCCCACAATGAAAACTGAAAAAAAAAAAAACTTCTTATAAGGGACTTGAGAGAAGGCTTAGGGTTTAAGCACTCTTACTACTCTTGCAGAGGACCCAATTTCTGTTCTCAGCAGTCAGGTTGGGTGGCTCACAACCACATGTAACTCCATTTCCAGTGGGTTTTTGCATCCTTTCTGGCCTCTTTGACCACATGTGTATATGTGTGTACACACACACATGCACAAAATTAAATAAATAAATCTTTTTTTTAATAAAAAAAGAACATCACTAGATGTGAAGAGAATTCTGGAAAACCAGCAGGATTTTCTAGTAATAATGAGAGGTCATTATCACCCCTAGGCCTGAAATATTAAAGAAAAGGAATTACTAGAACCCAAGTAAAATGTTTCTGTGTTGTGAGGAGAATATGGCTGCCTGAGAGGAGCTGGGAGATTTCCTTTTATATAAATCACTAGATTTTGATGACCATGCAGGAGATATTCAGGAGAATAAACTGTGCCTTTTCATTCCTCCCCTGCTTCAATCTCCTCCTTCTTATTCACAGAACCTAAGATAAACTACAGGCAAGTGCAATTTATGTGTGCACACATATATGCAGGAGCTCAAAGAGACCAGACAATACAGGTTAGTCTTCACTGGGACCTAGTAAAGAAAGGTTAAGAGGCAATCCATAGGGTACAATGCGAACTTAAGGAGATGAATGGATCTGTAAAAATGTCTGGCAAGCAGCAGGACATTAGTAATCACTGCTGTTTTTCCTTCTCTGGGCATCTGTTGTTTCTATCAGCTCACCATTGCTCTGTGTTCTTCCAGTAATATCACTTGTCCTTGGTAAATATACTTACCCCAAGGTAGTAAGACAGTGGTTGTAAAAATGTATCTGTGTTGTAAGACGTTATATTTATGGGAAAGACTGTGTAGCACTATGGTTCAAAGCATGGCTACTAGCAAAAGCCTGCCTGGTTTCTGAATAACACTTCCTTTACTTATGAGCTAAAATGCTGAGCAGACCCTTTCCTGGGCCTCAGTTTTCATATCTTTTTAAAGGAGAGCTAGTGCTAATGGTGACTTAATAAGGTGTTTTTTGGATATTAATGAAATACACATAAGAATTCAACATAGTAAATGCATGGATAAATGAGCTTATGTATCAGGCTTGACAATTATTATTCTATGAATTTTTGTTTTCAAGGGATCTACCGACAGCCTTTTCTCCCATTGGGTGGGCCTATGGCAGAGGCTTGGAAAATTTCCACGCTCAAAAACTAAATTGTGCACTGAATGGTGCATGCTTAAAATAAACTCTGCTTGCTAAAGTCACTGTGATATCAACTCCCCAAAGAAATTGTCAATCATTTCTCTGTATCAGTTGCTGCAGCTACCTAGTTCCATCCTTGTAGACAGGTCAACTATTTCTTAGATTTTTCTGCAACAGATAATTTAAAAATATTTAAACAGCTTTATTTAGAATACAGACCTCATAGGAAAAGTTCATGCACTATAGGAATATAATAAATGTTTTTTGCTTATTCATAGAGTTGGGCAAACTGTACTAAGATCTAATTTTAGGAAAGTTTCAGTAGTCACAAAAGAGATTTCCCTTGCTTTGTGGCAGTAATTGTTCATTCTCTTAAGCACATTTTCCCCAGCAACTGACAACTACAACTCTCTATTTTGTCCCTAGAGGTTTGTGACAAGGAAGGCAGGAAAACATATAAGGATTCGAGGTAAGCTGTTGGACTAGAACTGGTGTGAGTAAAAAGAAGAGTAACTATAAGAAAGAATAGTCTTGGCTAGACATGGGAATACCTTTCTATACTCTCAGCAGTTGATATTTGAAAACAAGATGAAGGAGATCAAGGTTATCCTCACTTACACAGGGAGTTTGAGGTCAGCCATGGCTACAGGAAATCCTATCTCGAAACACTAAAACAAACACACACAAAAATCAGAGGAACTTTATTCCAAAGAGATAATGTAAAAAAGAGTTTTAGAGATTCAAAAGGGCAGGAACAGAACACTGGAAAAGTACTGAGAAAATGATGGGTAATGCCAAGACAAATACACCCCCAGCTTCTTCTTGCAGAGAAGAGGGAAGCAGAACCCTCATGGAGAAGGTGAGACAAATATCCTTGGTGAAAAGTGACAGGCAGTCCTACTAGCAGGATAAACTAAAATCCTTCACAAGTCTTAAATGCAGGTGTAAGTTTGGGTGGGACAATGATTCCTCCGGTGCACAGGACAGCAGTGGAGACGAAATCATCCTGTCAGTTATATGACTTGGATGGTAGCAGCCAGAGAACTTCTTGGTAAGGAACATATTGTGTTGTTTACAACTAGTTTCCCTGAGGGTCTGAGAAAAAGAAATCATCACACGTCAGGGAATGTGATTTTATTTGAATTTAATGTTTGATAATTTTATACATGCACGTAATGATCCCTGACCAAATCCACTGTCTACTTCACCTCCAAATCTTATTTCCACACCCATGTATTTTTCTGTCCCAATTTCATGTACTCCTGTTTAATCCATTTAGTCCACATAGTGGTGTCTATATTCATGGGTATAGGACCATCCAATAGATCATGGACAACTTCCCAGAGACCACATCCATAAGGAAAATTGACTGTCCCTCTTGCCAGCAACTAACAATTGTCAATAGTTCCTCTGTTAGGTGTGGAACTTTGTTAGCACTTTTGCAATACATGAAGCCATTTTGACTGGCTTAATAGTATGCAACTCTCGTGCATTACAACACAATCACTGTGAAATCCCGTGTGCAATGGCTCTGTCATGTGCAGCAAACACTGCTTCCCAATAGACATCTACTAGTGCATCTTAAAACCTTTCCATCCTCTTTACCCATAAGGATGATCCCTGAGACCTGGGGACTGGAGGTGTACACTAGGATAGTTGGTTTTTGTTTTTATTAACTGCCACAGTCCAGGGACGAGAGACAGCCTTAGGAAGCAGTTGCGGAGAATGACTCAGCCAGACATTGATATTCTGAAAATTGCAACCAGCAGGAGGATTGACTCACTCATTGAATTGAATAAGAAAAGGGAAAAGAAACTCCACTTGCAGCAGTAATGTCCATATCTTTTCAACAGATAATAGCATTAGAGTCTGGCAGCCTGGAACCAGAGGTCACTGGATGGATCAGCATTTGGAACCGCCTATGGGTTCTTCACTACTGTAGAAACTGAGCACTGTGGAGTGCATCCTTCCAGCAGTGTAATTATTAATCAGGAAATATTGTATGAAGACAGTACCTCTGACTGGAGCGGTCTCATTGGTGTGGTTGTGTCCCATATTCCCAATGAAATTGGGAGATATTCTACATCTAGAACATTAGCCAAACATGGGAATAAGCTCTGAGAAGTCGCAGGAGAGTGAAAGAACCTGCAGCATACACAGTCTACTCAGCTGTGTGGCCTGCAGAGGTTTCTGATATGTAACACATTTGCAAGGAGTGACATTACTACAATAAAAAAAATTGTCATGGTCACTGTACAGTTTTCTAATACAGGCTCAACCCAGCATGAAACAACAGCCCTAAAAAACAAAAAAGATATCCAAATGAATATATACCCAAATGAACAAATGGAAGCAGAGGAAAGATGAAAAAGCAAGAAAGAATGACTCCTCCAAAAGGACAGAACTCTTTATTGGATTTAAAGGTACAGATACACTTAAAATGTTGCAAGATTTACAACGTATTTGTAAAAATAATCACCCCAGAGCGTATATGGATAAGAAGTTTAGGTCAATCCAAGACTTGCAGAGAAAAGGCAAAAGTATAAAGGAAAAGGTCAGCCAAATGGAACACACGGTCAGCAATATGAGTAAAAAGATCATAAGTATGAAAGAAAACTTCAGCATAGGAAATGAAATAAACAATGAGTGAAATGTATCATCAACAGAGAAAACAAAGGATAAGAATGAATCTCATGCACAGGACAAAACTGAGACAATAATGCATTAAGGTATTGTAGGAAAACAGGTTCCTCTCTGCCCAAGTCCTGCCCTCTGGCCAATAATGGAGGAGGGAGGCAAGAAGTGGGTGGGGAAACATGGCAGCTATTCGGAGGAACGATGGAGATCGTGGTCACGTGGGAGGAAAAATGCCCAGTTCCAGGCCCACGCAGACAGCCAGGAAACCAGGAAGCAGCATTCTAAGTCCTGGCAGTCCCGAGAATCACGTGAGTGGGAGCACGATTCCCGGGGAAAAGCTAGGACCCGCGCGGCTGTCACAGGCTCTTTGAGCCAGGCACCTAGCTGATGCAGACTTCGCGGGCCTCACATACCCAGAGACATTGTAGCTTGGTCCCGGCGGGCCGCAGGCGCCCAGCAGCATTGTAAATGCCATTAGAGGAATAAACCTTTCTAAATAGAAAAATCAGCTTCTGTTTTACCCAGCTGGATGAACCAGATTCCACCCGCTAAGGCATGGAGAGTGGATTTATGCAACAGGTATATTTAAAATTAGCATACATGACCCAAAGTTCCAAGAAGTGTACAATAGATTCAAGAGTCCAAAGCTAAGAATCTTTTGTGTAGAATGAGGCCAAAATAAAAAGAGATATTTTCACCAATCATAGCACAATTTAATGAAATTGAGAAATGAATGGACATTGAAGTACAAAAGGTATTTACAACTCCAAATAGTGGTGGCTGGAGAAGAACCATTCCACAGTCAAAATAGGAAGCACATAAATTAAAAAAAAAAATACTAAAAGCTGAATGACAAAGACACTAAATCACACAAAGCCAGAATCATTAGGATAACTTAAGATCCCTCATCAGCAACCTAAAAATTCAGGAAAACATTGGCTTATTTATTTCAGGCCACAAAAGTAAATAACTACAAACAATAATTGCTATATTGCAGTCAAGCTATCTTTGGAAAATAATAGATAAATAAGAACATTTCAAGACATGCACAAAATGAAGCATTTCTTGACTACTGAGTCAGCACTACATAAGATTCCTATAAAAATACTATGCAAAGTAGAAGAAGAAAGTTTCAATCATGAAAATCATAGATAAGAGTGAATTTCTAGAGCTGGACATGGTGACACAATTCTTTAATTCTAGCACTCAGGAGACAGACAGAAGCAGATCTCTGTGAGATCTAGGCCAGTCTGGGCTGCATAGTGAGCCCCGGGCCTTCTAGGGCTACAGAAAGATCCTGTATAAAAAGGACAAAAAAATTAATTTCTTGAGACTATATGAACATAAGTCAGCTTGCAAGAGATACATCATGTCAGCAAAGTAGCAGAACAGAAAATCAACATATAAAAATCAGGAGTTTCTCTACATACCAATGGCTACATTGCCAAGGAATCAGGAGGAAAATATCTGTCTTAAAAAGATTCAAAAATACCTAGAAATAAAGCTAACCAAGAAGGCAATAGACCATTATTGATGAAGATTAAAACACGGTGAAATAATAAATTGAAATAGACACTAAAGAACAGAAGGACCTTCCTTTTTCATAGATTAGCAGATTTAGCATAATGAAAAGCACTATTCTAGTGAAAGCAACCTAGACATGCAGCAAAATTTCCATCAAAATTCCAATAATGCACTCCATATAATTGAAATAACATGTTACTTCACAGACGTTTATTCACATGGAAACACCGAAGACGCAATATAGTCAAAACAATCCTAAGCAGAAAGAGTAGTGCTTAAAATACAGTAACACCTGATCTCAAACTATACTACAAAGCCATAGTGAAAAGAGGTTTATGCTAGTGTCACAAAACTACATGTAGACCAACAGAATAGAAAAGAAAACACAGAAATAAACTCTTGCAACTACAGCCAGCTAATTTTCAAACCAGTAGTTAAAAAAAAAAGGGTATTCATTGGAGCCAGGCATGGTGGTGCATGCCTTAATCCCAGTACTTGGGAGGCATAAGTGGCTGTATCTCTGTAATACTGACAACAGCATGGTCTACATAGAGAGTTCCAGACCAGCTCAGGCTACAGGGAGAGTGTGTCTCTATAAAATAAAATAAATAAAAATTAAAAAAATAAAATCACCAAATAAAAGGGCCTCTTCAATAAATGACACTGGCAAAACTGGATATCCATATGAAGATAAATAAAATATAATAAGATTTTATATGATGCACCCAATTTAATTCAAAATTGATCAAATGAATGAACTTTTCTCAAATCCAGACAAATTGCATCATCTATGAGAGCATGACTTAAAACTGAATGTACTTCATAAAACAATTCAAGAGAGCAAAATAATACAGACATTTTGGGATTCAAAAGAAATATTTTTTTCATTCACATTGAAATAATAAGAATCTATTTTTATTATAAATGAGAACAGAAGACCTGAAATGCTGAAACTGCTAAACAAAGCACTTTTGAGATATAAGCATAGGGAAGGACTTTTTGGATATCATTCTAAAATCTCAGTAAATAACACCAAAAACTAAAAAAGGAAAATTTATTAAATTAAAAAACTTCTATGCATCAAAAGATAAAACAGACTGAAGAGACAGACTATGGACCATAAAAAAATAAAACTTTTGCCAACTACATATGCGGCAGGACCTTAGTTTCTTAAATATATAAAGACCACCCCAAATTAAATATCACCCCCCAAATCATGAATCAAAGAATAGGGTAATGAATTAATTAAATAAAAACACACATGGCCTATAAATATTTTTAAAGTATTCATTACCCTTAGTCATTATGGAAATGCAAATAAAAATTCTTTTGACATTCAATTTTCCTTTCAAAATGACTATCATCAAGTAAACAACAGCTAATGGCAAGAATATGGGGACAAGACTAGCTTTAGAGACTGTGAGAATATAAATTGGCTTACCCAGTATGTTAGTCATTGTGGAGATGTCTCAAAAAAAACAAAAATAGAACTCCCGTAGGACCCAGCTCTATCACTCCAGTCCTAATTTACTTCTCTATTTCTGTGGTAAACAACTTGACTGAAAGCATCACTGGGAGAAAAGAGTTTATTTAGCCTTTCAACTCTCAGGTAAGAATCGATCATTAACAGAAGTCAGGACAGGGAATCAAAGCCATAGATGTGCAGAGAGTCAGGAATTGAAGCACAGACCATGGAGGAATGCTTTGTAATGCCTTGTTCATCTGGTATTTGCTCAGCCAGCTTTCTTACGGAACCCTGGACCACTTACCCAGGGGTGGGATCGACCACAGCAGGCTGGGCCCTCCCACATCACACAACAATCTAGAAAATGTCCCACAAATAAGGCAACAGGCCATTCCAAAGGAGGCAATTCCCCAATTGAGGCCTCCTCTACCCAAGTGTCTCAAGTTGACAACACAACCTATTCAGCACAATTGACCTCTTGTCAACATGACATACAAACACATTACTACTAAGCTAAAATTTTCCATAAAAATGCTGTACAGACATGAACACAGGCCAAACAGAATAAATCCCCCCCACCACAATTGAGGTTCTCTCTTGGAATGTGTGTCAAGTTGACAACTTAAGCTATCCAGTACATTCCTTGTGCACACCTAAGGAACCGAAAGTCATCATACCAAAGAGGAATACAGGCATTTATGTTTTTGGTTCCTCATTATACAAAATGGCTAAGAAATGTAAACATCTGAAATATTCATCCAAAAAGAATGATTGCCATCTTTTAAAACTGTATTTATTATTTATATTTTATGTGTATGAGTATATTGCCTGCATGTTGTGCAATGCCTGCAGAGGTTAGAAGAGGGTGTTGGATCCCCTGGAATGGGAGTTACAGACAATTGTCAGTCTCTATATGGGTGCTGGGAATTGAACCTAGGTCCTCCATAAGAACAGTCTTCTAAACCACTGAGTCATCGCTCCAATCCCAATAATTACCTTCTAAATGCACTATGAAGCATTACTCAGCCCTAAATGAAACCAAAATCATTTTGTTTCCAAGAAAAGGAATGGAAATAGCAATAATCTTATTAAATAAACTATGACATATTCAGTAAGACAAATCCTACCACTTTTCTTTCATTTGCAATATATAGGTTTATTTTATTTTAAATATTTTATTATTTTTTATGTTTTTTATGTTTATGAGTGCAGTGATTACATGTATGTGAATGAACCCATGTTGTGAAATACCTAGAAATGTCAGAAAGGCTTCAAATCCCCTGGAACTTGAATTACAGATGTGCTGCAAATGGAATCTGGGTCCTCTGCAAGAAACCTAATGCTCTTAACCACTGAGCTACCTCTACAGCACTGGAATCTCTAGGTTTAAATTCATACATACATAAATGTATATGTCCATTTTTGATATTTATGTGTGTGTGTGTGTGTGTGTGTGTGTGTGTGTGTAGGTCATGAAATTAGAAATGGAAACCTGAAAGGGAAGGAACTTCATGAAAGTGAAATATCAATAGGACGAAGAAATCGCATTAGGAAAAAGTAATATTTTCTACATATAATAGTCAGAAAACTAGACTTGTAATGAAATACAGTAGTACTGAACTCTCACATTATATGGAAAAAATAATATAAACAGCCAGGCATGATGGAACATGCCTTTAATCCCAGCACTCAGGAGGCAGAGGCAGGTAGATCTCTGAGAGTATAAAGCAAATCCAGTCTACATAGTGAGTTCCAAGCCAGCTGGAGTTACAGGGAGATCCTATCTCAAAACAACAACAACACCACCAATAATAATAATAATAATATCAATACATTAAAAACTCAAATAAAACAGACTATAACAAGAATTTTAAAAGGAAATTTCAGAAGAATTACAGGCTTAAATTGGAAGTCAACCAATCTCTCCTGAATAATTCCATTTTGGAGTTTAGGTTTAAATTTTGATTTGTTCTGTTTTGTTATTGTTTGCTTTCCTGCAAGCACAGAACTCATAGTTTTATACTTATATCCTCTTACTGTTAGGGTATCATATCAATAATAAGAATAATGGAGTCTTTTCTTCCTCGAAAGTACTCCCAATCCTATGATAGTCACAGAAACACGAATGTGTGGCCTTGAGTGAATTGCAACACATCCTTTCAAAGCCATTTGTTCCTGACAATTCTGTTATGTTATCTTCACATACTCACCAGCAACTGAATAAGCTGTTGAGCAAAATCTGCATTGCTAAGAACATTCATCAAAATTATTCCTTGAAACAATAACATTTTTTTTTCCTGTATAGTTTGAAACAAGACTAGTTGAATTGCTGGCCCTGAGTTATTGCCCTTACTGACATGCTTCAGTTAGCCTTAAATACAAAGACATTTTTATCAGTTTTGATATCATACACAATCATTGTCTACATAGTATTTAGCTAGTCCAACTCCTGGTTCTATTATAGTATGTATTTTTATCACAGATAAATGAAATCGCAATGAATTTAAAATACAAAAGAAATAAAAGTGAACAAGATGTACGTTTTGACATTGAAGAGAACATATTTAATGTGAAGAACCATAAAATTTTGTTATGAATTACAGAATAGAATAAAAATGAAATTAAAAGTATTAATCACAGCACTATTTGTAACTTGCCATTTATTAATAATCTATTAGTTCATTTTGACTTCATGTACAGAATGATAACTTTCTCAATAATATAACCAACTTTAAGAAAAAAAGCAAAACCACATATATGTCTGTATGTGTGCGGGGTAAGTGGTGAAAGACCAAAACATGCTACTCCTATTGGTTACAGGGCTTCCTTATCACTATAAGGTAAAGAAAGAATACGAGATCTAAAATAAATTGACCAAATGATGATGGTACTTGCAGCTTTGCTTATTTAAACAGGAATGGTAAAGTTCTGAGCAAGCCAATCAAATTATAATCTTCAGAAGACATCCTTAGGATGTTCTACATTTAAGAGATATGTAGGTAAAAAGGTTCACCAATATCCTTTTGAACCAGAGAAATCTTGCTTTTCTTAAGTCTACATGATAAGATAGGTAAGGATGTCAGATATTATATCAATATGTGGGGAAAATATTAGCATCCTTAAGTAAGTTATAAGCTAACCCTGTTCTTTCTCAGTTTTTCTTTTCATTTGCCTTGCTGATATTAATTGAATCATTTTCTTCTATCTAAGCAGGTAAACGTTATGATTTCTCATAGCCCAGGTCTAGATCTTCCTTTCACCTCATATTCTTCTTAGAACCTTCTATTCACTCATGTGGCTTCAGTTATCAATCATACAGAGCTAATTTGAGGTGTAGAATTAAGCTCAGACATTTTTCTTAAATTTGGAACATATCTCCACCTATCTCCTCAATGTCTTGGTGTGGGTTCTTAAAAGCCTTTTCAAATTCAGACAGCACAAAACTTAACTCATCTTCTTCGACCCTGCCTCTCTAACAACCCTGTCTCACTAAATGGTGCTACCACTAATCAATTTCTGCAGGTCACAAATGTTAGGCTCATCTTTGATATTTCCACCTAATTCATATCTTACTGGTCATTCATTCAGAACAGAAGCATATTTTGAATGACCAAATTGATTTCTAGCCTAGTATTTACTCATAGGTCCACAAAAATAGCAGTGTTCTATAGAACTTGGAGCAATGGAACTGGAATTGATCTGGAAGCCTCCTCCATGAAGACTAGCTCTCATAGTTTTGAAGGACAACATGACCAAGGGAATTCATAAGAAAAGTTTGTTTGACATTCTAGTTCCAGGTTCCATAGGGACTAGAGTTTGTCATGGTGGGAAGGTTTGGTGAGCTTTTCCGAGCAGAAGCAGCACTCACATCCTCAAGCAGACACAGCAAGCAGAGAAGAGTAAAAAATCCAGCTAGATTTAAGAACTCTCTAAGCTCACCCTATATGGCATAATGCAGTGTGGGACTTAGCCAGGCCACCTGCTGTGAGGAATAAGGGAGCGGCCCCTGTGAAAGTGGTGCTCTGTTCTGGCTAGGGGTAACACCAGCTTCTGCCCAGCATCAGGAGAGAACTTGCACCAAGATGATCTACTTGGGGACAGATTACTATTGGCTGCAGTTGGGGACCATGCCACAGGGCGATTGGCTAACCAAACTCATAAAACTCTATTCACTTCCTTGAATAAACTAAATTTGCTGAGGCTTGCCTCCACATGCTTTTCACCCAGCTCCAGACACTCCACCAATATCTAAATCTGATTTATTTCCCCTCCCGTTTCTCCTGTTTATTTATTGCAATCTGGCTTCCTTTAGCTTAGGAATAGTATGAGTGTCAGATCATAAAGGTGCTGAAGTCAAGCAGCACTTTTTCTTTCCACCCTTACAGAGTGGAGGTGTCAGGGGGAACTCCCCATAGTGCATAAACATACACTGTTTCTGGATCAGAAGGAACACTAATGGTTCACCCAGGAAGATATACATATTGGCTTGGTCTCCCAGTGTCCTGAGTCCCCTCCATATTTCCATAAATGTGCGGGATAATTCCAAGACCTAGTGGGAGAATATAGTCGCAGTGTAAAAGCTGAGAAAGTCCATCCCAAAAGCAGAATGGTAGCCAGACCCAAAACACATATCCCCAGCTAGCATAGAAAGGCTTGTAAATTTTTCAGAAGAAAATAGATAAATAAATACATAAATAAATAAGTTTTCCATAAAAAAGAAGAAGTGTATGTAAAATAAACCACCAACTGGCAATATAACAGGTTTTAAGTATGATAATTATAGACTTTCAACTTGCCAATATTTGGAAAGATATGCATATCTAACAAAAGATAACTTGGCCCCTCACTGGGGGATATTTAATGTTCCAAAATTGATATTGTTTGCACATTTATTAGAAGTCCTGGGCCATAAAATTAAAACCCTATTATGGGCAGAATGCTTTAATTGAAATGTAAAATCATTTGAAACGGCACGGGAGATTATAAAATTGGTAATTTACGGTAAGAGCGTGAAAAAAAGCTACATATAAATAATGGGAAATATTCACATTAAGAAATTAATTTTAAATATTTTGGGGAACTAAAAATTAAAGATGAATTCTACAACTAGTCTTCGTATTTCATCTCCCTCTGCCTTTACCCTTCATTCTATATGCAAATCAATTACTGCCTATTTTAATAAAGACCACTTTTCTTCCGGGAAGCTCTACTCACTTGGATATAGCTCACATTTTTTCCCACTTTAGCAACTCTTTTGCCTTTAACTCTCATGCGTAAGCCTACATTAAATTGTCTTTATTATACTAGCTATAATTAAAATTCCTTTTAGCAACTGAAGCCAGAAATCCTGATTTGGCTTGAGTACTGGTCACTAAAACTGAGGAACACTACCACATGGAAGCTATGGCTCAGTCACTCATGAAGTCTCTGAGCACTCCTTGAGAGATCCATCTTGAAGCATTGTGGTGAGTTTCCTGTCTGTTGCTTGTATGATCCACTATGCTAAACACTTTGGGTTCCTTTTTCTGATAAGATACCTACTTGAAAATCCCCTAGACTCATCCATAGTCTGGTAGCTGGGTGAGGTACAACAAGAAATGGCTTTTTCTGGGATATATCAAAATAGTATATCCCCAAGATATTCAGAGTAACTGCTTTTGAACTTTATTCTTTTTTCCCTATGTATGATTTTATTGAATTTTGTGCATTTTTATAATATATCTTAATCATATTTAGAATGCCTTCCCCATCCACACTCTCCATACACCTCCCCCACAGGATTTAATGCACTGTCATATATCTTAAGGCCTATCTAGTCAAGTTTGTGTACCCAGATGTGCCTTGGTGTAAGTTGACTCACTGGAGTCCTGTGAGCCTATTTAGACTCACTTCCTATCAGTTTTCCCTCATCTAGCAATGATCAGCTGTCAATAGATCCTCTTTTAAAATTTGGCCTTCTTACCCATTTTCCCAGTTCTATGATGGGTTTTGTCTGAATGAGTTTGCATGGCTCTTGTGCACACTGTCACCAGTGCTATATGTTCATATGCACAAGTCCCCAGAGACCTGAAAGATTCTGTTTCTTTATGACCATGCAACAACCCTAGCACTTCCAATCTTTCCAACTGATCTTCCACAGTGATCCCTGAGCCATGGGTAGGACACTCATTTTTAAATGTGTGTAATTTGAGATACATAAAAACTTTCAGTTGTCTAAATACATCACTTTATCCACTTTGGGCTAAAGAACAACTTTTCATAAAGTTCTTGGTTTCTAGGCTGCCAGAGGTCAGATTTGTTGGCCATCATCTGGATGATTTCTTATCCTATGTACAAGTGATAGGCCAATTTAACACTAAAAGCAGTCTTGAGTGGGAAATTTATAGATATAAGCACTTATATTAAGACATCAGAAAGAGCACAAATAAAAATCTTAATGGTACAACTCAAGTATTTGGGAAAGCAAGAACAAATCAAACCCAAACCCAGTAGATGAGAAGAAATAATACATTTCAGAGCAGAAACAATGAAGTAGAAACAAAGAAAACAATGTATAAAATCCATGAATCTATTAGCTGGCTCTTTTAAAAAGATAAACAAGATAGCCTGCAATTAGCAGCCCTTAGCCTTGCTAATCAAATGGAAAAAAAAAACAATTCCAGATCAACAAAGTCATAGACAAAAGGGGATACATCAGAACAAATAACAAAAAAATTATTAAGAACATCATAATGTACTACTTTAAAAGCATATACTTTATAAAATCACAAAATATAAAAGAAATGGACATATATCTAAATTCAATGGATCCACCAATCTTCAACTAAAAAGAGACCAAAAGTTTAAAAATAACAGTATCAAAGAAGGAAACCAAAATAGTAACCCCAAAGCCTGCCAATTTATAAAAGCCCATGCCCAACTGGAGTCACAGCAGAATTTTACCTGTACTTCCAAGCCAAAGTACAACCAATACTACTTAAATTCCATCAATGAAGCCAGTATTACATTGATATCAATCTAGGTAAAGACACAACCAAAAATGAAAGCTATAGGCTCATATCCCTAATGAATATAGATGCAAACATTCTCAGCAAACTACAAATCACATAAAAATACATATCAAGAGACCATCCATGATGATCAAGTCACCTTTATTCCAGAAATGCAGGGATGGTTCAATATATGAAAAATCAATGTACATAATAACTAAAATACATGGAAATAAAGAGAAAAATCTCATGATTATCTTAACACATGCAGCAAAGGATTTAAAAAAATCCAATTTGCCTTTATGAGAAAGTGCTAAAAAATTGGACTGGACATACCATACCACAACATAATTAAAAATATACAAAATCCCATAGTCAATATCATTCCACATAGAAAAAATACTGGGAGCATCAACAGACAAGGTTGTCCACTGGCCCCACTCCTTTTCAGTATAGTCTTTGAAAATCTTGCTAAAGCGATAAAAAAATGTGAACGAGATTAAAGGGGTACTAATTGGATAAGAAAAGGTCAAATTATCAATATTTACAGATGAAAATATGTTATTTATACGTAAAAGATCTCAGAAAATCCTTCAGAAAACTTCTAGAAATAATCAACATTTAATCCAAGTGGCAGGTTAGGAAATCAGTTTCTATAAATCAATTATTCTTTCCATATAGAAATAATAAGCAGTAAGAGAAAAGGTCAAGGGAAACAATTCTATTCACAATAGCCTCAAAACTATCTAGGAATAAACATAATGAAAATATAAAAGATCTCTGCAATGAAAATTTAAAATACTTGAAGAAAGAGATTGAAGAAGACATCTTCGCTCCATGCTCATGGATTGGTAGAATTAATATAGTAAAAATGACCATCCTACCAAAATTAATTTACAGATAGAATGCAATGCCAATCAAAATCCCCATGTGTGTGGGTAGGAGGCCTGGAGAGATGGCTCATCGGATAAGAGCACTGGCTGTTCTAGCAGAGGACCTGGGTTTAAATCCCAGCACCTACATGGAGGATAACAGTAGCCCATAACACCAGTTCCATGGTATCCAGTACCATTTTCTGATTTCCACAGACATTGTGCAATACAGGTGTACCAACCTACACGCAAGCAGTACATTCACACACATAAAATTTTAAAATAATATAGTTTTTCAAAAAAAGAGAAAATACTCATGACATTCTCACAGAATTAGAACAAAAATTCTTAAAATTCATATGGAATCATAAAATAATATGTAGTGCTAAAGCAATCCTGAACATAAAGGGTACTGCTAGGGTGATTGCTAAAACAAATATATATTATAGAGCTATAGTCATAAATACAGTTTGATACTGGCACAAAATCAGACATATAGATCAATACAAAAATTAGAATACCCAAATGTGAATGCAATTTCAGCTATTTGATATTTAACAAAGGTGTTAAGAACATACACTGGAGGATAGATAGCATCTTCAACAAATGATGCTGGCAAAACTATACTTCCACATGTTTAATAAAATTATAACCATATCTATCATGGTTCATTAGTGTCAACCCCAATCAAATCAAGGCCTTAATGTGTTACCTGAATAGCTCAAAGTGTTATAAAAATATTTGCAGTATCCTACAAGATACAGGTACAGAAATTGACTTTCTAAATATGACATCAGTTGTTCACAAATCAAGGCCAATAACTGACAAATGGAATCTAATTTAACTAAAATGTACAGCAAAGGAAAGATTCAGGTGAAGAGGAATCCCACAGAGTGAGAGAAAATCTTTACCAGCTATACATCTGAGAGAGGATTAAAATCCAAAATAAGCAAAGAACTCAGAAAAGCAAAGAATAAAGAAAACAAACAATCCACTTAAAATTTGGGCTATGGATATGAACCAAATATCTCTATATCTCTCTATGGATATAGAGAATCCTCAAAAGAAGAAATAAAATGGCTAAAAACACTTTTTAAAATGTTCAGCATCTTTAGTAATTGGGGAAATGGAAATCAAAATTACTTTAAAATTCTTCTTAACCAAGTTAGAATTGCTAAGATCAAGGAAGAAAATTATACCAAATGCTGGTGAGGCTATAGAGAAAGTAGAATGCTCATTCACAGCCGGTGGGATTGAAATTGGTGTGACCACTATAGAAAACAGTGTGGAAAACACCTGAAAAACTGAAAATAAATCTACTATATACCCAGATAACTTATTCTACCATGTAGATACTTGTATAGCTATGTTTGTTACTGATCTTTTCATAAGAGCTAAGATATGGAAACTACCTAAATGACCCTCACCTGATGAATACATAATGAAAATGTGACAAATTTACACAATGGAATTCAACTCAGAGTTAAAGAAAAATGAAACCATGAAATTACTAGATAAATCGATGGAAGTAGAAACTGTTACACCAAGTGAAACAACACAAAGCCAGAAAAAAAAAAAACAAGTGATATGTGTCCTCTCTCATTTGTGAATCTTACCTCCAAATGTTTATGTGTGAGTGTATATCCTGATGTAATGGCAGGATAATGGAAAATGAAAGTAATCATGGAGGAAGGGGGAAGGGCGCTCAAGAGAGGGGGTGATAATAAGAAACTGGTATTATCATCAAGGAAATGGGGAAATTTAATGGAGAAGATGTAGGGTTATACAGAGAGCAGTAATAAATAATATGTAGATGGCATGAAAAATGACAGGGACATGTATTAGTTCATAATCCAACTGAAAAATAAACATACACTATCTTTATATGAGTCTATGTGCACTATCTACTTGGAACTAAACCCCACACAAAGAGAGGTAACTCATGTATGGTACTGTAAATATAGTCAAATACACGTACCTATAGCGTTCATAGTTCCTAGAGAAGTCCCATGTCTGTCACTTTCTAAGACAAATGTAATTTCTTACTTCATGCTAAATGTGTATTCTTTTATTTACAAACATTACACCTCTCACCTCTAATCAAAGAATCTTCTGTTTGCAAAGTACGTAAATTATTAGAGCATTTCATAACTGATCCAACATAGAGAATAAGCATCTGTGTGATGCCTAGTCCTAAGTGACACATCTATAATGGAAGCTCTATGTTTAAGGTTCATGGATCATAGAGAAACAGGGGCAGAGAGTATCAATGCATGCCTTCTCACCAACAAAGCTTCCTTATGCAACAGATTGTGGTTTAAACAAAAAGCCACAATTGGCCAAAATGTGGAGAATAAGAGACTACAGAGTGCATGTCCCTGGATAGGACTCCTACATTAAACTTCTCCCATCCAGGGCTCAGGGACCACTGCAAAAGAAAGAGCAGGGAAAGGGTAAGAGCCTGGGGTAGTGGATTACCACAAGGAAAAGAGTTTTCTAGGATTCTATGAACTTGCTCATATGAATTTACAGCAATGGTAAAAGCATGCATAAGACCAATGTAAACTCACACTAGACAAAACTCAGCATAGACATAGGAAAATGGAAAAGAATCCTCAACCTTAGCTGAGGAACTATTGGCAACTGGTCAGTGTTGGGTGAGGGAGAGTTGGTCATAAGCAAATGAGATTCAATAGGCTGAACAGACGCTAGTGGATGAAGTCACACTCAGAGACATCTGGGGACCTGAATTTGATTCAGTAGGCCTTAACATATATGAGAGAAGGCATAAAATTCAGTAAGCAGTCTATGAGGGGTGCAAATAATGGAGGGGTCTAAATATGATTAAGATGCGTTATAATAAATGCACAGAAATTGAACAGAAAAGAAATATATATTCCTAAGATACTTGCCAGCAATTATGGCCAGACCTATCTTTAAGAGTTCAATAAAATTATCAACTGGCAGCAAGTCTTATCCTGCTGGCAGCATCTAGCAGCCTCTAGCTTTCTGGTATGCTTAGGGGACTGATGAAATGAAAATAAAGGAATCAGAGTCAAGATAACTTCAGTAGGGAAGAATACTTTCTGTATGTCATTCAAGCAAAATATACTGTGATCTTGGTGGTAAATCTGGGTGCTAGGAATCTCTTACTATGCCAGGCATCATCCCTATATTTTTAAAATCATGTTAAACATGATTGTGAAAGACCCAGATGGGTAATACTGAGTATTACTTGCGCAGCTATGGGTGAAGTGGGAGACACTAAATTACCAATATATTTTTTTTTTTAATTTTGAACAGATCACTAGTGATTTTCATAGGAGTGAGGGCATTGATACTGGTAAATCATTATTATTCCAAGACTGCCCATACCTTAAAAGACTGACTGTGCCTAACTCTAGGATATAGTATATTTTCTAATTCTTACTGGAAATCAATAATACTTTCACACAGTTTGAAAAACTCCTCAGGTACTGTGGAAAAAACCATACACGTTTTCATCCCAAACACAAGGGAGCTATGTAAATAAGTGCATCTGCATACATCTATGGTCACCCCTTTACAACAATAACATGGATCCATATGGGAGTCAGCAATTTTATTTCCTTCCTAACAGGAAATCTTGATGACCAGGGAAAACAAAAGAGATGCATCAAGAACCACAACCAAGAACAAACATATGGGGCTTTAATCACCACAAATTATACAGAGAAGTCTGTTAATGTGTCTTGTTGCCTCAACCTCCTGTCTGTTTCAGAACACTAGAAAAAAATAGAGCATGAAGGAGAATAGAAAACATAATTCTGTGAAACAATGCCCTGCCAAACCTCTTACTGTGTTGCTCTCAGTCCCAGAGGGAAGATGCAATGCTACTGAAGTGTAAATTGAGATTGATACAGTGTACTGGACTGAGTTTCAGTAACAAAAGGTGACCAGAAAGCTATGGTATCTGTATTAAGTTTTCATTAAAGAACAAGGGGTCTCAGTAGCCATGGCTGAAAACAATAGCTACAGAAGAAATAAAAAGCATTTTGTGTTTATGTCCCATTGAGTTAAATTCCCCTATAAACCATCTATAATGCTCTTTTCCTTCAGATATGAATACACAATGGACTGGAATTGTGTATACACATTGTGAATACACAATGAAGACTGATAGAGTTAGAAATTTGCAGCTTTTCAGGATACTACCATTTTTCCTTTATGACAACTACATTATATTTCTGAGACTTTTCCATCAGCATGCTTTATTTTCTATTTTCTTTTCATCATATTAGCTAAAGAAAATGAATTTAAAATATTCAGATAACTATACCAAATTTCCGGTAAAAATAAAGAATGTAAATGAAGTTAAAATTCTATTGTTATCTATGTGGAAACATCACTGTATAGTAACCCAAAATATATAGCACAATATGCACTAGCTCCTTTATGCCAATTCAGAATTTCGTCTAGTATGCAAGTTTGAGAAATGTTAACTTTGAAATGTGGATGCTGTGTGCTGTTCTTAATGACTTACAGTAGTTTCTTAAACATGAACACTAAGGCATAACAAAAAAAAATACCAAAACTTCCAAAATTGTATCAAATTGAGAGCTTTTCTTCTTTGAAAACCACCATCAAGAAAGTAAAATGACAAACCAAATAAGATTATATCACAAGATAGTAGAATTTGCAAATATTTATGTATATGTCTAGCTATCATTAAATAATAAAGATAAAATCATGTATCAAAGGATTTGAATACACCTGCCTCCAAGAATGATACACAAGTAATAAGAATATATATATACATATATATATATAATTTTCCATTAGAAATGAACAAATCAAAAGCACAGCACATTCTATCCTCTAGGGTGTATAACCAAAACAAGAAGTAAGGGTTAATGAGGTTATAATGAAAGTAAGACCCTTGTGCATTGCTGTTGGAAATTTAAAATGGTATGGTAGTTCCAGAAAATTGAGTACAAGAAAACAAAAAAAAACAGCAACAAAAAATTAATAAAGCCATTCTTTCAACATCTTTCCCCTCTGCTACTTAGCATGGAATGTGTTGATTCAGCTCCAGGCTAGCCCATAATATAGTTACAAACTTTCTACATCACAGGCATGTTCAGATTTATGATGCTAGAAAAATAAAAATATGAATTTTGTTTCTTAATTCATTCAAATATTCTATGTCTTTGGACTGAGGAATTGATGTCATTGATGTTTAATATTATTGAAAGGTGAGCATTGATTCTCATCATTTTATTTCCTTTTTGTATTCTTGGACCTATTTTGTGTTTTCATAATTATACCTTCATTTTCTTTTTTGTCTGTGACATTTTATAAAAATTCATTCCTTTCTATGGTACTTTGTATTGCTTCATGTATTCTCTGTAGGCCTTTTCTGCTGTACATCATTTCTTTTCTTCTATTTGCATCATGGAAGGTGTTTTTCTCCTGTTCTGTGGTAGACACTTTCATTAGATAAAGTATTCTAGGTCAGCATCTATGATCATTTTGAACTTGTCATAAGTTTTTCCAGGCTTTTATATTTTGCATTGAGAAGCCATCTGCAATTTCCATTATATGTAATTTGTTTTTCTCAGATTGTCATCTGTAATCTTTTGTTCTGTACATTTAATCTTTTTGGTATGGTATGCCACGGGAATTTTCTGTTCTCATCTTGTCTATTTGGTTTTCTGTGTGTTTCTTGT
Source organism: Eospalax fontanierii (assembly GCA_035773235.1). Lineage (NCBI taxonomy): Eukaryota > Metazoa > Chordata > Mammalia > Rodentia > Spalacidae > Eospalax > Eospalax fontanierii. Next base: position 127,415,729 of record CM069525.1, on the reverse strand, counting down.
ATGTGTATAGGCATGCCTTTCCTTGATTTGGAATTTTTTTTCTTCTATGATCCCCTGGAATATCTCTTCAATGCCATTTACCTAAGATTCTTTTTCTTCCTCTATGCCTATGATTCATAATTTTGGTCTTTTCATGGTATGCCACATTTATGCCATATTGCATTCCAGTGTTTTTAATTTTTTTCACATTCTTTGCTTGAACAATTCAGTTCTTCAACATTTCTCTCCCTTCTTCTTACTGGATTTTCCATTTCATTCATTTTTCTTGTAGGGCTTTTTCTTGTTTCATATTGGCTAGTAGGGTTTTTCAATTGCATCTTCATTTCACCCTGAGTTTTCTGGATTATTTCTATCTCTTCCATGAATTCACTTTCAAATCCTGAATTACCTTTTTTATTTCATTCATCTCGATATTTCTATGCTTTTGAGCTTCAGTCAGAAGTTTATCCCTGCCCTCTTTGAGTTCTCTAAGTTGTTTGTGCAATCTTTAAATTCATTTAATTCTCTGAACATGCTTATGATTGTTCTTTTCAGTTATTTGTCTTGGAGTGCCTCTAGGTAGTTCTTATTGTAGAACACTTTTGTACTGAGGTTTTGTGGGGGCAAATTCTTTTGGGTTTTCATATTATTTGTGCTTTTTTCATTGTGGTCTAAGCATATGGGTTTCTTTTATTTTTTATTTTGTTGTCTGATATGAAACCCAAGCCTGCCTTAGTTGACTAAAGTATGATTATGTTTGTAATGTTGATGTAGCTTGGTTGATTTCTGATAAGGTATGGATAGTTATTCTGTGTGTGCTTCCATTCATCTTTTGGATTTTTTACAGGAGGGTCTGGATGTATCCATGATTGCAAGTCAAGAAATCTCCAGGAGGGTAAAGGGGCCTATTCCCTAGTTTGGATAATGGGGATAAGCTGGGCTTGCTCAAACAACCTCTGCCTAGGTTGTATGAGACTTGGAACACTGTAACTAGGGCTGGTTCCAAAGCAGGGGAAGTATGGACAACTCATCCAGCTAGTCAGGTGCTTTCTGGTCACCTTAGCAGAAAGGGACCAAAACTCAAGAGGACCTCTGGGAACAGGATGGGTGGATTCTGTCCTGCTATCAAAAATGTGTGAACCCTCGAGCAGCAAGACTTCCAAAACAAACTTTAAGACACTGAAGAAAGGAAATTAAAGATGACAGTAGATCGAAAAACTTCTTATTATCTTGGATTAATAGGATCAATATTTTGAATATGTCAACACTACCAGAAGCATTCTATAGATTCAGGATAAACCATGCAAATCTCCAATGCAGTGTTTCACAGAAATTGAAAAAAAAAATACTAAATTTCATATGGAAACAAAAAATGAACAGGACAGCCAAAACAATCTTGAATAAAAATCTGTTAGAGGTACCACCATCACAGATTTCAAATTATGAAGTCTGATGGTTTGAAGGAGAATATCCCCTGTAGGCTCTGAGTATTTGGAGATATCTCTCAGTTTGTGGAGTTTTCTTGGTTCTCAGGTTTTACCGGATTTCCAGTAGCTCCCTGCTTCGAATGCCAGCTTCAAGATGTAATTAATTGTCTTTCTGCTTTGCTCACCTTTGCTGCCATTATGAACTATAACCCCTAGAACCATAAGCTCAGGTGTAAACTCTTCTTTGTATATGTTCCCTTGCTGACAGTGTTTTATCACAGCCACAAAAAAATAACTAATACATGTAGTACAGGCTTACAGTAATGAAAATAGCATGGCACCAGCATAAAAAAGACAAGTCGATCAATTGGATAAAACTTAGAACCCACACTCTTTGTATTAGCTATTTTTCTGTTTCTGTGATAAAATATAATTACCAAAGTCAATTTATAGGAAGAACAGTTCATTGGCTTATCATTTCAGTGGGATGAGTCCATCATAGCGATGACTGGGGCATGGCAGGAGTCAACCAGAGCAGAAAGCTGAGAACTCATATTTTAAAGAATGGACAAGAAGTAAAGAGGAAAGCTAGAAATGGAGCAAGGCTTAAGAACTCACAGATCACACCCCAGTGATATGCTTCCTCCAGGTAGGCCAAATCTCCTAAACCTCCACAAACAAGACCACCAATTGTGACCAAGAATTTAAATACTTGGAGCTTGTGGAAGTCATTATTATTCAAACCACCACATTTGATTCTCAGACCTCCGCATGCTCATGACTATATAATAATAGAAAATGCATTTATTACAACTTTTAAAAATCCCTATATTCTTTAATAGTCCCAACACTGTTCAAAGGAGCAATATCCAAAGTTTCTTCTGAAACTAAAGCCAATTGCTCTACTATAAATCCAAAAATCAAAAAGCAAATTATATACCTTCAATATGCGATGGAACTGAAAATACAATCCCATTCCAAAATGAGACTAAACTCCAGCATGGAAAACAGCAAATTCTATAGCTCCAAGTTTCAACACCTGGGATTTTAGTTCCAAAGGGTTTTGACGGATCCACCCTTCCAGCTTTACTGCCTGGAACATGTTTATCTCTGGGCTAGTACTGCTCATTTTATATAGCTCTCCTTGGCAAATATATCACAGCCCTGGCATCTAAAACATCTTAGAGTCTCATTTCCTACAAGGCTTGACCTTAGCAGCTTTGCACTGGGGCCTTTCAGGACCTCTTGGACACCCAGGGCCTTCTTTACACAAGTACTCCCCTCCTACATTCTTCCTGGCCTAAGTTGTTCTCTGAAAGCATGGAGGAATAACCAATTTCCTCCTTTGTCTTATATTCTTTGTGTCTCTAAGGCCACCCATAGAATACAGGGAGGTATATTCAAGGGAGAGAAGAAAGAGCACAGAGGTATATAACGGTAAAGTGGACTAATGGTACAGGAATGATTAAATTGTGTGGGAGAAAGGAAGGCAGGTTAGAGGAGTGAATACTGGGAGGAATTACTAAGAAAGATTTTTTGGAAAAGATATAAATAACTATAGTACTGTACAATCTTCCTTTAATATGTGCATACACTCATATAAAAACAGTTTAAATGGAATTACACTATTAAAAGGCAAAATGCTCCTAGTTGAGTCCATAGGATAACAAACAAGAAACCCAGTGCCAAGAATAGGCTATCTCTTTTACAGTTGTTGGCCAGTGATGTTCTATCAACCAGAAACATTATTGACTGTTGACAATACTATTGGTTATCCTCCAGAAATTAATGATACGACCCTATTGATGAAAACACAATATACTTGAGACATAAAACATGGAAAAATCAAGCTGGTTATGATATTGTAGCTTCAACACAAATACTTGGCTTTCATATAGCTGAAAGGTTGCTATGCATGCTAATGGAAGAGAAAAAATAATCATTAAGCTTGCCAGCTATGAACACTGAGAGCTACAATAATGACTCACCTGGAAAGAAAGGCCCATTGACGCAATGGTCCTACTAATGTTGTGAGAGTTATTAGCCATCAAATTGGATTTAAGGCCAACTTCAAAAGATGAAACCTATACTTGGCACCATTATTGAGGCTAAGAACCTGTGGACAAATACATCATAGATCCTGTGGGAAAACCTATTAGTATTATTCTGCTAAATGTATATAGTATGAATCTCATTCCAAATGACTTATACTCATAAGTTAGTGCGTTTATCAGTCCTCATCATAAAATCTTCTTTTGACAGTACATCGTACAAAGAGACCCACAACTGGACCAGGTACAGAATGTTCAGTTTAAAACTGCAGAATGTCAGCCAATGTGACACGAATATCAAAGATTTCTCTCTAAAGGCACAGGCATTCTTCCAGCCATAATTGCAGAAGAAGAGGAGGAATGATTTTAAGAGCCACAAGTATTGGATGACAGTAAGTAAACAGTGTTATCTTGACACAACAGGGCAGGTGCAAAATGTGAATGCAGAACTGTTGTGACAATGTGCCCAAGATCTGCACAAGCTAAAGCCAAACAAAAAGCTAGCATAGAGAAGGAAGTTGAGCACAATGTTCCATGCCTAGCGCTGAAAATATTGACAATGCATTGCTTTTGAGAGGAGCATCAGTTTTCATTAAGATTATGGTCCTTGGTACTTCAATTATTTTGCTATGTAGTTTTGGCCAAGTTGACACAAGCTAGAGTCACTGGGAATAGAAAACCTCAATTGAGGAATTTCCTCCATTAGACAGGCCTGGGTGTATGTATGTATGTGTGTCATTTTCTTGATTGCTAATTGATGTAGTAAAGTCTAGTTTACTGAGATTGACCCTGACAAGAGTCAATGATCCCAGAAAAGCACAAACATTTTCCCTTCCAAAAACTTCACAAGCCAGGTCTCCATTTTCTGCATATATGCCAACATTCTTTTTTTAATCCATCATTTTTATTTTATGTTTATTAGTATATTGCCTGCATGTGTGCATGTGCACCCATGGAGGTCAGAAGAGGGCATTGGATCCCCAAAAACTGGAGGATAGTTACTAGTCGCCATATGGGTGCTGGGAATTAAACCTGGGTCATCTGCAAGAACAGTGAGTGCTCTTAATTGCTGATCCATCTCTCCCAGGCCCTGTCAATATTATTCTCATGCCAAATTGACAAGGGGTTAATTGTGCTGGCTTTTTGTCAATTTGATACAAACTAGAGCCACCTAGAAACAGAAAACTTCAGTTAAGGAATTCTTTTCCATCAGACTGGACTGAGGGCATTGTCTAAAGGGTACTGTTTCCATTGTTAATTAAAGTAGGAGGGCCCAGCCCATCTGCATATATATGTAGAGGGCATATCAAAATTGAGTTACATTTATCATAGAAACATAAAGTTGTTCAGTCATTACAGAATACTGTAAATCAATATATTAACAAATCACTGGGTTTGTTTATTATGATCACTTCAGGACATGAAAAAAAGTCATTAATAACATCCAGCTTTCATTCATAATTGAAAAATATTAATTTTCTCCACATGTTATGAATAACCACTTTCTTTGGCAAAGGAATACGCAAATCACTAGATTACTGTTGGAAAGAGTAACAATGTCAACAGGATTATAAATAATGTCTGGTATCATGAGTTACACTGAACATTTATTAGGTGGTCTAGCCAATTCAGAAATCAATCAAAACCAATGAAGGCTAAGAAATATAGAAATAAAAACAAATACATCACACTGTTGTATTTAGAGAACCTTGACAAGTAATTATAAGAGTGTGCAACATTTTAAGAAAAGTCTATATTCAAAAGTTAATTTTCCCCTCCTTTTCCTCCATTCTATTTATTTTCCTAGTATACTACATAAATTATAGTCACATATCAACCTCACTGAATCATTTCACAAACCAAATAGAGAATAAAAAAGTAAGATGTACAATATGCTATACATTTAAATAATGGCTAAAATGGTCAAAACTAAGTTATATATAAAAATGCAAACAGAGGGGTGGAACATAAAGAAAACCCATAAACCTGTATTTTTAATGTAAGCCATTTTTGTAAATGGCTCAGAACAAGAAGTGCATTGAACACAGAAGCAGCATTTAACATGTTTCTTTCATATTTAATTATATGTAATTTGATGTTTTTTTAATTAAAAAGGTACATGTCATGTTTGTAATATTTTGAAACTTATATAGAGATTTTTTCAACTGTGGAAAATATACAAGATTTAGAGTATTTTGAATTAAAAAAGAAAATAATTTTTCAGAGTGAAATATTATATACAATGAATTCAGGTGAAAGAAACAAATGCCTTAGACATTGGAAAGTCTTCATGTAGTTTGATGGACCCGGAGTAAGGCATCCATATGTGGAAGCCAATATGAGGTTGGTAGACTCTCCTCTTTGAAGGACTATACCTGGACCATTTAAATTTGGTTTGAGATCAAATATACTGAAGACTAGGTTGCATTCTTTGACTCTAGCTCTGATGCATAGACTGTTACTTAAACTCCATCAGAGCTGATAAAAATTCCACAGTTATTAACAATTCTAACTACAGGACCCAAATAATTGATGGGGAGTGGAGGAGAGGCTTGCCTTTAATCTAAAAGCTGTACATTGAATTTGCCCTCAAGGTAATCTAGGGAAAAACACTGTCCATGCATTTATATGTGGTTCATGAGTAGTAAAAAGCCCTTTTGTATGTACATAGACCCTTTTCATTTGCACACAATTAGGGTAAAAGTGAAATGTGCAGATTAACTTTGAAGGACATTTCTATGTTATCTTATATCTAGCACATCCATGCATAAAAAGCAAAGGTTTCTTGGTCATAACAAGCTCCAAATCATTTTAATAGGTAAGTTTTTAAACTTGCTAAGAATAAACTTACCACCAAGAATTTCTGATTTCTCAGCATTTAAAAGTCCTAGAAAGCGATAGTTCAACTAGTAGTGTATATACTCTCAGAATATGTAATAGAAGACTGGTAAAGATATTTATATTCACAGGAGAAAGTATAAAACATAAATGGTAAAGGTCTATTTTCCAATTTTATTTTAAAAGACATGAATCCTAGAGTGTAAGGGAGTAGACAAAATTTTCCTCTGTATTTTAAATATAAATATGTTTTAAATTAAATAAAGTGCATTTGAACACCATACCTAAAAATTCTTCAGGATAGATATGGAAACCCACAAGGGGTGAGCTTGTTACAAGAAGAGAAATTCCTTGAAGGCACAGCTTAATTGTCACCTACCTTATGAAGCCTTCTCTGACTTCCTCCAAAACATAAAAATCTCCTCTGCCCTTATTTATGCTCACTAACACAGTATTTAAAAGATTATTCCCTGAAACTTCAGTATCCGTTAGGGACTGAAAGGATTTTCCTTTCCATCTCACTATTTATATCACATGAACTGTAAAAGAGAAGTCCTACATTTCAATTTGCTTATTTCTCTACATATTATTTACTTAATTTGTAAAGAGTCTAAATTTAAGAGTCTAAAATTAAGAGTATCATGTGACAATTGACAATATAAACCAGTCCCATATAAAGTTTAGTAAAAAAAAATCAGAATAATTTAAATATGTTCCTGTGATAAAACATGGCTTAATATCAGATATATGAAGGACTTCATTTGAATAAAACTGATGCTCTAGAAAGTCTCCTACCCAAAGCCCCTACATGATTTATAGGATATAAAATTGAAATCAATAAAGATGAAATAAATGGCTAGTGAATGACTGAAATGAAAAAGTCCACATGTATATGTGCTGTGCTTAAAATGACACAATGATTCATTTGTGAAGAATCATTAATTAAATTAGTCATAGCACACACATGAGATTACATAGAAAAGTCTGATGATATCAACTATTGATAAGAAAAAAATGTCATGGGAACACTAAGTGAAAAATCATTACAAACTATGATCTTACTCCATTCACCCACTGCAAAGGCAACACATTTTTGTGTGCTTGCAAAAACACAAAATAGGAAAATATTACAAATGCATACAGAAGTATACAGTATCTGTCTACCTGGTTACCTAAACATCTTCCTCTGTGCATAAGAAAGGGAAAAGGAAAAGGGATAGGTGTTCTAATTTAATGTGTTTTTAACTTTTATTCTTATGAATTTCATATGATATACTTTAGTCTTATTTAGATCCTTAATCCAATATGCCCCGACTTACTACAACCCACCCAATTTCATGTATATATACATACATATTAAGGCCAAAATAATAAAATTTGTGTCCCCAAAGGCCCTTTGTTGGGTGGTTCATTCAATGGAGCCTGGTTAACATACCAGAGTATCACCCTTAAATGAGAAATACTCTTCCCCCATCCAGTAACCTTCAATTGACAATAGTTCTTCAAGAACTAAGTGGGTATTTTTACCCACTTCCCTACATTTACCCTGGGATGTTTTTTCTCATTTAAGCTTCTGTAGAACTTGTTCTTGCTATGATTTTGATGTGAGTTCATATGAATAACTGACCAGCTAGCTAGAATATTTTGTTTCCTTCTGGTAATTCATCATCTCAGGCTCTTACAATCTTTCTGTCCCTCCATCTGTAACGATCCCTGAGATTTGTGAGGCAGAAGTTTCATACAGGTATCCTATTCAGGGATAGGGACTGTACAGCCTGTTGTTCTCTGTACATTGACCAGTTGTAGGTCACTGGTTAATCACTATCTGGTGGAGAAAGAAACTTCTCTCGTTAGAGTTTAGAGATGCCTTAATGTATGGGTACAGCAATAAGTTAATACCAGTCGATTTAATAAAATATTATTTAGCAAACTTATTATCATTAAATTATCACTATGCTTTTCCTATAACCAATGACTTGTCTAGCCTTAGGTTCCTAGGCTTCATCTCAATATCAGGTGTGGGCTTCATATTATAAAGCAGACCTTAATTGAATTAGAGAGCAGTTGGTCATGCACATAATACTTGTGCCAGTATTGTACTGGTGGATATATCTTGTCAGGTCAATTGTTTCAACTGACATGACTCACAAATCGGTAAGGAGGATGATTAATTTTCTCTCCTGGTAACATGCATAGCAGCTTTCAGAACTGTGAGAGCTAGCCAGTAGAGATGAAACTTTGAATTCATGTTCCACTTGAATTTTCCTTGTTTGTGAGACAGCTTACTGACCCTGTTTTTGAAAACAATACATACACGAATTGTAGAAAAACAAAGGGAAATAAAACTGGTGCTGACTTCACATCTTATATCTACTAGCTATGCATACTACCAGAAGAAAAAAAAATAATCATCACACTTATGGAGATGAGCATCCTGTGAACTACAGCAATCTCTAGGCAGGTAAGATAGAGATGCCCACCAGTGCAATAGTGGCACAAATATGATGGGAGTGACCAACCACTCCCTAACTGGATTTAAGACCTACCTCATAAGATGGAGCCTGTAATTGACATTGGTATCAGGCCTAGGGACAAGAATCTAAATGAGTCACAAGGCATAGCTGTGATCCTGATATTCTTATTCTGCTAAATAGATATACAATCAAACTGACTCCTATTAACTTGCTGTTATATCTGTAGATTAATGCAGCTCTAAACTCTAACCAGAGAAATTTCCATATGGTGATTAACACAGAAACCCACAACTATGCAACATGCAGAGAATAAGAGGCTTCAGAGTGCTTATCCTACTTAGAACTCCTATATGAAACTCCTGCCTCTCAAGGCTCAAGGATCATTGCAAAAGAGGGGGCAGAAAATTTTTAAGATCGTGGGTGGTGGATGACCAAAGGAGACAGCATTTTTCAGACAGCTGGCCATTATTCATATGAATTTACAGCAAAGATGAGAGCACACACAAGCCCTACTCAAGCTCAAATCTGAACAATCCCAACATAGATATAAGTAGGTAGTCAAGACTCCTCAACTGACCCTAGGGAATACTTGGCAGTCAGTATTTGCTGGGAGAGGGAAAAATCATCTCTTTTAAGAGTGGAATTCTTGGTAGGTGTCTCCAAATATGCTTAATAGAGGAGTTGGTAAATTGTGTGGGAAACCTGGCCCTGTTTTCATTTGCCTCATAAGGTAATAGTGATTTTTATATCTGAGATGGCTAGATAATTGCATTTTTTGCCCTTTACCTCATAAAGTTTAAATTATTTGCTACGCAGTTTTTTATAAAACAAAAGAATTGTCAATCCTCCTGGAACATAGAAAGTGGAGATGATGAGCTAGTTGTCCTTAGCTATTCTACTTATTACTATTCTAGTTACGAAAAGAAGTAAAATTTGTTGTATATTTAAGGTAAGACTTGAAAGACAGTAAAAATAATGGAAAAGACCAACATTATTCCAGATGTTGAATGAGTCAGGTCCAGATTATGGGCTCAAAGAAAAAATTGTGGCTAAGCTGGAGTCTGAACTTCATAAGCACAAAGATAGGCAAGAGTTATTGCTCTTTTTGCATCTTCCAGTTTCTTCCTACCATCCTGTACATTGTAGATAATAAGTTTTGAAGTGGAATGAACAAATAAATTAATGAATTAGTGTGAAAAATGTTTTAAAATTTCAATTTCATCTATACTGAAATTAGCTATATATTTCTATTATTTTTCATACTCATATTATACCTGAATTCATTTACAAGTAATATTTGTAATATATAAATATTGCCTTCTTTGTTATCCCATGTGTATGTCTATTGCTTTCATGATCACCAAGTTTTATCTCCTTTATCATTCACCTTTAACAGAAACTGCATGTGTAAGGTTTCATTTTTCATTTCTCAACTTTTCTTTGTAGCCTAAGTACTTATTTCAGAATTCAAGAATGATAATCTTTAAGTAGGACTGGGAGACAGTACAGTAGTTAACATGATTCGTCAAGATAGCATGAGGACATGTTTTCAATCCCCAGCAACCTCATACAAAGCAAAGCATGGTTGCATGCGTGTGTAATCCCAACTTCTGCGGGTTGTGCTGGATACCGTTAGTGTCAACTTGACATATCTGGGTTCGGGAACTCAACTGGGGAATTGCCTCCATTGGACTGGCCAGTGGCCATTTCTGTGGGGTATTTTCTTCATGCGTGATGTCAGAGGGCCTGGGCCACTATGGGTGGTGCCATCCCTGGAAGTTACTGTGTATTTTATGAGAAAGCAGGCTGAACTTGGGACAGAGGAGCAAGCCAGTAAGCAGTGTTCCTTCATTACCTGTGCTTCACCTCCTTCTGCCTCCAAGTTCCTGTCATGAATTCCTAACTTGGGATCCCTAAGTAATGAAATTTGACCTGGGAAATGTAGCTTCTCCCCAAGTTGATATTGGTCAGAATGGTTTGTCACAACTATGGAAAGCAATTTAGAACAGGGACAAACAGAATTGGATACCTGGAGCTCATTGGCTATCCAGCATTGCTGAAACTCGGAGTACCATATCTTAGTAAAAGATGCTGTCTCAAAAACCAATGTGGATGGTTCCTGCTAAATGAGAACCAGGCTGGACCTCAACTATCCACATGGGTATGAGCATAGGCATACACAACCCTATGGGCACACATACACTCTCACAAACAAATTTAATGCTTATGTAAAAGTTAAATGACAGGAATGAACACTTTCTCTTTTGAAGCTGTTGACCAATTATTCTATAAAACTTCAAACAATACTAGACATTGCCCCTGTTTTTGATTACCAAACAGAGCTTGAGGATAAGACCTTATTTTTTTCATATTATAAAATTGAATTTGTGTGATTATCATATAATTTGACCATATTTAGGTTATTCCCTCCCTAATCCTCCCCTTCCCTTATTACTCCCATCCAATTTAGTGTAAAATCTATCTATCTATCTATCTATCTATCTATCTATCTATCTATCTAGTTAAATTTGTGTCCCTAAATGTCCTTCAGTGCGGGGATCTAGGAAAACATAGCAACTTGTCTTTCTTTTTATCCTCCTTTTAATGTCACCTAGTTGACTATGATCTATTTGTAAAACTGAGAACAAAGTAGAAGTTATAGTCTTTTTATTCACAGTGGTAAGAGATTAGGCACATGCTGTCTGCATAAAGGTAGTCCGTGTACTTAGTAATAACTCCAATCCCTTGAATGTATATGTTTAAGACATTTCCTTTGTATGCTATAAAAGAGCAGCTTATAGATAGCATGTCTCACACTTAACCCCACTATCATAAATTAACTTTTTCTGTGCTTGTACTTTCACTAGATTAAATGCTTCCATGAGTCACAGAGCACTTTGTATTTCTCTTTACATTCTAAGCACCTAGTCCTCCTTGATCCAATCCATGCTATGCACTCAATAATTGCTTGTCAGGCTGAACAGAAATGAACTGCTTTTTATCACATTATTTATGTATCTTTCCAGGTGGCCATTTTTCCTTTTTCTAGATTTAACTGTGTTCTGAGAAAGATGCCTAGTCCAAAGATTTCTCTGTTCAGAATGGAAGGAGGCATATTTTCATCAGAGTTGACATCATCATAAGGTCTAAAAACAATCTTTGTTGACATCCTATGCTTTTGGCTGGAAGTTGTAGCAAAATACTGCTTTTTAAATAAAATTCTACCTAACAACAGCTTTTTTTTTTTGTTTCTCCAGGAGGTATATCCTTCTTGTAAGATCAATATGTCTTACATCTTTTTCCCCTTTTATTATTTAATAAAATAAAGGACAGATTTTTCTTTTGTTGACTGTTCTATATTTGTATATATATTTGTAAAAGTGAATACACCAAAAGTAACTACTCATAAAACCCATCTGAATGACTGAAAGAGACACTTCATTTTGATCAGGTATAAACTAAATATATGTTTCTATCATTAAGATTCACTTTTTAAAACATACGTGATTTTTAGCAGTATAAAAAGAATGCATATTCATTACATTTGTGACTAATGGGAAAAAATAGAGGAATTAGTTGTAAATAATATGCTTCGTAATCTTTTCAACAGGTTTAAATTTCCTGATCCTTGGTATTTTCATTTATAAAATTGGATTAATAACAATATCTATCATTCTATATACTCTTGTGATGACTCTTAAAGCAGATTTTCACATAGAGTAATACATTTCTCAATAAATGTTTAGCATTGCTCCTTATAAAAATATTTTCTATGTAATTAAAGCAGTTCATATAATCAGTGACCAATGCTTCTAATTTACTACTATAATTAATAATAACAAAAAGTATTCAAAATATACTACAATTCTTGTACATTTTGTAAAATAGAGTAATAAGGACTGGATATGTAGGTAATAACATTAACATTCCAAACACAAATTATCAAGTGCCCAGAAGTGTCAGTTTTCCCAAGAAATGAAAATAGTATATGTATTTTACAAAGCTCAAGTTAGTTGAAAAATTCTAATGTTAAAGAAAATGAGTTATAAATTTTTATACAGTAATAAAATGAAAATAGCAAATAAAAGAATAAATTCCAAGACTGGAGAGATGATTCAGTAGTTAAGAGTGCTGGCTACTCTTGTAGAGTACCCTGGTTTGATTCCCAGCACCCACAGGGTAGCTATCAACCATCTTTAACTTCAGTTCCAGGGGATCCAACACCCTCTTCTGACTTCTGCAGGCATTGCATGGCACAGGTTCACTTACATACATGTAAATAATACACTCAAGCATATAAAATAAGAAAATAAATACCTATGCAGAAATTAAATACCATGTTCTCAGTTGAAAGAAGAACAGCTAAATAGATTGCTTTTGCTTATTTCCATATAAACTCTTTAGAGGGCAAGACCATCCCATAACTAAAAATTGGCATTGTATCGTGGGAATAAATTCTAGAACTGCTTTTTTTTTCGAATGATATCTTTTTTGTTTCCATTTTTGTTGATGTTGTTGTTTGATTTTGGTTTTGATTTTTTGAGACAAGGTTTCACTACAGAAACCCGGCTAGCCTGGAACTCCCTATGTAAAACAGGCTGGCTTTGTTCTCACGGAGATCCAACTGGCTCTGCCTCTCCAGTGCTGTAATTAAAGGCATGTACCACCATGCCAAGCTTACAAATGGGAATATTACCTAACTTTGTAACTAGAATTAATCCTATATTTTGCGATTGTTTGTCACTATCCGAGCTATTTACAATATAAGGAAGGTTAATAGGATTTGGGCTCCTTTTGTAAGCTAAACACATAGCTTAAATTCTTAATGACCCTTCCTTACCCTTGACCCAAAATAATGTGTGTGCGTGTGTGTGTGTTGAAAATATCATCCTTGAAAACAATGAATATCGTTTAAGCAATTAATTTATACCATTTACATTGCAAAAAAGGTGCTATTAGATTGATAACATTTGTCTTTGGTTTTATATGGTATTCTGGTCAGTAAGGTTCAGAAAGACAAATGTGTTCTCTTATAAGACAGTTTCTCCTTTCCCATATCATACTGGATATACTGATCCAATAAATACTTAGTCCTTTGTTCAAGAGAACAATTCCAAGAAATCTCGCAAAGAATAAGTTCTTAGAACAGATTGGTGCACTCTTGGTTTTAATCAGTGCTAAGCGTGAGGCTGCCTTTGGTCAGACACTACCATACTTGATATCTCTCTGCCACATCGCATTCCAGAAACCAATGCTTATTTTGTTCAAAAGTTATCCTTTTATATATCTGTTACTATCCAAACATTTTACTTGATTTTGAAACACTTTTTTTTTTCACAGAGAAACTCCATGTTCAATAAATTTTTAGAATTGCTTTCCAAATTACAAAAATGCAGTAGCCACAAAGCTAAAGGGAGAGGCTGCAAAGCAACAGAAGCTCACTGGCTGAATGACTTTCATTGATTCATTGGCTTCTGAGTTCTCATGGCTCCAATGTATGCTTCCCCAATGAAATTCTTTTATCATAGGAGACTGACTAAACTTTTGTCATTGCTAAAATACAGTAAGCATTCTTGGGTCAGAAGTTTTTTTTGTACATATTACTTTCCGAAACATTTTTCATCCAGACTCTTACATCAAACTGCTAATCACCTTGTAAATAAAAGTTCTAGGATGACTTTTGTGTGTATTTTAGGATAGGGTCTCCCTGTAGTCCCAGCTGTCCTGGAACTCACTATGTAGACCAGGGTGTTCTTGATTTCACAGAGATCTGTCTTCTTCCAGAGTGCTAGGATTAAAAGCATGTATCAACATGCCAGGCAAGGAAAAATTTATTTATTTATTTATTTATTTATTTATTTATTTATTTATTTATTTGCTTTGGCTTTTTTGTTGTTTATTAGGCGTATTTCTTGTTTTTCAGAGATAGGGCATCCCTGTAGCTCCAGCTTGCCTGGACTTCTTGTGTAGACCAGGCTGACCTCCAACTCAGAGACTGGCCTGCCATTGCCTCCTGAGTGGTGGCATTAAAGGTGTGCACTACCACATCTGGCTTAGGATAACTTTCTTAATGAAAGTCATTTACATCTCCAGGAATGGTCAATCATGATATTTTCTCCATGCTTTTGGGCATGACATGGATACATATTAAAGTTCTGCCCTATGCTGACTACAGTACTTTTTTAATTGGGTTGCTGCTGGCATATCATGACAAAGCAGACAAAATCTGCTTTCAGTTTCAATTGAAGTTAAAGGAACCACTACTAAGAAAATAACTGCATGTAGTATTTGATGGAGTTTTTAAAAATTGGTGATGTGATATGTATATGGAGAAAAACTCATTGCAGAAAATACACACAGAGAAAATTTTAGATAACCTTTTCTTGTATTCTAGCTTTCCGAGAAAATGAACAACTACCCTGCAGTACTGTTTACAGGTATGGAAAGCTGTGGAGAAATGTGACATTATATAGTCATCAGTAGGGTAAGAAAGAAAACATTAGGATTCCTCTTAGAACAGAACTTAGGGCAATCAAAGTAAAATATGGGTATTCAAATAAAAGCCAGGTCTCATGGAAAGGAAAAAATTAAATCATAAAAAAATTTAAACTATTTTTCTCATCAGGATGTACATCATATCCCACAGCAGTTTGGGCAGCATTTATTGATGTAGATTAAAGAACACAAGAGTCTCACAGTCCTTGTTTCTTCATGTTTCAGTACTATATTAGACAATTTTTCTATCGACACACATTTCAAATTCCATTGCACTGTTTTTTGCATGTTAATTAACATGCATCTCTGTTTAGAATGGTAGTATTTTATATCACCAAAAATAGTTTGTCTTACATAAACTATCAACTATTCATATGTAGTGCTATAAGAATTCAAATAAGGTAAAATAGAATACAGAGTCTCAGTGTATAGGAATCTATCTTATGATTCATTTTTCCTTAAAAATATCTTACAAATGAGATCAGTGACACAGCTGTAGCTGTCTTCATATAGTACCATGTATATCTCTAGTAACACTAGTAAAACTGTTTTCCATGTACAGAAATAAACATTTTCTTGAATGTCCCACTAAAAGTTGAAAATAGTCAGTGTTTCATAAAGAACATTATTAAATACTACAAAAGGATAAAAGAGAACTTAGCTCAAGGATATGAATTCAGAAAATGATAAGAGCATTTCATTTCCAAAACAACATAAACTTATTCAATAAATTCAATTATGCAAAGTATCTTTACTTTTTTCAATCAGTCAATATGAACTCAGTTTCATGCTATTTCTTTTTCATATTGTTTCATGTAAATTCTAGAGCAACACCAATATTCTGACATTGTTGGGTTTGAAGTACATCTCAAGCTTGATTGTATTTTTCCATGTATACAGCTCTTACAGAGACAAATTTTAAATGATAATTTGACTAGGTTAAGAAATACTGACAGTTGGTAAGGCAGTTCTTCTGGATGGGTCTGTTGTGGGTTTTCCTGAGTTTGGCATGTGACTCAGTATACTACATGGTGAGAATCTGCCTTAGTGATTATAAGAATTAGCCAATTGACTGGGGAACTGCATAAATAAAAGGAGAGAAATGAAAGGAATCTCCTCTCCTGCCTGGATCTTCTTCCAGAGAAGAAGATCTCAGGATTCTATCTCTCCGTTTATGAGACACCAGAACTTACTTCACTGGCTACTCCCTAGTTCTCAGTACTTTGGCTTTGGACTAATAATTATACCTTAAGAGTCCCTATTTCTGAGGCTTTTGGGCTTAGACTGAGCCATACTTCTAGAATTTTAGGGACTCCGCCTTGCATCTAGACTGCTTTGTGACTTTTCAGGTTTCAGTCTTGATATATGGAAAGTACTATAACAAATTCTCTTTCATTCCTCTTTCTGTATGTCTATTATCTGTCTATATAGACAAACTATGTGTTTATTAGCATAGCTCCTATCTATATACCTACATATGGGAAACGAACAGTCTCTTCATCCGAACAGTGTGAAAACCAGGTAATTGAATATTTTCAGAAAAAGGAAATCAATCCTTGCTCACATCACAATTAAAAATAATCCAAAATGTATTTACAAATGAAATTCAGGTCCATAAACTATGAAAAAGAAATTTTGGAGTAATTCATGACAATGTTGTAGACAATGACTTTGGCAATATTAACCAAAAGCAAAAAAGTAGGGCTGGTGAGATGGTTCACTGGTTAAAAGTATTTCTTTCTCTATCAGGAAAAGAGCAGTCAATTCCCAGCATTTACATAATTAGCCAAGGGGTCTAACACATCTGTAACTCTGTGCTATAAATAGCACAGACATTGGAAAAGCATTGGAACTTTCTGTGTCCAACATAATGAAGATGGTGAGAGGCCTAGATTCAAAGAGTTATCTGGCCTCAAAAGATACTGGTAGAAATGGACACTTTGCGTTCTCTTCTGCCCTCCATGGTATACACATGTGTGTTGGTTTGAATGAGAAATTTCCTCCACATTCTCAAATATTTTATTACTTTGGTGCCAAGATGGTGATGAGGATGGAAAAATCGTGTGTTTCAAGATACTAGCTCTCAGGTTACTGCCACCAAGCCTGTAGCTTGCTGTTATGTCTCCTTCCCATGATGGAATCTTATTTTTCTTGAGCTGCACACCTAAATCAACTCTTCCTGCAATAACTTGCCTTGGTCATCTTGTTTTATCAACAGAAGAGCAACTGATGCACCATGTGTGCATACACCCATACAGACACATATACATACATACTTACATACATGCATACATACATACATGAATGAATCTAAAAGATCAAAAAGGAAGAAATATAGTAAGCAGGACTACATAAAAAGAAAAAAAAAGAATCTTCTGCAAAGTAATAAAATTCAAAAAAATTTCAACAAAGAAATATTCTACAGAATTGCTAAATATATTTGCAAACCATGTACTTGATAGTAATAAAAGTATAGAAAATTTCATAGAAATCAATAGTCAGAAAATGAGTAACCAATTAAAAACAGACAAAGAACTTGAATACACATTTCAGAAAGAAATATGATGGCCAGTCAGTGTATGAAATCACGTATACCATCACTGCCAATAGTATAACATATATCAAAATCATATTAAGCTTTCACATCATATCTGTTAAAATGGCTATGGCAAAAAATGATCAAAGATAAGCATTGCTGAAGATGTGAAGGAAGGGAAACTTATAAGTACACTAGGCAAAAATGTAAATTAGTACATCCATTATGGAGAACAGCCTGGAGATTGCTCAACAGTTTAGAAAAGAAGCTAGGATCTAGTAAGCCCATGCCTATGCAAATATCTGCAGGAACTGAAAAAAGTTTGTCAAAGATATATCTGCTTTCTCATGTTCACTGAAGCGCAATTCACAATAGTCAAAATATAGGATCAATCTGAGTGACCAACAATGTGAAAAGGGAATACTAGCCCCCCTTAAAAAAGGAAATTCTGTTATTTGTGACATGATGAACATGCAATACAACATGTTAAGTGAAATAAATAAGGTTGAAAAACACTAATGTATCATCGTATCTGCAGACTTTAAAAAGTCAAATTCATAACTACAAGTGGTAATTACCAGGTACTAAAGTGCTGAGGTGATACTGGGAAGATGTAGTCTATACTTAAAGATTCATATGAAAAAATATTTTGTGTTGTTATGTTTAAGAAATGCAAGTCATAAATAAGGTAATGTATATATATATATATATATATCAATTAATGTAACTTAGATATTCTAATATATATTCACACACACATTGCAAAGCATGTTGTATACTGTATAATATGTATTGTTTGCTAATTAAAAGGAATTTAAAAAGAGGGTATTTTGTTTTGGCTTTAATGGAATAAACATTTTTTGATTTAACAAAAAACTTTATTTTAATTTTTATTACATTTATTTATTTCATGTATGTATTTGTGGAGGTCTGAGGACAAGTTTCTGGAATTGGTTCTTTCCTTCCACCATGTGGATTCTAGGGCTTGAATTCACTTGAATTGAAATTAGGTTTGACAGCAAGCACCTTTCCCTACTGAACCATCTCCCCAGCTCTTGAGTATTTATTGAAACAAGTTCTAGTTCTGTATGTCAGGTTGTCCTAGAACTTCCACTGTAGCCCAAGATGGCCTTATATTCATGGCAATCTATCTATCTCAGTCTGCTGAGATAACAGGTATATATTAACATACCTTATCATTTCACTAGTAATACAGCCTCCACCTCCTCTTCCTTTTCTTCCTCCTCCAGTTCCTCTTCCTAGTCTTCTTCCTTGTCCTGCTCCTCTTCCTCCCTCCTCCTCCTCTTTCACTTCCTCCTCTTTTTCTTCCTCTTCCTTCTCCTCTTCATTCTCCTCCTTCTGCTTTTCTCTTCCTCATCCTCATCACTGTGCCCCTTTACCACACCCAACTCATTTCCTTAGTTTATGATCTACTTTTGTTACACTCCTTTGATTTGTACTGCATGTGCACACATTCCATAAAGAAATCATCAACTATTGATCTAAGTTGATATTTTTATTCAATCTTTGTGTATTTCATACAGAATATCTCTATCATTCTTAATCACCTTTATACCCCCTTCCTTACTGGCACGTTCCATAGACCCCCAACTGAAATCCATACATACTTTCATCTGTGTCAAGTTAGTGTCCCTAAATATTCCTCAGTACAGGATTGTTGCTTTAGGAAGATTAGCTCATCCTCATGCGGGAGTAATCAGCTACCAAAATTTCCTCAGCAAAGATTGGAGTGTGCTACACATTTCCCCAGTTCCAAGCTGAGATTTTTGTCTGCTTGAGTTTCCATGGGTCTTGAGCATACTGAAACCATTACTTTAGGTTCATATGAGCATGGTCACAGGCCGTTGTAGGATTCTAGTTCCATATGGTCACACATCTCATTATTGGTTCTTACAATCTTGCCACCCCTTCTTCTGAAATGGCTCTTGAGTCTTGGTGAGTGAAACGTAATACAAGATTCCTGTCAAAGGACCCACATTCTGAAGATTCCTGATCTCTATTCTTTGTCAGTTTGTATCCTTTTGTGTTACTGGTCCTCTGTTGCATGAGGGAGCTTCATTAATGAGAGTTGAGAGATTCATTAGTGTCCTCTTAACCCCTTGCACCATGTTTCCTGAGCCTTAGTTATAGAGATTGCACTGTAGGTATGCCACTTAGGCATGGACAATTCACAGACAATGTCAGTGTGTGACCAGCTGTGTACTCTGTAGTAGTCTCCCTCTGGTGCAACCGAAGTTTCTTTGAGGAGTGGTGACTGGGATACCTGACTGTAAATATAAAGATACATATTTTTTACTTACTGAGAAGTTACATTAACCTAGGGTTGTGACAGCCTTGGAGATTTCTCTAAGATCTGTGACCTTTGGAACCATATGTATTTGGCTATGATTACAGTACTACACATAAATTTTCTCCTATTGAGTGGGTTATAAGTCCAATTAGGTAGCCATTAATTGGCCCCTAGATAAAAGTGTCACTACTTCACCAGTGTTGAGTGCTGTGCCAGTCATTGATGTGATTATTTGGTCTTGAAGATGATTCTTCCTTAAGGCTTGCATAATGCTCTCCAGAGATAAGAGAACTAGCTTTCAGGGGAAGTGGCTTCCAGGTCAGGTCCAGCTCCATTGTTCCAAATCTACTCTCTGAAGTATGTTCTGTCTTCAGCAATAGGGTCTTACCTTCAAGTTCTGGGAGGCAGTAAAGGGCTGTAACAATTGCCTGTGTAATTTTGGGAATCTCTTGGACCACGACCACGCTAGCCAACAAGTCAAAGGAAGGTTTCTCCTGTCTTGCACTGTTTCTTGTTATGTAGCCGCCACCGATGCACATGAATTCATCTAGAGATATTGTATCTGGAATTTATCATTACGTTGTTAGACTAATATGATTCCCCCTCTGGTATTTTACACTACCTAGGCATAGTTTCTCTCTCTCTCTCTCTCTCTCTCTCTCTCTCTCTCTCTCTCTCTCTCTGTGCCTTCCTCATTTAAAATGTCGACATTTTCCCATTTCTCCCTGGATACGAGTCTCTTATGGCCCGAACTCTCTGAGCTCCTTATTTCCCTTTATCCCTTTATTTCCATCATTCCTTATATATCCCTCCCTACCCTCTTCCATTTAAACACTCCCTTTTATCTATTTCTTCCTTAGTAACAACTGTCTCCTACTATTTTTCTCTCTCAGGTTCTTCCTTTCCCTTTACCTCCCTGGTTCCTTTCCAATTTTCCTGGTTCCTGCAGTTACATCAGGATGCATACTCACATATAAGAGTTTGGTGCTAGGATCCACAAATGGGGGAGAACATATGTCGTTTGTTTTTCTGAGTCTGTGATACTTCACTTAGCATAACATTTTCCAGTTCCATCCATTTACCTGAAAATGTCATGATTTGGTCTTTCTTTTCTGCTGAGTAGAACTCCATTGTGTTCATTATCCACTTGTCAGGTGAGGGACACTTAGGTTACCTCCATCTCTTAGCTATTGTGAAAAGAGCAGCAACAAACATGGATGTACAAGTATCTCTGTAATGGGAAAGAAGGACATTTTTAAACACATATTCATTACACATATAAATTCAAGCTAAGAAAATTCACCTTTTTATCTTTCTGCCTTGTCATATGATTCTTGTGGCTACTAAATACAAAATAATTTAACTATTTTACTGTGATGTTAGAAGTATGAAAAAGAGTAAACCACTGAGAAGACTAATGGTTAATTTGGCCACAATTTCATAAGCATCTGGTTCACCCTTTTTTTGACATTGTAATGGTCATGTCTGGTGAAACTTTAAATATATTAAGAAAATCCACTCTTTTAAAAAATACTTGTGTAAATTCTTTTGTAGAATTATTTTTAAAATAAAACGAATTATTACTTTCTAAGTTTTCTAAGCATTAGAGAGTGTTCTATAAGGGAATCCTATGTATAACTTTATTGGTTTGATATTTGGATGATATTGAGTGAAATTATAACAAAAACTACAGTTATAATTTATATGTGAATAAGGAAAATAAAGTTTTGTTCTGGTTTATTAGGATTAGCTAGTTAATGAAATCAATTATATAATTTATTTATGAGCTCTTTTTCTAGGAAATATGTCTGGCCTAATGGTTCTAAGTGAAAGTGACACACTCATTGCTATAAAATCTAGTGGCATTTAACATTGAACAGACTCAACACTTGGAAAAATGTATTATCTTTCTGTTAAATATGTAAAATTGGAATTATTTTTTCTCCTTAGGACACATCTTGATTACATGTTTTCAATGTATATTTTAGCAGTAAGGCATATGCCATCTGGTGGCTGAAAGAAATAACTAACCTAATAGATTCTGAAAATACTTCATGGCAAAAAAAATACCAGCTAATTTAATTGATTTTATTTCTAAGTGAATAACAAATGTGAATATAATCTTGACTATTCAAAACTAGACCTCAGTGAAGTCTAAGATAGATGGAGGCCATGCCAATACTCCAATTTAGTTATTTTTAATGTCTTCCCAGGATTGTCTTGTATTTCAAAATATCTTGGTACTATTATATCATAAACATTTTACTTAACAGGAAAGAAATTATGCACAGGTAGAACTGTTTGTTTTGGTGGACATCTAGAATTGTTTTGATGTAAATTTTTCTTTCAACTAACACAGGTGGAAATATTTAGGCACCCAAAAATTTTACTGGTATAGTCTATGACTCAGATGCCGTATATACAGAGGAGAAGATGATATAGGAGAATATCCTAAATTTGATTGATAGTCAGAAAATACCTAACAGCCTGACAGTCAACTAGTTTATGAACTTTGGCAAATGTTAAGCCACCTAATATAAAATTATGTAACATGTCCCACTCCTGCTTTGTAACATTTTCAGAAGAGGTGGTTTATAGCCTGTCACCACCAGGTAGTGAAACATATAGCAGAAAATTTATCTTCTTAGGCTGGGGATATAACTTAGTTGATACAGGGCTTGCCTAGCAATGCATGAGGCCTTGAATCTCATCCCTGCCACAGCATATAAGAGACACAGAGTTGTATGTCTATAATCACACCACTTAGGAAGTATCAAGGCAAGAACTGAGGTCCTCAAGGTCATCTTCAACTATATAGAAATTTGAGGGTAGCCTGCGATACAGGAGTCTCTGTTTCAATGAATTAATTAATGAATGAATAAAGTATCCTATTAACCATTTAAAGTGTACAATTAGGTAATGTTTATTGTTATTATTGTATGGAAGTTTTCTAGAGTTTTTCTAGCTTGAAATACTGAAGCTATACCCCCATTGAACAATGCCTCATTATCTCCTTTACCAAGTCCTTAGCAATGCCTATTGTACTGCGTGTTTCCATGATTTTGATTAGTATATACATCTTGTATGAGTGGAATTGTACAGAATTTGTCCTCTCTAAATAACTTAATTCCTTTCTTTTCTTTTTTTAAAAATTTATTTTGTAGGATCTCACTCCAGCTCCAGTTGGCCTGGAACTTGCTGTGTAAACCAGACTGCCCTCAATCTTAAAGTGATCTTCTTGTCTCTGCCTCCTGAGTGCTTCTTAGTAAAGATGAAATAATAGTCTATTTTATGTATGCAACATTTTCTCATTTTTCTTTCAATAGACATTTAGATTACTTCCCACTCTTAAATATTATGAGTATAGCTGTGAGGAACAAGGGTGAGCATTACACAGAGTATCTCTTCAAGATCCTTCTTCTAGTGATTTTGCACATAGAATCTAAAGATAGAATGGTATATAATACAATAATTGCATTTTAATTTTCTGAGGAAACTTCACACTGTCTTTGAAAATGGCTATGGCATTTTAGTTTCTTATCAGCCATGCACAGAGTTCCAGTGTCTTTACATCTTATTGTTCATTATTTCATCTGTATTTTGTTTGATATTGACCATCCAAATGAATATATTGATAATTTTCATTTGTATTTTTGCAACCATTAACAATGTGTAGGACCATTTAATATGCTGTTGGTCATTTTGCTTTATCTCAGGGGAAATTCTACTCAGGTTTAGCTTCTTTGCTTATTTTTTAATTGGGTTACTACTTTCCTTTTTGATTTGTACAAGCTGCTTATGTGTTCTGCTTATTAACAACTTACAAATGCATGATTTTCAATTATTTTCCCATTTTGTACTTTGATTTTTCATTACATCAGTGTAATTTATTTTGTAACGACTAAGTGATTCATATGATTTACAAAAATATTACCACATTCCATGTCTCTAAGAAGTTCTCCTGTTTTTGCCATGAGTATTTTGGTCTTGCATTTATATGTTTGATATGCATTGAGTTATATTTGTAAATGGTAAAAAATCAATTGCTCAAATCCTTTCTTTTCATATGAATATATACCTTTCACAGCACTGTTTATAAGATGATTGTTTCTTTTAGTTTCATTACTATAACAAAAATCTCCAACCAAAAGCAACTAGACAAGGAAATGGATTATCTGATTTATACTCCCAGGCCACAATTCATCATTGAGGGAAGTCAGGACAGGAAGTCAAGGCAGGAACAGGGAGGAATAAACCAAGGAAGAATGTTTCTAGTTGGCTCAATCTCTGGTTCATGCTTATTGAGGTTTGTTATCCATCTGAGGACTACCTATCTGGGAATAGTTTCCAAAACTGACAAGGCAATGCTTTTTTGCTCACTGTATTATCTTGACACTGTGGTAGAAGAGCATTTGAACAAATATGTGTGTGTGACGGGGGGTATTTTAGAGTCTCACTTCTCTTTTCTTCCATTATTCCAAATGTCTACATTTATGCCAATACCACAATGCTTTGATTGCTAAAAAAGTGTAATATGTTTTGAAATTTGTAATTGTGAAGTCTCTAATCTACTTCATTCTCAAGACACTTGAAATTCCATAAAAAATTTTTAGATTTCACTTGTTTCTTTAGTGTGCTCAAAAAATTTCCCAGAAAAAATCTAAGC
Organism: Eospalax fontanierii; assembly: GCA_035773235.1. Taxonomy (NCBI): domain Eukaryota; kingdom Metazoa; phylum Chordata; class Mammalia; order Rodentia; family Spalacidae; genus Eospalax; species Eospalax fontanierii. The sequence continues at coordinate 127,390,952 of CM069525.1, read as the reverse complement.
TTAGATGTACAACACTAATTTTATTTTTACCATCTTGCTTCGTCTTAACAAAGAAACTGGTTATTTTTTAATGTCTCCATAATACTTCTTTGAATCACATAAAAATATTTATTGCTAACCTTTCACTCCATAACATCTACACTCACTGTTCATCACACCTTGTGACTGTCTTAGCACCTTACTGAATCATCCATTTTTTTCTTGTTGTTATGGAATAGCCCTGAACTGCCGTATACCCTGGAATCACTGTCCCATTCTACTTTCTTTTTTGTCTTTTATTCTAGTTAACCAGCTATTTCTTCAAGCTTAGTCTGGACATATTCATTATCTTCTGTGTGTCTATCCTATTGCTAACTAATTAATTGCCAAATGCTTCATGTTTTGGAATTATAACTTATCACCATAGCCCTGCATTCAGGAATTGAGATACTTCATCAGTGAAAGTGTCTCAAAGTAGTCCTCATCAAGTACAATAACAGACAGTGTAACTGTGCAACTTACATAGGATTATATTCAAAAGTATGTTCAAATGAATTGATAAAACTTTGATCCTTTCTCAAGAATTAATGAATTTTGTGTTTATCTTCTTACAGTAGTTTCTGAATGCCACAAAAAGTGTTTTGTCTAGGAATATGCAGTCAACAAAGATGATGATGAAATAACTTCCATATGTAATTAATAGATATGAAAAGTTTGATTTTGTGGCTTAGACCAATTCTTGAATAGTGAAAATGGCATTGAACTCATATGAGTTACAAACGTACATAATTTTTTGTATTATTTTCAAATACCTTAATGAAATAAATCCACAATTTGAAAAGATAGTGCATTTATAAATGTAAATAAAATGTGATAATGCCAAATAATAAATTATAATGTCACTGATAAATAGTATACTCATTATCAATAAAGAAATTCTAAGGTGAAGAATTCCATAGAGTTTTAACTTTATAAACATATGTTAAAGTAATTTTTTTTTGAAAAACTATTAAAAATGGTAAAGTAAAAATTCATGAACTTAACTATGAAGCTCTTTCAGACACACATATAGGCATGTTGTGCTGAGAATTCAGAAGAAAACTATACCGAATTGAAAAATAGAATGGATTACAAACTTTGAAATTGTGGCTTTTTAAAATATAATAATCTTATAGTAAACATAGTATTATTATCTCATTTCATGTGTGAAGCCATTAAAACCAAGGTAGTTATTGTCTATCTAATATTCAGGTGAACACAGCCACAAAACTTATTCTTCTTCCACTACACCAAGATTTATATGATGACATTGAAAGAAAAAGTTACTGAAATTTCCATAAGCTAAAAGATTCCAGAGTAATTTAACAGGTGAAGGATCAAAACTGAAACTGATGTTGAACGTTTTGAACAAGTTATATGAAGCTATATGGTGTTTCCAACATGTTTCTTTAAAACATTTGTAAATAACTTAATGGCAATATTTATACATGTATGGAGTTTTCAACTCAATAATTCCACATTTTATCATTATATATGTATATATACACACACAAGTACAGTACTTTTGAGTTATTTTAGCTTTTTAAAGACAAGATCCAATTTGATAAACAGTGGCTTGTGTAGAGATGTAGATAAGCTATCCAAATGCTCAAGCTTCCTAAGACAGTACAGACAGACAGAAGAGAAACACTGAAGTCCAATGTGCTCAATCCTGGCTTTAGACAATCTTTTTCTCTACATGTCTATTTACTTATTCAACCAGTCTTTGCTGAATACCTATTATGTGAAATTAACTGCCATGGATACAATAGCATTCATAGTGATACACAAAATTAAACAACAGCAGTAACAAAAAGCATGGTCTCTTTATTTATAGTAACTGATTCACTACTTTGCCTGAAAATTCCTTAGTTATTTTAAGGATGTCAAATTCATCATAAGTAACTTGTCAAGGAAGTTAAATATTATAATCAATCATTCTCATAAAGTTTGTGGGCCTTTTACCTCTATCATTCTGTAGGAGTATAAAAGTTTAACTTCAACTCATTTATACTTATTATTTCTGTGACAAGAACACTTTAAAAGATCTCATTGCATTACTAGTGGTAACAGTTTAAGTCTTTAGCAGTAAGGAGCAGTTAAGAAATCATATTAGATATTCTGGCAATCTGCTTTAATACTAATTAGTTAATAAAGTAATTAGCAAAAATAAGAAACATGTTACTACTCTGCTGTATTATGATTTTGCTAAAATTTTATTTTTAGAAGCATAATGTACAATTTCTAAAAATTCCATTTAGAAAATTTATCAGTATGTTTAAATATTTCTCATTCAAAGGAAGCCAGCTGTGATAGAAAAAGCTGTATTTAAACAGTTAGATAAAACTGAGGGTGCCAGCAGATTTCAAACAGAACACGTGAAAGCAAACTATATAAACTTTATTTTCCTTCTTGATTTGAATTATCACAACACATCAATATTGAGGTATTAGGTATATGTTAATCATTTATGTATAACAGTAACATAATAACATTTTAAGGTACACAACATATGTTTTTATAGGTATACAATTGTGTGACAATATGCACTGTAAGTACCTGTATATAATTGTGCCAGACACTATTATTGTGAGTCGTCGTGATGCTAATGCACATATTGGTGAACCTCTTGAATATCCCCTAGAATGAAGATATAATTTTTAAGATATAATATTTTTATACTTAATGAAACATATATTTATATATGTTCTAGTTGCATACAAAACATACCAGCATGTAAAGTATACATGGTACTTTTACATATGTGTATATATGTATGAGTGCTCATGATTTTATTTTATACTGCATGAAACTATATTAATTTTTAAATGCATCATAACATCGCATATATATATATATATATATCACCCAAATTGTACTATTTCTAAAATTAAGGCTTCCAATAGAATGAACAGTTGAAAAATCTATGAATGCTATTTCTCTTTCATTCATTCTAACACAAAATGTCAAATCACTCATTGTTTTTAGAGCACAATTTTGATGAATTAGAATGTGTGTATATATATATATATATATATATCGAGCAATAAATATTAAATTGAAGGAAGCACACTTCTGTTTTCCTTTTTAAAGGGCTTATCCATCATTTAAAATTATGGAACACCTAATTTTGCATGGCTTTATACAAAATGAATCACATCGATGTCTTCTAGAAACCTAGCGACATATATCAGACATAAAGAGAGGAAAAGAAAATGAAAAAGCTTATAATGGTGTTAGAAAAGGGAATGGAAGGATAAAAAAAATGCAATACATGTGTAGAGTGCAAGGAAAGTACTATCAAACAGCCTGCAAACAAACTACATAATTTGGTAAACTGCAACATGCCAGAGATAGTTCTATCAACAAATGGGGCTAAAAGAAACAAAAGATTGACTCTTTTACTAAAAATCTTTGGAAAGGTGTAGAAATTGTGGAAAGTTAAAGGCTTTTCTAAAATAGCCAAAACACTGTATAAGAGCATAGGTAAGAGGAAAATAGAAATAAGGAATAAAGAGTTGGGTGAAATTTGTTGGGAATACAAAAAGGTAATATTTTGTGGTTCATGATAGAATAGTTTATTGTGGAAGATTATTTCCTGGATCAGATTTAAACTTTAGAATGCCATTAAAACGGCAACCAGAAAAGAATACGCAACACTAAATCATGACTCTAACTTTGTTACCCTAAATATAACATTTAGTTTTCTTGCCACCTGGCCTGGCATTGATGAATATTATAAGCCTGAAAAAAAAATGATAGAACAAACACACTGAGGTCAAAGACGATCAGCTAAAAGCAATGCTGAAGCATATACTCCCCAAACTGATATCTATGACATTGTTAATTGCATAGAAGATTGCATAATGTTGAATGACTGAAAATAATTTAAAGGAAGGCTAATTAAAATACACTGAATTTATTATCAAAGACCTACAGTAATTTGTAGGGCATTACAAAAGGTCTTATTTAGAGAGGCAATATAAATGGCTTAATATTCAGATGTAGTCACTGTGGTTAGCATTAGTCTCTGGTAAACTATCAGAAGTGACCCAGGGAACAATGTTTTGACCTGCTTTGTGAGATACCTTAATTTGGTATGGGGTATAGGAAGCTGTAATTATTAGCTAATTTGGCAGAATAACAGAAAAAAATGCAGAAAAGTCACCAGACACAGGTAAACAAATTCAAGTGCAGAAAAATAAGACATTGATTTTAAGTGTGAGTGGTTTAAACGCGAAAGCCTAAACCAGTTTTAACCTAGTCCTAATTTCCCCTTCTTTTAATAGGTCTTCAGGTATATAACTTGTGACAAACTTTCCATAACTCCAGTTCCAGGGAATCTGGCACCCTCTTCTGACTTTTGCGGGCATTGCAGGACATGGGTGCACATGGAGGCAATAAACTCACACACAGAAATTAAAAATAAATAAATGTAAATCTTCAATAAAAAGATTGATATATGCCCTTTTTATAAAATATATCATTAAATGGTCGAGGATGAGGACAGTCAAGTTTTCCTTTTATAAATGACCCAACACTGGTGTCTTCAGTGATAGATAACTCATCTGTAATGGTTGTTAAAACCCCAAAGTTTCATCTTGGATAGTGAATTATGGCATCAGAAACTAAACATATTTGGGCTGAAGAAATAGTACAGCAGTTAAGAGCACTAATTACTCTTGCAGAGGACCTGAGTTTGGTTCCCAGCACTCACATGGCAGCTGGGAACTACCTATAACTCCAGTTCCAGGGAGTTAATACCTTTCTGTGGGAATTGCACGACATGGGTCTACTTTCATACATGCAGGCAAAACACTCATATAAGTACATTAAAAATGAATAAATCTGAATTTTCTTTTCAAGGAAGTGAATATTTTACTTCAGTTAAGTTGGGATCAACAGAAAGGGGAACAAATAATCACGCCTTTACAAGCATTGTACTGTCATTCATAATGTTTATGTTGATGTGTGACCCTCCTTCACTAGATCCTCCTGACAAAATACCTAAAACAGAATCCCACAATAGGGATAAGCTGAAGTATTATTTAAGAAGGAGAAAAAGAGGAATCAGGTTCATGAATAAAAGACTTTTAATGTAGAATAACTAAGACAGGAATCACAATTTACCTAAAGAAATGAGCACAGCTGTTGAATTATGTATATATGGCATTCAATGAAAAGGTACAAAACAAAATGGACAAAAATTTATTGGGTCTTGTGGTGTTTGAATGAGGAACGTCCACCAAGGCTGCAAATATTTGAACACTTGTTCAGGTAGTAGCACTATTTGGGGGAGTTTCTGGATTCTTTAGGAAGAAGTATGTTGACTGGGTTTAGGCTTTGTGGGTTCATAGACTCTCCCCATTTCCATTTTGTTCTCTCTCTGCTTCCTGTGTGTGTTTCAAGATGTGAGCACTCAGTTTTGGGCTGCCTTCTGCTATGCCTCCCCTACCATGAGAGATTCTCCTTTTGGAACTCCAAGCCCAATTAAATTCTTCCATAAATTCCCTTGGTCACAGTATTTTATGACAGAAAGAGAAAAATAAATAATACAGGTCTGGAGTCTTTCTGGAAAAGAATAAATAATAGAAGTTGGTAGCAAGTCAGTTGTCTTAAAAAAGAAGGCCATGAATATACATTTTATGGGAGACGGTGATGTCCTCAGATTTTATGAAAAAGATGATGGAACTTAAATTGTTCTCAATTCAAATGCTTCCCCTCCAAATTCCTTTAAGATTTAGGGAACAAAAACTCAATTTTATTCAAGCAGTTGACTAAGGAAATCTTGAAAAATGACAATGGGTATAATGATATGAAAAGTCATTTTAGGTCTGAGCCATCATTACAAAGTAAATAGGACATTCAAGGGCTATGATGAGCTCATAAAGATGGGGCAACATGGAGTAATATGTGAAGCCTGTGAACAGCATAAATGTGAAGTGGTCCAGAATATGGAATTTGTGTAGGATAAGTACAGTCCCTTTAGGTAGTTCATTATTGAAATTAGAGATACCTATGATCACAAACAGGATATTCCCAAATATTCTTCCTATCACAAATTAAATAGAAAAGTAATCATGAAGTCACTAAAATTCCTCTTAATTTTAGTTTAAAAAGATCTAAAAAAATTTAGTCCACTGATTGTCTTCATATCCCCCACAGGTTTTGCAAGACAGTCTGTGCATTGACCTAAAGTTCTTCTCATGACAAAGAAATCTGGAGGGTTAACTGACATTAATGAAAGTTGTAATATAAAAACAAACAGTAGGAAACAGCATGCTTACAGGACATGGTCTGACATCTATAGATTTTTAACACCATAGGATTATACCCTATTACCAAGAATAATTAATATTGCTGCTATAGAGTAATCTCACAATACAAATGAAGATGTTTTATTTGAAACTGCTTCATAGGCATATACAAGTTTTCTTTTAGTACTTCAATCATTTTCAGAAAAGATGACTATAAAACAATTTTCAGAAAAAGAAAGGTTGAGGATACAGCTCAGTGACAGGATGCTTGCTCAGTGTATGCAAAACTCTAGTTTAAATTTCTAGCACCTAAGAGGGAAAATAAGAAGGGAAGAATGAGACCCAGTCAGTATACCTGGTAAATAAAACCTACCTACCATCTGTGTCCAGCCTTAAGACCAAGAATACAGTGAAGGAATTGAGGAAGAAGGTATTTATAAGTAATCCTCAAATATTTATGATTAAAAATTGTGCTCATAGCTATGTTTATTTCTTATTTTGATTGGTGGCAGTGGAGGAGGAGGAGGTGGTGGTGGTGGTGGTGGGTGTACAAATAAGTAAATATTCAATACTAGCAAAAGAATGATATCATAATTGTGATTGTTTTGCATGGGGGTGGTGTAGGAAGGCATCTTCAAACAGGAAGACATTTCAATTCTTCACATATTATTTCACTATGTAGATGTTCCATATGTATAGAAGTATGCCATAGATAGCAAGTAGACAAAGAGTAGGCCATTCTGGTTATTTAACAGTAGTTGCTCAGCTTCAAAGCTATGCTTCATATACTGTTTCATGATGCTGGTTCTGAGCTCTGTACATCACATTTTCCTATCCATTTCCCATTTAGGTTTTTCCGATGAAAATGCTTGAATGAGCCTGCAACACTCAAAGAGAAACAATGAATGCAATCCTTCTGAATTGCTTGCTTCTTCTTTCCAAACTACCCTAGACTTAGAACAAGGAGTCTAGTCTTTTCATTTCATTTTTTATTTTTGTTTTACCTTTATTTCTAACTAATCAAATGGCGTTAATCTATTTCTTATATTATACATTGCATTTATGATATAATTATAATTCAGAAATGATCATATCAATAAGAAAATATCTGTGATGCTGCTTAAATATAAAAAACAAATTATAATTTTGAGCTAAAATTCAGTATGGACAAAAATAATTTTCCATATTAAGACATTTGGAAAATATACAGACAACACTCCAGATGAATGACTAATAAACTGAAAATTAGTCAAATAATAGTACAGCAGGAACATCAGGGAAATATTTTTTCCTTACCAAATAATTTATTTAAGGAAAATTCAAGCTTCAAGTAAATCGAACAGCAACAGAAAATTTCAGTGTAAGTTGCCAAATAGCAAATATTTTGGAATGTTCTCTCTCTTTATCTCTCTTTCTCGCTCTCACTCTCACTCTCACTCTTCCCCTAAGAAAGGATAGAGTGGAGGTTTGATTGCACAGTAAAGCAATGACATTGAGAATGAAGTACCTTTCCTGAGCACAAATTTTCTAATAGAATTACTGTTCAAAGTGAAGTACAACTTCACACAAGAATTGTTTATTTGTGATGGGCTGAAGAATTGAATTGAAACTGAACAATTGAAAAATGAAATCAGAGCAAAGCAAAGGAAGGAAAATGAAAAAGCATCTTCAGAGTCATAAACAGAAAGCATCAGTTTTGGGCCTAGTTAGAAATCCTATGGCTAAACTAATAAAAGTAAACCTGCAATTTGTTCAACCCACTAAAACAAAGATGCAAAGGAATCAGCTTCTCTAGCTCAGGAAAATAATTTGAGCAGGATTCCCTCTCATTTTTGAAATATTTTAAATATTTTAAATAATGTGAGACCTCTAAGGAAAGCTTCTGGAACATAATAGTATAAACCTGAACATTCTTGTACTTAGACTACTATTGCCAGCTTCTCATATTAATTGAGATGAAATTAAGTATTTCTGTACACTGACATTTTACTCAATCACTGGACACCTTTGTAACTACACATTCTAATTAGAGAAGATATTTGTATGTTTTCCTCAGTTCCATTTGAGAAGCCAAGTAATCCATGCTAAAATTTTTGTAGTTTAGACATTAAGTTTAACAAATTTCTTTTCTGTGATATCTTCTTTCATTTTCTTTCTTTTGTTTATGCCAGTTATTTTAATTTCTGGCCCTCCAAAATGATTTGGTTTCTTAGTTTATAAAACATTTCCTGTTACTGTCCTTTCCAAATATGCCTGGCACACGGTGAATTTTGATTCTGTATTCTGGAGGAATATCAAAGTTTTGGACTGTGTCATCTCCAGAAGGACATACAAGTTACCGACCTCACCATTTGATGGAAGGCAATGTTCTGATTTTCTTAATTTCCTTGAATATGTGCCATGGAAGCCTACAGTTATTACCTTCCACTTGGGCATTCTATACCATTTTATAAAAGTGAGAAATTTGGTGATGTTTGAAAAGGAGTTTTAGTAGTTCAAGGGCATTTTCGTTTATTGCATTATATAATATTATTGATTGTAATAAGATCGTATTGGATTATTCCTGAAAGAAAAGAACTTGGAGGATAGAGACAGTTCTTTTCTTATTATACAAAATCTGATGGGTGTCAAAGGCTGTCTGTGAAGAATTATTGAACTGATGATTCTAGTTGAACAGATTATTTGCAGGAAGGGAACCTTGATAAAAATTCCTATGTTCTTGGAATTCTTAAAGTTCTTCGAGTCTGAACTAAAAGAGACTGTTCTATTTCTATAGTAGACAGCATGGAAACTACCAGCTTCCTTGAGTGTACATTTTGACCTCCTTAATGTGCAGTTAATCCAATGTTATTGAGTGAAAACCAGCAGCCCTGGTTTATTTTTCTATTATTTTGGAGAGCTTATGTGTCTACCATGTGACATTATCTGGCTTTTTGACAAATCAGGATTAAAGTTGCTTTCTTTCTAGAAAAGCTCTGGGTACAACTGTATTTAGTTCAGAGATTTCAGTGACTCATAAAGAGAAGAGAGAGCTTGGTTAACAAATGTTAATTACTTGATATGGGTGATAATTTGAATAAGGGGAAAAACTACTTGAGAGTTTTGTATAATTTATAAATTGAGTGTTATGCTAAAATGTCATCTGTTTCTTCTTTACCCATTCTTCCCCTTTAGTCGAGTCCACTCTTGTCACTAGCCTTAATGAACAATAAAAGCAGAATCTCTAATGAAGTGGAGATACCTTATATAACAATATTTAGTACTGAGCTCAAAAAGAGAACGATATGCATTTTCTTTTTGAGATAAATTCCACTAAACCATCAGGCCCTGTAAATCCAATGACTTTTGGAATTGCTGTATGAAATGATATCCTTACAGTGCTACCACTATGTTTACCTAAATTCAAGGCATCTTACAAGGCATCACTTTCTTTAGAACATTTTCTTCTATAAAATATGACAAATTTTTACAGATATATTTTTACCAAAGAAAACCTCTTGTCAGTATACTTAATATCAAGTTTAAATATTAGGAATAACTTAGAAATATTAAACTGGAAAAATGACAAACAGTAAGTCTGAACTTACACTTAATCCACACACTGTCCTTTAGTATGCAAGGACAGTATGAATGGAAGACCAGATTCCCAGAACTATGAGCCACACTGAGAGTCCCTACTATATGTGAGGAGATTGTGTTCCAGAGAGCAGATTCTCAAGAAGAAATACAGAATGATTAGCAATGAGAATCATCTCCTGTCAAGGATCAGAGAACTCATAACTCTTCACACACAGGCAGAGAAATGAAAGGAGTCACCACTATATGAATCAGTTATAAGTTTTTCTCAATGCTCTGAGTACCTGGATCCCATAGTTTTGGCATTCTGAATATCTGTCCATTCATAAAGAAAACAAAAAATGAAATTTCAAAACATAGTTTTAGATATAAATGCAAGTAAGATGTTCCCAAAATTTAGGTCTGTGGGATAAAAAGAAGAGTGGCTAGAGGTCACCCCTGAACATTTTTAACTTAAAATATTTTTACTACAGGAAGGTAAAAGTATATATATATCCCAAGAATATGTTATTGCTTAGGAATCCAACAATGAATTTTCCAAGATTTAATTAACAGGAGATTTAATATACATTATGACTGCCTGAATACTTATTGAATGACTAAGATTGAAATAATTTGAATAGAATTTATCACATTCATGTTGTCTTAAGTATAACTTCATTACAGCTTCTCAGGTATGGCTTTCTTTTCTCTAAAAACCGTCTATGTCACTCTTATTGCACATTATTCTTAGACAGATACTAGTTATTCCATTAAGCTAACAAATATATATTTGACATTGATAAACTTATAAAATTCATATTCTTAAATAATTTAAATTTGTTTTGCATGTTACAAATGAGATTATATATACTTTGTTTCTTTTTTCCATGTCTGTTTCTTTTCTTATTTTGCCAAAAAGATATTCAATGACAAGATTCTGTAAAAAATCAGTTTTAATATTCTCTCTGGGGTCATTATGAGGAACTCTGCTGAAATAATGATAATGCCTACTTCTTTGAGGTTTTGAAATACAGATTCTACTCTATGGTTTGGCAAGTAAGATTTTAAAAATAGATATTGAGTCTAGAATGCTCAGCTCTCTACTGATGGTTTTGTTGCAGTAAATTCTTTCAAAATTCACAGTAGATGAAATTAAAATAGAAATTTAAATAAAGATATTAGGCAGAGTAAGAGTTTGTACATGTAAAGTTTATTCCAGTTATGAACAGAGGATAATAAAAATAATTATTTTCCAAAATGATACAAAATTATTTGTTTGGCCAATATTGTCTTTGTTAATCTTCAAATTCAGGGAGAATTAGGTTCTTTTTCCCGTTTTACAGATTACATAATGAGAAAACAAAGAAGTTAACTACCCAAAATTGTTTATCTATTCAATAGTGAAACAAGAAATTTACTCCAGTTTATTCAAGGGGAAATTTCACGCTCATCGTATACTGATATGTTCTATGTTTCTTTCACATTTACAAAAGTCAAAGGTCTCAAAGATTCTCTAATTAATATTCTGGGTCATTCCAGGAGGATTCTATTTTCAGTGAGCTCTTTATCACGGGGCTTATCAAAGCAGTGATTGTTTACCTGATGTGGATTTCAAACATGACTGAGGGTGATGAAATTAGAACGTGAAATGTCCTTTAAGCCCTAAAATTCCAGTTAGAAGAATGATGTGTGCATGGAAAGTAGCAACGATTTTCTCAGATGACAATTTTTCCTATGCCATGATCACTTGGCATAGGACTGAAAACAGTTTTCTCACGACCACCTTATGTGGGTGGACATTATTCAGTTTGAGTCAGAATGGGGAATTAGAAGCTCCAATTCTAAACTGAAAAAGAAAGAAGTCAATCAAAGATACATGACACTAGCTTACACAGATGTTCTCTGCTTTCCTCTGACTCACTCTTTGAAGTCTGGAAAAGATGAGTTTTATTTTTGATATAGTAATTGGGATACAGTCACACTGTAACTCATGTCTTTCATATTATGCCTTTTCTGATTTGTTTACTGCGTTTGACTTTGACCCAAATTTAGAATTGTCCCAGGGGTCTCTAAAACAATAGAGGAGGCTGATAACAGGATCAACTAGGAAAGGAAGGCTTACAAACATATTTCTAAGGAAAACTAATACTCTCATGAAAACATTAGGAATAAAAAGATTCTTAATATTTTTGTTTATTCACTTTTATTTTATGTGTATGAGTGATTTGCCTGTATGAATATAGGTGCTCTGGTGGATATAGCATTCAGAGAAGTGAGAAGTGAATGTTGGATCCCCTGGAACTGGAGTTATGGATAGTTGTTAGTCAACACGAGACTGCTGAAAACTGAACCCTGGTCCTCTGCAAGAGCAGACAGTGTTCCTACCTGCTTAGCTATGTATCCAATGCTACAACAGTCAATATTTTTGCAAGAAAATAGTAATGTTTTACTGACTATTGATAGTATCCCTGTTCCCTAAACAGAGTTGAGGATAGCAAAAACAAAAGGATTTTCATCATTTCCCTCTTTCTGACAAAGCTTCAGTTGTTGGGATAGAACTTGTATAGCTCATGGGAGCACTACTCAAAGAAGATTGTTTAACTATTAATGTCATATATATTTTTTTAATTTTGCCGTCTTTATTATCCTAAAGTTGTCTGAGGGCAACTTAACTTGTTTCTGTGCTCTCATGTTTGACAACCAGTAAGAAAGATGTAAGTAAGCCAAGATTTCTTTAACTTAGAGAACAAAGAAAAATATTAAACCGAAGGAATATTATCATATTAGCATCAGTGGCTTAGTCAAATAGTATTGTAGATAATATAGGTGTTGTCATCACCTTTAATAATAACAAAGATTCTCCAACACATTGAATACTTCCTTATTGTTCTTCTACAAATAATAATCCATGAATAAAATATCATAACTGGTACAAATGAACAAAGTACACGAACTTTATATGTAATAACTCACCATGTATTTTCTGAATACAACAGTATGCTACTAGCCATTTAATAAAGAAATCTGGGGGGAGATGGAAAGTCAAGATTTTCCGTATGTTCTAGTTAAAAAGATTAATCAATCACACATCTTCCAATTCACTCAGTCATATTGGATAACCGTTCTTTAGTCATAAGCCTGTAATAAGCTTAGTAATGAACTTTATTCCTTTGCATGATTCCATTTGGCAGTAGTAAAAGCAATTGTCCATAACAAAGGACATCCAATGCATCATTACAGATTAAGGGTCAACCCAAGTATCAGAATGAGAAGACTATATCCAGCCCCCTGCTGGCAATGCGTAAAACTCAGTTTGATATAATACATTATGTCATACATAATTGATGTGAATTGTTTTTCCCTTTATTGATCTATTTTGTGCTAATTACTGATACTTTAATACTTGAAAACATTTATGCCCTGAGTATTTACCTTTGAAAACTTTATCATGTTTCAAATCTATCCAGTGTTCAAAGTTAAATGTGCCTACAGAGAAGAACTTTTAGAGAGCAGAAAAGGCCTCACAAACCTGGGGTCAAATCCTGACTGTTGGTAGTTTACTGTGTGTTCCTCAGAAAATTATTTAGCTTCTATGAAATGAATTTTTTAAAAGAAGAATGATAATCCTTCCCTTGTGTCTTGAGCTAAATAAAATATCTGTAGGAAATACTGTTAATAGAAGGCATTCACTAAATAGAAATGACCAATGACTGTTATATAGGTTAAATTATGACCTGAAAACTCTTTCGGTTCCTAAATTCCATCAAATTTGCACAAATAAGCAATCATTACAGGGTTTTCAAACTGTAACAATAATAAATAAAATCTATTTTCAAATAAGTTTGTTACATGACATATCCCTTTTCCCTTGTTAAATAAAAATTAATTTTATGCTAATTAAATGTTTTGAGAAATTCTAAAGTTTTAAATACTTGTTTTGTTTCATGAAGCAAAGAACTTTTAAACTCATTTGATCATGGAAACAGTTCTTTCCAGATTATTAACAGCTTAGAACGTTTTTTTTTTCTCTTCTACTTAGAGAAATGAGCAATGCCAAGTTTATAATTGTTAAAATGTCAGAGGATAAATGAATCTTCATCATTAACTTGAATAATGTGTGGTATCTGCATACGTAAACTAAGGCTAAACAGTAATAACAAAACAGGGCAGAATAAATTAAGAGTGTTATAAAAACGAAAGGCCATTTTCTAGTACCTAGATATGGCATTATAATCAACTCTTCCTGTCCGTGCTTAATAAGTGAACTGAGTTTGGTTTTCAAGATATTCAGGATTATGTTTATAATCCTGGTGAATCTGTTGCTTTGCCCTGAAGGAGAGACCTAGTAGAGAATCTCCATAGATGTAAATGTCTGTAAATTGTATAGTCCAGATTAAGTTCAGGAGAACATCTGCACAAATGAGTGGAGGTTATTATATTTGAATTCATATATTTTATGAAGGCCATCAAATTTTTGACTTCTCAATTATCATCAATAATGGTAGTAGGCATTACTTAGCATTTTTCATTTATATACTTATTTTTAACTTACAATTTAGTTTACTGGTTTTAATTTTATTTATTATTTTTATTTTTTATGAGTATGAGTGTCTTGCCTTCATGTGTGTAACTGTACCCTTGTCATGCAAAGCCCACGGTCAGAAGGTCAGATGAGAGCTTCTAATCCCCTGGAACTGGAGATAAGGGGGGTTGCTAGCTGCCATGTAGGTGCTGGAAATCGAACCAAGGTCCTCTGCAAGAGCAGCCAGTGCTCTTCACTGCTAGGCCATCTCTCCCTTCTCCAATTTTGTTTACTCTTGTTCTATGTGGATATTACCTGTACATATTGGAAGTGGATAAAAGGTGACTGGACTCAAGGTTTAAATCTTAAATTGCCTCCCAAACAAAAGAAGCATAAACTGTGGAATTGCTACTTCTATTTTTGTGTATATTTAATACTATTTAAGTAGAAAAACATGTTATTTTAAGGCTTTATTTATTTGTTTATTTATTTTGTTTGCTTGTTTGTTTTCCAGATAGTATCTCCCTGTAGCTCCAGCTGGCCTAGAACTCGCTAATTTAGAACAGGCTGGACTCTAACTCACAGAGATTTGCCTGCCTCTGCATCCAGAGTGCTCAGATTAAAGGTGTACACCACCACATCTCCCTTAAAGCATTAATTTTAATGAGTCAAATATCAATTACCAACATATTCTTAGCACTGATCTTACTTGAAATTTATTAGCATTCTAGGTATTCTTACTTATCTGTTCATATCCACATGAAAAAAAAAATCTTTGAACAGATACTGAAACTAAATCTAGCCAAGCCTCAGGACAGTTTCTAAAGTTGAATAAAGATGGGCATTTAATTCATCTGATATTTACTGTCCAAATTTGGCTTTTACACACATCTCAGTACTTCAAATGTGCATTACATTCTCAGGTAAGCATTTCTGTTCATTCTGTTGAATCTTGTTAAGATTTTTAGTAAAGGACAAACAATTCACATACCCTCATAAAATATATGGTAGCTTCCCAAAGCTTTTGCATTTAAAATAAATGCCAACTTGTTTTGTTATCCATTACCACTTCTAAATTGCATTATGCAATATAATGCAAATTTGAGTTCTTAATTAGCAGGATCTGTTTTATTCAAATGCACAACAGTCGAAGAATTTTTCAACATATTGCAGCTGTTACCTACCGAGAAAACACATTTCACCTTAGTAAGAGAAGATGCACAAGTACATATGTTGTTATGGACTGATCCTTTAGTGTTTCTTTAAGTAAAACTATTTCATAACGTGTTTCATATTGGATACAGGAAATTTTATCACTACTGCCCACTCAATTTCTGCTTCTAGGATTTTTTTTAAAGAGAAGAGAATGAAAAATCAAGGCAAGGAGAGTGGGGGTTGGAAGAAAGGATCATTGTGAAGACTGCATTAAGAAAAAGGACATGAGGAAATAAGTCTACAAATATATCTATTTAAATATTTACTTAGATAGTGGTTGTGCATCTCTGTTAAACATCCTGTGTTCAGCTAACGTTTGCATTTATAGGAACATAAAGGAAAGGAAAGCTTCAAGCAATGGAATAAGGAAAAAAGAGATAGAAACCATACAGACTAGATAGAAGGTAGGGCATTGTTGACAAATAATCTAATTAATCCACTCTGTTGAAGTATTTGCTTCGATTTGGGGCCTTTTAAACATCAACCAATTGTAAATGTTTAACTACAGGAATTCAGGCAGGAGGCAAAGTTATCCCTAGTTTTAGCTTAAAGAGTTTATCATTTTTAAACAAAGAATTTCTTCATCCAGATTATACCCTATTGTGGCTACAGCCACTACAATCTGAATAAGTGAACTGGGCAGAACCTGGGTCTTGAAGAACTAGGCCTGAAGTTGTGGCAAAGAATGGGCTGTCAGGAGTCCTAGGGAAAAAAGCTTCCCATTTGTAACGCAGATCTATTTAACTAAAAGCATTTTCCCCACAGCCAGAAAGTAAAGATACTTGTTTTTCTTAGCCAAACACCAACAAAATAGCAATGGGGAAAGGGAGCAAAATCAGTTTACCCTCCTTGTTTAGAAATTAGTCATTTGAAAGGTGTGCAGGGAGCTAAATTCATCCACACTCCTCTCCTAGGTTTCGTTGTTTTCTTAACTAAATGACCAGTCTGGAGGAAATTGGTTTGAACATTAACTCTTCCTCAGGACATTCCCCGACTCTTGGGCAAGCATTAAACATTACGTACAAGGATTTACACTGTCTATGGTTTGAATCTGCAGCCTTTAGATATTTGACACTCAGCAGCTAAAGCCTCCTTAGTATAGAAAGTAAGAGGCTGCAGAAGTGACTTATTGTAGCCCACTTCCTCTCTTCTGTCTCGCCAGTGTATTCCGTAGATCCTTTCCCCTTCAGTCTTCATCACGGTCCCTTCCTTCAGCACAGCCCTAAATGTTTCAAACACTGGATCGTCCACCCCGCTGCCTAACGTCTCCCATCCACCCACCCCCCCAAGTCCCCTCCCGGCCATCACCAAACCCCGGAGAAGTGGAATGCACACAATGCCTCCCTTATAGGGCTTGTGCTTGAAACTGGGCATGCTCAGTAACTAGAGATTTTTTTTTCTCTCCCTTTTGGTTTCAAGTGCGGCATCTCTCCTTGTCCCACACCTCCCTTTTCTCTACCCCTAACCCCCTTCCCCACCCCCCAGTTCCTTAGTCACCCTACTTAACCATTTTAGCTCTGAAGGCCTGTGGAGTTTTAACATACATAGAATTAACCCATCTCCTCCTAACCCTGCTAAATAATCTCACTTTAAGCTAAAGCCTCACACTTTTGCCTTAAAGACCCAGGCCCCTCATGGGCAGACAGGTAGGGGGAGTCCGAATACCACTGGATCCCGGAAACTGTTCTCAAGAAGATTCCATCCAGGATCGCCTGCTGCTGAGAAGTATTCCCACAGCCTCCTGTTCTGCCGGGTGAAGATTAGCCAAAGGTACCGTACGTGTGAGAGAAAACCCTAGTGTGATCCTAGCATTTCAATGTCATTGTTGTTGGCTCACCCCCACCTCCTTCCTGAAATTATTCAATTCCGCCTGAACTGGAAGACCTTATCTCCTTTGCGCTCCCCCTTCCCCCAGTGCCCAAGGCTCTCCAAGGTTTCTTTGTTTTGTTGTTGTTTTTGTTTTGTTTTGCTGGGTTCTTGCTTGCTCCCTCATAGGAACACTTCCTGTGTGTGTGTGTGTGTTCGTTCCCACCCTTATTAGAGTGCTGGAGAAATAAAAAGACTAGAGTTTGCTTATATGATCCAGAGATGGAGGTTAGTGCAACCGGGTTAGGGAAAGTGGGGTTGCTATGCCTGCGGATCGGGGTCGCTCCTCTCTAGGGGATGTTTTAGGCAAAAGACGAGGTGGATGCGACGAGGAAAGCAGCTCTTGTCATTCCCAGCGAGTGGGGAGAAAAGGAATCAAGTGTGGGTGTCTACTGGAGGGTCCTGGGGTTCAGGAATGTGCGAGGATGGAAGTGGTTGGGTGTCCAGAGGGAGGGCCGCCTGTTTGCCAAGGGGCGGGGGCGGGGGCGGGGGCGGGGATTCGGCGCGTGTATGTAAAGGTGCAGCCCGTGTGCGAGGGTCTGGGTGCGCGCGCGGTGTCTGGCCGGGTGCGCGCGCGCGCCTCTGCCCGCCTGCTAGCTCGCGAAAGGCTGCTCGGTGGGTTTGACCGGTGAGCGGGCGCCCAGAAGCTGGATCCCTGATCGCGTAGAGACCTTCACCGAAGCTGCAGCGCGAGTCGCGGAGCGACGGGCCTTCCACAGGACTTGGGGCTCAAGAGGTGGGTGAATTTCAAGCGGGGGCTGCGCAAGCTGCACGGAAAGGCGCGCTGCCTCTTCCTGGCTGGGCTTGGCACAGTACATGTGTGCGCGCGCGGCGAGAGGCAGGTACCCTATTATTTTTAGTTGGAGTCGGGGTGTTTTGGGGCCCGTTAAGTAGACGAAGTGAATGTGTTGGCTAACCCCGGTCCCCAACACACACACGCACACGCACACGCACACCTCGTACTTGCCTGCCCACGGTGCGATCGCCTGTCCCTGAGGACTGGAAGAAAACCAATGTCCTTAACATCTCTGCCCCCTGGGCGGCTGGGGAAGCAGGGAAGGTGCCCGGGTGTGTGGTCGCAGGAGCTGTCGGGGCCAATGCGCTGGGTTTGGCTTTGTGTTCAGTGCTCTACTCTGAGGCACTTCTGGTGGACTTGAATGTGGGATTCCAGGAGGTGTCCGGTGGACTGGTCTGAGACTGCTGGCACTCATGAAGGCAGACAAGGAGAGAGGAGGAGCCGGTGGGTAACTCTTAAAGCCCAGAAAAGCCGGGCGAACACTAGCAGCGCCACTTTGTAAGGTGCCTTAGTGTTGAGATGATTTCTGCCTTGGCAAGCAGGATCCTGTAGCTGATCCGCGCAGGTGGGGGTGGGGGTCAAAGCCCTGACCATAGCTAGAGGCCACAGAACCACAGGGTCACTCTGACTGTGGCAAACCGGTCATTGACGCCCGATTTCTAAAGCCTCTGGGCCTGAACTAGCCGTCTCTTTTTCTTGCTCATCCACTGCACACTCCGATCTAGAGAGGCTGAAGAAAACTCCAGCTTGTGGGACGGGAGCGCGCGGAGAAATGTGTGCGCAGCGGGGATGAAGGCCCTCGGGGCACCGTGCACAGTACCCTGCCCCCTCCACCCAGCCTGCTAGGCTGCTGGCCCGGCTGGGGACCCAGGAGGGGGCTGCGCGCCGGCTCGGGGCACCGGGATGCGGCAAAACATTGCAGCATCCACCAGCGGTCCCTCCAACCGCGTCGCCGCGGGCCCGAGGTAGCGCACAGGGGGAGGCAGCAGTTGGATCTCTCAGCAGTCCACCTCTACCCACCCCCCAGCTCCTAGGGTAGGGAGCCACCGAGGTTTCCCTTGTCTGCTTCTGGGGAGCCACCTCGACCTGCCGACCCCATTGGCAATGGTTGGCACTCAGCAGGCTGACCCTCCGCTAGAGCACGGACTGAGCGCCAGGAGCAGCACTCGGGTGGATACTGGATTTCTGGTAGGGCTAGGTTTGTGCAGTACTGACCAGTTGAGCATCTTGCTGGGCACAGAGAGTCTGAAACACAAATAGGAAGACTCCCCCTGGCTCGGATCAGGGCAGCCTGAGACAAGGTTCTGGGTATCTAGTTCACACTTTGTGTGGTTTTCTGGTTTGCTTTTTTGAATTTTTGTCTTTTGTCATGATTTTTGGTATATGTGAGTGGCGTTTCTCTGGCTTACAGTGAGTGTTCCTTTATACTCTGACCAGCTTTTTTTCCATAAGCTCCTTTTGACAGTTCTCCACCTCTCCATGGCTGTTCCCTGTTCAGTGCCTATTTTCCACTCCTTGGTGAACAGGCTCTTCCTCTGCCTTGCTTGCTTGTTCCTCCAGCTGCTTTAGGCTTCCTCTGTTTCACAGGAGCTGCGTTGGAGAACTTCCTCATCGTCCTTGTGCCCCCCTCCATGCTCCTTAAAGTAGAAATTACTAGGAGACAGGTTTTCACAGGTTTTCTTTTCTATTTATGCTTCTAGTTCTTGTTGTAATGCTGATTTCGGGTTATTCTGTTCTTCTTGTTTTGCTTTTTGTGTTTTGTTTTAGTTTGGCTGCTTTTGGGTTTCTTTGTTTTGGGGGTGGGGGTGGTTAAGAACAAGAAATGACTCAACTGAACCAAAATAGCCGTTGAAAGCTCCATCAACATAAGGCGAAAACGATCCAGTGATATTTTGATTTTACAATTGGAGTTGGTTTGGGTGATGTCATACCTAAGAATTATGACTTCTTCTTTTCGAAATGCCAATCATGCTATAATAATGAATAGACGAAATGCACATCTATATGGCAGCCAAATAGCATCTCAGCAGTGCTGTCTGTATTGAACCAAAATACTTAAAATGCAAATATTCCTGAGTCTTGGCTAATGGATTGCCTACCTGGAGACACATTCAGTTTTGCCACTAGCCAATTCCTCATAAGAAAAAAAAAAAGAGTTTTTGTGTGACACTTCTTTCTTTGCCTTATTCTCTTGTTGTTTGTCTCTGGGTATTTTATTTACTTATTTATTTAATATCTGGTGGTAACCATATTGAAATTGAAGTCAGGTTCTCCCCATTTACTGTTGAAAAGATCCTCATGCTTGTTGCATCAGTAGAATGTATAGTTTGTGTTTCATCTAATCCTTTCTGTGAGGCAGAAGCAGACACACACACACACACACACACACACACAAACACACACAGAGATGAGAGAGAGAGAGAGAGAGAGAGAGAGAGAGAGATGATTTTTAAGGAGTGAGCACCAAAGGGTTAAATTTCTAAGCATTAAACTCTTCCAAGAAGTCATTCTGCATTTGTTTACAGGCAGAGACATGGGGTGATAATTTTGGGATGCTGTTTGGGAACTGATGGCTTCTAGAAGAAGATATGTTGAACTGAATATATCTGCTTCTGCAGATCAAGCTGCTCAAAGATTGCAGCATATGAATGAACTCCTCTTCCTCCTCAGTAGCAGGCTGTAGGACAAGTGCAGGTGACAGCATTTGAGACAGGGTTCAGTGGAAACGGTTCAAACTGACAAATGAAGAACAGGAGAAGGCCAGACAGACAGAAGCAAGAGCCAGTTCTGGTGGGTGGAAATGCTGCCTGGAGATAAGCTGAACAGTGCAAGAATAAGCAGGTCCTGCTCCTGCTTTCAGAGACCCAGAGACAAAAGGCTTTTTACTCATTTGAGAAATGACTGACAGAAAAGTAGGTGTGGTTTATTTATCTGAAAGTTGTTTTTTTTTAGAGCCCCAATGGGTCACCTGTGCTTTTGCAAGTAGCAGTTTACGGGAGTGAGCTGATTCATGGCATTGTGCTTACTTAATTAGAGGCCAAAGCCCAGGCAAATGGCTTTCCAGGATATCTTCCATGTACTTCTTTTAACTGTCCTCTTTAAAGGAAACCAGTCCTCCCACAGTCATGCTCCACTGAAAGCTACATTCAAATATGGTCTCTTTGCAGCCTCTTCATGTAACAGAAGTGTAGGGTATAGATGTCCACCAATTCTGATGTAATTCTGGTGTAAGGGACATGGAATCTAGGATGTTCTTGATACTTTCATTTGAGTTGCAAGTAGAAGACTTGAGGCTTGTGCTCAAGGGCAAATTTTGGTCATTCAGGTTAAAAACTCAGTAGGTGTAAGTATGACTAATAATCTCTTTTCATACTGTTTGCTGTATACTCTATGCAGATAAATTTTGTGTGGATTACAGGTATGGGAATAAAAGTATGTGGCATTTTTGGTGGCTATTGTTGCTCTGTGGCGTGCAGTGCAAATATTTGGATTTGTTGGCTGCCTTAAAAAATGCAGTGCTAGTGATTGTTGCCATGTGGTCACGGTGAGATGATTTAAGCACAAATGATATTTCAAAGAACTACCATTGAAAAAAAAACTGTCTTCTTTTTATTTTTTAGATTATTTCTCTTTATTCAGAAGCGTAAAGTTGTTTGCTGATTACAAGAAGATGTTTCTTTGGCTCTTTCTGATTGTGTCAGCCCTGCTTTCTTCGACAAATGCAGATTCTGACATATCGGTGGAAATTTGCAATGTGTGCTCCTGCGTGTCAGTAGAGAATGTGCTCTATGTGAACTGTGAGAAGGTGTCAGTCTACAGGCCAAATCAGCTGAAACCACCTTGGTCGAATTTTTATCATCTCAATTTCCAAAACAATTTCTTGAATATCCTCTATCCAAACACATTCTTGAATTTTTCACATGCTGTATCTCTGCATCTGGGAAATAATAAACTGCAGAACATAGAGGGAGGAGCCTTTCTCGGGCTCAGTGCGTTAAAGCAGTTGCACTTGAACAACAATGAATTAAAGATTCTCCGAGCTGACACTTTCCTTGGCATAGAGAACTTGGAGTATCTCCAGGCTGACTACAATTTAATCAAGTATATTGAACGAGGAGCCTTCAATAAGCTCCACAAACTGAAAGTTCTCATTCTTAATGACAATCTGATTTCGTTCCTTCCTGATAATATTTTTCGATTTGCTTCTTTGACCCATCTGGATATACGGGGAAACAGAATCCAGAAACTCCCCTATATTGGAGTTCTGGAACACATTGGTCGTGTTGTTGAATTGCAACTGGAAGACAACCCTTGGAACTGTAGCTGTGATTTGTTGCCTCTGAAGGCTTGGTTGGAGAATATGCCATATAACATTTACATAGGAGAAGCTATCTGTGAAACTCCCAGTGACTTATATGGAAGGCTTTTAAAAGAAACTAACAAGCAAGAATTATGTCCCATGGGCACAGGAAGTGACTTTGATGTACGAATTCTGCCTCCATCTCAGGTGGAAAATGGCTATACCACTCCCAATGGTCACACTACTCAAACATCCTTACACAGATTAGTGACCAAACCACCCAAAACGACAAATCCATCCAAAATTTCTGGAATTGTGGCAGGCAAAGCCCTTTCCAACCGCAATCTCAGTCAGATTGTATCTTACCAAACAAGAGTGCCTCCTCTTACACCTTGCCCGGCACCTTGCTTTTGCAAAACACATCCTTCTGATTTGGGACTGAGTGTGAATTGCCAGGAGAAAAATATACAGTCCATGTCTGAACTGATTCCAAAACCTTTAAATGCGAAGAAGTTGCATGTAAATGGCAATAGCATCAAAGACGTGGACATCTCGGACTTCACTGAGTTTGAAGGACTGGATTTACTGCATCTAGGCAGCAATCAGATCACGGCGATCAAAGGAGAAGTGTTTCACAATCTTACTAATTTACGCAGGCTTTATCTCAATGGCAATCAGATTGAAAGACTGTACCCTGAAATATTTTCAGGTCTTCATAACCTGCAGTATCTGTATTTGGAATACAATTTGATTAAGGAAATTTTAGCAGGCACCTTTGACTCCATGCCCAGTTTGCAGTTACTGTACCTTAACAATAATCTCTTGAAGAGCCTGCCTGTTTACATTTTTTCTGGAGCACCTCTTGCTAGACTGAACTTGAGGAACAACAAATTCATGTACCTGCCTGTCAGTGGGGTCCTTGATCAGTTGCAGTCTCTTACACAAATTGATTTGGAGGGCAACCCTTGGGACTGCACTTGTGACCTGGTGGCATTAAAGCTGTGGCTGGAGAAGTTGAATGATGGGATTGTTGTGAAAGAATTGAAATGTGAGACGCCTGTTCAGTTTGCCAACATTGAACTGAAGTCGCTCAAAAATGAAATCTTATGCCCCAAACTTTTAAACAAGCCATCTGCACCATTCACAAGCCCAGCACCTGGAATTACATTCACCACTCCACTGGGTCCCATTCGAAGTCCTCCAGGGGGCCCAGTGCCTCTATCTATTTTAATCTTAAGTATCCTCGTGGTTCTCATTTTAACTGTGTTTGTTGCATTTTGCCTCCTTGTGTTTGTGCTGCGACGCAACAAGAAACCCACCGTGAAGCATGAAGGGCTGGGGAATCCCGACTGTGGCTCCATGCAGCTGCAGCTAAGGAAGCATGACCACAAAACGAACAAAAAGGATGGACTGAGCACAGAAGCATTCATTCCACAAACCATAGAACAGATGAGCAAGACCCACACCTGTGGCTTGAAAGAGTCTGAAACCGGCTTCATGTTTTCCGATCCTCCAGGACAAAAAGTGATGATGAGAAATGCTGCCGACAAGGAGAAAGATTTATTGCATGCAGATACTAGGAAAAGACTGAGCACAATCGATGAGCTGGATGAATTATTCCCTAGCAGGGATTCCAATGTGTTTATTCAGAATTTTCTTGAAAGCAAAAAGGAGTATAATAGCATAGGTGTCAGCGGCTTTGAGATTCGCTATCCTGAAAAACAACAAGATAAAAAAAATAAGAAGTCACTGATAGGTGGCAACCATAGTAAAATTGTTGTGGAACAAAGGAAGAGTGAGTATTTTGAACTGAAGGCCAAACTTCAGAGTTCCCCTGACTACCTGCAGGTCCTTGAGGAGCAAACAGCTTTGAACAAGATATAGTTCATGAAATCTGACTTCATACAGAGGACATTATTTAATGATGAAAGTGCCTTTTGTTGACTTGTAACTTCCAAATACTATATTATCAATAGGCATAGAGGCAGGAGTTTCCAAGGGTATCTCATTAACTGTAGCTGTAAACATGTGTCAAGTAGAAGAGAATCTCCTTTATCGATTTTACTATATAAAACCTATACTGTGGAGTCCTGTGGGGATACTGCAAACTCTATTGCCAAAGGGATGCTTTATAAACATAAAACACTGAATTTAACCTTAAGAGGCAATTTCGTTTTGTACCCCAATGCAAAACCTTCATCTCTTTGTGCTTTGTAAAGCAAACTCAAGAAAACTGGTACCAGTGTTTGTACCTCGGCTGGGTCCTTCATCTTGCACGTAGATTAAGTTGGTGGAACTGGAATAATCCTTTTGATTTGTGGCATTGTAACAACTCTGTGTAAAGATTACCTGAAAAGTGTAAAAAAAAGCATGCAAAGAGAGAACATTTGATAGTATTTGTAAATCAGTAACCTTTATGGCCTGCATCTTGAAACCGCTGGATTTATAAAGTTAAATTGTGAAAATACTTGTTTAAAAAATACCATGCATTACATAACTATAAAATAAATTTGAACATTCTTAAGTATTACCTGTCTATACATAAAAACCTAAAGGAGAAAAAAATAAGTGTGAGTTACATAGTATTTGTTGAGATCTGGAGAAAAACATGATGTTTATCAGAATGAAATATGGCTCAAATTAAACTAGCATTTGTTCTCAGTTATGTGAAAAACCCACAATCCTTAAAGGTTGTCCAAAATTAGCCAAGTGCTTACCGTGTGAGCGCACCCAAAGCTA
This sequence comes from Eospalax fontanierii, assembly GCA_035773235.1. Taxonomy (NCBI): domain Eukaryota; kingdom Metazoa; phylum Chordata; class Mammalia; order Rodentia; family Spalacidae; genus Eospalax; species Eospalax fontanierii. The sequence continues at coordinate 127,365,681 of CM069525.1, read as the reverse complement.
TTTTTGTAACATAATTCATATTTATGAAGTACTTTCTATACTAAATAAGGAAACATATACTCCTTAATATGTATTTAATATGCCTGATTTATTTTCCTGATCACAGCAAATTCATCAGTAAGTATACATTTAGATAAGAAAAAGCACTAAAGTGAAACTGAAGCTAATGTGTACAGAAATATTTTGGTTTCTGTGATCAGGTATAATTTAAAAACAGGAAAAAAAAACAAAAAAGAACAAAAATTAAAAAAAAACAGTTCTGTCAATTCTTGTGAATTTAGCATATTATCTTCCTATTTGTTACCAATTGTGCATTTTAAAATAGGTTCCTTAGTTTTATAGTACTGTGTCTGGGGCAGTTGTTATTTGCCATCAGTTGTCTTGCTTTTCAGGATTCTATGAGCTTAATTAAAATAGTTGAACTACAAGTATTTAACAAATTAATGACTAAGGTTAATAGTATCTTGTATGCATCAGTATCCCGTTCTTTCATCATTCTGACTGCTATCAGATAGTCTAGTAGAATTGTAAACATCATGGCAATTTGGGCTATCTAAGCCACACTGTAAAATGCTTGCACTGGTCTCAGATGAGTTCATGGTATACAACTACAAACGATATGCCCCTGTGTCTGCTTGTGCTGTTATGTTCTAGGTCAGAATTGACCAAATGAATGAAGTATTTGATAATGGGTGATATTTGCAGATCTTTAGGAGCTTTGATTAGCAAGGTGGTATTCAGAAACTCATTGCCTTCTTGGTGAAAGAATGTGAGTCTGTGAACATGTGTGTATGTGTGAGTGTAGGTGTGTGAGTGTGTGTGTGTGTGTGTGTGCGTGTGTATCTTTGATGAATGACTATATTTATCAGCAAGTTAGCCAATAAGGTAATTCTTCATGAACTTCAAGTGGCAAGAGTATTGGTACAGCTTCTAAATTGATGTTGTGATTAAAGTAGTAACAACAATCCCTTTATTAAATACTTATTTCAAGACTGTGTTCAAAAATTTTTTAAAAGGAAAACTTCACATTATTGGAGAGTGTTTTTTTTTCCCCTGTGTGTTTGTGTTTGTGTGTAGGCATGTGTGTGTTTGAGTATATATTCACACGTATAGCTAATTTGGAGACTTTTTTAATATCAGAGAAAATCTCCACATGTATGTGCTGGTGCTCTTAAAACTTTAATGTGTAATTTTGATTTTCAGACAATGTTTGCGGAAACTTTATATGAATATAAGTATATCCAAACAAACAGTTGTTTTCTGACCTTGAAAGAAAAGATGAGATGTATGCTCAAATGCTTATTTTCATCTACAGTTTCACAAAGACTTTAAATATGCCATTGCCATGCATGCATGCATCCATGGATTAAAGGGCTCCTAATGCATACTGACAGGATAAAGATGCAAAGGCTTCCAAGAAAGTGTTTTAGTTTATCCTGTCAATAAAGTATGGATTGAGGAATCTTAAATGGACACTCTTGGGAAGAACCAGGAGGCTCCATCCATGATCTGGAGCTAATAGGTCATTGGGATGATGCCTTTTTGTTGAGTGGTGATGTTTGGAAGATGTTCCAAGGTTTCTGCAGAACTACCAGTGGCAAGAGTACCTGCCACTATCTCACAGCTTGCTGTAGTATATTGGCTAAATCATACTCTTCTGCTGAAAGCTATAAGTGATCAAAAATTTTAAGAAAAAAGTAATTTAATTGTGATTATTTGGAGGTTTTTTATTGTAAATGAAAGTAACAAATCCTTGGTTAAGGCTAATATACTTTCCTTAACTAAAGTCATTGTGCCTACATTATATAGTGTATGCTATTTTGCACCTGTCTTTCATTAGTTCTTCTGGTATCTTTTATGATAATGTACTTAGGCATAAGTTCTGAGTTGAATACAAGACCAGTTAAAATACTCTTATCTATATTTTGTTGGCTTCAAGTATAATCTTGTGTTAGTTTAACCCCTTGACGTATGATATGTACGTCGTTACAGCATTTTTTTTAGTAGACTTTGATTCAAATCTTGAAAACCCAAGAAGCATTCATTTCTAATGTGGTGTGACACATCATAGGCTTCTTGTAATTCTATTCTTGTGTATGGACTGTATTAGAACAGTTGCAAAGAAAACTAGATCTCATGAAATCAGTGAAGGGGTTGAGATAATATATCGTGTCTGTGTAACATAAATCAAGTTTTAAATTATTTTTTTATGAAATCAATAAAAAGATTCAATTCTTTAAAAGTAAATCTTTGTGTAATTTTATGAGAAAGCAGCTATTAAAGTATAGTGATTCAAGTATTTAAGGAAATTTATATCCTATATTTAGTTTTCCATTCTAAACGATACCAATAAATATCTTAACTATAAAGTCATGAAAGACCATTATTCCTCCAGTTACCTTTCATAAACTTTTAATTTTGAAAGCCATAAGGATGCATACATATTGCAGGCATGGTCACATAAGTATTGTCAGCAGATATTTCAGAAATCAAAGAAGAAATCTAGAAATAAATGATGATAATATTAATATAGAATATCATTTGCATGACTTTTACATTGACAGTGTATGAAATGAGCACAGTGAGGTGTTTTTTTTTCCGTTCCTTCTTCCTTTCTTCTCGCCCTCTCCCCTTTCTTTTTCATTCTTCCTGTTATGGTCACATCCAAAGAGTTGGGAGAATATATTAAGAATGTATTTATAATCACTATTTTTAAATAAAGAGTGTGAATTATATTGTTTTACCATGATTTGATTGTTTCTATTTTAGATTAATTCATAAAAAACAAGTGATACTATAAAATATAATGTAAACCACAGAAAAGTACCATTTTTTGAACTTTCCTTTTAATTATATCAGAATATTAGAATTTATTAAATGCCATGTCCTGAAAGTATTAATAAAATTGTTTGCCACAATGTTATTTCTGAAGCTACTGTTTGTTAAATACATTTATCTTTCTGTTATTTTTCAGAAAAAAATAAAGCAGTATACAAAATGATTATATCACTGAAATTTGAGGATAAGATATATAGATTTAGAAAAAAAACTTGGTGCCCAATTTAATTGTTAAACCTCTGTTAAAAGACATTTTCTTTACAAACATATTCACAATTTGTGTTCCTTTCTACTGTAGAAGAGTCCTCAGACAAAGCCAAAATCAACATGCTTTGATCCTTTCTCATTCTCACTAATCAGTTGGAATCTGACATAACTTAGAATAAGCAAATATTAGCATTCAGTCTTAACTGTCAGTTGAAGTACTTTTAGAAAAAAAAAGCTTCATAACCTCTACATCCCATAAAAAGCTTTACTGATTTGAGGTTAGTTATACACTTCATGGGGTGAAATGATATTTTAAACTTAGTTCCTTTTAAATTAACCAAAAATATCAATTTATCATTGATGTATTTACTGTGATTGAAAACTATGAACCAATTTCATTATAGCTAAATTGAGAGCAAAAATATCAACAGACTGCATTGACCAATAGGTTGGCTTTAAGTTATGTGTTAAGTGAAGCAAATATAGAAATTTCTGTGAGTTTTTTTGTCTGAACATAAAGTGTGCTGGAAGTATGCAGAGTTTATGTGGATAGCACATATAAATAAATATTTTTGGACTAGATGCCTCTGTGAGTCACAGGTGATATAGTTCTTCATTATTATTGAGCACAGGACCTTGGGTATCAGCCATTCTCCTTGCAGGCAAGTACTATCAAATCAAGAGTCAGCCTCAATTTCAGTGTTCATTTAATTAGTTACTAGTCAATGCACTAAAATATGTGTGGTGTCACTTATTAGGAATAAGTACTGATACACACACACACACACACATATATATATATATATATATATACATATACATATACATTTTGACTGGCATCTGTTATTCTAAATTCAGATTTATTATAGATCTGCCTTTTGTTAAAGACCAAATGAAAGACCAAATGAATTTAATAACCTATTTTACATAAAAACTGTCTTTAGTTTAAATTTAAATTTCATTTTATCTTTTTCATTTTATTCATTCTAATTTATTTACCCGTGGTTAATATGATAGCTTTGAAGAAGGGAAATTTAAAGAAAGAAAAATATTTGTACTCTCTTATATGAAAAATATAATTTTCTAAAATATTCTAAAAATTATTTTTAACTTGTTCTCATGTCTATGCTGAGGCTTCTGAGGCACTTAAATATTTTGGGACAAAAATGGTATTGGGAATTTGAAACATTCAAACTGGACACTGCTTTATAATTTGCAAGATAGACTGACAATAGAACCCATTACTAAGAGAAAAGTATTAAATATTCCACTATAGTTTATTTTTGCAGACACTGTCAGTATAGAAACACAAATTGTCTTCATTTAATATCATAATAAAAAGAAAAATTGCTTGTTTAAGAAGTTCATGAATGAGGCCTTTGGAGCAAGAATGTGAGTGTGTAATGAATAAAGTCCTTCATTAATTTTAAATTAGCTAGAAACATGACAATACTGGAGTTCCAGAACTATGTATTTCTCTTAGTTGGCAAATTACAAAAAGATCATGTCAGATGCCACTGATAAATGTCCTAAGAGAGCCATATTGTGAAATGGATATTAATTATGGAAACCTTTAAAAATCACTAAGCATTGTTCTCCCTACTTATAACTGCAATGTATATTTCCATCATTGTTTTATGTAAATTGAATCATTGTGCTAAAATTCTGGAGTTGGTATGGAGTAACTTTAATGCTGTTTTCCTGAATAAAAGTCTTTTCTTATATGTGATATGTGTAGCTATTCAGTGTTTTTATTAGCATGGTATTAGGGAAGCTCAAGTTCAGAAAAAAATGCAGGCAACTAATGCGATATTTAGTTGATACAGTTACTCTGTTTACATAGCTAGAGAAGGTCTACCTTCAAATACTTACAAATGGAAAATAGTACAGACAAACACTGAATGATAAACAAAGACAAATATCTCATTGTTAAATCCTGAAGTGCTTCTCCATGTGCACCTATACTTTTTAAATCAAAATAGCTATTTCATTCCCAAAGATAAATGTGTTGTGTTTTGTTTATATTTTTAAGTGAAACATGACCACTATGTAATATTAATAGAAATTGGATCAAACTCATCTCAATAACTATGAAAATTCCGTGGGATTCTGATGTATAACTATCTTCTGCTTTGGTTTTTCCTTTTCATCATTCACTAAATTTATCTATCATGTGGCTTCTCATTATACATGCCTACTAAATGAACAGTGTCATATGCTATGGTACAAACTAAAACTGTTAGGGCTTTTTGCCATCATGCTCAGAGAACCATGTAGAAATATCTATATGAAAAATAAGGAAATACAAGTTTCTAATTAGAAATTACTGAAACACTGAAGATTGTCTTATTTACATTTTTTCAACATAGTATTTTTATTTTTGGTAATTTCATACATGAGTGTTATATTTAGATAATCTTCACTCCTCTCCTCTCCAACTCCTTCCTCAGTTGATACATTTATAAGGTGTCCTTTTTAAAAGAAGAAATACTTAGTTGTAACTTATGATTACAAATTAGGCAGAATAATATCAAAGGAGTATTTGCAGGAATAAAAACTTATCAGATAAAACTCATTTGCTGTAAAAACATTGTGATAAAAACATGTCAAACATAATTTTACACATGGAATATATTTTAGGTAGCAAAATAGATCATTATAATCATGTATGTTCTAATATTTTAATAAAATTGTGGTAGGCATTCTGATTTTATTTCAGAAATTTTACTTCAGTAAAAATTATCAAGTGCTTATTTCAGAAGCCATTTCCTGCATGAAGCCCCAGGAAATCGTGTATCTGCCACGATCCCTTTGCTCCATACCAGGATATGTTATCTTTGCCAAGTCCTCCCTGCTGGAAATTCTTCTCTTCTGCTGTTATGAACAGCCAGTTCGATCTACAGCACAGGATAGCATAGTGAGATTCGTTTCATTGTTGGCTGGTGGCAATACACACAAAACATCAGAATCTAAAGCCAAGTATATTTTCAGCAGGATAAGATTTTTGGTTTTGTATATTTTTCATATTGCATCCTTTTGTTCCTAAGGCACCCACCCTCCAGCCCACAGAACGTACTAATTGTTTAATTTACCACTCTCCTTCAAAGTGGAAACTCCTCTCCATCCTGTAAACTCCCAGTTATTTATAGAAAAAATCCTCACACTCTGCTTTACCCGTTCCTTTCTGTAACGTCTAGAAAAACGAAAATTTAGTGCCGTAAACGATGGACTTATAAAGAAGTCTTTCTGACATTCAATTTACTGTAAGAAGACATATTTAGTTATCAGGATAAAAATCAACTTTTATTGCAAGATATTTCCTACGTTTAAAATTCTCTTGCAATGTAATTAGAATTCAGTGGTTTATTTGTAAACCAGACCCAAGAAATCACTTTTCCCTCTTGACTCAGTACAATAATTACCAAACTACATTATTGCTGACGTGTTGGTAAGGTTTGCAACGGGTTGCCATCAACATGGCTGTTATTTTCTCCTTGCACTCTTTACTTCAGAAAATATTCATTTTTCTCCAATTTGGCACAGCTGCAGAAATGCTGCTGCATCAGTTCCCACCATGAAAATTCACAAAGCCTGATTCTCAATATGTAACTAAGCAGTTACACAAAAATGTTTATTGGAAACTGGATAAAGCTATCAGGATTAAGAAGAAAACTGGTGTGTTCTTACAAAAAGAAGGCTTGAAGAAGAATCAAACTGTAAGCATTTAATTAAAATTGCATTTAGGTCCACTGCCTCCCTTTGAACTTGTCAGTTATTTTTAGACTTCACTGTGTGTGGTACAAAGCACATTGGACTCAGCTAAGGCAGCATTTACACTCTCTGCTTACTCTTTTTGAGATCCTACTGTGTTCCACAGTATACACTGTATGATCACTGAACAGATTATTTCAACCCAAATGCATGTATGATTTCAGCTGGTTGTTTGAATAGAAATGTGTCAGAAAAGGCTAATCTTTCACATGATCCTCTTACAATACCTATGATAATGTAGATAAGACTACGTTAAATGTTCTTTGTATCACCATGCTCCTTATTATAATAGGGATACATATACCTGTTGGTGAATAGTAATTTCCCATGTGTAAGAACAGTCCAAGGAAGGTGAGTACATATGCTCACCGACTTTCCAAATCCGATCATTTGGTCCCTATCCCTTCTCTTTTCCAAGAACAAGAAAGGCTTCAGAGGGAACATGATTTACCCAAGGTCACATAATCTAATATGCCAGTCTGTTCTAGGATCTGATTCTCCTAAAGCACGGGATAACAATATTTCTACTACACTGTTATATTTGGAAGTTACAGGGAGGACAATGAAAAATAATGGTTGAAGCCACAGAGGACAATCCACTGAATCATAAAAGTATTTATTTTCTTATTTCAGCAATCCATAACTAGAAAGAAATAGTTATGGTGAATAATCTGTTTGGTTTTTTTATTTTCTTTTTTATTGAATTTTTGCATATTTCATACAAAACATCTTAATCATCTTTATACTCCCCTCATCTGCACACTCCCATAGCCCACCTGCCAAATTTCCCATGTCCAAGGTGAAAATGGTGCTGACAAAAAGATGAACATTCTTCAAATACAATTATGCAAATGCATGCTTACTGTAGATGATCTTGGAGGACATTTATTGTATTCTGTACCTCTGAACTTTCTGGTGTGTGTAGTAATACAATTTAAGTCAAAATCATCAAGCATGATTTCTATCCTGAACATTCAAATAATTGATCAATTGTAGTTGACTAATAACCAATCTCTACTAGACACTGCAATTATAAGTCAGTAATCTCTAAAATACTAGTTGGATATTAATAATCATACTAGAAGAGAAATACAAACCCCCCTCTAATTGCAATGGTTTTGTTTTGAGTGTCAGCACTTCAAGAAAGAAGACTCCCTCGTGTTCAATTTTTTTACAAAGCAAAGACAACTTCCTTTGTACATTGCACTGAAGATGGCACTCTAGTAACAACCTCACACTGGAAAGTCAAGAATGGCTTGTACTTCTTACTTCAACCCCAAATATCAATTCTGCCCTGTGTTTTGAGCTGGTAGATGAAATATATTTCAGTAGCATTCTATCTTCTTCGGTAATTTGAGTTGGACCTTTTTTTTTTTTAATTTACCCTTAATAAGACATGATTGTAATATATTCCAAACAATGAAGAGTGATTGTAGTTCAGGTTGCAAATCAACAGAATATATTGAGAATATCAAGTGGAAATTATCTGAATTATAAAAGAGATATTCTTATCAATTTTCATTGGACTTTCATTCCCCTGAAATATAAAGTTATCTTTAAAAGAACAGGAAAGGAAAATATATCTTCAGATCTCAAGGATTTTGTTTCTTTATTTTGAAATTTGTACATTGTTAAAATTTGAAGCAGGGCATTCTATAGTGGCTCTAACTGTAATTCTGAGTTTATGTAAATTTAATACCATTAATAGGAAACCTTTAAAACATGACTACTCTGTAATTCCAGAATCCCTTAATTACAAAGGCTATTCCTTTAGGTACTGATAAGTCATTCAAAATTATCAGCTTTAAACTTTGAACTTCTGTTTTAGATATAAATACTCACACTGCTAAATGAATAAATAATTTTGTATCAAACTTAAAAAAATTACAAGGAAACAACAATGCTTATTTTGAGTAAACACTGATATGTTAACGTTTATGAAAGCAGCATATGTCGACCTTCTACCTTTCCACGCTCTGCATTGCACGTGGAGCCCTGTGACACCTCCCTCAAACATCTTCCCTCTAATGATGATCATGTATTCCCACTTCCAACACAATTCTGATTATGTTTAATTGTTTATTTTCTTAACTCACAGTCACGTACCAGATTCCCATGCAGAGTTCTTCATGAAGGCTTAACTCTTCCAATTTTTAATTTTTTGAGAATCTCATACATGAGTACTTTTATTTACGTCATTTCTATCCCTTCCTCTCTCCCTCTCAATGTTCCCCCAACCCTCATCTCAATTTCTTGACATTTTCTTTAATTATGAGCATATATGCAATATAAAAATATACCTGTGTATATAAAAATAAATATAAATGTACATGTATATATGGAGAAAGAGAGAGAGAGAGAAAGAGAGAGAGAGAGAGAGAGAGAGAGAATGTCAAGAAATAGGAGAGAAGACCACATCAAGAGAACAGATAATGACATTTCAGACCTGTGACTAACGAGGCATCTTCCACTGGTATTCTTAACCTTATCACATGTCAGGTAGGTGCAGCTTATCTCAGTGGTGGGACTGATTTAAACCTACTCAACCAGCTCTATTGAAGCTTCTTGTAATGGATTTCTTTCATTTAATTTTATTCTTACTGGGTTGGGACAAAGGATCAGGGTCATACAGGCAAAGTTAACCCATGGAATTTGAAATTTAAAACAATGTCCTGAGAGGTTTGAATTAGTTAATGAACCACATTGGAGACGTCTTATGAAGTTAGGGAACATACACAGTTTCCGTAAAGTACCAGCTAGCAAATACTAAATGTTCACAATCCACATGGCCTTTGTTACAACTAACTGATTCTGCTTCTTGTAGGGTAAAAGCAGCCTTAGATAATAAGCAAACCTATTACTGTGGCTATGTTTGTGAGAAAACATTTACTAACAGGAATAAGCTGGCAGATAAATTTGGCTAATAGGCCATAGAGGCTAAGTACAAAGCTAGATCACGAAGTCTTATGTGCGTCTGATTTTCATACATTAGAAAGTCAGTTGAAGTTTTCAAAAGAATTGACATCAGGCTGGTTTATAACAGAATATTGTCTGTTATGTGTAAGATTAAGTAAAGGAAGTAAGGAGCAGAGTTTAAATAGAGAGACCAGTAAGGAGTGTCTTGCAGTGTTACTGGAAACAGATTAAAGTCATTGAGGTAAAAGGAAGTATATGGATATGAGGTATATGCGAAATGTAGACCCTGCATGACTTGGCAGTAAACTATAAATGAAGTTTAAGGTTGAGAACAAAGTTACATACCTGAGTTGATGAAGACGCCATCCATTGAGATGTCTACAGAATAGGTTCCTTTGTGAGGTGGATATCAAGACAGAATTTCATTTTGGATACGATAAATTTGAAGTGTTGAAGAGTCTTCAAGTGCCAGGTATATAAATGAATTTGCTCAGCAGAAGATCCTAGGAATCGGTCAGGTCAAAGGCATAGCTCAGAATCACCACCATTAACACTTGAGGCTTAGAGAGGCGTCATAGGATGAGAAAGCAAAGCAAAGAGAGCACAGTTAGGGTAGACATTTCTATTTCAATGATTTCTCTGCTGTGTGCCTTCTGCATTAAATTCCTCTGTGCTACCCAGAACCCTCACAGAAAATCTCTGTGATGAAGGATAGACATTTTAATATTTTCTGGGTTGCTATTATTTATACTAGACTGATAATCCCTGATTTTTGGAAAACTTAAAAGAGAAAACACTTTCAAAAACAAAATAATATGCAGACAGGTAAAGGGAAAACCAAGAGACTACAGAGTCCAAGAAGTGTTGAAAAAAAATAGCATCACAACAAGGACACAGTGACCAGCTGTATTTAGTGATGTTCAGAGACAGCACTGTTATGTAGCCAGGCTTTTCTAGTGTCAGACCTGCTTGGACTGCATATAAGACAAATGTAAGAACAGCTGTGGGAATTCATGTCCTAAAGTGAGATAGAATTTAAAACAAAGCTGCACATAGAAGGAATAGTCTGAGAAATGACAGAAAACAATAGGGCCTAAATACTGGGCAAAGTATAAGCAGAGGATGAGTAAAGGGAAGACATGAAGAGTCCTCAGGGAGGCATGTGATCAGCAAAGCCAACAGCAGAGAGAGTTATGTCCCCGAGGAGGAAGTCAAAGTGATGACCCAGAGTCAGAACCTCAAAGCAGAAGAGTGAAGATTCAGAAAAAGTCAAACAGATCTCCACAGCTTATAAGGGGTTTATACACAGTAGTCTTGCCCTACCAAGGGTGAGAGACACACAAGAGTTTTGGGGCTACCACTTTTTACTGAGAGTTTTGATTTACAATGAATTTTGCTAAAAAAAAAAAAAAAGACGTATTTGACCAACATGCCTTAATAGATTACGCTCTTTACAGGTAATGCACATTCACTGGGTATATTCATTATATTCATTGTTTTTTTCTGAGCTCCAACTAGAAGTGGCAGAAGCATTAAAGCTCATCTTAGACCACTTGGAAGTCACAGATCAATAGAGGAGGAAAATATAAGGATTACTGAATATCTAGAACATTGTATTCTCAAATGCTCTAGAATAAAAGTAATGTGCCACACAAAAGGTGTTTAGCTGTGAGAAGGAAGGACGGCTTCATGGTGGAGGTGCCATTTGACTTAGCCTTTAAAGGCTATTAGGAGGAGACAGACGAAACAGTTGGAAAAACAGAGAGGGGTAGTGAGCACAGTGTTTTCAGAGGTGTAGCTTGGTATTGCTCAAACATGTGCCCCTTGAGGAATAAACACACTACTAACCTGTTGGTCTAGACTGTCTTTGACCTCTGCTTAAGCCATCCTTCTGCTCTCCCTCCCTTCGGTCACATTCTACCATTAAATTTCCATACCAGATCAACCACTACATCCATTTTAAACTTCAGGTCATACTCAGACCTGGTAAAGGACTTCCCACTGCCTTCAAGATAAGATAAAAATAGTTAAATTTTTTTCATTTATCACATGCTTATCGCCTGCCATTATTCAAGCACTTAACAAGTATTCTTTTATGTGGCATCTTTCATACTTTTTAATATTTTATTTGTTATTTTTACTTTATGTGCATGAGTGTATTGCCTGCATGTATGTATGTTCACCTGTGTCATCAGATCCCCTGGAAATGGATTTATGGAAAGTTGTTAGCAACTATATGGGTGCTGGGATAGATCCCAGGTCCTCTGCAAGAGTAGCCTGTGCTCTTAACCACAGAGTCATCACTGCAGCCCCAATTCATATTTTTAACGTCTTGTGATTTTTAAATTTTATGTATTTAATTGGTTTTTAACAAGATGGCCATGTGTTTGTTATTATTAAACATGCTAATATGAACATAGGAACATATCTGTACATGTTCTTTATTTCTTTTCCATGTATATTCAAAAGAGGGGTAGTTTGGTCACGTGGTTATATCTATTTCTCATGTTTTGAGCATTCGACATATTTTTTTCATAGCAGTTGTACTAGTTGACATCCCTGTCTAAAGTATAAGGGGTTTCCCTTTTCTCTACACAAGAGAGATAATCCGCATCCACGATTGTCATTGTAGTTTTACTTGTTCATTCATAATTACTTATGCTCTTTGGTCAGTTTTTTGAAAAATGTCTTTTGGCATCTTTTGTTTGTTTTTAATTCAGTTATTATTTATCACTGAGTTTAGTTGCATGAGTTCTTCATAATTTGCATGTATTTTTCAAATTCTTGGAATCCTTTTTGTTTTTTATTGTTTCTTTCCCATACATAAGATTTTAGTTTCATGTATTCATATTTCTCTATTTTTCACTTTGTAGTTTGCACTTTATAGTGTCACATGATCAAGGTCAATTATGAACAATATTCTCTCTATGCTTTCTTCTAGAAATCTTGTTTGGTAGGAACTACAATAGCCCCCAGTTTATAGATTAAGAAATACAGAATTGGGGCTATGGAGCTGCTTTCGTTGGTGAAGTGCATTCTTTGTAAGCATGAGAAGTGCAGTTAGATCTCCAGCACACATACTAAAAGGCAGGCATGTTGGCATGTGCTTATAGTCCCAGAGATGTGGAGTGAGAGACAGACAGATCCCTGGAGCTCACTGCCAATCTTCCTAGCCTTATTGTCAAGCACTGGGTCTCAGTGAGAGATCCTGTTTCAAAACAAACAACACAACATACGATACAACAAAACCAAGGTGGACAACTCCAGAGAAATGAAACCCAAAGTGCATATGCTTGCTCTTGCATATACGTGAAGAACCACACATATCCATATAAACATACACACATGCACGGCAGATGGAGAAAAGGGAGATTTAAATGTTTTCCTCAGTGTTACACATTAACAAATGACAGCGTTGAAGGGTTAAGCAGAAACTCTGACTTTGTTATGCTCTATGGCTTCTGGCAAATGACAAGTCTGCACCATAGTGCACATAATCAGGCACAGTACAAGTATAGTTTGGCCTCTTCTGTTCTCCTAAGCATTAACCTTTGCAATTGCTTTCCTCTTTTCTTTAATAGTTTATGTAATCTGCTGAAATAAGTGGTTGGATTTGAATGAAAATTCTATGCTCTTTTCTTGTGCTTGGACAGGCAGTTTTAACTATTGCTGCAAACGCCATTTGTTCCTTTTTTGCCGTGTTCAGTCATATTTTTATAATATGTTTTACTTTCCATGCAGCCTTTCCCTAGAATCCTCTCCACTTTTTCCTATGGCATCTTGCACAAAAATTGTACCTTGTATTAGAATTGCATATTTGCTTTCTTTGCCTATTTTTAATTGTATTTTTGCTAATTTCATACAGTACATTTTGATCATATGTGGACCTTCTCCCCTTTCCACAGCCCCCATGCCTTCTTACCAGATTTCATGCTTATTGAGCCACATTTGTATTCCCAAATGTCTCTAGGTATGTGTGAGACCTTCATACCTGTTTCTGCAAATAAAATAAGGTCTTCCAGAGCATAGAATCAATAATACTATTTATGTCATGTCTCCAGTGCCTAGCCTAACATCTAACACTTAGTATGTAGTAATCCTGTATTTTTTGAATCAATACATGTAATTAATGACTACAATAGTGTATGAAGTCTGAGAGAAGACCAATACACTTTGGACATTACACTAAATTTATTTGACTATTTTTGCAGACAATAGGGAGCCATTGAGGATTTTGCTATAAACCTTTTTATTTGGGGAAAATGGGTTTGAAACTCTGTGAACACTGAAGAGAAAATTTTGAAGGTATGAAGATAATTAGGATGTTATTGCAATAATTAGAAAATTAGAGTGTCAGTCAATTTTCAGAGCCTAAATAACTGCCTCCAAACTCAGAAGCTTATAAAAGCATCTAACTGCTTTGGGCTTTGGATCTATTGGTCAAATCCAAAACTCAGATTTAGAGTTCGTGGGAATAGTATCTAGGTTGATTTTGGCATACTTATTTCCAAAATGTAGGTTCAGTTCTGTCTTATTCATGTGTTTCTTATTCTTTTGTGACCAGCTGATGACCATAGGGATGCTATTTCCCTGATGAGATCAGACACGTAAGAAGGCAAAGTCAACCACAACAGCCCTTAACAAGGCTCTGTTGTATCATGAAATTGGACAAAACAGATACAGAGGCAAGTCCCATATCAATAGGACAAAGAATATATTCCTGCCATGCAAGATAAATGAGATGGAGTGATTATTGCTTAATAGTAGTCTAATCTGCCACAGCTCTTGTTACTGATAGGAGTATTATATCCCTGAGGCCTGATAGAATAGAATAAAAGCTTGAGAAATACTGCACCAAATGACACATGATATGGATTTAGAAACTAAGAGTAACAACACACAGAGAGAAAAATGCTTAGATGCACAATAAAAAAAAAAGAAGAGTTAATAATTACCTGAAGTGTTAAGGCAAGGAGATAGATAGCAGAGAATGTCTGAATAAAGACAAAGCATGAGACAAAGGAATTCACTCATTTAAAAAGATCTCAAGATGATATTCATGTCCTTAATTCACAGACATGAGTATGTGATTCCTGGGGCTCAGTGGTTAAAAGAACTGACTGCTCTTGCAGAGTATCTGGATTCAGTTCATAGCACTCACATGGTAGCTAACAACCCACCCATAACTCCAGGTGCAGGGGAGCCAATGCCATCTTCTGACCTCCACAGGCATTACAGGGCATGGATGTACTTACATATGTGCAGGTAGTAGACTTCGATGCATAACATAAAAATAACAAAATATTGAAAAAGATTTGGTTCCTATCCACAAAGATCTTGAAGTCCAATGAACACAAACATTGGGACAAATAAGACATGTGTAGCAATAAGACATGTGTATATATTCTACAAAAAGTTAAATGCCATAGAACAAACAGGAGGCAAGAATTTCAGGCTATCTGTAACAATATTCTCAAAATGTGTCATGTAGAATATGATCACCATGGTCACAGGACTAAGTCCTAATATTGAAGACCTCAGGTAGAAATGATAGACATGGGAGAGAAGGCAGAAAATGCACCATGATCAAAATACAGAGTTCAAGGTATCAGGAATATATATGAGTTGTACTGTACAAAAGGTTACTGGGAAAACTTCTGGGTGGGTTTTCTTCAAATATCCTTGGATAGAAACAGACAAAAACCCCCAATCCTTAATTGGCAAATTAAAAGGAAACTGCTAGACGTTCTAAGGAATCAAAACAAGTCATCCATAATGTAACTAATTTCAGGATATAAAGATCTGTCCAAATTGAATATCACTACATTCTCTCATTTTTCTTCTCCTGTTATTTCCTGTTTCAGAAATCTTCAGTCTATACATAAATTCTGTGCATTCCATCTTCAATATAGTTCATGTTAAGTGAGAAAAATTTCTACTAATCTGTAGCTATCATGAATGTCTACAGCAGCATTATCTCTATTATAGAGCTCATTGTTATGAATGCAAATACATTAAGTGTATATCTCTAACAACTAGATGACTCTTGGCAAAATTTGAATTCTTAATAATGATTTTTACTCAGTCCGTATATAAAAGTATAAGACAACTCAGCATGGTGCTATACACCTTTAATCCCAACACTCATGAGGCAGAGGCACGTGTATTTCTATAAGACTGAGGCCAACCTGGTCTGCATAGCAAGTTCCAGGCCAGATGTCACTACAGGTGGGACCCTGTCTCAAAAACTCTTAAAACTGTAAGATGACAGCCCTCATTTAAATGCTACAGAATGTATATAGGTGGATGAAGGTCTCAGGGTAAGAGAATGTGAAGGACTACAAATTAAGTGCAGTTCTGACAGGTAAACCAAGCAGGATACATGGTTCACCTAAAACGCAACTTTTCTGTGAGTGCTTCCCTTAACTCCAGTTAATGGGACTTTCCTCTATATGCACAAAACTCTTTAAACCATTCTCCATGAATTCATGCATTCTTTATTGCTTATCTACTGGTATGTCCCTTGATGTTGTTAACTTTATCTCAACTTTTTTGCTCCTTTAGGAGAGTGACACGTTTAACAAATTCTCCCCATAGTTTTTTTTTGTTGTATCCTAAAATGGTTTATGATATAGGGAAAACTCCTGTGAATACTTCCCTTGAAGATATAAGACAAAACTAGATCAGACCTTCTGAGTTTTAATCCTTTGTCCATAAATGATTAACTGAAATAGTTGTTCCCACTGACAAGTCAGAACAAAATGTGCCATTTGTAACCAGATTCTCTTCTTTGCCTAAGTCTCTGAACTTTGACCTTCCTTCTAGTTTTTAGCCAGCCTATCTTGAGGGCTGCTCTTCAAAGCAAGCTGGCTTCAAGGCAAAGCACTCTCAGATCTTCTGTCTAATCAGCCACCTGTGTTCATTCCAATTTCCCACACCCAATTTTTTTACCCTTTTTAATCTTCCCTATAAAAGTAGCCTCTCTTACCTGACCACTGAGGCACTTGCTTGCAAATTTCATAGACAGACCTTTTCTGTTTTGTACTGCAGTAGGCTTCTCCAACAATTCAGTAGTTACAGGTCAGTTCTCTTCTAAAATTTCTTATAAGTCAACCATCTTTTTACTGTGTGACACAACGGAGGATGGGCCTTAGCCAGGTCACCTGTCATGAGGAATAAGGGAATGACTCCTGTGGACATGCCTCTCCGCTCTGGCCAGGTGTGACACCATCTTCTACCCAGTGTCTGGAGAGAACTTGCATCAAGACGATCTACCTCTGGACAGATTACTATTGGCTGCAGTTGGGAACTACCCCATAGGGCGACTGGCCAACAAAAATCATGAACCCCTTTGCACTTCTCTGAATAAACTGAGTTTGCTGCAGCACGCCCTCTGCATATGTCCACCCAACTCCCGGGGTCTGTGTTTTCACTCAGCACCTCTCACCCCCTCGTGGTGGAGACCCTGAGTCCCATTCGGCCTGGCCCCAAGCAGAGGGATCCCAACACTTTACCTATGTTCATTTGGTATGTTTTGATTTGTTTTTGCTTTTCTTAAGGTCAATGGCCAGACATGATTCATCTCTACCAGTGTAGGTATTGCTGTGTACTTGCTGAATGAACACATACATGAAGAAATACATATTAGATGCCAGGTGCCTGAGTAGTTGCTTGGAAGTCAAAGGAGAACTAGGCTTTTTCACATCATTCAAAGACACTGCATTTCACATCATTCATTGTATGATGCTTCTTTTAAGATAGGCATCTCACTTTGTCCCAGAAACACAGAAAAAATAAAACATATTGGCCTGCATTTTTTACTATTCATCATAGATCTAAGTTAGGAAGGACTGAAATCAAAGTATTTTCTCAATCAAATGTCAGAGTTTTTATTTCCTTTTAGCTAAGCAAGGCCCTTGAGGG
Source organism: Eospalax fontanierii (assembly GCA_035773235.1). Lineage (NCBI taxonomy): Eukaryota > Metazoa > Chordata > Mammalia > Rodentia > Spalacidae > Eospalax > Eospalax fontanierii. The sequence continues at coordinate 127,348,026 of CM069525.1, read as the reverse complement.
AGGTTGGACATTCCTGTTTTTTAAAACCTTGAAAATCATGCTGGCAGGGCATAATTCCCATATCTATCAGTAGACATATGTATGCTGATAAGCTCAAATGAAACTTTTATTCCTTGAACTTGTGCTGCTTTAATTCCTTGAAGGTATCTTAGGGTTGAAAGAATTAAGCATTGAAGATTTTTAATAGCTCTGAGCATGGGAAATTATGTGCATCTTCTTAGCTATTTCAATATGGAGTCCTTATGCTTCCCAGTTGGCCTGGGGTCTGGTCTCAGAGGGTGCAGAGAGTGTCCTTTCATTTCTGTCTTTGCCTCCCTTTCTCTGGAAGCAAGAGCCAGTATTATTTTTCTTTATGGTGCATGTCTGCTATGCTGTTTCAGGAAGGAGGGTCTTGAGTTCTCCCCTTTCTGACAACAGAATATACATTTGGAGAGTGCCTTATATTTCCCCTTAAAAAGAAAGATAGCAGGCTTAATAATCTATTCAGATGCAAATGGGTCTCGAATAGTAGAACCCTGTCGTTCAAATATCAAAGAGTAGAGATAGTGAGCCCACTCTGTGCACAGGCTCTATTTCCAACTCCCCTAATACAAAATAAAACTGATAAAGATTCATTCTCATGATGAAAGACTCACTGTCTATCTTTTCCCATAGGGCTGTTGTTGACAGATATGAAGGCAGCAGTGTCCCATGGGAAGCAGATTTGGGGAGAATGGGCTAGCATAAACAATTCCCTAACTTACAAAAATGCAACAGAGAAAGACAGAAATGTCAGTTTCCAATTCTGCGTGTCAAGGAGACAGACTGCGTTAGATCTCAGCCTGAAGTTGCAAGTTGATGCTGTTACACATCACAGCAGGTTCACACCCCTGAGGGTCTTGATCTGAATTCTCCCCAGTTCTAGAAGGAGTAAGGGGTCAGAAACAATTGCTATGCCATTTGTTGATTAAATCCAGAAAAAGCTACAAAGTTTCAAAATTTTTAATAAGATACCCTACTATCTGTATGCTGGTAATGACTGTCCTTCCCTATGATGGGACTCAAAATTGTTTTACAATTATTATATTTTTTGTGGCACCTCAGGATAATGTAACCAACTTTTTACTTGTTTGTTTTTGTTTTAATGTAAATGAATACGTGCATGTATGTAAGTGTACCTATATCATGTAAAGGTCGCAGAGGCCAGAAGAGGGCATAGAATCCCCTGGAACTGAAGTTGCAAATGATTGTTAGCAGTCATGTGGGAGCTGCCAATTGAACCTGTGTCCTCTGCAAGAGCAGCCAATGCTCTTCAACACTGAGCCATCTCTCCAGCCCAGGTAATCAAATATTTTTAAGTACCAAGAAAGTTAAATACTAAAAGTACTTGCCAAAAATTAACATATTTCAGAGAGCACTGAATTTAGTTGCTCATGACATGTGAATCTCAAAAAAAAATCAGAATAATTTCTAAACAAATTTTAATTATGAATAATATGAATTAAAGTCAAAGGTGTTTAAAAAATTGAGCTTTAGAATAAAATTTTTCATGTTTTTCTTTTTGTTTTTGTTTTGATTTTGAAACAAGGTATCCCTGTAGCCCCAGCTGGCCTGGAACTTGAGGTGTAGACCAGAATGGCCTTAATCTCACAGAGATCTTTTGGTATCTACCAGCCAAGTGTCGGGGTTAAAAATGTGCACCAGCACATCTGGCTCATGTTACTTTTTATTAAAAGACGGAATTATGTTTTTTCTCCTCTAGCACTTCTGCTTTCAGCTTCCATATATATGCACTAAAAGGCAGGCTGCCTTGTTCTTTTGCCAGCTAATATGATGTTCACACACTGTTGCCTGTTTGTTTGGGTTTTCTTGCAGCTTTCCCTTTTGGGCACATTGCTTGCAGGCTGGCAACACCCTGAGCTGCTGTCATCTACCCAACAGAGATATCCCCTATATGGGCCTAGAAAACAGTAATAAAACACTTGAAAGGTCAAGTGTAGCTAATTCCTTTCTTCATCTAGTGATGGATCTTTTTCTTCCTCCTTGCTGGCTCACCATAGGAGTGCTACTAAGAAACAAGAGTGATTAAGTAGACTGAAGGAAATCTCAACATATCAAAGAAGCCTAATAATGTCTGGGCAATTCCCATGACTGAGCAAAATGAGCAATTTTTTTTTAGAAGTACTGGTTGGATATGGGTGAAAAAAACAAAACAAAAAACCCCCAACTCATCTGCTTTAGAAAAGTCTAGGCTCCAGTGAGATTTTATTTAACCTTCAGCATCTGGGTATCAAAAATTCTGTATACTTAGTAATACTATGAAACAGTATTTTGTTTGGTTTTCTGAAGATGAAATAGCTAATAAACTGACTTAGCATTTTTCCTGGCCTGCCAGTAATCTAAATCTAGTAATCATGCAGGTTAGCACTAATTTATACATGCTATGGACTTGTTTCTGAATGAATAGGTTCATTATTGTAACCTTATTTATTATTCTTACTAATCTTTTCAGACACTGTAGCTGAAATTATCAGAATTTGAAGTGTTCTGGATTTGTTTTATCAGGTTAATAATGGACTGAAGTAAAATTACTTATTATATATGTATAATATTAAATGAATGATTAAACATGGTCAAAGTGCATATGTTGCACAATGATTGTTCTCAGGAATGCTTGGTACACATTGTGCATCAAGTGTCAGTTGTACAAGGTGGGATCCTGCTGTGTATATATTTTGGCAGATTACAACATTATCATGGTGCACAGCATGAGTTATTACTTTGGAAGAATATGTAACTTCAAATCTCTCTTTTCAAATATATTTTTGATTGTAAAATATGGCATTGTCAACTACATATATGTTACTAGACATCAAATTTATAGACCATTTTTGAGTGAAATAACTGAAACTTGAATATCAAGCACAACTGAATAGCAATCCAATATATGCTTCTCTCCTCAGCTTGCAGCTAACACATACAATGCTACACCAATACATTGGGTTATTTTTATTCTTTCTATAAGTGTAATTACATAGGATTTGTCTTTCATATATGGATTACTTCAGTTAGTGTATTACCACCCACATTCATCCATGGTGTTTTTTAAAGTACTATTTCCTTCTTTTCAGTTACTGTGAGTAGTGTTATGTAGTCTATGTATTGCAAAACCAGCTTTATTTTTAGCTCTCCACTAAAATTTACGTGGTTTACACCTTCTCTATCTTAGCTAAAATGTCAAGAAATGATTTTTCCATCTTTTTTTATTGTGAATAATATTGTGATGAACAGGGGAGTGTACAATGGTTTGAAGGAGAATGTCCTCCATAGAGTAATTATTTGAATACTTGCTTCCCAGTTAATTGCACTATTTGAGGAGGGTCATGAAACCTTTAGAACATATTACCATGTTGGAAGAAGTATGTTACTCAGAGTTGGCTTTGAGTGTTCAAAGCTGCATCCTACATCTGTCTTCCCTCTGTGTTTCCTGTGTGTCCTGGTCTACGTGAGTACTCAGTTTTAGGCCACATCACCTCTACTGCCACATCTCTTCATGATAGACTCTTACACCTCTGGAACCAAAAGCCAAATAAATTGTTCCTTTTATTAGTTGCCTTGGTCAAGGCATTTTATCATAGTAACAGAAAAAGTAACTAATATAGAAATTGGTAACCGAGAGTGTGCTGTTGCTGTGAAGAATCAGACTGTGTTTTTCAGGAGGAGTATGCAAGATCTTTGGAATTGGGACTAGAAAAATGTTGTTCACTACTGCAAGCAGAGCTTAATGGGTCATTCTAGTAGGAGCCTGGAAGAAAGTAGTGGTGAAAGCAAAAAAGTTTTAGAGGGAAATAAGGACTTAAGCAGCAACTGGTATATTTTGACAAAGAGTCTGGCTGGTTTCTACTCACAGCCTAAGAGCTTCCAATAATGCTAAGATCAGAAGTAATGGAATAATTTTTTTGGCAGAGGAAACTTCAATACAGCCTCACATTGAACTGGTAACATGGTTATCAATGGCAAATATTATTCAGATATACAGTGAAAAGGAGAAAATTTGGCAAATTATATATAAAATATACAGTTTAGAGGGAAAATGAATACTATGAAGCATAGTAATATTGGATCCATGACTTGTCCTGAAGAAGAGCCTTTCTTTAAAGGGAATAGAGCTACTAAATTGAAACCTCATATTTTCACTGAAACAAAGGAAAGAGTTCCCTCAGAGCAACACCTCTGCCCCCACCCCCCAGTTAATCTTCCTTTGTGAAACAAAACCTTTTTTTATGCCCAAAACAAAGCTGCTGTGGTAATGTGGACAAAGTGGGCCTAGTTTTATACCAGGTATCAGCTAAACTTGACAGTGTCATTCACATGGTCCTGGCATTTGAGGCATGAACTATACAAAAGGCATGAGTTTATTAGTTCTTTTGCAGTTTCAGAGAGCTGCCAAGTCTAAGCAGTGTGTAGTAGGGGAGTCCCTGCCTAAAGAAGTCCCTGAGAGGCAAAGAGGCCCAGAGAAGCCAAACAGGAAGCTATTAAATTTAAGCCTGATTAGTAGTGGAGAACCCAAAATGGAGAAACCAGAGCCATGAGGCAAGGAAAGCTTTATATGGGGAGGAATACTAGCCTAAGTGAGAGATATATGCTGAAAAGTAGGAGGGACTGAGTCATTTAATCCCTTCATAAATAAAGCCCCACATACTGGGTATGGAGCGGCAGGATTTGGTATACAACCTGATGAGTTTTGGTTCTGTATGTTCTCACTATGCCCAAATTTATCCTTTTTGAAATGGGAAAGTATATTTGGTTTCATTGGATGTCGGAAGTAATCTGCCTTTTGATTTTACAAAGGTTTAAGGAAGTGCCTAAACTCTCAAAAGAGACTTAAGACACTGGAGTTTTGATCAGTGTTGAGAGTGTTAAGCACTGAGGGTAATTTAAAGTTCAACTAAATGAGTTTGGCATTATGATATGATCATGAGCTTAAGGGAACTAGAGACTGGAATGTGTCATGTTGAATGAGACTGTCCCCCATGGGCACAATGAATTTGGAAACTTGGTCAGACTCTGGGCATGTTGCCATACATCTCTAATCCCAGTGCTTTGGGGAGGGGGCAGTATCAGGAGGATCTCTGATATGGAGGCCAGTCTGGTCTACATAGTAAGTTGAAGACCAGCTGTTGTTACAGGGATACTGTGTCTCAAAAACAAACAACAAAAAAGGAAGAATGCCATTTCTTTCTGTTCCATTCACCTCCTGACACCATGCCTCCCCTCCATGATAGACTCGTATCTGTCTGGAAACCAATGCCAAATCACTCTTCCTTGAATAAGTTCCCTTGATCATGATGTTTTATTACAGCAACAAAAAAGCAACTGATACAGTGTGCAAAATCTTTGATATGTGGTTTTCATTTTGAGTATACATACCCCAAAGTGATATTGAAGACTCATAAAGTACTTGCAGTTAATTTGTTTGGAAGACTTGGAATAGCAAATGTGTCATTGTGTATTACTACAAACAATGTACAAGGATTCCTCTATCTCATCATTCTTACTAATGCTTCTATTCTATTTGTATAGTAGCAATCTTAATATGTGTGAAGATTTCTAATTTTAATTATGACTTAGAATTCTCTGATGTTTAATGACATTTTTCATGTACAGTTGGTCATTTGCATGTATAGTTTAGAAAATACTTCTATTTGCTGCTGGTGGGAATGCAGACTGGCATCGCTGCTACGGAAATTGGTGTGGAGACACCTCAAAAAGTTAAAAACAAATCTACCACATTATCCAACCATACCACTTTGGAGCATATACCCAAAGGACTCTGTATCCTACTACAGAGATTTTGTTCATCCATATTCAGTGCTGCCTTATTCACAATAGCCAGGAAAGGGAAACAACCTAGATGTCCATCAACTGATGAGTAGATAATCAAAGCATGGTACAATTACATGGTAGAATTTTACTCAGCTTTTAAGAAAAACGAAATTATGAAATTTGCAGCTAAATGGAGGGAGCAGGAAGCAATCATCCTGAGTGAAGTAACTCAGACCCAGAAAGACAAACATCACATGCTCTCTCTCTTGTAAGTTGATGCTACCTTTGAATACTTAGATATGTGTGTCTCAATTGGAAAAAACCCATAGAGATCCAGAAACAGGTAAACAGCCATGGGTTGGGAGGTATCATGGGAGAGGATATAGACTGCAGTGATAGAAAGGGTAAAAAGGGAATAATTGCTTAGGAAAGGGACATGGTGCAACCAGGGCAGAGGAGAGAGTATGGCATGGGATAACTAACACTTAAGGCCTTTAGGAAAACTCATATGGATACCTACTGCTATAGAAGCTTCTTAAAATGTGTGCATATACAGTATGAACAGATTTAAAAGAGTTACCCTATAACAGGGGGACAATGTCCCTACTAGACACCACAGGCTAGCAAAGAAAATGCCCAATGTCTTTGGAACACTTTAAATTGAGTTCTTAAAAAGTTTTACTTGGTGTTATATACTAAATTATATATGCAAATTATCTTCTTAGGAAAATATGACTAGCAAATATTTTCTTCCATAGTTTCCATTACAACTCCATTGCCTCCTTTTTGTAGAGACACTTTATAAACTGATGCAATCCCATTTGTCTATGCATTCTTTTTTTTCCAAAGATTTTGGTGTCATATCCAAAATACTGTAAACATCAACGTCAGGAATTTACTCTTCTACAAAACCTAGGAGTTAATAGATTCAAGACTTACACTGAGGTCTTTGATATATTTAGAGTTTTGGTTTTTGTGTTTTGGTTTTTAGTATGCTATACAGATTCAATTTCATTTTTACATGTGTATATTCATTTTTCAAGACATAATTGCAATGATTCTCTTTGCCTCATCATTTATTCTTTTAAATTTAAATTGATCATACATATAATGATTGATATTTATTTCCTATTACATTCCTTTATGTTTGTATTATAGTGTTTTTGACATGTAATATTTTTGAAATTAGGCAATAAGAGTCCTCAGTATAATTCTTCTTAAAATTATTTTGTCTAGCCATGGCCTTTTATGACTTCATATGAATTTTCAATTAGGGAATAATTAATTCAATAGTTTTGTTTATACTAAAATGAAAACTCTTAATTAGCATGTTGCATTTCTGTTTGGGAATGAAATAAATACTGATATTATGTTAACACTAACTGTTGCAAGTACTATTGTAATCTTTAATATTCATTATCTTATTTACCTGACACAACATTTTGTGAGCAAAAGTTTTGCCATTCTCATTTTTATGTTAGATAAAAACAATGCTCAGTAAGAATAACTAATGCCCCTTATATAATCAATATTTGGTAGAATCAAGGTTCAAACATAGGGATTTTAACTAGAAATTGTATATACAGAGAGTACTAACTTTCCACCAAAAATGAACTTCTATTCTGAATGTACAGTATAGAAAGTGTAGAAGGCACTATACTGATACATGTGATACATCAGAATCAGAAATGGCAGAAATTTAATGATTTTCTGCAACAAACTTTATTTATTATTAGTGTGTGTGAAAGAAAAGGGAAGGAGGAGAGAGAGAATGCCAGCCACACACATACCATGGCACGTTTGAAGGTAAGAAGGCAATGTTTGGTAGATGGTTATTTTCTTCTACCAAGGGTCTCAACAATCAAACTCAGGTTATCATGCTTTTGAAACAATACTTTTATCCACTGAGTCATCTCATTTTTCCCTTTAAAACACTGAATAAGGAATTATTGCATCTGAATAACAATACCCTAAGCTATTCTTTTTAAAGAAATTATTCTATAGAATAGAAATTTTCTACATTAATGAATGCTGTGTCTCAAAAAAAGCTTGATGTAGCCAGGTGTGGTAGCAAACCCCTTTAATCACAGCACTTGGGAAACAGAAGGCAGCAAATGTTTTTAAGTTCAAGGCAGTACTGGTCTACATAGTGAGTACCAAGCCAGTCAGGGGTACAAAGTGAGACCCTTTCTCAACATTCCAGCAAACAAAAAGTGTGATGTTCAAATAATTTGGAAAATATTACTTTTAATAAAGTTATATAGTTTTAGTTTGTGCCAAATTTCTGTGAATATTTATTGTAACAATGTGCATGTTGTTACAAGATAAAATGTTCTATGGTTTCCAATTTAATTTACCTTTGCAATGACCTTTTAAAGGGTCTTAATTCCCATAGAACAAACCTTGGAATTCTTAACTAACTGAAGTTTCAAATCCCTTCTATCTCTGCACATATAGGAATCCATATTTTTATGACCAGCTATGAAGACAGAAGAGAATATTATATAAAGTTATCTTTATCCTATATTGTTAACATGACCTGTCTTTCTACTCTATGTGCTCCCAAGTGATCTCATAGTGATATTTCCCGTAAAACTTCCTGGTAGAATAACTGAAGGTCCTGTACATTTGATAGAAGTTTGAAGTGCCCATTAAAGATTCTCAATACTAGCTGCATGTAAGACCCAACTGGAATAGTTTTTAGCAGTACAGATTTCTGAGACCAACTCCCAGAAATTCTATTTTTGGTGAGAAGTTTCTAAAACAATTTTAACAATCACTCCAGGTACTCTGAAACATATGTCTGCTCCATATGTGAAATTTTGGAAAGAATTTAAGACTGAGCATTAAGAACATGGAGTACTATTGCACAGCATGGAGAAACCTTGAATTTCAAATCTCAAAACATGAAAATCTCATGAAACAGATGAGTTCTCCTCAAAGATGTCCATGAACCAGTTTCTAGAGATCTACTTTAGATATTGAAAGTGAAGGAGTGAGGGCACTGTATGTCCCAACAGAAAAATCTCTGCAAGTATATACTTCAAAACCACTGGCTTAAACAACTCCTCATTCCTTCCAATCATTATATCATTTGATTCTCAGGCTATGATTTTCTGACTGTACATACTACATGAAGAGAAGCCTGGTATGCGTATTGAGGTTGTGTTATCTGATAATATGAGAATAATGACCCTTTACTCAGATGTGGTCACTGATTTCAGAGGAAGCAGATATAAATTGGAATAGGTTACAGGGAAGGGATAGATATGATAAGCGTGTTCATCACATGGCATTTCAGGAATGGTTGAAGGGATTAGGAGAATTTACCTTGGAAAAGATGATAAGCATACCCAGACAAAAATTATATTTTTACATATTCAAAAGTCTGACCTGTGGAGGTTTGTTATACAGTATGTTAGAACAAAAGAATGAAAAGTTCACCGGGGGGAAAATGAAAAGTTTGGGGAGCTGTAAGCCAGAGACAATTTTAAGCATTTTATGAATGTTCATTCAGTTAATGCTCCTAACACATTTATAAATAAAATTCCTAAACCATTGTATGGATGAGGAAAAGAGTCAAGAAAGGATGGATTTCCACATTGACATAGAAACAATATTGTAGTAACTAAGGCTAATCATGAATCTGTCATGTCTCTTCCTTACAGGAGTATGTTAAGTTTGAAACCAAGAATGAGCACAGGACACTGGAGCAAAATTCTAGTATTTATTTATGTATTTATTTATTTTTGTCTTTTTCAGACAGGGTCTCCCTGTAGCCCCAGATGGCATGGAACTTACTATGTAGACCAGGCTAACCTTGAAATCACAGAGACCCACATACCTCTAGAGTGCTGGGATTAAAGGAGTGCACTACCATGCCCAGCTGGATACACTTCATAAAACTCATTAAGTTATCAAATATATTCACTTCTGCAATACTGATGATAAAAGGCTGCTAAGACAAATCATAGGTCTCTCCCCTTAAATGTAGATTGCATATATAAATAAGAAATAAGCCTTTCTCATTAGCCATGAAAACCCAAGAAATGCCTTCAAGGACTTTTCCCTAAAATGTGTTGCCTAATCTGAGGCTATTATGCTCTAAAACTGAAAAAAAAAATTGGACAATCTTCCGCATCTGCACAGTAACCTATCATGATGAATGACAGGTATAATAGGTATTATTGAGAATAGATTATACCTGTCATTTTCACCAGCAAGATCAGAGTACCCCTTAATTGTATCCATATATCAGAGTGCTTTTTGATCTAATTCAGTACTTAATAGAGAGTTGTGTAGTCGTGGGGATTATACAATTAGCTAAAATATTTATGGTGCACATGTTGACAAGGTATTTTAATATTAACAAATTTCATGTGAATTTTTCAACACATACTGATCCCTCAAACCTTCACAGTTGAAGAAACTTTCTTCTGAAATCTACAGAAAGATGAATAACTGGTCAAAGTGCTAGATGAAGAGTGATGGACAATCAATGGATTGAGGGAGGGAGAATCAGTTTTCCCAAGGGCCAAGCTCTCAGATAGACTACCTAATTCCAACTGGTCATCCCTACACATAAGTGTACATGAGCACTACTAAATGGCCTCAGTGATATATATGGATATTGTATATTTTAACTAATTCATATATATATTAAGAAAAAGAACAGGAAATTGAGAGTAGTTGGGAAGAGGATATGGAAGGAGTTGGACCGGCGAGTGGAAGCTGTAGAAATGATGCAAATATACTATTAATTTATGAAATACTCAAAAAATATTTTTTAAAAGATTGATGGAAACTCTTTCAAAACTTTGAAAAGTTTCTAGTGAAATCAATGAAGTAAAATATTTTGGCAAATACTGAGTTAAAGTCAAGGTCTAAATTAATCAAAGGCTTACAATTTTTCAGTTATGTATCATTATTTTATTTTTAAAAATACTTTGGTGAGTTTTTGTGCATTAATACATCTTAATCAAATTTAGATCCTCTTCCCTGTCCATGCCCTCCGATAACACCACACTGGATTTCAAGCATTCTATCTTACATGTTAAGGCTTATTCAGTCACGCATTTGGACCCAGATATTCCTAGATGCAAGTTCATCACCTGGAGTCCAATCAGCCTATCTAGAGTGACTCCCTTAAAGAAGATCTACTCTCCCTTATCCCTCAGTAATCAGTTGCAACTATTTCATCAGCTAGGGTTGGGGCCTGATGCCCATTACCCTTGTTCTACACTGACATTTTGTCTGAGTTGGCATGGGACTTGTGATTACTGTCACCATTGTTGCAAGTTTCTATGACCAAGTTCCCAGTGGCATGAAAGACTGTTTCCATATGTTCATCCACCAACCCTGGCTCTTGCAATCTTTCCTCCCCATCTTCCACAATGGTCCCTGAGGTTTAAAATAGAAGTCCTATCCAGGGACACACACACTACAGTCTCTTATTCTCTAAATCTTAGCTAGTTATGACCTTCTGTATGCATCATACTCTGTTGTACAAGAAAGCTTCACTGGTAAGTGTTGAGGGATTTATTAGTATTCTTTCTACCTCCTGTTCTGCTATGTTCCATGAGCCTTAACTGTAGAGGTTCCACTATAGATGTCTCATTTAAGGCCAGGTATCTCTCAGACATATAATTTCTGTGTGTGTCCTCTTGTGGAATTCTGCAGTAGCATCCATCTGTTGTAAAAAGGAGCTTCTTTGATGAGTGATGTATGGTATATTTGTATATAAGGAATTTGTGCTAAGATCCGCAAATGAGGGGGAACATCTATCATTTGCTTTTCTGAATCTGTGTTACTTAGTATAACAATTTCTAATTCCATCCACTTGCATATAAATTTCATAATTCATCTTCCCTTTCTGCTGAAAGGAAAAGAAAAAGTAGAAATCCATTGTGCAAATGTACCACATTTTCACTATCCATTAGTCACTTGAGTGACAGTAAGGTTGTTTTCATTTCTTAGCAGTGTGGTAGGCAGTTCTGAGGAGGCAGACCAGAGGTCAGGGACAAGGTGGGGTAGAGATAGCCTATGGAAGTTTGTAACAAGCTATGCTAGAGTATTAATCTAGTCTGGGTTAGAAATCTAGTCCAGAGATCTGAGACAGAAGAGCTGCAGTGGGTGTGGGTCCAAGGCTAGAAGGGGAACAAAGTGTGGGGAGACGGTGGAGCTGTTCAGGTTGCCTTATTTTTTATTTTATGTGTATCAGTCTCTTTCCTGCTTATGTGTAAGTGCACCCATGTTTTGCAATGCTCATAGAGGCCAGAAGAGAGTTGGATTTCCTGGAAATAGAATTATGGATTTTAGTTGCCGTGTGCATTCTGAGAATCAAGCCTGAGTCCTCTGCAAGAGTATCCTATATTCTTATCTGCTCAGCCATCTCTACAGCCCTATCAAATATTCTTTAAATATGAAAAGGATGGTAACTTTAGCATATAAATTCTGTTTTCTACTTGTATTACCTAGGAAAACTTCGTAATTCTTTGCTTTGTAACTTAACTTCTTTTTCTATAAAATGAAAGTATTATAACTATAGGAATTAGGTATTAAAGTGCTATACCTATAAGAAAGCAACATATTTTAACCATTAAGCACATAGATTTTGGAGCCAGGCAATATGATGTTTCACTTCTTGTTTCCTCATTACCTATTACCTACTTGAGTGACATTAGGGCACATTCTTTCAGTATCTTTACCCTACTTGTAAAATGGGGTAATAATAGTAACTACCAAAGACATTTGCTCTGAATATTAAATCCCATTGAAATAATCAAGTAGGCTCTTTACTAAACTTATTTAGATTAAGCATATGTCTAGTTTGTCACAGCTGAATAAATGATAGTTAAACCCCAATCAAAGGTTTGTCAGCAGAAAGCTTTAAGTCTGTGTGAAGTTTACAAGCACAAATAAAGAAACAGAGAACACAAGAAAAACATAGTCCATATTTATTTGGCAACCTGGTAGATGGATATGAGAGGTATTTTCTTCTCTGTGATAGTATATTTTTACCCTATCACAGTAGAAGTGTTGCTGTTAATGTTCTCAGGTCCTTACCTTGTAGACAGTGCCACTCACCAGAAAGTAGTCCATAAGACCATCACAGAAACTTTTTTGGAGGGGAGACACAAATTAGAATTATTTCTATTTTAAGATCGGTTTCAATGGCAGTGTCTGAAGTACATTTAAATATATATTTGTAATTGCTATTTCACAAAGAGATTGAATAGGAAGAAGCTGAGAGTAGAGGTGCACTATCAAACAGAGGTTTAAAATAAACATCAGGAAGAGTTAAGAAAAACAGAGATGGGAGAGATAATTGTACCAGGGAAAGGGGAAAGATTTAATTATTGTAATTAAGCACTAATTTCAGCTTTGAAGTCATTAAGATCTGAATTTCACTTACTTTTCAAACTCACTGTGTTCCATGTTTCATCACCAACTTGTACCTTTTAAAAAGTTGGAATTATATTAATCATTCATTCAAATTTCCTTAAATGAGCAATAGATTTAGTTTTTGAAGGCAAGTGTACAAATGTTCAAGTTCCGCAATACTGTTTATTTATCAAAGAAACCATTACATATATCACATACATACATATTTTCTCCTTGTTAGACATTAGGAATGATGTCTTCTATCTTAGATTACTACTCTTGGTTACTTTTATTCTTGGGTATTCTCATTCCTCTCAATCCAATGTAAATTACATTGAGTCTTTTTTATCTTACAAAATCAAGCAAGGCAGAGGAAGCAAGAAAAGCCATAGTTCATATTTTGTTAAGTCCACTGGACTCCAACAGCAAGCACCATAGTTTGCGCTGTCTGTTTCTTGTCATGTTTTCTGTATAAATACTTTCTTGCTTATGCATACTACCTCATTAAGAGCGTGTCATTCTCCTTTGCTAATACCAAATTTTCTTCCAGAACTTTATATATCAGAGTCCATTCATGCATATTCTGTTCCAGAATCATGGTTCCCCATATCTCAAGGAGATATCTCAAAGGTCTACATGATTATCATCCAACTTGGTTCTTCAGGTGCACCTGTATATCCCCCAAATGAGCTTCCAAATCTTTAAGGCACTCAGAGGTCAATATTATATCATCTCTATAGTGGAACCTTCTTACACAGGGAGGACAGGGTAATAGGGCCAGGTCCCAAGCCACCATCCCATGGCAAACAGTGGGGCTGTGGAGATAACCTTGGGGAAGCACTCTGAAGGTCCACTGTCTTCCACTCCACATGAATGCAAATTGGTCCTGGGATTCAGCTGCTAAGGAGACACTAAAGAACGCATTAGCAAGGTCCACTGCTGCATGGAAAGACCCCATTTCCTGCACCAGCTGCTCCGTTAGAAGGGCAATGTTTGGCACAGCTGTGTGGATAGGAGGCACCACCTTATTTAATTCCCTGTAGTCTACAGTCATTCTCCAGGAGATATCTGACTTCCGGATAGGCCATACAGGGCTATTGAACGGGCTTTGGGTGGGGTGTATAACCTCCACCCTTTCCAGCTCTTGAATGGTCTCTGTAATTTCATCTCGGCCTCCAGGAAGCCTATTCTGTTTGACATTCACCACTCTTCATAGAGTGGGTAATCTGACTGGTTCCCATCTTGCCCACCCCCGAGTAATTGCTTTCACTGTGCTCACCCTCAGCTGGAACTCTCCCACAGTGATATGTAGGGAATGTCCCAGTAGGGCATCCACCCCCAGGATGTTTTCTCTCCCACCCCCAGGATGTTTTCTCTCAAGGGAGAGATGCACACCGTGTACTCCTGAGGCAGGTAATTGCCCACCCCCAGAGTAAGCCTCGTACGCTTCACCTGTATAGTCTTATCTCCATACCTATCCACTGCCACCCATGAGCCCTGGTGTTTTGGGGGATTGCCATGAATCAACGTGCATTCCTTTCCAGTGTCCACTAAAACCCATGTGGTTTGTATATTAGAAGAGGACCAATAGATTCTTAATTCAGCATGGGGCCTCCGGTCACCCATTATGGCCCTCACCCATGGGCAACCTTGGCCATACCTTCAAGGAAGTGGCTGGGGAGGTTCCCATCTCATGAGGCTCCCTTCCTCCGGAGCAGGGGATGCAGTTGGAGTAACCTGTGCCTCCTGGTCTCCAGCCTCTCTTAATCCAGTGGTAAATTGCTGGTCAGGTCTTAAAGCCTTCCACAGACTCACTAGGACTGCATTTGTTTGCCCGTCAATTTTGTCCCTGGCAACCCCTGCCCTGCGAAGATCCAGCCGCATCTGTGCTCTGGAGAAGTGAGTGGGCCCCTTTATGGGGTTTTTGCTCTTTTCCCTTGTGTCTACCTGCTTTAGCACCTTTCGAACCAGGCTTGCGTGTTGGTCCAGATCATTTAAATCGGCTAAAGCCTCTCCTGCTTTATACAGGTCATGCCCCACCATGGGGTTCAACACTGTCACTAAGGCTCCATACCAGTCTCTTGGGCCTTCTTGAATCAGATTCTTTCTTAAGTCTCCAGTAAAAATAGTTCTGTCTGGGCATCAAACACAGCTTCCCTCATACCTAGTTCCCTCAATAGCACTTGCCCTTCCTCTATCGTTTTCCAGTCTCTGGTGCTCATGGGAACCTCATTTGAGGATAACCACTTGTCCCTAATGGCTCGTATGAGCCATTCCATTAGAGACTGAACTTCTTCATACTGTCTCAAATTATGCAGTCTCTGTCTTACAGAAGGATGGGTGGTTGTATTGCTCAGTTTTTCCGCCTCTGCTGCACTTAGTATAACACCATCAGCACCCATGTCCCACAGCCGTACAAGCCAGGTAGCTAAGGGTTCCATGATGGCCTGTTTGAACGTCTTTCCTAGCTCCAACAGGTCCGTTGCTGAATATTCCCTGATTACCATGGTTTCCTGCACTGGGCTGTTGTTAAGACCCCCATCAGCATGCTGAACTGTAGATTTTCCCTTCCTTTGCATTAAAGGTCGAACTCGGGGGCCTTATCTCCAGTTTCTAGGTCACTTCCTCCTTCATCACTGCCTGATTCTTCCCAGGGGTTCCAAGTCTTAGGGTCCCAAGATGGGTCTTGTATGATCAATCTGATCTGGGCTTTCTTTCCTTTCAGTCCTCCTAATCGTAAAAAGCGGCAAGCTAAAATCTCTACCTCCTTTTCTCTCCTATCCAATTTACTAGCAAGGTCCGAGGCTAGCACGGAAGAGGAAAGCCTTATGTCGTTCTCTCGGTCTAATTCCCCTCTCACATTTTGATCTCTCTCTGGGCTGCTGCCTCCAACTGAGATAAATCCCTCAGGAGAAATAGTAATGGCCTTGCCACCTCGGCAGCTGCTTGCTGATATCTTTGCTCCTGGCTTGCCACCCTCAGGGATTACAAAGTCTGTTCTAGACCCTCTACTGTACTCAAGGCACTGCCATATTCCCAGGGTGGCCCCCATCGATCAAGCAGGCGTGCCACTCCATACCACTTACACATGGGTTGCCACCCAGGCACTTGTCCCAAGGATATTATCTGCTTAGGCATCCTCACCTTAGCTATGTATTTGACTATAGACCTCACTATCCCTGCAATGGCAATCACAAACCCCAGTCCTATGGGGAGAGTCCACCACGTCACAATTTCCTCTACCCACGTTCTTCCCTCACCCACCTTTGTTTCAGTTGTGGGTCCCCCCATAGTAGGAGAGTATGGCTGCTCCTCCCCCGTACTAGGGACAGTATGTCTGCTGCTCCCCCATACTAGGACAGTATGACCGCTCCTCCCCATACTAGGACAGTATGACCGCTCCTCCCCATACTAGGACAGTATGGCCGCTCCTCCCCATACTAGGACAGTATGACCGCTCCTCCCCCATACTAGGGCAGTATGACTGCTCCTCCCCCATACTAGGACAGTATGGCTGCTCCTCCCCCATACTAGGACAGTATGGCTGCTCCTCCCCCATACTAGGACAGTATGGCTCCTCCCCATACTAGGACAGTATGGAGGCTCCTCCCAAGTTCATCTTTTGTTTCTTGTATCCCATCCTAGTCGCCAATTGTTATTAAAATTTCTCTTTGTGAGAGGCAGACCAACTTAACCTGCCTCTCTCCCCCTGCCTTGCAACCCAAAAAGTCTCCCCAGGCCCAGCAACAAACACACAAATTCCTCCACTCACAGTTAAACAGATTTTAGCTAGTTTACTTGGGCTTACTAACAGATCAATGGGTAAAGGATTACTTACAGAACACAGGCGCCCACCCTCCCCTCCCCAATTTCCATTAGTAAATCCACGTGGTTGGGATCTTGCGACTTCAGGGTGAACAGATCCAAATGGCCAAAGGGGGAGGAGAGAAAAGGGCAGGCCTCCTGGCGCCCCCAATTTGAATACTTTTAGCCCCTCCTCTTCTCATATCCAAGGCCAATAGACCGGGTGGGTGGGGCATAAGACTTTCCCAGCACCTGGTCTTTCCACTCAAATTGGTCCTGGGTGATACCACTCTCAGAAGGGTGTTTGTCCACCTTTTCCCTTGGAGAATCAATCCACTGTACAAGAGGTAACCATACCTCTACTTTCTCCTTTGCATCAAACTAGTTTAAAATAGCTGTCTCCATTTATTAACTCTACACTCTATGTTTATCTTGAATCCATGAGAATCATGCCTTTCATCTAAACTGTATTTTTCCCTTTCACTGAACAATTGTCAATCTCACAAGTGGATTTGTCTCTAAATATAAAAATAAATTCTCACTGCTCTTCTTACCTGAGTTGCCTAGCACATTTCAAAATGTATAATATGTTCATTCACTTTGTTCTAGAACCCTTGTGTTCCTTGATTTTTCTTTCACCTTGCTCTGTTTTGATTCTTGTGTCCTCAAAACAATTATATATCAAAGAGTTGTACGCTAGATTTCAGGAGTGTATGGAGTTGGCAGAACCCTTTAAGGTGAGGCTCAGTGGAAACAATATTGGGAGTCTTGAGGCATACTATTGGAGGGCTTTTGGAGAAACATGCTATGTTCTTTATCTTGCCTTTACTAGGTTGCCATGAGGTGGGACATTTAGTTCTGCTACAGACTTGCTGCCACAGCATTTTGCCTCACTATAGTTTCAAAAACAATAAGGCTAAGTAATCATGGACTGAAATCCCCATCAGGTGAAGTAAACTTTTCCTTCCAATAAGTTACTTACCTCTGGTAATCTTTTCCCCACAGCAGCAGGATGTTGACTAGTTACCTCTCTTGCTCTTCTTTCCTAACATCTCCCCATCCACCCACCAGAAAACATGTCAGCCTTGGATCTAATTTACCCTCTATTTACGTACATTTCCTGTGTCATCCTTTCCAGTAGCATGGCTATCAAAATCTGTATGCCGATGACATCCAGATATTTATCTCTTGATGAAACTTATCTGAACTACAGATTCATGTCTCTGCCAACATTTTACATGTGATAACTATCATTTATTTCCAAGTGGGCTTGGCTAATAACAGACTAATAATCAGTCAGATTGAAATGTGCTCCTCCAACACTCATATGCATTTCAGTTGATGATATGTTGTTATTTAAGTACTCAAGCCAAATGCTTTGGAATCTTCCTTATTTTATTATCCCTCATAACACAACCAATACCTACACTAAGCCTGGCTAGAATTATCTTTTAAAAATAAACAAAAATCAAACCAAATCAAACTAAAAGAAGTTGGAAAATTGGTCACATCTCATCAGCCTTTTCTCCATTGCTCCCATCCTTATGTAAACTATCAAATACATAAATATATAAAAATGAAAAAAGAGATTTTCTGCTCAGGTAACTTCCAGCATTTTCTATCTAGCTTGATGGCTTGTACCTTTGCCTCTCTACAAACTATTCTTTGTAAAGTGGAGTGATCCTGTGAAAATATTTGTCTGACCATGTCCCTCCTCAGCTCCAAACTTCAGAATGGATTTTACCTCATTCAGACTAAAAAGCTTTTAAAGATCTACACAATCTAGTATTTTCTTCCTTTGACCTCATCTGTTCCCTTATTTTTTCTCATTCAACTTCACAAGTCACAGTGCCTTCCCTATTTTTCTTGAACATGTAGATTTGCTCATGTCTCTATCATAGAATCTTTTTAGCTGCGTTTTTGTACTCAGTATACTCTTCCCATAGATAGAATCATGACCAACTTCATTTCAGGCAGATCACCATTCAAATATCTTTTCAGTAAAACTATCCTATTACATTTATTTCCTTATTTCACTTGTTTTTTGTGTGTTTTTGTTTCTCTGAATGTTTGTATGTATTCATGTATGTTTGGGTGCATGTGTGTGGAGGTGTATGCCCATGTTTGTGTTTTCCTCAATCGTACCTCACTTTATTTAAGGAGCCATGGTTTCTCACTAAGCCTGAAGTTCACCAATTTAGAGATCTAGCTAGTCAGCATACCTTCATGATCTCCTGTCTCTACCTCCTGAATTTTGAGATTATATATGGGCTACGATGACGACTCTCTAGCTTTTATATGGGTGATGGGGATTAAAAATCTGGCTCTCATGCATGAGTAGAAAGGGCTTGAACCATTTAGCCATTTTTCCAACTGCAGGGATTCTAATCAACATTATGGCAGGGCTTAACATATAGAGACAACCTGACTTAATTAACATCCATTTTAAGTCCAAGATTAGACCCAAAGTGCTGAGTACCTGCTCCTTCAGATTTCTCAGAACTATGCTCCCAGCCAGAAACTTCTTTGTTGTTTCATTGAAACAATATCTCTAACTTGAAATTAGAATGCAGAAGTCAGGACCTGTTCTTATAAGAGAAACTTCCTGTTTAGTCCATAGACCAAGAATATCACGAATACTTAGTGTCTCTTATTGTTTGTAATGAGAAAAGCATATGACTTCCAGTGCTTCAATATGTAAAGAAAGCGTGTATACATATGTGCATATACTCTCTTGTGTGGAGGTCAAGGAAGTGACATGAGGGGTTAAGGTCATATGCCCAGGTCACAAGAGGTATATATGGCTTACTGAGTTTGATTACATTTTTGACAGTAATTTTTTGATTATAAGGTTAGGTAAATGTCTTTTGTTCAGATTATGTTCATATTGTAAAAGTCCTTCTTGCACCCAGGCCTTGACAACTTTAAGTTGTAAACATCCATTATGCTGCTTTATATTTCTTCATTGTATTGAAATATATTATTACATGCTAATTTTTATTGTCTATCTCTCTCAAGTAGAATAAGAGTTGATGAAGAAATGTTTACCATTGCTTTACTTACATATATAACCAGAACCAAGATTCCTACGTGTCCCATAGGAAGTGTTCAGTAACCACTATATCAATACATAGAAGAAGCTTCCTTTTCACTCTGTTGCAGAACTTGCAGATTCAAATATCAATGACATTTCAAAAATAAGAATTTACTTCAGTTTTTATATTGTTCCAATATTTATTGATCCATGATTCATGGGAATACAGTGATGGAAAAGGCATCTATTGTGCTCATGGAGTTTTATAATTTTCTTAATTACTCTTCACTGTTTCCCAGCCATATCATCATTCCCCTCAGTCTATTGTTCCTTTGTGATACAGACCTTAATGCAATATGTGTATTCATTCTCAAGTCAGTCAGACCAAAGTCTAAAGGATAAATCTGTATCCTCTTCCTCATACCCCCAAATCCAATAACTTAGGATGCGCAGTCAGATCTGTGTAGTGGTATCTGGATGATTTATCTATCGACTGCATCCTACTCCTTCTGCCAAGTAAATTCTACTTTCTCCAGTCTCATCCCCACCACATTCTTCAAACCTCATCATCTTTCATTTAATAAATAATTCAATGGATTTCACTGCCATCTTTCCTTTTCTCTTCTATTCTATTATCTACACTGCAGTTAGAATAATTTTTCTCAAATGCAAATACGATCACATATCTCCTCTGCTCAGAATTCTTTGATGGCTCTCCATTGCCAAGTGAACAAAATTTACATGTCTTAATGTAGTATTTAAGGCCTTAAGTAAACATTTCCCTGCTTACCTTCTTAGCATTATGTGCTGCTATTGTTTAAGTTTAGTTCACATAGGTCTTTTCTTTACCATTCTTGGATTCATTATGCTCTAGAAAATATTCCATTTATTCCACCAGTATAACCTGTTCACACTTTATCATAGTGACTGATGAGTTCAGGTGACTAGCTTTCCTTTTCAGTGGAGTGTAATCTCTACAAACTCACAATGTGATTTCAAATATCTCCATTGCCAGTGTTATTGTCTTCTTTGCTCAAACTTGCTCTATTTTGGTTCTGTCTCTTTTAGTGAATTCCATTTATGACAATGAGTCCTGCACTGCTGTCAACACTACAGGGTGGCAGCTCCTAGGGGGCAGGATTGTGTGTTTCTTGCTGTAGACAGTGCTCTACCATATGTATCATTGAACTTGTTTGCTTTTCTGAGGTAGACAATGCTATTTATTGAATGAATGGCCCTTATGGACATTTGTACTTATTTTACATTGCTATCACTCCTTTTCCTTTCAATGGCATGGACTCACCAGTTACTATATGCAGTTATAGTATGTAAATCTATTCATTTTATGGTAAAGAATTGTTTACTACTTGTTGGTTTTCCAACCAACAAACCATTAGAAATAATTCAGCAAGATTTTCTCTAAAACTCAAGCATTCTGTTGCATATTTACTGTGTTTAAAGCAAGTCAAACCTAAATTTATCATTTTTTTGTTTTGCGGTAACAAAACTTCGATAAATTTACTTTTTACTTTTATTTTTTAATTCTTCTAAAATTTTTATTATATTTTTATTTTATGTGCACAAGCACTTTGCCTGAATGTATGTAAGTACACATGGATGTGCAATGTGATGGAGGCCAGATGGCATTGGTTTCCTGGGCCTGGAGTTACAGACAGTTGTTAGCCACCATATGGGCCCTTTGCAAGTACAGCCATTAGTTTAATGACTAAACCATGTCTCAGGCCCCCAATTTTTAATTCTTAGTGCATATTAATCAAGAAGAACTTGACATTAATAATGTTAAAGGATATTTCATCTCTTCCCTGAAATAGGTCATGTATTCTTAATAAATAACTATTTTGAAATACAGTGAAATTTCTGATAGGAATACAACACTATTTTTATATATTCTTGATATATTTTTACATTCTGATATTTCCATACATGAGTACGGAAATGTTTTTGATCATCTTGAACCCTCCCTCTTCCCTCTTGAGTTCCTGCCTGATCAGCTCCCTGCATACCTCTCTCAAATTCAGATTCTTTGAATTTGTACTTTGAGAGGTGAGGATTTTTTTTGCTTGCTTTTCACTGGAATTGTTATCATCAATACAAAAGTATACTGATCACATGTGTATTTGAAGCTAAGCATAGAAGCAGCGTAGAAATAAATGCAGTTTTTTTTTTCTGATATTACTCCCAGTTCCATGGGCCTATTGGTTCTGAAATCTCTTTCGACAACTCTTTTAAACAAGTTATGATTCTGTTTTGCTTATTCTATTTGGTTCAGTTTGTAACTCAGTAAGTGTCTTGGGTAAATACTGTGAATTACAGAATCTTGGAGCAAGTCGATGAGAGTCACAGACATTATATATAGGTAACATTTTGGCAATGCACACTTAGACCTCAATGTTTGCCAAGTGACAGTACTCTTCGCATATTAAAATAATCTGCTATGTTCAATTTTTCACTTATTTCTGATCAAGGACTGCAACTACATTGAATTAAGTAGACTACATATATCACAAGATCTGATGTATTGTTTCTATTCCCCTTTTAACAAATGGTATCTGAAAGAAAACAAATATAGAAAATCAGAAGCATGAGAGTACATTGTCTAATAAAACAACATGATCATTACCAGCTGTAACAGGACATCTTAGATTAGTTAAGGAACTGTATTAATCTTCAAAGACATGTCATGTTCTTTCAATAAGGATTTACTTGTATTTGTTGACCTTTTGATATGACTCCTGTGCAGTATGAACCAACTAAACCAGAAAACACAAAACATAATGGAGCATAAGGGACTAACTCAGTAAGCATAGAACTTATTTTGACCCATTACTGTTTGTCCACCTTTGGTTGAGTCACTTTTCACTACGTTTTTCCATATTTCCACCAGTAAATGTAATGATGATTGGATCGGTTCAGTGATTTTTGATTGCATGGTAGCTCAAGCTCATTCCATCCCCACACACTTTGGTTCAGTCCAAAAACTGAAGGTCAACTACATCAGGATAGTATAATATAGTGTAATAAATATAATTTAAGGCATTACTTTCATGGACGCTGTCCAAATTAATTGATGTGGACAAGATGACTCATTGGGTAGAAATGCTTGCCATGCAAACCTAATGACCTGAGTTACATCCATGGAAACTGTGATGAAAGGAGAGAACTGATTCCTAAATGTTGTCTTCTGACTTCCACATGTATGCTGAAGCATTTGTTCACACACACACACACACATAAAGTTTTTAAAACTTAAACATTAAATAAGATAATTAGTATCATAATTTTTGTCATTTATTGTCTTACCTAGAGTTAAGAATAAAAATATAACCCTAATACAATGCCTGCTTTTTTTTTAACAGTGATTATAGGCTACAGGGAATAACAGCAAATAAGCAATAAATTTAGATGCAATTTGGCCCGTCAGCAACTCTACAGGGAGATACAAATTAAGTGATTTTAGAATCACAAAGATCTAGAGAGCAATTTTACCTTGGAAAACCAAACAATGACATACTTATGCCTTCAATGACCAATTACTGAACATCTACTTTGTACAAATTATTCAGATAAGGGAATGGAAAGAAAGAAGCACTTCCTTTTCAGGCTTTTTGTTTGTTTTATACTTTTGAGGCAGTATGTCTCATAACTCAGGCTAGCCTCAAACTTTCTATATAGCCTATAATATCCTTGAACTCCTGATTCTTCTGCCTCCACCTCCTGAGTTCTGGGAAAACTTTCAGACACCACCACAACCAATTTATCGAGTTATTAAATTCTGGGCTTTGTGCATACTAGACAAGCACTCTAGTAATAGAACTACATGTCCAGGCCCAGTGAAGTAATTCTGTAAATTCTTTTGTTGCTATTTGGTTCAATAACCCCCACTAAGAAAATGATGAAAACAATGAACTCTAGTTCAAGAAATGACACCAAATTTGGTATTCAAGTTGATAGTATCCAGTACTCCATAGAATTTGATTATTATGATCCTCATGGAGGTTCAAAAGTGGTCAAATTTTAGGCTTTGTTGAAATAGTACATATATAAGCCTAGCTCAGTACTAATGACTTGCTTGCACACACATTTCTTGGATCAGTACAAAGTACACTGTTTACCTTTCTTTGATACTCATTACCTGTGTTTCTTGATTACTGGCTCAATGCCTTACTTTTAAAGACAGCTCTGCAGTGACTTCAGGCTTCCATGCTCTTGTGTTCAGCCACTCTCCACTTTCTAGATACCCATGCCCTGTGTTTAGTCCCTGTGTCATTGCTGTCAATATCTTTATTCTTCCACTTTAACTCTTTGGTTGTCTCTATGATTCAATGCCCTGTGGCTGAGGTATCAAAAACTGCCTAGTGGTACAGGTGACAATATAGAGAAAAGGTGCTTCATGGTAGAAGATCTCTCTTGATTGGATGATTTGCTTTAATAAGTCAGCCTGGCTTGTCACCATGCCTGAGAAGTTGCCCTTTTGTTTTATTTCTTATATCTAGATATGGCTATATAATTCACCAAACGATTTGAAAATCTCAGTGGGTTAGGTGCTGGAGAGATGGAACAGCAGTTAAGAGAACTCACTGCTCTTTCAGAAGTCCCAGGTTCAATTACCAGCACCCAAATGGTGGCTAACAACAGTCCATAACTCCACTACCAAGGGATCTGCCACACTCTTCTGTCCTCCATGGGCATGGCACGACACAGGTGCACTTACATATATGCAGGCCATACACTCATACACATAAAATAAAAATAACAAATAAAACATTTTTCAAAATCTCATTTTGACCAAGAAAATATAGATCTCTCACATGTTTCTATTCAATATTGTTAGGTAAAGAACAGGCATAGGCCCAAGCCATTTGGGTGTGAGACAGTCCATGTCCTATACATGTATCCTAACATTACTCTGGGGATTAATATCTAGATCATAGAAGCGGAAAACTCAGCAGTTCAACAAAGCAGAACTGTAAAGCCTATCACATTCCATTGTCTAGAAAAGAGCCTTCATAGTTTCATGAACTGCAATGGAGAGTCTAGGAAACATAGCCTAACTGTTCAGAGGGAAAGTAAAAGGAGGTTAATCAACACAAACTATCACTTTTGCTGCAAATGACCATTATGCCATTTGCATTTCCTAAGACTTTTAAGAGGTACATGACAAAAACTAATATCACCTTCTTATAGATAAAGGAACAGGATCGAAGATATAAAGTATGTAACCTTAAGCCAGACTTGCTAAAAGCTGCTAAAGGGCAGAATCTTCAGCCAAACTTAGAATGCCTGCTCTCATCCTCAGACTTCTACTGTTGTACAATATGATCTATAGGCTCTACTACAGTATAATGCTTGCCAATGAGGAGAAATCTATTGTGCTGGTTTAAATGAGAATGCCCCACATATTGTCTGCAGTTGGTGACACTGTTGGAGGTTTTAGAATGTGTGGCCGTGTTGGAGGAAATGTGTCACTGGGGGCAGGCTTACAGAGTTCTTAAAGCTTACTGAATCTCCAGCAGCTTGCTTCCTGTGCCTACTTGAATATATGAGTGCTTAGGTTCTGTTTCTCCTCCAGCCACCTCTGTCATTATGCCCCCCCGCCCCCGTTGCCATTATGGACTCTAATTTCCCTGGAACTGTAAACCCAAATAAACTCTTCCTTTTATAAGTCCCTTGGTCACAGCATTTTATCACAGCCACAAGACAGTAACTAATACATGCATTGAACGTGAAATCTAGGGATTAATTACATTAAAATATTTAAAGAAGCCATTGAAATGTAGATTCTCTGGTCTCAAGTACTAACTGAAACAGCCTAAAGAAGACTGACAATATACGGTATAGTATGAAAACAGCAGTTATTCACTCGTTTAAAATCTAGTCTTTGCTGAAAGACCTCTAAATTTGGCATTGATAATAAAAGATTCAGTCATATTTTAATGTTTAAAGACAAATGGATATCTTTCTAGAAATAGACAAGCGGGGACAGGGGAGGGCAAGGGTCTGCAGCAAAATCCCCATTCAGATGGAGAGGTGCATAGTAACACTAGCCAACTCAAGCCTGGTACGTTAGCACATGCCTACTGTAATCCCAGTATTTGAGAGGCAGAGGCAGATGGCTCTCTGTGAGATCAAAACCAACTTAGTCTGCATGACCGGTTCTAGGAAAGCTGGGGCTACAGGGAGACCCTGTCTTAAAAGAAAATAAGCAATGACATACAAAACAACAACAAAAATCCCAGCGCTCTCTACCAGCAATATTATTAGACACTTGAAACAAATTTTTGGATGATTCAGCTTTAAGAATATCTCCCTTTCCCATGAATTAGAACTTTGTGAGAAATTCTGTGATAATGCTTTATGACACTTTTGAAAACAGTTTATGCTCCTTTCATCATCCTATTGTTCAAATTATAGTACAGATTTCATTGCACATGTGGCATAAATATTGTATTGCCTATGATATCAGGAGCATAAATATTTTATAATTAAGAAAAAGATATAATAATCACTCATCCTATTTAATCAGCTTCTGAATTTGTATGTTTGTATTCTTCAGCCCCAATGTGAGGATGTGGGTAACTGCTTAATTGCATAATATTTCATTTTAATTTAAATTTTTTCATATTTCACTGTTATGTACAAATTGTTAATTAATTTGAAGAATTCTTAGTAAGGTACCTGAAAGCCATAGAAAATATTATTAAGATATCAAAATGTTTGCTTCCCCCCTTAAAGAGAGTTTTTAGACATTAATTGCATTATTTCTAAATTTAGCTTAAAATATCCTCCACTAACTATGATTTAGTGTGAATTATTTATAATCTTTAGAAGAACCATGCAGAGAGAAATGCTGAATCATGAAATGGTACTTATTACTTATGGAAGCAGCAATCATTTTCAAGGTTTCTTGAGTGGTCATATTTTTTGCCTTGGTACAATTATGGCCACATTGGGGATGGATGGGTGGGCATCCTTATGTGCTGAGCACTAAGGCCGGCCAGAAATAACCTTAGTAATAAAGTTAAAACCCCCAGTTTTTGCATGAGTTTGTTCATTATAAGTGAGGCTACAATGTTTCCATATGTGCTCTAAGAGGCCGAGAGTGTGAAGGGGTAGTGGTTATGATTTCAGAGCCAGATTGTCATGTTAACAAGACAACAAATCCCATCCCACTCTTTTTCATATGTGTATTGAGATTTTTGTGCATTTCATTCCAATTTTTTAATCAAATTTAGAAGTCCTTCTTCATCCATGCCACCTCCCGTACCCATGGGACCCTATGCATTTCTCATACATCTTAAGTCCTATTTGGTCAAGCATTTGTACCCATATTTCCTTTGGTACAAGTTCATCCGCTGGAGTCTACTCAGCCTATCTAGACATTTTGTGCACACTGTCACCGTTGCTGCAAGTTCACATGAGCTACCTTCCATTGGCCTGAAGGCCTCTGTTTCCCTATGTTCACAAACCAAACCTGGATATTACAATTGTTTCTCATCCTCTTCTGCAATGGTCTCTGTGCCATGGGTGAGTGAGGTTTAATATAGGAAATTTATCCAGGAACAAATTCTGCAGTCTCTTGTTCTCTAAAGCACAGTCAGTTGTGACCTTCTGTGTGCATCACACTCTGTTGTATAAGCAAGATATGTTGGTGAGAGCTGAAGGATGCACTTGTATTCTCTCCACCCCTTGTTTCTCTATAGTACATGAGGCTTAGGTTTAGAGGTTCCACTGTAGATGTGTCATTTAGGGCTGGTAATCTCTCAGATATATATTCTCTGTGTGTGGACAGTTGTCAAACATTGTAATAGCCTCCTTATGTTGCAAAAAGAAGCTTATTCGATGAATGCTGTGTGGTATACATGTCTGTAAAAATAAGGATCCATATTTAGCATATGGTAAGAAATTTCATTTGTTTAGATGACAGAGATAGGAATTTCTAGGATCTATGACATCTGCAGCCATGCCCAACCGCCCCGCAGTTCACTGAACTTCCCTGTTGTTAGTCCAGACCAGACCACTATGTCCTGATGCTCTGCACTCAAAACGGCTCAATTTTACAACTTAGTTTGCTAGGTCCTGCATAACACTGTCCCCTACTCTCCCACCTTATCCTTGGATTCCCAAGAGTAGCCTTCTACCTTGGTAAGTCAGTGATCCCACCCACTGTACCATGTTTCCCAACTGCATCCTGAGAGACTCCAATCTCCTCTTCCTTCACATCCTATTCTACTTCTACCCTTGGGCCTAGGCTAGTCTGCTTCAGATCTCTGGACAAGCTTCCTAACCCAGATTAGCTAAATTCCCTAGAATAATTTGTTAGACAGGCTACCTCCAATTTCCCCAGGCCTTCTGATCAGCCTGACACAGACCAGCCTGCCTACTACTGTGAACCACCTACTGCCCAGACCAGCCTACTACCCTGCAAGAACCTGAAGCACACACTAACTAACATTTCATACCTGAGCAAAAAGCAACCGAGCTACATCAAGAATAGAAACAACAAAAGTTCAAATAAGCAAAGGAAGAATAGAGTTTCCTATTGGACAAACCAACAAAAGGCCTTCATATGCCCAAATGGCAATGGGAAGACAAATAATATGATAAACCAAGAGAATATGCCCCCCCAAATCCACCGGTCCTCCAGAAATTTACTACAATGAGAACCAACTACCCGGAAGAAACTCACAATGCAGAATTTAAAAGGACAATCATAAATATGATAAGAGAACTTAAAGAAAGCACAAACAACTCAAAGAGGATATGCATAAAGTCATGAGGGAAGCTCAAGAAAATACAAATATGCAGCTGAATGATATAGTAGAAATAATTCAGGATTTGAAATTCACAAAAGACATAGAAATATTGAAGAAAAGTCAAGCTGAAATAAAGGTTGAACTAAAAAACACAATAAGCAATTTGAAACAACAAGAGAAAGCCTCACAGGTAGAATGAATGAAACAGAGTGTAGAATATCAAGACTGGATGAGAAATTTGAAGAAATGAACTCCTCAAGCAAAGACTGAAAAATTTTAAAAAAACAGCAGGAATGAAATATTCAGGAAATATGTGACACCATGAAAAGAACAAATCTACACATCATAGACATACAGGAAGGGGAAAAATCTCAGGCTAATGATATAGACCAGATCTTCAAAAGGATTATAGAAGAAAACATTTCCAAATTAAGGAAAGAGATACCTATGCAGATTCAAGGAGCACATAGAAATCCAAATATACAGAACCAGAACATATATTACCTATGGTATATCACAGTAAAAGCACTAAATATACAGAACAAAGAGAAGGGACTGAAAGCTGCTAGAGAAAACCAAGAAGTTACATATAAAGCAAAACCCATCAAAATTACAGCTGACTTTTCAATGTAAACTATGAAATCCAGAAGAGCCTGGACCAAAGTATTCCCAGTTCTCAATGACCATGGATGCCAACTCTGCCCTACTTTTGATAATTCATATTTGATGACAAAATGTGTGTTTCAGTCAGCTTTGAAGCAGGCTTTAAATGAGTTATAGTATGTTTACATTTTACATAAAGTTGGAGAGGATAAGCTGTCTGGAAATTGTACTGTAGTGTACAACTATGTATATATTAATGTAATGAAAAAGAATACATTCTAATATTAGACAGACAGGCTTGGGTAGAAATACCATCTTTGCTATTTACTAGCAAGGTAACTTGGAGTAATTTAATTTCTCTTAGCCTCAGTTACTTCACGTAAATTTAAATAATGATAGAATAATTCTAAGATTATTTTAAGAACTAAAGGATCTATCTTATCCATTAAATGATCCATCTATCATTGTACTATATGTACATATAACACATGTACATACAGTATATTCCATATTACTCATCACACAGTGAATATTAGAAAAACCTATGATAAATAATCTTTTAGAACCAAGTCAGATATTAATGCTGACTTCTTTTGCATAAGAAATGAAATGAAGGTGAAGGAAAGAAGCAAGGGTAAAGAGATGTGACTGAGTTGACGGGCTGACCTTCTGTTACTCCCTTCACTCCAGAGGAAGCACTTTTGAAAGCACTGACATTTCCAGGGTGTTCCAGTATTATGGTTGAGCAGCAATGTCAATGCAGACATACAAGATTTATCCTAGGTATTTTTGTTTGAGACAAGGTTTCCCTGTAGCTCCACCTGGCCTAGCCCCTGCTATGTAGACCAGGCTGGGTTCAGTCTCACAGATATCTGACAACGTTTTCCTCTTGTGTTCTTGGACTGGTACATGTGCAACCATGCACAACCAGAACCTAAGGCTTCTAAATCTTTTTCCATCATTCCATTTTTACCCAAGGAACTTTTTTATATGACCCCGGGCATATAGCTATATAAAATAAGTATGTAAATTAAATTCACTGACAATAACTCAAAAAGAAATTTATTTAAGAACAATTCTTTCATGAACATGTAATTTTTACCATTTTTTTCAAGGCAAAGATGTTAACATGTAGAAATAAACGTGTTTGATTTTGCATGAAGAATTGCATCTTGGCTGAGTAGCTGATACTCCTGAACACACATAAAGCCTTTCAATAATTTCCAGAACTGATTGATATTTAGATGTTCTAATCACTAACACAGAGAAGAAAACTTCTCATAAACATATATACAGAATGGCAATTTCAGAATTTTTGGGAAATTCTGTCCTAAGTCGATTACAGAATTTACATAATATTTTTAATATTTTATGTTATGAGTGTATTGCCTGCATGTGTGTAAGTTCACTTGTGTCCTGCAATTCCAAAGGAGGTGAGAAGCAGGTTTAAGAGCCCCTGGTACTGGAGTTAGAGATGGTTGTTAGGCTCTTAACCACTGAACCATCTCTCCAGTTCCCAGAATTTTTTTCATTAAAAAGTATTTTATTTATTATTTTTTTGTTTCATGTATATGAGTGTATTGCTTACATGTATGTAAGTGCACCCCTGTCATCCAATTCCCTTCCCTTCAGAAGACAGAAGAGGGCATTGGATTACTCTGGAACTGTAGTTACCGATAGTTGTTAGCCACCATATTTGTGCAGGAAATCAAACTTGGGTCCTCTGCAAGAGCCACCAATGCTCTTAAGTGCTAAACCATCTCGTTATTTATTTATTTATTTTCTATTTATTTATTTTTAATGAAACTCAAGTCAGCAACTTGAAATAGCAATTTTCAAAACCAAGCAAACTCTCTAACAATAAAATTTAAAGATACTTTAGATTGTGAAGAGTGATAAGAGTATATTCAGTCTTCACTTTCCACAATAAAGTCATTATGTTTCTATATGAGCAAAAATCTTTATATTCATAATAAAACACTCTAATTCCTAACATAGAATAATCTCAAATCTGATGTTGTTTCGGTGATGTTTGTGGTAGCGTGTGGTGTGACAGGGTCCATAGGGCAAAGTGCACAAGTACTATGTTCCAAACCAAGGGTGCCATGAAATCATGCAATGCAGCACAGGTGAGCACTGACGGAAACACCTTGGATTCATTTGCTTTGGTGTGAATTCAGAAATGTTGTAGTTTACTTCTTAATTGAGTTTATTTGTATTTCACACAGAACATCCCAATCACCTCTGTGTACTCTTCCCCAACTGGCACCCTCTCACAGCGCCCCCTCACTGAAATTCATACCCTTCTGTCATCTGTGGCAAGGCCAGCCATGTCAAGCTAGTGTGCCCAGATATCCCTCAGTGCAAGTTCATCCACTGCAGTCTAGTCAGTCCATCCAGAGTCTCTCCTTTTAAGAAGATCAACTCTTCCTCACCCAGCAGTAATCAGTTACTAATAATTCTTCAGCTAAAATTGGCGCCTGCTGCCTATTTCTACGGTTCTGTTCTGGGTTTTTGTCTGCTTGAGTTTGCATGAGTTTTGTACATGCTTACAGTATTTACTGTAGGTTCATATGTGCAAGGTCCCAGGAGCTTGTAGGACTCTTTGCATATGATTATGCACCTCCTCCCTGGCTCTTGCAATCAATCTACCCCCTCTTCCACAACAGTCCCTGAGCCCTGGGTAGGTACATTTTAATATAGGAGTCCTGTCCAAGGACCCTGACTCTACAGACTCTTATTCTCTACACTTCAACCATTTGTGATCTTTTAAGTTCCCTAGCCTCTGTTGCATGAGGGAGTTTCATTGATGAAAATAAAGAGATACATCAGCATTCTCTTTACCCCTTGTTCTATGTTGTGTGAGCCTAAGGTGTAGCAATTGCATCATAGATGTGCCACTTAGGTTTTGACAATTCACACACAATCTCTGTTCATGCTGAGTTGTGGATTTTTATAATAATGTTTGTCTGTTGAGAAAGAAGCTTCTTTGATGAATGGTGACTGGGATACTTATCTGTAAATATAAGGATCCATAATTTGCATACAGTAAGAATTTCCAATTGTCTAAGGATGTGACAGCTTTAGGATTTTCTCTAAAATGATCTCTCCAGCCATGCGTATGTGGCTGTCTTTACATTACCACCATCAGTTTCCTCTCATTGAATGGGCTTTAAGTCCAATTAGGTAGCTGTTGATAACCCCGAAGATAAAATTGCCAATACTGTACCAATATTGTTTGCTGTGCTGGCGTGTTTATTTGTACTTAAATCTGGAGGTTGGACCATTGATTTATGTTTTCCCTTAGCAGCTTGTGTGGTGCTCTCCGAAGTTAGCCTTCAGGGATGTAGCTTCCAAGTCAGTTCCAGCTCCATTGCTCCCAATCCTGTGTCTGAATTCTGTCCTGTCTTCAGCAATAAGGTCTTACTTTCAGATTCTGGAAGACAATCAAATGACTTTTGGATTTTGGTTTTGTATTTCTTGTAGTTCCTCTGTAGCTGGACTGGAAGACTTTAGGTAGATCAAGTTGGCCTTGATCTCACAGAGATCTGCCTGCCTCTTCATGCCCAGTGCTGAGATTAAAGGTGTGTGTGTGTGTGTGTGTGTGTGTGTGTGTGTGTGTGAGTTTCTCATTCAGTTCTATATCCAAAATAGGATTTTGACACTTTTAAGAAACAGAGGACTAACAGGTTTCACAATATTACTTTGGATAATATATATTAAGTTTCAGAAGCTTTTACACACACACACCATTTGGATATGTAACTCAGCAACTTGAAAAAAATGTGTGGCATCTCATGGAAAAACAACCTTGGAGAACACCAGCCAAGTATGTAGAGTGA
The DNA here is from genome assembly GCA_035773235.1 of Eospalax fontanierii. Taxonomy (NCBI): domain Eukaryota; kingdom Metazoa; phylum Chordata; class Mammalia; order Rodentia; family Spalacidae; genus Eospalax; species Eospalax fontanierii. The sequence continues at coordinate 127,314,781 of CM069525.1, read as the reverse complement.
GACAGAAAATCTGGCGTCAGAGAGTTAACTGAGTAATGCCATGCTTCAGGCAAATTCTCCGTTACATCACCCAGAATCTCTGTGACCAAACCTGAAAGAATCTCTGAGCATCATTATCTCATCTGCAAAACACAGCTAAGACAGTATCAAGAGTGTAGAAACACTAAATTTTTATGTGACACATTTAGAATAGTTTCTGACACATAGCTATATCTAATTAGATGCCAGTGAATAGTCAAACAAAATGCACTTTAGAAGAAGGAAGACATGGTCAAAGTTGTCAAACGTTGTTGCAGTTTGCTGCTGTGATAAACATCATGACCAATAGTAACTTAAGATGGAAATCGTTTATTTCACATTATAGTGCAGTCCTTCATCTAAGGAAGTCAGGGTAGGTGCTTAAGCAGGAACCTGGAGGCCAGGAACTGAAGCATAGACCATGGAGAAATGCTGCTTACTGTTTGTGCCGCACTAGCTTCCTCAGTTACCTTTTTTGATATAACCCAAGCCTAGGTGTCCAGAAATGACACTTTGCACAGTGTGCTAGTCTCTCTTACATTAATTAACAATTTTAAAAATGCTTCACTGATCCAGGTTCAGACCAATTCAATAGAGGAAATTCCTTGATTCAGGTTCCTTGTTCTTAGATGATTCTAGTTTGTGTCAAGTCATAAATACTAACAGGAAGCACTTTCGGATAGGGACTACAATGTATCTAATAGTTTCAGACAGAGAATGATGACTTATATCTAACTATCTATCTATATATTATGTAATTTTTATTTTTTGATGGAATTTTTATGATTTTCAATCAATATAATTTTATGGTATTTGATCAACTCCTCTAGCTACACCTCTCACCACTACTCCCTGCCCAATTCTATGCACTCTATACAATATGGCCTACAGAGTCTAACTTTTGTCCCCTCATGCCCCTCAACATGGGTCCATGCACTGGAGCCTGGTCAGTCTACCAAGATCCCCATTCAAATAAAAGACTTTCTCTTCCATTCCAAGGAGTCATCACTTGTCTAAAGCTCTTTAGGTTGGGTGGCAATCTTTTGCCCACTTCCCCATGTCTTTACTGAGATTTTGTCTGGTTTTATTTTGCATGGGCCTTGTGTATGTTGTCACCATTGTTCTGAATTCACAGCATAACTGACCTTCTGCCTAGAAGACTCTGTTTCTTTGTGGTCATCCACCACCTCTGAATCTTATAACCTTTCTGGCCCCTCATCTGCAATGAGCCCAGAACATTGGGAGGCAGAGGTTTAAAATAGGATCCCATTTAGGGAGGAGCACTCTGCAGCCTCTTATTCTGTGCACATTGACCAGTATGGGTTTCTGTGTTAATCACCTTAAGCTGCATAAGGAAACCTCTCTGGAGAGAGTTGCAAATGCATTCATCTTATGTTTGTAAGTTGCATTGAAAATGTGTCAGTCAGAGCTAAACAGCTCACAGACACCTATTCTCTGTATTTGACCAGTTGTGGAATACTGCGTTAAGTCTCCATCTGTTAAAAAACAATTCTTCTTGGAGGAATGGTGAGAGATACTCTTGTCTGTAAATATAAGGATGAATATTTAGAGTGCAGTAAGAATTTACAAACTATAAAAGATGGAATGGTGACATTTCTGTTGAGAAGTTTTTCAGGGATGATACAGGCATAAGAGGGAGACTAGATGAACTGAACATGAGGATGTGGAAACAGTAACAATACACGAATATAATCTTGTTATGAGCCTACCTTCCTTAAGTGTTCCTCAGGACTGACCTTATTCACACTATTACCATCTTACAGCTGAGAAAACTGAGGCCCAGGAGGCTTAGGTAACACCAGCGAAGTAACAGTTAGCACTTGGTATAAAAGGATCGCAAATACAATTTCTTTTCACAGCCCCATGCTAGCACAGTGAAATGTTAGAAAGCTTTAGGACATTTATTTAACAGCTTCTTCAGATTAAGAGATACTGTGTACTTTAGTTTTCTTAGCACCAGAGCTCTGAAGAGAAAACACATTAAAAAAAAATCCTTCGACCTCAAATAGCTGAATTTCAAGGCTGAGGCATTGAACCCAGTCTTCTACAGATTTGCTGTGGCGAAGGAGGCTTTTCAGATTCCTACTAATGTGACTGTTAAGGCAGTGCTGATCCAACTGGAGTGCCCCAAACAGCCTGTCTCAGCACACTGTGAAACATTTGTCTAGAATCAAGAAGATCATGCACACAAGAAAAACTTAGAGTGAAAGTTTTACAAAAATGAGACAAAGGTTCAGGAAACACAGAAGCTGTACTTTTGGTATTTAGGGATGTGTCTTGAACCTGGACCTATCTATTTGAATTTCAGTTAGCAGGAACTCTCTGATTGACTCCACATTTAACTTTACCACTGATACCCTGTGGTATCTCTGATGATTTCAAAGATATGCAAGGCTGAAACACTGACCAGCACAACATCCTTCTGATGTTGCAGTTCTATTTCTACCACAGACCAAGCAAGCTGTAGTAGTCTATGTACAGTAACCAGCTCACAACAGCCACCAATTCCTAAACTTTATGCCTCTTCATTACTTATAACTGACAACTTTAAATAACAAATTCAAATTCTTTTTTCATCCTGCAGTATCTATTTTATAAAATGTATTTAATAGCTTCCAAATCTTGACTTCCATTTTCTTCCAAATCATCAGTTTTCTTAAGTTTTACCCTCTTGTTCTGTTTTAATTTGGATATTAGATCCAACTCATCAATTAGTCACTGGCTTCTATTTTACCACTTTGGTCCTTCACTGTCATGTATATGGTACTTCTAGATTCAAGATTTCTAGAATCTAAAAAGCAGTTTATGTGACGATGTCTTCACAGGCTGACCCAGTGAGATAACCATCACCCAGTAATCTCAACTATTCCTTATGATGGCAGCAATCACTATAAAACATGATGCTAGAAACTATTTTATCTCCTTTACAAGATACATTTTTAATTCCCGATTCTTAGTAGGAGCTCAGTAACTGCTTCTAAAAGAATGGAATAAAGTCTCATAGAGAATCAGGCTCACTGAAACAAAATAATGAAAACTCAGTGTGTCAGATGAGCCCAAGACAGCATAAAGTCATGTGAAATCCAGTAAGAAAAATTTCCCTTTGGAAAGATTGAAAGAGCAGGGAGACTAAGCTGACTTTGATTAAGGTTGGAACAAATAGTACCTGTTTGATTTAATTGTATTTGTATTAAATATTCATGAGTAAATTGATAATTCATTGTTAAAAATGTACAGACACAGACAGTGGCTTAATATCAGGTTTGGTTTGTTAACTGATTAGCCTAGAAAAGTTTTTGCATCACAGTTTCAAAACTTCTAATGCACCCTGAAATTGACCTAGAGAACATGCCGTATCTTTTCCCCAGTTTCTTTTAACCATCTCTGTATTTAGACATTACCACGTTAGTTATATCCTTTTCATTCACTGGTATTCATGGAGGCTCATGTATGTAGATATGTATGTAAACAGACACTATACTCCTAGAAACTACATGTAGCTTCAGGTCTCTACAATGCTAAAAATTGTCCTAGGCCTCCAGAGAAATGCTTTGCCTTAAGTCCTTTACTATATGCAGTAAATGGATAATTCTGGGATAAAATGTCAGGCAGCCTCACTTCAATTTAGACAACTATGAAGGTCATTACAGCTTGGGAGCCACACTGAATCACCCGAGTCTCCATTTTTATAACCTCATCTCAACTTAGTACCTTACATTATTCAACTCTGACTTCTTGATCCTTTCAGGGGTCTGTGTTCTGTTAGGAACCTAATGAATTAATGAATTTTACAAAAAAAATTAAGAGACTTTTCTATTTGGGCCACTATAGTTGGGAGACTGCCATAATGAGGAAAAGGAACAGGTTAGAAGTCAGTATCGTCCAGGGGTCTCATGAGGATCAGGTAAAAACGCAGAAGAAGTTTTTCTCTTGCAGCATATAAATATGTGGACTGGGGTAGTCCTTTGTTCTTAAGCCGTTCTTTGAACAACAGAAAAATGATGGGAGAGTTTTTAACTGCCATTAACCAGTCTATCCCAGGTCTCATGTAAAGTTCAACACTCATTCTCTTTAACTTTCCTTAGTAAACCTTCTGCATATAAATTGTTATCACAGAGTCTGAACCCAGGGAAACCATCCCTAGAGAATTATCTGCCATCTGGACCAATGGACTAGATTTAAACTCCCCTGGTTAAAAATATTGGAGCCATAAATATACAGCAATTTATTTTTGTAAGATAGTCTTCACGATTCTGGGCAAGGCTTTAGATTCCAGATTCCAGCCCTTTGTCTTCAAAGTTATTCAGGTGATATAGGATTCAGAGTGCAAAAGCTGATCCAGGTTTAGATGAAATCGTGAATTGGATTTTTCTTTCTCAGTGATATCCTGATATCAGAAAAAATGGAAATTTAGGAAACCATGTACATATGGCACTCTTAGTCCTGAGTGTAGGCTTTTAGCTTTGATAAATGGGTAGTAATAATGGTAAAGCTTCTTCCCACTGGCTTGAAAACAACAACCTGGGGAAGAAAAAGTATAGAAGAATGAAATGGACTCAGATGTTGGCAACTTAATGCACCATAATGAACCCTTGGATAGCAGCCAAAGACATGAATTGGGTATATTAAAACTTCAGACTTAACTCTTAGCAATCAGGCTGGTGACAGCTTAATTTTCTATACTTTGCTAATAAATACTAACATGTCCTGTCTGGAAGGTAAGTTCTGGGGTACGTGGGATACAATAAGATTTCTTGAGACATTACCAATTAAGAACTTTTCTTAGTTACAGTGCTCATACTTAACAATTCTAATCTCTGCCTCCCAAGTGCTTTGGGATATAGGTCCAGGTCCTCTAGTCTGCTCAACCAGAATTGATGGGAAAAGTGAGGGATTATTTTCAATAGGGACAGAATAGACCAAAGACAAAAAGAGAGGGAGAAGATATAAATAATGCTTAGGTGGTGTGAAAATCAGAGATAAATAAGTATGAAAAAATATATACTGAAAAAATATTAGTGCATATGTATAGATAAAGACTGTATAACAAAAAACACAATGCCAAGAAATGGAAATCTGCATTCTGGTCAGAGTCATCCAAAAGATTCCAAAAACCCACAAACTATTCCCATAGTCCTTGATTGCTTCCCTATTGTTGAAGTCAGGACTTGGAGAAATCAATCTGGAACTGATCAAGAAGCTTATTCCCTGAAGACAAGTTCCCAAAGTATCAGAAGATATTTGCAAATTGCCAAAAAAGAAATCTAATCAATGATCTCATTCAGCTGTAAACTCTATGAACCACACCAATGACCAATGATTGGCCAAGCAAATCATTTCAATTGGTGCAGTAGTGGAACTTTTTTCTTGGGAGTAATCAACAGCTGTCTAATTGGACTTAATGCCATATGACTGGAAGGGAACTCATGTGTAATACTGTAAACCTAGCCAAATACACATGCCTGGAGTCAGTATAGATTCTGCAAAAAAATTTGCCTTTGTCATATATCTAGACCATTGTGATTTCTTCTGGTACTTTAACATTTACAGATAAGTGTAGTTTTCACCACTCATCAAAGAAGCTTCTTCTGTCAACCTATGGGGACTGTTATAAATTTCCACAGCCAGAAAAATGCAGAAAGAATAAGTGTCTATAAGATGACTTGCCCTGGGTGACACATGTACAATGAAACCTCTATACGTAAGGTTTAGTGAACATAGCAGAAAGAGGGGTATAAAGAATACTAACACATATGCAAACATTCACAAGTGATTCTTTCTTTTGCAACAGATGTTGATTAATCCAGAAGGTCACAGCTGGCCAGAGTGCAGAGAGTAAGACACTGTACAGTGCTTATTAATTAACAGGACACCTTTTTCAAACCTCTGTCACCTAAGCATCAGGGAGAATTACAGAAGAGGTGGTGAAAAGATTGTAGAGCCAAAGGTGGTGGATGACCACAGGGAAACAGAGTTTCCCAGATAGGTGGTAAGGTATATATAAGAACTCACAGTAATGGTGTCAACATTCACAAGACCCATAAAAGCTCATGCCAGACAAAATCCCAGCATAGAAGTGGGGAAGAAGTCACAGCATTACCAGAGGAACAATTGGTAACTGATAAGTATTGGGGAGAAACAGTAGGTTTTTGTTAAGGGTGAGACACTAGATAAGTAAACCAAGCTCAAGTGGATGACTTGGGGCTACGAACTTCACACAGTAGGCTTTAATATACAGGACAGAGTATATGAAATTTAAAGGGGGATATTAGTAGGGTTCAGATAGGGATGGGACTCTAAATGTGATTAAAATATATTGTATGAAATTATCAAGAATTCAATAAAATATTTTTAAAGAAATAACTAAGTAAAAATATAGGTAATGATAAAATATATGAAACTGTGGGAAGGTACTTGGGAGGGACTGGAGAATGAGGAGGGAGTCTGAACGTGATCAAAGTACATTGCATGAAATTATTGAATCAATAAAAATGAGTCATCACACCTAAATGGATACCAAAGATCAGAAATCTCTGTAAACTGTAATAATGCAGAATTTTAAAATGTGTTATTCTTCCTGTGAAGGCTGTTAGGAAGGTACCTTCATGTGCAGGCATTTGGGTTTTGGAGTCTTATTTATCTATGTTACTCTATAGTGTATTCTAATAATTATGGAAGACAGAAGACATCCATTTATGGAGACTTAATCTCCATACATAAGATGTCTCTGCTGTTTTATTCTCCATAATGTACCTCCAGAAATGTACACCTAAAAATTAACAAATGTGGATTTGGGAGATGGCTCAATGGTTAAATTGCTTGTTGTATAAACATGAGGCCTTGAGTTCAGATCTTCAGTACCCACAGAAAAACTGGGCAGGATGCGAGCATCTGTAACCTCAAATTTGGAGGCAAGGTGGTATGGTAGCAGAGACAGGCAGATCTGAAGGTTCACAGACAGTCAGTCTACTCAAAATGACAAGCTGCAGGTTCAATGAGAGACCTTGTTTCAAAAAATTATGTATATAAATGACTGAGAAAGACACATGACATCAAAATTACTCCTTCATACATGTATTCATGGGTAAGCACATTCACAACCACACATACATATACTCACACACACACATACATAAACACATGTGCACACACACACACACACACACAAAACCACTGAACTTACTTCGCTTGCTATACAGTGAAGCTGTAAGAATACTAACTTATTCTTGAGAATTCTCCACACATCATATAAAAGCATCTTCTCCCATACACTCATAAAAAATCAAAGCACAAAGATCTTTGATTAAAAATACTAGACTTCTATGCAAATTTAACTTCAAAACAAGTTAGGCCTTTATCAAACTTTTACTCTTAGCTTACATACTTTTGTATTTCTTCCTCTTCCACCTGCATTTTCATTGTAAGCCTTCAGGTTTCTATATAAAATATATTCACCTCAACTAATGGAATTTAAGTTTTCTAAGCTTCTGTTTCCTCATCTGTAAAATGAGGAAATAATATAAATACGGAATCTGTTGACAGAAGACATCAAGAATCACAAATCTTTTAAGAGATCAAGAGCAAAGGGAATTTATTAATATCTAAGAAATAAATTTGGAACATACATACATATATATATGCCTGTATACATTGATTGTCTTAAACCGTAAACATAATTACTACTTTACAAATAAGATAACTGAGACCTAAAGAAATGTGCTACCTTTTAAAATCAGTCATTATCTTGGTTATTATAAAAAATTAGGACAATTGTATGAATGCTGATTTACTTTTTTATATGCCTGGATAAATTAAAGAATAAATTCATATGATTTATATTATTTAAACAGAATTATGTGCTTTTCAGGGAGTCTTGTGTTATTCTGATTTTTATTTCACAAGGTATTTGCATTAACTAAGAAGTAACCAATTATCCTTTGAACGTAAAAAAAATGCCCTTGGCAGCAATTACTACTTATTTGACACTGCAATATATATTAGTTTGTGAACATTAAAGTTCATCCTCTGTGGGCTATTAGCCTTCTGTATTTATTTACAGTTGCTCAAAACCTGAACATTTAACTGCATTAGCCTCAGTCTTTGCACTGCCCATAACTACCACCCCTTATTTCTGGCATTTATGACTTCTAGTATCAGACATCTACATCTTCAGTGCTAGAAAATTTCCTCTGAAATCATCCCATAGACAATTGTAGGAAAGTATTTTAATGGAAAAAATTGAGTTTTCCACTTGCTTTCCAAACTGGTTTTGAATAATTATAAGACAGACTTAGTGTAATTAGGTATTTTTGTCTCTGAAATAGAAGTTCACTAGAAAGAACAATGCAGTAGGAAGTGAAAACTAGTGGCATAGATGATGACAATGATAAACTAGTGAATGCTGGATGGGTTGTATTGGATGTGAGGAACGATTACATTTCTATCACTTCTCTAGCATAGTTTCATTGTGTGATCAGCATATGACTGTTAAATGGAGGTAATCAGTACATCTGAGACCCATTCGTTAATAATATAGTAAATTTTCATATGTTCAACAAATATTTATTGAATATCTAATACCTCAATTATGGGAGACAGAGAAATGAGATTCTATTTACCCTGAGATAAGGAAATTAAGGTATGGAGAGTTTAAACGTCTAAAGTCACGCTCCAAAAATGTGTAAAAGTGCTGAAATTATAAACAAACACTTGATTCCACCTTTCCCCCTTAAATATACTATCTCATAGTGTCATAAGACAAATGTATAATTAAAGGTCTGTGGGAGTTTAGAAAAAGGATAAGTTAATTCTTTTTCAGAGGTCAGAAAAGGTTGCTGCTAGTTGAGTAGGCTTTGATTGGCAAGGAAGGGTGACAAGAAGTTGAGTAGGGGAAAGACTGTGAAAGGTTGAAAAAGCAATGTGAACAAACGCAATGAAGAATTCATGTGCCAATGGTTCTCAAAGCACAGAAGTGGATGGCCTTTGTGGGTGGCCCACGGGTTAATTAGGACACAGGGATAGTAGAGACAGACAGTGTTGTCAACTAAGTGTGAGGCTGTCCTCCTGTGCAGGGCCTTGGACTGAAACAACAAAAATTTCCTATTTCATTTTATCTGAAGGCTTGAATGATTGCAAAGGACAAAAGGACAAATGTGAGTTATAGGCTCCTAAGACTAGGCTATAGCAATAAATATGAAGAAGACAGACAAGATTCCAGAGACTGTTGCATTGACAGAGTTGGCTAATGTTCATGACTGTTGCTGAGGAATAGAAAGAGGTTAAAGTGATACTGAGGTTTGAGTTTTGATGAAGAGGTGTTGATTTCAGCTTTCTAAATGTCATCCACCATGTACACCATTACCACCTCTGTGATATTGCACCAATGAACAAGAAACCTGGTTTGCTTTTTCAAAGTTCTTAGTCATGCAAATTCAAAGAGGAGTTTTCTTTAGGCTGTATCACCTCTATTCGTACGAATCTATTAGTATACTCTATAGCACTATATTAGAGAAAGTACTACTTTATTGAAATGCAAAATTTAATGAATTTTATTTAATAAGTTTAATTCAATTCAAGTTTACTTCACTAAATTTTTTGACATCACAAAGGAGTTTCTAACTATTCTAAATAATTCCTTTAATAACTATGTAAAATGCCAACAGCCAATGGTCTCTCAACAAACAGACAAATTTTCACACATGATGTGACATCTCCATCACTCTGAAGGATGGTTGGTAATAACTTATTACCTTAGGTTAACCACAACTGCCTTTTAAATAACTTATCAGTGGTAAATATACAGAAACATATTTTTGTATTTTTCAGGCTCCCTAAACCAGAAAGCCAAAATTTTGGGCTGAAGAGAAGAAGAGGAGGAGACGAGGCCATGGCTGTGGCCATGGGGAAGAAGTTTTCACACCTTCACATGGCCCTTGTTGCCATGAAGACCATTGTTGTTGCTAGCAGTAAGCCAGGGAAGGAAGCCTCAAGTATAGCTTGTGCTTTCTTCATAGCCATTTTGTCCAGGACTACATGACAGTAAAAGCTGGTCAGGTGGTAACTATATTTTCTTTGAAGAAATGGGAGGAAAGAACTTCAATGGGATGTTGTCTGCACATAGTGGCATAAAAACTGCAGTTTTGAAGATAATCAGAAGTTGACCTGATGACTGTGGATAAGGTGTCCTCCATCTACCAGGTAGAGGATACAGATCCTGCAGTGTCCACAGTGGGTACTGGAGGGAATGACCTTGTCTAGGCACTCCTTAACCACAATTTGCCTTTCACTTCAGGAACATTGCTCCCCTGACAACCTTCTTGACTTTTCCTGTGATCATCCACTCTTCGTTCTAAGCACCCTTCAAAGTTCGCTGGCTCTGCAGGAGAAATTATCTCTTTTCACTGCTTCCATGAAGTTCTGAAAAATACCATCCATTCAAGCCCAACACCCCATGAGTCACTATGTGGGTCTGAAGCTGTTTCTGTCCTCTGTTGTAAATAACTGTTCTTGTCTCCAGCATTTGACTTTGTACAGATCAACATCAATTTAGTTCAGGCCTGTACCCTGCTCTTCTCTGCCAAACTGCCAAACTCAGGGCCCCAAGAAGCTGGGGATATATATATATATGTATGTATATATATATATATATATATATATATATATATATATATATATATATATATACACACACACACACACACACACACACATACACCTGTCAGTGACACTGTTCTAAAACCTTGAGTCATTTCTGATTCTTCCTGAACAGTCAGTGCCAGGTTAACTGTGCTTGTCTAAAAATATCACTTGTTGCCTTTCCCAGGATTCTAAGTTACCAGTGCCCATATTCACTCCAGTGGCATAAGTTCCCTGTTGAATGAGCTATCAGAAATTACTGATAGTAACAGATATCTTACTAGCACATGCTTTACATATCAGGAAGCCATTAGGAATTGAGCTCGGGGAATGTATTTGAAGTAAGTTTTCATATAATTCCTTAGTCTATTTTGGTTAATTTGGGGCTACAATTTCTCCTAACTTGAGTACTCTCTCATTATCCTAAGAAGAACACTGTCTTGCCTGGATGAAAGAGGTGCACAGTAGAAAATTTGCAATTATGAATTGCTATGTAATGTACAAACATGGCACCTTCTTTTGATCACACTATTGTTTATTCCTGTGGGAGCTGTCATAGACCTTGTGACCACATTCTTCTTGCTACAACCTCACCTTTCTTTATGTGACACCATTCTCTCTTGATTTTTTTTCTCTCTCCCTGAAATGGAAAGGTTGTGATTTTAGATATTTTCTGGGGTCCCCTTGTAGGTTATACTCTTCACACTTTCCAATCTCTGTGAACACTTTAGGCACCAGAACCATGCATCTGAACATAAAAATCATGCATCCACTGCCTTGGCTCTTAGAGGCCTGAACCTCTACCTTCCACATACTGAACTATGTACTGACTTGCCCCTTCTTCAGTGAAATGACTGTATTTTGACTAGGCCTGGGAAAACAGGGCTAACTATGCTGTCTGACATACCAATTCGCTTTCTATCTTTTTCCATACAATTTCCATATCTGGGGAAGATTATCTAGAGGCCCATCTCCTAATCTAAAAGCAGGCACAGAATTATGAAGTCATCCACAGCTAACATCAGTATGTGTATATTCAGTCAACACACTTGGGCTGAATAGTAGCCCTCAATAGACACACATGGACTAAGGCTTTATCACTAAAGGCACATGAACTAACTTCAACCATATCCCAGCATGGACCTCGGAAGGTGGTAATCCATGCATAATTTCCTGAAGTTAATGGGATTGTTAACGTTATGTGCAAGCTTCACTGAACATTCACATATCAAACTCCATTCTCAGTGTGTCTGTCAGGCTGTTTCTGCATGAGTTAACTCTTGAGTGGAGTACACTGCTAGCCATGATGAAGGCATATTCTCACCCAATATGCCAAAGGTATGCATAGAACAAAATATCAAGTAAGAGGGACATGCTCTTGCCTGACTGGGAGGTTTAGGGCATCCTATCTCTTGTGACTTTTAGACTTCTACTGAAACTTGATTCTTCTTGGTCCCCAACTTGTCAGTTTGAGGACTGGAACTTACATCTTCAGCTTTCTCAAGTGTGGATTTGCCAGCTGAAACCTAGAGACTTTTCAGCCTCCAAAATCACTGAGACATTTACAATAAATTATTTTGCTTCTGCCAAGAATCTAATTATAGTTAGCTTCTCTTCATTGGATCCCACTTAGATATATACATTTTCTAGGTGATCAGTTCTAAACAACATACTCTCAACGTAATGTTTCCCTGTGTCTACTGTCATCAGTTGTAACACTCTCATAGATTCCTGTACAACACAAGAGTTGGGCTGGAGAGATGGATCAGAGGTGAAGAGCACTGGTTACCCCCGCAGAGGACCTGATTTGGGTTCTGAGTGTTTCTTCTTTCTCCTCTGTATTCAAACTGCTCTTCTGCAGGAAACCCTGAGCAATCACGGACATGATCTTTTTATAATTTTGCCGTCTCAAGAAGACTATATAAAATTAATCCTAACCTATATTTTCACCTTTCCTTTTCCCTATCACCAACATTTTCTAGACAATGATTCACGTTGTTTGTATCAACATTATTTGTTTTCTGAGTGTTATTCCCTATAAAAAATATGTATCACATTCTGGTTAGTTACTGTGTGTTGAATATCTAGTTCCTTCCAATCCAAATGCTTCCTTCTGGAGAAAGGACAGAAGCTCATTAGACTTAAGAAGCTATGGAAACAGGAGGTTGGGGAATCTCAGAAAGTAACATGATTGCCAAGGTCTCTCCCTAAGGTCATATAAGTAGTAATAGTAGCAGTAGATAAGAAACTACCTTTGGTGTAGCTGATTGTAATTTTTGTAAGGAGCTCCAGAGAGCAGTTTTCATGAGCCATCACCTACCTGAAAATGGGCTTTTTGGTGATACATCTGCCTTTGAGTCATCCATACTCCTATAAGGAACCCCAATAAACATATAGATTCACCAAGCCAGGCTTCAGTACAATTGCTTCTTTGGTCTTTTGTTGCTGCTCTATATGGAGTCAAATGACTGTTCATTTCTCCCCAGGAAAAAGTACACAGCATTGTCCCAATGATGGTGTCTGTGTTGCTTACAGATCATGGGACGTAGGAATAAAGCTCCCAGTAAGCATTACATACAGTATTTTCAGTAACATAATTTATGCAGACAAAGCTCTCCTTTCCATCTCAGTAGCATCTCTCTGCAATTCTGCTCCCTAGAGATGTAATGACATTGGGGAGTCCCAACATCATCAAAAAGCAGTCCATGGACTTCTGAAGATTCTGTGTGTTTACTGAACTTCTTTCTATTTTTTTTCTGGAAGAATGCCAGAGTAAAACCCAAACCAACTGTTTTACAGAAAAAATACAAGAAAGGATGGTATGTAGGAGCAAAATTCACAATTCAAAGAGCTTAGCTTCAACCTGACCTGTCAGACAGTGTAGTTTGATTCTGAGTCCTTCCATCTCCCTCTGGGCCACCATGTTCTTGTCTAGAAAGGTAAGGTATTAGAAGAGAATAGGAGTTGGAAAATCAAAGCCTATGGAATGCAAAGAGGCAGCACAGATAAATGATGTATGATGAACATGAGAAAAATTAATGACAGACATATTGATAAGGGGCAGTTAATTGAGTCCCTGTGTCATGTGATAGAGTACATGTCAACTGAAGCCACCTTAGGGCTGCCATAGTCATTCACATTCTGCTGACATATTCTTCATTGTTGATGTCTCTGGGCCTATTGCAAGACACACAAGTGCTGTGTTGCAAGAAAATCCTTCAAGTGCTGTACTCTGAGCTCCACCCTCTGCAAGCACAGTGTGCATATCATCTGACTTATTCAGAAAAAAAAAACAGGAACCTAGATTGCTATGTAAAATCACATATGTAGCTCTGGTTGTTTGTAGTCAATATAAAATATATGTGTAATGGTGTCCATTTGAAAATGTTTTCATTTGGGGGCTGGAGAGATGGCTCAGAGGCAAAGAGTACTGGTTACTCTTCCAGAGGACCTGCATTTGTTTTCCAGCACCTACATGGTGGCTAACAACCATTCAGTTGTTAGGTTCCAGGGGATAAATGACCTTCTTCTGACCTCCATGTGAATCACACTCTAGGGTGCCCTTACATATGTGCAGGTAAGGTACTCAAACAGATAAAAAATAAATAAATACAAAATTTTAAAAACAAAGTGTTTCCACTTGAATAGTGGCAGAATGGACAAGGCTAGGTGTGCCAGCCATGCTTACAGACATTCCCTAAATTTCTGATAAGACTGGAGATAGCTCTGTTTCCAGGATGGTGCCTCAGACAGGGAATGCTGGTCCCCATGGTTCCAGAGTAGCCTACACCTGCCTTTTGTAATTTTGTCTTTCTTTTCTGGAGGCCCTGGGATCTCCTGTTTCTTCGAAGCTAACCTCTCCTTCTAGGGATGTCTTTTTGCCTAATTTGGCCTCTGACTGAGAGGGAAATTATTTGTTCTCACTCCTTCCTTAGTAGTCCCAAATGTAAGCACACAGACTCTGTGTCTGTGGTTGTCTAATTCAACACTAGGCTCCCTCCAGTTTAGTGCCAAGCACCAGGAAGGTCAGTAGACATTTGTAGATTTCCACAGGGAAAGTGCCATGAATTGATTCCTGCTGTTCCTATATGTTTCCATGGTACAGGAGTGGCTTCAGGTAACACCAGTGTCTACATGACTCACATGCAAGGTTTCAGTTTGTGATTATAAAGAATTCTATTGTCATTTGTATTGTGGTTACTGCTCAGCCATGCACCTACAAGTTTTATAAATAATTAGACTGATCTGGGCAAAATGTGAACATCTTCTCATGTAAGGACAAAAATGGAAAGAGGTGTGGAGCTGCAGAGATCTATCTAAGCAAGACATCATTAATAAAAAAAATCCTATCTTTCTCTGTCATTGTCAGTGGCTGTCTTTACTCTCATTGTTAAACTTGAAAGCTTGGTAATTCTAAGGCCCGGGTTGGAGAATCTGGAGATCTCTGTCCTTCCTCTCCTCCATCTCCTCCTCAAGTGACCCCAACATAGTATGTGTTTGATAAAGGCATTCCCATATCTTTTGCAAATGATAGTTTTAATTTTATTTCATTGAAAGGGTTCTGAATGAAGGTGACTAATGACTTGTAAAAGATCGATTGTTTCCTCCAAGGAAGGAACTGAAAAGCACTGTTCAAAATGAAGATCACTGTGTTTAACGCTTACCCACATGCATGGTACATTGCTGCAGTGAATGTACATAGGAAAAGAGCCATACATACTTACCCCCACACTAAGACACAAATATTGCTTCAGAGGCAAGGGAATGTACAGAAGAGGGTGTTGTATATTGGCAGAAACTGCCAGCACTGATACTTGCTTGTGATGAAATGTTTGGAAAGGTGGTTCTAAAACAAGTTTCATAAAGCACCATAACTGTTTATGTAACTGAGATTATGTCGTGCTGAAAGTGCACACACTCAATATAATATGAATAAAGGAAATAATGGTCACTAAAGACCAATTTTTCTGACCTGACCCTGAAGTATATAGTACTCAAATTGGCTTCCGTGATGTCATTGGATATCATTTATAATACTACTATCTCTATTCTTTATGATACCTCAGCTTGGGTTTATCATTCCTGAATCTTACCATTTAATTATAGCATAGTAATTGACAAAATAATGCTTAAAATGTTACCTGGCATAATACTTAAATAAAAGGAAGGCATCTTGGTGGATGGCCATTGACTGGAAAGATAGCTCACAGTGAAGTGTCACCACTGGGTTCCCCTTGGGAAGAAGCTTCTTTTGTCCTTCACATGGAACTTTGGAATTCAGAGGACAGTGGAAACAGTTAAATCCCAAACTATGACCAAAATAAAGAAACACTTCTCAGGGTAACTGGGAGGGTGGAGGACAGCAAGAAAATGTAAGACTTATATGGTACTCTTAAGTTGTCCATATTCCCACACTGTGACTCATGACTGTTAGCTTCTTGACAGACTCCTAAAATGGTGGCACTACTTCTAAAGTGGCAGATCTGGGCTTAGCCCAGCCAAACTCCTCTGTTCATTGGGAAACCAACCAATCCCAGGCTAAACTACCCAGGCGATGTCATAGAAAGTCACCCAAGTCCCTGACTGTCTATTTCTCTGATTTCTCTCTCTCTTTCTCTTGTCTCATGTCCTCTTCTGTCCTCTCCTCTCCTCTCCCTCTTTTACTCTACCTTTTTCTTCTACCTTCTTTCCTGGAGGTCTTCTCTTTTTTCAGGAGGTATCTGACCAGGTTCCAAGTCATATCAGTATGCCAAACATCTCACATTGTGCTGGGGATGCCCCTCACTTGTCCTAGGTGATGCCAGGATGAATGACTTGGACACTATTTCCCGTGGGAAAGGCAGCATAACATGGATGCCTCTCATAGCTGCTGCTCCGCAGGGAGAGACTTTACCTTCCCTTCCTCATCCTGGACTTGGAGGGACACATCTCACTTTCTTCTCTCACCACTTTAAGTATCAAGGTGTCTCTGAAGCTTTGGCAACTTCCCACTGGGCCCGTTTTCTGACCATCCTTATCTTCCACCTGTGCTCTCCACTCTCTCTCCTATTATCTTTGTTCTCTTGGTAGGACTTCTGTCTACAGTCCCCATTTCCTGGGACTGGGTGAGAAATTCCTCCTGGTAACTCTTTACCTGGGCACCTTCAAACTCATTGTAGGTCTCCTTCTCTTCCACCCTTTGTCCAAGAGTGTCTCTGTTCCCTATAGCCTATCATGGGTTCCTTTCACTCAGGACTAGACTGTACTACCCCTCTTGCCTGTCTTCTCAAATCTCTGTCCTTTTGGACTCAAGGACACTATCAAGCCTTGCCACCATATCTTTATTGCAACATGGCTTGGTCCCAATATAAATGATCACAGATCCCAATGACTTTCACCATACCACCAGAAGGGCAAAAGATTCAACCCCTCCCCCAGCCCTTGATCTACTTATCAAATTCTTCTCTGTGCTACCTTCATCCCTGCCTCTGCTGCCAACAAAATGGCATTCCGCGGGTTCCAGTGCTTCTGTAAGTCTGCCTGTGTTTCTAAATTCTTTAGAAAAGTGTGAGTTCTCTCCTTTTCTTCCTCATATCGTATTTCTAAACATGCTTTCTTTAAGGCTTTGGGCTGCCTTGGCATCTTGTATTTCTTTACTTTTTTTCTAATGCTTTCTTCTCCCTGTCACATGACTGCCAGTCTGCCACATTTCTTAAGTCAATACAGGCTCTACACCAGCGTGGCCTCATGGTTTCCCCTTCTACTCTTTACTCTCCTCCTCAAGGCAGCTGCTGAGATTCCCTGACGGTTTTCTGTAAAGTCCAGTGAAACTGTCCAAAAGCTTTTGCTTGAGTCCATTCTTAAATGAGCCTGTGAATCCTCTAGGGGACATGCTTTCTCCCATATCATCTTGGCAAATACAAATACACCCGATTTATTTAGGCCAATCACGTTCTCTTAAACACCCATAGGAAAGTATGGCTAAATATTAAAATGATTGGTATATTTCTTTAAGAATCCAAACAATTACAGTTCCCAGACATCAGGCTTAAGTTCATATTAGATGTTATTTAGACACTTTCTCACTAATGATTTTGTTTTTAACTAAAAAATGCTGCTCAGGTGTTTTAAGACATCAAATCTTGGCCTAACCAACTCTGCAGTACCTACCTGTAGCCAGAAGGAAAAACCAACTACTATTGTTCTTATGTAAAAATTAAATGATAGCTAAATTTCTTCTCTCTCCCCGTGTAGCATCCATTTGACTGAAAAGCAAATTCGCAGTCCGGTGCCTGAAAAGCAAATTCTTAGTCCAGAAATGGCAACCAAAGGAAAAATGAAAAAAAAAAAAAACAATGCTTTTAAATGTCCTCATCAAGAAACTCTGATTTGAACATTTAAAATTCACCCTCTTCTGACTCCTCCTGGTTCCCTGCCTAGTATGTGCCTAACTGCTCTTGCCTTTACTTCTCCTTCCCTCCTCAGCTCACTGACATCCATCCTCCTCATAATGATGATTATCTACGCCTTTTTAATTTTTTTCTGGACAAATCAATGAGATGACCGGACAGTCAGTGAACCAGACACTCTTTACCTAATTTCCTCAGGTCTCCAGTAACTGCTTATTCACCTGACCTGACATTTCAGACCAATGTTCCGGCCTCTTGAGACTGCCCCTCTCTGCTGACATCCATCCAGCAGGAAGTAGCTAAAGAAAGACCACCATCGCCCCTTATCATCCACAAAAGGCTGGAATATTAGATTCCTGTCAGACTCCTAAAAGGGCGGAGCAGCTCCTAAAATGGTGGGCTTAGCCTGACCAAGTCCATCTACTTATCTGGAGACTAACCAATCCCAGGCTAAACCACCCAGCCTATGTCATGGAAAATTACCCAAGTCCTTAACTGCCTATAAAGGCTATCTGACTTCCAATGCTGGCTGCTCTCTCTCCAATCTCAGGAGGCAGTCCACTGGTTTGATACTCCCAATGAACTGCTGCCCCCCATGGAGTTGTCTTGGTCATTGGTCTTCACTGCCTCACTTCCATTCAATAACATAAACCAATTAAAATGAGAGAAATACGGTATATTAAATACTAGTAAAGAGTTTAAATATCACCTTTTTTTCTTCACCCTTCAAAATACTACTTATTGATCTTAGACAAAAATTTCCAGAAGAGCCTCTTTGGAGTGAAATGAATATTCTTTCAAGTTGTCTTGCTGCGAGGTGACAAAAATCTCACAGTGCTGATTCCTCTCTCTTTGATCTGTACAATTGCAGGTATTTCTCAGTGCAAACTCTCTCCATCGGCCGCGTGGCATCGAAGCACTTTTCACATTAGGCACTGTAATAAAGGATCCCATTTCTTAGCCTTAGGCGCCTCAAAGGGAAAACACCAAAATATTTTAGAAACTGTCTCACTTATCAGACTACGTGCTTTGAAGGACTCAATTTTTGTGAGGACGGAATTTAGTTAGGGGCAACTTTTCAATATGCCAGATATGGACTATACATTAAGGATCTTAAGGAATATATGGAACAGAACCTTAAAAAATTATAGGAAAAGAAACTAGGTGCCTCAGGTGTCTCTGTGCTCCTGGCTTAGCACAGTGCTGAGCTGAAGGGTGCGCTTATTCAGGCATTATCAAATGACTTGATGGCCTTTACTTCATGTTTCACCTCAGCTGGAAGCAGCTTGTCTCCTGCTAATTTTCCAGGAGTCAGTCATGGGCTCTGGTCTTTGGGGTTAACTGAGGCCAGTCCTCTTTCAGTTGTTAATCAGAAAGAAAGGCAGAGAAAGTTTCGAGCTGGGCTAGCTTCTAGATGCTTTAAAACAAGGGTTGTAGGAACGCTTGTGGGAATGCTTGGCTGAAGTACTACTAAAAGCTGAAAGAGATTAAGATATGATTAAAAGCAGCAACTACAGAACGAAAGTGTGCTTTCCAAAGTGGCTTCAGTCTGCGGCTTTCTCATTCTGCACGGCACTGCACGGCAGTGCCTTGTGCTGCCATTAGGCCTGCATGATCTCATTGTCTTTGCTTGCCCTTGCCCTCACATGAAGCAAGCCTCAGATTCTGTCTCCATTCCCTTCACTATGTTTCCTTGAATTCTCTTGACTGTAGGACCCTGATCTCTCTTTTTGCCGCACTCTTTGTTTCCTGACTCATGAAGAGAGTAGCTGTTTCTTTCACATGTGCCCAGTTGGAGAATTATGGGGACATATCTTCTTTAATTTTAGCTTTTCCTTTGCATGTAAGTTTTAATTTTTTCAGTTATTTTTCATCCAGAAACAATTCCATGTTTGTAGCAGTTTTCAAAGTTTGTTTAGTGAGATCTGTGCATGCTTCCTCCTGACTCTTCCAGTGGCAGATTATTTAGTACACTATCTCTGTATACTTCCACAACTACAACATTGGCAATAATATAATACACAGAGTGGATAGTCAGCTTGTACCACATTTTAAAGGTTCTCATAGGTTCTTTGCATTTCTACATAAATTTTATGATTATACTGTCAATTTCGGCTTAAGGTCTTTCTTGGATTTTTGGTCAGGTTGTGTTCCAATAGAGATGAATTTGCCAAGAACTGATCTCTTGCAATGTTGTATCTTCTAATTCATAAACTAAGCATATATCTTCAAATATTACTTTATGCCATTAATTTATCTCTGCAATGTTTTACAGTTGTTAGCATTTAAGCCTGGTAGACCTGTCATCAAATTTACCTCCACTTATGTGTGGTATATTAAATTAAATGATGAATGTCAGTGTCCACATTAGTGGTCATGCACACACAATAGGTTTTTGTGTATTGATCTTCAGTGTTTCAATCTAGCTGTGTTCAGATAACAGCTGTAAATGCATTTCTTCAGAGTGAATTTTCTACATAAATTGTGATGTACCATGTAAAACAACTCTGTCTTTTGAGCATGCTCTCCTTTCTTTTTCTCTGATTGGACTGGATAGACCCCCTCCTACATAAGTGACCAACATCTATCCTGGTTGTACACATTAGTCTTTAATCATAAGGTCCTGAATGGAAACACCAAGTAGAATTTTCATGATATGGATAACTACCACACACCACATCCCAGCATGGTATAATCCATGACATTAACAAACTTCACAGATATGGAACAAGATTATTATGTATACCTACTTCAGAAAATTTCTTCACTGATGTCTTGATAGACAGAAGTCTGTAATTTCAGAAATCCAATACTGAGGATTTTTACACGGAGATGAAGAAATCCAGATTGGATGGGAAAGTTGCAGAGAATTAGCCATAACATATTGTGTTTCAAGGTGTATTTGATGAGAAAAATTTTTGAAGGGAAATGAATGATACTGCAAAACAAAACTGAGTACATTACCTTGGAACAATTTTAACTGAAACATCCAAAGGAGATATTGCTGAGTGTAGCGATACAGCAGAACAAGACATGTACAGGGGCAGCCACAGGAGACTTGCAGGAATCATCTTCTCCCGTGTGAGTTGTGAGAATTTAACATGAGAGCATGAGAAGGTCAATCTGAGATACATATTACAGGGCTGATTGATGACTATAGCATCTGGAGTCCCTCACAGCCCTCCTGCCCACCACACCTGTGGAGATGTTAGGGATGAGGCTTTGTGATGTCTAATCCAAAGGAGGGAGGGCTCTCACTGGTGGGGGAAGTGCTATAGGACCAAACAAACCCTAAGGGTGCAGCTCCTCATTCCCTTGAGGTGGGTATGTAAAGCAGAGTCAGGAGCCCTCCTGTCCTTACTGCCTGGGTTAGAACCAGCTACAGACAACTGCATAACAAGGAAGACGTGTGCACTAGAGAAGATCACCCAAAACAATGGACGGAGAGTCCACACAAACAGCACCACAGAGAGGAGTGAGGCAGACAGTCCTGCCCAACTCAAAACAGGTCAGAAGTCCCTTAGCTTCTTTCTGCTCCCCAAAGCTTCCCCAGTCCCTTACTTTCCCTGCACAAACCCCTTCTTGAGCCTGCAGCCTTTCCTAGAGCTCCTCTCGTCCTCCACGCTCCACTTTCCCCCAAACTAACACTCTTCCACGTCTTCTTGTTTCTCAGTCAGAGAGAGAAGATGGTTGGAAGGACAAGCAGTCCTTGATCCAAGCCCTAAGAAATCAAGAAACTGGACTGTGATAGTACTATACAGAGATAAGAAGAAACCAAACTTCAGTCATCAGGAGAAAAATGAAGAGACTATGCATCCTTTTATAGTCAGAGTAATGGTCAGAGACTAGAAAGCAGCATCCGCAGACCTCAGGAGGAAGGCTCCGCAGACCATAAATGCGCTCTGGCCACTTGACAAAGAAGAGGCCTCAGTAAAAATGCGCTGCTATGTTGAGAAAGCGGGGGGGGGGGGGAGAAGGAGACTGGAGAGGGCAAATTGGGAAGAAGGAAGTACACCGAGGAAAGGGGGGGACGGGGGTAGAGGGAGGGGTAGACGAGGAGTAGAGAAAGAGCAGACGGGGTGAGGGACAGATGAGGGGAGGGGAGGAGACACTGGAGTGGGACAGGGAGGACAGGGAGGAGAGAGGAAAAGGAAGGCGTGAAGGAAGAGAGGAGACCGAGGAGGAGAGAAGAGAGGGGGGAGATCAAAGAGTAAAGGAAAAGGTATGAGTGGAGCCAAGGGGAAGATGGGAGTGAGAAGGAGAGATGGAGACAGAAGAAAGGTGACAAAGGAAGGAGGGGAGAAGGGCGGAAGATGAGATGGAGAGTGAGGAGCGAAGAGAGGAAGGGGGAGGGGAAATGGAGAGGGTGAGGACGGGGAAAGAAGGGAAGGGAAGTGGAGGGGCAAGAGGAGGAGGGGAAGAGGGAGCGAGGACGGAAGGACTTAGCGTGCTGGGAAGTGAGGAGATTGGGATGGAGGGGAGAAAGGAAGGGGACGCGGGGGTTGGAGCCCAGGACGGGAATGAATGCAGGGGTTAGGGGAAGGGCAGAGACCACAGAGTAGAGGAAAGGAAGTGAGGGGGAACCTAAGAGGGGATGGAGGGACAAACATCCGGGAGGAGTTTGGGGTCGGAGCTGAGCCTTCTCTCCAGTGCCGGATTTTGAGTTCATTTGTTCATGTTCCTCTGTCAACAAAGAGCTAACACAGTGTGTCCTTTGCTGTGATGCTTCAGGGTCACAACATCTGGCAAGATTGGAAGAAAAAAAAAAACTCAATCTAGGAAACTGCATTGACTCCTTCCACCCACCTTACTCCAGTTTGCACAGTTTCAGTCTACTTGTGTGTATGTGTGTATGTATGTATGTTTGTGTGTGCATATGTATGTGTGTGTATGTATGTTTTTGTGTGTGCGTGTGTGTATGTATGTATGTGTGCGTATGTATGTATGTGTGTGCATGTGTGTATGTATGTTTGTGTGTATGTTTGTGTGTGTATGTTTGTGTGTGTGTGTATGTTTGTGTGTGTATGTGTGTATGTTTGTGTGTGCGTGTATGTGTGTATGTATGTTTGTGTATATGTGCATGTGTGTATGTTTGTGTGTGTGTGTGTGTGTTTGGTTATGTGCAGTTTTATCATAACGTATGTATTCAGGTGACAACACTCCATAGTGAAGACAGACTAATGAGAGCAGAAGCATGTCTCAGGACTTCCTTCAAAGCCACACCCTCTACTGTCATTTCCTGCTGCTCTCTTGGACCAAAGTTCTCTGCTGACAGGTATCCCCTTACAGCCTGATCTTCCATATACCATTTCTGCCACCTTACTCACCTTACTCCGATCAGATTATGATTGAATGGTGGACAGCAATGCTGTCCTTCACAATTGTACATTTTGAGCATGTTAAATACATGGAGCCACACAGTGTGAATCATTATGAATTAACATTTCGTCACTCAATGTAAGTCTCCCAATCATTCAGGTTGATTGCATATCAGGGCTGAAGGACATCTGGGGGCACTTTTCCAGGTTAGCTCTGATAATAGCATCTGATATAACTGCTCATATCTAGGACTCTTGTGAAGATAAGATTTATTCCCATGGGAATAAGCTCACTGGACTGCATTTGGGATCGATACCGATACCACAGTTGCCATGCTTAGGGATAAAATTTCACACATTTCTATCAGGGCTGTGGCATTTCACATTCCTTCATGTGATGCCAGGGTGGTCCAGCTTCCGTATGTGTTCATCATCATTTGATCTTTCCCCACTTCAAATATGTTTGCCTTTCAGATAGGTTTGCAGCAAAACAAATGGTGGTAACTGTCATTTTCCTGACAGCATGAGAAGTAGGGATCTTTTTCATGAACTGATTTGCCACTTGTATACCTTGTACTTCCTTTCTGGTAATTTCATAATGATGGCTTCAAACAGCAATATGGGCATCTGCTCAAAGTTTGGAGTAACTTCTCTGGAAATGCACTCAAAATGCCATGAGATTTTATACACAATAGAAAGGGTTCACTACAGCTAGAGATTTAATCAACCCAAGAATAGTTTGCTATTGTAGACTTCCATGTTCTAATCATAGCATTCCAAACCTAGTATTTAGGGACCAAGATGGGGCCACATGTGCTTTAACGATACTGTATAGAAGTAACACATGAATGTTTAATTATTAGTATAAATCGTGATGTGAGGCAAAGGAAGAGATGAACTTTCTTCAATTCTCTGTTGATCAAGCTAAATATAGAGACCTGTCCTCTTTCACATTGAGAGTATTTAAAGCAAATTCAGTAGTAAGTGTAGAACAGTAAAACTTCTGTATGATGTTGGAATTTGAAACTGAATTCTAGTGCAAGCGATAGAAAATAAAACTGTATAAGGAAAGAGACTGATCAGAGCGAATTTATACACTTATAGCAGATTGAGAAGAAGAATTATAAAGGATTGGAACAGGATAGGAAAGCCACAGACATTATCACACAACATGGGCTAGAAATAGGATGGCAACCTTCTATGGAGAAGACAGTTACTGGAATATGAAAGACTAGAAAAGTGTATGCACAAAACTATTAGGAAAACACAAAGATAAAACTTTGGAACGAGACCACAATAAAACTGCAGCGGAGCCAGAAAACAAGTGTTCTTGCTTTTTTCTCTTGCTCTAAAGTCATCTGCTGGAGTTTTCCCTTGATGCTATTGATTCTAATGAGAAGTCAGAAAGCAGTGTGCAATCAACATGGCACATGGACATGGGAGAATATTTGCAGCATGAAGAGGGAAGAATACATGGGGTAAGACAAATGGGTAGTGGACGAACCACTGAACTCAGACAAGCAAAAGGACACAGAAGGCTGATGGTATCTTTTTTCAACTCTCTGATAGGGGATGTTATGGAAACTGACTTGTTGAGTGCCACACCGCAGTACCATTCTGGTTTGGAGTACCATAGGGAATGTAGCCCTCTGTCATATGAACTCCATTACATTGTTGAAATAGATGGTTTCACTCTCCAACATTTACAGGATATCCAATTGCTAGTTGACATTTTGCTCTATTCACAATATGCCTGTTCTGTCACTCTATACAACAAAATGTCTTACAAAATGCTGCATTTTTAAGCTTGCATTTGACATGGGTGAGGAGAACTCATCTTTTCCTGAAGGACTGGGGATATCTTAAGGACTAAATCAATAAAGCATTGTCATAGTAGTGTGTGTGTGTATGTGTGTGTGTGTGTGTGTGTGTGTGTATGAGTGTGTGTGTTTGTAGTCAAGATACACAGGACTGTTATTGTCACAAGAATCTCTTATTTTGCCCTTTTATTACTAAATCCAATTTCATCTGTCACCCCAAATAATAACTACTTGCAACTAGCAATGTCCATATCTAAAGCACTCTCACCCTTTAATCTTTTATAAATTAAATCCTTTAAATTATGTCTGTAATGAGTATGATTCCTGTTATTAGGTAGAGAGGTGTGGCAATGAATGATTTCTTCCAAGCCTGATATGTCTGTCAGTCATCATTTTAATTTCTTTTCATGATGCTGTTATGAAACAGTCTTACAAAAGCAACTGAAAGGAGATAGGATTTATTTCATCTGTTGGTTAATGGTATATTCTATCATGGTGGGAATGTCAAGACAGCAAGAGCTTGAAGCAGCTGGTCACATTACATCTGCAGTCAGTAAAAGAGAGCAGTGAATTCATATATTCATCTCTTTCTTTCTAATCAAATAATGACTTGAACAATTAACTGAAATAAACTCCTTCCACCTTAAGTTGTTTTAGTTGGAGTATATTATCACAGCAACAAAAAATGAGCTAACACAGAAATTGGCACCAAGAAGTGATAGGATGGCTGCTGAACCTGGCCATATGAGTCTCTGCCTTTGGAATGATTCATTGCTGTAATGTGAAAGAGTTTGGTATCTTGTGATAGAAAAGCCAATGAATGCTGTAAGCAGAGCTTAACAGGGAAGACTGATAGATGTAACTACAAGTGAAGGATATTTTCCTCTTTCATGTGAGCATGAATGTTTTACTATGTCTGTCATTCTCCACAACAAAATATCTTACACTTGCAATTACATTTGTCCCAGGAGAAAGCAGAAAGTTTTGTTTTTAATTTTTTTTCACTTAAAAAGGAGAGTTTAAAGCTATGTGCATACTAATTAAAAATGAATACATTCACACTTGACCTTGTTAGCTAAAGTATTGTCAAGACATAGTCTGGTGCTTGATATTGAACATTCTTGGAATGATGAGACAGGCATGAAAAGCGAGGTATAGTACAGAATTAGAGGAAAGGTGTCTCTCTCTCTCTCTCTCTCTCTCTCTCTCTCTCTCCAACATGGATGTCATCCAACTAACCAATGACTTAGGGGGAGTTACCCACATGGCAACTAAAAACCATCCAAACTCCAGTTCCAGAGGATTCAACGCCCTCTTCTGACCTCTATGGACATTGCATTACATGGGTGCACTCACATACATGCAGGCAATAAACTCAGATGCCTAAAATAAAAATAATTAATAAAATATTTTTAAAAATCAGAAAGTGGGGGGGGCACAGCTATTAAAGGCTAAGGCTAACAACCATGACATCAAAAAATCAGAAAAAGGGTTGGAGAAATGGCTTAGTACTTGAGAGAATTGACTACTCTTGAAGAGGACCTGGGTTTGTTTCCTAGCACTCAAATGGTGGGTAATAACTATCCATTACTGCAGTTTCAGGGGATCTGGTGCCCTCTTTTGATTTCTGTGGGCATTGCATGACATAGGTGGGTATACATACATGCAAACAATTCATGCATGCACATAAAATTAAAATTAAAATAATAAAATATTTCAAAAATCAGAAAGGTACAAATAAATGACTAAAAGGCAGAACTCTAGAATCTGGAAAATCAAGAACAAAGCAAACTGAAACCCAGCAGATGAGAAGAAATAATAGAAATCAGAGCATAAATCAATGAAAAAGAAACAAAAAAGTAAAAAGATCTGATTCTTTAAAAAGATAAACAAGACAGATCCATAGGCCAATTTATCTAAAGAAGAAAGAGCAAATCCAAATCAACAAAATCAGAGACAAAAAAAGGAAGCGTTACAACAAACCAAAAAGATCCAAAATATTACAAGGGAGTACTTTAAAATCTGTACTCTATGAAATTTGAAAAATATAAAATAAATTGTTAAATTTCTAAATTCACTGGTAGCACCAAAAGTTAAACCAAGAAGAAATCAACACCTATAACCATAACATACCCATAACAAATAAGGAAATTAAAACAGTAATGCAAATACTCAAAACTGAAAATAAACCTGAGCCCCAATGGATTCACTGTACAATTTTACCAGACTTTCAAAGAAATTCTACAACCGATTTTTTTTAATTATTCAAAATCAGAGAAACAGAGCAAGAACTCCAAACTCCCTCTCTGATGCCAGTATTACTATCATATCAAAACCAGGAGATGACACAGCAAATAAAGAAAATTATAGGTTCATATTCCAAATAAACATATATGCCAAAATTGTCAACAAAATACTGCAAGTTGTTCGTCAAGGTGGTAGTCCAAGGGACTCCCAAAATAATACAAGCTTTTGCCACAGCCCCCATGATAGCCTCACAGAAGTTGAAGGTTAGACCCTATTTCTTAAGACAAGATATACTTTGAACACTGGATTTGAATCAGTTGATCTGGAATTGATCTGAAAGCTTGCACTCTAAAGAATAGCTCCCATAGATTCAGAAGATACTATGCAAACAGCCAAGAGAGTAAAACCAATTAATGATTCCATTAAGCTGTAAAATCTATGGTCAACAACAATGACCAGCCCAGAAAATATTCTCAGTTGGTGAAGTAGAGGCATTTTTTTTAAGTTAATCAAATATTATTTAATTTTACTTAAGGACTGTTCAATGTGAGGGAACTCATGTGTGGTAGTGTAAACACAGCTAAAACAGTTAATTACACACTGACTGTAGTGTTCATAGATGCTAAAGAAAAAAAAAAGCTAATGTTGCCATATCCCTATACCATAATTTCTTACTGCATTCTAAATATATATCCTTATATATATATATATCCTTATATCTATCAACAATTGTACCTCTCACCACTCATCAGAGAAACCTTTATTGCAATAGATGGAGACTATTACAGAGTTCCACAACTAATCAAATGTAGGGAATAAGTATCCATGAGGTGCCCAGCCTTAAGTGACACATCTTTAATTCAATCTCTATATCTAAATCTCAGGAAATATAGTGGAAGAAGGGGCAGAGAGAATATTCCTGCATTTCTCACTCTCACCAAGGAAGCTTCCTCATAGTCATACGGTACATGATGATTACTCCAGAAAATAATTATCTAATGTGCAGAGTATAAGAGACTGAAGAGAATTTATCCCCGAATATGACACTTTTTTCAAGTATAGTTCAAGTATAGGTCAGCCAATGATCACGGAATCACTGTGGAAGAAGGGTTAGACATATAGTAAGAACCAGAGGTCATTGACGACCACCAAAAAAAAAAACAGTTTTCTGGACAGCTGAGCAGTTATTCATATGTACTTAAAATAATGTTACCAGTATGTGGAAACTTCATTCAAGTTCAAACCAGATGAGATAATAGCACAGAAGTAGGGAATTGGGAGAAAGGAACCAACCTTATCAGAAGAACTATTGACAGTCAGTAACTACTGGGAGAGGGAGAGTCGGTTTACTTTAAGTATGTGAGGATAAATAGGTTAACTAGGCCATAGTGGATTAATGCTCACTGAAAGATATTTGGGGCTACAAATTTGGGTTTGTAGTCCTTAACATATATGACAGAGTACATGAAAACTGGGGGCTGTATAACAGAGGTGCAGATTCAGAAGGAAGTCTATATATAATCAAAACATTTTATTAAATACATAATTTATTAATAATTAATAGTAACTAGAAATATCTCGTGTTAATAACTTGCCAATATATCTGAGGGCCTTAGAGAAAGAAGAACATAAAGCACCCCCCAAAAATAGATGGCCGTGATACTACATGACTTAAATCCCAGCACTAGGAACACAGATCAACTTGGGCTACACAGTGAGTTCCTGGTCAGCAAGGCTTTGCCTCACAAACAAACAAATAAACAAACAAAATCCAAAATGTAGATGGGAAGAGAGAATCAAAGTTTGAGTGGAGTAAAAGAAATAGAATTGAGAAAAAAATAAAATCAATGAGATGAAGAATTTATTCTTTGAAAAGAGTGACAAACTGTTGGCATATGCAGAGTGAATTGCTTCTACGATTGAAAAGGTGGACAAACACCCCTCTCAATGGTATCACCCAAGACCACCTTGAGCAGAAGATGAGCTGGGAAAATCCTATGCCCCACCCGCCCGGACTATTGGCCTTGGATGTGAGAAGGGGAGGGGCTAAAGGTATTTAAACTGGGGGCGCCAGGAGGCAGGCCCTTCTCTCCCCTCCCCCATGGGCCATTAGGATCTGTTCACCCAGGAAGTTGCAAGATCCCAGCCTAGTGGACTTACTAATGGAACTTGCGGAGGGGAGGGTGGGCGCCCGTGTTCTGTAAGTAAGCCCTCACCATTGCTGTTAGTAAGCGCAAGTAAACTAGCTAAAATCTGTTTAACTGTGAGTGGAGGAATTTGTGTGTTTGTTGCGCGGCCTGGGGGAGGGGCACCCTTTGGATTGCAAGCAGGGAGAGAGAGGCAGGTAAAGTTAGTCTGCTTCTCCCAAAGAGAAATTTTAATAACAGCATATTAACAAAAGAAAAAGGAAGAAGAGCTATATTAACAATTTCAGAGAATAAAAGTGAAACATTCTAAGAAACAGTGAGGAAAACGGAAGAATCATAATGAAATACTAGAAAAAAACATTGCCCTAGTTTGTTTCTTCACTGCAGTGTTAAAACACTGACCAACAGGTACTAGAGAGATGCCTCAGCAGTTAAGAGCACTGCTTTTTCTAGCAGAGAACCCAGGTTCTAGTCCCAGCCCCCACATGGTGGCTAACAACCATCCATAACTCCAGTTCTAGGGGATCCTATGTCCTCTTCTGACCTCCTCAGGCATTGAATGACATGGGTGCACTTTCACACATATAGGAAATACACTCAAACACATAAAATAAAAATAATGTATAAAATTTTAATAAAAACTGACCAACAGAAACTTTGGAGAAGAAAGGGCTTCTTCAGCCTACAGGTTGTGGTTGTTAGTCCATCTGATAAAGTCAGAAGATAGGATTTTGGCAGCAGTGCCTGAAATAAAGATAGACCATGAACGGGAGGCTAATAGCTTGCTTCATCTTACACAGTTCAGGCCCACTTACTTAGATGTGTCACTACCTGTTGGGCATAATGTAAGGTGGGCCTAGGCAGGCCACCTGCTAGGAGGAATAGAGGCATGGCTCCTGTGAGTGTGGCATTCTGCTCTGGCTAGTTGTGAAAGAACCTGCCTACCTGGGAACAAACTTACTATTGGCTGTATTTGGGACCCCACTTCATAAGGTCATTGGCTATCCAGACCTATAAGAGCCTGTGCACCTATTCAATAAACGAGTTTGCAGTGCCATGCGCTTGGGCTACTTCCCATCCAGCTCCAGGAGTTTGTGGCTTGACTCTGTGTCTACTCACTCCCAACCCCTTGGTCTGGCCCTCCTAAGTCCACTTGGGCTGGCCCCAAGTGGTGAGACAGGATGGTAACGGAAACGACGATAATTACCCACGGTGGCATGGTATCTGCTGCACCAAATATCAATCAAGTGTATATACTACCAATATACCCATAGACTAATCTAATGGAGAAATCTGCTCAATTGAGTTTCTCTAGTCCAAGGTGACTTTATTTTGTATGAGGCTGACCAAAAAGTAGTAGAACAACTGATCTCTTATCAAACTGACACAGAAACACATCAAAAATAAAATTGTAACATTTCCTTTATTATTTATCCTCAATATATCATGTGAATATCAAGATATAATTGTAATGTAGCTTTGAAAGTCACAGTCTTTAAAGCATACACCTTTTATCTTTGCTTTCTTGAGGCAGAGGCAGGAGAATTTCTGTGGGATTGAGCCCAAGCTATTAGATACAGTGAGTTCCAGACCAGGTATAACTACAAGGAGACTGTGTTTCTCAAGAAACAAAGGAAAAAAACACCAAAAATCCCAAACAAGTTAAAAATATTTTAATACTGGGTTATTGTAAATTTAAAAATTAGTTAAATATTTACATATATTTAAAAGTAAGAACAGAGTACCCTTAAGCAAAACCAAAATCCTGAAGTATAACTCAGTGTCAGATATTTGGGACTTACTTAGGATTTTCTGGGCTCCAAAGGGCTTGGGAAGTTGTGCTTTTCAGGCTCTGCCAGTCACAACACAGTTTGGCAGTCCACAGGTCAGCTCCATTACAAACCTGCTATTGTACTTAGTTGTAATTCAACAGTCCTAGCATCCATAATATGTAGCTGTCTCTACTGCAACTGACTAAACTTTCCTCAGTGTCTTTTCCTGGTTTCTCACAATATACCTCATCTCCTGTCAATTCCCCCTCCATGCCTTCAAAACCAGCACTGTGTAAGATACCTTTATACACTACAAACGTCAGTTTCCAGTTTGAGATGAAGCCCTTGAACCATTCTTGACCATAGATTCTATGTGCTGACCCTGAGAAAATACTTCCCAGAAGATTTCACATCAGTGATGCCGATATCTTATTAATCACAGTTGATTTTTCCCAAGACCAACTAATTAGCATCATCTCTTCAGTGGTGCTGGTTTTCCTTAGTTATAGCTTATTCTTCATCCTGGCTGATCAGAAATCATTGATTGTAACTCAAAATAACATATAAAAAGATTCATAGAAACAGTGAGGCACACTGAAACTTCCCTCTGAAAGTCCATAAGTATGGCCTGCACTGGGATTTTCTCTCAGTATTCTTATCTTACAAACTTTCATGAACAGCTCATTAATATTCTAAGCACTTAATGGTTCTTCCAGACTAAAGATACAAAATTCTCTCACAATCTTCCAAAAAGATAAAAACATGGTCAGTTCTGTTACAGCAATATCCCATTCTCTGGTTCCATTTTCTCTCCCAAACTACTTCACTCTTGCTGTCATAAAATACTGACCAAATGTAACGTGTGGGAAGAAAGGCTTTGTTTGTCCTATAGGTATAGTCTATCTTCAAGGGAACTGGAAGCAGAAATGCAACCAGAGACCACGAGGAATGCTGCTTAATGACTTACTTCCTCTGGCTTGCTAAGCTATTATTATTATATAGCTCAGGTCCAACTGCCTACAAATGGCACCACCCACACTGAGCTGGTCACTCCTATAAGAACAACCAATCAAGAAATTGCACCATGGGCATGATAACATTCCAATATGAAGGAGGAAATTCCATGTTTCTATGCCCACATATCTATAGTTTATGTCATATTGACAAAAAATTACTAGCACAAATATATTCTACTAAACTGGGAAATCTAAAAGAAACGGATCTATTTCTAGATGTATAGGAACTATCAAAATTAAGTAAACACAAATGAAATAATTTAAGTAGTCCCATAAACACCTATTAGGTAGAACAGGAATTAAAATCTCTTAACTATAAAAAGCCAGTGCCAGATGGATACAGCATGAATTCTACAAGAAATTCAAAAAAGCGTTAACCCCAACAATCCTCAAATTATTCCGTACAATGAAAAAGGATCACTTTCATCTTCTTTATACGAAGAAAATATTGCCCTGGTACCACAAGCACACAAAGACAAAGGCCCAAGAAAAATTAAAATTATAGTCCAAACTCTTTGATGAGCATAGATGACACAATTATCAATTAATTCTTGTAAACTGAATTCAAAACCATATATAAAATCACCCACTATAATCAAGTTGACTTCATCCTAAAGACACAGTATGCTTCATAATATACAAATCAGTAAATGTAATTTACCACATAAATAGATTCAAGAAAAGAAAGTAACTAAATGACTATCTCATTAGATCCAGGAGATCTTTTAAACTCCAACAGCTTTTCATGACAAATTCATGGAGAATCTATGGAATTAGGAACACATCACAGTATAATGGAATCAATTTAAAACAAGGCCACAGCTAAATGGAGAAAAACTCATGTTATTTCCACTAAAGTCAGGAAGAACACTAGGCTGTCCCTTTTCTCCATTCCTGTTCTATATTTTCCTTGAAGTTTTAAATAGGCAATAATCCAAATGAAGGAGACAAAGGGAATAACACCTGTAAGGACGACATCAATATACTCTTATTTGCAGATCTTATGATTTTATATATAAAATACAGTAATGACTCCATTAGAAAAATGCTTATAGATGATAAACACATTGCATTAAGTAGTAAGACATAAATTTAACACTCAAAAATAGACAGCATGCCTATAAACCACCAACAAATACACTGAGAAAGAAATTAGGGAAACAACCCCATTCACAATAGCCTGAAAAATATCTTGGAATAAATATAATTACGTAAATGAAATATTTGTGTAATAACTTTAAGATACTGAAGAAAGAAACTTGAAAGATAAATGAGAAAATAGGAAGATTCACACATTCTTGTGGATCTATAGGCTTAACAATAAAAAATGGATATCATACCAAAAGCAATATACAAAATAAATGCAATCCCCACAAAAATTCCAGTGCAATTTTCCACAGAAATTGAAAAAAATCTTAAATTTCAAATAGAACTGTAAAACCCTAAGATAGTTAAAATATTCTTCAACATTAAAATAACTATTGAAATCCTTGAACTCCCTGATTTCAAGTTATAGTACAGAACTATAATTATAGAAACAGCATTGTGTTGGTGGACATGGTATAGGAGTGAGTACAGGGAAGGATAACACTAAAGAAATTTTGAATAAGTCATATGGAAACCTACCATATATAGAAAACAGAGAAATCAAACGTGTACTGAGCTTGAAGTGTCATTTCTACTTGCTAGGTATCATAGTGCTGGAAGGTGATATGCATGCTATCTGAGAAGAAGTAATCATCAGTCTTACCAAGGTGTGAATTCTGTGAGGTACACTAAGGACAGACCTGGAAAGATATGCCCATTGACACAACAGTGACACGAAAGTTATGGGACTAACCCATCACTTTTTAATTGGATTTAAGAGCTGCTGGACAAGATGGAACCCATACTTAACACTGTTATTGGGGCCAAGACCTGTGACTAGATAGGTCATCGACTCTAGAAGAAAACCTATTACTATTATTTTGCTAAATAGACATATTATTGAAGTGATTCCTAATGATTTATAATTATACTTGTAGATTAGTACATCTCTTGACACTCGTCAGGGAAGCATCTTTTAGTAGAAAATAGTGATTAATATAGAGACATACAACTGGTCAATGTGCAGAGAAGAAGGAACTGCATGGTGCTCAGACCTAGATGAAACATATATATCACACCCATCTCACCTGTGATCAGGGATCCTGGCTGGAAACTGTGTGGAGAGAGTGTAAATCAAAGATACTGGATGACTACCAGGAAACAGTGATTTCTGAACACAATAGTGCAGTTGCACTTATGAACTCACAGTGGGTGTGATGACATGCACAAGATCTTTATAAGCTCAAGCCAGATAAAATCTCAGCATGGTAAGTGTAGGTGGAAATAAAATCCCACCTCTAAATGAGGAAGTGTGGGCTATCGATAGCTTCTTGAAGAGGGAAATTCACTTTCCTTTAAGGGTTGAAACATGGTACATCAACTATGCTCTGATGAATAGAGGTACTTCTAGAAGAGTTTAAGCAACACAAATAGACTTGGTGGACTTTAGTTTTATAAAGGATATGAAGTTGGGGGAAGTAGGGAGAAGAGGATAGATCTGGGAACAGATGGGAAAGTGGGAGTGAGCATGATCAAAATATAGTGTATAAATTTTTCATTTAATGTAATATTTAATAGAATCCAAGTAATTTTAAATGAAGTCTGACTTCATTTACTCACTGTAATATTTATCATTAGATACTGATAACAGAGAGCTTACGCACACAATACTGAGATATAAATTCAGATGGGTTACAATTCCCCATTTACTTTTAGAACTTAAATTTTATATTTAAATATTTTGAATTCATTAATTTTATTTATGGCTTAGAAAATAATCCATGTCTGTGGAAATTCTATTGCAGATTATAATAACTGTGTTAACTGAGAAGTATGTATTTTTATGAACCTATAGATATGTCTATAACTGGTATAGCCACAGTTTGTTAATTAACAAGGTTCCTATTTGTAAGTATGTATTATACTCTCAGATATATGGTGTCCTATGTAGGACATGCCCTTTCATTTCATTTCTCAGGCACTACACATGGGGTTAATCTGCACTTGAGTTTTGTCCAGAAACAAGAAAAAATGATTTTTTTAAATTTTATTAATGCATTTTCATGTGTTTCCCATGTACTTTGACATGTTAATTGTTTCATAGGTCCAATTGCAGTTAGCTCTTAATATCATATGATTTTATATGATTTTTTATTTATTTTTTCACTGTGGTACAAACCAGCGAGCACATATAAAACAAAGTCATTAATTCAGTCAGCAAAATTAGCTTTAAAGGGTCTATCATTAAATCCAAATCTTTTACATTTATATCAATATTAATAGTGGTAAATTTTTATTTTCTGTTTCTAATGACATATGATAACATTTTAGGGAGGAAATAGATTACCTCTACATAAATGCAATAAAAAATCAGAAGAAAGATTAATGAAGACATACAAGACAGTATTCCATCCTGGAATTTGAGTGAAAAGGTGTCAAAAAACAGATATTACTTTTTTCTTTAAGTTTTTTGATCTAGGAACTTTCCATTAACAATTAACAATTTTATGAGATAGTACGTAGTATTGTATAATTCCAAGCTTACCAACTAAACTTTTGGATATTTACACAGCTATACTCAGGACTGGTTAATAAGTTGACCTTTTCAAAGAGATAGTGTTTTTGTCTGTTAATGTGACTGCTCTTCTCATTGTTCCCACCCTCACAATAAAATAAGAAAATAATTTTTAATTTTTTAATAATGAATGGTCCTTGGTTTGCTAAAAATGGTTAGAAGATTCTTTCTTGCATGTTTTATAAAGAAGAATGAAAATGATTTGTTGTAGTACTAAAATCTTCTGTGGAAAATGGATAGCATAGGCAGATGTAACTGCGGGATCAGGGGATCTATAGACTATATGAGAGCTATAGGTTTAAAGAGTTTCAAGCAATTTGATGGCCGCAGAATATTTGCTACCTCTCTGTTGTAAATCATCTTGAGATTATAGTTTCAAACTAGCTAGAATTACTTGTCCACAGACGCAAACAATTTGAGAAATGACTATGAGATACACATTTTCAAATAAAGAGGATGTGACATCATCACATAAAGGAGATCAGTAAGCTCTCTTCCACGCTTCATCTTCCCAAAATGAAGCTAAATGAGCTAGCAAAACCTGAACTGTCATAGCCAGTCTCTGCTGACTTCTGAAATTCTATTAAAAATTGAAATGAGCAGGATTAAATGGTGATGACAGATGCTACTACATATAGGTGAGAAAGTGTTGTGATATTAAATTGAAGCCTTCCTATTATTCGTGATTCATAGCATAGAGCACTGACAAGAGCTGCCTATACTTCACTTCTTGTGCAGACTTTTAGCCTCAGGGAGAGCAGGGCAAGCATTATTCTCAAAATATTTAGTTGTGTGGATGCATTCTGCATAGCAGCTTCTGGGAAGACTGCCACCAAGGTTTCCTTTTGTTTGGTCTGTTAGAATATATCTAAGGAAAAAGTATTTTGCTACATGACTTTTCCAGAAAGATCCAGGCAAACTCATTCAGACAAAATCTCATCTTTTCCAGAAAGATCCAGGCAAACTCATTCAGCACAGAACTAGGGAAGTGGGCAGCAGGCCCCAACCTTAGCAGAGGAACTACTGGCAGCTTATTACTGCTGGGTGAGGGAGCACTGATCTTCTTTAAGGGAGAGAATCTGGATAGGCTGACTAGGCCCCAGTAGATGAACATGCGCTGAGGGACCTCTGGATACAAAAGCTTGACAGGCTATGGTTAACATATAAGACACATTGCATGAAATTGAGGGTGGGCCAATAGTGGATGTGGATCAGAGAGGGGATCTAAATATGATTAAGATTTATTGCATAAAATGAGCAAAAATTCAAGACAAAATATACATTAAAAACATGTAAAAATATTGGTTGTTTCCATATCAAACTAACATCCATACTTGGGAAAACACAGACAGACCAAGAAGGCTAAGAAGGATGGAATTGGGTAAGGAGACACATGTTTTCATAAAGAGGTTTTAAGATTCCATGATAACATGGGAACTAACCAAAAAAGCCATGCCTGTGCTCTGGGAGAGACGTATGTTCAGAAAATATCTTAGAAAACTTGAAAGTTTTTCCTCTTGTAAACACATTGGTTAAATGGTGAGAAAGTGTCCCAACACAAAGGCAATCTCCTGATACTAGCAGCAGATTTTCTTCCATTGTTTTCATCACTGTTGGCTTCAGGCACTGAAGATCAAAACATTGGCTGATCGTTAAGAACACAGAATGTATCTGTCCTCACATCTTAAAATACATGCATTACAAAAAGCTTTTTTTTTAAATTCCATAAATCTAAAGACACAAAATATCAGTGTATTAAGAAAAAGATTGCAAACTGCATAAAAGGAGAACATTTGTATTTCTATAGCCGACACAATATAATTCAAAATATAGGGCTTAACAAAAATATAAAATATGAAGACAAAGGAAAATTTTATCCATTAAGAGGAAAATGTAAGTTAATATAAACCTACTTTGAGGAAAATCTACTCATTGTATTTCTTGACAAAGATTTAAGTCAACAGTATTTATTATTAATATATTTTTAAATGAAACATGCATAACATGGTAGCCTCTGACTGTCACTAAGATTTTCATTTAATAGCTCATGTCTTCTTGAAGTAGCATTACTCTGTTCAAACTCTTTTAAAAATAATTTTTAATTATTTTACAAACTAACGGGGCTTTGTAAGTATTCTTCATACAGTCTTCATTTTGTTTAACCCAAACCCTATTCATCATTTCCTCCCATCCCCTTCTTCATCCCCGTTAAAACCTCTAGTTCCAAGCATTCTCCATTTGTTGGTTTATTTTAACTATATTCTGTCGTTTCTCCTCTCTACATATATACTGTCATGCCAATCACCCATTTCTAGTTTTCTAGCTTCCAGTTACTCTCCATATTAAACATACAAAACAAATATTTGAAAGATGGACCCTCATATGAGAAAGAGCATGTCCTGTAAGACCTAGGAAGTCCAAAACTCCAGCATGGATTGACAAGAGGCTCCCAAGTTTCCACTCCTAGTCCCGGGAGTAATGACAGGAGGTCCTGGGGAGCCATGGAGCAGAAGAGGATGTGGTGGATATGATAAAGATGCATTGTATTGTATTCATGTATGACATTTTCAAAGAACAATTGAAAATTGAACTTAATATACAGGGAGAAAGAGTTAAAAGAAATTAACTGAGTATTTCAAAAGTAGACAATAAGAGAAATTTTAATTGCAAATAATATATATACATACACAGAGAGAGACTATATATAGAGACAGAGATCTCTATATATGTATATCTGTCTTTCCTCCCTCTAAGTTTCTCTCTCTCCTATCAGTCTTTCTGTTTGTCTTTCCTTCCTTTCTTCCCTCCCTTCCTCCCTCCCTCCTTCCCTCTCTCCTTCCATCAAGGCAAACATTGGATATCTGTTTTGAGGTTGAGATGCTTTGAATTAGGAAGTTGTGAGACAGCATCACTTATCTTCTTACATCCTTCAATGTTCTTTCTACTTCATTTGTTACACTAAAAGAAAGCACTATATCTCTGTTAGTTCTTACGAAGGAAGTTTACTACATGAATAGCTGTTCCTCATGTAGTATGTATTAATTACTCTACTGTTGCTGTGATAAGACACCATTGCCAAGGTAAATTACAGATTAGAAGGAAGAGTTGATATAGCTTATTTTGCCCAAGGGGGCAAGAGTCCATAATGGCAGGGGAGGTATGGTTTCAGGGCATGGCTGGAGCAGAAAACTGAGTCATCACATCTTCAAGTAGGTACAGGAAGCATAAAGCAACTGGAATTCACCCAAGGTTTAGATACTCTCTAAGCCCATCCCTAGTTTCCCACTTTCTCTGGAACAGACACACCAACTAAAGCTTCTGTGAGCTCTCTCAATGGGCACCAATAACTGGGAGCCAAGTGTCTAAATATTTGGAGTCTATGCTGTGGTTATCCTAGGAACAGAAACCATTCTCGAAGAATCTTTCTTTCAGAAGTTGGAGGTGAATCTTTCTTTCAGAAGTTGGAGGTTCAGGTGAGTGTGGTTTTGTCCAGAAGGTATGGATTTCATTGTTTAAGTGCAAATCTAAGCCGCTTCTTAATTGCTCTAATCTTCTTACCAATAAGTATCTCACATTAAGCACATGCCTTGGCTCTAACATTAATTTTCCTGGTGCTCTTTTTGAATCCAGACTGCACATTCAGCATTTCTTTCTGCCCCATTTACTTCTGTTCATCTTAGCTCTATATAATATTCACCATTAATAGCCATGCCCTCAATTTGATGTTAGAATTTCTTGAAATTTCCTCTGCCAAAGAAATTAGTACCTGACTTTACTACTTAGAGAAAACAAGCTCTTAGGCTGTGGGCAGCCCCCAGGCAAACTCTTTTCCAAAATATCCCAGTTGCTGCTTAAGTCCTTAATTTCCCTCTGGAACTAATTTACTTTCAGCACTGCTTTCTTCCTGGCTCCTACTAGAATGGCCCATTAAGCTTTGCTTACAACAATCAACTGCTTTTCTGTTGCTAACTTCCGATGTCTTCCATATTTCTCTAAAACCCACATGGCCAGGTTCTTCACAGCAACACCCACTTCTAGTACTAGCTTCTCTATTAGTACTTTTCTGTTGCTATGATAAGATGCCATGACCAAGGCAACTTAGAGAAGGAAGAGTTTATTTAACTTATAGTTCCAAATAGGCAAGAGTCCATCATTCTGGGAAGGCATGGTCATAGGAGGTGAATGGAGCAGAAAGCCAGCAATCAGATCTTCAAACAGGTACAAGAAGCACAGAGCCACTGGAAATCCCACACTCTTAAAGCCTACTCCAAGCGACACATTTCCTCCCACAAGGTCATACCACCTAAAACCTCCCCAAATCAACAACTAGGGAAAAAAAATTGGAACCCATGAAGGACATTCTCATTCATAACACCACATTTCATGGCAAATTCTATGAAGTGAACTGCTCAAGCCCTTTGGAACCCAAAAGATAGTGAGTGAATCCAAGGTGTCCATCTGGAGCTACTGTACTGTACTTTGGCTTTGCTTAAGTGTGCCCAAATCTTCTCTTTGAAATAAGACAGTATTTACTTTGCTTTGGATTTTACAGGAGTCCGCAGTTAAAAGAGTTTTAAAAGAGACTTTGATCTTTGAAAGCTGTTAAAGATTGTTGAACTTTCAAAGTTGTACTGTTCTATGTAATAATATTAATATTGACATAAGATCTTGGAGATAAGAAATAGGTTGTGGTTGGATAGTTATGTGTTTGTGTGTCAAATTGATAAGGAGTCAAATATGCTGGCCAACTTCGGTTGTCAACTTGACACATCATTGGTTGTCTTGTTGCTATCTGTGGAGCATTTTCTTGATTGTTCAGTGATGTAAGTGGTACCACTCCTGGGTAGAGAGCCCTTTGTTGTATAAAAAACCAGGCTGAGCTCCAGCAGAGGAGCACACCATTAAGCAGGAAACCTCCACAGTTTTGCAAAGCTGGAGTGACTGAGGCATCTAAGCCCTATTGGAAGTGAAATCCTAGAGGTTGGACATGGAGTTACTGGAATTGGTGTTTCCCTGCTGGTTTTTCTGTCGTGTTTTGGTCCACTATTTTCTCAGTATGCCCCCATTCCTCCTTTTAGGAATAGGAATGTTTATTCAGTTACATTGCCTTGAGTCTTAGAAGAGACTCTGGACTCTGGACTTCTGAATAGTACTGAGATTAGTAAAGACTATGGAGACTTTTAAAGCCTGACTAAATAAATGAATTTTGTATTTTATATGTTCGTGAGCCTGTGGGGCCAGAGAGTAGACTGTGATGGTTTCAATGAGAATGTCCCCCATAGGCCCCACGTATTTGGATATTTTGTCTCCAGTTGATGGAGCTGTCTTGGGAAAATTTAGGAGGTGTGACATGCTGAAGGAAGTGGGCTACTGGGGGTAAGCTTTGAGAGTTATTAAGCCTTGCTTATTTTGAAACCACTTTCTGCTTCCTGTCCCTGCTTGAAGATATGATCACTCAACTTTCTGCTACAGCCATCTCTTGCCACCATGCCTCCCCACCATTATGAACTGGAGAGATGGTTTATTGGTTAAGATCACTGGTTGCTCTTATAGAGGACTGGGGCTCAATTCACAGCACTCACTTGGCCAGTAACAACTGTCCTTGACTCCAGAGATCCAATACCCTCTTCTGACCTCCATAGACCTTGCATGACATGGGGGCACTTACATTTATTCAGGCAATACTCATGCACATAAAATAAAAATAATATATAAAATAGTTTTTTAAATCATGAAAATAAGAGAATTATTGCTCAGTCCTAAATCAAACATCTCTGTAAATTCCTTAAACAACCTCCCCCTCCACCACCACTGCTCAGGGAACATTGTGAAAAAGAAAGTAGAAAGAATGTAAGAGATAGAGGACCCTGAAGCAAGCTATGAAATGCTATCTTCTGGACATGGTATGATAATCATAGTCACGATTTCACAATACTTTTGATTACCTGCACAAGACTTATACAAGATAAAGCCAGTCAAAATCCTGGCATAGACTGGGTAGATGATCTCAAACCCCACCCTTACCAAAGAGCTGCTAGCTGTGTATAGTTAGTAGAAGTAGGGAGATTTTTTCTTTGTTGAGGATATGTGCACTAGTAGGTTTCCCAAGAGACTGGGAAAGAGGGCTGTATTGGGGCAATATTAGGAAAGTTAGAGGAGTAAAGTGGGGGTAGATGTTGAAAATCATTGCCCTGTTTGATTTTTGCTGAAAGTGTACTTGACACACATGAAAGCTCATAACCAGTAAACAATGCCTATGATGGCAAAGCCAGATAGCCATGTATGCAGTGTCTTTTATGTTTACCTTAGATAAGCTGTAAATTAATTACATTATTCTGTAAATAGCTGCCTATAGCCTCTTCAGTAGTCATATTTTGCTGTAAATAGTTTCCTGAGCCCCTACAGAGAACTGTCTTTTGAGCTTATCTTTTGTTCCTGAAAGCCCGCTTAGAATACCTTAGAATATCCTAATGAAAACATGGTTCTAAAAGACTCAGAAGCCTTTGTCCTGTGAGTCCAGTACCTCCTGGTTCCTCATTTTTTGAAAGTAAGTCATTTACTTTCTAAATTAAAAGTGTCTCCTGTGTTGTGTGATATCACATGATATCCTCATCTAGATTCTCTTTCATTCCACTGTACTGGACACAGCAGTTAGTTATGATGGGTATCGCATTGTATACAAGTATGAAATTCTTAAAAATACAGAAAAATAGTTAATTCTGTATCAAAGTGAAACTAGCAATAAAATTAAAGGATAAAGTATAGAATTAGATAAATTATCTATAAATACTACACATCATAATGATCTGGCACTGAGAATAAATCAAAATAATTTATAGTTTAATATCTAAAAGTAAACCATTTTTTAAATTAGGCTTTCATAACAGGAATAGAAAATGTTCAGCTGTTGATAGTCTATCCTAACAAGTTAAAAACCTGGAGATGGAGTACTCATAAATTCTATGATTTGCAGAGATGAGTGTCTATGAATAACTGCCTCTCCCTAAATTATAGATAGGTAACCTTGAAAGAAAAATCAGAAATGACTAAGCCAAAAGCATGAAGAGAACATTCTGTGAAAAACAGTACCATGCTAGACAAACCAAGATTATAATTGTCAAAGTGGATACATTCTGAAATTAACATCTTCTGAGGATGTCCAGAAGTGTGGGGTATCACTTTTGTGAGTTTTACTTTGGGGAATCCTCTGAGAATCACACTAAAGACAAACAGAAGTCCGGAGTCAAGGGTCATTCTTCTGCTGGTGTAGAGGAAGAAATCAGTCATTTTCAAATATGCCTAGAGCATTCTGTTCTTAAAAATGACTACAGGTA
Organism: Eospalax fontanierii; assembly: GCA_035773235.1. Lineage (NCBI taxonomy): Eukaryota > Metazoa > Chordata > Mammalia > Rodentia > Spalacidae > Eospalax > Eospalax fontanierii. Next base: position 127,271,404 of record CM069525.1, on the reverse strand, counting down.
AGTGAAATTGCTTTTTCTGTGTGATTTATATTGAAGCTTTACTAGACTGAATTTTTTTCTGAGGGAAATGGAGTACCTACCTTTTACCTCTTGTGGTTTTCCTGTTTAACCTAAAGAAGGTGTGACTGAGAAATACTTGTAAAATCACTTTCTAGTGCTATAGGTATGTTAAAATTTGTGGCCTAATAATAGCCTTGCTATGTAAATGTTTTCTCTTTCCTTTCACTAGATAGAATCAAGGAGAAACAAACAAAGAAAAGAAAAGTAAAAAACACAAAACACTATGGTAGAAAGGAGTAGGTTCTACAGTGGTCTCATTAGCAAGTGAATACACAACTGAGAAATGACTTTGCAGAGCAAAGAGAAAAGAAATAGAAGTGTCAGAACACAGCAGCAAATAACTATAGGAAAATTACAAAACTTGTATCATACAGGAAATGAAAAAAGATAGAAGAAACATTATTTAAAGCAAAGATTTCAAATTTTCTCCCAAATTAATGTTAGTTGCAAAATCATAGTTCTAGGAAACACAGAGAAACACAAAAATAAATACTAATAAAATATCAATGCCCATAATCATCAAAATCAAAAGAAAAACTGTTAATGAAAGGACATAAAACTAAGAAGAAACTGAAGGGGAAGGAAACAGTGCACCTTTGGAGAGAGAAATTATGTGTTTGTGTACAGTTTGTGTACTGGATAGAACTCGATAAGTAAGCATATTTGTATAAGAATAATTTTATTTCTCCTTCATTTATTAAGAATAATTTCGCCAGAGGCAGAATTATAGGGCAGTGATTATTTTCTCAAAAGTAAGCATTCATGATTTCACTTATATGTAAAATCTAAACAACAGATAATAGAAGAAGAGAACAGAACAGTAATTGCAGTACTTCAGGCTGTATAGGGGACCGGGAAAAAAATAACACTAATAGGTAAATTGGAACAAAACTACAATCAGATTGGAGAATTAAATTTTGGTGTTCTCACTATATTCAGTTGATCAGCATCCATAAAGATATGCAATTACTACATCTTGATTAAAAATAGAAATTATGAGCAAAGGGAGAGAACAAAAGATATAAGCAATATAGTATATGTTAACCACATCAACAGTTGTCTTAAACATCAATTGTCTTGAGACTGAAGAGATGGTTCAGCTGTTATAAGCAAATGCTACTCTTGCTGAGAAAGTGGGTTCTGTTCCCAGCACTCCCATGGAGTCTCACAACAGTCTATAACTCCAGGTTCAAGGAAACTGATGACCTCTTCTGCCATCTATAGGCATCAGGCTTCTCCAAACGTGGTGCACATACATAATGCACACATGCAAGACAATCAAACACACACACACAAAAATAACTAAGTATTTTTTAAAAGCCAATTATCAGAATGAATGTATTTTATGAAATGTGGACATACTGCGATAAAAACAAAGTTCACTAAGCTTCGTTTCCTGAGAATCCCTCACACACCACCATCTTATTCTCAGACTTCCTTGGTTGAAGTGGCTCATTTCTCAGATCTGTACACCCAGATTTGTCAAGATGAGACTCCTCTACCCCAGCATGTGTAAGTCTCAGCAAGGTCGATTCAGAGAAAATCCCAGCACAGACACTTGTAAGTGATCAGAAACCCTAACTGTACCTGAGGAACTACTGCCAACCAACGGCTGGTGGGTGGGACAGTGTCAGTCTCTTTCAAGGATGTGACTTTAGATAGGTTAACCAGGTTCCAGTCTATGGACTCACACTAAAGGACATTTGAGGGCATGGTAGGCACTACAGTCATTATCATAAATATGTTAGAGTGTATTAAATTGTTCAGGGGTAATGAAGGAAGGTGGAGCAAGGGGAGGCAATGTAAGTACCATCAGAACATACTGTGTGAAAATTCCAAAAGTTTAATAATTTTATTTAAAGCCAAACCAAATTATCTGTTTTCTTTAATAAAATCACTTTAAATATAAAAATATATAGATTGTGCCTGATATGGTGGAGCGTACCTTTAATCTTACCACTTAGGAGGCCAAAGCAGGCAGATCTCTGTGAGACAGAGGCCAACCTTGTCTATGTAGTGTTGTAGTAATTTCCACGTCAACTGAGACTACAGAGGGACCTTGTATCAAAAAGATTATATCTATCTATGTATTGATACAGACAGATATCAATAGATGTGTTAAAAGCAAAAACTAGAGAAAAGCATGACCTCATAACAGTAATCAAAGTAAAACGAAATGGATAGTTATACTAATTTTAGATGTTCAAATGTAAGAGAAACTCTCAGAGATATAACAAGGCATTCATAATAATAGTAAAATTAACTGTATAAGGATATATGCTATCTAGGATATGTAAATCCATAGAAACTAAAATCAGATTAATTGTTGCCAGGAGATTGGAGAAATGAAGTGGATGCTGAGTGCTTAATGGCTTCAGGATTTCCTTTGGGTGATGAAATGTGTTGGAACTAAAGAGAATAAGGGATGAATTTGGAGAAGACATCTAATTTGAACATTTGCGTACAAAAAGATTGATAGTTCATTTCATGCTATGTGAATTTTCCTCAATTTTAAAAATTGTACAAAGACAACAAAATTATGCATATTTAAGTATAATGAAATGGATAGTTACTAGTAAACTGGTAACTGCTTGACCTCTGCTATTTTGCTCCATATTAGATCCAATTCACACATTTCTTCATGGATTATGAAGTGAGTTCTGTTCCAAATGTTGTTTGGTCTCAGAAGTCTTCTCAGTAGAATACTCTATAGTCTCTACTAAGTAAGAAAAGAAAGACTCAATTTGAAATTTCAGAACCAAGGTTTAATTCTTTATAGTCTTTGAACTTTGCTAAATATTCCACTATAACAATAGACTCTAAGGCATAGATTTATGTGTTGAATAGCTATTGAGAAGTAACACTTGTATGAGAGGTAGAAAACTAGGATATGGTATCAGGAGAAATTGAATTATGATACAGTTCCAATGGAGACTTCAGATGAGCACTTGGGGAACTATGGATATAGGGTACTTCAGAAGTATCCTTAAAGAAGACAGGGACATTGTATCCTAACATATACCACTCACTGGATTTGGAATTCCCTTTGGATAGAGGTATGGCTTTGGAAATGGAATGGTGGTTCAAACGGAGGGACTTAGTTCTGAGCTATCAGCACATCACTGCAGTTGAAGCAGTAAATACATTTGCTCTGAATCAGAAATCTGGTGACATTTCATAGCACAAGTGTATGAATCTTAATTATCAGGGAAAAACGTATATCACAATAGGTGGATTTAACCTCATTATGAGGTGGGGAGGGGGCACCAGATCAAATTCCCAGTAATTGCATAAGATTCCTCAGAGAGAAACTATTTATGATAAGAATAAAATGAGGTGTCCTGAGGTAGGACATGTCTCAAATGTTTTCAAATGTATGCTCCCTTAGAGTAATTTTAAATCAGTATAATATTACCTTAGAGAACACCATGGTAATAGAGTGAATGATCATTATCTGTAGACAAATCTGAACCTAATTTTGTAGTGATCATCTTAGTACTGTCATATATTTGCCCCACTGTCTTCCAAAGAATCACAAAGAACAACTGTCAGCCAGTCACTCAATCTTCAGCCAGCTGTGTGTTGTCTGTTGAAAAGAACATCTTCTAAGAAGTAGTGCTTATTTAAAAGAGGACCATTAAAGGTCGGGAAAAGTTACCAGTGCCACTGACTTTAAAATCTTTCAGTAATGCTGTCTGTATAAATATTTTTCTCAAAACTGAGTATTGAAAAGCAAAAATTTGTCTGAGATTCACATGTTTATATGTGGCACAGTGGGTATAGCATGTTTGTGCTACAAGCTCTTTGAACTTGCTTTGGGAAGGGGATCATCTCAGAGCTGCTGACTGACCTTTCTGGAAATTCAGCCTACACATTATCTTGTATCTCAGTATGATTTGGTGACGATTTAATAACATATTCTTCATTTGTGTATTACTGCTCCATAAGTGACAACTCTGTATTCCGCATAGAAATAAAAACATACCTCTATATATTGTTATGGCTTTAAAAATCAGTGATCATGACTGTGACCACAGAGAAAGTTAGGAATATGTTTTTAATGCTTCCTCAGTACTTAAGAAGATAGATAACCAAGAACAAGAGGACCTAAAACGCCCTTTGCATTACAACTTACTAATTTTATGTGCTATGAATGAAAATCTTGTCAATTTGGACAAGATACATACATTTTTGCCACTGACAAATTGAAGACATTCATCATGTATTATCCATTATCATATGTTCATCAAGTTTAATTCTATAAAATGTACTTTCTGAATGTAGGATTTTTTTTAATGATACTTGTAGACCATGAAAATCAAATTGACAATGTGTATACTTTCTTTCCAGGTAACAATAATACTGATATTAATATTTCCCTGGTGTAACTATCTTATATCAGGTACCTGGTTAAATTAGTAATTTGTCTTCCATCACATTGGATCCTTTATTCTTTTCTTCACATTAATACTTTTAATTGCTATATTTTCCATATGGTAGATTTTGAAAGCTATATTAAATCCATTTAAACGTATGTAAGGTATATCAGTGTTGATGACTGCATAGATTTATTTGTGTATTTCATTGCAAGTGAGCAATATTGTTAATAATGCTATAATTTTTTGGATATCTACTTTTGTTGACAATAGGGCACATGATAAACATGTGACATTATCACATTTGATCTTTCCAACAACCTTACACAGTTTACTGTATGATTCTTCTGTTCAGCATATAGGAACGGTAAGGTTGAACAAAAGGGAAATAACTTGTCTGGTGAATCTGTTCAACTCAGGTTGAATGCAGACTTGTCCGTTTTTAACAGTATACTATAGATGGAATAAGGAATCTAATTTTGTTTTTGAGTGTATATCTGATCAAATAGTTCATTTTGCTATGTGTGTAACTTTTGTATAGGAGATTGGCAGCTCCATGTCCTTTTGGTATATACCTTAGTTACATGAATCATGGTTTTCATAGCTTTTCTTTTTTATGGGAACTTTTGATTCCTTTCCGAAGTAGTTTTAAGGAAATTAAGGCATTTTGAAAAGAATACTCAGTAGCTATTATGTAAAGTTCATGTTTTGTCTCTGTAACAACCAAATGATAATATTCCCTGTCTCAAAATAATAATTATGTGAATATTAGTGAGTGTACATCTCATCAAATTTCCAGGGAAGCTGACATCAGTGCTGACAATATGCCAAGCTTTTCAGCACAAGCAAAGCACATAACCTGTTTGGCACTGTAAAGTGATAGAATGGCTATATGAGTTGTATGACATCACCATGAAATGCTTTTCTTATAAATCCTTCCAGAGATGAGGGAGCTTACAAGGAGGTATTTCCTTAGAAATATACATCTTTGAATTTGTAAAACAAAGGCACTGTGAAGGAATAACAATCATATACTTGGACTTTGAAGGAGAGAAAATAAGCGGAGGAAAATAGACACCTGACTATAAATATGCATTTTCAACTGATAAAATAAATCTGAGATATATGTAAAAGACTCACAGGCCAGGAAATAATATTCTAGCATGCTCTTGTGTGCTGTAGTACAGATAAAGTCTTCCTATGCCAATTAAGGAACTTACATTAGCAAAAACAAGTGGTATATGGAAAGGAATTGAAGTCTCATCAGCATTCACCCTGTATGTACATTCCCTTCCCCCAAAAGAATAGTAGACACACACACACACACACACACACACACACACACACACACACAAGAAGTCTTTTTCCAACTCACACTTAATATCTCTAAATTCTACTGTTGACTCTGTAACCTGGAAGCATAAGAAAACATGCCATTAGAAAAGAAAAACTGATAAGTGGAAATTTCTTACAGGACTTGGTTTGACTTCCTTGCTAAGAGAACTGTTAATGAAATTCAATGGAATAATGTATTTTCATTTCATGATATCCAGATCTGTTATTTCAGATTTATTTATTTACTTTTGTGAATCTGTGCCCATCCTCAGTTCCTGAGAGTCTTTACATAATTAAAACATTGACTGGACATACTTTGCATAGCATTTTTCCACTTAACATTATACCCAAACAATTAGTGAGGATATTTATTTTTATGTTATGTGTATGTATGTGTGTTTTGCCTGAATGTAAGTAAACCATAGGCATGCAATGCCCATGGAAGCCAGATGAATGTAATGGATTCCCTGGAACTGGAGTTACAGAGAGTTGTTAGTTAGCATGTATGTGCTGGAAATTGAGCCCTATTCTTGTGGAAAGGCAGCCCATGCTCTGAATTGCTGAACCATGTCTCCAGTTCCTTAAAACTTTTGGAGTCTTTAGAAATGCAGTGATTATTATTTCAAATATTCCCTTGAATATACTACTTAACTATTTTTTATATTAATAAAGAAATATTTACTTCTTGTTGTATACAAGCTATTCATAAGGGCATTTTCTTTCCTTTAAATTGGTACATCCAGTGTAAGATGGAAGGAAAGGGGTATGGCCAGAAGCATTTCTATTAAGTAAAATTTCATTTAATAAAACCTTTTATGGTACAGGTAAAACTGTTGATTACTCTAACACTGTATCACAATTTTATAAATCCATCATTGGTTTGAATGAACATCCATGACCACTTCTGGATATGATCTTGTGTTTTAAATATGGCTATTGGTGAATTTCTTTCCCTTTCTTCCTCCCTCCATCCTTCCCTCCCTCTGTCTTTCCATCTTTCCCTCTCTTCCTCCCTTCCTTCCTTTCTGTGATGAATAGCTTTGGTGTGAACTTGACACACCTGGGTTGAGGGAGTGTTCACTGGGGAGCTGTCCCATTGTACTGGCCTGTGGCCATGTCTGTGGGGTGTTTTTTTGATTGTTGAGTGCTGCAGGGAGAGCCCAGCCCACTGTGGGTGATGCCATCCTTGGGAGTATAAGAAAGCGGGCAGAGCCTGGGCCAGGGGAACAAGCCAGTAAGAAGGGTTCCTCCATGGCCTGTGCCCCAGATCCTGCCTCAGGTTCCTACATTGAGTTTCTACCTTGGACTCCCTGATGAATTGTGTGATCTGGGAAATGTAAGTGAAATAAACCCTTTTCCTACTCACGTTGGTCTTGCTTGGGGTGTTTTGTCACAGCAATAGAGAAGCAAACTAAAACATTTTTCTTCCTTTCTTTCTTTTCTTCCTTTTTCTTTTTTGCACGTGTCCACACATATCACAGTGCAAGTGCAGAGGTCAGAAGACAACAATTGGAAGTTGGTTATCTCCTTTTATGTGGGATTCTGGAATTGAATTCAGGAATTTATGCTTGGCAAGAAGTGCCTTTACCACCTAGGCATTGCTTGGTCTGGACAATATTTTCCTTTACTTTTTACTTTATTATTTTATTTTATATGCATGAGTGCCTGCACATATGCACGTGCAGCAAATGCGTGCCTGGTGCCCTCAGAGGCTAGAGGAAACACTCAGAAGTCAGATTCCCCAGAACTGCAGTTACAGATAGTTGTGAGCCGCCATGCAGATACGGGGATTTAATCCCAGATTCTCTTTACAAGCAGCAAGTGCTACCACCGAGCCATCTTTTGATGCCCTGTGCATTGCTATCTGAAGAACTCATTGCCAGGAGTAATTGCAAGCATTTGTTTTTTTTATATTATCTGAAAAGTTTGGAATCTTATCATTCTTTTGTTGAAGTAGATGGAAATTTTCCACCTCCTGCAAGTAACAGAGTTTGGAGTTAATGGGAAATGTTCATGGCTGAGGCTCTGAAATGTACAACTTTGTGAAAAAAAAAAGTGAAATTCAAATCAGGTCATCCAAACTATTGGCACCTAAAAATCTTTAGGTTTTATAGTAAAAGCAGTCCTGATGATTGAAGAGCTTTCCATTTAAAACAGATGTCTTTTATTCAGTAGAGTAATTTAGATCATTTAAAGTATTTACACAGTTGACAAAGTGAGAGCATTAACTGAAAGATGTGAGAACAACAAGCCAGTTCACAAAGAAATCATGTTCCATTCATTATGGACTTCTGCAGTCAATTTTCCACTATCAGGTGGTCAGAAATTACAATAAATTTATAGGTGTAAACAATAATTTTGAATGTCTATTCACTACGTAATATATGCCATGCATGAGTGTAAGTATTTTTTGTTCATTTAGCTTATTTTAGATTCACAGTAATCCTCTGAGTTAAGTACTGTTATAATTTCCACTTTACAATTGAGGAAACCAAGGCATAAAGGAATCAAGTAACCTGCTTAAGGATACACAGCTACTAGAAGAAACAAACCACTTGAATTCAGACAGCAGAAATCATGAATCTTTATTCTGACTAACAACTCTCTATTATATAAATTAAGAATAGAGATGATGATGATGACGAAATGCATTTGTATAGAGAATGTTTTATTGTTAGCTGCCATTGATGAATGTTTATCTTTTCTAGACTGTTTACTTAGAACTCTGCTGATATTTGCTTGTGGAGTAATTATTTCAGCTTTATGAGATGAATTGTTTCATTTTAGGGATGAGAGAGCTGAAGTCCTGTTAATTCTCTAGTTCACATCTATAAGAAATGAGCAAGTTTGGATTTACTCCAGTGTGCAATGGAGTATAGAATTGGCTTTTAGAAAATGGACATATCTGGAGTAGTTCTAATTAACCATGACAAACTTACTAAACCATGTGCTCCTGTGATCTGGAAATCTTATCATGTTCCTGAGAATTTTACTTTGCTATTTCACTTCAAGATATGGAATGAATGTGGGTATGCTTGACAATTAACATAGAAGACAGCATGCCCATCTTTATTGGAAACATGAAGATTGAGAAACGATACATGCCATTGTGGGTATGAAATATTCTAGAACTAGGGCTGGAAGGACAAAATTTTCTGATAAGTTATGGGTGTATTCAACCATGTACCTCACCAATTGAAGCTGGAGAAATAGTTTTGAATAAAAATTATGGGTTGAGCCTGGCTCTAAGACACAGTTTCAGCCACAGATCCTGAACACAGTGCCAGACACAGTTCCACAAGAAAGTTCCAAGAAACAACTGAGGGAACAGGAGATTGTCCTCTGAGTTTGGACTCATTCTTAAAAAACAAATTTAAGAGTTAGACTAATCTTTTCAGGTATTAATTGTAATGTGGCATGGTAACATTGCAATGGAGGTCTGAGTACTACAGAGCTTATGTTACCTTAACTATGTACTTAGTATATTTATCCTCTCACACAACACACAAAGCTGTTTTTTTCATTATTATATGTGTGCAAATAGATAGGTATGCTGCTATTTCTGTTATCCAACTAAAAGCATTATATTTATAATGAGTCTAGACTTGTCTGTGGAAATAAACTCACATTTGTATATGCTAAATGGATTGTCTGTCCAGTAGAAAATCTTAGCTATGTTTATAGAAGGTCAAGTCATGTCTTTGGAGATTTAATGCAATGATGAACCATGAAAGCCTATACTAAGTGGCTTGGAACCATCTCTTATTCTATTTCTAGAGGCACTTAGAATTCAAGATTGCCAGTATTAGATTGGAAAGATATTAGAGGCCATCAAGTTCAACCTTCTCATTTTACAAATTAAAAGTCAAATAAATAACCTTACAAAATATGAATTTATATTATATTTGTAGTAGCCTAACTTTCTTCTGAAACAGTTTCTATTTGTTATTTAAAAACTACACTGCTTTATAAATAATCTTTATTTATATTCATAAGATCAGACGTTAAGTGAGTACTTCTTGTTACACCAAAATGTAGTAGCCCTGTGAGTCCTGATCTTTCCTCTGATGCAGATTTGGAAAGGTAAATATAATATGGTAGACTTCTTCTGAGATAATACCACCTATAAAGTACCTTGATGGATAGTTCCCATAGTTTTCTTTTTGTTTTCCACATATCCTTGAGGAGGTGCTATAGAGATCCAGGACTGACAGCAATAACGTCTAAAAGAAACGCATAAAATATTGTTTTCCATAAAGGACTTTTTAAAAAGTGAGCACAAGTAATAAAAAACTTTCTTTAATTGTATGTATTGTTTTAATAATATACACCCACTCCAGACAAACATCAGTGGATAAATTGTCCCATGTCCATGAAGCTAGTAGGATTGAATATGGAGCTAATATTCTCTTCTATCTCCTATGCCATTGAAGCTTTGGCTGTAGTTCCATTAATCATTCTGTCATGAGGCAGGATGTTGGTTTTCCATCCCTTATGGAACACACAGTGTAACCCTGATTCCCCCACAGAAAGAGGCATAAACATGTCTCCTACCTTATTGAAACAGTCTGGACTTTGTACCTATACAATAGGATCAATAAGATTTCCACTGATTTTTGCTAAGGTACAGTGAGAAGCAGCCTAACTTTAGTGAGACTTAGTAATGCAGTGCAAATCAGGACTAGTTACCATATCATCTTTGAGGTCAGCTAGGCCTAGTGGGAAACTGAATCTCTATAAACAGTATCAATGAGGTTGAATGATATGGTAGGAGGGAAGACTAATTAGGACTCTACCTCACCAGTTTAACATTTCTTTAACTCATCATGACCCAATCACAGGAGGAATATCAATCCTTAGCTTGTAGGTAGTAGTCTATAAAGTCATACCTTATCAAAATGCAGACCTCCATGACAAGATCATGATTTTCTGTAAGTTAGTAGTTCACATCCTGATATCATAGAGAATAAAGGACAAGCTTAACTTCTATCTAAGAAGCAGGCAAATACAGGAAGAAACTGATACATATTGCAGTGGTACAAATGTCACATTATGACAATGCCTGCATAAAGGCCACCTGACTCTTAGCATCCATTAAAACCAAGAGTGGAACCCAATTTGTTCTGAGAATTTGTCCTTTCAGATTTCTCCTAGAACTGTGTTGGATATATTGAGACCATATATCCAACATCACATGAAGAAAAAGGAATTTGTTTTGTCAGAGGATTATGCCATTTCTAAGACATATTGACCTAGAATAGCATCCATTACCAGAAACTGATTTAATCAATCTAATTCCACATGTTGTTTAAAGCATAAATAGGATAACTGGTTGCTTTCAGTGAGCATCACTGCTTTAAATACTTGATTAATTCCAACACAAATACACACACACACACATTCACACACACTCACATGGTACACTTGGTCAAGGGCAAGGAAGAGTCATGAGGAATTAAAACTGTATCCTTGGGTTACAAGAGATACCCAATGCCTACAATATAAACAAACTCAGATGGTGTAACATGATCTTGAAACATAAGACTGACATTCAGATGACATTGTTAGGTAAAAGCCATTTCCACAAACAAACAAAAAAAAAAAAAGAAAATCTCAATGAAATTGCAAACATAAAACAATACAGGAAATTATTAAATCAATATGATTCTTTGTACAAAAGCTTAAAAATGATGTCCATAAAATGAAAATAGTTATAAAAGTAAAATAAAAAAGGTCTTAAATTCAGGTATTACATTTCATATATCATTACGGATCTTATAATCATCATTAACGTAAGCAAATAATAATATAAACAACTGAAACCAATTCTGAATGCAACAATTCAAAAGAAAAAGATCAAATATTTGACAAGCAGAAATGTTAAAAAGTCAACCAAGATTAATTAATAGTCTGAGTAGTCCTTTACTTGTTAAATAAAATAATTCATAATGAAAATTTCTAGGCTCAAATAGCTTCACTTGAAAAATGCACTGTCCTAGTGTTTGAAATTCTATCCAATGCAAAAATTCAGAAATTTAAAGTAACATGGTGAAAGGAGAGAAATAAAAAAAGACAAATGGAAAAGGAAATAGAGAAGGAAAGAAGGGAGATAGGGATGGAGTGGGGAAAAATCAAGACACAAAAGCATGAAGATGAGAATGTGAGACACATCCAAAATTTCAGATGATGACAATATCTACAATGAGAACCTTAAGTAATCTACAGAAAAACTTGAAGTTAAAACTTTATCAGAATACATAACCAATACAAAGAAATCCAAGTACTTTTCTTTATATCAATGCTGAATATACAGAAACAAAATAAAAAAGCAACACAATTTCCCATAGCTTCTTAGAAAATAATATATTGTTTTAATTTCTATTTTATATGTATGAGTGTATGCTTCTATGTATGTAGATGCACCCGTGTCATGTTTTGCCCTCAGAGGACAGAAGAGGGCATCAGGTGCCCTGGAACTGGAGTTATAGATAGTCGTTAGTTACAATGTGGGTGCAGGGATTCAAACCTGAATATTTTACAAGAGTAGATAGTACTCTTAACAACAGTCATCATCTCTCCAGGCTCTGAAATATTAATTGTTAAATGAACAGAATATGTATAGGATCTGATATTAAAAACGACAAAATGCTGACATTAAAAAGATACCCTAAGTAATTGAAGAAAAATAATATGTGAAGTGCCAATGGGTCAAAATCATAAATTCTTCACCTTACTTGAAAATTTATTCAAAGTTACTTGTGGAGAAATATAAATGTAAATTACAGTAATATAGAAATTTTACGTAAAAGAGAAAATATCCACAAATATGGACTGGGTAATATTTTTATGATAAAAATAAATGACAAATGGACAAGTAATATTTTATACTTCATTAGAATTAGAATCATCTACCTTGCCCCACCTCCCCACAAAAAATCTTTTGGGATTAGAGAGATGGCTTGGTGTTAAGTGCAGTGGCTGCTTCTGCACATGACTAGACTTTTGTTCTGAGCACCCACGTGTTGATTCACAAATGTCTGTAATTCCAGTGCCACAGGATCTAACACTCTCTTCTGTCCTTTGTGGGCATGAGACATGTACATCATGCACAATTATGTATGCAGGCAAATACTATTACACATGAAATAAAAATTAATAAATCTTAAAGAATACAATTTGCACAATTTTGAAATGGCGAGTAAAAGAATGAGAAATTGAGGTCTAGTTATAAGCACTAGCTGCTTTTGCAGAGAACATATGGTCTGTTCCCAATATGCATATGGCTGCTCACAACTATCCTTAACTTCAGTTCCAGGGCATCTGACATCCTCTTCTGGACTCTAAGGACACGAGATAGACATGTGGTACACCTTACATACATTTGAGGAAGCACTCATACACATAAAATAATAATAAAACCCTGTAAATAGTGTTTAGGACTAGGAACAACATACCAGAATTATCATTTAGTATACATGGTACATATTAAAAATCAAACAGTAAAAGTTAAATGACCTTTGGTTATTGGTCCTGCATGTAAGTATTTTAGAACTCTTTCATTAGTTGTGGCAACTAATAAAAGTGGAACAAATTTAAAATCAACAGTTCTTCCAAGACACATCAAGAAAAGAAAGAAGGAAGGAGGTCATGGCCTATACTAGAATTTCCAAAAAATATAATGACAAATAAATTACAAAAACAAAACCAAATAAAGGACACAGTATCACAAATTTCTGGAGCAGAAGCAGAACCTTCCATGAGGACAAGAATCAAGGTAAGACAATATGAACTGCAACCTAAAAATGATGAAATTCAGTATGGACTAGGGTAATAGTACATAAAAATAAATTATGGTTACCTAGTGAAAAACGGAACCCATGTTGTTTTGTAAATTTTACCTCCAGGACCTGTATCAGGTCTTCACAGTGAATACTGGGAAAACAAAACTACTTGCCACAAAAAAATATCCAGTTTGAAATGTAATACCACAGTGTGTTCTTCCCAAGACCTGTCCTCAGGAGAAATTATTTTACCATAGCCATATTTACAAAGGTTTTTAACAAAGACCAACCTATCTAAAGGGAGGAGACACGAAAGTATAGTCCCTTCTAACCATCATGCACCACCTAAATGTAAAATATCAAGAGGTATTTGTGAAGTTCAAAGGTCAGATGCACATGCTTAGAAAAAACAATGAGCTCTAATCACAAACTATAGACTTTCCCCCTCAAAGTCTTACCACTACATTAAGAAAGGAATATTTGCTGTAGTTTCTTTTGGAAAAATATATTTTTATTGATTTAGGCTAATTGATTGATATGTAGAAACTGTTAATAGCAATTATTTCTTATAGGTTTAATGATGAAGATGATGACGTGACAAACGTAAAAGGTATGAAATAGAAATATCTTTAGTTTTATAAAGTACCTATATGAACAAGGAGGCAGTATTATATGATTTGAAAGTACACATGACTCAACTAAAAATGTATATTTTAAACATTACCATCACTGTCAAAAAGTGTTTTTATAAGTATAATCGAGGTTCTAGGAACTAAGAATTATACACAAACATTATCATAACTGGAGAGTTTATCAATCCCATCTCATAAATTGACAGATCCAGCAAGCAGAAAATCACTTAAGACATACCTGAACTCAGCATTATTAATGAACTGGAAATAACAGACAGGTACAGATTATTCATCCAACAACTATAAATGTCATATTGCTCTTAAGTTCATATAAGACATTCACCAAAATATAGCACATTCTCCCCCAAACACACCCTAACAAAATTTTCAACTCCTAACAATACACTGTTTGCTGTAAGTACTCAATGGAATTAAATTCAGAACTAATAAAAGAAAGATGGAAGTAAAAAAAAATACCTCCAGTATTAAAAGACACACTTCTGCATAGCTCATGTGTTCAAATAAGGGTTTTCTGAGAAATATGTACCTAAGATCATGTTGATTGTTGAGAATCTCTGATCTTCCCTACTAAGTTCAGGATTTGGAAGGATGATTCATGTTATCACAGCATTTCAGCATCATACTTCTTTGTTATTATTATTATTACTATTATTATTATTATTATTTTGCTAATGCAACCGGACAAGAAAAAGAAAAAGATGCCATATAAAATGGGGACATTAAGTAAATCGTGATTTGCATGCAAATGACATGGATATCAATGTAGAAATCCAAAGGAAAGAACAAATATCTTCTTGAAACTATTTAAGTGATGATTCCCAGAACACAGATTTCAAGGTTAGGAACACCTGGAACCTGAATGTAAAAATAGGTTACCATTTACATTAACACATCACCCAAAACTAAACTATAGGTATCAATGTAAGTATATAAGACCGAAAGGAGGAAACCTGTGAAAAGCTCACAAAATATAAGAAATCATATAATGGAAAAATAATACATGTTCATAGATAAGGAGATGGAATATTGTCTTTTTAACTTGATCTATAAATTCAATGCAATTTTAACAAAATTCCTGTGATCTTTTTGATTATTAACAGTGGTATTTTTATTTATTCAAAGAGGTACAAGACACAAAATAAACAGCTAAATATGGAAATAGAAGAAGATAAAAGTCAAGGAGAACCTAGGCATAAAGGGGATGTATCTCAACATAAGTGCAGTATATTACAAGACCATGGACAACAGCATACTAAACAGAGAAAAAATTAAATCCTATTAAAATCAAGAACAAAACAAGGATTTCCACACTCTCAGTTCCCGTTTAATATAGTATTAGAAGTCTTAGCTAGATCAATATGATGAAAGAAAGAGGTAAAGGTGACGTAAATGGGAAAGGAAGAAATAAAAAATATCTTTATTTGAAGACAATATAATTATATATGTAAAGGACCCTAAAGATTCCAAAAGGAAACTCCTAGAGCTGATAAACACATTCGTCAAAGTAGCATGATATAAAATAAACACATAAAACAAATACCTTTCCTATATACCAACAACAAAAATACTGAGAAAGAAACCTGAGAAATGATTTCATTCATCATAACCTCACAATCCATAGGAATATCTTGGAAAAATCTAACAAGGAAGTGAAGGACTTGTACAATAAAAAGTTTAAGACAAGAAAGAAAGAAATTAAAAAAAGATATCAGAAGATCGGCCTCTCATGTTCATGGATTGCACGATTAATATTGGGAAAATAACCACCGTACCAAAAGCAACCTACAAATCAATGCAATACATATTAAAATTCCAACACAATAGGTTGAAGAAATTGAAAAAAAATGATCTCAACATTCATACGGAAGCAATAAAATCACAGGAGAAAAAAATAATCTCAAATAGCTAGAGACAATATAATATTATGTTATAATATAGAGCTACAGAAATAAAAACAGCATGGCACTCTCATAAAAAATACACTGAACAGCGGAGGACCCAGATTTATATAAATGCATTTATAGCCTCCTGATTTTTAACAAAGCAGCCACAAATACACAATGACTGAGAAAAGACAGCTCATTCAGCAAATGGAGCTAATCAAACTGGTTAAGGGCATGGAGAAGAACGAAACTAGTTCCCTATCTCTAACCATACAGCAAACCCAAATCCAAATGAATCAGGTACCTCAGTGTAAAACCCAATACCCTGAAACAGACAGAGAACATAGTAGGGAATGTATTGAAACTTATAGGCACAAGAAAGAAAAGACTTTCTGAACAGAACTCCTATAGCACAGCCATTCAGTTCAACAATTGACAAATGAGGCAATATGAAATTAAAAGGCTCCTGTAAACCACCATTCAAGTAAAGAGGCAACCTACAGAACGGAAAAAATAATATTTAATAGCTGTACCTATGACAGAGGGTTAGTATCTTGAATATACAGATAACTATAAATATTAACATTAAAACCCAATTAAAAGTGGAGCAAGGTGCAGAATTGATTCTATACACCATATAAATACACTTAATGGACATGGGAAGATGGCTCAAGGTTTAATAGTTCATACTACTTTTCTCAGAGGACCTGAGTTCACTTCCCAAGATTCACATTGGGTGGCTCATTCCAACCAGTAAATAATCAGGGGGATTTAGCACCCTTTTCTGGCCTTCATGAGCATGGCAGAGAGATGCACATACCTCACACACAAACATGCATATACACATAATTAAAACTTTAAAAAAATCTTGAAAATCAAATAAATGCACTTAATTGTAGAAATCACATGACCATCTCAGTAGATACAAAAATTTGTTTCACAAAGTTCAATACATGATGGTCTGAGAGAGTTTGTTGCTTTTGTAAAATGATTTATTTAATTTTTTACTGTATTCCGCAAACCCAAGCATGGTTCCATGTAGATAGGATAGTGGTTTAGCTGGCAATGACAAAAGGTCACAGTCAGAACAGTTATATGAGCTAGAAGGCCATCTATCTTTTTTTAATGAGAAAGACTTAAACAGATGTCATGGTAAATGCTCAGAGGACCTGGCTCCTTCCATTCTGTGCTTCTTATTTCTTACTGTGTGTTTGCCTCACTGGCATGAATCAATCTGATTACTCTCTACCTTGTGTTTTTCATGGACATATCCTGCTCTCTTTCAATGGTCTGGAAGTTATGTATATCACTTTTGTGCACATATCACTAGATATATCATCATCCGTAGAGTGAGGGTAATTAAGGATTTATTCTTAGTGTTATGTCTTCTGATGACTTCCGCTCTGAGAGAATTATTCCACTCTGATTCCACCCCTGGGACATAGATATCATTGTGATCTCTGTTTATTAGGCAAGCATTTAATTTTAGAAAGAATTAATGATTTTCTAAAATTAAGAACTTATCTTTATTTAAATATATAGTGGTGGCTGTGATCTTGCTTTGAAAAAATAAAGGAATATTGGACACTAGATTGTGAAAGCCTGAATTTTTTTTTATTAAATCTATGTTACATTTATCCTTTTGCAGTTTGCTATAGAAGTACCACAGCAATTGCTGTTGACGTTTTCAAACATACACTATATTAAAATCATCTGGTAGACCTGAATAAATACTTATTATGCCAGTAATATAAATGTGAGTCCTAATATTTATAGACAAGTTTACCTCTCACCACTCATCAAAGAAGCTATGAAAAACAAAGAAATTCAGAGTCAAACGGGACAAAACTTGATAGAAGTGAGGAGAAGGTATAGTTGTATACTTCAGAAAGACTTCTTTTAAACAAAACCTATGGGAAAAAAACTAAAGAAATAATGTAGATAACTAGTATGAATATTAAACAGAGCAATATGTTTGCTAAAATTCCTCCAAAATGAAGAGGGCAGTGCAGCCAACATAATGAAATGGAGAAAGCGAGATCTGTTGCAGCTGAGGTCATGTGCATGAAGGATATTCAGGCTATGTAGAATTTGTCCAAAATTGTACAAGAACTAGATTTAGTTTTAAGTGTATTTGGAAAGAATAATCTGGTTTTGAAGAGAGAAATGTCTTATCACAGTGGCTGCTCTGTAGAGGTATATGTGAAGTAACATGGTTGGATCGGGGAGACTGGTTTGGGAATGTGTAAGGCAAGAGACCAATAATGGCCTGAATTAAGATGGAAGGAATGCATCAGGTGAAAAGTGATTGAATAAGAAATGAAGCCTGAAAATAGAGATAATGTAACTTATATGAAATATTGCACTTTATTATAATATTCTAAGTTGTCATTAAACTACTAGGAAAATGAAATCTATTTCTACTAAAATGTAAAGTCCAGTAAGACTAGAAGCCTAGGAGCTAAGCCTCAAGAATTTAGCAATGGACATATTAGGTTGGAATTCAGACACCTAAATGGAGATGTAGAATAAGTACTTAACTATATTTGTCTACAGTTCAAGTGACAGGTGTGGACTAAAGATAAGTAGTTTAGAATCCTAAATGTGAATACAGCATTTGATATCATGTGACTAGATTAATTTATCAAGTAGGTACATGAAGAGCTTTGGGAGTTTAAAAATAAATAGCCAGTAAATGTAGGAGAGAAATGAGAACAGAGTAGTGTTAAAGATGCAAACTGAAAATATAATCTTTAAGGCCAATTCCAAAAACAATGTTTAATGCCAAAATCCACTTCATTTATTCAATAATTTTTGACTAATGACTCACTGCATTGCAGACATTGTCAAGTATTTAAGATTCAAGGCCAAAATATATGGTTCTTGCCTTTTGAGAGCTTTTAGGTTCACTGCTGGAAAAGACAAATAAATAAATTATGATGGCATGTGATGCACAGGACTTAAAGAGTGGCATGCCAGGCTCCAAAGTGACTATGTGCCTTCTTTATTATGTGACTCCTCTCAAACCCTTAGTGGCAAGTGATTGGCATAAATTGATATTGCTTATTAGCATACTTCCTTTAGAGATTCTTGCCAAAGACATACTGAATGACATTCCAAGTTTATTTCCTTAGGTGAGTTAAGTACAAACTAAATCTCTTGGGAGATATTTCTCAGACTAGGAAAGGAAGTGTTACATTCATGAAGGAGATTGGTATTTAATCTTCTACTTCATATTCAAACTAGAATTAAACACTGAGGAAAAGTATAAAATACATAATGGTATAAATAAATGTTAGCACCAGGTAAGTGATTTATCTACAGCAAGGGCACTTTCATCGGGACACCTCCCTGAGGATGTGGGAACGGACTATAAGAATGAGTAGGACTCACAGTTTCCAATGGAAGATTTCTTGTTTGGTTAAGCAGTTTGAAGAATTTGATTCAGTTCACTCAAATGGTTAGTTTTAAAACAGTCCTTCCCATCTTGGATTGTCTAAGGATGGAAGGAAAAAATGGTTGACTTAGAAAATTTAAGTGATGAACAGCCTTACTTTCAAGTCATAATACTTATTCCTTAGTGTGACAAATGGCTTTCATTAGAGGATCTGAAGTATAGGATATATTCCAAAGCACATATTGTGCCCTCATGTTGAACTCTGGTTCCATCACTCGCTAGTTGGAAGAACTTGAGCATCTTATGTGAATGTGATTTTTCTATCCTTTAGTGTTCTCATCTGTAAAATGGAGATGGTAATAATAGAACATGAATCACAGGGATATTTTGAGTTATAAATATATGACTAACATTCTTAGTAAGTTGTCTGCAACACAGTAGTGTACTATGTTTGCTATTATTATCTGGTTGGCTCTGGCCTCACCACCTGCCACTTGAAAATATGCAGCTTTCTCCAGCCAGCCAAAGCTGCTTCAAGGGAAGAGCAGAGAAAATATAGTAAGACGTCTGATCCACTGTTCTAGGCAAGAACTGATGTTGTCAGGGGAGATCATAGACTAAGATTATATTTCAAAAACTGAACTGACGATATTCCCTAATGAATTTCTTGTGTAGCAGGAGGGAACAGTAAAGAAGGAGAAGACAAAACCAACTCCTAGCTTTCTGATTGGAGTAACTGGACAGAATATACCCGGGGGAAAAGCAGGTATTCTGCTGAGGATGCATTTTAGGTTTTCTTCCTCTTCAAGTGGAGATGTCAAATAGTCAGTTGGATAATGCATCTGGGGTTTCACTGGAGAAGTCAACACCACAGATATGTTTGGGACTCACTAGTATACAAACACAATTTAAAGTACAAATCCATAGAAATAGGGAAATTCTCTTGGTAGTTAACAATATTATGGTGTAGCTGGGGATTGTTGCAAGGTTTACATGAATAAGACCATGTATTTAATACAATTGCTGCCATGTATATGTGCAATATATAATCACTACTGTATTGTTACAGTTAAGACTAATGATTACTGTAATGATGGTAAATTTGAAAAGCCTCCATTACTATTGAGAGGTGTTCCTCTAAACCTTTGCTCTACCCTGGCACGCGCGCGTCTGCACACACACACACACACACACACACACACACACACAAAATAACAACTTTTCTATAAGCACTGGGTTAAATTTCTTTGCCTGAGGCACTTGGCTTAAGTTTTGGCCAGCTACTCGTAGGGATTTGGACACAAATATCTCCAAGTATGGTATTCAAGTATCACCATATTACAGCATCAAACTAACTGGGAAGTCTTAGATTCTAGCACTGTTACTTAAAGTATGAAACATGGACCAGAAAGCTTAGTTTATTTTAAAATTTTTACTTATTATCAAAATCATCATCATTATCATTATTTTATGTGTGTGCATGTATTACATACATATGTAAAGGGGATCGATGTCTTGCAATACCCACAGAGGTCAAAAGAGGATGTCAAATTCCTTGGAACTGGAGTTACAAATCTTTGTTAGCTGCCACGTAGGTGCTGGGAGTTGAACCCAGGTCCTCTGCAAGAGTAGCTAGTACTCTTAACCACTCAGCCATCTCTCCAGCCCAAGGGAGCTTGGTATCTAATGCTGCACCTCATACCCAAAGATTCTAAATATATTTTAGATTACCCAGATGATTTCCATTTCCTGAAATAGGAGACACTTTAACATGAACAGTAACTGTGCAAATCTTATATAACAAGCATTTATGGCAACTAATATATGGCTTCCACATTTCAGATGATCATTTTATCTTTTCTAACTTCCTAAAGAATGTTGTCTATTAGGTGCTTGTAACATCCCGAAATTTATAGCAGTCTCATTTGTTCATTGAGGGACTTTTCTGTGAAAGCTCTATGGTCCATATTTAATTAATTGTGTTCCATTTCAAGGATATTTTATACCAGCATCATGGTTCATTTTTGTACATAATTAGTAGCCTGAGATCATTGCTTGAGTTTGTAGTTCTGACATTTCATTTCCATGATGGAGTTCATGGTGAGATATTTAAAACTTCTATGGAGGCCATATTAACGCTTATTGGAATGAACAAATTCCAAATTAGTTTTATTTCCTGAATTAGCCCCTGAATATTATTTTTCAAAAATGTACTTCAGCAGATATAGGCAAAGGTTATGGTAAATTGCAAGAAAATGACCTTTTTATTTTATTAATATTTGAGAACTTAAAAATGCATATATTGTGTTTTAAGTCCACCCTCATGACCAATCTTCCCTTCCCTCTACCCTTCCACTATCATCTCCTAATTTTCTCCTCTCTTCTTTTGCAAAAAAAATTCACTCTGTTCCATTTAGTGCTGCTAGCATGTACATGGGTCTTAAAGCCATATCTACTGGATCATGGGTAGCCTCTCAGAGCCATATCCCTGAAAAAAAATCTAACATTCCCTCTCCCATAAACAATCAATTGCTAATAGCTTCTTAGCTTGGAGTGGGATTTCGTGAGCCCCTCCACCATCCATGCTGGGTTTCTTTCTGCCTTGACCTTGTATAGGTCCTGTGCTTGCAATTATAGTCACAGTGAGTTCATGTGAGCAAGGATGCTGGCATGCTCCACAAGCACTATTTTACTATGGACATCCACTACTTATGCCTCTTATAATTGTTTCACCTCTCTTATTTCATGATCCCCGAACCTTGGGAGATAAACAGTGATACAGATATCCCACTTAAAACTAAATCCATCCACAATATTTTATTCTCTGAATGCTGGCCAGTTGTGGGCCTCTGTATTAACTGCTATCTATTAGATGAGGGTTGAAAAATGTACTAATCTATGGATACAGATAAAAGAGCTTAGAGTGTAGTTTATAACTCTGTCCATTTATCAGAATAGCAGTATTAGGTTCTCCTGTACATACTATAATTTAACAAATTTCTCTGGCTTAATTAATGGTATCAGTCATGAGTTCTGTCTTGCAGAATGGGTCTTAAATCAAGTGATTAAGTGCTTGGTTGATCACATAGCATTTTGTGCTACTGATATACCAGTGGTCATGTCTTTCTAGGCCAGTCAATTATTGTAGGTTGCAGAGTCCCCAGCCAGATAAGACTGATAATTACTTTTCTTTCCTGGAAGCATACTTGGCACCTTCCAGCACTATGAAAGCTTGCTAATAGGGATGGGGCTCTCAGATCAGTACCAATTTGATTTCTCCACATTATATGATTCAAATGTGTGGTTTCTTCAGCATTAGAGTCTTACTACCATCAAGTTCTGGAAGGTAATCAAGAGAAATGACAATGGCCTGAAATATTTGGGTGTCTATGGGACTCCGCTTACCAACAATGCAAACAAGGTAATTCCTGGAAATGGGCTTTTTATTTTATAGCCTATTATGACTAAGAGATGAATTGTCACCCAGTAGTAGGGTGTATTTGTAACATTTTTGGTGCTCATATGAAATCCCATAACTAAAACCACTTATCAAAGGAAGAGTTTGTTTTGGCTTAAGGTTCCCAGAAGGTAGTTATCCACAATGTTGGAGAAGGCATAACAGGAGACAATCATAACTGTAACCTCAGAGGTCACATATCAATGGTACATGGGAAACAGCTAATTGGAAGTGGGTCAGGGCTATAAAGTCTCAAAGCATGCCCCCAATAATGTACTTCACCCAACAAGCTATACCTCCTGAAGGTTGCATAACCTCCCCAAATAGCATCATCAATGGGACAAAATGCTCAAATATATGAGCCTAAGTGTGGCATTTGTTATTCACATTACAACATGTTATCTCCATTTAAACTTTAATATATATGTATGCATATTTTTATGAAGCTTCTACAGTAGTAGATTTCAATATGGTTTTTATAAACATCCTTAGTGTTAGCTTTCCCCACAATTGTCTTCTACACTTCTCTCTCATATTCCATCCCACTTAAATCCCTGATCCAGAAAGGTAAATGTCATGTTATCTGTCATAAGTGGATGGTAGGTTCAAATCTTTAGACATGTGCATTTAAAATAGAGTATGTAGAAAAGATCTGAAATTAGTAAAGGACTATTGTTGTTTCTCCTGATGAGAGGGGAGATTTAACACAGGAGAAATGAAGGCACAATGGGGATACTGGAGATAAAATACATTTTAATCAACATAACACATTTAAGTATTATTTGCTACCAATTTAGTAGCACTCAAAATTACTTACACTATCATTTCTGAGTGGGTCTGTATGTAATCATGACAAGGGGTGCAGAAATAAGGAAGTAGTCCATTAGAACTTCCGGAAGCAAATTAATATTCTAAGAAGCCAAAAGAGCCTTAAAATGAGACATAAGGCCCAAATGCAAGGAGGGAAGCTTGATGGAAGGTTCCTGATTTTCAAATTAAAATAGCCCAATGGAGAAGAATGAAAGGAATATGTTTATGTATGTGACAATCTGTGAAGTAGTGAAGATATTCCTTATACCTTCAATCTTAGTAAGTTTTATTATAGTATCTATATCTTTGAACATATGTGATCATAGGATGGGTTTCAAAGGGCAGTGTTCAGTCATTATGAGAATGAATATGTAAATAATGGTATGGGTGTTTGATATATAATACCAGTGGTAATATGGTGATTGGAGAGTCTGAAGGATCAGAAAGCACATACTCTACATATCTACTCCTCGATGAGTTGATATGATATATTGAGGAGGGATGTGGAAAATTTAAACCTCACAGAGGGGAAATGGAAAAGGTCATTAGAAAGAGAAAAGTCAAGAGGGTAGGGCTACAAAAGTTAGAAAATTCAACTCTGTAAAAACCCTGTGATAGTGACCAAGAACCTATTGTTGTACCTTCCCCCATTTTACCTATTTGCTAAAGATAATATGGATTAAATGAATTTAAGGGGACTTACTAGCTCTTAAATTCTACATTCACTGCCAACTTGTAATATCAATTTGAATTTTTGTGTGTATTGTGTCTAAGATTTCTAAAAATAACTCTGCAATCACAATTTTAACATATATTAATGCCACAAATATTTCTTTTATACTATTTACTGAAGGGAAAAGGATTCTGGGCCTAAAAGTAATTGAATTCTGAATAGACTGTGAGGAAAGGTCACCAAATAAAATTATTGGTCCCATTTGCCATCTTCTGAAGAATCCCTGGCTGAAACCTACAAAATTCATCAGATAGTGTGTAGAAAAGAGATGTTTCTTTTGCTCCCTTCACAGTGCTCTGGAGAGAACTTTCAGTCATAATGACCAATCAGAGACAAAGAGTAGTCAGAACCATTGAGAAGAAAAAATAATTTTGTACATTAAATAACCAAAATACAATGAAAGCATGACATTTTTAATTCCCTGTAGGAATTTCAAGTGAGTGGTCATCATGCTCTGTAATTGGCTATCTGTGTTTACTGTGCAGTTCAAGGGAACACAATGACATGACAGTAATTTCCACTTTTCTGAAAGGTTGTTTATTTTTCAGCATGTATCACTATGCCCCTAATTAGATTTTTTACCCAAATACTTTAAAATCTCCATGCATTTGAAACACTGAGCACATTTCCTACTCTTATTAATATTCATGCAAGTGAGAAATCATAAAATTGCAATGAGAAATTGAATAACAATAAAATGAGTAAGATCAATGAAAATGAAATGTAAATATTGAACATGATTTGCCTTTTCATTTCCAGTACTTAAAAACAACAGTAGCTCATAATTATAGTACAAACTATGGAAATCCGTCAGTCAAACATTGGCCAAAATTATAATACATCACAGATGATTACATAACCTAAATTTCAGAAAGATGCTTTGAAATTCATATTCAACATCAGTGATTTTGATATTGTTTTTCTAAAAAGGCCTCCATAATTATAGGTAGATTATAAGGAAAGAACAACATCGAACTTGAAATTGGAGAATATGTTTGTGTTCGAGGTCTGCCTTCATTCATTCCTCTGTGATCTTTGAAAGGTCTTTTAACTTCTCAAAACTTTCATTTCCTCAGCTATAATGGAAATGAAAACATCTATTTCACAGGGTTAGTTGTGTCAAATAAAGTATAATAAAAGATTATTCCATAGAGAGTACCACAAGAAAACCTTGGCATGGTAAATCTGTTATCTAAAATTGGGTAATACACCATCTCAAGCAAGACTTAAAACAACAATGCATTCACTATTTTTCAGTTCATGAGACTCAAAAATTTAGGAAGGATTAAGCCGGGCAGCTATGTTTTCTGGATTCTCACATATTTTTGGACCTCTCTCTGTGTGCTTCCCATGTAGATGAGTTTGTGTTTTCCTACAGCTTTGCAGCCTCGGGGAAATCCAGTTGTTACATGGTGACAAATACCTTCTCCACTCAAATTAGGCAGATGTGTAGGCATATTTATAACAGTTTTGGAAGTGACATAGTGTATCCAGTAGTCACAATGGTGCAAGTTCCAGAACATCTCTACAGTCAAGGCACATCAAAGTAACACACTAAGAAAAGCATGTAAAATACAGGATATTTTAGGGATTATCTCAGGAAAATATAATGTCATAAAAAGTATTGAATTCAAATTTTTTTCTGCCATTTATTCCTGATTTCATGTAAAATATAACTTGCTGGCTGTCGTAGTTTGTTTTCAATCAGTGTGACAAAACACTCTGACCAATACCAACTTGGATAAGAAAGGGTTTATTTTGCCTACATCTCCTGAGTCACACAGTTCTTCAGGGAGCCCAAGGTAGGAACTCAGGAAAGGAACCTGGAGGCAGGAACTGAAGCACACGCCAAGGAGGAACACTGCTTACTGGCTTACTCCCTGGCCCATGCTCAGCCTGCTTTTTTAATTAAACAATATAGTACAAGGTGCCCCAGGGTGGCACTGCCCACAGTGGGCTGGAACCTCCCACATCACTCAACAATCAAGAAGATGCACTACAGACATGGTCACAGGCCTGTCCAATGGAGGAAATTCCCTAACTGAGGCTCCTTCAATCCCAGTGTGTCGAGTTGACACTAAAGCTACCCAGCACAGTGGCCTATTATCTCCAATGAAACCACTACATCAATGACATTACCCTATTGCTTAATTTAAGATGACATTAACATATGACATAATTCCATTTTGAGTTATACAAAATGATAATTATAATATGTAAAACTTTCTATGCATTAACTAGTATCCTATATGCTTTTTATATTATAAAATTAATGTGTTTGATAAAACAGGGATGAGATTCAGAGAGCTTAAATAACTAGCTCAGGTCAGAGAACTCAAATTTTTGTCTTTGACACTTTTAATAATATTCTATAGCCTACATCATTAACAACAGATATTTAAGTAGAATTTGACAAGTTGTAGTCTCTTTCTCTCTCTCTTCCTTCCTTTCTCTCTCTCTCTCTCTCTCTCTCTCTCTCACACACACACACACACACTCACACATACATACAAGGACACACACATATACCACACTCCACAAGCAAGCAGAAAATTTACTCAGCCTTCTTAGGTAAAGGCTATCATTACTGTTGGTCTCCTTAGAGAAATGAGGCATGTTGAGATTGCATAATTTGTCCGTTGTCAGAGAGCTAGAAGCAGAGACAGATTTCCCTGAGATATGTTTTTTTTTTCAAAATTATTCTGGAAGTATTAGAATAGTAGTACTTTAATATAAATTGACCTTTCACTTTCATTTGGCAGAGAAACGGGTCATGGGAAATTAGAAGGGATGGCTTTGCATGGACCACTTTAGTCTGATGGTAGACATGGTGATGGTGGTATCATAGAAAGGCATGTCATTCACAAAATTCGTGTTTTGCCTACTCTTCCACTTATGCATGAGGGCCTTAATAATATACCAATGTCATAAATGTGTTTGAAATAATTTTTAACAACACACATTGGTGAGGAAGGGAGAAAATACAGATCACAATGAAGAGTAGCAAGCTATCATTGTTAGCGTCATCCTCCAACCTGACACAAACCTAGAAGTCATGTGAGAAGAAGAAACCTCAAATGAAGAATTTTCCTTGATCAGAGTGCCTTGTGCCCTTGTCTATGATGCATTTTCTCTATTTCTAATTGACGTAGGAAAACCCAGCCCACTCTGGATAGTGCCATCCTTGTGCATGTGGTTTGGTGCTAAGAGAAATAGTTGAGAGGTTGGAGAGATGGCTCAATGGTTAAGAGCACTGGCTGCCTTTCCAGAGGATATGGGTTCAGTTGCCAGCACCCACATGGTGGCCAACAACCATCCTTAACTCCAGTTCCAGGGGATGTGATGTACTCTTCTGACTTCTGTGTGCGTTGTATGACACAGGTTCACTTACATATATGCAGGTAATACATTCATACACATAAAATAAAAATAACAAATAAAATATGAAAAAAGAAAACTAGCTGAGAAAGTCACAGGGAGTAAGCCAGTAAGTGTAGCTTCATGGCCTCTGCTTCAGTTCTTGCCTCCAGGTGCCTGCCTTGAATCACTGTCTTGCCTTTCCTCAATGTTGGACAGTAATCTGTGAGCTAAATAAACTCTTCTATAAGTTGCTTTTGATCAGTGCTTTATCAGTGTGACAGAAAAGCTAACTAGAACTTAGGCTCTCCTTGCATTCTGTCAAATGAAAGACAGGAGGGTTTTCTCTATCCTCTAATAGAGGATATCACTATTAATAGCATGCAGATATTGATGAGTTATGCACTTTAGCTGTGGCAAAGCCATATCACACAGCATATGTTCATTTTTGTTCTTACTTTTGTCATGTAGGATGAGGGAAATATCACTATTCACATATATTCATTAATATGAGAAATTTGAAATTCAATTAGGAAGTAAGCGGTTCTTTTAATAACGGACAACATATTGAATATTCTGTTATTTAGCATTTTCATGGTTACTTTTACAGCATTTATGACTTTGCTCATGTGTAAGGATGACTTTTATAATTGTTTTAGTGAGGGAGTCAAACTTATTAGTGTGTGAGATAAGAAAAGTATATAACTTATCAGTGTTCCTATTTATTCACCAGCAAAGTAGGGTTAACAAAGTTTTTCCTCATCACAGGAAGTTTGAGTTATTAAAAAAAGATCAAGTAAACTCTAAAATGCATATGGAATTCACAATTTTTTCATTATTTTATTAACTTTTTTACATGTTGACATGTAAAAGGTGGTGAGGGTGCATGTATACATATGCATGTGGAAAGCTAGAGGACAACACTGGGCATAGTTACTCACGTGTCATCCACCAAGTTTGGAGACAGCATCTTTCACTTCTCTGGAATTCACCAAGTAGGGTAAGCTTGATGTGACACTATTCTTGCAGAGACATGAGAAATTCTTTACTTATTCAAGACAGGGAACCAAGAACAGATGATAATGCCATTGAGGTCCAACCTATTTAACCAATGATTCTATTGGGTTTCTTTACAGGAGTATGGGTGAGGAGTTAATAACAGGAGCATCAGACAACTAAAAAACAATTTCATCACCCAAATCACAATCCAGCATGAATGATGATTCACAAAAGCTACAACACTAGAGTCTCTGTACAGCCTTCACACAGCTCAGCAAGATGGAAATTCTCCTCATACTGCTTATATAACAGTCATAGGAGAGGAGCCATGTGAATGTTGTAAGTTTCAGCAACTTCCTAAGTCTTGGTTATTAAGGAGTCCGCCTCCAAATGAAATGCTACAATTCATAGGAAGTTGCTACATAAGAGCTGGATGGAAAGTTCTGTCTCTATTTGCCACTCTTCAGTACTGGGATTACAAATGTGCTCCAGCAAGCTTGGCTGCTTGTATGCTGTCTGCTGATCAAATTCAGGTCCTAAAACTTACGAAGCAAGCTCTTTAACAATGGAGTTCTATCCTCCAACCTGAAAACATTGTGACTATTCTAATTCACATTGGTAGGTCTATATACATTTAATGAGAATATACAAATAATTCTATTCTTTCCAAAGTACATATTTATGGGTGCCCTTCCAATGTCTCAAGTAGCTATAGGCACCTAACAACTCAGTGGATAAGAGAAAATCTTACTTCCATTGAAATTCTATTCAGGTGGAAGAAGCTAGAACAGAACAGGAAGTGATAAATCAGCATATCTAACAGTAGTGTAAGGTGCCATGGAGAGCAACTAAAGACAAGGATGAGAATAGGTGACTCCTGATGATGGAGTGGTGGCTGAGGACTGGACAGAGAAGGGAGCAGTAGATTATGTAGTATAATCAAAGAAGACCTCTATAAATAGGTACCATTTCCAGTAAGATCAATTTTAAAATTAATTTAAAAATTGTTAAAAGTTTGGAATTCCATATCATGAATTTTGATCATATTCAGACTCTCCTCTATCTCCATCCATGCTTACTATCTACTGCTGTCCTTATGTCATATCTTCTATTATTATTATTGCAGTCTTCAAATGCTTGCTCTTTATTTACAAAAGGTCACTGTTGTTTTCTTGCTGATTTCCTTATCTTTAGATCATTAAAATGAAATATTTCTGTGTTGGAATATGTTATGTCACTTCAAATATGCTGCTGATTCCTCACCCTCTGCTTGTGGCTTCTGAAATAGGATTAACAGTAATTGAGATTCCACCATGTATAATTAATCCATAGTGGTTAATGAAAGGGAACCTAGATCTTTCCGCATTTCAACAGAATCTTTGAACATGACATCAATTAAGGAATCTATTATAATTTCTTCAATATTATATTTCACATTTTTCTATTTCACCAACATAAAATGTTCATCTTTTGCAAAATTCATTAGGTCTTACCTTGAAGTTTATATGTCTATAAGGTAATGAAAACACAGGCACAAACAAACACACACACACACACACACACACACACACACACACACACACATGCACGGGGATGTGCCTAGTTCTTAAGGTATATGGAAACATATTATTGAGCTGTTCTGGTGAATGATGAAGAATTTTACAAAGAACATGAATTTACTGGTATATCAATATATAAATCATTTCATAGATGCTATCCTTAACACATCCTTCCTCCTACTCTTAAAAACAATGCATTCAGGGCCTGGAGAGATGGTTCAGTGTTACAAGTACTAACCACTCTTCCGGAGACCAAGGGTCAATTCCCAGCACCCACGTGGCAGCTAATAACCATCTATAACTCCATATTTAGGGGATCTGTTGCCGTCTTCTGACTTCTGTGGGCATCTCATGACACAGGGAGACTTACATATATGTAGGTAATCTACTCAATAACATAAAATAAAAATAATAAAAGACGTATTTTACAATGTATTCACTGACACTTTTAAGAATCATAACAGACACTTTATTCAGAGATATGAGGCAGTATAATAGGTACAAAGACCATAGCAGCAGGTTCCTATGTGAATGAGAAAGAATGGGCTTAATCCTTGTTTCAAAGAGGGAAAGTTGCAATTTTTTAAAAAAAATTGGTAGAGAGTTGGTTAATGTAAGATTATGAGGGAAAAAAAGCACTACTAATAAGGCTGATTCCTCCTAGACTTGGTGAAGAGAACTAGTGTGGAAGCATATTAAGCTGAAAAGAATTGAGTGTGTTCACAAACCAAGGATGGGTAATTTTGATCAAAATGATTTAGTAAGTTTGTTACTCACATTTGATCCACAAGGTCACAGTTTCTATCTGTGGGATTAGTCAAACAGAGGACTCAAAGGGCCTGATAGAACTTTCATTCAAAACAGAAAGTCTTTGTCACTTGTCAACAACTTCTATTTCTTCTTAATCACAAAGTCTTACTTTTTTCAAATCATACTTCATCTTCTGAAATTACCACCATGGTAACAGCCATGTTCTTATCATTTCTGGGCTACTGCAGTTATCTCTGTCCTGGATGATTTTCACTTCCCTAAATACCTCCTCACGTCTATTCTCTACAGAGCAACTGAGATCATCATTTGAAGACACATACCTGATTATGCTTTTAAGATTACTTTTGCAATTTCAAATTCTCAGAAGATTTCCCTTGGTTCTTCTAATGGAAACCAATGCTTTCAGTGTGACCTATGAAACTATGGGTTCTCTGAGCATACTAACATGTCAGGATTACCTGCAAACACTATTTGTCACTGTTTTACTCTTCACTGCATTACCATTGCCTAGGCTGGAACCTGACATGTATAGCACCTGTGCTGTGAACAATTCTAGAATGACTTAAAAATAGCCACTCATTTTTTTTCAATTTATACACTCATCATGCCTGTCAATCTCTGGTTATAGTGAAAAAAATTGGGCCCTGTCTCACTAATAGCTAAAAAAAGTGTGAAAAGAAGAAAATCTGTCAACTTTTTACAAAATCATATTGCAGGACTAAATATTGAATCAAGGCACTTTTAAAATCCACAGTATTCAATATCATGTGTAGGTATCAGTGTACTGTACAAACTAGAAAGAACTGCTTAAATCAGGTTTGGTCTGTAGGACTATTTTTATATGTATCAAATTAGACTTGTGAGCAGGCTGCCAGATATTACTGGAAACTAGGCTGTATTTTCCATGCCCTGAACACTTCAACCCTGTCACCTAATCTGTTGCCAGAAGCATCATCTCCAGGATTTGTGTGGGGCATCTTCCTCTACCAGTCATGACTTGCTGACTCTTACCTTAATCTTCGCCAGCAATCTGAAACCTTTGGCTCTGTACTGTAGTTCAAATATCAGCTTCTGACCTTGTTTGTTCTCATGACCCATTTGAAACCCTTTCCATTGCTGGGAGCCTGCGAAGCTCTCTGAGACTTTGTGGCCACTCCCTTCTGTTTCCACACATGGCGGCTGTGGGCTAGTCCCCAGCCTGCTTATTGTAGCCTTGTTGTCTAGAACTAGTAAGTCCAGCAATTCTACTCTGGGAACAGGAATGTGTAGACAGCTGTAGCATTTTTTTAGTACTCCCAGATTTCCTTAATGTAATTTATGACTATGAAGATAAAAATGGTCTTGATTGTGCAGTAAATCTGAAGATATAATCACCAAATCAGAATGAGCAGCACAGTAGGCATTATCAAGTTATTTTATGGACAGTTTCCTACCCAATCTTAAATATCTTTGGAAATTAACTTTGGTTAGCCAGAAATAAGAAGTGTCCCTGATTACCTTTAAATTTGAATTGTAAAAATATCCAAGATCTTCAACAAAGTGGCTCCCGGAGGGGTTCCAAATTAAGAATCCTATTCAAACTGAAGCATACCGTTTTTCTAATATGCAAGTATCCCCAGACTCAAGTTACTAGTATCCTAAGACTGCATGAAATCATACCAATTGTAAAAATACTTTTGACATTGACACATGATATCATTTACAGAGTTCATACTCCAGAACCATACACTCAAATTACCAATAAAGATAAACCTCATAATATTTTTAATAACTTATGAGTTTTTGTTAACTCACATTCATACCTAACCTGGCATACTTGTCGTCTAACATACAGTCACAAGTTGGAGAATACTGTACCTAGAGATATTTCAGTCTCAAATTTAGTAATGTCCCAGGAATCTTGAAATCGGCTACTTTGCCTTTTGCATTTGTGTTCCTTTGAGGAGAGCTCATTTAAATAAGGGGAAAAATGCTAGAGAATCTACTGGGAGATGGATTACATCAGGAGCCTCTAGTTCTTCCTTCCTTTTTTCTTCTATTTTACTAAAATTTTGAGAACTTTATGCAATGTATTTGATCATATTTAAATAAATCACTCCTCTTACTCCCAAACTTATATATATATATATATATATATATATATATATATATATATATATATATTGCATCAATTCAACTTGTGTCCCCAAATGTCCTTCAATGTAGATTCATTCACTGGAGCCTATTTAACCTACCCAGAGTCACATCCATAAAGAAGCCTGATTCTTTCCCTCCCTGCAATTATTGGTTGACAATAGATACTCAGCTAGGGTTCAGTTTTTTTATGCATTTTCCCACTTCTATGCTGGAATTCTGTCTGGCTTGAGCTTATGTGGAACTTGTGCTTGCTGTCACAGTATGGTGAATTCACATATATGGATACTTGTTTGGAAAACTCTGTTTTCTTGTGCTCCTCTACCACCTATGGCTCTTAAAATCATTTCCTCACCTCTACTGCAATGATATCTGAGCCTTGGGAGGTTGGCATTTGATACAGGTGTCCTTTTGAGGGATAAGAACTCTGCAATCTCATATAATCTACATATTGGCAGTTGTGGATATCACCATCTACAATATAAGGAAGCTTCTCTGGTGGGAGTTGAGATGTGATTTAATCCATCAATATAACAATACATCACTAGAAGTCAGCTTAATACTTTGTCCATTTAGCAGAATAAGAATAGCAGACTATCCCTTATGGCCTTTGACCTGTGTAGTCATGGGTTTCTGGACCTGATATCAGTGTTGCTTATGGGCTTCTTCTTATAATGTGGACTTTAATCAAATTAGAAAGCAGTTGGTTATGGTACCACTCTTGCCCTAGTGGAAATCTTGCCAGGCCAATTGTAGCAGCTTACAGAATTCAAAGCTGATTAAGACTGATGATTATTTTATTTTCCAGTAGCATGCATAGTAACCTTCCAGCACTATGAAGTAAAGATCAAGTTTTGAAGTCAGTATCAACTTGATTTCTCCTTGTTTGTTTTACAGCTCTTGTATATAGTGTTCTCAGCAAAAGGGTTTTACTGTCAAGTTCTGATGGATAACCAAGATCAGGGTCAATGGTCAGTATTATTTGAAAGGTTATGGAATTTAACATATTTAAAAGAGGTAGTCCATTTCTGGCATTGGGATTTTATTTTTCTAGCCTATGGTTTGTAGTAGGGGTAATGCCCACTATTATATAGCAACTCCTTTTAATCTATTTTTATATTGCATATGACTATACTTTAAAAAGATTTTATAATGGTAGATTTTTATATGACTATTTCAAAGACGTCTTTTGTTTTAGTGATTTTCCCCCATTACACCTGCCCTGTTTTATTTAACCTTAAGATGATTTTCTCAGTAGTATCAGAGATATTCTGACTCATTTTAAGCCGTCTCCTCCCTATTTTTGTACTAATTTCACGTGTTGCAACGTTAAAACATTCATCATTTTATCATGTACCTTTTCCAACACATACACAGTGGATAGACATTTACAGTGAATGATA
This sequence comes from Eospalax fontanierii, assembly GCA_035773235.1. Lineage (NCBI taxonomy): Eukaryota > Metazoa > Chordata > Mammalia > Rodentia > Spalacidae > Eospalax > Eospalax fontanierii. The sequence continues at coordinate 127,236,697 of CM069525.1, read as the reverse complement.
ATATCCTCAAAATATAGATCTTACAGCTAAGATTTTACTGTAGCTGTTTACCTTGCATCCGTTTCTCCACCTATTCTTCTATCATTCTTATTGTTGAGTGTGTCAAATTAAAATATAAACATAACTTCATCTTCTGGCTAAATATTTCATATTCAACTCTCTTAAAGCCAGTGAAGCCACAGGCAACATATTTATACTTGGTCTGCGTGTCTTATTATAAAAAAAAAGAGGGCACAGTTTTACAGGGCCTTCATGTGCCCTTGTTTCTTTTCTGACATTCTGTAGTTTTCTGGTATTTGCCTTTTTAACCGATTAACATGCATGTACAAAAATGCCTTCTTGGTGGATTCAAAAAGGATTAAAACAGAAAATACATATTATTTGTTTACCTATGGGATGTTTGCCTAACTGAAGCTTGTTTGGCTTACAATAACCCTGCTTTCTACTCCATTTTGAGTTTTGAGCCAAAGCAGATGTTTATAGGCATTAAGGGAAAAAGAAAACAGTGTCAGATGGACCTTTTCAAAGTTATGGAGATCCATATCCTATAGAGAAAAAAGGGAAAGGAAGTAAATATGCAAATGAAAGCAAATTCTAATGAAAGTTCAACTGAGTCAGTCCTGGGATGTGGCGGGCTGGGGGGGGGGGGGAAGAGTCAAGCAGTCTGAGAGGCAGAAAGTTAAGTTGTGGAAGTCACAGGTGTGAAGCCACTGAACGGGATAACATTACTCTTTGTTTTTTGACTGTTGGATCACTTTTGCCATGTAAGACTTTTAAATTGATAGTCCTGAAGAACTCAGAAAATGACTCAAAAGTAACAAAGGTAATAAACAAAAATACATATGACAGTCAACCTAAGAGTCAAGTGGATACTTCTAGGAATAAGTATCATAAGGAGGATCAAATACAGCATATTGAAAATCAAAGAAAAGAATTGGAGGCTGCATGCTGTCTGGCTGTGGAAATACTGCTTTTACAGGCTGTCATACTGAAGGAGATTCCGCTTCAATTCCCCTGGGTGTAGGGCTCTGGCTCCCCAGCATGCCCTTCTCTCTTAGTGCTAGGCTTTTGGCCAGGAGCTAGCAGGCTTGTCAGTTGCAGTCTTGAGGTAAATAACTTGACCTTTCGGTAGACTTCACATGACTCGTTTACATTATATCCCAGCTGCATCCTGTTAAGTGGTTGATCATGAGGTGCGGATTTGAACATCCTTGTTCCTGTTTACTGAGGTTACCTTCCTGTTTTGACCATGAGAATGTGAACTTTCAACCCTTGAGCCTTGTTTCCTGTCTTGGTTGGGGCTATATAAGCTTCCAGCAACTGTACAATATACGTCATTCAGCATTCTCTCTCAGCGTGAATGGGTCGTTCTGTTCAATCCTCAGGCCGTCGCCACTCCGTGGTGCACAGTGACGGTGCAGGCGCTGTCAAGTGAAGGTTCCATCGAGACCTGGAAGAATGGACAACCTGAAGGATCGCCCCTGAAGGCTGGCCAGCAGGTAAGAAATAGGGGTGAATTGAAGATGGGAATTTCAAGCTCTAGCATACAGTTACTAAGCCAGATAGTGTCTTTGTGTAGATTTGTTAGGGATACCCTATTCGGTGATAGAACAAAAGTGAAAGAGGAGATGAATGCAACAGGGTGGACTTTTCCCGCTGCACAAGATGACTGGTCTAAACAGTCTTCAAGGGCCTCTGAACAATCTTCAGAAGAAGATGAGTCAGAGGATGAGGAGGCTAAATTATCTGAGGAAATAAAAAAATTACAAATTAAAATGGATAGTTGTAGGAAGAGAAAGAGGCCACCTAAATACAATTCTTTCTCTTCTGATGAAAATCTTTTACCCTCTGCTCCTCCTTATGAGTCCTCAGGGGGGGTTGCATTCCCTGTAATAGAATATCAAGATCAACAGGGGCAACAAGTAAGACAGCATAATCCTTTAGAAATTAAAGACATTAAACAGTTAAAGGAGGCAGTTGCCACATATGGCCCCCATGTGCCATTTACGCAAGTCCTTTTTGAGTCCTTTTCTGCTTTGTTCTGCATGCCCTCTGATTGGCAGCAGTTATGTCGTGCAGTTTTATCTGGGGGAGATTATCTTCTTTGGAGGGGAGAATTTCAAGAGCAATGTGCACAAACAGTTAGGAGAAATGCTGCAGCAGGATTTCCACAACGTGATCTTGATATGCTTACTGGATCTGGGCAATATGCTGGATTGCAAGCTCAGATTGCCTATGATCCAGGAGTATATGCCCAAATTGCTACCGCAGCTGGAAGGGCATGGAAATCTCTTCCTAACAAGGCAACAGGGGATAAGCTCTCTAAAGTGTTACAGGGACCCTCTGAACCATTTTCAGAATTTGTGGATAGACTCATTCAGGTAGCCTCAAGGATTTTTGGAGATGTTGATACTGCCATGCCCGTTGTTAAGCAATTAGTATTCGAAAATGCCAATAAATATTGTAAGGAAGCTATTCGCCCGCATCAGTCCAAAAGTGTTAATGAATATATCAGGCTCTGTAAGGATATAGATGGGACTCATATAATGGGTCAAGTCATTGCCTCTGCTCTAAAGGGGAATGCTAGAAATTATAATAGAGAGGGGGTGCGACCCAGAACTTGCTTTAACTGTGGACAAGCAGGGCATTTTAAAAGGAATTGCCCTAAGGCTCTCCCTATAGACAGTAAAAGTCCTGGGATATGTCCCCAATGTTATAGGGGATATCATTGGAAAAATGAGTGTCGCTCTAAAAGGGACGCTCTGGGTAATCCCCTCCCGCAACAGGGAAACGGGTTGAGGGGCCAGTCCCGGGCCCCAACTCGCCAGGTGTACGGGGCCATGCTTACACCAGGCCAACACCCTATTCATCATATTCCTCAGAGAAACCCCTTTATGTCCAAGACCTTGTCCAGAGGACACCAGGAAGTGCAGGATTGGACCTCTGTACCTCATCAAGAGCAGTACTAACTTCTCAGATGGGTCCTCAAGCCCTTGAAACTAACGTATATGGGCCTTTACTTCCTGACAGTGTGGGGTTGATTTTAGGTAGAAGCAGTGCGCTAATGAGAGGCATCAAAATTATACCTGGGGTAATTGATTCAGACTATACAGAAGAGTTTAAAATTATGGCAATGGCAGAAGGAGGGGTTATAGTCATTCCCCAAGGAGAGTGCATTGCACAGCTTGTCCTATTGCCTATGTTGCCCACTCGTAACCCTGTATTGAAAGGAAAAAGAGGAGATAATGGGTTTGGATCTACTGGTCCTAGTGCCTTTTGGGTCTCCACATTAGAGCAAAGACCTACACTACTGTTAACCATAGAAGGGAAGCAATTCAAAGGGTTATTGGACACAGGAGCAGATACTTCTGTGATTGCTAAGACCTTTTGGCCAGCAGCATGGCCTTTAGAAAAGTCTCCAGCTGAGTTATGAGGGATAGGGACAGCTACCGCCCCCTGGCGCGGTAGCAAATTGTTGCAATGGAAAGACCAGAAAGGACATGATGGCGTTTTTCAACCTTTTATATTAGATCACATTCCTGTTAACTTATGGGGCAGGGATGTGCTGAGTGACATGGGCGTGGTTCTTACCACGCAGCCAGTTCAAAAACGGGAGTTCAAAAATTGTTACATCAACAAGGCTATGCTCCAGGAAAGGGATTTAGGTGAATAGATACAGGAAGACCCACAGTTAGTATCTGACAAAACATTAAACACTAGGAGCCCATCAGATAGGACCAAACTTGGAGGTAAAAATTTTTCTTAGGGGTCACTGCTAACCATTCCCATTGCTTGGAAGAGTGACAAACCTGTATGGGTTGAGCAGTGGTCCTTACCTACCAAAAAATTGGAGGCCGCCAGAAAATTAGTACATGAACAACTTGTGGCTGGACATATTGTGCCTTCTACTTCTCCTTGGAATACTCCCATTTTTGTAATCAAGAAAAAATCAGGTAAGTGGAGACTATTACAAGATTTAAGAGCAGTTAATAATACTATGCATCTTATGGGCACTATCCAACCTGGATTGCCATCACCCGTGGCCATACATAAAGATTGGTATTTGTTAGTTATTGATTTAAAGGACTGCTTTTTCATCATCCCCTTGCATTCTAAGGACTGTGAATGCTTTGCTTTTAGCATCCCTTCTGTCAATTTTAAGGAACCCTACGATTGATACCATTGGGTAGTCCTACCTCAAGGAATGGCCAACAGTCCTACAATGTGTCAGGCTTATGTGTCCCTAGCACTGCAACCTGTTCGAAATGAATATAAAGATCTATATATAATCCATTATATGGATGATATTTTGTTAGCAGGACAAGAGAAAAATGTTGTACTTTAAGCCTTTGCTAAATTGCAGGATGTATTAAGGTATGCAGGTCTAAAAATTGCACCCAAAAAGGTACAAAAAACTTTCCCATATCAATATCTTGGCCATCAGTTGTTACAAAATGGTATTGTACCACAAAAGATGACATTGAGACTTGATGCATTAAAAACTTTAAATGACTTTCAAAAGCTATTAGGTGACCTCAACTGGCTTCGTCCAAGCCTACATTTGTCAACTGGACAACTAAAGGGTCTGTTTGACATTCTGAAGGGAGACCCTAACCCTTCATCCTCTCGCTCTTTGACAAAAGAAGGACATGCCTGTTTACGGTTAGTTCAACAGGCTCTTGAGCTATCACATCTACATTATATTGACTATGCCATGCCTCTGAATTTTTTGGTCTTTCCCTCTAAACATAGTCCTACAGGTGTATTCTGGCAAACGGGTCCAATTTTATGGGTACACTTGAATGCTTCTCCTTCCAAGTCTGTTGTTTCCTACCCTCAAGCCATTGTTGAATTGTTGTTCAAAGCCCACAAATTATCTATACAAACCTTTGGTAAGGAACCCGAAAAAATTATCGTTCCCTATGGCTCAGAACAGCTTCAGTTTTTGGCACAGGCTAATGATGATTGGGCTCTATTTTTATGCACTACTCAAAGTATGATGGATAACCATTATCCTTCAAATAAATTGGCACAATTTTTTTAAAGACATCCTGTAATTTTTCCATGAGTAGTTACACCTACTCCTATTCCACAAGCCCAAACAGTTTTTACAGATGGCTCTTCCAATGGTATGATAGCTGTTGTTTCAGGCGATATAATTGAAAGGCAAGCTCTTTCAGCTCAGTCTGCACAAATGGCAGAATTACAGGCCTTTTGCCTGGCCTTACAAATATTTATTGATGTACCTATTAATGTATACACTGATAGTGTATACCTAGCCCACAAAATTTCTCCCCTTGAAACAGCTGCCTATATAGCTCCTGTATCTGCAATACATTGCTTGTTGCTCACAGTGCAGGCCTTACTTTGGGAATGTCTACATCCCCTTCATGTAGCTCATATTCGTGCTCATTCCACTCTATCTGGTCCTTTGGCAGAAGGCAATCGTATAGCTGATGCCCAGACACAGTTGATGAACCTTAATGAAGAATCGCCTGTAACAAAAGCTGCCAATTTACATCAAAAATATCATTTAAATGCAGGATCCTTACGCTTTCACTGTAAAATAACTAAGGAACAAGCCACGAATATTGTCAAACATTACCCCCTTTGTGCAGAATATATTAATCTTCCTTCATCGGGTATCAATCCTAGGGGACTGATGCCCAATGATCTATGGCAAATGGATGTCACTCATTACCCCAGTTTTGGCAAATTACAGTTTGTACACGTATCTATTGATACCTATTCGGGGTTAATGTATGCCTCTGCCCATTCAGGAGAAAAGATACGAGATGTAAAAAACCATTGTATACAGGCTTTTGCTTTTATGAATGTTCCCAAGCAATATAAAACTGATAATGGGCCTGCCTATGCCAGCAAAAGCTTTGCTCAATTTTGTTCAGAATTCTCCATTCAACACAAAACAGGAATACCTTATAATCCTCAAGGTCAAGGCATAGTTGAGCATGCACATCGCACCATAAAAGCTTACTTATGTAAAACAAAAAAGAGGGAATATGGCTCTCCTCACGCACATTTAGCTACCATCTTATATATTTTGAATTTTTTGACTGTGGACAATGATGGTCGCTCTGCAGCTGATAGACACTGGCGTGCCCCGAGGGGCCGATTTGGTGAAGTTAAATGGAAAGACTTAATCTCAGGCATATGGAAGGGACCTGATCCGATACTAATTAGGGCCCGAGGGTCTGTTTGTGTTTTTCCTCAGGATGCGGAATCCCCAATTTGGGTTCCTGAGCGTTGTGTTCGCCCTGTTGCTGAGAGGAACACCAATGCAGCTAGAGACATCTTGGGCACTCGTGAAGAATCCTCCAATCCTGATTCCAGTCAACTCATCGGGGGACTTCCTGCCTGTTCTCACTTGACACCATCATGATTTTAGAATTACTGCTGCAGTGATCACTCCGGTTGCCACTGACTCCACACTCAGTGAACTCTGACTCAAAATGTTTTGAATAATGTTACGAATGGTCTTCAATTAACAGGACGCATGTGGAAGGACTGGGCTGGCTCCTTTGCCCTTAGTAATCTTGCATTGGGAGCTGCCATGGCCATGGACAATCCCTCTGCCCAAATTTAGTTAAATCTCTATGACAAAAAAGCAGCCAAATGCCAGTAACCTCGGGGCTGCATGCATTGCTGACTCTTATAAATGAGTAGCCAGAGACGGGTAAGCCCAAGGCGGTGTCTGTCAACCTAAGACAGGGAATCAGCCTCTGTGGCCAGAGATTGTGGCTGGTTTTTCAATGACGGGTAAGATAGGCATTGACGTCCTTGGCAACCTAAGACAGACACTCATTTATGTAAGAAAGAAGGGGGAAATGTAGGGCTCTGGCTCCCCAGCATGCCTTTCTCTCTTAGTGCTAGGCTCTTGGCCACGAGCTAGCAGGCTTATCAGTTGCAGTCTTGAGGTAAACAACTTGACCTTTCCGTAGACATCACATGACTCGTTTACATTATATCCCAGCTGCGTCCTGTTAAGTGGTTGATCATGAGGTGCGGATTTGAACATCCTTGTTCCTGTTTACTGAGGTTACCTTCCTGTTTTGACCATGAGAATGTGAACTTTCAACCCTTGAGCCTTGTTTCCTGTCTTGGTTGGGGCTATATAAGCTTCCAGCAACTGTACAATATACGTCATTCAGCATTCTCTCTCAGCGTGAATGGGTCGTTCTGTTCAATCCTCAGGCCGTCGCCAGTCCATGGTGCACAGTGACGGTGCAGGCGCTGTCACCTGGGAATCCTTAAAATGGCTCCTGCAACAAGCATGCAATGTACCCATTGCAGCTCTGGCAGTGCAGGGCACTTGCCATAACTCTAAGTACAACTCCAATGGAAACCATCTTGTACAGGCTGAACCTTCTCTCCATTTAAAAATGAGACAAGGGATATTGTGAATTACTTTCTGTAATCTCAGTGAGACTAAATCAATGGGATTTAAAAAAATTATGTGTGTAAGTGTGTTCTTTGAATGTGTGTAAGCGTACCTGTGGCATGCAATGCACGCAGAGGTCAGAAGAGGGTGTTGGATCCCCTGGAACTGGAGTTATGGATGGCTGTTAGCTGCCATATGGGTGATGGGAACTGAACCCAGGGCCTCTGCAAGAGCATTCAGTGCTGTTACCTGCTTAGTCATCTCTGCAGCCTATGTATCAATGAAAATTTTTACTTGCCATCAGCTTTCATAAAAAATCCCCTTCTAGGCAACTTCCAACATTTACCTATATATGTCAGCTAAAAGGATCACAGAGCTTTCTTGGAATGACTTTTATTTATACCAGATTATTAATCCTATGAAACGTAAAATAATATGTATTCTTATGTGTGTATGGTATTAAAGAATATGGATTAAAATATACTATCTGGGTTTTTGGTCACAGCTCATCAGTTCCAGATTTAAGCTAGGAATAACTAATGACTCACATGCTATTTGCACAAAGAAAATAATATTGTGGAAAAATCTAAAAATAATCAGGAAAACTGCATCTCAAATAGTGTTTTCCTTTTTCCATCTTAACACTTTATTGCTTTTGATGATGGTTCATTAGACACTGTCAAACAGTTCAAAACCTCATTCTCAAGCTTATTTGAAAATGGCTACACTAATTTGGCATTCAAGTATTCAAGTATTACTGTAGGCATGCCTAAATTTGTTAACCTTGTACAGGTTTGGATTAGGTAATCAACCTTTTTATATGATACCTATTGGTTCAAGGTTATGTCTGGGTGTATATTCTAATTTTGCCTTGATAGTATTTTTCAAAAGGGATGAGAACTGTAAAGTTGTATGACAAAGCCAGAATATCACACTTTGCATTAGAGTTATAGTTTAGAATCATAGGGAGAATGAGCAGTATAGATTATGAAAATTAACAGCTGTGTGGCCTCTTCATTTGATTATTTCTTGTTAGCAACATGCTTCATTAGCCCTCTACCCTTTTAAATAGAATTACAAAATAATTATGAGATCTGCCTCTAAAACCGTTTACTGAGAATGACAATAAATTTTCCAATACTGAAAATCATTGTATGATACATTTATATGAATATTAAATGCTTGAAAATTGCAGGTTAACATGGCATGTTTTTACTATCTTGTAGAACAACTGTTGAACCATCTTTTAAACAACTGGGAAGCATTCATCTTTGCTGAAGTCATTGTTTTATCTTGGTAAAGCTCTGCTGAGCATGTCAGCTAGCTAGCTAGCCAGCCAGCCAGCCAGCCAGTGAGCCAGCCAGCCAGCATATCATCTTTCGTCTGCATTTATTAAAGGCTTAGAATGTCCATCTGCTGTCCTTAGTAAGTGGAACACTATGAAAAAAGCATTCATTGAGTCACTCTATATATAACTGTTCTCTTTATGGGGAAAATCTCCTTGGAATGTTCTTCATAAATTAAAAACAAGGAACAAGTGTTGGTCAGAGAGAAAGAGATCATAGACGTCTGCAAAGTTTAAAATGGCCCACAATAGATTCCTCTCGTCTATGAAGAAGATAAATATATTTGACTCAGATCAAGAGTACTTTTTCTCAAATTGTCTCAGGTCAAATTTGTTTAGACCTTGCTGATGAAACGTTTGAGCGGTGTAGAATACAACAAAGGGCAAAGTGAACCAGTTTTTCTTGTGTTTTTGTGCTCAAATAGGTTCCTGCATTTTTATTTGTTTTCTTTCTGGTCAGGGGTTACATCTGGAATTGAAGAAAACCATGAAGGTATCAGTGCAGTATAGTACTTTTTCCAAGAAATTCAGCAGAATTGTTTGTGGTGGTTCCAAAGTCAAAGTGCAGCTGAAGTGAGAACATCTGTAAATTCCTGAAAGTGAATCAGATGGAAGGGTTAGTGACTTCATTTGTAATGTAAATAATACCTAGGACACTCATGGATATATGTAGCTTCCATGGGACCTAAAACAATAGTACCTTAAATCAGGCTAGGAATTAGGGTTAGTAGAAAGTATAACTTCACTAATTAATTCCAGTGAAACATACAGTTTTGATATATGACATAAAGGAAGAAGAAAAATAAAATTCATCACTTAGAAACCATAATTGCATCACCTCAGTCTGATGCCACAGAGTCTAACAGCAATAAAATTAGTATACACATGCTGATCAGGGTGGTGATATTAAGGGATACGTTTCTGGGAACGCAAATTGTTGACATGTGGCATGATATATAAATGGAAAAATAGCATTAGATATAGATAATGTGGAAAATGGACTATTAGATAAAAATGCATCATTTCTTGTAGAAAAGAAAGAAATTTGATTTAGAGACCTCAGTTGCAAATTTAGCTTAATATAATTCTCAATTTCTGCTAAACAATGATTCAGTCTGAAGTATGCTTGAGAATTCACTGTACCTCTTCCTGATTTTTTATTTGACTTAGAAAGGCAATGTGATAAATGCTGTTTTTACATACTAATAATCAAGAGTTGATGGGTTGCCTACAAGTTACTTTCATCTGGTTAATTTCTTTCAAACTTTTTTCATCACTTCTTCTGTTAGGGGGAAACAAGGGGAAAACTAGGTCATCATAAAGAGGGTATTTTATTTCACTTTAAGTCAGCTTTGCAAAATGTTCCAGTTTTAGATAGGTTTTTCCCCTAGACAGTAGCTTTACAATTGATTGTAAATAATGATAAAATGCAAATAAGGATTCATCTCTTTTTTTTAAAGTAGTGAAGAGTTTTTATGTCCACATAATTTGAGGGAATTTAAATTCAAAATTGGCAAATATTTGCACTTCTGCCAGCGCTATGAACTTTCATGTTCATAACACTACATATTATTGTGTGTATGGAAGGAGGACGTTAACTGCTGGTAATTTCCTTTTCCTTAATATCTAATTTTCCTTCATAGGAAACATTCATTACTACTGGAAGTCTTAGCTAACAAGTCTTAGCTAACATAGAAGAGAATGGAATTAAGTTCATGTTTCAACTAGTAGGATGTGGTGGTCTGAATAAGCATGTATTCCACAGGCTCCAAGGATTTGGATATTTTGCCCCAGTTAGTGGCACTGTTTTGGGAGGTCTTAAAAGTTGTAGCACGTCACTGGGGTGGGCTTAGAGACTTCTTAAGCCTTGTCAGTTCTCCAGTCACTCACCGCTTCCTGTGCCTGCTTGAGGATGTGAAGCTTAGCTTCTGTGTCTATTCTAGCCACTGCTGCCACCATGCCTCCCTACCATGATGGATTCTTTGGAATTCTAAGCTAAATAAAGTATTTCTTTTATAAGTTCCCTTGGTCAGTGTTTCTGTCACAGCAACAGAAAAGTAACTAATCCACGGGGTAATCTTAGTAACCATATCTGGACATCTTCGATACAGAATGGAGATGCTCCATCAGTGAATGTATTCCCCCCCTCCCCCCCATGGGAGTAAGAGTACCTATGTGCTCTCATTTTATCTTTTGCATGTTGTGCTCATTCATTTTGATTTTGAAATCTGAGGCTCATCTTGGCCAGTATATGTATGGCAGGTGAGGTTTGGAGACAGGAGTGTTAGCGAACTGGTCATATTGCATCCACAGTCTGGAAGCAGAAGCTCATGAATCCTGCTGCTCAGTTTGCATCCTCCTTTGATTTCAACCTGCAATCACAAACCAAAGGATGGTGCAGCTCACAGTTAAGGTGTGTCTTCCCACATCAATTAGCCTAATTGAGGAACTTCATCCCAGACATGCTCAGAGGCTCATTTCAATGGTAATTCTAAACCCCATCAAGTTAATGATCTAGATAGCAAAGTGTGGGACACAGGAAGGCTACAGAAACTGTGTGGTGGCTAGCTTCAGGTGGAAACTAAGGCAAACTGGAGAGTTCACCTACATAACCCAACTATAATCCTCGTTATTAGCATATTTATTATTGGCATGATATCATTTGCCTTAGCAAAATGTTTTGAGGAATAAAAGTAAAAACAAACAGTTGTTAGCAGAGCACCTCACACAAAGTTAGCACTCTATTAATGATAATAATTATACTAATATGCTAATATAATGTTACAAGATATAAGGACACTGAGTGGCTGCTGTAATGTGAGCAGGAAATTTATCAAAAAAATCAGAGTTTATTAGGCTCCAACTCAATACTATTTAAATGAATTTCCAAAGTAAGTGGATAAAATGAACATTGCTCCCTTAAGTTTTACGTAAGAGCATAACTGAATAAAAATATTGTTTTACTTTGATATAAAGCTTTAGTTTTCACCATTTCTCTCAAGAAGTCATTCAGATCTTGTGTTTGTTTAAGAAACCACATGGGTGTTTTTAAAATTAAAAGCAAACGTGTCAAGGCCTTTTAATTAGTCAGTGAAATGAATAACTTTCTTTTCTCATTCTATTACTTTCAGGACACATAACCTTGAGTTTTTTGTTGTTGTTTATTAAATTTAGGCCTTCCAATCAACCTGTAAGTTAGACATCCACAAACTGATACATGAGTAAAGCAAGTCTGTTCCTGATCTTTACCTTCTATCCTTTGCATCTTCATTCTGATCCCAGAGATGACAAGCTCAGCAAATACTTAGTGATGAGTGAGGGACTAAGCCAGCTAGAGCCCCGAGAATGCAGGTGGCTCAGTGTTGTGGAGATTGTGTGGGGATTGTGAGTCTGCCAAAGAAGAAATTTGATCTGCTCCCTGCTCTTGGATTATGGTCATGCTTAAATCTGTCCCTAATGAAATTATTCTTACTATTTAAGAAAAGACACAATTTTTCTATTTCTTTTTATTATGTCACCTAAAATATAATGTATTTTAAGAATACTAGTGACATTTTGTATTAAGAGGGAGAAAGAACAGGTTTTTTTTCTACATAAAACAAAAAGAAAAATAGTTTTACTATTAATCATTCATGGAGAATTTCAACTCACCTGTTTTGAGAATTGAGCCTTGGTTTCTCATCTGTATATTGAAAGTGATGTTTATAATTCTTCCTGGGCTACAGCATGGAAATAAATAATGTACATGAAAATCATCTAATGAATAGTTGTTTATAACATGCTAAGTGTTTATTAAATGTTAATATGCCTTCCTTGTCATTCCCCCGACCAAATGAACAGTCACAAAAATATGAAAATTCACATTTAATGAAAGAGCAAATTTTAAGCTATGAACATTTTAAAACATTCAATTATTTATTTGTATGTGTGCATATGTGCACATGTGTGTGCATGTGTGTACATGTGTGTGAATGTGGGAAATGTTCACGTTTAGGCCAAAGGACAACTTCTGAGAGTCAGTTCTCTCCTTCCACCATAACGGTTCCGGGGTTCTAACCTATGTTATCAGGCTTGACAGCAGACACCTTTACACCGTAAGACATTTCATTCTCTCAGCTATGAGCATCTTCTTTTTGAATAGTTTAGCCTGATGGAGACAATAGAGTAGAAGTAAACATGGAACAGCTAATGGATATCTACTTTCAACAAAACAGCAGCCTTATAATAACTAGTATCCATGTTGGCAATCAATGGTGTCTTGAACGTTTTCTCCATTTTCCCAATTCTCTGATGGAACTGATCAGCACAAAATAAGCACACCTTTTTACACTTACACACATACACACACACACACACACACACACACACACACACAGCTGCTAAGAACTACTCATTTCACTCAAACTGTAAATACTTGCTTTGCAAACTCAGCAATTTCCCATGGATGCCCTTCATGATCAGATATTTTTCAATTAAAAATAACTGAATTAAGGAAAAATTATATGTATAAAGACTTAGAATTAAGAAATCCTATAGTGAAGATCCTCATTTAAAAATGATTTCAAAACATTTTTCACTTACATTTCTTTTTTTACTTACTCAGTTTTTAAGAAAAATGTACTAATTGTCCATAGTGGCATGATTTATTGTGATATTTTAATGCCTGTATGTTGCCAAGCAATTTCCTCTGAAATAAATTCATTTCATGTTTGAATGAAGGTCCTTAAAACACAGGATGTTCTAAAGGGAGGGGAAAGATTTTCCCAGGAATAGAGTGAAACAACACTGTATTTGGCATGAACTGATCAAACCAAGTTAATTAACATTTTCTTCTCCCTTATCAGGTTTTTAAATAGTTGAAACTGCCATGTTTACCTGTTCTCAATCTTATAAAACATAAAACGTGTTGTGTGAACTGTTGTTATCTCACTGTACTGCAGAAAATTGGAATGTCCACCTTCAATCAGTGCTTCGGTATCAGTTATTACAACCTCCATGGGTCATCCTCCCTCCACTTCTTAAGAAGTACTCAGTATTTGAAATAACATTGCTTTCACCACATACCCTTCATGGTGCAACAAGTTGGTCACAGTTATACACACACACACACACACACACACACACACACACACACAAGCACGAATAGAGTATTATTTGGACTTGGCCAAAGAAGAAATTATACAAGGAAATATTTCATTAACATTTTTCCCAAGAAATGTTCAATGTGCATAGCTTTCTAGTTATGCAATCAGATTGTTAGCTGTACTCATAATAATGACCAGAACACTTTGAGCTTTTGCTATAGGTTAGATCCCATTTCTATATAGTTCAAGTAGTAATATGCAGAATCTCATGTTGGTCATGTAGTCATCCCAAGAGAATGATTTGTATTTTACAGTTATGACTAAATAACATTCACACAAAAATCCCATTTCATTAATCAGATAACTTGAAGAGAAAAGAAGAATAATTATGAATGGGATAAGCTTATGAAAGATTCTCTAATGATGGAGACTCCCAGGACAGTAATCCATACAACTGCATATGCAAAAAAAGTGGTAGCAAATCAGTAAATATGTTGAAAAGATGATTTTTAAAAGATGATTCAGAAAAGACACAGTCTTGCAAATGGTAAGTCAGAAAGAAGCAGAGTGGATATTTGAGTGATGGTCTCTGCCCCTAGTAGACCGTAGATGTGTGTGACTGTTTGTATTGTTGTTGTCCAGATTGATGTACCTCTCAGTGTCTAGCACAGTGATGCATATAATAAAATCTCAACAAACATTTGTGTGATGAAATCTCATTGCAATGACTCAACTATAAAACATCTTGCCTTAACTAGATGTTGTGATCTTTCAGTAATGTTTTTCTGTTTTATTTTAATACCTTAAACTTGAGCAAAATCCTAAGCAAAGAATCCTTATAGTCACTAGGTATTGTCAGATGAAATGGATTTGTCATCTTCCTTGGAAAGAACCTTTATGCAGGGGAAGGGCAGAAGCTAGGATCATGAATAAACTTAGTACTACAGAGTAGTAGTCGTCATGGAATTTCTCACGCTTGGTCATCCTAAACTGGGTCTACAATTGCAGTGAGTAGGAAGGGCTGAACACTGAATGCAGTCACCTTGAAGTTCACATCTTCAAGAAGAGATGGAAAAAAAAGGAAAAGAATATTTATTAGAGATCACTCATTTTTAAGATAGTTTATATGTATCTGTGTTTTTAGGGCAATTGTAAAAGGTAGATCCTCTGGTCATTTACCTTAAACACTGTAGGACATTTGGCAGTGAAATCAAAACTCCTCAACTTGAACTCTGGCAACAGCACTGCTACCATCCTTTACTATTTGTTACCACTTTGCCAAATCTATGCTTTGAACTGAACAAAAATAGAAATTTCCTTAGTTTGGTTGTTCCACTTCTAAATGCCATCCCCTTTAACACAAGAGGTTAAGGAGCAAGGGTGTATGGTAATTAATGGAAAGGTCTCCATCTAGCGGTTATAAATGAAACTGCAGTGCAATGTCTCAAAGGGGCAATTGAGTCTGAGCTAAGGCTAGGGATTCAAGATTTTGTTGCCTGGTTCAAAGCTAAAATTAGGGAAGAGGGTGAATGAGAAAATTGTTTGAGATGCAAAGCATAAAGGCGCACTAAAAATAAACTTAAAAAATTATATTTGACTCAATAAAAATGAATAAAAACGCACAATTAACAAAAAAAGTCCATCCATAAAACTGAATTTTACATTTCCTTGGCTTTATGGTGACTCTAGACAACAGTGTAAAAATGCTGTGAAACGTTTGTGAATTTAGACTGTAACTAAACTAAATCATACAGAAACCAAACTCTACTACCCTGGCTTAAAAATCTAGGCCATAATAACAATAATCAAATGCTTTGGAAAAGTCCCCTTTCAAAGTATTCAGAGAGTACTGAAGATTCAGATGAATGGCAGCTAAGAGGTACCACAGTCAACGAAGTTTCTTGTGTGGGGAGGATAAACTTTAAGATAACTTTTGTGAGCTGGGGAGATGGCTCAGCACGTAAGAGTACTTATTGTACAAACAAGAGAACCTGAGTTGGGATCCCCAGGACCTACACAAAACGTTGAGTGTGGTGATGTGTGCCTACCTGTAATGTTATCTCTGTGTGTTTATATGTGTATGTGTATGTGTGTGTGTTTCTGTGAAGACACTTTCTCAGTGTTAGAACAAGACATCCAATGTTTTCTTCTAGCCTTCGTGGGCACACATCAACACTCATACTCCATACCTGTGCAAACACCATACACATTACACACACACACACACACACACACACACACACACACAGACAATTACTCTGAAAAGACTATTCTGCTGCTATGGAAGTGTAAACATAAGGTCTACTGCATTACAGACATTATAATTATATATGCAATTCAACCAACAATTGCAGTTTAAATTATTTTAAAATTGAAAGTTTTTTCATACAAATATGTCAACACTGAATAAAAATATGAAAGGTGTTCAATTAGTGTCTGAATTTTTAATTATATTTTTGCCATCAGTATTTTAATGGGCTCCTGTTAAATGCTTATTAGCATAGCATGGGAGGTAAAAAATTCTTTTGCTGGAATTTGATTGGGCCTGAGCTCCTGAATTGGTGAACATCTATTAAAAATATCCACTAACAAACATCAGGAAGAAAAGCAGGAAAATTCAGTCAGACATCTAAATGTTTGTTTTTCTTAGCTGTCAACCATTCTATTTGGGAAGATCCTGTATATCAAAGCTCCAAACTTTGTCTGACAGTCTCAGAGTACTACTAAATGCTTCTGCCTCTTTACCACGTATCCCTTTGAACCACCGTGTAAATAATGCAAGCTCACAAAGTCCTCTGCCATTTCAAAAAATCAAATGAACTTTTTCATCATTGGCATCTAGTTCTACGTAGTACATCTGAATGAGGAATAATATGATTTATTTGAGGAACATAGTTGATTATTTTAAGTTAACTATTAATGAGCTTGTCTAAATGTGGATTCTAAGTGACCCAGGTAATGCCATTGTAATCTTAACTGAAACCTGGAGATAATCTCAGAGACAAACTGCAGGGGAGCGTTTCCATGGTAACGACATGGGGCAGCCCCAGTCATCTTTATGTAGGCTTTACAGGAGAAGGGATGAGGAAGTAAGGAGAAACAGCTACATCTTGGTAAAGGTTAAGTTTCTACTCTTACTGAGTTTGAAAGAAGAAAAAGTAAAGGAGCATTCTGCTGCTGCTTGATACAAGGCAGAGGATCCTTACACTGAGCTTCACAGAGGCAGTACCAGTGATTTTTCCTCGCTTACCACTGATAAATTCTGTAGAACGAATAATGTAGCTGCAGTCATGAAAGCCTTGAAAAATTCAGGATACAGAAAACGATTCTTATCCACAACTGATTTGCAAGGAATACATTTTTTGGAGACATACAATTGAATTTCCCGAGCAGGTTTCTTCATTTCCCTTAGTTTCAGTAGCATAAATATAACTAAATAGAACAAACATTTGCATGCTGACCACCCACTGCTACAAAATATTTGTACATAATCAAGTCACATGAAGATTTTTTTTCAGAGTTTAGTGTCTTCACCCCAGAACATAAAGTGCATGAAATTACACCCTGAATCTTTGTGCACTGCGGTAACCACAGTACCTAGAACAATACCTTTGTGATATGTGCTTGCTAAGTTCTTGTTGAAGAAACCTGGTAATGATGCTACATGTCTATAATCCCAGGGTCAGGGGACTGAAGCAGGAGAATCAGGATTCCAAGGCCAGAATGTATTACACATGTGACTCCATCTAAAATAATTCTTACTAAAGAAAAAAAAAAAGAGTAGATGGAAAGAAGAAAAATTTTACATAGACAACACCATTTCAACCTTCCTGAGCCATGCTGCTGTGAGACAAGATTGTTATACTCAGGCACACATGAGAATACTATGTCAAGAGAATTTGGTAATTTATTAGTGCAGTCAGTATTGCACAACGTGCAAATGACAGAGCTACAGGTAAAACTCAGGATGTCTGTTTGCATAGCTCATTCTTTTAACTTACAGGCTTTGTAGAATACATTAATAAACACAAATGGATGCCAGAATTCAGTAGTAACTTCAGTCAGGGTTGTTCTATTGAATTAAGACTTTCAAGTAGGCCTTTCAAGCTTCCATAATGCCAGGGCCAGGATGAAGTCTATCTATGTGTCTTTAAAAACATCTGTGCAAAATCATGATGTAAACTCCCTTGCCACTGTAGTATTTTAGTCCCTTTATGTATACATTGCAAGTTGCTTCTATCTTTCTCATTCACAAAATTCCCAAAGTGAAATTCCCATACTAATATTGGACAATGGGTTATTGAAACCCCATAATCAATTCTGTCTTAAAATAACAAAAGAAAACAACAGCAAGTAATAGTCATAAATGTGTACATTCTGACCTCAGGATGGAAATGGCTTTAATTTCTTCTGGGAATTTTCAAAGGGAAACTGCCAAAGTAAGCCCAGTGATAACAGAATTCATGATAGCATTATTAACCAGAACTGACTCTTTCTCTCAGTCAGTGTTCCTATATCACTATGCCATGGTCTGAAAAGGAAGGTAACATACCCAAGACTCTTGGACTTGATTCCTTTCAAAAGAGAGTATGTGGGAACATCTCATGGGTGTATGACATGATTATGTGCAGATATTTTGTAGAGGTGGGTGGTCAGCCTATGGATACTTGCTCTATATAATGTTATCCATGATATTGAAACTAAGGTAAATGATGAAACCTAATAAAGAAATTCAGTTGTATGACTCTAAAATAATATGTCCTTTGCAAATGACTTGTGGAGAAGATAGGAAAATATGATTAAATGTGTTAAATGTAAGAGGATATTTCTAATTTTCTGCAGTGGTAAAAGAAGGCTTCTTTTATCATATGGTAATTGCAAATATACCTAAAGGAAATCAGAGGACAGGTTCTGTGAACTGAGTGGCAGGCATCAGAGGAAACAACAAATGTAAACAGGATGAAGTAACAGCATCCTTAAGGTTGTTAGGAAGTACAAGGAGGTCTCCATAGCTGATGCAACCTGGTATTTGTTCGGGGGAAGAAAGGTTGGGGATCAGGCAGGAGAGGTGTAATGCCTGAGCTACAACTGCACCCGAGTCTATCCTGCGAGGGGCTGAGGAATGAGACACAGAGACAAAGACACACACCAATGTCGACAATGGAAAAGCAGCTTTTTTTATTAAGCCAGGGTGCTCATATATATATATATATATATATATATATATATATATATACCCAGTGAGGAAGGTATGTAAAATTACTGAGTTTTTTCATAAGTCAGAAGTTCAGGTTCTCACGAAGGGGCTGTGCACAAAAGATGTGTCTCGAACCGTTGGTTCAGGGTAGTTGCGGTTAGCCTTAAGGGCCAGGGTGCTTTTCTCAGAAATCTCAGCTGAGGATGCTTTTCTCAGAAGTCGCAGCTGACAAGATCTGGCTGGCTCTTGGCTGAGAGACTAGCCCTAAGAGAAAAGGGGGCATGCAGGGGGGCCAGAGCCCTTCAAGGATGCTTGAAGTTTTTTTTATAAGTTAACTCTTGAACTGTATTGGGTTAGATTTTACGCTCAATGATATGTAGTGTCACTTCGAGTTATTGAAGTGATGAATGACATGCTTTAAGACATGTCATAGATGTGAAGCTTGGATCATTAATGAAAATAGACCTCTACATGGCAAAGATGGATGCTGTGGACAGTTAGAAACAATGACACCAGTCTAATTGGAACTTACTTAAGAATGATAGGTGATGGTGATGATTCTCACTAAATGCTAATTAGTACATAATCATAATATGTGGGGTAAAGTTTACATAATCATAATATACAGTGTAGAGTTTGCTACATTTTATGAATGAAAAAAGCTTATATTTATGATGGAATAGAAAATATTAAATATTTAACATTGTTCTAATAATGAACATTCTATGATAGTACAAAGCTGTTCTCTTCTCTTTGGGCATATAATAGCTATGTCTGTGTGGTACCAAAATAGCTAGTTAAAAAGTTTAACTTTTAGTCAACAGATAAAAACAACATAATAGAATATATTTATTACATGATTTGTGACTTTTAATTGAAGAAAAAAAAGAGTTCAATGCAAAGAAGTTAAAAGAGAAGGAAGAGACATTGTTTCATTTATTAAATTTATAGAATAAAAAGAAACAAGTCTTCCAATGGCTGATTGGAAAATTGCGTTTTTGCATTCTATAGTAAGATATGTTCATTACAGAATAATGGGATAAGAAAGTATTACAAAGTTGAGAAGGAAAAATACTACTTTATTGTTGATATTAACATCAACTTAAATATTTTATATTTTGTGTATACCATACACGTGTATATTTCACCTAGCATCAATTTAACATTTTCCCTACAATTTCAAGTTCTATATAAATTTCACTAAATATACAAAATGTCAGTGCATGGCTCATGATTTACTTTAACAATTAGTTACTGTGTGTCAATTTTAAAGGTTATATTTGTACTGTAAACGATGTAACAGTGCTATGATTATACATAAAACTTTCATTCCATATTTAAGAACATTGTGTTAGAATGAGTTCACAAAATTAAGATGTCTGAAACACTAAAAAACTTTTAAGTAGGAGTATTAGCCGTAGGAATAGACACATTTATGAATAAAGGAAGGTAAAAGCCAGAATTTCTAAGCAATAAAAGGGGTAAGAAAAACTAAATTACTTAAGTTAGGTTTGTGCTTACCAGACATTGTGGTGCACACCTTTAATCCCAAACCGCAGGAGGCAGAGGCAGGAACATGTGTATGAGATTGAAGCTAGCCTTGTCTCCATAGTGAGTTCCAGAATGTGGGGGTGGTTAATTGGGAGAATCTGTTGCAAACAACAAAGGAACAAATAACCCAAAAAATAGGGTTGTCTTTACTTGAAAGACTCTTTAGCCAGCTGTAGTGCATGCCTTTAATCCCAGCACTCAGGAGGCAGAGGAAGGCAGATTTCTGTGAGGTCAAGGTCAGCCTGGTCCACATAGGGAGTTCAAGAATAGCTGGAGCTACAGGGAGACCCTGTCTCAAAAAACAATAAGAACAAAGACACTTCAGAGAAGAAATATAGAGTACTGTAAATTTCAAATTTCAAAGTAATGTATAAATCCCAAGAGAAATTCCAAATTCAAAGACTATGTTGAAGAATCGATTGTATTTAATTGCAAGATACGTAGAACTCAAATGATTTCAGGTTGTATATTTAGTTAGAAATGGTTTTTAAGTTGTCAATAAATGTCATGTATGATAGTTATTAATAAAATTACAAACTCTGGAATTTTGTAATCAAATTGGTTCTGTTAGTCAATGTGAATTAAATCATGTCCCAGGAAGTTAAGTGACATTTTTCTCTATTGTCTCAAAAATTTGGCTGAAGCTCCAAAGCTGAGAACAGCACACACAGCGCCCACACATTCCAGGGAAGCCACTAGACGCAGCCATGGAGATGTGCTAAAAGAAAGTCCGACCATCACCACCCACCTCTAGTGTATTTCACACACATTAAGCTATTCACAAGATTCGTTCAAAGGAATTCACAGAGATTTTCATCTTTGCCCTTTGTCATCCTTTCCTCAAGTAAGGAGAGTTATTCCTGAGATAAGGGACAGCTTACTTCTTCCCCATCAGAATCTTGAAGTAGAAAATCTGTAGGTGGCTCACATCATCAAGCTGTCAAATGGTGGCAAAGTTATGAGAAGACAGTAAGCAGTGTTCCCTTGATTTTGAAGGATTTTGTATAGATAGAGTTAGGGTACAGTTTCTGACATGGAGGAACCCATAATGGTATCCACTAATGGCCAAGTGGATAGTCTAATGAGAGAGTGAGCCACCCCATAGAGATCTATGTATTCCAAAATTTCACAGTTCTTGTGAGTGATCAATAGTGAGATGCATCATCTGAAAGAGATAAGTACTGTATGTGAAGCACATTGACCACATTTGTTATGGACGTAGGCCAGGCCATTCCAATAAAAATATTGTACCCTAGGGGTGGAGAGTTGTCTCAGTGGTTAAGATCACTGGCACCCACATGACTGTTAACTGTCAGTAACTCCAGTTCCAGGGGATCCGACACCCTTGTCTGAGCTCCACGAGCACTGCATGACATGGATGCATTTACATACATGCAGGCAACACACTCATACACATACATAAAAACAAATAAAATATTTAAAAATATTGTACTGTGATTTAATTTATGAGTAGGTAGACATATTCATATTTAAATATTACCTGTGAGAAAATTTAAAATAACTCTCCCAATAAAATATTCTAGTTACAGTTATCACATGAAGATAAAATATTCTATATTTGTTGTTTGGCTGACATTTTATATTTATCTGGGAAGTCTATGTATTTCCTTGTTAAATCTGACTTTTCCAAAGTCTGTCAAACAGCATAAGGATACTAGCAAGCATAAGTATATGACTTTAATATGTATAGAGTTTTTGTATTTATAAAGAATATTTCATACTTTTCTAACTTAATTTTATGTAAATCCATTTATAAACATATTAATGTACATATATTGTTACTGCTTTATACTCACAACTTCTTTTGAACTTTGCCACAAACAAGTACTCAACTCATATTCCTGTTTGTACAGAGGAATAAAAATCGTAGTAAAAAAAAGAACTTGGCTTAGGTCACACAGCAAAGAAGAGGTTAAAGGGGATCTCAGGTCATGTTGAAGTGACTTAAGTTTGAACTTTTTTAACCACTTATGTTCCAACTCTTCTTTCTGCATTATGAGCAGGAAAATAAGGAAACTGCCTCATTAAAATGTCCCCCACAGGGATTATTTAAATAAGAAACAAGAAAAAAGGCTCTTTTCCTAAATAGCTCAGGTTTGATTTTAATTTGTGACAGACACTGTCTTTTTCATAGTGATATAAAAATAGAGCTTCAATTCCAAGCATCTAACTTCTAAAAATGCTATTTGTATAGGCATATTTAAATTTCCTTTCTAAACAGGATCTCAGAGTTAATGCTACTGGTGAAAGGTTTCTTTGAAAATGCAGTGTGTAAGATACACGTGTCCAGCAGAATGGAATTGTGTCTTGTGTCTTAACCTTTATAATTATGTCTCTTAAAAATTAATTACTATATTTCCTTTTCCTTCCACAAAGATACAGTTGAATGTATTTGAATAGAAGAGGCCACACATATGAGGGCCTTTTTTCTAAGAGCAACTTCATTCTTTATTTTTCTGCCAATAGAATGGTATAATTTGTACTAAATAGATACGAGATGAATATGAACAGTGAGCAGTCAATTGAAATTACCTTTATAATAATAAAATCATTCAGTCGCCAAATAACTTATTTTTGTTCCCCTCAAATAATTGAATGAAATGAGTGAATCCCCCTTTCAGTTGCATCTCTAATTTGTCAATCAAAAACGCATTAATCTCTGCCTTCTAGTGGAAATGGTAACAATTCTTCTAAGATATGTTTCTCTAAGTATCTACTTTGGGGAATTCTTTTCTTCTCATCATTTTGATATTTCTATTCATTCAAGATAATTTTTGTCCCATGGTGGTATTTTTAAAGTTTCAAAATAATGACATGACTGCTATTGTGTTCTTTCTGACTTCATGCAGTATTTTTCAAAATTTGCAGTTCTGCTATTGTACATTATTAAAGTACATGCCAATTGTTTTTAAGTCTACCATTAACCAAACTATTCCTGGAATTATCTCTATTATTCTAGATAGCTCTTCTTGCTGTTTAAAGCAAACGGAATTTTAAAAAGGGGTTTCATTGTGTTTCTGCTAATCACAGGACAGGATTTTGTACTCAGTGGCAGACATGGACACGTAGCTTTTTTCAGTCAAGAAATTGAAGTGAGTGACTTCGGTTATATATGGCTGATTGAAGAATCAATTCATAGAGCCATTCACTGGAGTCTGAGGGTGACTAGTTGCAGGACCTATTTTCCCTTGTTTAATTTTTTGTAAGACTATTTAAATTTTGTGTATTACATACAGAACATCTTAAACATATTTATACCCCCTTTCCCACTGACAACCTCTCATACCATCTCCCAACTGTAATTCATGCATTCTGTCATTTGTATTAAGGCCTATCGAGTCAAGTTAGTGTCCTCCGATGTCCCTTAGTGTATATTTATTCACTAAGATCTATTCAGCATATGTTGAGTTTTTCCCTTTAAGACGATCAGCTTTTCCTCACCCAGCAGTAATCAGTTGCAATAGTTCTTTGACTAAGATTGGGGTCTGCTCCCCAATTGCACAGTTCTGTGCTGGGTTTTTGTATGCTTGAGTTTGCATGGGTTTTGTGCGTGCTGACACCATTGCTGTAGATTCATATGAGCAAGGTCTCAGGAACTTGTAAGACTCTATTTCCATATGGTCATGTCATGCACCACCTCCCTGGTTCTCACAATCTTTCTGCCCCCTCTTCTGCATTGTTCCCTGAGCCCAGGAAGTATTTTCAATACCCAAAACTGCAACATCAAGTTTCTCATATAAAGTGGCATGTATGAAACATGTATACATTCTCCAATATGCTTGAAATAATCTTGAGATTGCTTATGCCATCTATCACAATGTAAATATGATACAGTAATTATTAAGCAGAATTGTTTACTATATATATATGTATATATATATATATATATATATATATATATATGGAAAAAACAACACTCTGTACTTGTCAAGAACCAATGCATTTGTCTGCTACATTTTTGATAGATGGTGATTGAATCACAGATATAGAACCCCTGTATAGGAAGTGCAGAATATAATATGGACGTTTTACCTATCCTCATACTCACTTCCAGCAGTAGATTTCCTGTCGCCTGTATTGCCTGCCTTGAACTTATCATTAACTTCTGTTTCATTCTGCCAATCTGGACTGCATTTTTAAGCTGTCACAATTACTAAAATACTCTCATGCATGTTTTAATTGTTTGATACATACATATATATGTATATATGTATATTTGATGCATTGGTTGGAGGAAAAGTTTAATTGTAACAAGAAGAATGTGTCCTTTATAATGAATGTGCACTCCTTGTCAGGTGTTCTATTAGTTATTATATGTAATATAAATATATACATACATATAATCTTAGCTTGAAATAATTTTTGTGAAGCAAGGCATAGCATAAACTGGTCGGTAGTCACTTTCAGAGGAAGCAAACACTCCAAATTAAAGAGCTTCACAGAAACATAATCAACAATTGAGGTTCGGTGTACAACTCTGCAAATCAATGAGCTGTATTTATTAAGGCTAACTATGCATCTGTAAAACTTCAATGGATATACTGTAGACCTTTCAACACAAAGACACTGAATTAGTTACTTTTCTGTTGGTGTGATAAAATGTCATGACCAACGCAACTTAGAGAAGGAAGAGTTTATTGGGCTTACAGTTCAAGAGCGGTAAGAGTGGAAAGGCATGGCAGAAGGCAGCCAGAACAGGAAGCTGAGCATGCACATTTTCAAGCAGGCATAAAAAGTAGAGAGAGACAGAATAGAATTGAGCAGTCTATACACTCTCAAAGCCTGGGCCCTGTGGCATGCTTCCTCCAGCATGCCCATCTCACCTAAAGGTTCTATGATCTTCCTCAGACAGTGCCACCAGCTGATCAAGTATTCAAATTCTTGAAGTATATAGGGGAACATTTGCATCCAAACTCCAACAGAAACCCTACTGCGTAATATCAATAAAAATTTGTTCTTAGTTTTTGAATGCAGGAAGACCAGGTGCTTAAATGTTTTTCTTAAAAATATTTGTACACTGGTATATTCCACACTTCCTATACAGGGGTTCTACATCTGTGATTAAATCTCCATTGTAGCTCAAGGGTTTATAGACCTAGATAACACTATGGATAATTAAAATCATATATATATATATATATATATATATATATTACACTGGATGTCTGCTCTGATTCACTGCATATTAACTATCATCAGTGTGCTGAGTATCATAACTGCATGCTGGAAATTGCAATAGCTCTAAATCATGGCCAGAGATATTGATTGCAAAATGTCTTCAATTTGTTTACATGCATATACACATTTTGATAGTTTTTCATGCCCAAAATTTTTCTAAGTTTATGTTTTATTTTCAAGAATTTCATGAGTATTGTTTCTATATTATTCCCATCCCTCCAAGACCCTCTCCTACTAGCCCCATGCCATTCCCATCCATTCTCCCCAATTATTGTTCTCTTTATTACTGCTTCATTTACAAACATATATACATATATATATATATATATATATATATATATATATATAAAATTCCCTGAGGCCCTAAATTCATTTAGTGATATAGTTGTGTACCTGTGTTTAGGATTGCCCACTTGGGATTACATAACTCCTCAGAAAGCTAGTCACTAATGAAAACTGATGTACCGTCCATCAACATCCATTGTTTGCCATTAGCTCTCATGTTTATTTATTTGATTTGATTTTTTACTATTTTTATTAAATTTTGTGCATTTTCTACCATACATTGTAGTCACATTTAGATCCTTCCTCTGTCTCTCCCCCATAACCCCCGCCAGATTTCATGCATTCTGTCATATATGTTAAGGTTTATCGAGTCATGTTTGTATCCTCAGATGTCCCTCGGTATGAGTTTTTAGTAAATGCTTTCTAATTGTGGTATTTTAACCCAGCAATATTGCCAGGTTTGTTACTATTTTGTAGAAGCTACTCAGTTTGATATTGTTTTACAGAAGCAACGATTGATAATGTAAAAATGAGTACAGATATCTAGGCCTCAATAAAATGTATTACAAGAATAAGCACTTAACAGAATTTGACTAAATACCATAATTTGACTAAATTTTCTCTATACTATTATCTGATTGGATGAAAACTCATAAAGCACACATATTCACATCTCTTGATTTTTATTGTAAGTGAACTATTACAAGGATGTCATTTTACTGTTATAACCAAAATACTATGTAAAATCACTGATAACATGCACTTTAAGATGATTTAATTCTTTTCTAATGTTATAACTGCTCTTCTATATAAACTACCAGATAAAGTGAAAGTTGGTTACATTGTGTTTGAAAAGGGGATTGTAGGCAGTAGATTACAGTTCTCTTCAGTTTTAATTGAAAACCAAGTTAAATTAGCTCTTCAATTGCTTGGTTCTATAAAGGACTTCATTATAATCATTTGTAAAAGTAATACATAGTCTGAGGGCACTTTTCTACTTATACTATTACCGTAATTAAGACTCTGTCCACATTTTATGGGATATTTTAAGCTTATCCAACTTAGCTTTATGTATTCACTTCATGTTAAGACTAGGTAAACATTCATGACCCTAGATAATGGTGTTAAAGGGACATGAGACTCTATATTTGTTTTGAAATAGTCAATCATCTGAGCTGTCTCAAAAATTAGTACACATTGTGTTTTGTTTAAGATGTCTTCTACAAATTAAAATGTATTTGTATATGTATCAAAAGTCTACATTTTCATGGCTTCACTTGAAATTTGTGTCAATCTTTCATTAACAGCATGTAGTTTCAGATTTTTAATGTGGAAAAGAGATTTTCATAAGACAGAATGCATATAATGTCTATGGGACACTGGATGAAATGAATGTGCAATCTGCTAGGAGTATACACATATGACATTTTCCTCAGAAGACACAGCTTCTAGTTAGAAAATAGCATGGATTAGCTAAATGAGCATATAGTGCATGTGCTTTATTGGAAAATGAACATCAACATCGATAAGGAAATAGTGATGACCACTATGTGCTTTTTGTTCAGACAACTGTCCGAAACTACACAACTGACAGCATAATAAAAGTGTACATTTCATGTAAGCACTGCTTCATAAGCAAGCTCAAAATATTCAGATAAATTTCAGCTGACTCTTATTTTTGTTTTGTTTGGTGTTTGGATTTTTTTGTTGTTGTTCTTTCTTTCTTTTTTTTTTTTGAGACAGGTACTCCCTGCAGCCCTAGTTAGCCTGGAACTTGTTGTATAGACCAGGCTGGCCCAGAGATCAATCTGCTTCTGTCTCCCAAGTGCTGGGACTAAAGGCAAACCACTCCTGGCTGGATTTCAGTTTTACTACTACTACTACTACTGCTGCTGCTGCTGCTGCTGCTGCTGCTGCTGCTGCTGCTGCTGCTGCTGCTGCTGCTGCTACAACTATCCTTACTCCATACAAATAGGATAGATTTCTTTTTCATGGATACACCTTTATTTCTTAGCTTCTTACATTCCCTCCACTTCTTACATTTCCTCCACTTGTCCAATGTATTTTAGAACAAAGAGATGAAGTTTAACCATCCAAAGATATGTGCTGTGAATTAACACTTAGAGAACCTGATGCTAAAAGAGGTCGCTAGTCTATTGGCTTCTTCCATTTATCTCAGACAGATCTAGAGAAGTATTGTGTATTACTTAATTTTATCTTCATATATTATATTATTTCCAGTGTACAGATCAGGAAACTATGGTAATTACAGCCTAATAACTTATGAACTTGTACTCTAAATATATATCCACAGTAATTTATGTTAGCTTCTCTTTATACTCCCTTGATAGGAATCATTATTTTTATGTTATTTCCTAGCAGTGATAGGTCATATATTCCAGCTATTGTCAGTGAAATCTGTCTCAGAGCACTCCTGATATTTGTTGTTGTTGTTCACATTTCATTCCTTTTATCCAGGGATATCCATGGTGATAAGGATCCCAATGAACATCTAGAATTCTGACTGTACAATTCTATTATAGGCTTTTGAAATAAAACATTCTTGCTTTCCTAGGATTTGCTTTTCAGGGATGCTTCCCTCAGTCAGGGTGGTCAGAACCAGAAATTGAAATAGATGAGTACTTGACCATTATTTTGGTGAAATTTGAATTTTATGACACTTTTGTGGACAGTCTTGTCTTGGTCTCAGGTGCCGCCTGCCATGTACCTGTCTCAAATGCATCTATTAAACATTAGTTTTAAATTTACCTTTTCCAAACAAAAATTATGAAAATATGAATTTATTATATTAGAAAGAAGGATTATAGAATATAACCAACATTTAAACCAGTTAGTATTTGTGTCTTAAGATATTAAGAAGCTGATTTCTAAGGCCACTTTATTTTCCAGTAATGCAATTGAGAAGTTTTTCATCAGTTTCACTCTGACAGGCCATCTGTTGGCTGTCAGCCACAGGTGTTTGCATACTGTATTTACTGTCATTTTATAAACAGTGGACCTTTTTTACTTGTAATTATATGAATGGCACTGAACACTTGCATGAAACTTCATTCTTATTGTACCTAAGGCTCAATGCTTCCCAAATATGAAAGCTTGTTGAGAGCACCTTGCTTTTCCCATGTGTTTCAGTTAAAAATACATTAAATACTGTCTGTTCCACAAAGTTTGACTGGTTTTTCAACTCACCTAGCATTAATTTCTGGTTCTAGCCAGTCCCTGTAGTATTTGGATACCTTGTCCTAAAGGCTGTCATGTTTGCTTTTCCAACATAAAGACCCATTTTTGTAGTCTTTAAAATTATCAGAATCACAGGCAATATGCAGACAGGAAACCAGTGGAAATAAAGACTGTTGAATGTCATGAGGGTCAAAGACTTGTTTTTGTACTTTAATTATAATAACTCTATGTGTTAGTGTTTCTTACTCATAAATACTTAAACTAGACCCTTGCCAACATATATATATATATATATATATATATATATATATATATATATATATATATATGACTTAAGTGATGATAGAGAGTAAGGTATTTATGGAAGATCAAAGAAGCAGAAAATGCAGCTACAGTCTCCCTACTGAGCCCCCTTATTATATGGGACTTTTTCAAATTTGGTCATCAGTGCTTTTAACAAGGAGATACCATACCACTTACCACAAATGGATTTGAATGCAACTTTCATCACTGTGTCATCTACTCCAGATAGAAAATTTTAGATAGAAGTGCTCTTTTACTATGACCTTGTCATGAATCCAATGGTACTGCCAGGAAATGAATACAGTGACAGTGCTTAACATTGCTTCCCAAGTAAGAAGGTGGTATAAACACAACATCACACAAAGACTACACATATTTTAAGATTTACTCTGGAAAAAAAAGGAAACACTAGAGTCACAAAGAGAAGACAAATACTAAACACTGATGAATCCATATAATTTAATTGATCGAACCATATTTAATTTTACATGAAACTATGACTCTCTTCTCCCCAAACAAGTTATATTTTGTTTTGCTATACAGGTTTTTAAAACTTTAGAAAGTTTAAAACTGTCTTGTTTCATTATTTTGGATTATATGAATTCTCTAATGATAAGCGAGATCCATTTGAAAGGTTTCGGCAGTTCTCTTACCTGTTCCAGCTGTATGATCTTAAGTAAGTTTTTAACCTCTGTAGGCTACACTTTCCCTACCTCTGAAACAAGAATAATGTCTCTCGTGTTATATTCCTGATGAGAACCATGCTGAATATCGAACTTTGCTAAGGACACAGTATTTGACATTTAGATACTAGCTCATATCCACAAACAGTAACTATACACGACTAGTTTCATAAACGAAAATTCACAAGGTAATTTTATATCATTTCAGATTTTATAGCTCAAATTTTTAAATGTGAGTACTTTATTTAATCTAACCATATAACTAACTGATTGGAATTATAACGTTGTCTAACTTTTATTGCAATGTTTTATCTTTCTCTCTGAATTGTATATGGGCTTAGATAAATTTGATGAATACTATCATCGTGTTGATTTATTGCTGATTTACCTCATGAACAGCCTATCTTAAACTCTCAACCTAGACAAACAAGGTATCTTTTTTGGTTTTAAGTCTTGGTTTCCAGTAAGCAAATTACTTCAGATCTGATACTGAGAATTCATAGGACCTCAGGCTTTTGCACATATTTTGGTTTTTATTATTGTTTTCCCTATTTCTTCTGATTATAAATTTGAAGTGCCTGCTTTAATGGGTGATTTTACTTAATATCTCAATGACTTGCCAATTCAGATTTTTCTAAATTTTCTATTCCTATATGTCATTCCTTTGTGATGATATTCTTTATCTCTCATGAAAGAACCTGGTCGTTCCCAGTCTCATTCATCTAACTAGCAGCATGGAAAGTGTTAGCTAATGCCTGATGCTGAAGAGTTTGTCTTATTCTTTTGTATCGATGTTTCTGCTCAGTCTCCACTTTTCCACTTTTTTCTTCTTTTTATAGTTTTGTTATAAGCAACTTGAACATAAATAATGCCATAGCGTGCAAATTACTTGTAATGATATCCGTGCTGTGTTCTGTGCAATACAAAATAAAGAATATTACCACTCAGATCACATGTACAACAACCAAATATTTTCACAATATTGGCATTCAGATATACCATAAACCGCTTTTAAATCTTTAAGAGCAGGATAAAGCTGAAGTGCTTTTTTTTTTTTTTTGACAACTTTGTTCTTATAGTTGATTTAGGCATGCTAATAGAAATAGAAGGAGAGAGGGAGGGGGTTGGACTGGGCGCTGTGGGCCTAGAAGGAGCAGTTTCTGCATTTGGGAAATTTTTGCTCTTAAGCAAAAAATTAAGTGCTGAATTTTAGAAGTGGCTTTTTTTAAAGCAACCTCCCCGCTTTTAACCAATTTTTGCACATTAGAATGTAATGATTTAGTTTTTAAAATATTATTAATTAGATTTAAATTAAAAAAGGCAAAAACAGAAATCTTCTCCAGACCAAAAGTCTGATGGTAATCTTTTAAACAGTCACCAACTTGCCCCCAACGCTTTTCATTAATGGTTCCTTCTTGTGGAAACCATGGGCAAAGTTTAGTGAGAAACTGAAAAAAGCAAAGAAGATCTTTTTTTAAGTTTGACTTCTCGCACTTTAAGAGCTTCCTTTAAGCCTTTAATAAACAAATTATGTTTGCTTATCTCCTGACCCATGTTCTTACCTTGGGGTTTCGCCATTCGATTTCCTCTCTTTCACAAATGAAACTAACCGTACTTTCAGCCCTCCGCGATGGTTTCTGCTGCGAGATCGGTGCATTTCTGTCAGCGGCCTTAGTGATCTCAGTGAATGGGCGAGCAGCGCTCTCAGGTCTCTTTGATGGTCCTTTCGTGCCCCACATTGGGTGCAACGGTGCCCCGACCAGCAGGACAACAGCAAGGGCACGAATCTTAGGTACCTGGAAAAGAATAGGTACAGAAGGCGGAGGAGAGAAACGGCCAGCAAGTCTGAAATATTGATCAAGCCAAGCCAACTTTATTAAATAACCACATTTTTTTTATACCAAGGAATTTTGAAACACTGAACCACAATGGAAGTTTTACAGAGGAAGTTGGGGAGGGGGATCAGAGTCACAAGTTGTTTTTCTTCAACCTTATCTCTTACAACATATCTTTTTTTAATAGCTTTACATTACATAACTGATTCACTCCAGACTAGCAGTAAGCATGTTTCCGGTGGTCAATGTCTAAAAATCAACCTCTTTAGGAACTATTTCTTCTTACCTTATTCAAGCTGTCTCCACAGGATATTCTGCAAGTTGCAGAGTTATTTTAAGCTATTGTTTGGTCCTCA
Source organism: Eospalax fontanierii (assembly GCA_035773235.1). Taxonomy (NCBI): domain Eukaryota; kingdom Metazoa; phylum Chordata; class Mammalia; order Rodentia; family Spalacidae; genus Eospalax; species Eospalax fontanierii. The sequence goes on along the minus strand of CM069525.1, from coordinate 127,204,262 downwards.
GCACATGTTGAAGAAAAAAATAGCTTTAGTGCCACAGAGCCCTGAAGATTACATTCCTTCCACACAAAGCCACCAATTCCTGTATCTAGGGTATTAGAGATGCCTCAAAGATATGTTATAAAATAAAGGGTAAAGGCTGGAGACATGGCTCAGCAGTTAAGAGCACTGGCTATTATTGCAGAGGACCTGGATTTGAATCCCAGCACCTACATGGCAGCTAACAACCATCCTAAGTCCAGTTCCATGGGATCTGACACCCTCTTCGGACCTTTGTGGACACTGCATGACATGGGTGCACTTACATACAATCTGGCAAAACACTCATACACATAAAATAAAAATAATAAAATATTTTTTAAAAACTCAAAGTAAAATGGGACTTACCTAGACTCTGGTGGAATTCAACAGGCTATCACAAATATATAAAATTAACAACAAATGATATTTTGCTAAATGTTTAGAAAATAGCTTCGGGGTTAAGTGGAAAAGTCCAATTCATAATATTTGCTTATTCTTATTACATTCATATGCTCAATAGAGCTTATTTCAAGTTGCTTCCAGCATGACATTGAATTTATGACTGGAAAAAAGTGCTCATCATCAGATCTGATAAAGCAGTTATACAACTCCTACACACACACACACACACACACACACACACACACATATATATACACACATATGTATATAAACTGTAATTTGCATTCATGAAACAAAGTATACAATTCAACAAAGGTATTTTTGTAGCAAATACAGTGTCGAAAAACTTAAGAAAATAATTCCTGCTAAAGCCCAAATTAACCTATTATATTACACAATCTACAGTTCAAAAAGCTTTCAAGGTAATGAAACAAAGAACAAGAACAGTTTTTTTTTTTTTAATCTAATCTATGGGCAAAGCAATTCACAGTCTAAGTATTGAACTCTTATTTTTAAAAGCCAGATACTATTTGGCTCAAAATGGGAGAATGTCAACAGGAAAATGTAGTTAATTTGATTGGATCCTTACTAACTTAAGACAACACCAAATGAGTACACCTAAACACTCTTAGAAGAGTAACTTCTCACAGTCTGGAGAGAAGGCTCAGCAGTTAAGAGCACTGGCTGCTCTTGCAGAAGTCCAGGGCTCAGTTCCCTGTATCCAATGATGGAAAACAACTGTCCATCATTCCAGTTCCAGGGTATCCAACACTCTCTTCTGATCTGTGCAGCCATTACAAAGCATTAGTACACTTGCATACATGCAGGCAAAACACTCTTACAACATAAAATAAAAATAAATAAAACTTTAAAAAGAATGAGTTCTTACTTCATGTAACATCAACAACAAAAATCTATTAACTTTTAATTTTCAATCTAATTAACATGTTTTGTGAAGTGAATGAAGATAATCCACATTTAAAAATATATATGAATATGTATTTGAAACTAATAGCTGTACATGTTTATGGTAAACAGTATATTTCTATACATATATAGAATGTTGAATGATCATGAGTGCAATGAGCATATCAATCACATCAAGCACTTAGATTTTCATGTTGGTAACATTCAAAATTGCTTCTACCAGTTATTTTAAAATTAATTGCCATCCACATCCCACTGTGCTTAACATAGAACATGTCAAGTTTTTCTTCTGATGCTGTTATTCTCTGCAGCTGTTAAATGCAGATATTCTGAAGCATTGTATGCAAATTGCATGTGAAGAGTAGTGATATGTCTCTGGGTTATTGAAGAAAATAGTCACATAAAGACTTTTTTTTGAAGCTACGCATGATGGTACATACCTAGTTCCAGGCTAACACGGGCAGCACAGAAAATTTCAGATTAGCACGGACTATGTAGAGATGGTGTCTCAAGAAATCAACCCCTCATGGCCAAAAGGACCATAGCTTGAGCCCATAGATTAGGAAACACTGTGTTTACGTATTTAACACTCACTTGTGTTATAGATGTGGTTTTATTTCCCCTGTACTTTCAGATATCTCCATACCATTATGTTTTTGATACCTCCATTGTTAGAGACTCAAATTACAGCAGGTGTTGACAGATTTTTTTTTCTTTGGAGAACAGTTTGAGACTGTTCTTTGTTCATTGTTCTTCAGGGAACTGTTCTAGAAATGGGTCTTATTGAGGGTCACACATAGCTAGTACGAAGAAATGAAAAAAAAATGCCTCTTGTAGTATTTAGTCCAATTTCAAGTCAATCTATATTCTGATGTCAATTGAGCAATATCATCCATGTTGCTGAGTACACATTTAGCCACCACACATGGAAATATTTCATGGATTGCTCAATTTGTGGCTGATGTACAATTGTCAGTTAATTCTGAGACATTTAGAGTTACATTATGAGTTGCAGAAATACGGCATGTCTTCACTTCTGTTTTATATGTGGTCAAAGCAAGCTCTTGATACTTGTTGCTTAGTACTCACTGGGTTGTACAACAGTAATAATGATTATGATAATAATGAGGATAATACATTTAAATAAAACTATTTCAATTTGAGTGCTTTTTAGAGCCATTTATTTTTATAAATTTCTTCTGGTGTTTGTTTTCTTTTCACCTAACCAAAGCCATGCACATTGGCTTCTCTAGAATTCTGACTTTCCTGTTAGAAGCTTGAGACTTACTGATGTTCATCTGACAAAGGGAGCCAAATTTAAATTCATTTTTACCTATTTCCAAAACACATCCATCATTTCATTTCCTTCAATCACTTAGAACCCCAGTTATACTACAAAATTTACAGCAGTGAAATAGATTCCAAAGGGAAAAGTGGTTATCACAGACAATTTCTGTCACTGAAATTTGAAGATAAGGAAACATAGAGTAATACAAATTTTTAAGACCAAATAGAGTTAATTGGGCAACTTCAGGTAGTCTTATGGAGAGTAAAATTAAGTTTAATAAGCACGAGAGAATATTTGAGGGATCAAAGTAAATGTGTTCTCTGGAAAATTGACTGCTTTCTGGTACATATTTGCTACTGTGGCTTATTTATTTTGTACTCTTCTAGAATGACATATGACACAGCCATAGAGTTCGTTTTAATTTCCCAAAGTCTCTCACTGGGGACATCTCTGATGCCTTCAAGGAATATAGATGTAAAAATGTTCCTTCATTGGTCTTGTCATGTGATTTAAATGTAGACAATAAATGCATTAGCATACTAGCATCTGTCCAGGTTCATTTACCTTGAGCAAAGATGAACAAGTCATTTTGTCCATTCATCGCACACTCATTTTAGGAAACAATAATGACAGTGAAATGGGAAGAATGAAGAAATTTTGTGGGGTTTTTTTTGAGGGGTCTTCAGGAAAATATATTATTCATCTAAGTGTAGTGATAGGGCCTACAAAGGAGAGTTTTCACAGTAAAAAGTTTGTATTTTACTTATTTATTTATTATTTTTATTTTGTGTGTATCAATATAGTGCCTGTATGTATGTAAGTGCACCTGTGTCCTGCGATGCCCATGGAGGTTAGAAGAGGGCATCCGATTTTCCCGAACTTAGAGTTACAGATGGTTGTTAGGCACCATGTGGGTGCTGGGAATTGAACCTGTGTCCTCTGTGAGAAGAGTCAGTGTTCTTAACCAGTGAGCCATCTCTCCAACCCCCAAAGTACATGAGAACATAGACACACACAGAGCCCTAGTAGCCATTATAAAGAAAAGAACATTTGCAATTTCATGAAATCAAAATCGATACCATTATTATTCAAACTGTTGGTCATTTAAATGTTGAAAAATCATATTCATCATAGTATCACACTATTTTTCTTTTAATTTAAATTTGTACTTACTGAAGAAAACAAATGTAATATAAAATGTCAATTCTGTCTGGCACCATCTATGAACTCAGAATCTTGTGGTATGAAAGAACTCATGTAAAATGTTGATATAACAATTTATATAGTTAATACAATTGCATGATGCTATTCTGAGTAGAAAAACAATGATGAAGTTAGAATTGCTAGATTTGATCAATATTTCCCGGGAATTAGGTGAGTAGTGTAGAAAGTCAGAATTAGTTCAGAAAAAGTGGTTTCCAAAAAAATGTAGTTTTTAAAATTGTGATCAAAGATTTTTAATTAGTTAAAATTAAATGAAAGGTTAAAAGATTGAGTATAAACAGTTTTTAAACATTAATATCCCATAATAATATCCAGATTTTGTTCTCAAATATATTACTTTATGCCAGGGTGAAGAAAATCCTCATTTTTTGATTTCTTGTTGTTTGTTTAATGGGTGATAGAACTCAATCACAAGCAAAACCAAAATAGATTGTCTAAAATATCCTGGGTGAAAAGAAATATAATCATACATCACTGAAGTAGAAGCCTCACTAATGTGAAACACTGTTTCCCTTAGAAGAACTAACTAGAAAAGAGAAAAACATGTAAGCATTATGATCCTTACTGACGTTAACCAGTGGTAGTTGTTAGAGAATCAAATGCATGCAACTTACAAAACTATAGCTCAAATCTCTATAAGGCATCACCCATGTATTAATGGATCCAAGATCCCAAATTAAATAACAACTGGAAACTGCAATCAATACCTCAAAGCAATGGAAACGACTATCTCTCATTCAGCCTTATTTTTATGAGCAGGAATGAGAGTAATCAATTTCATAAATATTTATACATTAAATAATTAAAATATTTGTATTGGAAATATTTGTATTCATGTTCAGCTATCCAGAAAACAATATGATTTAGAATAGCTGAGTCAACAAGACTGAGATACTGGTATCACTAAAGACGTTTTAACAATGAAAATAGGCGACATGTATAAGATTTCATCTATACATTAGACACGATTTTCTTTTACTCACTCTATGACCACAACATTGTCTTCCATTCAGAGTAATGTTTGGCAAAATCTAGTAAGCAGTCTAGATTTAGAAAAATAAATGGGAGACAACTGAAAGCCAGCGGTCACTGAAGCTGGAAAAGTCACAGCTGATCAATTGTTGTACATTAAACCGCAGCATTTAGCTCCCAGTGCTTGTCAGACCCACTGGAGTGTCAAAAGCTCTTCTCTCAGAAGCTCTTCAAATTAATCTCCCACTCTGTGTGGAAGGGGTATTATTCCCTCGTGGAAAGAGCTGGTTTTTCCCCAGGTACCACAGGCTGTGTCTGGATCCATCACCTGACCTTATTCCTTTTCACAGAAACGTACCTTCCTCAGTTGCCCTCTAACTAATCTGGAATTTGCTACAGTTTGTAAACTCAGCATACCCTTCTTCTTTTTATTAGCTTCAAAGGGGATGATGTCTATAGCCCTTTTTTTATTATTTCAAAAGAAGAAAAAGGCAAAGTCCCTAAGAGAATCTCTGTGGCTGTGACTGCAACTCAACTTATAAATTTCTAATGATCTTGAACAGAAACAGAGAGATTGGTTTAAGCAAAAGCAACAAGAAAAATGAGCACATTGCTTTGGGGAGGTATATGCGTAGCCATTTATCAAAGTGGCCTTTTCAAAAGCATATAAGAATATAGAAGGGTTTGGAAAGGTTGGGATGAAGGAATCTGTGGCGGTCAGCATGAACTTGTGTCATGTGGAGTGCAGCAGACGTAATGCTATCTCAGTTTGCCTTCAAAGGACTGATGCACTGGTGACCCTCTGTTGGAGATCAGGAAGGCTGTTATGCTGTATTCACCTAGTAAATTGAGTTCTCTACACCATTGCTACTTCTTAGTTAAAAGATGCCATGCTGTAGGAAATCTCCTGTCATCTCACTACTTTATGAACCAGTCCATGGCTGTAAGCACCTCTAACCAGAAAAAAAATAACTATATAGGAAGCTTTGAAAAACATGTCTGTTTTTGATTTTACCCATAGGAATATCAGTGAGTTCTAAACAGCATTCAAACACTTAATTTTTATTTAATTTTCTTTTTGAAACGGTCTCTCTAGGCCCAGCCCATCTGGAAGTCATTATGTGGAACAGGCAGGCCTTGATATGACAGAGATTCTCTTGCCTCTGCAAGAGAGAGCTGGAATCAAAGGCATGTCCCACTACTATATTGTGATGCCGCTAACCTCAGATTTAGTTAAGTATCAACTGTTAACTCTAGAAAGATAGGCAATTTATGGCAAGTTAAGTGTAGTAAATAATGGTTCTTAGTCTTACTCTAATACAGGAAGAAAAAAATATGTCTCATTGGGTTACTAAAACACAGCAGTCATATTATAAAATGCTTGGGTTGAGGCCATTTAATTAGGAAAGATCACCTTATAAATTGGGAAATAACATGCTATTTAAACTGTAAAAGACACCACACTGTTTCCAGTAGTCAATCTGAGAAATTACTTCATAGAACTGTGTCACCAGAGGACTTGTACCAGGCAACACTGTTTTCCCAATTTGAGTAATGGTGAAGACCTGAAAATACCATTCTCCTATTTTAAAAAAGGCATAACTTAGAAGACTCAAGGGTTCTACTGAGCTCCTTTAAGGAGTGGACAGGTATAAAGGTAATTTCTAAAACATGACTAGAGGAAAGAGAATTTTGTCATTTGCATATGATCTGTATTTATTTTGACAATTGATTAAATGAGAAATTTTCTGTAAAATAATTTGTCAGTTATCAGTTATACCATTGAAGGAAGTAGAAATAATGAATGTAACCAACTTTATGAGAATTCAGAAAAAAATGGGAGAAAAGGATTTTGGAATGGGGGACTAAGCTTTTCTTATTCAGGCAGATGCAGAGAACAGATTTGGAAAACCTGAGTTAGCAATTATATGGTGTTCTCAAATGATTTTTTAGCTAAAGTTTTTATATTACAAGTTCATTTGTTTTTTGTAACCATCAGTCTACCACATGATTTACAAATGTTTCTCATAAACCCAAATTAAGGAGGTATATGAAATATGATGTACCTATTCTGTTTTCCATTTACAAATTGAAAATCAAAACTTGGAAAGAGAATATTAATCTAAGATCATTCTTGATGTCCTCTGTAACAGAAGAGTTAAAATTCTAGGGCCACATGCTTACATGCTGTTTTGAGCTATGACATTTTGAAATATGTTCCTCAATTGAAATTTAGCAGAAAACAGTTGCAATTTATAATATAAACTTTATTTTCTTTAATTCATTTGAATCATTTTTTCTACAAAATAATTAAGGTAATGTTCTTTAATTTCCTTCATGTAAATACTAGGGAGCTTATATTGTGACAAGAGAAGCTATGTAAGTTTTGTAGGGACTCCTCTTGCTGTACTCCAGTGCCATGGGGGACACATATTCATGTCCATCTTTTTTGTTTCCTGAACATGGCAGTTCTGCTGCTGGTTTTATCTTCTTTGGAACTTTTCGCTCACCAATCTCCATCGCAAGTTTTCACTGAATCTTCACTTTGAATCACATTATGGGTGGACAAATGGATAGGAAATTCTAAAGTATATGAACCCAAATTTTTCATCAAGGCCCAAGTTTTACTATTGAAATGCTCAAATTAAGACCTGGCTTCCTTATGTCTTCTTACTCTAGCTGCCCGAATTGAGAGGTTATGGTAACATTTCTATATAGAAACTACAGAGAATATAAAATCTAAAATCAGATAACTGTTCAAAGTCACTTTTTTATTCATTTCTGGAAGGGACACATAAAGAAATGAATTTTGAGACATATTTGAGGGTATCATAGCTAAATACATGCACTAAAATATATTTTGTAGGGATAAACAATACCCACCAATGAGATCATTTTGTGAAACATTGAATTTCTTATTATTTTATGATTCATCTGTCAAGTGAATTCAGTTTTGATGTATTTCTGAATGCTTCAAGGCACATTTCCCATCACAATTTGAGCAGAAGTAGCAAGAATGCATTTTCATGAGAATACAGACATAAGGAACCTTGACATCTATTATCCAAGTCCTAGAATTTATGCCAAAATTAATTAACATTCAAATTATGAATTAACCATTACACAGGAGCATCTCCATAAACAAAGCAAAGTCCACTGTGAGTCTTAAATGTCTGCTTTTGCTTTTAAAAGTTCTGATATCACATTGAACAGGGTAGAGTCATGCAATGTTTTCAAACATTTTGTAAGTTATTTGCAATCTAAGGGATCAGCTCATAAAATAATAATATCCTAAAGAAATTGCATGGAAAGCATAATTTTAAGAAGAGACAAACCATTAAGAAGAATTTTCATAAAACTGAAGGATGAAATATTTTAAGATCACATTCGTGAAATACTGCTTTTTTCCATTGTCTTTTGGACTGACTGATACACGAGTTTCCCTTTCTTATATTTTAAAAACTCTTAATAAACTCATTCTTCTAAAAAGTGTATTACATTTATTTTGTGAATGAAGAGAGAAAACACGCCACTGAGTGTGTGTGGACATCAAAGGCCAACTTTCTGGAATCAGTTCTCTGTTTCCACCATATGGGTTGCAAGGATTGAACTCATGTGTCAGGCCTGCCAGGAAACAAGCCTGAGCCATCTTCACTCATGTTGGGACTTTCCTATTCACTCACTAACATCCATTTTATGCTTACTAAAGTGTGAATAATTCTGAGAACATGTAGCTTTGGAGAGCTACTCATATATTTATTTACTTCTAAATAATGGGCCAATTGTGAAATAGCCCATGTGTGAATATTCACATTGTATTAATTGTTATAACAGTTAATTTTATAGTGCTTTTAGCAGGGAGAAAAGCAGACAAAAATAGGGCCACTAATAGAAAGTTTCCCAGGAGCTACTAAAGCAGCCTTTTAATAGACAAATTGGAGATCCCGAGGTAATTATAGTAAATTTATTTAATGAACATTTACGTATCTGAAATGTACTGGACTTTGTGTGAGCAGTCTTACAACATTTTCATAGTCCACTGAGGTGGGGGCTATTGCTATACTTTTTTAATAAAAAATAAACTATGGGACTGGAGAGATGACTCAGGGATTAAGAACATTATCTATTCTATCAGAAGACCTGGGTTGGATTCCCAGCACCTACATAGCAGCTAACCACCCACAACTCCCTTTCCAGGGGATCTGGCTCCCTCTGCTGAGGTCCACGGCATCACATGACACCAGTGCACTTACATATCCATAGGCACTATACTCCACACCTTCACATAAGACAAGCAATAATACGTATTTTTTTAAATAAAAGAAAATTAAGTATTTTACAGGACTGTTTATCTACAACATTCGTTTATCCCATATTTGTTAAAAGGTGAGAGAATCTGTACTATTTACTGACAATAAATGCATACTAATATCAACAATAAACAGTGATCAATTTTATTAAGTGACTGAAGTACTGAAATACATATTTTATAGTTGCTGTATTATTTAAACCTCATTTCATCATTATTTGGTAGTATGGGTTCAATCCTTATGCTGTAAGTGCAGAGACTGAGGGTGATAAAGCATGACTCTTACAGTTTTCAAAGCTTCCTTTCTTCCTTTTTCTTCCCACTCATTTTTTCTCTCTTCCCTCATTCTTCCTTTCTCTCTGCCTTCCACCTGCAAACTGTATTTAAGATAAATTTTTATCATCCTTATAAAAAGCACATTCCTCATCCTTGCTCGCTAGATTTCTGAGCTTGTTTCATTTCATCTTCTTAAAGGCTTTTTTTTTTTCTAATGACTCATTTCCGTTGCTCACTTTTGTTCTGCAATTGAAAGTCAACCTTCATCAGTTTCTAATATTGTTCCCTACAAGGTCACAAACCCTGCTTAATTATACATCTAAGCAAGGTTTCTTAGTTCTCATAATCTTGGACTTCTTTGCTCAGGGTGATCAACAAAGACCACTGAGCAGAAAAAAAAAGGGTTAGTAACTTGGTTGTTTAAATGCATTAGTAACGAGTTTTTTTCATTTGTTTTCTTTTTTCCTTTCAAAGTTTTGTTTGTTCTCTTTGTTTTTCCCCAGTGGCTAAGACTTTGGAATAGTGAGCAGTCATTCCTGACCAGGAATGCAGAAGAACATTAGCTCCAAGGTTACTCAATTGGGATTCTGGGATGGAGTGAAGTATAATTATTTTCAACATTTTTCTGTATATTTCTGTCTTGAACCAGATACTGGAATAAGCATTTGAAAAATGAGACATTCTTCTTAAAATGTAGTATAAAATAATTACTTTCCATTTGTTTTTTATTTGAGGAAAGCACTTTAGTGCAACATTTTTGTTCTTCTTTTTTGAAACAAGGTCACACTATGGAGTCCAGCCGCTAAGAAATTGATATGGAGTACAGGTTGTCTTCAGATTCACAATCCTCCTTTGTCCACTTGCCTAAATGCTGGGATTATGGTTATGTTCCCAATCTGTTTTCAATTTTCCTTCCTTTTATCTTTCTTTCTTCTATTTTCTTTCTGTCCCTTCTCCTCCCTTTCTCCCTCCTTCCTTCCCTCCCTTCCTTCTTTTATTTTTCTTTCATTTTAAATGTATTTTGCATTTGAAAACATTTGGTGTTTGTGTTTTTGTACATGTTTGGGCACGTACATGCCATGACACATTCTTGAAGATCAGAGGTTGTTTTCTCCTTCTAGCATTTCGGTCCCAGGAATTGAATAGAGCTCATATGACTTAGTGACAAGTCCTCTTACTCTACTGAACTGTCTTGAAGTCCCACTTTCTTCTTTTTAAAGTTTACTGTTACATTATTGAGTTTTTCTATTCTGGTCCTAAATCTACTAGAATTATGACTCAGGAAAAACCACTAAAATATATGGATGTTTATCTCATGATTCTTGAAGTGCAAAATAGTAAATATGGAGATTGTAAATACAACTTTCTTTACAAGTTTCTTACATCATATTCCATTTTTTCAATGTCAGTTTCTGATACTTCTAGAATTACTATGTGAGTAGATATATAATTTTTTCTTCACAGTTTAATGAGTAAAAATAAGACTTTCTATGCATCTTCAATGTATAAGTGCTCTAAATTCCACATTTACTTCTTAAACGTTATATATTTCTATAGTTTTCTATTTTTTACATGTATGAGTGTATTGATTGCATGTGTGTAAGTGCATCTATGTTGTGCAATGACCACAAAGTTCAGAAGATGATGTCAGAGCCCCTGGAACTGGAGTTAAGATGGTTGTTAGCTGCCATAGCTGCCATATGAGGTTTGGACTCAAACCTGGATCCTCTGCAAGAGTAGTCAGTGCTCTTAATTGCTGGGCCATAGCTCCAGCCCCCAAATTTGTAAATCTATATCTCCATAACTTAATTAATATAATCTAATACTTTAAGTTAAGGCTAAATGGCTATTTAACTATATCTGTGGCATTTATTGTAGAAATTTAAACAAACACTGTCCCAAGTGATAGTTTTCCTAGTAACATAAAGATGTTTTTAAGCAAATTAATAATATGGGTCAAATCTAACTGAGCCAAGCTCAGATAAAATGCCTCAGTGTAATTATTGTCACCCTATGAGAACTTGTAAAGTTTGAAAAAGTCTTTGAAGTCAGAAGTAACATTTACCTTTTATTTACTTTGTCTCAAATTTTCATTTTAAAAAGTAATGATAAATATTGATTATCATTAATTATTTTTCTATAATCAAAACTATTACCATTTAAATTAATTTTAAGGTAATTTTATGAAATTTTGATGTTTTTGATGCCAGCTCAGTAGAAACTACTGATAAACATGTGATCATAAATATTTATTGCAATTCATCTGAAATTATATAGGAATGATTAGACCTGATGGTGGTGGTAGATACATATAAGTCACCATTGGAGGGTGATTCAGGAGAATCATGAGTTGAAGTCTCACCTAGGACATTTAGAGAGAACTTATTTCAGAGGGAATGAAGCTCGGGAAGGAAGTCAGTGAGGAAAGGCAGGGAGGAAGGGATAAAGGAAGAAAGGCAAGAAAGCAGGCAGGAAGGAAGAACAAATAGTTATGTTGATTAGTTGGAACAATCAAGTTGAATATAATCAAAGTACATCATAAACATATTTGTAAAAGTCATAGTGAAATCCCTTATGTTGTATAATCCATATATGCCAAAAATATAAGTTGTTGAAGAAAAAACATTTTGGTATCATTTGTTAGTTTGTTTAGATTTGTGTAAGCAAACATTAAGGAACCTACATGAGAAATATCTGTATGAATTCATCAATACAATATCTCTATATTCAGAAAGTCAATGTAATTTAAAGAGAGACTGATTCATCCTGGATCACCTGGGACTACTCTAAATTTTAAAGCTAAAAGACTCACTTTCTGGAATTTCACTCAGTTTCAAGAAAGCCAGAATAGTTTTTCATTATATGGTTTTTGTTCGCTCCAGTTATACTCATTCACTTCTTCATGAGCTCCTTCATTACACAGAGATTCAATCAAAGCTTACCAACAGGTTCTATGTTCTACACAGTTTGTGTGCTGCTATGATAACTAGTTTCATTTTTCAACTTGATGTACCTGGGAACAGGGAACATTGATTGAGAAAATCTCTCTATACTGTAGCACCCAAGCTACGTTCCTTGACCAAGTCTGGATCGGCGGAGTTCTGAGAATTGAATGATGCAAGACAGAGACACAGACACAGACACAGACACAGACACAGACATAGACACACACACACACACACACACACACACACACACACACACACACACACACACTAGGTAGGAGGAAAGGAGAATGACTGACTAACTTTATTGAGAGGCAGCAAGTCTTATATACCCTGAGGGCTTTGCAGGAGGGTAAAAGTTCAGGTTCTCAGGAGACATCCGGCCAGATGACACACATCTGATGTAAACTGAGGAAGTCTGTGGTCAAATCAATAAAGGTAAAGTTGTTTACTTCAGAACTGCAACTGACAAGATCCGGCTAGCTCTTGGCCAGAGCCTAGCACCAAGAGAGAAGGGCATGCAGGGGGGGCAGAGCCCTATGACTGTCCTGTGGGCATGTCTGAGAGGCATTTTCTTGATTCTTGAGTGTTGTGGGAGTGTAAAACTCAGGTGGTTCCATCCTTGAAGGTGGGCCTGGGTTGTATAAGGAAGCAGGGTGAGCATAGGCCAGGGAAGCAAGCCAGTAGGAAAGTTACCCATGGTCCTGCCACCAGGTTCCTGCCCTGAGTTTCTGCCTTGGCTTTCCTCAATGACAGAGTATGACCTCTAAGTAGAAAAAACCCTTTCCTCCTCAAGTTGCTTTGTTACAGCAAAAGAAGGCAAAGTATCACAGATGCTAAGTAGAGGTAATTACAACTAATTCATTTCTGCCCATGAGCAAGTTACATTCTCCTAAAGGAGATGTACGGTAATCAAATGTGGTAATGTTACACTGGAGAAAGCCCAAAGTCACAGTGTAGTTGTAAAAGAGAGGAACTTGGGACTTCTAAGAGAGCGTTTTCCATGTCTGTGAATGATTGTAAAGATGGAGTGCATAACAGAATCCCAGGCTGAGGAAGTGAAAATGACTGAATAATATACAGCCTGGAGGTCAGGTAAAGTTCACTTGTGGCCAAGTATGGTACCTTTAAACTCAGCACTCTGGAGGCAGAGGCAATTGAATTGCTGTGTGATTGGGCCAGCCTGGTGTACACAGAAAGTTCCAGATAGGGTTAGTATACAGAGAGACACTGATTCAAATACAAACAAACAGACAAATAAAAAAATTTCAGTAATGACAAGAGCAATAAAAGTGAATTTCCTGTGAGAATCTTTCATCATTAAAACGTCATAGCTATCCAGTAGTTCAATTTCTATCCTTCAGAAGAGGCACAAAAATGGTAAAAGGACATTTATATGTTCCTGAGAATACCAACCTAGAAGAGATACAGCTTTTGCTTCTTTTTGTCAGACATTACATGATGTGAGATCTCTTCAGAATCAGTAAACCTATTCCTGTGTCAGATAATGCAGGAAAAAAATCACTAGGTGGAAAGGCCTGCCTTCTCTTTGTGATGGTATCTCCAAGCTCTGTTCTACTAAGCGTTTTCTTTCAACTGACATCTGATAGTGGAAGCTCTAAAGGCTTTCAGTTCAGAACTGAGCCTAGTGGCTAAAACAATTTTTTGTTTACTGTCTAACTTGACTTTTCATGTGGAGATCACAACCGACCCTTTGCATCACACATTGGTATATCTATAGAAATTGATAACTACCCTTTCTTACTGAGAGATATCTGATTACTAATCCTTCTAGAAGAAGAGTCTGTGTGTCTGTCAGTACTGACATTGCAGTGAAATGGCTTTAAGCTCTCAAATCAGAGCATTGTCTTCCTCTTGAATTGGTTACATCATGAAAAGTGATATTGCATACACAAGGCATCTCAATGATTTTCAAAATTCTCAACTTTTAACCAGAATTTGGTGTTGCAGATATAGCATGTATGTAGCTCTGCAAAGCATATCTGTGAAGGCTTTGTAGTTACTCTCAGAATCAATACCAGTATATATAGACTTAATCTAGCAGCACTGTCCAGTCATCTCTCAGCCAGGAGTTTTTAAATTCTCTATGCCAAATTCTGACTTCTTTGAATTCATAGACCTGACTGGAGGAGTAAGTGTGATACTTAATGATACTTAATATGATACATATTTGTAGCACCCTGGCTACGTTCATTGACCAAGTCCGGATTGGCAGAGAGCTGCGGATTGAATGAAACACATAAGACAGAGACACAGACACACACACTAGGTAGGAGGAAAGGAGAATGACTGACTGACTTTATTGAGAGGAATCAAGCCTTATATACCCTGAGGGCACGGCTTTGCAGGAGGTTCCTCTATTGATGACACACAGCTGTACACAGGAAAAAGGAAGTTGCTGTTGGGCCAGCTTAAAGGTCAAGTTGTTTACTTGAGAACTGCAACCGACAAGATCCTGCTAGCTCTTGGCCGAGAGCCTAGCACTGAGAGAGAAGGGAATGCAGGGGGGCCAGACCCTACACATGTTGAATCATCAATCTACTTTTTAACAAAATGTAATAAGAAGAGAACTAATAGCTAATTTTTATCAGTGCAGCACCAAAAAATAAATTTTCTTTCTTACATTTTGGGTATGATATGATAAAATTTCATCCACCAATCTCATATTTCCCAGTTGTTTTTAAATAAAAAACATTACAATTTTTAAAAATATTTTTATTGAAATCTTTCTGTGTTTCATACATAACACCTCAATCAATCTTAATCAACTTTACCTTTCTTTCCCCATGGGCACCACCCAGAACACCCTAACTGGAGTCTCTACATTCTTTCATCTGTGTTGATGTCTGTTGTGTCAAGTTAGTGTCCCCAAGACATTATATTTCTTTAAAATCTGTCATGTAGTCAGATATCAATGCTCGGTAACATTTTCTTTGCTTCAGCGTTTTCTTAATGATAAAAAATGGAGTAGGAGGGTATATACAGCCTAAATATATAACTAATTGCATTCATGAGATTGTATAGAGAAAAATGTTTCCTATTTCCTGTTATTTTTCTAGTATGGCTTAGGTACTTTCTTTCTTAGCTTGAAACCATTAGTATCAACATATATTTATTTTCATTAGAAGGGCCTTCTTCCAAAAACAACAACAGAAAATGGAAAAAAATAGCATGTTAAGTAAAAAAAGTCTTCAAGAGGTAAATCAGATCAGGATTCAAAATATTCACTGCTAGGCATAGAGAAAACCTAATTGTTCAGACTCCAGTTTCCAAAAGATTGGTTGCTTAAATATCTGTTGTTTAATGCTTGGCACTTATATGAGACTAAACATGGTCCTTACTTAGAAATAAACATTCTGCAGGATGGTCTTCACATCACTGACTGGGTATTCCATTTACCTTCACCAGAATCCCCCAAATTATCTTCTGGGATCCATTGCTATCTAGTATTTAGACTTCTCTGGTATATATGAAGCCATATTTAAAGTTTGGCAACAGATGTATTTTGCATATGAATATAATAAAACAGTACTAGAATAGTACAAGTTCTCTACAAGTACAGATTGTCTGATCTGGTACCATAGGTGACAAACAATAGTCACCATCTGAAGTACAGATTGTAACACCATTTTACTTTTCTCAAGACAAACTGCTTGCAGTTGTTACTAAGTTGTCATTCTGTTAATATCTTACAACTGATTAAAAATTTATAAGCAGTGTAACCAAAATAGCTTATTCAGTGTACAGAACTTGCTTGAGAAGATATCAGTGTCGCATGTGGTTCCATTAGCTTTCTGAGCAGAGGTACAATTTTTGGACCAGTAATTTCAAGCGTATTTACTAAGGATGAATTATTTGAAGGTAGAATGTCTCTTAATATTTCCAGTATATAGAGACTAAACGATCCTTGTGCTTCTTACAAAAATCTTTCCCTTGAAAAATAACTATCTTAGAGATGCAAAAGAAAGTAATAATTAGTAATTGAATCTATATATGAGATATACTTCCCCCATTGGAGTCAAAGTGCAATAAACATGAGTCTTTGAAAATGACTTGGCAGCACAGTTTAAGTCTTTCTAAATATGTTTAAATCATGTAGTTCCAGGAACAAAAACCAAATATAGAATTTTATCTATTTTTTATACTCTTCAGAGAGGAAATGAATATTTTCTTTTTAAGTGTTTTCTGATTGAATGCTCCATGGAGACATATGTTTGGTTTAATTACAGAGTAGGTTTTCAACTATTTATTCTTTTATGGTGTTCTATATAATCATTCATATGTCTGAGTAAGGTGGCTCTCACATCCAGTTGACAGCTCTTAGACTTTGAGAAAAAATACAGAAAATTGCGAATGGTACTTCCTAAGTCACACCTTAGCTAACATATTTCATTTTATATTTGGTGCCTTTGAAACACTTGTATTTTATAAGAAAACACTCAGCAGAAACACAGATTGGATAATATTTTATATATGTTTTAGGAGAAAGATGTTATATTTCAAATGTAAATGTCTGCACTCAAAATCTGTTTCCATCTTAAACAATGCATATGTTTAAGATTATATCCAAAATCAGACACAAGAAGCTAATTGCCTCCAACATGGAATAATAACAGATGAAATATGACAATCTATTTTTTGTTTTGAGACATAATCTCCAGGATTTTAGGATTGATTTAACCTGTTGTACAGCTGAGATTAACCTTGAACTCTTAATCCTCCTGTATGTACTTCCCAAGTACTGGGAGTGATAGAATTACAGATGTTTACCACCACACCTGGTTTGTTCAGAGCTAGGTGTAGAATCAGGACTTTGTGTATGGTAGTAAGAAATCTACCAAATAAACTACACTTTTAGTCCTCGAAGTCTATCAAGTCATAACAAACCAGAGCATATCTCAGTAGCCTAAGACAATATATATGGAATCTAAAACACTGTGAGTTGATACTTTGGAACGGGCTCAGCTTAGTGGTTATTTTATCTTACTTAAGCTTTCTCATTAATTAGCAGTCATCTAATAATTAGCTAAGTAAGTGCTCTGTAGTAATCATTAACCACCCATTGCTAACATGAATAAAGGTGCTTGGGACAGCTCTTTTTTTCTTCCAGAGCTTTTTCTAGATATATGTGTATCTTCTGGCAGGGTTCTAAGTGAGTTAGCAGTAGAAGACAGTGCCACTTAACGGTAGGTTAAAGTTTAGAGTGGAGCATTACCATCTGTACAATATTCTGTTTGCACTGCCATAACTTAACAAACTTGTACTGAAACATCACATATATTATACTTGTACTTTTTAAATTGTGCATTCAGTGGATATATAAACTTGAAAATTGCTATGAGGTGATATTTATATTTCAGCAATAAGCAAATGCTACAAGTTGTGTCTTGAAGAAAAGTGGTTTAGTTGCCAGTTACCTGTACAATACTGACTATTGAGCAAAGAACTTAGATATCAGTTTGGATTGAAAGAGACCATAAATTTATTATACTCCTTGATTAGAGGAGTTAAAAGGTTTCTCCCATTGTGGAAAATACAGTAATAATATTCTATTTTCCACTAATACAGCATATCTAAAATTAGTTTCATGGAAACTGTCTAAACATATCTAAAATTTCACAGAAGAAAACTTTTCTCACAGTTCCATACATTCAAAGATCCACACTACATGCAGGCTTTCTTAATGGTTTAATTTATCATAAGGCACAATTTGGAAAAGGAATAGGGAACATATATATAAGTCCATTCTCTCTCTCTCTCTCTCTCTCTCTCTCTCTCTCTCTCTCTCTCTCTCTCTCTTTCTCTGTGTGTGTGTGTCTGTCTCTCTCTCCTCAAGTATTAAATTCATGAGTTTCTACTCTGATGATTTTATTTAAACCTAATTTTCTTCCAGTGGTCAAATCATTCAGCATCACAGTTGATGTCTTAGTTTCTGTCTTTTCCTGTTGCTCTGATGAAATATCCACAAAAAAGAAACTAAAGAAAGAAGGGGTTTATTTTGGCTCAAAGTTCATCATGACAGGAAGTTACAGGGCAGTAGATTCTAAATTTAGAAAGATAAACAACAGGATTCGGATGTTTTTCATGGGACTGAAAGATTATTTCCTGCAGGGATCTCCTTCAGCTCAGTAAGTAAACAACTCAATAGCTTCAGGAAGTCCCTGAAGTTGACAAGGTTATTTGTTCATTTTCAAGGGTGAGTGTTGTAGTTTAGAATAAACACCCTTAGGAAAACAATTCCAAATATATTCAAATGATGTACACCTTTATTTTTATCCATTAATAATTTCCTTACACCCAATGTTTTCTTGTGCTATTGTTCAAACTACATAAATTTACCAAAAATAGATGTGGCAAAATCAAAGACCATTACTTATAACCATGATGTCTTATATTTGAATGGTTTCTTCTTCCCCAAGGTGCTTTATATTTCTTTGAATCATATATAAACTTTATAGGCAGGTGTTGTTTCAAATTTTGGAGAGTACCTGGTGCCTTTAATCACAGAACTTGGGATGCAGAGGCAGGTGGATCTCTGTGAGACTGAGATCTTTTTTTTTTTTTTTTTTTTATAGAGCAGAGTTTCAGGTCAAGTGTTGCTACAGTGAGTCACTATCACACAAAATTCAAATCAAAACAAAGAAAATGCCCTCAAATAAAAAACCAAACAAGCAAAAATACAAGGAAAAAAAAAAAGAAACACCAGAAATTTTGAATACCAAGCTGCTGATTTTGACTTTTTCAAGCCATGGCAAACCAAGTAAGAAAAATATTAAAAGCATGAATATAGTTCTTTTAACCTGATGTTATTTTGTCTTCGTGTAATTCACCTTGATTAAATCAAATGCAAATAATGGTTAAGGTAGGTCAGCAGCAAATATCTAGTATGGATTCATGGTGTTGTGTTAGTGGGATTGATGTATTGCATGACTATATATGTCATAATAGCAATGAATACGTTTTCTAAAAGTGTATTTTAAATCCAATAGTATCTGAAATGAGGCAGTTCATAAATTGGCTTAATCTGTATATATTAAAATCATCAGAATGCAAATTAAATTATTACAAGGAAATAGTTCACTATCTTTTAATTGCTCTAGGATCAAATTGTTTATGAGAAATCTCTATTGATCAATAAATGTTGACTCAGGGTCACTATTTAATTTATGAACTTACTCTATCTTGACTTGTTTTCTGAATGAGGGTGGAACATAACTGGATTAAGTTCAAGTCTTTTTTATAACTAGAATTGGATACTGATATCTCAAAAGATGTGCTTGAATATTTATGGCTTCATTGTGAACTCCATTTTAGTTTTAGTCTTCTCAAATCTAATGTATGAATTTTCTTATAAAATCCTTATATTTTTTAAAGATTCAATTTACACGTACAAAGGTATTTTTGTGTGCATGTGCCTGTGTGTATTATAGGATTATTCAGCCTGTTGAATTAGTTGATTTTGTTACATTTGTTTTTACTGAGACAAAGTTGAAAATGTCATATATACTTATTTGCTTCAAGAATCAATCATTGGTTTTAGGTTAGGGAAAGACTTGTTGAAATAGTGATCATCAGTTGATTAATGCAACTCAAGTATTTATCCAGAGTTACCAGTTCACAATATATGCTAATATTAAGGATTTTATAAATTATTTATTTTGAAGTGTTTATTATAGTGATTCCATAGTTTTCTTGAGAATTCCAAATTAAACCATTATTAGCTTAATTGATTAATATTAGTAATTGATTAGTAATTACTAATATTAGTAATTGATTAATATTAATATTGGTTAATTGATCCAATTAACTCTTAGTGAATTTAGAATAACATTCAAATTAGATAGGTACTTGATAGTTTTCATGATGTCAGTATATGTAACATAATTTATTCTAATATGGGTTGCTACTTGGCCTTTCATTAAGCTTCTAGATGGTGAGTTTGTGTTAAGTGTTAGCCAGAATGGTTATGTCTTATCAAAGTCAGTTTCATAATTACTAGAGGTTTTATATAATATATAAATATATGACAGAAATACCACTTTCCTATGATATATTTATGGGAATCAATATTAATTAATGGAGATGGGGAAAAAACAGTATTTCAAAAATATGAAGACTTTATTGTCATCATTTTAATTGAATTTTTGTGACTTCCATGTGACATTTTTGATAATTTTTAGACCCCTCCATCACTATTTTCACCCTTCTTGTAACATCATGGCCAAATTTCATGTACTTTGTCATATACGTTAAGGCCTCTCCAGTTAAGTTTGTATCCTACAATGTCCTTCAGGGTGCATTTATCCAATAGAGCTTGGTTATCCTCAGCATCACACACTTAAAAACATCTCTCTCTCTCTCTCTCTCTCTCTCTCTCTCTCTCTCTCTCTCATTTCCTTGGTTAAGGCTGAGACTTCTTACCCATTAACCTACTTCTATGATGGGATTTTGCCTGGTTTGAGCTTGTATGTGTCTTAGCATTGCTGTGAGTCTATACGAGCAAGTTCCTATCCATCACTTCTAAGTTTCACAATTTTCTGCTCCCTCTTTGCAATTGTCCCTGAGCCCTGGGAAACAGAGCTTTAATACTGCTATCCTTTTCAGAGATGAGCACTCTGAAGACTCTTATTCTCTTCACATCGGCCAGTTGTGAGCTCCTGGGTTAATCAACATGTGTTGCATGAAGAAGTTTCCTGGTGCAAGCTGAGAGATGCATTTTCTTTCCAGTCCCTGTTTCATCATGTTCCCTGAGCCTTCAGTGTAGAGACTGCATTAAGATATTTCACCTGAGGCTAGGCCCTTGCTCTCTGCATTTGACCAGTTGTGGAACTTTATAATATTGTCTCCATCTGTTGGGAAAAAAATCTTATTTCTTGAATGTGAGAGATACACTTGTATGTAAATGTAAGGATATGTATTTAGAATACAGTAAGAAATTACATTAGTCTAGGGATGTGGAAGAAATCAGACTTTCTGTAGGATCTATGATTTCTCCAAACATGTTCATTTCCATATGTGTGCAGTACCACACATGAGTTTCCTCTCACTGAGCATACCTTACGTCCAAGCAGACACCTGTTGATTACCCCTAAGGTAAAAGTGCCACTACTGCACTGGTAGAGATTGTTTGCTAGGTCAGTCACATGATGGGGTTCATAAACTTACAGCTGTGTATGATCATTGATTTTCTTCCTTAGAAGCTTGTACAGTATCTTTGGATACCTTGAGAGCTACTCTTCAGGGAGAAGGCTTCCAGGTCCATTCGAGGTCAATTGCTCCAAGTCCCGTGTCCCATGTATAACCTGTCTACAGCAATAAGATCTTACTTTCAACTTCTCACAGGCAATCAAGGGCTTTGATAGTAGCCCCTATTATTTTAAGAGTCTCTTCAACTACCTTCACCAACAACTCAAAGAGAGAACTCCCCTGTCTGGCACTGTATATTTTGTTTTATAGCCTTCAGTTATATAAATTCTTATAATACATACATATATTACTCCTAAGACACACACATACTTACATATTTTGAATATTTTTCAAATTGTTCTCTGGGCTTTCATACCACCTAAGCTTTATTTATCTCACCCCTCCCCTGTATTACCCTCTGCAGTTATAGTATCCCACATTTTCTCAGTCTCTTCCTTGATAACATCTGTCTCCTACGATTTTCCTCTCATGAGCTCTTTCCCCTTTACCCCCGTGTAGCACCTGTGCTACATCCATTGCCTGAGTTCTAGATTGGCAGAGGGCTGAGGATTGAATGAAATTTATAGACACACACTTCTCTCCAAGGCAGTCTCTGTTTATTGAGCTGTGGCAGGCCCTTATATACCGGGGCAAGCAAGCTATGAAAACACCCAGGGGTTCAAAAGGGCAGGTTCTCTGGAACATCTTCTGTTTATGACACACACCTGCAGACAGGAACAAGGAAGTTGTGGTCGGGCCAGCTTAAAGGTCAAGTTGTTTACCTGAGCTTTGCGGTCAGAGCCAGGATGCAGCTGGCATCTGTTTTTGTCTGGCATCAGTCTTAATCTCCTGACAGGAGACAGACAAATCCCTGGGGTATCATAGGGGGGTCAGGGCCCTACATGTCCCCCTTCTTTATATAAATGAGCACCTGTCTTAGGTTGTTGATAATGCTAGCATGGACCTTACCCATCATAGACATGCCAACTGCCCTATAATGACCTCACAGGTTAGTACTCTGTCTTAGGTTGGTACATGCCCTCTTGAGCTTACCTGTCATTGGTAGCTCATTTAAGATGCCATTGTCCGGAGTTAGTGCTGGAGAATACAGCTCCGAACAGCCTAAAAAGCTAGACCCTAGAGGCCACAATCAAACCCATTCTCTGTCATGGCACGTGGTCTTTTAGCATCTTCATATATGACGATCCTCATTTCTAAAAACGGGGGAAATCCTAAAAATAAAAACTTAAGAGTAAAAGCAAAATTTTCTCCCTGTGAGCATATTGTCATTAGTTGAACAGAGGCCAAGCAATCCTTAATGAAGGCCAACAGGTGATTCAAAATGCAGGGCCCAAAAATCATTATATGAAGAAACAGGAGTAATGGTCCTGCCGGGGCCAACAACAAGGGTGTAAGCCAGTGAGATTTGGAGAAAATGGCCTCATACCAGCTTTGATTAGCAACACATGCATTTTTTCTCTCCTTTAGATGACGTTGTAGCTCATCTAGTGACTGCTGTATGACCCCAAAATGATTTACTTAAAAACAGCATTGTTCACTTAAGTCCTTGCACAGTTCCCCCTTTTCCAGTAAAAGAAGGTCTATATCATGGTGATTTTGGAGAGTAGCCTCCACAAGGGAGGACAGGGACTCCTCCAGGCGATGGAGGGAAGTTTTTAGGGTTTGAAGATCCTTATCAATAGCTAGCTGAGGAGCTTTATAGTTTTGGTCTTGGATACCAAGGGCAGCAGTACCTGTCCCTGCTGCAGCGGCGATACCAACTCCCAGGAAGGTGGTAAGGACAACAGCCGCGGTGCCAATGGTACACTTAGAGTGCCAGAAAAAAGTGAAGTGGGACTCAGCCTTCTTATCAGAATGATAAAAGAGATGTGGAACCAGCTGAACCAAAACACAAAAATCTGAAGTACAGGTCAAAACTTGAGTATGCAAGCAACGAGTAATACCAGATGTACAAAGCCACCAGGTGCCATTAAGGGGCACCACGTAAGATGTATTAGAGGGGAGAGCGAAGGTGGAATTACAAAGACAGAAGTAGGTGTGAGGAAGGGATATAATGGGGTGACAGGAGTCATAAAGGTACTGGTAAAATGAGCTCTGGTGGTAAACAAAAGACCAGGGTCTATGCCTGGGGCATAAAGGCAGGGGACCCCAGGAAAGACCATTAGCCCATTTGATCCAAGTAGAATTACTTTTGCCAAGAGGTGAGAACTTGACAACAACAGGGTTACAGAGGTAGCCAAAAATAAATAGCCAAAGCTTCATACAAAAATTATTATATATAAAAATAAGCTCCAATGGAAAAACCCTCATTGCAACATGGGGGCAGTCCACATCAAGCTTTCGGGCACCCAAATTGGATTTTCATATTTGTGAGGAAAAATACATACAGAGCCTAGGGACCAAACAAGAGCCAGATCTGGACCTTTCCACTGTCCAGATCAAACATCTTTCCATTTAACCAGGGGATAGGAGGCGGATGATGCCTGCCAATGGTGATCTGCTGCGGAAAAGTCATTATCTATGGCCAAAAAATTTAAAACATAAAGGGTCATAGAAAGAAGAGAATGGGGATAGCCAAAATGTTCCTTAGTGGAATTGGTTTTTAATTTATTGAGATAAAGTTTAAGGGAACGATGGCTGTGCTCTACCAGGGCCTGGCCTTGGGGATTGTAAGGTATACCAGTCTTATGTAAAATATAAAATCTAAGCAAAATTTAGCAAAACCATTGGAAGTATAAGCTGGGCCACTATCTGTTTTATATTGTTTAGGGACACCCATATAGGCAAAAGCCTGAAGGCAATGATTTTTAACATCTTTAACCTTTTCACCTGAATGGGCAGATACGAAAATTAAGCAGGAGTAGGTATCTACAGAAACATGAATAAACTGGAGCTTGCTAAAGGCAGGGATGGGTAACATCCATTTGCCAAATATGATTAGGGGAAAGGCCCTTGGGATTAGTCCCTAACAAGGGAACTGGAAGCAATTCTACATAGGTGGGACAATTTTTAGTTATTTGTATAGCTTGGTCTCTGGTGATCTTTGTATGGAAATGAAGAGAACCAGCATTAAAATGAAATTGGGCATGGAAGGACTGTGCTGTTGCGATAGGGTCAATATCACGAACTTCAGCAGCAGTAAGTGAATCCACCAAATGGTTGCCAGGACTAAGGGGCCCAGGAAGGGGTGGATATGCTCAATAAAAAAGGGGCAGCAGCATTTCCAGAGCAAGCCCTGTAGCTGCAAGAGCTGTTGATAAATGACCAATAGGGGTACAATGTAGGCAGCTGTCTCTAAAGTGGCAACAAGGTGTGCCACATAATGGCTATCTGTAAAAATATTTAAGGGCTCCTGTGGAAACAACTGTAAGGCTAAAATTACCACGCTGATTTCTATTTGCTCTGCTGAGGTGGCACGTAATTGAACAACCTTTGGAACAGGTGGAGAAACAATGATGGCTTTCCCATTGGAGAAGCCATCCGTAAAGACTAAACGTGCCCCCGATATGGGCTTTGTGCGAATAATTTTGGGGAAAACTAAAGGGTGATGCTTAAAAGAATCCAAAAATTTACTGGGGGGATAATGGCAAGTAAATTTACTATTGACAGAGGTCATAAAGATTTCCCAATCATCTTGAATGTTTTGAAGCCAATTAAGTTGGGCAGTGGAATATGGAGTAACAATAACATCACGCTCTTTGCCAAATACTTGAATGGAAACTTTAAGCATTTTAAACAAAAGATTTACTAATGCCTGAGGATACGCAAATATAATTTTGGAGGGGGAAGCCTGGGAATGGACCCAAAGAATAGGCACTGTTTGCCAAAAAACACCAGTTGGGGCATGGGTGGAGCAAAAAACAACAAATTTAAGGGGTAACGAATAATCTACATAGGATAATCTACATAGTCAGACTGCCTTTGCCAGTGCTGACTGAACCAAGGCAAGGCAGTCGCATGCAGCAGGGGTCAATTCTTGGGGGGAGGCTGGACCTGAATCTCCTTTAAGAATATCAAAAAGGGGACAAAGTTGACCAGTGGAAAGGGCCAAGCTGGGTCGAATCCAATTGATGTCCCCTAATAATTTTTGGAAATCATTTAAAGTACGAAGGAAGTCCATCCTCAAGGTAATTCTCTGAGGTCGGACTCCATTTTGTAGCAATTGATGTCCAAGGTACTGATAAGGGAACACCTTTTGGACCTTATCTGGGGCTAATTGTAAATTAACTTGTTTTAGGGCATCTTGAAGATCTCCTAAGGCAGAAAACACTAAAGCCTCATCTGGGGCAGCAAGTAAAATATCATCCGCATAATGAGCTATATACAACTGGGGATGGGCCTCTCTAATAGGTTCAAGTACAGTGGAAACATACATCTGGCATATGGTAGGGCTGTTGGCCATGCCCTGGGGTAGAACAACCCAGTGATATCTCTTAAAAGGCTCCGTCAAATTTATTGACGGCAGGCTAAAGTCAAAACCCAGAGAATCAGCAGGATGCAAAGGAATATTAAAAAAGCAATCCTTTAGATCTATAACTATAAGATGCCAATTTTTTAGAATGGCTGTTGGAACGGGCATGCCCAGTTGGATAGTGCCCATAACCGTCATAATATTATTAATTTGCCCTAAATCCTGTAAAAGTCTCCATTTGCCAGATTTTTTCTTTACAACAAATATAGGAGTATTCCAGGGGGAAGTAGAGGGGACAATATGTCCAGCCTCTAGCTGTTCCTGAACAAAGGACCGAGCAGCCTCTAATTTAACTTTGGGAAGGGGCCATTGATCCACCCAGATTGGCTTATCTGATATTCATGTAATAGAAATGGGAGCTGGGAGGGAGTTGGATGTAGACTGCTGAACAATGGCCCCTAGGGAAAATGCCCTAGCCCTCTTTTATCAGTGGGAGACCTGGTGGTCTGAGGCTTAAGTGCCAAAGGTTGGGGATCTAAACCCTGAGTTTTTAACATGTGTTGAACAGGCTGGGTGGTCAGAACTGTACCCATATCAGTTAAGATATTTTGGCCCCATAGATTAACAGGGATTTGGGGCAATACAAAAGGCTGGAAAAATCCTTGGTGTCCTTCGGAGTCCTTCCGAGAGAGAAGGCGGGAGTGAGGGCTAAACCCACGCCCTTTAGGGAGGTATCAGAACGCTGAAGGGGCCAGGCCTTAGGCCAATGATTTAAGGCAATGACTGAAACATCAGCCCCCGTGTCAAGGAGCCCTTGAAAGGCTTTTCCTTCTATAATCAAGGTAAGCATGGGCTGAGATTGTAGCGTAGTGGCCCAGCAGACCACAGGACATGTGGACCCAAAGCTTCCATCCCCTCAGTTTTGTCTAAGAAAGGGGTCATTGGTTTTAATTTTTGGTATTAAAATAATTTGTGCAATTCTGGAGCCTTGGGGTATAACTATAACTCCCAAAACGGCCTCAACAACAACTTTAATGGTGCCCATAAAATCCTCGTCAATAACTCCAGGCACTACCCTGATTCCATGAAGAAGGGTGCTGCTTCTCCCAAAAAAGACACCCACTGTGCCAGGTGGGAGGGGGTCCCTGGACTGGAGTGTCCAGGACCTGTGGTCCCATTTGTGGGGTTAATACCCTTCGGGAGGAGGAACAGAGGTCCAATCCCGAATTCCCTGGGGTTCCTCTAGCGAGATTTTTGGATAGAGAGGAGTTCTTCTGGGGAATAAATTGTCATGGCAGGCTCGGTGTAGTCATTGCCCCATACACCTGACTGCGTGATTGGTCTGGGGGAGCCTGGGGCAGGCCCTTCCTCCCGTTTCCTGAAGGCTGTAGAGGGTTGCCTTGAGCATCGGTTGGAGACTGGCACTCATTAGCCCAATGATATCCCTTTTTGCATCTGAGACATTGGCCAGGAGGTCCTTTTTGGGGAAACTTGGGAGCCCCAGGACAGTCCTCTTTAAAGTGTCCAATTTTTCTGCACCCAAAGCAGGTCTTGGGTCGAGCACCCGACTGGAGATTGTGCAGTGGGTTTTTAATAGCGGAGGCTATTGCCTGTCCCATGATGTGGTGTCCATCTATGTCCCTACAGAGTCTAATGTACTCATTGAGGCTTTTATTTTTATGGGACCAGAACATTTCCTGGCAATATTTGTTAGTGTTTTCAAAAGCCAGTTGTTTAATGATGGGCATGGCCTGTTTGGTATCTCTGAACAATTTACTGGCCAGCTGAAGCAGGCGATCAACAAACTCAGAAAAAGGTTCTGAGGGGCCTTTCAGGATGTTTGAAAGCTGATCTCCGGTCACTTTGTTAGGTAACGCCTTCCATGCTTTAAGTGGCAGCCATGGCAATTTGGGAATAAATTGCAGGGTCATATGTGATTTGTGCCGTGAGAGGCGCATGCTGGCCTGCCCCTATGAGCATATCAATGTTGTGGGCAGGAAAGCCCGCAGCAGCATTGTGAGCTGCTGTCAGCCTGCACTGTTCCTGGAACTCTCCTCACCAAAGAAGAAAGTCTTCACCAGATAGGACTGCCCTACAAAGTTGAAACCAGTCACTTGGTGTGCAGTGCATGGCCGAAAAGGACTCCAAAAGTGTCACCATGAAAGGTGCATGAGGCCCATAAGCCAAGACGGCATCTTTAAGTTGTTTAATGTCCTTAAAACTCAAAGCCTCATGATGCTGCAAAACCTGCTGCGCATTTTGTAGGTCAAGGGTTTCCAAGACGGGAAAAACAACCCCTCTTTTAAAGGGACCCAGATCATCAGGGGGTGCCGATGGGATAGGCAATGGGATAGGCGGGATTTAACTCTGGAAGGACGGATTTTGCAGAGGGGTTTGGGGCTCAAGTGACTTTTTCTTTTTTGTCTTAAATGACACAGGGTGCCTGGGAGACTTGTCATCACTTGAACTCCCCTCCTCGTGAGTTAAAGAATAGGCTTTTAGTTTTTTCTTTAAGGACGAGATTTCTTCAACCAGTGTCTCTTCCTCATCGTCCTCTTCCTCAGAGCAGCTACTCTCATCGGAGGCAGTAGGGCCTCTGAGAAGACTTGTGCAGCCTCATTGAGTTGTTCTTTAAATTTAACACTATCACTGAGGAGAGCATCCTTGACCAAGCGCCAGAGGGAGAAGGTGGCAATGGGGAAAGAGCTGGGGCACTCCTTTTGCATGGTTTTTTGGAGATTCTTCTTAATTTGTTCCCAGTCTGGTACACAAAGGGACCCAGAGGATAGGAACCAAGGACTAGTCTTAGTCCTAATGTCCTAATGAAATCTCTGCCCGTTTTTCTTTTAATGCCTGTGCTCTGTTTTTTGAGTAAAGTTACCAACTGATATATTAAGAGATCATGAGAGGCTGAAGCCTCCATTTGTCCAATACGCCCAAAATATTCACGTTAGGATGAGGTTGCCCGCAGGCCTTCCCAGGCAATCCTTCAGCAGCATCCTCTCTTTCCGATTTCGATGGAACCTCTAGCTGTAGCGCCTGCACTACATCTGTTGCCCAAGTTCTGGATCTGTGGAGGGCTGAGGATTGAATGAAACGCACAGACACGCACTTCTCTCCAAGGCAGTCTCCGTTTATTGAGCTGTAGCAGGCCCTTATATACCGGGCCAAGCAAGCTATGAAAAAACCCAGGGGTTCAAAAGGGCAGGTTCTCCAGAACATCTTCTGTTTATGACACACAGCTGAAGACAGGAACAAGGAAGCTGTGGTTGGGCCAGCTTGAAGGTCAAGTTGTTTAGGTGAGCTTTGCGGTGACAGTCAGGATGCAGCTGGCATCTGTTTTTGTCTGGCATCAGTCTAATCTCCTGGCAGGAGACAGACAAATCCCTGGGGTATCGTAGGGGGGTCAGAGCCCTACACCCCTGTGATTCATTTCCATTTTCCCCGTTCCTGCAATGGTATGAGGATCTGTACTCTGAGGATTTTCTTCTTGATACTCCATCTTACTTAACCCATGTGTGATACAAGAAAAGTCAGTGTGGCTCAGTTATGTCATTGTAAATTGTGAGAGTTGACTAACAAATGTATAAGAATCAAGTAAATATAGTATAGGAATCAGTACAAATAAAAAATCAACACCCAGTAGTTTGTATTCCATGTGTGTGCTAGTGTCTATAGAGCTTAGAAGCATGCATTGTATCCCTTAGATCTGGAGTTACAAATGACTGTGAACTGGCATGGATGCTAGGAACTCAACTAGTCCTGTGCAAGAGTAGTGTGCAATATTAACCACATAGCAATCTGACACAGAGGTTATAAAAGTAGGGGAGAATACTAGGCATGAAAAAAGCTTAAATAAGATTGAAGCAGATAAACACAGGAAATGGGGAGTTAATGTGGAGGATTAACACAAACTTAGGGTGCATGAAGAGTGCATCAAAATCTAGGAATTTATAAAAATATAGTTGAAATTTTGCTCTGGATGTAGTGGCTAATGCTTTTAACTGCAACAGTTGAGATGCAAAGACAGGTAGATCTCTGTGAGATTGATGCCAACTTGGTCTACTTAGTGAGTTCCGGGTTGTCTGAGGCTAGGGAGACTCTTTCAAAAGAAAAACAATTAAAAAGTGAAAATAGAACTTGGAACAGAGGTACCATTTTTAAATAAGTCATGCTGCTCTCAGAATTCATAGAGTTTTAGACAATAATCCCAGTACTAAGTGAGGGGTGCCTCTTACGGGTTGTTAGCTAGAGAGCTGTCTGAGTCCCCCAAATAATATAATATATTACCATTGTTCTTTGTTGCCAACTAGGCCCTGATGGCAAGACTGCATTGCTGCAGATTCCACGTACTTCTGTTATAGGACTCAGAAGATAAGTCAGACCTGGAAACTCCATGTCTGCTGATTAGATTTCATTGTTCCAAAAGGTGCTGTGAATGTGTCTGGAAAAGAAAACTTCATTAATGATCTCATCCAGTTGTACACCAGGTGTATTGCTATACTGATACACAGGGAAGATATGTACATTGCCGAAATAGTGATGTTATCATTTTGGCGATAAACAACCTGTTTGTGTTTGGGTTTGAGGCCCATTCCAGGTGACAGAATGCGTATCTGTTACTATAAACAGGATCCTAACCTTATGGCTAGGAAGGGAATGGGCCCAAAGGAGGCGTATACTAGCACTGCTTTCCTAAATGTAATAGCTAACACACCACTTTCTAAATATTTATATTTATACCTATTCAGTGGTGTGGTTGTCAGGTTGTCAGGTTGGGCAACAAAAATGCCTTTTAGCAGAGGATGATGGCAAATGTAGATGCTCGTATCTAGTCAAAGTACTGAGGATATGTGACTATTGAGTCCTCAGCTCTGAGTGGGACATCTATATGACCCCAAGAGAAAACCACAGGGAACATGGCAGAGCAAATAATGGTAAGAACTTCATAGCTAAAAGATAGGGAAGTGTGTCACAAATGCTGCCTTCCAGACATGGTATTGTCATTTCAACCATGAATACACAGGAACTATAGAGACCTGCACAATATTGGGCCCTCAAAATTGGCATCATGGTTAGAGGAGGTACTCATAAGGATCCATTCATTCCTGAGGAGCTAGTGATTTTTAAAGTTTGCTGAATGTGAAGGTGTCATTTTCTACAGACATATAAGCATGGGGATCTAAGTAAGAAAAGAGAAGGGGTTCAGGGAGATATGGGAGATGAATATAACTGTAATTTCTTGGATGTATGTATGACACTTTCCAAGAATAAAGGCAAAAAATGATCAGTAACATACTACAATAAAAAAGTACTGTCTAAGGAAATGCATTACCAGTCAAATTGTGAAGGTGTAAACCATCTATTTTCTTTCCATTTTTCTGTTACCATATTTATTTCAATATAAATTTTTATTGAATTTTGTGTATTTCATGTGTGGTACTCTAAACATAGCTAAACACACATGGTTGGAGATGTTGTGGAGACTAGAGAAATCCCAATGTCTGTCACATACCTTCAAGCATAATTTCTTACTGGATGCTAAAAACTGGACCCTCGTATTTCCAGACACATGTATCATTCATCACTCATTAAAATGCTTCTTTTTGCAGATGGAAACTATCACAGAGTTCCACAACTGGTCACACATGGAGAATAAGGATGGGAGAGATTCCCAGTCCTAAGTGACACATCTACAACGGAACCTCTACAACTATGGCTCTTGGAAGATAGCAGAACAAGGTGTAGAAAGACTGCTAATACATCCCTCATCTCTCATCATTGAAGCTTCTCCATGTTATTATATTTATATTTCTCATAGGCAACACTTAACTGACCCATTTTAATATACTCTTCCATTCCTTCTATTTGTATGTCTCTATGTTAATTGTAATTCATATATTCAGAAAAGTTTACATCTAGAATGGCTGTTGATACTATCTGTCATACTTGTAATTTTTGTACTTTGACTCATTATATATCTTCCTCCTTACTGTTATGCCATGTATGATTTTAATTGAGGATTCCCTTAGTGATCTGTATTCTTTCTTCTCTCAGTCTACTAAGAACATACTACAAATTATTTTTAGAGATTTTTACTAAATATTTACAACTAGGAAAAATCCACATTTCAAATACCACATTACATCCTTATGTGTTTTACAGGTAACTTATCACTGTTTACAAAATTTATCTATTTTGTCCCCAAGAACAGTGCTGTTTTCCATTTCAGCTACCTGTAATCTCTAATTATCTTTTTGAACAATTATCTCATATAAAGAAAGAACAATAGTAAGAAAAAATACCATTTTATGTTGTTTTCCCTCCTGTGACTTTTATTGCTTATATACTTTGAAGAAAACTCTAATCCAATTCTTCTAGTTATTTATTTTTTTTACAGGCAAAGACCCAACTCATTCTAATCTTGGTGTGTTTCCTAATGTTCTAGATTACATGCTATTCTGTGAATCCCACTGGTTTATATTACTGTGGATCCCCATAATTTAAGCTGGTATTTCTATAAGTTCTTTGTCTCTTTACACTATTATTCCACTCCAATTCTATATTCTTACATCTTCAAATCCTTTATATATAAAATTATAGATCATAAGAGGATGTGATATTCACTTTCAATAAAAGTGCTAAAATATCATGATGTTCACTACTGGAGTTTGAACACAGGGTTTTATACATGCCTTAGCCCGTGCTGAACAACTAAAGTATATCTCCAGGATTTTTTTTTTATCTTGAGGCGGGGTCTCACTAAGTTGCTCTGGCTCTACTTGAGCTTTCTCTGCAAACTAGGCAGACATTGAACTTAAGACCATCCTCCCTCATCTCTCCAGTAGTTAGATGACATTATTTTCAACTAGGTCTTATTTTCTCTATATATTCTTTTATATTTTCTTTTTCCACTTGTTTTTACTTAGTAGTATAATGCTATTTTGTCATTTTGTTAAAATGAAAACAAATATGCAGGCTATCTGAAAAATCTGTGCCATTTTTCATAAACCATTGACTATTTTCTGTCACACTACCATGTTCATTCCTTTAACTGTCACTTATCCGGAAGATGTAAGGTCTGCATTAATGTAAACACAACAATAATGATAGGAAATTAGTTTCTTAAAAGAAAAAGTAAAGATTGTGTCATTTGTCTCTTCTGCATCTTACTACTGAGTTCCTTCTTTTCAGATTTTACTTTTAATAGCCACATGCCTGATAGAATGTCTTATTTTGTGATAAGAATGATAACCTTAGTTCAAGTCCCAAACTTACATGGCAAAGGGAGAGAAATGACTCCAAGAAGTTGTCCTCTGACACTGAAATATATGTGTGTGTGTGAATACACACACACACACACACACACACACACAGAGCACAATGCATAGTAAATGTTAAAGAATCATTGCACAACTATATATTTTATTGCTTTTAAAATGCATTTAATTGTCATTTTTTCACATGTTTAAAACTTTTGTCTGTAAATATATTGGAGTCATTATGGAAATATCCATATTTTGAGTAAAAAATGGGAAGATAACTAATATAAATACAAAAATATTTTCAAATTTCTTGTCTCTATTTATAAAATTTAAATTAATTATCAATCATTAATGTAAGAACTTCAGTTGCTTAGGCTACTGTGCTTTTGTATATTTTATTTTTTATTATTTTTATTTTATACGAATGGATGTATTGCCTGCATGTTTGTAAGTGTACTCATGTCATGCAATGACAACAGAGGTCAGAAGACGGCGCTGAATCCCTTGGAACTGGAGTTACAGATGGTTATTAGCTGCAATGTGGGTGCTAGAAAAGAACCTGTGTCCTGTGCAAGAGCAGCCAGTGCTCTTAATTGCTGACCCCTCTCTCCAGCTCCTTGTCTACTATGTTTATAATCAATAAATATCGTTGTCTGTTTCAAATTATATATTCAGTTGCTCGTTTTATCTCAAAATTATTAAGTAATTAGATCTTAAACACTTGTTTAATTGTTTAACTGAGCAATTATAGATATCCCATCACTATTGTGACTTTACTTTGTGGATAGTCATTTATTCCTTTAAACCGGCAATCACTATATGGTTGAACCATTGCCCCAAATTAGCTCCTTGGTTTTTATATTATTTATTGTGATAGTGATGTAATTGGATTCTTTTTTAATTTATAATTTGAAAATTATTGGTGAACAATTGTTGATGCACATGTCTACTCTCTGGAGTAATCATTGCTTTAAAGGTATGCAAAGGTGCACAGTTATTAACCTAGCTATTGTGATGATTATGGAAATAAGGTCAAGTATTTCATATAAGAATGGAGAAGAACATGCGTGCAGAAAAGGCATAGCTCCTGTGAATTGCTGTGACCTAAACACTCACCAAATTTACCCCAACATAAACCTGTGACTCAGAAATTTAAAATATCCATGAATACTCTGATAACAGTAATGAGAAAAAAGATTATAATTTTCTTAAAAATATATAAAGCATTTTCTGGTCCTTAGATTCTCCTTCAATAGTGAAGGACATGAGTGATCCATATATTTCTCCAATTTTTATAATTCTTCCCATAGTGCTTTCATCATATATAACTTTCATCTATGAGTAGACTGTTCAGAAGACACTAAAGAGTTTCACATAAGTGTATATATGAGCACTCCCAGCAGACAGCATCCACTGGATTATGTTTAAAGATTGAGTCAAAACATTCCTCTCTCTGTTTCTTCCTGGAAGGGGCTTTTCTGTAGCCTTGAGCAGTTAATTTCTAGGGTTAGTATTTTGCATAGTGTACATGTGAGAGCCAAGAGACAGAAAGAAACAACAGACTTCTGAAATTCTGAAAGGAACTGTGGATAAATTCTATGTATCTTATCCCTGTTACCTCTACTCATAAATCCAATTCTGAAGTTGCTCCTGGAAGCAGTTTGTGTATGTATCAATGATCCAACATTTACAGCTCGCACCAGAGGGCATGACACCTAAATCTACAAAGTCTGAGAACAAAGAGAGCTCTGATGGATTCCGGTGTCTACCATTCTGTAGACACAAAGAACTGGATTGTTTGTTTAATAGTTTCAAATGGGTGCATTTCTGGCAGCCATCCACTGGGCTCAAATACCCAGTATGAACTGGAGTAAAGATGTTTGCTGTAGATTCTGCACTGGAATCTGTGTGTGGATCATGGTAAACAACTCCAAATACTTACAGAACTTTTTTTTCAACATCAGCAGAATACACATTATTTTTGTAAATAATTTTTAGATTGGCATAAAATAATTTTATTCATTGTGGCAAGTCCATATGCCTGTGCCTTTATGTCTGTGCTCATCCGTTCTCTTTCCCCACTGTCCTTTCATCTACTCTAGCTGGTTCTTTCCTCCCATTTAATCTCTCCTGCTTTCTTATCCCATTGATGTATGTCATTGCCCTCTCCATTTTCTCTCTATGTTCATACACAGGCTTCTTAAGCACTCACTGAAAGTTTTCAAAGATACATCAAATGTTTAGCTCCTAAACAAATCTTAGGAAATTTACAAAGATTAGGTGTCTTTCATGAATACAATGCAATGAATTCAGATTTCAAATAGTAAGAACATGGGTATAAGGAAATACAGCTCAGGGGAAACAAATTCAGTAACACTGACTCAAAAGAGGCAAGCAAAACAAATTTAATTTTTTTCTTGAGATTACTAAATATTAAAGTGTATCAAACTTTAATGATTAAGCAGAAGCAGGAATAAGTGGGAACATTATGATTAACAATTCCTATATTAAAAATAATGTAAACCACTTAATATTACAGCTCAAATTCTAGATAAAAAAAGAACAAACAAGATAAAAGTTAGCAGAAAGAAAAAATAAAAAGGTACAGAACAGGAAAAAGAATCAAACTGAGGGTAGAAAGACTATAGGAAACAATACTAATAAATGGTTATTTGAATATGTAAACAAAATTGATGGATTTCTGGAAAAGCATAACCAGAGAAATCTTAAATAAATAAAACATAAATTAAATAGAAGACATGATGGAGTAAAATTTTTTACCTCCTCAGGGGTAAAGAAACAGTCAAACCTGGTCAAGAAGGCCTGTGATCTTAGCTACTCAGAAAACTTAAGCAAGAGTATCATAACTTAAAGTCCTTCATGATATCCAAAGTCATTTTATTTCTATTATGGAAATCTTAGAATCATTCCTTAAATTTAAAAAAATGCAGAAGTTTTGTGATATAGCTCAGTGTTAGAACACTTGCCTAGAATGCACAAGGTTCTAGGTTTAATCCCCAGGATCATAAAAACCACCATAAAGGATTATTACAACTGCTTTCAACAAATTGAATAAACTAGAGTTAATGAATAAAGTCCTAGATATATACAACTACCAAGTCTTAAAAAAGAGAAGAAATGGAAACCCCAAACAAACAAACAACATGGAATTAGTACCAAAAAGATTCTTGTCAAATAATGTTCAGGATCAGATGTCTTCAAGACTAAATTATAATAAAGACCTAACAAAGAAGTAACATGAATCCTCCTTAAAATCTTCCAAATTTAAATAATGAGAATATATTTAAATGGATGAGACCACAGTCATTTTATATCAAAGCAAAAGACATCAGAGAAAAGAAAATTCAAGGCCAGTATCTTTGATGAACATGCTTGTAGTTATTGTTAAAAAAAGTATTCGCAAACCATGTTCAAGGACACATCAGAACATTATCCAGTGCTGTTTATCTTTGTGATGCAGTATGACTTAAATATGCAAATTAGTTAATGTGATACACCATGTTAACAAAATGAAAGATAAAATCTACATGACCCTTTTCTTGGTTGTGCATAGGGCCTCTGAACAAATTCAAATTTATTTTGCATTCTTTCAACATAATAGTTACATGAGGAAATTTCCTCACTATGAGGAAAGCTGTTCATTAAAAAATCTGGTAGCCAATATCATAATCAATGAGGAAAACCTTAAAGTTCTTCCTCTAAAATCTAGGACAAGTCAAAGGTGTCCAATCTTGCCACTTTCACTCAGTGGATGATTATAAATAGTTGTAGGAGTAACCAGATAATGCAAGACATAAAAACATGAAGATTGGAGCAATAAGTAAAGTTATTTCGATTTTCAGGTGGTCTTAGTATCTGACTACATGATGTAAATGCTAAAAATCCCAAAGACTTCAACAATAAAGTACTTGAAATTTGTGAATTCATTTCAAGATATTTTGATCATAAAATTTGAAACATATCCTGATATACAGGAATATAGTGTACTGTCTCCAAATGTTTAATGAAGGAAGCCATCAATAGGATACAATGATGAAGATGAAAGAACAGTTGCTTTAATATAATATATTGAGATATGCAACTGCAAAATTACAAAAGAATACAATTTGTGACATTAAAAAATCAATGTACAAAAATCAACTAAAAATAGCATAAACTAATGAAAGCAAAATGTGAAACCACAAAACCAAAAGAAAGCAAGAGTTGTTCATTCTTGTTGGTCTTTTGATATCACAGCAAAAGTAGAAGAGAAAAAAGTAAAAACAAATGGGACTACAAAAAAACTAAAAATCATCTGCACTGCAAAGGTAAAATGTCAAATAAATGGAAAAAAAACAACTGGCAGACCAGAAGGGGTGAAACCATACAGGGATCTTTTTTTTTTCAGTACACATACACACATACACACACACACACACACACACACACACAAATATATAGTGCTCTTAACCACTGAGCCATCTCTCTAACTGCAGTATCTTTTTATCCTATTTAGATCCCCTCTCCAATCTGTACATCTCCATAGCCCACCCACAAGATTTCAAATATTCAGTCACACATGTTAAGGCTTATTGAGTCAAGTTTGTATCCACAGTTGTCCCTCCGAGTGAGTTCATTTACTGGAACCTGTTCACCTTATTTAGCATCACTCCCTTAAAGGTGAAATCTCCCTCACCCACCAGTGATCATCTGCCAATAGCTCCTCAGCTAAGATTCTGGCCTAATGCCCACGTCTCCAACTCTATGCTGATTTATGTCTGACTGAGTTTGCATGGCTCTTGTACATGTTATCACCATTGCTGTAAGTTCACAGGAGACAGTTCCCAGATGCATGGAAGACCATGTTTCCTTATAGTCATGTGCCATCCATGGCTCTTACAATCTTTCTTCACCCTTTATGCAATGATCCCTCAGTCTTGAGTGAGTGAGGTTTAATATGAGCCCTATCCTGGGGCAAACACTCTACCATTTTTTGTTCTCCACACTTTTTCCCGTTGTGACCTTCTGTGTTCATGACCCTCTTTTACATGAGGAAGCTTTACTGGTGAGAGTTGAGAAATGCATTAGTAGTCTCTCTACCCCCTGTTCTATTATGGTCCCTTAGCCTTAGGGATATAGGTTTCACTCTAGATCTGTCAGTTAGAGATGACTGAATATATCACAGACACTTATTTTCTGTGTGACCAGCTTCTTTGATGAGTGGTGATTTATATACTGTCGGTAAATATAAGGATACATATTTAGTGTACAGGAAGAAATTATGTTTGCCTAGGTATGTGACAGACATAGGGTTTTCTCTAGAATGTATGTCTTCTTCACCAATGTATATTTTGCTACGTTTAGAGTGCCCCACACAAGATCCTTCCATTGAGGTAGCTTTAAGTCCAATTAGAAAGCTCTTGATTATATCCATGACAAAAATGCCTCTACCACAGTAACATAATTTGCTGTGCCAGTCATTGTTGGGGTTATTAGGCTTTAAATATGGGTTGGGTTGATTAATTTTCTCCCTTGCCACTTGGATAGTGTCCTCTAAATTTATGAGACCTACTCTTCAGATAGGGGTCAGGTAAGTGCCACCTCCATTGCTCCAAGTCCTATGTTCAAATATTTCCTGTACTCAGCAATAGGATTTTACCTTCAAGTTGTGGAAGGAAATCAAGGGCTGTGGCAATAACCTGTGTTGTTTTAGGAATCTCTTGGAATACCCTGACCAACAATTTGAAGTGAAGCTTCCCTCTTCTGGCACTGTGTTTCTTGCTTCAGAATTTATATATATATATATATATATATATATATATATATATATGAATAGGAATCTTGATCAGGTTCTTTTCCCTACAAATTACAGAATTAACAGATTGGGAAAACTCATATACAGCAGAAAGAAACAGAAAACAAACTTTTTAAAATGTAAAAAAATACACACCTGTATACATACACACAGAGAACGGCTCTCCACAAGTGGGGAGGGGATTCAGAAACCAAAATATCCAAAGCACCCAGGAAGACTTAGGCCTTGTTTTTGGTAATATATGGCAGTAAATCTTCCTCTAATTTTGACATAAGTTTAGTCCCCTTAAATAAAGAAGAGAGTGCACATAAGACACAGCTGCAGCCTGAGATATGTCCAAGTCTGGTCTTCATCTTATTGGAGCTGTATTGTACTGGACAGGCCAAAGTGGGGCCCTGAAGGATAGAAAGGGGTCTTCCAAGGCATTTTCCTTAGACAAAGAAGAAGCCTGAAGTGCCATTTTTGTTGCTCATCAATGGCCTTCTCTGCTTATGGCAATTTAGTTCCCTATAAGGTTATATATGAAAACCAAACTTTTTACAGAACTCATGGAATCCAATAGAAAAACCATTCTTCCAATATAATGAAAACTGGGACTGGAGTAACTATTCAGGGGATAAGAGCTCTGGCTGCTCTTCCAGAGGACCTGCGTTTGATTCCCAGCACCTACATGGCTGCTAAAAACCTTCTGTAACTCCAGTTCCATGAGATCTGACTCCGTCTCTCTCCTCCACAAGCATTGAATGACAGTGGTACACTTACATAAACACAGACAAAAGACTAATAAACATAAAATAAAAATAAATAATCTAAAAATAAATTAATCCAAACATTCAAAATTGGCCAGATTAGTGGAATAGACATATATATGCATTATATGCATGACCAACAAGTATATAAAAGGATGGTCAGGATCATTTATCAGTAGGGAAATGTCAAAATCACAATGAACTATCACTTCATCCAAGTAATGTTAAAGATAGTAATTGCCGTCATACCTAACATATTATACATGTACACTGTGTGAAAAATTGGTACTCATTACTAAGTATGATGCATTTTATCTGGAAACTCGAGAGAAAAGGATAGTAAGGATATTTTTATGTTCTTTAGTGTAGGGTCTGGCCCCCCTGCAACCCTTCTCTGTTAGTGCTAGGCTCTAGGCCAAGAGCTAGCAGGATGTTGTCAGTTTCAGTTCCGAAGTAAACAACTTAACCTTTACAGACTTCCTCAGTTTACATCAGGTGTGTGTCATGTGGCTAGATGTCTCCTGAGAACCTGAACTTTTAACCTCCTGTAAAGCCCCGCCCTCAGGATATATAAGGCTTGATGCCTCTGAATAAAGTCAGTCATTCTCCTTTCCTCCTACCTAGTGTGTGTGTGTGTCTCTCTCTCTGTCTTATATGTATGTCATTCAATCCGCAGCTCTCCACCGATCCAGACTCCGCAGATGAAAGTAGACAGAGCTCTACACTTTAGTATCTTTTTTTTTCCTTAGCATAAAAACTAGAATAAGCAGAACTGAACAAGGGTGCTGCTATAATACAAGATATAATTCAACAGTTTCAACTTTTGGAGATGAATAGGACAGATATACAGCTGACTAAGGGACTGCTCAATATTTGATACTAAATGTAACCCAAATACTGGAGAAATTCAGTTGGGTCTTGGGAAGAATGAAGAAATGAACACACAGGAGGCCTATAAAGTAGTATCTGTAGGTATGCATACATGTGAGTATGTAGAGAATGTGACCCCATTCCATGTAAGGTTCCAACTCATAACTTTTGTCCCATTTCCTCTTCCTCTCCT
This sequence comes from Eospalax fontanierii, assembly GCA_035773235.1. NCBI lineage: Eukaryota > Metazoa > Chordata > Mammalia > Rodentia > Spalacidae > Eospalax > Eospalax fontanierii. The sequence continues at coordinate 127,163,370 of CM069525.1, read as the reverse complement.
GGCTGTGACAGTCCCTTTATTAGCCCAAATGAAGATACAGATTAAGAAGGCTCTTTTTAAATGAGGAAAAAAAAAGTAGTATCTATATGAGATTCTGTGAGTAAATTATCTGGGTTTATTTGAATTAGCTCTCTACCCTTAGTGTGATGGTGAATTAAATACATCTACTTGGATTACTCAGATATTTAGTCAAATTCCGTTGTAGGTGTTGCTATGATTGGATTAGATTATTGATGATTAGACTAAATAAACATATAAGTTGATGATATTTGAGTAATGTATGTCATCAAACAGTATCCTGCAGTCAATCAATCAGGTGCAGGACTTAGAGAAAAATGGAGAATTGAGATCACTAAGGAAGGAAACACAATACTCCCTGAATGCCTTCATACTTGAGTTACTTCATCAATTCTTCCCTTGTCTCTAGCCCTTTAGATATCCCTACAGCTTTTAGGTATAGTAACAGAATTTCCAGCCATCATTTTGTGAAACAATTCTTTAACCACCACTTCCTCTGTCTCTCCTTTCTTGCTTACTCTCCATAGTGACAATTAAATAAATGCATATGCCAGAATGTTAAAAGATTTCTTTAAAAAAGAAAAATCAGTCAAACCTACTTTTTTGTCAATATCTATGATTTTAAAACTTACTTGGTTTTTTGAATTACTGCATTAAAATTAACACACTTTTGGAGCGAGACCCTGGCAATGGCAGTCTCCTCTTATGAACTAGTTATCAATAAGTAGTATTGATTTATCATTCATGTATATTAACTTCTACATGTAGAGCCCTACATTCCTTTCCACAATTATAATTATATTCTGAATTAGGTGAAATGAAGAGAGCCATCTTGACCAATACACATGAGGAACTTATTTAATAAAGAAAAATTCCAAATGCCTGTCTTTTATGTGTACTAAATAAGAATCATTGGACAGGTGACTCCTGAATCTTCAGGCTGACGATATTCTTTAGCACTTTTGAGATCTGTAGAAATCTGGGTACCACTGGGACATAGAACAGCCTCCTTGCTTATTGATCTTGAGTTCTCAGGCCAGTCTACTATTGAGAACGTTTTTAGGTAATGTTTATCATGTAAAGTCTCTACCACCTTTAAAGTTTGATGATTCTTAAGCTTTGTTTCCTCTAAACAATATTTTTTGTTAATTTTGGCTATTCTTTTTGTATTTCTGAGGTAATATCTGTGCTAGAAATCAATTATTTCAGCCACTATACTTTCCCTTCCTTTCCGTTTTGGTTTCTGTATTTTACTCAGCACGTAGTCTTTTGCACACGCATTTTGAGTTGATAAACAATATAATTACATAGTAATCCTAACTTTAGTTATCTTTATATTGTACATTTGCAGGGGAATAAAAAGCTTTGACTTAATAATAATCATTGAAATCATTCTCTTTTAATGAGGTAAAGAATATGTGGTATATTTTCAAACTTGAAAAACTTATCTCTGATACCATACCAAGCCAACTTAAAGATATAAAGCTTCAAGGAGCATTTCTGACAGCTGGTGTGATAAGAGACTGGGGAACTAATTCAAATACAATCTATTCCCTAAGGAGTTCCTCACAGAGTCAACAGAAGCAGTATTAGTCAAAATGGGAAGTATATTACACTATGATAAGTGCTTAGTTAGTGGTGCATATCTAATGCCTCAAAGTAACAGAAAGCTTTATAAACACAATATAGTATATTGAACCAAGGGAGAATTTCAGATAAAGCAACAGTCAAGCGACATACCAGAGGATAAGTAACAGATAAAAAAAAATCTATGTCAAAGATATTTCAGAGTAGTAGGAATTTATGAAAAGTTCAGAACTATTTTAAAAGCTGTTTGTACTACAGAGGTAAAAATGTAATTGTATCACTCACTACAGAGACATGGAAAGCTCATACTGAAACAAGTTCTGTTTCATTAAGAAGAAAAGATGTTCATATGCAGGAAATATACCATGTGAAAATGCATATCAAATGCTGAACTAGAAATGATAAGAATATGGTTGAATCACTGTGAACCAAGTTCAGGAAGGGGAACAAAGACAGACTTGTATGTAAACAGAGATCTATTCTAGAAGAAATGATGTAGAAAGCAATCCAGGCAAGAGACACGGCATGGATAACTTCTTTAGAAGGAAAAAAGTGTGCCACATGGGCTTAGGGGACAGTGTATACCTCTGAATTAGTATTTAGAAATGTTTATATACATATGTTATGGATGCACCTGGGAATATCTATTGGAATTTAATGACTTGTGAATCTGAATCAATTCCCAAACATTAGAGAATTTTGGACAATGAAGATTTCAGCTGTTCAAATTTTTATTGACTATCTACAATGCTCCTTCATATAGAAACTGTACCATAAAGTAATGTTTTCTGTAAGGAAGGAATAGAGAGCAGGTAGGCATGTTTGACAAGAGATATCACAAGGTATTGTGACACCTACTGGGGAATGTAGACTCTATCTCATAGGTGAGGAGGAGTGAAAAAAGACTGAATATAAAGGTGACAAAAGTCAAATATGATTTTATGAATACTCAACATTATGCAAGCTAGAGGCAAACTTTTTGACTCAGTCCATACAGGTGGAGGTTGACTAGGGCCTTCATAACTTTATCAGACAAAAGACACTGGCAAACTTCAAAGTATAATGTGCTAATTGATACAATTATCCAAAGCAATATTCAAGATGTGATCTTAAATTCATTTCCTGATTTTTTTCAACTTTGCACATCTCAAATCAGGGGTAAAACTTGGTGTCTTCAGATGACAATACATAGCTGAAGCAACTAATTATTGAAAGCATATCACATCTCATATCCATCATACATATTTTCCTTTGTTCTTAAAAAGCTGTTTCTTAGGTGGAAAATTTATAACCCTTATCCCAATAGTTTTCTTTTTGTATGTAGATGAAATGTTTTAAATTCCTTTAGATTTATTAGATATGGTCTTTGCTAATTTCATACACGCACATATTGCCTTCTGTTTACTCCACACCCCCTATTATTACACTCTTACCCCTCTTTTTGCCTGTTCTGATCTACATGTTCAGTTCCAACATTCATGCCTTTTTGTTTTGTTGTGTGCTCCTCTGATTTTAGAACTTTCCATTGTAGCCTTGTCAGCTTATCATTTGGTATGCAATGGAAGGCAATGGCTATTCCTTAACCAGAAACTATCAGTTCTTCAGAGTTCAACAGAGAGAGTCAGGGATCCATAAGCCCCTCAACAGTTAATGACTGACTATTGACAGATCCAGGATTGCACAGGCCCAGACATGTTTGCAATGAAGTTATGTTTGCAATGGCTTTCTCATGCCCTGAAGGTAATGTTTCACATATTCTCTCCCTATCTCTTAACTCTTACATTCTTTCCATTATCTGCAGTGTTTTCTGAGCTTTAGATGGGTTTATATAAATATCCTAGTACACTAAATTATCATTTATTCCAAGCTTCTCCAACAGCCATTAGTCTCTGCATTCATGATGATTCTCTGCAAAAAGAACTCTCTTTGACTGAAGATGGGATTAGCATTTGTCTATACATATAAACATAAATATTTTGGCTATAGTTTATTACTAGGCCAATTAGGTAAAGCACAGTAGCTAGGTCCTGTCTAGGATCTATATCGTTCTAAGCCATGGGTTTTTGTTTGGATTGATACTACCAGGCATTTATTCCATCTTGAGAAGTAGGCCTAAAATCCAATCCAAGAGCAATTGATTTTCCCTTAATAGTTGTGCTTTTATTGGACCAGTGTGTACCTTTTGCTTACAAAGTTGGCATTGTAGTTTTTAATGTTTATAGCTTGGTAATACCACTGATGTCTTATCCCTCATGATAGCCTGAATAGCACCCTCCAGCACTGTGATAGTTTGTTAGCAATGAGGAAAACTCCAGTTTAGTGCCAGGTAGTTTTCTTTGTCTTTTTTTGTAAGAGGCATTCAAATTGTGTGGATTCTTCACCAGTAAATTCTTATCATGATGTTCTGGTGGACAATGAAGAATCACAGTTACCTGGAACACCGTCTCTTTTTAATTAAATCCTTGCTTCTTCTCAATTCAGATAATGTAAACTCTTCTTATTTCATCTAGATATATTTGGGACATTTGCAGGATGATAAATAAGCACAAGAATTTGGATAGATTTAGTGAATTTAATTGAGAAGTAAGAAAGATATTGGTAGGTCCTTCAGCCTTGATGAGTGAATATGAATCTCTATACTCCATTACCAAGTTTAAAAAATATTTAATATTTTTATTTTATGTATATGAATGTAATACCTGAATGTAGGTAGGTAAACCTGTGCTGTGTAATGCTCATGAAAGTCAAAACTGGGTGCTGGATCCCCTGGAACTAGAGTTACAGACAGTTGTTAGCTGCCATGTGGGTGTTCAGAAATGAATCCAGGTCATGACCAAAGCAGACAGTGCTCTTTACCACTGAGCCACCTCTCTAGTGTCCATTACCGATTTTTTTTAGAGTTTTGAAACTTGGAAGTCTTCTATTCACTTAGAACATGACTTACTTTTGTGTGAGACTGTTGTTGTTGTCGTCATTGTTCTCTCTTTCTAATGTTTTTATTAGGCCCTTTTTTGAGAAAGCTATATTTCAATTATTACAGAAATGAACAAGTAACCAATTAACAAAACATGATAAGGAGATGTACCAGAGTTTTTGAGAAAAGTAATATGGGTGCTGGGAAATGGCTCCGTGATTAAGAGCACTGGTTGCTCTTGCAAAGGACCCAGGTTTGAATCTCAGCACCCACCTGGGATCTAGCAATCATCCTTAACTCCAGTTCCAATTAAATCTAACACCATCTTCTGACGTTTGTGGGTATTGCATGACATGAGTACACGCAAACACAATGAGTCAATGTATTTGGACACATAAAAATAAAAAGAATAAATAAAATATTTTTAAAATACAAAAGAAAAAAAGAATACTAAACATAGAGACCCAACTAAGTCTCACTGAAAGATGAAACAAACATAATTTGAGTAGCTTACAGCTACACTGAGGTAATGAGCTCTAGGGAATATATTGATCTTCTTTCTTGTTATAAAAGACTGATTTGCCCACCCAGTATGATACAAAAATACCATAGATTTCTACATGAGTAAACTAAAACTATTTCATCTATAGAAAATGGAATTCTACCCCCATCTCTTTAAATTCAGTTACAGAAAGGTTTAGCTGTGGCTCTATGCCAAGTTTTGTTTTGTTTGCTTTAGTGTTTTTCTGAGCTTAAACCAGCAGCTGTGCATGTTTGTGCAATTTGAAAGTCAGGATTTATATACGTAATTTTTCAAATAAGAAAAATAGTTAAAAATATCTTTAATGAATCACATAGAAAGCCACTGAAATATTAAAACAGCAAAGAATATCTTCTTTCCTCCTTTGTTAGCCTACATATTTACAAGATTTATAGTGGAACTAAGATCATCCTCTCTTGAAACAAAGCTTGCCTTCTTAAATGCAAACTGAATTATTTTTTAATGCAGTAATTCAGAAAACCCCTAAGTTTTTGAATCTTATATATTGGCAGAAGTCAGACTTGTCTAGTTTTCTTTTTGTAAAAGTCATCCTTAAATTCTCTTCTTCCCATGTTTGATGCACACCCATCTTATTCAAATATCCCCAAATTCAGGGCAGGGACCACAGTAGTCTGCTCTTTCCAAGAGGAAGAATTTTATTTTAAAAAATTATTCTGCTATTCCAGACCTGCCCCTTCAACAGAACCTATATTTTGTAAGGTCACTATTATAATTTTTTAAAGTTTTTTTTTTTCTTACTGTAGTGGATATCCTACTAAATAGGAACACAGTGTTGTATTTTCCCAGGAAGTGCTATTAACAGGTATACACACATTGTTTTCTTATTTTGAAAGGTAAAATTAATAGAAGACGAAATCCTTCGTCTGGAAGGCTAAAGCTCAAACTACTTTGTAGGTGTAATTCCTGGGCAAGGTTATATTTATTGAGCACACTATATGGCCTTCTGGCAGATTCACAAGGTAGATCTCAAATAAGGAGTAAAGTATTTTCCTTTGGTAACAACAAAATAATCGTTTTAGAAATATAAAGGAGAGAAATATTCACAGGTACAGCTCTGTCTTTGGTAAATGCTGAGACTGATGAATTAATATAGTAAGACTTTTGGATATGAACAGCTTTATTGAGTTCTTGCTATTAAGCTTAATGTCTATATAAGTCTAAGTCAGTATCTATGTCCTTTTCAAGCAACAAAGCATTCAGTCTGTGCAAAACTACCTTAGATAAGAGGTGATAGCTTCTGTTTAAGTGTAAACTTCAAGAATGAGAGGAAAAGGATAGAGTAGGGTGGGTGTTCAAATCATGTAGGAAAGGATGGCTTTGGGACAGTCAAGCTGTGAACAGAGAAAAATCCATTGTTGTGATTCATTATAGTCAACATCTAATTGTCTTGTACATTTTATATACTCAATTGAGCAGAGAGTAAGTCAATTTCTTTACAATGTTCTCTGTATGCAAATATGTAGAAATGTGCCCATTCCATGCCGGGAAGGGAAGGCACCCAATGACTAAGCTGGCTGTCAGTGCTCCAGTACTACGCTTAATACAATAAGTGGAAACAGTATTTGTTGGGCTCTCTTTGCTGGCCATTGTGTTCAAAATGTACATAGGTCATCTAATGAAATACTATGTTTTACACAAAGTCTACAGTAGCAGAGGCTTTTCTTAAACTCACTATGTACCTGTAGAGATAAAGGTGACCTTGAACTTTTGATTACCCTTCCTCCATTTCCCAAGTGTTAAAATTGCAAGCATCCACTACCGTGACCATTTTTATGTTGGAGATCGAACCCAGGGTTTGTGTGTGCCTGGTAGCATACTACCTGTTGAGGTACAACCTACTCCTGATCAACTCGTCATAATAAACTTATTTGATAGTTATCCTTGATTGGCATCTTCTTTGGATCTGAAAATTATCAAGATACAGTGAAATCATAGCAAAATCTCTGGAATAGTTTGAAGTGTGTTTCTTTGAATGATTAGCGTAGAGACGACTGCTTTCTCCCCAGCGTAAGCATGATACTTTTTGGTGTTGCTCAGAGGAGGGCCAAAGGAAAAGCTGCTGCTTTTTGCCTGCCTTCCTTCTCACTCTCTGCTGAAGATAGTACTCTTCTGCTGCATCTGAAACTGCCTCCTTCACTTGTATTCAAACCCAGCTTCTTCAGCTTTCTGATGTGGATGGAATACCCACAGTTCTCCAGGAATCTTCCAGAACTTTAGTGCTAGATTGTAACCACTGAAGTATGCATCCTCATGAACTGAGAAGCCTCTGGGTAGCTCACACTCTCCAGCGTTGATGGAGACCATTGGTGGACTCTCAGTTTAAATTATATAAGCCAATATAATAAAGTCTTTCTTAATATACATATACTATACAATATAGTATATACAATACTACATATATGTAGTCATCTTATCAGTTCTATTCCTGTAGAGATCTTTGACTTACAGATTATGAAAACTCATATTATTAACTTGATTTTTCAGACAAAAACTTTAAAAATAGTCTCAAATGATGAGTAAGGTGTAGAATTATGGATTATTGGTGGCTTTGTTAATTATAGATCATTAATTTATTTAATAATTAATTACGGATTTATTCACGAATGAAAAAGGCATGATATAAAACAAAATACAGTTGAATCACAGAGTAACAAAATGGAGAATAATGAAGAGCAGTAGCATTTAAACACCCTGTAAAGCCGTGTTTCTTCTTGAACAAATAAACTCCACTATTTAAACATTATGTTTTCACATAATTTCTTCATTATCATAATAATGACTTTTAAGGATAAGAGAGTGGCTATCTGTAGACACATGTGGATCTAACAACTGGCACAAAATGAAAGTACATTAAGTCAATCCACATAGATACACAGCAGCCCCTTTCAATCACAGATTAACTGAGGTCCACAGGATGTCAATTTTCTCTAAAACATAACAATCAATTTTGTGTCCGATTTTGAGAATTCAGATGTTGATGGACCTCAGGAAGAAGGCATACCTCTTCTTTTCTTGCAAGATTAATACAGCTATTTTTAAGTCTCCTTTTATCTACAAAATATGTATTGATTTTATGCAAAAATTCTCAAACAGAGCTAATGCTGCATTTTAGTCCTAAAAGGCAAGCATTCAGACTATTGTGAGATCATTTTCTATTGTATGAAAATCCAAACTTAAAACTCAATTATGCAATGAAGCTTCACGTGTATCTGCAGCCCATATTTCATAATACCAGGCTAATTCTTAGCTTTCCTGAAATACACAGTTGGAATTAGGATATTTTAGATCTGACTACAAAGACATAACTTCCAAAGCCAGCCTTAGGAAATACCCAAATACATTTCAGCATTATTTTGTTTAAATAAATTTATCTGGTATATCATGGCTTTCACTGGATGTTTCACAAACATTTACATGTCCCTTTGGATGGTAGTAAATAAGAGCATTTCTGAGACTGGATTCAAGTTTAACTATAAAGAATTTGGTTATTATATGGGTTAAGTCTCTTTCTCTATCCAGCACTTAATATCTTCTATAAAATGAGAGTATGAAATTAGATATTATGGGTCCCATCTTAGTGTAAGATTCCTGGATTCTAAATTTAGATTTTTCAAGGCATGTGAATTTGGTAGTCTGCTTCTCATATAGACAAAAAAATGTTTATTTAGCACTATATAAATAACATATGAGTTCACTTAAAGAAAGAAAATAGTCCATAGTCCATACTTTTATTTCAAATATGTCCTACAATGGACACTAGCTGACATTTGGAATTATATAACTTTTGCTGGTTGCTTACTGACCTGATTTCCTTTAATTTTCGGAACTTTTAAAATGAGTATATTCACCCTTACTGAGACCTCTATATTGTGATCATTTATTCATCTATTAAGACACTTATTCAGTCAATTAATGTTTAATGTGTATCTTGACCTGCCAGCCACTGATTCTGGCCCCAGTGATGAGAAGTAAGTTGTGGTATGTTCCTTTTCATCATGTATTTTACAGTTCTGTGGTGGTGAGGGAAAATACATGAACAACAGCTATTGACCTCATGGAGAGGGCTTGGCATAAGTATCTTGTTGAGCTGTGGATTAATGGAAATAAATGGAGTACCACATGAGAATAAATCTCATTGAGAAAGAGTGGGAGATGAAATCGCCTCCCTAATATCTGGTTGGTTGCATGCGGAAAAAGTTGATGAAGACAGCTATTTGTGGATTAGTAGGTGGGTTCTTAGAGCCAGAGGCAATGTTCATATGTTTCTCAAATAGAAAAGAACTTGAAATGACTCTCCGAGTTTAGAGATGAGGAATAGCGTACACCAAGAATGTCATTTTCAAGAGACTATACCCCTCATAAAAAGTAGACCTGAGATTGTAATCCATGCAGTCTGACTTCTGAGCACTTGTTTAGAAATATCAGAGTATGGACTTACAGGGAAAGACGACACACACACCCCATGCAGACTAGCACACAGAATTTGAATCAAGGGCAAAAATGTAAAACAAAACCAAAACCCCATTCCAATATTGTTAATAGCAAATTCTAAACTGTGTTTGAAGGACACATTTCTAGCTGATACGTGGCAAACAGGGTTAGAGTTGTAAGTGTACAAAAATGAGATGAAGAACAATGGTCCTTAGGAGGAAGATGGAAAAACTTGAATGTTGCAAAAACAAAGGAGATAAAGTGCTTATGTAAGAGCTGTTTCTGCTAACATTGATATATTTTTGTAAATATTCTAGTTCCTCTTTACAGACAATAAGTTCAGTGACTAAAGTTGACTGTAATTTTTATGCTTTCCTATATAATGCCCTATTTTTTCCTATGAAAAGTTATCTTAGAATAATTTTAATTTTAAAGTAGACATACTAAGTATATTAGAGTTCTTTAATAGAACATAACAGATAAAACGAGTATATACTAGAAAAGATTAATCAGATTGACATATATGATATGAACTGGGTAGTCTAAGAAGGGCTATCTTCACACTGGAAAGGGTGAGAACATGATAACTGCTCAGTCTGTAATACAGGGTATGTCAGCAGTCTCAGTCTCTTGCTGAAAGCCTGAATAATTCTTGGAGAGCTATGGGTCTTTAGTCAGTGTTGAAAAGTTGAAGAAGTTGTGTTTGGATATTAGTGAAAGTTCCTGATGAGAGGAGCAGCAGTAAATGTACTCACCACCAAGAGATGAAGGCAAATAAAAGCAAAGGGAAAAGCTTTTCAGTTGAACCTCCATATATTTAGACCACTGCTAGAAAATGCCATCAGTATTTAGGGTAGGCCTTTCCACTTCAACTAAACTAATCAAGAAAATCCCTCACAGACATGTTTAGAAGTTAATCTTACCTATATAAAACCTCACAGATATGCCTGTAGGCTTGCATTGTAGGTGGTTCTAGATCCCGCCAAGTTGCCAAGTATCATTAACCATGACACTATGTGGTTAAAAGTAATAGCTGATAAAAAAAATGATTAGTCATAGCAATATTCTATTGTAACAATCTGAGCGTTACTGCTGCTGTGATTTGGATTTTTTTAAGTAAAGTAAGTATTACTAAAAGCAGTTTGATATTGCCATATTCAATCCAACAAATGACATGGTTTTTGAGACACAGGTAGAATATACAGTGTGGATAGACTGGACAAAGCATGCATTCATGTCTCAGGTAGGGTGAAATTTTATCTTATAAATTAGAAAGGTACAAAAATTTAAATTTATGACTTTCTCACTTCTAGAAATAGCCATTCAATATCTTCAGATCACACCTCATTTTGAGTGGCTCAGAAAACCTGGGGCTAAACCATGGAATACCATGGTTCTCAAAGTCAGACCCTTTAGGTTCATGATGGACTTCCCTCTTAATTTTCAAAGACCTCAATGAATGTTCATTTGTAAATCTCTCTCTCTCTCTCTCTCTCTCTCTCTATATATATATATATATATATATATGTTAGCAATTAAAGCTGGAAAAATTCAAATGTTATTCATTTACTTGCATAGAAGAACATCTGGATACAAATGCTTGACTAAATAGCCCTTAATATATTTGACATAATGCAAGAAATATGATGGGGAACTTTGGGGGACTTCAGATAGGGGAAGGGTTCTAAATTTGATTAATATCTATTACTTGAAGTGCACAAAACTCAATAAAATATATATTAAAATTAAATTTATTTAAAAATAATCATAATAAACAATGAAGTGTGATTACAAAAACATGTATTATATGGAGGTTGAGAGATGTCTCAGTGGTTAAGAGAACTGGCTGCCCTTGCTAAGGGCTGGTATTCCTTTCCCAGTACCCACAAGGCAGTTGACACCTCTGTGGGCATTTACATAGAGGCAAGAAAAGCACTCACACACATAAAATTAAAATAAATAGTTTTAAATACCAAATTAGAGTGAAAATTTTATTTTCCACAGTCTGCCTTTTACAATTTTTCAAACTTCTTTAATTTCTAAAATTACAGGAGATAGTTCTCACATGTTTTTTGCACATAACATGATGGAATGTGATATCTAAATAAACTATATAAAATAAAAAAATATCCAGTATTACAAAAATATATAAATGCTATAAAGAATATTTTAGCATATCCAGGGAATATGGATGTTTTTGGATATAAACTAAAATTTGACAATGGGTATTTTATTTTTAAAATTATTTTGTTTTATTTATTCTTTGTTAGTGAGTTTGTATGTTTGTGTGTGTGTGTGTGTGTGTGTGGTATGTGGTATGTGTGTATGAGTATGGATACATGCATGTCATGGTGCTTGTGGAGGCCAGATTATAACTTTCTCAAGTTAAGTTTCTCTATATTTCCTTTACATGTTGTGCTATCTTACTATAGATTACTTCCAAATTAGTTTGGGAAACAAAGTTATCAATTATACTTAAATAAATTAATATCATATTTTCTACTTTGAAAAAATTTTTTCACACATGCATACATGATTTTGAGATTTATGTATTTATTATTTAGGAAAGATTGGCTCACCACATTTAAAATTTTTATTTATTATTTTTATTTTATGTGTATGAGTGTTATTGCTTACATGTATGTAAGTGTACTCATGTCATGCAGTGCCCTTGGAGGTCAGAAAATGTTGTCAGATCTTCTAGAACTGGAGTAATGAACAGTTGTTAGCCACCATGTGTATGCTGGGAATCAAAACTTGGTTCTCTGAAAGAGTAGCAAGTGCTCTTAAACCCTGAGCCATTTCTCCAGGCCCTGGTCCATCAAGTTTCAAATATTGAAATTTTACTATATTATAGAACTGACAGTCATTTCCATCAACATGACTTTCATCAAGAAGATTTATATATATTGAGACACCATCAAGTTCACGGTGGTAAAAGTTTTTCTACCCTTTGAATTTTGTTTGAAAACTTGAATATCATCATTGACAAGCTCTCACTTGTTTTTCTGAAAGTGACAAACTCATTTTGTTCATTTTCAGGGTATTAACTGGTAAGTGCTTGAGTTTGACTAGCCATATTTTTTCAGTAAGGCTTTCTTTCAATGGAAAGTAATTTTCCCTCTAAAATCCACTAGTTTATATCAATCATGCAAGTATTGTTCTCCAGGACTACCATTCCTCTTCAAAATGCAGAAGATAGGCATCATATCTGCTTTTTATTTTTTTCAAGTGAAATATTAAGAATTCATGTTCTCCAGGGCAAAGAACAAGTTTTCCCTGTAGCCCCAGCTGTCCTAGAACTCACTATGTAGACCAGACTGGTCTTGAACTCTCAGAGATACACCTTCATCTACCTCTTGAGTGGCGGGATTAAAGGCATAAGCCACCACACCCTGTAAGAATTTTTAAAATTTATTATTTTTATTTTATGTATATCAGTGTATTATCTGTATGCATGTAAGTGCACCTGTATAGTGCAATGCCCCTGGAGGTCAGAAGAGGGAATTTGTTCTCCTTGGATCTGGAGTTCCAGATGGTTGTTTAGCTACCATGTAGATGCTGGGAATCGAACACTGGACCTTTACAAGAGTAGACAACGCTCTTAACCACTAAGTCATTTCTCCAGGCTTATGATGCAAGGCATTTAAAAATATATACTTATTGCTGTATAAAAGAAATTCTTAAATGAGAATGGATCTTGAAAAAAAATATGTTGGCTAGCATAATTCATTGCCACAATTGCTTTTATAACACCATTGCAAATGTCAACACAACAAAAGTGTCCTTGGATGGGTCTCCTGTATTAAAATTCACCAATCCAGAGCTTGGGAACTACTGGGAAAGAGGGGTGAGGATGTTTGTAAGAGCCAGGAGAGGAGGTGCATAAGAATTTTAAAATAGCATCTTACAAGCAATTGAGTCCTTACTCATATGAATGTATAGCAATGGTGTCAGCCTGCACAAGACCCATGCAAACCCAAGCAGACAAACTCCCAGCATAGAACTGTGCAAATTGAGAGCAGGCTCTAATCTTAGCTGAAGAGCTATTGGCAGTTGATTACTGCTGGGTGAGGAACAGCTGATCTTCTTACAGGGAGGGACTCTAGATAAACTGCCTAGACTTCAGTGGATGAACTTGTACTGAGGAACACTTGGGGACATTAACTTGACTCACTAGATATTAATATCAATGAGGGAATGCATGAAGTTCAGTGGGGGACCTATGGAAGGGTGCCAGTAAGGAAAGGGGTATAAAGATGATTAAGGTGTTCTGTATGAAATACACATTAATTCAATAAAAATATTTTTTAAACTAAAAAGTATATATTACAATTTGTTTTGACCCATCAAATGTCTTGCAAAAGGCTAAGTGACCTCCATAGGGGACTGCCCTTTGAAAACTCCTCCAGTAAATCAACCTTGGTAATGTTAGAAAATTTTTAAATTTTAAATATATATATATATATATATATATAATTAAATAGAAATTGGCTCCTATCTTATCTTAAAAATGGAATTAAAGGTGGATTATTATCTTTTTACAGATTCTAACATATGTTTTTTTCTTTTTGAGACAGGATCTCCCTGCAACATTAACTGGCCCAGAACTCACTATGGAGACCAGGCTGGCCTTGAACTCCCAGAGATCCGCCTGTCTTTGCCTCCTGAGTGCTTCTAAAATATGTTATTATCTTAATGATAATGATCTAGCAGCAAAAGTGGGGCCAGTTTTACAATAGAGATAAGATAAATCTGGAAAATCCTCAGAAAATGAAAGTCAGACCACAAGTTTTATAGATGAGTAGTCATGGATTATGTGGAGGTACTGTATTTTTATTGTGGTAAAAGAAGGTGGTTGTAACTGATGACATCTATTATTTAAAATATTTTAGTAATTCTTTGAGAATTTCACCCAACTTGTTTTTTCACATTCAGTTCTCTTTCCTCATCTCCATCTCCACCCCCACAGATAACTACTACCCTCTGACATCAAGTCCTTTATTATTGTTTTTCTTTTTTAAATGACTATTGAGTTTACTCTGTATTTAATTATTCTAAATTGTCTTGGGTGTGGTTCTATCTCTTGGAGCCTTGTCATGCCACATGTAACGAAAACTGACTCTCCCTTTCTGAGCAGACATCAGTTACCAACAAATCCTCAGCTAAGGGTAGAATTTCTTGCCAACCTCCTCCATCTGTGCTTGGTTTTTGTCTGACTTGGGCTAGCACAAGTCTTATGTATGCTGTTACAAGTGGTGCATATTCATATATGCAAGTTCCCTGTGGTATACAAACAACACAACTTCCTTGGATTCATCTACCACTTCTGGCTCTTTACAATCATTCTGCTTCCTCTTCAACAATGATCTTTGACCTTTGACAGAAGAGGATGTGATGTGGTTCTCCCATTTAGGGCTAAGAACTCTGAAATTATTCTCTGCCCATTTACCGTCCATGGGTCTCTGTGTTAATTCTTATCTGCTATAAGAAGAAGCTTCTCTTGTGAGAGTTCTAAGATACACTAATGTATTCTTATAACAGTAAGTCATCAGGATTTGGTTTGATACTATTTCTATTTAGCAGAAGGAAAATAGTTGGTGCTTCCCTACATCCTGTGACTTGTCTAGGCACAAGTACTTGTCCCTGAAAAGAATATCAGGTAAGAGCTCCATATTGTGAAATAGGCTTTAAGTTAAATAAGCAAGTCTTTGGTTAATCTTATTACAACTGGGCCACTATTGCACCAGTAGTCATATCTTGCTAGACCAGTTGGTATTGGAGCTTGCATGGTGCAGAGCTCGGTAAAACTGATGATTATCTTTTTCTTCCAGTAGTTTGTGTAGTTCCTTCTAGCACTATGAAATTCAACCAATGATAATGATGTGCCAGCTTGATTTCTCCTTGTTTGTTCTATGACTCACATAAATAGTGCCTTCAGCAAAGGGGTTTTACCATCAAGTTCTGGTGTTTAACTAAGAGCAATGTCAATAGACAGTACAGTTTGAGGGTGTATGGGATGGCTAGAGTCCACAACTCCAAAAAATTAACTAATTACTGGCATTGGCTTTTATATTTATTTTCTGTTGTTAATAACAAATTATAATGGATTGGGTAAATTACAAAGGAAAGAAAATTGCATTTTCACCACTCAGATATTACAAGCTTGAGAGGACACATTCATTGATATTCTTCTTGCTTATATAATCACACAATGGCTTATCCTCACATTGCAAAACACAAGGAGCATGCAATTGTGTGTTTTCTGATCTACCTCCCTTTTCTCATAAAGCCGCTAGGATTCAATTGTCAAGGCTCTACCTTAATGCATCTATCTTGTCCTAATATCTTTACAAAGGTACTACCTCTAAATACTGTAATATGGCTAGTTAAATGGCTCAGAGGGTAAAATCATTTATTGCCCCCAAGTCTGAAGATCAATCGCCAGAACCCGTGATAAAAGGAGGAAGCACTCTCAAAAGTTGTCCTCTGACCTCTACATGTGCACAATTGCACAGTGGCACAAGTGCTCTTGCAATCAAAGAAACTTGCAGAACATATACATTTGCACACACACACACACACAGAGACACACCTTTAACATAAAGGCCTATATAAATAATAAATACATAAATAAATATATAAATACATAAAAATGAAAATGAATACCAGAATTTTATTACATTACCACCCTGTTAATATTTCACAATGAGATTAAAATTTTACACATGAAATCTTTGCAGAATACACTCAAACCACATCAAAATTATAGCATTTGAGCATTTTCTCATATTTATGTAGAATAATTGAGGTATTTCCTTATTGCTGTATATTTTTCTACTGTGAAATCAAGGAAATATTTTTACAGACATCTTTGTGTATCTGTATATCTGAAAGTTTCCTCAAAATAAATTACTGAAATTATAATTTCTAAAATAAAGTTAGCTGGCTGGGTCAAAGACATTTATCTTTTAAATCTCATGAAATATTATGTATTGAACACCTAAATCTCATGATTCCTGACAAAATATATTCTTTAAAGGCTAAGAGGATAGTTCCATTATTTTTTATGGACTATGAAAAGATATATAGGATTTATTTGACTACTAAGAAAATTGATATATGTTCTTAGATTCTCCTCTTGCTGCCAAAGTTGAAGTTTTAGCTAATGATATGCCAGCAAACCAATATTCAGTGAGTTTAAGTAATTATGGTACTTCAGTAATTTTATATTCATGGCCCCAAGTGAGTATGATTCCACTGTAAAGTTAGAAAAGTTACCAAAGCAAGAGTGAAAGTTCAACAAGCTACTATATAGACGTAGCTAATATGCAGTTTAAAAATTATCTTTAAGTGCTGTATTTCAATGCTTCTTTCTTTATTGTCCTCCAGCAGAAAAATAATTAGAAGTTAATATAGACTAATTACCTTAATTTATCTAATAATTCATGGATTAAACTTATTTAAATTTAGTCTTCCCCAATGCATTTTAAAATTAAATGAAATTTTCTCTGGTAGAGTTTTAGAGGATGTAGATTAAAACAGTAGCTACAATTTTGTGATTTACCTTAAGTATTTTTTTTTTCTTTTTTCGAAGACAAAATGGCCTTAATACCATAAGGTATTAAGAAGTACCTTAATTTTAGCCAACTTTCACAAGAGCACATGATGTCCATGGCTTTAACTTACTTTCTTGAGAATTTAGAGATGAATTACAAGATTCTTCTACTTTAAATATTTATTCTTCCAGTTACTTCAACACTAGTAGCACAGATGCTATTTTAAGTTTAAGTTGCACTCTACATAATATATGTTGTTGCGTAAGACAGAGAAATTACCTAGATGAGACTAATCTAAACACTGCCATCCTTAAAAAAAAATTCTTGCCTGTCCCTGGTGATAAATGTTCATTTAGAACATATTGAAAGGACCGTATACCAAGACCTGAGGATTTGCTAAGTACTGAGAGCAATTTCCTACTTTGAGTTAGCAAAAATGGTATGTATGTCTTGCAACCACATTTGAAATTAAAATTTCCAACCGCTTTGTGGATGTTGGAGAAATATATTTTCCCAGTAATTTCCACAGGAGTATATATGAGCCCTATGATGATCTGTGTAGCAAACTAACCTAAAATAATGCAGAATCATGACTCAGAATACAGGAGATAATGAGTTCTGTTCTTCAAAGTTTGTTATGTAAAATTTAAAATTGTTATATGCAAGAATTATGAGTTCTCACTGCATTGTATATTCCTCTCTCCATTCCTATGGGGAACAAAGGACATATAGAATTGTGATAAGGGTGATATCATTGAACAAACTCTGCTCAATCTTTTCTAAGCATTCTCTACCAAGACCTTGGCATCTATCCTCATTGAGTCTATATCACTCAGTGGTAGTAAGAATCTCCGTAATGACCAAATCCACACATTTTCAATTTAAAATGATCACACAAACAACCCTAATAGTCTTTGCTTCCCTTGAAATTTCACAAGCCAGGCCTTCATCATCTATAACTCTTTCAGCAGAATTGTTCTAAACTCCAACTACGGGACTCTAAACTCAATGTATTTTCAATCTTAAAGCTCTAAGCACTTCCACAGTCCTTTCCAAAATAACTGAGTCATGTATGTCACAGAAATATCCCACTCTGTGTTACAAATTTCTGTCTTAGTTAACTTCTCTATTGCTATAAGAAACACACTGACCAATACCATCTTGAGGAGGAAAGGGTTTATTTGACTTATATCTCCCAGGTATCTTATAATGTAGGAATATTAATTTCTCTTAATAAAGTTTAAATATTTATTATATACTAGTATTTGACCCTGAGAGATTATGTACTAGTAGGCAGAGGGTTCACAGACAAATAGAAATGAATGAAACACATTCAATCAGATGTTAATGAATCAGAGGGTGTCAAAGAATCAGAAAATGACAGAGACTGAGACTGTACTTCACATAGTTAAGGAAGATTTCTCTCAGACAATATTTAAACAAAGAACTGAAGAAAATTAAGGAATAAGTCAGGTAGATTTATGAGGAATAAAATTCCAGACAGTGAAAATAACTCCAAACAACTGCAAATGTTCGTAGATATAAATATTGCTGATAGGTTTGAGAAACAATAAGTCCAGTGAGGTTGAGACTGTGTCAAGAAAGAAATGTAAAGGATAAATGAAGTCCAAAATGCAGTAGGGAAGCCAAGCTTATGGAGACTTACAAGTTACAGGAAGGACCTTGGGTTTTGCTGTAACTGTAATTGGGTGTTTCCAGAATAGTTCAAGTAAGGGTTATGGTAATAAGAGCTATTCTTTAAATAATCACTGGCTGATATTGAGAAAAAATGTTACAGAAGATCAAAAATAATCAAATAGAGTGGCACTTTGTTTAGAGATATGATAAGAGAGAATACGGGAGGATAAACCATGAAGAACCCATTCAAAATGCTTTGAAACAGCACGGCGAGCCTGCCAGGGACGTCGGGATTAAGAAAGACACAGCACACTCTTGGTCTGGATGGAAAAAGACTCTTTATTCCGCTTCTCTCTCCCCCTTATATACCCCCTACCATAAGAGGGAGGAAGTTGGCAGGAAGGAACTCAAGGATGAGGTCTGGGGTTCAAGATAGGGTCAGGGTGTTCTCAGCCTGTGAGGCGGAACTTCCTGGGCTCAGTCTGATAAACAATTCCGAGAGCTGAGGTGAACAAAACAGGATGTGCATGAAACAAGTTCCTGCTCAGTAACAGAGGGGGGGTTGTGTTGAGAGACCTTTTTCCCCACAGAAACATATTTTGGTTGAGATGTAGGATAGGCTACAAGGGACGAAATAATAGAATCAAGCTGGGAAGAAAACTCTTCTACTAGTATGTGGGTCATATTGGGAGCAGTTCAACTTGTTGAGAAATGATATAGTTACAAAATTTAAAGTCAATATTTTCTCTGAGTATTAATGTGGATTGTGAAAGAAAGAGATTAATGAAGAACAGTCTCAAGTGATTTTTTTCGTATAAGAAGAAATCTGCTGTGATCCTCCATGGTGATGATAAAATCAAAAGAACAGATTCTTTTGTGTATGGGGTGATGATATAAGGTTCCATTAATCAAGTCTTTTAAGTACATCTCTTGACCTATTTCTTAATTATTTTTTCACTTTTACATGCTCCGACATCCTCATGGCTTTTCAAATCTCTCCTATTATCAATAGGTGAGGAAATTAAAGAGAAGCAAACAATGCAAATCAAGAAGTAACTTGGGTCATGTGACTTTTCCTACAGCAACAGGGCAACAACATAAGAATAATTATTTTCAAAGCATGAGGGCTAAGCATACACAAGCTAGGTTATGCTAATGTAGTTATATCATTGATAACTTACCACTTACATCTTTAGACTTGTCCGGCTCTGGTGCCAGTGCCAAGACCCAACCTAACCCGAGTCCATTCGGCAAGGGGCTGAGGAATTAAAGACACACAAGACAGAGACCCTGACACACACACACTAAGTAGGAGGAAAGGAATATGACTGACTACTGACAGGCAGCAAGCAAGCCTTACATACCTCCCGAGGCGGGGGAGGGGAGGTGTTTCCAGTGGAAAATTTTTTTTAAGTTCAAGGGTTCAGGTTCCCAGGGACTTTCCGGAGACTGTAAGAAAAACAAGTCTAGGAACAAGAAAGTTGCGGTTTGGGCTGAAGTTCATGATGTACCTTCAAGATAAACAGCTGTGTGGCTCAGACCAGGTTCCTGATCAGGAACAATAAAAAGGAGGTTGCAGGGCGAGGGCAGAGCCCTACATAGAATATGTTTGCTTAATTAGAATTTTGGATTCAGTAAGCAAAGATATTTTCATCGAATTTTGCCATACTGGCCTCTGAAAAAGATCTCCATATAGTTTCACCTGCGGTGTATTCACACCTTTCTTTTCTCAAGGCCAACAAAATATATTGTTTTAAAATTTCCTTCAGGGGTTTAGGGAGATAACTTAGTGGACAAGAGTGCTTGTCTGCTGTGGTTATGAGTGCCTATAATTCTAGTACTATCTAAGACTGATCTTTGGAGCCCTCTGTCTGCCAGTCTAATTTAAAGAGCAAGGCCTGTATTCAGTGAGACACTCTGCATTGAGGGAATTAGGCCGAGGGTGATAGAAGAAGACAGTGACATCTTGCCTCTTGGGCATTTGCATACAAAAATGTACATTCATATCTCTCTTTCTCTCTCTCTCATACACACACACACACACACAGGCATGCACCACAGATATATCACATACTCACATACTAAAAATTAAAATAAAATAAATCTCTACCAGATAGCTCAATAACAATGTGCCAATACATAGAATAGAAATTTCATAGACTAGAATAGAAGAATAGAATAGTTTTCCAATTTTAATGCTGAATAATAGCTCACTGACATTTGATTAGGAAAAATTTTAAATACATCTTACTCAGAAACATACAATTTTAATTTAATAAAATATATAATACTTATTTCTTTCTTTTATTCCTTTTTGCTCTATATGTTAATTTTTATTTTATTACATAAGTATATCAGGAACATTAGATAAAATATAGACTATCAGAAAGAGCAGCAGTAAATATAAATACAAAAATATAACAACTTTTAGAATTCTGTGCCTATACAGTGTCTTCTCCCCAATTCTTTGCCCCTATTACATCTGTAGAGATTATATATTACCAAATAACATCATCTCTTCCATATATATTCTTTTACATTTTCTTCCTCTAGATGAAAATGAACTTAATATTTACATGGTAATGTATATCTGTAGCTAAGTCTTTGCAACCATGAAATTAAAATTCACAAGGAAAAAAATAAAAACCACACACAAAAATATCAATTGAACAACGTAGTTTTCTCTTAAATTTTGAGTGTTTTATGTGAATGTGTTGAATTGTGCAACTGAGCTATATTACTAACCATTTTCCAAGCTGTACATTACACAGCAATCTAGAAATTAAAAGCATATTGAAGTCTAGTAGTGTAAATATTGCTATTATTATTATTATTATTTTACTATCTGTTAGTCATACCAGAGAAAATTATGTCTCACTGTTTAATTTCATTTTCTGGATTAGTAGTGAGTGTAACTATTGAGAAAATGTTTCTGCAGATTGAATGTATCAGTGCATAACTTTAAATCCAATACTTGGGAGGCAGAGTCAGCTAAATCCCTGTGAGATAGAGGCTAGCCTGTATTACATATCAAGTTACAGGGGGATCCTCTCTCAGAAACAAAACAAAACAAAAGACAAGCAACAACAGCAAAACAACAAAAATTTCCATAATGTTTATTTTTTTTGTTAATAACCTCTTCATTTCTTATTTTCTTTTTAATTGATAGTTCTCCCTGTTAAATAACAGACTTGATTGAAAAAGTTATGGAAATTGTAGAATATTCATTAGTTATAGTAATAATGTAATACAAAACTGTATTTGTTAAATATATTGTCCTAGTTTTCTTTCTGTTACTATAATGCACCATGAGCAAAAACATTTTGCGAAAGGGTTTATTTACACATTACAGTGCATTCTTGAAGGAAATCAGGGATAATAATTAAAGTAGGAACCGAAGTAGAAACCACAAAGCTGCTTACTGGCTTATTCCCAGGCTCCTATGTAGCCTCCATTCTTATACATCCCAGGCCCACCTTCATAGGAATGATACTATCCACAGTGGACTGGGCACTCCTACAACAATTAATAATCCAGAATATGCTCTACAGACATTCCCATACACCAACCTGGTGGAACCATTCTTCAGTTGAGGCTCTCTCTTCACAGATCTGTCAAGGTGACAACTAAGAATATCTATCACATGTACATCCCTTGTCAACATGACACACAAACACATCACAGTTTAACCATAATCTTTCCTTGTTTCCAAGATATCATTTTAATATCAAAACAATGAGTACAGTCCAAATTTAAATATCCCACACTATTTAAAATTTAAACAGTTTAAAGTGTTGAAGGTAGGTTTTAAAATTCAGTTTCTTTACTGTGCGTGCCTATACATTTAAAAAAATTAAGTAATTTACTATTTCAAGAGTGAAGCAGCAGGGCATAATCACCATCAGAAAAAGCAAAATCACAATCCAGCAATGTAAAATGCTTAATAGTCAACATCTGGGAATGACTCCTTATCTTCTAGACTCCAGGATGTTTGGCCAGTTCCACATTTTCATTTTTGACATCCACAGCACATACATCTCATCCAGCATACTTAGGCCACCTCCAGTCCCCACATCTATCGCTGTCCTTGGTGTCCTTCTCATAGTTCTGACACCTCTGTTATTCTGGTTCTCCCCCAAACTGAAGGCACACCTTCACAAATTTCCTCTCTGGGACTCTCACCGTGCCAAGTCTCAGCTTCTCTCCAAGAACCTTTCAACACTAGGGTTTCCACAAACAACTGAAACTCTACTTCACCAATGACCTCTCCTGGCCTCTTATAGTACCAAGCCTCACCTGCTCTCCATGACAGCTTCATGTCTTTAAAACAAGTAGAATTACACATTTCTAAATTTGGCTTACAGCTTGAGATGCAGGTGTGGCCATTTCTGGTCCACAGATTCTGTGTGCTGACACCGAGGAAATACTTCACAGGAGATTTCACTACAATAATGCTGAGAACCCACATATTATTAATTCAAATATGTCACATGAACAGCACTCACAGAGTCTTTAACAGACTCTCACATTTCTCTCAACTTCATTGTCTTCATTTTTCTCAGCGTTTACTCCAACTAACAAGCCACTTAAACTCTACTCTCCCAGTGGATTTTTCAGCACCAAATTACAAAATCTTCAAGCTTTTTACCACAAAACAGTAAAGGAACAAAACCACATGGCCAGGTCTATCACAACATCTAAGTCTTGGCAAATATTTTTGTTCTAATTTGGTTTGGTTTCTAGAATGTGATAAACTGCATGGCCACAATCAGCATGGGAGTAAGGGGTTTATTTGGTTTACAATTTTAGTTCCTTCTCAAGTCACTTTCCCATTCTCTGTTCACTCTAGCAGGATATGGAAGTTCACAGTTTATCCACATATTTTTATAAACTTGATACCAGTATATTTTAAAACATTTTCCCTCTTTATATTTTTGTAAATATGCAGTGGTATCTTATGTTTTTCCATTTATATCTCGTTGATGACCTTTGTTTGGGTTGACTGTTTTATTTTCTTTGGTGAAGTATCTATTCAAATCAAATTATAAAATTTGCCTTGTTTTCTTTTTAATGTTTAAATATTTTTATTCATTTTTGTAATTACATATAAAATGTGTTTTATATTTAGATCCCCTCCCTCACCTGCACCTCCCCTTCCTTACCACTCCCCACTCAATTTAATGTATACTATTATGTACCAAATAAGGCCTTTAGAATCTAATTTCTGTCTCCAAATGTTCTTCAGTGTGGGTCATTCCACTAGAGCTTGGTTACCCTACTAGGAGTCACGTCCATGAAAGTGACCGACTCTTCCACTTCCAGCAGTCATCCGTTGCCAAGAGTTCCTCCAGTAGTTTTGGGGTTTCTTACCAACTTTCCCATGGCTATGCTGGGATTCTGTCTTGTTTGAGCTCGGGTGGGATTTCATAGGTTTGTACCATTGCTGTGAGTTCATATGAATAATGCCCAACTGCCTGGAAAACTCCATTTCCTTTTGGTTATACACTACCTCTAGATCTTACAATGCTTCTGGACAGATCCTCATAGATCCCTCACTTCCTCATAGATCCCTCAGCCTTGGAAGGCACAAGTTTGATATACACCCTGCATCCTCTTTTTCTGGGTATGATGGATAGTTGTGGGGTTTTTTGTGTTAATCATTATCTGCTGCATAGGAAAAAAAATCATCCCTTGTGAGAGTTGAGAGGTGCATTTATCTACGTGTATAACAGTAAGTCTTTGGTAGTTTGCGTGGGAATGTCCCCCACAGGCTCCTAGTATTTGGACACTTGGTCCTGAATTTTTGGAGTTATTTGTGGAGGGCCATGGAACTTTTAAGAAGTGTGATCGTTCTGGAGGAAGCATCTCACTAGGAGTAAGATCTTCAGCCACTCTCTGCTTTCTGTGTCTGCTTGAAAATGTGATAGCTCAGTGTTCTCCTCTGACAACCTCTGTGGCCATACCTAATCTGCTTTATGGACTTTAATCACTCTGGAATTCTCCTTGTTCTACAGCTCAGTTATGTAGTATCTTCAGCAATAGGATTTTTTTAAAAGTATTTTTTTTATTTTTGTTTTATATGTATGAGTGTATTGTCTGAATGTGTGTAAGTGTACCTGTGCCATGCAGTGTCCTTTGGAGGTCAGAAGAGAGTGCTGGATACCCTGGAACTGGAGTCAAAGATGGTTATTAGTCATTATGTTCATGCTTGGAATTGAATTTGGGTCCTTTTAAAGAGCAGCCAATACTCTTAACTGCTGAACAATCTGTCCAGCCCCATCAACAGAATTTTAAGATCAAACCCCTATGGGCAACTAAAGCAGGGGCAATGACAAGTACTGTGTGAGGGTCTTAGCTTCAAGACAGCTGGTCAATAGCTTCAAAAGACAAAGCCTATTCCTGGTTAGAGCTTTTTCTTTGTTACTCTATGGTGTCTCATAGAGGCAATGCTCCTTTTTTATATATTGTATATGTATATACTTTAAGAAGATTCTATAATGCTAGGTTTCCATAAGGCTTTTTCTAAAGGTTGTTAGTGTGGTTTTTTCCTTTCCTATACTCCCTTCGCAGTCCTGTCTCCCCATTTCCCATTCCATTTTACCATTCCAGTTTTATCATCTCCCTTTCCCCTTTTATTTCACTGGATTATACTACCCTTCACAGGAAGCCTCCCCTGTCCATGATCATTTTAGTTTCTTGATTTCTTTAGCTTTTCAAATTGAAACATTCATGTATAGAATTTCAAAGCTAGCTTAGCTGTACACTAGCTTTGCCTTGCTTTCTTATTTTTGTGTTTTGAAACTATTTATGTATGCTTCATACATGCATTTTTATTACATTAAGGATATGTAATTTCCTTATTTTGTTTCATTTTATTCCCTTTATTAAGATATTGAGTACTGAATTCTGGGACTGGTGCACACTAGACAAGTTCTCTGCCACTGAAGTATATCGCTAACCTTTCAGATATGTAATTGAAAATTTTCACCATTTTACATTTTGCAGTTTCCCAGTTTCTTATTTGTGGCCACATACCTCACAAGAGTGCAGAGAAATCCATTTCATCGTTTGAAGATTGTGTCCTCCAGAATTAAATCAACTGTGGCAATCACAGTCCCTTGGCTAGATATTTATCTAGGTGTAGGTATTTTATCAAATTATAGCAGATAAGACTTGAATGAATCTACTGTGAAGAGAACAAGTTTGGGTAAAGGCTTTACCCTCTGTTAAAGAAAGATATAGTCCTTCTCCTACTGTGTTGTCATATCTGTATGTAACACTTGGAATTTTAGGATGCTAAACTAAGGAAAAGATGACAGATTGAAAATGACACAGTAAACATTAGTTCATTTATTATATGGAAGTCCTAAACTAAGCATTGTAGGGGCATACTCCCTGGAGACTTGATAAATATAAGAAAAATATTTCAAAATGAGTTAGGGGTGTCGTTCTTCCAGCTACACATGTATTCACTAAAACGTATTTGGAATATTTTACCTTACATGCTTTATGAAATAATTACATAAAAGTGATAGGTTCTGGAATGGCATGCAGTGAGAAAATTTAAAATGAGATTCTCATAAGTTTGCAAATTAAAATACAAATGTTCAAGTGATGGAAAGGCTAATGTAACGAAACATTTTTTTAATTCAAGTCTTCAGAAATTTCCCTCTCCTTGATCTTCAGTTTTTCAAATTCATCAGTTATAGGTTATTTGCTTTGCCTCAGTCTTCAATAGGGAGTAGTAATTCTTAATACATATGAAAAAATTGTATTTTCACAATTATAATAGTTTTCTCATTGAATATTCACAATATACCTGTGTCATAAGAACTGAGATTATCCCAGTTAGCAGGGAACAGTTTTGAACCGTAGAAAAAAATTACCTCTCATGCTCAAGTCACAGTGTTCAAAAGTGGACTTATGAGGATTTGCTTCTGGGCTTTTGACCAAAACCTGTGAGACATTGACTTCTTTCTTCATTTAATTTGCTTTCAGCCTTTTTCACGCCCTGTATCCTGGCAACATTAACCTTCTAAGGGACACGTAAGAAAGTGTCTCCAGCTTTACTTAAAGAAATGCCTCACCTAATCCCAAGGTGGAAGCATTATGGCTTTGTGTTTTTTTTTTTTCACCACAAATCTATACATATTTATGAATTCCTTATGGGATTCACCTTTCCACAACTGTCCCATTCCTTGGCTCCAGCACTTGCCTGTCACAACTGGAGGTTGTTAGTATTTACTATGATTTTTTACTTTATTCACCTGGTAAATATTTGCTTTGATTGCACTTCTTCCCCTAATCTAGTGGCACTTGTACAATATCTTAGAAAGATGGTAAACATCACTCTCTATGTTTTACAGTCTGTTTTCCTCAAAGGAAGGATAATTATTTGTCAGTTAACTGACATCACTAAATTGCCAAAGTTACATTAACTTAGATGGTTTTTATTTATCATTAAAAGAGACAGATTTATTTATCATTGAAATATTATTGAAATGGATTATACAACATCAATATGGGGAACTTCTACACTAATAATATTCTATGGAAGGTAGATTTTCCTCTAAATATATTGAGAGAGGATCATGATTCACTACCTCTGGCCTCATCAACCTTTAAAACCTAATTTCAAAGAATTGAAATTAGCTCAATAGATGTCATGATTATTTTCCACAAGGAAGAAAAGTATTATTTTGGTTTAAAGTGAAAACTAGTATATGACCAGGGACATAATTTAAATTGACAGGAAAGGGAAATGTCTGTATGTTTTCCAATATAAGGTTTCTCTGGAAATATGTGTGCTTTGTTTGGGGCCTTATTGTCCTATGTAAAACAACAGCTTTAATTTTTTTTTAATTTCACTTAGACTTGGGGGTAGAAATGTAAAATAACCTTTTACTTGTAGCGCCCCGGCTATGCTCCTTGACCAAGTCTGGATCCGTGAAGGGCTGTGGATTGAATGACACACAAGACAGACACACACACACACACACACACACTAGGTAGGAGGAAAGGAGAATGACTGACTTTACTGAGAGGCAGTAAGCCTTATATACCCTGAGGAGGGTAAAAGTTCAGGTTCTCAGGAGACATCCTCTATTGATGACACACAGCTGTACACAGGGAAAAGGAAGTTGCAAGCTGGCTAGCTTAAAGGTCAAGTTGTTTACTTGAGCTTTGCAATTGACAAGATCCTGCTAGCTCTTGCCCAAGAGCCTAGCACTAAGAGAGAAGGGCATGCAGGGGGGGCCAGAACCCTACATTTACTTAAGGCAAATGCCACCTTTAATGTTCCCTCTTCTCCAGAAAATTCTTATCAGGGAAAATATTTCTGTGTATTCAGGAAAAAATTGTGAATGAGTAAATCCTAATCAGGATTATGAAAACCTAGAGTTTATTGATAATCCAGACGGCAACAACTCTTAAACTTCTTTGCCTGTTTATGTAAATGAATATAGAAATAAAACAAAATTTTTTCATGAAAATTTCTCTGGATATATGTACAGTGAAATTTTAAAATCGAACATTTTTGGTGTTTATTTAAAAATTTTTTCAGTATTTGATGGGTACTAATCTTGAATGAGCAGCTTACTTTGCTTTATTTTTCCTATTTAAAAAAATACACACACACACACACACATATATATATATATATATATATATATATATATATATATATATATGGACTTTTGTCTTTTTTCCTCTTGTACATGGATGTTATACAGAAAACTGGCTATAATTAGTGTTACTTGCAAGAAACTGTGCTCACAATTTTGGAGTGAACAGCAATGGACTTTATGTGGACAGTTTAAGGACTGAGCCAATATGAGGATAATGTGGATATTATTTCTCATTGTTTTACCAAAAATCTATGGGAAATCAAGTTCAATTTACCATTTTAAAGGTGCACCATGGGTGCAGGTATGAATTGGGAACAAATACTTCCCTGTTCCTTACTTGTACTTCTTTATAGTGACATTGTGAGGACAAATACCACTTGATAGAAAATTATTTATCCAAACCTTCAAGGAGTTTTAGAAGTGAATGATGCCTTTTCTTTGAGCATTTTATCCAAGAATGAGAGAGCAATTACAACAGAAATAACTCCTGAACAAAAAAAAAATCATGCACAGAGAACTGATGGATAAACAGTCACTTATTCAATGTACTTCTTCAACCGTACAGAGAGAGAGTGAGGGATAACATGAAGATGTTTTGTATGTATATATATATAGAAAGAAGTATCCATTTTTTCTCTAATTCTCTAGGATTACTGCAGTATCATGGGAGAAAATATTGCACTTAATAAGAATTATTATCCACATTTTGGAGAATGGAACATGATTCCTTGTGGTTTCAACTTTGTTTAAATCATGTCATTTGAACAAATCTCTTTGATTCTGAAAGCATGTAGCAATATGTAGCAATGATATTTAATTAATTAATTTTTCAGAGTACAAGTTATTTTAACATATTTATAAAATAAAGTCAATCTTATTCAAAAAAGCTCAAAATATGAGTCAAAATTCTCAAATTTTAATGTATCATGTAAATAAATTCTTTCAGAAATTTCCATAGAATTCACTATAGTTTCTTCCAGAATAGTTTTATTCTCTTGAGTAAAACGACTATCATTCTTTCTGCAGAGAACAGATTCTTCATCAACTCCAGGTTATACACTCTACATAATTCTCTCCTTTAACATGGAGAATAATTAATCCATTTTCAGTGACAGAAAAATTTTTTGAAGTTAATTGGAACTCATAATAGCCAAGATTTCCTTATTGCTACTAGGTAACTGTCATTTAATACCAAAACATGGTCATGCTGCATGTTGTAATTTTCGTAATCTCATTGACTGCATGTGACTACATTGACCATGGACAAAGCTAAATTCTGCTTTACTGAATATAACATAATGAAAGGGCAATGGATTGAGAATCTTGAATTTATCCTACGGCTCCCAACTTATCCCAAGTAATAATTTTGGGTTCCTAATCATTCCAAGTCTTCTCCCAACCATTTAATGTAATTATTTCACTTTAATTTATATTCAATAATTGAATATTTTAACTTACAATTTACTGAATTGTAAATAATTACTGTAAATAACTATCTGTTTAATATTTGTTACCCAGTTGTGAACTAATGACTGACCTGGCATGATATGCACACAAATATGATATTTGCCTGAATGCTATGGAAGTAACCAATCAATTTCACATTGGATTTAAGGTCTGCTTCACAAGATGGAGTCAATACCTGGCACTGTTACCAGGGCCAAGAACCTGTGACTAGAGAGGTCACAGGACATAGGAAAGCATCATCAACTACTATTATTCTTCTAAATGCACATAGTATTAAACAGACTTGTAATGACTTTTCATTATACACTTAGATTAGTGAATCTCTCAACCCTCTGAGTGAAGCTTTTTCTTGTAGCTGGTGATGATTGAAAGAGAAACCTACAGCTGATCAATGCTAGAGAATAAGAGACTGTAGAGCACTTGGCCTTAAATCAGACATGTATATCATATCCTCCCCTCCCAAGTTTCAAGGATCATTGTGGAAGAAGTAGCAGAAAGATTATAAAAGACAGAGGAGGTGAATGCATTCACAGAATCTATGTTTTCTAGGCACAACAGGACAGTTGTAATTATGAACCCACATTGCTTGAGACATCATGCACAAGACTCAAGCTCTAGCTGAGTTGAAAATTGATAGCTGTTAGAGGGGGAGAAAGAGTCAGTTTTCTTTAAGGGTATGTTGCTAGATAGCTTGACCAGGTTTCAAGGGCTGGAACCACACACAAGAGGATTTAGAGAACAAAAATTAGACTATACTTCATGGTCCTTAATAAATAAGAGAGGATATGAAATGGGGTATGCAGATGGGAGGGTGAATCTGAGAAGAGGTGGTAGAATCTGAATATGATCAAAATACATCATAGGAAATTCTCAAAGAATCAAAACATTATTTTAAGAACTGATTAGATGTGTATGTTCAACAAAATTTCACAATGTATGGAGCAACAATAATAGAAGTATAAGTGATTTCTCTTATGGTAGTTGATTCAGCCTGCTATCCAAATGATTGCTAAGACTGTCTTTTGTGTCTGGGTTCAACAGCAATTTGTCCTATGTGAAAACACTGCATAAATGAACAAAACTACTCATGAGTTTCTTATTCATATTCAAAAATTATTACTACACTCTTATTTTTTCATTATTTGTCCAAACACAAAAAAAGTTTCAAGTGAACAACTCTTTATTTAAGATTTGTAATATAAGCCTATGTCTCTACAGTGAATCAGCATTTCATGTTTTGGCATTTGCTCCTGGTTGATAGCTAAGTCACGTCTGAGTTCAAGTAGCTCTCTAACATGTTAGAATTTTTTTCATGGAACAAAATTAGCCAATGTTTCTAATCCTAAGTGTATCATCCAAAAAAGAAGGAAATAATCCCAAACTGATAATATCACTGATTGGTTTTCAGAAGCTATATATGTAGAATATCTATTTAAAATACAGCCTGGCATATAGTTTAGTACTAAATGAAGATCAGCATTATTTTGGCAATGATAAACTTCGTTTTCTGCCATAGCTTTATCCCCCTTCCTATAACCTAGGATATTTATTCAAAATACTATTTTAAAAGTCTGCCCTTTTAATAACTGCTTTCAAAATGGCTTTTACCAAAATACTAAATATCTTTGGCTTTGTTATTCTCTAAAACAGATCTGATGAGGATTATCAGCCTAAAATGTACTTTCACTAGGATCAAATTCTATTCAGTGTGTCCTTTGAAAATGTAATACAATAATATTAGGGTAGATACTTTACCTTCATTATCTCAGTTAATCCACCCAGCAGTCCAGCTGATGAAATATTAATACTTTAATTTTATTCATGGTGAAGGTGAGTTTTGAAACGTTAAGTAACTTGTCTGAGATTATATAGCTGATAAATGGCAGTATTATGACTTTATTGTGGTTCTACTGGAACATAGAAACGTTATATTAACTACCATATTTAACTATTTATCTGTTAGAATTTTAAAAGTGATGTTAAATCACAGGAATCTATTATTGTTACAACTAGTTAATAGATCACAGAGAAGTAAAATAGCATGTTTAATTATTAAATAAGATTATTTTACATTTTGGAACAACAGCTGACTACACATGTGAAAGTAAAAATCAAAGTCCTACAAATCAGAATATTTTGAGCACATATTTGTGAGAGCTGTGGCTATTATAACACCTACAAGAATAAATACAGAGAAATATGTGGGACCTGTGATATTTTATACAACTGAATTTCATGAAAGAATGTATGAGTTGGTCACAGGAGAAAAAAGCCTGTGATTCTTGGTAGCTGAGTGGGTATAAATAGTATACTATTACAGTTTAGATTGGATTTAGTTCTATTGGACAGATAAGATTTTAGAAGTTCTATAGCAAGTCTATTTTATCAAATTCAAAGTTTTCTAATAGTCTGTGTTACTGTTGCATAAATTCACTCTCCACACCTTAGCCGTGGGATCTGGTTCATCCAGCTGGGTAAAACAGAAGCTGATTTTCTATTTAGAAAGGTTTATTCACTTAACAGAGTTTGCAAAGCTGCCAGGCACCCACCGCCCAGCACAGGAATTAGTTACAAAGTCTTTAGTTGTGCGCAGCCTGCGAAGCCTGCAACAGCAAGGCGCTGGGCTCAGTCGTCTCCCTGGTGCTACCAGCTGGCTCAAAGAGCCTGCGACTGCCATGCGCAGGTCCTAGCTCGTCCCCAGGAATTGTGCTCCCACTCACGTGATTCTCGGGTCTGTCGGGACTTAGAATGCTGCTTCCTGGGTTTGTGGGCCCAGGACCCGGCGTTTCTCTTCCTATGTGGATCTTAGCAACCTCCACTTCTCTCCCCAGCTCGGGGCCATCATGATTCCCTGTCCTCTCCCGCCTCCCTCCTCCCTTATTGGTCAGAGGGCGGGACTTGCCATAGAATGAACCGATAAGAAATAAAAACTGTAGAGAGACAGTTTCTATGTCTCTACAGTCACCAAAGTTATTAATTACCAGAGTTGGCTAATGATCTCCAGTCCAGGAGATAAGACACACAATCACTGATGTCAAAATTTTCACTTTCCTATAAGAACACTTTGTATTTCTTACAGATGAAAATATCATCCTTTCAACATCCAAGAAACTGTATCCTAAATGGAAAGACGGAGTTTGATTCCCTATTCTACTTTATCCTCTCAGCAGCAAATCCTAGAGATGCAGCTTACTGCCTCAGCCTACAGTCACATTACAAGTTCTTTCAGAGGACTCTACTAAGGTGAATCCAAGACTCAAAAACTATGTTGGAGAAAAGAATTTCGGGACAAATCATTATAAAATGAAGTTGGAGTTTATTAAGACAATCTTTTAATGTAGGTGTAACACTATGACATTTTATTGGCTATGTATAAAAACATCTTTACTAAATGATATGATAAGGTAGTTTATAGGGTACATTATATAGTTTTATAGGCTGATAATATAAAACCATATGTCAGAACATTCAAAGTAATCCTTTCTATATGAATCACAAGTAAGTCAAGACACACACATTTGTGTGTGTGTGTGTGTGTGTGTGTGTGTGTGTGTGTGGCTGATAATCTTGTGAACACTGTTTATTTTCAGATAGCAGACATAAGGGCCTCCTTTATACTCCCATGCTCCTTAAATTTCTTTTTCTATTTCTCTCCTGCTTCAATCTTCATCGTCAGTACTCAGACAAACTTGTGTTCTTTAAAATGTCACATGTCTAAAATGGAACCACTACCCCTAAAGTTATGGAACATAGTGGAACTGGGCATAGAGAGAATACTAATGCATCTTTCAACTTTCACTAATGAAACTTCTTCATGCAACAGATGAAGATTAACAGAGAAAACCACAAAGGATAAAAATGTAGAGAGTAAGAGACTGCCTAGTACATGTCCTTAGAGAACACTCCTATTTTAAACCTCTGCTACTCAGGCTTCTATGACCACTGCTGAAAATGAGGCAGAAAGAATGCAGTTGCCATAGTTTGTGCATGAAAATAAGGAAACAGATTTTCAGACCTTTCAGAACTTGCTCATATGAACTTGCAACAATGGTGACAGCATGCACAACACCCGTACTGACTTAATCAGGTAAAAACCTAGCACAGACTGGGGAAGTGGAGAGTAGGCCCCAAACCTTACCCTGGAAACTATTGGCAGCTGATCACTGCTGGGTGACTCTAGATAGGCTGACTTGTCTCCCGTGAATGAATTTCTACCTAGGGAAATCTGGGCACAAAACTTCACCAGATAGGCCTTAACAGATATGACAGAATGCATGAAGTCTGGTGAGGGGAGCTGTGTGGGTACAAATGTGGGAGAAGGTCTAAATATGATTAAGATTTTATTGTATAAAATGTACAAAAACTCAATATATTCATAATTACTCCATATTATGAGAACAGTAGTTGTTCAGGGTGTGTTTTACTCCAAGACCTTACATTTTATAATCAGCCTTTGACCTCGTTTTGAGGATAGACTATGACCGCACTCCTGTGTGGAACATGAACTGCACCATCTGTGCTGGTTTGAATGAGAAATACATCCACCCCACTGGCTCATCTTTTTGAATATTTCATCTCTAGTTTCTGGTGCTGATGGAAAGGTCATGATAGCTTTCGGAGGTGCAGCCTTGCCAGAGTTCATAGCCTTGCCTTAACTCCAGTTGTCTTGTCTACTGCTTCCTGTTTGCTGCTGAAGAGAGATCTCAGCTTCCTGTTCCTGCTGTCATGCCTTCTAACTATAATAGACTGTGAGCACACTGGAATTGTAAGTGTAAATAAACTCTCTCTTATGTAAGTTGCATTTGATCATGGTGTTAACATATTTAACAGAAAAGTAATTAATACACCCTCTGGCACCACTTACACAGTAGTTAATGATAAATGACTTATTCCTGGGAGTAGAAAGGGTAACACCCTATAAACTTATGGGGGAGAAATAGGACTTTAGGGACAAATGGACAGATTGAAATCATAACGGAAATCCAGGTCCAAGAGCCTATCACATAGGTAGAGATTGCCAAGGATTCTAAGCACTTTAGCTTAGCTCTGTTACTGCGTTGCAATAGCCTAATAAATTGTTGCCTGCCAGTCCTCCTGTTCTTCCATTTGGACATGCTATTCATCTGTTAGGCCATTTACCCATCTGGACCTAGTCTTGCCCTTTTAAGTCTGCAGTTAGACTTACTTTCACAGCTCATCTATGACTCCACAGTTTGAGTCTATGGCTATTGGCTAGCAGTCACTGCAATTTCTCCAGCTTCTTTCAGCAGCTTGGTTTGATTCTTAACCTGATCAGTACAGATTCTACTTATATTTCTGTCAGTTTCCCTGCTTCTCAGGATTTCTGAAACCTCTTGAACTCTGCCTCACCATCTTACACCTATATATAGTCACTATGTAATCTAAACATAGATAGATAGATAGATAGATAAATAGATAGATAGATAGATGATAGATAAATCATAGATGGATGTAGCTATAGATACAGATGGATTTATTCTGTGGCCTGAATGCTAATGACATAATAAACCTAGTCTGAAGGTAAAATGAGAACTGTACATATAAAACTGTAACAATGCACAATATAGATCCTTAGATATGATTAGGAGTTTTATGACAATATCATGCCTTCCATCATACTTGAAGGAGAATTCCTGCTTTGATTGAGATAAGCCTGCTATCACTAACTATTCCAGAATTATGATAATTCTTACTGTTTTTAGTTGTCATACTTTCCACTCATGTAAATTTCATTTATTGCTTCATGACCAAGTACTTGTATAATTTTCTTGTAACAATTCCATACTGTTAGAGAGATGCAAACACATCTGTATGACCTTCTTTTTTTGGTTTAAATTGATGCTTTATTTTGAACTTTTATACTGAAAGTGTCTGTTCTACATGGCACGTGAATGATAAGGTTATTTGCTTCCTGTCCTACCAAGAGCCTATTAAATGCCAATGGAATTAAATTATGTCTTGTCTAAATTTCTTCTTATGCTTCAAATATTGTGTTTATTTTCATCTCCAATGAATAGAGAATGTGATAGTACTAATGGAATCCTTGCCTCTCCTTGAAAGCTGATATTTAATTTATTCACAGAGCTGTGTTTGTCAAAGCTAAGTAAGTTCCCATGATTTTTTTCTCATCAACCTTATTTACATGGTGTGTGATTAATGGAGCTATAATAATCTTATACATGAAATTTTCTACATGCCATGTAGGTTGATGCATTTGCTATGGTTAATGGCTATCAGAAGTGTTTTGGCCATTAATATCAAGGATAATTGCTGTCTAGCTAGGTATACTTGGTAGACCCCCTAAGAGAATATGATTGGAATATATCAGTTAAGATTAGATTTTCTTTCAATAATGGAAATGTATCTGAAGTCTTTCTATAGTGTCTAATTAATTCAAAATAACAGTATAATAAATCAATTCACTTTGTTGGTAATTGTTACACATATATGAGAAATAAGAGGTCTGAAAACAATATCCTTTTCTTGTAAGGATGCTGCTATGTTATAGTTTAAGACCTTCACCACAGTGGGATACAAATCAAAGCAATTAAGTTTTCTTGTACCAAAGGTTAAGGTAGGTAATCTTTAGGATTCCTCCATGTCTAATACATAAGAATAGAAACTCTGCAGTACACCTTAACTCTCCTTAAAAATATTCTTGGAAATGTCTAGATATCAGTTTCTTCTCTGTGCATTCAAGTGGTTCAGTGTCATTCTCACTATTCTTTAAATTTAACCCCATTCACATGAACAATGACATTTTTCAAAGATCCATCTTTCTTCTTTTACCAAACACATTAAAGTAAAAGTCATACTCCATAATTCTTGATGATGTATGGAATCTAGTGTCTTGCTTCCTTCTTGATCTTTGCAGTATTAATGCTTCATTCTCCAAATATTTGTCTTTATAGCCTGGAATAATCTTAACTGATGTAAGTTATTAGAATCACCATTCAAGGAAAAGGTAAGTTATGTGCCATAATATGGTAGCTAGTTAAATCCTAACTGACTTGAAGGTCATTGAATACAGAAACCTCCCTGATAATCATCAGATTGTAAAAGTAGGAAATGAAATTGCAGGGCATCGATCGCTGGTCAGCAAAAAGCAACTTGAGTATCTAGGGCCTTGGGTGGATACAGGGCATTCTTAATTGTCTGGATGCTTTTAGGATTACTATCTATTTTAAAACATTGTGGTAAAGAACATGCCATCATCCCTGTCCTTTTTTTATTTCAAGAGACTAGAACAAGCATTACTCCTTTCAGGCAGTTAATTGTGAAAGTTGAGGTTTCTTTTCTATTTCACTGATACTTAGTACCAAAAGAATTGAACAGGACTAATCTCAAAACACATTTGTTCTTTTGACTCACTGAGAAAAAGTTATTTATTTAAAAATATTTTGAGAAGAGTTTTATAACCTAAAAATATCCCCCTATTCTTCTGTTCAGAACAATTTCAAACCATTCTATAATATTATAAATTAATATATAATCTTCATTGACATTCATAAAATAATAAATATGGTTTAAAAATTAAAAGTCAATCCAAATTGACTGTCAGATATTTGTACAGAAGAGGATACTTTAGGGAAGCTGACGGTTCCAGAAACTTTGAAAAACAGAATGAAACCTACCTAAAACATACATTGCCACATATTGGTTCCTTTATCCAGTGTCTACTCTTAACCCTTGAACATGATTCACATTAGTCTGTAATAAACAGTACATATTTTATGCAATATACTTTATGTGCTTTAAATGAATTCACTTGATTCCCCAGAACCTAGGACCATGAGACAGAGAGAGAGAGATAGAGATAGATAGAGAGAGAAAGAAAGAGAGAGAATGAGAGAGAGAGAGAGAGAGAGGGAGAGAGAGAGAATGAGATACTAGCAGCAGCATCATTAAAACAAAACTGGGGATTTCATTGATTTTACTTACACAATTGAAAAGTCACCTGCCATTTAAGGCATTCTTAATTTCAAGAATGAAAGAAGCTCCTTTGGCTCTTTCAGTCCCCATACATCTTGGAAAGTCCCATCAGAGATGAAACATGTTACCAGGAAACTCAGGGACCCTTTATGAGGTTATTTGACTTGTTAATAAATAAGTTAGAAGGGGATTAAAATGAAGCTCTAGGACAATTATATTAGAATTTTAAAGAAAAACTCCAAGTCAGCAAGCTGTGTATTTTGTAAGGTGCACAGAGTAGGAAAATGAAGAGGATGAAACAAAACAAAAACAAAAACAAAAACCAGTCATAAGGTTTGATTTAAGCCAACACAAAAATCAGATAAATGGTACATACCTAGGTAACCATATAGAGAGATTAGGAACTCAAGAGGAGGAATATGGAATGCCAATGTACCAAAACTGGCAGAAAGTTTTTGCCAGTGTTCAAAGAAAGAGACATAAAAGAATAAAAAGGAAAAGATGAAACTTTCTGAAAATTGTCAGATACAATAGAATCCCAAGAGAATTTATAGGGACTATGCTAGAATGCATGGATTCTGAATAAGAAAAGTACACGATCTTATCCAAGGTCAAATTTTCCTCCAATCTGTTTATGTTGATTTAAGTTGGGTGTACATTCCTAGGCTGCTCCCACCTTTTTTAGGGATCCATCTCTCTGTCAGGTCCATGATTTACTCAACTACAATGTTAGCTCTTCTCTCAGGACACAAATTCCATTCTCTTTACCAGAAGGAAAAATTTTCCTTAATGGTCCTTTACTACTGTGACTATCCTTTCTTTTTAGACACCTAATTTTTAGAAACAGAATGAATTGCCTATATCCATTCTCACTAAATGTTTAGTAGCTATACTTAAATAAATCCACTTTTCGACTTTACATTTTGGTTCAGAGGTCTAACCTTACCAATTAATGGGTCCATAGAAGTAGCTTTCATAGTTTTTCGTTGAGGCTTCCAGATTGACTTACAATTCATTCAGGATTTGAGGTAATGAGGTAAATGTTAGGGAAAATGTGTCCATCAATTTGATTTTTAGCTTATTCTGCTATTTCAGAAATTTGTATGGGCAGCTGTATTTTAGAAAATTCATTGGTTATTCTTGGAAAAGTATTTCTAAGTCCTTCTGAGATAATGAATATTTTAATATATTTGTAATGTATTTGATAATGTAATATAAAATAAATATATTGTATCAGTAAAATAATCAAGTGTTGATATTTTAAATATCACCCATATCCAATATAATGCACATTTTTAGAAAACAATTGATTTTCTAAAATGCGTGTTAAACCTTTATCTTTCAAATGAACATTCCAATATGTTTGGCTAGAAGTGACTTGTTACACATCAGATACTGGCAGGTCAAATATGGCAGGTCCAGGAAAGGAGCTGACATAAAATTTTCCTTCAGAATGAGCTTTATTAGGAGAGATAGCATCCTGGCCAGGCATGGCAGGTGCAGGGCAAACACTAAATTGGACCTTAAAGTGGAAGAGCATTATGAGTCCATTAGGAGAGATACTGCATCATGCCACAGGCACCACAATGGACCATGGAGATAGACAAAGATAGTCTTCCCTTCAAACACCCAGAGAGGAGCTTCATTTCAAGTGATAGAGTAGGAGAGAGAACTGCCACGCACAGCACACTAATCCTGAAAGGAAAGCCTTAGATCCTGTGAAGAAACTGAGTTTTCT
The DNA here is from genome assembly GCA_035773235.1 of Eospalax fontanierii. NCBI lineage: Eukaryota > Metazoa > Chordata > Mammalia > Rodentia > Spalacidae > Eospalax > Eospalax fontanierii. The sequence continues at coordinate 127,123,877 of CM069525.1, read as the reverse complement.
TACTTTTATACGTTTTCAGGGATGGTAGGAAGTTCCACACTGTGTGATTCTGTGTGGCTTACTTAGCCTTTGTGCAAAGACGGAGACATTAGATACTTCTACAATGTTACCTTGCAGCTCTGAGATGGAGCAAGATTTCTGAACTCTGCTCCAGACAGTGCTGTGGCAGGTGTAGCCTGATAGCTGGGAGAGAAAGAAAGACAGCTAGAGGGAGAGTGATCTATTAAGGTTATTAAAAAATACAAAATAATATATGTATTAAGAAAATTTATAAAAAACAGATACCTTTAACTTCTGATTTAGGATGGAACATTTTATCACCTACCTTTCCCTTTCCCAAGCCCTTTAAATGATAAAAAATATATTACAAAGATAATAATAATAAAAGTGAATGCGAATTTGGCAGAATGTTGACTAGGAATGAAGAGTCTGTAGACACAAATTAGACTGAGTTTATAAAAAATGGGAAACTCGGGGGATCATATTGAAAGATGAACACGAACAGATGGAGCCAAAGAATGGAGTACTCACAAAGGAATATTACAAAACATGAGACATTCCTACCCAGTAGAATTCCTTAGATTTAGCATATACGTACAATGTAGGTGAGGAGATAAAAGTAAGGAAAGCGTTTTCATTGAGGAAACTCCTTACCTAAAGCTGTATCGTTTCATCTGTTTTTTTTTTTTTTTCTTTTGAATGCTATCATGCCTATGTTCAGCACCTTCTTATTTGGCAAAGTAATGATATTTAATCTCAGTTAAAGTGTCAGTAATACTCTCCAGTTGTGTAAGAGCTTAGGCTCAAAATGGAGAGTGAGCAAATGTTGAAACGATTAGTAGACCTACTATACCTTCCTGCCAAAGAACGATTCTATCTACATACAAAATTCTTTAAAAAGAGAAAAAAATACAGATTGAAAGGGCCTATTAATTGCCAATAATGATGGAAGAAATGAAATTAATATCTCCTCAAATCCTTAGGAGCTCTCATTATAGCAAAAAATAAAAGATTCAAAGACATATAGTGGTGAAAAAAAATATACGGCCTTGTGGATTGTATACCACTAACCTGACAAATATATCAGAGGAAGTTTCCAGATTACTATCGAAGATGGACAATGGAAGATAGCAGAACAATTGTTGTATATCCTGAGGCACAATAATATTAGATTCAGAAGCCATTTCTCTAAACCAGTCTTGTCATCCTGCAAAACCTAATACTGGTCATGCCATCCCAGATAGCCCCCTAGAATTTCGGGCTCAGCCACTAGAAGACATGTTTTTCCTACTGAAGTCATTCTGTAGAGACTGGAGGAGGGTACTCTTTCTTGGCATGTGCAGACAAACATGCAAAGATGCAGAGGTCATTAAGAAACAATGAAATATGATAACACTAAAAACAAAATGAAATTCCAGTAACTAAACCTTAAAGAAAGGTAACCTTAAGGACTATGTGACAAAGAAATCCAAATAGCCACCATAAATAAATCAATACTCCTTTAGAGCAGTAAGAATAAGAAAAGTTTTCCGTGCAAATGCATAATCTTGACTTATTTCCACTGAAAAAATAAAAGACCATTTTTGATTATTCACCAACGCAATGAGAAAAATAGTAAGACTGAAGGAGCAATGACAAAAATCCCATGATGATAACCAAATTGTAGTCTTGAAATAGTGTTTGGAAATTGTGCTGTTTGCTGATGACAGACGCAATGTGAAGACTAACGCACAGAACAGAACCCCTTGAATTTTATTTGTCTCAAGTTATTAACAATATACAAGTAGCTGAGTTCTGACACTGGAATGCAGGGGTAGAACCCAAATAGCATGTGGAGTTCTAGTTAGCACACTAGCCATCTAGCGTAAATCATCTAAGATCAATAGGTAGAATAAAATCATGTCCTATGTAAGTCAGTTTGAAGTCTCCCACAAAACCTATTCAAGTATCATTGTTCAACTCTATCTAGCTGCATGAATTCTGTGTAGCTGCAAAGGAAATTCTCTCCTGTTGAGACAAGGAGAAGAGTGGATTTTGAAGGAAGCAATTAGAAACCTTTGACACACTTAAAAGCATTTTGTGCATTCAACAAATTGCATCAATGTGACACTCAAAGAGCACTGATAGTGAAGCTTGCATACATCCATTCTATATGTAAGAAATTGAAAGTCCATTAGGGGTTTCAGAAAAAAAATAAATTCCACACAAGAGTCATGCTCTTAAAACAAAGCAAAATGAAATAACTTGAATATATGTTATGATTTCTTTTGCTGAGTCTATAAGAATAGAATCTTTTTGACATTGAAGCAGGGTATTTGCTTTTAAGTCTCACAATTTTATTGGTGCAAAAAAGGTCTCATGTATAAATCTATGGATCTGTACCTAAATGTATAGTAAAAATGTTTATAAAATTTCACTGTTTATTAGAAGGAATTATTTTTCTCAGTTTTTATAAGGAATTTCTAATAAAAGCATAGACAAATTCTAATGTCAAATATGAAGGCAGCAAGCATGAAGATTATACACAGAGTAGAATGAAGCCAATGGATGGTTTAGGAGAATTCTATAAACAATGATGAGCGAGGAGATATTCTATAGAATTGGCAATGCATGAAGGATCAAAGGACATTTGGAAGAGAAGGACATCACAAACATGCCTCAATAGGCCTTAACATACATGACAGAGTATATGAAATTTAGCCATGGGTGGGTGGGCTATAAGAGTGGATCAGACAATGGATGGGTTCTAAATGTGATCAAAATAAATTACATGAGATTCACAAAAATTCAATAAAAGTATTTTAAAATGAAAAAGAATAAAATTGTCATATTATTTATTATAAATTTAGGGAGGATACCAACTAAAACGTACAATTAACCAGAATTAGAAGGAATAGGAAGGGGATCAGGCAGCGGGGGAGGTAAAGTCTCTCTTCTTCTGGAACAGATACAAAATAGTTGCCTGTAATTGCATAGAATATAAAGGATGCTGCTGGAACAAAGGAATGACCAAAAGCATCTTTCCCTCAATAAATGACAATTGTAGAGTTGATTGGTGCCTGTATGTTGGTTTGAATGTATTAGGGATCTAGTGACTTGTTGCTATGAATTCTTGAGTAAATTTTAGAATCAATAACATAAAATTTGAAATCATATACAATTAAAATCTGGTTACATCTTGGAAAAAGGAAGGAATGAAGAGGTCGTTCTTTTAATTTTGTAGTTTTCTTACTGGATTTCTCTCCCCCTATCCATGTAGATAATAAAATAATAATAATGTTCTGGTTTTAAGGCAGCAAGGAAACTAACTTCTGTATCAGGCTACACTGTAATCAGATATGGGAAAATAAATTAATAATAATTAAAAATAAATTAATAATAAAATAAAACAGCTTTTATCACTGTGAGCCAATGATGTACTTAAGAAATTGTACAGAAAAGAGGGAAATAAATACATACTGAGCTATATTGTGAACCCATGACTGTAGACTGTGCTTCCATTTTCCTGGGCTTTGTCTGTGTGACGAGGCTATGTGTTAGTTACTGAAAGATTTTCTTGCCTCCTTACAAAGATTAGGTTCCAGTCTAATTGATTTCAATGACATAAAATTGGGGGATTTTAAAACAAATTCCAGGTACATTCTTATTTTCTTTATTTAATCCCATTATTTTTAATTATACCGTTCATATCAATTCTGTAATTTCCTTCTCTTACTATGATTGTCAAATACCTATAGACAGTTGGTACAGCAACTCCTTAGTCATTATTTAGTTAAATGTACCAATTATCCCTTCTTTGAACTTTTCTCTTGAGTAAATTCCTGCTGCAATTCAGTGTTCTTAGTTTTCCTATTTCTTTTGTTGTTATTCTTTTTCATATTTACCATCAAATGGGCCTATATATTGTTTTTCTTGTGGGTATCACATAAAATTACATTTTCTACTATACTTTCATTTATTTTCTTCATGTAGTCTGTGCCTCAGTGCTTATGTGAATATATCACCTATATCCCTTCAGACAGTAAAACAGTAGAGCATTTCAAATGTGCAAACAATATTTGATACATGTCTATATTAGGATAATTAGAGGAGTAGAAAAATGTGTGTGTGTGTGTGTGTGTGTGTGTATGTGTGTCTAATTTATTCTGTTGGCTTACACAAGCTGGGCAACCCAACAATGGTGGTTTTATACAGTAGAGTGCCTGAGAATGCAGTAGTTACTCAATCTGTGAAGCTGGATGGGATAACAATCACATTCTGGTGCAGAAGGACTGTATGGTTCTGTGAGAACCATTGAACTTCAGTCTGTGTTGAAAGGCAAAAAAAAAACCACACACACACAAAAAAAACTGGGTTCCATTTCAGTGAGTAATGAATACAGTACTATCAGCAACAGAGTAAATACAGTCACCATCAAGGAGTGAAGGTAAGGAGGGAACAGCAACACACTTTGTTCATTTTATCTCTTTTTACTTGGGCCATCTCCATGAGGTCCTGTCTTCTGTGAAGGAAGGTTTATCCCTTAATTCATCTATTCATCTTTCATGGAATTACCCTGATATGCTGCTCAGAATCACATCTTTTAGTTGATTCCAAATTCATTCACATTGACAACCAAAATTATTCTTCTCAATAACCTTAAAAGTTCTCTCTCTCTCTCTCTCTCTCTCTCACACACACACACACACACACAAACACACACACACACACACACACACACACACACACACACACATGAATTCCCTTTCTTTTTTGAGACTTAGTCTTCCAATGTAGTCTCAATTGAACTCTAATTTAGGGCATTCATCCTTCTTTTGTATCCCTAGTCCTGACATTACAGGTTTGAGAATCACCAACCTCATTTTGAGATATTACTTTTAATACTATATTACCGTTTTATGCTAAGATATAATTTTTTCTTTTTGTAATTTAATTTAAACAACAATCAATTGTTAAAAGAACAACAAAAATATTCCTGCACAGTCTTCTGTAATAAGTGGATAAGTGGAACGCTCTCAAAGAGTGAACAGTACCTTCTCACAGTGGAGCAGATATGAAGATTTCCAAAGAAATAGCAGCTGGGGAGTGCATTTATTTGATTGCTGCTGTCCTACTTCATTAACATCAGAATCCAGTTTCTTCAGTAATCCAATGTATAATTAAGAATTACTTCTTTCAAGGAATTCTGCAGGCCTTTAGCCATCAGACTGAGAATTCTGAACCATCCAGCCTCTCTTTCGCCCTGAACAAATTTCTGGTTCTCAGCTTCTCCAGTGTACAGTCAACCATTGTTTGACTACCCAGCTCATATCATATAAACCAATATAATAAATTCCTATTGTAATATATATTCCTTATACTGGCATTGCTCCTCTGGTGAACCTCTAACTTTTATGAATGGAAAATACATGTTTGGAAGTATGTGTATAGTATTTTGGGGGTATGTTACATTTTTTTTCTGTTAGTGGGCACTGTTTCATCTCTAAGCAAATGTCCATATCATCTCCTATTCACAGCCTTGTAGACATCCATTTATTGTATTATGCTATTAAGAGTTTATCTATACCTTTAAATATGTATATCTCAAAGTCCATTTTCACCGAGTTATATAAAGCTAACTACAGTAGTTGGCTGATTCATTAAGTTGACAAATAAGCTTGATTTCAGTACAAAAATGAACACTGATAGCTTAGATGATGCCTATCAAATAATCAAAGGACATCATGTCATCTTAAATTCCTTTTTTGCTTCGCAAAAATACATTAAAATTTCAAGGTGGAGTATCTTGTAGTTGCGTACTTTAGTGCTTTAGACATTTCTGGTCTTTTATTTAACATTTTGACAGTTCTGTAAAGTATATTCATTGTTCTTGACTGTTTATCTTTTTCTGAAAACTGAATTCAAAAGGCACCTTTTTATTACAGACTCAGGGAACATTTAATATACACAGAAATTCTCCTCTTGATTACATTCTCTGTAGTTCCCAGTGCTGAAAATTTCCAAAAGTACAAAACATTCCTCAAGTCCTTACAGCAGTACTTCTTAATAAAAATATGTCTGTCATGTCTTTCTTGATGATATTCACAATATAATGAGCAAAAATATGCATCCCATTACAATACTGAAGATGTCTTTGGCATATGATATTTTATAAATCTGTCCTTTCCACTGATGATCACCAATAAATTACTGAAAAGATAGAGAAAACAAAGAATGATAACAATTTGTGAGAGAAACAAATCATTTGGAAAACTTTATTGAACAGTAAAAAGTTTATATTACTGAAGGGGATTTTCATGTTTATTAATAAGACAGGAAGATATTCTTTAGGCTAGATATGAGTTAAGTGTATTTGTGTATACAGACAGTTCTTCTGGATTATAAAATATTCAGATTGAAAGGAGTTTTCTAACTATTAGAAAGTTAGGCAAAAGTAATGTGACATGTTTAGAAGCAAATTCATATTTTAGTAAGTTTTGAGCAAGGACAGAGAAACATGATCTTTAATCATACATATTTATTTATGCATACATTTATAGTTATGTATATAGTATGGATAATTAATATGTCATGTGTAATTTAGTGTGTGTATGTGTGTGTGTGTGTGCATGTGTGTATGTCTATTACTGCAGGCACACCTATGCCATATAATGAACATGGAGGTCAGAACAGAGATTTTGACAATTGGTTCTCTCCTTCCCCCTTGTTGAGGCAGTGTCTCTCTTCTTCATGCCACTGTGACATACTCTAGTTTGCATAGCCTGTGTGTTTCCATCTGGTTCTCTTATCTCTGCCTGCTGTCTTGCCATAGGAAAGTTTGAAATACTGATGCACATCACTGTATCCTGTCTGCTGTTTGAAATGAGTTACTGGCATTGAACTCAGATTTTCATATTTGAGCAGCAAGTGCATTTACTGGCTTGCACAGCCATCTATTCAGCCTCTAAATCAAGCAAATTTTTTAAGGTAATTATAATCATTGTTATGACCGAATATATAGAATATTAATATAAGGTAGAAATTATATTACATGACAGATTGGTTTGATCTTCTGATAATGCACTGAGGTAAGTATTGATATCAAGGTCATGGCAGAGATGAGGAAATTGAAAGACTCTATTTGTGAGTTACTAGTTTAAAGTCACTCAGGTAGTACACAGAGGAATATTCTGATTATTTTTTTATTCTAGTACTAGTCTCTCTTAATGTTTTTTAATTGAAAAAGCATTCTTATACTGCTTTGTTTGATATTCCCTGAAACCATTGGAAGTAGGTGATTGCACCAAATCCCTAGATCATTACGAGATGCTTGTGAGATCATTCTGCTTCATATGTGAACAAATAAAAATCCAAATTTAATACATTCTAAAGAGTAGCAACAAAATATCTTAATTTACAAGAGAAGTGTATATGATGCACAACCTCAACTATGAAAGAAACTGATATTCTTTACAGAAAAATAAAATAATCAGTTTCAGAGCTTCAGTAACGCATTTGTGACTATAACTTTTCTACAGAGGGCAAATTTAACACTCATTCTTAAATTTTGTTTTGTTTAGACTAGACTGGTATTATAGTGCAAATTTGAACCTAATAGGTCAGAAACACTCTAGAACTAAACTGACTAGGCAAGAATTAATGTTTCAAAATCAAAGAAAATAAAAAAGAATAAAAGTTATGTCAAATAAAGGATTAAAACAGTGAAGACAACTGTGATTGCCTGGTGTTGTAGAACAGGTTCCACCAAGGGAAACAACCACTATCTTAATCAGATTAGGCATGTCTGAAGCAGCAAAAGGCCATCATAAGGAGGCCTGTTGTCAGCAAACACTCACCCAGAGAAGAAGTGATGGAGACAGTGTTGGACCCTCACCTGGGATTCCAGCCACTCCTTGTGGGCATTTGTATGCAGTGTGCCCAAACTGCACATGGCCTAGAGAGTCACATATATGCTCAGAAAATACATAAAGGGGTCTCCACTTATGTGGCAATGAGAAAGCCACTACCTACTCTGGGTGAAGACCTTGTGGTGCAATTGGTTTGTGTTTAATCCATGCTCTGGGCAAGCAACAGTTCATCAGTGTTCTGTAGATAAGCTCAATAAATTCATTGGTTCAAAGTTTGATGGAATCATACTTTGTTGGTAGGACCTGATGACAAGAGGTATATATTATTTATGTCTCCCCGGGAGTGGAATTCTCATAACAACGAGACTTGTGTTCACAGCAAGCTTAAGAACCAGGAGGAGTGGCTCATACTAAGGTGCCAAGGAAAATGTACAGACGTTTAAGTGTCCACCATGAGAGAATGGACAAAGAAAATATGGCATTATGCATAATGAGGTCCTTCATCTTATAAAAAGGAAAATGCTATTTGGAAAATCAAATGAAATTGTAGAACATCAAATTAAGTTAAATAAGCAAGATAGAGTAAGAAAAAATGCTTCATGATCTTAGTTATATATGGGAACTTAAAAAGTTGAACTCATTTAAGGAGAAAGTAGAAAGGTAGATTTCAGGGACTGGGGTGGTACAGACAAAATTTTAGTTAAATAATATAAAAGTTTAGTTAAATGGGGAAATATAAGTTCAAAAATATATCATGTATTATACAAGACTGTAAAGAACTAGTAGCAGGATGCTGTATTTTTGACAGTTTCAAAGAGCTTAGAGCTTAACACAGTTGAAAGTACATATGGATTCCAGTTAAAAGCTGCAAATATGAAACAAAAATGTAATAGACAAATACTGCAGTTAAAAACTTTATTGGAGAGATGGCTCAGAGGACCCAGATTGGATTCCCAGTACCCACATGACAGTTAGCAACTGTACATAACTCCAGTTCTAGGGGATCTGCACCCTCTTCTGGCTTCTCCAGGGTATTGCATACATGTGATGCACTTTCATACATGCAGACAAAACACTAATACACACAAAATTAAAATAACAAATAAAGTATTTTTTAAAACAGTACTGTAAGACTAAATGGTGCATCTTACTAAATGTGATGGACATCAGGAGCCACAAATATCTCCTGTGTCCAACTGAGAGAGATTCAGAGGTATGAACCTTACTCCCATCAACACAACTTTGCTGAATGGACATTCAGAGATTTACTGAAAGACTATTTTGAATTTGAGGATTCAGAATTACCTGTGCTTTCTTTGTCCCTGCTTTACCTCCACAGTCTCTTTACTCTTTCATCATCCACTTCCCAATTGTTAGTGTCCTGGAAATTTCTGACCTTGCTTATTCTGTCTGTAATCCTCTACTCAGGTACCTTCCACAATCTAATTTAAAACCAATGCTTATGTTATATGTATCTTCCACATCTCTAGCTTTTACTTCCAAACCTATATTTTTCACTGCTTGTGTATTTTTTAATCTCAAAATGGTGAAACGGTACTCATCTTTCCAGGCTAAAAGTGTCAGAGTCATCTTTTAGGCCTCCCTCTACTTTGCCACCTACCTATTCAATTCTCTTGCCTCTGCTTCTGAAATATCTTTTCTCTCTATCTTCACCATTTCCACCATTAATGTTCTACTACAAGTTATTGCCATTATTTTTATGATAGTTACAACAGGCTAGTTTACCTCTCCAAATTCACACTTCAGGGTGTCTAGAAATCCTGGCCGCTGACACCTGGTACATAGGAACAATGATGAGTTTCATTGAGTTTCAAATATTTATAATCATTCTAAGGAATGTCAATAGAGGCTATGATTTTATAAAAATGATTATTTTCAAATATAAATACAAAATGCTCCGTTAAACCAATGAAGACCTGTTTGTCTGAGGAATTTAAGACCCTATAGCATGGTGATTTATATTACCATTCCTCAAAATTTTATAACACAGGGCAAGAATTTTCTTTCTCTGTTTCTTTGCAATGTCTATGTACTAGGCACATGGTGCTAATAATATGGGAGATGCTCAATAAATATAATTTGAGTAAATGAAAACCTGAGTTGTATGAATAGAACTTTTGATTTATATTTTAATATAAATATTTTGTAAGATTAGACATCAACATAGTGAAATATTTTCTATGGAACATTGTTCTAAATAGTTTCTGAAAGACTATAAATGTCATTTGTGTCAGAGGATCTTTTTGTTAGAGAAGCTTTGTTCTTAACCATAGGATACTCAGTAGTATTGTTAACCATTACCACCTAGTTTCCTCTAGTACAAGCTCTATAGTTGAGAAACTGAAAGATGTCTTCAGACATTGCTTTCTGTCTCTAAGTGGGTAATCATTTGCAGTTAATGATTAATGGTCTTAGAATATAACTCTCCATACAACAGAGTTTGGCTTTAAAATTATGTTCCATCACTGATATTCAAGTTTGTTTTTTTTTGTCCTCAGTCTTTCAGAGACTTGTACACACACACACATACACACACACACACACACACACACGTACTCACACACATCATGCATACACATGCAGAGAAATTACTATAAGGTTGATTACCCATACCAGTACTGCCCTCTTGACCCACACTTCTTGTCAGTCAAATATATACCTGAGTAAATTTTTTAATAATAATGAGGGGCTAGAGAAATGTCTTAGAGTTTAAAAGAACTGGCTGTTCTTGTACAGGACTTGAATTCAGGTCCAGTACCTACATGATGACTCACAATTGTCTGTACCTGTAGTTGCAGAAGATCTGACACCCTCTTCTGCACTCCAGGACAAGGATATACTTCTATACACACAAGTATAGGACAAGGGTATACTTACATATACACAAGCATAACATTCATACACAAAATACATAAATAAAATCATAAATAAAAAAATGAAATGTTTTTAAAAAGAAAGAGTAGTATTGGGATGACAATGATCAGAGAATTTTATACACATTTAGAAATAAGAGAATTATTGATTTTTAAAATGCAATATATAGTAGCTGAGATAACCTTGACATTACTCCAAAGTTGTTAATTTGTCTGAGTCCACATATCTAAAGAAATGCTCCATGATGTAAATAGATGCCACATCTACTTAAGAGAGAACTTTGAGCTTTCATATATCACCAAGGAATGTAATTGTTTATATAATGAGTAACACTTACTTCCATATTCTAAGAATTGTTTACTTTACTTGGATTATAATAATAAATGAAATGTATTCTCTGCCTTTAATAAATTTTCATATACTTGTTCATGAAATGACCTAAGTGCCCTATGTAACAACATATAAGGAGATTAAAGTGTTATTTTTTTAACTTTCTGCTCTGAGTTCATAGCAGTATCTATGGAAATGGAAGCAAGTGAAGCCATGAGAATGAGTACATGATGACCAAATATACTGAGTGACCACTCCTCTTAGTCCTTCTGAAGAGCATGTTCACAAATACAGAGGGAGAATTGTAGCTTAGAGAGCTGATGTTAATTTTCAGCACCTGCTGTATTGTATCGCTACAGTATTTCCTTTCCAAAGAAGGACCTGAAGTTCACCAAACCTTTCTTTCCAGGTGTATGTTCTTTTCACTGAATTATATGACATTATATTTAATGTTGGGCAGAAGATCCAGCTATAATGGTAGATTGGAAAATGGTGCGCCATGGCACAAAGAGCTTTAGCAGAATTTTGGTGCTTTGTGTCAAAGAAATGTTTCTCAGACTTCAACATTCACTTCCTGTTTTCTGGATGATAATTTACTCTTAAAGAAAACAAAGCTCATCATGATATTTGAAAAACAGAGTGTTTTATGAGGTTAAACACAGACACATGTAACAAAAGATAGAGAGAAAGAGACAGAGAGACAAAGGCAGAGAGAGACACACAGAGAGAATATGTTTCTAGCCCTACCTATGTCAAGGGAGCATACATTAGCAGTTGATTTCCACACTGGAAAAAATTTCCAATACTTCTTAAATATCATTCTATCTGTGAATATATATATATATATATATATATATGTATATATGTGCGTGTGTGTGTGTGTGTGTGCATCTGGGGGTGTGTGTACATATATTCTCATTGTATTGTTTAACAGAATATTTGAATCATGTAGAAAAATATATGAAAAAGAGAGTATGTTCTGCATTATTTGTTTTGTATATTGTTTTATATTTATTCAAAATTGTTTAAAATAGAAACAGATTGATAATGGCCAAAATCTAATTCATTCTAATTATACCCAGGTAGAAATTTAACAAATATATTTGAGAAGACTCTTGACCTCAAAGAACTGAAGCTCTGGGTTGAGAAAGAAATGGGATTTTGAAATATTTGCTCTTGGTTATTGATTGATTGGTTTTTGAAATAAGGTCTGACTGTGTTGACTGGGCTGGCCTGAAACTACCTATGCAGAATAGGAAGACATCCATCCTGCAGCAGGCTTCTTGTCTTTACTTCCCCAGTACTGAGATTACAGGCATTGACCAAAATGGCTGGCTATTGTATTTTCTTTGAGAGACATTTTTTCTAGTAAATATATGTTACAAAGAAATATTTTTTGGCTGTTGGTTACATTATGTTTCATCTTCTGTAAAGTTTCTCAGTTATTGATAATAGCAAATTGGGAAACTGTACATAAGAAAGGTCAAGTTTAACTAGTGATCACTGCCATTTTATACATACTTCTGGGTGCAAATCTTAGGTCAGGAAATTTCTGCAACAAATATATATATATATATTTCACCCTATTACCTAAAGTTACATTAAGTATTTTCTTATCTTTTTGTCTATTTATCTAATATGAAAATTTGAATTATCAACATTATTGTCTTAATTTACCAGTTCAAATAGCAAAAGAAAACACAGTCTATCTTTAAACACAAATATTATCCACAATCCTATCACTTAAATCTATATATTTATTTGAAGTTTTTTTCTATATGTCAGTATTTTACATAGTTGGATAAAGATCCTTTTCATATACATTAATAGTATATTTTCATTTTGATAGTCTCCTGAGTCATAATTTAGATGACTGATTTTCCACAGTCTGATTAGTTATTTTGTGAATAAATGGATATAACTAAATAAATTTTAGAATAGTTTTACTGAGCAGCTAAATACTTACTAATTTTTTCTTCAGTGTTTAGACTTCTGTTGGTTTCTAAAATTCAGTGATATTTTATTACAATTTGTGAAGAAACTTTTTTCCCAAAGTGATGAATTAATTTCGAATGTGTATAGGCAAATATTCAATAACAGTTTCATATTTATTAAGAACTTCTTAGTATAGACTTATTATAAAGTGTGTATTTAAAGGTGTTTTGTTTAAAATGATAGACAGAAACAGTACTTCTTTTGGTAGCTTTAACTAAAAACATAACCCTTAACTCTAATGTATATTTTGATGATACCTTATTGAAAGCCATGTTTGGCCAGACCAGACCATCTTTTTTTTTCTTATTATAGGAGTTCTCTAAACACCACATGCTAGTTATTTCTCAGTATGAATTTTCCCCTCCTGATAACCAAGTTTACTCACTGTAGGCTCAATCATTTAATATGTGTGCACTGCGGCGGTCTCATCTTCTGCTCATTTTGATGCTTTGGAACACTCCATCTTCTGCCAGGCTTGCAGAGATTCTCCTAGCGCTTGAAGTATATGTTCCCCGGGAAGCTTTCCATAACTAACCTAACCCTTAGAGATAGCTCTCTCATCTTGTTTGGCTGCTTGAAAGTTAATTCTGTTACTTTGCAGTTTTGATTATTTATTTCCTGGATCTTAATATCCTTGAGGGCAAAAAACTCAGTACAAATACATTAATTCATCCCTCTGACGTTAGTGAATCAGTGTCTATCACTGAACCCTAAATTCACAAATAAGATCAATGATCCTACTTCCTGATACAATCTAGAATGACATTTTCTTCAATTATTATGAGTACATTTTAAGATGATGAGCCATAATTCTTTTCTCTCAGATGAATTTTAATGCTTCCTATTCAGAAACACTGTGGTTGCCTCTGGGTTGGCTGCTCTGATAGTACTCTGGGGATTACTAGTCTTTCTTATTGGAAGCTAAATTGAGAAAAAAAATTCTATGTTCTCTTCTTTGCTTTGTAATGAGGGGTCTGTTTTCAATTAAATAACAGCATACCCGGGCAGCTAAACAGCTGTTACAGAGGCAGTGGGCCAGCATCACCCACAGCAAGTATGACTGTCAACTGGGTAGCAGCAGTGACCCTGCCAAATGCAGATCCAATTTGATGAAATTAACATAGCTTTTAAGTACTGCCAACAATTTAAGACTCAACAATTAGTTTTAGATCAGATATTTCCATGCTGAAATACTTCCTAAGCTCTGTTTTTTTTTAACCTGTAAAAAATATTATTTAGATTTCCTCTTTGATTTATTTACTGTAAGTCACTTCTAGCTACAAATTTCTCTTACTATAGACATACTGAATGAACTTTATTGTGGCATTTTCATGACCACAGCTCAGCGTGACAGACGTAAGTCAAGATGTAGAGGAGTGCTATGAATTTAGTTTACCTATGGTTTGACTGGTAAAGCACACTGTTTTACGTATTTTGTTACAGTAATAGAGATGGATTATTACATGTGGATCTGATTGCTGATACCCATACCTATTAAATAACCCCACTGTGTATATTTCCCTCAGACATTTTTGTTAGAGATCATTGGAAGAATTTCTTTCTTTTCCAATCTATTTGGGACATGGCAGAGCATGAACTGGTCGAAATTAGTGACTTGAAAATGACAATTAATTGCTTGTTGCAATAAGTTGTCTTTTCGTTTATTAAAAACTTTAATAATGTTCCATTAAATATCTCTGTACTGTAGTGAGTCTTCATTGATTGCAATCTCTATAAATCATTTTGAAAAATAACAGTGGAGGTAGAATTCAAAAGCCAAGACTGGTTGCACCTTCTGGCCAAAGTTTACTAAGTAATAAATAAAATGAAAAAGATCTTTGGGATTTTATATCTTTAGTATCACTGTGTACAAAAGGTTTAACTGTGGAGAAGCTGTCATTGAAATGTGTACTATAATAGTTACTAAGAAAGGAGTGTGTGTATTTTCTGTTCACTATATGTTGTATGCAAAAATACTCCGTTAATCTTTTTACAAGATATCCTTCACATTCTTGTATCTCATATAAGTTGTCAAAGCTAATGTACATCACTTTATCAATTAAATACAATAAAATATAAATACAATGGTTTTATTTCCTTGTGTTTCATTCTAGGGAAAAAGTGGAAAAAAATGTTTGTTTCCATATTGAGCCAGATGGCCAAGAAACTTAGAGCATTTGTTAGTCCTCGTTGGACTATAGACCTTGTTATATACATGCAGCTAAGAGTATTGTAACTCATATGCCATCTAATTACATGCCTATTATGTTATTTCATATTATGATGTCTCATTTGTTAGTAGAAAAATAATCAAAGCTAACAGTGTTCGAATTGTTTTCCGTGTTACACAAAGTATTGAATCTGAATGAGCAAAACTGATGTATAAGAAATCTAATTTTCATGCAGTTTCATCATTTCATTTATACTTATTTCCAAATACAGAATGGAGAGAGTGGTGTTTGGTTGTATAATCTAGTAATAAGATGGAAAACTTGGAAAGAAGAGGAACAAAGTAGAATTTGGAAAATCCATATTATAAATAACATTTATAAATAAATAATTGCATTGATTTTTTACTATTTATTATGATTTGACTGTCTAGAAGTATTTTTGACCAATGTCTGTGTCTTATTAGACATCATTGGGTGTCTGTGGATAGCATCTTGGATCCCTCACGTATTAGTCACCTGGAAATATAATCCAAGTTCATTTTCTGTAGAAATCCACTGTTCCCTTACTCAAATAGTTTTTCCACTTTATAGATATTTTTGTAATGTCAGTGATAATGTCTTCAACTTGTGTTAAGAAATAGTTTGTCAATGATTCCAAATTAAGAACTCTTTATTGTTTATGCTTTCCAATTGTAAAACAATGTGGTAGACACATGATCATCACTAGGATATATTACTGAAACAGGAATTTTATAAGATTAAATGAGGCAAATACAGCTGAAATGGCTTTCAGTACTTCTACAACCAAATATGTTGCAAAATTTGGACCGTATGTCTTGTTTTTGTTGTGTGTGTGTGTGTGTGTGTGTGTGTATCCCCAGATGGACCCGGATCTCAATATTTAGACAAGCCTGGCCTTGGTCACACAGAGATCTGCCTGCCTTGGCATCCTGTGTGTTGAGATTAAAGGATGCACCGGCACATTGGGCCCTAACCCTAGTTTATATGACAATTTAGGTACCTTTTCTTCTATTACACGTAGCCATGGATTCATGAAACTCACATTTTGAATGATTAAAAGTACCCAGTAAAATATTGCTATTTACCTTTTTTAACTAGTGAAGGAAATGAACAGTTTGAAATTTGTATTAACCAGTCTACATTTATAAATTCAAAATAAAGCTTCGTTCAAATCTGGACTTATATAAATTGATCGTCTATATTAATCAAGTGAAAATACTACTTTTCAACCCCTTTTTAACTTTTCCCTCTTTGAGTGTGAGACCCTTGACGGGACATTTATATTGTCTCACTCATCCAGGTCTCAGGGAGGATTATGGAAGAGGAGGCTGAACATATGGAAGTAGAATCCTAAAAGATCCTGGGGCCCTGCTTAGGTGAAACAACATCAATCATTTCAGCATGTTCAAGATCCATGCTCAAGCTGAGAAAAACCCAGCACTGCGAAATGGGTAGCAGACCCCAATCTTTGCTTAAGAAATATTGACAACTGATTACTGTTAGATGAGGATGAGCTAGTTTTCCTAAAGTGAGGGACCCTAGGTAGGCTGCGTAGACCACAATGGATGAAACTGCACTGTGGTCACTTTGGGACACTAACTTGAAACAATAGACCTTAGCAGAGATAAAAGAATGTATGGATTCCAGTTGGAGGGTCATAGGGGGTGCAGGTGTGGAAAGGGATATAAAGATGAGCAAGACTGATTAAGATTTCTGTATGAAACACACAATGATTCAATACAAAACATATTTTTTTGAAAAAAGAGAGAAACTAGGGTGGAAAGAACATTAAAATTTGTCAACTACTTCAATGTATAAGAATTCCTCTCTTTTTACTTGAAAATAAAGACTTAAAACTTCATGTGGAGGTGCATAAAACAGATCTATAAGAAGAAAAAAAATTGAACCATATAGGGTGGTGCAGGCCTTTAATCCCAGCATTTAGGAGGCAGAAGCAAGTTGATCTCAGTGAGATTGAGGCCAGCCTCATTTACATAGCATGTTTCAGGTCAGCTAGGGTTACAGAAAGACTCTGTTTCAATTTTTTTTAAAGCAAAAGAAAAAAAAACAGAATAAAAATGAAATTTTCACTCAGAGTTGAATGAAGAATTCAGTACTATTTTCATATGTGTTAGGTACGATTCAAAAGTAGATAACTTCAAAATGTATTCCAACTTCATTGTGTTTGTGTGTGTGTGTGCTTGTGTGTGTGTGTGTGTGTGTGTGTGTGTGTTTGTATCAATTCCTGAGACTATTGGACTTTATAGAGTATTTGAAACATTTTTATTTCTTGAAATATAAATCTCAATATAAGATCTTTTTATAATGTAAATTTGCCAAATATTTACTGAAACAATAACAGTTCAAATTTGTGCAAATCTTTGAGACTAAATATTTGAAATGCTTTAAAAAATAGGCAATACTTACTTCACAAATCCACATGTCAAACATATAGTGTTCATTGACTTATTCATTTAGTGAAAAAAATGTATCTATAAAGTGCCTGACACATCTCTACAGACAAGGAATCCTTTAGGTTTTTGAACAAATATCTGTTAGAAAAAATGCCATGAAACAGGAAAGTGGTACAATCTCTATAGCTCACATGTAAGCAAGAGTTTTATTCCTGTAGTTTTGTGAGAAACATGTCCATATAAGACATGAAAGTTGCTGAAAATAAGATAATGAGCTACAATTTTTCTTACAGAAAGCTGTTTTAGTTTCATCCAGAAATAATTTTGGCCAAAAAGTTTGTGTGTGTGTGTGTGTGTGTGTGTGTGTGTGTTTGGTAAAAATAAAAAAATTAAAATTAAATATTTTCTCACTGACCAGTTAGCTTGGGAACTTTTGGTTGTTGGCAAATAAATCAAAGAAGCACATATTCATACTATTTTGCCCCTGTCTCGATTTAGCCAGGTGGTGTTGGGAAAGGTTGCGTGTTATTTAAGTAAATACACAACAGCCCTTCCACCCTGCTTTATCTTTCCTAGTTGAGGCAGTCTATGATGAAACTGTTCTATTTCCCAATGTTCACTATTGACTCCAAAGCTTTTGCATTGGGAACATAAATAATATTCACTAGTCAATTATTTTCAATTGGAAGAAGTGAGAAATATCAGCACTCAAAAGTTAGCCTGACCACTAACCATCCTGTTAACTAGACTAACACTTTGGCTCTGATACCCAGCTCTCATTTTCATCAATGATGAAGTGACGATGCCTAAAAACAGTTAATCTCATTTCTTACCAATGACTCTATAAAACATTGTGAGGAGTAACTAGAATTTACTCCAACTGATTATGAAAAGTCTAAAATACTTTTCATGATACTAATACAAACTCCTTGCTGATTAACTCAGGCTTTGTTCTTTTGCTTTGTTTTGATACATATGTTGCCCTTTTCCCATAGCAATGCATCATGGAGGTTGAGTCTGGCTCATTCTATGACTTATTCAAAACAAGTCATTCAAAGGCAGAGAGAAAGAGAGAGAGAGAGAATGAGAAAGGAGGAGGAGGAAGAGGAAGAGGAGGAGGAGGAGAAAGGAGAAATATGTTTGTGTGTTTGTGTGTGCAGGTTAGACTTACTTGTAACTTGTGGGAATGCTAACCCTTTAACCTTCTTTTGCAGCGATTACTAAGAACACGAGATATTTATAAGTCTATTCACTCATTCACTTCTTTTTCCATTTGGATTCCTAGTATTCACACTTTCTTCTTTCTCTGTAGTACAGAACAAGAAAGTTTTCCTCAAGCTTCCTTACAGTCTGCTTTCAACCTTTGCATATCTGATTATTGGCCTTACTTAGAAGGAAGATATGAAAATACATTCTTAAAAGTAACAGTAGCTACACTTCTTCCTCCACTGTACTTGCTCAGCCTTCTCAAAGGCTACACATTTCTAAAGAACAGAAATCTTATCCACGTTTTTTATCTCACTACTTAGTACCATGCCTGGCATATGCTAGCACATGATCAGATTTTCTACTTTCAGTAGTCTATATTACCTTAGTTGGTAATCACTCTCATGCTTTCACATCTATTTTGGGGAATAAAAATCATGCACCAATCATACTACTTATTGCACATTATGTCCTTGGGACAATGAATTAGATGCTATTATCAGCTCATTTTACAAGCAATGCATTTCGGACAGAGAGCTGAATTGTGTTATATTTTATAGATAGTACTGGGCGTGAACCTAAGATATTGAGTTATGGAGCTCATGATCTGGAGTACTGCATTATCCTCCCTCTTCAAGCTCTAGTCATAACAACTCTCACTGATTAGCAAAATGAAGTGTGCTTATTATTTTACAAGTGTGGTATGCCCACTATCATTCTAAGAAGAAACAAACAAACTTCATTCAAATATAATTAAATAAATGAATGGATGTTTGGATTGTTGACTTACATTTTTGATTATTGTTGTTTTGGCAGCTACATTTAAAGTGGAACAATCCATGAAAACCATGAATTATAATTCTTTTTCACGTGTCTAGTTTGAATGGATGGTTTTCTATAAGGTAACACATTCCATTTGTGCTATTAAGTAGGTACAAAGCTCTTCTGCCTTAGCACTAATATTACCAATTTACAGGATGATTTTTACCCTGGAATGTGTGCACAGTGATGACACATAGAAGTAAGACTGTTTTATATTTCTCCTTTGGGGCATGATATTATCATTCAGCAAAAAGGTCAGTGGTTTTTAGTTAAATGAATTAGAGCATGAGTAAAAAAAGAAAGATAAATCCTAAGATCATGGTCGCATTTGGATATTCCTTTTCTCACATGTGAAAATTTATCAGCTTCTAAAACCACCATTATAGACAAATGGTGCATAGTGTGGTTAAGAGGATAATTTTAGGATGTGGATTTCCCTTGTGTTGATGTTCACAGAAAACAATTACCTGTGTGAACTTTGAAAAATAGGTAGTCCCACTCTGCCTCAATTTCTTTAGCATGAACTTTAGGAAAATAACAGTACCAAAATAAGGTGACTTATTTGAGTGTTGGTTCTCACTCTCAGCCCAGGGGACTCGAACCCCTTTAGGCTGCCTGAGAGCCCAACCTTGGGAAGCCTCACCCCACTCCCACTCTCAGCCTAGGGGACTCGAACCCCTTCAGGCTGCCTGAGTGTCAGTCCCAAGAATCCAGACCGTCAGATGCAAGCAGCATGAGGAGTTTATTACACTTGTACAAGTGGGTGACTTGGCCTCGGGATGCCAAGCCCCCCACCCGGCCCTGCTCGGACCAAGCTCTTATAGCAAAAAACCACAAGATTATCATATATTGACATACAGGGTATAGATTGGCACAGACCAGGGTTACAAAAACGCAACTTTTACATAGTCCAACCTTATGCCACAAGCATTGTGACACATTACAAAATGTTGACTGGACAAATGTTTTAACCAGAAGTCTATTTTTACTAGAAAAGGGGCTTTTTCTGTTATTATCCCAGACATTATCTCACCTACCACAAGTTGTTGACATGGCTTTTGTGACAGGAGATGCTGACATAGCCCTTATGACTTTTGGGACTTTTCAGTTAGGGAGGGGTGAGCTGATCAGGAGGTTTTAATGGCTGAAGTGAGGGTCCTGTCTTTTAAGAAAAATGAAGGTCCTACATGAGGAATTAGGAAATCCCTGTATAGTATACTTCAATACAGTTTAAGTAGAGTATGTGCTTACAAAAACGTTATACTATGAAGTAAGCACACGTGCTCTCACTTCTCTCTAGTTCTTTTCAACTCATCAGTATTTCCAGATTATATTGATTATATATAATGATGTTCTGGGATAAAATTCTCTTTCTTCAATAAAAATGACTTGATACAGAATGATAATAGCACATGCAAATCTTTTTAAAATATCAAAATAGAAAGCAAAATTTTAAGACTATCAGTTAAAGCCGAGAGAGATGGCTCAGCGGTTAAGAGGACGCGCTGTTCTTGCAGAGGACCCGGATTTGATTCTCAGCACCCACATGGTGGTTACCAACCATCAGTAACTCCAGTACCAGAAGAATCTGACTCCCGCTTTTGTCCTCCCGATGCATTGCATGACAGCATGACACCGTACGCTCAGGTGTACAATGCAGGCAATACATTCATACACACAAAATAAAAACAATAAATTAAAAAATGTTTAAAGACTGCCAGTTAAGAACAGTTGGATAAATGTAGAATTTAAAAAAATATAAGTAAGAATGTATTTTAATAATACTAGATCCAAATCCCTCCCCCCCGAAAGTTTTTATAGAAGAGTTAAGGTTGAGGAGCTAATTGAAGTAAATATTCAAAAGGGAAGAAATTAGATGAAAAAGTCTAATTCCCCAGCTGGGAAATGTCTGCAGATATAGCAAACACTTAGTCAGCAGATCTCTATTTTTATCCAAGCAGCTTGCCAAGAAATACAGCGGCTGCAGTTTTCTCACATCTCTAAAGTGAGCTGCAGTGCAGCTAGGAATTCTGAGAATGGATCCCATTCTTTAATCTGCCTGAGTGGGCGATGGGTAACATGCAGGTCAGCAGATTCGCCTCTAGCTTGCTACTGGGGGAATTGGCCCAGTTAGCAAAGCAAAGTGGGTTAGGTCTGGGTTGACATCATATTGTTATTCTTTGAATATGTTTCATAAACATATTCCACATAAACATAAACCACAAAATCAGTGTGTAATGCCCTGGCATCCTATCTATCTTAGAAAGCTATTATGTATGTGAATCTTTCCCTGTTAGACCTAATAATGTTAAGATTTAAAATGTCAGTAGGAACACTGTAGGGTGTAAGATGAATTCATACCTAGTATGGTTAACTGCCCTGATACTTCTTACATTACATGAACATAAGGATAGCCTTGGCCTTTCTGTTTGAGGTTTAAATTCCAGATTCTCTTCTTATGAAGTGACTGCTAATATATATCTACAAGGCCCCTATTGATAACTCTGGCAGGAGAGACCATGATTTCATTGATCTGTTGAAATGTTTCATTCCCAACTGTCTTAGCACATGATCATGTTCTGCAAAGATTTTTACTACTTTATGTTATGTAGTTGTTTGACCTAGTTTACTAGATTAAGAGTTTCTTGAGGAGATTTTCCCCATCATCATTATACTCTACACTGTGCCCTGAATGGACTTAGTTACATAATGAACTTAGTTGCATAATGAGCATTAGCATGTAAATGTGTAAACATCATGTCAATTAATCTTGAATAAGTTCATGATTAGGGAATTCGACATCCTCTTCTGCTTCTGTGGGTATTGCTTGCATGTGGTGCACCTATATACATGCACACAAAACACACATATAATATAAAAAGAGTAAATAAAAAACAATAAATAAAAATTAAAAATAATACAGTAAGCTCAGGTGTACGTGTATTTAGGGCTAATCACTTGGTATTATATCATTTATCTTCCCTGGAGAAAGCCCAATTCCCTCTCAATTGCCACTGATTGCCAGTAGCTTTTCATGTGGGGGTGGGCCTTGTGAAATTTATTTCATTTGGATTGACATCTATATATTGGCAGCATTGAATAGACATGGTAGTTTGTGTACATGTCTCTGTGTGTGTGTGTGTGTGTGTGTGTGTGTGTGTGTCTCTGATTGTAAAGAAGAAGGCATCAATTCAAGAGGGAGTGGAGGGGCATGGGAGGAATTTGACAGGTGCAAGAGACGGGTGGCAGTGATGTAGCCTCAGTACTCACATATAAAATTATTTTAAGAAATTAAAGAATACCCTCACCAGTGATATAAATATTTTGTGCCTGTTACACTATTTAATCTAAGAAATATGTAAGATAGGTGTCATTTAAAGAATCATTCTCTGTTTACAGATGGAACAATAGAGATGTATAGCAGCCACATAACTTCCCAAACCAATTGTGCATAAAGTTGGCATTTGAGCTTTAAGATGCACCTGCTTCAAAATCATTTATGTTTATTATTTTATAATATGCTTATAAAATTAATTTATATTTACCAAGATCTCTGGTTGCTAATCAAATTAATTTTCTTATAAATGCCTAGAAGCCTTGTATATAGTATATAAGTGACAATTATTTTTTCTACAAAACTCCAACCCATGTTTCCTACCACCTAAAAATGGATCTACTAGTTTGATAAGATAAACATTCCTTGTTTTTCATAATCTTACCTTTATTTACTGATTTTTATTTTGAAGCAAGATACTGCCATGTAGCAACAACGAGTTGCAAACTAAACATCTTTCAGACTCACCTTCCCATTGCTTGGATTGCAGGAATCCTCCACTATACTGTTATCCTTTTAAAATCCAGACATGGTATGAGGTAGAATATACAAGAATAGAATAACACTTAAATATCAATATAATGCTTTGGGGCTACAATAACATGTTTGATATTCATGCCCTTGAAACTAAGAGCTTTATAAGTTACTTTTAAATTGTATGGACATATAATACTTGTTTATGTACTTTGGAGAAGAGTATGGTAAATCAGCACATACATAAAAGTGTATGGCAATGAAATCAAGATAATAAGTGATTTTATTTTATCACATATTGATCTTTTCTATGTAGCAGTAACTTTCATACTTTTCTAGGTCTTCGAAAGCAAGTGTTAGATTATATAAACCAGAACTGAAACCTGTTTTGAATAGACATCTACAATTCAAAAAGTATTGTGGTTTTGTGTCCCTTGTGTAATTTTTTTGTCCCCATCCTTTCTGCATTTACAGTATTTTATTCTACTATTCCATGACATTGGCTTTATAGTTTCCACAACTGAGCATCTAGTTTATTTCACATTACATAATAATTTCTAATTTCTTGTGCTTTGCAACTAATTAAATGATTCCATCATTTTTATGAATGCATAACACTCCATTATGTATATATTCCTCATTTTCATTATTTATTCATCTGTGTGGTTGATACCATAGACTGACTTTTAGCAAAGGTACATAATAAACTTGAGCACACAAATGTCTTTTTAATATAATATTGATAATTTTAAGTATAGTATTAATATTACTGAACTATCATATTATCTTTCTCCAAGAAATTATTAATCAAATTTTTAACACATATTATATCAGGGGCCAACAAAATGGCTCAGCCCATAAAAGCACTTGCCACCGAGCCTGGTGAATTGAGCTCAATCTCAGGAATCGACATAGGGGAAAATGAGAAGTCACTATTGTACATTCTTCTCTGGAATCCACATGTGTACTGTGGCATACCTATTCTCTCACACATACAAGCACAAACAGACATAGGAATCTTGTTTATACTGACACATATCTTTGTGGTGCTTTTAGTCTTTATCCTAATTATTTTTGCCAAAATAGGTACTGAATTTAAGATGGTAACCAACTTGCTGTAAGGTGGTATGTCTTGCTATTCATCCTTCGTTTGGGAAAGTAAAGGGCATTTCTAAGTATACATAATAGATATTCAGAACCTCTGTCATTTTTAATTGGGTTATTTGACATTTTATTATTGAACAGTAAGAGTTCTTTTTCATTCAAACTACCAATCATTTACCTGATATATGTTTCCATTTTGTAGATTGTTTTCTGGCATGCAGTGTTTGTCTTTCCCAGTTTAATTTACCTCACTTAGAATGATTAATTATAGCTCAATCCAATTGTGTATAAATTGTGTAATTTCATTGTTCTGTTATTGCATAATATTCTATCATGTTGATGTAACACTGTTTCATTATAGAATCTTAGTTGATGCACATCTAGACTGTTTCCTTTTCAGGGATATTGGGAATAGAGTAATAATGAAGATGTAAGAACAGGTATCTCTGTAGTAAGATAGAGAGAACTTTAGGTATACGCCCAAGTGTTATGTGGGTGAATCATTCTATAGATATATGCTTTCCTTTTTATGAAATTCTGCACTGATTTTCATAAGGGTTGAATCACTTTGCACTCTCATGTACAGTGATAAGTGTTCTTTTTGCCCAACACCCCACACTAGCATTTGTTATCTTTTCTTTTTCTTATGTCTTATTTATTTTGGGGTTTTTGAGTCAAGGTCTCATGAAATACCACCGCTGTCCTGGAAGTCACTATATAGACTTTGCCGTGCTGACCTTAATCTGACATTGTTCTACCTACATCTGTCTCCTGAGTGATGGCTTTAAAGGTCTGTGCCACAATACCAGATTTTCTTTTGCTTCTCTTTTTTCATTTGAGACAGGTCTGCTTGTAGCCCAGCTGACATGGAAATCGCTACATAGACTAGGCTTTTCTTATTCTCAGAGATCTGCCTGCCTTTGCCTCTCTATTGCTGAGATTAAAAGCATATGCCACCATGTCTGACCCGCTTTTGAGTTCTTAATCTTAGGTTTTCTGACTGCAGTAAGATGAAATCTCAGTGTTTCAATCTGCATTTCTATGGTGGCTGACGATATTGTACATTAAAAAAAAAAACTTAGTATGTTACATTCCTGCTTTTGAGAATTCTCTGTTTAGTTGGTTCCATGCACCAATTTTTAATTTATTTGCTTGTTTTCTATGTGCTTAGTTTAGAATTTTTATTGTATTCTTTATATATTCTAGACACTAGCTTTCTATCAGATGTATACCTGGTAAAGACTTTTTTTTCCATTCTGTAGGCTGCATTTTCACTTGAATGGTAATGTTCTTTGCTTTACAGAACCGTTTGCTTTCATGAGGTCTCATTTATCCACTGTTCTAAGTGCCTATGCTACTCCTCAGAAGGTCCCTTCCTGTGACCGTAAGATGTAACATAACCCTGAAATCAGGGATGATGATCCCTATTGTGATGTTTTTACCATTTAGGATTATTCTGTCTCTCTTGGTTTTTTTTTTTTTTCCTTAAGAAACTTTTTCAATTTTTGTGAAAGAATTACATTCAAATTTTGATGAAAATTGCAATCAATCTGTAGACTGCTTTTGGCGGGATGACAGTTTTCACAGTATTGATTCTTCCAGTCCATAAACATGGAAGGTCTTTCCATCTTCTGGTGTCTTCATTTTCTTTCTTCAGAATCTTGAAGTTTTCATTGTACAGTTCTTTCACTTCCTTGGTTAGGTCTATTGCACAATATTTTTGAAGATATGGTGGAAGAAACTGTTTCCCTGTTTTCTTTCTCATTTTGTTTTTGTTGGGATATAGGCAGTCAACTGATATGTTGTATGTTTATTTTGCATCATACTATTTTGTTCAATGTATTTATCACCTATAGCAAGTTTCTAATGGAGACTTTAAGGCCTTTTTTGTATAGACTATTTTATGTCCTTTAACTGTATCATTTTTTTTTCTTACTGCTCTAGCTTACACTTAAATATACATATTAATCAAGACTCAAGTGAGTGGCCACCTTTGACTTGTTGCAGAGTTTAGGCAAATACTTTGAGTTTGCTCCATTTTGCATGATGTTGTCTATGGGCATGTTGTATATTGCCTTTATTGTGTTGAGAAAGGTGCTCTTTATCTCTAGGTCCTTCAGGATTTTATTCACAGATGGATATAGGATTTTTTTCAAAGGCCTTTTCTGCATCCAATAAGCTGATATTGGTGTTCCTAAACTTGAGCTTACTTTTGTAGTGGAATATGTGTATTTATTTGCATATTTGAACAATTCTTTTCTCTGTGGGATGACATTAACTTGATGTAAGTGTTGACTATTTTTGATGTGTGCTTGTATTAGCTTTACAAACATTTTACTGAAAATTTTTAAAATCTCTGCTTTTGGAAAGATTGACCTATAACTTTTGTAGGGGTGTGTTTTGTTTTAGTGAGCTTCATAAAATTCTGAAGTCACCATATCATGAGCTCGGTTCCCAGGTTTAACAAATCAGGAAATGAAGAGAAGCCAGCAGAGCGCCAGCATTCATTTCTCTCGCGATGCTTCTCGGATGCAGTGTGATCAGAGGCCTCACAATCCGACCCCCATGTTTTCTTTTCCATGATGGACTGTAGTCTCTCAAACTGTGATGCAAAATACACCTTTCTTTTTTAAGAAAAATAATTCAGATGTGTAGAAGTGTACTTTCTTTTAGTTTTAACAGAAACTTGGAGTACTGGTGTTAGTCCTCCTCTGAATGTCTGGTAGATTTCTGTGCTGTATTTATTTCATATTTCCTGTTGCCCCGAACTTAATTTTTTTTTTTAGTTGGGAGATATTTTAAGTACTGCTTCTATCTCACTGGTTGTTGTGGATGTATTTAAATTGGTTACTTCATCTTCATTACACTTTGGTACATAATATAGGTACAGAAATGCATCCATCTCTTTTAGATTTTCCAAGTTAGTGGAGTATAATTTTTGGAGTTTTAGTGAATTTCACCATTTTTGTACAATATATTTTGATAGCATTTAAATCCAGTCCCCTCTCCAAACCTCCCCCAACTGCCCCTGCCCAATTTAATGAAATCTCCAATTTTGAAGTATGTCACTAAGAATCTCTGAAATTATTCAGTCTGTGTTTTAATGCCTCCCTTTCATCTCTAATTATAGCAATTTGGGTCTTCTCTCTTTTGATTTCTTGATTTGATGAATAATGTGTCCATCCTGTTAACCCTTACAAACACCAACTCTTCATTTTAGTGATTCTATTGCTTTTATTTTTTATGTCTAGTTTATTAATTCCAGCTCTGATTTTATTTTATTTTAGGTCTCTCTGTAGCCTCTGCTGGCCTGGAACTCACTATGGAGGCCAGGCTGACTTGTATCTAACAGAGTTCTGAATGCCTCTGCCTTCTGAATGCTGGGATCAAAGGTGTGTGTCATCATGCCTTGCTTCCAGCTCTGATTTTGATAACCTC
Organism: Eospalax fontanierii; assembly: GCA_035773235.1. NCBI lineage: Eukaryota > Metazoa > Chordata > Mammalia > Rodentia > Spalacidae > Eospalax > Eospalax fontanierii. Next base: position 127,095,826 of record CM069525.1, on the reverse strand, counting down.
TTCTTGTTTACTGTTTCTCTAGTTTTTGTTCTTATTTTTCGCAGACTTTCAGGTGTATCATTATTTCGATGTGAACACTTAGTGCAATAAACTCTCCTCTCAATCTGCACTGTGTCCCATAGATTTTGTATGCTGTATTTCTATTTTCATTCCTCTCTAAAATTGCTAAAATTTCTTTACTAATTTTTACTTAATTTAATTATAATTTGGTAATTTTTTTATTTAGTCTTTATGAGTTTGTATAGTTTCTACTGGTCTTCATAGTGAGTTTTATGCCATTGTGGTCAAATAGAAGACAGGATGCAATTTAAAATTTCATGTCTTTTTTGAGGCTCATTTTGTATCCTAATATGTGATCAATTTTATTGATAGTTCCATGGACTGCTGAGAAGAAAGTGTATTCTTTAGCGTTTAAATGGAATGTTTCACAGATATCTGTTAAGCCTATTTAGTTTGATGACATTTAACACAAATGTTTCTCTGTTTAGCTTCTGTACAGATGAGCTGTGTATTGGTGAGAATGTGGTACTGAAACTTTATGTGTCTTTTCTTGTTATATATATGTTTAAAATTGCCTTATCCTCTTGGTGGATTTTTCCTTTATTGAGTATAATGTGACTCTCATTATCTCTTTTGATTACTTTTCGTTAAACTTTAGTTTATCAGAGATTAGCTATGTCTGCTTGTTTCTTAGTTCTATTAGCTTGGTATATTTTTTCCATCCTGGTACTCTAAGTTGGTACTTATTGTTTATAGAGTTTTGTTTCTTAGAGTACTAAAAAAAGTGGATCCTGTTTTCTAATTCAACCTACTAGGATCTTTCTTTTGGTTTCTGAATTTATTCCATTAATAGTAAGATTTAATATTGAAACAGCACAAAATAAAATTATTACAAGAATTAATACACACCTTTCAATAGTAAGTCTTCTGTACTAATTTGGTCTCTGTTGCTGTTACAAACACTGTGAATTCATGTCAATTTTGGGAGAAAGGAGATTATTTAATGTGGGGATCTGGGTATTGAACAAGGCAAGCAACTCCGGATACCCTAAAGGGATGGCAGGTGTCTGACCTGCTCTGCCTGATGTGATAACCTGGCCCCAGGAAGCTACTATAGATATGAATCTTCCTTCCCCCACCCCAGACCAGAACCAGGTTTTTGGGTTTTGTTTCCTCCTTCCTGAACTTCCACATCAGCCCTACAACCTTCCTGCCTTTACCCCAAAATCCCACCTCTAACTTTTCTGCCTTCTGTAATGGTCAGAAAGGCCTCCCTATATAAGCCCCTGCATTGGCTCTAATAACCGAACTACCCTGCAATGTAGTCTCCCGGGAGAGAACTCCTCCCGAGCACTCTGAGCCACCTGAGGTCCTGTTTGATCATCCTCCATTCTCTAGCATGGCTGGAGCACATCAGCCATGCTGGAGATGGAGACCCACCCAGAATTTAAGCTTACAATATAGCCCTTAATCAGGTGTCTATGAGTTTCCCCACCTTCCTAGAGGTGGAATGTCATTTCACCTGAATAATAGTAATAGCGATAATAATAGTAATAATAATAACAATACAGAGGATAAATGTAAGAGCCTTTTTTGTTTGTGCTATGATATTTGATTTTAAGATATTCAATCTTGTATAATTAGAAGAAAGTATCAGCTGCCTGAACTTGTGAATTTCATGCTATATGCATTGTTTAGAATGCTCTAGAAACAGAAAAATTAGGGAGGGTTATATGTATTTTATTTAAAGACTTAGCTCATGTTATTGTTAGGTCTGAGTAATCTGAAATCCATAGAGAAGACAGAACACTGGAAGGTCTGACAGAAATTTATGTTGTAGTCTGAAACTTAATTTCTTCTCTGATACATTTTGGGATTTGGTGTTAACATTTTCAACTGATCAAATGAAGTACATACACATTAATGCGGATAATGACTTTAGTTGCAAGAAGTAGGAAAAATAAATTTTAAATTCCAGAAAAAATGATGAGGGTGATTATTTTTCTTTGGTAAACTGACTATTATAATAACTTCTGCTAGGATATTTTCCAAAACATAAATCGCATCATACCATTTCCCAGGAATTAAATCTTCCATGAACTTCTACTGCCTTTAATATAGAGTTAAATCTCCACATCCACAAATGTAGCTCTATACCTAGCCAAGATCTGGCTCTAGTCTTTAGATGAGACATTTCATCTCTCTTCTCCAGCCCCAGCAACTCTGCAGCTGTATCAAGAACTCACTATTCCCACTTTATGTCTTATGATATCTAATCCTTTATATACTCCTGAGCAAAGGAATGTAACATTCCTCACTTTCTGAGAGACAGTCACTCCTACATCTGTTTTACTAGAACTTACTTTATGTACTTCTGCAGTAACTTAACCAATTTTTACACTTACTAAATATTTTTCATGTGTTTCTCCTTGAGAAAAATATGAAATCCTTGAGGCAAATGCCCACAATATTCTTTGCTTTCAGCAAGTGGCTTCTAGCCTTGGCTCTGGAAATGTTTAAAGGAAAATCCCTGTTATCTAAAAAAAATAATAGATCTGATGAGAAATACTTTAATATGTTGCCTTTTATTGTGAAAGACAATTTAATTTTCTATCAAACTATTTTTCTATAAATTTTAGATGATTTCCATAAGTCCTTCTGTTGTAATCTGAAATCCATAGAGAAGACAGAACACTGGAAGGTCTGACAGAAATTTATGTTGTAGTCTGAAACTTAATTTCTTCTCTGATACATTTTGGGATTTGGTGTTAACATTTTCAACTGATCAAATGAAGTACATACACATTAATGCGGATAATGACTTTAGTTGCAAGAAGTAGGAAAAATAAATTTTAAATTCCAGAAAAAATGATGAGGGTGATTATTTTTCTTTGGTAAACTGACTATTATAATAACTTCTGCTAGGATATTTTCCAAAACATAAATCGCATCATACCATTTCCCAGGAATTAAATCTTCCATGAACTTCTACTGCCTTTAATATAGAGTTAAATCTCCACATCCACAAATGTAGCTCTATACCTAGCCAAGATCTGGCTCTAGTCTTTAGATGAGACATTTCATCTCTCTTCTCCAGCCCCAGCAACTCTGCAGCTGTATCAAGAACTCACTATTCCCACTTTATGTCTTATGATATCTAATCCTTTATATACTCCTGAGCAAAGGAATGTAACATTCCTCACTTTCTGAGAGACAGTCACTCCTACATCTGTTTTACTAGAACTTACTTTATGTACTTCTGCAGTAACTTAACCAATTTTTACACTTACTAAATATTTTTCATGTGTTTCTCCTTGAGAAAAATATGAAATCCTTGAGGCAAATGCCCACAATATTCTTTGCTTTCAGCAAGTGGCTTCTAGCCTTGGCTCTGGAAATGTTTAAAGGAAAATCCCTGTTATCTAAAAAAAATAATAGATCTGATGAGAAATACTTTAATATGTTGCCTTTTATTGTGAAAGACAATTTAATTTTCTATCAAACTATTTTTCTATAAATTTTAGATGATTTCCATAAGTCCTTCTGTTGTTCCATGGTGCTCTCAGTTCTTATTTGATTATCATTCTAATAGCTTCTTAAATTTGAACTCTTCATGTTTTTACCCAGAATAGCTAAAACATATGACTATGTAGTCATGGCATATATAAATAAAAGAATGGCTTCTTACAACTCATGAAATTTGCTGCCTTGTCTGCTTTAGTACCCTGGAACACTTATTCAAGCAAATAAAAATGTACATGAAAGAACAAAATCAAATATGGTGGTTCCTTATTTTTTTTTTCTCAATTTCAATGTCATTTCATTTCATTTATCCACTTTTCCATTCAAAAATGTGTGGGACATTTCTTTATTGGAGAAATATAACTAAACACACATACACACACATACAGAAAGAGAGAGAGAGAGAGAAATAGAAAGAGAGCTGTAAAAGAGCTGTTATTATTGTGAAAATTAATTTTAAACATAGAAACCTAAAGCCATAGTTACAAAGGAAGCATTCCAAGTTGTGTTCAGATCCACAGAATCGTAAACAAATTTAGTGATGAGGTGATGCCATTATTTTGAATCTTACGGCTGTTTTGTGGATATGGTGCTTTATGGTTAAGGATTAGTCTTTCTAAAGTGAGGGACTCTATATAGACTGACTAGGTCATTTGTGGACATTAATTTGACACAATAGGCCTTAACACAGATGAAACAGTGTACGGATTCCAGTTGGGGGACTATAGGGGAACATACCTGTGATGAAGGGGGTATAAAGATGGTTAAGATTGATTGAAATATTCTGTATGAAATAACACAACAATTCAATAAAAAAGAAAAAGAAATTCCAGTTATTCCATTTGTAAATGGCAAATAATAATTCAAGAAACATCTGATGATTTTGGACAGGTATACAGACATTTCTATAAGAAATGTGACACCCAAAGATCAAAAGTAGTTAGGGCCTCATTTCTGCATTTCATTGCATGACACTCCTGACTTTGTAGTGTCGGTGTACCATAGCTTCAGCTTATTTTAAATGAAAAGAAAGAGAGATTTAATCTTTCAAAGAAGATTGTCTCAGAAACTATATTACTATAAATGATAAACCTTCAAAACCTGGGCCAGCTGGAAATCAATGAACATACTGTCCACCAGGACAAAAAGCACTTCATGGCAGTCCTTAGAAAAAATTATAAACTTTTCATTTCTCCTACTTCTAGACCCTTGAAGAATTTGTACTTCATCACTCTTGGATATTGATACTATCAAATATTTTATTTTAATTAGCAAAATATAAGTTTCCATAAAGAATTCTTATGAACCACTTATATGCCATTACATTTCCACTTCAGCTTATCAAATCAAGGAAGTGGAAAATTCTGCAGTCTCTGTTACTGTGTGGAACAAAGTACCATAACATGTTCCTGTCCAACTTGTGATAGTTATGGTGTATGAGTCACAAATAGACATTTGTTCTCAGCCACTATTGCTGTATAATCTAGCACTTAACCTGTCTTGTTATACCCTTTCAATAAAATAACAATGTACCTTCTGAAAGAGCTTAACCTTTTTAGAAAATAATTATCAAGGAATTGGAAATAGTGGATTCGAAATATGACTGTAATCCATTGAGAGCTACTAATAACACTTTTAATCTTGGCTTAAAATGCTTTTTGAGATAGATGATTTGGGGGCTGGAAAGATGGCTCAGTGGTTAAGAGCACTGATTACTCTTGCAGAGGACCAGGATATGATTCTCAGTATACACATGGTGGCTAACAACTGTCATAGCTACAGTTCCACGGAATCTGAAGTCCTCTCCCACCTCCGTGAGCAGTGTATGACATGGGTGCATATATATACATATATATATATATATACATATATATATATATATATATATATATATATATATATATATATGGGCAACACTCTCATGCACATAAAATATAAATAATAAATAAAATATTTAAAAGATATATGTCTTGTAAATGAAGTTCACGTAAATCTTAAGGTCTCCTCTGGCAATTTAATGAGGATTAAATTTTACTGAGGATCAGGTTCCCTATATTTCTGTACAAACACCAACCCTTGAACTGGTTTGGCATTATATACAAATTTCTACTGATACCGAGAATAACTTCTGTTTATTTCTCCCTCAGTTTCTGACATGGCCAAATGAGAAATTCCAGTAAATCAAAAAAGAGCTTGACAAAGAAGACAACTGCTAGAACCAAGGCTTACAGATCTAAAGAAACTCACAAATACTTGTTCAGCTGCTGCGAATGAAGCATTTGTTTGTATACATCAATTCATCTACCGTAAGTACCAAAGTAAATATGAGGTAAATATTGATGCTGGCATTCATTAGGTGAGGAAGAGTGACTCCATCAGAAAATGAATAAACTAGATGGTCAAGTAAAATTGGTGACCAGATCTCATAGACAAATTGATGTTCAATACTTAGTCTAGGTATGGCCAATTCCTTATTCACAGTATTGACAAAAAGTGATGCATTCTCTACTTTACCCAGAAAATTGTGATAGGTAACAGGGAGCACTATTGTCCTTAGGCAAATATTATACCAATTCATTAATAGAAATAAAAGAGTGTGAAACTAAGAAGTATTATAGGCTATAATTTCCTTAATTTTGTAAATGATAAAATCCACAAATAACCCTTTGCAGAAATCATTTAGAAATTAAACATTTGGAAGACAAAGTGAAACTTAGCCTTAGTAATTTAATTAAAGGAAGAAGATTTAGAGGAATATTTGAGATTTTTAGTGAAAACATGGAAGTAGAAACACAAAACTGGCAAGCACCAGTCTGCTTGTAGTGTGAGTTTTAATAGACTTAATTAATAGTACATTAGCAAAATTAAATGAACATTCAGGTTGAAAGGAACTATGAAGTTGTCCTTTTCCATTTGTGAGTAAAATCTATTCTACTAAGTTCCAAATGTGATTGTCCATGGGCTGTATGAATTGTTCCAGCAGGGAGCTTGTAAAGTCATATTAGAGACTGACAGACTCACTCTACTTGTCTTTCAAGATGTCATACAAGCAAAGCGAAACAGACAAATTGGGTCCTTTATCAGCCCATTTATACAATGAACCACTTCAAAATGATATGCTTCTTCAAAAGTGTAAGCAAAATCAAACATTTATACTTTGTAAACAAAGCAAGAAGCCCTAACTTCAAAACTCATATCTTACTCCTGCAAATAGATACTTGGCAGCCATGTGGTCCATAATCTGTAAAGAAATTAAGGAGGCTTTTATTTACTTTTATGTGCACTGAGATCTCAGTCTCTCATCTGAAAAGGTATAGCTAAGCTCATTGTTTCAGACGAATTCTGGTAAAGATTTAATTCCTGTCATAATCCAGTACCTCAGTACATCCTTTTCACATTGAGGTATTAGGCAACACTTTCAAGGGCTTGCCTTTTTTAAATTAGGAATGTCTGATAGTGCATGTTCTTTGAACCAAACTGTTGTATTTATTATGCAAGTCTAGGGCTGGGAACAAGCGGTAGGACACCTCTTGCTTGTTAAGTAATTCTTTGTTGAAGTATTTTAGAAGTATTTTTATGTTGTCTTGAGTCCTGCTTCTCAATGACATCAACTCCTTGATCTAAAACTCTTAGATTTTATATAGCTGTCTTATACATAGTTGAAGATCAATCACAGCCTTTCTTTCTGCTTTCCATTCTTATTTTGCATGGAAACAACTTGTTCCTAATGCAGTCTGTCTCTACAGACAGACCTTGCAAAGTCCCATAGATACTCATGCTCAAAACCTGTCATTCTTTGTTTATTGTTCTTCTATCTCTGCCTTGACAATGTTAATAGTCTATGAATAAGAATTTTCATGTTTTCATTTTATACAATCCATACAGAACTTCAAATAGCCTCCACAGTCTGGATATTTTCTTCTCAACAATTCCAGATTGAGAGATATCACTAATAATGGAGGAAAAAAATCCCCTCAAAGAAGCCTATCGTAATAGGTCAAAATCAACTGTGACCTCTGTCTGTTTTGTTCTGGAGAGTAAGTTCCTATGAATATTGTAATAGCTATGCCATGTCCCTGACTTAGCATTTGTAGACAGAATTATTTCTATTTTTCCTTTCTGAATCCTTCTACACTGTATAGCCTAAGTCATTGGGTCAAATTTCCAGGCCTATTTACCCCCAGGCTATATTCATATTCAGAGATAAATCAAAGAACTCCAGGTCAGTGTCCTATACCATTATTGCTGTGTCTTTGCTTTGATAACCTGGTTTTAGAAACCAACAGTAGGCTATTTCTTCTTGTGTAACTCTTAGGTTCATTGTGATAGATAATAATTTAGAATTGAGGTTAGCTATCATCTCCAATCTTCATTTCCTGATAACAGAATAATATCTAGGAGCAAGTTCTGCCAAAACACTAACATTTGTTAAATGGACACTTTTTAGCAAGCAGGCACACATCGGCTCATGCCACCTGCTTTACAAGCTCAATTAAATTATATCTATCTGATTTTATACAGCCACACCTTCAGGATAAAGATATAACCATTCTAGAAAAAAAGGAATCTAATTTAAAATATAGAAATGATTCAAATTATATAGACTCATTACTGCTACTGCTCAAATGCTGAGTGTCATGGTGCAAACATTTAATTCCAGTACTTAGGTAGCAGAGGCAGGTGGATCTCTATGAGTTTCAGGCCAGCCTGGTATATAGAGCTAGTGAATTTTAGGCTAGCCAGGGCAACATAGTGTGACCTTGTCAAAAGAATAAAAAGATTGAAGTTCTACTTCCAATAGTGAGGTTGAGGCAACCCAGGGATTAGTAAGAGGAAAATGTCAGTACACTACCAAGATGGGATTAGAGAGGAAAGAATAATGACTCAACTGGGTCCCAAAAGGCAGATAATCTGGTTTTGAAACCTCAGGAAAACCTAGAGCCAAAATCAGAAAGAATCACTATTAGCAAAAATACAGATGTCATTCAGTTCTTAAAGCCTACATGCATAAATGTGTGGTTAATCTGTAAAATAATTTATTAAGTACACATACCCTGAATTCAAATAATTGCCATAGTAACAGTCTTTTCTAATGTCTGCTCTGATAATGGGTCAATCACTCTGGTATAGATCTGAGATAAAGATATCTAAAATACCAAAAACTGCTTTGGGGAACAGGAACTTTCTGATTTGAATGTTTTTGAACAATATCTGAGATGCAAGATTTTCTTTAGGATATTGATTACTTCCAAATTATGCCACAAATTATAGAACGAATACACCTAACTTCACTGCTTATTATGATTTTATAGTAAATAAAAATAAATTGTTCTGTGTCTGCAATAAGGATCTTCCTTTGACTATTTCAAATGACTGTTTTTACCTCTGGCTTAGATGTGCAGCCATAACCCACAGAAGGCAACTTGGTTCCATCTATACAGCTTCTCCACACAGAGGTAACCAGCATATATCTCAAAGACATTTTTTTGGATGATTTGACATGTGACATTTCCCTCACTTAGAACCTTATTCACATAGGAGGACGAGGGAGGAGGATAGCAGATTTCTAGCACAAACTTTAATGTTATGGAAAATACTTGGAAATGTAAACGGACTCAGATAATCCTATCAAGTAAATAATCACAGATCCTCACATCTTCTTTCCAGGATGCAGAAACTTACTAAAGATATGTGTCTAAGTACTCTCAGTAAAAAGCACTCGTTTAACCCATTTTTTCTTTTACATTGAAGTTTGTTTAAATTTCAATGAATACTGCTACCTGTCCTTTTAACATATGTATTTTGCCTTGGAATTTTTGTTAATTATCTCATTTTTTGGATTAAATTTATATTTTAAAAATTTTGTGGTATGATTTTCTATATCTTAACTAAGTACATGGCTTTTGAATTTAAAATATAATTTATTAATGTGTGCACTATTCCATGATTTTTAAATTTTTTATTTATTTTTATTTTATGTATATGAGTGTTTTGCGTGCTTACATGTAAGTTAACCAGTCTATGCAATGAACATGGGACCAGAATAGCCAGTTGGATTTCCAGAAACTGGAGTTAAAGTTGGTTTTAGCTACTGTTCATAAGCTCTGAGCTATCTCTCAGGAATTTCATGATTTTGATGCAACCAGATGGTTTCAAAGCTACAAAGGGCAATACCTGGTTCTAAGAAAAGTTAAGAGGCTTGTCTGAGAATCATGCTTCCACAGTATAACAGTTTTAATTTAATTATTAACAAATTAATGAAAGAAAAAGTTCTATACTGATATTCATGGATACATATATCAGGCTAGATAAACCAAAGAGTCAAAGAAAGATTGCATATTTTGTTGTAGATTGGTGGATTTGAGTTGGTTTTTGCTGGGTAGACTGATCAAAAGAGAAAAGCAAAGGTACGTAACACAAACCTTTCCAATGGCCTAACTGCAATTCCTGTCAGCTGATTCATAAATCTTTATACATTCTATGTGTAAACATCACTGTTTTATTATTGCTTTTATTTTATTTCCATTATTTTTCCTTTGAAAATACTGATTTTCAATTGAAAAACAACAAGTGAATATATTTATGTACTACAATTTCCTTTATATATTTGGAAGATGCACTCAATATATATATATATATATATATATATATATATATATATATATGTTTAAAAAGTCAATCTATATGGAGGCTGGTACTCTTTCAACCAGAAAATATGACCATATGTGAATAGATACATTGCTCTGCCTTAAATGTAACCTGTAGTTGATGATCTCTTGAATTCCATGTGGGGATATGATATGTAGAAGCAGAAGTATGTCTTTTGCTTAATCCAATGACTATAGCATTGTCCAGGGCAGAGATAGATGCAATTTACCAAAAGATAAGGTGATACAAAGGCATATTTAACTATAGAAAGTTGCAATAAGTTTGTTAATGGTCTACAAGCCAGATGTCTTCTGTAATTAGTAGTCATTACATTATATTTTTCTGTGGTGTTCCCTACAGATTATTGTTCCTTGATCTTCACATTTTTCTTAATGTTTTATGTGGTTCTTTCTTTCTTACTTTGTCAGGATGGCAAAAAGAGAAGACAATTTAAGAGTGATACTTTAGGGCAGTTCCAGTTCCACTGCTCCAAATGCTGTGTCCTAAGGATGTCCTGTCTTCAGCAATAGGGTCTTATCTTCAGGTTCTGGGAGATAATCAAGGCTGTAGCAATAGACTGCATAATTTTGTGAGTAACTTGGGCCACTATGGCTAACAACTCAAAGGAATTTCTTGTTACGTAGCCTTCAGCTATACACAGGGACTCGTGTAGAGATGTTGTGTGTGCAATCTTTCTTTAGGTTGCTTGACTAATATGATTCCCTTTGGTTTTTACACTAGCTAGGCATTCTCTCTCTCTCTCTCTCTCTCTCTCTCTCTCTCTCTCTCTCTCTTCCTGTCTAGCCCACCCTCCTTGTGTACCCCATTTCAAGTATCCCCATTCTTCTCATTTCTCCCATGATAATAGTCCTATGGTCCCACCTCTCTTGAGCTCCTTCTTTCTCTTTATCCCTAAAGTCCTTTGTTGTCTATTCCTTCCATTTTAAATGCATGCATTTGATCCATTTCTCCCTCAGAGAGAACATTTATCTCCTATTGTTCTCTCTCATGTTCCTTCTTCTCTTTCCCTTCTGGGTTCCTTTCCATTTCCCTGGTTCCTGCAGTTACATAGGGATATATACTCACATGTAAGTGTTTGGTGATAGGATCCACAAATGAGGGAGAACATATGTCATTTGTTTTTCTGAGTCTGTGTTACTTCACTCAGCATAACAGTTTCTAGTTCCATTCATTTACCTAAATGTCATGATTTCGACTTTCTTTACCACTGAGTAGAACTCCATTGTGTAAATGTACCACATTTTCATTTTCCACTTCTCAGCTGAGTGACACTTAGGTTGCTTCCATCTCTTAGCTATTGTGAAAAGATCAGGCAAAAACATGGATGCACAAATATCTTTGCAATAGGATGAGTTCTTCGGGTATATGCCAAGGGGAGGTGTAACTGAGTCACATCATGCATTCATTTTTAGTTTTTAAGAGTTCTCCATACTACTTTCCATAGAGGCTGAATGGTTTTGCAATCACAGCAACAGTGAATGAGCATTCCTCTTTCCCCACATCCTCTCCAGCACTTGGTATCATTTATTCTCATATTTAGGCAGTATGACTCGGGTAAGATGAAATATTAAAATAGATTTAATTTGTATTTCCCTAATTACTATGTTGAACACTTTTAAAGATGTTTCTTAGCCATCTTTATTTCCACCGAACTCTAGCTTTCCTAGCTTCAGAGAGCACTATGCAAGCTGCTAAGGGAGAACATCAATTGATGGTCCAATCCCAGCTTCAAAGACAAATAACCAAATCAATGATCAGCACAACTTCCAACACTGGTGCAGTGGTGGCACTTTTATCTTGGGGGCAATCAACAGCTGTCGAATTTGATTTAAATTCCACTCAATGGAAGGAGACTCATGTGTGGCTACTGTGCACATAAAAAGATAATAGTAATAAAAAATCACTCTTCTTATTAAAAATATTCTGTTCTTAAATATTTTATTTTCTTATTTTTAATTGTATGTGTGTGTCGACATGGGGATTTGTGAATGTGAGTACAAGGCCAATGCTTCCAGAAGAATGTGTTGGAATACCTGGAGCTAGACTTTCAGGATGTTGTGAGTAGCTGAACGTGGGTGCTGGGAACTCATCTTGGGTCCTCTGGAAGAGCAGCAAGTGCTCTTAAACACTGAGCCATCTCAGTGGTTTTTCTGAACACAGACTCAGGAAAAAAATATTATTTTTCTCCTTTATAAGTGGGTCCTAACACCAAATCCATTTGTTTATGTGACTATGTATCTTGTTGTAACTGTAGGAACAAGGAAAATGGAAAAGAACCCATGAGTGAAAGGGAAGAAGGAACATGGGAGAACATGTCTGGAGAGGTCATAGATCTTAGAGAAAACTCCAAGACTGTCACATCCCTAGACTAATGTAATTGCTTACTATGTGCAAAATATGTATCCTGTGTGTACAGACATGTACCCCAGTCAGTACTCATCAAAGAAGCTTCATTTGCACCAGATGGAGAGTTTTACAGAGTAACACAACTGGACACACACAGCCACTGTCTGTGAATTTCTCAAGCCTAGGTGACATGTCTACAATGAAGTCTCTGTACATAAAGGCTCACAAAATACAAAACAAGGAGTAAAGAGGACACTAATGAATCTCTCAGTTTTAATTAATAAATCCACTCATGCAACAGAGGGCTTGAACTAGAAAGGTCACAAATGACCAAAGACGGAATAAGAGTCTACAGAATATGGGTCTTCGGACAAAATTTTCATAATAAACTCCACCCACCCAGGCCTCAGGGACCATTGCAGAAAAGGGGGTTGAAAGACTGTAAGAACCAAGGAGAAGGTGCATGACCTTAAAAAAGTCTTACAAACTCCTGGGTCCCTGTGCATATGGACCTGCAGCAATGGTGTCAGTGTGCACAAGACCCACGCAAACCCAAGAAGACAAAATCCCAGAATAAAATTGAGGAAATGGGCAGCAGACCCCAATCTTCACTGAAAAAAAAATATTGGCAGCTTATTACTTCTGGATGTAGAAGAGCTGATTTTCTTGAAGTGAGGGACTATGGCGGGGGTAGGGTGAGGGGGTTTGTCTGTACCTTAGTGGATGAAATTGCACTGAAGAGCATCTGGGGACATTAGTTTGGGATGTTAGGCCTTGGCACAAATTACAGAATGTATGCGATCTGGTTGGGGGCAATAGGAGGTTGCCAGTTGGGAAGAGGTATACAGATGAATGAAAATGATCTTATGAGTGTATAAAGATGAATGAAATTGATTCTGTATGAAATGCACAAAATTCAATAAAAATTTTACCTAAAATGAATGTATAATGAAATACATTATCTGTTCTATTTTTGTGAATATACAGTTTATTGTCATTCTAGAATTCTTTGTCAACACTATCACAGGTGTACACAAATCTTGTAGATCTAATTTGATTTTGTACTATTCCTTACAAATTTTTGTTCTAATTTGAACTCAATACAAGCCAATCTTCAAGGAGATCTATATATAAGTCTGGTCATTGTTATAAGTAATTTCTCTTATGAGTTTTTCTAAATGTATTAATAACTTGTTAGTTTATTTATTTATATTGTATGCATATGAATGTTTGCCTGCATATATGTAAGTGCCTACAGAAGTCAGAGGAAGGTGTTGGATCCACTGGAACTGGTGTTACAGATAATTGTTACAGCTGTGCATGCTGGGAACTAAACCTGGATCCTTTGTAAGGACAACTGTATTCTTAACCACGGATCCATTCTCCAGTCCCATTTTTCATGAGTTTTATTTATTTCCTTAATTTTTCATGAGGATTAATTATTGTAGTGTAAGAATTTTCCCCCCAAAGCTGCACATCTACTTTGAACATTCTTTTAAAAGCTAGTACCAGAAGTTCTAATAAATTTGCAAATACCCAGGGAGATATTGTCCCACACACAAGGGTTTGATTAAAGTGCTAGTCCTGAAGAATTCTAGTCCTTTAGTCTCACAGAACATATATAATAATTACACCTTGTCTTCAGTAACAATTTATAATTATTTTATCATTAGGAAAAAATCTTGCTGCTTATCAGAGTGTACCACTCCATAGTTTAAAAAGCGAATTACCACACGAATTTTCAGCTCGATCTGACAAATTTTTGTTCTTAATAGTGCAGAAATGATATAGAAGCAAACTCTTGTGCTATTTTTATTGTTTCCACTAAATACCTTTAAAAAATGAATCATTGTGTATTTCATACAGAATATCTCAATCAAGCAATCCTGATCATCTTTTTATCCCCTTCCCCATTGGCACGACCCCATATCCACCCAACTGGAATCCATATATTATTTCATCTGTGTTAAGTTCTATTGCATGAAGTTAATGGTCTCAAATATTCCTCAGTGCAGGTTCATACACTGAAGTCTAGTCAGCCTACCCAGAGTCCCTCACCTTAGGAAGACTAGTTCATCTTCAACCAACAGTAATCAGTTGTCAATATTTCTTCAACAAAGATTGCAGTCGGCTACTTATTTTCCCAGTTCCATACGGGGTTTTGTCTGCTTAGGTTTGCGTGGGTCATGAGATATTTCTAAATCCTCTTAAAACTTGTCATACTAAGTGAAGTATCACAAATGCAGAAATGCAAGTGATGTATGCTAAACAAAAATAAAGAAGCAGAAAAAGGGGATAGTAGGGAAGAGATTTCTCCTGGTAGAGAAAGTGCATTTGTTTGAAGGGGGTGAAGATGGAGGGATAAACAGGGGCCATGTGTGGAAGGAAAGGAAATCAGTAGAGGAGGCATGGAGGGAGGTGGTTGTTATTGGGAAGTGGGTGGGGATACTGCATGTGCTGGGACTAGGAAGGGAGGAGGGAGGTCGGATGGGAGGAAAAGCAGCAGACATGAATGAATCTTGGACAGAAAACCCAGAAAGAAATGCGATGCCACTGAAATCCCCTAAGAAATGCACAAACAATGTGTAAACATTATTATGTCTGTATACCACAGGCAGTTTGACAAGGAACACAGTGCCAGACAGATTAGACCTCCCTTTGTGTGATTGGTGAGAGTAGTCCAAGAGACTCCCCAAAGACAGGCTATTGCCAAGCTCTTGATTATCTCAGAGAACTAGAAGATAAGTCCCTACTGCAAAAGACATAACATACTTGGAATACAGGACTTGGAGCAATGGAGCAGGAACTGATGTGGAAGCCTTCTACCTGAAGTTGAGATCTCATAATGCTGGGCGATAGATAACATGCTAACTACAAAAGAGAGTAAATCAATCAATGGTCTAACACATCCTCAAATTCTAATAACTGTAACAACTGGCATAGCACACTGTGTGAAGTAGTGGCACTCTCATCTGGGTGATAATCAGCACCTCTCTTATTGTGGTTAAAGCCCGCTCAGTGGGAATGAACTCATGAATGGCACTGCAAACTCAGTCAAATACACATGGTTAGAGCGGACATAGGTCCTAGAGAAAATCCTATCTTGGTCATATCTCTAGAGAAATTAAATTTCTTACCATATACTGAACATTAACCCTTATATTTACAGACAAGCATACAGAGTACAACACTCATCACTCATCAAAGAAGCTTCTTTTTGCAACAGATGGAGGTTATAGCAGAATTCCACAACTGGTCAGACACAGAGAATATGTTTGAAAGATGCCAAGTCTTAGGTGAAATATCTGTAGTTGAGCCTCTACACTGAAGGCTCTTGGAATAGAGCATAGCAAGGAATAGAAAGAAAACTGGTGCATTCCTCAACTCTCATCAGTGTAGCTTCCTTGAACAACATAGTGCTATGCACATAGAAGGAGACAACTGGCCAAGCTTTAAAGAATAAGAGACAGCAGACTATGTATCCCTAGACAGCACTCTTATATTGTACCTCATTGAAGAAGAGGGGCAGAAAGATTGTAAGAGCCAGGACCGGTTCATCAACACAGGGAGGTAGAGGTTTGGGGGCCAGTGGAAGCTTGCACATGTGAACTTGTGACAATAGCGGCATTTTAGGCAAAGCACTATTTCAAAAGTGTACTTTGAAAATGTGAATCTAATTAGCAAAATGTAATATGTGTGTCCAAATAAGTGAATTTCAAAATTAGGCTTGCTTACCCTATCTTCTCCCTTCCTTCATTCCTTCTTCTTTCTCTCTTTCTTTCTTCCTTCCTTCGTTTCTTTTTTCTAAGGTCTCCCAGACTGTAACCCCAGTTGAACTGGAATTACGTAGGTAGACCATCTTACAGAGATCTTCATGCCTTTGACTCCCAAGTGTTGGGACTAAATAACTGCACCACCACACTTAGCTCAAAATTATACTAGCTTTGAGAAGATTCAGTTTCTTTGAGTCACGTTAAATAAATTCAAAGTGAATTCTCTAAAGTACAACAGAGCGACTTGGCAAAATTCACCAATAGCAGGGACTTCTCAGTTCAATATGCCATTGCTAATGGCGATTCATAAATTTACATGTCACCTTGACTAGGCCATAAAGTTTTGATTAAAGATAATTTCTGAGTGTTTCTCCCAGTGTGTTCCTAGAAGATATAAGTACTTAAGTACTTGATTTGTTCAGTTTGGTAATAAAGATTCCCATCTCTATGGTGGGAAAGCACTATTTAATTATCCTTGCCCCAAATAGAACAAAAAGCAGAGGAAAGGATGTTTCTCCCCCAAACCTGCTGAAGATGGGCCATCAGCTTCACTTGCCCTTAGATTAAGATTTAAACCAGTCCTTTGCAGTTGGACTAAAATTGCACGGATTTGGCTAAAGATAATAGAGGCAAAGAGGTCAATTATGTCTTAACTGCAGTGATTCAAAGCTAATGTCAAAAGAAAAGACTGTTCTGGTTGTACTCATGCTCTTGGATAAGATTTTCTCAATTAGTTCCGGACTGGATAAGGGGTCAGAAGACAAGAAGGACTCATTCTTTATTAAGATCTATTTATTTGTTACAATTCCTCCCTGTTCAAAAATGCTGTTCAATGTACATATTATAAAATATTCAAAATATTTCTGCATAAGTTATATCATGCAATGCAAGGATTAGAAACTATTAACCTGAAATATCCCTAGGTGTACTAGTCTAATTATCATTATAAACAAATAGCCATCCTTATGTATTTTATTATAATAATCAATGGGAATATTTTAACTGTCCTGGTTGCTTTTAATGAGAGTTAAATTATTATTTGAAAATCATGACTGAGAACATACACAGAGCATAGTCACACAAATATTAGTTACTTGATTATTAAAACATTTGATGAATACTACTAAACAGCAATCAATTTATATTAAATGCAGAGAAGGAAGAGTTCCTATATATCCATCTATATTCATTTGTAAAAGAGAGACAGTTTTGAAATAAAGATAGCGGTTTTCATGTAAACCCCATGTTGTTCCCTACTTAACAATGAACAGATGATTTCTGACAGCATCAATGATAGTATTCAACACCTCTGCAGAGGCTGAGGTGAAGGGATTCTGTCTGATCCAGAAATGCCTTTATAATATTGTAATACTCTAGAGATTTTGATTAATTAATAAGGAGATAAAATAAAGCAAATTTCCTTAGAACTATTTCCTTTTTGTCCTGGAAACTTCCTGTTATGATCCCTAGACAGTTCTTGACAAGTCTCAGTTCAACATGCATTCATTTTGATTCAAATCTGGAATATGGGATAATCTAACAAGCAGATGAATAAAGGAAGAATATTTCTTGAAGACTACTCACTGAAGAAGCAGAAACAGCAGAAGTCAAACATTTAAAGTCATAAAAATTTCAAGAACAAAAATATGGTAGCTACAGCAACATTTTAGTATCCTACTAATTTCAAGTCATTTAAGTAGAGTTTAATTGCTCCAACACAATTTTCAAGAGTTTTAGTACATTCTTGGATCAATTGAGAATGAAAAACTGTGTAATAACTATGGTAATGACAATGATACAGTGGAAGCAGGCTAACAATGTGCTGTCTACTGTGTTTGAAAGAACTGCACACAGCTATTTAGACTTTTATTATCTGACTTGGCATGCACCTGGATCCAATAAAGACAGATGTTGATAAATAGTGAACACATGCAGACACACTGTTCATTCAGTCATTTTTATTTATTAATACCTGCTAGATGTACATTTCCTTCTTTTTCAGTGTTGTATGCACTCCTGCTGCCCTTTTTACTACTGTAGTCTGTTTCTCTCTGGGATAATTTGTATTGTGATAATCCACATTTGCATGTAATAATTGAATTTTGTATTTAATCATGCCATTTTCCTTTTCAGTTATCCTTAACCTCTGACATTTGTCCAGACATTCTAAGTGGAGTCTTTCTTTAATGAGCTCATAGATGTCCATTGCGTTAGCTCACTTATTGCTCACTGTAGCTTAAAAAGGTTATTTTCCTACATATTAAGTATCTTTTTATACTTCCCACCAACTTCATGCAGTTCTCCCATTGTCATAGAAATTTTATCAGAATAGTAGGGAAGTATCTTGAACCTTTTCTGTGCTCATCTTTTCCACTGTCCCAGTATTCAAGGTATCTTCTAGCTGCTTTGTCTACCTATTTTTCAAGTGGCATTGTACAGCCAAGTTGAACAAAATTAAAAAAAAAATAAACACATTCAAACACTGGTCTTGACTTAGAGAGTAATGAGCATGTTTTATACAACTCTTCAGCCATATAGAGATTTTACATTCTTTATTTTGGTGTTTTGTTGAAATTTTAGCTTGTGAAAGAAAATTAATCTTTAAAAAATTACAGTATTACAGAGTTGAAAATTCCAGAACTTGAACATTTCTTTGGTTTAGCTTTGTGTTTGAGATAGTCATACTCTGTGCCTGAGGTTGGCCCCAAACTCATGGGACTTCTCCTGTGTCAGTCTCACAATTGCTGGGATTATAGGAGTAGGACACTATGACTGGCTCCTTATGTTTATCTTAATCTACGTTTCACAGATTACAACAAACAAAATGGCTCTCTACTTCATAAGTAATTTTAAACCTCATTATTTTCAATAATGGAATATTGATTATAGATATTAGATGGATACTATATCTAGTATCGTGGATACTAGATACTTTTACTTGTAAAGATCATCACGACAACGTTCACATATAATGCGCCCTATTACTCATAAAGAATTTAAAAGAAAAATATTTGGATTTGCTTAGAAGGTAGTGAAAGATAAATACACACATCTGAACTAATCAGTATATCAGCAAGGTCTGTATTCTTATTCACTGCTTTTGGGTCATATATCCAGAGGTGGGGAGGGCCAGTCCCAACCAAACTTGATGAAATATATTACCAGTAGGATACATATTTCTGTTGGGAGAAGAGAAATACAGATATTTATTCAATTGTTTAATAATAAAATTTAATTGTGACAAATTTATGAGACAGCTATTAATAATTTTATAAATAAAAACTGAACCTTAAAAAAACAGCTATCAATGTATTTATTGATCACATGAGTATGAGAGGTAGAATTTGACATTTGTTCTGTCCACCATACAGAGAATGAACCTTCAACAGTCTTCATCAGTCCTTACGCAAAGTGCTGCTAATTCAAAAAAAGAACTCTCCTCCAAACTCTAATAACCTATTTTTCACTCTTTACAGATTCAGTGGTATGATTTTACTTCCCAGTAAAATCAAATAGTAACTTTTCAATAGTAATTCTCCAATATTCTGACACTGGAAGAGGTAACTTCATTTGTACAATCTTTTCTTACTTTAACTAGAGAGAAAACGGAGCCTCATTTTGAGACTAATTCATCATCACTCCATATTCTAAACCATTTCATTTCTCTGTCTTTCTGTAGCTTTTAGTACAACTGGCCATTTCCTTATCTGAAACTGCAGCGTTTAAATTTTCTCAGAAATTTGTTCTAAAGTATATTTTTCTCTAGTCTTACACCTCCACACTACATCATTTCATATATTCTAATACACTTAATGATCTTCAAAATGCTAATTGTTTTCCCCCATATATGTGTCTAACCTCTCAGGTGGCTGTGACTCAGTATTTTAAAACTCTGTATTCAACTGTTGATTGGTTTTCCCCAAATGTATGTTAGAAAACCCAATTTCACTTTACAATATGTAATCCTGAAGTCTGGATTCTTCCTTCCTAAAATCAGTAGTCGTCTAGACCTTTAAATTTCAGTGAATACATCCTGTATGTCTACTCTGTTTTGTAAATGGGAAATGCAAAATCTGTCATAGGTTTCCTTATCTCCATCACAACCCTCATTCGATACACCAACAAATATCATTTTATTTCAGAATCAAAAATCCATGCCTATCTTTTCTCCCACCTCGTCTGCCTTGTTATAGAACGTTCTACCTATAGATATTAGATGGTGTTTTAAAAACCGCTTATGTCATTTATATGCAGAAACTACCATTACCATAGCATCATCTGGGTTTTCACAGTTTAATAAAGCCTTATAATCTTATTACTGTCTAATCTCCATGTTCTCTGACTTCATCCTCTATCAACATCCACCCCCAGATTCATATATCCAGACTACTTAATTTTCTTTTCATGAAAAACGTTTACTACCAAAGATAACTTCCCTGACAACTAAAAAATATATTTTAGTTATTCATATATGTTTTCCAATTACATTCTCCTTAGGATATGTCATCACACATACCTCTTGTATCTGATGCTCCTGCAGAAGACATAGGTTCTATTCGCAACACCCACTCAGTAGCTAACAACTGCCCTTAACTCATACATGGGCATTGCAAGACAACACTGTGCTTACATGTGTGCAGGTCAAACACTAATTCACATGAAATCAAATTTTAAATATTAAAACACAAAGTATTACTTTTAAAATTACAATGAGTAAGGATACTATTACATTTTATGTTAACTTTTAATTTTCTGATTTTGAAAAGTTGCTGCTTTCTCCAAAAACCTCTTATCCTTTGGTTATCAGATCAAGAAATATTAGCAAGAAACTATGGCCATTACTGCTGTCTAGTTCTGAGTTGAATAAGTTGAATGAGTACCTAGAGACTGATATAAAAATCAAATCAATAAAGACATAGATACTTGCTGAATTCTTACATTAAAGTGAGATGATGGCTTGTACTGTTTGGTTTCAAATGTCAATAAATAATAACTATTGGCAGAACCAAAGTTGTATTTTGAACTTTTCAGACAAGACCAGATTGGTAATATAGTTCTCAGGATTGTAGATTCTATAATTCAGGGAAGAGCAGAGTGATTGACATGAAAATTGGTCTCAGTTTCAATATTCAGTGTTATACTTCTGTATGAAGCTTCATGCAAATTGATCTGTGTACAAGCAAGGATTTTATATTTGTCTCAGTTTTTCTGCTTCAGACACACCCACATTTTGAAATTAAGGAATATCCATGTAATAGAGGAATAATGGAGTCTTTATATAGCATAGATTTATCAAAGGGATCCTTCTTTACAAAGTGAAAAGTAATAACTTTCAGATTCTGGTATAAGAGCACAGAGTTCTCCGTTAGCTTTGGTTATATTGATATTTTGCTGTACTGGTGTTATGAGACACTTCATCTGAGCAACTTTATTTAGTCCTTAAAATAACTCTGTCAAGTAGTTTCTATGATTAGTCTAATTATGTAGATTGGAAAATTAAGGCTCCAAGACTCACTAGTTTATCCAAGGTCAGGTAGAATCTAAAGACACAGGCTATATGTGAAATCAGGAATATCTTATTTCTAAGTTTGTGGCCTTATCCACCACAATACTATCTTCAGCTAAGTGAAAAAAAATGCTTCTTGCCATTTCATAGGCTGTGAGATAAAACATTATACTTCAAAGTCAGTTTCCTTATATATTCTCATGTTGCATCAGTTTACATATCTGTATTTTGCATCGCAATGAATTTACAAGATTGTTTATTTTTTAAATGTGAAGCCAAAGATAACTATTACCTTCACTCTTAGCTCAGTTTAAACACAAACCCATTTAATGTCCCATTGTTATTTACTACATTTGCCACATTGGACAATGGATCAGTGGAATTTATTACTCCCATTTAACTGAAACTCTATCTTTTAACAAACATCTCCTCAATCTAATCACCTCTACCATCACTCCAGTCCCTGGCAACTGCCATTCTATTCATGTTATTCTCTGCTTCTATAAGATCAAGTTTTAGATTAGACAAAGAAGTTAGATCATGTACTATTTAACTTCTTTAATCCTATAAAAGATATAGCTTTATTTTTAGTTTAAAAAATAACAGAATTTTTTAAACTTTGCAGATGAGATATGGGATATTAGGTTAAACTTGTGTTAACTGAATTGACACAGCATTTGTCCTCTCTATTCCTTGGTCAATGAGTCATTATCACACATACAAAAAATATAGAGCAACACATCACAACTGTATAGTAAAGTTTTATATATTCCACCTAGTTCTGAATGTGAGGCATCCTACTCATTCTTTCTGTAATACTAGAAATGTCTGCATTTTAAAGTTAGTATTCTAGTACCTCTCAAAATCCAATATGCATTAAAAGTCACCTACATGATTCATAATTACACGTATTTCTGGATCAAGTCTCCAGAAATTGTCTTTCATCCAGTTGAGATTAAAACATCTTCTGCAAAAGATCATAATACATAAAATAGCATGCAGTGAATGGGACAAATGATCAAAAACTGTCCCTTCTTGATACTACATCATCCTTCCTCATATCTGATATGGGAATAATCGCCCTCTTCAGTCCTGAAAGTAACTAGGAAACCAGATCGCCTTATGCATTGGTCAGATCATAAAATTGACAGAAGTTATTCTACTTGTCAAATATTTTGTTTATTTTTGACACATGAATGTTGTATGCATTTTGGCAGATAATCTGTGATAATTTAACACATATAAGTAACATATAATGATAACATTTGAGTAATTAGTATATCCATAGTTTGAAGCAATTACCATTTACCACAAATTTTTAAACTGCCTTTCATAATATGGAAGTGTCAAGAGTTGTATCAGAACCAGGGAATACAAGGAGACTTTTTCAGAGGTATTTATTATGCCATCTTTGAACCAAGAGATAATAAAGAGTTCCCTTCTCTCCAGTAATGCTAAGAAATAGTGATCTTTAATATTTAACCAACTTCTTGAAATAAAATAGTGATATGTAATGTTGTTTCCAATCACTTATTTCTAAATGTTGATTTTTTGTGCCTTATAACAAATGCTAATGTTACTAAATTAAAATAGAAATCACAGGAAAATGTTAATTTATGACACTTTCATTGCTTGAAGGTAAACTATGTCCAACAATTTGATTTAATATTCTCAAACTTTTAATAATATCCTCACCTTACCCATTTTAGATGACAGTATAAATTTAATTTATGTAGTATGCTTCTCTCACGTAAAATTATAGGATATACTTGCTTTCATACTGCCTGCTTATTACAATGATATTGTTTTGGTCAAATTCTTTTCCAATATGAAAAATAATAGATTCATAAATACCTAGATCAATCAAAAAAATCCTTATGCTCAAATTCTCTACCTATTATTCTTGAAGAGAAGCAATTAGGACTTCATGGAGTGTCAGAGGCGCTGAGTCACCTGCAGCTGCCAACTGCTAATCATATTAGACAGAAGTTAATTTCTAGGTAACTTGCCCTCTGGCACCCCACATGTCAGACTGTGCAGTGCTCCTTTATTTATAGTGGCACAGAAGTGGGCAATGCCAAGCCGAGAGAATAATGTGTGTTCCAGGACTGCCATCCTCAAATTATTGTGAAGTTTAGTTGAAAAAGACAAAATTCCAGAATGTTATGGACATAAATCACATTGGTGGAAGTTGTCGTTCTCTAAAAGTTTATGGTTGTGGTGCAGAACCATTTTTCTTTTGAACTTGAATATGACTAAATTCTTGTCATCACAAAGAAATATTTTATTTTCAATTCAATTTAGTCATAAATTCTTGAAAATATTCTCTCAGGAGGTAAATTAGAATGTAACAATAGCACACGTGGGTCTTAGCACAGAAAAAAATAATTATATTAAATATGCAGGGAAATACTTTGGGAGAAGTAAACAAGATTACACTAATAATTTGTCAACCTTGTAGTCATATTGATACAAAATTGAAATCTGTGAACAATAAGTAGCTTAGACTTTTGGATCAATTGCTGACAGGCAATCTTCTTTATCTATTTTTTGAGAACAAGTAAATAACTTAGAAAAATGAGACCAAATCAAGAAAGTCACATTTCTCTTTCCAGCATACTCTTTTCTTAAACCAAAAGGATGCAGTCTCTTTTATTTGGCGCAGATCACTTTGGGGAAACCATAGTGTAGGATTCATGATTTACACCTCTAACCTTATTACTTGCTTTTGGTAACAACCAGTATATTATTTATGTGCTGATTTTAAGTTTTAATCAACTGATCTAAAAATACTATATTTTCTGCTTAAAATTTAAATTAAAGGTTGGGCTGGAGAGATGGCACAGTGTTTAAGAGCACTGGCTGTTCTTCCAGAGGACCTTGGTTCCATTTCCAGCACACATATAATGGCTAAAATCCAGCAGTAACTCCAGTTTCAGGGGAATCCAGTGCCCTCTTCTGAACTCCGTGGGCATTGTACAACATGGATACACTTACACATATAAAAATAAGAATACAAATAAACAATAAATGAAAGGCAAATAGAATCAACACTTTTATTAATGGGTTCATACTTTTTTAAATGGTGGTATCAAGAAAGCAGGCATTGAAGAATTAAAGTGTGGACATAAGAGTTATAACTTACTTTATGGTAATAATAATTATTACAGTAAATTGACTTTCAAGGTATATTGAATTTTGTATTAGGAATTAAAAGTGAAAATAGAGATTGGGATGCTAGGAATACGAAGAATGGTGTCTAGTTCTAATTCGATTGTAATAAACCGTGAGAGTGTCAATGAGTCACTTATTTGCCTGTGATGAAGAGAAAATGTGAGAAAAATTGATTAAAATACATTAATATTGAAAGATCAAATAACTAGAGTGAATTTTTAAAAATATGTTTTTACACAAAGAAAATAGAACCAAAAATGCAGTAGCCATGAATGCATAAGTAAGCCAGTTTAATGCCAAGTAGTATCTGCTAGAAACAGAAAAACAAACATCTGGTCATTTGCATAGTTTTGATCACAGAAACAAGATATGGCCGCACATCTTTGAAAATAAACAACACGCATGAGGATTATCACTCAGGACAGACTGCAACTGATGGGCAACTGGTATTTTATTGATGCAACCTAGGTAGGACTTTTGATCAAGCATATTATTACAAATCTTGGTCTGAATCTTGACTCTAATACTTTTGCACTGTGTGATCCTGAAATTATTTTACTAATCTTTCTGAGTATTGGTTTCTTAACTATAAAATGTAGATGTGAATCATGTCAATCTTCTAGAGTTATTGTTACATGAGAGTATAGCAATTTATGTTGATGCGTCATTAGACCTTGCTTCAGCTACAAATGGCTGAATTTATCCATATATTCGTGTAAATGAGCTACCTGCTCAAAATTATACAGCTAGTAGGTAAAGAAACTGGTTGATGCAAATGCTCCAACGCAAGGATTCAACATATATTATCCGTGCCTTACATACTGAAGAATGACCCACCACCCACTATAAAATCAAAACTTCTTTTGATTTTTGGTTCTATTTGTACCTCAGTCTTGTCAAATGAGATTTAGTAAGAAAACAAGAGGTGCAATTCTGTGAATGTCAGCGTTTCCCTAAGAAAAAGGTCAGGCAAAGCTGTCATGTACTTTTCTTCTTGCATGTAAATGAAAATAACACGCAGAACTCGAACAGGCTTCTTTAAACCACCTTAGAACCATACCAGACAAACAAAGAAGCAAACAAACAGCAATAACAAATACTGTTTGCTAAACTTTGAAAGCAGAGGAGAAGGGCTGGAGAGATGGCTTAGTAGCTAACAGCACTGACTGTTCTTTCAGAACCTGGGTTCAGTTCTCAGCATCCTGATGGCAACTAACAACCACCTGCAACTACAGTTCCAGGTAAGATTTGACTCCCTCTTCTGACATCCGAGGGCATTGCATAATACAGGTGCAACAACCTACATGCAGAAAATACACCCATTCACATAAAATAAAATTAGTAATAAAATAATTTTTTAAAATGTAGAGATAGAATCCAAGAGATATTCTAGTCTAGAAATTGTGCCAGCCTTAGATAATGTAGATTAATAATATCAGTGTTAAAATTCATTCTCTAATTAATAATTGATGTTTCTGAGGCTGGAGAGATGACTTAGTGGTTAAGAGTCTTTGCTGTTTTTGGAAAGGACTGGAATTTGGTTCTCAGCATCTACATTGGACAGGTCACAACCACCTATAACTATAGTTCCAAGGGATCTGAGTTGCTGTTCTGACCTCTGCATGTATGTAGTGCATATACAAACAAGCATACAAACAAATATACACATATATTTTAAATGAAAATTATATTTGTGTAATTATTGCCATGTTTCTATTGTTTAGAGTTGAATCAACTGCAACTGATATATCTGCTTTAGAAACCTCCCGGATTTACTTAGTGTTACATATTAGTGGGGTCCTTAGTTACAGAGCTCTGCTCATACACGTCTGTCTGGTCAGTTTGTAATGGTTATATTTCTGTCCTTAGTTCAAATCTTCAGTTCATAAGAAACAATGGGCAAACAACTATCATTTAAAGTCATGTCTTATAAATGAATTATGTACTTCTCAGGGGCTAGGGGAATTTGATGTTCAGGGGTTAGGGGAATTTGATGTTCAGTCTTGTATATTGTTGTCATTGTAGCTACACAGAGAATATCCAATACTAACATATAACAAAAGTATTGGTTATCAGAGATAGACAAAATTGATTGAGTCACAAAGGAAGAAGTGCCCTATTGCATCATGTTACCCCAAACTTTATTACTTTCTGTAAAGGCAAGAAATGTACCTTAGTACCTTATCTTCAAAACTGAGTGCATAATCTTTCCCATTATACCAGACAGTTAGAAGAGTCCCTAAAATATTTTATGGGGAAAAAATGGACCATACGTTTCCGTTATTGTCACTAGTAAATAGGAATTATGAATCTTTTACTTTTGATGCTCTAGAATCTTCACAATGACTAAAACCAAAGTTGTAGTCTGGTGGACTGTAGACTCCAGTTTGTAACCTACTTAGTTTTAGTTTTGGAAAAGTGATTGAACTCATCATGTCCCAGTTTCTTTCTTTGTAAAACAGGGCCCTTCATTAGCTAATTCACCAAATTGTGGGTTCATACTTGTGTATTGTTAATCAGATAACTTATATAACGTCTTGCAATATTATAGTCATTCACTGAAGTATATCTATTATTTCATAGTAGTAATTTTATTTAGATTGTATTCCAATGGAAATTCAGATTTGCTATAGAATTAACATTTTTCAAAATATACTCTGAGCTTGTATGTCCACCACTGTCAGTCTCTTGTCATAGCTCATATTAACATAAAAACTACCTTTTTAAATGTCTTAGAAAGGGTTCGTTATGTGAAGTTTAAATGCTAAATTAACTTGATATGATTGGGGTCAAATTGTTTGTTCAAACACTGGCATAGATGTTTCTATGAGGGTAATTTAGAAGTGTGATTAACATTTATAATTTGATTTTAAGCAATTATCTTTGATAATATGAATGAACTTCATGTAACCAATTGCATGTCCTAACAGCAAAAATGGGCTTTTTGAAAAAGAAATTCTCAAGATTTTAATAAATCATTCCAGCCTGCTAATGTAGCCCACGGGTTTTAAATTTGGTAACCCTGCAATTGTATGAAGTCATTCCTCAGAAGAACTCAATAATTTTATATTATAAATTATGTATAGATAATTATTAGCTCATTTTCTATAGAATGTCCTAACTGATATACTTTATTCGTTTATAAAACTGGGTCTTTGAAAAGGTAGCATTCGTTTGCTTGTTTTCAATATTTTGTTTAGAACTTCATCTTAGCTTCTGACATTTCTTTTGAATAGTGGAGTGTAAGCAGCTCTCTAAGAGCTGGCTGATGTGTTCATGTTTCTGGTTTTGTTTTCTTTCTGTTCTGAAATTTAGCCCTTCATTCTCCTTTCACAGTCAATTTCCTATTCCCTACAGCCTTTCACTTCAAATTTACCACCAGTCTGGACCATACCTCTCGGGAATTTCCACTTCAGTGACTTTCTATTTTCTTGTCTATCCCTCCTTGTGGCTATCTTGTCTTACACCCTCATTAATCATGGAAATCATTTTACAAATCAAACTAGGAAGATCCTCATGGCTATTGGAAATAGCACAGTGAAAGCTCAATGTAAGAACTTTACATCACTGATTTTCTATCCCTGGGACTATTCTGAGGAAATTACAGATTTGTTAACAGTCTGTAGGCAAGTGGGGAGGTTCAAAGGATTAGATGTAGGACTCCTGGAAGTCCCAAGGACCTTAATAAGCCATGTCAATCCATTCACTACAGCTGGGGCTGCCATATCCTCTGTTCCTAAATAAAGTGCTTGATTTTTTAACCATTGATATTGGTATCCTAAGAAATTCTCATCTACTACAAAAGGAACCACTCACAGAAACCAATTAATTAAACTAGTTTTCCTGCTGATATATTGATGCATTACCACTGTTTCAGTAAAGCACAAATTAGAAGCAAATTGTGTCTGATGGCCTGGTCAACTCTTTCTCTTGACTCTAATTTGTTGGAAAGGTTGAGGGAGAGGGAAACATAAGGAAGAATGGAACCTGAGGGGAGATGTGTTAATGAACTTGTGAATGCAGAGAAGCACTTTTACAAGAGTATGTGTCAAATTGTATGCCATTATATTACTAAATTTAAGGCTCAAAGGAATGCTTTGAGATACGTTTACATGACGAAATAAATTCAGAGAGGTTGTATAAAATGCTCAAGGATATGCAGATATTGTCAGGATTCAGCAGTAATAAAAAGAATTCCAAACAATTACAATTATGTTCTGACAATTCGCACAGCAGATTGAATTTGTATAATGATCCACTGACTTTTACAATGTCCTCTTTCCACCCACTCTCCTTTTTGTTTCTGCAATTCACTACACATCAGGGAGCCTTTTTCTATCACCATGATAATAGATTATGCTATGCAGATTTTACATTCTTTTTTTCAATCCCAACTACCAGTGGATATAATGAAATCACAGTGATAGCAAGATGTGTACACTTGTAACTTTCCCACAGTGGGAGTGGCAAGATCCACCATAATGAGGGTACTAGAAAGACTGTTGTCTACCTCTTTAGTTCAACAATTGTAGTTGATAAAGCTGAAGACCTTTGAAGTATAGATGCTTTGATCCCAGCTGCTCTATAGATGATCTTGCCAGGCTTCTTTTAAGTAAGTACACCTACTGCTCCCTATTTTTAGGATATGGAAGCTTTAGAATGGACTGGGAAGGTCAGTGACACAGTTAAGTGGTTGTTGCTAGAATCTAGGTAAATTTGATGTAAAAGCAAAGGAAGAAGAGATACAAAGAATAACAAATAAGAGATTCTAAAAGATTAGAATCCATAACATGTAATGAATTACTAAAAGCGACAAGTAAAAAAAAAAAGGTACAGCTTTAAGATGACTGACTAATGATGGTTGAAAATTGTGTATAATGTTTCATTCATCAAAGATTGAAATGACAGGGATAGTGGTATATACATCCATTTCATCTCAAACAGTTCTCTTGAAAAATGTTGGCAAGAAAGAAACTCAGGCAAAGGAAAAAAATAAGGATGAAGATTAGAAATGACTGGGGATTGTCTATAAATTAGCACACAGATAGGTGTAATTGCAATGTACAATGTGGTGTCATAGGATGCGAAATAAGACTAGTAACAAAGGACATGACTAGATGAAGAAGAACTGCACAAGCCTCATCAAGAGTTTGGTCTCTCTAATTAAAGGAAACAGATTATCATGAATAGGCTTTAAAAGTTACTGGATTTTGAGTTTTAACCTAGAAAATTCTGTATTGGTCATAATGAACAACATTGAAAAGGGAATACTGAAACAAGAAGAAATGTTGAAATAGCTCAGCTGAATGCAGGTCACTGGGACTACAACAAGGGTAATAAGGGTGAGAAAATATGACTGGAATAGACATATTTTGACCTAAAAACAAGAATGCTTGCTGATGACTTAGGTGTAGAAAGGAGGAAATGTGGTAGATAAAAGATAACTTCTGTTTTTTGCTTCGACAACAGTGTTGATGTAAATGTGATTCAATAGGTATTCTTGTTTCTGTAGTTCTCTACTGACCTTTTCCTTTTCATTACTATCCATGATCAATCAGCATCCCTTCTCTGACCTGTTAAAAGTCTTTATGGAATTATAAATATATGATATAACATATGTAGGTAGCTTCAAGCAGAAACTTGGTATAGTGGATTGGTATGTATTTTGGAGACCATATACATTTGACTCCTTAGTTTTCCACCAAGAAATGAAAAAGGGAAGGAAATAAAGAAGATAGACTCACTGAGAAAACTAATGCAGAGATGAATTCCATATTTCTTTTGCCATCAACATATTTTTTGAATATTTTACAGGAAATGTGACTCTGTATTTTGTCTGTCATGCCTGTTGTGTGACATTAACACTTTCAGTAAAATTGGATCTATTTAATATTTCATAAGCCTCTATAGTTTGTCTTTTCTGTTCATGAGTACCAATTTTCTGAGATTTCAGTAAATTGTAACTGCCAAGGGATGAGAAAATGTTTCTCTAGTTATAATTCTTCTTTTTGTAATAATCTAGAATGTAAGCAGTACAAACATGTAGACTAGACATAATGTACTAGCCAGGATTGGCCTTCATTTTTAACCAAATTTCTTTCTGTCTCATTTCAGAAATATTCAAGATCAAAAAGTTTTAAAATTCCTGATAGTGCTGGGTAGAAAGATTGGATTATTTTGCAGTGCTTATCTGAAGAGTAAACAGCTTTCATTAGTACCACTGATCAGGCAAATATAGATAATTTACACTTACATGGAAGGAAAAAGTTCTCTGAATTTTATTTGGCAGTTCTCCCCACTCAGTGTATGAAGTGATTTAATACAAGTGCATTCAGCAAATAAAAACAACCTATTCGGTTGCTACAAATTGTTCATCCTACAGATTTTGATAAATCAATACTACCTGTGTGACATTGAAATACTGAATGCTGAGCATGTGGGACCTACTTAACAATTCACTGGAATGCAGTTTGCATACTAAATTAAAAGTGAATTTTTGTATAGTGTTTACTAAAGAATATATTTTTTTAAGAAAATGAATGTCGTTTAGAAAATCAAAATAATTTCTGAAAGCCTATAACTCTTGAAAAATTATTTTTGCCAATTAAGAACTATTAAAAATTTAATGCACTTACAAATATCTTAAGATTCACACTCTGATGTCCACGCTAAATGCTAAGATAATAATGGCAATATAGGAATTATGAAACTTCCAATGCATTGCAAATTTGGAGGTGGGGAAAATAAACTGTAAATGCCACGGGAAGAAGAAAGGTTATGATTCTTCTGAAAATAACGAGGTAGTTGGGATTGAGAATTAAATATAATTTTAGAGAAATAAGATGTAATTTCTGACATTTTAGATGTCATCAAAGTATTCCAAAATAAATAAAGCTGAAACAGACATTAATAGGATAGAGCAGACAATTGAAACTCATTAGATTTTTCAGATAGTTGTATAATATTCTCTATAGGATGAGTCACAATGCATTGAAAGGAGAGTACATTCCAAATTTAATTTTATGAACCTGGAATCTTGGTTTTAAATCCATGAATGTGAACAGATTTGGAGAATGTTGATTTAATTTGTAGCAGAACTAAAGATTTAGTTTTATACAAATTTTGTTAACCTTCAGTGTAGATGGATGTGATATTATGTATGTAAATGTGGTAAATGCAATGAGAAGAATCTTATTTTCCCTCAAGTACTTTTGGTCTGATACCATCAGTGATAGACAACTTGGAAATAGAAGGATCAAAGTAGATAGGTTTTGTACTCAGAATTATGGTAGAAGTGACAGATTAGTCCCACCCTGCTTATTTCACATTAGAATAGAATTGAAATTGCACTATATCAGAGACGTAGGCATATTTACTTCTTTCTACAATGCCAGAATTTATTGAATAACAATAAACTACTATATGTGTTGGTTCCAATAGCAACAGTTTGCCAGATATGCCCACTTTCCTTTATGACCCAGCCAGAAGGGAACATAGGTTTTTTTAATCCTGATCTTAAATACTAATTAAGTAACAGATCACACAAAATATATCTCAGAGTAATATATCTATATATAGAGAGATGTCAGTAATGGAGTAGCTATAAGAAGTTGAGAGGCCAAAAGAAGAAGTTTCAAAAACTCAGAGAAACAGTGAAGATAATAGACATGCAAAAAATTTGTAAGAATAAGATTAAAAACAGAATTAAGATTCAGGGATGAACCTTCAGAAGCAGCAGCAAATATGTCAGACCTCTGAGGTTCATCGGTTTGGCAGTGAAGCTGCAGATTTGAATTAAGCTGCAGAGATAAATATCAATACCAGATTCAGATGAGGAAGCACATCTAGATGGCTGGCAGTTCCAGAAGGATGAAGAAGAAGATGGTCAGACAGCAGTTAAATGACACATAATAAGAATGGGGACCAAGCTGAGTTGAAGCCCCTTTGATAGTCAACTTCTCTGCCCATAGATCCTTGATTCATGTACATTTGATCAGAGGACAGGTCAGTGGGGGTATCGCCATCATGGAGTCCTAGATGTCCACATCTTTATGGGCTCCAGGTGAGGAATTTGTGCCCTTTCCTTTTTCTGATGTATCTGGTAAGTTCTTGGGTCTGGTTTTACTAATATAAATGTAAGACTGCATGTGTCTGTATATAGTTAGGTGCTTGTAAGTGCAGGTGCCTACAGAGGTCAGAAGGGTATTCCTATACCTTGAAGGTGGAGTTACACATGGCTGTGAGCTACAGAACTAGAGTATCAGGAAGTGAACTCAAGTCCTCTGCAAAAGCAGCAAAAATGGTCTTAAACTGCTGAGCCAACTTCTAGTCCCTCCATTCACATTTATTGTGGGTTCCAAGGATAGGATTCAGATTTCCAGGCTTTTGTTGTTAGCAACTTCACCCAGTAATCTATCTTGCCAGCCCACAATGTATTTTTTTCAATGATATACTTTTTCTGTGTCTTCATATAGATATGTGTTTACGTGCATTTGTCTTTAGGAAATGCACTCATTAAAAATGGATCATGGAAGCCTAACTAACAAATAAGACTGAAAAGCAAGCATCATTGCAGTTTTCCCTTTTTATTTTAAAAGCAAATAATTGTGTGTTTTTGGAGCTAAGGAATGAAACCAGGGTCTCAGGTACTCTAACACATTGCTAATGAACCGTAGCCCCATTGAGCTCCTTTTCAAACCCTTTTAAAAAAGATAGTTGTTCAACCTGTTGGAGCATGGGTCTTTGATACTTGGAATATAACATGTTCAGCCAATTGCTAATTTGGAATAGAGAAGACCTTGGCCAGGTAGAAATGGGTTTTAAAAAGAAAAACAATATAGTTTTAGCCAGGTAGATGGTAATGGTAATGACACTATTGATACTCCCTTGTAGATGGAGAAGGAGAAAGCCGTAGAACCCTCAGCTGGCATTCCAGCTTGTATTACCTCCTACCTACTCATCCCCTTCCAGCTGCAAGTTCTCTTGGGAGATGCTAGAGTATATACAAAGTTGAAGGTTAACTGAAAGAAGTCCACAATGAAGCTGTTTTGGGACCACCCATACCCCTGCAAGTAACCCTTCATTCTTGCTCTCTCTATAAGTCCAAGAAACTCCTTGGTTTGCCAAATCTGATTTAGATGTAGTTATACTTTTTGTACTGTCCTTTGTGACTTCTCTGTGTTAAATATACGTTTGTGCTCACATCTCCGTAGAAAAAGTTAACAAGCACAAGTACCAATTTTTTCAATCTATTGCATTTTTCAACAAAGGCCAGACATTTATTTCCTAATTCTTCAATTCTGTATCTTAATGTTAACTAATCTGTCTTTTAAAAACTACCTTACATATTATTTTTATTTTATGTTTATGAGTGTATTGCCTGCATGTATGAAATGAGCACCAACATCATGCAATACACTTGCAGGTCAGAAGGGAATGTCAGATCCCCTGGAACTGGAGTTACAGACAGTTGTTAGGTGGTATAAGGGCTCTGGGAACTTAACCCAGGTCCTCTACAACAGCAGTAAGTGTTCATAACTGCTAAATCAGTCTCTAATTTGTCCTTAATTTTACATTTCTTCTCACCTTTTGATGTATTTTTCTTTTCTCTTAAAATAATATTCACTTGTATTTCTCCTTTTGGTTAATATGAAAAACAATAACTTCCATCATTTTTAATATAGACTATTTTCATATATTACTTATAAATATTATATAACTGTAGCTTCCACTAAATCTTTGACAAAATATATTTTCAAAATACTTTTTTTTAAATACAAGATGTTACTTTTTGAAGGTTTAATGTTCAATTTATGAAATTATCCATGAGAACTTGGGAAAGAAGCTGTATTTTCTGTATCTTCTTCATAATCTGTTACACTGTTATAAATTAACTTTATTTACTGTAAAACTCACGTTTTTATTTATTATTAGTTGTTGGATTTTAAATCATAAAATGGCTGAGTGTAGGGGGAATGGAATCCTCTCTGCCCAAGTCCTGCCCTATGACCAATAAGGGAGGAGGGAGAAGGAGAGTGGATGGAGAAACATGGTAGCGATTCCTGGGGATGGGGAGAGATTGTACCCACTCAAGAAGAAAAAATGCCCCCAGGACCACGCAGAAGGCAAGAACCCAGGAGCCAGTGTGCCAAGTCCCTGCCATCTTAAGGACCATGTGAGTAAAACAAACTAAGAGACCCACATGCGGCTGTCACAAACCGGGTGGTCGCATACCACGGGTGGACGGGCTGCGCATACCCAGCGGCTGTGTAACTTTGTACATAAATAAATCCTTCTAAATGGAAGATCAGTTTCTGTTTTATCCAGCTGGATTAACCAGATCCCACCGCTAAGGCATGGAGAATAAATTTATGCAACACTGAGACAGATATTTTCAAGTCACATAGACAGAGAAACAGGCCATTCAGGTAAGTACATCCTAAGCAGAGAGGACTAACAAAAATACAAACAACTTTTCTTCTTCCTGAGGATTTGAGGCAGTGTGAACACTCATGTCTTACAGGTCACATATTAACCAAATCAATTATTATACACCCTTTTGATATAGCTCCTTCCCTTCTCCTAAGTGACCATAGGACCCTACAGTGTTATTAACAACAACAGAGCTCTTGCCTGAGGAAAAATCCAGTTCTATACTTTTCTCAAACCCCCTCTCTTCTGCATGCTTGTCAATACATTTTAATAGATAAACAGAATATAGACCAATATATACATGTGTCCTTAATTGTGTACGTGTTATGTATAGATGAATCAAGGCACTCTGCACAACTTTTTTGATTAAAAGTTATTTTCTATATACTGGTATGTTAATTAGTCATTTCATTTAAAAATGCACAATTTTTTATATTTATTCTTTGAGGATTACATGCACTGTATTTTGATCTTATTCATCTTCCTCTCTCTTCTCCTCCCAGATTCATCCCCACTTTCCCTCCCCTCAAAATTCGTGTCCTCCTTATATTTCATAAGTCAGTGGAGTCCAATTTTTTTGTCCAACTACTCCTGGGTGTGGGTCCATCCTATGGAGCATGATAGACCCATGTTCCTATAAGATAAACCTTCTATTAGCACGATGATTTGAGAGGAGGTGAAACACTCAGAACTGCAAGGAAGCTCCTTAAACTCAGGAAGTAAACAACTAAGTATCTTAGAAAAGTCCCTGGAAATGACAGATTCACTAGGCTCCCTTTCTCCCCAAGACTGCTGAACTGCTGACAGATACTCTCAGGCAAAATATTGTGTCTCTAAGAATCTGAAGCTAGATGAGCTTCCTGAAAAGGCCAAGTTCTTCTGAGCCTCCTGTAAAGGATACTGTCCAATCTGCTTTCCCAGTTCCCGCTTTTGTGAGCTGTCATCTATGTTGAGATGGGCTTTGGGTATGGCCTCTGTCTTTGAGTCATTTCTGCTCCTGTAAGTACTCTCTCACTTCTACTCTGTAAAGTAACCCCAATAAAAGTCATTGCTTCACAAATTTGGATTTTGGTGGTATCCTTACTTTTATTTGTTGTTGGTTCCTTATCTGGGATGAATGGACACTGGATCATGTCTCCCCAGAAATAGTGTCACACAATGTAATTGGCACCAGAACCAAATATGAGTTGGGCAGAAATTATTTCATGATCCCCACTATGGGTAGCAAAGCATTCAACCTAGGCCAAACAGCCTGAGGGTGCAGCAGCCATGGGAAGACAGATATCCCAATATGGTTATCTTTTCTTCTGTGATATCAGATAGTTTGCCTTCTTTTTATGTCACCAGTTTCATGTTCCCTACATTGGATATTAAAGCATCTAATCAACGCTGAATCCTCTATCCAGAAGGAATGTTTGCATAGGGAGCCTGTGGGGGAAATCTCAGTGAGGTTATCTTTCTCTGTGTAGTAGGTGCCTGCCTGCTCATTGAGTGGAATGGGATTTTGTTGCATGAGTATGGCAACACCTGAAGAAGAGTAAAGGTTTAAAGCATGTTTTCCAGTCTCTGAAAGTAGTGCATAAGGGGTGACAGTATCTGAAGGCTCCTGTGGAGATTGCATGACCGTTTCTATTCATAATATGTAAGGCTGAGAGGCTGTTTGGCAGGAACTCACTTATGTAAGAGAGTAATTAAAACAGAAAAAAGGATAGGCAGGTAGTATCCTCCATATTAGCCTCTGGCATAGCAGACAAATTAGATGAAAAAGATAATAAAATAGAGATACTGGTAACCTGTTTCTTATGACTGGGGGGGGGGGGAAGAGGCAAAAGGAAAGGAAAAAACCTATTCTACAGATGGATGGTTATCCACCTTAGGCGCGTACAGTATGCATCTCTCCACTAAAGGAAAACATTTGGGAGTAGATATACTGTAGGACTCATTGTGCATTGGAAAGTTTATTTTCCTAAGAGTAAAACATTGGAGAGATGGCTGAGTGGTTTAGAGCACTGGTTGCTCTTGTACAGGACCCGAGTTTGATTCCCAGCACGGGCATGGTAGCTAACAACCATCCTAACTCAAATTCCAGAGTATCCAAGGCTCTCTTCTGACCTCAGTGGGCAATGCACAACATGGGTGAAAATACATACATGCAGGTAATATACTCATACATGTAAAAAATAATAGAATATTGTTTTAAAGAAAAGAGAAGAAAAAAAAAATGGAGTAGAACCCATAAAGGCAGCCATGCATGGTTGGACAAATGGAACCTGTAAAGTTACCTACGCTTTGTAGGATGGTAAAAAACAAGTAGTATAGACTGGAGGATATGACTAATTTATACAAAAACATCAAGGATCTGGAAAAGACAGAGGTTATTTACCATTATGGCTTGTGAAGAGGCTGGACAACTCTTGAAGAATAACCACAAATTCTGGAGATCACATAGAGAGCTAAATAAAGGAATCCCCCCGCCATCCTTGCTGCTGTGCCCTGTGGGGCTTAGGCCCATTGCAAAAGGATATGGAGCAAGCAGTGAGTGGTAGGAGTCTGGCCTGCTCTGCCTGAGTAACAGCCAGACAGGCCTCCCTATGTAAACCCTTGCCTTGATTTCAAAAAATGAGCTGTTCACTGACACAGTCTCCCGGGTGTTCTTTCCCATCTCATGTCTCAC
Organism: Eospalax fontanierii; assembly: GCA_035773235.1. NCBI lineage: Eukaryota > Metazoa > Chordata > Mammalia > Rodentia > Spalacidae > Eospalax > Eospalax fontanierii. The sequence continues at coordinate 127,057,731 of CM069525.1, read as the reverse complement.
TCTGGGCCACTTGTGGCCCTGTTCGTTCAGACTCAGCATTTTGGGACCTCTGGTGTGCAACAGTCGCCCCACGGGGAGGGAGAACCACAATGCCCAAAACTCCTCTTTAGACTGAAAAACTGAAACAAGAAATAGGGCCTTTACATACTGTTTTGGGCCACAGTAATGCATTTTTTAAACTTTCTCTTACCTGCTGAACCCTAGGACAAATGTCTATTCACTTAGAATAGTCAACAATGAACCCTCAGAGTACTCTCCACAAGGTTTCTTTGATAGTCTCACTGTTTATCATGGCGTGGTGGACCGAGGCTTGCTATATTATCCTGCTCATCCCCTATTAAATGGTTATTGAACAGGTGACAAAATGCTGACCTCTGAGCATTTGTAAAGCTAGAAAACTATCTTAAGGACATACATGTACACCTAAAGGAATGAGGATGGGAAATCAAACCACACAGGGTTCAAGAGCTAGGCAGAGCTGTAAAACTCTTGGGAATATTATGGTCCAGTAAGATGCATAAGATACCTTACAATGTTATGGAAAGAATCACACAACAGCCTGTGCCTGCAACTGTAAAGAACAACAGGTATTCTGGCAACTCTTAGGATACTGGCAGATTTTCAGATCTTTTCTTGTCCAAGTATCCCATCTTCTGTATAATTTGATAAAGTGGAATCATGTGGAATTGGGACAGAAAGGCTCAAGAGGCTTTTGAGAAGGCTAAGACACTTATAGGATGGGCTTAACAGTTGTATGTTCACTACTTCAACATCATCAGCCCTTCCTGTTAGTCACCCAAAGGTCAAAAGTTTATAGCTGGGGACTATTGCAAAAGCAATATGAGCAAATGATTCCAACAGAGTTTTGTTCTTGGTATATAGCAATAGAACAGCAAATGATAGCTATATATAAAACATTGCAACAGGAAGAATCCATTACTAGTTCCACTTTAGGAACTGAGAAAACAGCTTACCTAATAAAGTGTTGGATTGAAGGCCTTCTGGCAAAACCTCTTTCTGGTGTAGCAGAGTCGGACTCTACAAAGATGGCATGCATATTGACAGGAACATGATATGGTGACTGTAAACCTTATTACCAATGCCACACAAGCTGTCCTAGGACCATTGTCATTTAAAGCCACTGGGTATCACCCAGTAATTGAACAAACAGCTAAGCCAGATACAGTATTGGAAGAGACACTGCCCATTCCTGTAGATGCCTGGTACACAGATAGTACATGTAAAAGCATCAAACAGAAATGGTCACCTGTAGCAATGTAAAAAACACACAGACACCATGTGGCTGGAAAAAAAAAAAGAAAAATGACCAATGAGTCAAGTTAAAAGCAATATGGATAGTAAGAATTCATGAGGTTTGGCCTGCAAAAATTTGAACTAATAGCTGAACTGTGATCAGAATCCTCACCTTGTGAATGGCCTAATAAGAGAGGAAACTTGGCAGGTAATGAGACAGCCACCGTGGGAAAAGTAGATTCAGAATGAAATATATATTAAGGTACCACAGGGATTTCCTCCCCTGGTGGTTTATCCTGTAGCAACCTACTATGACGGAGCCAGCTGGCAGAAATCGAACTGTACCTGAAGTGGGGAGTGAGGATAGAGAAATAAAGAGAGAGAGAGAAAAGATAGAATGGGGAGTGCTGTCAGTCAATACTAAAGCCCAGATTTTATTTTTCTCAGTGTAATTATATCTTTACCACTGTATGAGGAACAATATAACTGTCAGGGGTTCAAGCAAAAACAAACATGCATTTACATATGTGAAATTATTCAAGCCACCTACATCTACTAACAGAAGGTCCTCAGCCTTGGGCCTAAGGCAGACTTTCATTCAGGAGTCACAAAGTACTTGCATATCAAAGCATCCTGCTCCCACAGCACTTCTGTGAATGACCTCTGCTCAGCCCTAAACTAGGGCATAGTTCAAGGCCGGCAAATGGGGCCAGGGCTGGGCAGCCTATGTATGTGTGCTGAAGTCACTTCAAACTTTGACTTCAGGTCATAGAGAGCTCAAGCTGAGACTGAAATGGAAGCTCCCACCCTGATGTCTGGCTTTCATAGTGCCAGACAGTGCTATGTAGGCTGCTGGGGAAAAATTGTCACCAACATTCCTACTTGGCCATGAATCTTGCATGCTACAGGACTGGAATGCCAGGCATAATGTGCCTGCTTGATTGATTATGATGGGTACTTAACAGCTTTCTGATTGGATTTAAAGCTTACTCCACAACTGAGAAATCACATCTAATACTGTAAGCCAGGACAAAAACCTGTGGCTGTAGAGGTCATAGACAACTCTGATTGTTTAACCAGAAGTATATGATATGCCTGACTTCTAAACACTTGTGTTTGCACTCATAGAGCACTATTGTTGTCAGCCACTATGTGTCTTGGAAAGAAACTATTTTTACAAATGATGATGTACCTCAGACTCTCATAATCAACAGTAAAGCTCCTAAGAAAGTGACTATTGCTAATGTATGGTGGCCTAATGCTTAGCTTTGGTAGACATTCACATCACACCCTCCAAGTCTCAGGGACTATTGAATTAGAGGAGATGAAAGGAATATAAGAGCCAGAGGCAGGGATGGTGTGTTTTGTAATGATTTCCTTGGTTATAAAACTTTCAGTCTACAGGATGTTTTGAGAGGAGCTGAAACATCCATCCTACAGGAAAACTCTTTAAACTCAGGAAGTAAATTGAATAGCTTGAGGAAGTAGGCAAAATTGACCAGGTTCACTTGGCCCTTCTCTCCCTAAGACTTCTGACAGACACTTTCAGAGAAGCCAAACTGCCTGGAAGAAGTAGAGCCTAGCTGAAACTCCTGTAAGAAGCTCAGACCCACTGAGCTTCCTGTGCAAAGGCGGCTCCAGCCTGTTGAGCTGCCTTCAGTTTCTTCAGTACACTCCAGGTTTCCTGGTTTTGTGATCTCTCAATCATGCTGTGGTGGACTTTTGGTGATACAGTCATAGAAGTCATTCCTACTCCTTTAATCAAACCATCACCTATATTGCTGTAAATAAACCGCAATAAACACATTGGTTCACCTAGCTGGATTTTGATGGCATCTTTGCTTTGATCTGTCACTTGTTCTCTATCTGGTATATATAGACATAGACATTTGTTCATGTATCTCAAGGAATAGTGTCAGAGAACAAGAGGTCACACCTTTAAAGAAACCTAACTCTTGCTCTCTGAGCAGCTCTCATTTAGCCATGGCTCTTCAGCTATGTTTAGGACAATGCAAACTCTTCCCTCCATGTTGGAATTTTGTCTGCTTGAGCTTGTGCTGCTCTTTATTTCTACATGTTTACTATTTCTGAGGGTTTTTTTTATATATACTAGATAATAAAATTCTATCAGAGGTATAGGTTTTCCTCTCTGTAGGCTGTAGGATTCCTTTGGTATATTAAAAAAAAAACAAAACTTTTTGGTTTCATCTGGTCCCATTTGTTAATTATTGGTCTTAATGTCTACATTCTTGGGCCCTGATCAGAAATTCTTTTACTATGCCTGTAAGTTCCAGTGTATTCCCTATGTTTACTTCTATCAGATACAAGTATCAGGTCTTATGCTGATTTACTTGCTCTATTTGGAGCTGAGCTTTAAGCAGGATGAGAGGTAGCTCTCTGTAGGCCTAGGTTTTCCTCTGAATACCCATCCTCCTTTATCAGTGTGTTCTAAAGCTTATTTTCTTACGGGAATTTACATCCATTTCCTAACTTCAATCTCAATCAACAGTCCATTTGTTCATTTGTTCAACACGTACTTTTCAAGTGGGAATTCTGTGATCTATCTTATTCTAGACCCAGAATGTAAAGACTAGTAAAATGTAACCCTGCAAACAGGGATTTGGGACTTGGAAAATTTTAAATAAATTCAGTTCCAATGTTGCCTATGGAGGCCAGGACTTATTTTTGCACAATGGGTATAACCAAAATGTTTTGTCCTGATTTGAATATCTTTTATCCAATAAAAGTAAATATAACCATTGGAATGATTATGTACTTGAAAGATTCAGAAAAAAATCCTTTCCAAAACCACGCTGTGGACATTTCTTCAACTGGAATTCAGAGAATGATTGAGAAACTGAATTTTAATTAACTGCAATCTAAAATATCCTTCTCCCAATAGTGTTCTTATAAAAGTCTTGCTATTTTTGCTTCAAAGCTGTACTTTTGAACTCAATTAAAATTTTAGATTTTCAAATATAAATTTACTTGGACCTCTGATTTTATGCAAATGTAGTTGTGTCAATTTAAAGATGTCAAAATTACTCATAATGTAATACACATACGTAGTATCACAGTCCTCATAATACTAACAGATACCTTATTTGATTTATGATATATGTCAGAGAACATTTTGCCTGAATATTATCCCAATTACCTATCAGAAAATGTCTGAAAAACATTTCATACTCATTTTACAGATTAATGTGGCTTAATCAATTTCATTTTTTACTGGAATGTTTATTTAATTATTTACATCACCTACATAAAGATGACTATGTTGACATAGATCTACTGGAGAAGCATTACTTATGCATTAACAGAGCTTTTGTTTTTCCTCTCATAAACAAAATATTTACTAAGAATATTTGGAGTCACTAGCTATGAACTACCAAAGCAGAGGAAACAACTAATATTCAAATAGAATGATTTTTTTTCAATAAATTATCACATCAAGTGAATGACCAAAATCTGAACAATATTTGAAGGCATTTTCAACACCTTTAACAATATAAGAAATATCATACTGATAAAGTCACAGCTTCTTCTCATTACATACGCCTCCATTCATATTGTACGGAAAGGATCTTTCAATTACACATAGTAAAAAATATTAAAAAATACTGAATGGGTTCTCTGCTTCCTGTAGCTATATAAAGATGTGAATCTCTGTTTTCTGCCCCTGCTCTGGCCATCTCCTGCCACCATGCCACCTCTCCATGATGGACTCTAATTCCACTGGAACTGTGGAATTAAATTAAACTCTTCCTGTTATAAGTTTTTAAAAAATTGAAACTCTCTCATGTAACAGAGGAACACAAAAGTTCAGAAATGACCAAAGCATAGAGATTGTCTGTAGAATGCTGGTCCTTGGACAGGACACCTCTATTAAGCCTCACACACCCAGGACTCAAGATCCATTGCAGATGAGGGGGCAGAAAGATTGCAAGAGCAAGACAGAAGGTGCATGACCATATGGAAATAGGGTCTTCCAAGCCCCTGGGACATTGCTCATATGAACTACAATGGTGTCAGCATGTACAAGTCTCATACAAACTGAAGCAGACAACAATCCAGCATGTAAATGGGGAAATGGACAACAGACCCCCATCTTCAATGAAGAAACAATGGTTTACTGCTGGGTGAGGATGAGCTAATCTTCCTAAAGTGAGGAGCTCTAGGTAAGCTGACTAAACCTCAGTAGATGAACCTGCAAGCAGTAAGGAATGTCCGGAAACACTAACTTGACACAATAGGCCTTAACACAATGACAGAATGATGAATTCCAGTAGGGGGAGGTATGGGAGGATGCACATGGGGAAAGAGGTATAAAGATGATTGTGATTGATTGAGATGTTCTGTATGAAATACACAAAAGTTTAATAAAAATTAAAAAAACAGGAAATGGAATTGTTCCTTTCTAAGTTTATATGTGTGAAGTAATGATCCCTTTGCTAAGCAAAGCAAGTCATTACATTGAAATTATGAGACAGATTCTGAGGAAGAACCCATTCAGTATATTCTAGAGTCCTGAATGAACGTACTTCCTTAGCAGAGAAACTCAGGGAACTAAGTTATAGTGAAGTCATCCATTCAGTAATATAAGTTATTTTAAAGATTAATAGAAGCATTACATATTTTAGTACATAAAGAGCCCATTCCTGAGATATTTGAAGTGTTCTGATATTCAAACATGGTCTTCATTATTTTCAGTATGGGATTACAATTTATTTTAACAAGTTTTAAAAATATAATTTATTTGTTTTTATTTTATGTGTTTGAGTGTTTTCCCTGATTGTGCACTGCAAGTGAACTCATACATGCAATGACCAGTGAAGCTAGAAGAAGGCAGGGAGGGGAACTCTTGGAACTAGATTTACAGACAGTTGTCAGCTACCATGGGTGCTGAGGACTGAACACATGTCCTCAGGAAGAGTAGCAGTGCTTTGAACTATGAAGCATCTCTTTAACCCCTAAAACAAGGTTTATAGGTAGTTATTGATTTATATCAAAATGAGTTTAAATATTGATTTTAAAATTAACTCATTTTCAATAAATCTGAAGGTAACATTTTTTAATTTAGTATTTATATTCACTTTTATTTTTGGAGATGGAGGATCTCAAAAATAGTTTAGCATTTCACATGCATTTTTCTGTAAGTTCCTAGTCATATACTTAAAATGCTGAGCAGCAGAAGTATTACTGAATATCTTATTTGCCACAGGCTTTTTTTTTTTTGTCTTTTTGAGACATGGACTTCCAGTAACCCCAGATGTTCTAGAACTGGCTAAGTAGGCTAGTATGGTCTTGATCTCATATAGATCCACCTGTCTCTACCTCTTGAGAGCAAGGATTAAAAGCATGTGTCACCATGCCCGCTTTCAAATAATTAACACTATGGTTCATACTCTCTGTTCTGTAAATTTTCATTTTATGTGTTTTAATGTATTTTTTTCACTTACCTGTATTTCACAATGACATTACTTGCTTTATTTTCGTTAAAATTTCTTTCCCCTGTTTTCTCTTGTTGACTATTTCTTCATGGTGTGTTTTGTTTTGTGATTTTGTTTTTTGTTTGCTAAATGGTTATATATCCACAGGTGTTTCTGATGGTGTTGTTATATTTGTTCAACATCAATTTATTATTTATATATTTTTGCTGTTTGTAAATGTGTTATATGTTTGCGCATATATGTGAATGTTTGTACATGTGTACATGCAGGCCAGATTCAACACTGGTGTTTTCTTCAGTTATTTTCTCTGTAAATGTTTTTTGGACAAGGTTTCTCACTGAATCTGGAGCTCCCGGATTGAAGCAGATTAGCTTAGCAGCAAACCTCAGGGATGCTTTTTTCTCTACATCCCCAGTGCTAGGATTATATATGTGCACTACCATGCCCAGTTTTTGAAATGGGTACTTGAGTTCTGAACTCAGACCCTTGCACAACAGCTAGTGAATGTGTGGAATGAAACACTCCCCTTTCTGCTCACTTTCCTTTAGTAAATGTTTAAACTTGCCTTGCAGTCACAGCTAGCTGTGATACAGAGGGTTCAGCTTTAAGTTTGTAAACCCACTGAAAATTCTATTCTGTTTTAGAAGAAAAAAGTATGCATGGCAAGCAAACAACCTTCTTCCACAATTATGTACACATTCTTTGGTTCAACAACTTAAATTTAATATTTTGTAGACATCACCATTTTTTTCAATGTTTAAAATTTATTTTTGCTTTATGAGTGTTATGCCTACATGTATGTATGTAAGTGCACTATTGTCATGCAGTGTCCACAGAGAACAGAATAGGGTGTCAGAACACTCAGAACTAGAGTTTGGATGACTGTTTGCTGCCATGTGAGTTCTGGGATTTGAATCCAAGTGTTCTACAAGAACAAAAGTTTCCTTTTATAAAATGAAGTTTCCTATTAAAAAAAAAAAAAACCTTGAATCCAGCACAATCCTTATTAACTTATTTTATTATAGCTGGACAACTAATAATTCTGAAATTCTGGTTCCAAAATTAAATGATACAAGTGAAATGTCAGAGTGTTGATCACTTTGTAGTTGTTTTCTCAGTGTAATGTGACCTACTGATCTGAAGATTCCAAGTATTTTTATAAATTTTATTTATTTTCTATTTCCTGTCATTGGGCATTCTACTTTAGAAATAATAGTGATACTTGGTTTTGTTTTCTGCTGAATTTCTTGCTATGTACATATAATTCCATTTTGTTTCTAAATAAAGTAATTTAATTACATATAATGAGCTTTAAAAAATTACTCAAGTAGTTCAAACATTGTTAAAATGTTCAGGATTTTCCCCCTTGGTTCTATAATATTCTGTTAAATCTGAACTTTCATTTTAATAGTTCAGCATCTCACTCTGTGATCTTGTTTTTGGTTTTGGTATATTTGGGGGAATTATTGTTTGCCTGGTACTTTTTTATTTGCTTTTTAGACAGGGTCTCCCTATATCCTCAGTTGGTCTTGAACTCACTTTATAGAACATGCTAGTCTTGATCTTCATTTCACAGAGACTTATCCAAGTCTTCCTCAGTTTACTGAGTTTAAACTTGTGCCCCACCATGCCCAGATAGATAGTAGGTTCTTTGTTGTTTGTTTGTTATTTAATGCATATTGTGTATTAAGATTTTACGCACTTCATATAGAAGACCGTAATCAAATTTAGACACCTTCCCCATTCCTTCCCCATAGAGCAGCCCCCACCAGATGTAATGCATTCTGTCATATATGTTGAGTCCTATTCAGTCAAGCATTTGTACCCAGAAGATTCTCAGTGCAAGCTCATTCACTGGAGTCTATTCTACCTATCTAAAATCACTGTGTTAAAGAAGATCTACTCTCCTTCATGTTGTCATAAACAATTGCCAATATTTTGTTGGCTAAGATTGGGGCACCTTCCCAATTCCCCAGTTTTTTATGCTTTTTTTTAAAGTCTCTGACTGAGTCGGCATGGGTCTTGTGCATGCTGTGACCATTGCTGCAAGTTCATATGAGCAAGTTCCCAGATGCCTGAAAATCTTGGTTTACCAGAGGCCTGAAAGCCTCTATTTTTTTATGTTCATGCACCAAACTTGACCTCACAATCTTTCTGCCCCCTCTTCTGCAATGACTCCTGAGCCATGGATTGGTGAGATTTTATATAGGAGTCCTATCCAAGGACACACACACTGAAGTCACTTATTCTGTAAAACTTCCCTAGTTGTGGCCTTCTGTGTGCATCTCATTCCACCGTATACAGAAGCTCACTTGTGAGAATCGAGGGATGTATTAGTATTTTCTCAATCCCCTGATCTGCTATGTTCCATGAGTATTAGGTGTACATTCTCCATTGTAGATGTTTCAAATTAGGCTGGTATTTTGTTTTTATATCCTTCCTCTACTTTTATTGCAAAGAATTTAACATATTTGGGTTTGCTCATTGAAAAAATATATTGCTTTATATTAAATTTGGTCAGTTCCAACCAGTCCATTGCTTTCTTTTGCTATATTTTGGATGAATTCATTTGACTTCGATCAAATCATCTTTGGACTTTTTTTCCTTTCCCAGAGAAAGAACACTGAGATGTGGTTACTGTATTCAGTGTTTATCTCATCTTTCTTCATGTTGTGTGTGTAACTTTTCTTATATTTTACCAGTGATTCAGAATTATCTACTTCTGATTTTTGACCTATTCACTGTGAAGTTAAAAGTCTAAGGCTATGCCAGAGAATCAACAAAGCTTACCTTCCCTTTTTGCATACGTCTATAAACCAAAATTTATACCACTTCAAGCAGAAGAGGGAAAAAGGGGTTGAAACAGCCTTGGGCTAAGATTGATTAAGGTGAGAGGAGATACTTAATGCCTTGAGAGGTCATTCTTCCTAACTCCAACTGCCTCAAACTTTATTTTCTGTTTGGTATTTTGTTGGAATGCGTTATTATATATGCTGCTGTTGATTATTAGTACATATATTTTACAATCCTTCTAATTTTACTGTTAAACTGTCCTCATAACAAGAAATTTATGCTCACACAGTATTTCAATAGTTTTGTGAGCTGTTAGCAGCAGAGCCAGGGTTTGGTTTTTTAAGGAGGAGAACTTTCTTAAACTTTGCCCAGATTTCCTCTTTGTCATTCCTCTTCAGCTACACTCTAAATTGGGGAAAGGCTATGAGATTTCTCCAAGTAATCATCTCTCTTCCTGAACTATATCTGTGGAGGGTGGAGTTAAGCATTGTGTAATTTCATAAAGCTGATGGGTAAAGGTTCATGAAAACTTTTATATATATTTTTAGACTGGTACCTATCCTATCTTTTCTTTAATGGATCCCTCATCATATAGCCATAGAGTGTATGGGAACAAATCAATCAATGAGCATTTGTTTCAGTAAGGACAGGAGTTGAGTAGATTTACAGACAATACTAGACATTGCTAAGCAATGTCTAAAACTAACAGACCTTTAGTACTTTTTTGTAGGTGTTGTCTGCACCTACATATTAGAAACTATTTTTATAACTGTATTCTGTTTTCTCTGAAAATTCAACAAAGAAATTGTGAAGGATAAATTTTTCATAATTATTTTCACCCATCAATCAGGTAAGAATTATTCTAGTATGGCAGAAAAAGAATACCACTGCAAGCTGGAATACCAAGGAACAAAAAGGACAATTTTCTCATGTAGAATTGCTAGGAATATACATGAACACAAAACTTTTCTGAAGCAAATGTGCCTATATGTAGGGCTCTGAATGTCTACATCATATACAGGGGAAACCAGTATTTGTATACTATTTGAATTAAAATTTTCTCTTGGACATATACATCTTTAAGGAGATAAGTGAGAATATGTATAAACTATTTTATGTAGATGTTCACTATTATATTCTAGTCAATATAAATATTTGAAGGTACTAATCTTGGTGGAGTGAAGATACTTTTATACCCATCTATGTTGTGGTTAGTGGCTGGTGTATTGGATAGCTTCAGTTGTCAACTTGACACACCTAGGAAGAAGGAACTTAAGTTGGGTGATTTCCTGTGCTGGAGTAGTTCATGGGCCTGTTTATGAGACATTTTCTTGATTGCTGAGTGATGTGGGAGGGTCCAGACCAATGTGGGCGGTGTCACCTCTGGACAGGTGATCCTGTGTTGTATACAAAAGCAGCCTGCGCACAGGCGAGAAGAGCAAGCCAGCACTAGCTGTGTTCATCCATGATCTGTGCTTTACCTACTGTCTTTTGGTTCCTGCCTTGCTTAAGGTTCTGTCTTAATTTCACTCAGTGACGGTTTGTCCCTTTGAAGAGTAAGCTAAAATAAACTCTTTTCCAAAAGTTACTTGTGCTCAGTGTTTTTTTTTTTTTCACAGCAATGGAAATCATATCAGCATATGTGAGATCAAACACAATGTATATCCTAAATGTATCATTCTCATAGCTAGGTTAAGATTGCATCTAACTCCAGTCAGGATGACTAAGATTAAGAGACGTAATGACACCAAATGCTTTCAGGATTGCAGGAAATGGGAACGGTTACCCACTGATGGTAGAATTGTGAACTGGTTCAACCATTTTGTAAATCATTATGTAGAACACTTAAAAAAACTAAAAGTGAATTTTCCATATGATCCAGTCATGCAACTTCTTGACATAGACAGAACAGACTCTTCTACCTCAGGAACTCGAACAGCAATGTTTGTTGCTGCTAATTGCACAATAACTAAGAAATGGAAATAGCCTAATGTCTTTCAACTGATGAATGAATAACGAAAATGTGGTACACACATTTTCACAATAGAATTCTACTCAACAGTAAAGAAAACTGAAATCATGAAATTTTCAGGTAAATGGATGGAACTAGAAAATCTTGTACTAAATGAAGTAATACAGACTAAAAAAAAAAAAAGAAAAAAAAACAATATATGTTCTCTTTCAATTCAGGATCTTACATACAAGTACCTGGATATGAGTATATATACTAATGTCACTGCAGGAGCCAGTAAAATGGAAAGGAACCAAAGAGATAAAGGAGAAAAGGAACTCTAGAGAGGGCACTAGTAGGAAACAGATCTTCTTCATTGGAGAATGTAAAAGGGGAACTTTAACTGAGAGGAAGCAGGAAGGGCTGTCTAGGGAAGTGAGAGGAGAGATGATGCTTAGATGATATGAAAAACCAGAGGGAAAGTTTCATTCAAATCCAACGTAAAAATACACATAAAATAAATATATGAGTGCATGTGTATATCTGAATAACAGCAACAACAACAAAACACAGTGCCTGGCGGGAGAAGCTTCCCTTTGAGTTGTTGATCAGGGTACTCTAAGAGACTACCAAAATAACACAGTCTATTGTCACAGCCATAGATTTCCTCTCAGAAGTTGAAGGTATGATCCTATTTCTGAAGACCAGTCACACTTTGGACTCAGTACTTGGAACAACTAAGTTGGACCTGATCTGGATGCTTCCCCCCTGATGTTCAGCTCTCATGGTCTTGAAAGATACTGTATAAGCTGTCAAGTGAGAAAACCAATCAATGACCCCACCCAGCTATAAAGCCTAATAAACATTAATGACTTCCTCAGCAAAGTAACAGTATTGGCGCAGTAATGGCAACTTTATTGTGGGGGTAATCAACAGCTGTATAAGTGGGATTAAGTCCCAATCAATGGAAGGGAACTCATAAGTGAACTGTAAACACAGACAAATAAAAATAGTTAGAGACCATAGATCCTCAGGGGGAAAAATATCCCTACTTTTACCACATACCTAGGTAAATGTAGTTTCTTACTTTAAGTATATTTCCTTAAATATACAGACAAGTGTAGCTTTCAGCCCTCATCAAAGAGGATTCTTCTTGCAACAGATGGAGACTTTACAGAGTTCCTACGCTGGTAAAATGCAGTTATGTCTATGAGTCTCTTAACTCTAAGTGACACATCTTCAATGAAAACTCTACACACACACAGGATGAGTGCATCTCTCAGCTGTCACCTGAGAAGTTTCTATGATACAGTAGATGGTGACTAACATAGAAACCGACAATTAGCCAATGTGCAGAGAACAAGAGGCCTCAGATTGCTTATCCCAGAATAGGACACATATTTCAAACCTCTGCCTCCCAAGGCTCAGGGATCATTTTAGAAGAGATGGAAAGACTGTAAGAACCAGTGGGGGGTGGATGACCACAAGAAAATACAGTATTCCAAATAGCTGGTCAATTACACATATAAATTCACAGCAGTGGTGACAGCATGCACTAGTCTTATGCAAGCACAAACCAGACAAATTATCAGCCCAGACATGTGAAAATATTAAAGAAACCAATCCAACGTAAGAAACTTTTGGCAAATGACAGTTTCTAGGAAGGGGAAAGACAGTGCCTCACAGAGATGAGACTCTTTTTGGACACAATGGTTGTACCAACACTGAAGAACATTTGGAGACACAATCAGACTCTGTGCTTGATGTCATTTCTCATATATGAGAGAACTTTAGACTGGGCTGCAGGTGGTGGGGAAAAGTTAATCAAACTCTACTCGTTACGTAATGTGTCTTGAATGTTACTTTTTTAATGTGTGTGTGTGTGAGAGAGAGAGAGAGAGAGAGAGAGAGAGGGAGAATTGATTAGAATTGAATGCATGCATGTGTACATGCAGGTGTGTCCATATGCAGTGACCAGAGGAGGATTTTGAAGTCTTCCTCCATCTCTTTCCACCTCACTTTTATTTACACCTTAATTTTTATGACAGGATTGCTTACAGAAGCAAAAGCTTGCAGATTTGGTAGAACACCTAGCCAGTGAGCTGCCACAATCTGCTTGTCTGTGCCCTCAGGACACTGAGGTTAAAGTCGTATGTAGTCTTGCTGGGTGTTTTTTTATTCGTTCTGGAAATTTAAATAAAATCCTCTTGGTTTCACAGTAAATGCTCTTATGCACGAATCTATATTTCCAAGCCTCAGCTAATAACTTAACGAGCTCATAAGTAGGTAATGGCATCATTTCCATTTTTTACATCACAGGCCCCTAAAATGATTAAAAGTATGAGTAAACGACTGTCTAATTTCAATAATATATTCTGAGAGCAACACAAATCCTACACTTAGATATCAGGAACTTATAAATGACCAGGTGTATTAAAAAGTATAATTCTGTAAGGCACATTAGATTATGCACATCTACAATACAAGCACTTGGAATACTGATGTATGAACGGTGAGTTTGGGACCAGTCTGGTCTACATATCACAACCTTGTATAAAAACAGTAAACATTCATAAACTCATGAGTTTTGACACATGTGTAAATGGATAAAACATTCAGGACAATCAATGTAGTAAATAATCAAGAACTCCAAAAGTTTCCTTCTGTTCTATTGTTCAGTTTTATTTAGGCCCCCCTCTCATTCATTGATCAAATATACACGTATCCAATTTCTGCCACAATGCATTTATTTGTGTCTTCTGGAATTTTATGTGTAGGAGATCAAACAGTATTAACTTTGGCTGTATGTATCACTCAGATAATTATTTTTCTCCTTATTTATATTGCAGACAGAATTCTTTTTAGTTCATCGATTGTTCTGTAATAGTCTATTGTATAGAATAATTATATTCACTTATCTATCAATGTACATTTGGGTTTCACCAAGTTTTGTATGTTATAAAGAAAGCTATTGTGACTATGCCTCTACAGATTTTCACATGTATGCTTCTGTTTTTCTTGGATAAGTATCCATGGTTAGGTCATACAATGTACACTGGACAGCTTTGCTTGTCACCTTGACATACCTGGGTTGACAGAGCCTCAATTAGGCAATTGCCTCCTTTTGTATAGAAAAGCATTTTTCTCTCTGTCTGCTATGAGGGATGTACTTCCAAATGTGATTGACAGCCAACCAACCAATAACTTAAGGGGGTGAGGTTTAGTGGAAATGCAGGGAAGGCTGAGAAGGAGAGAGGCGGCTGCCAGGTCTCCATCTTGGGTGCACGTTTCAGAGTTCTGGGGGGGGGATTTGTGATCAAAATTCAGGCTCCGACATATGAAATCTCCATCTCTCTCTCTCTCTGGGGATGAATCCCTTGTTAGTAACATGGAATAAACTAATTTCTCTAAAAGAACGTTTTCTGTTCACTCAGTATGTTCAAACATGGGGTGGGGTGAGGCTGAATGCCTAACCTCACCATGAGACAATTCATGATACACCTCCATTGGAATAGTCTGTGGCCATGTGTGTGGGGCATTTTCTTCATTGTAGAGTGAGGTGGGAGGGCCCAGCCCATTGCAGGTGGTCCTATACTATATAAGAAATATAAGAGCACAGACCACAGGAGCAGGCCATCAAGAAGCATTCCTTCATGGCCTGTGATTTAGCTCCTGCCTCTGGCTTCATACCCTGAGTTGGGCTCCCTCAGTCATTAGTGAACTGTGACCACAGAGATGTAAGCCAAATCGACCCTTACCTCCACAAGTTGGTTTTGGTCAGTGTTTTTATTAGAGAAATTGAAGGCAAAGTGGAACACAGTAATTGTGCTTTTACATTTTTAACCAATGCATATTTTAAACAAAGAAATTATTTTCCAAAGTGGTTGTACATTTTCTATTTCTATCAAGAGCGTGATAGAATGACTCTTGTATTCCTATTCCGATATTTGGTATATTTAGTTTGATTGTATCATTGAGTTACTGTTTTCTACTCTATTTTAATGTGTGTATGATTTTGTGTGTGAATGTAGTGCTCATGTAGTGGGGGTGCTGGTTATATGTGCAGAAGTCAGTGGAGAACTTTGTTTAATGCAAGGTTACTTTCTTGTTCATTGTCATACATGCCACTCTAGCTGGCCCATAAGCTTCTGTGAATTGCTTGTTCTATCTCCTACCTCACCATAGTCATGCTGGTATTAAAGATGTGTACTACAATGCATTCCTTTATGTGGGTTCTTGAGATTCAATTTATATTTGCATGGTAAACACCTTAGCCACTGATTCATCTTCCTAGCCTTGCTTTGTGTTCTTAAATAAAAACTGATGGTGAACATATTCTTATGGCATCATTTGATGTCTAAATATTTTTCTTCCATACATGTTTATTTAAACATTTTATTTATTTATTTTTTCTTTGTATTGTGTATGTTTGACAACAATTGGATATATCCCCCAAAGGTTGACAAAAACTCTAATTATTACTATACACTAGTACTTGTTTGATGTCACTGCATATTATAACAAAATGAAGGACTTCATGATTTTCAAAAAATATTTTCATATTGAAAATAACTGAAAGCATCTCTAAGCACTCAAATTAAGGTGTTTTAAGTGACAAAATCAACAAAAATTTGATAACTTCTAATAAATTAGAGTGTGGTGGCTGGAAACATGGTTCAGCAGTCAAGAGCCCTTGCTGCTAATGAAGAGTACCAGAGGCAGTTCCCAGCACCCACATCAGAAGGTTAACTACTGCCTGAAGCCTATTTTTTTCCTCTTCTAGCACCTGCATACACACACACACACACAAACACACACACACACACACACACACACAAAACTATAATTAAAATAAATTTATCCTGCTTTCTCAGATCACAGACCTACTGGAGTCCTAGGCATATTGGTGCCACCTTCAGATCTAGGAGATTCCTCCAGACTTAAGAAGTCTATTAACCCGCAAGTTACCTCATCTAATATTTGCCCTACCATCTCAGTAATCAGGCCTGCTAGTATGGGTAGATACATGCAAGTAACATACATGCAAACTTGTCCAGGCCAGTAAGTTCCCCATCACCACCTCTCATGCTACCTGTTCCAATTACTGAGCTTTATGCAACTTACATATATGTGAGTCTCTCCACACATGTGAGTTGTCTCTCACCTGTGAGTTCCAGAGTCACAACCTTTCCTGTCTACCTTCCAAGTGTCAGGCTACATAGCTTCTTCACTTTCTTGTCCCTCCTAGATCTGCAAGTTCCCCCAAGATCTGTGAGAACCTCAGCCCTACAGTTTTTCCCACCCCACTCACCCAGGTCCATATGGAGCAGTACATGTTTTACAATGGTCCAGTTTGGTCAGTTCTAGAGAATCTGACCTCCTGTTGCACCCATTAGCAGACTCTCAGACATAGCTGGGGTTCTACAGCTGCTATACCACCCTAGACAAATATACTTAAGTATTATATTAGCACATTTTCTTGGATACCATGGAACTGGAATTGCTCTGTTTTTCCAATCAAAAACAACAAAACCTGCCATTCAACCTCCTTTCCAAGTGGTCAACCTGCCCACTCTAGTGCTCAAGGACCACCTGAACCTCAAGCTCAAAATTTATCCCTAGTTGAACCAAGACTATTACTTGTTCCCCAGACTCACATCAAGCCAATGTGACCACAAGACTAAACACCTTTCACCTGGTCTACAATCCAACAATTTGGGGAAATAAGATACAAACACCCACTCAAAAAAGACTATATAACCTACCCATACCAAAAGCACCAATAACTACACAAATTCAGATGGCTAGATAACATTCAAGACAGCAAAGAGCATGAATAACAAAGATAATATGTGTCCTGGAGAAATTAACACTTCCATCGTAATGATTTGGAGAAAATCAAACTTGAAGACACATAAAACAATGATTTCAAAATTATACTTGTATATAAATATGTTCAAAGAACTCAAAGATGATATGAATAAAACACTGAACAAAGTCTGTGACAATAGAAAAATCTGAATTAAATAAATTAAATAATTCAAGTCCTGAAATTAGAACTCGATAAAGAGATAACTTCTCTGAAGAAAAGCCAAACTGAAACAAACAAAAACAAAACAAAAAAAACACTTAGAATGAAAATCTCAGGAACTCAAACAAAAACTCTTAGGAAAGGATCAAATATTGTTTGGATACAATGCAACAGAGAATATTAAATCTTGAAAAAATGTTCCAGAGATGGACCACTCATTCAAAGAAAATATCAAATGTAAAAAACCCCTTAATGGAGTAGGTAAGACTTCTCAGAGAATAGTAACAGACTAAACTCTCTGAATCATAGAAATAGAAGAAGTAGAATAAATCCTGATCAAAGGTATAGAACATATATTTAACAAGGCAATAGGGGAAAAATCACATCAGAAATATAAGGAAAGTCATACTTACCAAGGTATGAGAGACATAAAGAACACCGAGTAGACAGGAATAGAAAATAACTCCTCATGTCATGTGACATTCAAAACACAAAAAGTACAGAAGAAAAGATATTGAAGAGTTGGATAGATGACTTAATGGTTAAGGAGCAGTGGCTGCTCTTGTAGAGAATCCAGAATTCCCAATACCTACATGGTGGCTAGCAAATCTCCATACCTCCAGTTCCAGTGAATTGAGTGTCCTTTTCTGGCCACACAGGCATTACACACACATGTTCACTTATATCTATGCAGTCAAAAATCTTTATATACATAAAATAAAGATAAATAAAACATTGTATAAAAGGAAAAGATATTGAAAGTTGTAAGAGAGAAATATCAAGTCACAAACAAAGGCAGGCCAAACAGAATAACAGCCAAGATTTCAGTGGAGGCTGAAAGTCAGAAGGGCTTGCACTTGTGTCCTACAAGTCATGAAAGAAGACTGGTATGAACCCAGACTACTGTAGCAAGCAAACTTTCAGTTGCAACCAAAGGAGATAGAAAATATTTCCATGATAAAAATAGTTGTAAGACATTTTAGTACCCGAATCTAACTCTACAGAGAATATTTGATGGAAGAGATCAGTCTGAAGAGAAGACTAAACACTCTCAAGTGGTCCCAAAGAAGAAACAAACAAACAAAAAAAACAGAATAGTTAACCAAAATATGCCTACGAAAACAAAATTATACCACCAGTAGTTCAGGAATTACTAAATATTAGCCAATATTAACTCACAATACTAATGGTCTCAGTTCTCCACTAAAAAGGCACAGACTGACTGGAGTAAAAAACAGGCTAAACTTGCCATTAGTAATCAGTACCACCTTTGGGTAAAAGATGTTCTAGTGTATGAAACCAAGAAATAAGAAATAATAGATACTTTAATATGTAACAAAACAGATTTCAAAGATATGGAAGATCATTACATGCTCATCAAAGAGAAGTACACTAGTAGAATATGACAATCTTAGACATACACACCAAACAGAGGTGTAGACAATTTCATAAAAATATTCTACTTGATATAATATTACATGTTAACTTCAACACAGTTATAGTGTGTGACTTGAAAAATCCCACTGTCACAAAAAGATAAGTCATCCAGGAAAAACTAAATAGAGAAACCCTGGAGTTAAATGACATCATAAATCAAATGGACATAAAAGACATTTACAGAGCACTCCACCCAAACACCAAAGAATACATTATATTCTCAGAACCCCATGGAGCTTTCTCCAAAATGGAAAGAATATCAAGACAAAAAGCAAGCAGCAAGCTTCTAGAGATTCATAACAATTGAAACAGCATTGTGTATTCCAGTGGATGACCAAGGATTAAAGGTAGATACCAACAACAATAAAAAATAGGGAAATGGATACAAATTAATAGAAACAACACACTATTGAATGAAAGTTGAATTTATAAGGAAATCAAGAAAGAAGTGGTTAAATTCCTAGACTTGGATGAAAGTGAAAACACAGTATACCAAAATCTATGTGACACAATGAAGACAATCCAAAGAAAAAAATGTATGGCACTAAGGACCTATATCAGAGATGGAGACATGTCTCAGCAGTTAAGAGCACTGATTGCTCTTGCAGGAAACCCAGGTTCAAATCTTAGCACCTACATGGAGGCTAACAACTGTCTGTAACTGCAGTTCCAGGGAATCTGAGGCCCTCTTCCAACCTCCATGGCATTGCACGGCACAAGGGTTTTTACATACGTGCAGGCACTTCACTCATACACATAAAATTAAAGATGAATTAAATAAAAAAACTAAACATAGAGATGTCTCATATTATGAACTTAATTATGCACAAAACAAACAGTATCCAGAAAGAATGAACATGAAGAGATAATCAAAAGCATGGCTGAAATTAATTAAATAAAAATGAAGTATTTTGAAGAATTTCAAAGAATCAGTGAAAGGATATCTTGAAAAAGTTAATAAAACTTTATCCAAATTAACAAAAATTAAAAGAAGATCCAAATTTATAAACTTGGAGATGAAAATAGAATCCTCACATCTCCTGATGAAATTTAAAAAAAACTATAAGAGCATATTCTAAAATTTATATACAACTAAACTGGCAAATCTAAAATAAATGTAAGAATTCTACATATGTATGTCTTACCAAATTTAAATTAAAATGCTGTAAACAGACCCATATCAACCAAGGATCTACATATCTACATGCCGTAATTTAAAATCCCCTTACTTGAAAGAACATTGGATCAGATGGATTCTACCCAGCATGCCACTGAATCTTCAAACAAGAAATAGTACCAAAACACTTCAAATTATTTTGTAAAATAGAAAATGATGGAATACTCCTAAATTCTTCCTATAATGCCAGTATTACTCTGAAATGAAACAAAAGATCCAACAGTAAAAGAGAACTATATGCTCATATTACTCATGAACATAGACAAAATTCTCAACAAAATATTCACAAACTCATTATAAGAACATATTAAAACATTTTTCCACCATGATAAAGGTTCCTGTATCCCAGAGATACAAGGATGGTTTATCATACATGACTCAATAAATGCATTATATCACATAAAGAGACTAACAACAGAAACCACATGATCATGTCATGAGATGTAGAAAAGTCCTTCAAGCAAACCCAAGAAGTGTTTTGGAGATTGTAAGGATACAGTGTAACTTTCTCAACATAAAAATGGTAACATGAAATTCTAAGTGGAGAAAAATTCAAAGCATTGCCTTTAAAATCGTGAACAAGACTATGATGACCTATGTCTCTGTTCCTGTTCAGCATGGTACTTTTAGTCTTGGCTAGAGCAATAAGAAAAATGAAGGAGATAAAGGGAGGAAAGGAAGAAGTCAAGGTATCCTTATTTACGGATGATATGATTCAATTCATAAAACATGCTAAAGACTCAACTGGAGGGAAGGTGTTAAATGCTCTCTGCCAAGTAGCAAAATAAAATTAACAGTTCCTGAATCAGCAGCCTTCCTATGTACAAAGGATAAATATTCTGAGAAAGACATCAAATAAATGATCCCATTCACAATGTCCTTAAAACTCATAAAATATATTAGGATAAATATAACCAAGAAAGAGAAGAACTTTCATAATAAATACTTTAAGACACCAAAGAAAGAAATTAAAGATACCAGAAGATGAAAAATTTCCCATACTCAAGGATCAATAAGATTAATATTGTAAAAATTTCCATTTTGCCAAAACCAGTATGTAAATTTGATACAATCCACATTAACATTTCAAGACATTTCATCACATAAACTAAAAAAATACATTTTACATGAAAACAGAAAATAAAACAGGATATTTAAAAGAATCCTGAAAAAGGAAATTTTAGTCATTGCAATCCCTATTTTCAAATTACACTACAAAGCTATACTAATAAAAACAGCATGTTAGTGGCATGAAAACAGACACATTGATCAGTAGAATAGAATTGAGGACCTGTACTTAAATCCACACTTTGAAGCTACTTGAATTTTGACAAAGGAACAAAAATACACATTGGAGAAAAGGCAGAATGTTCAATGTTCAATGAAAGGTGTTGATCAAACTGGGTAAAGGCATATAGAAGAATAAAACTAGATCCTATCTCTCATTACACACAAAATACAATTTCAAATGGATCAAGGACCTCAAACTAAGATCCAATACCCTGAAGCAGATAGAAGAAAAAATTAAGAATACATTTGGAACTTACAGTCACAGGAAAGAGTTTTCTTAAAAGATGAAACAAAAATGGCTAAGAAATATTTTCTCCATGTTCAATATTTTTAGCCATGACAGAAATGGAATTTTAAGTACTGTGAAATTTTATCTTACTCCAGTTATAATGGCTAAGATTCAGTAAACAAATGATGACAAATACTGGTGGGGATGTGGGAAAAGGGGAGCACTTATTTATTTCTGGTGTGAGTGAAAATTGGTGTAACCATTATGGAAATTAGTGTGGAGGTTCCTCAAAAAGATAAAAAAATAGATCTACCATATTATTTATCCATTATTCTTGGGAACATATGCAAATATCTCTATATCCTACAGGAAAAGTACGGCTTCATTCATGTTCATTGCTGCCCTTTTCATAATATCCAGGAAGTTAAATGAACCTAGGTATACATCTACTGACAAATGGGTAAGAAAAGTATGGTACATAAGACAATGGAGTATTATTCACTTATTAATAAAATAAAGTATGAGTTTCACACAGGAAAGAATGGAACAGTAAACAGTCGTCCTAAGTGATGTAACTGTGACCTAGAGAGACAAATACTTCATGTTGTCTCTCATAAGTGGATGCTAGATTTCAATCTTTAGATAGGTGTGTTTCAACTGTAAAATCCTTGCAGATGAGAAATCTAATAATGATCTATGGTACAGTTCGTAGTAGGGAGATAGAATGCATGTCTATATATGGGAAACAGGAATAACGGAAAGGACAGATTTAATGGTCTGGTGAATTGCACTGTAAGTCAGAAGAAGGTATAACAAATAGTATGGATAACTAACACTACTGGTCTTTTGAAAGGGTCATATGGGAATCTATTGAAGCTGTTTTTAATACTTTCATATATAATATAAAAAGTTTAAATGAAACTACCTGATGGCATTGGTTCAATGGCCCTAATAAATGTCACAGACTAAGAAATAAAAAGTCCAATGCCAGAAATGGACTCCCTCATTTAGGATTGAACTTGTTTTGAGTTAAGGACCAGAGAGATCTTATAGATGATCAATCGATATTGGCTATTGGCATTGCGTTTGGTTACCTGCAAGAACTGCAATTTCTGAAGACAATACATTTCTGAGACACATAAAAAATACAGAATTCAAGCTAGTACTTACCATGGAACTATGTCTCTACTGGCTGACTTTCATACTATTAGATGTTATGTATGTCATTCACAGAAAAGTAAAATTCAACCGTATCCAGCTGTGACCTGTATAAACTATAATAACAGTTGGCTTAACAAAATATGCAAACTGATGAAATAGTGGCATGACAATTATAGGAGTAGCCAATTACTCTTTGATTGGATTTCAAATCTGCTTCACAATAAGGAGTCTATAACTCACTGTCACAGTCATGAACCTTATCTTGATAGGGCACATGCCATAGGGGGAATGTACTAATATCATTTTGCTCAACAGATGTAATATTCTAATATACTAGATGACTAGTAATGAGTTATTATTATACCCATAAATTAGTTTAACTCTCACATCTCACGAGAGAAGGTTCTTTTGGTAGCAAATGGCAACAAAACCCACAAACCCACAATTGGTCAATGGCGGAGAATAAGAAACTGACAATAAGACTGCTAAGCTCCAAATTGGACACCTATATTTCACCGTCTCCTTTTTACAAGGCTCACAGTTCATTGCACAAGGGGAGAAGAAACATTTTAAGAATCAGAGGTGGTAGATGAGTACAAGGAAACTGTGTTGTCTGGAACTACAGGGTATTTGCACATACAAATCCACAGGACTTATGTTAGCAAGCACACAACAGGTCCAAGCATAAGCCAGGGAAGGTCCCACAATGGGTGGAGGAGGTGGGCATGAATACCCAGTTCTATCTGAAGATTTATCGGCAATTGATAAATTCTTGAAGACAGAGTCAGTTTTCTCTATTGGTGTGCTGCCTGTTAAGTTGACCAGATTCAACGGGATAGTCCCACACCCAAGAGCACTCAAGAAATGGATTAGACTTGATAGAAAGACAAAACTTTTAAAGAAAGAAAAACAAAATGTAATTATAGAGGACCTGAATTCACACTCAACCAGAGTATTAAGTTGGGAGTGGAGAAGGGGAAAGCGGTTTCAATATGATCAAAATAATGTGTATGACATTTTCAAATTTAAACGAAAGCAGAAGTTAAATTTTTTTTTGTTAAAGGAATTCTGATATGGGGCAATATCTTATCAAGGGCAGGCCATTCCTAGTACAGGAAATCATGAAGAACATTGGGTACCAATAATTTTATTACAGTACAAGAGTAAAAATGAAGTAGCCTCTTTATTGTCATCTCCCTATATGGGGAATTCTTAATAATTTCAATTATTAGATTCTTTTTATCCTCTCTTGAACTCCTTCTTCGTGAAATGATTATAGAAGATATTAACATCAGATATCAAAGGCCAACTAACTCATATTCTTGAGGTAATTGTTCAGACTTTGAGGATTATTTATTTGTTTCCTTTTTCTCACCAGTGCTCAACACCAGACCGTTTATCACAATGGTTTTACTAACTTGCATTCATTTAATTTCTTGTATTTGGGAGTTAATAAAATTTATATTGGAGATTATATGGATGAATTTTAGATTAATATGACCATTGTTTTCATACACACACACACACACACACACTGTTTTTAAGATCTAACCATGTTGGTATGTTTATAGCTTTTGTTTCATTCTTTTATAACTCTTTTACACAATTATTAATTTGTAAACTTTAAAATGTTAAACTACATTTGTTTTAACTACAAAATGTTAAAAATTTTAGCTGGCAAATTACATATATCTTAATTGCTTACTAAATAATATTTTACTTTTGTAATTGTAATACACATTAATAATTTCATAATATCAATGCATTAATTATTTAATTAATTAATAATTAATTGATTAAATATTTCTGAAAATGGGAATGAATTAAACCAGTCATTCATATATAACTCTTTATATTTGACTTAATTTGTATAGACAAGATTTACCTGTTCAGTGATTGTATTTCAGCTAATATTTTTTAAAAAACAACAATTAAACTCCAGGCAGTTACTGGTCCTGATTGGTGAAAAAAAGGAATCTGGTAATTTTCTCAATTTTGTTATAAGATAATTCCTAAATTAACTAAATTCTCTCTATATCTATGTGACTTCAGTCAAATTTTTGTCCCCAGCAGAAGGACAAAACTAACACGTTTCCCTGACTTGATTGGAATGACCTTAGCTCTCTTTGTGACTGTGATCCCTGAAAGCCTGCCTTCCATGTGAACAAAGCAGGACCATGCAGCTCTGTTCAGACACACTAGTACTTTCCTTGGAATATTAGTGTTTTTTAAAAATTTTATGACTTATTCATAAGGTGGATGATGTATTCTGATCATCCCCAGTTCTTTCTTTTACATCCCTCCCACTCCTGTTCACCTCCTTCTTCACAGCCTGCATCCCTCCTATATCCATGTTATGTTTTGTGCGCAGAATTTTTTGTGCCGGTGATCACAGTTGCTGTGCATGTTCATTGCAAGGACCATGTCATGTTCAGAAGACATTTCATAGCATTTCTAGCCATCCTTTGGCTACCAGAGCTCTTCAACATCCTCTAAATGATGTTCCCCGAGCCTTGGAGGGAATGATACAGTTGTCCCATTTAGGGCTGAACACTCAGTAGTTATTTATTCTCAACATGTTGATGAGTTATGAGATTCTATATTAACCATTGCAACAGAACAAAGAAGTTTCTCTAACTAACGCTGTGAGATGCACTAGTCTATCTGTACACATGTACATATTCAGAAGATAGATTAAATACATGTCCTTTTAACAAAATATTAGAAGTGGGTTTCCCCCTATTACCTACGGCATCTCAATTCACAGACTTTTGACCAGGTTTACAGTTCAAGGCATATATACCTTCCTGTGCAAGATCCAATCAGGAATTATTTGACTAATATCCTACATCTAGGAATAGTCATGCCGTTATTTCTGTGCACAGTTCTTGCCTCTGAGGTTAGTGTTAAAGCATACTGGGGCCAATGGAGGGACAGATCATTGATGACTTTTAATCACCAATAGCTTGCATGACACCTTCTTGTTCTAATAATATCACCCACCAGGGAGGAAGCTTGCAGCTTGATTTCTTTGTTTTATGTATGAAAAGTATATTAGTGTTAGGCACATTAGCATTTATTACTTCTCTGATTCATGTTAGACTGTCAACAGGAAAGACAGTAGACATTTTATGTGATGCAGAGATATAGGTGGCTCAGCTTTTGTTCCAAGAGGAGTTAAGTTTCTTCATAGAAGGTTAGTTATAATTCATTCATAGATGATAGAGTGTTTTATATTTTCTTTTTTTGGCTCCTGGGCAGGAAAAATCATTCAAGAAGCAAAATGCAAGAAAGAGTACATGACATGAGGCAGAGGGCAGTGGGGAGAGGTTTGGATAGGGGAAAGAAAGTATCTAAATAACATCAAATTATATTGTGTCAAAGTCAAAAAATTCAGTAAAAATAAAATTATTTTTTAAAAAGTCTTTTGAACTATGTATGTAGAAAGACATATATCAACTCCTCCTCCTTCCTTTTAGACAGTGTCTCACTATGTAGTACTGGCTGTCCTGGAGCGCCCTATGTAGACCAAGTGGGCTTGTATCTCTCAAATATCTGCCCACCTGTGACTCATAAGTGCCACAATTAAAGGCAAGTATCACCACAACTAGCTGACAAGTATGACAAAGCCCTCATCTCTGAGGACCTACAACATGTGGCCACAAAGGACTATTATTAATATGATGAAGGAGCTTGATTAAATGTTTACAAAAATTTAAAATATTTCCTTCAATGATATAATCACTTGATAACTTGAATACTGCATTTGTTTATATTTTCATGAAGTAAGATTTTGTAAATTTGACAATTTACCTATCATCAAATGAAAATTAACACAATAAGGAAAGCAAACACATTATTGAGCCACATTATTTTGATGTGTCATTATAACAGTTGATTTAATTAATCTATGCTACATTTTCGTCTTTCCCCTCCAACCACCTACCTCCACACACCCAGATACACAATCAGTATATTTTACCTTTTGTCAGACCACATATTTAAATATGCTAAAACAATTATAATATTTGACATCTGGGACAATGAATTGAAGTTACCTTTGAAAATAAGATACTACAAAATAGTAAAAGTCATAATAAACTCACTTGTTTTCAAGTAACCCTTGGTGACTATTAAAGAATTTCATATATTCTCCATGCATCTCATTAACAATATCATGAGAAATTATATTGAAAATCCCAGTTTTCCTAGGGCTTACATAGTGACCTTCTGTAAATTTATACCTTGTTTAAATTCATTTTTTAAATAATTGAGTGTACTGTTCATGGAATAAGACACTCAGTGATCCTACGTTGCTAAAATGTACTGCTATCTCAATCCTGTTTGTCTTTCAAGCTTTGCCTTTTAGCTAATACACCAACTTCATCCACACATACATTTGGAATTATTTTGTAGCTGATCTTTTCTAGTTTCTGCCTGGGGTGTTGTGCTTTAAAAGGTCTTTCTTTCTTGTGAAACAGAAAAGGGCACCATCTGTTCAGAATGAAAGGAAAGGTAATAATGTAATAGTCTGGAGGAAAGTAGAGGCTATTTGGAATTACTTCTGGAAATGTCCTCCCAGTTACGTTGTGCCTCATGTCTACCATTCCCTGTGTGAGCCGGATACAAGAGTCTATTCACCTTTGATGGTGCTGAATGCTCCAGCTTCATTAACTCCTGGTTATTTTTATTAGAATTTAAACAGGCTAGTCTCAATCTTTTAAAAAAATAAATGTCCCTTTCACCATTAGGTATTATAATGTTCCTCAATTTATACTGAATTCTTTGGCACATAAGTTCCGACTTAAATTTTTCATATTCTATTCACATCTCAACCTTGCTTGGATCATCATCTGTCTGAAAACATTCTCTGTAGTTTCTCAGTTAACAAAAAACCCAAGCCCTGTTTATCAGCAAGTATCTTTTAAAGTTTCACACTCTCCTAGTTTTGCAAACTCCTTGTCCATAGATTGCACTTGCTCCTGATTTTGCTCTTTAATTGAAGACTATGCCTCAAAACCTCTCTGGTCCCCTGTCTGATCATAGTACTTACTTGGCATTTTTAAGGATGCCCTTGTATGTTTTTGACTTGTTCAAATATCCTTGCCACTCCCTGGTCTTTCTACCCACTCTCACCGCTCAAATTTTTAAAGTTCTGATGAATTACAGAACACGTTAAAATCAGTGGCTTTAAAAATATTTTTATTGAGAACCTGTACATTTTGTAAAACATTCCTTAATCAAATTTAGGTCCCCTCCTCCATCTATGCGCCCCGCAGCCCAACAGACCTCAGTGCATTACATCATAGAAATTAACTCCTATCTGGTCAAGCATTTATACACAGATGTCTGTGAGTGCATGGTCATTCACTGGAGTCCAGTTAGCCCATCTACAGAGCTTAAGGAAGAAGGTATACTCTTTCACCCAGCTGCAATCAGTCTCCAATAGTTCCCAAGCTAGAGCTGCCCCACAACCCATTTCCCTTTCTCCAATCTGGGCTTGTCTGACTGAGTTAGCATGGGTCTTGTACTCAACACCACCATTGCTGCAAGTTCACACGAGCAAGCTTTCAGTGACCTGAAAGTCTCTATTTCCCTACATTGATGGACCAACCCTGGCTGTTACAATCTTTCTGCTCCTTCTTCCACAATGGTCCCTGAACTGTGTATGGATGAGGTTTAATATAGGAGTCCTATCCAGAGACACATACTCTGAAGTCTCTTATCTCCAAAACAGCCAATTGTCAACTTCTGTGTATATCACACTCTGTTGTATAAGGAAACTTCACTGAGACTTGAGGGGTTGCATTAGTTTTCTCTCTGCTCCTGTTCCACTATGTTCCATGAGCCTTGGGTGTAGAGTTTCAACTTCACATGTCACTTAGGACTGGGATTATCTCAGATGTATATCCTCTGTGTGTGATCAATTTTGGAACACTTTAGTAGCCCCTATCTGATACAAAAGAAGCTTCTTTGATGAGTGTTATACAGTATACTTATCTCTAAGTATAATGATCTATATTTAGCATATGGCAAGAAGTTTCATTAGTCTAGAAATATGAGAGAGATACTGTTTTCTCTAGGATCTATCTATGACCTCTCAAGCCTTGTGTATTTGGCTGTGTTTACAGTGACACACATGAGTTCACTCCCATTAAGAGGGCTTTAGATCCAATTGCATAGTTGTTGAGTACACCCCAGTCAACAGTGTTACTAATGTACCAATATAGGTAGTTTGCTGTGCCAGTCATGGTGATTAGGCTTTAGACTGTGTTATTTGGGGAGTCTTCTGGACTACTCTGACTATCACTGGAATGGAAATTTCTCCTGACAAACTCTATGCTTCTTTTCATACAGCCTCCAGGTATACACATGTACTAATGGTTCAGATACTGCATGTGTATTTTTCATGGAGTTTCCAAGTCAGTTCATTTCCCCCTGGCTTCTCATGTCACCCAAGATTCATTCATCTCTCCTCTCTCTCCCGTGCCGAAGCTCCCTCCTGCCTCCCCAGTCCATGCTCCCCCATTATTTCCACCCTTCCCTCATAACACCCACCTACCACCATGACCCCTTTCCAAATTCAATCTTCCCCCATTCTCATGATCCCCTGTATGTCCCTTCCTTTTTCCCTCCCAGCTGAACACTCCTAAGTTCCCCCAGGTCTGCCCAGTAACATCTGTTTCCTAGTATCTTCCTCTTTTGGACTCTTTCTTTCCCTTGACCTCCAAGTTTCCTTTCTGTTTTTCTGGTTCTTGCTGTTACATCATGATATTTAATGACATAAAAGGGATAGGTGTTAAACGATCTGCAAATGAAGGAGAACATTCATCATTGTCATTTAGTTTTGAGCTTGTGTTGCTTCACTTAGTACAACAGTCTCTAGTTCTATCCATTTACCTTAAAATTTCAACTTTTATTACTGGTAAGTAGACTCCACTGTGTAATATACTGCATTTTCATTACCCATTCTTCAATTGAGGGACATTTATGTTAGTTTCATTTTTTAGTTATTGTGAAAGGAGCAGCAACAAGCATGGTTGTACAAGATAATTCCTTTGGGTATATTCCAAGGATCAACAGCTTAAACAAACACATAACAAATAATGAAATTGAAACTGTAATAAAAAATCTCTTGACTAAAAATGCCCAGGCCAAGATGGATTCACAGCAGAATTTTACCAGACATTCAAAGAAGATATACAACTAATACTTCTTAAATAATTCAAAATGATAGAAACAGAGGGAGAACTTCCAAACTCCTGCTATCAAGCCAGCATTACTCCAATACCAAAACCTGGTAAAGACATACCAAAAAAGAAAATGAGAGGCCCATATCCTTAATGAACATAGACAAGAAGATACTAAACCAGATACAAACTGTATACAGGCACACAACAAAAACATCATTTACTACAATCACCTTTGCTTTATTCCAGAGATGCAGGGATGATTCCATATACATAAGACAATAGATGGAATAAAACATATAAATGGTTTTAGAGACAAAAATCACATTGTTATTTCAAGAGGCAGAAGAGGATTTGGACAAATATCAACATGCGTTCATTTTAAAAGTCCTAGAAGAAATTGGAATGTAGGCAGAGACCTCAACATAATTAAAACTATATACAACAAACCTATAGCCATCATCATTCTAAATTGAGAAAAACTGGAAGCACTCCTATTAAAATCAGAAGTCAGACAAGTTTGTCCATTGTCTCCACTCCTTTTCAATAGAGTCTTTGAAACTTGCAAGAGCAATAAGACAAGAGAAGGAAATTAAAGGAGAACTAATTGGAAATATGAGATAAAACTATCACTATTTGCAGAATATAAGATATTACACATAAAATATCCCTAAAACTCCACCAGAAAAGTGCTAGAAATGATTAAAGCTTTCAACATTGTGGCAGGTTACCAAATCAAATCTAAAATTTCAGTATTGTGCCCATATAAAAATAATAAACAATGAGAAAAATGGCATTCAAGGAAATCCTCTCATTCACAATAACCTCAAAAATATGTAGGAATAAATCTAGACAAAGATGTTAAATAACATTACAAAGAATGTTTTAAATCTTTGAAGAAAGATATAGAAGACACCAGGAGATGAAAGGACTTCTTACTATATTCATAAATTTGTAGATTTATTATGAAAATAGCCATCTTGCAATGCCAATCAAAATAACAAAGATATACTTCACAGAGCTAGAAAAAAATACTAAATATATATGGAATCACAAAAGTCTGGAGCTATCCAAAGCAATGTTGGGCAAAAAGAACAATGCTGGGTGGATCACATACTAGATCTCAGATTATATTGTAGCACTATATTCATAAAAGAATATGATACTGGACCAAAAATAGACATGTAGATCAGTGGAACACTATTATAGAAGACCCAAACGTGAGTACATGCAATTTCAGCCACCTGATATTTGACAAAAGTGCCAAGAATACACAAAGGAAGAAAGACAGCATCTTCAATAAATGATGCTGGAAAAATTGGATCTCCACCCGTATAAGAATGAAATTGACCCCTTATATTTCACCCTGCACTAAAGTCAACTTCAAATGGATCAAAATCTCAATAAAATAACAGAAATTCTGAAACTGCTGGAAGAAAACACAGGCAGTACCTTAGAAGACATAGGTGTAGGAAAGGACTTTCTAAATCAGACACCAGTTGCTCAGATATTAAGGTCAACAATCAACAAGTGAGAACTCACTAAGTTGCAAAGTTTCTGTACAGCAAAAGAAACAACCAAGGAAGGGATAAAATATTTACCAGATACACATCTGAGAGAGGATTAATATCCAGAATCAAAGAACTTAGAAAACAAAGAATCAAGAAAATAAATGACCTATTAAAAAGTATAGCTGTGAATCTGAAATATAAATGGCTAAGAAACATAATAAAACATGCTCAACATCCTTAGTAATTACGGAAATTCAGATGGAAACCAATTCAAGGTCGGTTTCTGAACCTCAAATGTATCATACTTGCAGATGCCAGATACATCTTTTCCAAGGACTTTATATTTTATAATTGATTATGAAGTCTGTTAAGATATTTCAGGTACTGAAATAGAATAAATGTTTTTTTTTTCTGTGCAAAAACAACATGAATTTATGGGTGCTGGAGAAGAATGCTGTCAACATGATTGTTTCTCCCTAGGACAATTCATGCATGGCTTTAACGTTTAATGGGATGGGTTGGAGATGGAACTTTGGGAAGATGGCTAGGTATAGATGAGATTATATATGTAGCATTCTAATCTACCAAGATCTACAAGACAAATTATGATTCATTTTCTTCTCTTTTTTCTCTCCCCATCTCTCATTTGATCTCTCCCTCAGTCATCTCTGTCTTTATCTTCCTAATCACATTCAAGGAATATTTTCAATTGACCACATAGGAAAAAAAAAACATTTGAAAATCAGGGAGAGGTTCTTACAAGTCACGGGCCATGTTGGCATTGGCCTTCTGAGTTCAGACTTTCATCTGCTGCAATTCTGAGGTCATATATTTAAATAAAATAATTTAGGCTTTCAATATAAATTGAGTAGACTAAGATTCCCCAAATCTTCCATAAATCTTATGGTTTCCCTCCAAATACTCAGTGAACAATTGACTAGCTTCCCTTTTTGGCCTTGGCTCTTTCTTTTTTGAAAAATATATTTAATTTAATTATTTTTTATTCTATGTGTATTAATATATTGTCTGCATGTATGTAAGTGCCTTCATGTCCTGCAATGCCCACAGAGGTCAGAAGAAGGATTCAGAACCTCTAGAACTGGAGTTATAGACTGTTGTTGGCTGCCTTGTGGGTGCTGGGAAGTGAATCTTGGCCCTCTGCAAAAGCAGTTGGTGCTCTTAACCGCTAAACTATCTCTCCAGTCCTGGCCTGAGTTCTTTCAGTGCTACAACAACTCTCCTGTAACTGAACCTGTCTTTTTATTCAGTTTGGTTCATGCCCTGGAATTTCTCTAGCAAAATGTTTCCTCCAAATAATTTGAATTTTGTCTTCTTGGGAACTAAAATGTGAAATGTTCCAAAATATCTTATATTGTATTCCAACAACTTCAAGAAGCAATAGTTTTAAATTCACCAAATTACAAAATCAAATTATTGAGTAATACACTATGAAGAAATCTCAATTATAAGAAGTTATAGAAATGTTTAAATGTGAAAATTACATAAGACATTCAATAAAATGTGCAAGGGGGACAATTCAATACCACTGCACTTTATAGAAAATATCAATATCAATGGACTCGCCACAGAAAATGATTATCCACTAAAATTAGTACAAACAGAAGAGGATGTTTTTGAGACAGAAATTTACAAAGATATAAAACAATCATCAAGGGGTATATCAGTATTTATTATCTGTTATAACAAAAATACCACACTAGATGATTCACCCACAACAGAAATTTATTACTTGTAGCTCTCAAGGCTGAAAAATTTAAGGGTAAAGATGTTTGTAGATCAACTGTCTGATAAGACCTCACTAATTCAAAAGTACCATCCTCTTGTGGTATCTGTACATTGTGGAAAGGACAAGGCAGCTCCCTTCAAATTTCTTTTTTAATCTTATTCATGAGGACTCAGCTGTGAATGTCTTCTCAAGAGGCCCTTCCTCTTAATCCTACAAAATGAGGCTTAGATTTCAAACTAGATTTTCAGTGGATACTATCAAACAATACTATTAACTAATCACAATGTAGTATGCAGGAACTTAAATTTAGCTTCCATAAAGATGAGGAAAGTGAAAAGCTGTCAGGGTTTGTAGGTGAATGAATCATGTAAATCAATAGCTTCTTCACTGGAAGAGAACATAGCAAATGAAAAGTATCCTCATAAGGAGAGAACAGGGAGATAATTGTACCTATGGGTTTCACCTTTATCTATCCAGTGTCTTTCCAGGGTTGCTCATTGAATAAAAACGCTTAGGAGCCAGAGGACAAACTCCAAAAAGTTTGAACAAAGCCAAACAGAGTTTAAAACAGTGAAAATTGACATATAGATAAAAAATAAAGCATATTAAATAATAAAACATATGTTTCTGTATGTATATATCCCAATAGTTTTCCAGGTGAAAATAAAGCTGATAAAAGCCCCCATAGACTTATACTTGGAATGTTTTATTCGGCCGTTCCATCCTGTAAGCCATTCTGTAATCTTCAGTAAGACTGCACAATAGTTGCTCATTCAATCTCGTATTTATCTTTAAAAATATTTTCATTGATTCAAGAATCATGACACCAGGCACAAGTCCTGTGTAAACGGAATTGGGCAAAATCACAGCATAGACACCTGGTAGTGGGTAAGAAATCCCATCCCAATCTAAGGAACTTTTGTCAATTAATGATTGATGGTTGCTGGGAGGGGGACAGACTGTGAGTTACAGTGACCTGGATAGTTCCACAAACACACACTCATGCTCCCACCCATGCACACACATTAAATTGGAAAGGGATAATAAGGGGAGGTGCAGATAGTGGAGGGGATTTAAATACCATCAGCTGTATTGTATGAAAATCGCAAAAATTCAATTAAAAGTATTTTGTAAAATGTATGCTGATTGTAGTCAGATCCTGTTTATCCCTCCACCCCTACCTTAATTCATGTCTTCTACGTTACTTCTTGGCAGCACTACTGAGTTAGGATTTTTTGTTTGTGTTTGTTTTTTCTTTGTTTTGTTTTTGAGTAGCTGGTACTTCAGTTTGTAAATCCCATTAGGATTTTATTATGTACATTTCATTTGGAAAGGGTGATAACAAATGATAAAGAAGTCACGTAAACACATGTACAATTTCGATCTTGATTATGCTAAGGAAAATATTCCACAAAGAGTAATAAGGTAAAATATAAAACATAAGAATCAAGTAATGGGAGATTGGATAGAATATTTTTCCAGTAACAGAGAAGAGGATATAGACTTTTTGTTTTGTGAATCCACCTAGCACATTTTTTAAATGTAAGAAAACTTGAGTGGCTTAAGTATCGGCTGCATAGAGAACTTGCTGAGAGATTTGTGGATGAGTTGGTGAGGTAGCAGTTCAACTGGGCTTTTACAGTCAAGTCCAAGGATTTTTGTATTTATCGCAAAATCAATAAGAATTCTTTGAAGTATTTTTTAAACCTACCTTGGTTATATGGATAATTCAGTATAGGCTCCTTAGTTCTTTGCAAGTAACAGTTACATTCAGGGCTTTTTTTTTCCATTTGTTTATAACTTGGCTTCACGAACATTTGGAAATAAATTTATCTTTATTAAGCATATTTTGAGTACCACTGTGCTCTAAGCACTATCTTCAATACATGACACATCAAGAAGAAAACTAGCAATTTCTGTCACCATAGAGCTTCTATTCTAACTACATTTGGATGAGTGTTAATGTACATACTGCTTCTTGAGTAGACAATAGAGTAGACAATAAAAACTTGTGTCACTTGAGAAAAGAATAATCAAAAGTAAGGTTGATGTTCTGATTGTATTAGATAGCTATTTTCACTTTAAACTGTCTAACAAAAGGAGAGGGAGATTCAGTAACTTTGAAACACCCTGAAGAACCGGGTACTGCTTGAGTTTTCTTCCTGTCTTTGCTCCATGTGTCTGCTTAATCTCTCTTCCTTGCTATAGACTACCTCATAACTTTTTCACTCATTTTGGTAATTTTTCATTTCCCTTGTGGGTCTTCCTTCCTTCCTTCCTTCCTTCCTTCCTTCCTTCCTTCCTTCCTTCCTTCCTTCCTTCCTTCCTTCCTTCCTTCCTTCTTTCCTTCCTCTGTTCCTTCCTTCCTTTCTTAACTATAATAATCTTAATACAAAATTTTCATAGATCTAAGTCATATTCATACAGGACAGAAATGCAGTTTTGGTACATAAGTTCACATTTGTTAAAATTTGTGGCAAAGAAGAAGAAATTATTTGGGAGAAACAATTGCTGTGTCAGCAACCATATCTACTAAAGACTGAGTTGGGGAGATACGGTAAATGGGGACATTTTCATAGAAAAAGAGGATTAAAGTGGGTCTCTGTTAAATTAACATGAATATGTGTTTACATGTAAAATATCCTGAATGTAGAAGAAAGCAAGATTTCCTTAAAATGATATATGTCTTTTTTTCAGTCCTCTGAATTTATTCACCTGATTCTTCCAAGAAGGAATTCTCCCGTGGTTCAACAAGTGCTCCAGTTTCTTCAACACTTTTCCACTTATCTGAAATCAAATTTTACAAGTTCTCAAGTTTTCATTCCAAATTAACATTCCTACAGAACAATTCAAGATAGTCAACTCTATTGTCTAGTTTCTTAAGACTTCTCTTTATTTGTGATTGCTCTCACAGTATTAACAATCTCCAAATTCATATATATATTTGTAACATTTTACAATATGTAAGAATTCATTTGGCTTTTATATTGTTTACTAGTTGTATTACAGTTTGGCTGCTTCCCAAAGATACTTATAAGGATATCATAATTTTACTAGCAGCACATCTGCAAATAATATTACAAGACGTATATGCGTGGTGAGTTTGTGTGAACAGATCTCAAATTCTTATAGTTAGATATTTCTGGCTACAGTCTCGTGATTCTTATCAGAGTTATTTAACCTTTCTACCATCCTATTGTCATTCCATATTTCAATTATGCCCCATTATTATTGTACCACTTAGAAATAAGTGTTTTATTGATCTTATTTTTAAGTCTTAGTGTTTATTTTGTGTTGACTCAGAATATGTTTTTAAAGTTTGAATCTTCATCACTTGTACAAAAAATATAATTCTATCTTTGAATCAATAATTCTGGTTATGAATTTGAAACAAATTATTATATATTCATAACTATACTTCAGTGGCTGCACTGTTTTCCGTGACATAAGATTTCTCTGGTCTTTGGAGGCAATATTTGCACCCCTTTGAATGGAAAAGTGGTTTCCAAATGACCATGATGTGAAGATAGATTTTCTGGTGGCTTGTTTGATTTCAACCCTTCCCCATGTTCTTTTCCTAGCAGCATCATTCTTTTTGCAAGTAATTATGTGTACCATTTATGATTGATATATGCATAGATTTCAAGTGTACACACAATATATATATGTATGCGCAATTTAATTATGCTCCTTGCTTCCTTTAAAAACTCACTCTTAAAAGATTAATTTCCTTATTTTACTGTAAAACTTGCCATAGTACAGACTCAAAACATTGGAATGCATGAACCAAACCTAGTTTACCACATAACTTCGTTTATTGATATTTCAGGATACAATTATGTTCATTCACGTACAGAGTATCTACAGCTACATTCGTGGTACAAGGACAAAATTAATATTTTCAGCAGAAAGCGTAGGGACTTCAAAGCTAAAAATATTTACTGTCTACACCTTTTCACACATGACTAATAAAACTTCCTATGTGGGTGTTCATAACAACACATTTTGAATACACAACTATGTTGTATTCAGAGGAAACTATTATGGATGTATCACTCACTGGTAAAGACAAGACATAAGTTTCCTCAAATACAATTTTTTGCAGCTATTTTAGTGTTCACTGTACTAATTGCTATATCCACAATCATTGCATAATATCGAAAAACATTTGTTGATTGAAAGGAAACATAAATATAATATGGAATATTGGAAACCAATGCCAAATACTTTTATAGCTGTGTAATTACATGAAAACTGTTTGAACAGTGTATGTTTTTAATAAATCAATCAGTGAAGTACATTAATACTTAATGCAGAGATCCTTGGAATTAACTTATGAAAGGCTAACTTAATCATAATGAAGAACTGGTGAAGATGGACATTTGATTTATAAAAAAATGTCATTTCTGAAACAGTATTCACATTTGAATTCATGAGGAAACATATTAAAGTAAATCCATTGATTTGCATTCAGTTTGTTTGGCAGTTTTATTGAGAACACTGAAATTTATTTATTTTTATAAGGAATTTTGCATAAATATCTATTAGCTATTTGGTTCTGACATTTGGGAAGATTCAGAATAATTCAAGAAAACAAATTCTGCAATTTGGTTAGCATAGCTCACTGAACCTAACATTTCTGAATGATCCTTTCAAACAATCCTACAAAGTTAGGTGATAAGGGTATGAATTCATCTCCTATAAAATTAGCCTTCCATCCTCACAAGACCTTTTGAAAACATATTGTTTCACCTATGTCATCCAAATTTACTCTACTTCACACTAGTCATGCTTTGCTTCCTGTGATGATTCACCAGTTTATTTTTGGTGAAAACTGGAGCACATATCCAGTTCTTGCTTGAGGAATCTTGAATTTACTTTGTGGTTCAGTTAACTATGTTGTGCTAGAAAAATGTGTTTGTAAATCATGCAAAAGTGTCTTCAAAAATGCTTACAATTAAATTTAAGAGCTGTTACACAAATTTGACTTTCTGTGTGTTTCTTGATTGGCTACTAAGTAAGTTATTCTTTAATAGTTGTGAACGTTCTGGTTGACTGGCTTAAGAAAAGACTCATTAAACAATTATCACCTCTTACTATTTGAAGCCAGCAATTGTTTGGTGCCCAATTATTTGGCTACTGTTTTTTGCTTGGGTCCAATTTCTATAATATACAGAATGCAAAAATTAGGAATGTACATTTTGGGGAATTTGTGACATTTGACTAGTAACTTAATGCTTTAATTCTCCATATTCTCAATATGGAGAAATAAAATAAGTAACAATAATAGTACAAATCAAATAGGGTAAGTGGAGTGACTGAATAAGGACCTGATCTAATTCTTGTCACACAAAACACTTTGAAACTATTGGATTTATCATTAGTATGCTAACAAAACAGATTTAATACTCTTCTCATTCCTGAAAAAAATGTTCTTTTTTCCAATCCTAATGAATATTATTTCTCCTAATCTCTGAAATAAGAATATCTCCAAGATAATCAAAATCCTCCTGATCGGCAGCCATAGTCACTACATCACCTCCAGCTCACCTTGCTTTCTATTCCTTTTCCCACTTATTAATACCTAGTGCTAAATTAGTCATCTAGAGAAAAGCGTTCATGATACCATTAACTTCTATTTGTGTTTCCATCGAAAACAAGGTTGACATATATCCAATCTTCCATAACATGAAAAGTGGCAAGGCATCCTAGTGCTCCTATGTTCTGCTCTGAGTACACTTTGAAAATAGATAAACTCTGAGATGTTATTATTACTATTATTATTAGAAACAGAGTCTCCCTGTAGCCACAGCTGGCCTGAAACTCACTATGTTGGTGAGGCTGGCCTTGACCTTGCATAGATCTGCTGACATCTGCCTCCTTTGCACTGGTACTAAAGGCATGCATTACCATGTCAACCATAACTCTTTATTTTACAGCAAGTAGAAACTCACCATTTTAGACCCTTCTAAAATATATGAATATACATTGCATAAAGTTTAAATGGTGTTTTCCTATAGTGGAGGGATAATACCCCCACCACAAAACACAAGCTAGCAAATAAAAAGTCGAATGTTTGGAATGGACTCCTTTAGGAGCTGTTGACCAGAGAGATTCCACAGACACTCAAACAATACTGGCTATTGCCATTAACCTTGGTTACCTGCCAAAACTTGATAATAAGACCCTACAGTATAAGGTACTACATGTGGGAGTTGTAGAACAACAAGGAGAACTCAAGCTGGTATTGATCTCAAAGCATCTTCTCTACTAGTTTACTTTTACGGTGCTGAATGTTGCTATGTGTGCTACAAAAAGAGAAAAGTAAACACCAGCCTTGCCCATCTGTGATTACTGTGTGCTATAGTAATGACTGCTTTGGTAACATATATGTACTGGTCCAATCATAGAATTAATATTATGAAATTAACCAACTGCTTTCTGACTGGAATTACAGTATATTTCAAAGATGGAGCCCATAACTGACAGCATTATCAGGTATAGGAACCTGTGGTTAGATAGATGACAGGCCATAAGTGAGAACATACAGCTATCACTGTGCTAAATAGACATAATATTAAACTAACTCTTAAGGTTTTATTGATTTAACCATATATTAGTGCATTTCTAAGTTCTCAACAGTGATGCTTCTTGAAGCACATGAAATTAACAAAGAGAACTACAACTAGTCATTGCACAGAGAATAAGAGACTTCAGTGCACTTATCCTTGAGTGGAACAACCTTT
Organism: Eospalax fontanierii; assembly: GCA_035773235.1. Classification (NCBI taxonomy): domain Eukaryota; kingdom Metazoa; phylum Chordata; class Mammalia; order Rodentia; family Spalacidae; genus Eospalax; species Eospalax fontanierii. Next base: position 127,017,761 of record CM069525.1, on the reverse strand, counting down.
AATTCAAATACTCAGGGATCATTGTGGATGATGGGATAGAAAGACTGTAAGTCAGAGGTGGTCGATAACAAGAAGGAAACAGTGTTTTCCAGATAGTATAGAGCAGTCACTCATATGAACTCACAGCAATTGTAACAGCATGCATGAAATCTATAAAACTTTAAGACAGATACAATCCCAGCATGGAGGGGAGTAGGTGGGCAAGAAGCCCCAAGCCAAATGAAGAACCTCTGGAAATTGGTATGTATTAGAATAGGGAGAGTCAGTTTTCTTTAAGAATGTGATGCCAGATAAGTTGAACAGACTCCAGGGGAACCACACCAAAAGAACATTTGGGGACACAAATTAAACTCTCTAGGCCTTAAAAAATAGTATAGTGTATAAAATCAAATGGGAGGTAGTAAGATGAGAGTGCAGATAGGGGAGGGTGTCTGAATATGATCAAAACACATTCTAGGAAATTATCAAAAATTGACAAGTATTTTTTTAAATAATAAAATATAAAAACATTGTAAAAGTAGGAAAGATATAAAAGGCACAACATCTGGTGGTTATAATCTGAAAATGGGTATATTTACCCTCAGAAAATACTCACATTACATGTTTAGTTATACATTTTTCTTTCATTAGCCAAATATTCATTAAATGATATGCAATGATATGCAGTACAAATTTTTCTAACAAGTGAGCTGGTGAGTTGCAATAGTACATCCAACAGGGAAGAGTCTTGAATTTATAGAGCTTACTATCCTCCCCCTCCTCCTCCTCCTCCTCTTCTTTTTTCTCTCTTATTTCAGTATTTCATACATGTACACAACATGTTTTGATCAAATCTACCCCCAGGGCCTTCCCTTCTGACACCGTCCAGATTCTCTTCCTCCCGGATTTCCCTCCCAACTTCATGTTATCTTTATTTAACATTAAACATTTCTCATCAAAAGTTTCTCCTTTTACTCCCATTTACAAAGCAATAGCGTTTTTGTACCCATATGGACTCAAGTATGTGCGTTTTGTTTTAAACTCTCTAATATAGTCTTACTATTCTCAACATCCAAATCTGAACCAGGTTTGCAAAATCTCACTTCTTGAGCCAGTTAAAGTGATATTGTCTCCTTGATTCTTTGAATGTGCTTGCCCACAATTCAGAATCTTCAGTAAGATAGATACACTCAGGGGAATATCATCAGATATTGTTGATAGTTATGCAGGGTCCAAGAAGTCAAGGAAAAAGTATACAGATCCTATAATCCATCAGAGAATTAGATTGGCTTTTAGGATATGAAGCTCATATTATCCAGGTGAGGCCAAGAACCAGTTACTCATCAGGGTATCCAAAATTTCATACAGTGTTATTTAGAAAAGCCTGCTTCTTGTCAAGAACAAGTTGAATGTATAATATATTTTTGTACTTTTCATTAAAATTTTGTGTATTTAATACAGAACATCTTGATCATCTTTATAGCCCCTTCTCCACTGTCAGTCGTCTATATTTCTCCTCTGGATTTCATACATTCTGTCATTTGTGTTAAGGACTATCAAATTAGTGTCCTTGGACATCCCTCAGTGCAAGTTTATCTACTGAGGTCTACTCAGTTTAACTAGAGTCCCTTCAATTAAGAAGATCAGCTCTTCCTTACCCAGCAATAATCAGCTGCCAATAGTTCTTCATCTAAGATTGGGGTCTGCTCCCCATTTCCACAGTTCTGTGTTGTTTTTTTGTCTGGGTTTGCATGGGTCTTGTGCATGCTGACACCACTGCTGTAGGTACATATGATCAGGATCCCAGGAGCCTGTAGGACTCTATTTCAATATAGTCATGCACCTTCTTCCCTGGTCCTTACAAGATGGGGCAGAAAGACTGGATATACAATCTTGATTTCTAAACTTTCTGGGTATGAGATTGGTACCATGATATTATGGAAAAGCAAGACACATGAGAGATTGGAAGCTCAGTTACTTTTACTTTAGAGGCAGTGCTAGTGCCACAGAAACTGAAGACTGAAACCCAGTCTTTCACAAATCCTTGAAAATGATTATTCTTCTAAATGGAATATTTAGAAATAAGAAGATTGGATGGATAAACATCACTATCTTTACCATTTTGTACTTTGAATTTGAGAAAATTTTATTGTTGTTCCATAGTTGCTTTCTGAGAAAATAACTGAGGAGGTCTCATTCAGAGTGTTCAAATTTGGGCCACCTTTCATGTTAAAATAATTTGGGCTAATTGCATAATCTCTGGTGAGTCATATTAAATGATGTAAATGGGGCATAATTTGAGATGAAATTGGAATAAAGTAATGTACTCTGCCTTGGGTTCACTGTGACCTTTTATTAGTGTATTATTCTAACCCACTTTATAGTCTTCTGAGGAAAAAAATTGAATGTTTCTTCATAGCTCATCCTGGGATATGTATAATATATTGAGTTTGAAATAAGGGCTGCAGGGGTGAACTCGTTTCTATCAAGTGACATTTCTAGGAGGGAATTAGCTAGAAAGTTTCATCAGCTTACACTGCATATATGGTCAGAACCAGAGTCTACAGTAATTCTGAGAATAGTGAGCTGTTGTAGTTAACCCCTGGCCCAGCGGCAACTCTCAATCCAAAGGAAAAGACCTGTCTGATGAACTGGTCCTAACCAGCTTTGATATGAACAGTATCTATCTTTTAAACCTCATAGAATGTAATGATTCACTACTGTTTTATTTGTTCTATTTTATTCTATTTTATTAACAGGGAACTAAAGCAGAAAGAATTTACAGAACACGTTCATTCACGGGTACTGAGCAGTCAACACAGAAATCAAACCCAGCTTCATAACTATAGAGTTCCATCACTATTATTACCAGTATTACCACTGCTATACTCACTACCAGCATTAACACCAGGCAAACACAACTGTGTTCTTATGAATTACATAAGAATAGGATATTATAGATTATGGAACAAATACTATTCAATAACTAATGAGCTATATTGATATTTAAAAGTAGATTGTTAAAACTTTTATACAATTTATTTCAGGTACAAAAAATAATGTGAAAAATAAAAGTACTTTTCCACTATGTAGAGGGGAGGTGAGCATATCCCGCCCCCAGCTGAGGAACCATTTGGAATTGCTAACTATAAAAAGAGAGAATTGGTTTTCTTTAGGTGTATCGCTAAAGGTAGATCACCATACAGTAGTGGATGGCCACACACTCAAGTGTCTATGGACAGCACAAATCAAACTCACTGTTATTTCTTTGAAGGAGTACAAAAATTTGAGTGCGTATGGAAATAGACGGGACCTGGAAGGAGTTATAATTTGAGAAAAAAATATACAAAGTATTCTAATAAAGTTAATAAAAAGTGAAGAAGAAAGATATTTTAAACAAAAAGAATGTATATATTGATCAGTTCTCTGAAATTTTAAAATGTAATATGAACTTTAAAGCTAAACATAACAATCGCCAAGAGTAGAAAAGAATCAATATATATATATGACTAATTAAAGAATAAATATTTCATTCATCAAAACCAATGAGAAAATAAATAAACAAACAAGTAAAATACATGCATTCTAAATAAGAACGCTGCAGGGGCTGGAGAGATGGCTCAGTGATTAAGAGCACCGGCTGCTCTTGCAGAGGACACAAGTTCAATTCCCAGCAACCACATGGTGATTAACAAGCATCAGTGATTCCAGTTCCAGAGGATCCTACCCTCTCTTCTAACCTCTGCAGTTATTGTGCAACATGGTTGCACTTACACGTATTCAGGCAATACACTCATACACCTAAAATAAAAATAATAAATAAGATATTTAAAAAATAAAACACTGTTAGTTATAAGAACTAAAATATAAAGTACGTTAAATAGATATTTTGCTCTAAGGGTACATTAGTTCCTGGACCATGAATGGGTACAAAGAGTATGACTAAAAAGTTTGCATGTGGGAAATATAGTAATGAATCTTGAAACAAAAAAAAATACTTTTCATCTAGTAGGTAAATATCTTTAAAGCTATTTGAATCAAATTATTTCTCAGATAACTGTTATGTGTCACATACAAATTAAAATTTTAGCAATGCCTATGAATTATGACATTTAAAAGTCATGATTCATGGAAAACAACTTTCAGTGGGGATTATTAAGAGACTAAAACAATTTAAAAAACATGAAAAGTATCTGATAAGGATCAGTACTATGCAAAGCACAAGACTATCACCATCCTAGTGTTACTTCTTAATAATAAGTGATTAGGGAAGGTATCTGAAGAGATATTGTTGTTGTGAATCTGAATAAGTAGTCACTTTTTTTTATAACTTGATTTTTTGCATGATGGTTAGCCACCATATGGGTGCTGGAATTGGTACCCAGGTCCTCTGCAAGAGAAGCCAGATGACAGAAGCATACGAAATAAAGTGAAAAAACTAAAATTTTATGTAATATAAAGTGTCAAGGAAAACTATAAGAGTTTTAGGAAGGAGGTCGTGTCTGATTTTAATTTCCACAAAGAATTGTTCTGCCTTCTCTTCTGATACATGAATGTATACATACATACCTGTTTATGTATGCATCACAAGGTGAGAAAATGGAGTCAGAAGAGAACAGGTAGGAGGGTATGTCAGTAGTTTCACTGAGAGGATATGATTCCTGAAACTATGGTAGTAGCAGAGAAAATGGAGAGAAGTGGATAAGTGTGGAATGGATGTTGAAGGTAATATTTATTCCACATTGTGAGCATTGGCTGTGGGGATCTGAATAACAAGAAATACCCAAATGTAATTCTTAGATCCTTCACTGACTACTATGAGGAAATAAGTTTTACTGAGATGCAGAAGTCTAACAAATGAGAACATTCTTGTTTGGATGGTTAATTTTTTAACTGTCTTAAATTTGATATATAATAATTATGTGCTATTTTGTGATTTTTTTTGGAGGGGGGTGAGGTCACACTATGTCCAACGTAGCCTCAGACTTCCAAGGAATAAATTCTGAGAATAAATCAGACTTACTCTTCATTTTAAATGACTCCAAGTGTCCAGGCTCTCTTTGTTCAGACATCATATCATTGTAACATCTGCGTCATAATTTGTCAGCCTCCTGAACTCTGAGGTTACAGGCGTGTGGTATGACAACCAGCTTTAAGATATATTTTGATGATCCATGTGAATTTATTAAATAAACAGTTTGATAATATTTGAAGTTCTAAAGTAAAAGCCACAGATTTACAAGGTATTAATAACAAATGATACTTAAGAATCTGATAATAAATTATTTTAAGAATATATTTGGCTGGAGAGATGGTATAGCCATTAAGAGATCAGGCTCACCACCTAAATGTCAATAATAAATATGTCAGCATAAAAGAAAAGAGGATTTATGAACATGAGTGAATGTGAAGAAACATGCTTTTAAGTGTTCAAATTTTGCATTTTTTCTTTAGAGTGATTTTGTGATTTGAATCATAATAGCCAGATTCTCTTAAATTTCCCAGAGGAAATGTGCAGAGATACATTGACTACTTAAATATAAAGATCTTCATGGGGTTGAATCATCTAAAATATACAAATATTCCTAATATATAAGAAACCAGGAAATATTCATATGAACAAAATATGAGAAAACACAAATATACATATACATTTATTTATTTATGCACATAATAATATTTTTCACAAATATTTATTTGTATGCAAAAAGTAAAACAAACATCTCAAAAATTAGCTATATAGTAGGAATAAATCATTAGAAATTAGCAAGTAATTTTAACACTAGACATACCTACAAAGTACAGAGGAAACAGAAGATGAATGGCTAAAATATTTAATGTTTAGTGTCTTTGGCAGCAACGTCTTAGAAGTATTGAAATTGGAACTGAAAATCTGAAGATAGCATAGGATATTTCACATATAAAAAGCAAGTGTCAGAGTTGTGAGCATGGAAAGCACCAAAGATTAAGTTAAGATTCCTTAACTCTAGAGGATGAAGAAAAGAGGTGAAAAGGAGTAAGGGGAAGTAAAGAGAAGCAAATCTGAGTAACCATAAGATGGCATTTTGAAATTATAATTTCAAAGGGCCTAGAATTTATAACAAGGTAAGCAGAGCAGTCAGCGGAAGTTAAATATTTTAAGCAAAGCTATGGCAAAGAGCCATTTATATATAATTCAAACATGTGGACACACTCTAGAGAATATTTTCCAGGGGAAAGTAGACAAGAAATCAAAAAAACTGCTTCTTTTTTATTTTTTCAATTTTATTTTGTATTGAATTTTTATATATGTTGATCTTTTTTATTAAATCATTGTGGGTTTCAAACAGAACATTTTTCCCCATTGGTACCCTCCATAGTCCACCCCCCCAACTGCAATCCACACATACTTTCCTCTGTGTTCAGGTCTACTGTATCAAGTTAGTGTTTCAAAGTGACCTTAGCAGGTTCATCCACTGATTTCAAACTCAACCTACCCAGAGTACCTCACTTTAGGAAGACTAGCCCATGCTCAACCAACAGTAACCAGTAACCAATATTTCTTAAGGAAAGATTGGGGCCTGTTCTCCATTTCCTCAGTTCTGTGCTGGCATTTGTCTGCTTGAGTTTGCATGGATCTTGACCATGGTGAAATCATTGCTGTAGGCTCATATGAACAGGGTCCCATGAGACTGTAAGATTTCTATTTTCATATGGTTACTGCCCTCCTCACTGGCTCTTGCAATCTTTCCACTCCATGTTCTGTAATGGCCCCTGAGCCTTGAGTGAGGGAGACTTAATATATGAGTCCTGTCCAGGGACCCACACTACAGGTCCTAATCTCCATGATTTAGCCATTTGTGTTACTGGCCCTTTGCTGCATGTGGGAGCTTCATTAATGAGAGTTGACAGATTCATTAGTGGCTTTGTTACCCCTTCTATATTCTGTGAACCTTGGGTGTAGAGGCTTCATTGTCGATGTGCTGCTTAGGCATGGGCAATTTAGAGACAATGTCTGTGTGTGACCAGCTGTGGTACTCTTTATTAGTGTCCGTCTGGTGCAAAAGAAGCTTTTTGTTGAGTGGTGACTGGGATACTTGACTAAAATATAATACATATTTTGCATTTAGTAAGAAGTCACATTAGTCTAAGGACATGACAGCCTTGGGGATTTCTCTATGATCTAATGCCTCTATAACCATGTGTATTTGGCTGTGATTACAGTACTACACATGAGATCCTTACACTGAGTGGGCTATAAGACCAATGAAGTAGCCATTGATTGGATCCAAGATAAAAGTACCACTAGTGCACCACTGTCAAATTCTTTGCCAGTCAATGAAGTGCTTATTTGATGATGAGATGGTGGTAGGCCATCAAGTGATGCTGTCCCTTAGCTACTTATATAGTTCTCTCCAAGTCTATGAATGCTAGCCTTCAGGGGAACTGGCTTCCACCTCAGTTCCAGCTCCATTGCTTTAAATCCAGTCTCTGAAGTATGTCCTGTTTCAACAAAAGGGTCTTACATTCAAGTGTGGGAGACCATCAAGGGTTGTGGCCAATAGCCTGTATAATACTGGGATTCTCATTGACAACCCTGGCCAACAACTCACAGGAAGGTCTCTCCTGTCTGGCACTGTTTCTTGTTATGTAGCCTTCTGCTAGGCACATGGATTCATGTAGAGATATTGTTTGTAGGGTTTGTCATTAGGTTGTTAGACTAATATGATTCCGTCTGGTGTTTTACAGTAGCTAAGCATGATTTTCTCTCTCTGTCTCTGTCTCTATCTTTCTCTGTCTCTTTCTCTCCTTATCTAACCTTCCCTCCACACCTTCAACATTTAAAATGCCCTCAACTTTCCCCATTTCTCCCTTGATAATGCTAATCTCCTTAAGCCTCACCTATCTTGATCTCCTTCTTTCCCCTTATTCCATATTTCCTTGTGAAAACCTTTCTCCCTCCTTCCATTTAAAGATCCCCCTTTTCTCTATTTCTCCCTTAGTATCACCTGTCTCCTATTATTCTTCTCTCTTGGGTTCTTTCTTTCCCTTTACCTCCCTGGTTCCTTTACATTTTCCTGGTTCCTGAAGTTACATCAGGATATACACTCACATACAAGGATGTGGTACTAGGATTCACAAATGAGATAGAATGTATGTCATTTGATTTTCTGATTCTGTGTTACTTCACTTAGCATAAGAGTTTCTAATTCCAACTACTTGCAAGTATCAGAATTTCGTCTTTCTTCACCTCTGCGTAGAACTCCATTGTGTAAATATACCATGCTTTCATTATCAACTCATCAATTGAGGGACACTTAAGGATGGCTTGCACACCTTAGTAATTACGAAAAGAACAACAAACATGGATGTACAAGGATCTCTGCAATAGGATGATTCCTTTTGGTATATTCCAAGGAATGGGATAACTGGGTCAAATAGTAGGTCCATTAAATACTTAGTCTTACATATTTCTTCTCCTGAAACACACTGTGGTCCTCTCTACCATCTGATTTATCATATCTGTTTCTTCTTTCTCCAGAGTGTCCAAATTAATGTCGAGGATGTTCTGTATTTGTTTGAGGATCTGCAACGTGTATTTTGGAGATGTAGCAGATAGACTGGAGGGGTGCAGCACTGAAGGCTGCTTTAGTTAGAAATTGCTATGATCCAAGTACATATGCCTGGAAACTTCTAAGGCAGTAGCAATAATGTCTTTGGGAGAAAATTGATTTAAATCACAGCTTGGAATGATTGGGTGACTAATTATGAGGCAGGTAAGCAATGTTAATGTAGTTTTAGACTTTTAAAAACTGAATATCATTTTAAAGCATGAGTTTTCTATCATTGCTATGCATTGGAATGAGAAAATAATCTTTGCAGCAAAGCATATTCTAGAACCTCACTAATGAATTTTATGGTGCATAGTCCTTGGGATGTGAAACATGTATTAGTATTTAAAATAAGCTTGAATGTTTGTCAAAATCCACAAAATGCAATATTTAAATTTTGCTGTAGAGGAAACGATTGATGCAAAGATAGAGAACAATTAAGTGGCACATAGATTGATTCTTGATTACGGTCCCATGGTTCCTGCACTTACAAGTATATTTAGTAGGGCTGTGACTATTCTTACCCCTACTGCTATTCTGAGCAGATGTTCATTTGTCATTCACAAGAAATTAGGGTTTAACTATTCTGCACCTGTTGCCAAATGTTATCAATGACAGATTCTCAAACTTTTTCTCTATATAAATCTATTAACCCAATTCATAATGATTCGTTTTCGTTTTATGTTTATCATGTGCTCTTTTCTACTGCAGAAAGAGGTCCCCATTGTAGCCCAAGTTTTCATGCCCACAAATGATTATATTACTTTTTCAGCAGATGTGAAAGACAATGTTTTTTTTTTTCCCCCCAGGAGGACTTCAACCTAAAGATTTTACAGTTTTATCTTGAGAGGTGGCCAGTATTTCATTGTAACAACCTAAAGCCCCTTGAGGGACGTGCATATTTAAGGCACACAGCTGTCTCAAATCAATGTCTGTGGAGAATACTGTCTCAAAATGAAGCATTTGTTGATATACGAATGCACACTACAGTAGGCAAGTCGCAATTCACAATATTCAGTATATTTCTATGAATGCTCAGGATTAGATAACCATTCCTTGCACACTAATTAATAAGTGATACTGGCATAATACTTCTAAAGCTATCTCATCTAAGCACTTAACTGAATTTTTTATTTTATGTTTTTAAATTTGTATTTTATTTAAAATTTTTATTAACGTTGTTTAAAAAGAAGTAACATGATTATATTAAACACTTTGTATGGGTTGGAAAATTTGGAAAGTGAGTGACTGGCAAACTCATAGCAAAAGGGATTAGTTTTACAATATTGTTGAAGCTTGATGGTACAGCTTTTTCAGTAAATCATATTTAAAAATTATAGTAAACATACATAAATGCAAATTTACATTCTGAAAGACAATTGCATTTTTTCAGTTTGAAGATTACATCAGTTTAGTTATTATATTACTTTCTTTTTTAATTACCCAGACTTTGAATTTTTTTTTAATCTCTACAAGTTCAGTTAGGTGTTTTACATTTTCTGTAGACCATCAATGAAGGCACACTGAGGTTGTAGAAGACTAATAGAAAAATAATGGAAAATCTCTTGGTTCCTGGGAATGGGAGAGGTACAAAACTGAGACCCGGAAGCCCAGAACCACAGGTGGAATCAGGACTATGGCTGGCCCTCAGACGAGTGGGAAGTCTGTTCTAAGATAATCAGTCTTCTCTGAAAGTGACAGACCTCCCCTTTCCCCACATTAAGCACAGCACAGAGAAAAAGCAACTACCATGTACAATCTGGGACCTCAGATGAGGGAGGGACTTATCTGTGGCTGAAACTGCGGATCAACTTTAGGAAGTCCTACACCCTCCATCCCGCTTCACCATCAGCCCACCATCAGAAGTATGCAGAACCATAGCCCATGGTACGGGACAAAAGCTCTAAACTCATGTGAGATGACCACAACTCAAGCTCACAGGAAAGGAATATAGCTCCAGTTTCATAGGATGGAATCACAGCTCTGGCACATGAGCATATTTTAAAAAAAAGCATAGTGTGTGTCTGCTTGTCTATATGTGTATTATGTATATGCAATACCTGTGGAGGCCACAAAAGTGAGTCAGATCCACTATAACTGTAGGTACAGATGGTTGTGAACCAGCCTCTAGATATGGATGCTCTGACCAAAATACAGGTACACTAAAACACCAGAAATTGCGCCTAACCATTGAGTCATCTCTGCAACCAAACCACAATTGTTTAAAAAAATAAGCTCAGTATTTGCATATCTTACTAATAATATTAAGCTATACTGAAAAATTAGAATAAATCACATGCTAACACAACACCCTCAAGAAAAACATTAAAACTCTACTAGAGCCTTCTTTTATTCTTAACACAATATTTTAATTAGTTATTTCAGATTTTCATGCATTTACACAATGTATTTTCATCATATTAATTCTCATCCCCTGTCTTTAACTCCTCCCACATCCCTAATTCACCTCCATATTCCCTCACAAATTCTTGTTGCTGTTATTATTATTATTATTAAATAACCTATCAGTTCCAGTTTGTGCTTCCCATACAGCCATGTGTGTGTGTATAGCCATTCAATGGAATATCATCAATCTGACAGTGGTCACATCGTTAAGAAAAACTGACTGTCCCTACTTTAGATGCCATCAACTGTCAATATAGATGGCACTTCATGAGCCACCCCTTCCTCCATGCTGGAATGTTGACTGGCTTGATCTTTTGCCTGCAGGTACAGCTGCATGTTCAAAAGAAACTCTTTTGATTTGGTCCTTCATGAGCATTAGCTATTACGATCACTTCAGTCCTTCTCCATATCAGTAACTGAGCCTTGGGGGATGAGGGAGAAATATAGATATTCCATTTGTGGTGGAACTATCCACAGATACTTATTCTCTTCATTTTGACTAGTTGTGAGTTTCTGCACTAAATCCTGCCTCCTGAAGAAAGAAACTTCTCTGGTGAGCTCTGAGACTTGCACTAGCTAATTAATAGAGGTTCATATGTTGAGGGCAGTTTGATACTATATCCATTATGTAAAATAAAACTAGTATGGTTTAGAGAGAAGACTTAGAAGTTAAGAGCACATATTGCTCTTTCAGGGTTTGGTTCCCAATACCCATTATCAGTCATCTCATAACTGCCTATAACTCTAGCTACTGAGGATCTGACACTTCTGGAGTTCATGAGTACCTGCAGTCCTGTGCACATACTCTCCCAATGTACAAATATTTACACATACACCTATAATTTTAAAATAAAATAAAATAAACTATACTAGTGTGTTCACCCCTGGAGCCTGTGAGCTTCCCAACCATTTCTTCTTGGCCCGAATTTTACTACTGAGCTTGTGTTTCCTCCTGTGGGATAGATCTTAAATCCAGTCAGAAAGCAGTTGGTTACTCCCCATAACACTATTGTCATTGTTCCATTCCTTGGAATATCATGAAATTCACATGGCTCCATGTTAGGTAATGATGATGGATTTTCTTTTTCTCTCTCATCTGTCAGCATTGTGTCTTCTGGTACTATGAAATGTAGCCATCTGAGAGGTAGCTCTCTGTTATTACTAACATTATTTATCCATTTCTTTTGACCAAACTTTGTGCTATATTCAGCAATGTGGTTTTACTGTCAAGTTCTGGTGGATAACCAAGATCATTGGCAATATCATTTATCAGTTGGTGATCTACAAGATGCCCTGGACCAACAGCTCAGAAGGACAAATACCACACCTGTCACTGGACATTTTATTTGACAACCTATGGTTTTTGGAATGAGCATAATATCCTATATTGGGTAACTCCAATTGAATTCATATATATGGGGGATTATGAGTCTTATAAAATGTTAGGATTCCATATGACATTTAAATAGATGCTTGGTGTTAGTCTTCCCTCCCACATCCCCTCCCTTTTCTAGCCTTCCATTTCTCGCCCCACTGAATCTTCTTCTCAATTATTCCTTATTTCCTGGTTGTATCACTCATGAACTTGTATATCTTTTACTTTAATAGCTTTCTTCCCCCTCCCCATCAATGCTCCTTTCTACATTCCTGGATTCCTGGAGTATAGGTACTCCAAGTTAAACTCACAAAATTAAATATTTGATTCTAAATTTCTCATGTGAGTGAGAGCATACTACATTTGTCTTTCTGGGTCTGTGTTACATCAAACACTATGTTTTCCTGTTCCATAAATTTACCTGAAAATTTCATATTTTCATTTTAGTTACACTGAGTAAAAGTCTATTGAATATATGTACCAATTTTTCACTATCCATTTATTAACTGATTGACATCTAGGCTATTTCCTTGTAGCTATTGTGAACAGAATACCTATGAACATGAATAATCATAAAGTTCTTTACTAGGGAATAAGATCCTTTGGCTATATCCCAGGAGTGGCATAACTGGTTCATATGTTCAATCTATTTCTAATGTTTTAAGGACATGGCATAATTATTTTCCAAGTGGAAGCAATAGCTTGCACTTCATCAACACATAAGGATTCTCTGTTCCCCATACACTTACCGGCATTTCTTTTTTTTTTTTTTTTATCTTAATCTTAACTATTCTAACTGGGATAAGATGAAAACTCCAATTAGTTCTAATTTGAATTTACTGATGGCAAAGGATGGGGAAGGCTTAAAAAATATTTCTTAGCTATTTGTATTTCTTTTTCTAAGAACTTTCTGTTGTAGTTCCATAGTCCACTTTTTAATCAGGTTGTTTCCTTGGAATTCTGTTTCTTAGTTCTTTGTATATTTTAGACATTCACCTTCTGCCAGATGTGTAGCTGGCAAATATTTCTTTCCTGTTCCATGGGCTGCCCCTTGAGTGAGTTAACAGTTTCTATTGAAGTACAGACTCTTTTAAATTTCCTTGTTGACTGGAGTCTTATTCAGAAAGCTTTTAACTGAGCCTTTATACTGAAGTACACTCTTCACTCCTTCTTCTAGAAGTTTCAGCTTTTCAGTTCTAACTTTGAGACTATTGATCTGTTAAGAATTTTTTGTGTGCAGGATGAGAGAGAGAGAGAGAGAAATCACGCTTCATTCTTCTACATGTGAATATCTAGTTTGCCCAACATTTGCTAAAGGTACTCTCTCTTTTCCAGTGCGTAAACTCTTTGTCAAAAATCAGGTGACTACACATGCAAGGGTTTATAACTGAGTCCTTGATTCTATTCCAATGATCAGTGTTTCTGATTTTGCATCAGTACCATGATGCATTTACTGCTATAACTGTAGTATAACCTGGAAACAAGGATGATGATGATAACTCCAGACATACTACTCTTGCTTTGGTCTGTTTTGGCAATCTGAGGTATTTATGCTTCTGTATGAATTTTACAATTAGTTTCTTCAGTTCTGTGAAGAACTACATTGAAATGTTGATGGGGATTGCCTTGACTCTATAGAATGCTTTTGATAGGATGTACCTTTTCAAAGCATTAATCCTACCAATCTATGTCCATGGGAGGTCTCTCCATCTTATATCATTTTCTTCAAAGTTTTTCTTCAGTATTTTAAAATTTTCATTGTAAATCTTATTTACCTCCTTGGTTAGGTTTATTCCAAGGTGATTTGTTTATTTATTTGTTTTAGAGACTATTGTGACTAGGATTGTTTCCATGATTTCTTTCTTAGCATTTTTTTTAATCATATAGGAAAGCTAACCTGACACTTGCTGAAAGTTTTTATCAGCTCTTTAGTTCCCTACCTGAGTTTTTGGGGTCTCTCTTGAATAGAATTATGTCATTTTCAAATAAGGATATTTTTAATTTTTCATTTCCTGTTTGTATCCCCTTTATTTCTTTCACTTGTCTTATTGTTGTAGATAATACTTTAAGCACTATACTGAATAGGAGATGTGAGGAGTTGTGAAAGTGTACATACTTGTTTTGTTCTATTTTACTGCAAATATTTCAACCTGCTCTCCATTTATATGATTCTAGGTATGAGTTTTCTGTGTACTGTCTTTCTTATGTTCAGAGGTATTCCCTATATCTCTACACTTCTAAGACTTTTATAATACTCGGATGCTGAATTTTTGACAAAGGTCTTTTCTGAATCAGATGACATAATCCGAGATTTTTGTGCTTGAGACCATTTAAGTGGTAAGTTTTATATGTTGATTTATGTATGTTGAACCATTACTGGTATTGTTTCTTTTTTTTCTAAATAAATGCATTTATAACTATATAATTCCTTCAGTGCTCTCTCCATTGTATCCCATATATTTTGTTTTCATTTTCATTTAATCTTAGGAATTTTTTAGTTTTCCTTTTTAATTTCTTTATTGATGCATTCATCATGGAATAGTGTGTTATTTAATCTCCACATGTTTGCATATATTCTGTAGTTTCTATTGTTATTCATTTCTAGCTTCATTCCATTGTAGTTGTATGGTGTACAGAATGTTTCAATTTTCTTATACTTGCTGAGAGTTGCTTTGTGTCCTAATATGTGATCCATTTTACAGAGATTTCAAAGAGGTTCTTGGAAGTGTGTGTATTTTACAATATCTAGGTGTAATATTCCGCCGATCACCCTTCTATTTGAAATATGATGTTATTTAATTACATTCTTTCATTTGATTTGGTATAGTTGAACTGTTTATTGGTGAGAGTACAGTATTTCAGTTACAAGATTTGATTACTGTATTAGATTTAATTGGTGAATTTAAATATGGCAACATTTGTTTTATGAACTCGAATAAGCCTGTATTTCCTGTTTATGGATTTAGAATTTCCCCCTTGATGAATGTTCTCTTGATCAATGCTGAGTAACATTTTTCATCTCTTTTGAAAAGAATAAACTTGAAGTCTATTTTGTCAGAGATTAGACTATGAATCCCTCCCCTGTTTCCTGGTTCTCAATGCTTCAAGTACATTTTAATGTCCTTCACCAAAGATAAGTGTTTATCTTTTTCAATAAGCTGTATTTCTTAATAGCACCAAAAGTAAAGATTCTGTTTTATAAACCAATCTGCTTGTATGAATCTTTTGATGTGTGAATTGAGACCATTGATATTAAAAGTTACTACTAAATGCTTTGCATTTTCCCTCCTCATTTTGTGAATATAGTAGTTAGTGTTTCAGTCTTTTGGTGAATGAGGATCATAGAATCATTTGTTTTTTCTTCCTGTTGTCTCCTGAGTGTGTTTAAGTTTTCTTCATCTGATGACACACAGCCCCTTTAGGGCTGGCTTAATGGTCACAAATTCTTGTAGCCTGCTTTCATCATGGAAATATTTTTCTTTGTTTCACTGTCAATTATAACAGATAGTTTTGCTGGGTGTATTAGACTGTATTGGCAACTGTGATATTTAAGAGTTTGAAAAGCACCAGTCCAAGTCCTTCTTACATTCATTGCTTGAATTGAAAAGTATTTGATGGGCCTGCTTTTCTATGTGTTTTGACTCTTCTTTTTTACAGCTTCCAATACACTTTGTTCTGTACATTTAGTGTTTTACCTATAATGTGATATGAGTAATTTCTTTTCTGACTTGTCTGTTTGGTGTTTTGTGTGTCTCTTGTATCTGTATAGTTTTCCTTTTTGATGGATTTAGGAAATTTTCTTTTATAATCTTATTAAATATTTTTGAAAATTTTCTTTTATGATTTCATCAAAATATTTTACATGGCTTTGCATGAAATTTTTCTTATGTGTGTATGCCTATAATACATGCTTTACATTTTATGGAGCCCCAAAGTTCTTGCATGGTTCTAAAATTTTGTTTTAAACTTTGACAGAGTAATCTAATTTCTCTTTTTTGTCTTCATACCCTGGCATTCTATCTTCCACATGATCCATCATGATCCATTTTTTAAGGATTTAACAAAAAAAAAACTTTATTTAGAGGCTGGAGAGATGCCTCCGTGGTTATGAGCACTGTCTGCTTTTGCAGAGGGCCCAGGTTCAATTCCCAGCTCCCCATGGCAGCTAACAACTATCTGTAACTCCTGTTCTAGGTGATCTGACACCTTCTTCTGACCTCCGCAAGCATGCATGACATGGGTGCACTTACATACATGTAGGGGATACACACATTCACATAAAAATAAAGGTAATGGAATATTTTAACAATAATTTATTATTTTTGTTTTTATTTTATGTAGGTTCCCAAGAGGGTACTTGGAATCAAACACTGGTCCTCTACCAGACTAACCAGTGCTCTTAAGTGCTAACTTATCTCTCCAGCCTTTCATATGATCAATTTAATTGGTAAGGTTTTCCACTAAACTATTTATTTGAACTGTTTATTTTCTTTTTATATTCTCTTTTCAGAATAGTTTTGTAGTTTTAGTTTGGGTTTTCTTCAGTATTTTTATCTTTTTATTACTGTTTATAACATTAATTAACTAAATATTTTATTTAGCTCTCTGACTTTTCTTGGAAAACATTGACATTCTCATATTCTTTGAATTGTCTTACCATATTTATCATCATTCTTTTAAATGTTGCATCTGGAATTTCATATAAGTCATTTTGATCAGGGTCATTAGTATGATGCTGGTAATTTTTTTGTGGAGACAAGTTTTATTAGTTTTTGACATTTATTTATTTTGCACTATGATCTGAACATCTGGGGTTAGATTTAACATTTTGCTGTTTTGTTGTTCTTTAAACTGAAGTTCCTCTCTTCTTTCAGTGGATGTGTTTGCAGTGTTCAAGAAAGACTAAGCAGTTATAACGCTTTCATCTTTTAGACTGATGTTCCAGGGAATCAGGCTTTATCTGTAATCTGTCCCCATGGGTTGATTACTGTCTGCAG
This sequence comes from Eospalax fontanierii, assembly GCA_035773235.1. Classification (NCBI taxonomy): domain Eukaryota; kingdom Metazoa; phylum Chordata; class Mammalia; order Rodentia; family Spalacidae; genus Eospalax; species Eospalax fontanierii. Next base: position 127,000,413 of record CM069525.1, on the reverse strand, counting down.
CAGCACTCAGAATGCAGTAGTTAACCCACTCTGACAATACAGAAGCAGATAAAAATAAAACAGACTTTTGATAAGTACCAATTAGTTTAGAGTGTAAACCCTATGCAGTAATACTAAACATAGTAATACGTTAGTATGAATGGAAGAGGAAAAAGAGGTAAGTAATCACAGTGAGACTAATGGTAAATATTAGATTGTTCGATAGGAAGTAGAGGAGTGGGACATACACAGAAGTATAATAACTGAAGCAAAGGAAACATTGGGTCACTGTATATGATTTTTGATTAATAGTAAACTAAAAAGAAGGAGTAAAGATGAATACTCTGACATCATAAAGCAAGTATGCTTTGGGATTTGGAAGACATATAGTAAGAGTAATAGATACGGAAAAGAAAAGAAAAAGAAAAGAAATAAAGGAGTGGGCAAGGGAAGCTGAAACAATAAAAGACATGAAAAGTAGAGTACAATGTTAGCATTCTACAAAGCCCTCCTGTACTTTATAGAAAAGAAGAAAGTATATCATTCCCACAACTTGGCAGCAGCTGGTGACCCGCTGTGCTTAAAAAAAAGTTGTTTAGATTGTGCTTAACTCTCTCAGCTTCACCTTGCAGTTAGGGTACTAATGGTGGTCCTGGGAGCAGTCAACAGGAAGTCCCGTTATGAAATTCCTTGTTCCACTTCTTTATGTTTCTTGATAGGAGGCTGCAGTTCAGTTTTCAGGGCTTAAACAAAGCTATAACAGCAGCTGCATTGGTTGCAGCCGCAGCAAGATCTGTACAGTGGTAGATAAGTTTTTGGTTCTGATTGTAGAAGATGTTGGTTGTGGTGTTGATCAAGTCAGTTCTAGGAATGGAGAAATAGATGATGGAGTGATAAATATTCTTTTTCCCTTTATTTCATAAACTGTAACCAGCCATGAATTCCAACTTGGCTCATAGTACGCCATGTTTTGTTTATAACCTTAAGTCCACTTTTCTTTTGCTGTTACTACAAGGTGTTATTGTTCCCTAAAAACTCATGCTCCTCTATCTTTCTTCAGAGTAAGAAACCACTGTGCTCCTTTAGAAGCAATTTTCTTCCAGTGAACTACAGATTGCTCACTGAATTTGAAGGACACCAACCTCAAATATAAACTTATACAGCCTTTATCAGAAGCTACTGAAGTGAAAAGCTGACTAATGTTTGTCATGGGTTAGAGATTGGAGTTGTAGTACTGGAGACAATGGTTTTGAGAATATAAGAGTAGCCATGAGAGAGATCACTGTGGTCATGGAATTCCCATATATCTTTGTAATGGTGGCAGTTATACCATGCTATATACGTTTTTCAAATGTAACTATTGTACTCATGCAATGTACCTATGCTGACTGTGTTTATTCATATATTTACTTATGTAATGTATAAGATCTGGGGAAGCTGGATGAAGGATGCAGGGAATCTATCTGTACTGCTTTTGCAAGTTCTTATGACTATAATTGTTTCAAGATAAGAAAATTAAAAAGTATCTCATTGTCATAGTCATTGATTATTACAGAACAACATTTTCAACTCTGAGTGGCATATTTCTTGTTCCAGAACAATTTCTATCTATTTGGATACCATTTACCAACAAATGTGCCAAATATTTGTGTTCTTTAGTGCTTTTTCAATATATAATCTCCCAATTCAAGACATCTTTCTCTTTGATATTTACTTGTGCTCACTGAAAATACCCAGCAGTGTCTGATGCATAACAGGAAGAGAAACTGAAGAGAAAATAAAAGATCTTCTCATTCATCTGACTAGAACTTTCAGTTCCTTGAGGGCTGGTACAGCAAATTCATTTATAGCTGCAAAATATCTAACACAGTAGGCATTCTGTTAATGTTTTAAGAAGTAATAAATGAAACATTATGAAAATCAGTGAAGATTATTGTTATTAACATTTTAAAGGCTTTTGAAATCATCTAAAAAGAACTGCTCACAATTTCCGTCAACCTCACCTTTCTTTTTAATGCCTTTTATATATTTTAACATAACTGAAATCAACACATTTTTAGCAAGGTCACAAAGTTTTGTATGCCTGCTTATAAAATTGCCCAATTTTCTCAAATACAAAATTATAGCCAAAGCTGTTCTTTCTTACAAATTACATCATTCACAGATTCTAGGTGGTTGTAGCCTGAGTTCTATTCCTTTTGGAAGTAAATTTGAGGAAAAGCCTGTTTCATAAAGCTTTGTATTAGCCACTGAGCACCAATGACTCTGCCATATCCACAATATAATCTTGCAGAAATTTTAAATTAAATTAATTTGACAATAATTTACTCCCCCATTTCAAGATATTATAGCACCTGGGCTTGGTGATGTAAGCCTTTAATCCCCATAGTCAGAAGTCAGAGGCAGGTGGATCACTGTGAGATTGAGGCCAACCTGGTGTACATAAGAAGTTACAGGGAAGCTGGGGCTACTGAAAGACCCTGTCTCAACAGAAACAAAAACTCAAATTATTATAACATTGATCCATGGTGGCTCCTGTAAAAGCATATGGAATGGTAATATTCTTGTGCTTTCTCACTTTCTCTTTAATTTAAGAAAATATAACTATGCCTAGCTGTGTACCCATTCATCCTTTCACTGCTAGCATATATGCTGTAAGATTAGGTTAGTGTGAATTCCTCCTGGTCTGGAGCCTGTAGGAAGTAAATCCTCCCTTTTAATCATTTATTTCTCACATAGGTTTTATTTTAGAAATCTAAAATATTATATATATTATAGTACTAGCCGTATAATCCTCCAAAATGATTCAGAAGCACAGTAGGTTTGTTTCCATATTACAAATTAAATCAACACAACAACATCACAGTGACTAGTTTGAGAATATTTGATGTTTGGATTGGACTCACGATGAGCATTTTATAATATACTTATTCATCATTTACATGCCTTCTTTTTACCAACGTGTATTCATATCAGTTTCCCACTTTTCACATGGGTTATTTCAGTTTTTTTTTATTTCTTTTGTTTTTTGTTTTCTTGAGACAAGGTTTCATTATAGCCCCAGATGGCATGGAACTTGCCCTGTAGACCAGGCTGGCCTTAAACTCACAAAGATTTGCCTGCCTCTGTCTCAAATGCTGGGATAAAGGCCTGTGCTGCCAAACCTGGTGTTATTTGGGGTTTTTAAAGCTATATTTTGTTTCTTGACATATTTAACTGTAGTAAACCCATTTATAGTCACCTTATATGCTTGCATTAATCCTTTATCATATGTATGATTTGCATAAATTTTCTCCCATACTCAATTTATTTTTTTTCTTAGTAATTTTTTCATTTGCCTTACAGATGTTTTGAAGGTTTTTTTCCAATGTCATTTATGTGTTTTAATTTGTTCCTTTTGCAGCAGAAAAAAACAACAAGGAAAAACCAGCCAGGGCCAATTTAGGCATTTCTTACACTATTCCAATATGTTCCTCCTGACCCATCATTGTTGCTTCTACGAAATGACTTACATTTTCATTCCTAATGATGTCCATATTTATCCCATTAAGAGCTTTTCCCCTTATTTTTATAGGCAAATCTATTTTACTTGATGTAAGGTGTGAATTAAACCCCCAACAGTTTCAAGCTCAGGAAGAGGAAAGTAAACCTGGAGCCAGAGTTTAAAGACCGACTTTTACAACTTCTCAGAGATCTAAGCCTTGCAAATAGCTCAGATAAGACTCCAGATCCCAAATTCATAAAGGACGCTGGGCTTCCAGACTCAAGGAATTCACAAACAGCTGTAAAAAGGGGCTGCTTCCTGGCCAGAAGCTTGCCTTAAACATCAATCAGATGTCATGGCAACTCCCCTCCCCTGGAAGCCAAGGGGAGGCTGAGAGTTTTTAAGGCTTTGAGGACTTAGATTTGGACGGGGGCTTTGAGACTCATACTTGGGCTGAGCTCGCTCCCCCAGGGAGTTTGTCTCTCGCACTCTCCTGGAGGGAGCTCCTCCGTCCTGATCTGGAGCCTGGCACACCAGCCAGGTTCCCTGGAGCCCCAGCCCCAAGATGGGGGTAAGGGGACTAGCCTCCCCCATCTCTTCAGGGAGGCTAGCCCCGAAGGGGGTCTAGCATTTCTCCACTCATGGGTGAGAAGCAGCTAGTCTCATCTGATCTTCTCTTAATAAAGCTGGTTCCTGTTAGCTGCCAGCGGGAGTCTCTGGTCCCTTCTGTCTGCTGCGTCTCTCAAACCCTGAACCTTACACTTGATACAACTGACTAATGTCTTATGAACATTCCTTCTGATTTTGAAGACGTAAACATTTCTTCCACTTTCTGTTTCTTTTACCCTTAATTCTCATTTGGGGAATCCTTTCTACACAACCCTTAAAAGTTTTTTTCAGGGTTGGGGAATCTTCTAATTCTTCATATCTCATTTTGCACAAGACTCTGAATGTAATCATAAACAATTAACAGTCAGGATTTAGTATCACTAATGCAGTTTTACATTGGGTTCCCAAACTATATACACTTAACTGTTGAGTAGGCCCTCAGAAATATCATATCCAAAAGTTAACTCTTCCTTGTCTTTTTCACATAAATTATCTGTGTTACATGGATCCTTAATGGTACTAATTATATACTATACTCTGCTACCAGAAATCTGGGCAAAATTAATGACACAGATTTTCTGATTTTTTATATCTAATTAATTATTAAACACAAACTTACTTGTGGATGGTGAGAATATCTACTGAAAAAAATGTTTCTTGTTATAAGCCGTGAGCTAGAGAAAACAGCCAGCTTGTAGTTTGAGTTCATCTCAGAGAAACTGGCTCTAGGGATATTCCACCCCCTGCGACCACGTGTAGGCAAACTCAGTTTCAAAGGAATGTCCTGGGGCCTAATCAATTGGCTCAGCTTCTTTATCTTACCGGGTCTTAGCACTCTCCTGGTTCAAAGGCCCTGCCTCCCCCTCTTAATGCCACCTTCCTGGTATGCATACAACTTCCTGGTTGGCTTTGAAGGTTAGAGATAGTGTCTCTCTGTTAATTACCACATTTCTGTATGGGTGTATCTGTATTCCTGACTCCCCAAAACTATAAATACCCCCTGAAACAATAAAGCACGCAGCCTGAAGAGAGACATTTTCCCAGGTCCATCTGTCCTGCGTGTTCGTCTCTGTCCTGTGTGTTGTCTTTACTGTTCTGTGTGTCTGTTTGTCTCCATTCATTTCAGGTTTCTAGAGTCTCAAGCCCACTGCTGCCTGCCGGCCGGGACAGTTTCTCTGGGTGATTTCATCATTATACAAACATAAAGTATATTATACAGATATAGTGATTATAACAAAAGACACACTTGGGTTATAAGTGTGTTCAAATACGGCCTAATTCATCCTTAGTACTGATGAACAAAAACAACATGACTGTAAATAAAGTATAAATATTAATCATGAAGTCTAAATTTGCAAACATGAGATATATGCAATTCCTGTTAATATTACATAGCATAAAGTTTCATAATAAATATTTTAATAAATACTTTTACTAAGTAGGATTGTACTCTAAAATTATCATAAAAGAATAGCACATTCATAACATAACCTACAAAATTTTGTATTGTGTAGTTAATGTATATAGAGCACTATGTACAGTGTATAGCTGTGTTACACATTCATATGACTTCAGTATGGTAAGTTGTGTATGTGTCTGTGTGTCACTGTGTACATGTGTGTGTGGTGTATGTGCACGTGTGTATATGAACTCATGTACTCATATGTTTATAGCAAGCATGCTTACTCACTGAACCGTATCTCCAGCTAAATAGGTTTATTTACACTAACATCCTCACAAACATGTGGGTGATATGTTGTGATAAGAGGTCCCTAGGTGATAAGGATTTTTCAACTCCAGATTTTTGTGAAGTTACCACTGAATATAAAGTCCACTCTTAGTTAAAGCACTGTAACGCATTGCATGACTGTTCGCCCCCTAACCTCTTCAATATATAGCTATTACTTCTTGCTTACTGCATACACTCAGCCACCATTTTTATTATCTTTTGCCTGGAGTGATTTGATAACCTCCCAATATCTCCCTGCACTCATCGTTTCCTTCTCATAGTCATCTTCTATATCATAACAGATTTAATGGTTTTCTGTCCTTGGCTACTAAAATTATTATCTTCTGTTTTTATAACTATTTAAAAATTTTTTCTTCTTAGCTTCCTTGGAGTTTCCCTCAGCCAGTAAATGTGCTGTTTCCCTAACATTCTGTTTGAAGCTTCTCCTTTTCACAGTTACCTTCTCCTTTGGCTAAACTCTCCTCTCCCTTAACTTCAGCAACCAAATCAACTCAATATTTTACCTTTTTGCTATTATTTATTCTCTTAATTTAAATACATATTCAATGAATATAATTGTATGTGAAGAACTGTATATATCTAATATGTACAAGTTGATTACTTTTAATATAAAAATACCCAATTTATCATCACAATTATATTTAAACTAGTAGACATATAAGCTCCTAGTTTCTTTGTATACATTTGTAGAGAGTGTGTTTGCATAAGAGAGAAAAAAATGCTTCTCAAATATTTTAAGTGTTAAATATGATATGATTGACCACAGGTATTGTGCTGTATGCCAAATTACTAAAACTCATTCATCTAGCATAACTGAAACCTTGATCGTTTTTGTTTATGCTCCAAGTCCTGTTCTTTTCTCCATTTCTATATATTTGACTATCACAGATATATAAGTGGCATTATGTAATATTTATATTTATATTTATATTTCTGTGCTTGGTAGTCTTATTTCCCTTAACCTGATGTTGCTCAGGTTTATCATTGTTCTTGCAAATATCATAATTTTCTTCTCTTTTGCAGCTGAATATTTCATTTTATGAATATACCACACTATATTTAGACTTTCATTTGACACTAAACACATACATCTTCTTGTATCATAGCTAATATGAACAATGTTACAAGGGACCATGAGAGTAAAAATGTCTCTTTAAGGCTTAAAATTAAATTCTTTTACACATATTACCAGAAGTGGAATTCTGGTTCATTTGGTAAAACATTCTTCACCTTCAAAGGTGTTTTCATATTATTTTTCTTGAGCTGCTGGTATTATTTACATTCCTACTAACAGGATGCAAAAATGCTCTTTTCCATATACTTGTGAACATTTGATCCATTTTAAATTTGCATTTCTCTCATGATAAGTAAGGTACAACATCTCTTCGTATATCTCTTTGTAAATTTTCAAGTATTTAATGAAATATGCTATTATCACAGAGGGTGTGGTGGTGCATGCCTTTAATCTCTGCCTTCTGGAGGCAGAGGCAGGCAGAGCTCTGTGCAATAGAGGCAAGGCTGTTCTACATAGTGAGTTCCAGACGGACTAGTACTAGGGATACTCTGTTCCTTAAGGATTTTTTTTTCCTCTAAGAGTTTTATCATTGTACGTATTAACCATAAACTTACAGTTCATTTTACATTACTTTTTTCTTCTTGGTGTAAGTTAGAGATTCAATTAATGCTTCAGCAGTTTTCTTATAGCATTTGTTGAGCAGACTGTCCTTTTTACATGGTGGCTTCTCAGTATTTTTGTCAAAGTTTATATGGCTGTATAATTTTGAGGTAATCTATTAGATTTTAAATTCACAATCTCTGACCAATTTTGCCTTGTCAGAGAGTTGAATTCTGTTCTGGACTTTGATGTCATGCTGACTTCAATATAATTGTCCTTCTCTGATAAGTAATAGTCTGCTTCTCTTTTCATGTCCACACAAAATATTTTCTTCCTTCTAAAATCTGATATCTCTAATGCTTCCATCCAGATAGCATATTTTCTCCCATTTAAATTCAAGTTACTCTAATGCTTTCCTTTTTCCCTGTTACATTTTGCAATGGTTAAACTTCTTTCCATGTTAGTCAAGCTTCTTTGGGTTGCATGTGACAGAAAGTTAATTCTGAATTTTAGCTTTTTTTATTCTTTTTCTTTCTGTTGTTGTTGAGACAGGTTTGTACTATGTAACCCTGGTTGATCTGGGACTCTCTATGTAGACCATACTTATCTTTAACTCAAAAATATCTTCATGTCGCTGCCTCTCAAATCCTGGGATTAAAGGTATGTGTTATTGTGCCAGACTTCGGCAATCTAATTCTAACAGTCAAGTAGAATGCCTCTGTGTCTCTTAGTTCTTTTCTTTCTTGATCATTAACTCAATCCTAATTCCCTACATGGTCTATAAAGCACAACTGCAAGAAGTTCTTATGCTTCACATTTCTGTGTCATACTTGGAATGGGAACACACATTTTCCTCTTCCCCGTTTAGAAAATACTACTGAATTAGGATTCGATTTCACCAGAATTCAATTACCTTCTTGCCTATGAATCAAACTCATGTACTTATGGAGTCAAGATACAGAAAACTGCTTCTGTTCATTTGTGAAAAACTGGATAAACCATTATAACCCGTCACTGAGGAGAGAAGAATTTAAAAAAAAAATAGATCTTGTAGTGATTTGAATTACAAATGTCCCCCACAGGCTAAATTATTTGAATGCATGGTATATGATTCCAGTTGGTGGCACTTCTGGGGGTGCTTCCCGTGGTTGGCTTCAGCTGCCAACTTGGCCCATCTGAGAAGTGGGAACCACATATTGGGGAATTGGGGAATTGCCACTATTGCGGTGAATTATGGGCTTCTCTGTTAGGCCTTTTCTTGATTATTTAGCGATTTGGGAGGGTCCTTTCTGGGTGGTGCTAACCCTGAGCTGGTGGTACGGTTATAAAAGAAAGCAAACTGAACACATGCCAGAGGAGTAAGCCAATAACTATCCTTCCTTTATGAATCATGCTTCCATTCCTTCCTGCCTCCAGGTTCATGCCCTGAGATTCTGCCTGATTTCCTTCAAAAATCGAATGTCTGTTGGAAGTGTAAAGATGCAATAAACCTTTTTTTTTTTTTTTTTTCTCAAGCCCTTTTGGACACAGTGTTTTAGCACAGCAATAGAAAGCAAACTAGGACAAGCAACCACGGAATTCTTAAGAACTGTGCTGGGCAAAGTATGTCACTGGGAGTGGACTTTGAGAGTTCATACCCTAGTACCACTTAGAGATTCTCTCTCTCTCTCTCTCTCTCTCTCTCTCTCTCTCTCTCTCTCTCTCTCTCCTTCCTGTTGGAGATATCAGCTCTTGGAATTTGGTTTATGCTGACATTCTTGACCCTTGTTGCCTTTCCATCATGATGAACTCTTCTCCCTTGGATCAGTTATGACAAATAACTTCCATGAAAAGTTGCTTTGCTTATGGTGCTTTTATCACAGCAACAATACAATAACTAACACAGAAGTTTCCACCTGAAACTCTCTTCCAAAATGGAAATAAAATCTGGGGAATATAGTTTATAAACCAGGATGGGACTGTTGGTATACAAAAATATATTTTTATTTTTATTGTGTCAACAGGTTAGGTAACGTTTGCATGTGTTTATAGATGAGTATCTATGTGTGGGTTGAAAAGAGAGAGAAAGAAAGGAAGAGGGAGCAAGAGAGGCAAGGGAAAGTTGAAACAATTTAATTTAATGATAATTCTTTCATTTGTGTTTCTTTTTTCTAACATAATAAAATAGTTTTATTTTCATAAAGTTTCTAGTAGGTTTATTTTTTCTCATGGAGACCAAAAGTAAGATTATGGAAATGCATTTTTTTTAAAGTTGAATGCATCATTTTTAATTGTATACTTCCACTCTTTCCTGGGAGGTATAGAACACCTCTACAATGAAAATTTCATACCTCTAAAGAGATGAATTGAGGAAGACACTAGAAGATGGAAAAGCTACTCCTTTATTCATGGATTAGTAGAATTAATATTGTGAAAATGACAAAACACAGTTTACAAATTCAAAACAATCCCAATCAAGATCCATATGATAAGTTTCACAAATATATAAAAACATATCTACAATATATACAGAAATACAAAAGACCCCAGAAAGCCAAAGAAACCCTGTCCAAAAAGAAAACAGCAGGAGAAATTCCTATACCAGAGTTAAAGCTATATTCCAGAGCTGTAATAATAAATCAGCATGGTACAGGCACAAGAACAGACATACACAAAAGACATGATCGCGTGAGAGCACATAATTTTATTCAGCTGGTGTTTGACAAAGATGCCAAAAACACACACTACAAGAAATACATTATCTTCAGTAAATGGTAATTGAAGAAAAAATTAAGTTACACCAATATCATTCACCCTGTACACGAACCAACTCTAAATTCATCAAAGACCTCAATGTGAAACCTGAAATACTAAAAATATTAAAAGAAAAAAGGTAGTCCACCACAATATATAGATAGAGGGAAGGACATTATGACTAGCTTGAACGGATTTCATTCACTCAGAATTAAGAGTGGTAATGGACATATGGAAATTCATTGCACTTAAAAATCTTCTGTACAGCAGAAAAAACAAGGTGAAGATAAAACCAACAAAGTGGGTATACAAGGTATACATTTCTGATAGAGGATTAGTATCCAAAACATTTATAGAAGTAAAAAAAATAATTAAGAAAACAAATGACCTAATTAAAACATAACTGTGAATCTGAAGAAATAGCTCTAAAAAGAAAACATAAAAATGGCTTAAAGTACCTTTTAGAGTATTCACCATCCTTAGCAATTACAGAAATGGAAATTAAAATTGCTTTAATACCTCATATTATCCTAGTCAGAATGGCTAACATCAAGGAAACAGCTGACAACAAATGCTGGTGATGATTAAGGTAAAGGAGAACAATCATTCACTGGTGATAGGACTGTAAATCAATGTGGAAAATTCCCACCAAGCTAAAAGTTGATTTTCCATAGTATCCAAAAGGACTTCATATCCTTGTATAGAGGTACTTGCTGAAATGTGTTCATTGCTGCTCTATTCACAATAAATAGGACATATAAACAACCTAAATGTCTTCTAATTCATGAATGGATGATGAAAATGAGTTACATATAAACAATGGATTTCCATTCACCTGTAAAGAAATTGAAACCATGAAATGTTTTAAGAAGCACATGGAACTGGGAAATATTATACCAAGTTTGGTAATCCAGATTCAGAAGGATCATAGTTCCAAATCGTTAGTTGTGAATATATAACCTGAAGTAACTGCAGAAGCCAGGAATGTAGAATGGAACTCTGGAAGAGGGGGAGAAGAGGGAAGGTGGAGGAGGGGGATAAGGAGCTCCAGAAACGCAGAAAGTAGAACACAGGTGCTATCAAGGCAGACATGGGAAAATGGGGGAACTTTATCTGAAGAGGACAGCAAGAGGACAACACAAAGAGAGAAGGAAAGAGAGAGAAATAATGCTAAAAATATCTGAAAAAATATGGAAATGTACTATTTCATAAGTTGACACAAATGTTTATGTATACATCCATATACATATACATTTCTATAAAGTGAAGATTCAACATAAACAAAAAGTGAAACCACAACCATCTGGTTGAGGTATTAAGACTCACTGACTTTAAGACTAGTCCAGCTATTTGTCTCATTTGGTGCTAAGGATTTTCCTGCCATGATACTTTTTAAAATAAGTAGAGTTCTAGAAGAATCTATCAAATGACAGAGCACTTCAGTCCTCCCTTGGTTACAGGATACTGTGTAGATTGCTCTATAAAGTTGTGTTTGTAATATTATTACCTAATGGCATTCAGCTGAGTAAAAAGTTCTCCATTCAAGAGCAATATACATCATTCTGAATGACTTTGTCAAGTACTATCAGTATACATAGTTTCTAGATCTTAGTGTTTTAGTTTTCACTTTTTGCTAGTGTAATCATTCTAAGCTTACTTAGAAGTGAAAATTTTCATTCTTTTTAGATAATTTCTGGACACTAATGCACCCATCATATATACTCTACTTTCTAGTTGCTCAGAAATTCATGGAGGTTTGCAAAATTCCCAACAGGAATCTCAAGTCTCAGGAATTTATGTTTTTTACCAATCTCTCAGTTATCTCCAATGATATCCCTTCTTCATGATATGATGTTCCTCTTATTAATTAGCATTGCCTGTTTTTTGCAAACACCCTGAGGAAAAGATTTTTAATTGGGAAAACCTTGAATCAGATCACATGAAGACAAAGTTTGTGTCCTTTTCAGAGAGCTTTGATCCAGTGTTGCCATGTGACTAAGATATGACAATTACTTTGGAGATGGAATATTCAGGAAAGTTCCAAACCATACTATTCATCCTACAGATGCTACTTTGTTGAATTTTCATTACTATTATGATTGCAATTTTTAAATCTTCAAGGCCATATGACAAATGGAAATCTAACATAGGGATGGAGTAGTAGAAACAAGATAGAGGTGACGGTTTTATGGAGATTTAGGCCATATTAATTTAATAACCTTTATCTGGAATTCCTAAAGCCTTTCATTTATATCTATTACTTTGGAAGAGATGGTTTTCATTATTTTATGTTTAAGTATTTGCATTACTTTTCTGAAAAAACTAAATTTTGGATGTCATTACTCTCTCATGCCAGAAATGATTCCATCCTTCAAAATCAGAAGTTTTCATTATGCTAAATGTGATATATCTTTCATAAATTTTACATATATATATATATATATATATATATTATTTTGGTTTCATTCAGTCTTAACCAGTTCTTAGACACTCCTTCATTTTCTGCTTATTTTCTTACATAAGATTGATGGAATTGTAGTGGAATATTGATGAAAAATCAGTGTGATTCAAAGCAATTGTATTTTTTGGTGTCAAAATTGTATGCCAAAAACTTGTATTTTTGTAGGAAGTATAATAAATTATCTTGAATGCACATTTTATTAAAACTATGATGTTGGTTTGATTGAGTTTTTGCTTCTGAAGCTTCATGTACTCTGCAGATAGCTGAGTATTGCCAAAATCAGACCTATAGGTTTGATTATGACAAATGGCAGAAAGCTTTTTGAAAAGAAAAGTGTGATGGCAGTGGGTGGATGCCCTAATGAAGAAGTTCTACATTTATAAGTAGGGCACTCTGTGTTCTCTACACAGGGATGACTTTTACTAATGTCACTGATGACATTTCTACCCCATCCATTAAGAGTGGAATGCTCTCACACACTTACTTTTTGCCTGTAAAATATGAAATAGGGTTCTTTTGGTTGACAACTATGGAGGGACAGGCAATTAGATCATCTGATGAGTGGTTTGACTGTACCGCAATGAAATACATGAGCTTCCAGAAGAATTTAATGAACCTAGCAAATGGGATCCAAGAAAGTGAGAAAATAATTCTGTAGCAGCAGATTGTAAAGCCTGGTTTCAGGATGGCCTTGGTAGTATACTCTTTCCACTTGCAAGTAGCCGTGGCAACATTTTAACAAGCTGCCACATTTGCCTAAATATGCTAATTTCCACTGAAATGCTTCATTTTTCATGTAAGAATTCTTCCTGGTCACAACAAACTATGTCTATTGGTGCAGCAGTAGTGTCACTTTTGTATTTGGGGTAATCAGCAGTTATCTAATTGGACTTCAAGCTCACTCAGTGGGAGGGAACTCATGTGAGGTATTGTAAATATAGCCAAATGTGCATGACTCAGGAGGTCATAGATCCTAGAGAAAACCATGTCTGTCACATCCCTGGGCAAACAAAATTTCTTACTCTATACTAAATATGTATCCTTATATTTATAGATAACTACTAGTCACCACTCATAAAAGAAGCTTCTTTCTGCTACAGATGAAGCCTATTATAGAGTTAGTACACAAATGGTCAAACAGAGAATAAGTGACTGTGTGATGCTCAGCCTTAAGCAACACATCTACAGTGGAACCTCTGCATCTAAGGATCAAGGAATATAGTGAACAGGGGTAGACAGAATACTAATGTATCTCTCAACTCTCACCAGTAATCTTTCCTCCTGAAACACAGGGCCATTAACACAGAAAGCCACAATTGGCCAAAATGTAAAGAATAAGAGACTTCAAAGTATGTATTCCTGGATGGAATTCTCATATTAAACCTCACCCACCCAGGGCTCAGGTACCATTGTGGAAGAAGAGGAAGAAAGATTGTAAGAGCCTCTGGTGGTGGATGACTACAAGGAAATAGAGACTTCCAGGCCTCTGGGAATTTGTCCCTGTGAACTTACAGAAATGTTAACAGCATACACAAGACCCCAGACAGAAAACCAGAATAGAAGTGGGGAAATGAGCAAGAATCCCCAACCTAAGCCAAGGGACTATTAGCAGCTGATCACTTTTTTGGTGGTGGGGCAGAATCAACATTCTTTAAGGGAGTTTTGCTAGAAAGACTGACCAAGCTCCAGGGGATGAACTCACACTGAGGGACACATGACGACCGAAATTTTACTTGATAGACCTTAACATATATGACAGAATGCATGAAATCTGGTGGAGGGGCTATGTAAGCACAGATAGAGGAGTGAGACTAAACATGATTACCATATATTGTATGAACTGCACAAAAATTCAACAAAACATATTGAAAAAAATCTTCCTGGAGCTAAAGTGATTTCAAGGAAGCTATCATCTTCAGCTATGCTGGAGCTGTAATCAAAATGAAAGTTTAGTTGTTTCTTTATTAGACATATTTTATAATTCTAATTCATTGGAAGGCATTGAACTCCTAAGTTTAAAGCATAATCTTAAGCACTCCCCAGTAAAAATATTTCCCTGGAGTAAAGGTGTGTTACTGGATAAGACAAACTTTTTATTCACACTTGAATTATAAATGATAGGAGGAAGGATGCATAATGAGTACATGAAGAGACATATATTTCAGCAACAAGAGCTGAGAAAACATTCAGTGAGTCTATTTTCTCATACCCTACTCATATACTATGCTCTTACATGCTTAAATGATGTATTCAATGTACATTATGTTGGATTCAGAGAACAGATTTGTACTTGGGAAGTGAAAGTTAGAAGTATCATAAGTTACTGGACTTAAATGTACATTAGAATAGATAAATTACTATATGATTGTGAAGAAAACTCATAGGAACTGGGACTATACTGCGAGAAAATTATGAAAAAGATTGATGTGGTCTCCAGTTCTACATCATATAAAATCATAGTAATTAACAGAATTTTTTAATAATGCAGAATCTAATAATGGAAGATGAAGAAATATGAGTTTAGAGAAAGAGTCTTTGACTAGAATGGGTGAGGCCTTTGGTCTAGTATTATAAAATAAATAAACAAATAAATAAATAAAACTATATACCTGTGGGAACATACACTATATTTCATATTTTAAATCTGTGAGAAAAGATAAAGTTTTCCAAAGTGATATTGACAGAAATAAAAATTGGTACGTAATTCAGATAATGTGGCTTAAAACATAAATAATTAAGAAAAATATCCAGTTAGAAATGAGATTTTCAAAAGTAAATCTTTGAGTTAGCACAACTTTGTCAGCACAATATAAAACAAAAGACAGAAAAAACTCAATTAATTTTATTATACAACTTTCAAACTGAGGTTCTCAAAAATGTCTGAAATCAATGTTGAAAAGAAATACTCATTTTATAGGTTTTATAAATCAATAATGAAAATGTAACCTAATTGGAAATAGACCACATATTAGAATAAATGGAATGGCATGCAAATAAAAAATAAGAATCAAATATATTTCCATTATCAATCTTAAGTTAGATCCCTGTAAATTTAAAAAACAATGAAGGAGGTGTAAAGTTTATTAAGATTTTTGGTATGAAATACATAAAAATTGAATAAAAATGAAAAGTCAACGTCATTTTACAATTAACCAAGAGACTAATTAAACAGAATAGATAATTTCCCAAAAGGAAAAAATAATGAATTCACATTGCGAATCTACTAAGTTATAATATTCAAAAAATACATGAGGAAATTCTTGTGCATCTTTTCTATGATTGTAAGTTGACTTAGTGTGAATTTAACAATCTATGAAACAGAATTTTTAAACTATATTTATAGATTTTCCATGTGGTTATAAGTTCATTTTAAATTTATATGTTGATTTTTCCAAAAGTTCCACTTCCAGTGATACAGATAAATTAATGATAGGTATACATCAGTGAAATTAATTTTAATGAAAATAATACAGTTGTGTTTCTTAAAGACTGCAATTAAATACAGAATATATATATATATATATATATATATATATATATGTGTGTGTGTGTGTGTGTGTGTGTGTGTGTATAGATATACTCAGAAATTGCAAAAAGATATTTTATATAACAGTCACTGTATGGGCTGGAGAGATGGTTCAGCAGTTCAGAGCACTGGCAGCTCTTGCAGGGGAGCTGTGTTTGTTTAAAATCACTTTCACAGTGAGTAACAATCACGTATCACTCAAGTTTGAGGGTATCTGATATCTTTTTCTAACCTCTATGGGCATTGGATGACATAGGTGCACTTACATACATGCAGCCGATATAGTTATATACATAAAAATTAAAGTAATTAAAAAAATTAAAAGCATTCCCTGGAATATTTTTAAAAGATAAGATTTTAGTTAAATACCTATTAATAAGGAAATGATTAAATATATATTCTCAAATACTAATGTATATATTAATATAAAATTATGATTCTCCTTCTCTGAAATGGAATGAATTGCAGTTTTAGTAAAATATTGCATGCTATATCCTGTACACACTGCCTTGCTAGCCAGGTTGATTCAAAAATAGCCCCAGTGTCTTAAGTGCTGATATTATAATTGTGCACCACTATACCTTTGCTTATATATAGACGGTATATGTGTATATGTGTGTGTATGCACAAAATGCATGCACAAAATGTACTAGGGTAATCATTACAATTACTTCATTGTTTTCAGCATTTGTTCTTTCTGTCAAGAGGCTTCATTTGCACTAGTGATTTGAACGTAAAAAATGATGGAAGTTGCATGACTGATAAGACCACAAGACGAGGGAACATTTTTTCAATTTATTTGTATTCACATACACACACACACACACACACACACACACATATATATATATATATATATATATATATATATATGTACCTAATCCTGCATGTATGTATGCGCACATGTGGGGGTGCCCATAGAGGCATGGCTTAAAGGTGATAACTACACCCAGTGTGTGTGCTGGAAATAGAGCAGAGTTTCTTGGGAAGAGAAGCAAACTGTAAATACTGAGCCATTTCTCCAGCGCGTAGAAACAATGATTTTAACTGCAAATGATTATGAAAAGTACTAAAATATCAAAGTGAGAGAACAGTGAGGAAGAAAAACCTAAGAGCTACAATGTGCTTTTCTCACCTGCTAAGCTTTCCTCAGGATAAACAGAAATAATTTTCAAGTATGAAGGAATGACACCAACATAATTTGAAAAATTACTACTAATAAATATGACTGCAGCATACTGTTCCAAATAAGGAAATGAATATTTCTTTTCATATCATAAATTTGTTGTTGTATGATTGTGATGATTATTTTTAATTGGCAATTTCACTCAATGTAGAATCACTCAGGAAAGAAGCTTCAGTGAGGCATTACATAGATAGGGTTGACCTGTGGGCATGCTTGTGGCAATTTATCTTGATTTCATTCGGTGAGGTGGGAAGAAAGACCCCTGAAGGTGGCATCTTTTCGAAGCAGGCGATACGGGATTATATAAAGCCTTCAGAAAGTGAACTGAATACTAACGTAAATGCATGTATTGCTTTCTTCTTCTGCCAGAGAAAGTGATGTGTCCAGTTCCTTCAAGCTATTGTTGCTATGACTTCCCTGATATGATGAACTATAATACTGAACTTTCCTTCACCATTATTTTGTTTTATTACTTGTATTTTATCATAGCAACTGAATAGACACTAAGACATAAGTTGAAACAGATAAATTGGGCCATTGCTGTGGGGAACTTGATCTTGTGTGATTTAGGGGTCAGTGGAACAGTTTTGTGTGAGGAATGTGGAGGAGTTTAAAACTTTGGGCTGGAGAACTGGGTTTGCCAGACCTACAGGATTTTATGATTCCATGGCTAATTTTGGTATTGCTTTGGTGTCATGGTTTTATGTCTCAGACCTTCCATTTTGGAATGCAAATATTTATTCTGTGCCATATAGCTGAAAATACATTGTTTTTTTTCTAATTTTACAAGACCTACAGTTAAGAGACTTTGCACTTTTGGAATTGGACTGCATTTTATTTACATTTTAAGATAAACATGAGACTTTGGGGTCAAGAAGTTATGATTAAAATGATGCATTTGTATGTAAAATCAACAAGGTATGGAGTTATGATGATTAGTTTTAATTTGCAACTTAATACAATTTAGAATCACCTGGGAAAGAAATATAAAAAGCGATTATCTAGATTACATTGGCTCATGAGTATATCTCTGAAGAATGACCTTGGTACTTTTAGTGGATGTGGGAAGACACACCCAATACAGGAGGCATAATTTCCACAGCTCGGGATCCTGGATTTTATGAGTGATAAAAGTGAGGTGAGTACTAGTATACATGGGTTCATTGCTCTAATCTGACTTTGGATGTGATAGCACCAGGTTCCCCAAGTTCCTACTGGCATGTCTTCCCTTATATGGTGATCTATAATGTGAAATTGTGAGTCACAATAAGCTCTTCTTCCCTTAAGTTGCTTTTGCCATATTGTTTTATCATAGCACCTGAAAAGATACTAAAACAATGACTTGTGTACTTTATCAATGATATTCCCTTGCCCAAGGAAGAAAGGAACATAAAGGACAATCAATATGAAAACACAAATTTAAATGTAAACATATTAAGTTTTAAGTTTTATTATTATTATGTGTGTATGACGTGTTTGGGGAACACTCATGCCACAGTGCACATATGGAATAATCAGAGAGCTACCTCCTGTAGTCTGTTCACTTTTATGTGGACTTCATGGGTAAAACTTGTTTTGCTAATCTTCCACAGCAAGGGTGTTTACCCACTGAGCAATCTTGCCATTGTTTACATTAAAATTTAACTAAAAATAGAAATAAATATGTACACAAGATTCCTAACACACTGATTTGACTTAGTATTTCAACATTATAATGGTAATGCCATACATATTCAGGAGAAACAACACTTCAAATTTGAATTTGAATATATTCCCAGGTAAGTAAAATGCAATAGCTATCTTCTGGCCTGATGCACAGTGGCATGAATAGTGATGTGGCACTGAGGCGCAATTCCAAGGCACCCATGTAGTCATGAGTTCATTGAGCACCGGATACTCATTTGACTGTATTCCTCTTCTATGGTATTTGAAAAATCATGTATATTAAATGAATTTCTGATTTATGTCATTTTCAACTTATAATGCATTTATGGAGACATGACATCATTGCAAATCAAAGAGGATCTGTGTCTCTATATGCCCCTTTAGCTCTCATTTTTATGTCTAGTCATTTCTTTATAATAAACCAGGAAAAATTCTCCAAGCCTTTTATACAGATTGACCTTCACAAATCTTTATATTCAAAAATTCCCCAAAGCTTTCCATTGTTTATTGTTTAGGTAACAATACTGAGATTTAGTGATTAGTATTACACTCTTAACATAGTATTGATAGCTCTATGGAAGTGCTTATTTAAGCATTTATTATAAATAATACACAAATCAGTTGATGTGTCATTTTCATTGTGTTATTTGTTCATTTTCTTCTACATTTGCTTCAATAATGTTACTAGAAACCTAGAGGTTTGAATTTGGTTTTTGTGCATATTCTATACCTGCTTGCACAGCATTGAATTTTTTTTTATATTTTTTGTTTCTCCATAATTATCTGAAAAACTATATATATATATATGTATGTGAATATGGAGGAAGATTCACTTAAAATTTTTTCAGCTTATTCCATAATTCCTGATCATTAAATTGTTTAGATTTTATTTTTTATTGCCAACCAATTTTGATGGTTTCTGTATTTTAGCAGGTAATTTCATCTAGGTTTTAAAATTCATTTTGTTGATACTGTGCCAATTTATCTGCTATTTTCTAATATTACTGTCTAAGATATTTCCCTATGTAATTTGTAATTTTCTGTATTTGTAGCTTCCAAATTCTTTGTTGATTAGATCAATGATTTCAGTATCTTTCCCTTTATACTATGAATAATGCATGTTTGTGTTGATTTCTTTTTGCATATCCAGTGTATTTTATAACAAATATCTTATATATTTAAATTATCAATAATATATACCTAAAAATCTTAACTATTTTCTCAATCACTTTTTATTGTCCAATTTTGTAATGATTTCTTTATTTTAAAGCTGAGTGTGTTAGTTTGTTTTCCTGTTGTTGTGATAAAATACCCTGTTAAAAACAACTTACAGGAGAAGGGATTTATTAATCTCACAGTTGCAGGTTACAGTCTGGCATGGCAGGGAAGTCATGGCAGTGGAGTTTGAAGCAGCTGGTCATGTTACGTTCTCACTTAGAACTAAAGAGCAATGAATATATGCATGAGTACCAGTTCTGTCTTCTCTCTGTCTTTCTGCACTTCTATGCAACTCAGACTCCCCTGCTTAGGGAAAGGTATCACACAGAGTGGATGAATCTTCCCACTTGCATTACTGTTATCAGGAATATGCCCCACAGAAATGGCGCAGATGTCTGCCTGCCAAATGATTCTAGATTATATCAGCGAAACTAACCATAACAATAGTAGTCAAGTTTACAAGATCAGCATAGAACACCTAGATTTACAACAGAAAAGCTATGAGGTCATCTTATTAAAATGGCAATACACTTTTTTCTATGTAATTATGTGAAAATTAGCTTGTCCTTTACTATGGTCCCTCATTTGTGTGACTCTAACCTTAATAAATACCCTTGGCTCTACAGTCAATGACACAAAAACTCCTATCATCTTTAAGATGCTTAGTATATTTCCTGGTTCCACCACATCCTTTTATCTAGAATACTCTAATAATATCTTAAATGAATCATATGTTTCTAAGCTTACTCCAAACCTCTAAGCATAATGTTGGATTGGCACAGAACTAAAAAATAATACAGAAAGAAATAAAGCTCACTCTAACACAGAATATTCCAATAATAATAATTTCCCATCTCTTTCAGAAAGCAACAGAATGTTCTTGCATTTCTGCAATAATCTTTTTTTTCTCACCCTCTCTTGTCTTCATTCATCTCTGTTCTAAGTACAATTATTGATTCCAATAGCTTTTCAGTTATATTCCTAGGGAAATTAATGTTGTTATCACATTTTGTGTCTGACCCCATTCTTTTGTTTTCCAATAGATATTTTACATGCTTTCTTTTTGGATGTGTTAACAGAAAATTGAAGAGTCCTACCAGAACCATAATATGATATCAGGGAAATTGGGTCACCTCTTAGGGTTCTCAATGTCCTTAATGAAAGTAATTTAAGAACAGACTCAAACAGATCTCAAGAACAATTTTATTGGGATTTAAAAGAAAACTCCCAGGATAGGCTAGCAGTAAGCCTTGACAGATGCCTAGGGGAGGATGGAGAATGAGGACCAGAAAGAAAAAACACAATGTTGTACACAATTTAAGACAGTATGGAAGTCAGGCACATGGGGACAGGTAGCCACATGGCAAAGAGTGGAGATTTAGAGAAAGAGTAAGAAAGCCCAAAGCACCAGAAAAAAAGTGTACTTAAGCTGTGGACAACATCTAGAAGAAAGAAGGAAATAGAAAAGAAGAAAAAGGGACAGTTATGCTGATCTTCTAGGCAGCTGGCACTGGGACGTGGGGTTTCTGTAAAGTACAGTATCTCATGAAAGGGATAATTATTATTGTTATCTCTTTAGCATCAATCACAGTGACTTTCTTTCCTGAGGAAACTTGGGTGACTGGCTCGCCTAACTGGAATGTTAGGTCTCCATTCTGCTCAGAGATTTCATTTTCTTGAACAAAAAGAACTAGTTTTCTCTTAATGTGCCTTTACTGCTGCTGTGATAAATTTACTTAGAGTTAATGTGCTTATTTTCATTCTTCCATGCATAAATATCTTCTTTTGTATGACAGTGCAACTTCTGAGTTAGCCTTGGTCAAATCCGATGTTACATGTGTAATTCTTTGTCCTATTATTTCTCTGATACATTTTATTCATTATCTTATACATCATATTTTAATTTAACTTCTTAATAATGTCAAATTAAGTATCAAATAATGTGCTAGAGATTAAATCTAAATCATGTATTTGTTTTCATTTCTCTAAACATTTTCTGGCTTTTTATCTCTATATTTTTACAATCTGACCTTCCCATTTTTAATTTTTAGCAATTTTGCAAATGTTTTCTCTGTGTGTTAATACGTCAGTGTGTTAAGTACTGCAAGTTTATTGTTCAATTACACAGTATATGATTACATATATAAATTTAACCTCATTAACTATTTAAAAGTATTGTCTACATTATTGCTTTTCCATCTATTTGATTTGCTGTTAGTTAAAACATAAGTGCTAAAGGCTCTGTAAACTAGTGTTTCCATTTCTGTCTAATCTTGAAACTTTGTTCTATGAATTTTTAGGCTTTTTATTCCTGTATAAAGTGAAAGTAAACTCTTCATTGTACATTATACAAATTACTCTTTAGCATCAATCAAGGTGACCTTCCTTCCTGAGGAAACGTGGGTAAGTGACTGGCTGGCCCAACGGAACCTTCCGTCCTTCCTCCCTGGCCTGGTTGCTGCCCTGCTCTGTTTCTTTCCTTCCTGCTTTCCATTTTTGCTCTCTTTCTCTCTTTACCTCCTTATCTCTGTCTGTATCTCTCTCTTGATCTCTGTATCCACTCCAGTCTTTGAAGATATTTTGTTTCAATTGAAATTTTAATTTGTTTACATTATATACAAACATGACATGGATATATTAATAACTAACCATGTAAATTTGATACATGTATATTCCGTGAAATGCTTCAGTTGTGTTAAATATGTTTATTTCCTCAAATAGTGGTCATTTTGCTGTGGCAAATGCCTTCACATTAGTTTCTTCTGGCTGTTTGAAATATATAACATAATTTTTATCTGTATTCATAATATTATGCTATAGTGTACCAGAGTTTCATTCTATTATGTGTAACTTAGCATCCATTGTCCAATCTCTCCTTATACCTCCTTCTACTTATCTTTAGTTCCTGTTAACCGACAGCCATATGGTTACACTCTTTAAGTTATTGTATATCAATGACAAAATATACTACTTGTCTTGTGCCTTTTTAACAAAATGATCTCCTTTTCTACCTACATTATCACAAGTGACAATACACTATTCTCTTAGAGCTGACAATGTTCCATTTTGTATATGTACATTTTTATCTGTTTCCAAACATCAATTGATGGAAACTGAGGTTGTTTCTACTTTTTCTTGCTTATCAAGTTTGCTGACATATAATGATCATTTGTATTACTATTGTGTCATGTGCAATATGTCTCTTTTCATCTCTCATTTTATTTTAGTTTTCTCTCCCCTCATTTTGGTCTTTTGTATTGCTTTTTTTTTACTGTCAATTTGATTTTTCTTATTATTTCTTCCTTTCTATTTATTTGTGTGGTTATTTGTGACAAATTATTAGGTCATTTATGTGAGAGTTATTTTTTGACAGCAGCATTGTCACAAATGGCCATGAAGAAATTTTTCAGTATTTTGAAAATTCCCTCCATGATTTCTCCTTGATCCAATGGCAATCGCATTTCAATGACAGTTTTAAAAAAGGACATTTGAATTGTAACACTAGTAGTTTTGTACTTTGATGATGGAATACATGTGTGTGTGTGTTTGTGTGTGTGTGTGTCTGTGTGTGTGTAGCATATGTCACATGCACTTGTGTGGTAATGTTTGAGGTTGACTTTGGGTTTCATCCTCCATTGCTTCTTCACTTTAATTTTCGAGACTGATAGAAATGGAACTTCATTATTTCTGCTAGACTGACTGTTGAGTAAGCCCCAGGTTTCTGTCTGTCTTGCCCACAGTGCAGGTTATAAAGACATGGACCAACATGAGCAGCTTTTACATAGATCCAAGATTACAGTCCTCATGCTTGCATAGTGATCATTTTCCACATGGAGCCTTCTGGCCAGTCCTGACTAAAGATTTTGATTTATAAAATTATGGAGTTAAAAATCATTTTCCAACAAATTACATATACTTTGTTAAAATTTAATAAGTGGTTTTTTGAAAGATCTGACAGCAAGCTCATTTCCTCTTGCATAAATAATTTGGCTGTTTTATGCCTGGGCATTTATATCCTTCTTTTGAATTTTGTGTTTGTGCATGTGTGCATAAGCAGGTGGAGGTCAGTGAATGATGCTGGATATCTTCCTCTATCACTCTCCTTGTTTTGAGACATCGTTTCTTGCAGAACTTGAAGCTCATTGTTTGTGTAAAGTTGCTGGGCAGTAAGTCCTGAGGATCTGGTTGACCACTCCTTTCCCTACTCCACTAGGTTTACAGATATGCATCAATGTGCAGGCGTTAGATATATACTGGAGAGCCAAGCTTAAGTCTTCATGCTTGTGTAAACAAGCACTGGCTAAATCTTCTCCCCAGTTTTATCATTAATATTTATAACAGCCATTTTTCTATAGAGCATGTTAAGATTTTGGCATTAAAGTTAATATTTTCATTCTTTCATGAAATTTCAACACTATTAGAACTTTGGATGCTGTTTCAGCTTCTTTTGTTTATTTTTGTTCCATTTGGAAAATCTAATATCTCAATTCTGAAAATTCCTTGTCATTTATATCTACCATTTCGTCTGTTCTCCCTTTGTTACTTAATTTGAGTAGGTGTCTATATTTTTTCTTGCCTATTTCTGTTTGTGTAGTATGTTTCTGAGTCTTGGTTTTCATGATGCTTCCTCTTGTCTGTTTTTAAATTTTTAAAATTTTCTTTATGTGTGTATACATGTGCATTTGACGTGTGTATATGTGTATGATGTGTGTGAGCGTTCATGCGTGTAAGTGCAGGCACATATGTGTTATGATGTACATGTGGAGATCAGAAGACATCCTCAGGTTTGGGTCCTCAACTTCTTCCTTCCTTGAGACAGAGTCTCTTGTTGACTGCCCCTTGGATGTCACACTCAGTAGCCCATGAGCTTTTAGGCATTCTCCTGCTTCTGATAACAAACTCAGCATGGGCAGACTGGATCCGCAGATATGATTTGTCCTTAAATGGCTTCTGGACTTTGAAGTTAGGTCCTCATATTTGTGTGGAAAGCTCTGTATCCAATGAGCTATCTGCACAATCATTCTATTTAAACCATCTATTATTTCCTTAACCTTTGTGACAATTTTACTCTCCTATTGTATGCTTTAGTAATTGTATTCAATTTTTCATATTTTTACTTTAGTAATTGTACTTCATTTTTAATAAATGTTTATTGTCCACAAGGTATCCAAATACATTGGAATTTGTGTCCTTTGTATGTGAATAAATTATGATATATTTATTTCATATTTATTGAAAGGTATTTTATACAATTACTATAGGAGAGAAAATTTATCATGAACTTTACCCATCTGTGAATCCCAGAATTACAACAAAAACTGGCTGGGAAGATATGACTATTTTTACTATGATGTCTTGAATATTATAGGAGTAAGAAATTACTTTTTACTTACTCAAGGTCTACTTCATAGGATAGACACATACCAGACACTGATATCCAGACTAGGAGCCTGAGGCTAGACAAACAACAGGTCAAGGAAGAAAGTCTAATATAACTATTCTGCTAAATGCATATAGTATTAAACTGATTTGAATGGCTTACTGCTATATCCACAGATGAATGCATCTCTCAACTCTCAGCAAAGATTTCTTACACAGTAGATGGTGATTAATACAGACAAGCACAACTAGCCAGTATGTAAATAAAAGACTGCAGACTGCTTATCCTTAGGTAGAATACCTATATTAAACTTTTGCTTCCTAAGGCTCAGGAATCATTAATGAAGATGGGGAGGAAATACTGTAAGAATCACAGGAGGTAGATGACCACAAGATTTCCAGATAGTATGTCAGGTATTCATATGAACTGAAAGCAATGCAGACAAAATTAACAAGTCCCACATAAAGTCAAGCCAGACAAAATATCAACATAGACTTGAGCAAGTGGGGTAAAAGGCCTCTGCCCAATCTGAGGAACTAATGGCAATACAAGAGTGCTGGGAAGGATTGATTCAGTCTCATTTAGAAGTAAGATTTTTACTGGATTGATTATGCAGCAGTGGATGAACCCACATCAACGAGCATTGGTGGACAGAAAGCTGATTCTATAGGCCTTTACATATGTATTAGAGACATACGTATTAGACAAATTATCTGTTGGTCTCCTAATTTCAATATTTAAGTGGGCTATTTTGGGTTAAATGATGTTCAGTTTTTTACATTCTGTGTATATTCCTTTAAAAAATATTTTGATTGAACTTTTGTACATTTCATACAATTCTTAATCAAATTTAGATCCCCCTCCCCCATCCATGCTCCCACAACCCCCATCAGCCCTCATGCATTCCACCATACACGTTAAGTCTTATCTGATCAAGCATGTGTACCAAGATGTCCTTTGGTCTAAGTTTATCCACTGGAGTCTAGTCAGCCCATCTAGAGATCTTAAGGAAGGTCTACTCTCCCTCACCAGGTAGTAATCAGTTTCAAACTGTTCCCATGTCATTTCATTCATTCCATTCTGGGACCTTGTCTAACTGAGTAGGCATGGCTCTTGTGCTTGATACCACCATTGCTGGCAGCTCACACGAGTTAGCTTCCAGTAGCCTGAAAGCCTCTGTTTACCTGTGTTCATGGATGAACCCTGGGTCTTACAATCTTTCTAACTCCTCTTCCGCAATGATCCCTGACAGTGGATGGATGAGTTTTAATATAAGATTCCATTCCAGGGATAAACACTGTGAAGTCCATTTATTATCCAGCTGTGACCTTCTGTGTTCATCACACGTTAATTACATATGTACAAAATTTATTATTTTTTATTTTATGTGTATGAGTGTAATGCCTGTATTTAGGTAGGTGCACCCACACAGTGCAATGTCTGCAGAGCTAAGAAGTGGTTGCAAGATCCCCTGGAACTGGAGTTACAGACTGTTATTAGATGCCATGTAAGTGCTGGGAATCCAACTGGGTCCTCTGCAAGAGCAGTGCTCTAAACTGATGAGTCATCTTCCCACCCCTGCTTTATATATTCTAAATATTAACTTTCTTTCAGAGCTACAGATTGTAAAGATTTTCCCCATTATTTTCTCTTTCAATATATACTTTTACTGAAATCTTATGCATTTGTTTCCAAATTTAATACATCTTAATCTTATTTAGATTCCTCATATCTGCACCCATCATAGCCACCCCACTCCAGATTTCATGCATTTTGACATATATATTAATGTCTTTCAAGTCAAGTTTGTGTCCGCAGGTGCCTCTTGATAAAAGTTCATCCACTAGATTCTAGTCAGCCTGTCTAGCATCTATTTTGTCTAATACATAATTAAAGGCCTAAAGAAGACCAACTCTCCCTCACCCAGAAGTGACCAGCTGCCAATAGTTTCTCAACTAAGATTGACTTGCTGCCCATTTCCCCAGTTCTATGTTGGGTATTTGTCTGATTTGAGTTTCCATGTGTCTTATGCATGCTGGCACCATTCTTTAGGCTGCCTCTTCACTTGAATAACAATATCCTTTGTTGAAGAAAAGCTTTTCAGTTTACTGAGGTAGCATTTAAAATTGTTGAACTTATTGCTTATGCTATAGTGGTCCTATTCAGGACATCTCTTTTTGTGCTTATAAGTTCCATTATATTGTCTAATTTCTTTTCTTTCTGATTTAGGGTATCATGTCATATGTTGAGGTTTGATTCATTTAGGGTAGAGTTTTGTGTACGGTGAGAGATAGAGATCTAGTTTTATTCTTCTCTATGTCACTTACCAGCTTGACCAACACATTTGCTGAACATACTGTCTTTTCTCTTTTGTCAAAAGATGGCTGTGTATGTGTATATTTAAATCTTGGTCCCTAGTTCTATGCCATTGATCAGTGTGTCTGTTTTTATATCAGCATCAGGCTGCTTTTAGCACTACAGTTCAGTGGTATAATTTAAGAGGGATGGCAATGGATCCAGCAGTTCTTTACTATTCAAGGTTATTTTACTTATCCTGCATTTTTTTTCATTTTATATGTAATTTGAGGTATTTTTTGCCATTTATGTGAAGAATTTTAATAGGGATTGCACTGAATTTGTAGATTGTTTTTGGCATTGTGGCCATTTACACAATATTAATCCTAGAAGTTGATGAGCATGTGAGGGCTATACTCTTCAGTCCCTTTCTTCAGTGTCTTTAAATTTTTTTTTATTAGTATGTCTTTCACTTTTATTGTTAGATTTATTCAAGATATTTTATGGCTTTGGAGGCTATCACGAATGGTATCATATTCTAGTTCACTTTCAACTGCTGTGACAAAACACTCTGACCAATACCAACTTGGGAAGGAAAAGATTTATTTGGCTTACATCTTTTGAATTACACATTTCATCACTAATGTAGGAACTCAGGGCAGGAACCTGGAGCACAAGGCATGGGTGAACAATTGCTTATTGGCTTGCTCCCCTGGCCATGTTCAACCTGCTTTCTTATATGATATAGAAAACCTTCACATGGGTGGCACTACCTACAGTGGGCTGGACAACTCCCACATGATTCAACAATCAAGAAAATACCCCGTAGACATCACCAAAGGTCAATCCAATAGAGGAAATTCTCCAGCTAAGGATCCTTCAACCCAGGTGTGTCCAGTTGACAATAAAGCTATCAAGCACAACTGACCTCTTGTCATCTTTACACACAAACACATAACTATTAAACCACAACCTTTCCTTTTCTTGTCCCCAAGACATGATGATAACAATATCACAATATAAGGCAGGAGAACCTTAAAAGTCTCATACTCCTTAAAAAAAATCCAAACACTTAAAAGTTCATACTCTCTTAAAAGTTTCTTAATTGTGGGTTCTTATAAAATTCAAAACAAGTACTGCCTTATTTCAATGAGAGAAATCAGGCATATTCGAGCAAACCTAACTCAAGCAAATAGCTCAAGGCTGGATATCTGAGATTTGTTCATGATCTTCTGGCCTCCAAAGAATTTCAGGAGCTCCATTTATCTTACTCTGCCATCCACAGAACACACAGCTCATCTCACAGGCCTAGACTGGCTCCACTCCATCTGTGCTGCTGCCCTTGGTGGTCATCCCATGGTCCCGGCATCTCCAAAAAGCTGGGGTCTCCACTGAAACTGAGGCTACTTCTTCACCAATGGGTTCTTCTGGCCTCTCCTGATGATAAACATCAGATTCTCTCCATGACCCCTGCAATCCTGGGGTCTTCACCTCAACTGACTCTACATTTTCACCAATGGTCTTTCCTGGACTCTCACAGAGCCAAGTCTCAGCTGCTCTCTGTGACCCCTTCATGATTTCAACACCAGAAACATGCAGTAGATTTTCACATATTACCAAGTCCTGCTTCCAGCTTGAGATGGAAGCTCTGGCACCCTCTGGAACACAACTTCTGCATGCTGACTCTGAGGAAATACTTCCCAGAAGATTTCCCCTTGATGATGCTGGTCTCTTGTTACTTACAGCTAATTTTTCATCCCCACCTAACCAGCATCCATTGTCCCTGTAAACCAAATGTTTTATTTCTGGTTCTGGTCTCTTCTTACTTATAGCTGATTCTTCAGCCCCAGCTGACCAGAACCCACAGATTCTATTGTCAAAATATCATACAAACAGCTTTGATAGTCTTCACTTCCCTTTGAAGCATCGTAAGCCAGAGCTCTATCATTTACAACTATTTCAGCATAACTTTTCTAAGCTCCACAGCAACAAACTCTAAGCATTCAATGGCTATTCTGGCTAAAGTTCCAAATGCTTCCACAATGCTTCCCATGATTGTGGAACCAATTTCTATTTAAGTTTTTGTTCAATTGCTCTGACAAATTACTATCACCAAGATTAACTTTGAGGAAGAGAGGTTTATTTGACTTAGGTCGCAGGTTGTCACTGAGAGAGTCCAAGGTAGGAGATCAGGGTAGAAACCTGGAGGCAGAAATTGAAGCATGGGCTTCAATTGCCTATTATAAACAAAACGTAAGGACAAATCTCTAATACCTTACTGTCAGTCAATATAACCTATTTGATAAAGGATATGAAACATCAACCTGCTTCTGGTACGTCACCTGCTGATCAGCCCAACAAGAAATTGACATTTCTGCATGAAATGTTAGCTCTTCAATCTTTACCCAGAGCTGCACCTAGAGGGCAGCAAGAGATGGATGTACAAACTCTCTATCTGTTTTTTAGCTGTCACTCAGAAGACACAACAGAAGACAAATCAGAAAAACTGAATATTTTATATATGCCACAGTAAATAGGGTGATTTTTATGGGCAGAAAGAAATTGATACTTGATGCCATGGGGAGAAAAATCTTTTAATACTTCATGCACTCCTGCTTTAATCAAATTGAAGTTGTCATTTATATTTAGGAACTATAAATATATCATTCAAAATGATGTTAATTTACATTTTGTTTCTGAGAAAATACACAAAATTATGCAAAATTTAAAAAAACTTTCAAAGTCTGAATTTTGAGTGCTAAAAAGGATTTTTACAGACTACATACTAAAACTTAATTAAAACACTCAAGTTGTCAAAAGAAGTTAATTATTTGTACTTCAGACATTTTCAACTACTAAAAAGTCTACACTAGTCACATGTATAACTTTTTATACACCAAATAAATGTTAAGGCATAAGGTGATAAAAACATATATTAGATTCCCTGCACTTCATCCTCAGCGTAAAATAATTCTCTAGGAAGCTAAATATAAAGACTAGTCTATAATACAAAGTACTTTGATATCTATATGAAGTTTTTTTTACTACTTCTCTTTATATTTCCCACCTTGTGAACTTACATGACTAAAAACACCAGGTCATCCTCTTAATGTTATATATTGACTACTGGACTTTGATATCATCAACTCAGTATCTACGGATCAGATAACTAAATAAAAATCTGCAGAGAGTGTTTAACATAGATATCATTGAGTGAAGTGTTTTGACTTTAATGTGTGTATACATAATTTTTAGATTCTACATTTTTACACTGTTATGTTACTCCCAGAATACAAGATCAAATTACATGGGAAAATTGCTGTAATATTTGAGAACAGAGAGAACATATAAGCTCAAGCAACACACTTTCAATAATGTTTTACTAAATTCTAGTTTACCTTCTATGCTGTGCAACTAAATTGCTAAACCTATGGCTAACACTGTCTATCATCTATCTATCTATCTATCTATCTATCTATCTATCTATCATCTATCTATCTATCATCTGTCTGTCTATCTATATCAGTCATAACACCCTTTATACTTCTAGTGAAATTTCATTACAGGAGGTTACCATAACAATATGGTCTAATTAAGCTTTGGCGATGTTTTCTAAGCTTTTTCTTCTTTCTTACCCTCCCTCCTTATTTCCTTCTTTAATTTTGTCTCTTTTCTTTATTAAAATAAGTTAACCAAGTATGTTTTTACTATCTTTTTTTTAAACATTTCAATATTAATTAAGGAAAGGTTCTGTTTGTACAAGCAAAATTTCATGTTTATTTTTAAAAATAACATTTTACTTAATTATTTTTCTGGTAATTGAAATAAAAATAAAATAACACAGTGATCACAAAAACAAAAAAAACACATTGTTTTGTTAAGGTTCGTCCTATTTTAGTTTTCTATTCGTTTGGTAAAACCCTGACGTAAAGTGCCTTGTTGGACAAAAGCGTTTATTTGACTTACAGGTAGCAGCCTATCAAAGAAATCAAGGGAGAAACTGAAGGAGAAACCCTGGAGGAATGCTACTTACAGGCCTGATTCCAAGCTCATATTCAGATACCTTTCTTAGATATCCTAGGCCCACCTGCTGAAGAATGGTACCTCCCACAGTGGGCTGGGTCTTCCTAAAACATTATTGATTTGCATTTCTATGAAAATCTTAATAAAATTATACTGTCTATTTTAACAAATTAATAAAAAAATATCATGAGTGTTTTAATGCATTTAGTTTTTAATATATTTGTTACTCACAGTGAAATTGTTTTTGAATACTTGCAAGTTAAATTTTGTGCTATGATATATCAAAGTAATTGTTAACTCTGTAATTACCAATATGATTTTTTTGGTCAATCTAAAAGTTAATCTAAATCTATACCTGTGTTATTTTCAATGTATTTGACTACTCATGATATGAATTATAGATATTTTTACAGTATATTCTGTAAATTATGTTCCTTTATCTTCACTTGTTTCTTTATGGAATTACAAATGATCTTTGTGTGTTGCTGTTAACACATTGCTGAACTGGTTTCATCTATGTTCTTGAATTCATGTCATTTAGCATGGATTACATTTTTTCAAATGATGGTCATTTGTCGTATCAAATCTATTATTTCTTATGTAGTTCAATCTTGTTTGTGATATTTTCTCCAATGGCAACATGAAAAAATATGTGTAGTTGGATCTGGTGAGATAGCTCAGTTGATAAAGTGTTTGCTACATAAGCATGAGGACCTAAATGTGATACCCAGAACCACCACCACCACCACCACCACATACACAAATGTGAGTATGGTAGCATGTGCTGTAATCCCAGTGATGGGAAACTGTGGAATGGAGAATCCCTGAGACTACCTAGCCAGCTAATCTAAACTAATATGTGAGCCCCAGAATAATGAAAGATTCTGTCCTATTAAATTTTCTCAAGTCACTAAGTACTTTTTTCTTATATTACGTACAAAAGTTCAAGCTGTTGTAGTTTCAAATTTTTATGTATGGCTATTAGGAAAATAATGCTATTGGGTTGGGAATTGAACCTGTGTCCTCTTCAAGAACAGCTAGTGCTTTTAACCACTGAGATAACTATCCAGCCCTAAAACATTATTTTATTAGTAAGCACATATATTTTAAATTACTTAGTGATTTGAAATTTCTTTAAAAATATTTGATTAGTTTTATTTTATGTGTGTGAATGCATTGCCTGCATGTTTGTAAGTACTCCCATGTTGTGCAGTGCCTGTGGAGGTGAGAAGACAGCATTGGATCTTCTGGAACTGGAATTAGAGATGCTTGTTATCTGCTTGGTTGGTGCTGGAAATTGAACCTGGGTCCTCTGTTAGAGCAGGTAGTGTTCTTAATTAAATGTGGAGACGTCTCCCCAATTCAAGAGAATTTAGTAGGAAAAATTGTTGATAAATCTTTTCGAAGGATATAGTTATTCTGCTGAGAAAGCATTAGGTAGCAGAGTAAGCAAATGAGCATCCTTGGCAGAGTAAATATGTATGGAAATATGCTGCGGAAAGGCATAGCATATGTATATGAGGAAGAAGGCCATGATAATGGAGACAAAGTAAAGGGAGCATGAGCAGAGTTGTGACTATATGTAGGTGTGTATGTGTGCATGTGTTCATGAATGTGTGTGTGTCAAAATCACATAGACTTTTGATTTGCAATAATTTTAACAGTTTTCTTTATTCCAACAGCATAGGAGCTCATTAGACTATTTTAATCACTAAAGAAATATATCAAATATGTGCCTAAAACATTCTGATCATATTTACTTGCCAGATGAGATACCATGATCAAGAAGGTGATTTCCCCAGGGCGAGGCTTATCCATTACACTCCTAATGTGCAGATCCCTGACATTTCCCCAAATGTGGGTAACTTAACTGCATAATTTGTGGAAGTGGAGGACTGCACTCATGTTTTCAAAAAAATATTATGACCATAATATGACAATATCATAAAGGTAACATAGAGGTCATACAAACAATTTTAGTTTCTTAAGGATTTAGATCTAAGATTGAATGTTTAAGACAAGTATATGACTACAAATATGCAAAAAAGTCTAGTGAATTTATTCTTTCTCTCATAATGTTAGAAACAATGTCATTTTTAATGAATGGGAGGAAATAGGAAAGTGAAAAAGAGAAAATCATTTTGCTTGCTGTGTATAAAGTGATCATGAGTTTACGAAATGAAATTGAATTACTGTTAATGTCATAAAATTTTTCAATATGTGTTTTTGATACTTAACTGCAACCAATATTCCCTGTTCTTAGACTTTTTCCAAAAATATTGGGCTTCCTGGATGAGTTTATGAATAAAGCAGATCTCATTTATTGAAAAAAAAAGTGTGTGTGTGTGTGTGTGTGTGTGTGTGTGTGTGTGTGTTGGGATTTCTTACCCACTTCCGCATGTCTAGGCTGGGATTTTGTCTTGTTTGAGATTGCATAGGACTTGTGTATCCTGATATGAGCTTATATGAATAAGTGACCAGCTGTCTGGAAGACTTTGTTTCCTTGTGGTCATACACCTCCTCTACTTCTTGTAATCTCTTCAAATACGAACTAAGAATCTTTGGTCAATTGATAGATGCTGCGCAGAGGAAAGAAAGTGCCTTACAGCAATGGATCTCTTGGTGAACCCAGTGGATGGACACGCACTGAAGGATATCTGGAGACTGAAATCTGACTCTATAGGTCATGATTTATATATGTAATAGAATGCATTGAATTGGGCATGGAGCAATGAGGGAGGTGTAAATAGGGGAAGGGATCGTAATATTGCTAGGACTGAGGAACAAGGAGATGCATGGTATTGGTGAGAACATTATCGATTCAAATGACCACATAACTAAAGGCATATACTGAAGAAGAGAGAGTAGAATTCATGGAAACTGGACAGTTCAGTGGGGTTCAGAAGAGTTTAGAATACGGAATTGAAAAAAATAGGTTTTATAATGAATTTTGAACAAAATATAGTGGTTTACTATAAGCAAACAGAGTTTTCCAGACAGAAGGGCAGTTGCACATATGAATTCACAGCAATTGAGATAACATACACAAGACACGCTCAAGTTGTCTAGACAAAATCCCAGCATGGAGTGGGAAATATAGCCATGAAATCACAGTTGTAATTAAGGAACAACTGACATCTGATAGCTACTTGGAAAAGATGAGTCAGTGCTCTATAAGATGTAGATTTGGAATGTCAGATATGTCCTAAGGCTGGTTCCACACTCCAAAAGTAACAGAGAAACACAAATTGGACTCAATGTGCAAAAACAATAACAGGAAGGTCAGTAGGTAAGGAGGTACTCATAGAGCTGGGAAGAAATCAGGGAGACGAGTTGTGATCAAAACACATTGTGCCAAAGAAGTGATGAAAATTAAACTGTGGAGGCAAGGTATTATGGATTCAATAATTATAAAATATGTTATGTAATCTCCAGGTGAACAAGAAACAAAAAAATAACAAATTCCTAAAATATGCAGATAAAATGAAGCATAGCATTAAAACAATATCAAATTACAAAAGGACATTACAAGCAGGAAAAATGGAGGAAAAGTCGTACAAAGCAGTCAGGAAAGGAGCACATAATAATGAGTCATTAACTTACAATAATTGGAGTAAAAATTCAGATTAAAAGTAGTTGTTTAGATTTAAAAAAATAGGAAAATCCAACAATATATTTCCAACAATAGATTCCCATTAGCATTTATAATAAATTGTTTGAATTAATAGAGAATAATTTCCATGGAAATAATACATTCAGACTACACAAAGTGAAAATTTGTAAATAAATATAAATAAGTGTGCTGCACAGTAGCAAAATGGTCAGTTTATCAAGAGGATATAAGAATGTATATTGGAACACAAGGGCACTTACATATATACAGGCCAAATCATCATACATACATACATATAAAAAATAAATCAAATAATGGAAGGAATGAAGGAAGAAAAGGGATATATGTTTAATCTTCAAATTTAAAAAAAAATAAACCTGCCATGTAGAGTGGCACACACCTTTAGTCTCAGCACTCAGGACTCAAAGTCAGAAGGATTTATAAAAGATCAAAGCCAGGCTAGCCTACATAACAATCACCAAGCCAGCTGGGACTGCAGGGGAGAGTCTATTTTTTGTGGTTTTTTTTTTTTTGTTGTTGTTGTTTGTTTAAAAAAGCATACAGCCAGAAATGGCTGGAGAGATAGCTCACTGGTTAAGAGAAATAGCTGCTCTTGCAGAAGAGGACCCAGATTTGATTCCCAGCACTCACTTTGTGGCTAACAACCAATTGTAACTCTAGTTCCAGACTATTTGATGCCCTCTTCTGACCTCCATGGGCATTACTAAATGACAATGGATGTAGTTACGTGCATGTAGAGAATATGTTCATACACATAAAATAAAATAAAAGCAGATAAAAACAACCATTGTCTTTGAAACTTAAGAGATGTCTCGGCAGATAAGAGGAATGGCTTCTCTTGCAGAGGACCTTGACTGGGTTCCAATCACCCACATGGTATCTGACAACTGTCTGTAACTCGAGTTCCAGGGAATCCAATGCCCTCTTCTGACCTCCAAAGACATTGCACAATACAGGTACACATACATGTGTGAAGGGAATACTCTAAAACATTTAAAAATAAAAATAAAATAAAATAAAGGTTTAAAAATACTTTTCAACTACAGATTGCCCAAATATGTGAAGCAAATCATAACAAAAGTAAGGGATGAGACAGAGAGTAATATAATAGTAAATATAGAAAGGTCAATATCCAATTTTAACAATAAATATTGCATCAAGAGGGAAAAATTAGTAAGGAAAGAACAGTATTTGAGCAATACTGTGGAGAAAATATATCAAGCACATAGATTCAGAGCATTCTATCCAACAAAAGTAGAACATGAGTTTCAAATATATATAGACTATCTACTGGAAAGGATCATAATTCACAACAATAAGCAAATCTTAACACATTTGAGGATTATAAAATCATATCAATTATCATTTGCAAATCAATTTAATTGGAAAATTCACAAATATGCTGGAATAAGTAGAGCTTTGCTTACACAGTGATTGAAACAAAGTAAAATATTTTTAAAATGTGAGAAACCAGACGTAGTGGTGCATGCCTTTGAGCCCAGCACACGAAATGCAGAGGCAAACAGATCTGTGTGAGACTGAGAAGCCTGTTCTACACGAGTTCTGGCCAGTTGGGGCTATAGAGTGACACTGTCTCAAAAAATAAAATAAAATAAAATGTGACAGAATAAATGAAATGGAAATAGAACATTTGTAAACTTATGGAATATAACAAAATCAGATGTACATAGGTAATTCATTGTAATGGTGTTCTATATGAAGAAAGAAAAAGTAGCTGAATGCTGTGTAATTCCATCACATGAGTGGTAAAAGCAAGAGGATCCTCAGTTTGAGGTCACCTTGGGCTATATAGTAAGGCTTTACTTCAATAATAAAAAAATGACTTAAATTAAAATAAACACAAATTTTATATATCAAGAACCTGTCAAAAATCAGAAATTCAAAATAAGTAGAATAAAAGAGAATGATGATGTAAACTTAAATAACAAAGAGATTAGAAACTAATAGAATATAACAATGTAATAAACTAAATATTTGGAGAAAATTAAAATTGATAACATCTAGGAAATTTTAAAGTTAAAAGGGGACTGAATTAAAATATAAATGAAAGAGGACATTTTACAGTTTAGAAAGTATCACAAGTAATTATTAACATCAAATAAATGCCAACAATTTGACTAAACTAGGAGAAACTCATATTTCTAAAACTATATAACCTCTCAAAAAATCATGAAAGAATAGAAAACCTCAACACACTAGTAATGAGTAAGAATTTTCAATCAGTACTTATGTCCTTCAAATAAAAAAAATTCAAAGCCCTGATACCTTTGGTAAACACTAATAATCATTTAAAAAAATCTAAGATCAATCCTTTTTATAAACTTTTCAAT
This sequence comes from Eospalax fontanierii, assembly GCA_035773235.1. Taxonomy (NCBI): domain Eukaryota; kingdom Metazoa; phylum Chordata; class Mammalia; order Rodentia; family Spalacidae; genus Eospalax; species Eospalax fontanierii. Next base: position 126,962,504 of record CM069525.1, on the reverse strand, counting down.
GTTTCATACATGTATGCAATGTATTGGTCATATCCATGCTGCACTCTTCTTCCAGGTCTCTCAGACCCAAATTTCCCACATCTCCTTCCCAAATGCTTGTCTTTTTATTTATAATCCATTAAATCTACATAGTATTGTCCATACGTTCATGCTTGTGGCAATCCATTGGGGGAGGGGGAACCTATCAATGTCTGTCCCCCTCAGAGAACAGTGAGTCTTTCTCAATAGCCATCAACTGTTATTGGCTCCTCAGCTATGGGTGGGGCATTAGGAACACTTTTTGCCTCCATGATGGAATTTTAATTCTTTAACTTGTGGAGATCTTGTGTACATAACCACAGCTTCTGTTAGTTCATGTGTGCAACAACCATGTCATATCAGGAGACCAATATTTTATAACAATCCTTTCTCCTCATCACGTAACTCTTTTATTCATTCTGTACCTTCTTCTCCCTGAGCCTTGGGAGGTGGGTGAGTGTTGACATAAATTCTCCATCTACAGCTGAATATTCACAGTCACTTATTCTCAGAATTTTGAACTTATGGTTATCAGTCTTTTGCAATAAGAAGCTTCACTAACTAAGGTTGATGGCAGCACAAATCTATGGATATAAGAACACATATTTAGAATGCAGTTTAACAAGACCACTTGTAACAGTGATATGAATACTTTTTCCCTTAGGGCCTATCATTTTCTTAGCCATGATTTTTGATCATTTACCTTACTAGACATTAGTTTCTTCCTATGGAGCTAAGCCTGAAACCCATTCTAGAGAGCAGTTGGTTATCCCAAAAAACAGTCTTGACACAACTGTCCCAGTGGATACATCTTTCCAAGCAGGTTGATATTGTTGCATGCAGGGTCCAACAATATACAAGACCATTGATGTCTTTTTCCCCAAGAGCCAGCAGTACACCTTCCAGCAGTATGAAAGCTAGTCAGTATGGAAACAGTTTCTGGTCAGGGCAAAATGGATTTTTTTATGTCCTGTAACCATGTGTGGTATCTTCAGCAATGAGGTCTTAACCAAGAGTAATAGCAATAATCTGTCTTCCCTAGGGGTCTTCTAGGACCTCCTTGACCCACAGCTTGTTTGGAGATTAACTGTATCTGGCACTAAGATTTTCATTAAATAACCTTTTTCTTCTGTTACTTGTCTACGTAGGGTACCTTTGTTCAAACTCTTTTGGAGGTATGATTTAATTAGGTATTTGGAGGTATTAATTTAATTACGAACCAGTGGTGCTTCCTTAAAAATATTTTATTAAGTTATTTATTTTTATTTTATGTGTATGAGTGTTATCCCTGAATGTGTTTAACTGTACCTGTGTTGTACAGTGCCCACAGAGGACAGAAGATAGTGTTGGAACTGGAGTTACAGAAGTTTTTGAGTGGCCATGTGGGTGCAGGATGTTGAACCTGGGTTCTCTTCAAGAGTAGCCAGTGCTCTTAATCACTTAGCCATCTCTCCAGCCCCCACTTCAAAGGATTATTGTTATATATTTAGTTTTTATCCATCCATTCCTATTCCTCATTTTCCTCCACTCCCTACTCTGATCCCGCTTTAATCTTTTGCTCCAAGTATCCCCTATTCTTTCATATCACATTTTATTATATTCTTATGAAGCTCTTCCAAACACACTGGCAAAACACGGAGACCTTCAAATCTATTTTAAGAAGGCAGAATGGCTTGACAAAAAAGATGGGAAAGTATACTATAAAACATTTTATATAACTACCTGTGATTAACATAGTCACAGAATGTCTCAGTGAAACACTAGGAAGCTTTATTAAGCTTTGAGTTAACTTAAGCTTTGATATTAACTTATGCTGTGATCAACCAATAATTACCTCTTGGATAAAAGGCTTTAAACATATATAAGTTAATATAAATATGAGATGTCATTGAAGCAGAACGAAGAATAATTCATGTTATTACAATAAATGTATAAAATCACAGACTACATCTTTTTATGATGCAAAAAACACTCAAAATATTAGCAAGAAATAATATATCTGGACATAATAAAGGCTACATGTAACAAATTTATAATTAATGTCCTAAAAAAATGAAATGCTAATTTCCATTTCCTTAAGGTCATAGACAAGGATGTTTTATGGAACATACTATAGAACATATAAAGTATATCAAAAATTATGTTCTATACATTATATATACACATTTTCTTGTTAATTTAAATAAGTACATATGTAATTATATACACACACACACATATATATATATATTTATATAAATGAAAGCATACTTAGAGAAGTAGAAATAAAACAAAAGACTGTTGGCCCTAATGAACAAATGAAGAGTGTGCTTTAAGGATTGTAGGATTCTGGTCTCCCTGCATGCCTTTTTCTCTGCTAGGTTCCCCGGCCAGGAACTAGCTTCAGCTTGTCAGCTGCAGTTTGTACATAAACAACTTGATCGAGAACAACTTAACCTTTGGAGGCCTAACTGCACCAGGTGCACGTCATGTACTCAGATGTTTCTTAGAAGCCTGAACTGCTGCCCCTTATCAAACTCTCCGTGAAACTTTCCTGCAGTTTTTCACTGTCACCTGCTAGATGTATATATATATATATTGATCACCCTGCTTGAGTAAATGGGAAGCTTCTCCACCATTTTCGGTGTCTGTGTTGTGTTTGTCTTGTGTGTATGTCTTGTGTGTCTTCAATTCCTCAGGCCCTACCCGGATAAGACTCGGTTGCAGTTGTAGCAAAAGGCGCTACAAAGGATAACATATTCTTCTAGTTTTCTTTCTTTCAATTGCTGTGACAGAACACTCTGATCAATACCATTTTAGAGAGGAGTTTATATGACTTACATCTCCCTGCAGACAGTTCATCACTGAAGGAGTCTAAGGTAGGAACTCAGGGCAGGAGCCTGGACGCAGGAGCTGAAGCACAGGCCATGGAAGAGCCATGTTTACTGGCTTGCTCTTCTGGTCCATGCTTGGTCTGTTTCTTATACCACACAGATTAACCTGCCCAGTGGTGGCACCTCCCACAGTGGGCTGGGCCCTCCCACAATTCTCAACAAGCAAGAAAATACCCCACAGATAGGGTTACAGGTTAATCCAATGGAGCAAATTCCCCAGTTGAGGTTCTCACAACGGAGGTGTGTCAAGTTTGGCAATATATACCAGTTTGGGCAAGTACCGTTTATGAATCAAGTAAGATGGTATCTGGAAAATAAGTATTAGTGCTAGTAACATTTACATTTCAAGTGTTCTTAGCAAGACCGTTTGTAGTGGTTTCCTGGAAATTAAACCTTTAATGGAATGTTCAAAAGAAAATGAATGAAGAAGAATTAAAGATAATAAGGTAACCAAGACAGGTGGAGATTGGAAGTGAGAAGTATCATCAAGAAATAATAAAAATGGTTTTGTTTTTGGTGGGAAAACCCTCATAAATAAGATAACAGTACCAGAGTAAAACAAGGGGATTATTGGAACGGTGGTCTCAAATGAATGTTGAAATTGGCTGGAAAATTGATCACAAATATTTCATATCACCAGGATCAATAAGAAGAGATGCAAAATATATGTCTTCAGAGGCAGCATAATAGGAAGGTGTGATTTGGGAGTGTGTAATGTCGATTCTAACTAATCCTGTTTTCTCAAGAAACAACCGATTTCTTAGGTTGAGCATAAGGATAGAAGCATAAGCATAAAGGGATTGTTGTGGAAGATGAGGAAATAAACGGATTACTAGATATGACATAATTACAGTGTGGTACTTATAGATCCCTTTTAAGTAAATAGTCACAAATTTGGAGTAACCAAATTTGTAAGCATAGTTCCATACTATTTTCTAAGCCACCAAATTCTGTTCTGCATGTGTGCAATGAGATCAGGTTTACCCAGGCTGTATTATTATAAAGCAAGTAAAGAGATTGTTTAAATAGATATCCCTTGTCCCAGATTCTAGCATATTTACTTCAAGTGATTGTCAAGAGACTCTTTCCTGGGTCAGGCTACTGCCCTGCTTCTGTGATAGTGAGCAGGGAGAATGGCCAAAGAGTATAACATTTGGTTCTTGACAATGCCTGGAAGGAAAGCCTTGTCCAATAGAGGTTGTTATTCTTTATCCCAGGATATAAATCTACTTATAGGAAGAACAAGAAGTTGAAAGCTTATCCATTGGGAACCCTATCTGACTGACTAAACATGATTGTCCTACTTGGTTTCTGCTGGATATTGTAAGCCATAATTTGATGATGTTACCTTTATTTGCTCTATAATCAGGATACTTCTTTGGTCTCTGGTAGATGTAAGTGCCTAATTTGAGGAATTTTTTTATATAGATGCTATTTCTATGTGCCACATGCTCTTTCTTCTTTTACTTTTGTTTGCTAGATTATTAATAAACTCAATCATTTGAAACTGACAGTTAGGCTATGGTACCTAATTCTCAAAACCATGCAGAACAGTAAGTTCTCATAATGATGTGCCATGGAACAAAGAGGCGAGACAAGAGAACAAGGGGGTGAGGGTGATTAAATTGTGTTTTTATCAACAAGCTATAGATACCACTGAAACTAAAGAGTCATTGAAGTTTAAGGAGCTAGGGAGAAAAAGAATCTTGAAATTTGGACACAGTGTACATGGCACCTGATATCAATGTTAGTGAGGAGTTACACTGACTGATATTCATAATATATGTACTACTCTAATGAAAGTTTTTGCTGAAAGAATATTGGATAGAGGGAGAAAAGTTAACATATTGAATTATTAGTATGGTAGCCTATTGGGTATTGAAATCAATGATTGTAAAAAAATTATTGTTGGAGGAAACAGTCAAAAGCCATGAACTAATTCTCCTTAGGATAGAGACATTGGCCTAGTTTGTTAGTCAATTTCTGGTACAATAAACAGAAGAGGTTGTTTAGTATGAAACTTGTACTCCATGTTCAGTAAATTTGAGTAAGTAGGTGATCTGAAAATAGCAAAGGGCTACTAACTTCCTGATTTAAAGCTGTAAACAGGGTAAAAGAGCACACTATCACCAGTAAAGAAGGTTGTAGCTAAAGAGATGGCATCAGAGGTCAGACTATTTTCCTGCAAAGCCAAGATACTAAAGAGAAAATTGAGAATAGGTAGAAAATAGAGTAGAATATTACCTGAACATACAAGACAAGGTTCAGGAGCCCCAACAGAATGTTTTCTAGAATTTAATATGACCATAAATTGTATCCAAAAAGTGATTGTGCCATGACATGGAAGTTCTAAAATCCAGAAACGGGAATGCCCTAGCTTTTTATGGTAACTGGTGTAAATAAATTAAGGGCATAGTTAGACTAGTCATGGTAGTCTAGAGACAGAAGAGAAGTGCAAGAAATCTGAGTGTCAATATGGGGTGCATAGAAGGTACTCTATTTTCGTTGCTTCTCTTTTACATTTGGTAGCTAGAGTCGAGGCAGGCAACTCCAGAGCCCAAAGAACACGAATGGTAAGGCTCCCTTTTAAACAAACAGTACAAGAAGAGAAAAGTTGATGGATTATTCTAATATTTAGCATAATACTTCTGGGGTTTCTTTTTTGCTACTGGAAGATGGAGGTACAGATACAGGTTAAAGATAGTTTTTACCCTTGATGTCCAGATCAGAAAAGTCAGAGGAAAGGCAGTTATAATTCAATGGTCTGAATCAGCAAAAGGAAATAAAGCTAAAGTAATAGATGAATGTTGGAGAAATGCAGTATGGATTATTCAATGACAAATAACTCTACCGAATAAGCAAACTGAATGCATTAAATAAAACAAATGAAGCTTCACATGAAATGTACAATTTTAAAAGGACTTATGAAGAATATTTAAGGAAAGGTATATAATCAAGGACAAACACATCAAAAGCTCTAAGAACAATTATTACTAGAGTTAGGGATGGCAGTGGGAAGAGAGATAAAGGGAGGCTAGATTTGATTGGGCTAGATTTGCATATCTTTATGCAAATATCCCACTGAACCACATTAAAATGAACAGTTTAAAAGTATTAATAAAAATTAAAATATTCTAATGAGTTCTGTGTCCATGGTAGTGTCAAACAAGAATGTAATGAGCTTCATACATAGAACACTGGGATGGAGGTAAAGATGGAGGTGTGAAACAAACTCATGTCTTAAGACAGGTTGGGTCACTACTTTTTTACTTTTTAAAATAAGTATTTTCATTATTTATTGAGAACTTCATACAGTGTATGAAGATTGAATTTCTCTATCCCCAAAACACTCCCAGATTCACTTCGAAGTACTTACCCACCCAAGTTCATGTTCTTCATCCTTTTTCCCCCTCATTGAGCACAATATGTGTTCCACAAATGCTCTTCCCTGGAATGTGATCAAGCAAGGGCCACCCCCTTAAAAAATCTGACTATTCCTACCATTAGCTACCATATGCCAATAGTTCTTCAGCTTAATGGAGGACCCCCTACAGATCTACCCTCCTCTGTTCTGGTAATCTGTCTGTCATGAGCTTGAATAGATCTACTGCATGTCAGTGAAATTGCTGTAGGTTCCTATGTGCAACTAGCTTGTCAGGAAATCACTCTTAGTTTCCTTATTGCTGTTCAGTACCACTGGCTCTATAATAGCTCTGTCGCTGAGGATTTCTGAACACATTCTTTAGCTGTAAAACATGGAGAAACCCAGTGGGTAATTACCTGAAAACTTCATCCACACTGGCTAGCTTTCAGAGTATTAAAAGGAGCTATGACTGCTACTAGAGGAAAAAATAAATAATCAATCTTACTCAAACTGTGAACCCCACAAACTACAAATATGACTACTAGACTGTCAAACTGTGCCCACAGTTATACAGAACCATCTTATAATTCAGACATATATCATTTTCCTGACTTCAGCTGGGCCCAATAGCCAAAGATCATTATATTTGGGCTTGTTAACTACTGACAACCCCATACAGAAGTAGGAGCATGTGGAGCTGTGGGACCCTAAACTGAATATCCAACCACACTTCCCAGGCCATGCTGGGCAATTCAGCCCTAAGTGCACATGGCTTAGAGGAAGGACTAGAGTACAGCAACTGGGGAAGATGAAAGCAGTGCTCTCTATTTATGTGACTATGGAGAAGCTGTCATCCTTGCTTGGGAAAGGACTTTCTGGTACTGCTTTAGCAGCAGAGGACCTACACTCTTGTAAGTAATCTCTTACCCCAGTGGTCAGTTAGCAAGCCAAACAACTCATTGGTTTCCCAGAACATGCATTTTGGTGGTGTATTGTTGACACCAAGGAAGGAGGTGCTAAATGCTGTTTCCATCTTTTCCCCAGGGATGGAGTTTTGGCAATACCCACTTGTGCAATAATAACATGCATGCAATGTGAGTAACAAGACACCCTCTGAGTGATATTAATACCTACTGCATAAGACATAATCCATAGTTACAAACAGTATCAGGACCAGGCAACTGTGCACAGATAGGTGAAATGTTCTTGGGGAGAACCTACTAAATTTTTCTACTGAATTAACATAGTGAATACTGATGGTTAGAGTCATAGATGAGTGCATTGATCAACTCTCATCAAAGAAGCTTTTTCTTGTAATACAAGGCAGTTACTCCAGAGACCCACAATAACTCAATGTGCAGAGAATAAGGGAGTACAGAGGGCTCAGTCTGAAAAGGGACATCAATACCATAGTTTTATTTCAATGTTTACTGAATTAATTTAAAAGAATATTAAAATATGCACTATTTAATATTAATTCATATAACATACATATTCTGAATGTCAGACATTATCTATGTCAGAAAATATCTTAGGTACCTGAAAATAAATTGACTATAAAAAAAAAACCTAGGTACTTCCAACAAAATTATTATAGTACAACTCAAATAATAATTTTTACACCTAACACATATTAATGTTGTTGGGGTCCCTGAGCTCGGGGCCAGCCCAAGGGGGATGAAGGGTCTCTGCCATGTGGGGGTGATTGGCGCCGAGTCAACACACAGACCCCGGGAGCTGGGTGAGAAGCATGCAGAGGGTGAGCCACAGCAAACTCATTTTATTCAAGGAAGTGCACAGTTACATGATTTTTGTTAGCCAATCGCCCTATGGGGTGGTCCCCAACTACAGCCAATAGTTGTCTGTCCCCAGGTAGATCATCTTGGTGGAAGGTTTCTCCAGATGCTGGGCAGAAGCTGGTGTCATGCCTAGCCAGAGCAGAGTGCCACATCTACAGGAACCACTCCCTTATTCCTCATAGCAGGTGGCCTGGCTAAGGCCCACACATATCCATCTTTTTGTTTTTATTAATTGAGTGACCCTGGGAGGCATGGTTCTTTGTCATGCCATTGTTGACCCAGGCCCCTCGGGATCACCTCAGGTGACGGTGCCTATCTTAGGTTGCCCCAGTCGTCTGAGTCTTACTCATCATTGACTATCCACCATCTTGGTGAAATAGCCTAAGGGGTTCACCTCTGTCAGTGGTGCCTGTCCTAGGTTTCCCTGGTCATTGGAGTCTTACCCATCATTGGCTATCCACCATCTTGGTCAAAGAACCCAATGGGTAACGCTTTTCACTTAGGAGGGCTATCAATATTGGCATGGGAGGTTCATGCAGGAAGGCTCCTGTGGCAGGCATGAGGGTCCTTGTTGACGAATGCTTTTATGCCCTGTAGAAGACATAGGAAGAAGCAAGAATAGTTAAGTATCACCCCGGAGGTGGTGTTATTAAGTGGCCAGTTAAATGGGATTGTCCTGTATAGCCGATATCCTGGTTTGAAGGGAATATTTGGTATTTTGGGGGAGGTCCAAGGCCTGGATGGAGGCCTGGAGATTTTGAAGCCTCAATGTCTGTGAAGCTCTGCTTTGATTCAGTGCTTTCCAAAAGCAATGAAAGGTCAACAGGGTTATGTAGAAGGCCACAGCAAAAATGCTTCAAGTTACCAAACTAAGGGGCAAAAAAATGGCTGAGATCTTATTTCCTAATCAGGCCTAGACAGGAAGGGGAGTGGAAGCATGAGCAGTTGAAGGAGGGGGGTGTGATTTCGGATCCAGTGATTCCATGGTGGTGGGGGTATCCACTGTGCCAGCAGGCACATCCATGGAGGGCTTGGCATTTCTGGCTAATATCCAGATGGGGAAGGATGAGGTTTGTGGAAAGATACAAGCATATCCTAGACCCTGTGTTAACAGTGGGTGAGGTCCTTCCATTCATTTGTGAGAAGATCTCTCAAGAGGACAAGGGGCACGGGGGTAGTGGCTGGTTAAGAGTTCCAATGTTTATAGTCTGGAGAGAGTCCTGCTTCATCAAAGGTAAGATAATTATGGGTGAAAAGAGCTTCCACCAAGGCCAAATGGGGATCCCTGGGTGTCGTTGCAGTTTTCTGCTTCATAATGAGTTCCTTCAGGGTTCTGTTAATCTTGTCCACTATGGCTTGGCCCTGAGTGTTTTGGGGGATGCCCATGAAGTGTTTATTCCCCCAGGATTCTATGAAAGAATTTAAATGGGCTGATGTATATGCCGGGACATTATCTGTCTTAATCACCCAGGGCACACCCATGACCAACATAGCAGTTTTTCTTGCCTTAATGGCATGGGATGCCTTCTCACCCAAAAAGGTCATTGCAAAAACAAATTTGGAGTAAGTATATACTATAACGTGGACATATTAATGTTGCCAAAAGAGGGTATGTGGGTGACATCCATTTGCCAGATGGCATTTGGCATAAAGTCTCTAGGGTTAATTCCCTGAGGCTGCAGTGGACCCAAGGGGGCCAAAGGGGCACAGGCTTTACATGTACAAATTAGGTGCTTACATTGGCTAAGAGAGAGCTCTGGGTAGAGGACCTGCAGGTTAGAGGGGGAGAGATGAAATCTTTGGTGTGTCTAGCTTGTTCTAAGAGCAGCAAGGAAGTGACAGCAATAAATTTATCTACCTGTGCATTCCCATCAGCAATGAAGCCAGGGAGACCAGTGTGTGAGTGTATGTGCTCAATGAACCAGGGATGCTGTCTATTTTCCATCAGCATTTTTAAGGCACTAATGGCAATATCTATTGGTTTATGAGAGGGTCTGGGGTTGGTAAGGGAAGGGTCTTTGACATTTGGACAGCGTAACTGTCAGAGAAAATATTGACAGGTTCTTGTTGACAGAACTTTAGGACTCTGAGGATAGATTAAAGTTCACCTAATTGAACTGAATGAGGGTTAGAAAACTTAAGGGTCTTGTCTCGCTGGTTGGCTTTCATAATAATTAGTCCGTAAAAATGCTTATTGGCATTTGTAAAAGCTGAGGCAGCCAGGGGAATAGGCTGGCTGGAGATTGGCCTTCAGGTGTAGGGTAGTGATTTATTGAAGTAATTTGTGAGCAGGGAAGTGGTTGTCCACATCATTAGGAAATCCTGCCACCAGGATATGAAAGAGGTGGTCATCCCTGAAAAGGGACTGAAGTTCCATCATGGGTATGGGCAGAATTATTTTGGAGGTCTCTATGTTGTAAATTTTATTTGTGAATTATGCATCTTAATAGCTGGGAGGAGCATTGCCTCCAGTTTGGTGGTGAGTTTATGGGTCTGTGACCAAGAGGGATGGGCCCAGTAAAGGGGTGCTTATTTTTGCTAATTGACTCCTAGGGGGAACCCCTCCATCCAGAGGATTAAATTGAGGACTGGGAGAGTTGGGTCCTGAATTGTATTCTGAGGTGATCCACAAGAACAATTTGCTAGGGTAATTGAAAAGAGATGGTGAGATATCTCCTGTAAAAGTTCTTTTGCTTGTTTGGTCAAAGGAATTTTCTGGGAAGGACTATCTGAGGTTTTGAGGTCAAAGAGGGGAAAGAATTCAGCTGGAGGAATGGGCAAAAAAGGGCTTAAGCCAATTAATTTGGCCACAGAGTTTTTGGAGGTCATTGAGAGAATACTTATCTTTTATTAGAAGGTTTGGAGTGAGGGATTGGGTATCATTGGAAATTTTAAACCCTAAAAACCCAAAGGGGGCTGTGGTTTGAATTTTTTCCTTGGCTATAGTTAAACCTAGTTTTTTAAGGTCCTAAGAAGTATTCTGAGGTGATCCACAAGAATTACTTGTGAGAGGTGTGAGAATAGAACACAGAGCTTTAGATATGCTAGGCAAGCACTCTACTACTGAGCTATACTCCCAGCTCACCAAATTGAAGAGTGAAAAAAGCTGAAATCCTATTATGTAATTGTTGCCCAAAGCTTAGAGAAGTTATTGGGTCAACTATGGTGGAATTTATATGATCAACCTGGTAATTAAGGGACAGGGAGTAATTAAGAAAAAGCTGTGAGCATGGGCCTTTGATACAATTGGAGAGGCATGATCGCGTCTCAGTGATCTTGGAGACTCTATAGCCTGCAGGGCAGGAGTGGCTTCAGGAGGAGGCCCAGCTATATGAGGAGGCACTGCTGCACACCCAGCCAGCCACAGTCCCTTTGTGGGAGGAGCACTGGCTCTCCCCATCAGCCTCCGGCCCTGCCTCCAAGACCTAAGGACCTTATGGCGACCCCTCTGCCGCTCCCCAGGCCAGAAGCTGTGACCCTATCTACCCTGTCTGCTCAGGGCTGTTGGGGTGAGCCTTGAAGCCCAGGGCATCGGCCCTGGCAGAGCAGCTTCAGGCACCGATCCTACTGGAGGCAGCTTCCTGGTGGGAGGGGAGATTGCTCGTTATGGCAGAGTGATGGCCAATGAAATGTAGACTCAAAGTCACTATAACTACACAAAGCAAAATGCCTAATATTGGGGACAACTGAGACATATAGACAGAATGTTGGGGGCCCAACTGTCTCGTATTTAGTGGGGACCTCTGTGGGTCTTTACGCTGACCCCAGCGGGTGACACCCATGAAGCAACAAAGAACGTGCATGCCAGCTTTTAAAATTTGTGTATCTGCACGGCTCTGCAGGCTAATAAAAGTTAGGGTCCGGAGCATTTGTAATGGACAACTCAGACCTCATAGTCCCTGGGAACTTGGCTCGGTGCCATAACGCACACTGAAGTGTTAGCATCTGCAATGTAGCAGGGTCGGGTGATTAAAACTTAAGAGGTCTGAGCCTGCTTGCCAGCAGGAAGGAGGTTTTTAAATCGAATTTTGGAAAATTGGCCTTCCCCACAGCTGATTGCCCACATGGTATCTCCAAAAAAGCTGGATGATGGCCTCGGCCTCACCTTGGTTCCAAAATCGGGGGGGGGGGGTGTCAGGCCCTCATGTGATTTTGCTGGGACGAACCAAGAAGGGAGGGGCCAGCACGGACGTTGGGGACCATGGGGCGAGGTGTGCTTCATATTGGGTAGGGAGACAAACACAGGAAAGGGGAAAAGGAGGGGGTCACTCGCTCACCCTCAAGCAACCATTAACACACAGAACACAGAGGGGTCTACTAACTGGACAACCAGGGGAGACTGTTGGGTATAAAGTGCCAATATGTTGGGGGTCCCAGCACTCAGTGCCAGCCCGAGAGGGACGGAAGTGTCTCCACTGTAGGGGAGGGAGTGAGTAGGTGCAGAGTCAACACACAGACTCTGGGAGTTGAGCGGAAGGCCAGCAGTGATGGTCTGCTGCAAACTCATTTATTCAGGGAAGAACAGAGAGTCTTATAGGTCTTGTTAGCCAATAGCCTTATGGGGTGGGGTCCTCCATTCCTCCTGGCAGGTGGCCTAGCTGGGCCCACCCTACATTATACCCAACAGGAGATATCTCGCCAATACTGGGGGGCGGAGTCCCTGTTTGGGCACCAGATGTTGGGGTCCCCAAGTTTGGGGCCAGCCTGAGGGGAACACAGGCTATCTGCCATGAGGGTGTGTGTGGCACAGAGTCAACAAACAGACCCTGGGAAATGGGTGAAAGCATGCATAAGGTGAGCCACAGCAAACTCAGTTTATTCAAGGAAGTGCTTAGAGTTATATGACTTTTTATTAACCAATCACCCTATAGCATGATCCCCAACTGTAGCCAATAGTAATCTGTCCCCAGGTAGATCATCTTGGTGCAAGTTCTCTCCAGATGCTGGGCAAAAGCTGGTGTCACTCCTAGCCAGAGCGGTGTGCCATATCCACAGGAAACACTCCCTTATTCCTCATAGCAGGTGGCCTGGCTAAGGCCCACATTGTATTATGCCATACATATGTACAAATAGCACAGTGTGATGACAAATGTGCAAAACTTAATTCTTAAGAAGACGATAATGCTTAAACTCTAAATAAATTTACTACTTAAAACTTGAGAGCTATCATTAACTTACCTCAGTAGATGCTTGTAAGTAATGTTGGAGGGTGTAGTAGAATCTATAGGTCAGTTTCAAGTTGTAAGAAAGAGCTCTCCTACATGGTGATTCTGTACAACTCCATTTGTTATATGTTTCCACCATGAATTTTCAAGGTAGAAAATGTAGAGAGAAGAAAAATGCTCAAAAAGATATACATTTAACCACCAGAGTAAAATACTGGCAGATATTTGATTTTCAAGGACAGAGTTAGAATTTATTTGAAGCTAAGGTATAGGCCTAAACAACAATGAAATTTTGTTTATTTAAATTAAATGCCCACGAACATTGCAAAACTCTGTTATTAACTGACAATATTAACTTTGTATAGACCTATACATTTTAATCATACTTTCAGAAAACTCTGCTTTTATCACTTGATCCTATTTTCCAGTGATGCATTTACTCAATATCTTTTGGTGATTAAAAATGACCACAAGAATATTCTGGATTTTAGCCTAACAGCTTGACAATTCATCCAAAACATTTCAGACATTTTCTTCTATTTCTGGTACAAGTCTAAGTATTACCTTTGACTTGGACAGCATTAACTCATTTATCTACATCTGAGCAAGTCACTGTCACCAAGACATTTAGTACTGATTTTTGAGATCTACAGTGTTTAATAATGATTTCGTTTTCATAGAAAACTTTAAGGTCTGATGGGGCACATCATATACTCAAAACAAACCTCAAATTCTATTATCAGAACATACCAAAACTATATAATAAGTATTCATACCTGGTGACATTTACAAAAAGGTTTCATGAATTAAAGCATTTGTTCTGGACTTTAAAAGAGTAAGGGATGGAAAAAAATATTCTATGCTTAGAAAACAACATAAAGAATGACGTGTGGCCTCAAAGAACATCGTTTTTCAGTTCAATTTGGTGGCTAAGCATTCACTTTTGCTTTCCTTTGCATGGTTCCTTTATTAACATAAGATTAAAAGAATACAGGAAAAAATCTTGGCAAGTTCATTTCATCAATAGTGATGGCTTTTGATTTTCGGCCACACAGTTTTGTATTGCTCTTCTGTTCAGTCCCTACAATTAGCCTTGGTATTTTGTGTTTGGATTTTTTGGGCAAAGGGGTTTTAACACAAAAAGAGAGTGGAACAAAGCTCAACTGGTAAAGATACTTGATGCCAGGCCTGATGACCACAGTTTGATTCCTCTGGACTCAAACTGTGGAGGGAAAAAAAAAATTCAAGTTTGTTTCAGACCACCACATGAGCAGCATGGTAAACACACACACACACATACAAACACACCACACCACAAACTACATAAATGTAATATCTGAAAAGTACAGAGGCTTTGAGAATACCCGAATTTTTCATTTTCTTGGTCTTGTATTTCATGAGGACATGTCTTGGCTGCCCTACTGGTGAATGTAATACAGTTAGAATTGCCCTAGGCTTTGTAGAGTGCATAGCAAAGACTCAGACATATTCATTTTGTTCATTTTGCTGTAATAAAATCTCCTAACAAAAGCAAATTAAGAAGGAAAGACTTTATTTTGTATTATGTTTGCAGAGGGGATGCAGTTCATAATGATAGGGAAGGCATGGCACCAGGTGTAGGATGGGAGCTGTCACACTGCATCAGCAGCTCACAAGCAGAAAGTGAACAGGACATAAGGCCAGTCTATATAACCTCAACACCCACCCCAAGGGAAGTAATTCTTCTGTCAAAGCTCCACTGTATAAAAATCCTTCCCAAACAGTGCCATCAGCTGGGGACAAAGTACTCAAACTTATTAGACTATTGGCAACATTTCACTATTTCACATTCAAACCTTCACATTCAGTCCCTGATCCCCTACAGGATCACAGCCCTCGTGTGATGCAAAATGCATTTTCCAACTTTAAAAGACTCCGTACTCTTTAAGACTCTTAGACTCTTACCATATAATAAAAATGTCTTTTGAGACTCAAGGCAATCTCCTGTTACCTCTGTAAAACCAAAAGACAAATTATTTATTTCTACCATACATTGGCATGGAACATATATTCCCATTCCAAAACATAGGAATGGCACTTAGCAAAGAATGATTAGACTAAACAAAATCAAAACCCAGCATGGAAAACGTCAAATAACATAGCACTGTGTCTGACACCTGAATCTTCAGTTTCACATGGGTTAGATAGTTCCATCTCTCCATTTTTATTGTTACACAACATATATATCTCTCTCTCTTGGACTGGATTCAGTTTCTGTATGCAGCTCTCCTTGGCAGATATGTCACTAGTTAGGGACCAAGCATTCAAAAACATAAGCCAATGGGGCATATTTCACATTCAAACCACAACAGCACCTAGCACATTTCAAGTTGATTACAAGTGCAAGAGTGAGCCCAGCTAAAATAAACTGAGCCCAGCTGAAAACTGCAGAACACTAGGGAGAAATAAGTTATGTAAACATTTATGATTACATGCCACTGAAGTTTTGTGTGTTTCATAGGTATGTTATGCCTCCTGAGTTGAATGGTAACTAAAAGAGACAAAAAAGGGTTAAAGCACATGCACAAATTATGGTGGTAGAAATGGCTCAGTGGTTAAAATTACTTATTACTCTTTGAGAGAACATGGGTTCAGTTCCAAACACCAACATGGAGGCTCGCAATCACTATAACTCCAGATCCAGGGGATCTCACAACCTGTACTGGCTCCTGTATGCAGACGGTGCACATAAAATAATGCAAATAAAATAAAATAAAAACTTATTTCCACAATTAAGTGGAGAATGTCAAGTAGAAATATTGTTGATTTAAGTAAGATTGAAGAACAAGTCATAGGGGAAGACTGAAGAAATTGTGATTTCCAAGATCTGGTCTAAGAGTTGAAAAGTATAAGCAATAAAGTTTAGAAATGATGATGAATAAAAACAAAAATTATTGAAATTGTTTAGAGATAATTTTAACATCACCTATCCATACAGAGGAATGAGTGACAGTGTACCAGGCAACTCTGAATTATACTTTAAACAAATGATAATGATGTCCTTCTTTAGGAATATTGACTGTTGATATTGCAGCATTAAAAATGCTTGGAAATGTGGTCATGATATGAAAGACAATGTGAAGAAAAGAATGAAGGACAGTATTGTAACAAATTACATAATAGATCATCAGGAACGAATGTTAAATATAATGGAATAGTGATGGATATATGTGTGTGTGTGTTTGTGTGTGTGTGTGTGTGTGTGTGTGTGTGTGTGTAAGGTTCCTAAGAGAAGCAATAACCAACAAAATAAAAATATCAACATTTTATGGATGTGGAGACTAAAAGACATCACTAGATTACGAAGCACTAGACACTGAATGTTATAATACTGACTGTTCCCCAATCTGTACCCACTGGTACAATAGTGGCATGACAGTTGTGGAGTGACTAACTGCTTTCTGAATGGTTATGGGGTTTGCTTCATAGGAGGAATTTCATGCCTGGTAATTTTAACATGTTTACAAGTTGTTTACAAACATGCTGTTTTGCTAAGCAGTCATACGGTCAAACCACATAATCAAAATATTTATGCTTATATCCATAGATTTATGGTACTTTCAACTTCCATCATGCAAAATTTTTGTTGCAGTAGTTTGTGGCTAATTCAAAGAATTCTAACTGGCTAAAGTGGCCAATATAAATAACATTTATGATCAATTGTGGATGGGTTGTCTTGTTATGAAAATCAAGCAGTCATCAAGAGACCAAGAATTTACTCAGAAAGTTGGAGAACTCAGATATATTTGTGGTGACAGACCCAGGTAAGTGAACACTCTGAAATTCTGGACCCCAGGTGACAGTTTTATACATTTCCCCACATAGTATCTTAACTGGTATAACATTAATAGGTTCAAATTGCAGCCTACTGGACTTCCACACACGCTTACATATCCCAAGACTAAAGGGGTAAATTCCTACTGAATATGTGTTTGCGAAAACAAATATTAAAGGCAGGGGTTTAGGCAGAATTTATGGTAGGTGCTTCAGCAAGGAAGTTAGTTGAAAGCAGATGTTTCACTAGACATTGGTGGTAATAACTTCCCAAGATAACTTTGATGTCTTCGGTATTCTCCTGTTTAGTGAATATTCTTAAATTCTTTATAAGGTGAGCAGTATGTCCTAAAGAATAAAATGAGTTATTATACAATAAACACAATATCAGCTATACACAAAGTAATATTAAATCTATGGGTTTATTTTCTTCCTCCATCTATATAAGCTGCCCACTATCCAAGAATCAGGGAACTTCATTGAATTGGGGAATGGAAAGAATGTAAGAGCTGGTGGATAGGAAGGACAGCTGTGACATTTTCATTTCTGGACATGACCTGGCTGATGTATGTATTCACTCACAGCAACTGTTGAACCTGCACAAGACCTACCCAAGCCAGTAAAGTCCAGCATGGATGGGGAAAGAAAACCCCCACCTAAAAGAGCCCACTAGTAATGGAGACGATGTAAACTGATGGGTGCTGAGGGAGAGAGTCACTCTCCTTCGACAGCAGCAGTACTAGTAGGTTACACATGATTTCAGTCAATGATTCTATACCTAAATGCACGCAGGGCGGCACTAATGGTACTCAGAAGACTTTTAATAACAAACTTTTTAGAAGCACACATGAACTGTGGAGGGAGATGGAGTTGGAACAATAAGAGGGGTTAAAAGGAGATGGTCCTGAATGAATCAGATCAAAATATATTGCATAAATGCATGAATTTTTTTTAAATAATAAAAGTTTTATTTAAAAAATACCAAAGTGTGTGAAGATGAGGAGGTGAAAAATGAATATAGTCCTTATTTTTGAAGTCTTTAGATCAAGAAATAATGATAATATATTGTTTAGCATTGTAGAGATAAGCATTAGAATTAAGCACACATACACTACAGTCATTGCATGAAGAGTGAGTCTATGAACTGAGAAACTGGACATAGGGAACTTTAGTTTCTATTATAAAATTTTCAACATTAGTTAGTTTTCTATTGCTCTTATAAAACACCATGGGAATTTATAAAAGGAAGAGTTTATTTAGCTTACAGTTCCAGAGGAATCAGAATCCACGACGGCATGGAAGCATGATGACAAAAGATGGTCAGAGCAGAAAGAGGAGCACTCACATTTTCAAGCAGGCACAGGAAGCACAGCCCAACAAGAAATCAAGAAAGGCTTAAGAACTCTCAAATCTCAGCCCCATGGCCTTCTTCCTCCAACAAGGTCACACCCCCTGACACCTCCCAAAACAGCACTACCAACTGGGCAAAATGTGGGGGACATTCACATTCAAATCACAACAGTTTAGAGCACGGAAAGTATTGTAGATATTTAAAGGAGGAATGTATTTACTACAGGTTACTACATTTACAAAATTATAGTAACAACTAATAAACAAAATATAAGATTTCATTAGAATATTGATTTCATCTACAAAAGCAATACAAAGGGGAAGAGAATGGCACCATTCTTGTCACCACTGCCTTTGTCTGCCACAATGATCACTTAGCTCACAAAATTTTGTTGGATGGAATGTGTTGGGTAGTTCTGGTGGAGAGATGTTCAGTGTGATGTGTTATAGAGGAAATGTTTCTGGTATTTATAGGGAGATGTATTGCAGAGCCACAGATCCAATTAAACAAATTAGTTAATTTGCTCATGAAGAAAATATTTCTGTGTGGGAAGAAATCTTTGTTGCACTCATTGCATCTCTATCCTTCCTTGTTTTTTAGTACACTTTTTACACAGAAGACATTTTCATGGTATTCTACACTCATTAGCATTATTTCTGTCTCTTTTCCTAGGTTGCAATGTGAGAGACATTTGAGTACAGATTTGGAGGCACCAGAGACCACACTGCTATCTTGGAGCAGATATGTGTTCAGATAATCTTTGCACATATACTCTGTTCAAGACGGTGAAACACTTCAGCCATTTTAAAAGCAAATAACAGCATGTTGCCAGGTTCTTTCTTCAGTTAAGTCTCTCTCTCTGTGTGTGTGTGTGTGTGTGTGTGTGTGTGTGTGTGTGTGTTCTTCCCCATTGACAATAATGTATCTGGGATTCAAAAGTGCCTACATCCCTGACTAAAATAAGAATTGAATGCCATAGAAACTCATACATGATTTTTTAGAATTTTGAAAAGCTATGTAGACAGATAGGAAGAGAATATTTTCTATTTTCTATATGTGGGAAGGACACATGAACATGGGGGTGAAAGAGTAGACATGCCATCTCTGTTGCCATTTTGCCCACATTCAAGACAAGGCTGGTGAATTAGCCAGAATCCACCTACTTTTATAAAGAACATTAAAACCAAAGTGATTCCACACACATGGGAGCAAACTGAAAGATAAGCTTCTGAGATGCTACAAATTCTTTAAAAAACATTGAGGTTTCTATATACCAAGAAAACATTCAGATCATAATAGTAAATTTTACCCAAGAAGAGCTGTAGATAATTTAAAAATAAACTCACAGACTGGGGATAGACATGGACAATATGTCAAACAATTGTACAGAAAAACGATGGGTACAGAGAACAGGCATCAAGTGTGAGCGGAAACTTTTAGGAAAATTACTACGATGAATTATACTACCACACCTCATTGACTAATAAAGATCAATTTGGATTGTTGCCATTTGTTGCCTTCTCTTTCTACCTGTGCATCTTTCCGCTCCTATTCCTAACAAATAGCATAGGGATGTTGTGGAGATTAAAGCAAAATGCATAGAGGAGTATCTTGCATTTAGAAAGTGCTATACACTTGTGTATTATAACAACTGCATATCCTTGACTTCGGAAATCACTTAGGAAAAAAAAGTAATAGCCATTCAAAGGCAGCACATGCTAAGAAATATTCACCCATACTAATTGTATTTTCTTTTTGATGACACTAGGAATTCCTTAAACAGAGAAATGCTATTTTCATAGAACATTTGGCAAAATGTAGGAGGAAATGGATATGGGGTTGGCTGGGAGTCAAATGCCCTGGAAAGGAAAAGGAACTATGGATCAGGCAGATTTACATTTGAATCCTCTATCTACAAGATTTCAGCTGGGATATGTAAATAAATGACTGTCAGCTTTATGATGTAAACCGGAGACAATGACACATACCTTACAGAGCCATTGTATTGCTTAGAGATGCTGCTGAAGTGACAGGTTGGGTGAGGAAAAGGAAAAGTGGCCCCTCCACCACATTGTTTTATATGCTTCTAGTTTCTGTAATCTCTATTGACTGCTGATTTGGTTTTGAGGTTTGCAACTTATAACACATAATTCTTTCTATAAATAATTTAGAAACATTTGTGATCTGACTTTGTGTGTTATCATTCTTCTTCTCCTTACCCAGAATATGTGTATTGAAGTCAGTAAGACAAAGATCCGGACTTTCAAGTTGTTACAGTTCCCAGACTGACATTGCTTCTGCTTGCGTTCTTGTGATGAGATGACCGTTTTATGGAAGGAAAAATTCATGCAAATAAATAATGTATTACAATGAGAAGCAAACTGAAAAAAATCAATTTTTATAATTACCCTCTAATATGTTGTGGCTCAATGATTTTCATGCAATAAAGACCTTTGTATCAGGCAAGAACTATGAAGATGAATCCCAGTTAATCACTATCAAATGTCTCTCAGTAGGCTCATTCAGAATTACAAAATATATGAAGAAGCATTTACACTTATCACAATTAATTCAAGTAATGAAATTTAAATTACTGATGACTATAAGATGTGACTGAAAGAAAAAAACCCAGCAGTTCAGGATCAGGAAGACTGACGGAAAACTGGGACCAAAATTTTCAAACATCCATGAGAGGAGGCTGACTTTTAGAACTTCTCCTTGATGCTTCTTGATTTGATAAGGCCTCTAAATTCGGGTCTGCAAAATTCCTGAAAAAGGGACTGTTGGTCAGATAAGATTCCTGAAAGGGGGTTGCTTCCTGGCCAAGGGTTTGCAGTCTCCCCTTAGGCATCAATTAGAGTCATGGGGAACCCCTCTCCACATGAAAGGGCCTGTTGTCCAGCTGGGAGGGGCTTACCTCTACCTCTCCTGGAGCAGATGTCTTTCCCTGGGAGTTAGCCTTTCACACTCTCCCTGAGCGAACTTCTCCACCCTGATACTAAGAAGTTAAGCCAGGCATGCCAGGCCGGTTCCCTAGCCAGAGTCCCCCAAGATGAGGGGGCTAGTCTCCCCCATCTCCTGGGGGACAGTAGCCTCAGGAGGACTTGCATTCCTCCATTCCAGAGTGCTGAGAAGCGAGTCCTGGATGATCTTCTCTCTTATCCCCCTGGTGCCTGTACCCTTAATAAACCGGTCCTTTTAACTCTCCTGAGGAATCTCTGGTCCATTTTCTGCTGAGTTTCTCCAACGCAGACCTTACAATGATTATACCATATCCTGCACCATTAGTATTTAAAAATGGGACATTTGGCTGATGTTTCTAAGTGCCATGAACTTTGAAACCTGCAACACATTGTTAACACCAGCTAAACGTAGATATGTGATACAGAAGAATGCTTCAAATTGTAGACACAGGTGAGATACTGGTTTTGATTTGAAAGTGTGAAATTAAGTTTGTCTTAGTCTGTGAAACACTGGAGAGCTGGTGTAAAAGTTCAGACCTTTGAAGACTGACCACACTGTTAGAAGAGAAAGGGAAGTGCTTCTGTAGTTTTTTTGACCTGTAAAAGCTAAATTGACTCTTCTTATGGTTTCTACATTCACTATGTCCAAATAGATACCTTGATCTAACAAGAGCAATTGCAAGAAAACAGATGTGGCCTATAATTTCTTAGTGCAGAATTTCATACTTCAAGGCAATTTTTTTTCTATATCTTACTTCTATAATCAACACTAGTTCAGCATTGTTATTATCCATATTTATTCTACCTGTACAGCTTCTCCTTTGTACCCCCAACTACTGTCACACCAAATTAGTAGCTCTCTTAAAATGCTACCTTCTTTCATTGTTGACCCTTATGTTCATGCTTTGTATGTGCAAATCTCTCACCTTTATTTTTATGTTTTGTTTTTTATTTAATTTTAATTTACTATCTACTCTTAAACATAGTATAATGCTAGCATGGACATCATTTTCACTACTGTACTTTATACTACCTCATCTAGCCCAGGTTTAGTGTCCCTTTATTATTTAAAGAAATGCAACCATGTCTCTATCCGAATAATAATCATACTGCCATACTGCACTTTAAAACTTTTAATTACAAGTAAAGCACCCCAGACTTTCAACAATTCTTACACAGTATGATACTCAGTTACAAATCTGGACACACTGCTTTCAGGAAAACAGGAGAACAGACAAATCAAGGAAAGTCAACTGGGCATCTAGCTAGACGGACCAGGTAACAACTTGTATCTTTCTAAACTCCTTGCAATGCAAGAACTGAAATCAATTCATATGGAGTTGAAAGAGAAAAGAACATCAATAAGGTGTTTCTATCAATTGGCAAATTACATAATTTTGAGTGAATTTATTGAAATAATTACCCACTTTGAGATCAGGCAAAAAGAATAATCACAATAGTAAAAGATTTGAAGGTAAAATAAAATGGCCATATGAACATAGATCCCACAGTCAAATGCTGAAATAAGAAACTGACATATTCACATTTATTTGCAAATGATTAAGTAAATAATATAAATCACTTCCTTCTCCTCATGATACCTGCAGCAAAAAGTGTTGAACAATGTTGAATATTTTCGATCTCCATAAGTTCAAATCTATTAGGGAAAAAGATAAAACTATTCTGATGCCATAATTCTGACTTTATCAAAACTAACAAGTATATAGTAGATGGTGATATTTTTAACCTGGATGCTGACAGTTTCTTTTACAGATAGAGGAAGTTCATCCTTCTGGCAATTCCTTCTAGTATGAGACAGGGTCCTGGAAAGCAATCATGTATACAAAATTCTGTTAACTGTAATGTTTATTTCTTTTAAGTACTTGCTTCCAACTTTGTCTACTTCTTTGATGTTCCCTTGTACTCCAGAATATTTAGTTTAAAGATCCTATGGCCTTACAGATGAAAATCAGTATTCTACACTACACTTAGAAACCCAGACAGATTATGTAGTTCCTACTTATATCTTGCTTACAATGAGTTCTCTAACCAACGTCTTATTGTTTTTGTCAGATTGATGAAATGTAGTTATTTTTAATTTCTACTTTAATATAGAATTGAAATTTAATTTAGCATCTTATATTACTCGTTAGCAATAAATCCAGTATCCTTTCTTTCATTTACCCTAATATCTCTTTGGGGATACAGACTTGTAATACTTGCTTGATTCATACGCAACACAATCACAGTTACAGTATAACAAGGAAAATTATTTAAATGCCGATCTTACTCATCTGTATATTTTCTATGTTCCGAGGACTTAAACTTCCATTTCAAGGACTTTTTTTTAGATTGGTAGATCATCTTTTATTGAAATAGTTTTTCTTGCTTAACTAGTTGGGCATTTCACTGCATCCACCCCTGTTGATGTCAATTCAACTATGACATCACAAGGGTGTCAGCATTGTTGTAGCACAAAATCCATGTAGTGCCCAGGATCTCTTTAAAAGTTCTGGAAAGTATGCTGGCTAAAGTTTGGTGCTGCATATGTTGGGTAATGTTGACAATATCATCAAAAGTGGTATTACCACTGGGCATTAATTAATGATTTTCTGCTTTTTTGTCTCCCTCTTGGTCATTCTTGATGACTTTGATAATCAAGGCAGAGGCAGAAATTATGACCTTAATTTGAGCATGCCTGCTCTGAATAGTCAGTTTCACTGTAATCCTCAGACCTTACCAATCACTGGATGCCTAGGCAATGTCATCAACTTTTTTGAGACAGATGCAGGCAATGGATCTTAGGGGCCAAGACAGATGTCTCAACAATCTTACACCCAGTGCACTTCAAGTACATGACATTGATCTTTTTAGGGTCAAATTTGGGTTGCACGCATCTGATGAACCTGGATTCCAGACAATCAAAGAAAATTGCAACTTATCATCTTCAGACCTGAAAGTCCAAATCTCAAGGGACATCTCTGAATTCACACTTTGCTGCGTAGGATGGCTGTTTTTCTATTCTTTGTTCTTAATATTTTTACTAATTTTTTGATAATTTGATGCAATGTATTTTGAACATATTCAGACTGTTTCTTCCCCCATCTTCTCTCAGAACACATACCCCACTTCACAACCTCTGTTATTTTTAAGGCCCATGTATCATCACTTTGTCTAGACTAACCCACAACTAATCAACATGCAGAGAATAAGAGACTGACAAGTACTCAGTGCTTTTTCCTAAATGGGACACCTATATCACATTCTGATCTCACAAGGCTCAGGCATCATTGTGGAAGGGAGAGGGATCAAGAGCCAGAGATGGTGGGTGACTATAAGGAAATATTTTCCGGACAGCAGGGCCATTACAAGAACACATGAACCCACAGTGCTTGTGACAGCATGCACACAATCTGTCTTCCTATTCTTTTTCAAAGTCTTATTTGTCTGTATTTCTACAATCAATTACCAGAAAATTTATACTATCAGTTTTACATTGTTTTAGATTATCAATATCTCTTTTCATTTCATTATCCTGGGTATTTCAGCTTTTAAAAATCTATCTCCTCTTAGCACATGTCAAAATACACCCAAAATTTCAGGGAACTAGGAGCAGGTTTTTCTTTCATATCTAACTGATCAAGTTATTTTCCCAAGTATAAAATGTTCTCTCAGGAAGACACCGGCTAAATTGAAAATACATAATTTTATTTCTGGTACACCATGCAGTACATCAAATGGAAAAATATGCAGCATGATCTGTATAGAAAAAAAATACAAGATCAACAATTAAATCCAGTGAATCTTCACAACAAAATTAACATGAGAAATGAAGTTAAAAATTCAAGGATAAATACGACTTTTCAAAATAAAGTGTGGAAAGTGGCTTCACAAGTAGTTTTATTTGCCTGTGTTCAGTTTTCCTCTTGGAAACAGATTCAAGTTGCCAAGGGGCATTACTCTTTTCATTTAATATTATTTATATTGTTTGTGAAGGATGTATTTAAAATACCTTTGATTGAACAAAGAAAGCAATAAATTAAAAAAATTAAAAATCAAAGTTACAATTTTAAGTGAGACAAATCTTTTGCATGTGAAATTAGAATCTTGTGGAAAGGTTTCTTTAGGACCTGGATCTCAACTGTAATTCCTTGAGGGAAGTTGTCAAAAAGCTTTCTCTTTAGATGAGGGATATCCTTTTTTGGCAAATGCACATGTAGCTATGCCAACACTCAATAGGGAAACTTGATTCCAAATTGTTAAATTGAATAATATGGAGTCAACATTGTGTGTTTGAGTCAAATCAATGGCTTTGAAAATTATAAGAAAATTATAGTTTTGCTTGCTTTGCTTTTTGTTGTTCTGGGGATTGAACCCAGGACCACTTTCACACTAGACAAGTCCTGAGATACTGTGCTATATTCCCAGCATGAAAATTATGCCTTTAATTGATTATCATTGGTTTATTATCTGCTTTGGTGTAGTGAACACTTAAAGAAAATGAAGCTCTTAAAAGAAAATTCATATCCTATAAAAATGGAAAGATAAAGAACACATTGAAATTCCTCACAGAAACTTAACATCCACATCTCATTTAACTTGGTATGCAGGTATATTCTCTTTCTAGCACTGTAGAGGCAGAAGTGAGATGACCAGGACTTCAAGGCACTTTCCTGGTATACAGAAAATTCAGGATCTGCCTGTGTTACATGAGACAATGTAACACAGATACACACACACACACACACACACACACACACACGCACACACATACACGCACAACCCAATTCACCATTTTCCATTAATATCTTAGTCTATAGTCTATATCTAATCTTGTCTAATATCATCTCTGAAAATAACTTGCAATTGTTATTTAATTTTATTTCTTTAGTCAATACCATCAAATGTCAATATCATCAGTCTTTCCCTAATACTAAACTTTTAAAGTTCACTTGATGTAATAAATTTACCTCAGAATGTGAATTTCACTAACAAATACTTAAAATATGTTAAATTGGATAAAACAGCCATGGCAAAAGAGTCAGTAATATACTAATGTGAAAAGGCTATGCTCTGCCTTAAGGGTACCAGAAACCATATTTGAACCTCACAGAAGACAGAGGAAATGAATGACTTTATTCAATATCCACGTGATTAGTTTTTACCAAAAATCGGTACTTTGAGTGAGGGATGTTTATTTTCCTTGATCATTGGTTCACTGATGAGATCATCCTTCCTCTTCAAGTCACAATGATGTCACGTCTCCTTATTTTGGAAACTAAAAGTGTATTCCTTGAAGTAGATAGATGAACACATGATTGCACTTGTGATGGTAGTAAGGAAGGTCCATATGGGAGTGAAAGGTCAAGTACATTCATCACACATATGAAAAAGAAAGTTCTTTATTCCCACACTAGATTCTCAAACTAAAAATCTATTTCCCTTGTCCTCAGCAATTGAAATGATCCATTAGAATGTTGGGCAAGCCCTGACAGATAGTGATGAAATAGAAATACGATTTTCTCATTTGGGAAGAGGATATGGTGTGAACAAAGTACGGAGAAAAGAACTAGGATGTCACATTGAGGAAGTTAATACAAGATAGTTGTTGTTGGACCGGGACATGAAGAGTAGTACTGCAATACTTTTCACTGTAGTAGAATTGTTAAAAAAATGAGAGTGGTGAAGTTGGAAAGAATAATTTTTAAATTAAGAAATGTTCAGAGAACTATAAGGATAATGAGTAGAAGGTTATGGTTTTGACGTGCTGTGTTCTGAGGACAAGGTGACAACGTTTATTGTTGTGGTAATGTTAACCTAGACTTGACAGAATCTACAGTCACCTAGGCAGGCCTCTGGGCATGCCTATGACGGATTATCTAGATTAGGTTGACTTATGTGGAAAGATCCACCTTAACTTTGAGTGGGATGCTTTCCTAGGCTCTATTGTATTAAATATTAAAGGGGAGCTGAACATTACTATTCATGTCTGTCTCTTGACTATTGATGCAATATAAGCAGCTGCTTCAAGCTCCTGTACCTATGACATTCCTGCCATAATGGACTTTAGCCTGGAGCTGTGCACTGAAGTAAACTCTTTCTCCCTTGAGTTACATCAAGAAAAGAAACTATGAACCTTATTTCACTGTCAGAAAATGAATTTTCTGTACAGTGCTTTGCTGTTTGTTTGTTTCTATGATTTTAACTCACAATTTTCAATTTATTGATTAAACTTATTTGTCCATATTTTTGTGTTAATCAGTTTTTGTGAAGTATTTTGCTACTGGAAAGTAAAATAAAGTTCATAAGAATCACTTGGAAGATTTTTGATTGTGCTACAATTCTCTGTTCCATAAAAGTTTAGTAAGATTCATCTTAGGAAGCATCTGTACCTGATGAGATTTAGAGAGATTTGCTATTTGACTGTTTTATTTCTTCCAGAATATGTACTGTGTCTCAAGTCTTCTAGCCATTTCTAGCCCTTTCATACCTATTTTGAATTTACATTTACATAGAATCTAAAGGAGCATTCATGTGTGTCTTTTCATCATTTTCATATCATGATTATTTTACATTTGGCAATTCTTATTGTATGTTTGTACTTTTATTATATTTACAATAACTAATAAGCTGGGAATCTAGTTCAGTGGTAGAATGCCTGGCTAGCATGCGTTTAACTCTGAGTTCAATTCCCTATCTATCTATCTATCTATCTACCTACATATATGAAGTTTAGTTCTTTAATGTTATATTGATTTCCTTTTTCGGGAAATGGAACCTTAGATTTAATTAATCCTTTATTTTTCGATTCCTACAATTTCATATAGTCAACTAGTTACTTGTACTCTTTCTGTAAATTTTTTCTGTGTTTTCTGTAATTACCCTATCACTCTTGGATATTATATTCTATCATTTCCATCATGTTTTTTCATTGAATTGTAATTTTAGAGGCTTCTGTTGACATTTCATTCAAGTTCATTTCTGTTGACATTTCATTCAAGTTTGTTAATCCTTTACTTTCCTTGGTTATGTTCAATCTCTCTTCATTACTCTTCAGATTTATTTTTAATATCTAGTGTTTTCAGCTTCTTTTTCATTCTGTTGAAATCACTATGCTTACATAGTTTTTCTTTTCTTAATGATATTTTATTACAATCATCACTGTATTCATGTTTTCACATCCCTGATATGATAATTCTCTTCTGTTCTTGTTCTGGTGATAACTTGGTCTCTGTAAGCACAATTTTTTCTGTTTATTAGTATGACTTGTAAGATTTTTTCTGAAAGGCAAGCATATATTTAATAAAGAGTGATGAAGTAAGTTTTAGAGTATAGATACATGATTGTCTAAGTAGGAGTTATGCTGTTTGCTATTTTCTTTAGCTATGGTTGGCAGAGGTTAAAATAGTCTACAGCTGCCCTGCTTTATTTCATATTTTTAACTAATAATTTGAGAATTTTGCACATGCTGTATATGTTTTATATGTATTTTGATTAAATCAAGCCCTACCTTACCCTCCAACTCCTGCTCTGCCCTTCCCCACTGTTTTTCCCTCCCAAGTTCATAGGCTTTCCATCTACTTTAAAAATGTAATTCATCCCATTTACTATTACCTATATGTGAATAAATGTAGGACAATGGGTAGACTCTCAGGGGCCACATTTCTGAAGAAATCTAATGCCCTCCAAAAGCAACAATCAATCGTCAATAGCTCCGAAGCTTTTGTTGGGTCTTCACGAGCCCCTCCTCTACCCATGCTAGTATTTTGGCTGACTTGTTCTTGTGCAGATCTTTTTAGTCACAATCACTTGTGAGTTTATATGTATTGCTGCCTTGTCATGTTCAGAAATTTGCTTTGTGTTGTTATCTAGTATCACTGGCTCTTAAAAGCTTTCTTCACCCTCTTCCACAATGATCTCTCAACCTTCATTGAGGACTCAGCATTCCACAGTCTCTTATTCCCTCCATCTGGTGTAGTTGTAGATCTCTGTTGATCACTATGTACTGCCAAAGGAAGCTTCTCTGAGAAGGGTTGAGAAATGCACTGTTCTTTGAGTACACAGTTAAGTATCTAGATGCTATTACCTCTCCTCTTGATTACTTATCAGAACTTGATGGTAAGACTGAATCCCTGAACACAATATGCATGAATCATAGGAAAATGGAGAAATCAAGTTGGTAATGACATGGAAACTTCATCCCTAGTGCTTAGTATTCACAGTTTCAGAAGATAATATGCAGGCTGGTGGGGGAAATAAGTCAACAGTCTTACCCAGTTGTGAATGATTCCAGCTTCAGTAAGGACCACCCTAGCAAGATATGCCAATTGGTGCAATAACGACATGAATATTATGGGAGTAAGACTAGCTTTTGATTGAATTTAAGGCTTTCTCTATACGGTAGAATACATGCTGTTAACTGGGCCATGAACCTATGGCTCAGTAGGTCATAACCCCTCTAAAGAACCTACAATAATTATTCTGCCTTGTTATTTCCTTCATTTTACATCTTTGTATCTTCTTAGAGTCGTCTTAAATAAGATTACAAAAAGCAATCATTTTTCAGTTACAATTAATAACATAATACAGGAGACTGAGAGACTGAGCTGCAAGATGTAGAAGGGACGCCTTCTAGATCACTATAGCTGAGTCACAATTTTTTAGTCCTCCTGCCAAGGCCTTTCATTATATCTTCTTTACCTTTTTCTTTTCAAACTTCTTGTTTTTCTTTGAGTGAGAAAAGCTGTGTGGGGAATGAATTTGACAATGCCCTTCTCCCATTATAGCTAGGACATGTTTACAGTTAGGGGATTTTTCTCTTCAAGTAGACTCTGGTAAAAAATCCCAGTTAGTGAGATTCTTGGAAAGTAACTGATTTTGAAGGCAAGCCTTTGCTGTGTCTGTGTTGAAACTGTCTCCTTTTCTCCAACTTGTTGCATACTTTGGTAGTGTTCATGGAGTCAAAACCCACAAAAGTGGGGTGATCTTCATATGCCATGGGCCATGGTAATGTAGAACATCCAGAGCTTCCCATTTTGAAGCACTATCAACTCTTTTCTTAAAACAGTACAGATTCCAAAATCAAGGGTTTATTCATGAGTTTATGTTCAGAGAAACCGATTCTATAAATATATCATTCTGCCTGTCTAATTTGATGGGCAGCACTTTGCCATGAAGTCTTAATTGTCTGATGGTTCTCAATAGAGTTGTCTTAATTTTCTGATGGTTCTCAGTAGAGCTGTTAGGATGATAATTGTTCAAATTTTCTTCTTTGGGAATAAGAATGATAACTTTCAACTCTACAACATAACAGAGCAGAAATTAAAATATCATGCTTTTGTTATTGGTAAGTATAGCTATGTGTTTTCCTCCCAGCATTTATTTAGCTATATTTTCATGTCATTTTCTGCAGTATTTTCAACATAAATGAAGTTCAGATGCTTTACCATTTTAGAGTTATTTTCTAATTTGTCCCTTTTAAAATATTCTAGAGAGGTAATAATTACTATACTAATTATGCATTTTTTAGTTCTATAACACTTTATTATTTTCACTGATATATAACATAATTCATGAATGATGCATCCATATTTCAAATATAATGCTCATATATGTAGATTTTAGGTTAATTGCATTATTCATCATTGATTATTAAATTTCCTTTTATCCATTAGATAGTGTAGTGAATGAGAATTACTTTAGAGTGATAGTTCCTAAATCTTTCTCATTCTCCTATTTTCCTAGTGTGTTTTAAGTTTTGGGTGCACAGATGAAAAACTTTAGTTATATTTGTATGTTATGTAAATTAAATTTGGCATTCTTTTCTCACATAAGTGTTTTTTATCCTGGGCTTAACCTGGTCTATTATTAAAATTAAAGACCATGCATTGCCTTTTCCTTTGTTTTACATTTCTTGCACTTCTCTTCGTCTATCTAATTTCTTTGATGCTGAATCTTACTTTTAGATGGGTAACTTATAAACAAAAATATGTCTTAGTTACTGATTCATCCTGACTTCTGAGCACCCTTTTGAATTAATCCATGAATTTAACTTACATTAGCAATTCTTATCTGTTGAACACATTTTATAAAATCATATCAAAATTTCACATTTGTACAATATTTAAGACATTTTCCACTGCTATTTAATTTGATTTATATAAGATTTTTCTGTAATCTT
The DNA here is from genome assembly GCA_035773235.1 of Eospalax fontanierii. Lineage (NCBI taxonomy): Eukaryota > Metazoa > Chordata > Mammalia > Rodentia > Spalacidae > Eospalax > Eospalax fontanierii. The sequence goes on along the minus strand of CM069525.1, from coordinate 126,930,978 downwards.
ATTCTGGTAGTTATTATCTAAAGTACTATACAGATGTTCTATAATTATTCCTGTACTGTTTTAGGTAGCAGTTATTATCTCCATTTAACTTTTGACATAACATATTAAATTTCTTGAGTCATGAAAAAATTGGTAATCTTTCATTTACATTTTCTTTTCCTTATCATATATTCATTTGGTTATATAATTTAATAATATTTTCAATCTGTTTTAATATACTTAATATTTTGCTGATTTCTAAAAATTTATAAGTAATCTCTAATTTATGTCTTACTGTTAAAATGAGTACATTGCAGTACTGCTGGGATAGCCAACGTTTCCTGTTTCCTTATCTTTGTTTCATATATAATATTTGATTTACGAAATATATAGTTTCATCTTTAGCCTTTAGACAGACTCGGTGACCACTGTTCTTCTAATAGCTTCAATCAACTTTGCCTTAATATTATCTTCAAGTAATTTCTTCAAACAGATCATGGGATCTACTATTACTTTGTGCTCAAACACGTTCTTTTTCTGTAGTTTGATTTTTGCATATATTTTTGTTTATAGAACATGTAGATTTAATTTCTTTCCCACAGAATTAATTTATGTCTACCGAGTTTTACTCTTTTGTGAAAAAGTCGAAGTTATTAGGATTCATTTTTCTCTATGAGTAAATTAAATTTTTGCTTATTGTTTAAAGAATGATTAGAATATGCTAAGTAATTTATGTATTATTTAGTTATAAAGTTTTCAGTTTATTTTTGCCTGAGGATTGGTAGTAGTTCTAATTGCATATTCCCATTTCTTTTATTTTCCCAACAGACAGATCCTTTTGTATTCTGTTTTTGTAAATTTATAGAAATGTAAACTTTGCATATTATGGTGATTTCAGAGTAACAAAATGCTAAAATATACTTGGTAAGTTTCTTTTGTATTCTACATGTCTCTTTCTGTAGTTTCCCTTGAAAACATATTAAGAGTTGCTTGCCTTTTCCTGTCTTTCTGTGTTTCCATGTTTATGTAGTTCATTCTGTACCAACTATTTTTCTGATCTTTGCTTTATTTCAAATCCATGTATGTATTAAGCATATTAAAAATCCAGGTGTAGCTGGACATGGTGATACACACCATTATTAATTCCAGCACTTGCGAGGCAAAAGCAGGTGCATTTCTGTGAGATACTGGCCAGCTGGTCTGGATGGACCAATCCAGGTCAGCTGGGGATTATAAGGAAACTTGTTTTAAAAATGTAGGAAGTAATAGGCAGAAATAAACTTCTACCTAAATTTCAAACTATCTTAAAATTGATTATACATGTTGTACATTGAATAAAATAAAAAAGGCAAAATTTTATATGGCAATATTGGATCAATTTTTTAGGACTTAGAGCTAAGAATATTATTGTTAAATATGGAACTGAAAGCATAAGTCATCAAATTATAAAAAGGACACAGTGGATTGTACTTTTAACTTGCTCTATAAAAGAACCCGTTAAGAACCTTAAGGCACAAATTACAGATGGGATAAAATGTTTGTAAAGTATATTTAACAAAAGTCCTCTATTGACAATATATGTTTATAAAACCTTCGAAGCTCAACAATGCTGAAATATATAATCCAATTAAGCAAATAGGCAAAAGTCATGAAGAAACATGCCACTGAAATGAGTAAACACATGAAAATAAGTCCATGTCACGCATGGAGTAGGTCATGCTATAATCTCAACACTTGTGACGATGTGACAGAAGAATTGCCGTATATCTGAGGCTGTCTTGTGTTGTATTATGAGTTGTGCACCATCCAAGATTGCATGGAAAGACTGTATCTCAAGAAACAGAGTAAAACAAAATACAAGAGAAATTATATTAGGACACATGTGATTTGAAACTGTGTGTGGAAATTGTGGGAATTAAAGTTTTAAGTGCATATGGAAGTAAGAGACAGGAAAGATGAGAGAACGGAAAGGAGAGAAGAAAGTGGCTTAGCTAAAACCATGGCTGCGTTAAAAATAATTACGGAAACCTACTATTTTATATGCTACTTAAAATATTTTTTTTCCAAAAAAGGAGGTTTAACTCAGGTACAATAAATTGGTGGATGTTTCTTCATTCAGAAGACATGAGCTAGTAACTGAAAATTTCATTACCAGGCACAGGATATCTCTTTATGAGTTATTGGTTATAGAGGTCCTAGAGGCCTTAAAAGCACCAGAGGCTATTGATATTGCTCTTGTTTTCTCAACATTACAAGGTGGTAAGATTTTACTATGGAAGGGTTTCAGGATCTAAAATATTCGAGGAGGAACTGGCCTGAAAATATCCTCCCAGCTGGCTAGCTGACATGGTGTTTGAAGGTGCTTTGCATGCCTTTGGGGGAGAAAACGCATAAATGGTCCTACCCAAGTGAACTTGATTTTCACAATACTAATCTGCCAGGGAAGATGTGCCTACTGGTAGAACAGTGGCATGATTATTGGAGATACCAATTATTTTCTGATTGAATCTGAGGCCTGTTCCACAGAAAAGAATTAATTCCAGACCTACAAACTTGGTAAAAATTTCATGGTTCAGGAAATCATAGGCTCTATAGTGGAAACTACTAGTATTTTTTTTGCTAAATGGACATGTGAAACTACCTTTAAATATTTGGTCATACACATATATTAGTGATTCTCTCAGACATGATGAGAGAAAATTCTATAGTGAGAAGTAGTCAACTCAAAGACTCATAAATGGTCAAAGTTCTGAGAATAAGTGATTACCAAGTGCTCAGTCCTAAATATGATATCTATATCAGTTATCCCAAGGTTCAGAGAATATCAGGGAAGAGTAAGACGGAAGCATGTAAGACGCAATTGATGATGAATAATGCAGTGAAATGTTTTCATCTGGACCTGACACGTTTGTTGCAGTCACTAACTCACTATACTTACTGTTAACTTCGTAAGACCTGCAAAAATGCAAACCAAAAAGATTAGTCTGCATTCCACTGTGCAAAAATAATTGAACCCAGAGGTTAAAGTACAAAAATGAAGACATGAGAGAAGGGACTGGAACATGTTGGGGGCCATTGGGGTTGAGTTAGGGATAGATGTGATCAAGATAGATTGTACTCATGTATGAAATGGCCAAGGGAGAAACAAAGTATTCAAAAAGAAAAGGAAAGAAAGGAAAAAAAAAAAAGCTAAAAAATTGCTATCATTAGTTACTTGGAAAAAAAAACAAAAGGTCTGAAACCACAAGGGAATTATTATTACATCTCCTTTTAAAACAATTTAAGAAATGTAGCAATAGGGGTAACAGAGATGTCTCAGTGGTTAAGAGCTTTGGCTGATCCTGCAGAAGACTGGGTTTGGTTCTCAGCACCCATAGAGTGGCTATCCCATGACTATAACTCCAGTTCCAGGGGATCTGATGACCTCTTTGACCTCCATAGGCATCACACAAACAGATGCAGTTACGTATATGCAAGCAAAACACTCATACACACAAAATGAAAATAAATAAATAAAAGATGAAATTTAACAATAGTAACACTATCAAGAATGCCGGGAGACTATATTACTCATATATGCATAATGGAAGGTAAAATGGTGCAGTCACCTTGATGAGAAAGTGTCAGCCGTCCTGAATAGAATGTGTTTGTTGTTTTTTATTTTTTAAAAAGGGCTAATTTCAATTTAAAAATAAAAAGTGCATTCTGGAGCATTTGCCTCAGAAAAATGAAAATCCTGTGTCCATATGGTCAGAGCAGTCCTAACTGTTGTCCTAAATTGAAACAAAGCAAATTCAACTGGCTAGTGAATGAACAAATGGCACACCCAAACAATAAAATATTTTCAACAGAAAACAAGCCAAGTATTGATTCAGAAAACAACTTGGTTGACTATAAATAGTAATATGTTAGTTGAAAAAGCCAACCTCAAATATTACTCTATAATCTCACATAGCATTATTAAAATAAGAAACTTATGGAGATAATGGAATAATTTGTGTTTGCCAAGTATTTGAACTGCAGGATGCCTGTAACAATATTGTGAAAGATGAAGAAATTTCTTTGTGCTGACAGGACTGTTCCATATCTTGATTTTGATGATGACTTCTTACAGCACTATGAAAATAGACATACATATCCATAGAGTGCATGCAGAAAAAAACAGTAGTATGATCTGAGCCTGAATTAACTCTTCTGAAAATCCAAGACCTTAATGATAATTACCTATTAAGGATGTTTTAAGCATACATGAGATAAAGCTTATAAGTGATTTGCTATTGGCCAATTCAATAGTAATTCTCAGATCCACTTTTGCCCTATTCATTTTCAAAGCAGAACACTGCTAAAGTAATGGTAAATCACATGGATCTAGCACTTAATAGGCCCCTTTCTTTATTAAAATTGTGTCTTTTTCAGGAATTAAAGTCAATTTGATTATGTTTTAAAAGGCTTGTGTATACCTACTTATGTGATATGTTCTTAAAATTTCATTTTCTCATTGTTTATAAACTTTCTAAAGAATAACTTTTGGAAAAGCATTTTAAACATTATCATCACTAAAAGGAATTTATGAGTTTTACCTACTTACTAATACAGATCAGTATGTTTTGCTTAAAGATCAGTGGTATGAGAAACTGTTAGATCTTTCTTAGATTTAAATATGTACAAATATCTTCTATGTTCAGCCTCCAGGACACTTCATACATCTAAAAGGAGGCTGACGTTAGATGAAGATACTGTTTGATACACTGCTGTTCTTATAAGGTGTCCAGACACCTTACAAATCAAATTTGTATGAGACATTAAAAATCATACCAGTGTTGTTGTAGGACCAAACAATAACATAGGTTTCCTTAACATACCCCCAAGTGTTTGAGGAAGAATCCAGAAATCCTGTAAAGAAAACGTGGTGACGTTTAATGATCCTGTCCAAGGAGAATGCCTGGCACGGTGTATTTATCTTTTCTATTTTGCCTTAAGCATAATATGCACAGCTGAACACTCAGAAAATAGTGAAAAAGCAACATCTGTTAAAGGACCGTCTGCTCATTAACTCAAAACCTGAGAAAGATCCTGGTATTCTGATCCAAGGGGCTAAAGCATAAAGCTGTCTAAAGTCTACTATTACAGTAAACCTCTTCACTGCCTGACTCCAAGACATGTTATTTCTAAAAATATATTATAGAAAGGCAGGCTGGAACTTGGCAAATTTAGTGATGTAGATTTGCATAAATGTCTGACTTCGAAGTTTTGTAAATAAAAGATAGAAAGCTCAGAATGGCCTACCTATATTCAAATCTGTAAGAGAGTACATTAAACAGGGAGGGGGTAGTGTGGGGGGCGGATACTCATAGGGAAAAGGATCTAAATATCATCAAACTACATTGTTTGAAAAATATCACAAAAATCAATTAAAATATTTTTAAAACTGAGAAAAAAAAATAAAAAGTTGTCAACCTGCTCTGAATGAGGCGCAAACTGAAGAGGTGTCCAGAACAACCATCATTATGGCCATTTCTGAAAATATTCTCTGCTCATAATATACAATTGTTTAGTGACTACTAGCTTAGATTTTCTTTATCTGGTAATGTTCCGCTTTTGGAGTCTATGTTTAATGCCACTATCTTTTATTAGCATTCCCTGCCCTTACTGGTCAGAAAAGAAAAGCAAATGTGTGTGATGTTTAGAAGGTCTTTAACTCTTTTTCTGAGCATTAATTATACAGATATCTGTCTCTTGCACTATTATAAATGGATGTCTTAAGCATTAGTGTTTTATGTACACACACACAACTACACACAAAACAGATAAGAATGTATATACACAGGCGGAGTATTTAAGTCAGTTTTGTTGAAATTCTAGTAGACATCAGCTTTAAAAGGCCTGTCACAACGTAGATCATTGTTCCCCATCTGCACCCCCCACCACATGTTCCTCATGTATTTTAGATGCAGGAATGGTTATTAAAAAAATATCCCCATCCAAGTACCAAAGTTTTAGATGCAAAGTGTAGAGGGTTTGCCTTTGATTTTTAAAAATCTGTTCTATACATATTCCTAGTGAAAATGAATCTGTGTATACCAGGAGAGTAAAACATATTGTTTCAACTGTTTCAGCAACATTTTCATCAATATATTAGCCTTCAAACATCTCCTTCAAGCCACGTTAGAAGAGTTTTGTTTCATTTGGTGTTGCTTTTATAGCAGAATCTTGGTATGTACCATGGAATGGCCTCAAACATTTTATCCTTCTCATTTTCTTTGAGAGTGCCTTCTTTTCTAAAAGAAATATTTTATTGCATTTTGTGCATTTTGTGAAATAGATATTAACCAAATTTAGATCCCCTCAATCCGCATCCCCTACTTATTGCCCACCAAATGTCATGAGTTCTCTCATGCACGTTAAGTCCTAGCCTGTCAAGCATTCCTACCCAAAGCTCCCTTGGTGCAAGTTCATTCACTGGAGTCTACTCAGCCTATCTAGAGTCTCTCTCTTAAAGAACTACTCTCCCTCACCCTTCAGTAATCAACCCCTAATAGTTACTTGGCTAGGGTTGGGTCCTGCCGCACATTCTCTTGTTTTTTTTGCCAGAGTGTTTTGTCTGTTGAGTTGGCATGGGTCTTGTGCATGCTGTCACCATATTTCAAGTTCATATGAGAAATTCCCAGAGGCCTGAAAGCCTCTGTTTCCTTATGCTTATGCACCAACATTGACTTTTACAATCTTTCTGTTTCCTTTTCCAGTCCCTGAGTTGTGGGTTAGTGAGGTTTAATACAGGAGTATTATCCAGGGACACACACTCTGCAGTCTCTTTTTCACTAAAACCTAAGAAGTTGTGGTCGTTTGTGCACATCACATTCTGTTGTATGAGGAAGCTTCCCTGGTGAGTGTTGAGGGATGTATTAGTATTCTTTTTACTCCCTCCTCCTTTCCATTGTGTTCCATGAGCCTTATGTATAGAGGTTTCACTGCAAATGTGTCACTTAGGACTAGTGAGTCAAGGTCCTTTTCTGACCTCTGTAGGCATTGCAAGACTCGGCTGCACTTACATACACTTATGCAATACACTCATACACATAAAATAAAGAAATAATAATACATGTTTTTGAAAACTAAATATCTCTTAATCACATTCACCAGTTCTTGGCATTATTTTCTGAGTTGTTCAAATCCTTTTCAGAAGCAAAATGATCCACAGATTCAGTTCGTTCCGTATTAAATTTCAAATTACATTCCTCACAGAAATATAGAAAAAGAAATAGTACTGAAACTTGTATGGAAGTAAAAGTTCGCAGGTAATCAAAGTATTCTAATCAATCAATCAATCAGTCAATAGTGGAGACATCACTGTACCAGATATCAAATTATAGTTTCAACTGTAGTAACAAAATCTAAATGGCAATGGCATAATAAAAGAACCTGCAGATTAATTAGATGGAATGAATGGAGGGATTAAAATCAAATTTTCACAGAGATAGCCATGTGATTTCCATTTATTATTGAACCCAACCTGTATTTTGTTCTAGAAGAGGAGAATATTTTATGAAGTACCATAGGAATTTCCACAAAGTCCATTTCCTCCAAAATTTTATAGTGTAGAAGGTGAGAAAATTGCTGACCTGTTAGTGAGGACAAAATAATACTTATGATGTCTTGAATTAAACATTCATGCCATGTGGGAGTGGGCAGTCTTCATTAAATCACTGAAAATAAGGACAGCATCGTGATTAGTTTTTTGTCAGTTTGATACAAATTAAAGGGATCTGCAAAGTGGGAAAATCAGTTCGATTTTCCTGCATCAGACTGGTCTTTGGGCATATCTGAGAGTCCATTTTATTGATTTTATATTGATATAGGAGTGCTCAGCCTACTTTGAGCAGTACCATCCTTAGGAAGGTGGGTCTAAGCAATAAAAAAATATATAGCTGAGCAAGCCAGTAAGCAGCATTCTTCCAAGGTCTCTCAGTTCTTGCATCCAGATTTTTGTTAGAGTGGCTTCCCTGACTTCCTTCAGTGATGGACTATGATGTGGTGCAGTAAGCCACATAAACACTTTCCTCCTCCAAGATGTTCTTGGTCATGATGTTTACCACAGCAACACAGAAATCAAACTTCAACAGGTAGGATATAATACTTCACCGGATTGTTGTGAGGGGTATTTAGGACATTTTCCCTTATACTTTGTAATTGCAGGAACATCTACTCCAAAGGCAGGAAATAGCATGTGATAGACAAGCATATTATGTGATAGACAAATTTAGTTGGAAATAGGAAGACATGGTTTTGTAAGAAGGCATACATATTTCACCATAATATGATTTGATTTGCTCATATTCAAGGCAGAGGACTTTATGTGCCAAAAAGAATCAAACAGGATGTAGAAAATTATGGTGAGCAGCACTATGAGTAAAGTAGTGTTGTCAGAAAAGTCCACTAGAAACCCTGCTGTGGAAAGCTGTATCCCTGTCATTTCCTTAAAGTAATGACTCTAAAACTTGAGAGTCTCTCAGACCTATCTATATGACTCAATGAAATAGACAAGGCTGGGCCTTACATCCAGAATTCTTAATTTAAGATATTTTATGTAGTGTTGTACATAATATCTATAACCAATATGTAGATGTTGTCAATATATTGGTCCAGAAAGAATCTGCGTTTAAAGCAAAAGTGTCCTGACTCTAGCAACCTATCTAAAACATTCATGTTGGAATCCAACCTCAATGTTTGATTGGTTTATGGGTATGAAAGTTATTATAAGCTCATTTCACTCTGAAACTTTTATCCATTTCCTCTGGACATGTGATTATTATCCAACTAAAATTGGGGGCAATCTCAGTGAAAATGTGTAAGTTGGCAACTCTAGAGTTTATATACAGAGCCAATGCGTATCAGATGAATTAACTTTCCATATCTCTGGAGGATAGTGACAAAGTTTATACAGATTATATCACACCATTGTCTAGGTCAAGGTGAGGTCACTGAAGAGTACCTCCCTGAGTGTCATTAACATTATAGAAGACAAGTGCAAGGCTGACAGTAGGACTTTAGATACGCATCTAGGACTGGAAAAACACAAACCCTGAATAAGGACAGTAGGTATTTGTTTTCCCCCGTGGTAGCTGTACGATATTGGGGAGGGCACTTAAACTATTTAATATTTCTTCTTATGGAAGGTAGGTAAACAAAATCTAGAGTTTGTGGTAATTAATGAAACAATTTTTATGGGCATATCTAGTTAGTGTCTTCTTTATTTTAAGGTGCCAATCAATAATTGTTATGTGTGTATTATGTGTTTATTTCCTTTTTGAATGACAGTGAAGATGTGAATCTGCAAGTTTTCAGGATGCATAGTGCTTCTAAAGTTGGAGAAAAGAATTCTAAGATGAAGCAATGGCATGAGCTCCAATTGACATGGTATGGAGGAGTGTTCCCATGTGCTAGTGGCTAAAGGAAATATGAAGTTTTAATGGTACCCAGGGGGATCATGATATATTATTACAAATTTTTATTTCCACTTTATAAAGTTGCAGTGTAAACTCCTTTGATTACTTGGAGAATATTTGATCAATCTTCCTCTAAGAACAATTTGAGTTAAATTTAGGAGATAGTAGGTCAATTGGTAAGAGCACTTGATGAACACTTACTTAATGAAGATCTGAATCTAAATCTCCAACACCCACATAAAAAACCAAATATGGCTATGCAATTACCAATGACGTCTGTGCTGAAGAAGGGCAGAAAAATAATGAAGCTTCCTGCTTGTACTTTAGTGAAAATGAACCTCTGGTTCAAGATCATATGGTGGAGAGTGATACAACAGGTTACCTAATCTCCTCCTTTGGCCTTCACATGTGCACAGTGGTGTACATATGTATAAGTACATAGAGTTGCACATATATGTGTATTTATACTGCATTCCCAGATGCACACATGCACATGAAAATACAACCATACATTCCCAAAGTAAAACTATTCTATCAATACAGTTTCAGCATTTCTTTCCAATTCATATGAAAAATTATAAGCTATATAATTTATGCTATAAAATCCTCAGATTTCTTTTAAATTTTGTTTGCTTCTTATAAGGCCAATTAACTTCACATGAGCAATTGCATGTTTGAATAATTATTAAGACGGAGAGATATATATATATATATATATATATATATATATGCAGGGGTTGCACATAAATCTAATTGTTTGAAGAACAATATTATAAATACCAAGATAGCCTGATTGATTACCTTGCTATCTTAAAACTGGATTGTCAGTAGGGCAGGTTTCCAATTTTTTCTACTTCATAAAATATCTTATGATATTAGTTAGTTTCAATTAGCTGCAAAAGAAAGAAAAAAGAAGAGTAACTGAAATGACTAATGTAGCAAATACATATACACCTGTAGGGCAGAAGAGGTGGAGAGGGTCAGAATCAGAGGTTGAGACATTTGGTGTGTTGTTTAGAAGGATGTTTACAAAAATAACTCAAGAACATAGACATGCATAAAAAGGAAGTGAAAGAAAAGAAATGAGGTCAAGGAAAGGTTGGTTTCTAGGCAATAGCAAAGAAAGATGGCAAATTGAATAGTGGAAATCCAGATTTAAGTAATTCTCAGAAAAGCTGAATACTTCAACAGGAAGTTGTAGTCCTCACAAACACAAAACAGTTCCAGTTATCTCTAGAAAAGTAACAAGTAAAATGACCTGGTGTTTCAGATGCTTGATAAGGCAGTCAGCCATATTTAATTTCATCTTTGACCACTATATAAATAATAAAAGATTCTAATCATGGGATGGAAATCTCATCAAATATTACAAACTATGACAAGAAGTTGTGGGCCTGCTCCAGTCCTGATACACTTGCTAGACAATAAGTAGGTAAAACACATAGCCAGGTTCAGATGAAATCATATCCTGAAATATTATAGTGTCAGGAAATGCAACCAAATGATTCCATCACTCTCTAAACTTTGAGAAGACTTTTAACATAGTAACCAGAGATCTATATTTTAATTGAAAGCAATATATTCTGCCACACTTCTGGGGGTTATAAGTTTAAATAAAGGTTTGGGCAATGCTATGATCTCTTTCATACGTCTATGGAGGCTTTGTCAATTTCTTCCAAATTCAAGTGTTTCCATGTATTCTTGTATCATTATGAAATCACTTCAATCTCTGCTACATTCCTATATGGCATTAGACTTGTGTGTGTGTGTGTGTGTGTGTGTGTGTTTCACTGTCAGCCTATCTTCCTCTTATTTTTAAAAAGTATTATTTTTATTTTATGTGTATAAGTATATTACCTGTACCCATGTCCTACATTGCCTGTGGAGACCAGAAGAAGGCTTTGGATCCCCTGGAACTGAAGTTATGGGTATTTGTCAGCTGCCCATGTGGGTGCTGGGAATCAATCCTGGGTTTTCTGCAAGAGAACCCAGTGCTCTTTTGGAACCAGAGATTAGGAGTTTGAAATGGCTTTGTTGGGAACACAGTTCAATTCACAATAGCATCCTTCACTTGGAGGCCATTTATCACTATGTAATGTCAGGGGAAAATCTACCTTGGGCTCTAACAATTGCCCAGATTATTTAAAGCAGTGACTGAAGTGTGTATGGTCAATAATGAGATGTGAAAATATTGCTAATAAGATGGCCTTCAAACATTTGTTGGCATAGACGAGGTTTTAGCATGGAAAGTGAGTTTCATTTGTGACATAAACATTCTAAATTTTACTGGTAATTACAAGAAATATCACAGATCCCATTAAAAAATTAGTGCCAATTTATCAGAGTTTTGGATAAAATTATAAAAAAATTTTCTATGTCATGAGCAGTTTTAAGAACTGATTGTCATTCCTGAGCAGAATAATGATGCAAGGTCATTAAAACTAATCCCAACTGTAAATCAATACTTAACTTTAAATAATATTTAGATTTTGTGCCTGTCATTGTATAAAAAATCATTTTTCTCATCAGAGTGAATCTAATTTATTTACAAAAAGTTAAATATTGCTTTGGGTTTAAGTAAATGAAGAAAGGTTCTTTCTAATTTTTTGATTTTATAAATTTAGCTTTCATCATTTTAAATGCAATCTTGGACTGAATTCTTATTTGAAGGGAAAATTCAGAAGAAGCAACTGTTTTAAATAATTTTCATGATGGAAAAAATATATTTAATCGGTTAGAATAAATTAAGCTGACATTGTCATCCATATTAGAAATGGATTAGGCCAGACAGAGCTTTTGAAATTTCCACTGATGATCAGGGAAACAAGAAGTCTTTATTTTAGGTGTTGAAGTTGAGAGAGATCTTGTAAGTTCTTAATGAACTGAACCCAGTGAGGGGTGTACTTGAAATAACTCACAGCAGCTCAAATAGCAAGTTATGCACAACGTCAGCTCAGTGCCCAATGATGTGACATTCTTGCCCTGGACCATGGAGAATCCAGCAAATGTTACAAATCAGAGACCCCAGTTCTCAGATCTCTCATCCAGTGTCTGATGTGCCATATTCAGCAGCACACCATTGGCTCAAGCTTTCTTTTCCAAACCATTTCCTGTGCTAATATTTATGTTACCATGATGTAGGAAAATATTGTAATTCAATGTACTATACAAATATTCCATTATAGGCTGTCCATATAACTATAAAATAATGCTGTAAGACTGATGTTCTGTAAACAAACTCAATTTTGATATGTCAAATGTGAAGGCTGAGAAGTGTAATAGTAATGTGTCCACATATCTGTAGGTGAATGAGTGCCTTTATCCTAGTGCATAGACATTGTATTTTTTTATAGTAACTGCCTATGGCAGAAGTCTGAGGGAACTCTCTTGGCCTTATTTTTTATTGTATTAATTTTGTTCATTAATGGAGTCCAAATTACTAATCAAGTCCCCATTGGCAAACACCATCATGCTTGAGAGTTTCTTTTAACACATGAATTAGGGACCTGTGTGTACAAATACTAAATGTATAGCATACTATGAGATTGCTTATAGATCTGCTTTTTGACACACACACACACACACACACATTTTTCTTAAGATAAAATATTTTTGTATTTCTTATCAACCTATGTAGTAATCGCTTTTTATATTTTGCCTTTAAATATTTTTATTGATTCTTTGATAATTTCACGCAATATTTCTGATCATATTAAGATCCCCTCCACCATTCCAGCCCCCAAATTATTACCTACTGTCACTTCATGCCCTCTGTTAATTATTTAAAAACCTATCAAGTCTAATTTGTATTCCCCAAATGCTCTTGTGTGGGGATCCATCTGTAGGGCCTGGTCAAACTATGTAGCATAACATCCTTAAAGAAAACTGTCTCCCTCTTTCTTGCAGCAATTTCCAGTTACAAAAAGTTTCTCAGCTAAGGCTGGAGCTTTTTGCACACTTCTTTATCTTTGCTGGGGTTTTGTCTGTTTTGGACTTGGGTTGGTTTTGTAATCTTCAGTCTTACCCAGCTGTGAACCTTGCAAGGAACACAATAACAACTGACCCGGGAAAATATATGCCACTGGTGCAATAGTGGCTGTTCTTTTTTGCCTTCAATTGCTATGACAAAACATGCTGACCAGTACCAACTTGAGAAGGAAAGGATTTATTTGGCTTACATATCCCTGGTCACAGTTCATCACTGAGGTAGCACAAGGTAGGACTCAGGGCAGGAACCTGGAGACAGGAGCTCAAGCACAGGCCATTGAGGAGCTCTGCTTACTGGCTTGCTCCCCTGGCCCATGCTCACCCTGCTTTCTTACCCAATACAAGACCACTTGCCCAGGGGTGGCACCACCCAAAGTGGGCTAGGCCCTCCCATATCATTCAACAATCAAGAAAATACCCCACACTCATGGCCACAGTCCAGTCTAATTGAGGAAATTGCCTAACTGAGGTCCCTATACCCATGTGTGTCAAGTTGACAACTAAAGCATTCTATCACAGTGGCCCAAATGTTAAGTCTTCAAACACTTTACCAGCTGATTCAGGGTCTTATTCACAAGATGGCACTCATACCTGGAACTGTTATCAGGGACAAATGCTTGTGGCTAGACTGGTTACAGGCTTCAGGAAGAATATACTACTCTTTTTCTAATAAATGGACATGCTATCAAAATGATTCCTAAGGACTTATGGTTATTCTTATAGATAAGTGCATCTCTCAACTTTCACCAGAGAAGTTTCTGGAAGAAAATGGGAATTAAAACAGATAATCAGAACTGGTTAACATTCAGATTGTAAGAGAATGCAGACTGTTTGGCCCTAAATGGAAAGCATATATCACAGTCTGTCCTCCAAGGTTTCAGGGATTGTTGCGGAAGAGGAGGCAGAGAGATTGGTAGAGCCAGGGCTAGTTGATTCATACCAGAAAACCGTGTTTTCCAGACACAACAGGGCAGCTGCACTTAGGAACCCACAGCACTTGTGACAGAATGCACAAACCTGCTCAAGCTATTATTTCTTAAAGCTTTAGCTCAAATTCTCCCTCTGCAATGAAACAATTTCAATGACATCCATAAAGAGTGTAGAAACAATATAAGTGCCAGAGGCACAGTTACATGTATCAAAAATGTGATAAGGTTGCCATGGAAAACATTATAGAGATACTCACAAAACCAAGAATACTTCTGTCATATGAATCAGATGTACCACTTCTTGGTACATATGCATAAGATATTAAATCAGCAAGGCACATTTCATGATAGCCATCTTACAATGTCAGACTAGGTGCTTATAAACATCAACAGACATTGAAAATATGTCTATATGGAATTTCTACATATACCCAAACACACGTGCACACACATACAGTAGAAATTCAGTCATAAAAAAAATCCTAAGATGAAAATTTGCAACAAAATGAAGGGAACTCATTTGAATCATGCAAAATAAAATAAATCACGGTTAAAATAGAAATTCTCTGTAAAATGTTCCCAACTTATAAAGTATTCAATAAAGCAATTTCTAACAAACATAATTAGGTAAAAATAGGGATTACCTAGGGCACTAGATCCTTTCCTTTTGAAAATAAGGAATGTTAGTATTAGTGCCCTTAGGAAAATAAAAAAGGTGGTATGGAAATTTAAAAGGATACATTTTCTAGGGCAGTTCTAGCAGCAGATAAGTTGTAAAATCTCAGGGAATTATGTGACTACAGACTCATCTCATCAACAGACACAATCACTCTCACACTCACTGGTTATCCATGCAGAATTGGGAATCTTTGGCATTAATTTTAATACTTCTCCATTAGAAAAAGACTAGAAGAAAATGTGCCCTAACTACATTTGAGTGTATATAGTAGAATTACAAAATACTGAACTTTTTAATCTTTTGGAAAACTTCCCATTTTCTGGAAATTAATATTTGTAAGTTAGAAATTTAATAAGAAAATTAAAATTAGATAAATCAACAGATTTATTACTATGAAGAGACTGTTAAGTACTAGATAGCAAATTATTTTACAGTTGAGATCGTATTGTGTATATAGTGTTGTATCTTGCTTTTCCCATTTTAATGGTGTGATCTTTTATACCAGTTGTAGTAAAAGCTATCTTTGAAAAATGCATGTGTCTGAAAAAAAGGAAAGCATTTTGGGCTGTTGACATAACAGAAAATATTTTCTTGGTGTGTCACTTATGTCTTTATAAGTGTCTGAATTTAGCCTACTTTACACCAATAAAAATTCAGTATTATAATTTTAAAAAAGAGAAATCTTCCAGGTATGGTGGTGCATAACTATAATCCCAGTACTCAGGAAGTAGAGGTAGGCTGGTCTCTGTGAGTTTGATGCCATCCTCATGAACATTGTGACTTACAGGCCAGTTGGGGCAATAGGCAGATACTGTCTCAAAGGGAAAAATAAAGAAATCTTTGGGATTGAAGATGTGGTTTTTTTAACAGTGATGGTTTCATCAGCGAGATAAGGTGGCTGGAGAGACAACTCAATGGATAAGAGCACATATTACTCTTGTAAACGATCTGAGTTCATTTACCAACACCCACATAGGGCAGCTCACAACCTGTAAGTGCACTTGCTGGGATCCAACACCCTCTTATGGCATCCTAGAACAGGCTGCATGTGGCACATACTCAACCAGACACATACACATACACACAAAGGTAAAATAAATATAAAAAAGAGATCAATTTCAAGACTGTCCTTTATGCAATTAGGTCCCTTTCCCAGTGTTTATTTTAGCACTTGATATTTCTTTAGTGAGAAACGTGAGATCTTGCATTTGTACATTCAGTTTTATTGGTATATAATTTCCATAGGATTTTACTGATCATTTTTCTTAAAATAATAACTACAAATGGATACAAATATAGAAACAACACTGCCACACAAAATTCTGTTTTGATTCACTGAAAGTTATTACCTTCTATATGGATCTGATGCATAACAGAGGTTTGATTTGATTTTAAATTTCACACGAATTAGAATGATTCAACAGTAGTCTTTTGTGCCTATTTTGCATACTTTCTTTCCTTTTTATGTTTCCTTCCTTCCTTCTTTCCTTCATTCCTTCATTCCTTCCTCTCTTTCTCTTTCCTTTCTCTTACTCTTTCTCTTATACCAGGGATTACAACAATCTAGGGCTCAGTGTGTGCTCAGGAAACTCCGTATCACTAAGCTCTATCTCAGCCTATATTTTGTTTCTTTTGTTTCATAGTATTTATCTAGAAACATTTTATGTAAAACTTAAAACCACTTAATTTTTAAAAACTTGTTTTATAATCTATACATGTTCAATGTTTGTGATAGGTCTAGTGTATTTGAAAAGAAACTTTATTCTACAGTTGTTAGTTGGACTGTTTGTTGGTGTGTGGTTTAATATGTGAGTGCACACAGGTGGGAAGAGGGAGTTAATGCATGGGTGTGTAAACAGGAAAGCCAGAATAGGAAGTCACTCATCCACTATCAATCTCTGTCTTACTTCCTTCAGACAGGGCTTCTCACTGAACCTGTAACTTAGGGTTTTTTTTTATCGTCCTGATGCCCAGGAAGCCCTAGAGATCATCCTGTATCTGGTACCCTCTGTTCTTCCAGCACTAAGATTACATATGAAAATATCTACACTATGCCTTATATGTGTGGGCTAGGAATCTGAACTCAGGCCCTCATGCTTGACTAGCAAGGGCTCATACCCCCTGGCCATGTCCTCTCACCTCTCCCCTCACCCCCAGACCTGCACTTTTAATGTTAATGGAGTGTGAGTCCTTCGCCTTTGTTATTTTTTAAAGATTTTTGTTCGGTTTTCCATATCCAAATGAATTTCTGCAATTTCCTGACAATTTGTATAATTAAAACTTAATAGATTATTTATGGGAAAGAATCTATTGACCAATTTTGGAAAAATTTAATTCTTAGGAACACTTAGTCTTCTAATCCAAGGACATACACTTCTCTTTAACCTTCTTTCAGCAATATTTGTTTTCAGTGGAGAGGTGGGGTATGTTTTTCTATAATTCCTTTGAGGTGCTAGTGATCAAATCACAGTTTTTGCAAATGCTAGGCAAAGGCTCTACCACTGCCTCTGACCCAGACCTCAGTTTTTGGAGATAGGATTTTGCTATGTAGCTCAGGCTGGCCTTGAGCACAGTGTATCCCACAAGTACCTCAAACACTCAGTTCTCCATTTCTAACTCGCAATTGCTGACATTAATAGGTATTTAGGTATTGTGGCATAAAAAAAAAAGCAGTTTTCTCTCTGTCTGCTATGAGGGATGGACTTCAGATGTGACTGACAACTGAGTAACCAATGACTTAAGGGGGGGAGGCTTAAAGGAAATGCAGGGGAGCCTGCGAAGTAGAGAGGCACTTGGTGGGAGGTTGCCATCTTGGGTGTCCACTCCAGAGTTCCCATGATCAAAAGAGTTCCCGTGATCAAATAGTCCAACTAACAACTGTAGAATAAAGTTTCTTTTCAAATACAATCATACTATCTGAGTATGAACACCTTGTAAGTAACATGGAATAAACTAATCTCTCTAAAGATCATTCTCTATTCGTTCAGTCAGTTCAAACCTAGGGGTGGGGCGAGGTTGAATGCTGGGTCCCACCATGAGAAAATTCATGCAACAGATGGCGTAGTCAAGCAGGAAAGACTGACAAAAAGAGAATGCTCCCATGAAAAGGTGTTATGGAGCCTCAGTTAATATGGGAATCAGCAAAAGAAAGAGTATGGGCAGAAGAAATTTTGGATTATCCCCATAGGACTAGTGTGTATGGTTGCCATTGTAGGCTTAGGGTGGTTTATAGTGAAATACGTAATTAAAGTGTACTTGCCTAAGCAGATAAGATGGATGGGACAGATACCGATGGCGATAGCGCATGCCGGAGGCTCCATGGAGGAGGCTGTGGAGCATGGTCCAGTGCGAGAAGGCTTTCTCAAACTGAGGTCTTAGCACAAGAGGAAATTCAAAGTGTGGAAGACAAATTAAATCAACAGAAAGATACAAGCCTCGCTTCGTTGATACTAGCTGCTAAGCGTGCTAGTAAATTGGATCAAAGAGAAAAGGAGATGGAGCTTTTAGCCTGCTGCTTTTTAAATCAAAAAGGAACAAAAACCCAGGTCAGGTTGAGAATGCAGGACCTACCTCGGGGCCCTAAAACCTGTAACCCCTGGGAAGAATCAGGCAGTGATGAAGGAGGAAGTGCCCTAGAAACTGCGGATAAGGCTCCGGAGTTAAACCTTTAATACAAAGGAAGGGAAAATCTACAGTTCAACATGTTGATGTGGGTATTAACCACGGCCTATCTTTACTCGCTGCCACACTGTGGCTGCACCGGCGTCCCAACTCCTGCTTGCTGCAACCCACTACATCAACAGGGCCCGTGGGAGCACTCCAAGCACTGTGCCCAGTGCAGGAATATTCAGCAATGGAACTGTTGGAGGTAGGAAGACATTCAAACAAACCAGGAGGGAACACTTAACTACCTGGCTTGTAAGGCTGTGGGACATGGGGGCAGATGAGATTATTTTCAATGCTGCAGAAACAAGACAGCTAAACAACATAACCACTCATCCCTCTTTGAGATTTAAGCTGCATAACCTGGCACAATACAAGGGAAAGCATTCGCTGATGAACTGGCTTGTGCATGCCACAGGAGACACTTGGTCATCACCAGTGGAGATCCTCATGAATTCCAGGAGCTGGAGTATGACATAAGGAAGACAGGTGCTGTTAAGAGAACTGGGCATGAGGAAAGCAATATATAGTAGCCCTTTCACTGGCCCTGATAGGACTGTATTCACTAGAGATCTAATGAAAGATTTCATTGAACAAGAACCTCGACATTGGTATGGAGCTTTAGTGTCCCTACTGGATTCCCTAGTGGGGCAGGAGCTTTACAAGGCCGGAGAGGCTTTGACAGGTTTAAACAACCTGGACCAGCATGTGAAGTATGTCTGTAGAAAAATAGAAAAACCTAAAAGATGTGTAAGGGAGACAAAACAGAAAAGGTGGTCTGCTTGGGTTACTTGCAGACAAATGTGGAGAGACTTGCGTTTAGCCCAAGTTCCTAAAGAAAAGATTGATAAAAAGCCAAAATTCTGTGATAAACCAGCTCTGGGAGGCTTTGATCCCTGATAAACGGTTCACAAAAGGTACCCAGAGGATGAAACTTATCCCAGGGGTACATACTAACTCCCCCAGAGTAAACAGGATACATTTCTCCCCTGTGACTGTCTATTCGAGGGATGGAGACAGTTTGCCCTGCCAGGGCGTCTCCCAACAGCCAGGTGTGGTGAATGGAGAGACCACAGGTGTGGCTAGGGTCAGGAATCATGTCCAGGGTCTTCCTGGCCCTAGGAATCAATAGGGGTGACAGGGGCAAGAGAAGCCTTATTTCTCCTTGGCCCTATGTAGGACCAAGACATCTAGGACACTAAATGGATTACATGCCATTGTACCCAACCTGGATCTGTTGAAAAAACAGCTGATGCAAATGAAAAGGGATTTTCCTGGCTATGTTAGACCTTGTATGTGTATATAATGTTAACTTCTGAGTGTTTTACACATATGGAATCCAGTTGAGAGCCTGTGTTGTAATCAAATTATTCCTAAGTATCTTGTTTCCTTGATATTGTTGCAAACTGAAATGTTTATCATTTAAATTTCTAATTATTATATGGTGTTATATAAAATACAATAATTTATATATATACTACATGTTATTTATAATATGATATATTTTATTATGCATTATGTGTGAATATATAAGATACAATATATGTAGACTTGGCCTAATCCCCAAACCCAAAATCTGAAATAGTTTTTGAGAATTTGAGATTTCAGAACTTAGATTACAGGTTGCACATAGTAGAGTCCACACACACATATTCCATATTCACCAAACTCAGAAACTCTAAAATCTGAAACACTTCTAGTCCAGGGCATGTTGGATACAAAAATTCTCAAACTGTGTATGTAATTTATGGATCCTCTATACTTGATACTTTTGCTTATTGCTTACATTTCCATAGAAGAATTCTTTAATGCTTTATATGAGCTAGCATTATCTGACAAAATTATGTATCTTACTCAGCAATCTTTACTTCATATCCTGTGTGTTTGTATGTGGGAGTGTATGAGAGAGTTTGGTATATACATATGTATGTGTGTGTGTGTGTATGTTATATTTATGTGTGTGGGTGGCTAGGTACACAAGTCCTGCATGTATCTGTAGAATCCTGCTATATCATACTCACCAAATTCCCTTTAGACAGGATTTCTCACTGAATATGGATATAAGTTGCTATCTAGTAAGGTCCAAATCTTCTTCTGCTTCCAGCCACAGCACTCTGGTTACAGTTGCAAGTATTCTCATCTGTTTTTTATGTTGTTTCTGGGAATATGAATTCAGATACTCATGCTTGTGCAATTGGCACTCTTACTCAGAAATCTTCCCAGCCATGCTATATTATTTTTACATGTTAATTAATTTGTTTCCTTGAATGAGTATTTGAGCCTTCAGTTTCTTTGTGGATTTATTAATTTATTTTCTAGTATCCAAGGGAGGATTATTCATATCATAGGCAATAATCATGGAATTGTTTACTCTTTTTTTTTCCTTTTCAATTTTTACTTTATTTCCTTTGAAGCTTAGTATTGATTAACTGCCATCTTGTTGAAGTGATCCTTGTAGGATTTTGTAATTCTTTTCACCTTGGGTAATCCTCTTTATTTTGAAGCATATTTTTCCTATCATAAAATGCTAACTGTAGCTTTCCTATGTTTACTGTTTTAATGCTATATCTCACTCCGTGTGTTTTCATGCAGAACGTATAATGAGCTTTAATGTGTGTTTCTTGTAATCCACATATTCCTGGTTTTTGTTTCATAGTTACTTGAGCAAATGTAGTTGTGAAATTTAGTCTATTCACATTTCGTGTAGTAAATGATTTAGGTTCTTCAGGTGTGAATGAATGAAATATTTTGAGGAGATGGTTTAGATAGGGTCATCCTATATAAATCAAGCTGAACTCCAATGTACTATGTAGCAAACATTGCTATTGAACTCAGAATCCTCCTGCCACAGCTTCCTGATTGCTTGACTTCAAGTGAGTGAAATCATAGGAAGCTAAATCAAGTATTTTCCATATTTTACTATAGCTACAATATTAATACTTCATATTCATTAGAGAAATATTTACTAATATTACATAGTCAAGTAATTAAAATATATGTCTACTATTTATTAACACTTAGCTTTGATGAGTATTGCTTTATTTACCAAATAAATTAATTCTTTTAAATATATGCATTCAATTATAATTTTCAAGATTTTTTCTGTATTAAATCTCTATATTTTATGTCAAGAATTATCTTATTGCTATTACTTTTAAGTAGTCAAAATATTATTTGTGTTTTTTATAAATAAAAATGTGAATATATAATACCAATAGTGCATGTTTCAGATGAAAAGGAAAGGCTGGTTTTATTTGAAATTGTTCTACTATGTACAGATGTGTTACTCATTCATGTGGACCTCATTTCTTCCCGCAAAAGTAGATTTTTATCAGATAGTTCCCTTAGTGTAAAGAGACATTTTCAGGATTTTTCTTTTGTTTGCTTAGCTCTACTGGCTATTAGTTATTGAGGCTTTTTGTGTGCTTGGGAATAATGTATTGATTTCCCTTTCATTCTGAAGACTTTTTACTTTGGCTATGTAATTCTTGACTTCATCGAGAATGCATGTTTATTTTTAGCACATAAATGATTCATTTCTTTGCTTTATGGATGTCTTAGCTTTTATGAGACATTGCACATTATTTGTATTGTTATTTCTCACCAGTTAAGGAATATTTTATTTTTATCTATCTTCAAAATATTTCAACTATTATCTTAGAAATTCATCTATTTGATTAGGAGGTCATAAATGTAACTTAGTAGTATTAAGCATCCTTGATTTTCTATGGCCTGCAATCTGTATATTTATCTCCACTTTTTATTATTAGAGAATTTCATATATGCATATAATGTGTTTTCTCAAATTGATTTCCCACCAATTCTCCTCTGTCTGCTGAACCACCACTTTTCCCTCCCAACTTCTTATGATCTTTTTTTTTTTAATTTCACTTCGTCTATTTAATGCTGCTTTATGTGCAGGAGTGTAGGACATTGTACTTTAAAACTGATATCCTCTCCCCTCATGGCCAAATCTCCAAAGGACACTTACTATCCCACCTTCAATAACAAATAGCTCCTTAGCTATGGACTCTTCAACTGCCCCTCCCCTTCCATATTGATATTTTGACTGGCTTAATCTTGTGTAGGTCTTATGCACACAGTTCAAGCCACTGTGAGTTCACATGTGAAAAGGAAAGGCCATGTTCTGCATATAATATTTCTCTGTAGCCATACTCACTGGCTCTTATAATCTTTTTGTTCCATATCCTGAGGTGGACCCTGCGCCTTGGGGAATGGAATGTGATATAGATCCACTCCACAGTGTCTTATTTTGCATGTTGACATACTTTGAATCACTGCATTAGCTTTCATTCATTGCAAAAAAGAACCTTGTCTGATGAGGTATGAGGGATGCACTAATCCATGGGTATAAAGATAAAACAGTAGGAGTCAGTTTGATTATATATCTGTTTAGCAGAATAGTAGTAAAGGTTCTTCCTTAGGAAAATTAATATCCATTTTATCTGTATTTTTACAGTTCTTATAATGCCCCTACCAGATATTGGAAGCTAGCAAATAAATAGCCCAATGCCAAGAATGGACTCCCTCTTTTGTAACTTTTGACCAGAGTGGTCTCATACACTCTCAGACAATACTGGCTTTTGTCATTGGTATTGTTTGCCTGACAGAACTTGACAGTAAGGTCATATCACTTAAGATAGTACATATATGAGTCCTAGAATAAACATGGACAAATCAAGCTGGAAGTTTCATCTTTACCAGCTGGTTTTCATAGTGATAGAAGGTGCTGTTTATGCTATCAAAACAGAAAACTAATCATCAACCATACTCAGCTTTGAACCTTACAAACTATAATAACAACTGACCTGGCAATATATACTCCTTGATGCTATAATGGCAGGAAAGTTAAAGGAGTAAAAAACCACCTTTTAAATGGATCTAAATTCTGTTTCACAATTTTCAAATTTAGAATTTCACAATCTAAATTCTCAATCACAAGATTGAGCACATACCTGAAACTGTAATTAAGGCCAAGAACTTTTGGCTTGACAGGTCACTGGCCATAAGAAAGAACCTGAGACTATCATTCTATTAAAGAGATAAAACATTAAACTGACTCTTAATGACTTACTGCTATATCCATAGATTGGTGCACCTCTCAGCTGTCACCAGAGAATCTTCTTGGGACAGACAGAGATTAACACCGAGATAGAGAACTGATCAGCATGCAGGGAAAAAGAGACCACGGAGTACTCAGCCCTAAATGGGACATTTATACAGTTACTTCTTCATCCATGGCTTACAGAACTTTGTGGAAAAGTGGGAAGAATGATTATAAGAGCCAGAGGAGGTGTATGAATATAATGAAACTATGTTGACTATACACAACAAGGGAGTTGTACATATGACCCCACAGCACACGTGAGAGCATGTTCAAGGCCGGTGGAAGCCCAAGCCAGGCAAAAACCCAGGATGAATGGGAGAAGTGGGCAAGAAGTCCAAGTCCTATTTGATGATCAATTGACTACTGACATCTATTGGAAGAGGGAAAATCAATTTCTTTTAAGAATGTGATGTCTGGTGGGTTGGCCAGGATGAAAGTGATGGATGCACAACCAAGAGCCTTTAGAGAAGACAAATTAGATTTACTAGGTCTTTCAAAAACAAACACAAAAAAAATCAAAAAGTGAAGACATGAGGTTGGATGGGGAAGGTAGTATTGTGGGTTGGCTATAGGGGAGATAACCTGAATGGATCAAAATACATTCTATGGCATTCTCAAAGAATCAATAAAGTATTTTTAAAAATATGAATGAAATATATCAAAAATTAAATTTTTTAATTTTCCATAGTAAAGATAGTTTTTTAAAAAGTGCTCTCTAACAATTGGCAAATGGGACCTAAAAAGCTTCTGTACAGCAAAAGACATCGTTATTTACCTGAGAAGGTAACCTTTAGAATGGGAAAACATTTAAGAGCTATACATTGGACAGAGGGTTAATATCTAGAATATACAAATAACTGGAAAAAACACTAAACATTAAATACAACCCACAAACAAACTAATTTAAAATGGGCAAGAAGATGAATAAGGAGATCTCTAAAGATGGAACACAAATCTTAATTATCAGGAATTTATTAAAACCACTTTGAGATTTCATCTTACCCTACTAAGAATTGCTGAGATCCAAAACCAGGAGCTATTATATGATGTGCTGCTTGCATGTTTCTATGTGTACACATGTTGTGCAGAGCCTGTGAAGGAGAGAAGAAGTTGGATCCCTTGGAACTCGAGTTAGGGATAGCTATTTGTTGTCGTGTGGATGCTGATATTTGAACCTGGGTGCTCAGCAAGAGAAGTCAGTGCTCTTAACTACTGAGCCATCTTTCCAGCCCTTAGCTTTAAATGTTTACATATTCATTTTTCAAATGGAAAATCCAGAGAGAATAGGAAACAAATGACTATGGAGCAAGGCTTCATAGGAGGGGAGGCATAATGTAGTGATTTAATGGGGGAAATAATAGAGTAAGAAAGGTTAATTAGGGTGGAGGCTGAGAATGCAGGGCATTGAGGGTGTATGGGGAGGAATAACTAACATTAAAGGCCTTTAGAAAAAGTCATATGGAAACCTATCCTTTATATAAGCTTCTTAAAGTACATGCTTATATATTATAAAAAGTTTTAAATGAGTTACCATAAAAAGGCAAGACATTGCCCCTACTAGATACAATAAGCTAGCAAAGTAATAGCCCAATGCCAGATTTGGACTACTTTTTTTGAAGTCGTAGACTCATAGACCTTCAAACAAAACTGGCCATAGGTCCTACTCTTGGTTATCCTCAAGAACTTGATTGAAAAGATGCTGTTGCTGAAGACACTATATACATGAGTGATTGAAAAAACACAAGGAAAATCAAGATGGTACTGACTTCTAGTTCTCAGTTCTACTGACTGTCTTTCATAGTGGTGAAAGATTTGGTGCATGCTACCTGAAAGAAAAAATATTAATCATTAACCTTACTCAGCTCTGAATCTGCATGCTTCAGAAACAACCGACTGGGCAAAACATATTTAATCCAATAGTGGCATAAATAATATGAGAGTAAACTATCACTCTGTAGTTGGATTTAAGATATGCTTCATAATATGGGGCCCATAGTCAACACTGATATCGGGCTTAGGAACATGTCGCTAGACAGGTCACAGGTCATGAGAGACGAATACTATTATTCCACTAAATATGTATAATCCTAAGTGACTTATAATGACTTAGTTTACACTCTTAGATTAATGTATCTCTCAAGTCTCACCAAATACGCACAATTATACAGCAGATGATTATACATACAGTGATTAACAAAGAAACCCACAACTAGTCAACATGCAGAAAGATAGAAACTGCACAGTGATCATTCCTGAATTGAACACATATTTCAAGCTGCTGTCTCCAAAAGCATTGTGGAAGTGCGTGGAAAGATTGTAAGAGTCAAAGGTGGTGATAACCAAGAGGAAACGGAATTTTCCAGACAGCGGGGAAGTTACTCATATGAACTCACAGTAAGTGTGACAGCATGCAGAAGTACAATGGAAACTGAAGAAAAAAAAATCCAGGA
Source organism: Eospalax fontanierii (assembly GCA_035773235.1). Classification (NCBI taxonomy): domain Eukaryota; kingdom Metazoa; phylum Chordata; class Mammalia; order Rodentia; family Spalacidae; genus Eospalax; species Eospalax fontanierii. The sequence continues at coordinate 126,904,720 of CM069525.1, read as the reverse complement.
TAGATGTGAGTAGGTTGCTAAGAAGTCATGACACTACCTGAACAATTTTTGGAAACCAATGGCTTCTGGGAAGGAGAGTGCATGTCTCTTTTACTGGTGTGACTCAGTTAATCATGTTCCCATGGATGGATCCACATAATAGGACATTTAGGGACACAGATTTGATTCTACATTATTATTATTCTACATTAATTTGAAAAAACGAAAATAATGTACAGAAATAACAAAAAAGTTCTCAAAGCTAGGCATTGTGGCTGGTTAACACATATAATTTTAGCACTTCAGAGATGGAGGAAGAAGAATTGCTGTCAGAGTAAGACCAGCTTTGCCTATATACAAAGTCCATATCATACTGGACTGCGGAATGTGACCTTATTTCAAAAGTACTAAACTATACTAACATTGGAGAAGTCTTTTTTTCTTAATTGTTTTTTAATTTAGCATCTTATTATACTTTATTATCCTTTACTAAAATGATTTATCTATCTAAGTACATTGTCCATAATTTACTTCAGGTACTCTAATATATTTGGCTTACATATTTTCAATCATATTTTGAATAATCTGTAATTTATATTTGTAGAGAATTTTAATCTGTTTCTGTGTACTACTTTTGGCATGATAATGTATCGTTCTATTTTAATTCTTTGTGTAAATATATTTTTTTCTTAATGATGTTTATTCTGCTTGACAGGACTGGCAAATATCAACATTTGAATATATAATATATTAAAGGGCTCTAAAGGAACATAAATTAGCATAAGCTTGTGAGAGGTACTTTTACAATTTCAAATAAAACACTTTCAAATTATTAACAGTCTTTTAAGAGTTAAAAAGTTTTACCAATGAGATCTTTGTATTCCTATTTGTTTCTTTACTATTTATCACTTTAAAGTGTAATCTAGAATAATAAAATAACTCTGCAGCTTTCTATTTTTAACCATTTACAAAAGAGAAAAAGTGCTTATTAGAATCACTAAAATTTACCTTTAAATCTCCAAAGGAAGCATATTCTTATATTTCATGTATATACTTTGTTTTTAAATTTTATTATACAATACTCATATGAAAAGTTAGTTTTATTAAGCTATTTAGTGCAACATTGTTGACACTAACACCTATTTAAATAACAAACAATGCTAATTGATAGAGAATTGGTTAAGCATATTTTGGCAAACAAAAGAATATCTTGCTACTATGTGCAAGATGAGGCAGTCCTTGGTTTTTCAATAAATGGTGACACAACGATACATGGATGATTGAAAAGAAAACTGAAAGGCATTAGGTAGAATCTATGTGTAAAAATATGAAGCATATCTAAGTCTTTTTATACATGTGCAAAATACCTTTTCATGACATTGTCACATCTAGTAACAGCATATGTAAAAGGTAAAGTGGAGATATCAAGGAGATATAGAAATGTTTTCCCTTCACACATTTTATACTTTTGGCATTTTCAGTAGTGTAAATTTCTATGGTCTGAAGTTCCCAATTTGCTAAATTGATCTGAACACCAAACATGATCTTTTAGGGGTTGATGACTATTTGAAAGTAATTAGCCTCCACTCTTCTAAGAAAACATATCTTATTCAAACCATTCAAATTGTTTCTTTGGCTGTATCATCACAAATAGTTAATATGGAGGTATGTCAAAAATTTGAAAAATTAAATAGATGATAAAAAGTAACTTCATTACCAACAAAATGCCCTTCATATGGAATTGAAAGGCATATTAACAAATTACTCCAAACATTTTTTTAATGTTACTCAAAAGACTGCTGGCACAAAAATGTGACTGTAACAGACCTTCTGTCCTTTCCACTATTCATCAATAACTATTGATAAGTTTTATCCATAGTATATGTTGATGCAAAAATACAATTTTCATGTCAAAGGGGACAATGCTAGTTTATTCTGGAGTCAAGTATGAGTGACCACAGACAAAGGTCACAGATATAGGTTATCCCAAATTCCATCCTCTAACATGGAAGACTTTTCATGAAGATTTTGTAGTAATGAAACAAAGAAAGCCATAAATCAGGATACTATCCAAATATATGGGTGGACACATGAGATAGACAGGTTAAAGTCAAGCTGGCAGAATTCTGCTGTAGGCCTCAGATCCTATCTCACCAACTTCTTAAGCCTTGAGTTGGTGGAAGGCGGTGGTCTGCTAAGGTTTTATCTGTCAGACACATGAAGTTAAGTCAGACACTGAGGTGGGCAAGAAATGGCTATTTACTGGCTAAAGACTCTGGGCCTGAGACATTCCAAATTCTCATTAAAGTCATAATCAGTTAATTAATCTTGCCAGAACCTCTGAGCAAAAAGCAGTGCTTTTTTCATTTTTGCTTTGTGTGTGTGTGTGTGTGTGTGTGCGTGTGTGTGTGTGTTTCTGCAACCTGTTACCAACCTGTAAGTGATGTGCTTAAAAACTAATATTATATATATATATATATATATAATACATATATATATATATATATGTAGCGAAATAGACAAATGTCTGGTTGTGTAATCAATGAGAACAAGGAGCATGGCTAATCTAAAGTCACAGCCATAGTGGGTCCTTGTTACAGAAACCAGAGTGCTTTTAGCTATGAGCTTTAGGTTCCAGTGAAATTGGCGTCAGAAAACTCTCATCCATTTCATTTAATCAACTAACATCTCATCTTTTATTTGCTTGTAATCATTATAGACAATAAATGTAAATGAATATATCAATAAGGAAGAGAGAGAAACGGATGTAGATGTGGAGCTAACATTTCAGCAATATACCTTAGAAGAAATTAAGACAATATACCATTGTGCTACAAAAGCAGGCGAGGAACAAGTCTTTTCACCGAGCTCTGCAGTGCTGTACTGTGGAGAGAGGAGTTATGCTCCTTTTAGACAGTAAAATTGGGGTCTGTGGTAGAAATTGAGCTAGTCTTGTAGCCCAAATGACTTTTCCCTGAATTGGGTGAGAAAGTCTCTGGTTGGACTTAAGGAATATGTAAAATACATGCAGATTCCTTACAGGTTCAGCCTGCCAGGTGCTCAAAAATGACCTTTCCAAGTACAGATTACCTTAGTCTCCATCCAGTTCCTGCAATAAGGTCCAAAAATGCTATCAAGGAGGCCAACAGAGTAGTATTTTTCCCTTGGAACGCTTTCCACCCTCAGATAGTCTTCTTCTATTTTCCTTAATAAATCTTTCTTCTCTCTGGTTACTTGTTCATGTTTCCACATTATTCATGTGTATGAAACTGCAAACTGCAGAGTCAGTGGCTTGGAGATGGTATGGCTGACTAGTGATTAACTGGGTCATTGCACTCAGAGAACACATAGCATGGATTTCAAGAAAAGACTAAAGTATTATTAGCTTCTATTTTTTTCACAATCCCTGGACAATCAAATTTAGGTACCATGGCTGGTAGAGTAGCATAATCAATCTTGCTCCAAATTTCCTGAGCTAAAAATCCACGATAGTTGATATCATAAGTCATAGTTAGAATGAGAATGAAAGTCAGAGATTTGTTCGGGAATGTTATTGGACGTATAATATTGCCAAGAATATTTATGTTAGTGAAACCTTACCCCTAATCAGCCTCCAGAGGTCTAATGTCAGATGAATCCCTGCACCTGAAGAAAACTCATAGTAAACTATCACTTAGCTGAGTTACAGAAGAATATTTTAAGGAACAAGAAGGGATTACATGGAAAGGGGAACACTCCTTGGAAAGGACACTATATAGAAGGTTTTAATGCCTGAGGAGGTTTCAAACTGCATGAAGTTGTTTTTAGTTAATTTTTATCTGAACTAGCTGGAAATTTGAAATATGGCCTAACTCTTCCAGAGTAAATGTGCAAGACTTTGCCTGAAGGGTCTAGTTTCTTGGAGTGTTAAAATGATTTTGTTTTTGTTTATTTCCTGCAGATCAGATGGGAAGCTTATGGGAAGAAAGTGCTCAAAAAGCCTACGAGACAGATCCCATCCCAAAGAGTGGACCACCAGACTGCAAAGAGATAAAATACAAATCTTATATGTTTATGAACTGGAAAGTCAATGCTTATGTCAATGATTCTATAGCTAGTACACAATCATTAAAGAACATACAAGCCTTTGCCATAATAATAAAATAAGAAACTCGAATTATGTGATTCCAAGCAAACAATATTTAATTACATCTGTGTTAAACAAGTGCAATTTTCTAGTCTCTCATTTCTTCTATCATACCTCAACATTTTATCCAGAGATAAGAAGATTTGACATGATATCATTCAGTAATGAATTTATCAAAAAGCTCTTGATTGCATAGTGTGTGGTAAGTATTTTCCCAGAGCCTAGGGAAGAATAATACAAAAAATTAACAAAACAAAAGAATACATTCTATTTTTACCAAATTTTGAAAGAGGCAAAAGACAAATTAGAATGTCATGCCTCAGAATTGAAAGGCTCATAAGTGGAGAGGTTTAAAGATTTGGTCCTTCAATGATTATGTAGTTTTGAGAGGTGGAGACCCTATGGAAATGAATTCATGTCTAACTGAGGTCAGTTATTGTGGGCAGTGTTTTGAAAGATGTAGCCCAGCAGAACTTCCAGTCCTGTTCTCTGCTTCCTAATCCACAGTCTGTGCTGTGATCATAGACAGAGATGTTAAAGTCACTACACCTTCCTTGCCCACTATGATGAAATACATTCACTTAAAACTGGGAGCAGAAATAAACCCTTCCCCCCTTAAATGGATTTTGTCAGATATTTTGTCATTGCCATGGGAAATGTTAAAAAAAAGTAAGTTTTAAAAGAAGTTACAGTTGTGTATTTGTAGGTGAAAGTGACAAGAAAAAATTAAGGTTCTGTGTTTTTTTTTTTTAACCGAAGTCCAAAACCCAGAGTTTATTGTAGATTCCTGACACTTGTTCCTATACAAGATAGAAACAGAGACAGAATTAAGAATATTTGCTAATCAGAAGACAGAGATAAATGTAGACCTGAAGAGTATTTGTAAATGAATGTATAGGTAGCTGACGAGTTCTGTTTTAGACATATTTGAAAAGGCTATATATTATTCACCTGGAAGTTCCAAGTGCAGACTTATAGATAAGGATTGAAGCTGAAGAATGGCATGTGGTTACATCATTGAAATTTTTCCATTAACTTGTAGATGGTAAGTGAAGTGATTAAGGTTAAAAGCATGTGAATTTATCCATGTCAGTAGAAGAAATGAAAATGGAGAAATAGTAGGGAAAAGATTTTAGAAGCATCAATATATGTTATATGCGCAGAGAGGTAATAATCATTCCAGCAGACAAAGAAAGAATGGGTAGACAGATTGAAGACAAGCGTGTCTTATCATTAGCATGCAGGAAAAAAGTCATTTCAAACAAGAACAAGAGCAGAAAATTAGAAGCACTCTCTCAAATACCTTTAAAGAGTCAATTAAACTAAGGACCAGTTAGAAGCCATAAAACTGAGACATTCGGAGATTGATGTCACTAATGGTTTTGAATACAACAGTTAAGGTGGAAGCAGGATACATAATTTATATGTCACTTTCAACACTGATTTTTAACCTTAGCTAATTTATGGGCTATTTTTAAAAATCATTCTATGGAATCAATAATTTTTATCAAATCACTTAAATATTTACAAACATAGCTATGCATCAATTAAAAATACAAATTAAAGCTCTAAAGGTGAAATTCAAATGAATTATTATGCTGTTGTTTTACTTACATCATAGTCAAGCTCAGAAACTAAACTGCATAAAATTTCTTGACAAATCTTTGGAACTTCGCAATTACTCACTTCTCCCACCACTTTTTGTTGTTGTTCTGCACTTTTGTTTGCATAACACATGATATTGTCATTTGGCCTTCAGAAAGCCTGCATTCTCTATCTATAGCATAAAATTATCCCTTTCATTTGTATTAGACAATAAAGGAAGGACTACATGGTAACAGTCTGAAAAAAAAAACAGACATAAACTGCTATGGTTTTACTTTAAAGTAAACCAGATATCTGGTCTCTCAAATTTCAGGTTTTCATATTATGAAGCATGCTATATCAAGGTAATCCTCCACTTGAACAAAATAAAAGATGCACCCATGTTCTTGAGAATTAACAAAATATTTATCTACAAACTCAGTCTCATAGATTAATCTCACAGACCTGAGACTGTTTCTATGACTCTTCATTTTGAGAAAGTAGGTCATTATAATATCACATGGACATACATTATACCTCTTCCTAAGTTGTGAAAACAATACATGTAATATTTATGTTATACCCTAATTACTCTGATTAGCACTATTTTTGAAACAGAGAGATGTTTAAATACTTTCATAAATTAATGACTGCTACATTCTGTTTCCTCATATGAACTTAAGGATTACATCACACACGTATTTGGGAACTACTTAATTTTATAACATCCCCAATTATCTGGCCTTGATCAGTTCATTAAAGCATGTTGTCAAGTAGAAAACAGCGACCTAAAATGGCAACATCCCACTCCAACCAGATCTTTATGAAGCTCAGTCCTCGGACTGCACTTCTCCCGGTGGGCACTATGACTCAGGTAGCCTCCTGAAGGGAGATGCCCCAGTTGTTTGCTGACATTCCAGCACCACTTCAGAACTGCACTGTCCTTATCAAACTCCTGAAAACACTCTCCCACAGAGTAAGCATTTCACAGCTGGAAGCTGCTTTCACATTGATTATGCTGAAGTCTGTTAACATTTTCACCAATTTCTAAGTGCATTCAGCTAATTAAGAATTTGGGAAGAGGTACAAATTGAAGAAACAAATCACCAGCACAGTGCTAACACATCCATGTTAATATTTTTCTAGATTTACTGAGTGAAGCTGGGGTGAATGTTCAGGAAACGAGAAACTCCCTGGAATTTCACTCTGGCACTGGATTCCAAACGTGTGTTGTTTTGGCATACTTCACTTTCTGCAGGCTCCTAATTCAGAGCTTTTCCTTATAATTTATGCGTGGCCCCACACTTTCCATATATGCTAAATCTTCATCTGTCCACTTAGAATGGTTTCTGGAGATTTCCATTTCTCTCTCTCCACGCAGTCATGGTTTACATTTATTTATCCACAAATGTTCTCCTATTATAGCATATGACAACATACATTCTTTCTCTCAGACAATCTTCTGTAGAAACCCCTCCAGAGATTATGCATACTAGAAGTCGAATATGTTCTTTGATGTAAAATGGGGTCTACATTCAATTTCTCTCTTCACTGATTACTTTTCTGACTCTAGTGGAATTATTAATTCACATTCTTTCACCTTGCCTAAATTTGAGGACAAATAGTCCTTATTTCATGCAATTACCATGAAGTTTAAATGAAATAAGAGAAATTATTGACTTCACTCTTAACTCCACATGTGGCACATGATATTCAATCAAGAATATATGCGGCTTCTGCTATTTTGTTATTGCATGCACTTGAGTTTTATAAATAGTAAACTCGACTGTTAAATTGTTTTCACTTCCACCCTTCCTGAATTAGCACACAGTTATTAGGTAATGACAAACTTGCTATGCATCTATGACATACTGGACATATGGTGAAAATTTACTAAATGAATATATGTAGGCATTTCTGAGTAAAATGTCATTCTATGATTCACACTAGATTTTCATCAACCGTCACCGTATGTGGGCTGAGACATCTGTCAGGAGCTGGTTCCACTTTTATTAATTAAAAATACTTATGTATTTATTCAATGTATGTGTGTGTGTGTGTGTGTGTGTGTGTGTGTGTGTGTTTGTGCTCGCGCACACATACACTTGTGGAGGTCAGAACACAACTTTTGAGAATTGTTTATCTCCTACAATATGGGTTCTGGAGATCAAACTTAGGTTGTCAGGCTTAATGAATGACAAGCAATCATATCCGTGGAGCTATCTCACCAGCAAATCAGTAGCTTTTTTCTTATGTAATAACAGTTCCCTGAAACTCATTGCTTTTTTTTTTTAGTATCTAACAATATAGTCTTATTGTCAAATCTTTCTTTCCTCAGCTTTCAGATCTACCAATGATACATCAAATATAGAAATATACTCTCCGTTTGGAGTGACATTAATATACTCAATTAGGATTAAAAGTTAGCTTGCAGTGGTTTGTATATAAAACTACAGATACCAACTTTGCCAGTACGCTTTCACTGTTTTCACTGAGGAATGCTAGGCCATATTCAGCCTAGGTGGATATTCAGGAAGTCATCTCAATGAGAGTGCCTCCAGGCTTCCACAAATACTCTTGACTGACTGTTTACTTACTGCTTTTTGAGGGTTATTCTATTTCTATCCTTTGGGGCTTCAATCAACCTAGCTGAGAGCCTAGGTTACTTGCATGAAATAATGGCTCAAGCTGGAGGTTAGACATGCTCTTCTCACTTCCTCATGCTATGGACTAATTTCACATCCACTCATCAGTTTTCACTTCCTCTCACATCAGCTTCGAATGTGCCTTTGCTTCTCTTTTCTATACAAAAGAGGTTTCGTAAGCCACACTTTGTGTATGTAGATTTAACATAGAAAGTTCAGATGTTCTATATTCTTTCACATCTATATTACCACAAACCTCCTTATTATTACTTAGGCTCTATTGGCCTGATTTTCAAAATGCTTTCTTTGTAAGTTTCAGTGGTTTCCTTCTTTATAATTTATACCAAAACTCCATTGATTTAGGTACCCATCTCTGTTCTGCATGAACTAGCATTTATCACTTTACTTTCCTGATTCTTGATTTAAATCTCCATAATAATTCTGCTCTTTGTAAAACAAAGGTGGAATCTCAAACAGTTCTCAAAATCCGTCAATGCCTATTTCCTTTGGCATTTCTCTACCCTTTGACTAAATGACTATGTAATCATATTTTTTTCTGTTTCCTAGAATCCTATTCTCTTAGGCTCATTCTGTTTCTGAATATCTTTATTCTACATTTAATGCTTTCTTATTATATCTCACATTATACACTGTATTTACCTACAGCTATTCTAGAGGCAAAGCCTCCAGAACACAATACATGGAATCATGTATGGTGCATAGAGTGAACGCAATAAACATTTGTTGCATTCACTCTGGTAATATAAAATTTCAAATTAGACTTGAATACATAAGAGATTCTTTAATGCATGCATCAATGCCCAAGTCTGCTAAATTGTGTGAATTTTTGTCTGTGTAGTACATGAACACAGCTTTTGGCAAAATTCTGCTATAAGATCTTATTTTATTTTTAATACCAGAAGCTTTCTCCTGATCTTTTGAATTCAAAACACTCGACTCATGCATAAATATCTGTATATTTTCTAAATTAATAATACCCTGAAACTCCATGGCAATGTTACACTTGGATCTTTTTTAGGCCAATGGACTGTGAATGATTTAGTTAGGTTACTACTGTGCCAGAAAATAACAAACAGCAAATACATTACTAAGCAGCACGCTCTGATTTCATAGCTTAAGGAATTGAAACAAAGAAGAATTTCAAGCAAGAGAAATGAATTGGAATGAAAGAAATACAGCATAGACATCTCAACACATGATTGGAGAAAGAATATTTTTGCCATCACATTCTTGAAGAGACAGAAATATATTTTTAAATTGGAATCATGCATTTAACTACAGGTGGGTATCTGTACTCCTTCCTGTAGGCTAAGAAAGCAACAGCAAGTAAAGCATACATAGGACGTTGGCATTTCCTTCTTACATATTTGTATTTACATTGATAGATTATATCAGAATTTCCATATGTTTTATTTGTTCTTTAAAAGGCATGCCAGATTTTTGTTTTGAATAAGGAAACACAGTTGCTAACTAATTTATTTAAAGGAACTTGACTCACATTTTTAGGGGAAAAATTCTGAATCCTTACAATATTTGAACAGTTTAACTCCATTGTATATATGGAGCTTTACAATAGCTTTCCCATAAGATTTTTGAATATCAAAACAACTCTGTAAGAAAGTGATATTGCCCCTTTTAACAATGAGGTCATTGAGACAAAGAATGAAAATTCTTCTTCTAAGACCCTCAGTGGCACCAGAAGCAATGTTTAATAACCGCACTTTTCCAATACTATTTATATTCTTCTCTGGCTTGTTTGATTTTATATCATGAATTCAGTGTTGTGGAAGAATACAAAGATTGAGAAGAGACGTAATTGTGTTGTTAGAACATGTATATGTGTAAAAATGTATTATGGCTTGAAAGAGATGGGTTCATAGAGTAATGGATAAAATTTCACAGCTAAGTATAACTGACTTCTTTAAATCATGTTAACCTGCATGTGTACAATATAAATAATAACTGACTATCTGAGAAATAAGGCAGGATATGTCAAGATGGGGCTGGCCAAAAATAAACTTCTTTTGAAAATTTTTAAGCAGGAACAGGTAAGATGGTTCAGAGGTTACATTGCTTGCTCCCAGGACTGATGACCTAAGCTCAGTCGACAGAGGGCACATGGTGAAAGTAAATATCTGTCCTGAATGCTGTTCTCTGATCTCACCTACATGCACTGGCACATGCAAGCACACATGCACATACACATACACACACACACATACAAACACACACTAAATCAATGTAAAAAGTAAGGAAACTTATTTATGTGTCTAACAATATGAATATCTATCCATTAAAAATAGACTGGCACATGCAATGCTTCACTTATATGCGCCTAGAGATGTCAAAACTTAACTATCCTATATTCCCCTGCAAATAATCTTTAAGTTCTTTAGAGATTATAACAGGGAGTATAATATTCTAATCCTTTTCACTGAAGAACAATCTTTCAGCATCATAAAAATATGTACTCTTCCATTAAGTGTGCAGGGACACACACGTACTGATGAAGAAAATGACACTTATCAAATAGGCAACCTTATTAACTGAAGCATTTTTTATATCAGTGAGATGACAGATACAACAGTCAGACTGCCCTAAGACCTTTTTTTAAAAGTATTTTCTACCTATCTATTTATCTATCTACCTACCTATCTACCTATCTATCTCTATCTAGCTATCTTATTTAGTGTATTAACTGTATGTAGGAAGGTGCACTTGTGTTGTACATTACCTGCCCAAGGAGGTCAAAATACTACATCCAATACCCCAGAAATGGAGTTATGAACAGTTGTTACCTGTCTCGTGGGTGCTAAGAATCGAGCCTAGGTCCTCTGCAAGAGCATCTAGTGCTCTTAACCACTAAGCCATCTCTTCAGCCTGTCTTAACGTCTTTAAAAATTGTTATGAAAAGTCTACTAAATAATACAGAAGTGTTTTAACACTGTTTCTGATTCATTTTGAACTATGTCTCATAAATGGCCTTCCTGTTGTTGGAGTTTATTCTTGAACTTCACTTCAACTGATGTTATCAGCCTACCATTTACCTCCTCTGTGCCTAAGCTTTTGAAAATCAGTTGGCACTGGAAAACTTTCAATTGTATATTTCTGGTATTTTAATTGATTTTTTATGATGTTCAAATAAATTTGTCAAAAAATACTTATTTAAAATTTTATTTATGTATCTTGAAAGTGATTGAAAGTATATTCTTGACATCAAGTTGGCTATGTCAAAATTGCTTACAAAAGGAGAATATGAGTTATGTGTCACTGTGTAATCAGTTACCACAGAATGCAACATCTCTGATAGAGTGGATATTTATTATTTCTTAGTTTCTATTAGTAAAGAAATTTGGAAAGTTTAGTATGTGAGCCTAGAATGCAATCTCTCATATTCTAAGTAATATCAAGGCATTTTCTCCAATATAGTGGGCTCAACTAAAACTACTGCCATTGCTTCAAAGTTTCCTCTACAGTCATGGCTCTTAGAAAAAAAGTTCTGTTAACTGTTATACATATGGATCCTTTTGTAAGGCCACTTAAAACACAACTGATCTCTTCCAACAGAGCAAATGATTCCAAAATGGCTAAAGGAGTCAGATGCCACAATATCGTCAGTAATACAGCTTCTGAGGTTTCATACTTTGGTTACTTTCTGATGTACATTCTTTATATGTTAGTATAGTGTATAGAATCAAAATCAAACTCTGTCCACCAAGAAAAAGAGGACTTTGGGAACTATTTTTGAAATCAGCTATCCTAAAAGGTCCTTAAGTTTCAGAAGCATAAAGACAATGATTTATGAGAAAGGTCTTAAATATCTTATATTCAGAAAAAAAGTGGGTGAACAAAAATGGGCAGTTTTTTGACTGCATGTAAATCTTGTTGATCAGTTTAGTGTTTAATTTAATGATGTCAGAAACCATTGAAAGGAGCTAACAACTATGCACTGTGGATTATATATGCTCTGAAGCCAGAATTTTATTCATTACTTCTAATTTTGCAAGATAAATGAATTAAGAATATTTTCAAAACAATTTAGAGGGTGAAAAAGAGGTACACAAATGATGGGTAGATGAAAGATAGAAAATATAGATGATAGAGAAAGGGGTATGCAATAGAGACTATACAAATACTTCCATGTAATAATTCATGAAAATATATAAAAATGGTATTATTACTATTAATAATATTATTACAAAGTATTAAGTTCTGATACATTATCTGCTAGGAGTTAATACCAAGGGTAATTAAGTGTGTTTCTTCCTAACTAGAAGACTAGATCATTATGTAGTTTTAAACCTTTAACTCCTCTTAATTATGACAAAATTAAATATATTGATATTTGCATTCCAGGATGTTCTATCACACAAATTACTTATTGCATAACAGTAAAATTTTTATGGTGACCTGTGTTTTAGAATGGGATTCAAGAATTCATTTTTATTACTTAATCTCTTATTTCAATTCCAACTGTTCCATATACTATTTTTATTCCACCAACCCCCCCACCTCTTTTGAAGACTTTTTTAGAAAGGATTTCCCTATAGCACCAGCTGCTGGCCTGGTACTCACTATATAGACCAGGTTGGCCTTGAACTCACAGAGATCTGCCTGCCTTTGCCTCCCAAATCCTGAGATTAAAGGCATGTGCTACCAAGCCAGGCTTTTTATTTACATATTAACATGCATTGGTGTGCTACTCTCAACTAGATTCCCAGTATTGTACATCAGGGTTCTCTAGAAGATTTATTTCATTCTTCATCTTTCTATAGGTGTGGGGGTCATTTTTTATCCTTAATACTTGAATTACATGTGTCTTTAAGGAGATTATAGGGCTCCTGGAGCAGTGTTACTGAGATTTGTTTCTAAAGGAGATAGAGGCGCTGGATTTGTGCTGACCTACAGTAGGTGGGATGATTATTTTAGGCATAATCTCAAAACTACTCTTATAGTTCTTTGTGTGTGTGTGTGTGTGTGTGTGTGTGTGAGAGAGAGAGAGAGGGAGAGAGAGAGATTATTCTTCAGGGTTTTTAAATGAATTGTTTTGTGTGGCTGTGGGGATGCACATGTACTGTTATGTGTGTGTAGAGGTCGGAGAAAAAATTGATGGAGTCTATTTTTTCCTTTCACAATGTGGGTCCCAAGTATTAATCCCAACTTGTGAGGTTTGATGGGAGGCAAAGCTACTTACTGAACCATCTCACTGACCCACGTAAGGCTACTATTAGTGCATTTAAATTTTGAATCCATTATTCAAAATTTGATGCTTCAGCTATGATACATGATTGCTTTGCACAATATGATGAAGTCCTGAACAACTCGGCTGGTGTGAGTATCTACTTCTAACTTCATCTTCAGTGATTTCACTTGAAGTGGATATAACTAATTATTGTATGGGTATGTATACCACAGAAATAAACAAATGATACCAAACACAACATCTAAAAGTTTTATCAGAGGACATATTTTTTCATAAGATAGCATCCACTATCCTATATACACATGCACAGAAACACATTACCTTAGATTAGAGGGAAATTGATTCTAGCTACCCAAGATATCTGTCCACATTTACCATTTTCTCTTAATCTTAAAAAATTATTAAATTAGTTGTTTGAGAATTTCATATATTTTGATTATATTCACATCTCTCCAACTCCTCTCATGTCCACCTCCTTCCCTACCAACCCAACTTTGTGTCTTCTGTTTTCTAAACACATAAAGTCCAATTTTTCTTCCTTTCTTTTTAAAACATTATTATTTGAGAATTTAATTATATGTATTTGTTGTACATGAGAAAGAAATTATAATACAATAATATATTTTGAAACTTCAAATGAGGATGGTTGCTTCACTATGGTTTTCTGATGTTTTCTCCTCATTTTAGCAGTGAATTACTGGAGAAGATTCACAATCACACTTCCTTAGTAATAATCTGCTGTTTTTGACTCCTAGTTTTGTGACTTTTTAAAATTAATCTTGAGATCTGGCTTAATAATATATAATGTCCACAATAACATGGTTTCTGACAATAATGGTCATTCCAGATAATTTACATAGATTATATTACACCAAGGGCATGTGATAGGTCTTCAATCAGTAGTTATTAATGGTACTATTACTACCATTGCTCCTCTAAACACAGTGATATCAATTTGAACCTAAGCTAAGAAATAAAATCCAAATTTTTTCCTAGATCATCCTCATTGTTTCTCTAACTTTACCACAAAGCTCTAGCATTTCTTTCCATGCCTTCATCATTACGACTGAAAATTGTATTCACTACAGAATCAAAGTGCCATGTCACAGATTTATAGATCATCAGCAGGGCATTCTACTCTCTTGCAGCCTTGAAGTGCAAAGGGTAGAAATTACAGCAATGAAGGTAATTTCACTTTGACAAATTACTTTGGGTTTGTTACTGCCTCCAACTCTTATTGTGCTCCTTTAACCTCTGTACACATAATAGTTTGTACAATACACATATACAATGGAAAGCAATGATGGATTAAACATTTCAAATATTCTAGAGAAAGAATTTTCAAATATCTTGAAGATCGCATTTTGAAATTTTTAACTAAATGTTTATATAGTTACATTTCTGAGAAAAACAATCTGTGGATCTGGAGATCATAGTCTGACTGTGAGCACCCTTGACCTTCTAGAACAAAGTATTCAGTCTTATTTTCCAGAGCCCACATCCTTGTCCTATCTCCTCTAGGTGACCTGAAGGTATTTACTATTGGTCATAACAAGAATTTATTCTGTTCTGTTCAGCTGACATTAACTAAGTGCCTGTATGCACTTTAACTTCAATTTCATTTTCTGAAAATGCAAATAAATTATTTTAGGCTTCAGGGAGATTATTTAAGACACAATTGCTATTTTCTAGCTTGGCTGCTATTTATTTTTATGTAAATATACAAACACAGGTGTGTATTTGCTGATATTTTGCTTATTTGGATGAAAAAATAGGAATCATTTCCAAAGCAGCCAAGTTTGCAAGCTCTTGAGACCAGGAACTGGATATTACTCATGTTTCTGTCTTCATAATTGAGAAAAGTGGCTTTCACAGGATGGTGTGCTGAAAATGATAGTTGCATCGAATTATTCTTTATACTCAGGTGTCCTCAATGAAGAGATTGCTTTCACATTTAAAGTCATAGAAGGTCTTAAATGCATTGTCATCATTTGAAACACAATGAAATATCATGATGAGGCTATTGAGTTTTTTTATGATGCCATTAGACAGTAAAGGAAATATTGCACAATTACTTTTAGTGCTTGTGTGAGTTCTGGCTTCTGTACCCCTTTATTATAGACACTACAATGATAGCTTCTTCCACTGACTGTGATCCAAGCTCAGAGCATATTAGGGACATTTGCTTTAGTAAAGACTTGCTTAGTGTCGAGTTACTATAGTTAATGTTTCTTTACATATTCTTCCAGAGCATTTAACTTCATGATTTAGCCTCTCTGAATCTAAGTTAATAAATTATTTTGCACATGATTTCCTCCCTTCCCATATCCTTCTCCAGACTATTTCTAACCATCTCTGTATGACCAAGTCTTCACTGGGAATTCAATAATATATAACATAATATTGTCTTATTTAAAAAGTACTTACTTCAAAAGACAGTCATAAGACACAAACATTTTTACTGTCATATTACATTTTATGACTTACTAACCTGTTTTCTTAGAAAAAATGGGCAAGTATTGATGTTACATTTTGACGAATGAATTAATCTTTCAGGGTTACCATAGCAAGGTACATTTAATGTATGCATTATAAACCATAGAAAAATTTCCTTATAGTTCTGTGGAGTTCAAGTTCAAAATCAAGAGTATCACTTCTTCACTTGAATATCTTAATATAGTAGTCCTCTGTCTCTTTGTTTTTATATCCTCTTCTTCTGAAGGCATTATTCATGCTGAATTAGTGGCCGCTCCTGTGGATTCACTTAATACTTATTTCTTGTTATTTGTTTTTAACATTTTATTTAATTTTGAGGAATCATGTCTTTATGTAGGCCAAACTAGTTAATTCATTTAAACTTTTAAAAACTTTAAATTTATGAGTTATGAGTGTTTTTCTGCATGCATATATGTAAACACTTGTGTGCCTAGTGCCTACAGAGGCCAGACAAAGGCATCAGATCTCCTGAAGGTGGAGTTACAGGTTGTTCTTATCCATGTGACATTTATGCCAGGAAGCAAGCTCCGAACCTCTGCAAGAACTCTACATGACCTCATTTGCTAAGCTGTCTCTGATCCTCTACTCCATCTAATCTTAATTGGATCCTCAAAGACCCTGTTTCCAAATGTGTCACAGTTGAAGAAAATATTTAGATTTTCATCTTCAAAATTGTTGTGTTAATAGATCATATCACAGAACATCTATGAAAATACAAAATATCACCAGGACAGTTGCATAACCTGTCAAGGTAAGGTAATGTGTTATTATTACTATTATTTCATTGTGATCAAAATAGAAACAGTTTAACTGAGCTCAGGATTATTTTTACATACGGTTTAGAAGTTTTAGTTATAATAGCCGGGACAGCATACTAGAGAGAGCAGCTCTGTCTACGGCTGGCATTCTGTGTGTTGGTAGATGTTCACATAACACTGGTCAGGAAGCCGAGACTCGAACATAAAAACAGAATCATGCCAAATGATAAAGGCCTTTAGTGAGTAGCTTATTTACATCAGGAAGGTCCCACCTCCTATACCTCTACAGTCTTCAAATTAGAGCCACAAGATGGAGACTGAACAGTCAAAACACAAGGCTTTTAGGGACACTACAGATTAAATCCATAAACTTCCAGGGCTGGAAGGACAGCTCAGCGGTTAAGAGCACTGGGTGCTCTTCCAGAGGACCTGCGTTACATTCCCAGCATGCACATGACAGCTAACAATGGTCCATATCTTCAGTTTCAGTGGATCTGACACTTCTGACCACTACAGGCTTTGTACAAAACAGGTGCACTTACATACACCCATACGCATAAAATAAAAACAAATAAATACAATTTAAAAAGCAATCAAAAAGCATAAGTTTATGGCCATTTCATAATAGAAAATTACATTCAATCCTTTTCAAGTATCCAGTTTAAATAATTCCAACATTGTTTAAGATGTCAAAGTCTCTTCTGAGTCTCAAGGCCAACAGCTGTGAGCTTTGATAAAATAAAAATAAAAAAGGAAGGAAGATGCTTCTAATATAAATTATTTCAGAACCAACATTTCCATCACAGATTGGAAGACCAGCAGGACAGGATTGAGATTGAGCAACCATCGCCCTTCTACTATGGATTATCATTTGCACAACATTCAACCTGTATTTTATGCTGATTTCTCTTGGTACTTTTAGATTTCCTTAGCACATGTTTCTGGCAGCTCCAACGTCCTGTGGTTGCTACTGAAATTAAGGGTTTCAGCTACACCTCTTCATCACTCACTCTCTCAGGTGATTACTTTAGAGAATCTGGTCTTGCCACACATTCACAAACTTACAGGCCTCTCTCTGGAATCCTGGTGAGAGTCTCCATGACCCTGGGATAGAATTTATTTTTTGCTTGTTGCTTTTGGTTTTTGCAAGAATGCAAAACTAGCACTAAATGGACAGTGCCAAATTTTACCACCAGCCTGACATGGAGCTTGACTCACTTGAACCACAGTGGCAGAGGCATGTGAGTGCCTAGGCAGCTCTGGAAATAAGAGAATATTTTGCTGTATGATGGCCTGGAGGTTTTTTCTTTTCAAATACTGCATTTTTACATTTGATCTACTTTCAAATAAAGTTTTTCGTTTCAATGGAATTTTCATTTTCTTACCTGGGAACCTTCAGTGGATGTAGCCTTCACAATAAACAACCTCTTCTTTTTTCATAATGCAAAAATATGGCTTATATTTAGTAGCACATTTTTTTTAACAATCATATGTGCTTTGTCCAGACTTTCTCTAACTGCAACTTTAGACGACTTTAATCTCCTTTCTTGGCCAAATGATACATTTTTCATAACTTTCCGCTCTGATTTTTGCTCTTGATTTTCATAATAAATCTGTCTGAATGCAATCATAGCAACCATGATACAGTCTGAATGCTATGTGATCTTGAAATATCCTCTTATGACTAAATTTGTGTTTTGATTTTGAATTTGGCAGCAATCAGTTTTTCAAGATCCAGCCAAAATGTGGCCAGATTTTAATGCCAGGACACAAAATGGTCCTTGTTCTCAACTGAAACCACATGAGCACATTATTTATTATGTACATTTCTACTGATATTCTCTTCTGAACTATCAATAGAATCATCCCTTAACCTCTGCTTATAGCATTCTAGGATTTCTTTACCCCGAATATCCAAAATTTCTATATTCGTCTCACAAACCATTCCAAGGGCCCACAATGATTAATTTCTCCAGTCAATGACTCCATGTTTCCGAGATCAGTTTTCCAAACTACTGTTTTTTGCATCTCTGTGATCAAAATTCCTGACAAAACACTTTATGAGAGGGTAGGATTATTTAAGTTCATAGTCTCTGAAGTTTAGTCCTCATGGTAGGGGGTACATGATGAATGGTGCAGGTACTGTGGTCATGGGTATTCACATGTCTTTGACTAAAAAAAGCAGAAACTAGGTGTGGGTAAAATATTCATAGGCCTCCCTATATTTACCTACTTCTCCAAAACATAACTTACCTCCTAAAGATTCCCCAGTTTTCAAGATAGTGTCAAAGTTAGGCCTGAGCATTCAACCATGAGCCTGTGAATATTTTACATTCAATCCATAACACTCAGAAAATGTGGAACAGATCTGTAATATAACCTAATGTTTACATGATTCTTGAGTTTGTCTTCTCTTTATTGTACAAGCTTTCCAGTCTTTTGTTATTAAACTGATAGATGTGTGTTCTGTGAATCACTCTTGAATCTAAGCCAAAGTATTCCCTAGACCTATGGTTTGAGTTTTCTGCAAGAATGAGACACCAATATTGCCCCGCTGATTTTCTCTTCAGAAATTTTCTCTGTTTGTACTAATTTTCTTCTTTTCACATCAAATCTTGGGCCAGAGATAACTTTTACTTACACATATATGTGGAACTTCATATCTTTTAGTTTCATTGTTTTTATGTGGGGTTATATAGTAAGTTATCTAAGTTATTTGATATCAGGGGAAATATTTATGCTCATTTTTATACTTGATGAAGTCCTTTCTAGTAAACTCCCTTTCTCCTTTCTCTTTGTTCTGGAAACCTCAAAAGATATGCAGAATTTTTTATATTATGACTGAATCACTCATGAAGAAAAAAACTGCCTTAAGTTATCTTACATGAATAAATGTTTGAGAAAGCATGAAATGTCATTAATAGCTTAAGCCAGTTCTTGGATTAATTTTATCATGATCTGCATATTTTAAATAATTATTTTTATTTTTATGTGTACGAGTATTTCCCTGAATGCATGTATGTGTAAGATGCATGTACAAAGTGCCAACAGAGGCTAGAAGAGGGCACTGTTTTCAAACCTAGGTCCTTTGAAAGAGCCGTAAGTGCGCTTAATGATGAGTTATTAATTCAGTCCCACCATGGCATAAATTTTCCTATTCAGATTAATGCAATGTTCTCAGGTAGATTTGTTTTTCTCCATATTTTCTGTGTCTTACTGGTTAAAAAAAAAGCAAACAAATAACAACTTTATACATGGAAAAGAATGGCTCACATAGCATTCCTCAAGAAAGTAGTGTTGTATATATCCATTTTTCTTCTTCATAAACATAATATCCATCAGAACATTCTGATATTGTTTTATTCTTGGTTGTCAAACACCTAAATTCCAATGCTGAAAATAGAACACATCCTTGCTTGTATATAGAAGTTGTCTGCCTTCCGATTCCTACGCCATAATAATGCTCCAGTTTGTCTTTAAAGGCAAGCAAAATCTTTCTGAACAAAAAGCCAGCTTCAAAAAAAAATTCTAGTTGTTAATTTACTGAGAGTGAAGTTATGTTAACTCATTGAAATTTAATTGCTAATGGGTTATAAGATCTTTGGAACTACAGGCCCAGCATCTGTCTCCTTTTAGTGTTTCAATTATCACCACAATAATTTAATGGCATCCTGTTGAAAAAGCATCTTTGACATGTTAATGAATGGCAGCCTGCTCATTTCCATGAACTTCACATTTCCTAGGTGATAATTTTCAGTGAGGCATTTTACATTTCGTCATCATTTGGCCTTATAGACAGACTTAAATGGGGACTAAAATGATAGATTAAAAAAACTTAATGTAAACCGCTAATATCTTGAAATATAGTCACTTACATTTTTGTAAATTTTTCAAAGTCGTCTTGAAGATTCTAATATATATATATATATATATATATATATTACCTAATTTAATCATGATCCTTTTATATTTGTACTCATCTGCTTGGTAACTTCATCTGCACATAATAACTGTCCTTGACAAGAATGCTTTCTTCTGTTTGATCTTTAATTTCCTCTATGTTCAATTTCTTTTTTCAGATGGCATTATAATATTTGCTTTTTACTAATTGTACTTACTTTCTTTGACATACGATTATACTGCAGTTAGACATAATGTTAACAGTGAAGAGCAAATCTTAAATTTAGCATATTACACATAAATAAATGTATAAATATATTCCCTTTATCTTTCATCATTTCCAGTGATAGAAAGTGCAATGTTCTATATTGAGGTTTCCTAATAGATTTAAAGTACACAAAAATATTTTAAAGGTTTTTTTTGAATCATTGTCTTTTTTCATACAGAACATCTCAATCAATTTTAATCATATTTTTAGCCACTTCTATACCAGCACCCTGCCCCATAGCTCCCCAACTGGAATCTCTACATTCTTAAATCTGGGTTAAGGTCTATTTTGTCAATTTACTGTCCTCAAACAAAAGGTTTTTTTTTTTTTGTTTGTTTGTTTTTGTTTTCTAGATATAGTGAGTGGATATTTTTTAGAGAAGGTACATATAAAACACTAAAACAGCATTTTAAAGAATTATTTCTCTTATGTGTGTGTGTCTGTATGTATGTACACCACATGCATGCAGAGCACACATAAATTAAAAGAGTGTGTTGGATTCCATGGAACTGGAGTTACAAGCAGTTGTGAGGCACCTGGTGTGGGGAGCTGAAAACCAAATTCAGGTCCTCTGCAAGAGTAACAAGTACTCTCAACTGCTGAGGCATCTCTTCAGCCCCTAAAACGGCATTTTAAAACACAGATCTATACTTAATTCTCCAGCAGGATTAATTTAGAATGGATTTTAAAAGCCCTTGAAAAATAAAGATTTACATAGTTCCAAAGGAGAGCAAGGAAAATGAAGAAGAAATCATAGCCTGAGTAAGTTAGAAATAAGGAAACATTTCTTGATTGTGAAGTTCACTCAGTTCTAAAGCAAGGGAGTTTTGGAATTTCTTGCCCTTCAGACCCTGAAAATGAATATAAATACCAATTTGTCTAAACATATTTCCATGACATCCTGTCTGAATTTGGTCAATTAGCTGATTAGATGTCCCCTTGTGATTGGGTGCAATTGCTGAAATTGTAAACAAGAAAAAAAAAAAAAAACTGTTCTCTCTTGCAGTATTTGAACAGCAATCAGTGAGTCTAATTGGAGCTGTGTGAAGAAAGTTTCAGCTTTTCACGGTACCTGAAAGCTGTGTATCGGGGCAACCTAGACTCATGATACAAGAAACCTGATCCCAATTATCTAGACTGCAACCAAATTGAAAATCCCTTTTTTGTGTGTGTGACTCTCCAAACAAGTGGAATGCCAGAGCAAGTAAGTTATCTAGAGAGCTTTGGTTAGCTTCTGATTCATGTGTGATAGACAATAGAGTCAGAAAGGGAAGAGTCTATGCATTCACAGCTAGCTCTCCCGACACCCACAGGTGCCCATGTAAGTGCTATGCATCTTAGTGCAGCCCGAGAACTGAACAGAATTCATGGATACCACAGAACCACAGTCCAAATTACAGAGATGTCTTCCTGGACAATGCTAATATTTATACCACTTGTCTTAGGAGGAGATAAAGATCAAATTCTTTGTTTTTAGACATAATGAGAGATGACACTAAATCCTATAGTTTTAACAAAATTAATTACTGAAGTATATAGAAAATGTTATATGCAAATGAATGTATAGTATAAATGCACAGTTAAGATACTGGCAGTTGGAAGTATTTCTCAGAGTACTAGAGTCTACAAAAGAGTCACCTGGCTAGAGACATCAGTGCTTCTTACAAAAGACAGTAACATCATTTGACATTTCTGTGTGTCTTAGAATCATCAGTCATGAGACCAGAAGTATGGGCTTGCTAGTACTTATTGCACTTAAATTAATAAATGTTGCATTCCTATTACTTCTGAAATATTTTGCCATGTTCTGTCAGGGCTACAGAAGCAAAGCATCTATCTATTCATAAGGAATTAATAATTTGGTGAAGAAAAAGAAGATTCTAACATTTGCTGAAACAATTATATGCCATGCATTGTGTTATGTACTTTACAGGCAACATCTCATCTAATCCTTGCAAATAACTGATATTGACATATTTTCTATGTTTTGAGTATGTTTGTGGATGATATGTGAGTGCTTATGCACACACTCATTTATGTATGTAAATGTAAGTATGCATGTGCATATCATGGTGCCTGTAAGTCAGAGGACCTGTTCCTGTGTCAGACATTACCCTCCACCTTGCTAGAAATAAGATCCTTTTTGTTGTTATTATGCTGCACACAACAGGCTCACTGGTCTGAAATCTTCTGAAGTTTCTTCTATGTTTGATTTCTATATCCTCATAGGTGTGCAGAGATTAAAAGTGTTCACTCTAAATCATTCAGCTTTTACATGAATCCCAGGTGTGCTGGAGAGCTTTACTGTCAACTTGACACATATGGGTTGACTGAACTTCATTGGGGAAATTCCTCCATTGGACTGGCCTATGACTATGTCTGTGGGGCATTTTCTTGGTTGAGTGATGTGGGAGGGTCCAGCCCCACTGTGGATGGTGCCACCCCTGGGCAGGTTGTTCTGTAATGTATAAGAAAGCAGGCTGAGCATGGACTAGGAGAGCAAGCCAGTAAACAGCCTTCTTCCCTGGACTGTGTTTCAGCCTCCAGGTTCCTGCCCTGAGTTCATTTCTTGGGATCCCTTAATGATGAGCTGTGACGTGCAAGATGTAAGCCAAATTAACCCTTTCTCCCCAAGCTGGTATTGGTCAGAGTGTTTGCTCACAGCGATTGAGAGCAGACTAGAACACCAGCGATCAAACTCAGGTCTTCCCACTTGCTATGCTATAGGTGAGGATGCAAACTCTAAGCTGTGAAATGACTTGCCTGAAACTATACTTTTAACTATTGATCCTGCCAGATTACCGTGAAGACAACTATAACCTGTCTAATTTTCATGCCAACGTTCCAATGACCTGAATAAAAAAGCCTGGCTCTGAAATTTAGCTTTTAAGAGTTACGAAGGATAACATAGATGAGAGTATGGTATCTTGAATATCATGCACAGTAAAAACAAGATTGCTACCAAAAAAAAATCAAGAGAAGCAGATTACCATGAATATGAAGTGGGAAAAGGAGTGTTTACATTTTACTACCAGCATGACTAAAAAGGAAGATGCATTATCTCACTGGAAACTACACTAGGTAAGTGTCACATCTGTGGTAGAAGGGTCTTACAGTACAGAGTTCATAGGTAGAGTGCTTGCTCAGCATTAAAGAAGTGTTAACTCCATCTTCAAGAACAGCAATAAAAAACCCAATCTGAGAGAACAAAATTATGTGGTGATTTTCAAGAAAACAAGGACTCGGTTACCAGCCTGCACAAAAGCAAATTCATCTGCTGTAGATGACAGAATGTTGTTAAAACTTTAATGGTAATTAGTAATGAATTGAAAAGATCTTCAAAGAAGGATTTTTCAATAAATTGTAAGCAAGAAACTAATACAATTTTTATTGTAAGGTATCCATTCATCCTCAAACACGACATTTTAAATATTCCTGAAATCTTAGAACACTGGACAGATACTGAAATTAGTGTATACTTCTAGGGTACTGGTATGCCTTGTAGAAGCCAGTAGGTGCATGATATCAAGAACCTGTCAAAATACAAATGTTCAGCTCCCCTAATACCACAAAAGAGCTACTGAATTTGAAATTGTTGGGAGTGCAACCCAGGGATGTTCATGCTATGAAGTTCATGATTATTCTGATGCATGCTCAAATTTTAGGGGGTTTTGAGATAGGCTCTCCCTGTAGCCCCAGCTGACCTGGAACTCGCTGTGTAGTCCAAGCTGGTCTCAATCTCACAGAGATCTGCTTGCCTCTGCCTCCTGAATGATGGGATTAAAAGTGTGTACCACCATGCCTGGCCTATGTATGCCCAAATTTGAAACTTACAGCTCTAGAAAAATCCATTAATCTATTAATGTTTTAGAGCTACCTGGGGAAATTCCCATCTATACCTATCGTCACCAGGCTTCTGCTTGCCTGGGGTATGGAGGAGAACTGCTGAGACACTCTGTGGAAAGAAGCTGAATACCCCTTTGCTTGGCATGGGTGAACTTGAGTTCTAAAAAAAAAAAGAAAAAAACACTGTTAGGAGACTATATTGATATTGCAGAACAAACATGTAGAAAAATTTAGGGCATTTGACTCCAAAGAGGCCACACAAAAATGTCTAATCTCTTTTACCCAAGAGGTGTGTGTTTGTATATTTTGCTGTTTGTAGTTTTTATACATATCACAAACTTATTTGAAGTAAATTTCTAGAAACAGATGGGTCTGGGGTGTTTGCTGTTCATAATAATTTGATGATAAGAATGATTTTAAAACTTATGAAGCTTTTTTGAATTTGACAAACCAGAAAACCTCTCCAACAACAAAAGATTTATGAAAAAAATAGACATATTCAAGTATCCTTTTCAGAACCAATATTTCAGGATTGTATAAATAATACAAACTTCAGAAAGTTGAAATTGGCTGATTTCAGAAATTAAAGTGAAAGAACATTCAACCCAATCACATGTGGCCCCTGTGGCAACATAACTTTGGTCTTTTGGCACTTGATTCAAAATAAAAGAATTCCTTCGTTAATTGGTTCTCATTATTCTGAACACGCCAGAAGTTATCATAAAAACAGCATCCAGAGGATTGAGATTAGAATCTTTTCCCAGGGTCAGGGGTTTAAATCTGGCCTGGGTTGATTGGAGAGGAGTGAGAGTAATTACTATTAAGGCCTCTCTCTGACGGATTAATTAGGTGTGAATGAAGCAACTGCTTTCAGTACTGGGTATTTTATAAGCAGTTTCTATTAGGTAGGTGATCTGTTGCATACTAAAATGACTTCTTCAAGCAGGATAAATGTCCCTATACTGCAAGGTGAGTTTCTGATCATTTTCCACTAATGTTTGTTTCTAAAGGAACAGAAGTGCTATATATCTGGATGTTTCCGGTTATTTTCCTCAACAGCTTGCCATTATCCAATCATTCCTTAAATATTCTGTTTCTTAATAATTTATTTCATAGAAAAATGGATACTTTGAAAGATGCATAACTTATGGTTGGTGGCTCAGTATATGCTGTTGCAATGCTTAAGACCACATATACCCAGGGTTGGAGAACAGGAAGGAAAAAGATTTTATGAGTATAAACCTTTGTATTTCCACAAGTATAATTCCTTTTCCATCATAATTATCTTACTGTGAAACTGAAAAGAGATGGCAATTTAAAAAGTGCCGATGGTAAACCAGTGAAAATATCCAATCTGCTCTGAGCCTAATCATTGGTTATACATATAGATGACTTCAGTTTATTGCTTCACTTGTTTTTATGACCATGAAAACAAAATCATGAAGATATATCTCTCTAACATCTCTCTTAAATAGAATAGTTCTCTTTTCATCCTTGGTCATTTCTCGTAACAATAAGCTCAACGCATTATCAAACAAGATAGCCAATTCTCTTTTTCTATTTTATTTTAAAGCTGCTCCAGCATGTTGAAGTTCTTAATTTACTGATTTGTATTTGTTCACTTTTATGGCCTGGATTGTATATACACTACAATTCATATTATAGTCCCAACACCTTTCTGACTCTATTTTTGATATACAGACTTTAAAGATGTCATTGTGATGCACTGAGGTCATTGATGTACAACTTATTCCAATCTAACCATTATCCTTATAAGAAAAAAAATGAATAAATAGGTAGAAGAGCATTCAAACACACAGGGAGAAAGTAACCTAATTTATACAGGTAAAGAACAGAGGTCTCCGAACAAATTAGTCATATGTACACCTTAATCGTGAACATGTACCCTCCAGAAATAAGACGAATGCATTCTTGTTGTTTAAACACCTAAACATGCGTTACTTTCTTAGAGTAGCACTGGCAAATGAATATGAGCATTCTGTTCCTTCTATGTATTATTATGACATGAATTTTTCTAAATATGGATTAAGGGAAATCTTGAATCCTATTTACATTAGCAGTGCAGATAATGCTACATAGGCGTTTGTTCAATTTGTATATCATCCTCTAATTTTGTCTCATTTTGGTCAATGACAGCACACATGAGCAATGTGAAGACCAATCTCCTTGGTAGAGATGCTAATACATTAATTAAAATTTTGCTCTTCTCTGGAGTTTAGAATAATCATTCTTATCTTTTCACATGAGACCCTGTATACTCTGGTATATGTCATAATTCACAGTTCTGCTTCTCATATTACTTAAATTTTTTGTTATAATCAAAATTGAGAAATCTGAGGAATGTAAAGTATAAATCATGTAATTTTGTAATTGCACATACAGAAATGATTTTACTGTAAGGACGATTTTCTTTTGGTATTTTTTTCTGATACTTTTGCTTCTCTTCTCTTTTCCCTTTCTTTTACTTTCCCTTCAGGCCATTACTAACTTATTT
The DNA here is from genome assembly GCA_035773235.1 of Eospalax fontanierii. Lineage (NCBI taxonomy): Eukaryota > Metazoa > Chordata > Mammalia > Rodentia > Spalacidae > Eospalax > Eospalax fontanierii. Next base: position 126,877,379 of record CM069525.1, on the reverse strand, counting down.
AACCCTTATCCATGTTCCTTTTGTCCTTTCCACAAATATTTTACATAGTATTGCAATGATATGTTTATATGTATAACCTTATTCTATAACAGGCAGAGAGAGAGAGAGAGAGAGAGAGAGAGAGAGAGACCAGTGTTCACAGGCATGATTTAAACGGCTTCCAGAGCTCCCATAATTATTATGAATGCAATCATACATGAAGGGAATGAGAATTGAGGACCTGTAATTAGTCAACATCTGGAAAGTTCATATATCACTTCCACTTAAATTCTTTTTAAAAATTAATTAACTATTTTCCTGAAATTTTATGTGTCTGAGTTCTATGCTTGCATGTGTGTAAGTGCACCCATGTCATTCAATGCCTGCAGATGACAGAAGAGGGCGCTGGATTCGTTAGAACTGGAGTTACAGACAGTTGTTAGCTATCATATGAATGTTGGGATTTGAGCCAGGTCTTCTGCAAGAACAGTCAGTGTTCTTAATCACTGACTCATCTCTCCAGCCCCACATTTAAATTCTTTGAGAAATAAGGACATAGAAGGGAGAATTTGAAGACAACCTGAACAGTCTAAACTGATGTGATTTTTCTTTTAATTTCCATGTAAAATTGATATGATACTATTATTATTCGCATACTGTACATGAAAAGGCAAGGTATAACAACTGTATCAAAGGTTGCATAAATAACCAATAGTTGACCTAACATTACAATACAGATATTTGTTCCAAAGTCAGTGCACACCATTGTCACTGTTCTTACATGGTAAGCAAATGTTCAATTAATATTTATCCTCCTTACACACACTTGTGCATACATATACACACAAAGACAGACAAACAGACACACACACACACACACAAACACAAGGTGGGGGCGGAGGACTCCTTGATACAAGAGACCATGTTTTATTTATCTTTGAATTGCAGTGCTCACTATAACAATAGACTTTGAAGAACTAATCATTGAGTGCACGAGTAAATAAATGACTGTTGACTAGCTTATTCAAGCAGATAGTTATCCTCTTGACACTGCTGCCATTTGCTCTGCTTTATTATCTTCTTTTGTATTTAGGGATCACTATCAAATTTCTTCCTCATGCCAGGAAAATGACATATGGACACAAATGAGAAAGTGTAAAGATGTATAGAGACATCTATTTCTACAAAATTAGCTACTCTAGTAGTCCAGGGTTATTAATGTTGCTTAGTATTATTAATTCTAATTACTATTAGGCTTATTATTATACTATTATTAGTTACTACTAATCATCACTTCATTGATGCTGCTAAATACTAGCTTCGCAATGTGCTCAGGGAGATGGTTGTACATGAACATCAAGATCACAAGACTGAAATTTCATGATTTAATTATTTGTTTTTGTTCTGTAGGGACTGGATTTTTCTTTAGCCCCAGGTGGCCTAAAACTGGCTATGTACACTAAGCTGGCCTCAATATCACAGAGACCCGCCTGCTCTGCATTCCAAGTGCTGGAATTAAAGGCATGCACCTCTACATCTGGTGACTTACTATTTTTCCAAATTAGTTGAGAATTTCATAGACTGTGTTGATCTCTTACTTCTCCCTCTAAATCGTTTCAGATGCTCCCCAATCTCTCCAACTCCTCCCAACTTCATGCCATTTCTTTTTTCTTTCTCAAAATTTTACCAAGTCCAATTTATGCTGCTCAGTGACTCATGGGTATATGGTCATTTACTGGAGCATGTTTGACCCACTAGGAGCCAAATCCTTAAAGAAAATTGATTCATCCTCAAACAATGACCATCAACCATCAATAAGTAATTAGCTAGGGATGGTGGATTCATAAACCTCTTTGCCTTCCATGCTAGAATGTTGACTGCCTTGAATTTGGGCAGGTCCCATATCAGCAAACACAGTTGCTGTGAGCTCATGAGTGTATTGGTCTTTTCTTGTCCAGAAGACACTGTTTCACCTTAGTCATCGTCCACCTATAAATCTTTCATTCTTTTTGCTCCCTCTTCCATGATGGCTCTGAGGGATGGTAGTACAGATGTGTGGCTGAGCACTCCACTGACACTCTCTGGACTTGGACCAGTTGTATTTTTTTCTTTTTAACTACTGTCCACTGTACAAAAAACCTTCTCTCTTTAGATCTCAGACCTGCACTAATCTATTGCTAGAGAGGTATGAATTTAGAGAGCAGTTTGCTTCTCTGTGACCTCAATTTTGAAGCAAGAATTCTCAATACAAAGGACACAGAAAGTCAATAAGCCAGTGCATTTTGCTTAAGAATTCAATCCATATAAAATGGAAAAGAAGAAATACAAGTTGAAGAATGAAATGACAGTGGTGTTTAAAATTATATTAGTGTTATACATAAAATATGACCTACAACTTAACATACACGGAGGTTACAAGGCAGTGGCACCTAGCTGGCAAGATGCAGGGAAAGGGAGTCTACTAAAACACGCTCTGTTCAAAACTTTGACAAAAGGCATCTGTTTACAGATTTTAAGATTATTGTTCTGCCACACAAATATCCTACCATCTCAATACCAATACAGCATAAGACAGAAGTTGAAATTTTTCAGGAGCATGTTTCTGATAAGGGATGTTCAAAATCATCATCAGGAAATTCAAGATAAGGTTTTATGCAAAAATGCCTTACATTATAAGTACAATATCTCCTGCTGACCTAAATTTACAATATAAAATTGTAAAATCTGCAATGTACTTATAAAATCCTAAGCATTTAGTATTTTAAGAACAACAATCCAGTATTATTGAAAATGCATGATGATAGTAGACCATTGAAAGGTCACTCATATAAAGAAACAAGTCATTAAATCATAGAGGATCAAGACTGAACTTTAAAAATCATCATTTTCCTTTTTAAAGAAATCAAATAAATAATAAAATTTGAAAAATATTATAATGCCTAAAGTAAATGACATTTACATGCATATTTTGAAAACAATATTGAGAAAATTCATTGACACAAATAATATTTTGTCCAGTAGATACTTATGTTGCATGTGGAATATGCAATGCAAATGCTATCGTTTGTTAAGAGTAGTAATATTTGACAAAGTATTATTTAATTTATTTATTTTGCAAGCATATTTGTATGCCAGTAGGTGTGTGTGTGTGTGTGTGTGTGTGTGTGTGTGTGTGTGTGTGTGTGACTCTGTGTGTGTGTGTGTAAGTGCTCATGGATGCACCATACTGCACGTATGGATATAAGTGGACATGTTCTCCTACTATTATGTGGGTTCTAGGGGTCTAACTCAGGTCCTCAGGCTTGGCAGCAAGTTTCTTTACTAGCTGAGGTATCTTTCAGATCCATTAATGAAGTAATTTTCATAGACTATGGCATTATAATCAAATGTTAGGTTCTTCCTTATATGCTAGATAATCTATGATGTGTTCTACATTACTAGCAAGAAGTTGCCTCAGGTCCCATAAGCATTTCACTTGACATCAGGGAGGCCATTTGAGCAAGACTATCTTCATGTTCTGGTAAATTCAGTCATAAAAGAAGCTCTTATTTTTAAAAAACCAAATAATTTTATATATTTTTGGTACATGTTCATTATTTTCAAATTTATTTTGTCACACAAAATTAAACCTCTATCTGAAAAGTTCCCCATTTCTTAATTTATATTTTTATAAAAGTGAGAAATGTTCTTTAAATTCTATCAGTTCAGTTTAAAATGACATACCGTGCATCATCAGTGATTGATGATAAGTAAACATGGCAAGGGCATACAGATTAATGTGCAATTAACCTATGGCAACATTCCCTGTTTTCGGGTCAAAGTTTAATAATTATTCATTTCACAGTTGGAAAGTCCAAATCTAACAACTATAGAAAAAGAAAGAAAAGAAGACAGAGTGGCAAAACACAGAGAAGGGGAGGGAGAGAAAGAGAGAGACAAAGAGAGACAGGGAGAGACACAGAGAGAATGTAGTCTTACAAAGTCTAAATAATGCAAACCTTTTTTTTTCCTTATTAGCTGGTTGCCTCCCCCCCTTACTCTCCATCATGGAATTACACAGATTTATAAACCGTTTCTACATCTTTAACTAACTCTATCACATTGGTTTTCGTATTCTAGTAGGTGATAATTTGTCAGTCACACTACTTGAAATATTTCTTCAACTACAGAAAGAACTTCATACGTGAACATGCTTGTGTGTTGGTAAATGAATTAAGAAAAAGATTAAACGTTTTTGATAATTATCAATGCTTTGTATTCTTACCCTAGATGAAGAAACACAGCTTGTCCTGGTGGTGAAGGATGACTTTAATCCCACCAACTGAGAGGCAAAAAAGCAAGCAGAACTCTGTGAGTTCAAAGTCAGTCTTGTATACATTGCAAGTTGCACGCCAAGCAGGGATACAATGAGACCCTATTTCAATAACAAGAAAAAACAGAAAACAAAAACCCTCTCTCTTTTTTCTCCCCCTTCTTCCTCTTCCTCCTCCTCATTCCCTTTCTGTGTGTATTTGTTTGTGTCTATGTAGGTGTATATGTAACTTAGATTTTTATAGGAAATATAATGAATATATGACCGCCATCAAAATATTATAACCAAACCAATATTCTGATTAATGTCATAACCCATTCTGATTTTCTTTCCATCCAATTTCCCATTGCAGGATATGCTGGAATAAATTTGAAACATTATCCACTACTCTAATTTTTACAGAAATCATAAAACGGAGAGTGTTTTAGACTATGCATTCTAGAGGCTTTTTCAATTTCCTATGTTGAAAAATCCATTAGTATTTGCTATTCCTGTATGTTTAAGTGAATTACAGACTGTATATTTTCATAGTTCTCTAATTTTGTATGGTTAAACAACAATTTATTCATTTAGTCTCATGTTAGTGCACATACAGTCTATTTTCACTTTCAAATTGTGAGAAAACATTATAAATGAATGATCTGTCTCTATGTGAAAGAAAACCTATGAGGAAGAATTCAAAGATTGGGCAATGTGTATTCTTTATTATTTTATAATTTTCTGTTTTATTACTTTGAGCTTCTTCTTTTTTTTTCTTTTTTTAAGTACTAGCAATTGAATCCAAAGCATGGAAATGGTAATATATATATATATATATATATATATATATATATATATGGCATAGAAAAAAATATATATATATATTATATCTTCTACCACTGAGCTCCCCACTACCTTGTATTTTACATTTTAAATTTTGAGACAAGGTCTTATGTAGTCACCTTCTGGCTTTACCTCACCCTGTTTTCTGGGGAGTTCTTCAGCTTGCCACCTCCCCCATTAGCCTCTGCAGTACTGGAAATAGAGGATTGCACTACCAAAAAGAGCTTCAGTGTAGACATATGAAAATTTTAAGATATCGATTACTAAATTGCTCTCCAGAGTGCTGTGCCAGCTTATATTGAAATGATTAGATGATTTTTATCCTTCATTTTGTTGATGTATTGTATTATACTTATTGATTTGCCTATGTTAAAATATTTTTTCCATGCTGGAATGAATCCCACCTAATCATTAGGTAAGATATTTTCTGAAGTCCTAGTAAATTTCTCTTGCTAATATTTCATTGAAAATGCATCTCTGTTCATCAAGAATATCAAATTTTAGTTTTCCTTTTATGGTTTCAAGATAACACTGGCTTTATGTTTTGATTTCCTTCTGTTTTATTTAAAGCATATTTTGAAAAGAACTGGAAATTCTTATTTGAACATTTTGTACAATTTACTCTTATAACCACCAACTTGACATTTTTTAGATTAGAAGTGGATAATTATAATTCACTCTCATAATTTGCTATGGGTCTATTTTGTTTTTCTATTTCTTGATTCTATTTTCATAGGTATATGTGTCCAAAAATTATGCATTATTTTCCATTTTTCAATTTTTTACATGTAATCCCTCATAGTAGTGTCTTCTAAAATTGTTTTTTTATTCAGTCATTGTGTATTTCATACATCACATGAATTTTAGTCATCTTTATATCCACTTCCTCACAGGAACCCCTCCCCCCAAACCTCTCAACTGGAATTCATCCATTCTTTCATCTGTGTTAAGGTCTACTGTGTCAAGTTAGTGTCACCAGGTTCATCCACTGAGGTCTAGTCAGCCTATCCAGAGTTTATTGCTTTAAGATTAGCTCATCCTCATCCAATAGTAATCAGTTGCCAATATTTATTCAGCAAAGATTGGTATCTGCTACCTATTTCCTCAGTTCTATGCTTGGTTTTTGTATGTTTGAATTTGCATGGGTCTTGATGTATTCCTAGTACTATTTCTCCAGTTGCTTATTACTGGTATATAGAAATGCTACTGATTTTTGTAGATTAATTTTGTAACCTGCCACTTTACTGAAGGCGTTATTTCTATGAGTTTTCTGGTAGAGTTTTTGACATCTCTTAGGTATAATATCATGCATCTGAAAAATAAAAGGATAATTTGACCTCTTCTTTTCCAATAAGTACTCCTTTAACTTCCTTCTCTTGTTTTATTACTCTAGCAAGATTTAAAAACACTATATTAAAAAGGAGTGGAAATAGTGGGCAGCCTTATCTGGTTCCTGATTTTAAGGTGAATGTTTCCAAGTTTTCTCCAATTAGAATGATGTTGGTTGTGAATTTTTTTACATAGCTTTAATTATGTTGAGGTATGTGTTCTCCAGCCCATTTCCCTCTTCAACTATTAACGTAAATGCATTTTGAATTTTGTAAAAGGCCTTTTCTGCATCTATTGAAATGACCATGTGATTTCTGTCTTTAAGTCCATTTATATGCTTTACGAAATTTATTGACTTCTATATATTCAACCATCTCTGCATCTCTGGAAAAAAGCCTACTTGATTATGGTGAATGATCTTTTTGATGTGCATCTGTATGAAGTTTGCAAGTATTCTGTACAGAATTTTTGCACCTCTATTCATTAAGGATATGGGTCCATAGTTTCTGTTTTGGTTGTAGCATTACCTGATTGTGGTATTAGAGTGGTAGTGGCTCTGTAGTAGGAATTTGGGAGTTCTCCCTCTGTTTCTATATTTTTGAATAATTTAAGTAGTGTTGGAAATAGGTCTTCTTTGAATGTCTGGGAGAATTCTGCTGTGAATCCATCTGGTCCAGGGAATGTTTTAGTCAGGAGGCATTATATTACAGTTTCAATTTCTTTATATGTTATGGGTCTGCTTAACCTGTTGATCTCTTCTTGGTTTAGCATTGGTGATTCCCATGATTTTAGTTATACATCCAGTTCTTTAAGATTTTCAAATATACTAGGATATAGGTTTTTATAGTATTCCCTTATAATGTTCTGAATCTTTTTGTTGCCTGTTGAGATGTTTCTTCTTTTGTCTCTGATTTTGTTGATTTGGAATTGCTCTTTCTTTCTTTTGGTTAACTGGGCCAAGGGTCTATCTATCTTATCTTTTCAAAGAATAACCTCTTGGAGTCATTGATTCTTTGTATTTTTTTTTGTTTCTATTTCATTAATTTCTGTTCTGAGTTTTGTTATTTCTTCTGGTCTGCTGAGTTTGGGTTTTAGTTGTTGTTGCTTTTCAACATTCTTGAGTTACAATTTTAAGTCATTTATAAACTTCCCTGTTAGAACTGTTTTTAAAGTGTCACTGAGGTTTTGTTGTAGTGTATTGTCCTTTTAGTTAAATTCCAGGAATACTTTGATTTCTTTCATAATTTCATTTTTGACACATTCATCATTCAATAGTATATTGTTTAATCTCCATTGGTTCATGAAATTGCTAGGGCTTTAAGCTTCACTGCATTGTGACCTGTTAGAATGCATGGAATCCTTTTATTTTTTTGTGCCCCAGTATGTGGTCGATTTTCGAGAAGCTTCCATGGTGTGATGAATAGAATGTTTATTCTTTGCTGCTTGGGTGGAGTTTTCAGTAGATGTCTGTCAGGCCCATTGATGTATAGTATTGTTTAATTCAAATATCTCTCTGTTTATTCTCTGTCTGTTTGACTGGTCTAATGGAAACAGTCGGATCCTGAAGTTCTCTGCTATCAGTGAGTTAGGTTTAATCTGTGTCTTAAAGTCCTGTAGTACTGTTTTTATGAAGTTGGGTGCTCCAGAGTTTGGTGTATATATATATTCATGATTGTTGTATCTTCTTGATTAACTGTTGCTTTCATCAGAATGAAGTGACCCTCTTCAATAAGAAAAGAGAATTCTTATTACACTACTTTTAGAATAATATTTTAATTACAGTATATCGGTAACCTGGTTATTAACAAACACATGTGGTGTTTGTGTGTATGTGTATTTTGTCTCTGTCTGTGTACATGGAGACATTTTCTCTAAACCATATAAAAATAAAAAATATATATGTATTATAGGTAATTGTTATTTTAGCAGTATCATCTTCTTAGAAATAATCTAGGATTTTTATTAAACATTAGTTAATACAATTTTGACTAATCTGAGTTTAAAATTATAAAATCGATTACGGAATACTGTTCTTTAGCTGACATAATTTTGTAACATATTTTTATTGAGATAAATAATTTTATTTACAGCCAATGTGTACTTTTCATAATAATCAATAGCTATTAGAGAATGGAGATATGGTTCAGCACGTAAGAGCACTGATTGCTCTTGCAGAGGTTCTGGATTCGATTCCCAGAACCTATATAGCAGCTGACAACCATCTGTAACTCCAGTTCCTGTGAATTTGATGCAGTCTTCTAATGCCTGAGGGCATTCCATGATATAAGTATACTTACATACATGTAGGCAATACACTCATACACATTAAAAATAATTAAACATGAATATTACATATAGTGGTAAAATATTTGATCATTAAATTTGTCCAGTAAGAACCCATCAAACCATGATAAAAAATGCATGATATATAATCTTGACTCAGAACACATAACTGTAATTTTAAAACAACAATATTAAAATTGATCTCATTTGTCAATTATTTAAATAACTTATATAAACTCAAATCCTTAAAATATTGTATTCAGTTCATCTACATAAAGTATTTTCAACTAAAATATTGAAATAATAGGTTTAGAAGATTTATTATTATCATTATTATATTTTATACTAATGCATCATGTGCGTGTGTGTGTTAACACACATATCACATTGCACATGTAGAAATCAAAAGACAACATTTAAGATTTGATTCTGTCCTTAGACCATGTAGGTTCCAGGCATCACAGAAAATGCCTTTATCTGCTGAGCCAACTTGGTGGTCTGGTTTATTATATTTAAACCACTTAGAATAGAAAATCTTTCAGTGATTCTGTAAGTGCTTTTGATAATATCATTTAGAAGGAAAATATTTCTTGGGTATGCATTTATACAGATATAAGCATTGACTGTATATGTATGTGTTTGTATTTAAACATACAGCTGAAAAAAAAATTTTAGGTTTTAAAAATTTAACAGTGAATCAGGTATAAACTAAGAGACATAAATCTCACTGGCTGCTGACTTTCTTTTTTGCTCAGCCTTCATATTTTAATGGGATTATGTTTCTGACAGTTGGAACAAGTTCAAGTTACCTGCCGAATGTGAAGGCTAATGTGTTCAACACTAACATTTATAGAAAAGACTAAGTTTTCTTTCTGGTGTATAATCTAAATAGAGACAAAGAACTAAAATTTGGATAATGGAATGAAGAGGTACAAAACAGATGTCTCAAGGTCTCTGAAATTCCAATGAGCTTATAAAATAACCAGCCTATTCAATAGGATAGGAAAGAATAAGATAAGGCGCAGTAAATTAAGGAATATTGAAGATAAATAGAAGTAGGTGATTCCATGAAAGTGAAAGGTGTTGCAAAAGAGAAAGTAAGATCAATTAAAGCGGTAAATAGAACTTAAATAGAAAGGAAAAGATGTTAGAGAACCAGTTTGGTGAAATTCCAAGTTTTCAAATGAGCAGTGTGGGGACATGACTCTGTGGAAAAAGTACTTGAGGCACAAACATGAAAACTGGAGATCAGATCCTCAGCGTACATAGAAGTGTCTACCAGCCTAGCTGCAATTCCAGTTGCTCACTCAAGAGGTGGAGACAAGGGTTCTTCTGGAGAAGCTGCACTGGCCTAACTGGCTGATTCCAGATTAAGCAAGAGACCCTGTCTCAGTAAATATTAGCTATCAAACAATACACACAAAGTCATCCTCCAGTCTTAGCACCCATGTGCCCATCCTGCATCCTGACATGCATGGGTCCACACATATCTGATTATACACATACATACACCCATCACACATGTACACAAAAAAATAACAACGAAAATATTCCTCAAGGTTGAGACGAGTCTATTAATATACCAAATAATCATCTATGATATTTTGCTATTTTTTGAGATATCTGACCAGGTTTCACAGATTGAGAATATAGAGTTTACAGGAAAAGGTGTAAATGAATAGCCAGTGAAATAAGAATGCAATCGATTAGTACTGAAATCAATACAAGACATCTCAAAAAGAGTTCTGGAGAATCCTGCTTAACTTAAAATGTCTGAGATTGAGTTTCCACTAAACATATCTGAGAAAACTATTTCCAGGAAGATTGCTTTCATTTTCAGGGTTTTTTGTTTTGTTTTGTTTTGTTTTGTTTTTTAGCGTTACTCATATGATTACTATATTATGTCATTTCCTACTCTCCTTCTCCCTTTTCCAGCTACTCCTTACTCCCTCTCAATTTTGTGACTTGTTAAATTAATATTCTCTCTCCCTCTTTCTTTCTCTTTCACACAGACACACACACACATCAACTGAGTTCATTCATGGGTGCTAATACGTACATGTGTTTAGAGCTAACCATTTGGGATTAGATGACTACTGTTGAGCTCATCAGGTTCCTTGCATAGAACCTTACAACGTTATGAAACTAGACTGTAGAAATGAGACTTTGAAATCACTACCAGGTTGACTTCTCCTCGTTTGTTCTAGAGTTAATGTATGTATGTAGTGTATACAACAATAGGGTCTTCGTGAAGTTCTGGTAAAGAACAAAGAGCAGAGGCAGTGACCAGTATTTGAAGATCCATGAGAAACCTGGTCTACAGCTTCAAAAGAAGGAATCTGTTTTCAGCATCAGGCTTTTACTTTGCAAGCTTATCGTGTCTAGTAGGGGCAATGTTCCTCTGTTATTATAAGATAACTTTTTAATCTCTTTTTATAATTTATATGCATATACTTTAAGGGGTTTCTGTAACAGTTGGTTTCCATGGGTTTTTCTAAAGGTTTTTGGTGCTAGTTATCCAACCACATAATTCCTCCTCTTCTTTACCCTCCCATTCTTCACTTCATTTAATCCTTCCTACTTGGTTAGTCCCCTTTCCCTCTCTATAGCACTGCATATTACCTCCCCTCTGAGGAAGCATCCCCCCGCCATGGTGGTTTATTAGATTCGTGATCTCTCTGGATTTTCAGGTTATAACATTCATATCTAAGATCTCAAAGCCAACATCCAGCTATCAGAAAGAACATGCAGCATCTACCTTTCTGGGTCTGGGTCACCTAATTAAGGACGATTGTTAATAGTTTCATCCATTCACCTGCGAATTTTAGAATTTCAGGATTTTTGGTCAGATGTATGCTATTATGTATATGTATAACACCTCATTATACATTCATCAGTTGGAGTACATTGTTTCCAATTTCTAGCTGTTATCAAAATAGCAGCATTGAACATAGATGGTGTTACTTTTGTAGGAGGGTATAGAGTTTTGGGGGGCATATGCCCCAGAGTGGTGTGGCTGGATCAAATGGTTGATCAATTTGTAGCTTTTTTATTTTCATAGTGACTCTAACAGTTTTCAATCCCATCGGCAGTGGGTAAGTGTACCCCTCTCTCCACATCCTTGCCAACATTTGTCCTTGCTTGTTTTTTGAATCCTAGCCACTGCTCCTGAGTTAAGAGTAGTCTCATAGTGCTTTTAAATTGTATTTCCCATATAACTAAAATTTTGGAACTTAAAAAAATACTTCTGTCATTTTCATTTTATCTTTAAAGAATTATATTCATCTTCTGGCCCCAATTTTTAATTGGTTTATTTGTTTTACTGTTGATTAGTTTATAGTGTTCTTCATATATGCTAGATACTTACTCTTTGTCAGAGGTAGAGTTGCTAATAATGTTTGCACTATGGGAGTTTTGTTCAGAAAATTCTTTCCTGTGCCTATATAGATTCTAATGTATCCCTTACTTTCTCCTCTATTTGACTCAGAGTATTGTGTGTTTTTGTGAGGTCCTGGTTCCATTTAGACTTAAGTTTTGAGCATAGTGAGAAATAGGGATCTAGTTTCATTCTTCGACATGCTGATGTAAATTTTGACTTGTACCATTTGTTGAAAATGATGTCTTCTCCAATGTACTTTTTCCTCCTTTGTAAATAAATCAGGTTGCTGTAAGTTCATAGATTTAAATCCGGGTCCTCCTATTCTTTTTAACAATATTTTATTCAATATTTTTATTTTATGTATATTAGTGTATTTCTTGTATGTACGCAGGTGCCCCCATGTTGTGTAGTGCCCATGGAAGTCAGAAAAGGACGTTGGATCCCTTGAAACTGAAGTTACGAATGGTTATTAATCGCCATGTGGGTGCTTGGAATTGAACCCAAATCCTCTGCAAAATTAGCCAGTGCTCTTGACAGCTGAGCCATGTCCCTAGTCCGATGTGTCCTCAATTCTATTGCTCTGAGCAATGTTTGTTTTTATGAAAGTGTCATGCTATTTTTATTACTGTAACTCTGCAGTTTAATTGGAGATCAGTTTAACTGGAAATTTTTCTAGCAGATTTTTTATTGTTTAGGTTTATACTGGCTATCTTGGTTACCTTGTGTTTCAACAACCAAAAAAAAAAAACAAAAAAAAAAAACTGAGCTTATTTTTTTCAATTTCTGTGAAGAATTGTTTTGGAATTTTAATGAATATTGAATGGAATTTGTAGTTTGCTTCTGTATAGCCATGTTCAGAATGTTGATCTGTCCGATCTATGAATACAGGAGGTCTATCCATGCTCTTGTATCTTCTTTAATTTCTTTCTTCAAAGTCTTGAGGTTTCTATTGTACAAGGCTTTCACGTTCGTGGTTAAATTTATTCTAACTTATCTTATGGCTTTTGAGACTATTATGAATGGGACCATTTCCCTGATTTATTTCACAGTATATTTGTTGTTGGTATATAGAAAGGTTACTGATATAAGATGTTAATTTTATATCCTACTGGCTTGCTGAATGTATTTATGAACTCTAGGTGTTTTCTGGTAGATTCTTTAGAGTCTTTTCTGTATATAATCATATCATCTGCAAGTAATGATACTTTGAATTCTTTCTTTCCAGTTTGTACTCCCTTTATCTCCTTAATTTGTTTTATTGTTTTAACTAAGTCTTCAAGTACTATATTGAACAGGGATGGAGAGAATGGAGTTACTTGTCGTGTTCCTGAGTATAATGGGAATATTTTGACGTTTATCCATTTAGTATGATGTTGTCTTTGGCCTTTTTATTATGATGAGACATGTCTCTTCTGTCCCAAGATTCCACATGACATTTCCATAGATTGATAGATGTGGTAAAAGAGCTTTTCTGAATCTCCTGAGATGACCGTACAGCTTCTGTACTTGAATATTGAGTCCATGTACTTGATTGCATTTATTGACACATGTATGTTGAAACAACCCTACATCTCAGAAATAAAGCCAACTTGTTGATGATGGTAAATATTTTTGAAGTGTTCTTCCATTTGTTTTGTGAGTATTTTATTCAGAATTTTGTATCTATGCTCATAAGAGAAATCAGTGTATAATTTCCTTTTTGGAGGGGTTTGTCTGGTTTTGGTATTAGAGTAAACCTGGATTCATAAAAAGAATTTGGGAGTGTACCTTAATTATGTATTTTAGCGAATAGGTTGAGCAATACTGATATTAGTCCTTCTTTAAAAGTAGAATCAGTGCTGTATACCTATGTTATTTGACACTTTTTACTAGGAAGATTTCTATTGCTCTATGTATGTCATTGGTTGTTATAGGTCTCCTTAACTTATTTATTTCCTTGTGATTTAAATGTGGTAAGCCATATTTATCTAAAAATTAATGCATTTTATTTAGATTTATTTACATTAGTGGAAAATAGACATTTAAAGTATGTTCTTGATTTTTGAATTTCCTCAGTATATGTTTTCATGTTTCCCATTTGGTCTCTGAGTTGGTAGCATGGATCCTTTCTCTCTTTTTATAAAATTCTCTTAAGGTTTGTCAATATTGTTCATCTTTACAAAAAACAACTCCAACTCTTCGTTTCATTGTTTCTTTGTATTTTTTTCTTTGTTTCTATTTCAATCATTATGGTGTTGATTTTATTTATCTCCTATTCTGTAGTCTTTTTGTTGTTGTTGTTTTTTGTTCTTGGTATTCTGAGGACTTTGAGTGCATCATTAACTTATGTGACATGCTTCTAATTTCCTTGTGTAGACAATTAATGATATAAATTTTCCTATTAGGACAACTGTCATTGTGTCCCATCATTTTCCTTTTGATTCAATTCAAGAAATTTTATGATTTCCTTCATAACTTTGCCCTTGATTCAGATTCCATTCTGTAGCGCACTGTTTGGCTTCCCTGGGTTTGTGAACTTCTTTTTATTTTTGTTGAAATATAGCTTTATTTTTTTTGTATATAGATAGAATATAAGTTGATAGTTCAAATTTTCTAAGTTTGTGAGGACTTGTTTTGTTCCCTTATATGTGGTTAACTTTGGAGAATATTCCATGGGTTGCTAAGAAGATGCAATCTTTGCTGTTTTAGTGGAAAGCTCTGTAGACATCTGTTAGGCCCATTTGATTATGATGTTATTTAACTCTAGGGTTTCTCTATTTAGCTTCTGTCTTGTTGACCTGTATATTGGTGGAGTGGGGTAGTAAAGTAATTCAATATACTCTGTTGGAGTCAGACTGTGATTTAAGGTCAATAATATTTTTTATAAATTTGCATGCCCCAGTGTGTAGTACACACGTTTATATTTGTAATATCTTCCACGTGTATTTTTCCTTTAATGAGTATGAAGTGACATTCCTTGTATCTTCTTACAAGTTTAAGTTTGAAATCGAATTTGTCAGATATTAGAATACCTACAGCTGCTTGTTTCTTAGTTTCCTTTGATTGAAGTGGATTCTTCCATTCTTCTACTTTAAGTTGCTGACAATAATTATTGTTGGTAATGTGTACTCCTTGGAGGCAGAAAGTGGATAGATCCACTTTTCTAGTCAAATCAGTTGGTCCATTTCTTTTTGCTTGGGAGTTGAGACTTTTCTTATGGAGAATTATTATTGATCCAAATTTGTTAGTATCTGTTATTTTAATGTTGCAGCACTATTTTCTTAGATCTCTTTAGATTTTTCTGGGATAATATTCTTATTCTTTGTGTGTCCTTCTTCAGAGTGTTTAATATTCTCTTCTGACTACAGCATTCCATTGAATATTTTATATAGTGCTGCTTTAGTGGACATAAATTCCTTATATCTGTTTTCATCATGAAAACCTTTTCTTTTTCTTTCAAATAAAACTGAAAGTTTCGCTTTATATGGTACTCTGGGCAGGAATCTGTCTTTTTCATGACTTGTAGGACGTTGGTTGGTCCCAACCATTCTGGCTTTAATAGTTTCAATTGAAAAGTCAACTATTATTCTGGTGGGCTTGCCTTTTTATGTGTCTTGTTCTTTCTTTCTAACAGCTTTCCATATCGTTTCTTTGTTATGAGATTTAGAGTATTTATTTCCCTTCATATCTCATAAATATTTCTTCAACAAAGGACCCAAGAATGTGCAGTATAAATTTGTTAAGCCCAATTATTCTCTCTGGACAATTTTTAGTCTTTTTTGCTAGTGCTTAAGATAATGTATGCATTTTAAAAATATTTACAATTATGTATTTAAATTCCATCTTCTCTATTTCCCTATGAATTCCTTCATAACGAAACCATGTATGTCTATCTATCGCAGAGGTTATCACAATACCTGATATATAATAGATTCTAAATATAATTGAAAGAATTTAAATATAGTTAAATTTTTTAAGAGGTAAATTTTTATGTAGAAAGCTTTTGGCACCACTTTTGTCAATTTATAAATTGCCTTCTCATCATTTTTATTTATGTAACATTTCATAAGTGTTTTTAAATAATGAACCCCAATTTCCACATTGATGCAATAAAGCAAATTGACCTTCATAACTAAAGTCAATTCATTCCATGTCCAGATAATTTTGGTTTAGCTCTGTAACTGTAATAGTCTAAAATTAACAAGAGTAAGAGTCATCTTTATAATTAATAATTATTCCAAACTATATGCAAACAATACAGTTATTTTTACAGTGAAAGACTTTTAGAACTGGATAAGATGGTTAGTCACAGAATCTCTCAATTTTAAGAAAGGAAAGGTTCTTAACATCTAGGTGACTACATGGAAGGGGTGATGTGACTGTTTATTATAAGGTCATTATTAATGCATCCAATTAGCCTCTATAAAGTTCATCTTTAAGAGTTCTGGAGAAGCATAACAGCTCCTGTATGTTATATAGATGCTTCTTTCAAAGAAATTAGTAATATAATTTCAACAATATTTTTAAAGTTATGTATGAATTTTTAAAATTATATATATATTATTTTATATGTGGTGTGTGTATGTGTGTGTGTGTGTGTGTGTGTGTGTGTGTGTGTGTGTGTTTCCCACAGGAAGAAATTGTAGATCACAGGACAATTTTTGGAAGTTAAATCTCTCCTTCCATTAGGTATATTATGTTTGCCTGGCCAGTGCCTTTAACTGAAGCATTTCTTCAGCCCGAAAGTTATAATCTAAGTTTAGCCTATGTAGGCAGGTGTTTAAAAGAGAGTTTACAGGACTAAGGGAATAAATGCCTTCCATTTCATTAATAAATGTCAAACAATAATTTCATTATATATAAGAGAAAATAGGATTACTCTTATAGTTTGTTCTTTATTTTTATTTGCAAGAGGTTTAAATAAAAAAAATAAGGAGTTAAAGATGATTCATTTTAGCAATCCAGAAAAACAGTATAGTCACAATTTAGTATATTTATATATATATATATATATATATATAAAACAATTTTTGTCACTTCAAAAGGAAACTGCATAATCAACACATTTAAGTATAACTTTAAATACAAGAGCATATACATAGACACACACACACACACAAACACACATATAAGATATATGCACACACACATATAATCAAAACTGAACTTAGGCTTTGGAAGCAGTTGGCAGAATACATCCCTTCTATTATTTCCAGTAATCACGACCTCTTGTGATCTGTTTTAGAAGTGGATTCGCAGCTCACTTTCTTTTGAAAATGGTAATCCATGAATAGTTAAATGAGAATAAAATATTTAATTACTTTCTTTTCAACAATGAAAGCATTGTGGAATACTCCTTTTTTAAAAAATTTGTTATATAAAGTGTTTCAAAACATTCAGAATACACGAGCTCCCTACACACACACACACACGCACACATGAATATATCACATAACCCCTTTCCAAGCCCCTGACTAGCTGATTACATTTCCCTGGGAAGCTAGGAGATTAGATTTCACTGGAGAAAAGAGATTCTATTGATTTCAGCTACTGAAGCATCTCCTTTGTTAACTGGCAAGGTTTTGGATCTGGCAATTCTAAAAAATCCCACTGCAGGGGCCTCTCACTAAACTAGTTTATTAATTGTTACGCTGCCTCTCAGGTTTCCAAAATTGGTAATATACTCTGGTTTTGTTGTATGGCAAGAGAATTCCTCAAGAGTGATGATTCTCCTTTGGAAACAAGTGGCACAGTGCTAAGTGAAAAATGTAGTCACATTTATTTACACTAACCCCCTGTCTGATAATCTCATCAGCCTGTAGAATAAGATCAGCACGCGGCCAGATTCCATTCTCTTAATGGAGACTAACAGAAGTTCTGCACACTGTTAATTCTTCATTCCTCTCCTCACCTCTACTTGCTAATTTCTCTTTCCCTTTTAATTCTTCCAGCATGTCTCTAACTGCTTAATTTTTTTAAGCAAATGCATATTTATTGAAGGGTATATTTAATGTGCCAAATCAATGCCTTATGTTTTAAAGCTTAACACAAATGTAACTAAATTTAATCTCCTCCTCTTGGGAACAGCACACAGAGTGTAGGGAACTTGAGAATATATTCATGCTTGTTATGATTTAGATTTACCTTGGCTCTTATAACTTATCTCTTTCATGCCTTGAGTTTATAAAGTTTCCCAGGAATTAAGATTGATTTTATGTTAAAACTTGTCAGATTAATAGGGAATCTTTTCATGGAATTACAGAATCTTAACACAAGCAAATATTACTGAATATATAAAGTCCAACCATCATGTTTCATAGTGGAGGATACGGAAATCCAAAATCTGTAAAAGGAGTGTTTCTAAGGGTTGAACAGCAAGTTGTCATCAAATTGATCAAAGCCTTTCCTTTGAAAAACTGCAGTGTCTACAGACCTGAGTAATTTTGTCTTTGGGGAGTGTAATGGGCATAATGGTATATGGTATCAGAATGTATATTGTTACTCAGGCATTATTTTAAACAATCACATAATATCCATTGTCTTCACAACAGTCAGAAAAAGATGAATGAATTTATCCCTTTTACTTCACAGATGAAGAGGAACACAGAGGTTATAAGACTTGACCATGGTAATATAGGAAGAAATTGATAATTCAGGAATTTAGGCCTTTAAATTAGATGTTCCATTTCTGTGGTTAGCCCCGTCCACCCTGAAGATCTGAGAAGAACCAAGTGAGAGAACAGGTACCCAAGGTTAAAGCAGTCTACAGGGAGAAAAAGACAATGCTAATATGGAAAGGGAGTCAAAGGATGACAAGTGCCCTTAGAATAAAAGTATAGCAGGAAGAAAGGAAAACAAAAGACAAAGAAGGAGCTGACCATTAAGGAAGGACAACAACACTGAAATCAAAAGGAAATAAATTGCCCAATCATTCATGTTGTTTTCTACTTTCTATAAACTCCACATTTTGTGCAATCATTTTTTTATGAGATTTTGCTGTGAGCTTATAATAGAAATGATTTTCCTTCATAATCTTGAAGTAAATTTCTGTTACTGATTGCTTGCAACTAAGTAAATTCTTGAGTTTTATAAAGATCAAAGTGCTATTTCACACTAAAGATATGTTTGTCTGTTGCTATGAAAAATGATTAAAGCTACATTTTTTTAAAAATTGATTTTTTGTGTATTTCATGTACAGCATCTTAATCAAATTTTATACCCCCTTCCCCATTCACACCTGCCGTTAGCACCCCCCCCCAACACTGGATTTCATATATTCTGTCATTTGTATTAAGGTCTATCATGTCAAGTTGGTGTCCCCAGCCAAGGCTGGAGATTTTAAGAAATAAAAAGATACTGAAAAGGTTACTCATGAGGTGAAGAGGTGGCTCGGCATTTACGAGCACTGGCTGTATTAGGTTCCCAGCACCCACATGGCAGCTAATAATTGTCTGTAACTGCAGCAGTTCCAAGGGATCTAACCCCTTCTTCTGGCGTCTACAGACATTTTGTGCACAGGTTTAGTTACATACATGCAAACAAAACACTCATTCATAGGTATCATAAAAATATGTAAAAGAAACATGTCACATGCACTTAGAACATTTAAAGTGCTTATCATGGATGAAATGATGATGTTGAGTGTACCTGTCAGAGGAGGAAATCACATTATCAGTTAGGAAGCCAAGGAGTAAGGAAAGAGGAGTAAGATAGCTTCATTATTTGTTTGGTTGCTTCTCTGTCTGATTGCTTATGGTAAAAATTATACCCTGGACCTTGAAAATACTGGGTAAGAGCTCTAAGCCTACTTGCTCTATTATAATAATCCTTATGAGAATTAATCATAATCCTGGCCTTCAAGTTTTATGTCCTTCTTAACAATAAAAAGAGCATTCATTACACACCAAATAATTACAGAATGTGAATTCTTTCCAGCAACACTCAAATGTCCAAGTCTACAGTCTTTGACAATCAAGGTAAAATAATTTATATGTGAGCCTATAAAACAAAAGTAAATGAAAAAAAAAAGCACTTGCAAACACAATGATGGGATAGAGGTAAATGGATATTATATTCCAAAATGGAGAAACTGAAAAGTGGAAAGTGAATGACTTTACATGGCTAAAATTCAAGATGGTAGACTGTAAATGTGAGCACTTCTAGTCTAGCATTCTTTGCACAATTTGGTGAGTGGTGATCAACCAGGTCTTGGCCAACAGCACATCTAGAATTATTTTCTAGTCTAGGTACCTGTTCTCACTGCTACCATGAAAATGTCTGCTGTTGTGTTGAATAACTGCTCCATACTACCATGTGTTCTGTCTTTCTGTGTACCTTACCTTAGCTTCATTTCCACAGCTCATTTGGGCATTGTCACAGAAGTTTGTTGCAAGGGCTGTGTAGAGTGAATTGGTTCTCCGAGGGAAAAGGTGGACAAACACCCCTCTCAGGGTGGTATCACCCAGGACCACCTTGAGCAGAAAGACGAGGAGCTGGGAAAGTCCTATGCCCCACCCACCCTGTCCATTGGCCTTGGATGTGAGAAAAGGAGGGGATAAAAGTATTTAAACTAGGGTCGCCAGGAGGCCTGCGTTTTCTCCCCTCCCCCATGGGCCATTTGGTTCTGTTCACTCGGAACTTGCAAGATCCCAGCCACGTGGATTTACTAATGTAACTTGTGGATGGGAGGTTGGGCGCCTGTGTTCTGTAAGTTACCCCTTATCCATTGCTCTGTTAGTAAGCCCAAGTAAACTAGCTAGAATCTGTTTAAGTGTGAGTGGAGAAATTTGTGTGTTTGTTGCAAAGGGGAGAGCTTTTTTGGTTTGCAAAGCAGGGAGAGAGGCAGGTTAAGTTGGTCTGCCTTTCCCAAAGAGAAATTTTAATAACAGGCTGTTATCAGCCAGAATCCTATGTCTGACACCTTAGACTTTCCTTTGAGTTCTTAAGATAAATCACTACAATCATATATTTCTTGTATTTTGTATTTCTACAAAGTAGGCATCATGTGGCTGTCACTAAGATCTGTAAATGTAGTCTCTATGCTTGACTGAACCATGCCTTCAGCCACCAAGTGATAGTCTGGAAAACAAGAATTCAAGTCTTGAAGCATTTTTTTGGTAATGAGCCTGTGAAGGGCGAACAGGGGCCTCCTCTGCGACAGCCTCTGGGTATGAAATGGCCAATATATTCTCTGAGTATCTTTATCCATCACCTTGACAATAAGCATCCTGGCTAATCTCTTTGGCAAGTGAGTACTTGGCAGCAACCTTAGAGGCTTTTTCTTTCATAAACTCCCTAATCAAGCTGGGAATTCTACAGATATCCCCATTGTGTTTTTCTTTTTTTTTCCCTCTTGAATTATGTTAAAAAGCAAACAAAATCACCACCGACATAGTCCCTTTAGTTTAAAAATTCTTCTACCATTTTTTTTTTGTAGTTCTTAAATTTCTCCTTCCATGGAGCTCTACATTATGGGGTCAGCTCAATCAAGATTTTGGCAATTGCATAGCAAGAGAGGATTTATTCTAATTTCCGGTGAGACCCCCATTGTCATCTGAAACTAATTCCCTCATATCTTTTTTTTCTTTATCATTAGCAGCAACACCCAAAATTAAACTATTTACTGTGGTTTACATTTTACTTACCTGCTGCTCAAAAGTCTCCCAAGATCTACCCATTACCCAGCTCCACAAAATTTGTCCATTTTCAGATATTTCTTATACTAATGAGCTAACTTTTCAAGAACAATTTTCAGTATGCTATCTATTAATGTATTATAAATCTATCAGTACATTTTCTGCTTTCTATCAAACCATAAATTACAATACATAAACATTTATTTCATCACAAAGTTCTGCACCTAGTAAAATCCTTCTTACTGGCAGATTTCTAAAGCAATATACAATATCACAGGTCAAGACACAGGGATTTCATGATTGTGTCCCCTTGTCTTTATCTCACTTATTTAAGGGCACTATTATTTAGTCACTTTTTATTCCCTTCTGACCTCATATAGTCCTAATCATCTCTCAGAAATCCAACTTTATTCTCAGAAGGCATGAAGTATATTAAATATGGCAGATTATGCCTATATACCTTTTCAAAGAAACAGCACTGAAATCTGCTTCATGTTGTTTCACTCCACTGGATCTTCATTTCTTTTGACTTTGTGTGCTCTTGTACTCATACTTTGAAGCCATCTCTCAAAAATTGGAAACTCCATGTTTGTGTTGGTACTCTTGTTCTAAAACTCCCAAAATAATTCTCTCAACCACCTTGATAGCCTTTCAATCCCATTATGTGTTTATCCAAATCTTTACTCTTCCCTTCTTTTTGCTGCACATTACTTTCCTAAAAGCATCAAACAAAATAAGAAAATGAGCAGCGAAAGTGTTAAAACACCTCTCACATCAATATACTTGACTCAGTAACTATGCAGTTAGTACATGTTACTCTTGTATACGTGAATTTGTCAGGCATTAAAAAACAAAAGAAACAACAACAACAACAACAAAACTATGTTCTTCAAAACTTTATATATTGAAATTTTATGCTCCAATATGATGAATTATAATGTGGAACCCCCGGGGGTGATTATGCCAAGGAGAAAGAGCCATAAGATTTGACAGTAGTCTTCGTAATCTCTCTCTCTCTCTCTCTCTCTCTCTCTCTCTGTCTCTCTCTCTCTCTCTCTTTCTCTCTCTCCCTCATGTATATAATGCACAAGTTCACACAAAAAGAGTATGCTTTCCTCTTTTATGATGTCATAACAGTGAGAAAATTGCAATCTGTGAATCAGGAAGAGAATCTATAGCAGAAACCCAACCCAATCTTCTGGTGATATAATTTGGCTATCTTCTCCACAGAACAATGAGTATGATTCTGCTCTTTTTAACAATTGGAACTGTGAAGTTCTTATATATGGGAAGCATTTGTCTTAACACCTGCATTTATAGATATCAAATTGACACAGTATGTCAATAATGTTAGTCAAACAGGTAAAATTTTTCCATTTTAATGTTGAAAAGGTTATACTTTTATTTCCTTAATTGTAGGCACTTTTTATTGAGAAGGGGATATTTGTTTATTCTTCATATTCTAAAAGTGACCAGAACTTAAAGAGTGTTTTCTGTTCCTAAATAGTTTGGAAATAAGCAAATAGACTAATGAGCAAAGAAAGAAACAAATGACATTTTCAAGTGGTTCATCCATGCTTTCTTGATATTGCAGAGTAAGAGCAATTCGAATCCTGAGCTTTCTAATTCCTGATATTGGCCCTTTTGCATTACAGCCTTTTGCCAATGCTCATCCTGCAACTTAATTTACATACATAACAAAGATAATTTGAATCCTATCTTAGCTCCATTACTTAGAAGTGACTATATGCCTAGCCAATGGGTTACAGGCGTTTTTAAGAACACTACATTTATTTTAAGAAAAACCTGTAGATTAGCATTAAAAAGTTATATAAGAACATAGAGAAGTCATGAATAAAAATAATTAGACATTTTAAAAGCAAAAAAACTAGAATTTATACATACAAATGAGTGCTAGCCTTCCAAGTACTTACCCAGTGAGAATACACACACAGTCCAGTGATGGCACCATCAGTCAAACTCCATTAGGAACTTATCTGTGGGAACTGATTTCTAACCCAGATTGCATAAACAACATAAGAAATTTCACATTCTTAGCTTATATAAACCATTAACATAAACACATATCCTTTTAGACAAACCACCCTATGAAATGTCAGGCTGAATTCTAATTAAACATACTTATTTGATACACACCATGAAATGTTTCTTAATAATAAAATGTAAGTTAAAAATTAATAAATTTATATAGTTAAAAGCCATTGTAGAAGCTAATAAATGATTAAAAATGGGAATGGCTATTTCAGAAATGAGATATTTTACTTTTGCATCTTTTTATATTAGTTGCAGCTTCTATAAGCATCAAAGTTATGGTACAGAGCACCAAAATGCTACTTTGAGAGCAATGTGCCTTTCAAATGGCCTCATAGACATTAAGTGGTTATGATCTTCTAATTTATAGCTGACTGGTTTTGGCTGATACATTTTTAAAATGAAAATAGATAAGTGAAGCATCAACAATTTTGACCTTGATTATACTTTTTGAAATGTACTTCAGTGCCATCTCTACCACAATACTTGGCACTATTTTCTTGTATATATTTGGTTCAATGATTTCTTTATCCACTAATTTTTTCCATATTATTTCAGGTACATGACTAAAATTTAAAATATAGGCTTACTTTTTTTATTCTTTAAAAGTTCAATAGTTTCTGCTATGTAACTTGTTCATATGGAGCCATGTCATTGCCGCCCTTAAACATCTCCTTCTGAAATTCATTCTGCTTTTTGCTTAACGTAATGGATTCAGTCCAATTACTGCTGTCCCTATGCACATAGGTGCCAAGTCATCCAGTGGAGAGTGAAAAATCCAACAATGGTCACCCCTTACAAAGAAAACTGACTACCTTCCCCAGCAGCCATCAACTACCCTTAGCTCCTTAGCTAGCATATGTGTGTGTGTTATTATTGCAGTTATAAAAAAGAAATATAATAAAGTATGAAATCGACAAATATAAAGAGTAAGAAAATAGTTGAATAATTGTGTGCAGCCTGGAGGTAGAGGGAAATGGTGAGACCAGAGGGAAGAAAGAGAAACCCGAATGGCTAACAGAATGGGTGTACATTTCCTTTTGTATGTAATGAAAGTGTTCTAAAATTCATTTTGGTTATGCTAGCACAACTGTGAATGTGCTGAATGAGTAAAATGTATGTTTTTAATGAGTGAATAATTTGACATGTGAATTGTATCTCAATAAAACTATTTTTTATAAAAGAATCTCTTATTTGCATATTTGTAAATTTGCATATGAAGCAAAGAAACAAATAATTGAAATATGAGTCCTCAGGGTAGCTGTAGTTTAAGGGAAAGAATGCATTTAAAACTTAGCTAATGGACTGTGACATGCTGATTTACTGTGAAACTTAGGGGTCAATCTTTCCATAACTGAGTCTGCTTCCAATTAGCAGAAAGAAAATTATAACACTTAGTGGGTATATTTTGTTACAATAACATGTGAGATCTTTTGAATATGCTTAGTATGATGCCTAGAACATAATGTGGTTTCCAAACAGCAGCTACTGCTGTCATCATATTTGTTTAAATATGCTACATTCAGAAGGATATCCTGAACTAATAAACAGTCTCTCATGTACAAGTGAATAAAACTGATGCACTTCTCACACTGTTGTCCAATTGTTAGCTCGAATAAGTGTCTGGGAGATCCAGGTTATGACCATTTCCATACCATTTCCATCACTGAGTGTTTCATTTTCATTTTCCCCAGAGTCTTGAGAAAGACAGCATGGAGTAAAGACATTTACTTTTACTGCAACCACAGAAGATATTTCACATCACTTCGGCTCACATGTCCACTAATCAGAATTCAGTCACACGGTCCACATCAAAGTACATGTCAGACAGAAATGTTTTGTTTCTGACTGTTCAGGAAGAGAAGAAGAAATATTGAACTGAAAGCACACTATTTCTTTTGTCACAAAAATTTTAAATTTATCATAAAATACGTATCTTTGCAGCAACAACATCAGCCAGTGTGTTGTTATGCAATTCTAAGTCAGTGCCTTTTTAATTTTTCCTTGTGCATTGGATTGAGCCATACTTGGAGACCACACTCAGCAGGTTTCTAAGTTTTGTTTCCCTTGTGAATGTGGCTTCTACCTGATGAACTATATATATTTTTTTTACTAAAAAGGAAATGATCTTTCTTTTAAAGAAGCTTCAAAAATATCTTTCCAATACACAGCTCAGCCTGAGTAAATGAGGTTTCAAAGCTGAGTGTGCTCATTGGACAATCAGACTCTTGCTGCTCAGGCTGCAGAGCAACTCTAAAGCAGATGAGAGGTTCATGTGTGCTTCCTCAAGTTCCAGCTAAGACTCCCACTTTCAAGACAAATTTCCAAAGGATATCATTAACATTTCTAACTAGAAATAATTCACAACAGGTCAGTCTGTCGCATTGAAAAGAAATTCTTGTCATAATGGTTTTTGTTCTTGTTGTTTTCCTGCAGCAACAGCTGATGTCAAGAAAACTAATTCATATATAAATTATTTAGACAATTTCCATTCATAGAAATAGCTTATCAGGAATGCCCATCAAAAAGCGATTCCTGCCAAATTATCAAACTCTCTAAGAAAAATCTAACATTCTGCTCTACTTGAGGTTGAATCAGAATTTGAAATTGACTTTATATGCAAAATTATTCTAGATATTATTCTAAATCTATTCAAATGTAACTGCAATGTTCAAAAAATATATCATTCTAAAACTGTATTGTTTTAGGAATACTTTGAAAATGTCACTATAAATCTCATATGCTTATGATTTATTCAGCTCTCCCACTCTCTCAGGTTTACTATTTTGCTAAACCAGTTAATCATTAATATCTGCATTATGATATGATTCTATTAGCACAGGTTGAGAAATATATAACAGAATGGATCATAAGTGTTTTGGAACAATAACTCTTTTACTGATTCTTAAATAACTCTTAGCTATAGTCACTCCTCTCAATCTCTATAGTTACTGTTCCATTTCACATTATTTTCTTGTGGATAGAAACAACAGCTATATGCTTCTGATTCATTTATTACCCCTGTAGTCCATTCCAAGAACTAAGATCCATGGTAAAATCCAGCCATACCACTTTTGAGCATATACTCAATGGACTCTATCTCCTACAATTAAACTTGTTCTTTCATATCTCTTGCTATTCTATTTATAATATTCAGAAGATAACCTAGATATTTACCAGTTAACTTATAAATGGATCATGAAATTATGATGCATTTGCATGAGTATTCTTACAATGGGGTATTCTTTAGCTATTAAGAAAGACAAATTTATGGAATTTACAGGTGAATGGATGGAACTGGAAATGATTATCCTGAGTGAGGAAACCCAGGCCTGGAAACACTAATGTCACATGTTCTCCGTCATAAGTGGATGCTAGCTTTAAATATTGGTTAACACAGAGACCCACAACTGGTGACCCTGCAGAAAATAAGAGATGTCAAAGTGCTCAGCCATCAATAGGACAACTATATCAAATCTCCTCTCAATGGTCAGTCATTATTGAGGAATAGGAGACAGAAAGACAGTAAAGGCCAAAAGCAGTAGATGACTACGGTGAAACTGTTTTCTGGATGTAACCGGGAAGTTGTACATATGAATTCACAGTACTAGTGATGCCATACACAAAACCCATGGAAGCTAAAATCAGACAAAATCCCAGCATTGGGGGGATGGATATGAAGTCTTACCCATTGCAGAACAGTTATTGGCAATTAATGGCTTCTGAAAATGGATAGTCATATTTTTTTAAGGGTGTACCCTGGGTAGGTTGACTGCACTCTAGGGGAATTTGTGTTGGAGGAATGCAAATTTCCCTTGATGTTCATTAAAAAAAATAAAGGAGAATGTGAAATGATAGAGATTTACTGTGGGAACAGAGGAATTGCAATGCATCTTTATATAATGTCACTGAGATAAGATATCAACTAAGAAGGTAAAAATGGAATAAAGAGATGAACCGCATGATGAATATTCCCAATTATAATTTCAGTAGATGTTGACCTTGTGAGAAGGAGAAAGAAGACTCCAGGAAAAGGGAAAAAAACTGAGAAATAGCTGACCTCCTGTACCTTGGCACAAGCAAATAAAACTGAAAGACAACCACAAAGCCTATAGTTGTATACTTGACCACTCATTTTTCAAAAAAAGGAACAAAAAAGAAACTAAAATATCTCCGGTAGTACAAGTGCTTTCAGAGAAAAATAACAAAACCAAAACGGTTAGAGTAAATGGACAAAGTTGCTTTATGTCCAGCACAGAACTTCAGAATCCAAAGGATACAGTGCGTGTTGCATCACTTACAAGGATAGTTGCTTATTACTATCAGTTCAGATTTTTTTAAAGTACTAGGTTGTTTTATTGCATGGATTCAAATATCTCTTAAAAAGTATTTTGATCATAATCAGACCCTCCTTATTTCCAACTTCACCATACCCCCTAATTCTACCCTCAGATTTCATGTCCTCTATTAGCAAATGAAAAATCCCATCCTTCTTACACAACACATCTGAACTGGGTGCCAGAGAAGTCATATCTCACATCAGTAATTCTTATACACAGATGGGCCAAAGTAAGGACCCAATCTCTTTCCTTGGTATGTGGTTTAGGGTCAGAATATGCCCAGTTTTACTTTTATATTTAATGACTGCTGTCATTGTATTTGAAAATATTCAATACAAATATAAATATTTTTGGACTAAGATTCACCAAAACTGCAGACAAGCAAAGCTGTAGATATAGTTATAGCTATTGTCCACACATCCTACCTCATTTGTTCCTCTGCTCTCTCTGTTCTCTCTGAGGATACTACACCCAAGTGCGTGTGTGTGTGTGTGTGCCCAAGACTTTCTGAACTTCCACTAGCAAGCTTGATCTTTGCTCTTTCTCTTTCCCCTCAAAACCCCTAGGAAGCTCCTGTTCTCAGTGCTGTTTTAACATTAGCTGAGTCATGTGGCCATGTTGGTTTTGATAAACAATACAATGTGAGCTCCGATGGGTGGACCTCAGGTATATTCTCAAAAAGTGTTAGACCTCCTATAACAACACTTTAATCTCCATTCCTTCCTCTAGCCCCCAGGAACAACACTCTGTTCCATGACCCTCATCTGGGAAGTCCACAAGCCCCCATCACTCCTGCCATGAACTCCATTTTCTTTAACTTATTTTTAAAAATATATTTTTATTGAATTTTTGAGCATTCTATACAACGGATTTTAATCACGTTTATATCCCTCCCCCCTGTGCATTACTTCATAGCATGTCCACTGGATTTCATGGGTTCTCTCAAATATTTTAAGGCCTATGGATTCAATCTTGAGTTTTTTCACTGGAGCCTAGTCAGCCTGTTGAGCTTCATTTCCTTAAAGAAGTTTCTCTCACCCCTCACTGAGAATTGATCAGCTGACAAAAGGTTAGGGTCTCATGCTGGGATGTTGTCTGACTGAGTTTTCAAGGGTCTTGTGCATGCTTGTCATCATTACTATAAGTTCATGTTAGCAAGTTCCCAGAAGTCTGGAAGACTGCTTCATTAGGGTCATGCACCACCCCTGGCTCTTACAATCTATCTGCCCCTCTTCTGTAATGGCCCCTGAGCTCTGCAGGTGATTTTTAATATGTTAGTTCTTTCCAGGAACATGGACTCTGTAGTCTCTTATTCTTTATATCTTCATCAGCTGTGGCCTACTATGTGCATCACACTCTGTTGTACAAACAAGCTTCAATGGTGAGAGGGTAGAGAGATGCATTAGTGTTCTCTCTATTCTATTCCCTGTTCCACTATGTTCCATGAACCTTAGGTGTAGAGGTAGATGTGTCACTTACGGATGGGCATCTGATATACAATTATTTTCTGCATGTGACCAGTTGTGGAACTCTATAATAGTATCCAGCTGTTGCAAAAAGAAGTTTTTTTAATGAACGATGGATGGTATATTTTCCGTAAATATAAGGATTCATATTTAGCATACAGTAAGAAATTTTATTTGTCTCAAAATGTGAAAGAGGTAAACTTTTCTGTAAGATTTATGACCTCTCTCGCCATGTGTATTTGGTTATGTTTACAGGGCCACCCATGAATATCCTCCTATTGAGAGGGCGTTAAGTCCAATTAGATAGCTGTTGATTACCCCCAAGATAAAACATGCCACCTTACAACACCATTAGACATAGTTTGCTGTGCCAGTCATTATTGTGCTGATTAACTTTAATGCTAGGTTGAGATCATTGATGGATTTGTCCCTTAGTAGCTTACATAGAATCCACTACAGCTAGTCTTCAGGGAGGAGGCTTCCAGGTGTTTCTAATCTACTTTATGGTATGCCTAAATAAAACAACAGCCTATGTCTTAGTATTAGTTTCAAGGCCAAGAAAGGATCAGAACTCTGAGAACCTGTTCTTTCAGATGACTCATGGAACTGTGCCCTATAGTGATGTTTCACTCACACTTTTATTGAAAGAGTATCTCCAGCATGAATTGAGAAAGTAGAAGCTAGGTTCTCTATTCATCCTTTTTGACAGATTCTTGCATGCTTCACTTGACCTAGAATATTGCATATGCAACTGGAGATAGAAGGCTCAATATGTATTCTCACTGTTTTCAATGAGAAAATCCCCCCTACTTAAAGCAATTTGACGTGTTAATCACCCACATTCATTCACTATCTTGAATGGAAGATAATATGGGGTCCGGATTGAGGCCAGATGCCTAGGTCTTAAGAAAAGTAGATGACTCAATGAGTTTGTTTGAATTTTAAATTTTTGTTTGCAATGTTAGGTAAATGTCTTTAGTCCATACTGTACAAGTCACTTCTACACCAAATAAACATTCCTTCCTATTTTTAAATTCCATAAAAATCTCTAAAAACATTGGTGGATTTGCCTCCTCTCTATACTATTCTTCCCTGTGCATTCATTTCATATTTAATTATTTAAGGAAATTTTATAGATGGGAGAAATATATGAGAATCACTTAAATAGGACATTAATATATTATGTGTAACACTAGCGCACACCATTGTATCTATGACTTTAATTCTTTTTAATATGAAATGTAGCTCACATTATAAATGACAGTGAGAATGTTATCTTGCTCCTTTCTATATCTAACAGTCTTACATGATTGAACAAATGTCCCCATAAAAATCCGTCATGCTGGACTGACCTTCCTGCAAAGCTGATCAACTGATTAGCACTTCAATGACTGTGGGGAGTTTGGAATGTAACTACTATTTCTAGATTAACATCTTGTGACTAACAGATTAAAAAAAAATACTTCTAGGAATGTATTAACCTAACAAAGCCCTAGCTCCCACCAACCAAAATGCGTGTCATCAGATAGCACATGAGACTTATAGCAGAATTCTCCATATTTTATCATGATCCACTTACTGAATATATCTACCAATGTATCTGAAAGTTGACTTATGAATCTCTTTGATCTCTTACTATAAAAGATTCATGAAATCACTACCGCATTGGAACTTGGTATTTGGGGCAAAGTAAACACGTATTCCCAAACAATGGTCATTCATAGCTGTCTTCAGAATGAATCATCATTTTCATTCTTTGAGGTGAGAGCTATTTCTATCATAGACAGGTGTTAATTGGAACACCACCACTAAAGGACAAGCAATACTAACTTAAATGAAAATATGTGGGTATGGTGCCTTTTTGAACTTTGCTCAGAAGTTATATTATTTGATTAGAGAACAAATGAATCATTTGTCCAGAAAAGAGGTGTTAATTGTTGATAATTCTCACAAAATTATCTAAATTTGATACATTGAAATCCAATATTACACTGCATCAGAAAGAATTTTCAAGAAAAGATTTGAACTGCTGTTGGCAGAATTGCAAGGGAAGAGAAACTAAAGTTGACATCACATGAGTAATAATAATTTAAAAGTACTTTCCTAAGATATTTTAATTTCAAAGAAGTTTGAAAAGTATTGATATGCCTCTTAGCAATTTTTATATCATTTGCTGGAAACAAATGGACCACAAACAATAAAAGATATTTGACTTTCAATATTTCAACTCTAGATTGAATGCAAATTTCCTAATACCCAATCAGATTTATATCATGAGGCCAAAAACTTCCTTAATGTACAATTTGACATTATATTTGTCATGCGTGGAAATAAAATATCCAATGCCACGTGGATGAAATAACAAGGCGTTTTATTTTTGGTGGTGGGCTGCTAATCTCAGAAGTAAGCCAACACTAATCATGCTCAGAAAGGAACTTTTATAGGGTCTTGGCAGCACAGACTGGTTACAATTTGAAACATCCAACAAGAATTAAGCATTTCCACAGGTTTACAATATCCAATAATAATCAAACATTTGACATAGTTTACTTCCTGTGCGAGCACATTCCTAACTAAAACACGCGCGGGGGGGGTGGCGGGGGAACAGTCTGGCAGGGGCTGGGCTCCAGCTCCAGTGGGCCCAGAGTCCCTTGAGAAACATGATATTTGGTTTCAGTAGTACTAAAAGTCAGTGTAATACTGAGATTTTGACTTCAAATGACCCAGTGGGAAAAGGCAGTTTCCATAGGGCTGATGTTTCAATTCCTATGCTCAGGATATTCACAGGATCCAAGTATGACCAAGGTTTTCACTTCATCTAATGGCCTTGATAATCAGCATGGAGCCTTATTTTAGCCTTATTTGCACATAGTAATGATTGGGGTCACCACAGTGAATCAGATGGACAATAAAAATTGTTTCTCTAATTATCATAACTGAACTTCATGCAGATATCCCTCTAGGAAGAGTCACAGAACATAAAAAAAATGCAAATACACTATGAAGGAACAGGACTCAAAACTAAAAGAGAAACTCATTCCAATGGATAAGCAAAAACATGAAGAAGACACATAAAGGATATTAGACACGTATTTCCCACAACCTTCTCTGGAAGACCAACTCTCTGACAAGGGAATCCCAAACTAAACAGAGAGATGACCGATCTGGGAAAAAGTCCAGTGTCTTTTTGCTTCTTTGTTTTGTTTGGGTTTGGTGTTATTTTTGTGTTTATTTTCTGATACAGTCTCCCTAGAGCTCCAGCTGACCTGGAAATTGCTTTGTAGGTCAGACAAGCCAGAACTCATAGATATCCCCCTGCCTCTGCCTCATAAGTGCTGAAATTAAAGGTGTGTGCCTCCACATCTGGCATATAGAGTAGAACATTAAAAATAATGATCAAATAGAAGATTCAGATAAACTGATTGATAAACTGAGGAAATATTTCCAAGATACCCACAAGACATTCTCCTAAGTTATTAAAGCAGTTATTAGTATGTTGGAGAAAGTCCAAAGCATGCAGGAAACCTTCAGCAAAGAGATTGAAATATGTAGAAACAAATAAAAAGAAGCTCTTTAGATGAACAAAATGGTTACTCAAATAAGAAACTTGAATAAAGGCATCATCAACAGACAAAACCTATTCAGAAGGATGAGATTCAAGGATTTAGTGCAAAATGGAAATAGTACTACAGACATATATAAAGAAAAATTTTAAGGAGTATGAACAATATTTTCAAGAAATCTAGATACATTCATGATACTGATAAGATAAGGAGGTAGAAAATGGCTAGGCAGTTTAGGGTACAGACCCCAAAGAGAAAAATGGCCAGTTTCTTTTCCTGATGAGAGCTGGAAATGATCTGAATCTGCCAGTAAACGTCTCTGTGGAACTTCATCTCCACCAAAGAGACATTTGCACATTCATAATTACTGAACACTATTTATAATAGTGAGGAAATTGAAGTAACTTAGGTGTCCATCAATAGATTATTGATTTATACAAAATTTAATATTATTCTTCTGTAAAGAAAAAAACTTCAAACTTTCAGGAAAAGGAGTAGACTTAGAATGAATGATTTTGAATATGGTGACATAAACTTGAAATAAAAATATCATATATAATCCCACATATGCAGATCCTAGCCTATAATGTATATATGGATATCTGTAAAAAAGTATAAGGAGGAAATAGAGTTCCAAATTTTGAAATGGGGACTGACCTTTAATCTCTGCAGTTTGACCATCTGTGACACGTTCCTCCATTAATTCCATGTAGTGCACATAGAAACTTCTCTGATAAGGTATGAGAGCTGCACTCTATGAGTAGAGAGGTAAAACTTTACAGGGTATTTTGATACTGTCCATTTAGTATAATAAATAGTAGGTTGACTAAAAAAGTGTATAAGCTCCCCAGCCACAAGTTCTTTGCCATATTTTACAGTACTAGGCATGTATTTCATCCTGTCTATTTGGATCTGAATTCAGTCAGAAAGCAGTAGGTTATCCACATAACACTCATGCCACTACTACACCCACAGGCTTATTTTGCCACTCTGGTCCTTACTGCGGGTTCATAGGACTTAGAGTTAGATAAGATTTTTGAAGGCTTCTCTAGCAGTCTTCTATGAAAGTTAGCCAACATAGCAGAAGCTTCCTGGTCAGTATGTTCTTGGTTTCTCCATATCTTGTGACCAGAATGCCTGGTTTCATCAGCAACAGAGTCTTACCATCAAGTTCTGGTGGGCAAATAAGAGTTATGACAAAAACCTGTATTATTTGGGGGTTCTCTAGGACATCAGCTCAAGGGGACATGGTATCCCAAACCTGGCAGTAGGCATTTTGTTTGGTAATTCATGCTTGTGTCTCTTGGGATGAGCAGAGAGTACTTCCAATTAATCTTATATACATATTGTGTGTGTGTGTGTGTGTGTGTGTGTGTGTGGTTTATAAAATAGTAAGCTTCCATATAGCTTTTCCAAACATCCTTAGTGTTAGTTATGTCTCCCCACACCATCTCCTCTGCCTTACCTTCTTATCCCTCTGGCGACTTAACCTACCTCCACATTATCCAGACTTTTTCCTTTTCATGTCATGTGTGTTCTACTATCAGCCTTCCCTTAACCTCTTTCTTTTCCCCTCACCATCAGTGGTTTTGTTTTAGTTCCCAGGGTTCTATTGGTACACCATATCAAAAACGTAAAGTTGCCATACTAAATTCCATATGAGTGAGAATATTATTTTTTTCTGAGTCTGTGCTATCTAACTCAGTATAACGTTTTCTAGCTCTATCCATTTACTTTCAAAGTTCAGGTTTCTTTTATCCATTCATTAGATGATGAACACAAACTCCCCAAGACCCCAGGACCATTGCATAAGAAGGTGCAGCAGGATTGTAAGAGTCACAGGTTGAGGAAGATCAGAGTGAAACACTATCTTCTAAACATGACAAAACTGCTATATTCATGAACTCACAGTAGCTATGGTTGTCTACAGGAGCCCAAACCCTAGCCGAGGAGCTACTGAGAGTTTATGGCTTCTGTAGAAGGGAGTATTAGTTTTCTTTAAGGTTGTAACTCCTGGTAGATTAATCACACTCTAGTGGCCTTAAATCCAGAAGAATATGCACAATTCAAATTGAAATTTATGCATCATTAAATCTAAAATAAGGATACAAATTCTGGGTATTTTAGAGAGGACATGGTAGATCTTGGTGGATTTAAGGTGAAGGACATAATAAACATGATGAAAATATATTTTATGAAATTCTAAAAAAATAGTAATTTAAAAACATTTATTATTTTATTTTATGTATATTAATGTACTGCATTCATGTGTGTAAGCACACCTGTGTTGTGAAATGCCTGAAGAGATCAGAAGAGGACATCAGATTCCCCTGGAATTGGAGTTACAGATGGTTGCTAGTCGCCATGGAGATGCTGGGAACCGAACCCATGTCATCTGCATGAACAGCAAGTGTTCTTAACTGCTGAGCTCTCTTTCAAGCCCCTTTCCAAATTTAATAACACCATTTATAGAAAGCATATGAAATTTTAAGATTTTAATGAATGACCATTATGTGAAGAAATAAGTGTCATGAAACGGAAAAGGACCATTATATTTGGATTCGATTATCTTGCTTTAGAATCTGTGTGTTCCTAGTGGTTCTATTTCTTTATGATGCTTATCATACCTAATATTTATAATAGTAATAATATCACAAAATTTTAGATTCCTAGATGTTCTAGGAACAGAATTCTACCCATCTAAGTCTTACTACAGAGCCTGGCACAAAGTACTCACTATATAGTAATTACTATTACATGGAAAGGAAGAATTTCTCTGATTAGTCTTTATAATATTCAATAATATTATGATTCTATAAAATAAAGAAGAAGACTCAGGGAAAGCATTAAGGCTCTTGTAAAGGTGACCATTTAAAGCAATTTCCCATAATAACTTCTGATGAAACAATTTTGGAGTTCTTCCTATTTAGAGAATCAATGGCATCTTAGTCTTATAGTCAAATAACATAGTAGGAATTTAAGTGAATAAAATATTTTTTGCTGAATAAGAATGATATAATCCAAGTAACTTCCAATCTCCATTAATCTGTGAGACCCAGTTATGAGGAACCATAAGTTATGGAAGCCATGCATATTTGTGTTGATCATGGAGTATTCTTTCAAGTACCTTCCTATAAGTTTCCTTTTTCGACTTCGCAACACTTTTTGAGAAGGCAGATTTTGTTTTTTCGCTAAAATCATAACTTTGACTTTTCTTCAGTGGCCAACTTCAGAATAGAAAAATAATGTTCTGCTGCTTTTATTGTAGCAAGGTTTTAATAATTTAAAATTCTAGTGCCACTCACTCCATTGCTCAAAATGAAATATTTAAAATTTGTGAAGAATTTTACCTACATAACTCCTACATCCATTCTTATTTTTTTACCCACAATATTAACATATTAATAGTTCAACTAATCTTCTCTCATCTGAATCAGTGCAATGAGGTTGTAAATGTAGGATTATCCTTTCACCATATAAGATAATAATGTTCATATAAATGCCAGTATGACATTGAAAATAAAAGATGTCAATGTTTTAGTTTGTCAACAGGTCAAATGTCTTCAATAGTTTCAGGTTACATATAAATTAAAGTTCTTTAATAAAGTCTGTGACCTATACTGTAACTTTTTATAATTACTATCATTTTGCTACTGTATCTTCATCTCCTATGCGTTTCTTTAATGTGTTATGCAACTTCTTGGTTTTAGAGATCCCAAGAATGCTACATATTTTCTCTCAAAATCTCCTTTAAAGTATTTATTTATGTTACTGTTCGAGTTGTCCTTTTGTTGCTGTGATAAAGCACTGACCAAACCAACTTGGTATGAAGGGTTTATTTGGTTTACATGTCCCAATCACAATCCATCACTGAGGCCAGCCAACGGAGGAACTCAAGGCAAGAACCTGGTGTCAGGAACTGAAGCAGAGACCACAGAGTAATGCTGAATAAAGGCTTGCTTGTCCTGGCTTGCTTAGTTATTTATTTTTTTAAGTGGAGACTTGCCATAGACCCTGCTGGCCTCAGTCTTACAGGGATCTGCCTTCCTCTGCCTCCTGAGTGCTGGCATTAAAGGAGTGTGATATTGTGCCTGGCCTAAGCTACCTTTATCACATAGACCAGGCCCATCTTCCTAGGGATGGCACCACTCACAGTAGGCAGGGCTCTCCTACATCAATTAGCAATCAAGTAAATGTCCCATAGACAGGCCCCTAGAATAATATGATGGGAGAATTTCCTCAACTGAGGTTTCTTCTTCTCAGGTATGTTAAGATAACAACAAAATTAGCCATCACGAGTTCATACCATGTCAACCTGATACACAATGACATCACTGTAATCCCATAACCATTCCTTTTTTATTTGTCCCCAAGATCTCATATTAATAGTTTAATATAAAACACAGTATAATACTAAAATCTCAATTTTATGTGTATGAGAGTATTGCCTGCATATATGTAAGTGACTCATGTAATGCCCCATGAAGGTAGAAGGAATAAGATTCCCTGAAACTAGCATATTGGGAGGTTGTTAGCCACTATGTGGATGTTGGGAACCAAACCACTGTTCTCTGCAAAAGCAGCCAGTTCTCTTAACTGATGAGTCATCTCTCCAGCCCCTGAAATCCCAGGCTTTAAAGGTTTCAAACACTTCAAAGGTTTAAAGTGTCTTTAAAATTACCAGTCTTTTGACTGTGGTTTCAGTCCACTCCGCACC
This sequence comes from Eospalax fontanierii, assembly GCA_035773235.1. NCBI lineage: Eukaryota > Metazoa > Chordata > Mammalia > Rodentia > Spalacidae > Eospalax > Eospalax fontanierii. The sequence goes on along the minus strand of CM069525.1, from coordinate 126,839,523 downwards.
TGGTGCTGTCCTTGCTGATCAACTCATAATCACGTTAACCTCCAATATTCTATTGTCTCTACTGCAATTAAGGCTGTACTTTCACAGATAGCTTTTTCTGGCTTCTCAAATTCTCTCCACAACCCTTTCAATCAAGGGTGCTCCACTGCCATTGAGGTTGTACATTTACTGGTGACCTCCTCTGGCCTCACAAAGCCTTAGTTGCTCTCAGCACAATTTCATACCTTCAGAAAATTATCATGTGGGAGACTCTTACTCATCACTTGTGAAGTTTGATTTCCCCCTGGAGATAGAAACCTGACAGCCCCTGTAACACTGTTTCTGTGTGCTAAGCCTGAGAAATCACTCCCCAGAATATTTCATCTCTGTGAAGTTAGTCTCTTATTAATCACAGCTGATTTTTCATCCCAGTTAATCAGTATCTGTTGTCTCAGTAACACAAAGTTTTCACTTCCACATATTCTTAGTCAGAAATATTAAGAGAACTTCCTACATGGTCTCCAATCGTCTCAGCATTATCTTCCACATTACCACAACAGTTCATTGAGCTCTGAGTACTCAATGGCTTTTCCAGCCCAAAGCTCCAAAATCCTCCATCATCTACCTACTGAATAGTCCACAGCATAAAATTTCCATGGTTAGGTCCAGCACAAAAACCTGGATTCAGTACCAATATCTATTCTATTTTTGTTTTTTGTTGCTGAGAGAAAGATCATAACCAAATAACCTGGGGAGTAACAGGTTTTATTTCAACTTACAATGCAGCGAATGGAGAAATGCTAAAGCAAGAACCTAGAGGGAGGAACTCAAACAGAGACTACACTGAGATACACTACGTAAGGGCTTGCTCCCTCTGTAATGTCAATTACAGTTCAATACACCCCAAACCCATCTGCTCAAGGATGATACTGCTAACAGTGACCTGGGCCCTACGACATAACTTAGTCATCAAGAAACTGGTTCAGTTATGCAGATATGTCAAAATGTATGGAAGAAATTTCTCAATTGTGGTTCCCTCTAACCAGCCAATGAACATTGGCCATTATAGCCAAAATGTTTATTTAAAACGTCTTATGTATCAGGTATCATTGTATATCATTAACAACACATATTAGAATAAAGAATTTAGGTTAAAAAAGAACTGATATATTTTGTGAACAATTACAGGTCTGTGAAACTGGAGAATAGTAAGTAAGAGTGAATGGTGAGTAAGGTAGTTGAAGAAATATGTAATGGAAATATGAAGATTCTGAGCTACATGGGGCTGTATTGGGGCCTCATAAGAACTGTGATTTTTAAAAGTCTCATTGTGACTTTTTTGCCTAGAACAAATTACATGAAAACAAGGGTAGAGGCTAAAGACTGGTTATTAAGACACTGCTTTAATGTTGATAAAATACAAGAGAGGATTGGAACATGTTAAGGTCTGTGTTGCATTAAAAGTCATCAGATTTCAAAATTTATTTTGATGGAAGTACTAAATAGGTTTATGTATAAATAAATGTATGTTACATAAATATTAATAAATAACAAGAGGATGTGGAGCCTAAATGACAACAAAAATTCAGAAATAACCAGTACATTTTTCTCAGTCTGAGAAAGTTGATGGGTGGAATTTTCACTAAATCACAATGGTAAGAACAAATATTACATGAGAATATAAAGCAAATTCAGTTTTCCACATTTTGAGTTTGAGAAGTATGTTTGAGATCAAAGAAAAAATGTCACATTGGGAGGTGAAAGCATATTTGAAAACCCAGGCAAGAGGTCTGAGTTTGAGTTTAGGATTCAGCAATCAAAAACATTCACCAATGGATTAAATAGAAATATGTATAGAAGGCTAAGAAATCTTCAGTTTTACCATGGAAAACTGAGTGAATGAGCAAAGGAGACTGAAACGAAGTAATGACCTAAATAGGAGGAATGAAAAAAGATGACTGAAATCTTGAACGTCAGTGAAGAATGCATATTTAGGTATGTAATTGTGAGCAAAAGTATAGAATGATATTTGTAAGGCAAGTTATATAATAGTCAAGAACAATGATACTGATGGAAATTGTGACTCAGAGATAGTTTGATTAGTTAGCATTTAACAGTTTCTGAATTTTCTTCTCAATATTTAAAAAAAAATAAAATAGAAGAGAATAAAATTTAAAAATGGAATAATTGGTTTAAGTGTGAAATGTTCCCTTCATGCTCATGACAGTGACTTCAAATCATTAGAAATTGTTGTCTGGAAGGATAAAGTGTCAAGGTGAAACTCCAAAGTTTCATATTTATTGCTCATGTAAGAGTTAAAGGGAGAGTTGCCCAATAGAAATATAATGTGAAACATAAACTTGATTTTAGTTACACATTGAGAAACTGAAATGAAACAGGTAAAATTAATTTTAGAAAGAATTTTATTCAAGAATATCTGCCAATACATTATTTAAACATTATCAGATATAAAATATTCATGGTATACTTTGTTTTATACTAAATTATTGAAGTGCGATGTATGTTTTACAATTACAGTATACATATATTTGGTAGCTACATAGAACAAGTGACCAGCAAAATGGACAATGTAAGTCAAAAGTTTCTTCACGGGGGCGGGGGGAATATGTTGCTGTTTGGTCTTATATGTAATGCTTAAAGACTATAGGGAATATCAGTGATGTGAGAATATTCTGAGGAGGGAGCTAGTGATAGTCATGACCATGTTGTTTATTATTTGACTTCAGATTCATTTATCAGTTTGAAAGAAAAGAAAATATATATGAAGTGGAAACCATAACAAAGTAGATATTTTCTTTCTTAAGCCATTTGAGTTCCTAACCAATATATTAGGACCTGTATTATTCACATACAGACTTTTTTATAAAAGAAGAATTTGCAATTGCATATACTTTTATTATTAGACTTAAAGAGAAAAGACAATTTTCGATTTGGATACAGAAAATGTAGACATCTCTGAATAATAAAATTCCCACAAAAAAAGCCACAAGAACTATAGCTATAAGGTAAAGTTTGGCTTACCTTTCTCTCTGTAATCTGATGACTCACCTACTTTCATTTCCAAAGTAACTCAATATCTGGCCACCATCTCACATCTTAAAAACTCTTTTCACATTCCTTATAGATCCCTCTCTAGGTGGTAAATTAGAAAATGGGACGTATGATGATGAAGTAAGAATGATGCCATAAATTCTTGTTGCTAACATAGACATTTAGAAATTAACAAATACAAATGTGGAGAAATGTGGGGCTATAAGTCACTAGGCAGAGAGAGTCCCTTCCAGACTTGAGTTCCTGGTTTAAGTCACAGCAACACACACACACACACACACACACACACACACGCACGCACACACATATTTCCAACTATGACACATTTTATGAAGAAGTACTGAGTAATAAATCAACATGATACCAACAAAAGCAAATTGAATCTGTAAGAGAAAGTATTTTCCCGGGGTGGGGGGAATGGTAAACAGATCTGAGGCATAAATAATAGTTCGTAAGATTACATGTGTTCTACAAGTTTTTAATCATGTTCCAGAACATTACAATAGCATGTTCAAAGGCCTCAAGAGGAGAAAGATAGCCATAGTGAAAGAGATGAAAGGAATTTGAATTTGTCTGGAATTTAAGATAAATGTAATCAGAAAGGAAGTTGAAGAGGTTAGTAAATGTAAGATCATAAGGGTCCTTATATAACTTGTTAAGTAGTCAGAATTCAATTGTTAAGGCAATGGGAAGCCATTTCAGGATTTGAAACAGCAGAGACGACCTGACTAAATACATATTTTAGAAGTGTCACTCTGGATGCTGCATGAGAATTCATTTGATGATGAACACAGTTCTGTGAATTACAGACCATGCTGTCAATCTGCTTGTTGTGGTGAGAGATTGGTGGTGGGTTGAATCAAATAGTGGAACTGCATATGGAAAATTAATAGATTTAATCCTAGGAATATTTAGAAGAGCAAAGCCTTCAAAGATTATTTTTCTACCCTTTACTAAAGGTTTAATCATATTTAAATAAAAGCAGAACTAATTAATTATAAAAGAAGTTGAAAACAGAAAAGTAGGTCATGGGGGTGTGAATAAGATCAAATATTAAATATAAAAAAAATAGAAGGTAAGCCAGGTTAGTGGCTCACTACTTGAATTCCAGCTGTAAGAAGCAGAGGACGGCACATCTTTGTGAGATAGAGGCCAGCCTGGTCTGCACAGGGACTTCCAGGCCAGTTGGAGCTATAGGGATACACTTTCTCAAAATGACACAAGAAAGAAAAGTTGAGGACAGGAAATAATGAATGGGAGAGTCTGCAAAAAGCCTGGAGATCATGGGTTCAGAGCATCATAACGTGATCATCCTTGGACAGCAAATGCAAAAGAAAGGGAAAAATGAAAGTCCCCTCACACATAATTTCATATACACAGCTCACACTGACACCAGTGAAAAATTTGATGGATGTCTATTAAGATCATATGCCCTGCCTTAAGTTACTCCATATTGTGTAAGATGATGGCTTTTTAGACTGTGCCTTGAACTGATAAATGCCATTTTACAAGCAGAATTTGACTCCATTGTGTAGACCAGTATGACTGTGCACCTCTGGAAATGTGCAGGGAACCGCCTATTTTGCCCCAATCAAGTGACACAGACACAGAACTTATTGCTAGTATCAGAAATGGGGCCATCCTTTAAGTTAATTTGGGAAATTCAAGCTATGTGCACATACAGAAATATTAAGATCACATCATGAAAAACAGACCCAAGACTAATCAAACACAGCAGATCTGGAAAAATATGTAAATCACTCTCTAGAACCCCACAATGATGTGGACATACAACAATGCAATGGTGACTGTCTCCACTGACCTAATGTATGCTCACTGGTCAGCAGGCACAGACCAAACTGCCCTGGGGCTTCAGATTAGGTAGCTCTGGGGAAGACTGAGCTTCCTGACCTGCTGTCTTCCAGTCCTCTTGTTCACCTATTTAGACTTGTCATTCATCTGTCTACTGTCATTTATCTGAACCCAGTCTTAATGTTTTGTCACTGTAGATGTACTCAACTCTCAGCATCTTTACTTGGAACCTAGGTATGGCCACCTGACTCACAACAAAGCCTTTTCCCCTTCAGCTCAGCATGGGTTCTTTATCTTAACAATAGAGTGACTATTGCATCCTGGGAGCTTTTTTGGCTTTGGCTTCTAGGCAGTTTTTGAAACTCTTTGCCTTTTTAACACTTTGTAGTTACTCTATAACCCACACATAGACCTATATATCTACTATATGTTGTGTAATGCATGATATGAAAGGTAATATTAGTAACTGAATTTGAATAAATAGCCCATGTTCACCTCTGCTGAAGCTACCTAGGAAAGTAAGAATATTTGAGAAATTGCTTATATAAAATCCAGTGATCCTTGTAAATTTATGGCTATTCAGTAAGTTCTCACATTGTGGAAAGGCAGAAACATATTTGTCTATATTTTTGATCAATAATATCATGATGCTTAAGAATTTCTGATTTTCAGAAATGAATTGTAGTCTTGCTTTCCTTTGCCATTTAAATAAAACTAGTAGAAGAATCCAAATAAATATTCTATGCAAAATGTCATGTTTCATTTAAGATACTATAGGAAATATATACTATAGCATAAATGTGTAGGTTGCATCACAATATCACCTTTTAAGCACTTTTTCTTTTGTAACCTGACTTTTACTGTGGTTGTAGCCTTATATGTTAGATATGCTTATATGCTACAATCAAAATTCATGATCATAGCTTTGGGTGACTCACTAACAGATTATGTGTTGTGTTAAATTTCCATGAGGAGGGATAAGCAAATGTCTATAGACCACATTTAGGGCACCATTGACAAACTAAAGTAAAAACTCCACCCAAGTCCAAATTGCAAAACCACTGAGTTTAGTCATTTTATATAGAAAGTTCTGGTGAGGAATTACTTACAGGAGTATGGGTGACCCTAAAAGGGCTGCCTCATTGTAAAACCTCCCCCTCCATGGATGGTAATCTCATGGTAGTTGCATCATGGTATGCAGTTAACCACCTACCTCATATATACATATATGCTAGTATTTCCCAAAATCACCAGAAGAGGGCAGGAGAGTGGAATAGCTGGTATCCCAAGTGGGGGGGGTTCTGTGATCTCCCCTCCCTTATTCTAGGGAGTAGCAATAATAATATTAGTGTTACCCTAAAATTTTCTATCATTGTACTGTTGTGCTAAATTATTTGCCACAGCTTCCAGGCCAAGATCGTGATGGGATGATCTTGTTATACTCAGAGGAAAAATGTCATACTAGAACAGAATGCATTTCCTTTACTGTTTTGCCAAGTTGCTGACAAAATCCTTGCACACATGGAAGCTGTTATAATCTGCATATGTGAAGGTGCCCTTTCTTCACATACTTATGAATGCTAGATACTGTTATTGCATTAAACAAAAGCAAACTCAGAAATGAGAAATGAGCCAGAGTTGTATAAATTATGCTTTATCTTAACTACTGACTTTGAGAATATTTACAAGGGAATGTTAGATATTTACATTTGTGTGTGTTGAAACTTTTATTTAGCATATTTTCCCATTTTGAAAAGTGGGATATGTTATAAAAATAGCGATTTTTAAAATTTAAACTTTATTAATTGCTATTATTAATGTGTAAGCAGGTTTGGCTTCAAAACATTTGTCTAGTATATGTAATGATTATAGCTAAAAATGAAACAATAAATATACATCCATGCCTGAATTTCATTATCTGCAGGAACAAAGAGGAAAATGTGACAGTTTAATACGTGAACTTTTGGAGATGGAGATTAAGTCAAAGATCTATGAATAATACTTAATTCATTGTTTGCATGCATATATTTTATGTTTTAAAGTCAAATATATCAAGAGTAGTTGTCAGCAAGATGTCTGGGCAGGGATGACTACAATGCTTCCCTGCATAAAATAAATCAAAACAAGAAAAAATAAAAAACAGGTATTACACTGAATGTATTTCGTGCATACTGTTGGAATGCAATGGGGCTATGACAGAGATGTTGTACAGTACAAAAGTACAAAAGAAGATTATAACGAAGAGATTAACTTACACAGCATCAATTACCCTGTTTCTTAAACTCAGTCCTGAAAAGACTCTTCACTCTTCAGAGAAACACATGCAGAGGAGGCCCCAAGTAGTTTCCACTAACAAGGACACTGGAGGTATTGAAAGCTTTAGAAGCTTATAATGTCACAAGCATTGAGTATACTTCATTGGTATGACAAATTACTATACAGTCTCATTTGCCCTGAAGAAAATCCAAGAACTATGAAGGCTGGTGCTGTTGCAGTGATATTCTGAAGCTCTACCCACCAACAAGACTCCTGAAGTAGTCTTATAATCTCTTTCAGCAGCTTGTCTGGTCCAATCTGTGCATCAGTCAAGGAGTCCCATTAACCCCCAAGTTATGGACAAATAATATGTGTTATTATAAATAAAAAGTAAGGCTGGCAATATACTTCAGTTATAAAGTTTGCATATGAGGCAAAAGCTCCTGTGTTTGGTGCCCATCACTGCTAACAGACAATAATACAGAAATTAAACATATTCTTAGAAAATACATAAAATGATAATATGTAAATATTATTTTTTTCCATTTTCCTATCTTTTTAAAGCATTTCCAGTTAAGCTTTTTATATTAATTTTCACCAAGAATGAAAAATTTTCAAAATCATTTATCACAAAATTTAGAAAATACTTAATTTACTAACTAATTCTAAATTATTTGACATGTTGACATGTGATTCTTTAAGAATTCACAGAAAATAGTCTATGTAAATTTTATCTTAGTTTATCTATTTGAATGTGATTAGCATTTTATTTGATTTTTTTAGACCTGCATTGTATGTTCAATTACTACATAATACACCATCATAGTACATTTGCTTTTTAATTTTTATTTTATTTTAAAAGATTTGCTTTCTAAATATTATTTATTATTTTCATTCCATGTATTTGAGTGCATTGCAGGTACATACGTAAATGTATCCATGTGTTGCAATGCCTGCGGAGGTTAGAAGAGGGCATTAGATCCCTTGGAACTGGAGTTATGAACGGTTGTTACTTGCCATGTGGGTGCAGGTCCTCTGCAAGAGAAGCCAGAGTTAACCTCTGAACCAAATCTCTAGTCACAATTGCATTTTATATTTATACTTCATTTTCTTTAATTTAAATAAATGACATGGATATTGTTCTGATAATTTGCCAATCTTGAGCACTTCAATCTGCATTTCTTAGCAATTCACTTCCATATATTCTCCTCTGTAATCACAATATAGTCATCCAAATTGTAAATTGAACATGGATATATTGCTGTATGTAATCTGCTGACATGATTTGAAAGTTTTCAAAATAACACATCCTAGAAGAGCAAGTGAAGGAATGTGTATTTGCTTTGTAATGCGAAATTGCCAATAAATTAATTATATATAAAATGTTTCTTAATGAAGTCACAATAATTGATAAATTTTTGGCAGGTTTATTGTAGGTGATCACTGTAATTAAATCTAACATAGAATATGATCAACTGATTTTGTAGGTTCTCTCTAAAATACATAAAGTATTTAAAATAAAATAATGTGGGGCTGGAGAGATAGCTCAATAGTTAAGAGCACTGGCTGTTTTTGTATAGGATCCATGTTGGAATCTCAGCACCCATATGATGGCAAGTGCATGTACATATATGCAGGTAATATACTCATACACATAAAAACTGAAAAAAAAATCATTGCTTAATAAATAAAATAATCTAAAAATGAGCTAGTATAGGAGATATCATTGTTATCCTCAAATCATAGGTCCTAAGGGCATTTTTAATGGAGAAAACAAACTACTATTTGAGAATATAAAACTTTATATTTGAGAATATAAAGCATGCTAGAATTGTCTCCATGTACTCTTGTCATTTGCGTTGTGGCTCTTTATTCCATAACTTCCATCCTACAGAAGTGTAATTTTATATATTCATATCCTTTCTAATGTTTGCCTTCTGTTTTCTGACTAATATATAATCCTCAATTAACGTTCCAAACACATCTTGCATTTTAGACAGTATTATGTATTTTTATAGTGTTGTGATCGTTCCCTTATTTTAAATATATATTTTATTGAATTTTTGTGCATTGCATGCATCTTAATCATATTTAGACCTCTTCCTCCCCTTTTCGCAGCCCTCTTAGACCTCCCTACTGACTTTTATTTGTTTTAGTCCTTTAAATACTTGAGATTTTTTTGTTGTTGTTCTGTGCAGTGTGACATAAGGATTTCTTTCCTTGATGCCTGTCACTCATTTGTAAGTGGGAAGATTTTGCTTCCCAGAGGACATATGTCAGTGTCTAGAGATGTTTGTAGATACAGAAATAGGAAGGCAGATAACTAGAAGTATCTATCTGGGTAAAGACCAGGGATGATATTAAAAGTTCTATAATGTACAAGAGAACATCCCACAACAATGAATTATCTAACTAAAAATGTCAATAGTGCTGAGGCTGAAAAACCCTGTCCTAAGCAGACTTCATTGTCAGAAATGAAGGGCTCTAAGTCAAAGCAACTCAATTATGTACAGTAGTAGTTAACAGATCTTATGCTACACCTACTGGAAAAAAATGGAATTAAACACTTTAAGTATAACCCTTACTGGAGTAACATGTAAGAATTTAGAAACTACACATTTCCTTAAAAAAAGGTAAGAACATACATAAAGGTATACATATGCACACACATATGGAATCATGTGGGGTTTTGTACTATATTCAGCTTTGAATGGCAATTCAAACACAACTCTCTGTAATCAAGGCAAAGTGTCCTTCTTCACATATCCCATTACTATTTCTGGCTCTATGCTAGCTCCTTTGATGAGCACAAATGGTAGGAAGTTCAATAAAAAGTGTTTTCTAGTTTTTGTTATTTTATATTCTTGTTATTGTGAATTATGCCTTTTAAAGTGTTATATTCTATGTGAAATAAAAGGCACTAAAATAAATTGATTCCAAAATCAATATAAAATCAAGCAATACTTCATTTATAAATTAAAAGTTTGAAAAGATATATGTGTTGTATTAATTTGAATATTTTGCACTATTTAAATTTATTGGCTCATCAGTAGGTGCCACATAAATATGCACAATTTTGTGCAAATTAAAGAACAATAATTATACTCCAGAAGAAACTATTTATTGCCTCTTTGCATTTAGCAAATGTGATTTAAGACATTCTAGATATTTTACCTTCTCAGGTAATTCTATTCTATTCATTTCTTAATTTTGAACCTGTATCAAGATTTTCCTCTTGCTACTACTGTCCTTACCTAATATAGTTTCCAGTAAAGTTGGAAAATGTAGAAGGGCTATGTTGTTACCATCCTATTATGCCCAATAATTATGACCCATATGTCATTTTAGTGCTTTAGCAGAACAGAAAAATAAGATTAAATATGAGGTATTAAGTTCGGACCAATTGTTTAACGCATGAAAATGCAGGAGTTCATAAAGTTTCACATAATGTTGGCTATTAAGTGTATGTAAAGTATCATCAAAAATATTATGTAAAACAGTACATACTTAGAAGTAAACAAAACTAAAATTTGGCATGACATACCTAGGGAGAATATTTATAAGCGTTGTTTTTGAGTGTCAAACTTTTCATTCTACAAAACTACAATTCATTTTCTAATTAAAATAAACAGAATTTGTTAAGGTTAATGGATTTTTATTATCCTTTTTATCACTATTGTGGCAAATTAGAGAAAAACAGTGACAAAGAACTTTTACTCATGCTCCCCTGAATTCTTCATGTGTCTAGGCCAGCCTCTGGACTATTGCATTTTTCTTGGTTAAGCCTAGTTTTAAAAAGAATTCTAATGAATCCAATTTAACTAAAATCACTCAAGCTCAAAATCTGATCACATAGTTCATCACTCACCATTGCTCAGATGTGATTAGAATACCTTGGCCTACCTTTCTACAAGAAATTGATTTGGTTAGGTCAGCAAAAATGACACCACTGTCATATTTTTCCATATACCCACTCCATACTATAGTTTCAGATTATAAATCTCCAATTTCCCTTTGGCATACTCAGTTGATTTCTATCATTCCTTTCTTGAAAACTCCAATGTATTGCACCCTGCATCTTTTTTCCCATTATTCTCCTAAATAAAATCTATTTCAACATGTTAATAGGTATCAGAATATTTTTTTCATTGACACATTTCTGAGTCTATGCGACTGACATTACTAAACACTACATTGCTATGGATACATGCTTGTGTGTCTGTGGACTTTCCACCATGTTTATCAGGTGGGAATGGAGAGTGAGGCTTGTATGAAGGATTCTCATGATTTAAGCATATGGGAAGTATATTTATGGGACATTGAAGGCTGCCTGACCTCTAGTCTACATGACTGGTCATTGTGAGAGGTAGTTATTCTACATAGGAATTATTCTTAGCATTTTAATTTGAACTCCTTATTCACATGTGCCTAGTAAAAGGACACAAATAAATAAGGACTATCTCTCCAAAACAAAACCTAAGCATCAAAACAAACCCTGATGTGGTACTTTATTTTTTTTTTCCTCTATGGTATAAATATTTCAGACATAGTTGAAGGCAAATATCAATTTGGTTTGACTGAAGCAGAGTAGGGCCAAGCTATGAAGAATCAATTCAATTGAGTTAGAATGAACTGACCTCAGCTTATGATTAACTCAATGTTTCTTCCTCTTAAAGCAATACATTTAGAGCAGTTAGCTACTCAAAATCATAGAGTGCGAACTATGTTCCAGGTGAGTTAGAGCCACAGAGAGACCGTGTCTCAAAGAGGCAATAAAAGGAAAAAAAATATAGATAAATTTGTTGTCTCAAAATATTTGTTTTGTAGGAAAACGGGTAATATTCAAAACTCCTAATAATGTATGTATTAGTGACGTAAACTATCATGGTCTAATTATCAAGCCATTTGTCCTATATTAGCACATTTCTGATTTGAAACAGTTGCTTCCTGCCAACTCAGCCTTTTTGGTCTCTGGTTTCCACCCTGCCCCCCAATTTTATTATCTCTCTCTCCTTCTATTATATTCCTCCTTTTTCCCTGACTCACTGAGTGTATAGGTGGTGAACTATACTTATAACATGTGATATCTATCAAGTATAAATGCAGTAACAAAACACCATGACTATGACAGCATTGACAAAGACAGAGAGGCAAGAGGAAGGTACTGTTGACTCTTCCAAAGGACCTGAGACCATACAGACATGGGCAGGGAGGCAGCCAAAACCACACAACCTTTCAAGGCTGAGAAAACTTTTAATGCTTCAAAGAGAACAGATGTGACAGAGAAAAATGAGAAAGTGACAAAATTAAGTGACCATCCACTTTTATGTGGTCTTTTCAGAAATGTCTCTCAGGTGCCTTTCCACACTATTAAAATCACATTGCTTTTTGTTTGTCTGTCTATAACATTGTAGAAACTGCTGATTTTGTTGGGAAATTGTCTTACTCTCAATACACAGTTTTAAATAATATTCCTCCATTCTGTAAAAGCTTTATTATTCTGTTTATCTTTCTTTTCTATATAGAAGCTTTTAGGTTGGTTATTGTCCCATTTGTATCTTTTGCTTTTTGGCATCATATCCAAATAATCCTGACTAAAATCAATGCCAAGAGGTACTTACTTTCTTTTCTATTAGGTGAATTATGATTTCATCCTTAAAATTAAATCCTTGATTCAACTGACTGATTTTAACATATGCTATACCATAATGATCATATATATATGTGTGTGTGTGTGTGTGTGTGTGTTATTTTTGAGCAGAGTGGAATTCTGTAGATCAGGCTATCATGGAAGTTCCTAGGTCTGTCTTTTTTAGTGACCTCAAATCCATGGCGAGTGCCCTTAGCTTCCTGAGTGCTAAGATTACAAGTAGAAAATATCATGCTGAGCTGTTTCCTTTTAATATTTATTTGAGTACACCTAGTTTGCTGAATGTCACATGATAAATATAGTAAAATTTTTCATTATTTATTCTTCATGACATTTTGTGAATGAATTTTACATGATAAGATGATAAGTTTGTCTGTAGGTTCTCTGTTATGCTCCACTGATGTACCTATTTGTGTTCAGGTACTAACATCAGTAATTCTGAACATCATTAATTAAACCCAAATTGAATCTACAATAAGACAGACATTTATAATAAACATACACATTTGAGAATGGCCACAATCAAAACAGAAAATGTAAAGGTGTGGGGAACCTGGAATGCTTGCATATTGTTGTTCGGAATGAAAATGGTACAGAGGTTATGTGGCAATGTTTGGATAGTTCTCAAAGAATAAAAAGAACTACTACACCATCATCCAGAAATCATGTTGTCAAGTATATATCCAAAAACACTGAAACATGGTCCTTAACTAGAGCTCTGACTTTCCAGACACGTTGTAGCATTATTCATAATTGTCAATATGTGCAAAATACCTGTGTCCCTCAAAAATGAATGGATCAATTAAAATATTTTCTGTAATTTTAAACAATATGGATGAACTTGGAGGACATATGTTAAGTAAATTAGTTACCCAATGCCACATACTGATTGATGCCAGTGTATATAAGCTATCTATAACATTGAAGGGTATAAGAGTCAAGAGTAGAACAGATGTTATTAGTGACTGGGGAAATGCAAGTCTTCAATTATTATAGAGTTGAGTTATCTCAGATAAATAAGTTCCAGAAATCCCTAAAGAACACAGTCTTTATAGTTAATGATATTGTAATGTATACTTCAAAACTGGTTAGCAATAGAGATCTCTGTAAGAATTCTTAGCATAAAGAACAAAAGCAAAAGTTAGAATCAAGGACAAAAATTACATGATCATTTCAATAGGTGCAGAAAAAGGGTTTTATTGAAGATTTATTGTTATTCCCTTTAATTGTATATATGTTTATATATCTGCATGTGAGTATGTACATATGAGTACAGGTGGCCATGGCAGGTAGTGTCATTGAAACCTCACAGTTGGAGGCACAGGCAGAAGTGAACCACCTGACATACATGCTAGGAAGGGAATTCAGGTCTTCTGCAAGAGCTTTATGTGTTCTTAACAGCTATGCCCACTCTTCAAACTCCAAAAAACGGTTTTGAAATTTTTAGCATTCTTTCACTAAAATACTGGAATAAATTAGGAATGGAATGATAGCTCAAGTTGATAAAATCTGCATACAATAAAATTATAGCCATCATGAAACTAAGCAGAGGAAAATCCAACATTCCTTTAAAAGAAAGAGAATTAGGCATCTACACTTTCCATTCTTTATCAATATGATGCTTGAAATTGTAGCCAGAACAGTAAGACAAGAGAAAATACTTAAAATGATTGCAAAAAGAAAATGAAGAAGGGGAATTATCCTTTTATTTTTGGGGAATTATGAATCCTGTTTTATGGCTCTTAGATTTATTTATTCTTATTTTCTTTTTAATTTTTAAATTTTATTTTTGCCCTTTTCATACAATATAGTCTGATAGCATTTAGTCTCCCCCCCATCTGTGCTTCTCTCCACTGTATATGACAGCCTAATTTGTGTCCTCGGCTGTTCTTCAGTATAGTTCTATCAATTGGGCCCACCAAGAGCCTTATCCTGGTAATATATGGTCTTTCCCCTTCCCAGCAGCTATCAATTGACAAAAGTTCCTTAGGTTTGGTTGGGATTTCTTACTTCCCCATGTCTATGCTGGGATTTTGTTTGGTTTGAGGTTGCATGGGACTTCTTCAGGTTCTCTCCATTATTGTGAATTCATGTAAGTAAATGACCAGCTGTCTGGAGGACTGTGTTTCTTTGTGGCTGGAAGTCTTTAAATGTTCCTTTGCACATTCATGATCCAATAAACATTTTCAGCAAAGTATCAGGGCACAAAATTTTTAAAAAATTCAGTAGTTGTCCTACATATCAATAATATTCTTGTGGAAAGAGAAGCTTGGTAGACAAACTCATTAAATAATAGCTTTAAAAGTTAGTAAAATGCCCACATAAAATTTTAACCACAAAATTTAACTACCTCCACATTGAAAGCTATCAAAAAAAAAACACAAGATGGAACAGCAGAATTAGTAGTGTGAAAATGGCTATATTACGAAAACTGATTGACAGATTCAAAGCAATCCCTACTAAAATTCCAATGACATAATTTAATATGGTACAGAAAAAGTAATCCTAAAATTTATGAGAATGTACCAAAGCCTTTCAGTAGCCGAAGCAATGCTAAACAGAAAGAAAAAGGCAGGAAGAGTCACAATGTATGATCTCAAATCATATTACAGAGGCCTGATACGCAAACCAATATGACACTGGCACAAAATATACATGTAAACCAGTGAAACATAATAGAGAACCAGTATGATCATACATAGCCTTCTGATTTTCAGCAATTTTGTCAAAATATGCACAATTTTTGAAAGAAAGCAAAAATCAAATCAAAACAAACAAAGATCAGTGGGGTTTGAGAGATGTCTTAGCAGTTAAGAGCACTGTATGTTCTTGCAGAGGACTTGGGTTCAATTCCCTGCACCAACATGGTAGCTAACAACCATCTGTAACTCCAGTTCCAAGGGATATGACACTATTTTTTGTCAGAAGCCATAACACTCATACACATAAAATAAAAATAAATAAATAAAAAGTATTGATACTGGCAAAATTAAATTTCTACAAGTAGAAGACCAGAAATATATAGCTGTTTCTCATCCTGAAAAAAACAAAACTAAATACAAAAAGCAAAAAACCTAATGTAAGACCCGGATTTCTGAAATATAGAAAATATTTCAAAATCTAGCACTAGAGAATGATTTTTCTGGGTAGAGCTGCAATATGTTAGCACATATAGGGAGAATTCAGAACATGGATGACATTAAATGAAACACTTCTACAAATCAAAAGGAACAGTTTGGGGCAGAATAGATAACTTATCAGGTAAAGAGAGCTAAAACATCAGGTGCAGTGACACACGTCAGTAATCCCAGCACTCTTACAGGTGAGAGTGAGATGGGAGGCAGAGGTAGAAGATCTGCAGGAAGCTGAAGCTCATGGGCCAGCTAGCCTGAGGTACACAGTGCAGCAAAAGAAACAGGAAGGACCTTGTGTGGACAAGGTGGCAGAGGAGAACCAATTCTTGAAAGCTCTCATCTGACCTCCATATATATCACAGCACCTGTGCACATGTATTCATACACATACATCTAACACACACACACAGAGAAAGAGAGAGAGAGAGAGAGAGAGAGAGAGAGAGAGAGAGAATGAATAATAAATAAATAGTAAAGCTAAAACAACCCAATGAAGAAACCATATAGGACAGGAGGGAGCAAACCTCTGCCACCTATGAATCAAACAGAGGACTGATATCCAGATATCCAGAAAACACAAAACCTCATAAAATTATTCCATCAAAAGAGATAATCCAATCAAAAAGTGGAGAAATGTCTTAGACACTTTTTAAAAGAATATTTACAATAGTCCATAAATACATGAATAAAATATAAAATGTTCCCCATATTTTGTTATCAGAGAAATGTATCAAAACTACATTGAAATTCTTTCTCATTCCAGTCAGAATGGGTATCACTAACAAAACAAAACAAATAAATCAACAAAATGACAACAAAACAAATTATGGAGTGAAAGTAATGAAAAAGAAATCCTTACACACTGATCCTATGAATATGATAATGTGGAGATCAGTATAGAAGTTCCTTAAGATATTGAAAACAGGTCTTGCATGGGACCAGCTACACAATTTCTGGATATATACACAAAGAAATACAAGTCAATAAACTAAAGAGCTGTATTCACACCCAGTCACAATTATTGAAATACTACACATAATAACAGCTATAGAACCCGTCGGTGTACCTATCAATGGATGTTTGGATAAAAATAATTGTATACATGTACAATGTAGTATTCCAGCCCAAAACAGGAATGATTTTTTTTTGTTTACAGAAATGAATGATCATCATGTTAACTAGAACAAGCCAGACTCACAGCCCAATGCCACATGTTTTCTTTCAGATGTGGAATTTATAAAGAATATGTATGAGGAAGTAAAAAAGGGAATGTTCTGGGATTTGGAAGAGGATAAAGGAGAGAGGGGGATAAGAGTGCAGTAGTGGGCAAGAGTATGATCCAAATGCATTGTATTCATGTATAGAAATACCATAACCACACACATTACTTTGTAAAATTAGTATGCTATTCATATAAAAATGTGCAAATATAAATATGCATAAGAAACCTGTGGGAGACATTGCGTAAGTCTGACTCTGGTCATGGTGTTGTGGTTATTTGCACATACCAAAGTCATCAAACTACAGACACTAAATATGTACATTTGTTTGCCTGTCAGTTATACCATCATCAAGATTTTCAAAATAAGCATTCATTTTCCTCGATGTTTCTCTGCATGTGTTTATGTATCATTTTTTTCTGTAGGTATTTCTGTGGATCTAAAATTTCTCAGTACTCCCTTTGGAGATACTACTCCGAGTCCCCTGTGAATTTGGCTTCCTCACCCAGCATTTCAAAACACAAGTCTCAAAAGGCCTATTTATACCTTTATCCTTCTTTTGGTCCACTAGCCACGTTCTCCAACATATCTGTATCAATGTCACTTTAATTCTCAAAGAATTCAGTTTTATGGAATCTCCCACTGAGAATAAGCTGTACCTACCACTTCTAGGCAGCTTTTACCATCTGACAGAATGCTTACATTTTTACTGAGAACATAATCAAATATAATATACCTGAGTGATGATTACACATGAACTTAGATTGCATACCAACTGATCATTAGAAAAAGGTGAATAAATATTATTTATATTCTAAGCATGAAGTAATGAGTCAGTATTCATGTATAAACAAATACAAATACATCATCTTTACTTTCATTGATCTTTCACCTTTATAAGGGAAACAGATGTATATAAAAGTTACCTAAACTGCAATGTACCAATTACAAAGACAGAGCAAGTGTGGAACAATGTAAGAGAGACGGTCATAGCAGAAGAAGCTTTCTAAAAGTCTGAACTTGTTGAAATTTTTGATAAGCATTTAGTTATTTGGAAATAACATTAACATGAATTATTGCTTAGAGTGTTGCTGTTGAAATATGTTCCATAAAATCTAAGTTTGATTGTTTCTTATGAAATTTGTTTACTTCTGATAAAAAAAAATCTAACCTTACTCAAAAGATTGGAAAGGAGCCTGGTGAGATGACTCAGGAGGTATATAATTGATGCACAAGCCTCAGGACTTGAGTTTAGTACTCAGCACATATATAAACACCAGACCTTGCAACTCATAACTGTAACCCTAGCACTAAGGAGACAGAGAAAGGAGTTGTACTGTAGCTTGCTGAGCTATTGTAACCCAATCAATGAACTCCAGTGTGAGGTAGAAACTCTGTCTCAATAAAATAAGGGGGAAGGTGTTTTACAAAGAAATCAGGCATATGCATACCTGCATTAACATTAACAGACACATAGACACACACACACACACACACACACACACACACACACACACACAGCACAAAAAATTCACAGAAGACTTCCTAAACAAAATGAGACCATTTCATTGTAAATTTGTAAATTACTTCAGAAGTTCCCATTACAATAATTTGTACATTTTATTCTGCTTTTAAACTTTCTAGGAATCACATTAAAAAAGGGCTACAAAACTTAAGTGACATTTGATTTAAAGCAATTACGTCCAAAGTTTATTTCAAAGCTCAATGAATAGGCAATATATTAGAATATATATGTATGAATTGGAAATCTAATGTGTCTTTTAAAGTTATATGGTATATCCATTCATATTCGCTCCATTTCTCTCACTCAGTGTCACGGATTACCAATTGAGAACACAGGGCACAAAATGTCCTCACTGTATTGATTGCAAGATAAGGAACTGAATTAGTCCTTCTAGTCCAAGGTCACCTAACTAATGGTGTTTTCTGTACTCTAAGCAGCCAAAAGAATTCAGATCTATTCATCTGTTTCATATTCACAGGTGCATTTTATATGGCCTTTGGATTTGGCCTGTTAAAAAATGCTCCTGTAGCTTCCTGGCTGAATTTCCTCTGAGACACTATTTCCAGTATGACCCCTGATCCTAGATCTCAGCACCCAATATCTGCATGGCATGGAAAAAGGAGAGCCATCTGTGTGGCAGGTGGTTACTTCTTTGGGTGGTTACATATCAGCAAGGAAAAGGCACTAACTGTCATTCATAATTCATAGAAACAATAATTTATTTAAAATAATATGTTCTGGGGCATTGATAGTGCTTTTGATCTGAAGCTGGAGTATAATAAAAAGGAGGTGTTGATAACCAAAAACAACAACTTGGCTAACATTCTTGGATTTTAGATCATGCTATCGCTCTTAGGAAGAGTTGTTTTGGAGCACCAGGACACTAACTGAATTGAAACAGTGATTCCCTAAACACCCCCACACTCTTGTTTTACCAAGAGTGTTTGCTATAGTGAATGTAATTATTTGCCTTTGAAAGACCCTTTTAACTTGCTTTGTGAAATTACTTTTCAAATCCTATGACATCACCTGAAAAAATAAAGGTATTAGTCATTTATAGAAAGTAAAACAATAAAGGAATGTAAGATCTTGGACATCTATCTACTGCTTTGTTTTCTTTTTCAACAACAGGGTGTTTATAAATATCTGTATCATGAACAGTATAAGTGGATAAAGTTGGTCTCTACCATGAGGAAACATATTGAAGGCACCTGAAACTGTTTGAGTTTTTCAGGTATCCTGTACCATTATACTTTGGAATGGATGTCTCAAATATACATCATTTGGTTAAATGGCTAATTCATTCTTACATTCACTCAGTAAACAAGCATTTGGTGAGTGTAGTTGGCAGAAAATGAGAAAGTCAGACATAGTGTCAACTGTCACTGTTCAAATATTCTAAAATTGGGGCAAGGGCTAGACAAAATTCATGGAAACATCTCAAATGCTAACAAATATTATGGAACTAATAAATGAGATTGGAAAGAATAGCAGCATGACCTTGGATGTGTGCAGAAATTTCTTTTAAAAATGGGTAGGCTTCTGTGAGATACTGATACCTGAATGCAGTACAGTTTTACAAAGACCTGGAAGGAGGCTGGGCGTAGTGGCACACACTTTAATCACAGCATACAGGAGGCAGGGTAGGCCTATCTCTATGAGATCAAGACTAGCCTGGTCTACATAGCGAGTTTCAGGCCAGCTAGGGCTACAGGAAAAACAGAGATTGAAGACAGATGAAGAAATGTCTCCTGATTCTTCCAGTATTAAAACCAAGAGAATTGAAATTATGGGATACTACATGACTATATAAAACCTGGAGACATATCTATGTTCTATGTATGAACAAAGCACAATCAAAAAATGAAATTAGTACATCAGAGTAAGATAGTTCAAAATATATTAAAACATCTTTGTTTTATATAAAACAAGCACCATACTCTACACCCACAAGAAATTTTTCCTAATTATGATCAATATTCCCAAAATTAGTGTACAAATTTAAGGCATTTACAGTAAAGAATCAAGGTGATATTTAGTAGATATTGACAATTTTAACTTCAAATTCATATGCAAGTTTAAGGGATCTAGAGTAGGAGAAATAATTCTTTAGAAGGAAAGCAAAGTTCAGTAACTTGCATTTTTGTATTTTAAAACTTGCTGCAATGATACAGTATTCAAGAATCTGGTTTTGACATACAGTTAAATATCAGTTAATAGACTAAGATTTAATTTGATAGAAAAATTTCTACTTTCATGGCCAACTGAATGCATTTATGCAAGGGTCTCAAGATCATTAGAGCGAAAGAATCATATTTTCAAGAAGTGGTGATTGAACAACTGCACACCCACATGCAAATGAAGTTCAATCTCAAAGTGTGGTGGTTGATTACAGCCATCCTACCTAGTGGAGAATAAGAGTGGGTAAATATTCACCTTCTGCCACACAGGGCCCTAGACCTAAAGGAAAACTAGAGTAGGACAATCTGAGAAATTCTATGAATCAAAGTTGAGTAAGAGAACACAGAACCTATAGTGAACGGTCTATAAAAGCAATGAGTTTCTCATTACTAGTGTGTGAGCAGATGCAGAGTGGCTTTTGAAAAAGATGAAAGGTAAGAACTTATAACTGGGTTATGTAGTGATAAGTCAGAAGGGTGCAAGATAAGTAATTTGTAAAGAGGTATTGTGTGCTTTCTGCCAGAGAAAATAATTCAACATTTTCTTTCCTGGATTTTTCTTTTTCAGTGTATCTAGTGTCTCTAAAAGTCATTTTGCATAGATACACTATGATTCCAAGGACTCATCCTACATATACTATGTCATGACTTCAGGAAAGGAAGGCAAGAATTATACATTTATGTAACCTATATCTCAGGTACTGGCTGTGAGGATTAAATTTTGGAAAGCAATTCTCTCTTTTAAAAAAAAGAAAGGAAAAGAAAAATGCTTCACTCTCTTGAGTTAGTTTTTCCTAGGAAAAAGTCCACTTCACTCTAAAGTGCAATTATGAAAATCAAAGGATTGTGATTATAGTACTAAAACACCTGCTTCCAAAGCCTACAGCAAGTCATCTACTACGTTTCTTGATCTGCACTGAATGTGTCCATAACTACGCACTGTGGTTATGTGTACTCTAGAATCTTTCAACATCAAGGAGCATAATATATCAGGTGTCGTCTGCTCAGTTCAGAACCTTGTTTAGAGATTTTATTGCTATTGAAATTTAAGTGGATTTCCTCGATTTTGAACTTATACTATGGAAAAAGATACAACTGTAGTAGGTATTATTTCTTTGAGACTTTTCTTTGTCAGTTTCTGTGCTACTTATAGAGCTTTCAGTCATGGGAATCTTCACCTTTAGCCAGACAAAAAGTCACAACCATAGTTGCAAAAAACTATACTACTGAGTTATTCTTCAAAACGAAGTATGTGCAGATGCCCTGTAGTTGACCGTTTCAAGAAGCTGAAAATGAAACCAAGACCCTCTAGCTCTTCTTCTCAGTAGCAGTTCTATATTACCACCTCAATGCTTTTATTAGGAAGTTTAGTGCTGGAAGTTCACTGAGTTTTCATGACAAGCGCTTAAGCAGTGCAAAACACATAGGAAATTTTCCCATCATAATAGTAATAAAAAAACAGCATAGTGTGCCCAAGGCTATGACAGCTGGCCCAGTATCAGACCTTGCTTGGTGTATGCAAAATCAGGAGGGGCAAGACAACCTGTTCCCAAGCCTTCTGGAAAAACAGTTGTCTCTATACCAGCATCCTGGGAGCAGACTTTCTCTTCCTCAACTCTGAACCAAAAAAGTCTGAAGTCTGTTAACTTTTAGTGAGCCAAGTGTCAGGAGCCTGTTAACTATTAGTAGGCAGAGCACTATTGTCCTTAAGGCTCAGGGGAGGTGACTACAGGTATGTATCCCAGAGTTGGCAAATTAGTATTTTTCTTAAGTACCATTGTTCCACAGAGAACAACATATACAGAAACTTTCGACTGAGGATGCTAAGATTTGGACATTTGTTTTTAATCTCTTTGGTTGTTGAAATTCGAGAGAATCAGAAGTAGGCAGTACTCATCCCTCCTCTCCAGGATAGACAAAATAGCTTTAAAGAGAACCTTGTGGTCTTCTATTTTCTTTCACTTATTGTTCTGTCTGTTATTTGCATCAAGAAACATTTTAACAACATAATACATGTTAACCAAAAATTGATTGGTGAATAGAAAAAGTGATATAGGGCCTTGTAAATTCCAAGGGAACATTGTGAGGACCTATGAGAATTTTCTGTAAATTAGAAGCACTGAAGCCAGATTATCAGAGAACTTTTAAAAGCATTTGAAAATATTTGTATTAATTTTTGTGGATTTCATATACTAAATCTCAATTATATTTCATATTTAGCATCCCCTTTCCTTATCTACACTCCCCATAGCCTGTGAACAGGGCTTCATGCATTCTGTGAAGTTTGTGTCCCCAGATGTCCCTCCATGTGAATTCATTCACTGGAGCCTGTTCAGTGTCTAGAGCCACTTCTTTTAAGAAATCAACTCTCCCTCATCCAGCAGTAATCAACTGCCAATGCTGTGGCAGTTTGCCCATTTACCCAGTTCTGTGCTGGATTTTGAGTGGTTGAGTTTGCATGTGTCATGTCCATGCTGTCACCATTACTGTAAGTTCATATGAAAAAGGTCTCAGGAGCCTGTAGGACTCTGTTTCCATACGATCATGCACCTCCCTCCCTGTATCATGAAATCATTTTGTCCCCTCTTCTGCAGTTGTTCCTGAGCCCTGGGTGGATAAGGTTTTATGTAGGAGTCCTGTCCATGGTCCTATGCTCTGGCCATTTGTGACCTTTTGTGTTCATTGCCCTGTGATTAATGAGGGAGCTTGGCTGATGAGAGTTGAGATGCATTAATAGTCTCACTACCCTTTGTTCCACTATGTTCTGTGAGCCTTAGATATAGAGGTTTCATTGTCATTTTTATCAAGATGATGAACTTTAATGGTAACAAAACTCAGCAGAGAACAATTAACAGTATATTAAAGATTCTTAGTCCTTGAAAAAAGAGAACTAGAGAGAAGAAAGACTTGTTTGTATTTGTTAGGGCCACCATCAATTTGCTCTTCAACATCTCTCCAGCTTCCACCTTATTCTTTGCCCTGGAAAAAAATGTCAATGAGCCGTATCAAAAGCATACTTTACTCTCTTCCTTCCAACTGGATCAGGAAGGCTCTACATAGTAGGAAACATGGAAGGAGGAATGGAATCTAGGATATTTGTTTACAGCATCTTGCCCTCTGAGGTCCTACTGTTTGCCTTTAATCAAATTCCTTCTTTGACAGGGGAGTGATGGATATATTTCATTTTACACTTCCAAGTCACATTCCTTCTTTGAGGGAAGTCAGGGAGGAACTTGAAGAAGAAACCTGGGGGCAGGAACTGAAGCAGACACGGTGGGGGAATGCTGATTACTGGCTTGCTTTAAGGCTCGTGTTCAGTCACCTTTAATATATTATTTTTCTTTATGGAATTTTCCTTATGGACAGCAGTGAAAATTCTCTCTTCTCATCATTTTAGTACTAGAATTGGTCCACTTTGCCATCAGTATACCCAGGTTATCCCACCCTCCAATATACACTTACACAGTCTATCAAAAATTAAGCAAATATTTCTGCTTAAAGTAAACCTTCTTATCTGCTTTGAACATGCTATTTTCAAACTGGAGGGACCCTGATGCATATCAAAGGATCATTATCAGACCAGCATCTTTCATGATAGGGATTATTAAAGAGTTCACATCACTCTATCCAGAAAACTTAAAGTTAGGTAACTTGAACAGTGCTGATCATCAGGCAACATTGGTGTGTTATTTAGCTGAGGAAAGGGGCTTGAACTTTATATCAGATTTGAAATTAGTAGATAGGTCTTGAAGTTTACTCTCAGAGAACCTTATATTAACTAAGAATAGTTACAAAGTCATTAGACTTATGCCACTATCTCAGAGGTAGGGAAGAACTTAATATTTAATGAAAGCAACAATGAAATAAAATGACTAAATATCTTACCATGGCATTAGTAGTGTCTTTTATTTTATCATGACAATTACTTCCAGTGTGAGACCTAAACTAAACCATGAAACCTTGATGAATTTTGTCTTAATTTTATCTCTAGTTTAGAAATAATTTAAGTATTGCATTTTCTGTAGTCACCCAAAAAATTGAGGCATTGTGCTACAAGAATATCTGTTTAGAACACCATAGAGAAGTACTGAACCCAACACCACCTACACACAAATGATACGTCAGAGCAAATATCAAGAAAGAAGAAGGTCATTTGAGAATGGCATTAAAAATGGTGGGTCATAAATTTAACTTTGGAAGTCAACAATGCGAATCTGGTTAGATGATTCAGAAGTTTGCTATAAAAATAGGCAGAAGCATGTCCTTTTACATTAACTGTTTACTGAATGTCTCAGAAAGGACAAAAGTGCTAAAGAAACTATTGATGGATGAAAAATATGAGATGCTATTTGCAGTCTAATCAAGGTCAGTGACAGTCTATTCTTCATAATATATGGATTAATGAACTTTGTAAAAAGCTCATGAGATAGGAGTTAGGATATTCATTGGTTACTTATGCTTTATCATTTATATTTTTTATTTTATTATTTTTTATGTGATGTATATGTGTGTATTACCACCATGTGTGTAACTGCACTCATGTTGTACAGTGCACATGGAGGTCAGAATGGGATGTTGGATCCCTGGAACTGGACTTAAAATGATTGTTGGTAGCCATATGGGTGCTGGAAATAGAAAATGGGTCTTCTGCAAGAGCGGTCAGTGCTTTTAACTTCTGAGTCATCTCTCTAGCCCCTCATTTATATCTTTTAGCCTAACATATTCCAAAGTGTGTTCAATCAGCTTTCTTCATAGTTTTCCATATGACAGTCTTGTGAACTGCAGAAATCTTTGGAGAATAAGAATAAGGAGACATTCTTTGTTGTAAAACTGCTAGGCACTGTTGAAATTCTTGTTTAGTGATTATAGTTAATTTAATTTGTTAGTCAGATATGGCTGAAGTGAAGTGAAACTAATGACATAAATGTGTGGGTGCTTCCTTAAAGTTCTTAATTTGTTCTGTTATTTTGTCTTCATCTTGTAAGCATTTGCAAGAGTGTTCTATCATTTTAATTCATCGATTTTCTGTGTAATTAAAACTGATGACCACTGATTGACTATTACTATTGCTCATCTAAAGGTGATTTCATGTAGAATATGAAATTGAGTTCATTCTTATCTTAATTATCTATTTTACAAAGATGAATTCCCTGTATATATCATAAGCTTCAGTAATAAAAGTAAAGTTCATGATGGTCTCTAAGGCACAATGGCAACTAGTCAGTCAATAAATGTATCAATACAAACTTCTCTCTTTCTCAAAATATTTCTAAATATATAAATATCTGCCTATAATTTAAATTTGTTTATTAACATACACATAAACATTCTATTCATCATAGCTGGTACAAAAATAAATCTCACTGATCTTCTTTCAAAAAACTGAATACACCAATTTTAAGTATGATTTTAATGGATTTTTTCTTATTTTTAACCCAATTTTTGTGAATTTTATGTATTTTGATTGCATGTAGATCCTCTCCCCCAACTAAATCTCCTTACATTTTACTGCCCAATTTTATGAACTCCAATACGTATAATTTTTTTCTTTGTGTGTGTGTGTGTGTGTGTGTGAAGTCAAATCTGTGTCATTTTAGTGTAGGTCTATTAAACCTAGTCAATCTAAAAACTCTCACCCATAAAGTAGACTGACTTTCCTCCTTCCAGCAGCCATTGATTGTGAACAGTTCCTCAGGTAAGGTTAATGTTTCTTCCTCACCTTTCCATGACCATGGTAGAATTTTGCATTGTTTGAGTTTCCCTGGGACTTGCTCATGCTATCATCATTGCTTTAAATTCCTATGAGTAGCTATCCAGTTGTCTGGAACCCTTTGTTTCCCTGTGGTCATCTATCATCTCTAGCTCTTATAATCCTCTCCCTTCCTTTGTACAATATCCCTTGAACCTTGGGAGGCAAAGATTTCATATAGGTGTCCTATTTAGGGATAAGTATTCTGAAACTTCTTATTTTCTGCACATATGCAGTTGTGTCTGTGTTAATCATCATCTCTTGCACAAAGATGCTTCCCTATGGAGTGTTGTGTGATGCATTAATCTATAGGTATAAAAATAAACCATTAGGGGTTACTTTTATTATATATATATATATATATATGTATAATATATATATATATTATAGCAACAACAACAACAATAATGATTATAATAGCAGAATAATAATATCAGTCTGTCCCCTTTGATCTATGGCCTGTCTAGCCTTGTGATCTTAGGCCTAACATCAATAGCAGATATGGGCTGATCTTAGGTAGGAAGCAGACCTTAAATCCAACTAAAATGTGGTGGTTATTCCCACAATATTTAAGCCACTATTATACCAGTGGGTTTATCTTGTCAGGCCAATTGTTGTAGCTCACAGGATTCACACCTGAGGACAGTCAACAATTAATTATCTCTTAAGGCAGCATGGATAACACTTCTTGCACTATGAAAACTAGCCAGTGGATATGATGTTTTGAAGTCAGTACCAGGTTGTTTGTTTCTCATTTGTTCTATAGTTCATGGATGTAGTTTCTTCAGCAACACAGTCTTACTATCAAATTCTGTTTGGTAACCAAGGCAAGTATTGTTTGAGAATCTATGGAACCTCTGCTCAATATCTTTGAAAAACGGTATCCATTCCTGCCTTTGGAATTTTCTTTGCTATCCTATGGATCCTATGGTGTCTAATAGTGGTAATTCTCCAGTGTACACTCCTTTAAACTCCTTTTCATATATACATATTTTTAAAGAAACTTCTATAGAAGTAGGTTTCTCTATTTTTTTCTAAATGTCTTAATGTTAATCATCTTTCCCAATTCTCTCACATCTGTTTTGCCCTCCCATCCCCCACAGGGCTTAATCATTGCTCCTTGTTTCTTCTCTTTTTTATAACACTATATTCTATCTCCCATACCATGAAGACTCAATTCCTTCATGGCCATTTATTAAATTTCTGACTTCTGGCAGAAAGACAGATGGCAAACATACTCTCTCATAGCTGGATGCTAGCTAGCTTTGATTTCTTAGGTATGTTTCTTTTAAGATTGGAAAATTTAATGATATGAATTAAAATAATATGTATACATGTAATCATGTGATTACCACCAAAACAAAGTTATTTTTTCAGTTTCTTCAAAAGTTCTATTCTGATATTTTGCAGTCTTCTCTATTTTCAAATTTAGACCCTAGTAACCATTTATCTCTCTTCTGTAATAATAATTTTGTCTCTTGTTTTATAATTTCTGGTAGATGACATTGTAGAGTAAATAGATTGTTGGGTCTGGTTTCTCTCACTTATGCTGTTTTTGGGATTCATCCATATGGCTGCATATATTAGTGCTTCTTTTCTTTTCATTTCAGAATTTCATTGTGTGTAATACAAAATTGGTTTATGTATTCATTAATTGGTGAGCATTTGGGTTGTTTCCAGTCTGTGGCTTGCCAGTTCATCTTTTTAACAGTCTCATAGAGAAGAAGCTTGTAATTTGGATGAAGTCCAATGCATAATTTAAAAAAATATTTCTTCCTTCATATACCATTTCCAAGGAATACTTGCCTTTTTGAAGGTCACAAATAGTTTCAGTTGTATTTTCTTAGAAGTATTATAGATTTAACTCTTATGAGTCATTTCAATTTTGTATAAAGGTTGGAGCATACATGCGTGTACACATACATTTCACATTTTTGTGTGCTTATATATGTGTATATGCCAACACTGCATATGTGTGTGCATGCAGGTTCTTATGAGCATAAAAATATATAATGCATGTACATATCTATTTTTTAAGATATATCTGATAAAGACTATTAGTTCCTTTATAAAAACAATTGTCAATATATGTGTAATTCTATATCTAAAACTTATTATCTATTACATTGATAAGTACATCACAGAAGTTTTGTAATAAGTTGTAAAACTACAATTTGAATTTTTTAGATCATGCATTTTCATATTGTTTTCATTATTCTCTAACTTTTTATTTCTGCAATCATAATTACCTTATCAAAATCAACAGAAATATCATAAAGGATTTTGCTTATGATTACAATAAATCTAGGACACAACGGCATAGATTATATGAAAACCTTATTGTGGAGAACAATAAAGGATATGTTTGAAGAAATAGACACTTTAATGAACATCAATGGTTATACAGCACACTTGTTTTTTTCTGTTTCTTTCATTCTGCAGTGATTATCTAGTGCTAATAATGCTTTATTCATTTTCTCTGTGTTGTGACTTAGTACTTGAGAAGAAGAAACTTAATGGAGGAAAGATTCATTTTGGCTCAGCATTCGAAGGAATGAAATACATAATGGTGGGGAAGTCATGGTAGTTAGTGGTAGTGACTTGGTCTGTGATGCTGAGTAGGAATGAGAGAAGACTGCTGCTCCTCAACTGCTGTTCTTTTCTTTCCCTTTTTCTATGGAGTGATGCCACAGTTTCAGTGTGAGTAGTCCCTCTCCAGTGAACCTTCTCTGAAAATACCTTCACAGATAAATAAAAAGTATGCTTCATTAATGTCATGTTTTATAATACAACCAAGTTGAAAATTAGAAGAAGCCATCACATCTCAAATCTAAGCAAGAGACTTATTAATTCCTCATATAAATAGTCTTCCCACTATTGTATCAGTGGGTGCCACTTGCCTGCAAAATCTGTATTTCTAGCATGAATGCTTCAGTATTAAAAAACATCATTGATGACTTTTTACCACCAGTAACCTGCATAGAACATTCCAGCACTACGAAAGTAAGGTAGTAGGGACAGTGTTTCCTGCTTAATTCAGTATAGATTTTTCAGTGTCCTATAAACAAAGTGTGTATCTTCCACAGTAGGTTCTTGCCATCTATTTATGATGAGCAAACGAGCAATGCCAATAAATTGTCCTGTTTGGAGTTCCTTGGAGGTCACTGTGAACAGTAACTCATAGAGCGGCAATCCATGCCTGGTACTGAGATTTTAAGTTAATAGCCCGTGTCTTTGGAGAGAAGTATTATTAACTTATGTGCTATAACACTATTTAAACTGTCTTTTTAAAAACAAAATTATATTTTAAGTATCTGAAAAACTAGTGATATTTCAGCTGGGCATGTTGGTGCATGCCTTTAATCCCAGCATTTGGGAGGCAGAATAGGGTAGATCTCTGTGAGCTGAAGGCAAGCCTGATCTACCTAGTGAGTTCTAGGCCAGATGGGGTTATAGAGAGACCCTGTCTCAAAAAGACCAAAAAGAAAGGAAGAAAGAAAGAAAGAAAATAAACACTGGTGATATTTCAGTAAGGCTTTTTCATACATCCTTAGGTTTGCCAGTCCCCTACTTCCCCCACTAACTCCTGCCCTCATCCCAGCTAGTCCTGAGCTTTTATTTTTCTTCCCCATTCATTCATATCACATGTGCTCTTCTATATCATCCTATTATAGTTTTGCTTGAATTGCAAGATCATAGGTTCTAAGTAACTTCTTCATGTACACTTAACATTGTCTAACCATCTCCTCTCCCCTTGTTCCCCATGGACATCCCTCCACTACTTGCTTGACTGAACCATTCTGTCGTTAGTTTTCCTTCTCTCTGCATTTCAGTACATCTATATTCCTTGATCTTCCTTCACTAAATACATCCCTTAAACATTTCCCTGTTTCTAGTTTCCTAACTTCCAGATATGATCCAGGTTAAGCATGGAAATCAAAAGATTTGAAGCTAGGAACAGCATACGAGACAGAACATGTGGTATTAGTCTGTTAAAACTGTGTAAACTCACTTTGTAGAATTTTTTCCACGTTCAATTCATTTACCTGAAAATTTCATCACTTTTTTCATATTGTCAAACTTCCTTCAAAATAGTTATGTTTCTATGCATAGATTTGGGCTACGCTCAACCTTGGTCAGTGAAGCTTCTTATTGCAGTAGGTAGCGGTCAATACTGGGAGGAATTATTGTTCAAAGTTCTGAAAAAAGTGACTATAAGTACTCATCCAAAGGTGGGATATTATTATTGACTTCATTTCCTCTTAAAGGCTTAGAGAACATTGTGGAAGAGGAGAAAGAAAAAAAAAAAGTAAGAGTCATATTTTGAAGAGAAATGTTGAGAAATGTTGGCTTCTGTACATGAGATCACTGTTTCACACATTAATTCATAATAGCTGTGGTTATCTGCATAGACGTGAATAAGATCAAGCCAGTTAAAAAATTCAGTGTGGATTCTCATTGCTCCAGGGCTCACCTAGATAGTTAGATCCCCTGCATGCTATCCACATCTAGACCTTGGACCGAGGCCCCCTTCTCCTTGTCCAACCTGAGACTTCTTGACTATCCTCTGTGCCAGATCCTGCTCACTGGGTCTTGATACCACGACCCTAGGATCAGTTCCATTCTCCCAGTTTCAGGGCTCCAATCTGCTCTTCCTAGCTAACTAGACAATCAGCAATCCCGCCTTGGGCCTAGATACCATCCTGTTCCTCCTGTGTGGGAGCTCTGGTATAGCCTCTCAGCACAAAGATACTGGATCCCAAAAGTCGTGAATTGGACTTAGGATCTTCAACCTGTGGGAGAGTTCTGTACCAGTCAGCTTGGAACCACTCTATTCCACCAATAAAAACTCAGCAGTGATAACCTGAACCAGAAGCTAAAAACTTATTAATGTCCAACAAACTAATCATATTGGATCAGAAATCAACAAAGCTACACCAACAAGATAAACATAAGAAAACTTCAACTAACCAAAAGCAGGCTAGAATTTCAAATCAAACACAACCAATAAAAATCCCATATGCCTAGATCACAATGAAAAAACACAAGTACTATGAAAAACTAAGATAAAATGCCCCATGAAAACCCACCATATCTACAGAAGAGTACTACTACTATGAAATGTACCCAGAGGCAACACAGCATGCAGAATTTAAAAGAAAAATCATAATCATGATGACAGATTGCAATGACCTTAAAGAATACACAAAGTATTCAAAGAACTCAAAGAGGGCAGGAATAAACTACTCACTGTGGCTCGATAAAATACAAAAAATGATTAAATCATATGCAAAGACAATTCAGAATTTGAAAAGTTTATTAAAATACATGATAGAAATATTGAAGAGATATCAAGTTGAAATGAATATGGATTTGAAGAGCTCAACAAGTCAATTTGGGATTAGGGGAGAAAGTCTCACAAGCAGAATGAATGAAATGGAAAACAGAATATCAAGACTGGAATACAAAGACTTTTTAAATAGACTTAACTATTTCAAAGCCATTCAAAATAGAACTGTGAAATCTCTTTTGAGACTCAAGGCAAGTTCTTAACTGAAAACCACTCTAGAGTCACAAAACAAATTATACATTCCCAAATAAATGACAGAAAATAAACAAATATTCTCACTAAAACTGTAGAAGAATGAGAGCACAGCAAAGAAAACTTATTCCAAATTTAGACTGAAGCACAGCAAGGCAAAGAACAAATCCATAACTCCATACATAGCATTTATGTCTGTTGGTGGCACCATGTGAGTTCTAACAGCCTAATGATTAATCATGCCTCTGAAGTCCTTCTTTTGGAGAAAACAATTTCTGTATTGAGCCAGTTTTATTTAGTTCCTGTAACTTTCTTCAGTGGGTATCACAGGATCTTGATATCTCTTAACATTCTGGGGTCTCTTATAACTAAGGTTTCACTTTTACAGCTTTATGCAATGGCTTCTTATGGTCTTCTTGTAGGGAATCTGACCCTTCCCCACATTGCCTAGCTTTATTAGCCTTCTAGAACATTGGGAAAAATCTTCTATGACTACATTAATGATGTACTTTTTATTCCTACAAAAGGAGCATCATGTGAATGAAGTATTCAAGTATACTTATATCTCAAGATATGCCTGGACTCTTTCTGATATACCTGTATTGGGCTCTGAATGCCCTAGAGACCAGATCTGGGACATTTTTCTTTTGTTTTTGTTGCTTTGGGGGGTGGTAGTAAGAAAAGTATTCAGCTAGAGACTTTGTTCCATCTATTGCCTTTCCAATGGATTTTCATCTTCCTAAGATCATCCTTACATGGGTGGTGCCCATGTAAGTGACAAATAGGCTTCTTCTTAATCTGCTAATCATGTACTCAATTATAGAGGCTTTAATTCAGCTTCCTTCGCTATAGTTTTAAAGTCTCTTACTCTTCTGTCCTAGCCAAACCATACAGTCTTTGACCTTTCTGTCATCATTGCTGTTGTGTCTAAGTACAAAACTGGATAACATCTGTAGGCAGTAGCAATGGTACAGTCTGACTTCTTGCTGTCTTGAAAATTCCTTCCCCAGAAATTAATTTCTTTTGAATTCTGGAACATTTAAGTTCTCAGAATATTGGCAGAATATAAACTAGGTTTTTGACAGAATTTGTTATAAGTTCAAAAATGTTGTGAATAAAAATTAATCATTATAATTGATTTCTTTCTCTTATATGATTCATAGTTTTAAGCTAGGAATATCAGTTTCACAGTGCTGTTACAAATATGGCTTAATGTGTAAGCCTTGCTCAAGTGCACAGAGCTCAATGGGCTTCACTTAAATATTATTTGTCATAAAAGCTAAGACTTGTAAAAACATAGAAAGCTAAAAGAGTTATTCCTTACCATGTCTCAAAAACACTGTGGAATAAATCGTGGCTGAAGGAAACATTTGATTTCCCAACTCAGTCTTTTATCTTGGTATGAACTATATAATACTGAACATTTTCTAAGGTCTGTAGCTAGCAGACATCAGAGTCATAAACTGCACTTTCTTAAATGGATCTATGTGGAGGAGAAGGGCATCATGCCGTAACTATAGAACCCAGCTAAAGCTCTTCCCAACTGAAGTACAGAGGTGAGATAAAATAGATTTACTGCCACACATTCTTCCAAACTAGAGGACCAAGAAGTGGGTCACGTTCTGATTATTACTCCTAATGAGCCACACTTGACTCACTCAGGATTGAAGCTCAAATATATTTCCCACTGCAGGCTGCAATAGTCTATGCATTACAGTAGACATAAGAAAATTTTGTTTTTCTGAAAGATACATGCTATACATTGTACTATGAAGTTAAAACAGATGTGCTCCTAAGAGCAAACTTTTCTTTCTCATGCTTTTGAGTCAATTGAAAATATTTTAGAATGACAATATTTGTGTATAATTCAACACCAAGAATAGATGTCTATAGGTAGGATTAATTAGCTTTGGATTTTAAGAAGTGGTGTTTGAAAACTCACACTGTAGCTCAACTTGGTGTGATCCATCCCTACTGTGTAGCACAGGCTGATCCTGAACTCACAGAAATCCTCTTGCTTCAAAATATTCAGTTCTAGAATTATGATGTGAGCAACCTTACCTGGCCATATTTTCATCTTGATCTAGGACATTTGGAATACCTTTCTGTAAGGAATAGAACTTAAGTGAGATGTATAATCTTGTAGAATGTGTCATCATAAGAAGATGCTAGGAGATTCTAAAGAGGTATGAATCACAGAAGCCTGCACCTCACTAATTCAGACAATGGAATATTGACATACCAGGAGGGAATTTTAGGAAGACTGTTGATTTTGTTTCTCAAACATGTAGATTACAAATTCTCACTAAGTGGACCAGTGTTAATTACTTTGATAGAATCAGGAGCTACAAGTTAAGATCATACTAAGGATAATGCTCCAAAATCACTGTGATTTATATCCAAGTGAAAACAACAAAATCATTGGCATAATCACATTCACATTACAGTGGGATTTCAATCAATCAGACAAGCCTGTAAGGAGAAATTGTTCCTTGATATGAATCAGTCATAATTAGGGATAAACAAATGATTATAGAGTGCCACATGCTGCATATTCAGTGTGTGATTTGGGCCTAATTGGCAATCTCTGCAGGGCATCCTGAGACTGAACAGTCATCTAATATGAACTCCTTTGATCATTAGAAATTTTATTTAGAAAGAAGCATTTGTAGACAGTTTGCACATTAATATCAAGATTTCAGGCTGTTGCTAGCTGTTGGCATTCTAAATGGCTGCCAATGGTGCCTTTCATGCAGTGAATTCATCTTGTTTAAAACTCACAAAACTAACACTGTTCAATTGTACATGTCTTAACAATTGGCTTGTGCACTGAAATACTCTCAAAATAGTTGGCTATGACTACATGTAACTCCTGTTTAAGTAAGAAAATTACATATACATAAATATATGTGTATTTACATATAACTTTTTATTAACCTTCACAGTTAGTGTACAAAAAACTTATTTCAGTATATTTTTGTAAAAATATACATATACGTATATTGACATATGTATGTAAACATGTATATGTGTGAAAGTATGTGTATGTGCAATTTTATTTTTCCAAATTGTCTTATTGTTCCTCCTTTAACATTTGAAGAATGCTTTCTTCCCCTCAACTCCTCAACTCATCTTTCGTGTACTTTTTTGTCATATATATCTGTGTATTTATATGTGTATTTGTATATATAACTCTTTGATCTATATTCTATATGTAAAAGAAAAAACAATGCTTTGTTTTTTCCTCTCCCCATTGCCCTCTATATCTTATCTTCAGTCCTCCTATTGTTGCATAACTTGTATGTTTGGGTATACCTGTGTGTATAAATGGATGTATAAATGTATATGTATATACATGTGCATATGTATATACATTTAAATGTAGATTACATATGAATAAAAACTTGCAATATTTGTCTTTGTGAGTCTGGCTTATTTTGCTTAACATGGTGTCCTCTAGTTTCATCCATTTAGTTTTCAGTAAGTGACATGATTTTTAAAATATTTGTAATTGAATATTTGTGGATTTCATACATTTTAATCATACTTAGCTGTTCCTTCCCTATCTGTGCCTCTCCCATGGCCCTCACAGAAGCCTGCACCTCACTAATTCAGACAATGAAATATTGACATACCAGGAGGGAATTTTAGGAAGACTGTTGATTTTGTTTCTCAAACATGTAGATTACAAATTCTCACTAAGTGGACCAATGTTAATTACTTTGATAGAATCAGGAGCTACAAGTTAAGATCATACTAAGGATAATGCTCCAACATCACTGTGATTTATATCCATATGAATGTTGTCATATAAGTTAAGGCCTACCTAATCAAGTTTGTGTACCCAAAATGGATGTCTTTACAGCTGTATAAAATTTTATTACAATTCTGTATATATATACATATATATATATATATATATATAATATTTTCTTTGTCTAGTCACCAGTCACTGGATATCTGACACACACTAAAAGATTCCTTAGGGCAAGTGGTATTATTTGAAAAATAGTATTCAAACTAACAAATAAAAATGAGTGATTTTTGGAGGCAATGCATCTATTTTTTTCTCATTTTCCTTGATTTTTATTTATTCTGTCTTATAATAAATCTAAGACCAACAAAACATTTACTATATCCCAGTCTTTCTGACGTTTCATCTTTACATAATCATTTTATGAGAAAATTATTTTTATTTCTCTATTCAAAATCTCATTTCAAAAACACAAAGGACTTACTTCTCATTAAAATGATAGTAAGTAGCAAAAATATTCAAACATTATTCTATAACTATGTCTAAATGGAACCTGGTCTCTTGGTTTAGGGGTTGAAAATCTGGAGCACCATATAACTACTACCTTTAAAGCCTTGAATATAGCACTAGAGGATATACACTTACCAAATGAAGACATTTGTTCCCTACCTGTATATGTCAGAAGGTTGACCAGTGTAGAGAACAATCAGGTCTCATATCTTCTGGATTTCTATTACATTAGATCATTGGAGAATTCCAGCAGGCAATCTGAATGAGAAGTGTTAGCTAAAGGTATTAATTCCCATTGGCAAGTCTACTACAAGCAAGTAGCTCTGTTGAAAATTAAGATTCTTGGGTTCCCCACCTCTCCAACACAATTATATATCACTTTCTAATTTCAGCTCTGTCAGTTGATCTTTTCCCCTAGTACTGGATTTATCCCACACATTTCATCTTATGTCAAACTGATAAAATGGATCTCAGAATAATTGTCCCAATTTGCATAGCTCATGTCTTCTGTTTTGCATCTTCTTACTTTACTGTTCTAGCATGTGCCATATGCTGCTCTGTAAGAGAACTCGTGGTGTTCTACCTTTCTTCTTACACTATTTCCTGAGCTATTTTTATTGATTCTTTTTTTTTCTGCTGCAAAGTGGAGATGAAAGCCATCCATCCAATACATCACCCATGACTTCAAGGATTAAGTGGATATCTAAACAGATGCTTTCTCACTTAAACTGTTGTTATTTTCTTATAACAACACCTGCATGGATGCACGAAAATTCAAATCTAGGTAATTGGCAGTCCTCATCATGGAAGAGTGAATACATGCTCTGCATTTCTCTTGTGGAATAATGGCAGGAAAGTATGACTGCCCTTGCTGAGGCTCTGTTATCACCTGTTAGGACTCTATTTGAATCAAATACTGCAAAGTTGTTTTAATAGAAAACTTCCAAGTTCTATATTTTACACTTGTGCTTTATTCCATTGTAATACTTGAGAAAATAGAGACTTAGTTCATCCTTCTCAAGAGTCTGTCTCTCTTTTCCCTTAGGAGCATTTTATAAATATCATGGTAACTGAGTCCAGTCCATAGGCAGGAAGAAAAAAATGTGAATCTATGGTAAAATCATGCTTATAGAAGTAAAATAATAATAGACTCCTTTTAACTGCTCATTACCATTATCACAGGATAGAAAACCATCAGAGAGGAAATATCTTCTCTATTCCTATTACACCTAAGCTATTATGTTTAGAAAATTCAATCTGGCAGTCCAAACCTGCAACTGATTTTTGTATGGTGTCCTAAGATATACTTATCTGGAAATTAGCTATTGTGCTGCTTCCTGCCGCTTGCCAGGTAAGATTGCAGGAAAGGACAAGTGGAGGACATTGTCAACATCATTCCTCCATTTCACAGGCTATTAAAACAAATGGAGATAGAATTCTGGTGCACAATGCACACTGAGATGATTTTACCAGCAAAGAAGGTCCAAATAAAAGAGAGAACGTCACACTAGTGAATGCTTTGCTGTACAGATTTTTATGATAAAAGAAAAATATGCTTTATATTTTGAGCAACACTGCAGATTGTTTTTAAATGTATGGTAGGTTTTTGGTCATCTATCTGTTTTGACAATACTATCCCATTTTTTAAATTTTACTTAAACATTTTTGCTTAGCTAACTTTTGGAACTGGATGGATTATTGACAAAAAATGTCAATGATGTACCAAGAGAGTGTTCCTGAAGAATATACCACACAGTAGGCATTAAATGTATATTTCTTTCAGTGGAGGAGCAAAGATACACATGCTCTTTCAAAGGGAGCTGTCTCATTACCACACATAACGTTTACTGTTATGAGTCAACTCACACCAACCAATGTTAGAGTGTTTCCTAAACTCAGAATACAGCTGAGTCATTTTTCATGGTGTTTGATACTGTCAAGAGAACAAAGCTTGAAAGCTAAGTACCCATGCCAAAGAGATATCTGCAATTCTATGTTTATTGTATCTCCACTAACAATAGTCTGGCTTGTATATGAACTAGCCTGGATGCTAGTGAATTGATGAATAGATAAAGAAAATGTAGACTTGTATGCAAGTTTTACTTAGCAAAAGAAGTCATAAAATTATGCTATTTATTGGAAAATGGATGAAATTGGAGATCACAATGTTAAGTGAAACAAATAAGATTCAGACGAAAAAAAATCATGTTTTCTCTCATATGTGAAACCTAGCCTTTGTATATGTATGTGCGTGTGTGATGTGTGTGTGTGTCCATGTGAGTATGTTTTTGTGTGTAACATGGAAGTAGAGGGGGTACCATTCTTCAAAAGGAAAGAGACTAAAGTGGGGAGGCAGGAAAGAAGAGATTACTGGGGTGGGTAATATGCTCAATGAATCCAAGAGGAAGGAAACTGGCAGAACTGGGAGCGGCTAACCGGAGTTAAGATATTTCAATGAAAATGTCACTTGTAAACTCAGTATATACCATTTTTAGATTTTTAGTGGTTTTGCAAATTTCATGCATATAATTTGATATTTAGACCATCTTCCTTATATATACATCCTCCCTTACTATCCAAAAATAATGTAATGTATTTTATTATATATATCATTTCCCAATTGTTATTGAGTTTTTGTGCATTTCACATAATAGATCCTAATCAAATTTAGAACTTCTCCTCCCTTCCCACTTCCCACAGCCTCCCCAACA
Source organism: Eospalax fontanierii (assembly GCA_035773235.1). Classification (NCBI taxonomy): domain Eukaryota; kingdom Metazoa; phylum Chordata; class Mammalia; order Rodentia; family Spalacidae; genus Eospalax; species Eospalax fontanierii. Next base: position 126,800,429 of record CM069525.1, on the reverse strand, counting down.
GATTTCAGGTATTCTGCCATGCACGTTAATTCCTTCCCAGTCAAGCATTTGCATCCAGGTGTCCCTTGGTGCAAGTTCATTCACTGGAATCTAGGCAGAATACCTAGAGTCAGTTCCGTAAAGATCTACTTTCCATCACCCAGCAGTAATCATTTTCCAGTATTTTCATTCTTATGGATGCAGTCTACTGTCCATTTCCCCCATTCTATACTGAGTTTTAGTCTGATTAAGCAGGCATGGGTCTTGTGAATGTCATCATTATTTAAATTTATATGAATATATTTCCAGCAGCCTGAAAGTCTCTGTTTCTATATGTTCAAACACCAATCCCAGCTCTTACAATCTTTCCACCCTCTCTTGAGCAATGCTATCTGAGCCATGGGTGAGTGAAGTTTAACATAGTAGCTTTCACAGTATCCTCTAGAAGCATGAAAGCTAGTCTTCAGGGAGAAGGCTTCCAGGTCAGTTCCAGCTCCATTTTTCTAAGTCCTGTGTCCGAAGTATGTCCTGTCTTCAGCAGTAGGGTCTTACCTTCAAGTTCTGGGAGTTAACCAAGGGTTGTGGCAATAATCTGTGTTATTCTGGGAGTCTTTTGGGCTACCGTGACCAACAAAGGGTGCTTTCTCCTGAGTTGCACAGTGGTTCCTGTTATATAGCCTTCAGGCATACACATGCACTCATGCTCAAATCCTTTTTGTGTGGAGAGCTGCGGATTGCCGTGCCTTAAAGATGGCGCCTGCTTCCTTCCTTGGATGTGGTAGCTGTTTCTCAGGCTCCCTCTCCAGAATCGAACCCTGATTCCCCGTACGGGCCACCACTTGTCACAACAACCTCGTCCAGCAAGGAAGACGCAACACCAGACTCTTCTTTATGCAGTTTATTCAGGAACCTTGAACAATCTTCTGACCCCGGGGAAATCCCGCCAGAGACGTAAATCCCCTCCTGCCAGCCAACCCCAAACTACCACATGGTGAAAGCAGATAGGCGCACATATGCGGAAGCAGGCCCAGATCTCAGCCACAGCCAAATATGGAGTTGTTTACTCCAGAGAGCACTCACCCTCGGGATGGTGGAAGGCGGAAGCAGGTGCCATCTTTAAGGCACGGCAATCCGCAGCTATCCACATTTTTGTGTATTTTCTGGGGGTGGGGGGGTGAGTTAATACTTTATCCTCTGGTTTTTATGCCACCTGTTCATATTCTCTCTCTCTCTCTCTCTCTCTCTCTCTCTCTCTCTCTCCTCTCCTCTCCTCTCCTCTCCTCTCTTTCCTCCCTATTTTCCCCTTGATAATATTTATCTCCTATCATCTCTCCTCTCTTGAATTTCTTCATCCTTTTTCATGCCCATGGTTCTATGTCGGTCCTTTATGTCTACCTTTCTAGTTGAATACCTCCACTTTCCGGATTTCTCCCTGTTCCCCCTCTTTTGGGCTCCCCCACCCCCTTTACTCCTGTGCTTCCTTTCCACTTATCTGGCTCCTGCTGTTACATTAAGATATATATTCACATATAAGATATATACATCTTTAGGAACTATTAAGTCAAATTTGAGTCCCCAAATGCCCTTAAGTGTGGGTCCATCAACTGGAGGCAGGTTATTCTACTCAGAGTTACACGCTAAAAGAAGACTTGCTTACCATACACCTCCCAGCAGCTATCAGGTCCTCAGTGAGGGCTGGGGCTTCTTCCCCATTTTCCTACTTCTATGCTGGAATTTTGTCTGACTTGAGTTTATGTGTGATTGGTATGTTGTTACCATTACTATGAGCTCATATAGGTAACTACCCAACTGAGAAAGGAAAAACAAAGTTTTTTTCTCTTCTTTATTTAATATACATTTTTAGCAAAGCTAGAGAAGTATAGTATCATTCAGAAGACAGATTGATAATAAGAAAGGGGGTAGCTAAATAGCTATATGAAACAGGGATCTATGGAACTGGAGAAATGGCTTAGCTGTTAAGAAAACTAATTGCTCTTGCAGAGCATCCAAGTTTGATTCCCAGTATCCACCTGGAAGCTAACAACCATCCACGAGTCCATTTCCAAGGAATGTGATTCCCTCTTCTGACCTCTGTTGCGCAATATAGATACACTTGCATGCATGCAAGCAATACACTTATACATACAAAATAAAAATAATAGGTATACAATGACATAAGTTTACTATTGAAGTAAAATTACACTAACATTGAACCTTCTTAGACTATGACATAGTTGTTTTGGTCTATGCTTGAATGAGCACTCAGAACTTCTGTTTCATAACTATATTTTTTAGTTTTCTCTTTGTTATTATGATAAAACACTGGTCAAAAACAACTTGAAGGGGAAAGGGTTTATTTCAGCTTAAAACCCCTAGGTCATAGACTATCACAGAGGGAAGACAGAGGAAGAACTTACACCTGGAAACTACAGACAGTAACTGAAGCATAGACCATAGTGGAAAGCTGCTTACTGGCAAGCTTGCCCTGGCTTACTCATTTATCCTCCATATACAGCTCAGGCCAGATATTTAGCCAGTGCTCTTAACAGCTGAGCCATCTCTCCTGCATCCATTGCTCTTTTATTTTTTCTCTCTCAGTGTTGTTTTAATTGTCTGGAGACTTTTGTTTTTGTGTATGTGTTTTAGCATATTTTCTAACTTCTGTGAAGTGTACCAAATGAACATACTAATTCTGATGTTCCACAGGTAATAGGAGTCTTTCATTATTCTTCTGTCAGCTGAACTTTGTTGAAGTTCTGAAATCTGATTCACATTCATTTGAATCCTGATTTTGAGCACCATGTTTACTAGGCATACAACCTTGGCTATATACCTTATTTATACTGTCTTTGTTTACTCATCTATATACAGGACTGATAAAATATCAAATTTAATTTGTTGTTATACAGAATATAATGATGTAAATATATGGAAATCTTGTGTCTGGCAGAAGATTATCAGATGTGTGCACATAATGCTTATTCAATTAATAAAAGATTTGGTTTTTATTCTATGTGTGAGAATCTTTCTGACAGAGTGCAGTTGACAAGCGTATACATTTTCTTTTTTGGTTATGTAGGTTGTGGTTGTCTGTCAGGTTTTCTTGTCTTAGGTTATTTTAGAGCTTCATAGTTTGTTTTACAGAATAAAATTTTATATACAAGTATTAGATCTAGACACAAAGAGATGACATCTATGTTTTTACTTAAATTCCTACACACTGATGAATTTACTGGGCCAACAACTTGAAGCCCAGAAGCTTCATAGTCAGGTGAGATAAAATGCCTCTCGATGTTTTTCTATTTGTTTGTAATATATTTGCATTCTTTCTTTCATTCTGGCTTGGTGTGAGAATAGTACTTTTTAAGAAAATTAGGAAATTTTCTTAGAAGACACTTGCTGTTTTTATTTCCACTGTCACTTTCTCACAACTGTAGGTCTAAAAGAAATGCAGGTCTTGCTAATCAACAATATATAAGCTCGCTGTATTGAACTCATTAAAAACCTACTTCACTTAGATCAATATTAAAAACAAATGTAGATCAGAAGTGTTCACCCTGTGAATGACAATTTTCAAGTGGTTAAGAAACCATAAATTCCTTTAGTATAACAGTGCTATACCTCTTGTGGGTACCCAATAAATACTTACTTGACTAGTGTTTTTTTTCTTTTTTCTCTGACTGAAACCTTTATAAAATACATCTATTTCAACACTGTGATCCACCGTTCCAGTTTTGAGTGAAGCAATTGAATAATCTCAGTACAAATGTTCTAAGGGACAAATTAGCTTAAGGCAAATGGCACTATGCTGAATACCCATGACTGAAAAACCTTGTGACCCCAAGAGACAGGCTCTGACATAGAAGTCAGAACTTCGCATGTAAATAGCTCCCCACTAGGGATTGCCTTTTTCTGTTACAGAAACACACTCAGGCTCTGAGTTTATTTTCAATGAAGTAACATTTATTACCCTGATTAGCAGGTGCCTTAAAAATTCATCTTCTTTGTTGCATTTTCTCCACTATCTTTGAGAGGAATGCAGAATGAAATATTTTTATAATATTTACCTCCCTGAATCTCAAAGTTAACTGAATATCTGAATATATAGTTTTAATATATACCACTGTGTTTGATAAGGTCATATTTTCTGAGACCAGGAAAGTGTAAATCGCCAACCATGAAACTTGAAAATCATCTAGTCCTTTATCTTCCCATGGGATTTGGGGATGACGCAAACACTATTATTCCAAAGAGAAAAAGACTACCAAAACAGACTAAGAGAATCTTCATTGATAGACTGATTCATCATTGTCTTCTCAAATTGCAGAGATGCCAGCTCTATTGATTTTACGATTTTGAAGAGCCACCTTAATTTCTCTGAGCTTCAGTTACCGATTTTTTAATTGATGTTCCTATTTCCATCACAGATGGCTAAGAGAGCTAAGTGCTATAATGTATATTTAATAAAATGATAATTATACTTATTCTAATTAACCAACATTTGTCTTATGTGATATCGTTTGCTTCCTTAGCTCCATATCATGTATGGCTTTGATCTTGTATGATCCAGAAATGGCTCTGTATTGAATCACCATTTGTTCTCATTTAAAAATCATCCAGAATGCAATACCTGAGATAAAACAGATGAATTTATAAAAAAATAAGGATATACTTTAGTGAGGTGTGTACAGATCACAATGTGAATTCAGAAGGTTTCATTCATCTGTACTTTTAACTTCTTCTATGACCTTAGACAAACTACATTTTTCTTTGTCACAGAGTTTCCACATACAACATGAAGTTAATAATATTCCGCACATCATATGTTTATGAGTTCTATTTATTGAAGTAGGTGTTCAGGAGTTAGGATATTGTGTACTTTATATTAAATACTTATTATAACACAGAACAGCAAGTGATATTTGAGTCTTTCATCCAAATTTTGAACAAAAATGGCAAGCCAAGTGCAAAGGTTGCACTTTTTATCATAATGCACAGTTACTGATTACTGTGTCATCTAAGTCCTATTGACTGTACAGGGGTACAAATCAATACAGTTTTTCAAACCGTGCCATAACCTCTACAACATATCTTAATAATGTGAAATGCCTTCAGATGGCAAAGAGATTCTGAAGGACAACTGCTATATCTTGTGCTATGAAGTTACTAACATTAACTAACGTTAACCTGAAGCACATCCTAGGAACCACTGCTCTCCCAGCAGTGTCACCAGAACCTGCTGTCACCTGCAGAGCCTTCATGTTTGCGCCAAAGAAAACATGTGTTGCTGTTGTTTCTGCATCTGGCACTCAGTGAGAACCCACTTATCTTTCAAAACATGGACATTGAAATCTCTGAGACTTTACAGGAGTGATGTTGTAAAAATATGCACACATCACTACACAATCCTTTTTAAACAGCCCTATAACAATGACCTTTGTCTGTTCTCAAACTACGGGAAACACGATGACAATGGAAATGATTTATATTTCAAACTATCAGGGGAAAAGTAACTAAAGAAAAGGGTAGATATTTGAAAACCTTATATTGAAAGAAAAAGAACACACACACAAAACTATTTCTGGTTGAGAAATTTTCAATGTGCTTTTAGGAAATAACTTTCCTACATTGATAGGTGTGGTTGTGTAAATGGCATTCACATCCTGCTTCCTGCATCATCTCTCTGTGATCTACCTCACGTGGAAAAGACAGCTTTTAAAATGTGATTTAAGTTATGGGACTTTATTCTGAATTATCCAAGTAGGCCTGATTATACAAAAAGTGCTTTTCTTGGAGAGCAGAAAGGTCAGAGAAAGGGAGTTGATGAAAGAATAGACAAAGAAGGCTAAAATGGCCCAAAATGAGATTGTCACAAAGTTCACCCAGAAGTAACTAAGCCTGCCTAATTGCTTGATTTCTAGCCTATGCTATTTCCAACTTCTGCTTCCAGAACTCTAAAAGAATCAATTGCTATTGGTCTTAGCCACTAAATCTGTGGAAATTTGCTCCGATTACAATAGAAAAGCAAATATACTAAGGTAACATGTAACGGAAAAAAGATAGTGCAAAAAGTGAAAATAAAATGTTTATAAAATTTGCTTTATTCTACGGGCTGCAGAGATGACTCAGTGGTAAGGAGCACTGGCGACTCTCACAGAGGACCAGGGTTGGGTTTCCAACACCCACATGATGACTAACAATTGTCCGTAAGTCTACTTCCAGGAGATCTGATGGCTTCTACTAACCTCCACAGTCATTGCAGGACACAAGTACACTTACATGCAGGTAAAACACTCAGACATCAAGCACAAGATACATGCCAACTCAATCAGGAAAGGGCTCAGACTGGAACAAGGTAAATGGGTTGGGGGCTGACCCTAGTCTGGAAACTGCTGGGCACTGATTACTACTGGGTATGGGAGAGTAGACCTTACCTATGATTTCTAGATAAACTGACTAGACTTCAGTCAATGAACAACTGAGTACAACTGCTTGAGTGGATAGGATTAACATGTATGGCGTAATGTTTGAGGTCCAGCAGTGCTGGCATGGATGGGGGACGGGGTCTAAATTTGATTAAGAACTGTTGAATGAAATGTACAAAAGCTCAATAAAGGTTTAAAAATGGTGGAAGGTGCCAGTGGGGAAAGAGGTATAAAGATAATTAAGAATGATTAAGATGTTCTGTGTGAAACACAGCGATTTGCAAATATATATATGTATATATGTATAATAAAATGTTTTTCAAAAGAAAAATAAAAGTTCAGATCATGTTTTTTTTTTTTTAAATCCTTCAAAGTTTCCATACTTCATTGCCATTAGAAACCGATTTTTTTTTTTAACTTTAAACAAGGCCATGCATCCTGGGTAGATTTTTATTCTCATTCAATTTCCTGACTTCCTTCCCCAGATTTTCCCCTTGATCATTCTTCCTGAATACATAGGTATACATGATATTGATCGAAGACTTTAAGAACTTGTCACTTAACAAACTTTGATTTTTTTCTATCTCCTGTATGAGTAAATATTCACTGACAACAGATTTTTGTTTACCATTTTATTAATAACAATGTTCAATCCACTCTTAAGTACTATCTATATTCACCTTAATGAATGTTAGTTTGCCCTGGATCACTCAAAATTAACATATTTTTTTCTTATTTTTTCATACTTTCCTCTCCCTTCCTCATTAGAATATAAATTCTCCCTAGGAAGGAGTTTGTATCCTTTGTTACTACATCCCCAGTACACTCTATCCTGAGATACATAATCTCATTTTCATGCATTCCTCTAAGCTATAACATCCAGGGTTTGCCCCAACTATGGATTTTCTTATCACTTAAGTGCAAATTTTTTCTGTCAGGTAGGATTTTTTAATCACTTCTTCCCTGACTATCAATTTCTTTGTCCTCTGAATGAAAACTTTGGGTTCTTCAGGACTTAGATAATTAAAATAACACCAGTTGCCAAATATATCTCCTTAGTGCCGCTGACCCATCATCACCTGTAGATTTGTATTTTAATTACTTTATCTTAAATTCCAAACCCTGTAAGGGACACATTTTAACTCTTTAAGAAATATCCTAGGAAACTTTTAGTAATTTTTTAAGTATAATGATAAAATTCTTCTGGTGTAAATAGTTCTTAACAAAATCTTTCAAAATAGGGAACAAAATAATGTGGAGAAAAAAAAAGAATATGCAATTACTACCCTAAAATATATAATAAAGATTTTGTAAGAAACAACATAGATTGCTACAATTTCCTTGAATATGTCATAAGCTATATAAATATAGTTTTAATAATAGTGAAAAATGTGCATTATGCATTACATAGTCTAACCTGACAAAGATAAATTACTTTGAAATTTAAAGAAATTTTATTTCCCTTTTAGGGAAATAGTTCTTTGATGTTTTCTGAGAGAGATCTATGGTTCATCTACTAAACCAAAACTGATGAGAACAGTGCTAATAAACATAGTTTATTTCACAAATTTATTAAAAGGACAGATTGCTTGAAGGATATTACTGGGTATTAATAGATATACTTTCTTCATTTTTGACGGAATAAAAAAATCTGTTTGATTAAAAAAATTCAATTGTAAAACCTTACGGCTCAAAGATCCCCCTAGAGACAATTGAATCCATTATCCCACTTCTCAGGAAAACTTCAGTTCAACTGGTACCTAAGCAAAGAATAATCAGCCATCTGAGTCATTGAAAAACCACGTCTCATATAATCATGCCATTAATTTCCAGTGTGCAAATGATGGAGAAATATTCTGGAAGTGATTCAATTAAAGTTCCACTTTGCCTAAATTTTAAGCCATGCAGACTTGTCTTTGAAATCATTCTTATTAATTTTTGCAAATTATCACTCTTAATGAAGTTATGTCTGAGAGCATACACTCAGAAGCTATTCCTCCTGTAATGGAATCATCTTTCTTTCACTTAATAAATTGATCTTAAGAAATTTATGCCACATCTTTGTGCCTCAATTTCCTTAAATGAACTTATACCACACTTTAAATCTCAAATATCCTTCAAAAGCCTATATTAATGGTTTGGTGCTATGGAAAGGAGGTGAAAATTTTTAAGGTTTGTGATCTATTGAGAGATCTCAGGTTCCCTGATTATATACCTGCAAAGGCAACTATGAAGTCCTTGTCTGTTGTAACTTGTATCACTTGTTTATAGACATGAGTTGAATAGTGTTATTGTATTATACACTTCCACCATGATGTGTTGCCTCTCTCCCTACAATTTGAAAGCAATAGACTCAAAAGGATGATGGACTAAAACTTTAGGAAATTGCATCCTAATAAACCTTCTGTCTTTTTGAATGCCTATGATCTTAGACCTAATAATGTAAATCAGAATAAAAAGCTGTACTCTTTAGTTTTTGTAAAACTGACACACACTTGGGTCATCTGGGAAGAAGGAATTGCTTCCATTGGACTGACCTGACCTTCATATCTATGAAGCATTGTTTTAATATTTATTGATCAATTGATGTAGGAGGCCCAAGCCAAACTTGGTGTTACCTGTGACATTACTGTGAAGTTAAGCCACCCTGAGGTACATAAGAAGTTAGCTGAAGAAGCCAGGATGAGCAACCCAGTAAGAAGTGTTCCTCTATGACCTCTGCTTTGCTTCTCACTTCAGGTTCTACTATGAGTTTCTGCCTGACTTCTCTCAAAGACAGAATGTCACTTGGAAGTTTATATGAAATAAACCCTTTCCACCCTATGTTGATTTTGGTCAGTGTTTTATCGTACTGAAAAAAATGTCAACTAAGACACAGCATATTAATTGTTCCTAATGCATAAAGTTGTTCTATGATTGACTAAATTATGTAAAGTGTTTAACAAATACATAATAGGTTACAAATGGATATCATTTAATTAAATAAATAAATAATGTACATGTTGTGGGTCTGAAGGATGGGTCAAAGTTAAAGTACTTGCTATTCGGTATGAAAACCTGAATTGTATCCTTGGGACTCACATGGTGGAAGAGGAAAATTAACTCCCACAAATACACACACCATAAATAAATATAATATAAAATATTTAAAATAATATGTATGCTTCTACTTCATTTTTTTCAGAATGTTGGACATGTATTTGATGAAATATGATTGTACATACGCCCCAATCGTCCATCAAAGTCTCTGAATAGTTCCAACATGCCCCCCTCCCAACATCATATCTGCTTATTTTAAAATAACTCACTAAGTACAATTTGTGCTGTCTGTGTGTACCTGGCTGTTGGACCATCCATTGTAGGGCTCTGGCCCCCCTGCATGCTCTTCTCTCTTACTGCTAGGCTCTTGGCCAAGAGCTAGCAGAAACTTGTCAATTGCAAAGCTCAAGTAAACAACTTGACCTTTAAGCTAGCCCAAATGCAACTTCCTTTTTCCTGTGTACAGCTGTGTATCATCAATAGAGGATGTCTCCTGAGAACCTGAACTTTTACCCTCCTGCAAAGCCCTGCCTCAGGGTATATAAGGCTCTCTGCCTCTCAATAAAGTCAATCATTTTCCTTTCCTCCTACCTAGTGTGTGTGTCTGTGCCTCTGTCTTGTGCTTCGTTCAATCCACAGCCCTCCACCAATCCGGACTCAGTCAACAAATGTAGCCAGGGCATGACAGCTGGAGGTTCCTCTGAGATCGGAGAGAGGACTTGCTGAGGGGCACACGTAAGTATTTTTGGGCGTATTGGACAAATGGGTGCTTCAGGCTCTCATGATCTTTTTACAGATCAATTGGTAACCGTACTTAAGAGACAGGACAGCTAGAGATTTCAGTCAATGTCTAATCATTTATGTGTGCTCTTCCTTATTTTTGATGTAGGCATTCAGAGCTTTAAATTTCCCTCTTAGGACTTCCTTTAAAGTGTCCCAGAAGTTTTGTTGTACTGTCCAGAAAACTTTTATTTCTTTCTTAATTTCTCCTTTGACTCCTTCATCATTCAGGAGTGTGTTGTTTGGTCTCTGTGAGTTCGTGAAATTAATAAGGCTTCTTTCAGTGTTGATTTTAAATTTTATTGCATTGAAGCCTAAGAGAATGCATGGACTTATTTTAATATTTTTGGATTTGATGAGATTTATTTTGTGCCCCAGTATGTGGTCAGTTTTAGAGAAAGTTCCAACAGGTCCTGAATAGAATGTGTGCTCTTTGGTATTTGGATAGAATATTCAGTAGATTCCTGTTAGGTTCATTCAATATATGGTATTCTTTAATTAAGGTGTCTCTCTGTTTATTCTCTTTCCTGTTGAACTATCTAATGGAGTTTGAATGTCTGGTAAAAATTTGCTGTGAATTTATCTGGGTCTCAGCTTTTATCATTCCGGAGGTTTTTGTATTATTATTTCAAATTCCTTATATGTTATGGGTGGTCAGGAACCATTTTTTTGTTTATGTTTTGAGGTAAAACATTCCATCCTGCAGGGAAGCTCCTTAAGCTCAGGAAGTAAACAATCAAAAGCTTCAGGAAGTCCCTAAAATTGACCAGGTTCACTAATTTAACTTCCTGCCTGAATTCCTATGCTCTGAATAGGGAAAATACAATACGTTGAGCAAAATAAAGTTGGGGCCTCAATATTTCAGAGTCTGTTCAAATAAAAAAAGGTTCAAAAAAAAAAGGAAATACAAATAAAATCTGAGATTAAACCTCAAACAAAAAAAAGTAAAACTAAGCCTTCCACTCCTCCAGAGGACCCAGCTTTTGTAAAACCTAAAATCAAACAATTATTCAAAAGTCTTTAAATCCTCCCCAAAAAAACAAAACTAATAAATATCTAAAAAAAAAAATTTCCACCATTTATTGCCCGACAAAGCCCAAGACTAAACAAAAAAATATTAAAAAAATATAACATTTATAAAACACAGTTAAATCTCTATATGAATGTTATAATATATAAAAAAATTAAAAAAACCTCTTTCTGATCAAGGTTTATTCAATAATATTTGGTCTTTGCCCAAGTTTTAACTTCATAAAATACAGTAATTAAAATATCAAATTAATAAAAGTTCATACAATAACTACTATGTCTCATTATGATTACTTCTCCCTTTAACCTATATAAATAAATTAATGGCCTCTTACTATAAACAAAATTCAAGCCATAAAACAATTGAAAAACAACTAAAAAATGATTATACAAAGCCTTTTAATTCACCAATTTTTATCACAAAAAAGTCAAAACACTAAAAATACCAAATGACTGCCAAAAAAACTGGTTCAGTTCACAAAAACTAAACAAAAAAAATATTTCTGTTACTATAAAATCAGTTCCTGATGGCACACAAAAAACTATACTAAACTTAGATAATAAACTCAACTATACTACATCTAACGATATTAAAAAATTACAATAATAGTAAATAATACTCAACTAACAAAACATCATTACATAAAAAATAGCAAAAATCAAAATTCTACTACAAAAAAATACTAATAGATAAAAAAAAGTAAATACAAAACTTTAATAATCAAGTAACAATTTCTCACAAACTTATATTAAAAAAACAAACAATAGCCATGGCCAAAGTCAAAAAACAAATAATAACTTACATAAGTCAACCCTATATACATTTAAACAATTGAATATCACTCATAAAAATACCAGGTTTAATGTTTCCTTTATTCAATGTATTTCTTATATTTCAATATAACATTACATTTCAATTATTCCCAAAAAAATAAAAGTTATAGTATTTTAACAATTTTCACTTATTATAATTTCTATAAATATTACAAAGCCTTAATTTAATATATAAATTAAAAATATAAAAATAAGCCTTTACTACATTACTAAAATAATTATCGTAATGCCTAATTCCCCTGGATTTACCCCTATATCCTCTCCCTTTATATATTCAAAGTCTGTTCCTAAAGAAACTAGGTTATAAATTGCTAGCCTCTAATTTACATGGCCTCTCAATCCCAAGTCTACCACCCTACAACACAACTACCAAAATTTACTAACTTTCATAAATAAATAGCCAAAAACAAGTAAACCCCAAAAAATGTTTGTCAACCTAAAACAAAAAATCAGCCTCTATTACCAAAAATTATGGCTGGTTTTCCAATAACGGGTAAGACAGGCACTGACAGTCCTTGGTGACCTAAGACAGATGCTCATTTATGTAAGAGAAAAGGAGGAAATGTAGGACTCTGCCCCCCCTGCATGCCCTTCTCTCTTACTGCTAGGCTCTCGGCCAAGAGCTAGCAGAATCTTGTCAATTGCAAAGCTCAAGTAAACAACTTGACCTTTAAGCTAGCCCCACCACAACTTCCTTTTTCCTATTTACAGCTTTGTGTCATCAATAGTGGATGTCTCAATAAAGTCAGTCAGTCATTTTCCTTTCCTCCTACTTGCTGTATGTGTCTATGTCTCTCTCTTATGTGTTTCATTCAATCTGCAGCCCTCCCCCGATCCAGACTCAGTCAAGGAATGTAGCCAGGGCGCTACAATCCATTGGAGCAAGAGTTACCTAACACTTCTGAAACCCTCTGGGAAAATGATTTTCCCTCACCTCCAAGTTATCAATTGCCAGTAACTCCTCACTAAGTGGTGAGGTCATGTGAGCTCCTCCCCGTCTGTGCTGCAGTTGTGTCTGGCTTGATCTTGTAGAGGTAATTATAGCTCCTATAGTTCGTGAATGCAATGGCCATGTCCTGTCCAGAAGAAAGCATTTCACAGAACTCCTCCTTATCATCAGCCACTAACATTCTGTCAGTATCCTCTACCATGATGTTCCCTCAGCCATGGTAGTGGCTGTAGGTTGACAAAGATGTCCCATTTAGGACTGACCACTCACAGTCACTTACTGTCAGTGTTGTGATGGGCTGTTGGTCTCCACATTGACTGCTGACTTAAAAAAAGTAGCTCCTTTGACCAAGGATGAGAGCATTCCAGGTCTATGTATATATACATAAATATTTAGAAGGCAAGTAGACAACAGGAAGATTTATCCCGGTTGTTTTTTCCACCATGAAGTATCTACTTTGAACACTCACATACTTTTGTCTTGTCATATGTGCTATCTATAGCATATATCCATAAATAGATTTACAGTGTCAAATATTAGGCTATTTTTGTTCCCATGTAGAATATGTTTTCTAAAGCTGTGGCAATCTAAATTTTATCAGCAATATATAAGTTTGCTTGGTATCAAATCCTACATAGCCTTTTTCTCATTCACTGAAATTTTTATGAATGTGAATATGAACCTACAGTTTTATTAATTTGTATTATCACTGGCAAGTGATGCTAATCATTTTCTAGAAATTAAAGTACTCCAATGATATGGGTCCAATGACATGGGCATTTTTTTAGAAAAGAAGCAATATTGGCATATTTACTGGATCTATTTGAAAATTAGTGAACAACTGTCTTAGACTCCAAATACATTTCAGATAAGTTAAAACTCAAATTATAGGAAAATTTTATAACTATTGAGTTATTAGATTTTGAGTTTTAATGTCTCAGTATCCAAGTGGTATACAAGTTATTCAATAGTGACTGATGCAGAGAGGGAAGTTTGCTATTGTAAGACAATATAGTGTAAATTCAAAAAAGCATGGTGCTCTGCTGTGCTGTAGAGTCAGAAAGACATGCTTTGTGTAGAGGAAACATTGTTGCCTAAAGCAGCTTTTCGTTTTCACATCTGTTCACTTTTAAAGTTAAAGACATCTTGTGATCCCAGATCCATAGACATCACACAAATTAGAGATAAAACATATAAGACGTTTTATATGTAGTATTCAAATATCTCCTGATTAGGTAAAATATAATATAGAAAATCTCTTTAAAGGTCTTATTTTAAATTGTTAGCCTTTAGATATCCTGAATTAGAATATGAACAAATAATAGCCTATCAATTTAAGCAAATTCTCAAATTATGGAAGGAAAGGAATTTAGATAACTGAGTATACCTAACTCATTTAGAATATACAGCTTTAACATACATCTACATATAAAACATTATCATGAATTATGTGCCTACAATAAGAGAAATAGATAACTCTTAAATTCCATGGATCTTACACTGAGAATATAATAGGAAATTCAAAGTTAATCAAATGCAGCTTGATTATAGATATGACAAGTGAAAATGCTCATAATCTTTAACTTCTATTGAAATAACCATTTCACAGTCATCCTTTGGAAAGTCCCAGAAGTCTTCTGATTTATCTGGCAATGTTAGGATTTTTTGCAAAATCAGTATTCAGCTTTATTTATCACATGTAATTCAAGTCTGAAATGTTCCCTCATGGGCTCATTAAATTCATCTGCAAGTGCTCTCTGTATCTGTTTATTGAAATATGTACAGCATTTCAAAGTAAAATAGAACTACTGTGGAACAAAAAAACTATAGTAAAGTCCAGTTTTTTCTTTTTAATAAATTCAATGAAGGTTATGAAACCTTTGTTTCTTTCAGGAACTTTTTCTGACTTTGTAAATGTGGTATTATGACGTAAAATAGCCAACTGTAATAGCAGCAAAATTTTCTAGGAACCTGGGAAATTTTTCAATGAAACTTTGACGAGCAGACTTTCAAAGACTGCCAAGTTGAAATGTTTATTTTCGGCTGTAGCTGCTTGAAGTGGCAAGGTATTAAGCAGTGATAAAGTAGAAAATGTCCTATTTCTCTCATTGCAAAAGTTTTCTTTTTATAGAATAATATGAACATTGTATTAAATCAGGGATCAAAAAAAATCCTTAACTATCCAGAGAGTATGTATGTTGTGCTGTGTTAGTCCTTAGATTTCTGTCACAGCTGCTAGAACTATTGATGTAGCAGAAAATCAGCTATTGAAAATGTATTAATCAAGGATATGCCTAGCATTCAGTAAAATAATATTTCATGATACAATGATTTTGGTCAGATAACATGGATTGAAGAAAAACATTTTGATCCATAGGAAAAAATCTCATCCTTAAATATTGAATTTTGAGTCACAGAAAAGTAAAGTATTTAACATTTTATTATGTATTCTCATGCATAAGGAAAGGAAAACAAGGTCTAATAATTCGAGTCAAGGAGCTCCACCAAGACAAGTACATTAGTGTCTATTTCAAAATGTTAAAAAAAAAAAAAAAAAAAACAACTGCAGAGATTGAGAGGGAACCAGGGAAAACAGGAAAAAAAGTCTAAGGCTAATTAAACCATAAAGGAAAGTAAAAATTATGCAGTCTCATTATGTTATGGTAAATGTATTCTACTAAAATTTTGAAAAAGCAGTTCAACACAGGATGACTATTACTTTTTAATAGACTCTATTTAGGGAGATAAACCATGATCCTTATAATTCCTTTTGTTATTTCTGAAAAAGATCACATTTAATAGCACAGAAGGAAGCCTAAAAAGGTTGCACTGTTCAGCTTTTGATATGCACTACAGACTAATTAGTGTACTAGCCAGCAGGTACTTAATGCCTACTGTGTGCCAGGGATTTGCACCATAATATCATAAACCACACATCCTTTGAATCACAACTGTTCTACTTACTACATTTGTGATGCTGAATAATGAACTTTAATGTCTTTTAGCTATTGTCTCAGTAGTCCCCTCGATTCTGACACTCCATAGACATCCGGTTGAAGTAGTTATGGGAGGGGGGCATATGATTTACTTTCTGAAAGTGCAATCTAAAAGTAATCAGTGATTTAGAAGCCACGCTGACTACTGAAAAATAAAAGATATAGGGAACATAAGTCAAAGGCAGAAAAAATGTTGAAATGCTGAAAAAAATAAGATACCAGATATGTACTTTGTAAGATCTGATGTAAATCTTGTCTTAAAGATGTGATGGCTTTTGTCTGCAATGACTGAGTGAAAGCATGGGGAGAAAGATGAATGAAGACAAGTTGTATTTTAGTCGTGTTGTATAGCTGTTTCTCAGATAAAAACCTTCCGTGTTGGAGAGAAGCTCATTAAAATAGGATGTTCTAAAGGGAGATAAACAACAGAATATTCGAAAAGGAGGTAAACAGTAGAATGTTTTGAGAGAAGGGGAAATAGTTAGTCTTGTAGAGAAACTCATTAAGGTCAGTACTGGACCATCAATTTCAGAAAGTTCCTGAAACTAACAAGAATCCCCGGAAGAGATAGAAATCAGTGGCGTGGCTTAGAAGCAGCAGAAACAAAACAAGCTTCCTGGAGGAGGTTCAGAACAATTTATTCCCTGTCAAGGACACTCTACATCTTAATGAGCTACCTTAAAGTTGTGCAGTGTGCTCCTATTTTCTAGATTTTGAGTGTTGTCACTCCTGTTGGCATGGGTGTTTGATGATCCAGCTGTCTTGTAGTCATTTCCGCTCATGGGACTAACGCTCTTTTTAAGTAACCCCAAGAAAATTCATTGATTCCTCAAGTTTGAATACCCTTACATTGGTCTTTTGTTACTTCCCTGTTTGAAGTAAGTAGATATTCATGTCTCCCCAGGAATAGTATCACAACAAAACTCATCTTTTTTGTAGCATTCTAGAACATATACAGTGGCCTTATAGTTTCACCTTAACTGAGTGTATTTCTTTTCCATTGTGTGAGATTAAGGGTTAGAAATGTGCCTGTCGCTACAGTTCAAAGGCATTTCCCCTTCATTATCTCTTCTATCAACATCAAATGACTATCACTTTTTGCATTCATGTCACCTTTCATAATGAGAAGAGCATGAACTTTTCTACTATGTGATGGTTAATCTTGATTGTCAAATTGATGGGATATGGAATCAACAAAATCAGCTGCTGGATTCATCTATGAGGAATTTTCCTGATCAGTCTAAATGTAGTTAGAAAGGCCTCCCTAAATGTTGACATCCTGTTCTGTGCTGTAAACTGACCAGGCCAAAGGAGGCTCAAGAGAGAAATGTTTCTTTTTATCTCATTGTGTTCAACTCTCACTGGCAAGTTAATCTTGTCTTTCGATGCTACCAGTACTGCTTTTGTCACTGCTTCATTCCTTTTCTGATATGAGAATATAGTTTATTTGAACTCCCATTATGGAATAAAAATCATTTGATCTCCAAGGATCTTCCTGGACATTCAGTGCCAGAATGGACTGCTAAAGTACATAGCCTTATTGACTGATGAGTTCTCAGGTTCTCAGCCTCTCCAGTATGTAGTCAGTGACTGTTGTACTACTCAGAGTTTATTGTGGAAGCTGATCTAATAAATTACCCTTTAGTATATATTCATTTTATTTCTCTTTTCCTCTGCAGATCTTTCAGTAATACAGTGTTTAGCACATACTCATTTATCACTAGACATTTGGTCTGGGTTCATGTAGTGCAGCTCTTCAGCCCCAGATGTAAACTCTTGTGAGAAAGAAATGCTGACTTATGCTCTTTCTGTAATCAGTATTCTCGACTTGTAAAAGTAATGGCCATAAATGCAAAGATAACTAACAGAATACTCAAAGATTGCATACAGGCATATACCAAAAAGACCATCCACCACGATCAAGTTGGCTTTATTCCAGAAATGCAGGAATAATTCAATATATGTAAGTCAATAATGTAATAAAACATATTACTAGACTTAGATAAAAAATAATATGGTCATTTCAATAGATGGAGAAAAGGCTTATAACAAAATCCAACATGCATTCCTGTTAAAAGTCCTACAAGGTATTGGTGTGGAGGGACAATAGCTCTGCATAATTAAAGTTATATAACTCACAGTCAACATCACTGTAAACAGAGAAAAACTGGAAGCATTCCCATTATAATCAGGAATCAGACAGGGCTGTCCACTATCTCCACTCCTTTTCAGTGTACTTTTTAAAACTCTTGCAAGAGCAATAAGAAAAGAGAATAAAATTAAAGGAGTAATAATCAGAAAAGAAGATGTCACATTATCTCTATTTTCAGATGATATGACATTATGCAGAGGAGATTCAAAAAAATTCCAGGAGAGAATGCCTAGAAATGATTAATACTTTCAGTAAAGTGTCAAGTTACAAAAGCCAGTAGCCTTTCTATAACAAGCAATCAGAAAAAGCACTCAAGGAGCCCCCCGCCCCCAGTAATCTCAAAAAAAAAAAAAGATTTAAGAATAACCTATCCAACAACATTAAAAATCTATATTACTAAAATTTCAAATCTCTAAAGAAAGAGATAGAGGAAGACACTAGGAGATGAAAAGACCTACCTTACTCATGGATTAGCAGAATCAATATAGAGAAAAATAACCATCTTACCAAAAGCAATCTATTGGTTCAGTGCAATGCCAATAAAATTCCTACAAATTTCTTCAAAGATCTAGAAAAAATCATCCTAAAATTCATATGGAATCACAAAAGACCCTGGATACCCAAAACAATCTTGGGCAAAAATAACAATGCTGGCAGGATCACCATACCAGAACAGATAGACCATAGCAGAAGGACCGGGAGAGAGAAAACTAGTGCATCCCTCAACTTTCACCAGTCAAGCTTCCTTATACAACACAGTGTGATGCACACAGAAGGCCACAGCTGTCCAAGTTGTAAAGAAAATACTGCACAGTGTGTGACACTCACTCATGGCTCAAGAACCATTGTGAAAGAAGGGGTAGAAAGGTTGTAAGGGTCATGGCTGGATCATGAACATGGGAAAGTAGAGCCTTTCAGGTCACAACAAAGTTGTACATGTGATCTTGTGTCAATGGTGGCATCAAACATATGACCCATGCCAACTCAATCAGATGGGTTCCCAGAGTGGAGCAAGAGAAATAGGTGGTGGCCTGGTACTAGTCTGGGAACTGTTAGAGACTGATTACTACTGAGTGAGGAAGAGCAGTCCTTACTTAAGATCTCCAGATAGACTGACTAGGCTTTAGTGGATAAATTGCACCAAAGGACATCAGGAAACAAATGCTTGACTATATAGAACTTAACATGTATGCTGGAATACAGGAGGAATGGTGGGGGGTTGAGAACATGGATAAGGGAAGGGGTGTAAAGTTGCTTAAGGGATGTTATATGAAGTATACAAAAACGCAATAAAAAGTAAAAAAAAAGAAGACCTTTTTTTATATTCTCTGCTATACCCCAAGTATTGTATTGCACATGAATACAGTGAGAATAAGCATAGTCATAGTTCTTTCTATTGTGAACAATACTTACAACACAGTGGGGGATGAAACACAGTCAAATAATTAGACAAAGGAATTTGAAATCACAACATGTAGTCTGTAATGAAGCAGAAATGCTGAGGATGGCTTATAAGATATTTATAATATTCAGGAGGTTCTATTGATCAAGATAACAGAAAATCGTGAAACACTGCAATATGTACATTCCTGGGAAAAGTATGCAACACCTAAGCCAAATCAATCCTGAGCAACAAGAATATGGCAGGAGATTTCGATTATACTAGACAGCCATAGTAATAAAAATGTAGCGCCCTGGCTACATTCATTGACTGAGTCTGGATCTGCAGAGGGCTGGGATTGAATGAAACTCACAAGACAGAGACACAGACACACACACTAGGTAGGAGGAAAGGAGAATGACTGACTTTATTGAGAGGCAGCAAGCTTTATATACCCTGAGGCGGGGCTTTGCAAGAGTGTAAAAATTCAGGTTCTCAAGAGACATCTTCTATTGATGACACACAGCTGCAGAGAGGAAAAAGGAAGTTGGCCAGGCTAGATTAAAGGTCAAGTTGTTTACTTGAGCTTTGCAATTGACGAGATCTGGCTAGTTCTTGGCCAAGAGCCTAGAACTAAGAGAGAAGGGCATGTAGGGGGGCCAGAGCCCTACATTTCCCCCTTTTCTCTGACATAAATGAGTGTCTGTCTTAGGTCACTAAGGACGTCAGTGCCTGTCTTACCCTTAATTGGAAAACCAGCCACAATCTCTGGCCACAGAGGCTGATTCCTTGTCTTAGGTTGACAAACGCCCCCTTGAGCTTACCTGTCTCGGGCTACTCATTTATGAAAGTCAGCAATGCAAGCTATCACTCATCCTTGACTTTGTCCATGGCTGCTGCCTATTTCTCTATATAAGTCTGCAGGAAACTGTCATTTGATCACCAAAGGTCTGCACTTAGTCTTTTTTCTCATTTATCAGCATTCCCTGAAGTAGAATCCTGATTTACTGTTACTCTTTCCATGTAATGATATGCCATCAGTTGAGTATCATTCACCATCACCGCAATCTCCTTTTCTTTCTGTATGGCTAGATGTAGCATAGTTGAATTTATTACATAAGTCCAATACAGCTCTCCCCGTGTGTCACCAGGAACTGATTCCACAACAATAGCAATGTCACTCTTCCCTTGTTCAGTCCGTGCAAACCAAACCAGCCTTTCTGGCAGCCACCTGGCATTCTCAGCATCCTGTGGAAAAACATGCATGCCCTCTTCCCCATATTAATACTGGGTTTGGGCCATTATTTTTTGTAATTGATTATTTAAAGTTCTATTGTTTCATTAACCTTTCTAAGATCTTATAATAACCTCCATTTTTCTGACTTTTTATGACAAAAATTGGTGAATTAGAAGACTCTGTGTAACCATTTTCTAGCTGTTCATGAACTATTCCATGGCCTGAATTTTCTTTATAGTAAGAGGCCATTAATCTATCCAGACAGGTTAAAGGGAGAAGCAATCATAATTTGAGACACAATAATTACTGCATGAACTTCCATCAATATGGTACTTTTAATTACTGTATCCTACATAGCTAAAACTCAGGCAAAGACCAAACATTCCTGAATAAACCTTGACTAGAAATTTTAAGATTACATATAGTTTTCTTTTTATATACCGTAACATATCGACTCAGATCTTCAATCACTTTTATAGATTTTATAGATTTTTTCATTTAAAAAATATCTATCTTTTTAACATCATCTTTTAATGGAACTCACAGCCTTATGTGGAGAATTGGCTGTGATGAAGGATTGGACTCAGGTGAAGGTCCAATATTTTCCCCTTTTACATCTAGGACACAAGCCTAACTCCTTTTTAGGATCATTGGCACTTTGTTTATTAGGACATTGCTTCACTTGATGTCCTGGTTGTCCATACCCAAAACAGCTTCCTGGGAACACATTATCAAATTGAAGCTTACAATCTTTAGCATAATCACTAATTAAAAAGATTTTAGTAGAGGTTGCCATTTATCTTCTACAAGAACTGTACATTGCATTATTCCATAAGCTAGTTTTGCTATAGACATGTTACACCATAAAATGAATAATCTTTGTTGAAATTACTTTATCCCAATTCTCAACAGTATGATGTCCTTACTCTGAGGCTGTTTTGGTCTCCTTTTTACTTGTCACAGGGTCCGGTGGCCAGCCTCAGCCTGGACGAGTCTTGAAGAACATCCTTAGTTTACATGGGACAGAAGAGCTGCTGAGTTATGAGAGACCAGTAGGAATGAAAACACCTCTTTCAGTTGCCATCACCTCCGCTGAGTAGCAAAACACAATCGTACAGCTAATACTAGTCATTGTTAGGATAGGAACCAGCTGTCTGATTGGGAAAAGATCAGTTGTGCTTGCATTGTTCAAATAAGATGTGGGTGAGAATTTAGCTCATATCCTTATGTCTGCTAGGTAAGCATGCTAACAACAAGCTATTTCCTCAGTTCAGTAAACTGCAAACTGCTAAAAGGGTGAAATCCTATTTGGTAATTTTGTGGAAAACAAAGCGCACTATGGCAAGGGCGAAGCTGGTGGAATTTACATGATTCACCTGGAAATTAAGTAACCACATTGTCCCTAATTTGACTTCCTGCCTGAATTGCTATGCTCTGTATAGGGGGAGGGCTGCAGATGGAATGAAACACATAAGACAGAGACACAGACACACACACTAGGTAGGAGGAAAGGAAAATGATTGACTTTATTGAGAGGCAGAGAGCCTTATATACCCTGAGGTGGGGCTTTGCAGGAGGGAAAAAGTTCAGGTTGTCAGGAGACATCCTCTATTGACTACACACAGCTGTATACAGAAAAAAAGGAAGTTGCAATTGGGCTAGTTTAAAGGTCAAGTTGTTTACTTGAGCTTTGCAATTGACAAGGTCCGGCTAGCTCTTGGCCCTGAGCCTAACACTAAGAGAGAAGGGCATGCATGGGGCCCAGAGCCCTACATAAAAACATCATGTTTATGGCATGAAAAACAGAAATACAGATCAAAAGATTAGAATATAGTACTCACATATACTTTTATGCAGCTACAGCTACATCATTTTGGGCAAAGATAAAACAGATACAGTGGACACAATACAGCTTCTCAACAAATGGGGCTAGAAAATCAGGATGTCAGCAAGCATACAATTAAAATATCATATCTCTCACTCTGTACACATCTGAACTCCAAATGGATCAAGGACTTCAGCATAAGATCTGCTACTCTGAAATTAACAGAAGAAAAGTAGGAAGTAATCTATTAAGGAATTTCTAAATAGAAGTCAATAGCACAGGAAATAAGACCAACAATAAACACACAGATTGTGTCTAGAATATGCAAAGAACTAAAAATACTTAATAAAAAACTAAACTGCCTGATTAAAAATGTGCTATTCAATGGAGTACAGAGTTAACAAATAAGAAAAATGACTTGAGAAACACTTAACAAACTGTTCAGCAGCCTTAGCAAACAGGAAAATGTAGATTAAAACCAATTTTAGATTCTAGGTCAAATCAATCATAATGGCCATTATCAGGAATAAATGACAACACATGCTGGTGAAGAACTAGGGACAGAGAATACTTTTCCATTGTTCTTGGGATTGTAAGTTGGTGTGACCATTATGAAAATCAGTGTAGTGGTTTCTTAAATACTAAAAATAGAATTACCTTAGGATTCAGTTCAATCATACCTAGGCATTTACCCAGAAGTTGTAGCTTACCTTAAAGATGCTTGCTCATCCCCATTCATTCCTGCTTGATTCATAATAGCCAGGAAATTTAATCAGCCTAGATATCCATCAACTCATGAGTTGATAATGAAATTGTGGTGGATATACACAATGGAATGTTATTCAGCTGTAAAGGAAAAAGAAATTATGTAACTTTCAGGCTTTCTGATTGCATTTGAGCTATGGTGCACAAGAGGAAATCCAAGCTATGCAATATAAACCCAGTCAAAAAAACGTGCTTGGGGAAATGATAGGCTCTAAATGAGAATGTAATTGTTCTGTTTAATGCCATAGACTGTGGGCAGAATTGAACAGTAGCTGAATGGGGGAGTGAGGATTAAGAAAAGGAGAGACAAAGGATAGACTCGGGAGGGCTGTCATTGAATACTGAGGCCCTGACTTTATTTTGCTCAGTATTTATACCACTATCCAGAGCATAGCAATTCAGGCAGGAAGTCAAATTAGGGACAACGTAAAACAACAAGTGCTGTCTTGTAAAACCTACATCCTCTCCCAAAGGTCATGGAATTTTCAAATCTCATGCTTGTACTAAAAGCATATCTCCTCTTAGATTTTGGTCGTAAAAAACAAAATGGCTCCTGGCAGGAAGGAGAGCTCCTAAACAACAAAATGGCTTCCGACAGTTTAACTTGTTATAATGACTAATGCCTTCTAAATATTTGTGTTGACATCAATAGACAAATGTTTCATTCAACCTTAGTAAACTAAGCCTTTCTTTGCAGTGAAGGGAGTTGAATGCAGTGTATTAGATGTACATGATGCTGAGACAAAGTGACTCTTGAGGGGTGATCCTTAGAGAAGACATTATATCAACTTGTCTAGGGTCAGAGAGCAATGGATAAGAGGGAACAGGAATAACGTAAGAGGTGGAAGATAGGGAGAAGGGCTGAGTAATAATATCATCAAGATACAACACAACCCTTAAAATTATGGTTTCATACCAGGTACTACTGCCTATACTTGTTTTGCACAAACCTGGGTCTGTCACAATCAATAAATGATATAAGAGAGGTTCATAGAGCCCTACTCTCTGTGATGGAACCACTGGCTACTGATGGATTCTATGGGAGATGCCATAATTGTCTCCAATTGGGTTATTCGAAACCCATGGTCACATAGGTTTGGTTAAGCTCAGTGGACCACAAAACAAAACAAAAACTCATGAATGTGGGAAATGAGTTTTTAGGATAGAGGGAGATTTGACAGGGGTGGGAGGAAGATGAATGAGGGTGGCTTTGGGAATAAATAGAATGCATTTACGTGTGAAATTGCCAAAGAACAAATTAAACTACTCAAACTTGGTAACATAGTTAGTTTTAAGATTTCAAATACATTATGATGGCATGTTTATGAAAGTTGAGTAGAAACTTCCCAGATAACATATGAGAAGTATGAGTTGTGACAGATGAAGTAGAGATGTGGAGGATTGGCAAGATTAAAAAAAAATGAAATGTTGAAAATACCTCATTTCTATGATTCTGTGATTGCTTGTTTGAATGAGAAGGGAGAATAATGAAGGAGGATGGTAGAAGGATAAAGGAGAGATGAGAAAAAAGAGGGAAGATAAAGGGCAATGGTAAAGGAAAATGAAAAGGAGATACAACTGCATGATACTGATTCATGCTTGAAAAGAAAAAAAAAAACTACTGGCATTCAGAGTGGTAAAATATACCACACATATGGTCACATTTGAGAAGGGCTGAGTTTGGAGTACAGTCCAGCTAAACCAAATATTTTCCGTATGAACAAAAGTTCACTTGAAATGGAGAATTAAAATAATATCTAATTCATAACATTGCTATTGAAATTAAATAGGAGAATGGATAGAAAATACACAAAAGTCTGATTCGTAATAAGCAGCTGATATATAATGTTATCTGCTGCTGTTCTTTTTGATCAGAACATATACCTCTTTGTCCTTCTATATTCTGATATTTAGGTGTATGTGGGCTATCCATATAACAATGGCCACATCGGTGTTTGGTTTCCACTGCATACTCCTGTGCCTTGCAAAGTTCCTTCTTCATAGAATGCAGCAGCAAAGAATGACTGGAATTTCACAAGTAGTTTAATCAATGGTTATATATGCTTTTGTAACCCATAGGAAAATATAGGGATGGGTTAAATGATTTGTCAATAGAACAGAAATCTGGCAGAGATGGCCTACAGCATTGTTTGAAGATAAGCAGAGAAAAATGAAAGATTGTACTCTAAGGAAGAGAGAAAAAAGACAATGGCAATCAGACAAAAAACAGGTAACTGTGGTATCCAGAAGCTAATAAAGTTTCCACAATATGCATCAATAATAGTTGAATGATACATGATTTAAATAGGTTACAAAGTAAACTTCCCCCAAATGATTATTTTTATTAAATTTTTGTGCATTTCATACATCTTAATCACACTTAAATTGCTACCTCATCTGTACCTCTATAGTCCCTCTCCACCTTATTTCATGTGTTCTATCATATATGTTAAGGCCTATGGTTTCCAGTTTGAGTACTGAGCTATCAGTCAGTGCAAATATGTCGGGCTCCAGCACCAGGGCCAAGACCCAACCTAACCCAAGTCTGTTCGGCAAGGGGCTGAGGAATTAAAAACACACAAGACAGAGACAATGACACACACATTAGGTAGGAGGAAAGGAAAATGACTGACTTTATTGAGAGGCAGCAACCCTTATATACCTCCTGAGGCTGGGTGGGGGGGGTGCTTTCCTCTGGAAAATTTTTTGGTTCAAGGGTTCAGGTTCCCAGGGACTTTCCAGAGACTGTTATATAAACAAGTCTCGAACAAGGAAGCTTAGGTTTGGACGGAAGTTCATGATGTACCTTCAAGATAAACAGCTGTGTGGCTCAGACCAGGTTCCTCATCAGGAACAACAAAAAGAAGGCTGCGGGTGGACCAGAGCCCTACACAAGTATATTTGCTAGGATCTGGTCAGCCTATGAAAGTCACTCTTTTAAAGAAGATCAGCTATCCCTTATACAGCAGCAATCAGTTTCCAGTAGTTCCTTGGCTGAGGTTGTACCCTGCTGCCAAATTCCCAATTCTATGCTGATTTTTGTCTGATTGAGTTTGCATGGGTTTTGTGCACACTGTTACCCTTTCCATAAGTTCATATTAGCAAGTTCCCAGAGGCCTAGAAGACCGTTTCCTTATGTCTATGAACCAATTCTGGCTCTTTGGTCCCCAATTCCACAAGTCTAGGACTCTGGCCCCTCTGCATGCCCTTCTTTCTTAGTGTTAGGCTCTCGGCCAAGAGATAGCCAGATCTTGTCAATTGCAAAGCTCAAGTAAACAACTTGACCTTTAAGCTAGCCTGATTGCAACTTCCTTTTTCCTGTGTACAGCTGTGTGTCATCAATAGAGGATGTCTCCTGAGAACCCGAACTTTTACCCTCCTGCAAAGCCCCACCTCAGGGTATATAAGGCTTGTTGCCTCCCAATAAAGTCAGTCATTCTCCTTTCCTCCCATCTACTGTGTGTGTCTGTGTCTCTGTCTTGTGTGTCATTCAATCCGCAGCCCTCCACCGATCCAGACTGGGTCAACGAACGTAGCCTGGGAGCTATAGTTGGAGGTTCCATCGAGATCGGAAAGAGAGGACTTGCTGACAGATAGCCAGGGAAGGCCGGCAGGCAAATGTATGTATTTTTGGATGTATTGGACAAATGGGTGCTTCAGGCTCTCATGATGTTTTACAGATCGATTGGTAACCGTACTTAAGAGACAGGATAGCTAGAGATTTCAGTCAATGTCTAATCATTTATGTGTGCTCTTTCTGATTTTTGATGTAGGCATTCAGAGCTTTAAATTTCCCTCTTAGGTCTTCATTTAAAGTGTTCCAGAAGTTTTGTTGTGCTGTCCAGAAAACTTATTTCTTTCTTAATTTCTCCTCTGACTCGTTCATCATTCAGGAGTGTGTTGTTTGGTCTCTGTGAGTTCGTGAAATTAATAAGGCTTCTTTCAGTGTTGATTTTTAAGTTTTATTGCATTGAAGCCTAAGAGAATGCTTGGAATTATTTTAGTATTTTTGGATTTGATGAGATTTATTTTGTGCCCCAGTATGTGGTCAGTTTTAGAGAAAGTTCCAACAGGTCCTGAATAGAATGTTTGTATTTGGATAGAATATTCAGTAGATGCCTGTTAGGTTCATTCAATATATGGTATTCTTTAATTGAGGTGTCTCTCTGTTTATTCTCTTTCCTGTTGAACTGTCTAATGGAGATTGAATGTCTGGTAGAATTTTGCTGGGAATTCATCTAGGTCTCAGCTTTTATCATTCCGGAGGTTTTTGTATTATTGTTTCAATTTCCTTATATGTTACAGGTTGTCAGGAACCTTTTTTTTTGTTTGTTTATGTTTTGAGGTAAAACATTCCAACTGCAGGGAATCTCCTTATGTTCGGGAAATAAACAATTCAAGAGTTTCAGGAAGTCCCGAAATTGACCAGGTTCACTAATTTGACTTTCTGCCTGAATTTGTATGCACTGGATAGGGGTATAAATACGTTCAGCAAAATAAAGTTGGGGCCTCAGTATTTCAGAGTCTGTTCAGATAGAAAAGATTCAAAAAAAAAAAGGCAAATGGGATCTGGGATCGAACCTCAAAAGGAGGAGGAAAGTAACCTAAAATCAAGCAGTTATTCAAGAGTCTTTAGATCCCAAAGAAAAAGAGGAGAGAGAGGAGGAAGCTGTTAGATATTTGAGAGAGGAGGATTTTCCACCATTTATTGCCTGGCAAAGCCGGAGGCTGAGCTGAAGGAAGAATATTTAGAAGAAATGTGGCATTTACAGGGCATGGTTAAATCTCTGTATATGTTACGGTATATAAAAGATAAAAGAAAACTACATGTAATCTTAAAATTTCTAGTCAAGTTTTATTCAGGAATGTTTGGTCTTTGCCCAAGTTTGAGCTGCATATGATACAGTAATTAAAAGTACCAGATTGGTGGAAGTTCGTGCAGTAACTATTGTGTCTCAAATTATGATTGCTTCTCCCTTTAAACTGTATGGATAGATTAGTGGCCTCTTACTGTAAACAAAATTCAGGCCTCAGAGCAGTTCAAGAACAGCTAGAAAATGGTTATACAGAGCCTTCTAATTCACCAATTTTTGTCAAAACGTCAGAAAAAATGGAGGTTATTATAAGATCCTAGAAAGGTTAATGAAACATAGAACTTTAAAACATCAGTTACAAAAAATAATGGCCCAAACCCGGTATTAATATGGGGAAGAGGGCATGTTTGTTTTTCCACAGGATGCTGAGAATGCCAGGTGACTGCCAGAAAGGCTGGTTCGGTTTGCAGGGACTGAACAAGGGAAAAGTGATGTTGCTGTTGTTGTGGAATCAGTTCCTGATGACATACGGGGAGAGCTGTATTGGACTTATGTAATAAATTCAACTATGCTACATCTAGCCATATAGAAAGAAAAGGAGATTGTGGTGATGGTGAATGATACGCAACTGATGGAACATCATTACATGGAAAGAATAACAGTAAATCCGGATTCTACTGCAGGGAATGCTGATAAATGTGAAAAAGGACTAAGTGCAGACCTTTGGTTATCAGATGACAGTTTCCCGCAGACTTATATAGAGAAACAGGCAGCAGCCATGGACAAAGTCAAGGATGAGTGATAGCTTGCATAAGTGAACCCTATGTACATTTGGACAGTTAAATATTGCTCATAATGGTACCAGGTTTGTTGTTTCATTTGTTCAGTGTATTTCTTGTGTTTCAATGTAACTTGTTAATTGCATTTCAGTCATTCCCATGAGAATAAAAGTTATGGTATTTTAGCAATTTTCAGTTATTATGATTTCTGTAAATGTTACAAAACCTTAGTATGTGAATTGCAGGTATAAGAGTAAGCCTTTACTACATTACTGGAATAAATACCATGATGCCTGATTCTAAGGATGCTGGGTTGTGACTCACTAGCCTCTAGTTAATTTGTGTGGCCTCCAGAATTTGCTGACTTCCATAAATGAGTAGCCAGAAACAGGTATGCCCAAGGGGGTGTTTGTCAACCTAAGACAGGGAATCAGCCTCTGTGGCCAGAGATTGTGGCTGGTTTTCCAATTAAGGGTAAGACAGGCACTGACATCCTTGGCAACCTAAGACAGATGCTCATTTATGTAAGAGAAAAGGGGGAAATGTAGGACTCTGGCCCGCCTGCATGCCCTTCTCTCTTAGTTCTAGGCTCTTGGCCAAGAACTAGCCAGATCTCGTCAATTGCAAAGCTCAAGTAAACAATTAAAGGTAAAAAACTTGACCTTTAATCTAGCCAGATTGCAACTTCCTTTTTCCTCTCTGCAGCTGTGTGTCATCAATAGAGGATGTCTCCTGAGAACCCGAACTTTTACCCTCCTGCAAAGCCCCACCTCAGGGTATATAAGGCTGCTGCCTCTCAATAAAGTCAGTCAGTCATTCTCCTTTCCTCCTACCTATTGTGTGTCTGTGTCTCTTTTTTCTGTGTCATTCAATCCACAGCCCTCTGCTGATCCAGACTCGGTCAACGAAGGCAGCCCGGGTGCTACACACAAGGATCCTTTGGCATGGGTGGATGAAGTTTAATATAGGAGTCCTGTCCAGGGATATACTTAGCAATGTAAACTTTTAAGTCAAGAATAGCCTCTACCCATACCCTGGGAAATTTTATCCCTGCCTCCTTTATCCTACCTTTCTACATCAATGATGTGATGTCTCTTTTCTCATAAATTCTATTGTATGTCCCGTTTTCTTCATTAGATTTGGAGTCACCTAAATGTATAATCCCTACATCTGCTGTGTTGCTCCAATGTTTCATAAGATCCCTGTTATTAACCAAGCTTCTTAGAATATAATACAACGTTTTTAAGTGCACCTTATAATTTAATGTGTAAATTTGATGTTAGCAGATTACATTGTCTCAGGAACATGATTTTCTAAATAAAAAAGAAATTGCATTATTATTAATGCATAGGTCATAACTCATAAAACTGAATGATTCAGATTAAAAAACTAAGCGGATTTAAACCATGTGCTGTGTTGATATTTTATTTTCACTTTCTCAACCTACTGGCCTTTAGAGAAAGTATTCTCCAGTTTTAATAATCTCCAGAACTATTCAATTTAAAACTCTTGCACCTGGTGAGATCTAGTATGTTAACAATTTATTTGAACGTGACAGACACTCCATCAAGTAACATTAAATAGGTATACTCAGCAGTGACCTTATATTCTCAAATAGGTAATATTTCCTCCCTCAGTGACAAAATCGTACCCTAATAATAGCTTATTCACTTGTGGTTTCTGTTCTTATCATCATTTATCATGCCACCTATTAGAGTATGATATATCTATATTGTCAGAAGCCATGTCTTATTCATCTTTATGTCCCCATCACTGCACATGGTAATTGACAGGCAGTAGGTTCTCAGCAAATGTTCATTTAATCATTAGTTTCAAAGCATTTATTATGAATGCGAATTAAATTCAAACATAAAAAGTTGTGCAATTCCTAAATGTCAGCCTTAGTTTAGAAGACCCTCTCCTAGGTGGTACATGAAATAGAAAAGGCCATAAGTTTGCTCACTTCAACATTATGAATAAATGACATTTATAGTCAGGTACTAGTGTGGGGGCTCATAAAATGATGGAGGAAATAAGAGGTTCTGGAAATAATGTGTTTCAAAACTGCATAGTGCTATATATCTCCAGTAGTTTTAGAGGATATCTTAGAGCTAATCCACAGGAACCCATGACTACTTCCTGACGTGTACCATAGAGGAGGAATCACTAAAGAATATCAGAGGAAGCTCCTGTGACTTATTTTAAAAATTTATTAGAATGACTATAAGTGATAATTATCTGATTTAAGCTGACATAAGTTTTACTAATTTTACCTGAGATTATGAAAAAATGTAGTTCCATAATAATTGGTGTGAAATTTAAAGGACAATAGTTGGATAAGGAAAATCAATAACCCCCTTAACATTTTTATTTTAAATTTAGTATATATAGTAATATGCATTTCAATGTTTATTACATTTTATTTATGTTGTGCATGTGTGTTGGGTAGTTTGCATGTCATAGCATGTAGGAAGTCAGAGGACAATATCTGGGAGGTAATTTTCCTTCTAGCATATGGGTCCTGGCAATCAAACTAAATGTATCAAACTTTGTAGCAAACATCTTTATCTATTGAGCCCTGTTGCCATTTTAAAATTGCTATTCTAAACATATTTTGCTCTAAATTCTATTAATCTTAATATACACACACATTTAAATTTGTACAACAACGGATATAATCAGGATATGAGTTCCCTTACCTCTAAAGCATTCTCATATAAAACTTTGATCATTTTTCTCTTCTCTCACAGCTAACTTTTAGTTGCCATTAATTTGTTACTAATAATCGTAGTCTTTATTTTTAAAAGTTATATAATTTTAATCACATTGAGACTCAACT
This sequence comes from Eospalax fontanierii, assembly GCA_035773235.1. Taxonomy (NCBI): domain Eukaryota; kingdom Metazoa; phylum Chordata; class Mammalia; order Rodentia; family Spalacidae; genus Eospalax; species Eospalax fontanierii. The sequence goes on along the minus strand of CM069525.1, from coordinate 126,768,606 downwards.
ATGCTTTGTAAATTTTTTTAATTGAAGTTTTGTGTATTTCATACAGAACATCTTGAACATATTTATACCCCTTCCCCAATGGTACCCTCCCAGTATCCTCCACCCTCACTGGAATTCATGCATTTTGTTATTTGTGTTGTGGCCTATTGAGTCAAGTTAGTGTCCCCAGATATCTGTCAGTGCAAGTTCATTCATTGGGATCTAGTCAGCCTATCTAGAGTCCTTACCTTTAAGAAGATCATCTCTTCTTCACCCAGTGGTAATCTGCTGTCAATAGTTCTTTGACTAAGATTTGGGCCTGGTGCCAATTTCCACATTTCTATACTGGGCTTTTGTCTACTTCAGTTTGCATGGGTGTTATTTGTGTTGTCACCATTGTTACAGTTTCATATGAGCATGGTCCCAGAAAACTGTAGGACTCTGTTTTCCTAGGGCCATGAACCTCCTCCTTGACTCTTACAATCTTTCCACTTCTTATTCTGCAATGGTCCCTGATCCCTGGGTAGGTGGAATTTAATATAGGATCCCTGTAAAAGGACCCACACTCTTCAGACTCTTACCCTTTGCACTTTGGATATTTCTTAAATGATCCATGATTTCTTTGCTACCCAAATTTTTGCATGTATTCTGCATGTATAATTTTCATTCTTTTGCCTTTGGTGATACATTGTACGCCATTAAATTAATGAATTTCAGATTATTCATTTGTTCACCAATTATAGATTATTTCCAGTATAAAGAAATGATGCATTGAATTTATAGAGACATTTGTGCACATGAATTTTTGTTCACACAAATTTTCATTATTAAGGGAAGATATTATGCAGTAAATTTCTAGGTTTTATTTCAGCTTTGTGTAAAGTGTCAAAATATATTTCCAAAAGCTGTACCATTTTTTTACTCCTATAAGCATTGAATGAAATTTCAGTTTCTTCATGAACTAACTAGCATTTCTCATTGTCCTTTTTAAAAGGTTGGTTCAAATTTAGGGCAGTATTGGTTTTAAGTATGTGCTCTAGCACTGAGCTATATTCCCAGCCCTGTCACAATTATTAAATATACACAGCATATATATATATATATATATATATGTAAGTCTATATAAATATTTTGCATGCCCCTAATGACTAATAATGTCAAATATATTTCATGTACTTATATGATCAATATATTTCCTCTGTGGCTAATTGTCCCTTTAAACATTTTTATTCACATCTGTTACTTTGTTCTTCTTACTATTTAGTTATTTGATTTCCTCATAAATTCTGGAAGCAAGTCTTTTGTACTATACATGACATATTTTCTGTAGCTTGTATATTGTTTATCTTAACAGCATGTCAGTGCAAATTTTTAAAATTCTGATAAAGTACAATTTAACATTTTTTAGTTTTTATATGCTGTACTCTTAGTATCATAATAAGAACACTCTCTATCAAGAAATAGATTTTCTCTTCTTATCTTATAATGATAGCACCATTTTTCATTTTCTGTGTGTGTCCACTAGCTACTTTTGATATATTGTGAAGTTAATTCTTTGTATATGAGGATTCAATTTTTTTTCTGATACCATTTGTTGAAAAACAATCTTTTCTCCAAAGAAATGTTTTTCATATCTTTGTAGAAAATAATTGATATAGTTTAGTGAATTTATTTTGAGTATATCATTTGATTTCTTTAATTTGAATATATTCCCTTAACCTTTATAACAATGTGGGTTTAAATGTTGTAAAGTTTAGATGTTGTAAAGTTTAGAACAGTGTATAATGCCAGGACTGACAGTATTATTCACTAAAATATTTTGACCATTCTATTTTGTTTGTATTTAGAGTACAATTTTTAAAAGATCAGATGGTCTAAATAGAGATGAATTTGTGGCTGTTGAAATAATTGTTTAAATCAAGAAGATAAATTAATGCAGTTGACTTTTCATCACTATGTACTACCTACTAGAGTACAAAATTGAACTTGGATCAGAATTCACACTTACTTTTCTCTGTTCAATTTCCTGTATGGAATAGCATGTTGAGTTGAAGGTCTGGTGAGTCACTGACATATTGGTTATCTCACTATCCGGGGGGAATATATATATAATTTCCTGCTGCTATATGAGCCACATATTCTGAGAACATAGATGTGATCACAATATTTGGCATAATTTTGGCATGGAGGAAATATAGCCCCAGTCACAGAGAAAACAGAAGTAACATGAGGTGAACAATTTGAGAACAGGGAACAGAGACAAAGCATAAACAAGACAGGAAGGAGGCAATACCTGGGAGAGTTTGAGATCCCAAAACCATGTTTTTGCTGCTGTAAATCAAAGAGTAAGAAGTTCATAACACATATAAAAGAAAGAAAATAATGAAGAAGGATGTGAGAGCAAGGGAGAGAGAAAATTATGGGCAATATAGTCCAGTGCACAAATAATGAGATTGCACCTTGCAGGAAATAATAATATATATTCCATTGAGCACATAGGCAGACAGGGAGATAAAATGGATTCAGAGAGTAATTACAGCATAGTAAGTTATACCATAAATGTTGATGGGGTGATATGATAGCTTTCATCTCTATATATCCATCTATTGATCCAGTGGATATACTTGCACCAAGGGACACCTGGATAGAAATGCTTGACTGGATAGGACTTAACATACATGACAGAATACCTAAAATTTTGTGGCAGGTTTATGGGAGGTCAGGAGGGCAGAAAGGGTCTAAATTTGATTAAGAGGTATTATATGAAAAACACAAAAGCTCAATAAATACATTAAAAGTTAAAAAAGCCCCTCATATTTTATATAATTCCAATTCCATTCAAGATGACAACAACCAAGATCATCCATCAGGCGTCTGTCAACTTGATACTCAATCTCATCTCCTTATGTAATGCTTAATTTTGAAATGAAAATAAAAAGTTCACAATTCTGCCTAGCATTATATTATTCTACACACAATAATAAATGCATTATATATTTCAGAATAAGTTATAATGTGTCTTGAGGAATACTTATTCTTTCAGTGTCTCATTACTGAATTATAGTAATACATATTTGTAACAGCCATTATTATGTCAATTTATTTTACTTTACATGCTAAAGAAATAGAGGGAAATAACTCAAAATATATGCTTAATATATATGTATATTTGCACAAACATGTTCTTAATAAATTAGGAATGAAACATTCATGTCCATTATAATCCTTTTTTGTATAATTGATCGTGTGGCCTTAGATAGTATTTATAACTACCTAGCTCTACTACCCATTCTGCATTTCCTTCATCCTCAGTGAGCACCTCAGTAGATCTTGTCTCTTTTCTTAATGATGTGAATGGAACCTTCATCCATGAAGGGTCTGGGCCATTTGTCATCTTCCCTAGAATGGGTTGTTGCAGTTTTCCACTGACTTTAATAACGGGACACGGTAATCACAAAAGACTCCATAAAGGATTTCCTGCATTCTAGAAATAATCTTTGTTTCATCCATAGTGGAGAAAGAGTCCAATTTCCCCCTAGTAAGCTAAATTAGTCACCCTGCTCACACAATTACTCCTTTCTTAGCCTACTGATATAAGAGTATCAGAAGCACAAAACGTCCCAGGTGAAGGCTTAGCTTCCAGTTCGGTGGAATGTTTGTTATGTCTCCTGAAAGAAGCGTACTCTTTGGTTTCCCCCCTCTGAAACCAAACCTTCTAGGTCAGCAGAAGACAAAGTTATGGGAACAGGAATGAAATTTTTTTCTAGTGGATCACTAGGGGTGATAGTGAGTAGAATCATTCATATTTCCATCCCTTAATTCCTGGACCTGTGAATCCAGAGAAAGAATACCATACTTTAAAAGATGATTCAAAATTTGTACCAACATGTGGAGGACCTTGCCCCAGCCATTCAGGCTATTATTATCTAAGTGGCACCATGATTTTGCTTTAAATGGTCATTCCAAAATTCAGTCAAGCTAGCTGCTTCAGGATGGTGGGGAACATGGTAAGAGATTTGAATCCTATAAGCTTGGGCTGACTGCCACATTTCATTGGCTGTGAAGTGAGTTGTCTGGTCAGAATGATGCTGTGTATGTTACTAAAATGGTAGATAAGGCATTCTCTATGTGCCTGGATTGTAATTTTGGCAGAAGCGTAACGTACAACAAAGTCAATCTCATAAACAGAAAAAGTTTCTCTTGAAGTAACAACAAAACATTGTACCTTCCATGACAAAAGTGGTTCCATGTAGTCTATCTGCCACCAGAGTGTTCGCTGGTCACCCTAGGGAATGGTGCTATGTTGGGGTCTCAATGTTGGTCTCGCCTGCTGTCAGTTGGTACCAGAAGAGGAATGTTTCTGTGAAGAATCTGGCCATGCCGATTTATTTGGGGAATATGGAGACACTTGAAGTTTGGAGTAGAAAAATGATTAAGTGATATAAACAAAGCTTAATGGCCCATTCTGATAGGAGACTGGAACTTACACAGAAACTGGTATATTTGGACAAAGAATCTAGCAGTAGTCTAACAATGGCCTAAGAATTTTCCTTAGACTAAATTTAAAAGTGTTGGAAAGCCTAGAGAGATGGCTCAGTGATCAAGAGCAGTGAATTCTCTACCAGATGATCTGGATTCAGTTCACAGCACTCACATGATAGCTATGATTATATGTAATTCCAATTTCAGGAATCTGACCTACTGTTCTGCCTTCTGAGGGCATTGTATGCATGGGTGCACTTACATACTTGCAGACAAAACACTCATACACATAAAAATAAAAATAATAGAATAAATATATTAAAAATAATGTACTAATTTCATTGGCAGAGAAAATTTCAGGACAGCCTAATATTGAATCAGTGCCTTGATTATTAATGATGAATATTATGCAGATCTTCCGCAAAATCTACTGGGGAGCCAGAAAGAGATACAAATATGCAGCTTGGAGAAATGGGGGCACTAGGAAGCTAATAATGTAGTAACTAAGATGCATCCTTGTAATAGAAACTCTCTGATAAGGAGATTAGAACCATTAAGGAGAGACCTCTAGATTACAACTTTAGCAATGTAAAAAATATCCTTAGGAAAAGACCACATCCAAGTAACCTTCTGTAGCGCCCACGTTATGTTCGTTGACCGAGTCTGGATTGGTGGAGGGCCGCGGATTGAATGACACACGAGACAGAGACACAGACACACACACAAGGTAGGAGGAAAGGAGAATGACTGACTTTATTAAGAGGCAATAAGCCTTATATACCCTGAGGTGGAGCTTTGCAGGAGGGTAAAAGTTCAGGTTCTCAGGAGACATCTTCTATTGATGACACACAGCTGCAGACAGAAAAAAGGAAGTTGCAATTGGGCTAGCTTAAAGGTCAAGTTGTTTACTTGAGCTTTGCAATTGGCAAGATCTGGCTAGCTCTTGGCTGAGAGCCTAGCACTAAGAGAGAAGGGCATGCAGGGGGGGCCAGAGCCCTACAACCTTCCAACTTGTGAAAGGAGAAAGTTAAAGAATATTTTGCTTTAAGAAAACTACAAAAGACTAAAAATGATGCTAAGATCTATCCCAAGATTGCAGCTGAAAGTGGAAGTGTTCTTCATAGGCTGCTGGCACTTCAGACATTAATGATTCAAAAGTGAGTGATTCATTGATTTTTATTCCATCATTTCAATGAATTGATGAGGCAGGACAACATATGACAGGGAAGTCCCTGTGTACAGAAGGTCCCAACAGACTGAGAAACTCTAAGAGGCAATTACAAGTAGTAAGGATCAAGCTTGTTGTCAGTGGAGACCCCAAGTGGTTGGAGGTGTCAGAGCTCAGAACCATATGTAATAGGGAGCTAAGTATATGGATTGGTACAAGTCAAAGAGAGAAAGGCATCATAGCTGGAAGGGCAAAGCCATCTAATCCCTTTAGAACAAAATTCCAGACATCAGACATGGAGCTATAGGATTTGGTGATCATCATGTTGGCTTTTGTTGTTGCTTAGTCTAGTATTCCCCTACTATGCACACTTTCCTCCTTTTTAGAATGGAAATCTGTATTCTGTGCCCTTGAATGGAGGAAGTATGTAATTTGCCTCTTCATTTTCAGGATCTTATAATAAAGATATTACCTTGAATCTAAGAAGAATCTCTGAACTCTAAAGTTTTGAATAGTTTGAAAATGCTAAAGATTATGGGAATTTTTAAGTTGGAACTAAATGCAATTTACATGATGGTATGGCCATGAACCTATTTGGGCCAGGGAGTGGAATATGGTTGTTATATGAGAAATATCCTGTGGGCCCCCCATGTATTTGAATATTTTGTAGTGGGAAAGATCAGGGAGAACAAGTGTGTACAGGAAACAGGTATTTTATTTAGGATGCATCTTGGCCCAGGGGGCTCATGACTCAAAATCGGGACCCCTAAGGGAAGAAACACATACCTTTTATACCTTAAGCATTGCATTCCCGTGAGAAAGGAATTTGGATATGGATTGGCTATGAATAAACTTTTAAAATCCAGGAAATTATTACAAGTTTATAAATAAAATCATACTAAGCATCCCTTGTCTAAATGTCATTGCAGAGATTTCCATCTGGGGAAAGTAGTAAATGGCAGCATCTATGGAAAAGTGGGACAAAATCGTATACTGGCACAGCGTGGCTACCAGAGATCCAACCACAAAACTTTTCAGTAGACACTGTACTTAAAAGTTGGTATGGACACATGAAGAGAGGAAGAAGAAGGATTAAATCCATATTTTCCTTGACTATTTCATCAGGCTGTATATTGACTTGACTTCAGTTGGTAGTACTGTTTGCAGAGGTTTCACAGGTGTAGCCTTACTGGAGTAAACATACCCATGGGGCCAGGCTTTGAGATTATATAGCCTTGCCCTTTTCTAGTTGCTCTCTCTGTATCCTGTGCCTGCTCGAAGTTGGGATTGTTCAGTGTTCTAGTTGGGCTGCCTCCTGCCATGCCTCCACCACCGTGATGGACACTTAGACCTCTACACCTGTAAACCCAATAAACTATTGCTTCTACAAATTTCCTTGGTCAAGATGTTTTATCATACCTACAGAGAGGAAACTAATCCATCTCTCAAGGTGAAGAGCAAAGAGGAACATGTGTAACATCTCACATTCCACTCTTTTGTTTACTATAAGTGCAACATTTCATATTTCAACATGCTAAAGAGCAACACCTATAGCATGAAATGTTTCACAATTGCTATCTCTACTGCTTATCTCCTAGTCTGTGTTTGCCCCTCCTTGGCTTGATCATTCTTTTCTTACAAGCTCTTTAACAGCAGATCATTTGCCTAGGAAATATGGCAGTTCATTCCTCTAGCTGAATATTCTTTTTCTACCTTAAGTCTCTTTGATGTCTATGCCTCTTCAAACACTAATTTTCAAAAACATCTTCCTCTAAGTGAAGGTATAATATTATTGTTCAACATAGTTATCAGCACTGTCATTCTGGTAGCAGAAAAAATTTAAAAGTCATATCTAAATATAGGGTTGAAATTATGAAGTACATTTTCCAACTCTTGACTCAATCCATCATTTTCTTGCTGTGGAGACTGTAGGAAACTACTTGACCTCTTGGTATTCTTTGGTTTAATGAAGGCAATAATTTTTGCCTTGTCTTCCAAATGTATGTGAGTAATTAAGGGTTGTAGAGTACTTTAGAAACTCAAAAAAAGAAATTGCAATGGCTTTTCACTGGCAATTTTCACCTAAGTTTTTGAAATAATTTACACACACAAAAACACATAGTTTGGACATAGACTAGAAAACCATGAACATTAAAATAAAGCCATCCACAAATTCACAGAATGATTCTAATGTGAGGACAAGAAGCTGTTCTCTTGGCTTTCTCCACCCCACCTCCACTGCCTTTGAATTTTTAAACTCTTATTATTTTTACACACATGCACAACATATATATATATATATATATATACACATACACACACACACAAACACACACACACTCGATGCACTGAGTCCATTTAGTGGTACTAAGGTGCACATGTGTATAGTACTGACTAAATGGGATAAGTTACCTATCATGAATCTCATGCCTGGAAAAAATGATTCTCCTGACTGGAACTCTCTTTCCAGATTTAAAATAATTCAGGAAAATAATGCTATTTTGGAATTTTTTTCAGTTCAACAACCATCATAAGTTGATGCTAACTTTCAGTCTTTAGATATGTGCGTTTAAAATACAGAAGACATAAAAGTCAGGAAAGTAAATAAAACAACTGACAATTATACAAGGTGTGGGTGGTAATATATTTAAATCAGCTGTAATTAACAAGGGGCACCCGTCATTGAGGTGAAATTTTCTAGAAAACATTTCCTCAGGGTTAGCACAATGAAGCTATGATCCTGAGGGAGCTAAGGTTACATCTTTGCTTGGAATCCAAACTTTGCAACGTTTAGGAGTCTCCCACATGGTACTGATTTTGAAAGCCTGACTGAGTCATGCAGAACTTCTAAGACTTGGCACCATGAGAGTCCAGGAGAAGCAATTGGTGAAGGTGCAGGCTCAGTTGCAGTGGAGAACTCAGGATATATCAGGTGTTAAGACTATATACTGACTTCTAAGGACAGACGCAGGTATGGAGTAAAAGAGGCATGAGGCTACTGGACAAGCTGTGTGTTTGTATTACAGTTGGCATAAATGGAGAGGTGGGGCTACTCAAGTAATTTGGAACCAAGAAGACAATGAGTTCTAGATATCAGACATTAAGCATTTTATAATGTTGGATTTGGGGTTTGCTTTGATCTGATTGTAACTTTGTTCTGGTTCTTCCCTTTAGAAATAAGAAAATATGTTACTTATTTTGAATTTTACAGGAGTCCAGAGTTAAGAAACTACAGAATTTTAAAGTGTTTGAATTATTTAAACAATGGAACTTTTTAAAAATTTTTATTGATTTTTTTGCATGTATTTCATACAGAACATCTTAATCATCTTTATACCCCTTCCCCATCAGAGCCCTCCCATACCTCCCTCTGGATTTCATGAATTCTGTCACTTTTATTAAGACCTACTGAGTCAAATTAGTGTACCCAGATGTCCCTCAGTGCAAGTTCATTCACTGAGATCTAGTCAGCTTATCTAGAGTCTCTCATTTAAGAAGATCAATTCCTCATCACCATGCAGTAATGACCTTACAATAGTTCTTCAACTAAGACTGAGGCCTGCTGCCAATTTCCACATTTTTATGCTGGGCTTTTGCCTGCTTGAGCTTGCATAGGTTTTGTGCATGCGGACACCATCATTGTAAGTTCCTAAGATCAAGGTCACAGGAATCTGTAAGGCTCGATTTCCATATGGTCATGTACCTCCTCTCTTGACTCTTACAATCTTTGTGTCCTCTCTCCTATCAATGAGACTTTTAAAACTGTATTATATTTTATATTTTGACATTAATTAGATATCTTGTTAACAATGGTTTGAAAGTGATATGTTTTAGTATCAAGCTGATCAAGAGTTGACTTGTGATTCCTAATCTTGATTGTCAGCTTGACACCCTTGGAGAGGGGAAACATCAATTTTATTATTACCTCAATCAAATTGGTATAAGGGAATATCTACAGGAATTTTCATGATTGGTCCCTGATGGAGGAGGGCCCAAATACTCTGCGCCTGGCTGTTTGAGAAAGACAGCTGAGCAAGGTACTGGAAGTGAGCTAGTAATCCGTGTTCCTCTGTGGTCTATGCTTCAGTTCTTGATGCCAGTTTCCTGCCTTGAGTTTCTACCCTGACATTTATTGATGATAGATATAAAGTATAAGATGAAATAAATCTATTTCTCCGAAAATTGCATTTGGTCAGTTTTTTAAAATATTTTTATTGAATTTTGTAGATTTCATACAACACATCTTAAGAATATTTAGCCTGCCTTCCTTATCTGCAACTCCCCCCCCCACAGAGCTGGCTTAAAGGACTTCATGCATTTTATCATACATGGTAAGGCCTCTCAAGTCAAATTTCTGTACCCAGATGTTCCTCGGTGTGAGTTCATTCACTGCAGCCTGGTCAGCCTGTCAAGTTAACTCCCTTCATTCACCTTCACCCATCAGTGATCAGCTGCCAATAGTTAATAACCAAAGTTATGGTGTCCTGCTCCTTTCCCAAGTTCTATGCTGGATTTTGTTTGATTGAGTTTGCTTGAGTCTTGTGGATACTGTCTATTACTATAAATTTGTATGAGCAAGGTTCCAGGAGCCTGTAAGACTCTGTTTCCTTATGGTCTTGCACCTCCTCCCCTGGCTCTTACAATCTAAACCTCTTGTTCTACAATGGTCCCTGGCCTTTGGAAAGTGAAATTTAATATAGGAGTTTTATTCAGGTACACAAATTCTGCAGTGTCTTATTTTCTACACTTTGGCGAGTTGTGGCCTTTTGTGTTCATCACCTTCTATTGCATGAGGAAGCTTTGCTGATGAGAGTTGAAAAATGCATTAGTATTATCTTTGCCCCATGTTTTGTTATGTTGCATGAACCTTAGATGTAGAAGATCCATTGTAGATGTATCATTAAGGGTTGGGCATTTTACAGGTACTTATTCTCTGAGTATAACCAGTTCCTGAACTCTGTAATAATCTCTGTCTCTTACAAAAGATGCTTCTTTGAAAAGGTGGCAAGAGACACTTGTCTATAAATATATGGATCCATGTTTAATATAGAGAAAAATTATGTTTGTTTAGGGATGCGACAGATTTGGGTATTGTGAAAGATCTGTGACCTCTCCAAATATGTGCATTTGGATACGTTTACAGTGCTACACGTGAGTTCACTCCAATTTAGGTGCTTTAAGTAAAATTCTGTACTTTAAGATAAAAATGCCACTACTACACCAATAGAGTTTCCTGTGCAGGACATTGTTGTGGTTGTTAGGTTTCAAATTTCACTTTGAACCATTGATTGAATTTTCTCCCTTAGCAGCTTGCATATTATCCTCCAGAAATGTAAATTAGTGGAATAAAATAGAAAACCCAAGTACAAGTGTGCACAATTACAGTCATTTTATATTTGACAAGGAGGCAAGATCACACACTGGGAAAGACAGCATCTTCAACAAATGGAACTAACAAAACTGAATCTCTATCTGTAGAAGAATTAAATTAGAACTTTGTCTACAACCCTGTACAAAATTCAACTTGGTTCAAAGACCTCAATTCAAAACCTAAAACTCTGAAACCTTTAGAATAAAACATTGGCAGACAGTACCCTGCAATTTATAAGTGCAGGAAAGCACTTTCTAAAATGGACATCAGTTGCACTGGAATTAAGTTCAACAATGGACAAGTGGGACCTCATCAAACTAAAACTTTTCTGTGCAGCAAAAGAAATAACCAAGGACAATGGACAGTAAACCCACAAACTGTGAAAAAAATTATGAGCTGCATATTCAACATAGGATTAATCTACAGAATATATAAATAACTAAATAAAGTCAAGAAAAATTGACCCTATTAAAAGTTATGCTATGTATTTAAACAGAAAGTTCTCAAAACAACAAATAAAAATGACTAAGGAACACCTTATAATCTTAAACATCATTAGTATTTAGGGAAATGCTAATCACATCCACATTAAGATTTCATCTTAGCCAAATCCAAGTGGCTAAGATCAAATGGTACTAAATGTTAATTCACTGTTAGTAGGGTTGTAAATTGGTACAACCTGTATGGAAAGCAGTGTGAAAGACTCTTTAAAAATGAATCTACTATATGACTTGGTTATAACAAATCCTTAGCATATACCCAAATGTCTCATCCTACTGTAGAGATACTTGTACATCCATGTTTATTGCTGCTTTTTTCACAATAGCTAAAGAAATTGAAGCAACCTTATTGTTCCTCAACTGGTAGGTAGGTGCTGAAAATACGGAACATTTCTAATTAGTGGAAAAGAAAGATAAAATCATGAAATTTGCAGGTAAATAAACGGAACTAGAAAATTTTACTAAGTAAAGAAACATAGACTCAGACAAACAAGTGACACATGTTCTCTCTCATTTGTGGATCTTATTACCAAACCCTTATATGGGAGAGTATATTCTGATATAGCTGTAGGAGCCAGGAAAATGGACAGGAACCATGGACGTAAGGGGAAAGAAGAAACCCAAGAAAGAGGGATAGCAGGAAACCAGTGTTACTAAGGGAGAAATAGTAAAGTATGAGAAGTTAACCTGAAGTGGAATAAAGAAGGTTATACAAGAAATCATGGAGTAAAGGGTAAGAAGGATGTCAATAGAGGGAGGATCATAGAAAACAGGTATTATCAAGTGAAAATTGGGGAAAGTGGGGCTACTTTATCTGGTGAGGGAGGAGGAAGGAGAAAAAGAGGAGAGGGGAGAATAGATAAATAATGTTAAGTTGGTGTGAAAACCAGAGGTAAATGTATTTACCTCTACCTCAAAATCTACTAAAAATACACTTACAATATATGTACATGAGTTCTAGTGTATAGTTTAAAGCTATATATCAAGAAACAGTGTCAGACAGGAGAAACCTCCCTTTGAGTTGTAGTCAGGGTACTCCAAGAGACCACAAAAATTACACAGGCTACTGTCACAACCACTGATTATCTCCCAGAACTTGAAGGTAAGATCCTATTGAAGAAGACAGGACTTGGAGCAATGGAGCTGGAAGTGACCTGGAAACCTCTTTTCTGAATACTAGTTCTCATAGATTTGGAGGACACTGTGCAAACTTCTAAGGCAGAAAATCAATCAATCAATGTGGGAATTTTTTTAATTAAAAAACTTTTACTGAAGTTTTATACCTTTCATTCTGTTTTACTTTTAATATAACTTTTATTGAGTCTATTTTCTTTGCATTTCAAACAATTTATCTTAATCATATCTAGACTTCCATCTGATCTGTACCCTTCATAGCTCTCCTCTGGATTAGGTGTGTTCCCTCACATATGTCAAACCATGTGGAGTAAAGCTTTTCTATCCTTATGTCCCTCAGTGCAAGTTCATCTACTGGAGTCTAGTCAACCTGTCTAGAGGCAGTGCCCTAAAGAAGACCAATATTCCCTCGTTCAGCAAATATCAGTTGTCAGTTGTTCTTCAGCTAATGTAGGGGTCTCTTGCCCATTTCTCCACTTCTATGCTGAGTTTTTGTCTGTTTGAGTCTGCATGGGTCTTTTGCGTGCTGTCTCCAGTGCTAGAGATTCATATGAGCAAGTTCTCATAGGCGTGGAAGACTGTTTGCTTACGATCATGCACTGAGCATGGATTTTACAATCTTTCTGCCCCTCTTCTGAAATAGAACAGTTTTTTTTCAATCATAGCAATAGAAGCCAAACTAGCACAGATACTAAATACTTTTAATAAACAATAAGAGATATCCAAACTGATAATTGTATGCATCACAATATAGGATTATAACAAACATGAAAAAACAAGGGTACGTGATGCCTCCAAAAAATCATCATTCCTCAGTTCTTGAAATAAATTACACGGGGCTAGGTAAAGGAGAAAGAAACGAAATAATAACCAATCATGCCAAAGACATCAATGGAAACAGGAGTAAATTAGGAGAAAACTTGGGAAAGTATAGAGGAGAATTATTTGTATAAAAACTCAGTAAAACTATTTTGATTTTAAGAACAAAATCATATACAAATGTTGGATATGAAAATCTCAGTGAAACATCTAGAAGAAAATCCAATGAAACTATTACCAATAGACTCACAGAAGCATAATAATGAATAATATGGAAGATGGACAAGTCTTGCTAAATAGTGAATTCAAATATCACTTAGGGGGTTGGAGAGATGGCTCAGATGATAAGAGTGCTCGAAGTTGTAGAAGACAAGGGTTCATTTTCTAGCACCAATATGGAGGCTAACAACCATCGGTAACTCCAGTTCCAGAGGATTTGGACTGTATTCAGACGTCTACAGTCATTCCCCTACATGTGTGCACTTACATCTATATAGGCATTTCACTCATACACATAAAAATGAAGTAATAAATAAAATAATAAAATAGACATCATGAAGGTATCATAACTCCAAGAATACAAGAATTCTATCATATATCAAGAGACAAAAATCATAAAAAATGAGATAGAAGCTAGATGAAATGCTGAACAAATTTCATATGTGTAAATAAAGAAATAACAATACACTCTTACAAATGAAATGGAATATTAATATAAACAAACAAAAATTGAATTGGCATTAATAAAATCTGTGAAAGCAAGGTGTGGTGACATATAACTTTAACCCCAGTATTCTATGAGTTCAAAGCTGGCCAGGTCTACATAGCAAGTTCCAGGCTGACTGGGGCTACAGAGAGACTCTGTCTCATAAAGTAAGTAATAAAAAAAGAAATTGACCTAATGACAGAAATCACATGTCCAGAAAGACAAATATTGTATGCTCACCCTTATATGTGGATGCTGGCTACAAATATTAGTGTACTTAACTTTGAGTATTAGTAAGGGCCAGAAAAATATAACGTGACCATTAGAGGGATGGAGAAGGCGTTGACGAGAAAGGGAATAGTAGAACATGTTGGAAATGAAAGTAGAAAGGGGAATATTGCGAGTGGAGTGGTCGAACCAGGAAGGAGTCTGATAGGATAAGGAAAAAGAGAAGAATAAGTAAAAGTAAAACTATGAAAAATCTATATGGAATCTATCTACTGTTTTATAAGCTTATTATAATGTAATCTAAAAATAAAAAGAAATTGAACAGTGGCACTCTCTGTGAATATATAATACTTCTCACCTATGTCATGGGTTATTAAATGAAATTTACAGTACCAAGTGTGGGATACTTTCCTGTGAGTGGTGGACCAGTTCTAAATGATCATAGATGCCAACAGAGAATACTTTAGCCAGCAGAAATGCTTATTATAGTTGAAGAAGAAAGAAAAATCTTCCACTACATGAATAGCCTGAAAGAATTCATGTCCGCAAAACCAATCCTTCAGAGAATACTTGAAGCAATACAAACAACTGAAGGAATGACTATACACAAGGGCAACAGAAAGTAACTAAATGAAGGTATAACTAGGGAATCACAAAGTTCGACCAAAGATGCAAAGCAAACTTAAAATGATGGGAATCAATACATATCTTTCAATAATGACTTTAATTATCAATGGACTAAACTCCCTGGTCAAAAGAAACAGGCTCGTGGAATAAATGGATCAAGTAACAAAATTCATCATTTTTGTTTGTTTGTTTGTTTGTTTTTTTGCAAGAAACTCACTTCATCTCCAAGGATACACACTATATTAAGGTGAAAGGATGGGAAAAATATTCCAAGCAAATGGCACTAAGAAACAAGCAGGGGTTGCAGTTCTAGTATCTGACAAAATAGACTTCAAAGCAAAACTAATAAGAAGAGATAAAGAGTGTCCCTTCATTCTGATCAAATGAACAACTGACCAAGAATATATTACATTCAGGAACATATATGTACCAAACTCTGATATTATAGGACTTTGAGGCACAGATTAACTCCAACTCAGTAATTGGAGGGGAAATCAATACACCCAAATCTCCAACAAAGAGATTAAATGGACAAAGAATAAACAGAGAGACGTCTGAATTAAAATACAACATACATCAAATGGACCTAACAGACAGCTACTGAACAATTCACCCAAGCACAAAAATAATACCCTTTCTACTCAGCAGACAATGCAAGTTTCTTTAAAATTGACTACCATACTGGGACACAAAACAAACCTCAATAAATAAAAAATATTTTAAATAATCCCATGCGTTCTATCAGAGCACAGTACAATAAAACTTAAAATCAATGCCAAAAGAAGCTGTAGCAACAACATGAACTCATAAAGATTAAACAACATGCTCTGGAATGATGAATGAGTCAAAGAAAAAATGAAGAAATAAATAAAAGTATTCCTGGAGCTAAATGAAAATGATAATACAACACAACAAAACCTCTGGGACACAATAAAAATAGTCTTAAGAAAGAAGTTCAAGTGCCTAATATAAAAAAATGAGAAAGAGGCCAATAAATTATTTAACATAGCAATTCAGGACTCTGGAAATGCAAGAATAAACAAAACTCAAACCCTGCAGATGAGAAGAAATAACACAAATTAGACCAGAACTTAGTGAAATATATATATGAGGAAAACAATACAAAGAATCAATGAATTTAAGATCTTGTTCTTTGAAAAGATAAACAAAATAGACTGACACTTTATCCTAGTTAACTAAAAGAAGGAACAAATTTAAGTTAACAATATCACAGATGAAAGGGGAAACATTACAACAGACAGCAAAAAGATCCGAAACATTATAAGGAAATACTTTAAAAACATACACTGTGTTTGAAAACATAAAAGAAATGAGTGATTTTATTATTTTCACAATATTAGACATGAGAAGGTAAGGGGACCTCCCATGCTCATGGATTGTAAGAACTAATATTGTGAAAATGACCATCGTAACAAAAGCAACATATAGATTCAGTGTAATCCCAATCAAAATTCCCATAACATTCTTCAGAAATAACAAAATCATTCCAAAATTCATGTGGAATCACAAGACAGAGTAAGTAGCTGAAGCAACCATGAGCACAAAGAGCAATGCTGGGTGGATCAGAATACCATATCTCAAAATACATTACAGAGCTATAGTCATAGAACAGCATGTTGCTGACACAAAGGCAGACACATAGATCATGGAAGATAAGTGAAAACCCAAACAGGAGTACATGCAATATCAATCACCTGATATTTTACAAGGGAGCAAAGAACACATACAGGAGGACATAAAACAATCTTAAACAAATGGTGCTGGAAAACCTGTATCTCCATCTATAGAAGAATGAAAGTAGATCCTTACCTTTAATCTTGCACAAAAGTAAATCCCAATGAATTAAAAACCTGATGAAATCTGAAACTCTGAAAGTCTAAGAAAGGATTTTCCAAATAAGATATCAGTTACTTAGTAATTAAGGTCAACAGTCAACAAATGGGACCTCATTCTGTGCTTTTACACAGAAAAAACAAAAACAACAAAGTGAGAAAAAAGCCTACAGAAGGGGAGAAATTCTTCACCACCAACACGTCTAACAGAGGTTTAATATCCAGAATATATAAAGAACTCAAAAAACAAAGTCAGGAATTTGCAGATGAATGGATGACATTAGAAATGGTTATAATAAGTGAAGTAACACAGACTCAGAAAAACAATAGACAGATTACAAGGCACTGCAGAGTGCTTATCCCTGAAGAGGATACCTTTATCAAATCTCTGCCTCCACAAACTCAGGGATTATTGTTGAAGATGGAGCTGAAAGATTTATCGGAGCCACTGGTGATGAATTATCATAAGGAAACAGTTTTCCAGTCAGCTGAGAAATTGCTCATATGACCTCACAGGAACACTGACAGTATGGTACAAAATCCAAAATTCAAGACAGACAGCATACAACATAGAAGTGGGGATGTGGGTAGGATTCCCCAGCAACAGCTGAGGAAATAATGGAAACTGGTGTCTTCTGGGATATAGGGAGTCAAGTTTTTGAAGGGTGTGATGCTGTAGAAGTTGATCAGGCTACACTGGATGTACCCAGTCAAGGGCATTTGGGGACATAGCTTTGACTTGATAGGTGTATCTGGATAAGGAATGCTATGACTTTTTGAGACACTGACAGACATAGTCATTGAGAGGGTCCATGCTAGAAAACCTACTCAAATGTGAATATTTTGGTACAGAGAAATGTTGTTTCAGACAGATTTAATTCCACTGAATGCAACTGATGACACATATAGGACACTAAAATTGAAAAAAATGTCAGTCCTACATGGTCTTTGTCATGAATTCCTTAGAGAGATTCAACTGAACTATAAACAGAAATGCACAATGTACTACAACCAACAGTTATTGAGGCACTACTTTGGAAGATTTTGTCTTTGTCTACCCATCCTTTTTGAAAAAAATAAACTCTATTGAATCCTGAAATTATAGATTAGGTATCTAACTTTGATGTCATTAAATGAAGATAAGGAATATCATTGAAGAACACCTGGTTAAATATAACTCTCCATTTATGACGGTACCTTTTTGAGAAGATAAATCATCTCTAACACAAAGGAGCTATTGAAGCAAAAAGATGTAAAACTACAGTTCAAAGCAATAGAAGTAAAATATCAAGCATTGTGCAACTTTTAGAATTGTTTTAAAAGTTTTGAAAGAGATGTGGCAATTACAGTCATTTCTTTCTGTTGTTTACACGACAAATCACGTTCATAGGGAGAGTACTGCATTTTATCTTGAAGCAATCAAAATTTAGAAAATGACCCACAGTAAGAATATTCTTATAGTCTTAAAACAATATTTATTTGCTTAGTATTCAAACCCTCAGAATGCAGAGAAAAATCTTAAAGGCCAATGTAATGAAATGATCTATACAAAGTCATATAATTTCAAATTCAGTTTTCAGTATTGTATACATTATAATGGATTTTGAATATTTTCTGAGCCATCTTCTAAGGAATCACTGCCATGCATAGAGAGGGAAAACTTGAGGGATGCTGAATATACTAAAGATTATTTAGAGTTAAAGACGGAGAATTGAGCTTAAAGCATGGATTTGATTATTTCCAGTGTCTATGTTTTTACCCATGATGATATAGCTCTTATCTAGATCCCACTAATAGCACTCTGTTATTCTCTTCCTTATGTTATGACTGAATTATTTTGTTGATTTATAACAATAAATGCATATTGTAATTATGTTTGCACACAACCCCTCAAGCACATAAAAGACATATGGAAGAAATAACATAAGCCTATAGAATACATTGGGGAAAATATAACAGCCAATATTCCTTTCCTGGCTATGAGATAATTCTGCCAACAACAGTATTTACACATTTCCTTTTAAGATAGATTTTATAAGTAGAACATGCCACTGCATTGTAATTCCCATTGATATATCTAAAAGCTATAGGTAAAATGCAACAAGTTTACTAGTGTATAGAATATGGTATTTCTTGTCTGCCAAAATTTACAAGCACATCTTATTACTGCCTGTTATTTTACACTGCAATATAATCTATCCATTATAAAGCGCATACACTGCTTTGCTTCAGGACCTAATATGTCTTACTTGAATTTTATAATTCCTACTTTTCACTTCAATGATTCTTCTACAATATCACTAGAGTGATTTTTAAAAACGTGGATCTGATTGTGTCACCCTATCTCCTAAAGCTTTCAAGCAGCGACCCATAATTTTTGGGTTCAAACTACACTCCATAATTGAATGATACTGCATTGAATACCACCACAAAATGTAATGGCATTAAAACGACATATGAACAACATATGTGTATGTATTGCATGGATATCTCATTGGTCTATTCTGGACTGATTCCTCTTGCTGCTTTGTGCTGAACCTGGGCTCATCTGGAAAAGTTCTGATCATGTGATCACATTCTGTGTGGCATTTAAACTTTGAGGAACCTCAATCTGGCACTGGTCAAATTCACTGCCACTGCAGCCTCTTTGGCTGTAAATGAAATTTAGAAAAGATATAATCGTGTACATGAAGACTACCAAGCAAGATAGTTTTCTTAATAACTCTTGCATACGTAAGACTAAATTATTTGATCTGACAACAGAAAAGTGGAAAGATTTTATTACTCCTTGGCTGCCCTGGCTTCAGTCAGTGATTGTTTGGCCCCATGTGTTCGGGCAGAAGATCACAGGGGCAAGAACAAGTAGTAAAAGATCTTCTTCACCGTATGGCAAATGGGAAGCAGAGAGTAATGGAATGAGGCTACGACTTAACATTCAGACACATGCCCTCTCCGTACCTCCTTCTTCCAGTGGAACCCAGCTTCCTAAAATTTGTATAACTTCCTGCAATAGAAGCACCAGCTGAGGATTACATTTTCAAAAACGTGAGTCTATATGAAACATTTCATATTCAAACCATAAAATAATTTGCAAACAAATAATCTTTGGAACTATAATGAAGGCTCGAGTGACTGTAGCTTGACAGAAAATAACTCTACAGGTGTTTATTCGGGGAATTTAGTTTGGTGCCCAAACTGGATTTATAACAACGTCCCTGCTATGTCAGATGCTGCTGGTTTGTAGCTAAGACTTCAGAACCACTGAAGTGGCAAACTGTGGTTTTCTGAATAACTGCATCAGAAAAACCTTACTTTGTTACATTTGTACCAACTGAGATGGAAGATTTCAATTCTAATCTATGGAGGTTTACTTACCATATTGTATGTGTTCCTAGAACCATTTATGATATATTTGTTTAATTGATGGTATAGGTTCTATTTCCCTTATTGAAAATTTTATTATTACATCTAATTACTAGCATAATACAATGGGTATGAAGAGGAAGAGGAATATACTAATTAGCAGGAAGGAAAGGAAGTGTTCATGTATTCATATATGTATGTGTGCATTTGTTTGTGTTTTTGTCTGAATAAGAGGTTAAAGTTACCTACATTAATATTTTTTGAGACAGCATCTCTCTGTAGCTACAGCTATCCTGGAACTCAATTTCTAGACCAGGCTGGCCTTGGTTTCACAGTGATACACCTGCCTTTGCCTCCCAAGTGCTGGGATTAAAGGCCTGAGCCACCACACCTGGCAACTATGTTGATTATACATGGTAAGTATCTTGAATTTAACACTTCTGTCAATACACATAGAAGCTAGGCACTTGGCTGAGATTTTATCCATTATTTCTTGGAAGCTTCTTCCATGAACAAACCCAGTATATTTAAGCAGGTTCTGCTACCATTGAAACTGGATAAGGCAAATATTTCTTTCTCTCTTTGTTTATCTTGGTTCCACTACAAAAGTAAAATATGTCATTTTCCTGTTTGCTTGTGAAATCATTTTGCCATAAGAGGTCAAGAAACAAAGTAGTTTCAAATGTCAATAGGTTTTAAACTATTTCATTTCCGCAAGGTATCACCACTCCCAGCCTAACAGGAACTGAATGTCATAAAACTAGATTTTTCAGTGTGCTAAAGATAAGGTCCCTCCTCTGGGCTCTTGCAGTATCATTGGTTACATTTTGGTAACTATGTGTGGCAAAGAATTAATTAACTAAAAAATTTTGGAAGAACAAATGGACATTGGGTATTTAATGACTAGTGTTTATTGGATATGCACAGATAGTTGGGATTTATGATAATTCAAAACAAAATTTTCCACCAATCATAAATACTTTCAAAATATCTGGAAGCACTTTTCCCATTATTTGGAGCTTTAAATTCAAAGGATTTACAATTTGAAATTGAGATCCACATCAGTGCATGATGTCAAGAAACTGCATTTTTGTCCATTTACCCTGACAAGAACTCTCTCTCCCATAGTTATTCTTCCTTTTTCTTCTACGGCTTGCACATACACTCACATACACTCTTACCTGTTTAATTAGAATAGTTATTGACAAACCTACTTTTGCCATCTCTGAGTTAAAGAAAACCTACATATTTCTATAAAATGGGATTGGAGATGGTATATGATTTTTTGTGGTTGTTAAATTTCTGTCACTCATTTACAGTATTATAGGATGTCAAATAATTTTATACTTTTCATTTTATTTAACTCGGTTCATTTTCTGATTTCAATATTAGTATTCTGGACAAATGAAATCCTTCAGATGTCATTTAAAAAATGCATAAAGCTAAATTAAAAATTGCAGACTTTGGGGATAATAATTAGGTAATCATCTATGTAAGATGTGGTGAAAAACCTTAAACACAACATTTCTATCAATAGTTTTGCTAGATATTTTATAAAACAAACTAATACTAGAACCTGGGTTTTCACATTTTTACTATATTGTTATCAACAAATTAGATTTCACAAAAATATGTGTATTTGGACACTAAAAGATATTTTAAAGTATTGTAACTGTGAATTGACTTATTGAAAGACATATAATCTTTAAAAGTTAATCATAAATAAAAATTTGATGTGTCCAGTTTAAAATTGTTCTACTGCTTAAATTAAGTCATTTCTCTTTTTTGAATGATAGTAAGTCCTAATTTCTTACATTTGTAAGATAATTTTGTATTTTAAAACTCCTTAGCAAAATCCATGAATTGCTTCTTGATTGAAAGTATAAATGGAAAGTCTAAAATAGAAAATATTCAGTATATTACTAATAAATACTATAGGTCAGTAGTTTGTTAAAAAGCATTAATTGTGAACAATGTAAAATTAATGATATATTGAAAACCAGAAATAGAAGGCCCCAGGATGACTTCTTTGCTTTATTATCTACATGAATAAGTTTTTGCCTTAAGTCTCAGTTCCACCAACTACAATATTGGAATAAAAATGTCATCGTCATAATCTGACAAAAAGTATACTCTTGAAGTTTCATAAACAATAAATAACTGTAAAGTATTTAATGATTGATATAGGCAATGATATATATACTTAATGTTTCACTTTATTGTCATTTAAAATTAAATTGGTAAAAATCCCAACCTGAATGGTTAAGATGATTAGCAATACTTAGTGGAAATAATCTCTTTTGTAGTTGCCACAAATAAAGTATCCCTAATGAAAGCAGTCTAAGTTGTGTTACTTGTACTTTAGTTAAACTTATTGACTGTCTTTTCTCAACCATGTAATATTCTGTGCACTTGTAGTGTGATGGTGAATGATGCATACTACATTCATACCTCAGAATGTCTGAATTCTGTGGAGATCAGACAGATCTGATGAACATCAGTGGGATTAAGGTGATTATAGTGTAGTATGGAGAACAAGGAATAGTTTCCTAAGATATTATTTACATTATCTCTGGAATAATAAATAAAATTTTAAAAGAAAATAAATAGAATAAAATCTTTATTGTTGAATAACTAGGAAACATAATTAAACTAGAAGAAGTGAAGGAAGGTTTCTTGGAAGAAATAAAATGTAAAATTTGAATTGAAAATAAATAGGCATTATCAGTAAGAAGTAGAGTTTTTTATGATCTGTACAGAAGAGAAAGAGACACTGGGTCTAAATGCTGGAAATTTCCTTTGCAGTCTCTAATGACCTAACCAGTTTTCCTTCTCACCACTCTTACTCAGCTGAACTGCTGGAGCTATTAAGTGAGCCACAATGATATCAGCTGTAACACTAGTTTCTGAGTCTTGGTATAGAGGTTGTAATTTGGACCACCATAAATTAACTAGTATAAATTTTAGATTATTTAACTTCTCTGTTACCTATATATTCACTTGGACATAGAAGTTGTTAAGCTAGCCTCTCTCAGGTGATTTAGGCATAAAAGTAAGTGACTCAAGTAATTTACATTACAACCCAGTTTCTACTAAGTATTCTATAAATGTGAGCTATGATTTTGATTCATTTCTAAATTGAAACATGCTTTAATATCTCAACATATTCATTTTTCTTCCTTCCATGCTCCTTTCTTAACTTCCTAATTTATACCTTTCTTCATACATTTTAAATATCATGTAGTTTTTGAACCTTGGGTGGTTATGAAAGGACATATAGGAGTGCAAAGAGTTTTAGAACACACCTTGGAAAATGTCAGCATTTGAGGATTTGGAAAAGGAAGAGAAATCAGCTAATGAACCAGAAAAAGAAGTTGTAGGAATATTAAAAATGCAGGAAATGATAGATAACACTGGAAGAAAACTTCTAAGTTTTATGAATTTTTCACCATTGTCCAGTACTGCTCATAGTCCAAATTATATAAAGCCTACATCAGTGATTCACTGATGTTAGGTACTTGGAACTTATGACAGATCTTCAAAAGAAGAGCTTTAGTGGGATAGTGGGGATGCAAGAGATATCATGCTAAATTAATGATTTATCTCAAGTTGATAAGTTAAAATCTCACAAATATTTCAATATTTTATAGAGCTACATTGTACACATAAATATTCATGATTTCCATGGCTTTTTTTTAAGACTAGTTCTCCTGGCTTAGAACTAACCTATGCTATTTAAAAATCATCAAGAATTAGTCTAACATGGTCGTAAACTCCTTCAATCCCAGCACTTGGGAGGCAGAAACAATATTCACTGGCATACACTTGATCATTATCATGTCACTTTATTCTGTTATTGCGTCTCAGTTGCATGTTTCCTCATTGTCACTACTCTTTGTCTTTAATGACAAACTTACTTTAGACATTTTCAATTGTCATTCTCATTGTTACTTCATTTATTTCTGGCTTAATCTAATCACTATTAGTTCATTCCATTTAGTAATGCTATGTGTACTTGGTTCTTTTTCTCTTTTCCTGAGGTAGGTTTTTATTCTTTGATCTTCCTTTCTACTTAATAGAGGCATTTATAATAAATGTCCTTCTTAGAATTGTTTTTGGTAAATCCCATATGTTTTCATTTTGGGCTTTAATTTTGTCTCATGATGCTCTATTAAAAGTTAATTTGTATTAGAACATGTTAACTATGTATATTAACACATTTACCATGACATTTTTGTAGATGCGATATAATGTATTTTGATCCCATATTCACCCCACCCCCATTAGTCTCTGTTGCTCCCATTTCTCTTCCTAATCAGTTCCCATTGGACTTCCATGGATTTCTTTTAATGATGCCTGACGTGTAATTCAGGTGGCTTACAGGAGCATACAGGAAGATGGGCAATTTAGAAATATCTATATAACTAAAGAAAAACTGTCCCTCTCCCTCAGCAACAATGTACTCCAAACAGCTCTTCAACAAAGGGTAGGGTCTCATAAACACCTCAACCTCCGTGATGAAAAATTAGTGAGCCCAGTATTTTTTCATGTCTCCTTCAGGTACTCACAACTGCTGAGAGTCGTAGTGGACAACAGCCAAGTCATGCTGAGAAGGCAGCATTCCAAAAAACTCATACACTTCCTATAACTCTTATGTTTCTGACCCCTATTCTGCAGTGTCCCTGAATGTTGGAAGGAGTGCAATAAATGTTCCATTTAGGGCTAAACAATCCACAGTCATTTATTCCTACCATTATCATCTGGGAGTTGCTCCAGTAACCACTCCCTACTGTGAAAAGAAGCTTCTCTGAACAAAACTGAAAGAAACAGTGAAACTTCTGGCATAAACATAAACATTTATGGAAGAAAGAGTATATATTTTTCTTTTCTTTCAAACTCTGTAAAATTTGAAACTTGGTTTATGACAATGAATTATAATCTTTTACTCACACCACACACTATAATACTTTTGTTTAAAGAAAGGCCCTGATGCATTTCTGAGACTCATGTCCTGGAGTAATGGAGTTCTTCTCTTTTCCTATTGATTTTTTTAATTAGCCAACCTGAAAAGACTGTGAGGTTGGACTCCAGCCAATGCAAAGGACACAGTTCATTTATTAGGGATTCAATTCTCCAAAGCTTCTTAGTCCTCAGATATGACTTCACACAGCTCACACTTTTGCAAAAGGAAAATCTGCCATGGTGAGTTACCTTCTCTTTGTCTGCATGTTCCTTGTACAGTATTGATACCACCCTTGGACCTTAGTTTTTGTTTCTAGAATTTAGAAGCAGTTTGGTGACCTCCTTGTGTCTGTTTATGAAGACAATAGTAGAACCATACCCTAGGACCTATGATCTACCCACAATGGGCTTCTGACAAGATTTGCAGTAGTAGGCCTAAATTCTCAAATCCAACACAAAATAAGTTGGTTTCCTCCATAAGAGTCATTTCTCAGTTGGTTGTGCCAATGGGCACATTTTCCCTGGCAGGATAGTATTGTCACATGCAGGATATACAGCTAGGTAAGTCACTAATGTCTTTTCTCCCTAGTAGAATGCATAGGATATTCTAAAACTTATGAAATAAACCCACAACATTAACAGCCATGTGATTTTTGGCAGATGCCCAAAACATATATTAAAGAAAAGATCCTCTTTGAATGGTTGTAGGAAATTTGAATGTCTATATGTAGAAGAAATTAAGGTCATATATCTTACCCTGTACAAAGGCACATCAAAACTGTTAGAGAAAAAAAGAGAAAGCACTTTTAAAACACATGCATAGGCAATGACTTATTTAGAAGTCTGCAGTAGCACAGGAAATAAGACTAAAAGTTGAAAAAGGCAATTATGTGGAATTAAAAATGTCACAACCACATGAGGAAGGAAGACAAGATGAGTGTGGTCCAAATACTATGATCAGTGAGTATTTTGTTATGATGCCCATCACTATACGCATTAGACATATAACAATAAAAATTGTATAGTGAAAACAAGGCTGCATTCTCAGCCTTTTCTGTCATCACAGAAATATGTTGGGACATATTGATACAGAGTAATAACAATAAAGTTGTAGAATTTCTTCTCAAGTCTTTGATAGTGTGGGAGATCCAGAATTTTTATTTGAGAAGATGCAGGGGTAATATAGAAGTTATTTCATCTTTTTGGGGGGTCTTGCTAGGTCCTATTTAGTCTTTGGCCAAATTGATTGAATTTACTTGACTTTTGTCTCTCTGTTGTCATTTGAAAGTTGTTGACTTCTTTAACCAGAAGTATAGTATAATCAGTGACTAACAAATAAAAAGAAAGGCAACTAGATAAGTCACTACTAGGCCTGTCCTTGGAACTTGGGCTCTCCACATAATCTCTCCAACTTTCAACGTGTTCCTCCAGTTATTACATATATAATATCCATGATTCTCAAGTGCTCAGCTTTAAAAATAGCCTGTGTGTGTATATGTGTGTGTGTGTGCACGTGTGTGTGTGTGTGTGCGTGTCTGTGTATATGAAGAGGAAGCCACTTTCATAAGTTCATAAACATTTAATTTCCACATCTGCTTCCAGTTAAAAATTTACATGACAACACTTTATGTGAAAAAGCCAAGAAAAAATGTGATTCGCTGTAGTAGTTGAACCACTGACATTTATAGATGCTCTTTTGGTATGATCTATAGCATTCCCATGTTTTACCACTGTACCTTCTAACTTCTACATTGTAATTTAAATTCCATGAGTTTCTTTAAAAAAGATCACATGTTGAATTTCTTATGTGACTTGTCTAATAGTTGTAGACATTGGATAATTGATAAATATAATAATGAATAGATTTTTATGATTTTTTACTTTGTTAATTTTATTAGTTTCTTTATTGGGCTTTTAGTCAGTCTTTATTTTAGTTTTATAGCTTATAATGTTCCTGGTATTAATTTGTGATTTTATAATCTGTGATTATATTATCCAGAGAAAGAACTGCTTCTTGTAAAACTAGCTACGCATAGGACTCAACTGAGAGTCTGTTTGAAATTTTGTAGATCTGCAAGTCAGCCTGTCCTGGAAATTTTTTGGAAGCAAAGATTTGTTAGCCTGGGATTGATACATGGCAAATTAATTTTACTTCGCCAATTGCCTTTTAATCAGCCTTCAAAAATCATATGGATTAATAACATTTCCTTTCACTGGTTTTAAAACGAAAGCACAACAATTTCTTTCTTCCTTTTTAAGTTTTATTTTTATTTTCTGTGTATGAGTGTTATGCCTGCATGTGTGTAAATGCACCTTTGTTGTGCAGTGCCTGAAGAGGAGAGAAGAGGGTGATGGATCCCCTGAACTGGAGCTGCAGATGGTTGTTAGCTGCCATGTGGATGCTGGAAATTGAAACTGGGTCTTCTGCAAGAATAGTCAGTGTCTGTAACCCTGAACCATCTCTCCAGCCCCATAGAACCTTTCTCTAATTGGCATATGTTATTGCACCTCATTGCAGTTTTCCTTAGGCCCCTCCATTACTCTGTGCTGTGTTGCTATAATGCATAATTACACTATGAATACTACAACAACAATCTGAGACTACCATGTTTTTTCAGCAGTTAAATAGTCTTGTACCATTGTGTCAGTTTCTAGATATTTTCCTTCTTCCACTTGTGTAAACTAATACATGACTCATTTTCCTCTCTTATACTTTAGTTGTATGTTAGATGATCTTTAAAATTGGGTTAATTCAATGTGGTATATTCACATGACTAAATTTTTAACAATTTTTGATTCTGTCTTTAGTAACACACCCCAATTCAGGTAAAATAAGTATGTTCTGTTTGGTTAAACCTAGCTAAACAGGTCTATTAGGGGTGTTTGTGTGTGTATATGTGTGTGTGTTTTGTGTGTTGTATGCATATGTTCTTCAAAATGAATAGGCTTTATGCAATCCCGGTAAAAGACACTGATAATGGCAAAGCAGGGCAATGAAAGACTTTGATCTGTTATAATAGGGAGTCTTCTTAAAGACCCAATATTAATATCTTGAATTGACCATACTACTATTTTGATTTGGATGCACAATTAATTAATTCACATTTTGTGTGTATGTATATGTTGTGGTGTGTGTGTGTGTGTGTGTGTGTGTGTGTGTGTGTGTGTGCCTGTGTTTGTGTCCATGTAAGCCAGAGGTTGATATTGCGAACATTCTTAAGTCACTCTCTATCTTATTTTTTGAGAGTGTGTCTCATTGAAACTTGTGTTTGACAACTGACTAGGGGGCCAAACCAATATTCTCATCTGTCTCCCAACACTGGTAATATAGGCATGAATTACCATATCCGGCTTTTTTAGGGTTCTAGGCATCTGAACTACAGTCTTAACACTTCTGCAGCAAGCACTTTACACACAACGAACCATCCCCTCAACCTTAAAGTATTGAAACCTCAAAAACATGTTGATTTGCCCACCAGATCTAAAAATAAAACAAAACAAAACTTGAATTCTTCTTGTCTCAGAGTTTCAAAATATAGTTAAATAATTAGTAGTTTGATTATGTCAATTTATTTCACTGTATTAACTGTGCTAATACATAGTATTACAATATTATGAAGTCATTATTAGAAAATCACTGACAGACTGACAATGAGAAATTAGAAGGGTAATACGTCCTACATTGTACCTCTAGGATGATAGTCAATTAAGACTGTCTTTACAATATCTGCATCGGTTGAAGTTTCTGTTATACACTGTTTATTACTTGCCAATATACAAATTAAATCTAGTAGGTTGCCTTTTGGTTATTTTGTCTGGATCAATGATGCTTCCTAATAAATGAAGGCTGTCTTCTTTCAAGTATCATTTTACTAAGATATTCACTATGGAAAGCTAATGTGCAGAAGATTTAGAGCACAACTCAAGTAAGATATCCCTTATATGACTGGCGTTTTTTTTTATTATCTGGAATAAGCTTATTGGTACATCAGAATCCTTTAGGAAATATCTGATTTTATTGTTGAAACAAAACTCAATTTTAAGCTTTGACTGGGAGAGGTGAATAATGTGGGCAATACAACTGCATTTTGATTCTTATGCATAATATAAATGAATCAGCACAAATTTTCTATATACTGTTAATTCTGACTTATTATTGAAAATAGGTAGAAGAATAGAGGAAACAAATGTATATGCTCAAATTCAGTGATATTATTCATCATTAACACTGACTATTGAATTTATTTAGTCTTAACTATCATTTTATAAAGAATTTTTATAACTTTTAGTTAGCTATTGTATCATCAAATAATAATAATGTCAATTTTTTTATTTCTTTTAAGGTTATGTTAGCAAATATAATACTGTCTCAATAAAAGTAGTTTTTAAAATTCTTTTTTACCTGTCTCCTTTTCCAGGTTGGGTTGTAAGACAGTATCAATGTTTCTGATTTATCTACTGTCTGGGAATTTTGTGGGAAGATGATAAAGTAAGGTATGAAGCAAAAGGGATAAAATGTTAATAACTCAAAAATTTCAAAGGAGAAAAAGATTTGTTTTCTTTCAAAATAGGTATCTAAAACCATATCTGGGGACTTTAAACGTTTACTTTCAGAGCATCTACCAGATAATGTACTTTCTTAGGTTTCATCATATATCCTTAGACATGAACTATATTTGCATTCATATATTAAATACATAATTAATTATTGAAAGCTTAACATGGTATAGCTGCTGCAGGAACACAATTGAAGTAGACTATGAATGTATAGCACTGTCACCTCAAAAATTGCAAACAATTAAAATATGTACACATAAAACATTGAAAAATACAAAAATTAGGGCAGGAGAGATAAGTCAGCGCTTATGAGCATTTGGTGCTCTTAAAGAGGACACAGTTTCAGTTCACAGCATTCACATGACAGTTAACAATTTTCCATAACTCCAGTTCTGGGGGATCTAATGTGCTCCTCTGTCCTCAGGCATTGCATACTTAAGGTTACTTACTTACATTGTTGGTAAAAACAAAACAAACAAACAAAAAACCCAAACAACAACAACAACAAAAACTCATGAACATGAAAACATGCAAAGAAATCAATACAGGACAAAATATTATACATTCAATAAAATTCTATATAAATATTAGTCTTGGAATTAGAGTGGGGGATTACAAAATTGTGGCAATAGATGGCTGTCAGGAGGGACAGAGATGGTCTCTTTCAAGCATACAACTTTTGGTAGATTAACCAGGCTCTAGTGAATGGCCCTGAATTGAAGGACACTTGAAGAAACAAATTAGAATCCATATATATATATAATATTATCGATATATAATCCACATATATAATATATTAAAGTACATTAAATTTAGCAGGGGCAGTAAAGGAAAGTGAGGTTATGGAAGGAGGGTATATAAATACAATCAGTCAAATTATATGAAAATCATAAGCATTCAATTTAAAAAAGTGTGGGAGTAATATCCACTGATTGTCCTTACAATTATAAAACAATTCATTGCCTATGGAGCTGTCTTCATGTTACTTTGTATTCTTACATGAAGAATTTCTCACGTAACTTTCACAC
The DNA here is from genome assembly GCA_035773235.1 of Eospalax fontanierii. NCBI lineage: Eukaryota > Metazoa > Chordata > Mammalia > Rodentia > Spalacidae > Eospalax > Eospalax fontanierii. The sequence continues at coordinate 126,737,829 of CM069525.1, read as the reverse complement.
TAAAGTTACACATACTCAGATCAGCATGTAGAGAGATAAACAACAAGTAAAAAAAAAAAGTACCTTGACTTAAAATGTTAATATAAGAATCACCCTGGTTAAAATAAGCCTGGGGTCACTGTAAAGATGATACAGTTAACATAGTGTCTCTGGAGATAACTAGAAGAAGTCTAGAATGTTTCCATCTCAGTAAGATGTTCAGACACCTAGTACCCATAAAAAGAAACTTGTGCCTGGATAAACACACAATTTCTGCCTAGAGCTTATCACAATTTAAGATTCACTTAATATAAACAAATAAATATTGCTTTATATAATAAAATGATTCACACTACATGATAATAAGTATATAAAGGCCAACTTTAAAAATAAAGTAATTATATATTAGAATTCGCAAATGTACTTCAGAACATAAGTTTCATTTAAAGCATTTAAGAAATAAATGAAATAATAAGGATCCAGTTAGAGAATTTGAAAAACGATCGTATTTGAAATAAATAAGAAACTATAGTCAGAAACAATATGTAATTGTTAAAATAATAAGTAATCCTTGGAATGTATTTTACTTTATTTAATCTTATTTGTTTTTTTAAAAGAGGCGCTCATATAGTACAGCGTGACCTTGAATTCACAGTATAGCCAAGAATGACCTTGATCTCTTAATTTTCCTGCTTCCACCTCTTGAGTGTTCAGATTACAGATAGGCAGGTGCTACTAAGCTTGTCTATGAAGAGTTTAAATGCTAGCATAGACACAGTAAAAAAGAAAATTAGGTAGTTTTGAAAAAAGATGTTCTGGAAAGTTTTCATAAAATGCATCCCAGAGAGACAAAGAGAAAGAAATTAAAATATATCAGGTTAAGTGAATGAATGTGCAATTTATGTCTAACTGTAATGTGTAGAGTACTAGAGACTAATAGATACAGACCATAAAAGATATCTTCAGAATTTCTCAAACTGACAAAATAGATAAATGTAAAGAATCAACATATAGCTATTGAAATCAATTCACAACTTGACACCTGTCAATGAAATCAGACATAAAATTCAAAGAAAGAAAGCAAAAGAAGACATATGACCTACCAATGAATTAAAATAACCCAATAACAAACTTTTAAGAGCAACATTAGATTACAGAACACAGTGAGAATATATTGTGAGAACATTTGGAGAAAAATATCTACAAGTAGAGATATGTCAAGTAACTGTATTTAGATTACATCATTATGTGATTTAGTGTCTTCAGTGAGCTTGTGTAATTAATATCTTTTACATTTTTGTGGTTATTGAGTAAATATTGCACAAGAGAAAATTTTAATTATAGAATTGAAAATATAAAACTATGCCTCTATAAATCCTGTACTATGACTGCACATTTATTTATAATTGAATGCCATCATATATTTGCAAAATAATCAGTTTTAATAAGGAAACTCAATACAGGCATAATACAAATAATACTATTTGTTATTATGTCAACTTTTCATGATATTCAGGTACACAGTATTTACTAGATGGACTTAAGGATGAAATTTGAGCAACAGAATTTAGGTATGAGGTGATGGAGGAAAAGAAAAACTTGAGAGGTTTAATGAAATGAAGTACAGAGATAAGAAAGTATGTGTACATTGTGGGCTATTTTGGATGAGGGACACATGGAAAATGAGGCACTGAACAGAGGTACATGAATGTCGGAAGTGGTTGTTAAGTGGGAATCCACTTCAGGATGTTGGTCAAGGAAATAACATAATCATAGTCATGCCTTTTAAGTGATTTATTTGCCTATTAAATTTAGAATGGCTTAAGAAGAAGAAGTCAATATGAGTGAGATAAATAACAAAAATATTGCTCTAGATGAAAGATACAAAAATTTTGAATTAAGGCTTCAACAGTGGTGAAATTTAGAAAAAGATGGAAAGGTGGTAAATAGACAAGCACATATACATAGATGGGCAGCTGAAAAATAGCCATGATAAAAGATACTAATGTGTTACTACCCTAAATAAAAATTTGGTCAAGAAAGTAGTGTAAGTGATTTCTTGATTGTACATTGTATGAAATTTTTGAGGGAGAGTCATACTGACTTACTGCAATAGTAAAATAAAGAGCAAAGATTTGTTGCCATTTTGCCTGAGATTAGAAGATGAAATACTGGGTTAACACTGAAAGAGTTCATTATTTTTGTGAGCTAGGAAAGCATAATGTTATTATCTTTCTAAACTACCTCATCTCTCATCCAGGTAGAATGAAATACGAAGAATCAAATACAATTGGATTATTCATATAAGGGAAACGAATTAATTTTAAGTTTATTTCTAAATGTACAGTTTTGGGAAATCAGATTAAATTATAATAAAAATATACCATGTACATATCAGTAACACCTTCATACTTATTTCTAAGAGAAAAAGAATCATTTCCCCAGTGTCATTCATATAATGATAAAACTCATTTAATAAATTTGGAAAATTCATATTGTTATAGAGCAAATACCTATTTAGCTGGGATAGACTATAAATTCTGTAGGTTATCTGTTGAAAGACCCACATTTCCAGTTTCACTGGTCAATCACCTGATCCCAGGACCACCCTTAGGAAGGTGGGTTCTACTTAAGCTATACTAAATAGGTGGGTGGAATACAGAGTGTGTAATGAGGCAGTGAACTTTTCCTGCCGGGAATCCCACCTCCCGGTGCAGTTCTTCTGGACCCGGCTACAGACATGTAGCTCTTCGTAAGTCTGCCCGATTTTCTGAATTCTTCAGAAAAGCCTAATCTTTCCTTCTCTTCTTCACATCCTTCAGCTAAACATGCTTTCTTTAAGGCTTTGGGCTGCCCTAGCATCTTGCATTTCTCTACTTTTTCTCTAAAACTCCTTCTCCCAGCCATGTGGCTGCCAGTCCGCCACGTGTCTGATCCCATGCAGGCTCTAAACCTGCATGACGTTTTGGCTTCTCTTCTTCTCCCTGTATTCTCTTCCTCTAGGCAGCTGGTGAGATCCCCAGCTTGCCTGTCTTGAGGATTTTTCTTCAAATTCCAATAAAATTGTCTTAAAGCTTCTGATTGGGTCCATTCTTAAATTCTTTTATGAATGAGACTAAGAACCCTCTAGGGGATGCTCTCATTTCACCCCGTTTCAATATTTTAGAGTCAACTTATCTAACTTCAACCATCAGTTCCTTTGGCAACATTTTAGCACCCCAAGCAAAAGAAGCAATTCAAAATGTGTTGAGCATAATGCAAGGTGGGCCTAGCCAGGCCACCTGCTAGGAGGAATAGAGGAATGGTTCCTGTGGGTGTGGCATTCTGCTCTGGCTAGTTTTAAGACCAGCACCTGGAAAGAACCTGCCTACCTGGGCACAAACTTACTATTGGCTGTATTTGGGAACCCACCCCATAAGGTCATTGGCTATCCAGGCCTATAAGAGCTTGTGCACATATTCAATAAACGAGTTTGCAGTTCCGCACGAGTATGCAGTGCCACGCAATTTGGCAGTGCCATGTGCTTGGCCTGCTTCCCGTCCAAGTCCCGGATTCTGGAGTCTGTGGCTTGACTCTGCGTCTACTCACCCCCAAACCCTCGGGCTGGCCCCCCAAAATCCACTTGGGTTGGCCCCAAGTGGTGAGGCATGACAGTAATGGACACAACTATAACTGGCACCTGGAACACGGACCCTGACCCCCTCAGTGAGTAGACCCCGCTTTGGTTTCGTTTTGTGTGCGAATAGATCCTTGTGGATGGGCAAGGATCCCCTCCTTTTTGTTCCCCTTCCCGTGGCTCATGGTCCCGGAGACCCTACTGGCCCCTCCCTTTCTTGGTTCACCCCAGGCAAAATCACATGAGGACTTAAATCTCCAGATTTCAGAACCCAGGCAAAGCTAGCCAGCTAAGCCTTTCTGGAAGAGACAAGGTGTAGTCTAACTGTGTCTTAACTCTGCTGACTCTGATTTAAAATTGCCCCAGCTCGCTCTGAAGACAAGCTGCACAGCTGAGTTTGCCCTCAAGGCTCAGCCGGTTTAAAAAACAGGCCGCTCAGGGAGCTGAGAGGCAGCTCACTCTGCCAGAGCAAGGACCTTTCAAATGTTAATTGACCATGCCTGGCTTTACCTGCAATGCTTTTACAAACTGGCATAAAACTTCTGGGCAGTTTTTTTATTTGTGTGTGTGTGTGTGTGTGTGTGTGTGTGTGTGTGTGTGTGTGTGTTCTGCTCAGGGAACTCCAGAGGTTAGAGTGGAAATCCACGGGGCAGTTTGGCCCCCAACATTTTGTTTGCATGAGTCTTTGGGTTTTAATGTTGGCCATTTTGGCCTGTATGGTAATAAAGGATGTCCCCTCCCATCAGATAGCTCCACAGCTGCAAGTGGTTTCCCTGCAGCTTTTCTTTAAGGATAAAAAGACACCAGCCCCTCCCTCAGTGTGTACTGAGAAACCAGCACCCCTTGAGCGGAGTTTCATCCAACCTGCCCTCCTTAGATGCTCTGGCAACAGCTTCATATGTTTGCTTAAATTTGACTTTATTTTGGACTTTGATTTTGTATACTAGGACCTTCAGTATTTCCCCTTTTGTCTGATCCCCTGTAAACTAAAGCTCTAAAGTTAGATCATGCAACTCCTGGCTGCATTGCTCCGGCCTCGCCCTGCAGGCTAGAGGCTCCAACAACAAAGGCCCAAAGTCACAAGCTTTTGTTACCTGCCTTGCCCTGGGGCAAAAGCACAACTACTTACCTTTTTTGCTTCCAATTTGCTAGGTTGAGGATATAGCTCACTGGGACAGTGCTTTTCTACCATACCTAAAACTGTGAGTTAAAGTCCCACTTGGATCTCCCATGCCTAACATTTAAACAATGCAGAGAGCTGTGTGTTGCTAAGAATGACTAAGGGATAAACTAACTTCAACAAAAGTTATTATTCATCTTATGGTATAAAATGTCTATAACAAAAGTAACTCATGGAATTCTCTATTTTCTCACATCAACAAAAAGTCACTAAGATAATTCACAGTTCTTGGAGAAAATAGATAACAATCTGCCTAAAATTCCTCAGTTCCTAATTATGCTAAAGATTGTAAACTTCAATTTGATAATGTGTTACCTAAGGCAAAGTTTCTGGTTTTTGTGTTTTCCATAAGGTTTAATTAGAGACTTATAAAGTATAATATATACAGGGGTAACATTAATCCATTACTTTACCTTATGTTTGTAATTTGCATTCCATGTTCTTTTAGTCTGAGCCATAAATAACTGCCATCTTCATGTCTTAGCAGTGCCTACCTCACCTGAGTATCCAGTCAATCCTTCCAGTCAGCTGTATGTAATTTTTCCAAAATTAATTTTTTTAATGTTATTACATCTCATTGGAATGGAGATAATTTAAAAATGAAAAAGTCTGTAAGGTTTGAGTATATATGTCTAGTCAAGGTTTATTCAAAAATGTTTGTTTTTATGCCCACACTTTAACTACATAGCATACAGTAATTAAAAATGCTATACTGGTGGAACTAACCTTCTTGGGTGTTCAACAATCATATTTAGAGGCCTAAGGTAATCTGGTCAAAGGGACTTAAAAGAACAATTTTTTTTTCTCTTCCCCTCCAAGGTCAATTAAGTTCCAGGGGACTATGGGAAACCTCTCAAAATGTCCTGTCACTGTGATGAGTCACATGTCTTCCTGTTTGGGGAGGTCGTGGAGACTCCACTAAAAGGACTTGAACCAGTGTCCAGTCTGCAAAGAGGAGAGTCAGAACAGAAAAACGTTTCCTTAAATGCTTCCAAGAGTGAAGCTATAGTCTATCAAGAACTTATTTTCACATAGATGGAACTGGTAAAACAAATGCCTAAGGAACCAAGGGGCTTCTTCACATCCCATTGACACCCTAGAGAAACAGATGCACAACTGACCTTAAAAATAAAAATAAGTTGGTTCTTTGGCCAATTATATGATCTTAAACACCCAACAGGAAAGTATAGCCAAAGATTCCTACTTCAACTCTATAGTACACACCTGCTGTCAAGAAAGTCAAGCCCACTATCGTTCTAACCTAACCATTAAATGTTGGCTAATTTCTTTTCTTTCCCTGTCTAGAAGCCATTTAAGAGGGAACTTACATTGGTTCTAGATCAAAGTGTCTGAAAACAAATCCTGACTTCAAGACTCTCAAGTCCAGTCTTGGCAATCAAAAGAAAAACAAGGAGGAATCCAACATATGGATGTTCTTGGAAGTCCTAAGCAAGAAATTATAAGGATTTTAACATAGACATTTAACATTTTCCTTGTTCTGACTTTTCTGGTTTCCTATCTAGAATGTATAATGCTAACTACTCTTGCCTAAATAGTTAGGAAATTCAGGGGTCTTTTAGATAGACTCACTGACGGGATACTCTCATAGCCACAATCTCCATCCATTATCAGCTTTCGAAGAAGTCATAGCGGTCATCACCCCAATTCCCTATTGGCAATTGGGGTGCCTAGTCAGAGAGTAATGTGATAAAAATAGGAGATAAGATTTGGCTAGGCAGTTTAGGGTAAAAAGACCCCAAGGAAAAAATTAGCCAGCTCTTTCTTTTTTGGCTAAAAACAAAACAAATAAACAAAAACTTTAGAACAAAAAGGAGGATATATTGGGCATAATGCAAAGTGGGCCTAGTCAGTCCACCTGCTAGGAGGAATAGAGGAATGGCTCCTGTGGGTGTGGCATTCTGCTCTGGCTAGTTGTGAGGCCAGCATCTGGAAAGTACCTGCCTACCTGGGACAAACTTACTATTGGCTGTATTTGGGAACCCACCCCATAAGGTCATTGGCTATCCAGACCTATAAGAGCTTGTGCACCTATTCAATAAACAAGTTTGCAGTTCCACATGAGTATGCAGTGCCACGCAATTTGGCAGTGCCATGTGCTTGGCCTACTTCCTGTCCAAGTCCCGGAGTCTGGAGTCTGTGCCTTGACTCTGCGTCTACTCACCCCACCCCCTCGGGCTGGCCCCCCAAAGTCCACTCTGGCTGTCCCTGAGTGGTGAGACACGACTGTAACGGACATGACTATAAAAGTGTACATAATTATAAGCACTGGGGGATAACTGAAGATATCTTATTTTAACCACTGTCATTGGACAAACACAAAAATTATAGGCAACCTCTTTGAATGAATTTTTATTCTGTTTTATAGTATTTAGATCAGCATTTATCTTGAAGACAAGGGAAACTGGTTTTCAGAAAGATTGCACAATCTTATAATTAGATTAGATTTGAATATAAAATAACAGTTTGCATTCATACAGCCTTAGTCCCACTGTGGAATTTAATATTACTGTCTTTAGGAAGAATTATACCTATGTTGTTTCATCACCAAGATGAAAAATAAATTACAGAAAAATAATTTGTCCTATTGGATTCGTGGGATGGAATAACTCCATCAACCTTGTTATTGCTTATACAGGGAAAATATAATTTAAGCCTTTATTAAGGAAAAAAATCACAAAGGATTTATCTTCCAGATGTTGGAGTAGATTTAATATTTCAATATTCTTCCAGTTCAACATTAAATTTCTAGGTATTTTTTTATTCAGTCATCTTATTTGTTGTCTGAAATCTCCAGTGATTAATTATTTCTTGCATTTTCAACTGAGATAATACTTTTTAAGCTATTTTTGCTTTTTAAAATAAGAATGCATTACGGAGTTTCTGAAATATGTATTTTTATTGATACTCCTAAAAGAATTGTTGAAACTATCAGGGCGGATTATTTTTTGCCCAGGACAGAGATATACAAAGCATTGCCTTCCACCTTTTTCCCAAAATTTTTATTCCATGCATCAACAAAAGAAAATTGAATTGCCTGAATCACTTTATACTGAAATTTTGCATTATATTCATATCCAACAACATTAAAAATCAGAATAAATGATCCTTGTAGAAAATATCTGCTTCTTTCTGCTCTTGTCCCTCCTAAAATTTTCTTTGGCACATATCTGTTAAAGGAGTTAGAAGCAAAAATTCTTATTTTAGTTTTATTAAGGTCATCCTGTTCTTCTTTAGAATAAATTCAAAGACAGCAATATTTTATGTGTTCTCTAAGGTATTAGACCAGTGCATGATGAAAATCAGAAAATAACTTAAAGTTACAAAGTAATACAATAAGAAATAAATTATATCTCATATATTTTTATGTCATGCTTTGCTTAATAAGTTATGAATATGTATATAAAATTAGGTAATATTTCATCATTATGTGTACTTAGCTAGGATATGTCAATAAGTACATATGCCTTCTTGATACAAGAAAGAGTCTAGGAAACATGAGATGTATAAGACTATGCTGTATAATATAATGTAGTATTTTGCAGTGAAGAGTTAGGGAGATAGTATATACCTGAAATTAAGAACAAGACCTACATTAAATATGAAAATTAGTATCATAGTGATTTAATATTATAAATTATCATATAGTATATATGAAAGTATTACCTCTTTTTAATTCTAATACTTTTCAGTTTTGAGCATCTTGTAAAATAATTATTAATAAACTGTAGAGACCCATCCATACGCCCATCCATACGCCATGTCCCATCCATATGCCAACATGTTCCCCTCCACTGGGCCTCATGTCTTCTGTCATATATGTTAAGTGCTATCTGGTCAAGCATTTGTAACTAGATGTTCTTCAGTGCAAGTTTATCCAGTGGAGTCTAAAGAGCCTGTCTAGAAATCTTAAGGGAGATGTACTCTCCCTCACCCAGCAGTAATCAGTTGCCAGCAGTTTGCAGGCCGTGGCTGGCCTGTCTCCTATCTCTCTCATTCCATACTGTGCCCTTGTCTGGTTGAGTTGTGCAGGATGCCAACACTGCCGCAAGTTCACAAGAGCCTGCAAGCCTGTGTTTCCCTATGTTCATGACCAAACCTGGCTCTCACAATCTTTGCTCCCTACTTCCTCAATGATCCTTGAACCATGGGTGGGTGAAGTCTAATACAGGAATCTTATCCAGGCACACACACTACATATTCTCTTATTTTCTAAAACTTAGCGAGTTGTGGCTTTCTGTGTGCAACACACTATGTTGTGTATGGAAGCTTCGCTGGTGAGAGTTGAGGGATGCACAGTATTCTGTCCTTCCCCTGTTCCACTGTGTCCACAGTAGATGTGTCACTTTAGGGTTAAATATCTCTCACATGTTTATTCTCTAAGTCTGAGTGGTTATAGAACTCTGTAATTGCCTCTAACAGCATTATCCATCCATGCAATATATTTGCATTTTAAAGCTTTTTAAAATATTATATATCAGGTAGTGATTTCCATATCACTTGTTTATATATGCTTCATTTCAGATAAGAGCAGTTCTTCTTTCACCCATCCCTCTACTGTTTTAAAGATTTTTGCCTCCAGTATTCCCCCTTTCTTATACTATGCCTCCTTCCTTAATGATTCCCTTTTAGCCAGTAACTGGCTTCCACAAGTACCCCAAGTTACAAATGTGAAACTCAAGATTCCAAAGTAGTATGATACAACACACAATAAAATTTCATCTAGTTCCATCCATTTACCTGAACATGTAATTCTTCATTTCTCTTTATAGCTGACTAAATAAAATTCCATTGTCTATACGTATCACATTTCACCATTCACTCATTAGGCAATGGATACTTAGGCTCTTTATGTTTCCTGGATATTGGTTAGAGGCCAGCAAGGAACATGCATATACATCTTTGGAGTAAGCTATTGATTACTTTAGATGCGTACTTAGAAATGGTATAGCTAGTTTATATGGTAGTTCTATTTCTAGTATTTGAGAAATTTCCAGACTGATCTCCAAAGTGACTGAATTAGTTCACAATCAAATCAATAGTGCATAGAGGTATCATTTTCCCATATCCATGCCACCATTTGTGGTCATTTGTACATCTGAGCATAGCAATTCTGTCTTACCTAAGATAGAATCATAAAATAGTTTTAATCTGCATTTCCCTCGTGGATAAGTATGTTCAACACTATTTTTGTATTTGGTTGACAATATTTTTTTTTCTTTTGAAATCTCTCTGTTCAGTTCCATAGCTCAAAATTTGAGTGACATAAATGCTCATTCAGAGAGGTTTCTCCTTACAGTGAATGGTGAAGAATGCAGAGATTCATGGGTGTTAAAGTACTCAAGAATAAGTGATGATTGATTCAGATACTTATACCACATTTTTTAAGTCTCAGTGAATATCAAAAAATAATGAATGGAAAGAACAGATGAGGGTTAAAATAGGAAGAAGACATGCAAAATAATTAGATAATTATTGCAATCATGAACTAACAATAGCTGCAGCTTCTACACAGGGCCTGCACAATAATTGGCCTATCAGTACTCAGTCATTGGTAAGGGAGGGACCCATGCTGTCCTTTCCATGGAAAACTCTTGGGTATTAATGGATGCTTGTCTGAACTATAATCATTCATAGACTTTCATTGTGTATCCAGCCCATCGGACTCCAATAGATATTTCTATATGCACTGTCTGTCACACAAATGGTTCCTACTTCAACTCAATGGGTCATCAAACAAAACATTAAGGCATGAACATGGGGAGCATGTGGAAAGGAGATAGTCATGATGGAGCATTTGAATGATAAAGCTTCTTTATATACATGTATGAAATTATCAGGCAACAAACTTAATCTGTCAGATAACAAATGTGTAGCAGAAGGAAAATGAAATGAACCTGCTAAGTTCATTATACCTATCACAAATATTTAATTAAAAACAAAGGACCGAGAGTGACTTCCTCCACATAGTCTTTGGCTTCTTTGCCTTTGTCAGAATGAAGTTTCTGCATGCTCTAATTTTTAAGACTATCAATTCCATCAGTAAAAGTGTTCACTTGTTTTGTGGCTTGTTGTATAAATATTTTATCTTCCTTTATAGGTGACATTTTAATTGAGGACAGAAGCATGAACTAAATAGTTAAGTATTAATAACTATACTTATATTGCTAAACTCTAGAAGATATACCCTGTTTTACTTCCCGCCATCTGGAACTATTCTGGTTTCACATTTTGTATTCAACATAAAAGGAACTCTTAGAATATTATAGCTGCGAGGTCACTACAGTTCATATATCAGTTTTATGTCCTCATTTTCAGGTGAGAAAACTGAAGTCCATAGAGGATAAGTTACTTATGCAAGGTTACATTACAGAGTTAGCAAGTTACATCATAGTGAATTGCCAGTGAATTGTATTCCAGTAAGATTCTTTTCTTAGTAAAGCCTTCCCAAAAATGTGTTCCTGCTTGGTACTCTAAACATTTTTTCTGAGACATGGTCTCCCTTTAGCCTACAATCACCTGCAACTTGATAAGTAAAACAGGCTGGGATTGAACTCAGATTGGCCTGCTTCTGCTTTCTGAGTGAGTGCTGTTGTTAAAGGTATGTTCTATCATACAGTAGTAAACATTCATTTTTAATAGCATTTGATTATAGTATACCTATATTAACATTTCTCAGCAGTTGATTAAAAATCCAGCAATTGATAAGATATTCAAATTTAATCTGGGTATAGATGAGAAAAGTTTATGTTGTTTTATAATATGACATGTTCTGTTAAATTTTATATTAAAAGTTAAAATTTAAAGCACTAGAACCCGTGATGATATAGTATAATTTCAGGAAGCACAATTTAAGACATTGGGCAAAGACATATTTTCTCTGATCGGCTTTCATGTGGTGTTCTGTAAAGGTATTCTATAACTTATCAGGAAAAATACAACTTCAAAACCATGCCTTAATCTGTGAAAAAAAGGAGTAAAAATAAACAAGCCTACCACTAACCTAAGGACACGAATCTTAGGAAATATATATAAATCACATTTGTAAACTTTAATAATATTAAACGAAATTCAGGGGCTTCAAATTAGATTTCAATCCAGTGTTCTACTTTTCAAATAATCTGAAATGCAGCAAGTTTTCTCTATCATGTGTGCTTTATAATAATTATGTTCCTGAAATATGCCTTCTACAGAGAAGACTTTGTTTCACATTGTTTATAATAAACAACATGAACCACTGTGTGATTTCATGCACTTATATTTGTTGTAAAATATTAGTAAACAAATAAAATAAAACACTTGTTCTTAATTCATATGCAAATGAATATCTAAAATTAATCCATGGTTAGACATTTAGGAAAATTTCTTTTCTTTCTTCTTTTTTGCTATATTTGGTGTTTGTAAAAGTCAGGGTTCCATGTACTTCTTTTGAGTGGTCTATACCTGACATTCTGAAGAACATTGTACCGTCTTCTTTATGTTATGACAAGCAGTCCAAAAATGCTTGGCTTTCATGGAGGTCCCTCAATAGTCTGATTCTGAGTTTGCTATAAAAACTTAAAATAAAAATTATAGGGTGAACTTGAACTACAAAATGTTTATGCATATCACAAGCTATCTTTTTTATATGAAATCTGAAAATGCTGAACTCCTTTGTACTTAATTTTATTAAATAGTTGTGATTTTAGATAAATACATTGACAATGAAAAAAGTCTAAAAAAGGAACACTTTCTTCCTTTAGTGGTTAGTAGTAAATTATTAGCTTTTAAATAAAATTGCATCCTTTACCATCTTTAAAATCTGCAGTCTTTGTTTATAGTTCATTTCATCTTCAATGTTTAGCATTTTATTTGCTTCCTTTCATACTGAATTCAAAGAACAAGCTGGAAACATTAAAGGAAATAATGCTTATATTAGAATAGTCTCTATTTACTCATAGACTAAATTATCATTCTGTGCCTTAGATAAGCTGCACAGGTGGGAACAAAGGCAAGAGCTAACACCATTAGTAAACTCAACAGATAAATCATTAAATAGAAATCCAAATATGTATTCATCTCCCAGTAAGTATATAGTCAGTTGATCACATTTCTATATAATCATAGTGGGCGTATGGTAAATAAGGGGTTCTCTCTGAGGTCTTTTTTTATTGGTTCATTCGGGGGCAAGTCCCATCCTCTGACCAATAAGGGGCACGGGGATTACTTAAAGCCACTCAGGAGGAAAAGTGCCCAGGTCCTGGGCTCATGCAAAAGGCCGAGACCCAGGAGGCAGCATTCCAAATCCATGCAGTCCTAAGTATCATGTGGGTGGAAGCAAAATACTGGCTGGAAATGGACAAAGAGCCCTGCGCCGCAGACAAAGGGCTCTGCACCCTGGACAAAGAGACTTGCCTGCCACCTCTGTGGCTGCTTTAGGCTGGTGGGTTGCTGGTAAAAATGACTTTATGGGTCACCCGAAATAAATCAATCCCTCTAAAGAACATTCTCTATTCGTTCAGTAGACTCAGACCTGAAGGTGGGGTGAGGCTGAATGCCAGGTCTTGCCATGAGAAAATTTATGCAACAAATGGCGTAGTTGGCAGAATCGACTGACAAAAAGAGAATGTTCCCATAAAAAGGAGTTATGAAGCCTCAATTAATATGGGAATCAGCAAAGGAAAGAGTATGGGCAGAAGAAATCTTGCCATGGTGGATTAGCCCCAAAGAACCGATGTGTATGGCCTCCATTGCAGGTTGGGGTGGTCTATAGTGCAGATGAGATGGATGGGACAGATACGGATGGGGATCATGCATGCCAGAGACACCATGGACCAGCCTGTGCAGGCAAGAAGACATTCCCATGATGAGGTCTTAGCACAAGAGGAAATTCAAACTGTGAAAGACGAATTAAATACAGAGAAATATATAAGCCTCGCTTCTTTGATACTAGCCGCTAAGCCTGCTAGCAAATAGGATCAAAGAGAAAAAGAAATGGAAATTTTAGCCTGCCACTTTTTAAGTCAAAAAGGAATGAGAGAGGGGTGGGGCGGGGCTGGGCACCTGCAGCCACTGCTATGGCCACAACCTGGAACTCCTGGGAAGAAGCGAGCAACCCAGAAGGATCTGAAAGTTCCCCTAAAGGTTTCTCAGCCTTCGAACGGCTGGAGCTGGGAAAGACATTCAAACAAACCAGGAGGGAACATTTAACTGCTTGGCTTGTAAGGCTATGGGACATGGGAGCTGGTGAAATCATTTTCAATGCTGCAGAAGCAAGACAGCTGAGCTACATAACCACTCTTCCCTCCTTGAGATATAAGCTGCATAACCTGGCACAATACAAGGGAAAGCAGTCTCTGATGAACTGGCTTGTGCATGCCACAGGAGACACTTGGTCATCACCAGTGGAGAACCCCATGAATTCCAGGAGCTGGAGTATGACACAAGGACAGATGCTGTTAAGAGAACTGGGCATGAGGAAAGCAATATACAGTAGCCCTTTCACTGGGCCTGATAGGACTGTTTTTACTAGAGATCTAATGACAGATTTCATTGAACAAGGACCTCAATATTGGTATGGAGATCTAGGATCCTTACTGGATCCCAAGGTGGGGCAGGAGCTTTACAAGGCTGGAGAAGCTTTGACAGGTTTAAACAACCTGGACCAGCATGTAAAGTATGTCTGTAGAAAAAAAGAGAGACCTAAAAGATGTGTAAGGGAGACAAAACAGAAAGGGAGGTCTGCTTGGGTTACTTGTAGACAAATGTGGATAGACTTGTGTTTAGCCCAAGTTCCTAAAGAAAAGATTGATAAAAAGCCAAATTCTGTGCTAAAGCAGCCCTGGGAGGGTTTAAGCCCTGGGAAATGGTTCACAAAAGGTACACAGAGGATGAAGCTTATCCCAGGGGTGGATACAAGCCCCCCCCCCCAGAGTAAACAGGGTACATATCTGCTCTGTGACTGGCTATTCGAGGGGTGGAGAAAATTTGCCTGGCCAGGACCTCTCCCAACAGCCAGGTGTGGTCAATGGAGAGACCATAGGTGTGGCTAGGGTCAGGAATCAGATCCAGGGTCTCTCTGGCCCTAGGAATCAACAGGTGCAACAGGAGCAAGAAAAACCTTATTCTTCCTTGGCCCTATGCAGGACCAGGCAGTTTGGACCAACATCAATGAGGTTGGCAAGGATATGGGAATGCATGGAGGCTAGATGTGATAACTCTGGGACACTAAATGGGTTCCTGACAATAACTAAAGGCAGTAAAGGACTGGCTAATTTTCCATACTATGTTAGACCTTGTATATAATGTTAACTTCTGAGTGTTTTACAGATATAAAATCCAATTGAAAGATGTCAAGTACACTTGAAGGAACAAGAATGAAATGTAACTCATACAGGGCACAAGGGTGAAGTATAGCTGTGGAATTCTGGGGGTTCTATAGGCCTCGGCCTTCAGATGTCAAAGAGAAAAGGTATACTTTATGTGATTGTTAACTAGCAATTCCAGTACCAGGCATGAGTTAACCCTCCCTATGAGCTGTTGGCCAAAGGAGGCCCCTGTACCAAAACAAAAGGCAATTGCCACGTTATAATGCTGGTCATGCACTGGAAATGGATGGTAAAGCCCTATTATGGAAAATGTGACATGGCTCAAGCATGAAAAGGGAGATCTAGCTGGGTCTGAGCTGAAGACTCCCTACAAATGGATGGCTGGCCTTCATAGTGCTAGAGGGTGCTATGCAGACTGCCATGGGAGAATGGTCCTGAAAAGCTCTGCTTAATGACAGATCTTGCGTGCTTCATTGTCAGATGTTCTACAGGTGTAATAGAGGCTCGTCTGGTATGTGCATCCTCAGCATATTCATAATTGGATTTAAGGCCCACTCTTCAGGGACGGAACACATGTCTAATATTAAAAAAAAAAAAAACAACAGATTGACTCCCAATGGTATTAATGGAAGTTATAGGCCCCCGTAGAGACACTACTGTGATTGTTTGTGAGGTGAATATGATACATCCACTTAAGTACTGTCTAGACAGCTGTGTTTGTGATGGTCTATATGGATGTTACTGCTTTCCTTTATGGCTATTGTTGTATTGTTATGTTTTGTTTGTTTTCCAGAGAGAAAGGGGTGGAGTGTACAGTTCTCTCTGAGGTCTTTTTTCTATTGGTTCATTCTGGGGCACGTCCTGCCCTCTGACCAATAAGGGGGCAATAAGGTGGGGAGAAAGGGGAGAAAACATGGCGCAAGCCGCAGAGGGGTGTGGGGATTACTCAAAGCCACTCAGGAGGAAAAGTGCCCGGGTCCTGGGCTCATGCAGAAGGCCGAGACCCAGGAGGCAGCATTCCAAATCCATGCAGTTCTAAGTATCATGTGAGTGGAAACAAAATGATGGCTGGAAATGGACAAAGAGCCCTGCACCGTGGAAAAGGGCTCTGTGCCCCGGACAAAGAGACTTGTGCGCCACATCTGTGGCTGCTTTAGGCTGGTGGGTCGCTTGTAAAAATGACATTATGGGTCACCCAAAATAAATCAATCCCTCTAAAGAACATTCTCTATTCATTTAGTTGGTTCAGACCTGGAGGGTGGGGTGAGGCTGAATGCCAGATCCCGCCATGAGAAAATGTATGCAACATTGGGTCATTTTCAGAACAGAGTAACTAAATATGGAGAAACCTGGAAAACAAATTCATAGATAAGTACTTTAAATGACTTTAAGTGTCTGTTTCTGAGGATGCAATGGCATGATCTGTATCTTTCAAATAGGAAAAGTCTGGACATTAGAGTAGTTCAGATCTTGCACAGGATGCAGAATCTTTACTATTTGAACAAATGGTTAACTCTGCTAAATCAAATTTTCTTCTCTGGATAATAGAAATAATAACTTTAGTAATACAGAATTGTTATAAGTGTGCTTATGGAGCTCTTGCTTAAACTACATAGAAGAGCACCTAGTACTCAGTAAGCAATTGTTAATGTCTTTAAAAATGCTGTGTCTTTATTTATTTCCTTATTAATATTTAGTTAGCTAATTTTTTAACAGGATCTCATGTGTCCATGGCTAGCCTTAGACTTTCTATGTCATCAGAGATGGCCTTGAACTTGATTCTCATGCCTGCATCTTGCCAGTGTTGGGATTACAAATGTGTATAGCAGTGTTTGGAGGGGCTGAGGACTGAGATCAGAATCAAGTACTTTATTAATAGAGAGCTACATTCACAACCTCTGAGCTTCATTTTAGAATCATGGTAAAGTTAATATTTAACCTGTAGTGAGAGTAGAATATGGAACTGAGGCAGTAATGGAGTTGGCTCTGGAAACTTAGTCATTACAAAGCATCACCTCAGAGGACAAAGACTGTAGACAAGTTGTAACAGTAACATCACTGAACTTTGGAGGAAAGGAGAATGCAAAGCTTGAGAGGATGAAGACAGTAGAACCTAGAGAGATTTTGTGGCTCAATGGTAAGCATGTTGGAGCAGAATACTTTCCAGGTTTTCTGTGCTATAGCAGACTGTGCTGAGAAATCTAGTATGAACTTCAAGTATGTAAATATGTTCAATAAATGTTAGGCACTATGCATATTTGTATAATGAGTATTAATATTCAGACAAATGGGTAGATATTATAGAGTCAGGTAACTTGTTGAAATATAAGTGACTAAATTGTTGAGCTCCATTTCCAAACTCATTTGGAATATTTTATCTGCATATTTGACTATGCCATGTATTATGTTACTTTTTTTTCATTGTATTCAAGAGGCTTCAAGGATCTCAAATGTTACTGTCCATAAGTCAATTCTGCCCTTATAGCAAAATACGTATACATTCATAAAATGTCTTTATGAATGGCATACTGCATTTACATACATACGATATTAGTTTTTGAGACATTATATAAGATGTAGAATGTTCAGGAACTCAGAATCTAGGTTAACCTAACACATCCACATATTATGCTTCCCAGTTTAAAATCTGAAACACATTGAAGACGTCAAATGGTTTGTACAGTTTTAAAGGTAACTGTAATGTTATACATTTTGGTAGAAGTAATCTGGGAATCAAAGAAAAGAGTAAGATTCAGAGTCTATTTCTTGTATAGACTTTCAGTTAAGATCAATGTATTCTGATCTGTGGTGACCATGACTCAAGTAGTTCTACCTATATATTTATGCACTATTTATTTATTTAATTTAATTGCTTAAGAAAAGATGGATTTTTAAGGGAAATATCTGGATATGATTTTAATTACAGGCGTTATGGTTAGAGAAGAGAGACATATCAATAATAATGATTTAATTTTGTTCAACTAGTATGCCACTTATTCTCTAATATTTTCTACCTCTTTGTTCAAGTAATTTATTATTAATAATATTTTAATTATCTTTAAAATTGATACTAACTCTTCTATCATTTAAAAACAATAACTTGCTTGTCTCTGTGGAGACCTAGTTCTCTTTCCCAAATCCCATAGCAAAATTTTCCTCAGTTCGTATTTTTCTAAAGTCTTGTTATGAAAATCCTATATTTGTTAAATAACATAAACAAGCAAAACTGAACACAGAATGGTAGACAAACGAATAAAAGCCATAGTGGCTATGCAATTCAGTACAGACACCAGAATTCAGTAGACTGGCATTATAATCTGGTTCATACTTTATTACCTAGTGTAAGTCACTAAATTTAAGTCCAACCTTTCATCAGACAAATGTACATAATAAACCCTTCTGCTTGTTGTTACCGTGGCTTTGTTAATGAATTTCATTTCTTTCAGTTACTAAACATGTTACTTATTTTTGTTTCCCTGGAACTTTGCCATTTACAGTTGTTCCTCCAAACCTTTGATACATCCATGTCCCACCTTATCCATTTCACACTTTTACAGGTCCAAAATAGTAAGTGCTTATCATATTTTCACAAAAACAGAGGACATTCTATAATTCCCTTTGGGAAACTTAAGGGTCACATAGTATATCATCAAAGGACCAATTGACAGAAAATAGAATAAGGTACCAGTGAAATAAGTGAAATAATTAAAAAAGGAAGAAAGTAAATTATATGATATATATGTTCCAGATATCCAGCAATAATGAAAATTCTTCAATCTATGCTGGCATGGTTTGTATTATCAGATCCCTAAAAGTTCATGTGTTGAAGTCCCTAGCCTAAGCTGCTCTTAGGATGTGGTAGATCTTAACAATGGGTGCCTAAACGGAGGAAGTCAGGCTTTTAGGGGTGTGTACCTAAGGCATATGAGACATTGGTCCCTTTCTGTCTTTCCTTTCCAGCCAACAGGATATAAAAAGTCTCCTCTTGTCAAACAGTCTAATGGTCACATGTTGCTACAGACTCAAAATAAAACGACTAATAACCACTGGACTGAATTTTCAAAAACTGAGCTATGACAGTTTGAATGAAATGTTCCTTATACCCTCCAAGAACTTGCCTCCACACCCCTGT
Source organism: Eospalax fontanierii (assembly GCA_035773235.1). Classification (NCBI taxonomy): domain Eukaryota; kingdom Metazoa; phylum Chordata; class Mammalia; order Rodentia; family Spalacidae; genus Eospalax; species Eospalax fontanierii. Next base: position 126,718,597 of record CM069525.1, on the reverse strand, counting down.
CCCCAGTTTGTGACACTTTTGGGGAAGGTTCATGGAACATTTGTAGATGTGGACATGCTGGGGAAAGTACGTCACCGGGGTAGACTTTCAAAGATCTGAAGCCTTGCTTGATTTCCAGTCTCATTTTTGCTTTCTGTGTCTGTTTCTAATCACTCAACTTTCTGATCTGGCCATGGCTGCTGTCATGCCTCCCTTGCCGTTATAGGCCCTAATCCTTCTGGAACCACAATCCAAATGAACTCCTGCTTCTATAAGTTGCCTTGGTCATGGTGTTTTTCCACAGCAATAGATAATAAATATCCTGGTTTTAAAATGGACAAAGAATCTGAACAGGCATTTCTCAAAAAAATACATATTAATGACTATAAATGCATGAAAATTGCTCAATATCACTAGTCATTGGGGATAAGAATATCAGACTGTTAGGACTTATCATATCACATTCATCTATCATGACACAAAGAGAAGATACTGTGATGAAGGTTGAAGTGTTGAGAGAAGGAAATCCTTATGCATGGACTGTTGATAGGAAGGTATAATATTTTAATACAATTGTGGAAAATTGTATGGAAATTGCCCAGGAGATTACAAGTAAAACTACCCCCTAACATTCCGGAATGTATCAGAAGACAATGAAATAAGTATTTTGGAGAGACATAGCTGTCCTCATGTTATAAAAATGTTCACATTAGCCCAGATTTGGAAGTAAATTAAGTATTCATCTGCTGATAAGTGGATAGAGCAAAGATGGTGAACCCAGAGTGCTAGAAGGAGATCCTATCCTGTTTCCAAAACAAGAATGGAACAAACTATGCAAATTAAAGTAAGCAATGGAAATGTGTGTGTGTGTGTGTGTTAAAATAGATATGCTCTATTATTTAAATGTTTTCAACTGTGATGAAACACCATGACCAAGGAAACATAGAAGAGTTGATTTGGCTTTTGGTTCCAGGGCTAAGGGTAAATAATGGTGGATGTGTGTGGGGTGGGGTGGGGTGGGAGTGGGGTTGACGGAAGTTGGTGAGCAGACCAATCACACCTTCCAGCAGGCACAGGAAACAGAGAACCAGAAGAAATCTGATAAGTCTTAAGAACTCTCAAACCTGTCCCCAGTGATGTGCTTCCTTCATCACGGCCTCCCAAAACAGCACCACCAACTGGGGACAAAATACCCAAATACTTGGAGCTTATAGGGGACATTTTCATTCAAACTACCACATTCCCTGTCAGGTCCTCTTGACGACATTGACCCCTTGTCAGTTCAGTGTACAAACACATCACTGTTAAACCACAGCCTTTGCATTTATCACTAAGTTCTCTTGTTAATAGTAATATTACAACATAAAACAGTACAATGTTAAAAGTCCCTCAGTCCTTAAAAAAATCAAACTCTTTAGTACATCAATGCCCCTTTAAAATAATCCAAAGTCTCTGAACTGTCAGCTCCAGTAAACTCCAAAACAAATGGTATATTGTCTTATTTCAAAAGGGGAGGAATGGGAACAATTAAGTAAAACCAAATTTCAGCAATGTAATTCAATTGAACAAACGGGATTGGCGCATAATCTTCTGGACTCCAAAGGCACTGGGCATTTCCTCTTCTTTGGCTGTGCCGTCCACAGCACAAAACTTGTAGGCTCAGAGCAGCTCCACTCCACAGCTGCCCCTGCCCTTAATCATCCCGTGATTCTGGCATTTCCAGTCTTTCAGAAACTGAAGCTGTGCTTTCACCAATAGGCTCTCTCCTGGCCTCTCAGGATGCAAAGCCTCAGACAAGAGGAATATATTTGGAGAACTATTGCATAGATGGGTAAAGATAATCAATGACAATATACTGTTAACTTAAAAACTATTATGTTTCCTATATGTCACCATGAGACAACATATGGGGAACCATCTGGTGTATACATAATGCATGTTTTCTTTTCTTTCTTCTTAGAGTAGATGAGTAATTGGGAAACACACACTGATGACTATAATTGGTCTGTAAGCAGGGCTTTACTGGCATGGGAAGAAGGGTTGGAAAAATTCACATACTGAAACAGGAAAAATTCTAGGATTTGATTTTGCTTTCTGAGTTCTTATGAATATGAATGTAAGAAGAGTCAAAATACGTTAAAAATAGGCCTCTATAAAAGTGGTTCTTAGACAAACTGTAATAAGCTCAGTTATTCAGCAGATCTAGAGGATATATAGCTCAAGCTCAAATTTAATACACAACCAATCTTCCGTTTCATCATGCTTTGGAACACAGTGTTTAATAACGTATAAGGACTGTGAAGAGAAAATTATCATTAAAAATAACAAAAATTCCCCACAACTATTACTACAAAAACGTATTTTCTGGAAATTTGGACTTTTAATCCATGAAAACTTGAGATGATTTAATGAAAGTATAGTATCTAGATTCCTGAGCTTGAACTCAGTTCCACAAATCTATAATCAGTTACTAACCACATTAACTCCAGCATCAATTTATAGGAAACAAACTGGAGTATTCTAAAAGTCTCAGTCTTTTAAATATATCATTTTTATTTTTAATTATGTGTGTGTGTCTATGTATAGGTATGTGCATGTGATTACTGAGTGTATGGTGGCTAGAAGAGGGTATTGAATCCCCTAGAGCTGGAGATTCAGATGGTTGTGACCTATACATATGAGTGTGGGTAGACAAATTCTGATCTCTGGAAGAACAGGAATTGCTCTTAAACACTGAGCCATCTCTCCAGGCACCAAAGGTTTAATTTTCTGTATCTTCTCATGATATCTATGAAGCTATGCTGAGGAAATAATCAGAAACATGTAGAATAACTGTTTAATATCTTGACTCCCACATTATTTATAATAGCAAATTTTCATATAACAAATATTCAACAGTAGACTTATTAAAAAACATGTAAATATCACATTATTTTCTTTTCTACTCATGTTTTACAATCATCACAGTTTACATAGACACCATGATCTTACTCAGAAAGAATTCTCAATGGCTTGAAAATTGCTCACAAAGTTATTCTATTCTTTAGATAGCAGATTTTGAAAATGTAATATAAATGACATAATATATATATATATTTATCGATATTGTCATCAGTTGAGGTGTTCATATCTGTGCATATCTCTTTGAATACTAAAAAATGAAGTCTGCAAAAATTTTTAGAACTTCAGATCCAAATCTTATCTATAGTTAATTGTAAAAATATTTTTCAGTTTTATAATTAACACCTATTATATTTGTTATAAGAAACAATATCATCATTCAAAATAACAGTTACTGAACACTTACAATATTCTTCAACTTTGTATGTGAGACATTGGCTTAGAAAAAAAATTTAGATAAGTATGCATGTATATATATTAAACTGAAAGAGTCTGCTCTTCTATATCCACACTGAGGTGACTCAGCTTATAGTTATCTACTAGTGGTAAATTGAGTCACCTCACTTGAAGCTGCTCCCTAAGCAACCATTATCCTCTAGATGAATATTTCTTAGTCTTGAGGAGTTTAATAATGATTACTTGTCCATTTTGCTAACTGCTTGTCTCCCTCATGATTTCTAAGTCAGTAACCTTCATGCTTTTAAGGAAGCAATGTAAATAAAGAATATGATAGGTCTAGGACATGTTCTGAAGCCAAACATAGAAACACAAGCTGGAAAACAATATGTACACCATTTTATAATGCAGTTGTTTATTATTCTGAATATAGCATATCAGAAGTAAATCTTTTTATAGCTGACAACACTGTATTAAAAGAAAAATATTACTCATACTTTAAAAGTTGTGGCACTTAGGACAGGCTTCAGTTAAGTCCGTAAAGTTTGGATATATGGATTTTATTTCTGCTATAAATAAGCAATGAATATGAATAAACTTACCTGTATATTTTCTTATTCTATGTATATATTGATATATACATATATCTTTCTAATTTTATTTAAATTCATTTTAGTCAATACATATAATCATAAAGAATTTCCAATTTGCATACCATGTGATGTTTCACAATGTCTGTATACTTGTATATATATTTTCTTAAAAGTTTTTATTTATAATTTTTATTTTATGGGTGTTTGGCCTGCATGTATCCAAGTGTCCCCATGTTTTATAAGAAATGAGGAGCTAAGAAGAAGTCTTTGGATCCCCTGGAACTGAGTTATAGATGGTTTTTAGCCACCATGTAAGTGCTAAAAATTGAACCCAGGTGCTCTGCAAGAACAACCAGTGCTTTCAAACTTCTATTTTGATATACTTTTATAAGGGAAAGTGCATTGCTTCATACATGCTGAAAACCCTCAAAACACTCTCATTTAGCCTTTTAAAACATAGTATACTTCTGTCATCTATATTCATCATTCCCAGTAATAGCATGTAATATTCCGTTTCTCCTTGAGCTGTTTTCCCTATCTAGAAAATAGAGACTGAGGACTACAAATGCTAACTGCTTCTCTCTCTTTAGTCATGCACCAATGTAGATAATAATGTGGGGTTCAGAAATTTGAGTTTATCTTCCAATGTTTCCTGTATTTTTTTTGTATGTTTATAAGTGAACATTTTCATTTCATACTAAAAACAAGTTGATTACTTTACTGTAAATCAAGACTCAAAATGAGCTGTGAATGAAGAGTTTGATTCAGGACACTTCATCTAAATGAAATATAGGCTTGAAAACTTCAATAGCTAATTGTCATGAGTTAATCAGGATGTATATTCGTCATTTTCCATATACACATTTTTGAAATTTATTTATTCTAGTGTACTTGAAGGGCATGATCATTGCTCACTGGTGAAACTGACATGGTTTTTCTTGGCTCTAAGAAAGTGCATTTTGGATACAGGCCCAGTTAATTTTTTCTTCCTCAGAAATGTCTTTCACAGCAAATGATAATTTATCCTGTAAAACGTGCCTGTATACATATGGATACTTATAATATTTTTCAATATTGCCCCTAATATACTATTTCATTCTAGTGTAAAAATGGCTTTTTTAGTGAAGGAAAAATATTTAGAAGTGAAGATAGGGTATATGTTTTTCTTCTCAGTATTAATTGAGCTATCTTCAGGTTATGTTGTGTCTACTGTAAGACACAACTTTTTTGTTTCAATTTTTATTGCTCCATAATTTCATCCATGTATATAATGAATATTATTAATTTTTATTTCCCATTCCTCCTCCTCATCCACTCCTTTTTCCAGTGAAGCTCCCTTTGTCTCAACAATTCCCACTTTTACTTTCAATTACAAAGAATAAAATACTTGAAATAAAACTGTACTATACAGAACGAAGACAAAAGATAAAGCCAATTTTAGCAATTATAGGAATCCAGAAATGATTAGCTTAGATGATCACTTCATGTATCTTTGAGAAAAAATTGTGGCTCAGCAACATATGTGAGGACATAGATGATATTCATCAAAATTCTACTATACAAATACATGCGTGTTCTGAGTATGGTGATGCTTGCCTTTAATCTCAGCACTCAGGAATCCTTGGCAGGTGGGTCTCTGTTAGTTCTGGATCATTCTGGTCTACATAGCAAGTTTCAGGACAGCTATGGCTACACGAAGATCCTGTCTCAAAAAAACTAAAATTATAATAAAATAAATGCATGTATGCTTAGACACAATCCATTTACTATTTGCATTCTGAGGCACTAATGCATCTAATCCCTAGAATTATAGTTTATTTTTCTTATCACATGGAATTATAATCAAAACTAATCTATTTTTGAAAATGTAACTAAAAGCAGCTGTGAGCAAACTGATTAGAAAACAAATCACTTTATAATCTTTTATACAAGAAATAGAAATTATATATTTAGTAAGCATTCCTTATTCTTCTATACATTCATACCAAGTATATAATAGATTTTAGCATATCCCCAATTGATCCTCAAATCCTTTTCTCTCGGAGATGCAGACATATTCTTCAACTACTGTCATAAGAAACAATAGAAATACCAAACTGACTACATCCAAAAATTGTTAATTATACTATATGTAGGGTGTAATTGAACAATGGTGGTTTCAAGTCACTAAATTTTAAACTAGTTTACACTGTAGCAATTGTAGCTATGATAAATACACATTTTAAAAGATTTTTATTAATTTTTCAAATTTTATACTATATAATTTGATAGTATATGGATCGCCTACCCAATTCCCACCTATCTCTACTGCCCCCATGTTCACTTTAATCTTCTTAACTATATATCCAATACTGCCTACAGAACCTGATGTGTGTTCCCACATGTCCTCCAGCATGGGTCTATCAGCTGGAATATGGTCAACATACTATGAGTCCTATCCCTCTAAATATCTTTCTCTCCCTGTCTTAGTAGCCACCAGTTGCAAAAAGTTCCTTAGAGTTTTTGATTTATTGTCCACTTACACCTATCTATTCTGGAATTTTGTAATGTTTGAACTTGCCTGAGAGTTGTGCATGCTGTTATTATTGCTGAGAGTTCATATATGTACCTGACAGCTATCTGAAAAACTCTGTTTTCCTGTGGTCATTCACCTCTTCTGGATCTTAGAATTTTTCCACCCACTCTTATGCAATGATCCCCGAGTCTTGGGAAGTCATAAGTTCGAAAGTGGTGTCTAATTCAGGGATAAGCATTTTAGAGCTGTTTGTTCCCTGTACATTGCCCACTTGTGGGTTTCTATGCTAATCATCATCTGGTGCATAAGGAAACTTCTCTAGTGAGTACTGAGAGATGTATTGATCTTATGTATAGAGGATGCATTGAAGACATATCACTTATAGGTAAGCATCTCACAGACACTTATTCTCTGCATTTTCCCAGTTTTGAAAGTCTGTAATAGTCACCATCTATTGCAAAAGAAGCTACTTTGATGAGAGGTGAATTATCTGTAAATATGACAATGCATATATAAAGTACAGTAAGAAATTCCGTTGGTCTAAGTATGGATCAAAAGTAGATTTTTCTCCAGGATTTATGACATCTCCAGCCATGTCCATTTGGCTATGTTTTTAGTGCTACACATGAGGTTACTCACACTGAGACGGGTCTTAATTCCACTTAGATAGCCATTGATTACCTCTAAGAATAAAGTGCTACTACTGCAGCAATAAAGATTATTTTCTGAACAAATCACTGCTGATTATTATACTTTACATCTGGTAGTACCACTGATTGGTTTTCTCCCTTGGCAGCTTGTGTTGTATCCTCTGATTACATGAGAGCTGGTGTTCAGTGAGGAGGCTTTCAAGTCAGTTTCAGCTTAATTGATCCAAGTCCTGTGTCCAAAGCGTGTCTTGTTTTCAGCAATGAAGTTTTACCTTCAAAATCTGAAGGCAGTCAAGGGCTGTGACAATTTGAACAGCTAGAAGTTACTCATTTTCTCAAATACTGTGTTCCTCATTAGTAAAATCAAAGTACTAGTGCTTTCTTCCCAATATGAAATACCAAGGGTTTTGAAGGATTAAAAAAAATCCATGGAGATGCATTGAGGACTGAATGATATGACAGAAATGGCAAATCATAATCTGATCTTATGTCTTTTGCTATGGTCTGAATATTTGTACTTCTCAGGATCTGTATGCTGCACTTTAACACATTATATAATGACAAATTATTTTGTCTTTTACATCTATTGTTCTTAAGTAAAAGAAGCAAATGCAAAGAATTATAGGAAGAGTTGAAAAATGTGGAGAAATAACAGACATGGCAAAATGTCACCACATTGCCACAATATTAGTAATCCTTCAACTTCAGAAAAAGTCATTGCTACAGACTAAGTTGTAGGTTATTATTTGGAAACCATTGGTTATTACAATCAGAAAATTTTGTGTGAAGTATTTTTGTAGTAGTTTTCAGGCTGTTCGACATTAGTGATAATAATACAGGTATTGTTTAATTTATGGTGGGAATCTAGTCACCTAAGTTAAGAAACTTTAAATCTTATAAATGGAAAGTACACATTCAACTTACTGAACACCACAGTTTAGCAGCTTAGCGTGCTGGGGAGTTTATTGTTATTGTTGACTGAGAGATGCACCTTACTGTTATCACATGGTATTTTGAGACAGAATTGTTCTTTATATTGCTATCATAAGAAAATATTAAAATTCACAATTTGGAAAATAAGAAAGAATTGTAGGAGGATGATTATATCATGAAGAATCATCGTAAATGAAGTTATTGCCTTTTCAAAAAGGTTACATAGATTTTATTTGTGCTTTTATTATATGAATATACAGAAAGAAGGTGACATCTATGATCTACAGCACTGGTCTTCACATAATGGGCTCAAATTCAATTTTGTTTATAATGTCTACACTGCAGTACTGTAAAATATAAAGTTTTTTTATAGCAAACCAAGTTTGTGGAAATTTTATAGCAGATTTAATTTTTCTATGAAGAGAGGATTATATCCTGATAAATCTGTCAATAAGTAGAAAATATTATAATTTAAAATATATATGAATCACCTAGCCCACTGAACATCATAGTTTAGCAATATGGTAGATTCTATCACCATCTTATGGTGGCTGGGAGCTGTTGTTACCTAACACTTTCCAGCATTACCAAAGAGAAATGCACTGAATATTGCTATTAGAAAAAAAAATCAAAATTCAAAGTCGATTTTTATAGTGGATATATATCAACACAATGTAAAATCATAACTCGGTTAATGAGAGTTGAAAGATTCATTGCTGCCTTCTTTACCCCTTGTCCTATATTGCTTGAACCTTGGGTGTAGACGCTGCATTGTAGATGTACAGCTTAGGCATATGCAATTCACAGATAATGTCTGTGTGTGACCAGCTGTGGTACTCTGCATTCATCTCCATCTGGTGCAAAAAAAAGCTCCCATGATATGTGGTAACTTGGATATTCGATTATAAGGGTTTGAAGCTAGGATGCACAAATGAAGGAGAAAATATGTCATTTGTTTTTCTGATTCTGTGTTACTTCTCTTAGCATAACAGTTTCTAGTTCTATCCATTTACCTGCAAATGCTATGAGTTCATCTTTCTTTATTACTGCATAGCACTCCACTGTGTAAATGTATTCTCATCTCTCATTAATGAAGCTTCCCCTTGCAACAAAGGACCAGTAACACAAAAAGTCACAAATGACTACATCATGGAGATGAGTAATCTACACAGTGTGGGTCCCTAGACAGGACTCTTATATTCTCACCCACCTAGAGCTTAGAGACCATTGCAGAAGAATGCAGAAAGATTGTAAGAGCCAGGGAGGAGAGGCGTGACCACACAAAAATAAAATCCTACAAATTCCTGGGACCCTGCTCATATGAACTACAGCAATTGTTTCAACATGCTTAAGTTCCATGCAAACTCAAGCAGACAAAAACTCAACATGGCACTTGGGAAATGGATAGCAGATCTCAATCTTTGCTTGAGAAATATTGGCGGCTGTTTACAGTTGCGTGAGAATGGGCAAAAGATCTGTACAGCCATCTTGAACTTATCAAAATTAATTCATGGAAGATAAAAGGTTCTCATGAGGTCTCATCTCTCCCTGAGAAATACTTAGGTAATGATTTCTAGGGGTGAGGAGATATTCCATCAATGGTTTATTCACTGATAAGTTGCTTATGCACCAGTCAATACCCCCTAAACTGTGCTCAAGCAAGGAACCATAATTAAATTCAGTGATTCAGAAAAAAATAAAAAGGAAATAAAGCATTAGAGATCAAGTCATGGAAGTGGCATGCTGGGAAGAAGTAAGGTTCCAGTGGAAGAGAGAGGGAGATGAGAACGTATATTGGTAGAATGGAAAAGGTATACATGCATTCAATCATCAAAGAATAATAATAAAGTAAAATAAAATGATTATTTTAATTTTGGACATATGACCATGGACTACAAGTTTCTGGGCATCTGCATCTCTTCTTGTCTTATTCTCTGTTCCTTGTCTTAGCACTCATGCTATGATTATGAACAAGTGGTTAAGCAACTAATTCTTAGCAGGAAAATGGTTCCAGAACAGGATTCATGGCTCCCTGATGAAAGGGAAAAGGGAAACAATAGTCAAGGAAAATAATGATCTTTAGAAGAAAAAAATCATAAAATTGTACCAAAATAGAGAAAGAATAGATTTTATGGTAGCTAGCATATTTGGTATCTACAAGGTGATTTATCACATACTTTGTGTTAAAATGAGACAAATGCCATTTATCATTCATTTTATGGGAAAAATTCACAAAATTATGAACATAATGAACATAATGATAACATTATGATATTAAGGGTATCATGTACCATCTAGATGTGTATTGAGTTATATTTGATCGGGAGAAGTATATATTACAGTGTTGCATGTCAACTAAAAGTTTCATGAAAGTTTTAGGACTCAACTCAGCCTCCTCAAATAACTGTCAAATGAAATATTTAACTATTAATTCACCTCCATTTTCATATGATCAAAGTATATTTTATCAGTCTACAGGGACAAGATCTAGAGTCAACGAGAGCTTGATATTGCAGTACAGAAAATGTTCAGTTTATTTTGACTTTGCAACTCATTCGTTTATTTGTGAGATTACTCTAAGTTTGCCTTCCATACGGTCATGATCTTAAGAATTACCATTTTAGGGGCTAGAGAGATGGCTCAACAGTTAAGAGCATTAACTGATCTTGCAGAGGACACAGGTTGGAATCCTAGCACTGACACGGTGGCTAACAACGTTCTGTAATTCCTGTTCAGGGGATCCAACAACTTCTTCCGACCTCCATGGGCAATGTATGACACTAGTGCATTTACAGTAATACAGGCAATACACTAATACACATAAAATATAATTTTTATAAAAAGAATTACCATTTCATATATTGCCAAATTTTTATTTTGCCTCTTTGTTGATGTAAGAACTATTGAATTTGCTTTCTTCAAATATGTAGAGAAAAATACAATAGACTAAAGGAGTTTTCTACCATGTCTTGCTTGTTTGTATATTATTATTGATTATCTAGAATTATGCATGAGTAGATTGTCTTGATCACGTGTATTGTTTTCAGAAATATTTTCAATATCTAAAAAAAGAACATTTTAATTCTTCGTGGTTTAGCTTCTAAACAGCTACTGTCCAGGAACCTACATCTCTTTTCTAGTCAAATATATAAAGTGGCCATCAATGTGTATAACTTTAAGAAAAGATATTGATACCTGCATATTTATATATATTGCAAAACTAATTATGGAAAATCAAAAGGAATTATGTTTACACAAAGCTAATATTAGTAATGTTATCTTTTGTTTCCTCTAAAGTTATTTTTAATTTTATAGAACTATTTATTTTATGTCTTAGAGTATGTACGAGTTGTGTCATTTTGTTAAATTTGAAAGGATAGCTTTAATCTTAAAAAGTGTTTTAAGAAGATTCTGAGGTGGTCAGGGAAGAAATACAACTCAGGACACTGTACATTAGTATTCCTTGGACTAGTTCATGAACTGTAATTTGTATGTATGTATATGTATTTGTAGGAGATGATGAAGGTGATTCTTTAGTTTATAGTGAATTTAACAATCAGTATATATAAGTAATTATGCTGTATTTTAAAATATATTTTCAGTACGTATGTACAAGGAGTTCACATTCTTTGTATTGTCTCTCCTCAGATACCTCATTCAAACAATGCCTGACATATAATTGATGCTAAATATATATTTTTCTTATAAATATTTCTCTTCTTAACTTATACATTTTCAAGTTCATCGGGCTCTGATTTGTTCCCCCATTTTCTTTTTCCTTGCTCGTGTACTTAAATAGCTAGTCTATGTTTGCTATTTGTTCAATTTATTTTTTTATCATACACTTTGCTTCCAATTTTAGGTCCATATTAAGTCTACAATTGCTAGCTCATGTCTGAAGTACTTCTCATAAACCTAGAGGTTGTATAATATTTTAAACTAGCATTATTTTAGATAAGCAATAAATTTGATCTATCTTCATTTGTTCCTCATCTTAGTAACTCATCATCTGCTCAGTCCCCTTTGTAGGCCTTTTTCGTCATATCCATCTGGTCAGAACTCGTCCTCCGTATGGTGGGTCCATGAGTTGCTTACAAATGGAACAAGGACAAAAGATGAAGGAATGTGTCTTCTTGAAAATGGTATATCATATGAGACGGTTCTGTTTACTAGTTCACTGCAGAAAGTTTCCTTATACATCGTATTAGAAAAACCCATATGGGAAGGAACCACACGCAGTCTCTAAGTTCATGGGGAAATCTGATTCAGTGACAGTGCATCAGGCAGGTTATTTTATTGAAGTAATTACATCTGCAAATGCAGGAAGGGAAGTTTACGCTAGATATTTTAGGAGAATAGCTCTATCACGTGAAGGTTATATTTTCATAGTAAAAAAAAACATATATTCATCTACCCAACAAATTGTTTTTGAATACCTACTGCTCTCAGACACATTTCTGTGAAATGAAGGCTACTTTTGAAAATAAGACAAGTGAAAGTCCCTGGCCTCAGGACCTTATATTTGCAAGAATTAAATGACTTAATGGAAAAAAATCAGGATATATGTAACATAACATTTGAATTTCAGAAGAACAAGTTAAAAAGAGATCATAAGAAAGTGTAATCCTGGGACTGGAGATGGTTCAGCACTTAAGTGTACTGGCTGTTCTTGCAGTGGACCCGGGTTCAATTCCAAGAACCCACATGGTGGCTAGCAACTGTTCTAACTCCAGTTCCAGGGGATTCAATACTTTCTTCTGACCTCTGTGGGCATTGAATGACATGGGTGCACTTGCATATATATGCAGGTAGTACACTCATAAACATAAAATAAAAATAATAAAGAAAATATTAAAAGAAGAAAATGATGTCAAGGAGAACGGAAATTACCTTCTTTGAGAAGCTGAGGATTATGTTTTAAATTATAAACTATCAAATAGAAAAATATTTCTAAATAAGACAGGACACAAGTGTATATCAGTTTATCACAAACCCAAAACCCATGGAAGTCGAAAATCACTGACTTAAAGCTAGGTATTAGCTTCATTCAACTGTGCTTATTCACAGCTTTGTGGAAATAAGCTACAAGGATCTGGATTCATTTATGCAGGGTCCATGACTGGTCTTCTCAAACAGGTACAGCTCGATCAGTCCTTTAATTTGACAGCTCAGTTGCCAAAGTAATAGATTTTATCCAAGGATCTATGGGCTATGCATTAACATTACTGGAACATTACCCCTTCTGCCACTTGGAAATGCCATCAGTTCCTGACAGCAACAGCTTGTCTTCAGTAAAAGAGAGGACTTTCTCTGAAATTTGAAAATTTCATACTTGACTCACAGTTTTCATTCTCTATTGGTAATGGCCTTATCCATATTTTAAGAGCTCTCATTAATTTTTTCGGTATCATATCTAAAGCAGAATAAGGGTCTCAAAGCAAATTAAATATATTTTAAAGCTCTTTTCAGAGTGTTGTCGGAATAAAACACTTGAGTACTGTCTCAAGCCTAAAGGTAGTTTTCCAATTTTCTTTTTCATATGTGTATATCATTAGTGTCCCAAATTTCAGAATTGGGAAATGAAAAAGGGAAAAGATGAACATCACGTAATTAACATCACATAGAAGTTACTACGACAAACAATATACTTAGCTTATTAAACTGCATGCAGCCACCTTAAAGTTTTTAGTGCAGAGTAAAATTTAATTTCACTTGTATCTCGGCATTGGCAGTGACAGGTTCCTTTTTTATGCCGCCTTAATCTAAAGTGGTTTTGTGAACTGAATTTAAATGCTGCTACTATGTTGATAATGCACAATGCACTTTCAAGCACAAGTTCTCTATTGTCTGTAACATTCAAGTCTCACTTGTAAGGATGATGGAGTACTTCGATTAGCACTAGACTTATTTCTGTTGTGAGAGCTACCAACTACCATATACAACAATATTCAGTTTCTCACAGTAGAATCAGGAAGGTACCTTCCATGTAACAGTCTTGATTTTCAATATGGGTTGCATATAAATGTCTTTAATTGCCTATTCTCAAATGTTCATTTTCAATTGTCATTTCTTAATATGGAATGATCATTAAAAGCATGTTTATAGATTTTATCTTATTGCTAGATTACTCTTTCTTAAACTAGTATCCACCAGATAGTCTTATGATCATATATAACCTTATCCTTTCATATTGAAAGACTTGCTTGTTTATGTTTTATTTACATTTGACATAGTTTCCTTCTTCCTTCAGATCATAATTCCTTGGTTTTGTCGAAATTTCATTTACGCAATAGTGAAACAAAACATAAAACTATTGAATTATACATACTGTTTGATGGTAACAAGTCCAAATCAACTGTAGAGTTTTTATTTTGGGAAAGACTTGGGGAACAGTGAGCAAGTGGGTCATTTGCAAGTCAAAGATACTTAGGGAATGTGTATTCTGGGTTATGACAAAATCAGTGCACAGGCTCTTCAGCACAAACAGACCAGTGTGAGAAGAGAGGAAATGCAGTGAGGTGTGTGAGCCTAGGGGAGTATTACAGGAATAAAAGCTACAGCAGCCCAGAGGAAAGAGCAGACAGAATGCTAGGAAAATTTGCACCAGACAAAGGAGTCAGTTTTCTACATGCAGTTAACAAGAGGACTTTTCGGACAATGTAATGAGCAAATTTGAGTGTCCACAATGATCTTAGTAACTCATTGTTTCATGTTCTGTCGTACAGAGCTGAAAACTGTAAATTGGTACTTTGGTATTAAATCAGAAATACGAAATGATATTGTTCCTGTTGACAGAATTGAGCTAGAGAAGGCACGGTATTAAACAGTTAGAAAATGGACTTCTCATTTTAAAATAATTACTAGAAAGAAAAGTTCATTTTAATAGGATGTCAAAATGAGCTTGCAGGGAGGTATAGGGAAGACCTGAGAGGACAATAGGTGAGCAAATATGATCGAAGTAATTCTATGAAGTAGATAATGCAACTTATTGTGTTGAAGGAACATATGCCGATAAATATGGATTATGGAATATGAAAAAGTTGAAGCTCTCTAAGCCAGTAACAACTTGTCTTAAATTGGAGAAAATATAGGTTCAACATTGGAATGATATTAGTTAAAATGAATTCTGTTAAGTTGCATGAATTATTTTTTTCATAAATGTTTCTTAGTCAATGTTGTTAAGCTGAATTCATTAAAATCACACCAATTTCAAAGAACATATAACTCAATGATAGTCTGAGTCCCAGTCTTAAGAGTTACTAACAACATTTCAAATTGCATCTGTATTTAGAGGTTTAAAGATTTTTGCCAATACCAGTACTGAGATGTGAGGGACAACTGGAAAGCACAGCCTTATGTTGTTTTGTAGAGAAGGCCAAGTATTTGAATAGAAGTGAGATAAGAGGACAGAGTGTAGTCCACATTGAGTCTGCAGTCAAGCAAACC
Source organism: Eospalax fontanierii (assembly GCA_035773235.1). Taxonomy (NCBI): domain Eukaryota; kingdom Metazoa; phylum Chordata; class Mammalia; order Rodentia; family Spalacidae; genus Eospalax; species Eospalax fontanierii. The sequence goes on along the minus strand of CM069525.1, from coordinate 126,703,184 downwards.
AATTTTAGAAAGATTACACTGGTCACTACAAAATCTAAGACTATATTTTATTGGAGTCAGATACATCCAATACCCAATAAGTCTTCATAGACATCTGCACTAGTGAATGCACAAATCAGTTTTAGAACTACTGCATTTGCGGGCATACTATGTTTTGTCTCACTGTATGATCTTGTATCATTTACTGGATATTCTGTTACAGAACCAAACTTTAATTTTAGTGCATCACCGAGGAAGAAACACAGTGTTGTAAAATGCAAAACATTCCCCATCATTTCATATTTTCCTTTTATATTTGCATCATAATAAATATTGGCAAATATTGTCATTCCTCAAATCAGTTAGTGTTTTTCTCATGTGTATCTGATTAAAAACTTAACTTGAAAATTGAGTTTTCCAGTTTACTTGTAAGTAGATCCAAAGCAAATCAGCTCTGTATCATGCCTCTTGCTTACTGATAAATTGAATTGACTTGAGCAGAAATACATTAAAATGTTACATGAGAGGAATATAGGAAGAGAGTAGAAGTGGCATGATAATTACCATAGAGAAATTGCATCAACCCTCTTAGTTTTTCATGTCACTAGCAAAACTGAGAAGCAAGCTCATTAAAGTAAATACAAAGACTTATTTTTATGTGTTACAATTACATTGTTCTAGTTTAGAAGGGAAACGTGACACAGCTACATAGATTCTGTACAGTACTCTTTAGGTAATTAACTCCAGCAGTGAGGCTATTTCCAGATAATAAGTAGCATACAATTTTCACCTAAGGGCACCAAACTTGCAGTTTCCTCAAATCAAGACTAAACTCCTGTGCTGAGAACTTCCTGATCCATGATGTACCAGGGCACCTTTAGCACTCTAGCCCTTATCTTTCAAGCAGGATGAAAAGTCATTCACTTGTCATATAAATATATGATAACATAATCCTGCAAGGAGCTTTCTTTCACTGTCAGAAATGAATGGTTACTGGAATAATGCATATACTATACCCAGAATGATTGCCTCAAGTCCTTGGGTCCTGATAAGTGCTTTATGAAATTTTGATGAGTATTTTTGGAAAGAAAGAATGGAGTTCAGAAAGGAAGAAGTAAAAAGAAGGATAGCACTATGTTTTTATACATTTGTATAATGTCTGCATTTGAATATAATCATTTATATGTTGATCCAAAACGATCAAAAATTGAAATAGAAATTTCCACACTAACTTTTATCAGACACTATATTGTGTTGGAAATCAATTATTGAAATGTTTCATATAGTCATTCTGAGCCCAACTGCTAATGAATCATTACACTTTACCCAAAATTGGTCAGTCTTAAGAAGTCAACTAGTGCTTTAAATTGTACTAGTTAACAACTTAGTGAGATGTCTGTTTATGTATCCAGATGTGAACCTCACACAGTGGCCAAGAGGGAAAACCAGTAACTCCCCTTGCATCTTTTTTTTAAAGATGATAAAAGATAGTTTATTCTGGAGCCAAATATGAATCACCATGGCAGGGGAAAACAGATTCAGGTTGCCTCAAATTCCATATTACATTGTGGTAACAGTTTTATGGAGATTTTATAGCTGTAGTTTAGAAAATACTCTTCAGTTTATCTAAGGAAATGATACACTCTCTAAGAACATACCTGCTCCAGTTCTGTCTCTATCTCTCCTTCAAGTACATTTTCTTTAATAAGTCTAATCCATTTCTATTCTTGTCTGGCAAAGTTTTCACTCTTGTGCCTTTGACTTCTTAGCATCCCTTCTGTTGTAACAATATATGAATGTGTTTATGGAATAGAATAAGGTGTATGACTGAACAAATGATCTCACAACTCTATAGTTTGAGGCGAGTAACCATTTACAATAGATTACAATCCTGAAGCATAGCACAAGTGTGTTTACATTTACATGTATATATATATGCATCTATATGCAAGTATATTCTCAATCAGTGAGAATAAATTTCTTAGAACAATATTTTTTAACTTCTGTTTTTTATACTGAGATTTAAGATTATCCTTGTTGCAGAATACCATCAATAGTAAATAAATATAACAAAGATATCTTTGAAATTGAAATAAGGAAAGTACATGGGATCAATTTGATGTTCTAAAATATTATGGAAGGGTAGCATGTATTTTACTGAAATCACACACTACTGTTTTGTTTTTTCATGATAGATATATTTAGGAATATAAATACTTTTGATTACAAACTGAATGAAATCAAAGATATTTATTTTGATCATAAATGGCAAATAATGTGAATTCTGGAGTCTGAAATATTATTTTTAACCTTAGATTTATCACTTATTAGCTGTGCCACCTTGGACAACATAACTAACATCTATGTATATAAGTTCTCTCATTTATGAAAAGCATATATTGAATATGGTTAAATAACTGTGTGTTCACGTTTGTGTTTGTAAACTAGACGGTGCAGGACTTGTACTGCATTTTTTGGTATGGGTCTATGGATATTAGTATACATGTAAAATCTCAGTTAATTTATTTTTACTGGATTGCTTTTGTTTTCATAATAAAATCAATACAGATTTTGTTATTATGATAAATCAGGATTGGTTTGTTTAATCCAGTTTATAAAACTATGTGATTCTGACATAGTATGTGAAATCTTACATATCACATATTCTTCCCTGTAAAATGGAATAGCAATAGATTTCCTGGGTCATATTTAGTATAACAGTTTGGTGGAAACTGCTTACATAGGAATGCGTATTGACACCCTCATTGAAACTCAATGAAATACTGTGATATTATTATTTATTTAGCAGTCTCTTGAGGTTGTAGCCATTAACCAAGTTTACAATTGACAAAATACATTTGGAGAACCACAATGATCACATTTTCAACTTATTATTTAATTATTTACTATTTTTATTTTATTTTCTGTGTATGGTCTTCCTGCCAACATCAAATGAACGGTGTTGTGCATGTCCATGGAAGTCAGAAGAGGGCATTGGATTCCCCTGGAAGTGGAATTACAGATGGTTGTTAACCACCATGTGGGTGCTAGAAACAATCATTAAGCCATATCTCTAGACCCATCAATTTATTTTATTAAGATTATGTAGTTAATTCTCTCTCTCTCTCTCTCTCTCTCTCTCTCTCTCTGTGTGTGTGTGTGTGTGTGTGTGCACGCGCGCTCATGTACTCATCAATATAGTTGCTATGGAGTTCAGGAAAGGGCTTCACACTCCTTGGAGGTGGAGGTACAGGCAGTTGTAAGCCATCTGATAAGGGTCTTAGGAACTGAAAGCCTGTCATTTGAAGCAGCAGTTATGTGCTATTAATCTCTATGAAAGTTTTCTAGCACTATTTTCAAATTCCTAAATTCTTGTTTTTCATACAAAGCATGGAAACATATTTGACATTTGTGAAACAGAAAATAATCCCGAGGTGACTGAAGTCAGGTTGCTACCAAATAGTAATCAATTCTATAATATTCACAATTATTTCTTGAGTAGGGTCTGGGTACTCCAATAACATTTCTGAAATCCAAGAAGCATCTGAGAATGATGGAGGCATGGGGGTTATTGAAGAAGACTCATCAGTGTAGTGGATGATAAACACACTGACTCTTTTGAAGGAACTTAATGACATCCCATGCAATCTGATTCTATGAGAACAAACTGATCAATCTGAAATCTATGGATATATGCGAAAAACTACCTGAGGAGTCTGACTGCTTGATTTTCAGTTCTATTACTCTCATTCACTTTCCTTCTCTCTGTGTCTCATTTTCCCTCTCCCCGCTTCCTCTTCTATTTTATTGATATATACATATATATGTGTAATACATGTGTGTAAATCAGTATATATTGACAATTGTGATGACAGCATGAATTATGAAAATGCCCAGTTTTGTTGACATTATCTATTGATTTGAGTGCAATCACATTTCCTTTCATTAATTTATTCAATAGATGTTTTTTTTCAATGCTTATTGTATGTCTAACACATTCCCAACCTCTGATGACTTTATAAGGAAAAGATCATCATAATACTTTGTTTTTAAGAAGGCCAAATTCTCATGGAGTTTCTGATAATAGAGATGAATGTAGGGAGATATAAGAGGGAATAATAATGGGTAAAATAGAGAGTCTAAGGGAAGATCAGTGATTATTAATAAGCATATATTTCTGACGAGGCAGCTGACCTGATCATGTTCCTAATTACTGGCAGTGAGTATTATGGAAAAAAAATTGTTAGTTGTTTGTTTCTGTTAGGATTCTTCTGGCTTGATAACAGTGATAGATTCCATTTCAGTTTGCTGAGCTTTAGGGATTTGTGGTATATTCCAACGGGAAATGTCTTAATCGATATTTTGTTACACAGACTTATGTGTGTTGAGTATCTGGAAGCCATCTCTACTCCTTAAGGACCTTTATCTATTATTTATCCATTCAACTCTGTTAAAGTTCTTTCTCACTTTGGTATTAAACATTTATTTTGCAAACTTTAAAATCCTAGGGGAGTACTTTTGTCCTCTCCTAGAATTTCTTTTGATACATTGCACATATTTTATCATTGCATTACTTAATTAATATTTATTAAAGGCATAATAACTGCCTTACAGATTGCTAGAAAAAATGTAGATGAGATTGGCACAAACCCTGTCTGTATGGTCCTTTTATATAATGTGAGAAAATAAGAGTTATAGCATGTGTTATAAGAGAAGTATACAGTCTTGAAGAAAAGTATAATAGGAAGAGCTACTGGATACAGAAAAGTTATGAATTAAAAAAATGGCATTATGGTCAAAAGGCTTTCATTTATCTTCAGCTGTGGTGAATATGGATGAATTAATAAAGTTTCAAAGGATGAATAAAAATCAATAGGTTGTAAAGCTTTTGATAATCAGGAAGACAATCATAGCATCCTGGATGGGGAAAAAGTAAGAGTGAAATAAGTAAGCATCTACACAGATCTGTTTTGAGACAGGGTCTCATTACGTAGTCCTGGATGACCTGGAACTGCTATGTAGACCAGGCTGACCTCAAGCTCAAAAAGATTCACTAGTCTCTGCCTCACAGGTGCTGGAATTAAAGGCATTTTCTGCCACACCCAGTCACATGCTTATATTTGAAAGAGACTCAGAAATGGTTTATAAGTGTTCAGTTGTGATGAAAGAAGTTAAAGCAAATGAATACTCTAGAGTCAAATTTAGGTTGTGTTTCTTTCTTTTTTCTTGAGAATATTGTAGTTTGAGTCACTAAAGTTAAGGATGCAGTAGAAGGAATTCATTTATGAGAATAGATATGAACTAATGCAGACAACATATGTGCAATGTGCTTGTAAAACACTCAAGAAGAGATGTCAGTAGACATATGCGTGTACCAAAGGAGGGGCAATGAGACCTCTCATCCTTGAGCACAGAAAATGAATGGATGCAGGTTATCTGAGCAACTTGTAAGCATTAACTAACGATGGTCTTCTTTCCTTGTTGCATGCAAGTGGAGCTAAATAATCCCAGAGATAAAACACCCTTGTATATGTGCCTTCACTGTTCCCATCTCCACAACCCTTCTTTGATACACCATTGTTGTTGAGTAGGGATGATTGCCTAGGAGAAAAAAAATATAAAATAGACAATACTTGGGGGCCATTATTGTATGAACACTGAAAAATAAATTCTCATAGGAACCAAATGGACTGTTTGAGGACATTCAGTAATTCAACATTGAAAGAAACAAGTGAAAGACTCTGTACCTTGAGAATGATAAAATGAAAGGAGCTGGCACAGAGTTAAGGAGTCAAAGAATATGGAAAATTGTATCAAATTATAAAAGAAATTGTAACAAGCCAATAATATTGTTGAAGCTAAAGGGGAAAGGAGTATTTCTAGAAATATCATGTAGCCAAATGTCAGCACAGTGAGGTCTAGGGACTGTACCCTTTTTTAATTAAAATTTGATATGCTAAGAAAACAATAAAGAAGAAGACAGACACTTGAATTTTTTTCAGGTAAGTAACAAAAACATATTCCTAGCTACATATGAAAAAATATAACTGATCCTAAGAGAAAAGGTGTCTAAAAACTGTTTCTTCAAAACTAACATTGAATTAATAATGAAAAAATATGGACAAGGACAGTGACTGAGAAAATTTTTATGAAATCTAATAATAGTGGAAATCACAGAATGGTAACACAGCACTGAGTCATGGAGTAGAGCATGGTATCAGTATTTCAGTAAATGAATGCTTGGTGTGAAAATAGGGAAGAGAAGACAAAAATAAAAGATGCACTTGCCTTTGTTTTCTTTAGAACATCACGTGTTATACTCAAATAATATATATATATATATATATATAGCATAAATGATTGTATACACACAGATTATATACATACACATCAACTTACATCAGAATCAATTTTAAAACATTCATTTTGTAGGTAATATATCATTGTTAATTATAAAAATAAAAGCAAAAATCTATGTATACAACCACATGAAAATGCTGTCAATTTAATAATAAATTCTCTTTTTGAACCACTTTATGTTTCAAAATTTTCTCCTTGAATTCATACATTGAATACCAAAGGAAGCAAAAACCTTTCCCTTTGGTGGCCAGAATCAATCATTCTAGCTTGTATTGTAATTGTCTTGCTTATGCAGAAGCATAGTAAGTTCCAAGAGGCCAGATAGTACTTGAAACGATACAGTTCCGTCTCCTAGTGCCAACATTAATTTCTACTAAAATTAAAGTACTCTAGGCTAAAAAAGTGCAAAATCATAGAAAAAGATAACAAATGATTTTCTAGGTGCTCACCAGGACTAACACTGGTAGTATACTTTTACATCTACCTTTTAATTCCGGGACTTATAAATCCAAAGAAAGAACATATGTATGTGATGCTAATTCATAGCATACCATCTTCTGGAGATACCCTCTCTGGTCCTGCAAGAATTGCCACATACAACATTACATAAGACAACCTTCAAGATTCCATTTGTCTGGCCTACCCCCAACCTGTCCCCTGCTCCCATCCAGACTCCAGTTCCCCTAACGCCCAGGTCACTGGACTAGCTTCCTAACCCAGACTCTGGTAAGTCATATACCAGAGAACAGAATGTCTCTGTTCCATTCTTCTAAGCCATCCCCACCCTGTCCTTAACCAGCCTTGCCCCCAGGCTGACTCCAGTTCCCCTCCACAGCAAATCTCTGAAATAGCTTCTGAATCCAGAATACTTAAACTCCATAGCGTAGACACCACTGACATCTGATCTCTCTGTCACAGACCAGTCTTCCTACTAACCTGACCAGCCTACCAACTACCCTGTTCTACTAAACATCCAGAATACTCTACCACCCTGAAAGTACTTGAAACATGCAGCAATTTATTTTCCATTCCTAAACAACAAGCAGCCAATCTACACAAACATTGTAAACAGAACCAAACTAAAATAAACAAAAGCAGAGAATTTCTACTACACATATAACCAACAAATAACATCCACATGCCACATAGCAGCACAGAATACAAATAACATGAAAAACTATGAAAATATGTCCTGAACAAAGCCACTAGTTCTACACAAGTGCACTATATTGAGAATCACCTTGAGGAACATAAAAATTCAGAATTTAAAAAACAGCTATAAACATGATCAAAGAACTTAAAGAAAACACAAAGAACTCAAAGAGGAAAGACAAGCTTGTGATGGAAGTTGAAGAATGCACACATATGTGGCTTAATGAAATATTGAAAATAATTCATGATTTGAAAAGTGAATACCCAGAAGAGAAAGAAATAGTAAAGAAAACCCAGATGGAAATGAACACAACATTGAGAAACTCAATAAGCAAATTGGAAACAATAACAGAAAGCCTCACAAACAATCTGAGTGAATGAAATGGAAAACAGAATATCAATACTGGATGGCAAGATACTGGATGGCAAGTTTGATGATTTGTACTCTGTAAGAAAAGACTATGTGAAAAAAAAAACCCTCAGGAATGGAATATTCCAGACATGTGGGACAACATGATAAAACCAAATCTATGAAGGAAAAATATCTCAGGCCAATGGCACTGAACAGATAGTCAAGAGAATAGAGAAGAAAACTTCCCTAAATTAAGATAAAACTTACCTATAGAGATTCAAGAAGCACACAGAACACCAATTAAGCATAAGCAGAACAGGATATCCCTATGGCATATCATAGTAAAAACACTGAATGTTCAGAACAAAGAGAGAGTGTTGAAAACTGCTAGAGAGAAACAGCAAGTTATATATAAAGGAAAATCCATCAGAATTAAAGTTGACTCTTCAACTTTATGTAAACCAGAAGAGCCTGAACAAAAGTACTTCCAGTTCTAAATGAGCACTGAAGCCAAGCCAAAATACTTTATTCAGCAAAACAGTTTATCATGTGTAAGGAATAACAGAAAATGTTTCATGACACAGATAGGCTGAAAGAATTCATGTCCATCAAACTAGTCATACAGAGAACACTTGAAATAATACAAAGGACTGAATAAAGAAATGGGTGTACCCAAGAGGCTACAGAAAGAAAACAAAGAAATGTATAATAACGAAAACACAAAATAGGGCCACAAACACAAAGAAATTAAAATGACAGTAAGTAATACACATCTTTCAATAATAACATTAAATATTAATGGCTTCAACACCCCTGTCAAAAAACACAGGCTTGCTGAACGGATCATGAAAGAAACCTCATCTTGTTGTTGTCTTCAAGAACTCATCTTGCCTGTAAGAGTCGATACTACATTAGAATGAAAAGACGGAAAAAATATTCTAAACTCGTGGTGATAAGAAGCAAGCAGATGTTGTGGTTCTAATATCTGAATATGAATATATATATATATATATATACATACATATATATATATATATAATTAAAGCTAATTAGAAAAGGCAAAGAGGATCTCTTCATTCTAGTTAAAGGAACAATTAATCAAGAAGTTATTATAATCATGAACACATTTGAACCAAACTATGGTAGACCCAATTTTATAAAAACAGTACTCCAGGACTATAAATCACAGATTAACTCTAACTCAGTAATAGATTAATAGATTACTTCAGTACCCATCTATCTTCAGTATACAGGTCAATTGGACAAAGAATAAACAGAGAGACATTTGAATTGAATCACATCTTACATGAAATGGACCTAATAGACATTATCAGAATATTCCCCCTTAAGTACCAAAGAATACAATTACAAATTCTACTTGGCAGCCCATGCAAGTTTTTGTAAAATTGATCACATCCTGAGACACAAAACAAATCTCAAATTTAAAAAAAAATGGAAATGATTCCATGCTTTCTATCAGACCACAGTGCAATAAAGCATTTAATCCACTGTAAACAGAGCTCAAGTAACTACACAAAATTATGGAGATTAAAAAATTCACTCATGAAAGATGAGTGGATCAAAGAAGAAATTAAGAAAGAAACAAAAGTATTCCTGTAACTAAATGATAATGAGAACACATTTCAAAACCTCTGGGACACCTTAAAATCAGTCCAAATAGGAAACTTTATAGTTCTTAATGCTTACATTAAAAATTAGAAAAAGCACATTTAATGACTTAATAGTCCAACTCAAGACACTGGAAAGATGAGAATACACTAATCCCCAAATTAGGACACTTGATGAAGTAGTAAAATCAGAGCAGAAATTATTGAAATTGAACAAAGAAAATAGTACAAAAAAATCAATCAGTCAAAGAGGTGGTTCTTTGAAATGTTACATAAGGTAGACAGACCCATAGCCAAGTTAACTAAAAGAAAGAAAAAACAAATCTAATTTAATAAAATCAGAGATAAGAAGGGAAACATCCCCACAGACATAAAAAAAAACAGAACATTGTAAAGGAATACTTTAACAGTCTATACTTCATTAAATTTGGAAATCTAAAAGAAATGGATGACTGTCTAAATTCATGGATGCAACCAAAGTTAAACCAAGTAGAGATTAACAGCTAAAATATATCCATAACTAATAAGGAAATTGAAATATTAATACAAAACCTTTCAATTAAAAAATACCAAGGTCCAAATTCATTTACAATAGAATACTACCAGATTTTCAAAGAAGATCTACAGCCAATACTGCCTAAATTATTAAAAAATACAGAAACAGAGAGAGAACTCTCAATCTTCTTCTATGAAGCATCACTCTAATACCAAAATGAAGTACAAAAAGATACAACAAAAATGAAAAAATATAGGCCCTAATCAATACGGATGAAAATATTCTCAACAAAATACTCACAAAATGAATTAAGACACACATCAAAAAGATCACCTCCCACAATCAAGTAAGCTTTAGTCCAGAAATGCAGGGATGTTTCAATATATAAAAGTCAATAACTGTAATAAAACACATAAATGGAATTAAATACAAAAACCACATGACCATCCCAAGAGATTCAGAAAAGGCCTTTGACAAACTCCTACACGTATTCATGTTAAAAGTCCTAGAAGGAATTGGTCTGGAGCGAATATACCTCAACATAATTAATGCTATATACAACAAACCCATAGCCAACATCATTCTAACTGGAGAAAACCTGGAAGGATTCCCATTAACATCAGGAACCAGAGAGGGCTTTCCACTATCTCCACTCCTTTTCAATACAGTGACTCCTCCTCCTCCTCCTCCCCCTTTTTCTCCAAATATATAGTTTCCCTTTTGAATGTTCTGAAAATGTACATGAGGCTCAATAAAATGTAAGGGGATAGATAATTTTGTAGATGAAATAATCAGGTTATGACACAGCTCTTACTCACTGCATTTAGTCAGATATCTACTGAGAATTCAAAGAAATTCGTAGAAAGATAGGAAAAATATCAGTTTGATGAAGTGAAAAGGAGCCCAAACTTACATTAGATTTAGAAAATATAGGAGACTGACACCAATACAGACAAATATGGGGCAGTAAGAATAGTACATTTAAAGGTAAGGTCCCATCTATTAAAGTATAAAGGCAATAAAACAACAAATCCATTTGGAAATTTTTCCTTTGAAAATACAATGCCAGGGATTATAGATCTTTGAAGGCACTGCTAAACAAACCATCTCTGAAAATATTTTTCTAGATTCTGCCTGTCAGACTCTGAGACCACTGTAACTTAGTTTCAAGGGACACAGGCTTCAGTTTGAGTGGGCAGTAGAAGCTAAGTAGATAAAAGACTTCTGTTTTATATGCATTCATATTAGAAGTCAATTGGTAGACTATCATCAAGTCTTGTAACAGGGAGCCAGAAAACAGCTGCTGATAAGGCCATGCAATATGTAACAAGATTGCATAAACTATAGTTAGTGTTAACTATATAATATTTTAATTATATTAACTATAAGTAAGTGTTCAATGTTTGAAGCTCTGAGAATGAAGCCTAAATTTCAATGAAGGCTTCATTGTACTTGAGAGAACAGGAGCATAAGACATCTGCAATGAAAATTACAGGTACCAACAATAGGTCCATAGGTGTGGCGCTATCCAAATGCACTGGAGTCTCAATGAGGTTACTGTGAGAATTTGAAGCAGCACAATGACCTACGAGCTTTAATGTTCATGCTATTGGATTTCAGTGTTTCTTTATGTCTGAATTCCATGCTTTTGAAATATGAATCTGATCCTCTGCCATTTGAGCAGGCCATGTTATCTCTGTGTGTGTGTATGTGAGAGAGAGACAGAGAGAGACAGAGATACAGAGAGTGAGAGAGAGACAGAGACAGAGAATGTCTCACTATCAGAGTCTACTATATAAACTGCAAAGGGGAAAAAAAAACAATGTTCTGCTCATCTGTAAACCCTAATGAAAAGCAATGCTGCTCCAGCAAACTATTGTTATCTGTGCATTAGTGGTGCATTTTATCTATGAGTTAATCAGCAGTTGTTTAATTAGAATTAAAGACTGCTCAATGGAAGGGAACACATATGTGGTATTGTAAGCCTAGCCAAAGACAGAGATTTAGAGATGTCATAGATCCTAGAGAAACAAACAAACAAACAAAGACCCTTGTAATATTCCTAGGCCAATGTAATTTCTTATTTTTTTTCTAAATATTCATCCTTATATTGATAGACGAGCGCACTCTTCATCCCTTTGCAACAGATAGACACTATTACAAGGTGCAAGAAAAGGTTAAAGTTTGCCTATGTGAAAAGGTTAAAAAAGGTTTAAATTGTCTGTGTGACACTTAACACTAAATGACATATCTTCAATAGAACCTTTACACATATCATGAATGCGTCTCTCAACTTTCATCAGATAACTTCCCTTATGCAACAGGTGGTGATTAACACAGAAACATACATTTGGCCAATGTACACAGAACAAGAAGTTGCAAGAGTGCTTATCCATAAATAGGATATCTATTTCAAAACTTTGCCTTCCAAGACCCAGATATCATTGTGGAAGAAGAGGCAGTAGGACTTTAAGAGCCAGAGGGGTTGGATAAATATGAGGAACCAGAGTCTTCCTTAGAGATGGTCAGTTACACATATTTACTCACAGAAATATTTGCAGCATGCCAAAGTGCTGTGTAAGTTCAAACTGACAAAAAAATCACAGCAAAGATATTGGAAATAGGGCAAGAAATCCCAGTCTAACCTAAGGGAATTTTGGTTACTGATGGATGCGGGGAGAGGCATAGAGCGAGTCTTATAGCAATGGAAATCTTGGTGCATCCAGAGAATGAACCACAATGAAGGATAAGTGTGTGTGGTGGGAGGACTCAACTCAGATTCTGGGTTGCCATATTTGTGCGTGTGTGTGTGTGTATGTGTGTGTGTGTGTGTGTGTGTGTGTGTATCTATATATCTATATCTATATCTATCTATCTATCTATATATATAATTTGGGAAGGGAGTAAAGGGAGTAGGGGGAAGAGGTGTCAATAGGAGTGGGACTCTAAATACCATCAAACATTCATACATATAATTATCTCTATTGGTGCAATAGTGGCATTTTATGTTTGTGGTTATTAACAGTTGTTGAATTGGACTTAAGGCAGGAACAATGGAATGAAATTGTACATGGTACTGTAAACATAGTCAAATACACATTGCTGGAAATGTCATAGACTATACAAAAAAAATCACTTTTGCCACTTCTCTAGACCAAAATAATGTCTTAGTGTATACTATGTGCATATTTTTACATTTAAGGACAATTGTACCTCTCACCAGTCATCAAAGTAGCACCTTTTTTCAATAGATGGAAAATTTTTTTTAAAATTTTCACAAGTGGTAAAAATACAGAGAATGTATGACTACTAAGTGCTCAGCCCTAAGAGGCACATCCACAATACAGCCTGTCTACCTAAGACTTAGGGAACATCACAAATCTGGAAGAAGAATGAATGTAAGAGCCAGAGAGAAAAGACACTGGCTGCTAGATAATGCTTTCTAGAGTTGATAGGGAAGCTGGACCAATAAAATCTTCACATTATGGTAGTCTAATAAGATCTGCATAAAAACAAACCAGTTGACATGCCAAGGTAGACGGGGGAAATTTCACAGGGGAATGCCCCAAGATGAAAAGCTATAATCTATATATTCTGAGAGAAGGAGAATCAGTTCTCTTCAGGGATAAAGTCCTTTTAGCTTATCTAAGCTCAGGTGCAGCTGTAAACCCATGTACACATAACTAAATGGACTGAATGCAATTTATATAATGCAAATATAATGATAAAACAATAACAATTAAAAAAAGGACAAGAATTGGAAGGAAGTTAGGGTCTCCTTCATCAGTTGGAGTGGAAATGAAAAGAATGGGATTAATGCAAATATAATACTCATGTATTGAAAAGATGGTGGTAGAATGAGGCAGGCCAGGAATGCCCTAATTTCCTAGAGATGGAATGTGTGCACTGGACCATATGAGGACCCTTCTAATGTGAGGAAACTGTTCACACAGAATGAATATTACCTGACCATAGGTGTTTCTACATTCATGTCAGAATTCTGAACTCAAGACTTGGTAAGTAAGAAAGAAAATAAGTGATCTACCAAGATGGCATTTCATCCAGAGTAAAGGTGGTGATGGTGGCTCTTTACACAAGGAATTAAAACAAGTCTCCAAGACTCATCATTTCATTAAGAATTTTGGTGCTTCTATATTGATCTCAAAATTCTGAAATCAATTGGCAAGTAAGAGGTAACAAAACTGGGGAGCCAAGATGGCAGATCTGTGCTGGCCTGAAGGCCCACATGCAACTGAGCCTTGCAGACATGATCACCCTTTTGTACTAGCTGGGTGGAGCAATGCTGACTTGGTCGTCATGATTGGCCTGATCATCGTCATCATCATCATCATCATCATCATCATCATCATCTAGTGGATTTCAGGCTTTCAAATGTACTGGCTACTTCTCATCAAAATTAGGAACCTGAGAAATCTACAAAATTCGGAAAATAAAATAGAAAACACTACTATAAATCTGTCATCTGAAGTTGTGAATCTTCCCAACTGCCACTCAGAAAATCTTGGATAGGAGATACTAGGAACTAACTGCTTCCTCTTTTGAGAACCTATCTGCTTCTTTTACCCACAGTAATATCCTCTAGGAAATTAACTTGTTGGAAAATGCCTTGATCTACACTGAGGTTACTGTGTTGGTGAGACCAAGAGAAACAGGTGAGGAATAACCTGCATGTAAGGGCTGTGAACAACAGATTTTAATGAAAAATACCAAGACTCTGATTGGAGAAAGAGAGAGAGAGAGAGAGAATAACAGAAATTAAGAATAAAAATCCCCTTCAAAGAAACATGGATGCATTATGACCTGAAATCATACTCAAAGGAAAGCAAGTAACCTGTAATGAGGTATTGTGTCTCTCGCACCCAGCTCAAATATACTATGACATTATGTAAGATAGAAGGAGGAGGTTTTATTTATTAATAGAAGATGACCTGAGGTCAGGGGTGATAGGGGTTGCAGAGGCTGGAGGTCATAAATTGAGAATAGATATGCAGGACGATGTCTGAATATAATCAAGATACACTGTATGAAATATTTAATAAATAAAAACTTTCTAGTACTATTCTTTTTAAAAATCCCGAGGATTAAAAAATGAGAAAAAAACAACCACTATAAAGACTGACGTACTCTGAGTCAACGTATTTGAAATGATGAGATGGACATAGGGGTGTTTGGGGAGATAGGAGGATCTCTGGCCAGCTATTCCACCCAAATAAGGGATGCTGAGTTCAATCAGAGAAGCTGTTTTCAAATACAGATGTGGAGAATGGTCAAAGAAGACACACAATGTTCTCCTCCCACCTCCACACATGGATGCTCACAAACACATAGGCACAGAACATGTGCACATACAATATGCACACATGCTCATGGGCACTTATGTACACCACACAAAAACACACACATTGAAAAAATTAAAGAAAATGCCTCCCAATTTTCCCCAAATTCTGTACATCATCAATTTAGAGTGATATCATTGATTCAGAAAGGAAATATACAGCTAATCTGTTCAGTTGCCTGAGACAGAAATCTATATTGTCTACCTGAATTCGGCGACTCACAACCTGACATGTTGATTTCTTAGTTTCAACTTCAATTAAGGAGAAATGTCAAAGAAAAAAGTCAGATGTCATTTTAGGAAAAGTCCAAAAAAACAACAATAAATTGGAAGAATGATACCAATGCCAGAAAATAGCGGCATCAGTTCAAATGCAATTGTTCATGTTATACAGGATACTAAAACCTTCCCTCAAACTATGAAAGTATGATAATACAGTACTACATGAGCTAAGAATATATATATATATATATATATATAATATGCTATATATCATACATATATATGTATATAACTGACTCTAGAATTCAGCTCAATTAATTGTACAGTTTTCTGTTGACATACAAGAAGCAATGTGGAGATGATCATAATACTACTCATGTGTAGAGAAAACATTTGCTATGACACTATTCCTTGGCTTCCTGCTCTCTTCTACATTGTTACTCATTAGTCCCTATCATTTCCACCTCTGGGATAAATCTTGAGTTATTTTCTCTGTACCTTGTATTTAACATTCTTAGTAGAACATTTCCTTTTAATTTTTCTGAAATATATCAATGCCACTTTGAGGGATTTCTTTGTCTTCAGTCCCTTTCCTATCTTTAGTCTCTCCTCAAATCCACCTTCTTTCCCCAGTATGTGTTAAAGTGTCTTTACTAATCATTTCAGATCATTTCATACCATGAAAAACTTTTTGTATAAACATTACAAGAATTTAAGTCTATTCTAGAAAGACAAAGCAAGAACACTCATAAATCCTCTCACAGACATTCATGCATATGCATGTATACTTGCAGGAAAGATAATCAAAGACCTATTATGACCTCGTTAATAAATGTTTCCATGTTAAAAATTCCTGTCTCTAAATAACCTAATCACCAAGAAGGATGAGTTAACATTTGATGCTTCTCAAACACTGCAAGTCCTTATTTTTCTGTAATCCCACAATGTAAGTTTTGTCATCTTATTATTTTTTTGTTTGAGTATGTTTGCTTGCACCTTTAAATTATTAGTACCTCTATTAGCTACTTTTCTGTTGCTGTTCTACAACATCCTGACCAAGGTCAAGAAGGAAAAGTTTATTGCCCTTAAGATTCCAGACGGGTAAGAATCCATGACGGCAGTGCAAGAGGCGGAAGAGGGTGGCAGGAACATAAAGCTGAGGGATCCATGTATAAGCAGGCACAGAAATCAGAGAGGGACTGAAAATGTAGTCAGACTTCACACTTCTCAAAGCCTGCTCTTCAGTGACTTTCTTCCTTCAGGAAACCTGTACTTCTACAAACCTCCCAAAATAGTGCCACCAATTGGGAATAAAATGTCCAAATTTGGAGCCCACGGGGCACATTCTCATTCAAACCCCCATGGTACCATTAGGGCATGGTCAATGTCTTATCTTTGTATCCTGCTGTCTCATTCTACTTGTTTTTTTCAATAAGAAAATATAACTGTTGGCTTAAATATCAGCTGTTTTTTTCTAATACTTGTTTAAGATGCTGGAAGATTCAGTGCATGCCTTTTAAACACTATTTTCCTCCTATATTTTCTCAAACAGCAGGGAGAGAAAAGAATCTGGGATCTTTCCCTAATAAGATCACTAATCTCATCATAAGTCAACTTTCAGGACCTCATCTAAATCTAATCAACCCTCAAATGCTCTAATCCTAACAACCATCACTTTTGAGGGTAGCAGGTTGGCATTTACACTTTTTAAGAGAAGCAACATTCTGTCTTTAAAACCTGCACAATTATTTCTCTTCAGTTCAGTTGTCAACTCAATGTTAAGTATAATAAAATAGGTTCTCAGACATAAAAAAATCAACTTTTCACATACATGATTTATCTCTGATGTTTGCTTTAAGTTGATTTTTGCCTACTGCTCTTATACTATAAATCAACTATTGCATTTATTGGAAGCCCTCTCTTCCTCCAGACTGCTCTTAGCTACAGATCAAAGACAGAAGGGATATGGATGCAGGGCATACCTTGTCAGAATCAGCACTGTTGTGCTAGTTGGATTGGGGACAAATTCTCCTCTTAAAATTTCTCTGTATTTGAATCCATATAGCTTTTCCTCCTTCCGTCAATCCATGAATGTTAGGTCTACAGTACTATTTAGTTTTAAGTAGTTGACCTTGAGTAACAATAATTTTGATGCAATTAATAGAAAAAATAATGCCATACTCTTTCTTTTATTCTCCAGAAAAATTTTAAATTGCTGATTTCAAATCACTAAGATAACCCACAACAGATATTTTCCTCCATTTTCATTGTGTTCTTATGTGTTGCTTGGTAATCTCTGGAACTTTAGTCTTTTATTTCTGATTATTAATTGGTCCTTAAGTAAAATTCAGTCATTCACTCATACTTAATATAGAATGACAACCTGAAGAAATAAGTGAAATTAAAACTTAAAACTCCTTTTTTATTTATATTAAGCTTACTGAAAACATTTAGTGCAAGTCCTGACTTTGTGCTTCTTTTCAGCTACAATTTTTTAAGACAGAACATAAAAGACATAAAAATAACACCAAAAGACTCAAAGAGGCTGGAGTACTATTTTGTTATTTTGTTTCTGTTATTACCTATCAGATGTACACAAACAAGGACAACAAAATACATAGAGTGTGTCAGGCAATATCTGGAAGTAGTTACACATCATGTACGTGCATGAAAGGTGGCTAATATTATTATTATAATCATATATGTGTTGTTTAACTCTCATCAGTCAGAAACAGACAGGTATTACCTTCTAAATTACAGTAAGCTTAAAAGCTTGCCCAGAAAACGTTCTCTGTTTCTTTTTCTGTTTCTGTCTTTCTCCATTTTCTTCTCTCTATCTCCATATACAGAGTAGGGTATTATTACTTATCTTTTAAATGTTCCTGTGTTATGTTATTTGGTCTTGATTTCTGCCCTGCTGAACTACTGTCACTTAATGGTTGCTGTTAGCGGGGTAGTTATCTTCCTCAATAAAGGAGTCACTGGTGTTTTGCCATTAAATAATCCAGGAACCATGCTCATGCAAGCAATTCTAATTAAACAAAGTGGGTCTCAAAAAAAGACATTAAAAATTGAGGGAGACTTGTAGGAAATAAAGAGTATTCCATGGGAGTGGAAGGGACTTAAGAAACAGAAAATGGGGGTGAAGAGTATCAGTGTACTTTATACATAGGTAGAAAATGTGAAAGAAAATGTTTAATAAAAATAGTCTGGAAATAGCTTACTTTAGTTTGAAACCTCACTTTGGTGCTAAATAGCTTTGCAATCATGAAAAAGCTGCTTAAGGTATCTGTTATTCAGTTTCCTAGGGTTATTTTACAACTTTAATGAGCTAAAATGTATGATGCCCTCAAGAAAGCATTAAGCACACAGTACTCCTCCAGTAAATGCTGGCTACAGTTCTGGGTATTTATACATTTTCAAATTACAGGAATAATGACCTTAGGATTTCATTGTGATTATTCTTTATACCTTACACAATACATTTAAAAAATACATTCATGATGCAATATGTACATGCATTTTCTTATTTTAATCTTCATATAGCTCAGTGTGGCATTCATCATTTAACTAATAATACTATATTGTTTCTAATGGACACCTAAGCTGCCTTTAGTTCATCTAGCACAAGCAGTAGAAAGTGAAATATATCCATTGGGAATTGCATTATGCTACAGATGATAGAAAGCAGATGGTGCTTCACCTTTCTTACATAATGAGAATAGTAAGATATCAATTGTAGTGTTTCTTTGCTTAAATTTATGTTATTGTTAGTCCAGTTATACTAGCTTTCTTTCTGTATATTGAGTAGTTGCATGTGCCTGTGTTGATAAACGTGTGTATTTGTTCTAAATGTACATATCCATTCCTTACACTGTAAGCATAATTTTCCTATATACCTCATAGTTAAATGCACAAATGTTACCTGAAATTTAACGTCTTTTACATAGGAAAGTAATGGTATCATTTATCTGATGCAAGATGCATTTATAGCATTTTAATGCTTTATGTTTTTCTTCAAATGTTTTTATTTCTATCTCATTTTATGTTTTGATATCATAATTTTAATTTCAACTTCTACTTCTTTGTAATATGTTGGTGCTGTGAAGTCTGCTTGGGTGTGTTTACTAATTGGTATTAATAATTTAACATTAATGTCTACATTCATATTTAAATTTTGGAATGTTCATCAATTTACACTTTATTCAGGAAAATAGACAGTTCTCTGATTATTTTAATAATAGCTTCCTTTGTATATTTTTCTCTTTCTTTTCCTATCCTTAATTTTTATTGTTTTCCCATACTTCTATAATTTGAATAAACCAGAATAAGCACAATTACTGTGTGAAGTAGTCAATCTTCTTTTCTCCATTTGTTTTCCATCTTTTTCACTTTTTCCCTTTACTCTTTTCCTCTCATTGGAATTATTAAGCTGTTTTTTTTGAAAATAGATTTTCTTTCAAAATATTACAGGTTGCCTCTAACTTATGAAGATGAAGACTCATATTTATTTTACTAATAAATTAAAAACCTGTCAGTAGTTGTATCTTCTTGCAAAAAATGTCCTCCTTTCTCTGTCCTCTAAGAAAACTAAAAATGTCATTCACCATTTACTATTTGATGTTACCATATTTTAATGGTAACAATAACTGTATAATATTTCTTATCATCATGTATGAATTAGTTCATGGTAATGAAGTCAATGTAGTTGGTATAAGGCAGCACATTGTCAAAAAAGGAATTTGTAAATTATTAGAAATTCTAGTTTCCTTACATAATTTTCCAGATATCTTGGCAGACCTCGTTTCAAAGAAATGCAGTGTAATTTATGTTCAATGTCTTTATTTTCATGGCACAGTTGTCAGCATTTGGGTTATATTGAATATGATGCTGAATGTTCACAGAAGCCACAAAAGATAAGCACATCATGATTACAGGCACAGGCTCACACTAATGGAGCAGAGGGAAAAAAATAGTGTGTTCAGGGGAATTTAATCAATATACTTGGCTCGTGTAATAGAATCCACATGAATAGTTCTTTGAAAATTTCTGAAAAGACAGGATTAAACAGTATCAGTGGGGAATATGAAAGGTCCCTATTGGAAGATGTTAGCTGTAGGTTAAAGTAAATTAGAAAAGATAGTAATATAGCTTACTGAAATCGTGCTAAAGAATCATCTGAAATTGGGCAATCTTGTGATTTATCTCACTCTTTTCTCGTTCCCCTCACCCCATCAGTTTTCAACAAGGAATTAGTAAAGTTTGCTTCATATTTGTGCCACAGTAAGATTAGGATAAGTAAGGCATTTTCAACTATGAAACATACTTTGTGCTCCTATGGATTAATTCCTGCCCCTTTGCTTACTTCTAGGATCCTTGCTTAGTGCAGCCTAATCAATCTTACTATAAATAAAGTTATATTCTGTATAACCAAGAAGCAATGGGGAGTATCACGTTACCAAGACTATAACTTCCTCCAAGGAACCATTCAAGTGCCCTTTACATTGCCTTTTCCTGTTCTACTTGTTCAGAGTGGAAGTTTTTCTTATTTTCCTTGGGGAACTTCAATATTTGCTTCTATATCAAAGAAATACAAGTATTGTCTTCATTTCTTTATCACGTTCATGAAGAGAGAAAACATATTTTACAATTGTAGAAGATGCTTTATAATGGATTTTAATTATAGAAAACCTACTTCCTGTGCTTTTGAGCTCCTCTGTAGTCCTACACTTGTTTGTCCTCTTTTCTTCCTTCCATCCATGCTCTGTCTCAGTATTTACTTCTCTTTCTCTGGTTCCTTTGTCTTTGTATGTTAATTTTCTTCTTAATAATGACAAGCATCATTTCGTACATTTTCTGTTGTGTTAGTGTCTATATTAACATAATTTTACATAGTCCATGTTATTTAGTAATGAGAAGAATATGAGAAAGAAAGAAAACAGTCTAATCATTAAGGTTAACTGTGCAAATGAAAAATCTGGCTCAGAAAGTAAAATTGACTAGTGAAAAGCACAGGCTGGTCAGTAAAATCAGACGTGGTACTATATCTGCTGTCATTCTAGTTCATGCTTTTCATTCCTCTTTTCTTCATTACTCATACCACCATTTTCTCAACTGAGTAACTTCTTGGATCTCATGTAATTTATTTAAATAACTATGTTATGGAGTTCCTCTTTCTTCAACTTCTGCTCCAACCCAAAACTTCATTTACACTTGGCAATCAATGCAAGACAACTTGCTAATCTTGTCAAGCACCATCTTTCACAGATTTAGTAAATCCTCATTCACTTTTGGAAGAAGTTCAAAATGCTTTGCTTAATAGAACAGAGTTTTCAAAACCTGGCATAGTATTTATTGGCTATTATCTTCAACTCTCCAAAACATACAGTATTCCTTCATGATGTTTAGTGCCATCCCATGTAGATTTTTTAATGGGCTATGGGCCAGTATTATATCAATTAATAAAGGCTTGGTTCATCTATTCTTTCTTTGCTCATCTCTGTTAGGCTATTCTAAGAACAATACATCATTTGTGTAACTATTACCTAGATATAACATAATATCACTTTTTATTTTAAAAATCTATTCTATCTCTCTTTGTTATTCCCAGATAAGTTTGAGTCCTTAAAACATTTGTTATTTCCACAAATATTTATGGAATGTCTAGTATGTACAACACACTTAAAATGTTAAATCAATAACAATAGAAGACTGCTGATAATTTTAATGAGATAGTTGCTGACTTTGCAAAATCTTTAATACGAAAGGAAAATGTAAAATAAAAAGGATAATCTAACATTGGCTCACTTAATAATGAAATGTTTAAAGTTATCTCCCTAATGAGGGTGAGATTTATTCATTAGGTATTGTATGAATCTATGGAAATCCTATAAAATTTAAAGTCACATTAACAACTAACCTATTTTCTATTTACAAATCTTAGGTAACTATTTTATATAAGGTAATTTAGTCAGACTATACTATATTGAAACGGGGTGAAATGAGAGTCCCCTAGTGGGTTCTTAGTCTCATTCATAAAAGAATTTAAGAATGGATCCAATCGGAAGCTTTAGGAGTATTTTATTGGAATTTAAAGAAAAATCTTCAAGGCAGGAAAACAGGGATTTCAGCAGCTGCCTGGAGGAAGAGAATGGAGAGAGAAGAAAAGAAGCCAAAAAGTCATGCAGGTTTAGAGCCTGCATGGAGGTCAGACACCTGGTGGACTGGGAGCCATATGGCTGGGAGAAGAAGCTTTAGAGAAAAAGTAGAGAAATGTAAGATGCTAGGGCAGCCCAAAGCCTTAGAGAAAGCATGTTTAGAAAAGGGATATGAAGAAAAGAAGGAAAGATTATGCTTTTCTGAAGAATTCAGAAAAGCAGACAGACTTACGAAGAGCTTCAAGTCTGTGGCTGGGTCCAGAAGAACTGCACTGGGAGGCGGGATTCCAGGCAGGAAAAGCTCACTGCCTCATTAACATACTCTGTATTCCGCCCATCTATTTAGTATAACTTAAGGTGAACCCACCTTCCTAAGGGTGGTCCTATGATCAGGTGATTGACCACTGAAACTGGAAATGTGGGTCTTTCAACAGATAAACTAGAGAATTTATAGTCTATCCCAGCTAAACAGCTATTTGCTGTCTAACAACATATAAAAAAATCAATTGTTAGTATCTAAAAGTTGTTATTGTATATTAAATTGATTAATTTATACATTCAAATTACCTTTAAACACTATAAGCATGGATAGGGATATTTGAGTATATAGACAACCCCTGAAAATCAGCAAGAGATTCCCAGTGACAATCAGTGCTTGTATAGGCATGCACATTTTAAAAGAAGACAATTGTCTCAGTAATTTCATGTTATACATTTATTTTCTCAAAATTTTGAGAATATCTTAGTTCAAGTCTCCCATTATAGTTTTACATAATAAGAACTGAGATTAAGAATATATGACTTCAAAGTATTTCTGAATCTTCAAAGAATAACATGGTTATAACTCCTAAGCAATACTAAAAATCATTGGAATAATTTTGAACAACAGTGGCTGAGATAACATTGAATTTTAGAATACTCCAAGTTAGCAAAGAAATAAACCTCAAGAGGGGAACAACAACAACAACAACAACAACAACAACAAACACATCAAAACATTAAGTGAAATATCTGAAACTCCAAGCTGAATAAAGAATTCCGAGTTTATGATACATTAACATCGATGTTCAAATAGGCCCCCATAGATTTCCCTATTTTAAATTTCTAAGGAAAAGTGTTTGTAGCAGCTTTTAAAAATGTTCCTTGAGTTTTCCATTTCAATGGTTCTTTTCTAAATTGCCCTTGATAATATTGCCTTAAATGATAGTGTGTCAAACATATTCTCCTAGCAAATGTGTCATGTTCTCTAGTTATATACTTGTTTTTAAAATGTCATACTCCCAGTCATCTCAGAACTAAGAGTTTTGGATTAGCAATTAATATGTTGATGCTATTTAGCATTAAATGTGATTCATTCATTTTTTACTACCATAAAAATATACCACAGCATGAGTAAGTGTCATAGATACTAAAGAGCAGTGTTCAATTAATTAACAACTTAGTTTGGCTCATTTTAACAGCAAATCTGGTCAGCAATGCTACAGAGAGATTTGCATGTGAAATCAGCACCAAAAACAGCTGCTGCAGTGGCGGCAGTATTGGTTCCTAGCAAACATACACTGAAGACCTGTTCCTGAATTGTGAATGAAAAAAAAAATATTGACAAGAATAAACTGAAAATCTCTCTTTACCTTTACCGCATTATTATTTTTTTTCTGTCCTGAATAACACAAATAATGACTTTCTTTGTGGAACTCATCAATTTTTCATGAGTTTCCATTCACAATACTTAGCCTTGATGATATAATTAGAAATACTTCTGATGTTGATACTTAATTTGTAGTTTACTTAGTTTTCATAGCTCATAATACCCGTTTTAGTGCTTGCAAGTTTACACATAAACTATATTTTTCCAGTTGTTATGAGAAGTATTTTTGCAATTATTTACATCATTTATTTTTCCTTATGTTATTTTAAATTTTGTTCGGAATCTTATATATGGGTACTGTATTTACATCATTTACACAGATTATTTTAAAATTTAATAAGACTACTAGCTTTTGTTCCATAATAGAATTAAATTAATCTCTTATCTTTTGACTCTTCAATTTCTTTTACTCGATGTAGACCATTGCTTGGAAATTAAAGAAGATAAGGATGAAGATTCATAAGTTACATGCAATTTGCCAGCTTAATTTTATCATAATTTCTCTGTCTCTAAAATTCATGGTGATAGATAGAAAAAGACATCTTGAATACTTATTTTCTGCTATCATTACAGAGAATGCCAAGATGAATCAGAATTTGGTGCTGTGCTAGGAAGCTCAAAGGAAAGAAGATAGTGCAATGGATACAAAATAGAGCTGATTCATAAGCCCTGGGTAGCAACGCAATAGTTTAATATAGGAATCTTATCCAGGGAAAAACATTCTGAAACCTCTTATATTCTCCATTTTGACCAATCACGGATTTCTGTGTTAATCACCATCTGTTGCATAAGGAAGCTTCCATGCTGAGAGTTGAGAGTTGCATTAGTAACCTCTTTTTGTCCCATGGTCCTCTATTTTCCTTGTGCCTTAGTTGCAGAGGTTCCATTGTTAATGTGTCACTTAGGGCTGGGAATCCCACAGACACTTACTCTCTGTGTATGTATGTGACCAGTTTTGTAACTCTGTAATAGTTTCTACCTGTTGCAGTAAGAAGCATCTTTGATGAGAGATAAGAGATCTACTGATCTGTAAACTATAAGGATGCATATTTAGCAAATAATAAGAAATTATGTTTGTCTAGGGATGTGACAGATGTAGGTTTTCCTCTCAGATCTATGATCTCTCTAGTCATGTGTATTTAGTTATCATAACAGTACCAAACATTTTCCACATGGCTGAGAACTTGCTCATGTAAAATTACAGGAGTGATGACAGCATGCACCAGATCCATGCAAACTCAAATCCCTCAAAAACACAGCTTTGAAATCGGGAAATGGATATGAAGCCCTGACATTAACTGAGGAACAATTAACAACTGATAATCCCTAGTTGGTGAGAGGAAGTTTTTCTACTTTAAGGTCCTTATGCTAGGTAGCCTGACCATGCTCCAGTGAATGAACTCACATTGAGGGACATCTGAGAACACAAGTTTGACTCTATAAGCCAAAATACATTTGAAAGAATGCATAAAATCTGGTGGGGGGGTATGCGGAACCAGATGGGGAGGCTCTAAATATGGTTAAGATGTATTGTATGAAATACCGAACAATTCAATAGAACATAATCGAAAAAAAAATAACTAAAACAAAAACAAAGTAGACCTAGAGTTTGAATTTGAATCTAATGAATCTCAACGGCATTTGGTAATTAGCTTCCAGCATGAGTCTGGGTGCTTATTTGTAAAATGAGAATGAAACAAGATTAACAGAAAGGTGCAAGTTAGTAATCCTAGTACTCATGAGGTAGATGCAGGAAGAGCAGGAATATCAAGTTTTTTTAGGATAAATGAGACAATGCTTCAAAACAATCAAAAAAGTCCACTTGAGAGTTGCCCATGTACCAGTGGTGATTCCATTCCAGTGCACATATGGTCTTCACTAATTGGATTCCAAGAGTTATTAATTACAAAAGAAAAAGAAAATAACAAGTTAAAAATAATGAGGGCATGAAGTTGGGAAGGAAATGGAGTAAGGGCCATTAGGGGGTGTTGGATGAAGGTAGTCATGATGACTATGTTCCCAATACATTGTTATAAATCTATGAATTTTCAAACAATAGAAATTATTACTTAATAGCATAAATTATAGTTCTAGATTCTTCCTTCTGATCTATACATATCTAACTTGGTTTCCTGGTACCATTACTGGTGGCAGGCATGAATTATGTCTTGGGGAGTGGACCTTGCATCCAATCAAAAAGTGGTAGGTTACTCTCTTAACACTCATGCAACTATGACCCTTGTAGACATATATTGCCAACCAGTGATTATTGTACATTTCAGAGTTCTCATGTGTGTAAGAGTGTTGATGAACACCCCCCATAATTGTGCCTATCATGACTTCTGTTTCTATAAAAATTAGTCAACAAAGATAAAGATTTCATGTCTGTGTACACTTGATTTCTCCATGTCTTATTACTATGGTATGTGGTATCTTAAGCAATAGGATCTTAGCATGAACTTCTGGAGGGTAAGAGAATGGAATTTACCTCTAATATTTGAGAAGAGAGTCTTTAAAGCCACATTTATCAACATGGTGATTTTGGTAAGGAATTTTGTTTGACATACTAACGTACTGCTGAGAAAGTCCTTATCTCTACACTGATAGACGAGATCATTTCTCAGTTTTCATCTGAATAGCCTCCATTGAAGGATATAGTGGTAAATACAGAGATTCATAACTTTCCAAAGTGCGGGAAATAAGTGTCTGCAGTGCTTAGTCTTAAATAAGACATCTGTATCACATCTCCTTGCCCCAAGATTCAGTGATCATCATGGAAAAGGGTCAGAGTGATGATAAGAGATGAAGGGAGTTTGGATTTCTGCAGCAAAACAGTATTTACTAGACATGGTAGTGCAATTGGCAAGTGAACACATGGTGCCTGGGACTTCATTCATAAGCATAGCATAAAATTAACAAGACAAAAATCCCAGCATGGATCAGGGAGGAGCTCATGAGAGATTCATCCCATATTTGAGAATATTGGCAATTGATGGATGCTGGGGGAAGAAGAATGGGCTTTATTTCAAAACTACAGCCCCTGAGAATGTATCCATGCACTTGTGCATGGACTTGTGTCCATTCATGCAAGTGAAGGACTAAATAGACTCACTGAGTATTAAAGATAAAGAAGAGACTGCATATGAAGTTGGGAGGGAAATGTGAAGGGTTGAGATAAATTAGTCAGAGGAAATTGGGGGTGAATTTGAACCAGAACAGGTTATATGTATGCATGAATATTAAACATTTTAAAAGTTAAGAGTGGAGGAAAGGTAAATAATGATATTATCAGTCTCTTTTGTGAAAGTTAAATTGCATCATGAATATGAAGCATTGACTTACTGCCAGTATTTAGGAAGCACATGCCTCTGCTTTAATTGTTTGTTTCTTCTCTTCTTGTCACTCTTCTAATGCAATAAGACAGAACCAAAACTGTGAGAGAAGGTAAAATGAAGATGGGAGTAGAGGAAACTTTAGGGAGGTCATTGATAAAATTGTATAGAATTCGAACTTTTGAACATGGTATGAAAGAACATTACAGAGAGAAGATGCATAGAACAAGTGCCAAGTGCCAAGAGTCACTGATTCTAATTTTTGCTCAGGAATTCAATGTGAATTCTATATTTTTGAAATCTAGGAAACATTTCTGTTCTGCTGTATGTTTCAGAGGAAGGGTATTGCTAATATACTATTCATTCTACCTTTTGACTTCAAGATGAGGAACTCAGGAGAAGAGAATAAATTCCTTAAAGCAAAATCAATACTTTCTGCTGTTATTTGAAAAATGACCCCCACACATGTCAGGAACTGAGATCAGAGAAAGAGGAATGAGTAGTAGACTATGTTGATTATCACTCTGGAAAATGGTATAAATTATCAGATATCAGTCATTAATATCATTTTCTGACTTCAAAAATTCTGAAACGATGACCAATAATTGCATCTCTAAGTATCCATGCTGAAGTAGAATTCATTGGCATTCTGTCATGCCTGTAAACTTAAGAATTATAAATGTGGAAGAGAACTTGCTCATATGAATTTATAGCAAATATGGGAGAATGAACAAGATCAAAGCAAATTCAAATCACACAAAAACTCAGCATGGAACTGGGGGAATGGGTAAGAAACCTTAGTTGAGGAACTACTGTGAGCTGATCACTGCTGGGTGAAGAAGAGTTGATCTTCTTTAAGGGAGTGATTCTAGATAGACTTACCTGACACCAGTGGATGACTCACACCAAAGAATAGGGACACAAACTTTACTCAGTAGCCCTCAGCATATATTACAGAATGCATGAAATCCAGTGGGAGTCCATGGGGGTTGCAGATATGAGAGAGAGCCTAATATGAGGTATTAAGATGTATTATGTGAAATTCACAAAAATTAAATAAAAATATGTACTGTAAGAAAAATAATTCTAAAACAGATTTTGTAGTTAAAATAACTATGCCTTTGAATAATAAAATTCACATGACCTGAGGCCTTTCTAGTATAAAATAGGTTGATCCAAATAGTGACTTCAGTAGAATCATAATGTGATTAATTTGCTCTTACAGTTCCTTTTCCTGATTTTCCTCAATTGCCGAAGTAAGATATGCACGTTCCTTCATTAATTCATTAGCCTTCTTTCATATTGTCTATCATCCCAAATTTGTTAAGCAATTAGCTTCAGAGGTGGAAACATAACAAAGTATTTAATAATGATGATAAACTATCCGGTCAGAGTAATTGTAAAATTGATGATATGCATCTCATATATAAGAATATCATGAAAGTCATACTAAAAAAATCAGTCTCCAACCAAAACAGATAATTTTAAAAGGTGCTAAGGTGGAAAACATTCAATTAATTATACAAATAAAAGAAATATAACCAACTACCTGGCTGGACCAAAAATACATTTTCTTTCTCATATTTCATAAATCTGTTTTTAGAGAGGTTTATTTTTCTCTCCAATTCCCATTATTACAAATATACATCTGTATTTTCAATTTTCCCCAACTCTTACAGACTTTTTAAAGATACAGAAATATTTTAATTGTTATTCCCTATTGAGCATTGGAATAAACTTCATTTCAGGGTCCCTGGCAGAGCTAAAATGATGTTTTTTTCTCCTTTGCTCTTATAGACAAAAACAAAAATTGCTACTTTTATAACTTTGAATCTAGTATCAGTTTCTGGCCCAATACATACTGCTTTGTCTAGGATTTTTTTCTAAGCCTTCTTGAGACTACTCCAGTGCTTCAAACAGCTTCTGTAAATCTTGGTAAAGCTTTGCAGTACTGAGATGAACTCTACAATAAAAAGTCTGTGTTTGGTAATTCTGGTTGTTTTATCATTTCAATATAACCCTAAAGTTATTGCCTCTTATATTTTCTAAATCTTTGAATTGACCTAGTCTTTCATTTTTATAAGTTTCTGTGTATTTTAAGCATCCATAAAAGTACGGAGAATATTACAGACACTCCTTTTACACATCACTAAAATGAAAATATTTTGCTGTCTTTGACTCAGAAAACTTCCTAGTAAAACAGTCAGTCATATGGTACTAATTGAAATCCATATTTTAATTCATTTATTGATATGAATCTATTTATTTATTTATTTATTTATTATCTGCTTTTTGAGACAGAGTCTTGCTGTAACCCCAACTGACCTGGAATTTGCTATGTAATTAGGCTTTCCTCATTCTCACAGAGATGTGTCTGGCTCTGCCTCCTAGTTGCTGGGATTAAATGCCTGATCCGCCATTACTGAAAAATACAGAAATTTTAAATAAAGTTAACATGTACCTGATGTGATAAATATGACATTCATTAAAAGATTTCCAAGTTTTAACACATTTCATTCACTAAACTCTGTGGTAAGAAGATCATTGTTATACTCATTACACAAATGTGCAATCTGAAGCATAGAGAGGGCTTTAACCAAGCTTCAGAATCCCGTATATGACAGAGTTAGAATTTTTAATGGGCTCATATTCTACTTTGTTGAATCAAAGTCATCTCTGCCTCAGAAATATTTTAGATTCTCTTCTACCCTTGATTGATGAGTAATTTGTTTCTGTGCATATTTTAGTGGAATAAATTTCTTCTTTACATTATTTTTCTTGA
The DNA here is from genome assembly GCA_035773235.1 of Eospalax fontanierii. Lineage (NCBI taxonomy): Eukaryota > Metazoa > Chordata > Mammalia > Rodentia > Spalacidae > Eospalax > Eospalax fontanierii. The sequence continues at coordinate 126,672,720 of CM069525.1, read as the reverse complement.
TATCAGAAGATACCTGAAGTTGGATATTTTATAAATAAAATAATTCAATTTAAATAAGTTTTCAGGTGTTGAAATCCCAAGATCTGGCAGTCCTATTAGTTCAGGATTCTAGTGCGCAATCACTAGTCCTGTAATAGTTGCCAGCAGAAGAGACCATATGGTGATAGAGAATTAAGGACACCATAAAGAAGTCAGTCTTGTTCATTTATAGCAACTCAGTTTTGATAGAACAAGCTTTACAGGGCCAACATCAATCTGTCCAAGATGGAAACTATGGTCTTTATTAGGCTCTACACCTTAAAGAGTCCACCACATTCTAGTACTGCTGGAATGAGGACTAATCTTCTAATATATGAACCTCTTCCAATGAAAAACTATATATGTTAACATACATTTGATACATATTATTGTATTCAGTTTCTAAGTCCATTGTCATAGCTTGAGTTCTATTGTTGTAATTAAACATTTTGACGAATACCAACTTGGACAGAAAAGGATTTATTTAGCCTATAGCTCACAGTCTGTTATCATGGGAAGCCCAGGTATGAACCCTGGGCAAGAATCAGGAGGCAGAAAAGGAAATTCAAGCTGTGCAGTTCAACAGTATTTACTGCCTCACTCACTTTGTTCTTGCTCAGATTGTTTTCCTACACACCCAGGACCATGTGCCCTACGGTGGAATCCATTCACATTGGGCTAGGCCACCCTGCATATCTTAACAATTAGGAAAATGCCTCATAGACATGCTCAGAGGCCAGTCCCATAGAGGAAACACTCCAATAGAAATTCCCTCCTCTCAAGTGTGTGATATTGACAACCAAAGCTAACTATGATACTAATCATTACAAAATATCATAAACAAGATTACTTATTCGATGGATATTTCTTTTTTCACACTTCCGGAGGCTAAATGTCTAGATGATATGTCTAAAATGTTTGTTTTTGGATTCTGCTTGCTTAGGATTCTGTTTTAGGATTCCAGATGACAATCTTCTCCTTGTGCCCTCACATATTTTTCATATGTGTGCATTTTGGGCATTTTTTTCTGTGTCCATTTTCATTCTTCTAAGCACACTGGTAATAGGAGATTAAGGACTCCCCTAACGGCTTTGTTTTAACACAGTCACCCCTTACGAAGGTCTATCTCCACATACAGTAGCACAGAAGTTGAAGTACTGGGATTTAGGGGTTGTGTTGTGAAGGTTTGTGGGAGAGATACAAGTCACTCCATAACAATAAGGTACAGTTTAATTGTGCATTTAAATGTTTTATTTTTTTTTATTTTGTGAATGTTAGTGTTATTCATGGATGTATGTAAGTGCGCACATATCATACAGTGCCTGTGAAGGCCAGAAGTGGATTTCAGATTTCCTGGACCTATAGTTATAGATTATTGATAGTCACCATGTGGGTGCTGGAAATCAAAGGTGGGTCCTCTGAGCAGTCAGTGCTCTTAACTGCTGCCCTATATCTACAGGACCAGTTTGTACATGTTAGGTATTATTTTTTACTCTGGATGTATACCAAGAAATCCCATTCATGCATCTTAAATAATACACATAATTATTATTTGAAGGTATTGGAAAATTATTTTTTAAAACGTTTCTACCATGTAGTTTCCTCATTATCAGTATAAAAGAAACATTCTGGCCATATCCTCCATCATCATGCCTTTATCATACCTTCAAAATTCTCACAACATAAATGGATATAAGTAATCTCAGATATTTTGACAGTTATATGCACAGGAAAATAATTGTGCATCTTTCATATTTCACTGCAGCTCTCGTTTCTTCTATAAAAGACATTTTAGCCTTATTATGGTAAGTGTGCGAATTATTTTTATTTATTTACTTTTCAAATGTCTTCCTCATGTCAGTGATTGCAATTGAAATTGATTATGATATCTTTTTTCTTAGGGAAAAATTCTAATGTGATATCAAATTATCACCGTGTCCATTTTTGGTTCCTCATTCTGTATCTTGTTTGCAAGCATTTTCCTGTATGTGTAGTACAATTCAAATATTTATTCTTTTACTTCAACATTGGTTGTAATTTTTTCATCAAAACTATTTTTGTAATTTGGGGTTTTGTTACTGTTACTTTCTTTGAGACGGCACAAACTGGCATCAAGCTTAATATGAATCTAAGGATGACTTTAAACTCTGGATCATTCTGTCTCTACATTTCCAAGTGATGAGATTGCAGATGTACACTACAACACTTTTCTATAATTTAGTTTTTAGTACAACATTTTATACACAATTCCAAATGTTATATCTGACATATACCTTGTAACCATTTAACAGCTAACAAAATGTATACATAATAATAGAAGTTTACATCATTGTATATCTGTCATAATATTAACAATAATTTGTATTTTATCATCTCATAAAACACATTAATTATTTCTATTTCATAATTAAATTAGATGATATAAAGAAATGGGGAACAATTTTTGCTCAACCGATGAGTCACACAACTTCAAAGAATAGCTGCCAGTATTTCAGTTCAGGTAACTTCATTGCAAAATTTTTTCTGTGATATTATTCAGTGAACCTTATTTTATATGTTCATGAAACACTGTCTCAGCTTTATATCATCTTCTTTAATTCAGTTATCCTTGTGACAATTCATGCACTTTTAATGACTTTTCCTTTGTAATGTGTTGACATTTTATAGGGAAAACTTTCCCAACTTGTGAATTTTCTTTACAAATAAATCAATTATTCTTAACACTTTCCTTAATTAAAGCAGATTCTTAAGCTCTTTTTAATCCTATCTGAAGTCCTGTTGTGAGAAAATTGTAGTCCTAGATCAGTTTTAAGGGGATTAACATAAGTATGATGTTTCTTAGCAAGAATATGTGAAAATTCCTAATTATAAGGGTAAATTTTATATCTTCCAAATGTATTATGCATTCTTCAAAACTGTGTAATTTCTCTATCAAGGTATTACATATACTTTTTATATTTAACAATAAGTAAGTAATTTTACTCTTGTCTTTTAATGGGATGTTTACATGATCATTACCAAATGGTAATGGTGTGTATGCTATTCATTACATGATAGATTGCATATAAGAAATAGAATTTCTTATTTTGATATTTTCTGCAATATATTCTTGAATTTTCTTCTGTAGTCACTTAAATTACCTATAAATTAAGAATATTGTATTCTTTATAATTCCCTTATATAGTATTTAATTTTCATATTTGATTCCTTAAACTAGGAAGTCCATTAGTGTCATGGAATATAGTGATGATACAGGATATTATTTTTCATTAATGATTTTTAAGTAAAAGATATCATTATGGAGCCCAATCTGACATGACCTTACTGTAGTCCATGTTCATCAGTCTTGATTTAACTTCATTTCCAACTTGGAAATGGTAATTGTTAGTCATAACAATAAATATGTCATTTGTTTTATGTTTACAATAGATATACAAAGAATAATATAAAATATCTTATATTCCAAGCTCATTAACATCTTTAATGTGTAATTAACTCATAACAGGCACTGAATTTTTGATTTGCAGTAATTGACTTTCTAATATGAACTAGTCCTTCCAATACTTGGTGAAAAGTTACTTTACTATGATGAGTCATTATTTTATGCATACTGGGTTTAATGTATTACTATTAAATTTGTTTTAGTATATATACTCTAAGTAGTGAGATAAGGTTACTTATTTTTGTTTGCTGTGTTTCCCTGTAGCGTATTGCTGTCAGAGTGACTATAAGCAAAGAGGGCAGCTTTTGTTTCCATTTGGTTTACTGTATGAGTCTTAGCTAAAAATTGTTCCTGGAACATTTGCAAAAACAGAACTTAAAAATATTTAGGAATTTCTGTTTTTTGCAAGCTCAACGAAATATGTTTGACTATATATATAATTTGTTGATTATCCAAAACTTCAAATGATCTCATGTAAGGGAACCTATATATTTAAAAATGTGTCTTTCCATGTAATTTAAAATAACTTGGTAAATTCTATAGTACTACTTGATGGTTAATGTTTTTAGTTTATCTGGAACTTCTGAATTTATCTCAGTGGCCACGCATACTCTTGCTTAGCAAACACCTGAAGTTCAGAGTCCGGAACCCTCCCCCTCAAGAAAAAAAAAACACTAAAAATCAAGCAACAACAAAATAAGGAGAACATTGTTAGTATAAATATATCTATTTTTGCAAGTATGTTTGGCTTCATTTAACTTTATTGTGTTATAAAAAAATCTTGTCAGAGATTTTGATTTATTTTTTCAAATGTTAGTCTTTGAGTATTATTGACAATGTTCGTTTTCATTATTTCCATTTTGTCTGCATAAAAGGTTCTAACTTTTTGATAAAAGCACTTAGTCCATTAGCTTTAATTTTTCTTCAACCATAAAAATTCTCATTGAGTGCAATTGTATTATACTGCACAGATTTTAATATGCAGTGATTTCATTTTATTGTTCAGCTTTTATGATTCCACCAAGCTTCCTGATATATTTGTATTATTAAACGATAGTACGTGAATAAGAAAATATGTGATAAAAATAAAATATGCTGTATCTTACATAAATTGCCTGCAAATAATTAACTGTTCTTGGTGGCCTGGTATGTGCTTTGCTATGGTCTTATGGGCAACTTTCTCTTTCCCTCACTGTCTTGATATCTACTAGCATTTCTAAATGAATTGATTGACTTATATTTCATAAAAGTTAATTGTCTCTCCCTGTTTTATGTATTTTCCTTCCTACTCAAAATTCTATTAGCTCTGACTTTGCAGTAAACCTCTAATCATAATATCATCAGTGTTTGTACTGTCATGAAATCCACTGTGAGGTTAAATCTGTATTCTATTCTCTGATATGAATGCAGTTATGTAGATTCATAGGATTGTTCTCACCCAGTAACCATTTATTACAATTTTTGTGTCAAACCATATACTACCCATTTCTTTGTGGCTACTTGGTTAGGTTATGCAACATTAACAATAAATTTAAGTAGTTATTGAGCTTGAATACAATTATTTTATGAGTCTGATCATCAAATTATAAATGGCTCAATTCACACTGTCACTGCCATGTACAAACTTTGCTATATGTTGATTTAAACCTACAAACAAGTCATCTGACATGGAAATATAGTGTGTATAAGGAATGGTTTCTCTCTTCTTGCTGGTCTTATTTTCTATCACTATCTTTCTGATACTTATTTTCTTTAATAATTAATTAAAATCTCATGTGAATTGTATTCTTGGTATCATTTCAATGATTGTGGAGCTGAACCATGTCTTTCTTTGTAGACTCACTTTTCAATATTCACATATCTTATCTGGTTATATTTATTAGTGTATTCAGCCATTCACACACATATAATGTATTTATCGATTTTGTTTGTTCAGAATCTATTAGATGTCATAAGAGAAAAGGGAAGAAATGTAATAAACCTCTCATTTTCTAAATCTTAAAACACAGTCAATAAACATACAAAAGCTGAAAGCACAGCAGGGTATTATGAACAAATGGTTGTTGCCCACTTACTTGCTAGAATTAATGCAGAAATAAATAGTGCGTGAAAATGTTTGACATCAAATTGTGTGAGTTTCAAAACTTAAAAAAAAAAACAACTTTTTCCTGCCTTCAAAGCTGAAGCATGTTTAAAAAGATAATAAATGTGTGAGTAGGAAATTTTGGGGTAACTATGAATGCTCTCAGATATTCCACTATAGTGCTTGAGCAGCAACAAATGTTTTGACTTCACATAATACTATCATATTAAAATAAGATTACAACTTGGAATTAAACTGAAATTGAGGGGTTCGAATAATTCAAAGTATTATTGTAAGTCAGCCATTTTGTGAAAAGCATGAACATTTTTTGAATCAAGTTTATAGAAGTACATGGGCTTCTGAATGTTTCAATAGTTCCACAAGTTGTAACTTAAAATAATGTAAATACTACATTCCCTTTACTATCAGTAAGTACACAACTATGGTATGACAACAATGAAATTTGTCACTAAAATTTGGGATTATGTTAATAATAAATCTCATTGACATTGTCTAAGTAATATGGGATGTTCAGCAGCTGCTCCTCTCTATTCTTGAAGGATTCTTTTTTAAATTTTGAGTCACTGCTTATTTCATGCTAGAGGAATGCCCCATGGCTAGCAATGGGCTATCCTTACTATGTCTTTCACTTTTGCTCAGTTTCATTTATTTTATTTCCTGTTTTTAATTTTACTTTTTTTGAAGTTTCAGAATCAGTTCTCTTTTCCGACTGATGTTCAATTTGCAAATACAGTCTCTTTCCTAAAAAAGCTTTAACAATTTGTGTTATGGGACTGCATTTTTGTATGAGTTAATACTCATATAAATTAAACTGTTTGCATTCCAAGATCAGCATTAGTCTAGTAATTAATGATACATATTTTTCATGTATTATACACCATCAAGATAACTCTTTCAAAGGATATTTGATATTAGAGATGGTATTCTGTTTTGACACTGATGAAAAGTTGTTAACATTAGATTTACTGAGAATGAAAACAATGTATTATAGGAAAAATATGTGTATAATTGTTTTTTCTGCATGTGTGTTTATGTACCCATACTATGAAATGCCTGTGGAGGGCAGGAAAGGGGCAACAGATTCCCTGAAAGTAAAGTAGTGGGTGGTTGTTAGCTACTATGTGGACGTAGGGACCCCAAACCAGGTATTCTGTAAGAATAGCCCACTCTCTCTACCAATGAGTCACATCTCCAGCCCCATTATAGGAAATATATCACATTTTGAAGAGTCAGATTGGCATTTCTGACTTAAGTCCTGTGTTTGACTTTACTAAATTACTTTTACATGTAATAAGACTGAAGTTAATTAAGCACAATCGACAGGTCTCATAGGGAAATTCACGCAATATATGTAATAATGTAGCTCTCATTCAACTAAGAACTAAAATGAATCGCCACTTTGATGACTAAAAACCTTAGTGATTTGGCAAAATAAATTTAAATTTACTGATTTTCATATCTTATTGGTGAAATGGAAATATCGGTAATACCTATTTCAATGTGTAATCTTGAAAAGCAAAATAGGGCTGGAGAGATGTCACAACGAATAAGAGCACTGGATGCTCTTGTATCATATTGGGATTCGATTCCCAGCACATGCATGGTGGCTAACAATGGTCTGTAACTCCAGTTCTAGGGGATATGACTCCCTTTTCTGACCTCTGAGGTCAGGGCATGACATGGGTGCACTCACATGCATGCAGGCAATATATTCAGACACATAAGATAAAAAAAATAAAATATTAAAAAAAGAAGTGTAAAATATATTTAATATATCTAAATACATATTATGAAGTGGTTACTCAGGAGATAAGTGTGATTGTGATTTAGTTTTTATAAACTGAAAATTAATAATGTATTATAACTATTTCTTAGTATACCTTGATACATACTTGTGCTTTACATTTAATATTCACTCTATTCTCCCTTCAAGGCACATCTGGGCCAAAATATGTGTAAGAAAACAAATGTTATTTTTTTTAACCAACGTTAAAATTCCCTTGTATCAACTCGTATTTTAAAAAAAAATTAATATCATGTGTTAAACATTCAGTTCTCACAAAAGGTAAGCAATCACTCTACCATTGAGCTATATCCAATCATTTTTATTTAATTTCATTTTGTTTCATTTTTATGTAGAGATAGAGCTCCACTAAGTTGACTAAACAGGCCTTGAGGTGCCTCTGTAGCCCAGAAATCCATTATCAGTTTTTATGTCAAGTGTTTGTTTTGATGTTTGTTTTGGTTTTTGTTTGTTATTTTGTTTGCCCCAAACAGCAGATTTCAAAAGGTGTAATATACTTAGACTGTATATATGTGTGTGAGAGAGAGAGGATAGGAAGAGAGAGAGAGAAAGAATGAGCGAGAGAGAAGGGGGAGACTCCCTGTAGTCCCAGCTGGCATGGATCTCACTATACAGACCAAGCTGGACTTGGTGTCACAGAGATACTCATAATAATGCTAGAGGGCATAGAATGTGGAAATGTGAAATTAATGAACTGAAACTCAAGGTAGTTCTATAACATTTGCAGAAGTCAGATGAAAAGTAGAATAACTTATTGTTAACATTACTAACTTTAATACCTGTGCTGTGACCTATCATAGTTCTCTATCTGTTTAAGATAAAAAAATGGTACAAAGTTCTAAAATGCACACATTTGGTAGGTCTTACAGTATAAAGCCTATGAGGACTTTTAGCAGGGATTTAACATTCTTTTACAGTTCTGATATTAGATAGAATAATCTTGAGCAAAAGACATGTTAAAGACTGGGATCCTCTTTATCAAATGGACGCTTGACTATCTATTTCATAGAACAAATTTCAATTATAAATTATGTAGGACAGCTTTCTGCACTGATGAAGTGCTTTGATACAGACTGTAGTGAAGGTGATTGATTGTATTGCTGGGGTTGTCTTTTTGCATAACAAGGAAAACAAGCACTAAATTGATAACACACAATCAGTTTTACCTTCATTTATTCACCTAGCCATTGGGTACTTTACTCTTATTTTTAATAAAAAGAAAGAGGGTGGTGGAGCAATTGTCCATTGTAGCTGGAAAACACAGTCCCTAATCTTCTAGTGCACCGGTTGACAATTTGGTGAAAAATATATTCATCATTTCAGCCACCTACTCTGACCCAGGGATTTAGACATGTTCTGAAACACAAAGGAGCATGTAACCCCATATTTGGAAAACTCAGAATTTGGCAAGGGAATAAACATACAAATTCTGATATAGGAAGAACTGGCTTAGCAGGATCATAAGTTCGAGGAAAAAGAAAGGTATGACTGAATAATTTGGGGAAGAATAGGAAAGAATAGTGTTTGCTCTTCCACAGGACCTGGATTCAATTCCCAGGACTCATGTTCTGTGGTTCACAATTGCCTGTAACTTCAGCTCCAGGGGATCTGACACCCTTTTATGGCATCCAAGGGCATGTACACATGTACACAGAAAATAGAAACTTAAATCTTAAAAAAAATGAGGGCATGGTGTTAGAAAGATGATTCAGCAGTTAAGAGCACTGGCTATTCTTTCTGTAGACTGAGGCTGGAATATCAGCACCGACATGGTAACTAGCAATCACCTATAACTCCAGTTCCAGGGAATCCGACACCCTCTTCTGACCTCCACAGGCAATGCACAACATGGGTGCACCAACATGCATGCAAGCATGACACTCATGTACAACCAAAATATAACAAAAATAAAATCTTAAATAGAAATATTTAATATGAATCTGGAAAGAAAAATTGAGATCAGTACATTCCTAGAATCAGAGAAAGATATGAGCAGTACTTGAGAGGGGCTTGACTAGCTGACTGAATTATTCTGAATGCATCTGAAAAACAGAAGCAAATAAAAAAGTGCTTTTAAAAGGCAGCACAAATATTATGTACTTAATGAATAATTGGCCAGACTTCATCCAGAATACAGTTTCACTATTTTGGGAAGAAATCTGAACATAAAACATTATGTTTTGAAGGAGATGTTAAAATAAACTGTTATGAACAGAGATAACAAAAGATACAGCAATGAGATTTTAATTCATCCAACTGATTCCAATGTAATCATAGGGTCCTCATCAGATGTAGTACTGGTAAAGATTAGACAGAGAAAAAGGCATGATTGAAATGGAAACTAAATACAGGAATATTGGGTGATGTTGCATTGTTGTTTGAAGATGAAAGGAAGGAAACCTGAATCAATGGATTTGAAAAATCCCTAGATGCTAGAAAGAACAAAGACACAGTATCCCTTCTAGATGTTAAAGGAAGAAGGCATCCTTTTTGACATCTTAATTTTGCCATACAGAAACTTGTGTCAGATTTCGGACCTATACTGCTGCAAGATTATACGTGTATACTGTAAAGTCCAGTGTATAGTAAAGTATGTCATTTGATAAAGGTAGTATTAGTGACCACGAATATGGTTCTGAAATATCATTAATAATTTTAAGAAGGTTCAGTGTATTTTTTCCAAGAAGGCTAAAAGTCTTGGGAAACATGACAGATACTTGTCTGTTGCTCTAACAGTCAAGAGGATTGCCAAAAGTTTGAGATGACCTTATGTACATAACAAGTTCTAGGCTCATCAAAGCTTCACAGTGAGACCTTATTTCTAGACAACAGCAAAAATACTATGAAAGCAAGAACTGTACACTATACAGAATTCAAAAACTCATAAATTTTTACATCCTTTTCTTTTTTTCCTTACTCTTGTACTGAGCTTTTTTTACACTTCATACAACAGTTCTTAATCAAATTTCAACTCCCTCCTCCACCCATGGCCCCAACTCCGTCACACCTCATGTATTCTGCCATACATGTTAAGCAATATCCAGTCAAGCATTTGTACTCAGATATGATTTGTTGCAAATTCATCCAGTGGAGTCTAGTCAGCATATCTAGAGATCTTAAGGAAGGACTAGTCTCCCTCACCCAGTAATAATCAGTGTCCAACAGTTCCCAGACTAGGGTGAGCCTGCCGCCCATTTCGCTTGCTCCACTCTGGGCCCCTGACTGAGTTGACATGGATCTTTCGTTCAGAGCCACCATTGCCGCACGTGCACTTCTGCGAGCTTCCAGTGGCCTAAAAGTCTCTGTTTCCATATGTTCAGGCATCAACCCTGGCACTTACTACCTTTTCTTCTTTGAGAGATAAGCATATCAGCCCCTTTCCAGACAAAACAAAAATGTTTAAGTAATTGATCAATGCATTTTATACTATGCAAACATCTTCCCATTGCCCTCTAACTGGCCAAGCAAAATTTCCTTACTTCTATAGTGCCAACTCCTTCCAGGCAGATGAAGTTATTGTGCATCCATTTCAGATTCAAAGCAACATGAAAGATATGTTCTCTGAGGTTCAGGATCCTCGGCACTGAGTTTATAATAAATCAATGAAGACATCAGACTTTAAGGACTCTAAGGAGCAACATGTCAACAAATTTGATTCAATATATGAAAAAAATCCCACACACCTTACTGCTGAGTGGGCACTCTAGCTAAAGTTACATTCCTCTATAAAAAGCTTTTGCATTATATATTAAAGTGTTTAGCCCACTAGAAATGCTGCCAGAGGCCTCCATATCTAGTGACCTCTAAAAACGGCAATGAGAGTAATAAATGTTGCATCCTGCTTGTAAAACTAATGTAGCTGAGTTGCTATTAAATACTGAGTTTTATAACACCACCCAAAAGATTTGTATTTTAATAAACGGAATGTTTATCTTTTATGAAGTTTTCATTAGAAGAGAAAAATGCTAGATGTTTCCAAGCAAAAGCTGAAGGTTACAGTATGTTGTCCAGTTGCCTGGAAACAGCATTAATCCCGCAGGGAATGTAGGAATGTAATCTGTGATAATTGATACTAATATGTTAGAGTTAAGTCTGTGAATTTCATCCCTTTACTGACTCTTCTTGGCCTTCAGAATAATGTTTAAGTGACTCATCAGGACATGCACAGCTCTTCTTGATCTAATGCCTGTTCAATTATATAAGCACAGAAGGAAGAACAAATGTAGGTGGAAAATTTTGGATAGACATCTCTCTTTTCTGATCTCAGAGAGGGGAAATTCTGCATGGTTGCTCCACGATCTTCCTCCCAAAACAATGACTACCATTGTTGTGTTCTTTGGCTTTATTCTATCAGTGCTGAACTTCGATATTTCAATCAAATTTTGTTTTGGTGTCTGATTTTTTTCTACTTCTGTATCTCCAGTTAATACCAAATCAATCCATTATTCCAACCTAGATTCTTTAAATATCAGTAAACTCATTTCTCTTCGTAGGTAACTGCATCAGTAGAGCCCTTAGCTTTCAATCCTAAAACCCCACCAGTGTTTCTTCTAGCCTTTTTAGGGTAGAGCTTTGATTTCTGCCATACATCCTGGCTAAAACGTGGCAAACAGAATTCAGGTAGTTATATGATGACATTAATGGAATTGGAAGGGTAGCTTAAGAAACTGAGAGATGTTTATAAGATTGCTCATAAGGAAAGTGTCCTTCTGTTTCTAGATAGCTGGTTGTACATAGGGAAATAGGAATTCTGTTTCCAGGGAAACTGTTTAGAAACCATGAACATTTCTTGTAATTTGGGGGAATTTTGTAATAAAATAACAATAGTAATACCTAAGGACTAATACATCCTTGTCCTTTTCAAGACACTTTTCAAAGTTTACTTTTTCACATGGCCACATTTAGAACTCAAAAAATGTATAAGACAGATAGGTTATCTTTATTATATAAGTCATAAACATGGGAAATTTGAGGCTGTAATTAAAATTCAAATAAGGAAATGGGTTAGTGTGTAAAAGCATTTGGCATGCAAGCATGGGGACCTGTGTTCAGCTCTCCAGCATTCATGTAACACAAAATCCTGGGTGTGGCCACAGGCATGTGTGACCCCAGTACTGGGGTGAGAGAGAGGAGCGGAGAGAGAAGGATTTCTGGGGATTGTTGATCAGCCAACCAAATAAGTACATTTCAAGCTCCAAGTCTAATTGCATAATTTGTCTCAGAGGAGTAAGTGGTCAGTAACAGAGCAAAAACCTCTTGTCTTAATTTGGTCTTTGCATGCAGGCATATGTAAACACTGCTCCCATAGACACATGTGTATTCACAGTCAGACACTATACAAATATGCACTGTCCACACAACTAACTAACTAACTAACTAGCTAAATAAATACCTCAAATTTGCCAGCCACCATATTCCCCAGATACTGCATGGCTCCTGTGAACTCAACCCAAGGTAGATTTCCTGGAGCCCATTACCCTCCTGACCAGTCACTGTATCCACCATAATACCCATGGATCAAGAGGAGACCCATATCCCTGAATCAGGTAAGCTCTCTTAGAACTCATTATCATGGCCCCAAGCTGCATAAAACATGGTGCTTAAGGACCACTTGGCATCTAGAAGCTTGAACTGCTGGTAGGAAACACAAGCCTTGATTCCTCTTCACCTGACTCTATATGATGTCAGTGTGACATTCTGCACAGAACCACTAGAGAGCTATGATCACTCCAACTGAAAACTTAATCCCTAACCCCCAAGGACCACTGATAAAACCAAGTGAGACCTGCACAGAATTCTGAAAATCAGAAGACAGATTTTTTTACTGTACAGGAAAAAATTGATCTTGGCATAGAAATGCACTTATCCTTAGCTGTGCTGGGACTAATACTGACACCCAGATTCACACATCAACACACAGCTGCCCCAAGACTGCATTCAGCTGATACACTACCTGACAAGTTGGAGCAAGAACAAGCAAAGATACAACCACCCACTCAACAAAGATAAGATCAGGTATGTACACCATAATACATACAAGTACATAATACATCTAAGTACAAGTGCCTAGGTTCTATTGCAAAAACACAAACATTAATCATCATGACGATGTTTCTTCTCCAGAAATTATTTCCATCATAATGTGTAGGATCTGGCCCCCCTGCAGCCCTTCTCTCTTAGTGCTAGGCTCTAGGCCAAGAGCTAGCAGGATCTTGTCAGTTACAAAGCTCAAGTAAACAACTTGACCTTTACAGACTTCCTCAGTTTACATCAGGTGTGTGTCATGTGGCTGGATGTCTCCTGAGAACCTGAATTTTTAACCTTCTGCAAAGCCCCGCCCTCAGGGTATATAAGGCTCGCTGCCTCCCAATAAAGTCAGTCATTCTCCTTTCCTCCTACCTAGTGTGTGTGTCTGTGTCTGTGTCTGTGTCTCTGTCTTATGTGCGTCATTCAATCCGCAGCCCTCCGCCGATCCGGACTCGGTCAACGATCGAAGACAGGAAGCTACAATAATGTACCCTAAGAAAAGCATTTTATTTTATGCGTAAGACACTAATTTCAAAATAGCGAGTATAAATATCTTCAAAGAACTTAAAGGGATATAAATAAATTCTTGAATGAAAACAGTGAAAACACAAACAATTGAAAGAAACAAAACAATTAGAGATATGCAACCAGAATTCAATAAACAGAATTTCTGAATAAAAAACTGAAATAAAAGTTGAAATGAGAAACTCAGGCAATGAAATACAAAATTAACTGCTAAATCTAAAAATATCCTAGGAACTGAATGTGCAGGAACTAAGGGACACTATAAAAAGAGTGAAACTACAAAATATAGGCTCATAGATATATAAAAAAGGATAAAATGGGTTGAGAGATAGCTAAACTGTTAAGAGAATTGTCTGCTCTTGCAGAGGACCCAGGTTTGATTCCCAGCACCCACAGGGCAGCGAAGAATCATCCATCTCTCCAGTTCCAGGGATCCCATGCCCACTTCTGACCCTCATACACAATGCACCTGGGTGCACTTACAGGCATGCAGTCAATATACTCATACACATAACATAAAATAATAAATAAAATATAAAAAGAAGAAAATATCCACATCAAAGGCACATAAAATAAAACAAAATTATGGAAGAAAATTTCCAAAATTGCCAGAAACTGATAGTTATCTTGGTGCAAGAGGCATACAGAACACCAAGTACAAAGTGCTGGTAAAGAAAATTCTTGTATAATATAATAATCAAAGCACTAAATGCAGAGAACAGAGAAGGATGTGACCAAATCACACTCTGTTACATAAGGAAGCTTCATTGGTGGGATGTGAGAAGTGCATTAGTGTTTGCTCTTACCCCTGTTCTCCCATGTTGTATGAGCCTTAGTTGCAGTGGTTCATTGTAGATATGTCACTTAAGGCTTGGCACTGCTCAGACATCTATATTCTCTCTGTATGTGATGCACACAGAAGGCACAATAGACAATAGTGTGGAGAATAAGAGATGGCAGACAGCGTGTTCCTGGAGAGGATACCTATGCTAAACCTCATCTCCCCAGAGCTAAGGGGACCATTGTGGAAATAGTGTAAGAGCCAGCGGTAGTGGATTACCACAAAGAAACAGACTTTTCCACATGAGAGGGAACTCTCTCATACGAAATTACAGCAAAGGTGTCAGCTTGCAGATGACCTCTGCAAACTCAATCGGAGAAAAACCCAGTTTAGAACTGGGGAAAAGGTCAGCAGGCCCCAACATTAGCCACAGAACTATTGGCAGATGATTGGTTCTGGATGAGGAAGAGTTGATCTTTTTTTAAGGGAGAGACTCTATATAGGCTGACTAAAGTCCAGTAGATGAACTTGCACCAAGGGACATCTGGGTACATGAACTTGACTTGATAGGCCTTAACATATACGACAGGCCATATACTGTGGTTCATTTGGATGGCAAGTAGTTTCTCTGGGAGGGTTGGCATATCTTACCCATATCCCCACATCTGAGCTGGGAACTTATCTTTGCCTTCTATTTTGAGAAAGGATCTCTCTAACTTGCCCATACTGTCAGTGAACTCAGTTTGTAGCTCATGCAGGCACTGAACTTCTGATCTTCTTGCTACAGCTTCCCATTAGCTTAATTTATATGCCTGTGCTTGCCAGAAGATCCAGCCTCACAATATCGTCATTCAAGTATATCATGCACTTTAGTCACAGAACACATTCATGTCTCCATTGTCTCTTCATTCCTATTATATTTTATTTTCTTAATTGAGTCAATAAGGTAAGTCAAAAATCTATTCTTAGCAGAAAAACCAATGCAATAGTGCCAAACAACCATCAACTTCCTCTTAATATTTTGCTGAGAAATGTGATATCCTGCCTTCCTGGAGAAAGAAAGTAAGATATCAACAGTGAAATTGCTATTTGGAAAAGAGTTTTTAGAAGACAATTGACAATTCATTAGAGTCCAATATCATAGTAGGTATATTGATTATTGGATAATCCTGAAAACCCATTGATTAAAGCTTCCTGTTACATGAATATGGAACCTTGGTGGCAATAGAGCTTATGTTCTTTTATTTTTGTTTTTTAATGATATCAAATAATTTATTGTAAATGTCATGGAAAATTCACTCTGAATAATCATTGTAAAGGAACTAGAAAATGTTGAACATATGTGCTTTTTCTCCTTAACCTCATCAGATTAATGACTAAGACCAACATTTTAGGTAATGAAATACTTACGGGATTTATGATCTTCACATTATTTCAAGATGTATAATCATCTTAAAGACAGTTAACCAGGACTCAGTATCAGTTATTCTGTTTTTACCAATTCCGTAATGATCTGTAGAATCTTATCATTTTCAAGGGACATCTTTGGATTTTCCAAGCTTTGTTCTTGAAACAGAATCAATGAGAACTCTTAGTCCTTTGAAAATGACAGATTTTTTTTACTGGGGCTTGAAAGTAGTTTCAGCCATCAACAGAAAGAAGCCATTCCTGGTGTTGAATTTTTATGTCACCACCAAGCAGTAAAACTTGAAAAGGAGTTATTAGGGTAGTTGCCCTCAAATGCACTTAGGCATATCTTATTATCTCCTGTTTTAGAGTCATCCATAAGTTTGTAAAGCTTGATTTACTGAGGACAGATGTACTTGTGCTTTGCCTTGTGCTGTCTCCATGATGCAATCCAGTTTTTATGTAAAATAAACTGACTTCGTATAGATTATCTTTCCCACATTGTCATATAGCTCTTCAGCAAATACAGCTTAAAAAAAGAAAATACTTGAAATGACAGGGCATGTCAAGCTTTGTTTCCAGCTGGTAGAAGTTACTGATGATGACAATCATGCTATGTCAACCAAATGTATTAATTATTACTTCACATCCTTTAGGGTTAAAAAGTGGCATTTTATTAAGAAAATTTCTCTGGCAATACATGATTTCAGAATGGTAGCCCCCTTCTTGCCATGCTGACTTCCATCCTAGATATGCATTGTAGATCGTGAGGTAATCTGAATCCACCACAACCAAAGCTGACTTTGCAAGATCTGCTTCCTCTTTCCAACCAATTGATGTGGTAAATGGAGGCTTCTCTGTCATAACTGCCACTAATGTTGCCACTTCGTGGAGACAGCCAAATATGGCACCAATTGTGACATCCACTGGTAAAGCTGCAAGGTGTTGATCCAGTGGAGTTAGTCTGGGCTCATTTAGCTCACAGTCTCCAACCTTTCACCACAAATTCATTGCATTACTGATTACTTGAAGCTGGGGAGATCTAAGGCTTTGGAGAGGAAGTCTTCAGGAGAACCAAGATCATATTTCATAATATGAAAATGCATTTCCTCTAGATTTACACGCAAGATTTCAGGAACAGAATAGCCCATAAAACCTTCAAATATTTCTCTCCTGTAAATTCAGAAGCAGAAGCCATCTTTGACCCTCCAGACTCTGCCCTGGCTCTGCAGAGTGCTGGCTTTACTGACAAAAGTCTCCACCAAAGAATTCATTAGAATGTCAAATACAACATGAGGCATAGTGATACCCACCTCTGCAATATTTGTTGTTAAAAAAGCATTCTCAATTCCCGGAAGGGGACGTGAAAATGCATTCTCTTGGTCTTGAGTTGAAAGAAAAGAGTACAGAGCTACCACTTTATATTGTTCAGATTAAAATCTGTCACTTGAAAGTAGATCATATAACGGTTACATATGAACAAGGTCAGGTAAAATGATCAATATCTCTCCTTAAACATTTCTGAATTGGAGACTTTTCTCTAAATATACAAGAAGCTACAAAAGGAGATCCAGGTTGGTTTTCTGAGGGTTCATTGGTGAATAGCATGCTGAGTGTGGCTGCTATGCTTTAGGTAAAATGGATTTAATTCAGCACTTGATCCAATTTGAACTGGGATATATTCCAGATTTACTACCCCAGGTTTGGTTGTGACATTAATACCAATTTCTTCTTCTTCCTCCAGAAATTTCTCCAGTACAAAGCCCTTTACTTCTACTGTATCTTCAAGATGAAAAACCTCAAAAATGTTACTTCCTTATGAAAATTTCAGAATAAGACAGTGTGTAAAATATGTGGAAAACTTTTCACTCTCCACAGTAGCACTCATCAAAATAAAGATAATTGCTAGGAAATCTGACTGGATGCTTCTTTCATGAACCTAATCTACAGTAGCATGAGGCACATTAGTCAGAAGACCATCTTCCTGAAGTTTCCTTAGCAAAATCATGTTTTACAATATAACAGTCTGGTAGATTTGCCATCTCGAGGTTCCATCCAGATCTGATAGCCACACAAAGAATTCTGTCCTCCAGGTCCATTTTCACAGCCCAATTCATTATACACCCTGGTGGTTAAACTCACTGCTCAGACTCTTTGAGGTTGGGTAAAGACTATACTACATCTGCTTGCTCCCCACTCATTTAGAAGTAAATCTTCCATTAGAAAATGTGACACCTGAGTGCTTTTTCCACTTCCTGTTTCAACTGCCACAGCACAACTCTGTGTCTTTTTTAGAGTTTCCACAACTGAATCCCAGTGTTTGAACAAAGGTAGTTGTTGTCTGTCCTTTAGAAGTCTCTAATACTTAGGTGTGCTTTGCAGCTTTCTCAAGAAGTTCCGAACATGCTCCAAATCTTCTCCATTTGTTGATTCCAAGGCCAGTGCATCAAGACGCTCAGTAAGTTTTCCCAGGATTCCTCAGGGTATTCAGAGTTCTCTGCTTTACTCTTAGAATGCTGCTGATGCTGTTATAGCTGCTGCTATTTCAACTTATCCAAGTTTCGCAATAAAAAGATTACGTGGTTTATTGGTTTCCATTTTATTTAATTTTTCCCTTTTATTTTCCTCATCACTCAACTCGAGCCAAACAGCTCGGTAAGTAGGAGGGAGTAACTGATAAATAGACTGCCTTTTCACTAAACATACAGAATCAAAGTAGCTCCCAGGTGCTGAGACTGCGTGCCTTCTTCCATTAAGATTTTAGGGCGTGAAGCCACATCATCTTCATACTTGGTTTCCCTCCCCCTACATTCCCAGGATCTGCCTACTGGAAGTTTTCTAAAGAAGGATTTAGACTCTTGGGAAGGTGCTTCCTCACCCAATCAGTAGGAGATTGCTTGGGAGTTTTTCCCGCCTGGATTCCTGTAGTGTAGTCAAAATTTCTTACATCATGAGATCCTTTTACCTTTCTTTACTTCAGTAGCAGCATATTTTTCAAATAAAGTCTAAAGCACTGTCCTTCTCTGTGGCTGGAGGAGGTTTTTCCCTTTCATTTTGTTGATGTGAAAACTTTATGGCTGGGTTGAATACTAGATGTTCTTCCATCTCTCTGAAATTTTCGTATTTTTTCTTGAGCCTCTTTATTGACCTTGCTTGTTTTTTGTTGTTGCTTCTTTTGGCGGGGAGGTGTTTGTTTCTGTGATTTTTTTCCTAGGTTTAAAGGTAGCTGCTTGCTCCTTTGTATCCAAAAATCTAGCTACAAGATATAAGTATGTTTAATTAGGGTCAAACTGTTCCTACTTCTCCTCCTCCTCCTCTTCCTCGTCCTCCTCTTCCTCCTCTTTCTCCTGTTCCTTCTATTTTCTTTTCCTCTTTGTTATGTTGTTCAACATAATTCAAAATCCACTCTTTCATATTTAGGTCCATGTTTTTTTTTTCTTCCTTTTGTGGCTTAATCTGAGGTTCTTATTCCAGTTTTCTGGATTTGGTTTGCAAGAGTTGAAACAGTGGTTAGTATTTGAGGAGACTGGAATTTTGGCCTACTTTTAGGTTTTTGCTCTTCAAATTCCTCACTGAATCCTTTAGGAAGTACATCATCTGAAGGCTTTAAACAGAGTCAATCCAAGGCAAAACGAAGATCACCTCCATGTAACAGTGTATTGCTCATGGCATCCTGAATGTCCTTAGTCTTAAAGGAAAATGGTTGGAAAGCCATGTATAAATCCTGTAATTTGGGGGCAGTATTTCACAAATCATTCCTCTGTCTCTATGTTGCTTTTTATGCTCACTGATCATCTCAGTAATTTTTGTTCTAGTTTGTTATTAATTACCACTTTCAAAACAGATTAATCCAGATTTGCAGAACCACTGGAAACACTTGCAGAATTGAAGCTATAAATTTTGGACCTTGCTTGACTCGATGTTCCCGGATGTTGTCATGGCTTGCAGGATACCAGCCTGGACACAGGCTTCTTGCTTTGAGCTTTCCCAACGGCTTTGGCCTCCAATCTGGTTCTGGCAGCAGACACTGCAGCCCAGACCTCCCCAGCTCTCGAGGCCTTGTGCTTCTTGTTTTTGTCGCCCATGTTGAAACTGTAGATTTTCCTGACCTAGATCCTGGATCCAAGAGCAGAAGTAAGGGGAGTTCTTCATGTTAGCAGACTCACGTGCTGCCGCCTAGCCTCCTCTATTCATTTTTTTTTTTCTTTTAAGACAAGTTCACACAAAGGCTGATCTTGTCTCAAAGTATCCATGAATTTGGGATGGCCTTGAATTCCTTGTAATTCTATCTTATGAATACTTAACTTATAGGCATGGACCATTACAATAAACTATACAGTTTTTACAGAGAAAATTGACCCCTGTGACATATTCCCACAAGAAATCATTGAAATATCATAGCAGTATTATATACATGGATCAATTTGTGAAGAAATCCAATCAATAGAAAAAATAATAGCAGTGGCCACCAATTATCTACAAAATACCAAAGTATGTAGCATCTATTTCCTTTATTCTCCTGTGATCTAAATATATTCTATAAATGTAAAGGCGCAATAATAGAAATTTCTTTTGCTGCTGTGATTCAGACAACTTAATTTGGTATCCATTACCAGTCAATTAATGTATCTGAATGACTGAGAGGAAGGCAAAATTTGAATTACTATCACTGTAAGATTCGTGCTCAACTGCCAATTTATTGGATGAGAGTTCTTCAGGGTTCATAAGGCATAAAAGCTGGTTGATTATGACGATAAGCTAGGTGATGGTGAGTATTGCTTAGAACTTTTACTTAAGTCCCTGCTTGCTTGCTTTGAGCCACTAAGGCAACCCTCATTTCTTCTCATAGTCTCAAGTGTGACTCTTGCCACTAACTCTACATCACGACTCAAAGATTTGGAAATGTTTCTCTTGTTCGTTGTGGCAATAATAGCAAGATGAAAAACTCAAATTTGCTATTTGTATGTGACGTCCATGATTCTCTATACATGAATAAGTATGCTAAATGGTAAAGAATAATTTAGCATAATTTTAGGTAACCCTATAAGAAGAGCACAATTTGACTTTGGACTGTTTTGAATCTTCGCCTATGAAAAACCTAATTTTAATGAAGCAGTTTTCACAAAGTATGATGTAGTACAAAGGGAAATTTCCAGTAAAACAATCAACATTTTAACCCTCTTAACTTATCATAAATATTCAATTCCTAACTATACATCTATTTGGAAAGACATGATTCAAGATTGTTTTCAACTGAGAAACTGTTCATAATATTAGGTTCTCAGTACATTTTCTTTCACTTATATAATGAGTATTCGTGATGGCAGCTGTCTTCATGAAGGCGACAAAAATGAAATCAAAAGTAAGAAAATATATTCTGCTTTTCCCATGTGATATGTTCAATCTCTGTTTTGCCAATGCAACAAAGACTTGAGCACTTGGTACATAAATAGTTCTTCACACAGTTAAATTTTATATTAAATGCAGAGTGATATGGGATATATACTATGAATATAATGGAAGAGTATTGCTTTTTCTTCATAAGGCACTCTATTGAATGTTGAATATATCCCTTATCTATAGATTCTAGAATGTATATAATGTATACCAACTTTAGTTTCTGTGTTGCAAATCATTTCATTATCTTCAGCTTCTCACACAACATGTTATGTCATCAGGTAATTAATTGATAATTGCCCATATTTAACCCAGAACCAGTTAGTACTTTATTCATGTGCATTATCAAAAATGTCATATTATATAGTAGAGTACCCTGAAAAATAATTAAAATACTATTTTAGTTGTATCATATTTGAACTATTTTTTTGCTCTTCTGTTTTGCAATATTCAACCAGTGTAACCTATAGTAATACACTAAAAAAAGAGTATTTTCTGATTTCTCAGGAAATTAAAATTAATGAACTCACAAATAATTGGGTCATATTATTGCATCAAATGCTTTTAGCATTGGGCCTATAGCTTCAAAATGCCATGGTCTGAAACTGTTCCAAAGGCTTGAAAGGTGACAATATTCTTAGTATTCCTATTTAATTCAATATTCCTATTTAAGATTTTTATACTTTCATTTTTTTGTATGAGCTGCGCTCCATTGATAGGTAGATATTTCGAGTCAGAACTATAATAATTTCTATTGGCACAAGTTCTTGTTTTAAAATATTCATATAAGCACTGCATTTATGCTTCATGTCCAAATCAAAATTAATATGCAAATATTATCATGGCTCCAATGCTATTTTGTTATTGTTTCCACTCTCACAATGTTTACCTGTTCTCCTATTCCTTCTATATTTCAAGAATATAAAATAGTGAAGTCAATTAAATTGATCAAAATGAAATCTGAAAAGTACATATAATATGCTTTAAAATTTCTATAAAATAAATGTTGCTATTTATAAATTTTTGTTCTAATCATCTCCACACATATGTAGACAAATTAATTTGACAGATATGGACAATAATTCTTGGTCAGTAGTTCAGGTAGAGGGAAATTACTTTAACTTGGATTTAATTTAAGAAATCTAAGAAAGTTGGAGTCAGGACAATTGAAGTTTATTTTTCATTTCATATATTGTATATTTATCCCTGTAAGAAAATCAATAATTCAATTTAATTATTTTCAAATTTTTGATATTTTCTTATAAACAACTAAAGTAGTCATTATAAGTCCTTAAAGTTTTGCTTCTAGTGAACATCACTTTTTACCCTATGTACCATGTATTTACAAAACAAACATATTTCTTTCAAGTTCTCAAATACTGGACGTTCTCCCATTCCTTAAAAAGATTTTATATCTTTAAAAAAAGCCCTATTTTCTCTGACCATTCATTAATGTAATGGAGAAGTTACCTTCAGGTTTATTTTTTCTGCTTCAATTTAAAATCTATTAAAAACCTCAAGCTTGTTAAAGCTTCACAATGCTGACAATAGAGTTTCCAAGGCTCTAAATTATTTATTTCTAAATAAATGTCTACACTATAAGAACTACAGCCGATATAAGAAAACAGAGAAACCAGTCCTATGGGATTTTCACATTTCCCAAAAGTTTCATATGAGTTTTCATAGTCATTTATTATTCATATAAATATTCCTACTCCTGCCTTTTTCTCTTCAGAAGGAGTCAGATGCTACTGGAACTTTACGGGACTTAGTTGAAGATTTTTATCTTAGTTCATTCAAGTATGGATAAAATGAGACTATGAAAAGAAAACTTTTATTCTCAAAGATCTTTTATTTAGTAAATCTAAGCAAACTTGACTTACATTTTCCTATGTTTAGAATGGAAAAGGAATCATGCATTTGCCTGAGACTTTTCTTTGAAAAAGATGATCAAAATGTACCTTTTTAAAATAAAAGCAACTGGGTATAATAACTAAAGGGAAATTTTAATGTAATTTATTTTATCATTGGTCTGAATCCTATTCATACAGAATTTCATAATGATATATCTTTGCTCCTAACACTGAGTGCAGATGGAGCTGATAATGTACCTATGTCTCAGTTCATGAAAATGTTGTTTACTTCTATTGAAAATTATGTAAATCCATTAAAATATGAACAAAAATATTATTTTATAGATTCTGATCTCTAAAGTTCCAGATGATTTTAGCAATAGTAAAACCGCTTGAATATAAAGAAATATAGTGATATGTACTTTGATACAATTTCAAATTACTAACTCCAAACTATAGAATGTGTTCTGAAGAGAATTATGAGGAAAAGCATGTGCTACTCATATAATTGATTGAGATATAATATTCAGATTATACAAATGATATTAAAAAGTCAAGAATGTAAGAAATGAGAGAGGCTGGACACATGACAAGGTTTGAATTGCAACTCCTAGCATCCATGTACCATGATGTCCATGACTGCCTGAAAGTCCAGTACTAATGGATCAAATGACTTCTTTAGACTTGCAAGGGCATTCTACACTGTGGTTCTGTGTGACCACATAGACACATACATGTACACATAAAAATTAAATCTTAAAAAAACTGAAAAGTGACTTGATTATGCATTTCTAGAAAATAAGATATATAAATATTCATGGAGCCCATAAAAATTGTTTAGTATTATTAATGATTGTTGAATTGTAAATCCAGAAAACAATAATATAGTACCTCATACCCATTAGGATGGTTATTTTCAAAAAGCATAAATTAAGATTTTTCATAAACATTAAAGATATATGACTAAAGGTTGGACAATTAGTTTCTGCATTTGACAAGTTGTGGACCTGCATACCACTCACAATCTGTTGCAAAAAAGAAGCTACTTGATGAGTGGTGAGAGGTACACTTGATATGTACTCATACTGCGCGACATTTAGGAGCACAAACGTGGCTCAACAGGCCCCAACATATATGAGATAATGCATGTAGTCTTGTTGTAGAGATATGGGAGTGTGTGGATATGGGAATGAGTTGAAATTTGATCAAGCTCTATTGTGTGAAATTTGCAGAGTCAATAAAAATGAATTGATAAAAATGAGTAAATTGGAACCATTGCCTATTCTCTTGTGACTATAAAATACTTTATCCATTACAGAAATCATTGTATGGAACTTATTACAAAAATTAAAGCATTGAAGTAAATACTAGAATCCACTGAAAAGAAATACGCAAATAATTATTTGTGCATCGGTGTTCATGGAAGCATATTCACAATAGCCTATAGGATTTAAAAAGTCATGTTCCCTAAATGATGTACGGAGTAATAAAATGTAGGACAGGTGTTCAATGTATTACTGCTCAGCTACAAATTTGGACCATTACCCCTTCCTCTATGGTTCTTGAGAATGTTACGTCATGTGAAATGAACCTATTGTGAAATGACATATATGGCATGATTCTCTTAATTTGATGTACCTCCCATTGACCATTTGAAAAGAGAAAGTAACATGGTAGTTGGCTGAGGCAGTGGTGAGAAGCTGTGAGAAGTGGTTTTAATGTGTAAAATGTTCAAATTTTGGAAGAGATGAAAAGTTATAGGGATTGATGAGGTAATATTTATACAAAATACTAATGTACATGTAATAGATATATGAAAAATGAGTGATTTTATGTTATATAGGCAAAACCTTACCTAAATCATACAGTGAAACTAAAGAAATGCTATAAAGTCATAAATAAATGCATGAGTAAATAAGTGAGCGTCCTCAGGCAAACCTGAACTGCGTAAATGCTTTTGACCATTTTAAAATAATATAAATTGTCTTTAAAGTGTAGGCATCCCTGTGGATAGTGATTATCCAATCAAATATCAATTTCATGCAGGTAATACATGAATGACAATTCTAAAAGAGAATTTCAAAAAGATTAGTTAATTGGGGACAGCTCGTCATTACATGCAAAGCTTAATATTAGTTTTTAATTGATTTTCATTTTATGTATGTGAGAGTATTGCTTGCATGTATGTAAGTGCACCCATGCGTGTATTTATTGCCCACTGAGACTAGAACAGAACATTGGATACATTGGAACCGGAGTTACTGATGGTTATGAACCACCATATGGGTGCTGGGTGCTCTGTGAGAGCAAGTATTCATTACCATAACTATTCATTACCATGGAGCCATTACTCCACCACCAGTTTTAATATATTGTATGTATCAGACTATACTAACTTATATACATAAATTAGCTGAACCTTTTGCCTTAGTATCATAAGTACTTTGAGGCATGATGAATCATGACTGTCATTCCTGCCCTTGGCAGGCAGAGGAAGTTGAATTGTGAGTTCAAGAGCAGGCTGGAATTTATAAACACTCCCTGTCTCAAAACAAAATCACGGAATCAGAAATGATTATTTTTTACACTGTAAAGAAATACACAGCTGTCTGTTTTACATTGTCAGCGGCCCACACTCATTTTAAGGAGAAAAAGTGAACACAGAGGATCACACTGATTTTTTTATGTAGAGAAGAATGCAAATAATTTCCATTCATATACTGTTTACTTCTGTAAATCACATGTTCTTAGCTTAATACAAAGAAGATGCAAGCATGTGTCATTCAAGAGCTCAAGAGAGAGAAAGTATTTGGAAGAAATGCCGTTGTTTACCACAAACACTAGAAGAATAAACACTACTTCAGGAATTATTTACAAGTATATGACTCAATAAATTCTAAAACAGATATGGTGGTTACAGTTTTATCCTGTGAGAATTGATGTTTCTGTTTTGTTTTTCCTACAATGTGTGTGATTCTATGCCAAAGGTACAAGTCTTTCTTTAAAATAATCCAGTATGGACAATATTTCATAGATAAAGGTTCTGAAAAGAATGAGAAGCAAAGCAAAGTCCCAGGTTTCCTTTGCAATTGATGTTCTAAGTGACCACCAAGGTGGTCAGTGTGTCTGCTGTGGAATTAGCATGACTTTGGTGGCAGGAAATAATTCTGTAAGCAATTGGAGAAAATCCAGTCCTGCAGCACACTGTGAGTAATTGTGATAACTTCTAAATATAATTGATTTATTTTAAACTGAATCATTATATTTTATCATATGTTCAAACCATAATGAAATGAATATAGTCCAATTATAAGTAGATTTTCGTTTCTTTCCAATTATAGATAACTCTAAGGTATACATTGTCATAAATTTTGGCTGATTTATGTGCACAAATTTATTCAAGAATGCTGAAAGGAAATGAAAGTAAATGTCAGTAATCGGAATCTGGGACAATGGCACATGTGTATCAAAATACCATGATATAATGTATTTATGTGCATGATAACATAAAACTGATGTGTAAATACAGAAGATGCTATGGAGTTAAGCCAGTTAGGAAAGTGCTTGTTTCATAAGCATGAGAATCTGATTTCAAAACCCCAGTATCCACATATAAAGGCAAACGCAACAGTGTGTGCCTGTGAGTCCAATACTACAGAGGCAGAGGCAGGGGCATCCCTGGAGCTTGTTGTCCAGCTGGTCTAACCATAATAATAAATTCTAGGTTCAATATGATGTTTTGTCACAAAACATAAGGATTAAAATGGTAGGACAAATCAAGTTGTGACCAGCACATGCATATAAACAGGGGTTCATACAAATTCATGTAAACATGTGCACACAGAACATGTGCACACACAAACATAAATAAACTAGGTGTCAAGCATATTCATAAAAACTGTGTATGCAAGATTAGGGACACTTGTAACTGTTAACAAATGTAATTTTGAGGGATGGAAGTATACCTCAGGGGTACAACATTTTCTACCACTCACAAGACCATGGATTCCATCTCTAACACAGAAAAAATATTCTGGAGATACTAGTAACTAAATCCCATTTTAAAGGATATATTGTCGTGGAGCAGTTCATCTAGGAAAATGGTAACAAAATATTGACAGGGAAATGGAACATTTCCTATTTCAGTTTGTTTCAATCCATATGGCAACAATTCCTAATCCTGGGTGTTATATTCAGAAAACAACCAGTAGTCAAAGTGGTTGATTCAGACTGAAGTAATAAAGCCAGATTCTTAAAAGTTAGATACATTTCAATAAATACAAAGAGTGCTTTTGAGAGTTGATGTGTAGTTGCAGGTTTTTGGATCTCTTACTGTTACTGCTGTTCTGGCTCTGTTTTATTTTATTGTCAACAGCTAGATTTCAATATTTATTCAAAATTTATTGTGTATGCTTAATGCATACAATGGGATGATTTGGAATAATCATGCATAGTGAAATGATTATCAAGTATAGTCAGGAAAATGAAGACATACTACATTTCTTTGTGTGGATATGAAATAAGAACACATAAAAGGCAATGCACTATCTTATAAAAATATAAACTTTCAACAGAATATCAAGTATTGTTCTTATACTGAACCATAGCTATCTGCATATGGTTACGCTTGTTACATTTTTACATATATCTCTCTATTTTCTGAAAATATTTTTTCTCGAGAATCTAAGTAACTGTTTCTATGAATTCTATTTTTTTTACTCCATATACAAAGGAAATAATTAACTTCTCTTGGTGTCTTGCTTCTTCCTCTTAGCATATAAAAAGCAATATTACACTAAATGAAAAGGCAGCTTACAGAATGAATTTCTCATAATGTTTTAGTATGCAAAATATAAAAGGAACTCCATATAACTTAATATTATAATTGTAAAAAAATGCAATAAATTTAAATTACCATTCTAAAAGCATTGGCGATGGACCTGAAGAGATAAATAAGTGTCCAATGGATATATTAAAAATTGGTGAACATTCACTAACCATCAGGGAAATGCTAACAAGATCTAACTTTGGTCAGCTGAACTGTTTGAAAGACAGAAGAAATGTACCTGAAACTATATATAAAATGAAAACTTTGCATTTTGTCAGTAGGAATGTAAACTCTCATGACCACTATGGAAACAAAATTGAGGTTACTCAAAAATTAAAAATAATCATAAGTACCATATGATGCATAATTTCCTTTTATGATTATGTACCCCAAAGAGTTGAAATGACATCTTGTTTGTATTTCTATGTTCATTACAGCCTCACAAGACTCACTATATGGAACAAATACTAATTATTAGGTGATAGACGAATGAATGAGAAAATTGTGTCACAGACACACATATACACACACATATACACAGACATTATTCTAACTTAGAAAAGATGATTTATCTCCTGTACCCTGAGAAAATATGCAAATATTATTTTATTAAGGGTCAATTTCAGACACATTTATATCAATTATATGGAGGAATTGTTTGTTTTCATATAACTGAGAGAGCCAGAATTATTTTGCCCTATTGACCTTTTGAACTAAAGGTCATTCATTGTTTTAGTCATTCTTAACTTGAGGGCATATTGATGCTGTCAATAAAGGGAGACACCAGGTCATAAAACAATATTTTCTGTTTCTTTTTTAATCCCAAATGCCTTTTTTGTCAAAGAATTACTTACAGCAAAGTAACAAAACATCTAGTCTGTAAAGATGCAGCAGCAGCTTTCCTATCTGAAAATCTAAAATCATTTAGTTTGCATAGATTGTGATAAAATCATGGAACAAAAAGAGATAAATGGTTCATTTAATGAACTATTCCTATTTATTCTTGAAATTAGGGTATTTTTATGGATGGCAGATGAATTAAATTGGAATACAAATTGTTCACAATGATGGATGTCATTGCTCATAATAACAAGGGAAGAAAGATAAAGTAATTTTTCTTTAAAGGGAAAATCAATAGACTGAAGGAATAATCAATTACTGAAGACAAAATCCTGAGAAAACTGATCAAGAGTTTCGGTTTCATTTCTTTTTCTAAGTTCATAAATCTTCTGCTCAGATTGCAGTGAAGAGGTTCCTCAGAAGCATTTGTAACACTCCATTGCAGTGGACCTACAGGTAGCTAAGAAAACATAAGCATGTCTGTTCAACACGGCTGAGTTTTAAGACTGTATGCCATCTTCAAATGATCTGTTTCCCATTAAGTTATTCATTCATTCATGAAATAGTTGTACTTCTGTATGACCATGTTTGTGTGGATGTATATATGTGTCCTGGCCCACATATACATATGTGCACATGCATTTGAGGCCATAGGTCAACATCAGATATCATTCCTTAGGAGCTTCCCACCTTGTTTTTTGAGACAGTCTCTTGTTGACCAGCATGCCCAAGGAATCCTCTTGTGTCTTAACCTCAGGTAGGGCTGGGATTACAAGGATGCTATCATGCCTTATGTTAGTTTTACTTTATTTTTTCACTTCAATCACAAGGGCTTGCTGAACACTTTACCAACTGAGCTTTTTCATATACCGTGATATAAACAACAGGATGACAAGATACAAACAAAAATTAGTATGTAATGACCACTGAAGAAGATAGTGCCCAACCAACAAAAATCCTCAACCACTCTATATTGGGAATCAGTTTGAAATAAAGATTAATAATAAAAATGTGTTAAGTAAATAATAGAAATAAAATATTAATAAATTATTAGCTAATGTTAAAATACCCCCCAAATCCTGCAAGCAAGCAAACAAAAAAAAATTTAAAAAACACTGTGTTTCTTCTTTTGGGTACCGTTAACTGAAAAAAAAATTATGAGCTAGGCATGGTGGTGCGTGCCTTTAATCCCAGAACTCAGGAGGCAGAGAAGGTGAATCTCTGTGTGTTCAAGGATAGCCTCATCTACAAAGAGAGTTCCAAGACAGCTATAACTACAGGGAGACCCTGACTCCAATAAACAAACAAAACAAAACAAACAAACAAACAAATATGTAATAATCTCATTTGACACTTGTGAGATGCTTAATTGTAAAAACTAAGACTTTTCTAAGTCAACTTTTGCAAGGGTTTCATATGTATTTATAATCATACAGGTCCAATATGCAATAATTAACAAAATTAAGTATTGACTTTAAAAACTATTAAATAATTGAAAACTATCACATGTAGAGTGGTCTACTTTGGATCTGAAGAAATGGGCCAGTGGTTCAGAGCATTGACTGCTCTTGCAGTGGTCCAAGGCTCGAATCTCTGTTCCCACATGGCAGCTAACAACCATCCATAGCTCCAGTTCAGTTCCAGTGGATCTGATGCACTTTTCTGGCCTATGCAGGCAGTGCACTATAAGTTGCCTTACATGCAGGAAACACACTTGTACACATAAAATAAAAATAATAATTAAAGATTAAAGAACAGTCTGCTTCAATTTAAAATTTACCTTGAAATACATTTTTGATGAAATTATGGCATTAATAACTTGATAAAAGAAAGTGAAACATTTTGTTCAATAAATGATTTAGAACATCAGAAAAACATTAGAAAAACATATATATATATTATATATATGCTAACACCCATCGAACATCATACATAAATGTAATATATTGAGAATCAGTGAGTGGCAAGATATTAAGTATGTACAATTCCTTCTAAATCTGCTTATCCCCCTATTCGTCTTAGACCAGAATTAAACAAAGAAAAACTTTGATACCTTCTATAATCTACTCTACAATAATAGGATGCTATGCAGTTGTATTTCAGGAACTAAAGTTACACTAGAAAACAGTATTTTGACTAGATACTATATAGAAAAATCCAAAATGATGGTTACTACAAGTTTCCCATGAAATAATTGGTTTTCACTGGGTATGAATTATCCTATATTAAATTACTGTATGTGTGCTATAGAATTAAATAAAAATATTAAATGACATAATAATGAGAATAATTTTTTTCACTTTTTAATGTAAGTTACAAAGGAAGGAAAGGAAAACTGTACAATGAGTCTTGTAGTATTGAATTGGAAATAGAGGAACCAATGTGGATTTACTTTTAAAAAGTCGTACACAGTTGAGACTAAATAGATGTATATGCATATGTGTATGTGAATAAAAACATTGAACTGAATATGATCAAATATATATTAAATTTATATTCAGCTGTTTTGAAGCTCTGTTCAGTGAGAAATTTGTAAGAAAAAGATACTGTGATTGTGTGAACTCATAGTTTTCTAAATAAATATTCTGTTTTCAGACAAAAGGCTAGTTACAGTACTGAGAGAAAACATGCCTGAAATATATGTCAATGCCAACAAATTAAAGAATTGCTCAAAAATATAAGGAGTTACATTTAAAGAACAGAAAACTCAGCCTGAGAGAGCTACCCCTAGACAAAGATGGAACATTCTAAACAATGTAATACGCAGCATTCACTGGAAATTTGTAGAGTATACAGTCTATACAGTGAGCATTGAATAAATGGGCTAGTGAAGAAGTTCAGGGCAATTAATATTGTCATAAAGAATTGAAACTTGTGAATATAGAAAAATTCAGGTAAATAGAAAATGACATATAAAATATTAAATATTAATTGTTGCTCCCCAAATCCATGGTGAATGTTGGTATTCACTAAAGGTAGTGAGCATTACTTTAGGAAGAACGAGGATATATAAAAAGCCTTATAGTATCAACCCCAAACCATTTCCTTATCCAAGATGACTGTAAATTTATAGTGAAGAAACACATCAAAATCAATCATAACCAAGTGTCCAAAGTTAGCACCACAGAAATGCAAAGGGTATACCAAGAAATGTGATACGTTGCACTGAAAAAGTCTCACCTCTCTAGCAGATTCGTCTAAAATCCAAAACCCCAGAACAATTATCAATAAATTTCAGCTTCGTCAAATTGGAAACGAATTTTACAAACAACAGATCAATGATTTCTAAAAAAATTAAAGTCATAAACAAAAGGAAGAATTTAATATTCTCATGGATTGGAAGAAACTAAGGAAAAATAATTTAAATATGATGTTCTATCATAGAGCTTCATAGTTACTTTACTTTTTTGTTTGATTATTGGAGATAGATTGGCAGTGAAGAAGGATAACCTGAAATATTACACAAATTCAACTTTTAAAAAGAGAGGTTTGCACTGGTGAGACGGCTGAGCAGGTGAATGATGCTTACTGCCAAACCTGACAACCTCAGTTTGATACCCTGTACCAACACTGTGGAAGGAGAGAATAGACAATGACAAGTTTTTCTGTGACCTATATGCAAACATACACACACACACACACACACACACACACACACACACACGCACACACACACAGGAACCCACGCACAGTAGATCAATAAATATGATGAAGCGATTTTAAAAATGAAGTGATTCTTCATTTTATATGGATGTGTAATTTGTTGGTTTGTGAGGTAATTAGTTTGCTTAAAGTTACAAATAGATGACCTTGTAGGCTACAAGATCCATACCAAGCGTTCAAACTCTAGCAATTGCACTGTTAAAACTTTTAAACGACCAATTCCACTTTCACCTTCTAAGTACTAGAATCAGTGATATCTAGCTTCATTTCCACTTTATGCAGTGCTGGTTATTAAACCCAGAATCTCATATTTGTTATAAAAGCACTCTAAAGTGTGAGTGAATTCTAGCCTCTGGAAAGCGATGTTTTCTCTTCATAAACATAACACAAGGGTTAATGTTATAAACCTTAAAAACTTAAGAAGATTTTTCTCTTCTTAAAAAAGTCATAGTAAAGCCAATGAGATGACTCAGTGGGTGGAGCTGCTTGCTGCAAAGCCTGATAACCCCAGTTCAGTTCTTTGGACTCCCGTGTTGGAAAGTGTAAACTGAATTCAGAAAGATGACCTCTGACTTCCACCTATGGACCATCGTATATGCGCCTGCACACATGGACACAGAAAGAACTAAATGAAGATAATTTTGAAATATTTTAGAAAGAACTTCCATAGTTTAATGCAGAAAAAAATGCTGTGGATAATTAATTTGAACTTCAGGTTGTTACAATAGTTTAAGAGAGCCCTACATTTGTCTCCCCAAACAAGATTGTCTCCAAGGTCTTGTTGCTCCAGAATACAAAGAAATTGTTGCTACAGAATATAAGTTAAAAATTTTCAAATCTAATGACCCAATTCTATTTCACTACGATCCCTTTAATTTGACAGACAAGCAGTTCTTAGCTCCTAACTGCAAAGGTAGCAGAATTTAAATTAAAACATTAGTGCACTGAGGTCCAAAGGAAAGAATGCATCTTGTAGCTTTCAGTGATGATTGTGGAATTTCATCCAACATGCCACTTGACTAAACAAATCTAAGTACAAAGTTTGCCAGGTTTTAAGCTGAAACCTGGAAAACCTGTAATTTTTGTCTTTGATTCAAGAAAATTTACATACAAAAGCACTCATTCGGATACAAACAAATTGGACTTTATGTAATCTGCTAGTCAATTCATTTGATAAAATTATCTTTTCAAGCAGCTGGAGTGATGGCTCAGTGGTTACTAACACTGGTTGCTCTCGCAGAGGACCCAAATTTAGCTTTCATCACCCACATGGCATCTATCCCTGTCCTTAACTTTGGTTCCGGGGATCTGACACCCTCTTCTGGTATCTGCAGTCACTGAATGACAAGGGTACACTTTACATACATGCAGACAAAACATATACAGAAATTGAAAATAAATAAATCAACAAAAATGTTAAAAACGTCATGTTGGGGGTGTATGAATCTTTTGAAAATTGTTTCTACAATTTTCTCCTGTGTCTTACAGTCTCCTGGGACCTTGCTCATATGAACCTACAGCTATTGCGCCAGTATGCATAAGACCATGCAGACTCAAGCTGCCGAATCTCAGCATAGAAATGGGGAAATCAGCAGCAAACCCCAAATGAGCTGAAGAACTTTTGGCAGCTAATTACTGCCCTGTAAGGGATAATTTATCTTTAAGTGAGAGACTCTAGATAGGCTGACTAGACCCCAGTGGATGAACTTGCACTGAGGGATGTCTGAGTATACTAACTT
Organism: Eospalax fontanierii; assembly: GCA_035773235.1. Classification (NCBI taxonomy): domain Eukaryota; kingdom Metazoa; phylum Chordata; class Mammalia; order Rodentia; family Spalacidae; genus Eospalax; species Eospalax fontanierii. The sequence continues at coordinate 126,638,292 of CM069525.1, read as the reverse complement.
GACTTGATAGACTTTGACATATATGAGAGAATGCTGAAATCTGGTTTGGGAGGCTATCTGGGATGTGGATGGGGGGATTTAAGGATCATTAATATGTTTTATATGAGATGCACAAAATTCAATAAAAGTATACCTTAAGAATAATCAAATGTGCATATGTAAAGTTGTGAGTGCTCAAGAATACATACACAGATTCCCTCATAAAATCTAGAAAGAAAAATGACATACTTTTTAAACATAAAAATTAAGTTTTCTCTTAGTTAATTCTTTTAATTTTAATGTAGTAAAAGCCTAAGATGAATAATATTTTCAAAAAATATATAGATTTATTTTACAACTCCAAAGACATAACTAAGAAGTCATTGAAAAATGCATTCTGATCTATCATAAAAATATATTTCTAACAGAGAGCTGGACAATGCACTCCTTTTTGATTCCCAAGTCTGATTTGCAACTAGTAATCAAGAAGCACCCATGTACACACTCTTTTGAACAAATGCAAAAAAGGAACAGGTATATGCCCTAAGGCATTTTGTAATCACTCATGTGACAACTTCATTAGTTCTGTTGCATTCTGAGCAATAAGTCAACATGCTATTAGTATATTATACAGTTATGAATAATATAAACACAAAATCCAGAATTTTATATCTTCCCAAACATTATAATTATTAAATTTATCAAACAAATTATCGTGCCACGTTTCTCTTTTTGTGGCACTCCCTAATCCCAAATAAATATCCATAAAAATGATTGGTCAAAACTAGGCATTGATGGCACACACCTTTAATTCCAGCACTTGGAGTCAGAGGCCAGCAGGTCTCTATGAGATTGAAGCTAACCTGATCTACATAATGAGTTCCAGGCCAGATGTGTCAACAGGGATACCCTGTCTCAAAAACATTAAAAAAGTATTTGTTCATCTTTTCTATGCAGATATCAATTTTAATATCTCAAAACTACATTTCTTATGATTTGAGGTACATAGTCAAATCAAAGTTGCCATTGCATCAAGTGTTATTTCAACTGAAATCTGCTGAAATACTTTGTTTGAAATAATCATAGAAACCCAAAGTACATTATAATAAATAAGTGTTCTAAGACTAAATCAATTGAAGTTGAACAGTATTATATACTCTTCGCCTCAAGTGCATACTCAGAAGGAGAAAGTCCCTCACAAATAAGTAAATGTTATAAGTACAAAACAAAACAACACATCCAATAAACACCTCTGTTTTTAAACGAATTTCAAAGAACTTTATGAGATAATATGAAACTTCAATCAGAATATGGAACACATTTAGAGATACCAACTAAAAGGTATACACAAGAAATGTTCTCACCATTTTCTTCTGACAATTGCTGAGAATGCAACACTAATTTATTTCCTGCAATAAGATTACAAATTATCTAAATCAGAATAACACATGTAGAAAGCAATGAACAGAGCTGATTGACACTCTTAGTCATTCTTCTATCATCAAAAGAAGTAAGAATTAAATGGAAGAAAAACTATTTTATATTTAGCATCTGGTATCAAAAGCAAATATCCTTGTGCTTGCTGCCTGAAAAATTGTTAGTCTCCAAGATAAGAGAGTATCTGAAGGGAGGAATAGGGTGTTCTATCTGTTAATACACTTGCTTTGTAAACAATGTGGCTCTCACCAAAGGACTTTTCAGAGGCCCTCTACAATATTTTAAAAAATAATCAAAAGAGTATACTGAAACAATTTCAAATACATGTCGGATATGTGGGAGCATTCTACTAAACAGAAACTATTGCTATATTTGTTTTTAAATCAATTTTTAACTTAAAAAGGGTAAACAGACTTTCTTTTAGAAAGTCAAAATTAAAAACTAAGCACTAAAATACAGGTTCATTTTATTCTTCATCAGCTATGGAACATGAGTAAAGCTTGTATTTTGAATAAGAACAGCAAAACTAATTCAGTCTACAAACAGCTGAGAAGTACCTTTAGCAGGAGGGAATAGCCTTTGGTGCTAGGAAATAGCCCTTGAGCTATGCCCAACTGCATTGTTTTATTTTTCATTGTAATCTAATTTGATATTATAACACAGCATCCACATATTAAAAATATTCGCTCTGGGCACTGCTATTTCAGCTTTAAACTGACCATCTGCTAGAAAATATATGCTAAGAAAGGCTTATCAGTTACTTTTCTTAAGCTAGAAATTCTATTCATGTAATATGAGAACAATGTACAATTTTTCATGTCTCTTATATTAGTCTATTATCATTATTATTTGAAACAGAGTATCACAATGTAGCTCTTGCTGGCCTGGAACTGGCTGTGTAGACCAGGCTGGCCTCAGTCTCACAGAGATCCACCTGATTCCGACTTCAGAGAGTGCTGGGATTAAAGACCTGTGCCAGCATGCTCTGCCCTCTTATATTACACTTAATTTTAATTTTAAAAAAGTTTACTTGTAATAAATGGGCTCACTGTAACACAATTCAAGATTTTATGAATTACATAAATCTGTAAAATCAGATTTGATCATGGTTTAAAATATTTATATGATTCCAGAACTGTTCTTCTTGATCCATTTGATTCACTCTCCATATCCAGATGTAGGCAATCATAACATTGCTTTATTTGTAATGTCTTTCCTAGAATTTCATATATATCGAACCTTATAGTATGAAATTTTTGTGGATGGTTCTGTCACTAAGCATACTTTTGACATATATCAATGTAATTTTGCGCGTTTGTTCAAGAATTGTTTTCTCGTTTTTGTGTACAATTTTATTTAGCTACCTCGATTTATTTAGTGGACATCCAACTTCTAATGTTATGAATAAAGCTGCAAATATGTCAAAAACATATTTGCAAGACTTCTTAAGTTTACAAAAATACCCCAAGTTATTTTGTAACTTAAATTTTTATGAATGTTGTGCTAAGGGCTAAATTCTTTACTACTTATGATTTTACTACTCAGTTTTCTCTTTGCTCCAGTGTACGTATAGCAGTGAGGCAACGACTATGTTTATCTGCATGTTCCTGGGTAATACTTAGTATTTTGACCATCTGTGTATTTATTATATACAAGCATATACAAATGTTCAAGTATTTCTGTGCATATGTGTGTGCATGTGTGTGTGCATGTGTGTGTGTGTATCTGCATGTGGAAGCCAAAGGTCAACATTGGAAAGTTTCCTAGATTGCTTTCCAACTTTTTTGAGACAAACTCTATCACTGATCCTAAAGTTCACTGATTTAAATTGACTGGCTAGGAAACAAGCCCCAGGGATCCAAATGTCTCCGTTTCCTTAGTACTACGACAAAAGGCACTTAGGTGCTAAGGATCAAACTAAAGTCCTTATGTATGTGCAACGAACACTTTATCAAATCAATCATCTCTGCAGCCCTTTTAGTTTTGTTTCTAAATTAGCATAAATACATTGTACATAGTGATGTAATTCTTACAATTTCTCTTAAATTTCTATGTAAATTATTCATACTCACCTTCTCTCTGTGTTCTCCCGTTTTCCTTACCACTAACTGCCTTCATTTCCTCCATCTTTCCCACTCATAAATGTGAGTATGTATGTATTTGGTGTTTATATGATTAAATTTTTAGTATCTTTTAACAATTGTTCTCTTAGTCAATATGAGGAGATCTTCTTTATATGTTCTCAGTGATTTTAGTTTGAAATGCATTTTGTCAGAATGACCTATGAAGTCATGCACGATTGCTTTCAAATTACATTTGTTTGAAATGTTTTCTTTCAACTCTTCACCCTAAAGTTGGGTTGGTCTTTGCCACTGATGTGCTTTGTTTGAAAGCACTAGTAGATGTGTCTGGTTTTCTTTTTATTTTATCTCATAGTTTGTGTGTTTTGATTGGAGATTTGAAATCATCATGTTTCAGAATTAGTTTTGACAGCTGTGTGTTAGTTTCTGCATGTGTGTGTGGTGTGTGTGTGTGTGTGTGTGTGTGTGTGTGTTATATGCACACATGTGTGTTTGGAAGCCAAAGAATAACATCATGTGACTGCTGTATCACCTCTTTCTTATTTTCTCGCTTCTTACTGAAGCTAGATTTTGCTGGCAGTCAGCAAACCTCAGTGATCATCCTGTCCCAACTCCCCCACAGCAATGGGATTATAGTCTCTTAAGTAATCGGATTTTTACGGGGGGGGAGCTACAGATTTGAACTCCAATCCTCACACTTGCATGCAAGCAGTCTTACCACTGAGAGACTTCCTAGCATCTTGTTTTTGCAGTATTTTTTTTACTTTTGTATTCTTAATTTTATTCTTTTGTTTTCGAGCATGGCTTATTTCCTGTGACAGCAGGGATTTTTTTAAAAAATCTTTCTCTTCAGAGTGTAGAAAGAGTGTAGGACACCTTCAGTGTATTCTCTAGTGCTTCCCTAGTGATTATCAGTTTTATTACTTTGCATTTACTATGGAAAATTTAAATTTTCAATCAAGTTTATGGGACATGTTTTCTATTTATAGTTTGTCTGAGTTGACAATTATTGTTTTTCAGAACTTGAGCTACATTTTTGTGTCAGTTTACTTTAATATTTACTGTTGGTTACTATATATATATATATATATATGTTATATAAACACCATGTTTATATAGTGCCTGTGGAGGTTAATAGAAGAGATTGGATCCTCTGGAGGCAAATTTACAGGGGGTTATGAGCCACTGAATTTGGGTGTTCAGAACCAAAATCAGGTCCTCTTCAAGAACAGCAAGTGTTTGATAACCACTGCTGACCCCTCACTCCAGCCGCTAGGGACTACTTTTATTTGTGACTTGGTTCTGTATTTCAGCTTTCAATATTCTTTTTGTTTTGTATGCCTAGGGATTTAACTATTATATTACATAGTAAATTCCTTTTGTGATCTTATCTGTGTGTAATCCTAAATAATTCCTGTATCTTTTTTTCTATACATTTGAAAATCTTTCAGCTATTATTTTATTAAATATGTTGTCTGACTTCAATTTGAACTCCTTCTCCCCCTCTTTCTCTCCTATGCTCATGACTCTTAGAATTTTTTATGTTACCCCATAGTTCTCTTATGTCCCTTTTATTCTTTCATAGTATTTTACCTTTGTTATTGTGTGAATGTTCTCATTCATGTACCTTGTATTCAAGACTTAATATTCTGTATCACAATTTTCCATCCTTTTGGTAAAGCTTTCCAGTGATTTTTTGACTTAGTGAGATTTTCATTTTTTCAAAATTTCAATTTGATTTTATTTAATATTTCTATCTCTTCATGTTATTGAATTCTTCTTTCATATCCTGTACTGGCTTCCTTATTTCAGTCAACTGCTTATTTGTGTTGCCTTTGAATGTATCCATGAGTTTATTCATATCCTCTTTGATTTACTGAACCTTCTTATATCCATTCATTTCCAGTTCTTTGTCTGCAATTCCATCTAATTAAAGTATATTGAAAACTGTTACTTCATATTTGATCATTTTTGGAGCAGTCTTGTTACCTTGATTTTTCACATATCTTGTGTATCTGTGATAGAACATGTGCATCTAGGTATACTGTTCTGGTTTAATTGTGATAGCAACTACAAATGATATATTGGTACTCTATGAAAATAGAGTAATTGTAAATTTGAAAAAAATTCACTGCTTCAACGCCAATATCTTTGGGAGAATAGAGACAGCAATAGTTTTGTGTGTACTAATGGTAAGGTCATTAAAAAAACCTGAGTAAGGCTAGTAATGAATATAATGGTAACAGATAATAAAAATAGATGTGGGAAAAGTAAATATAAGGGGAGAACAGTAGAGAAGAAAGGAACACATAAAATAATTCCGTTTAAATGGAGAAAGTAAGGTTAAAGGAGTAGAGGAATTCAATCCCACAAAATAAAGCAATCTCAGCACTTGGAAGGCTGAAGCAGAGAGTCTTCAGTCCATGCCAAATTGAACCATTTGGGAGAACCAATATAAAAACTGTGAGAGACAGAGACAGAGAGACACAGAGAAACACACAGAGAGAGACTGCAAATAAAAATTAATAATTAATTGCATGTATGTCTATGCAGTCAATTGCCTGGGTTCAGGTATTGACTGTCTGTGTGACTAGTCATCTGAATGTAGGTGCAGGCAGTCTCTGTGTCATTACTCTTGCGTGTGCTAGTGTAGCACTATCTTCATGTCATACCTCCCCTGAGCTCAAATGCAGTCATTCTTTATGTCAACACTCAAATATGTATTGTTTCAATGCTATGACATACCCGAGAATATGTGTAAGTACAGTGTGTCTCCAAATTATTACTTGCATGAGCCCAGGGAGTGAGCCTCGACCCAGTTCATTTCCCATCTTTTCTATCTCTACCCTGTTCATTTTCTTTCTCTTATCTTTATATATAGAATGATGTCTGTTGGGGTCCCTCTGCTCGGTGCCAGCTGAAGGGGGATGCAGGGTCTCCATGGCGCGGGGTCAATACACAGACCCCGGAAGCTTGGTGGAAGTATGCGGAGGGCAGGATGCAGCAAAACTCGTTTATTCAAGGTAGTGCAGGGGATTTTATGAGTTTGGTGAGCCAGCCCCCTATGCGGTGGTTCCCAAATGTGGCCAATTTTATTCTGTCTCCTGATGGATCATCTCAGTGCAGGTTCTCTCCAGATGCAGGGCAGAAGCTGGTGTCACACCTGGCTGGATCCAAGCACCTCACCCACAGGAACCACTCCCTTAATCGTCATAGCAGGTGACCTGGCTAAGGCCCACACTGCATTATGCCATTCATACACAGGAGCCACTCCCTTCATCCTCATTACAGGTGACCTGGGAAAGGTGCATTCTGCATTGTGCCCTACAGATGTCTTCTAATGAAAGCAGATACTAATAAGATTTCTGAATTGATTTTATATCATTTACCCCATAACTCAAAAAATGTGTTTGTGGTTGATAGTTTTATTATTTCTTTGGATAATATTTCTGAATTTGCCTGTAGCTATTGTAAAGGGCTGTTATTATGAACTTTTAGTGTGTGCCCAAAAATTTTCAGTATTGGCCAGGACTCATCCTCCTTCTGGGAAGTTAGTGAATTTTATTCCAGTTGATGACTCAGTATAATAAGGAAAGAAAGTGACTTTCATAAAAAGAAATGATGAGAGAGTCAAGTCATATTGGGAAGTGAAGTAAATCAAAAGAGAGGAGGAGGAGGAACTGAAAGGAGAAGGAAAAACAAGAGGGAAGGATAAGAAGAAATTATATCCACAAGTGCTTGCAGAAGGAAGGGCAGAAGCCAAAGCTTTGAATAATACTTGAAAAGATTATGTTCATTCATATATAGACTTTTTTATTGACAAAGAAACTCAAATACATATAAAGCAAGAAATAAATTTCCTACTGAATTTACGAAGTATGAATTGACATATTTCTCCATTAATTTCTAGTAACACTTAACACCTCTAGTTTTCACCTCAAACAAGGTTATCATTTTGTCTTGGTCCTTGAATCTGTTTACATGGTGGATTATATTTATTGATTTTCTTATGTTTAACCATTTCTGAATGTCTGAGTTGAATCAAAAGTGACCATGTAAAATATTTTTGATATCTATGTGAACTGAGTTTGCCAGTCCTTTAAGAACTTTTTATGACATGTTCATCAAGAAGGTTGAATTACCATTTCCTTTTGTGCTCAATTTTTGTCTAATTTTTCTATCATAGGAACACTGGCTTTGAAGAAAAACATTGACATTGTCTTTCCTTTACTATTTTAGGAGAAATTTTGAGGGGTATTGGTATTAATTCTACTTTGAATGTCCGATAGAATTCTGCACTGATGCATTATATCTTGGACTTCAATTGTTTGGGAGGTTTTTAATTACTGCTTCTATCTCACTGCTTGCTTTGGGTCTGGTTAAGTTATTTAATCAGGATTTACCTTTTAATTATATATATATCCATTTAATTAATTTAGACTTTACAGTTCAGTGGATCTTTAGCCAAATTAATGAAAATAGAGGGTCAAAATTAATAAAATGAGCAAAGAATAGGGAAAGTTACAGCAGACAATGAGGAAATTCAGAAAATCATAAAGACATTATTTAGAAGTCTTTACTTTCCAGTGTTTAGGTAGTTCATTGAAATTTCCCTATGCATTTCACAATATAAATTATTAAATTACAAAATAATTTACTAAGAGGCTGAAGAGATAGGTCGGCAACTAAGAGTGCACACTTCTCTTACTGATGGCAGATTCAGTTCCCAGCACCTATCAGCTCACAACTGCCTGTAATTCCAGATCCCTCTTGCCTCCATCAGCCCTTGAATTAGTGTGAAATATATTCATATATACATATAATTAAAAAATAAAAACACAATCTAAAAATCATGTAGAATTAGAACATAAAATGCACTGATAATGTTAGATTTAAAACTTTTATTTCATGTTTATGTGCATGGTGTGGGTACATGTGCCATATAAGCAAATAAAGAGAGAGGAGGATGCCAGGTGTTTCTCCCCTCCACTCTGCTCGTTATTGTCTCAAAATGGGATCTCCCTCTGAAATGGAAAGTACAATCTCTGCTCTGCTTGCTTGATATCCAGCACATAGTGATTGGGTTACAGAAACTCACAGCTATGTCTGGCATTTTGTCTGAATGCTGGGGATTCAAACTCAGGTGGTTAGGCTAGAACAGCAAGTGTTTCGCCCTGAATCATCTCTTCAGGCACACCGTTATCTTATTCATATAAAAATTATTAATTATAAAAAGTGACAGTATGAGATATTTCATGAACAATAAAAGTATAAAGAATTACTTCCCTGAGAATGAAATAAACATGTGAAAAACAAAATTATCTGGGGGAGGTATTAACTCGTGAAAGAATCATTGACCTAGTCATGGACAAAGACACATAAATAAATAAGAATTATCATCACTACAAGTTTTATTGTCTTTATGATAATTTTGGAAATTCATTTGGTTTAAATACTAGTGTTGAAATTCTGTAGAATTTTATAGGCTGATGATAGTTCCAAATTGAATAATAATGTATATGAAGGTGAACCTGTGAAAGTAGAGCTAGAATAATTGCTATAACAGGAAAGGATAACAACTACAACAGAAAAAGCAAAGTGGAAATAAAAGTTTATTTCAGACAATTACACATATTATAAATTCCCCTTAATTGAAATTGCATGCTATGTGAAAATCAGATAGGAAAATACAATACATATCCTAGACTCTTAGATCAACATTCATACGAAAATTGAAAATGCAGCTAATATGGTTTCACAAAACTCTGGAGCAAACAAGCTTTTCTAAAAAAAATTATAATACTAGGAAAATTGTGTTTTTTACTTCTACAAGGATTTTAAAATTACCTTTATATTTAGCATGCAAAAGAATGGGTTTCATTGCAACATGATTCTGTGTATGTATATGAACATGTGTGTGTCATAAAAGTTCAATGTTCTATCTGGTTTTAATATGAGAGTAATCTTTTATATAAGAATAAAAAAGAAACATGATCTTTTACTCTAATAGGAGGTAAATCTGCAATAAAAAGAATAAAATAAATACAAATAAGAATGCAATTAATACAGTGGATTTTGTTTTCCTGTTTTGATTATCTTACAAAAAACCCTTAAAATTACAGAAAATGTGTTATTTTATTCTTTTATTGCCAAGCTAGGACTTCTAGTAGTAACTGGAAGTAAATAAGACTAAGATTTCTAAATTGACCGATTAAAAATTGGAGTTATGATATTTTGTTACTACAAAGTACATGAGATTTAAATAATCTAAATAAGATGACACAAGCAATAATTGAATGGAAAAGATACACCAGACTGAAATCCATACATGTTGTCAACTAGTCTTCAAAAAAATGTGATGAGTTCAGAAAAGAGAAAGGATCTTTCTTTAATAAATGGTAGTGTAAAATGACATTTTGCCTTGCAAATCAGCACATTTTAAACATGATTTTATACTCCATGCATGTAACACTAATGACAAAAGTTTACAGACTTAAATGTAAAACTTGAAACTATTTATGTAGTAGGATGAGTCTTTTGAGTATATGCTAGGGAGTGTAATAACTGGATCATATGGTAGATTTATTTTTAGTTTTTAAAACTGCTCTCCATAGTGATTTCCCCAGTGGTTGCAGCAGTTTGTAGTTCCCCAAACAGTGGATGAGGTTTCCCCTTTCCCAGGGTTCACTCAAGCATTTGGTGTCATTAGTGCCATGCTGACTGAAATTACATGAAATCTTGAAGTTGCTTTGATTTTCATTTCCTTAATGAGTAATGAAGTTGAAGGCTTTTTGAAGTGTTTCTTAGCCATTTTTATTTCCTCTTTTGAGAGTTTTCTGTACAGATCCATAGCCTTTTCTTAATTGGGTTATTAGTTGTCTTGATTTTTTTATTTTAGTTCTTTTCATATTATAGATGTTAATCTTGTGTCAGATATATAGCTGGTGAAGATTTTCTCCAATTCTATGGGCTTAGTCTTTACTAGATTGGTTGTTTCCCTTTCTGTACAGAAGCATTTTAGTTTTACGAGATCCAATTTTTCAATTGCTGACCTTAATTCTGCAGCATCTGTTGTCCCATTTGGAAAGTCTTTCCTGTACCTGTACCTCGTAGGATACTCTTCTTCTTCTATCAGTTTCAACATTTCAGGTTTCACATTCAGAGATCTTTGATCCATGTGGAGCTGACATTTGTTCAGGGTGAGAGTTATGCATCTAATTTCATTCTTCTAAAAATGGAGATCCAATTTTTAAAAATGATATCTTTCCTTCACTATGTTTGCTTGGCACCTTTGTCAAATATCTTGTGCCTGGAACTGCATGCCCTCTTCTGTGTGTCTTCTGTTTGATTTCATTGCTGTAAAAGTATGCTTTTGTGCCAAACCATGTTGCTTTTATAACTGTTGCTCTGTAACATAAATTAAGGGCTGGTGCGGTAATCACCCTAGCATTCTTGTTTGTGTTCAGGATTACTTTGGCTATATGTGATATTCTGTGTTTCTATATGCATTTTAGGATGGATGTTTTTGTGAGGAAAGTCATGGAGATTTTGATTGTGATTGCATCAAACCTGTAAATTGATTTCAATAGGATTGTCATTTTCACTATGCTGCTTCTACCAATTCACGAACACAGGAGGTATTTCCATCTCCTTCTGTCTTCCTCAGTCTCTTCCTTCAAAGACTTAAGGTTTTCATTGAGGAGGGCTTATCATCTTCGGTTATCATTTCATATTTTTTATTGCTTGTTATTTATACTTAGAAAGGCTGCTTATATTTGTACTGATTTTGTAACCTGCCAGTTGGCCAAAAGTATTGATTCTTTCTGGAAGTTTTCTGAGGAAATTATTAGGATCTCTTATGTATAATATCATGTAATTTTAAAATAAGGATGATTTGACTTCTAGTTTTACAAATAGTGTCCCTATAACTTTCTTCTTTTGTTATATTGCTCTAGGCAGACTTTCAAGCAGTATACTGAAAAAAGTGTGTGTCTTGCACAGCTTTGTCTGGTTCCTGATTGTAATGGAACTGCTTCAAGTTTTTTTTTTCCCATTTGAATAGTTTTGGATATGGGTCTGTTGTATAAAGTCTTAATTATGTTGAGGTATGTTACCTCCTAGTCAATTCCCTCTATGATTTTTACCATGACTACAGGATGGATTTTGTGTAAGAGCTTTTTATTTCCATTTTATCAATATGACCATGTGACTTTTCTCTTGAAGTCCTTTACAATATCCATTATGTTGATTGACTTACATATATTTAACTATCCTTGCATCGCTAGAATTATGCCTACTTGGTCATGGTGGATGATATTTTTTATATTGTGGCTGTATGTGAAATGGGAGCAACTTAGTTTTCCTTCAACTGATGAATGGATAATGAAAATGTGGTACATTTATTTGACAGAATCCTACTTACAGGTAAAGAAAAATGAAATCATGAAATTATGAAGTAAATGGATAGAATTAGAGACTGTTACACAAATGTGAGGTAACACAGAATTAGAGCAACATATGTCCTCTCTCATGTTACACTTAGCTCCAGATCTTTAGCTGTGAGTTATATGCTGATGTAGCCAGAAGATGAAGGAAATTAGAAAGGAAGTATGGAGATGAAGGGGAAGAAGCTCAAGAGATGGAGATAATAGGAAACAGTTGCTATCAAGGAGGGAAATGGGAAAAAGCTAGTACTTTGCCTGGACAGGGATTAGAAAAGGCCATGTAGGTGAGAAAGACGTATGGTAAATAGTGCTTAATACCAGTGTGAAGAGCTAGATGGAAAAATATTAGTTCAAAGTACTACTGAAAAGTACATATACTTGTGTGTGTGTGTGTGTGTGCGTGTGTGTGTGTGTGTAGCTGAAGGTTGTATAACAAAAAATACAGTGTCAGGCCTTCCCTTCCAGTTGTTGGTCAGGGTAATCCAACAGACTCCCAGAATAACACAGTATATTGCCTTAGCCCTTTATAGACTTCCAGAACTACTGATAAAACAGGCCATATCAAAGACAGAACTTGGAGCAATTGAGTTTAAACTGACCTGAAGCCTCTCCCCTGAAAATTAGCTCTCATTTTATCAAAAGATACTATGCAAGATGCTAAGGGAGGAAAACAATGGTCCTGTCCTGAGGTAAAGTCTAGTAAACATTAATGATTCCTCCAGAAAACTATCACTACATGTGCAGTAGTGACCCTTTTAACTTGGGGAAAAACAATAGCTGTCAACTTGGAATTAAGGTCCACTGAATGGAAGGGATCTTGTCAATAGGTTATAATTTGCTGGAGGGGTCAAGGATCCTAGAGCAAAAACAAAAAGTACTTTTGTGACATCCCTAGACCAACAGAATTTTTTACTATTTTCTAAATATGCATCCTCATGTTTACAGACAAATGAACCTCTCACCACTCATGAAAGGGACTTCTTTTTTCAACAGATGACGACTGTTGCAGAGTTCCCGTATGGGTCAAATGTTAAGAATAAGTACCTTTGAAATGCTTGACCCTAAGGGACACGTCTTCACTGTTACCTCTATACATAAAATAAATGCATCTTTCAACTCCTCAGAGGTTTCTTCTGCAACAGATTGTAATTAACACAGAAAACTGCCACTGACCAATATACAGAGGACAAGAGTGCTCATTCCTGAATAGGACACCTGTTTCAAACTTCTGCCTTCCCAGGCTTACAGAACATTCCAGAAGAGGGATCAGAAAAATTGTAAGAACCAGACATGGTGGGTGACTACATGGTAACAGTTTTATAAATAGCTGGTCATTTACTCACACTTACTCAAAGCCATTGTGACAATATGCACAAATCTCATGCAGGTTCAATCTAGACAAAATTACAACCTAGACATGAGGAGTTGTGTAAAAAACCTAAGGAAATTTCGGCAACTCATGATGTCTGTGAAGGGAAGAGATAAGCATGATTTTCTTGATACTTTAACCAGGCTCAAGTGGCGACACTAATAAGACTACATAAGATAAATATATTTGAGCACAATAAATAGGGTGGAAAGCGGTAACTGGCATTACAAAATAGGGGACTGGATTTAAATGTTATCAATTTTTGTATGAAAATTTCAAAAATTAAAAAAGTGAAACTAGTGCAAATCTTAAGAGAATAAAGAGAGAGAAAGCCTCATGACATTGTTCTTGACAATGGTTTCTTGTATATGACACCGATAACCCAAGCAACAAAAAGAAAATTGGACAAGTAGGGCTCTGTCACTCTTGAAACCTTTGCTGTACATCAAAGGAAACAATCAATAAGGTGAAAAGTCAAGCTAAGAAATAGAGAAAGAAATAAATGTCCAGTATTAGACAAGAGGTCAATCTCCAAAATTTCTAAGAAACTCTTAAAATTTAATCCAGATAAAACCCTTGATCACACTATGGAAAAATGGGGTAAGTATTGTATGTATATTTTTAAAAATAATACATATGAACAATGAAAAATTTTATGAAAAAGGTGTTCACAAACAAAGATGGTCAGAGAAATACAAGCCAAATCCACAACTATATATCATTTCACAACTTTCAGATGGCTATTGTCAGAAAACAAATATTTGAGTAATAAAGGTAGGGATGATGAAAGTCACTGTCTCTCATTGTTAAGAATGCAGAACTAGTGCTAGTACTATTAAAATATTATGAATACTCCTAAAAATTATATGTGCTCATGATATCCCTGAGTAATCACACATCTCAGAATGTTTCCAAAGTAATTAAAATCAGGATGCTGAAGAGATAATAATACTCCCACATTCACTGCAGTATTGTTCTCAATAGCTAAGACAGAAAAAATAATGAAACAAAATAACATTGCCCAAGTGATACTAGAATAATGAAAATGTGTAAACAACTGACTATTATGCATTTTTCTAAAGAACAAAATCTGCAAGAGAGTACAATATGGCTTAATCTTAGCAACATTACGGTAGGCAAAGTAAGCTGATAACTCCAAGATTATTACTGCAGTTCCCTTGTTATTTGAAGTAATCAAATTCACGGAAGAGAAGACTAGTACTCAAAGCCTCAGCACAGCGGATGCCAAGGAGTTAGTAACGAAAGACCATTCAGATTAAGAAGAAAATTTCCAGCTATTTCCTGCATAATATTACATCTTAGTCAACAGTATTGTGTAACAAAATTTAAAAATATTTTGTGTGTATATAGTTTTATTTTCATATAAAATCAGAAATAATTTAATATTAATCTAGATTGACTGAGTCATATATATAAATATATATACATACATACACATAGACTTATATCTATACATATAAACATATGTATGTATATAGATATGCTTAGATACATGTGAGGGTAATTGCAATGCAATATACTTCTGCTTTTTCTTCCTTAATGCAGAATCATTAACTAGTTATTAATAAATTCATTCCGCACAGATGATGACACTGGAATAATGGTCAATACATCAGGAGCTGTTGATTCTGGTTGAGTATATTGATCTTAAGCATGTTGCTCATTGCCCCAAGGCCTTCTTGAATAAAGAATTAACATCTTCACAGTTGAAAGGTGAAGAGCAGCTCAAAAGAATAAATCACAAATAATTCTGAAGTTCATAGGTATCAGTATGTTTCCAACATTGTTTCTCTGTGTGGTCTTAAATATGTCACCTTGAAAAATAGCTTTGTCAATATCAGTTTTCTAGTCTGTCTGGTTGGAAAGCTCTTCATTTTCTTTGCCTAAATAATCTCATGGTCACAAAATGAGAGACTCTGCCTTTTACAAACAAACATATCTAAGAAAGATTTTGAGATTAAGACTCTGGCTATGCCATCTCGACAAGTCACCAGCTAGTTTATATGCCACAGACAGACAGCAAAATGCCCTCACCGAAATCCTAAGTGTTTACACTACTTTCTCCATTTTTTATGTCTTCTCATCTCTAAGTAATTACTAGAACTTGGTGATTTAAATTTTTTAGTTTAAATTATTTATTTTTATTGAGTTTTTGTGTGTTTCATATAAAACATGTCCATCAATTTTTAAGATTCAAGGTTGCATTTTGTATTAAATATTCTTGCCACAATAAAATTAAATTGTTAAAAGGAAATTATCAAGTTATATGAAATTCAAGTGGAAAGAAAATTAAAAAAATAAAACTATATGAGAACAAAGTAAAACAGTCAAACCATACTCAATAATACATGAAATTGAAAGTATATCACTACCAATAATGGTTTATCCCAGTAAAGCACAGATGGTTTCAAATAAAGAAGTCAGCATATGTCATTACGTGCCATGTGAGTACATATAAAGACCAACCTTTTCTGTTTCTTTGTTTGTTTGTTTTGGGGGAGGATTGGGGCTACTCTTCCACCCTAGATAGCCTGGTACCTTCAACATCGAAAGGCTAGCCATGATCTCTCAAAGTTTTGCTTGTCTCCAGAATTCCGAGACTAAAGGCATGCAACACAATGTTTGGCAAAAAAGTCCTTTTCTGATTGCCAGATAGAAACACTCATTGGGAAACTGAATTGGCAGAAATATTGATGTTGGAAAAGACAGTTTCCAGAATTGAAAGAATGCACAGAAATAAATTATAGCTATATATAAAATCTTCTATTTGTGGTTTCTAGATTATATATATATATATATATATATATGTAGATAGTGATAGATAATAAGCCATATGTACACATGATAGGATCAAATAATTGAAATTGTATACGGCAATTAAGGGAAATAGCAAAAGGAATAGTAGGAGAAAAGGAGAGGTGTTGGGGTAGAGGAAATACATCACAGTAGAGTATATACTTAGTTGAAAATGTCGTTACATTAACTTGTGCAATGCTCAACCAAAAAATATATATAACTGTGCAGAATTAAAGCCTACTTTAAATATGGAGTCTACACCTGGGTCTGGAGAGATGGTTCAGTGATTAAGAGCGCTAGCTGCTTTTGCAGAGGACCTGAGTTTGATTCCCAGCACTCACATTGTGGCAACAACCATCCATAACTCCAGTTCAAGGGGATATGATGCCATTTTATGACCTCCAGATGCACTGAAATCCACGAGTACACCTACCTACATGCAGGCAATACACACATACACATAAAACAAAAATAATAAATAAAATATTAAAAAAAGAATTTGGAGTCCCAACCTGACACTGCCTTCAGAGTCAAGAACTTGTGGCTAGATAGATAATAGACCATATTGGATACCCTACTACTATATATATAACCAACAAAGAAATAAAACCACAGAAAACTAGAGTTGAAACTACTCTTAGTGGTGTCAGATATAATAAATTTTCCCTAAGATTAGATAAATTACATTATTATAGTTCAATTTAGGCATGCTTTGAGTATTTAGTACAATGGCACCTAACTAAATAAATCATTTTCAAATAAAAATTAATAAAAATATTAATCGATACTATGGATTGTATAATAATGTACTAAGTGAAAAGGCTTATTTTGCTTCCAATTTTCAAAGCTGAAAATATCAAATCTGTATTAAGAGTTCTGGCAATGGACTGGCTGAGTCACAGCATATCAAATAACATCATGATGGGAAGAAATGCCAGATTTAGAAATCACATGACATGAGAGGATGATAAATACTGACTCAGATTAGAATAAACCATTTACACAAGACCCATCTCATTTTACGTGCTAACTCTTCATTCCCTTTGAAGGCAGTGCTGATAACAGACCCTTTTGCACACAGGACAAATGGAGGGGCAGAGCCATTTAAGACCTTTGGAAGTAAAGTTCCAGAAATTTAACTTGGAACTACTGGATTTTGGTTTTGCCATGATGGTTTTCAGTTTTGTTTTGGTCTAGTATTTCCTCAGTGTGCCGTTCTTCCTAAGGTGGGAATGAGAATATGTATTCAGGTTCATTGTATGATGGAAGTAGTAATTTGTCTTTTGATTTTACAATAGTTTATAAGCAAGCAATTGCCTTGAGTCTCAGAAGTGACTTTGTACTCTGGACTTTAAAAATACAGTTGAGATTGGAAAAAACTATGGGGCCCTTCAAATGGGAGAATAGGCACATTTTGCCTTACAGTATGGTACTGAGCTTACGGGGGCCAAGCAGTGATATGAGAGTGTTTGAATGAGAATGTCCTTCATAGCCTCCGAGTATTTGGTCATTTTCTCCCTACTTTTGGGGCACTGTTTGGGAACTTATTGGAGGTGTGGCCTTCTGAAGGGAGCACATCATTGTGGTGGGCTTTGAGAGTTCTTAAGCCTTTCCAGATTTACAGTCTCTCTCTGTCTTTTGTGCCTGCTTGAAGATGTGATCATTCATCGGTCTGCTCTGGCCACCTCTGCCACCATGCCTCTTGCACCATTATGGGTGTCCTCTGGAACCATAATCTCAAATAAACTCTTCCTTTGATAAATTGCCTTGGTGGTGGTGTCTAATCACACTAA
Source organism: Eospalax fontanierii (assembly GCA_035773235.1). Classification (NCBI taxonomy): domain Eukaryota; kingdom Metazoa; phylum Chordata; class Mammalia; order Rodentia; family Spalacidae; genus Eospalax; species Eospalax fontanierii. The sequence continues at coordinate 126,620,372 of CM069525.1, read as the reverse complement.
CAAAAAAGTAACTAATGCAGGTTCTGACTCTTAAATATGATATCCCTGACACATCACTACACTTAAGAGCTAGCATTCAGCACATAAAATTTGTTTTTATTCTTTTGGTTCTTAGACAGTATCTCCACAGTCGTTCCAGTTGACCCGGGAATTGTTCGGTAGAGCAGGCTGCCTTAGGTTTCACAAAATTCCATGTGACTCTGTACTCAAAGTGCTGGTATTAATGACATAAATTATCATTTCCAGCTAGCACATGAAATTTTCAGAAAGAGACCCAAAACATATGTAAAAAGAACACCAACTAATACATTTTCTATTAAAATCCTTTGATTCTCAATGACGGGAAAAATTAACAATACCTAACAACAATAGAAAAAATAATGAAACTACATACTTTGCTATTGTGTGACAACTGTGAAATTAAAATATTAATTTAATTTATTTTACTAAAATATATCCATGGTTACCATATTAATAGCCAATTTAGTTAATGTAATTCAATGAATAAGATTTCTATGTTCAAAGATATTGTTATTTTAGTTTCTAATTCATATTTTCTTTTATTGAGTTTTATACATTTCATACAACAGTTCTTAATCAAATTTAGACTCCCTCCTCCATCCATCCTGAAGCACGAACTGACTGGAATCCTTCTACCTGATATTTAGCTCCCATAATTCTAGATGATAACCTGAAAACTGTTATGAGGGAAAATCAATCAGCGTTCCAACTCAACCCTAAATTCTAATAACCTTAACATCTGGCACAGCACACTACCTCTATTGGTGCAATATTATCAATCTTATCTGGGTGCGTGTATGGGGGTAATCAACAACTGTCTACTTGGACTTAAAACAGTCTCAATGTGAGTGAACTCATGGGTAGCTCTTCACAGTCAGCCAAATACACATGGCTGGAGAGGTCCTAGATCCTAGAGAAAATCCCATCTCTGTTATATCTTTAGGGAAGTGAAATTTATTACCACATGCTCAATATGGATCCTTTTATTTACAGACAAACATATAGTACTTTCTAAAATATTTTGTGATAAAGAAGTATTCTTAAAAGCAATTAAAACTTTAATTGCTGAACAATTTTTTCTCTTAAAACCTATGTAAATATGAAATAATATCACTGTCTATCTTATTATTTTTTTTAAAGTTTAAGTAAACTGATAAAAAGAACATTATTGATCAGCTTTAAATGATTTGGGATAGATCAAAAGTTACAATGTTTCTCAAGAAAGGATGTAGTTGAATATTTAAGAATTTTAAATTTTGCTAGATGTTTTCTCAGTAACAGATTTGCCTTCCATGCCTATAATATAAAGCCTGCTATTATGAAATAATAACAATGTTCATACCAGTCTCTTTCCAGAAATTAAAACGAGTTTATGACAAAAGTACACCATTGCATTTTGGATTTTAAAAATATTCAAGACAAGAACGTTCCCTATTTAAATCATAGGATCTTAAACATCAGATGCTTCCTCTCATTGTGTTACAAGAGACTGGATTTGTCATTCCAAATACCCATTTGTTTATAATAGAGGGTGGACAAAATATCACTGGGGAAATATCAAGCAGAGTACAAATTCTTTATAACATTTTTTAAATGAAATTCTCACAATGGCCATATAAATTGTTATCTGTATTTTTAATTGAAAAAACCTAAGAATCACCTAAGTTTGATGAGTTAATATCAAACAGTTCTAATACTCATATTGCTTCTATCACATCATACTACTTTTACTATGTCACTTCTATTTTTATTTATTGTTTTTACCTAAACATTGCAGCAAACATCAATTAGCATATAACAATACTGTTCAGTTCAACAACAAGACTGTGGAGATCATAAACATTTGATCAGTGGTTGATGTGAACACTGAGTAAACCCAGAACTCTAATTTTTTAGTGACTTACCCTCATATTTTGGATCTTCCATTTATCTCTGTGGATATGGAGAACAAAGCACTTTCTGTTTGTGTGTGCATGCGTGCATGTGTGTGTGTGCGTGTGTTTGTGTATGTGTTTTATGTTTTCATGATCTTCATAGGAAAAGTATAATTCTTTTTCCCAAATTAGATTTTGAAGCAGTTGGTTTTATTATGACAAAAAATTTAACAAAATCTACAATTTGTCATTCATTAGAAGTGTTTATCTTTAGAAACTTGAAATTCTTTCTTGTCAAAATATTCCATACATATTGTCAATGTCAATTTTGTGACTAAAATGACCATTAAGTGTCCATTCTATGAAACTCAAATGCATATCCCATTATGCAAATAATTCACACTGTAATTTCAGTCAAATATTTCTACTTAAATTAAAAATTAAATGAAGTTATAATATAAAATCTATTTGAAATAAAAAATGGTCAGCATAGTAACAAAGTTTAGAGTGTTTGGCTCGAAATCAATAAAACTGTTTTCTAGATGAATTTGTATTAAATATTATCTGAGTAAGAAACAGGAACTTTGTACTTATCTAAGGAATTCTATAATATTCTAAAAGCACTACAAATATTTGTTTCATGGTATTGTGAAAATACAAAGTTCAGCTGGTGGGAGAATTGTTCTCCCTATCATTAATGTCTGTTCTTCATCGTTTTCCACAACAAATGCTATCATTTTGCCTAGTGGTAATCACTTACTATAGATGCTGTAGCTTACCACTAGTCTTTTAAAAATAATAGTAAGTGCAGAAACATAAATTTTATAGATTATTAAACAGAGACCACACATGGGAGCCTGATATCTAGAAACAGCTTCATCAAATTATTCCCTTTGTGAATTGCTCTGTCTCTCCCCCATTCAGTGTGTGTGTGTGTGTGTGTGTGTGTGTGTGTGAATTATTTCTGTATTGCAGTATGCATTTGTACTACGTAGAATGAACATTTGATGATCATTTTATGAAAAAGGCCAAGGAAAATAATATGCTGATTGTCAAACATATGTCCGTCTAATTTGTAAGTCTTTATTAAATAGAATAATAAAATGTATACTACTGTGCTTCTCTTCCCTTGCTAAAGTCTGAGATTTGTCAATATCATTGCATTTTATAATAAGTGCAATATTCTTAATATTATGTAGCATAATGCTCTGTTAAGCAGGTATAAGTACATTTATCTTATCTACTCTTTTTAAAGATTATCACACAAAGCAACAGATTTCATTATGGCATCTTCATACACCCTGATTTTTTGTTGACCCTCCTCCCCTACACCTATTTCTCATTCTCCTATAACTCCTTCTTTTAGATAGTTTTTTCCCAGTAGTCCCCTGTTACATTTGAGTAGCCTGTACTCCAAAGCTCTTCTCCATTCTTTCCCCCAAACCTCTTATTTGTATAATATTTTCAAAAAAAAACTTGAAACATAGTTAACATATGGCCCAGCTCTTACACTCCTGTACATATACCCAGGGGACTTCAAATCCTATTACATTCATAAATATATAAAATTTTATAAACTAGGAAATGTATATGAGAGAAAACCTGCTGTATTTGTCTTTCATAGTATACATTATTAGATTTGATGTAATAGTCCATTTTCCTTAATATATCTTGCTTTTAATTTTTATGTATGTGTGTATATGTGGGTATGAGTGTAGGTGTCTTTTTATTATTGATTTTATGTTGAAATGTGTTTCCAATTGTAAAGTTTTAGATTTTTGTTTTCATGTTTTCTTGCCATCGTTGGTATTTACTTTTGTTGGACATAGAAAGGTAGTGTTTAAGTGTGTGTATGTAACTGTTCATCTTTATTAGACACTAATAGTATTTTTGAAAATATTTTAGCAACGTATCTCCACATAAATTATGTGCAACAGTACTTGGTTCTCTCTGCAGCAGATGGCAAGAGAGAGCAAAAAGACTGTAAGAACCAGAGGTGGTGGAGCAACACGAGGAATCCATGGTGTCAGAACACAACAGGGTAGTGGCACATAGGAGCCCAAAGTAGTTCTGACGGCAGGCACAAGACCTGCACAAGCTCAAGCTAGACAAAATCCCAGCATGGAGCGGGGAGGAGGGCAAGAAGCCCCAGCATAGCTACCTGAAGAACTACTGACAATTCAAAAGTGCTGGGAGAAGGGAGATTCAGTTTTCTTCAGGGTTCAAGTTGGTTAGGTTGACCAGACTTCAGGGTATGGACTCATACTCAAGAGTATTTGAGGAACACAAAATAGACTTGATATACCTTGAAAAAGTAGATGACTTGAAGTGAGGTGTTTAAGGAGGTTTAAGTGGATCTGAGAAAAGTAGGAGGAGAGGTCTCTGAATATGATCAAAATACACTCTATGAAACTCTCAGGAAATTAGTGAAATATTGAGAAAAAAAGATAATAAAAACTTTCAATTATTTATAGTTACTAAGGCTAAAATTATTTTGCTTTTCTTTTTTGGATTTCTTGATTATTACCTATAGTATAATATTCAAGTAATGAGGAATTAGAACAGTGTATCAGTGATGAAATATAGAACAACAAATAGTTTTTCTATTGGACTCCTTCATCTTTATCACTAGGCTATATGTGCTTAATGTCCTTACCCTTTTCAAATATCCTATAACTTAAAAAATCTTGTAAATATTTCTTATATGAAAAATATGAGTTGATGTTTCATAATACAGCATATTAGGAGTGGAACAGAAGTTATTAACAGCAATGATTCTGCCAGTTCTTTCTCTCTTTTCATCATGTTATTGATTAATCTATTTAATATTTCAGGTACATATTTTCCTCATTCATAAACTGAAAAATATTTCTTCCTTATTTTTGCAACAATGAATATATACATGTAAAATAATTTAACAGGGTAGAATGATATAACTTGTTAAAAATATTTATCTTCAGCTTCATTATAATTCATATTTCTTCCTCTATCCTTAGAGAAAACATAATGCAAAAAATAGTTATAAGGTCATGACATATAGCAGTACATTTTCTTTTCTCAACATGACATATCAGGTCTGTGACCTTGGAAAATATTTCAAAATTTATTCACTGGAAAACTGGGAAGAGAGTAAAAATTTTGTTAGATCTGTAACTATGAACATAAGACCCTTGAAACAGTATGATCCATGAGTGTTAAGTAAATTACATTTTTGTAAATTCAAATTTTCACTTCAACCCTCATATATATACATATATCTATATATATAATATACATATTTATACAAATGTATGGTCTGAGTAATTGTATGCATGATGTTCTAAATATTAACTATTTTTTCCAAAATTCTCTGAAAATTATTTATACTTTTGTTTAAAATACTAAAAAAAATCTAATTTTCATTCATGAGAGAAGGTCTCAATACACTGGAAATAGTGAACAACATCAATTTATTAAAGAAAATATTTGAAACCTATAACTAACATCATATTTTCTGGATACAATCTAGAATCTAATCATTATACTTTTAAATGCATGAATAATTCCATTTATCACTTTTTCCCAACATTATGATAGAAGTTGTAATTCATGGAAGTAGAGAATAAAGTAAAATGCATACTGAGTGTAAAAGAATAAATAAAATGTTTTTATTTAAAATGAAATATCCATATGTATGTATATATATATATATATATATATATAGAGAGAGAGAGAGAGAGAGAGAGAGACTTATCTAACCTATTATCCAAAATACAAATAAGCACATCAAAATCAGCAAGAATACAAACATGAGCTGAGAGCTTTAACAGTCATCTTACTGAAGATATGAAAATGGAAATAATACATGGAAAGACATTGGTCTACCACAGGGAATTTAAATTTAAATTCAAGACTTATATTTTGTTGTACAAGACCACTTCTGAGAGATAGATACCATCTTTTTAAGCTTGGCTGCGCATTCTGGCCTAAGATCATGACAGCTGACCTTCTTAACTCTTCATGCCCCAGCAAGGGAAGGAAGGGCTGGAAGGGTCAAGACACCCCCTACTGAGAGTCCAGCCATACCCTCAACCAATCAGTTGGCCCTAGTTGCATGTGGCCCAGGGTAGGAGATAAGGGTAAATAGGCTGGGGATGCTTGGATGCCTAGGGGAGACTGTTTGGCCATTTTATACAGTTATGAGGAAGACACCATTCATGTTGGTTGGGCTTTCCAGTTCAGCCTTATAGGCGGTGGTGTTCCCACACTCCTGTAAGTAAACCCTCACCCATTGCTCTGTAATTAACACCAATAAACTCACTGGTTCCCACAACACACTTTGGCAAATTTGCACCTGTTTGTCGAGGGACTAAGAAAGCAAGGACTGAATGTTATTTATACCCCATCCGGAGATATTTTTATCAGCACAAATCCATTTAAATTATTTGAATGTTAACAATACAAAATTCTGACAACAGCAACTTCAGTAATAAGAAGTTTCATTCATTTGTGGGAAAAATTGCATAGCTTCTTCAAAAGATATGGTGGGATGTTACTAAAAAACAAAATGCATTTTTTCATGTTGGCTAACAATCACACTCCTTGGAATTTATCCAAATGAGGCCAAAATTACACTCAAGTTAAAATCTTCTCAAAATTATTTAGAGAAAGTTTATTCATAATTTAAAAACTTGCAAAAGACCAACATGTCTACCAGTTCCTGAAATGAATTGCAATACCTTTAGAAAAATTGAAAATTATTCAATAATAAAAATATACTTTAAGTAATTCAAAAGACCTGAAGGAAATTTAAGTTTGCCTAAATAGTGGGAACTATGTAGGTAATGGTATATATTATACAAATTACACCTAATTGTATGTAGAAAACACAAAATGTTTTAAATAAATTATTAATGTTTTAATGGTGCTTAAGAGTCAGAAGTATGAATACATTGAGAGTCAGGTACTTTAGCACCATGAAATTATTCTATACTCTAAATATTAATAAAGGTGATAAATACTATACCCATATCAAAATACAAATAAATAGACTAAATATTATATTCATATCAAAATCCATATAATATGTGGTGTCATTTGAACATTATGTAACAACATGCTGTGTTGAGTAATAATTGATATAAAAATAAACTATATTGATATAAAATGCTACCACTGTGAGATCATTAATTGTAACAAATGTATTATACTACTTCCAGATGATTTTCTAAACTTTATGAGCAAATTTTCTTTAATTCTAATAATTTTCTAAAGCTAATATATATTACTGTATAAAATCAAGAATAATGATAATTATATCTTCCCAGTCTTTATAGATATTATTCTTGCACATATGCAGTGAGTTCAATTGTAATTTTAGGATTAATGTATCTTTATCTCTATGTCCTATTAATAGATTGTTCAGTCATCTGTGGCCATGAGATATCAGACTCCACACAGAATAATGCAGCTTTCATCATGAATTTCAGTAATTGTAGCATGCATTGTTTCCTTCAAAAGATGAATGGATGATGTGTGGTACAGGTAAAATGTAGCGTATCCATGCATGAAAAATATAACAGCTATCATGTTAAAAAATGGAAGAAATTTAAATATATGATAATTTTTAAATGGAATAAACCTAAAACGGTAGATACTATAAGGGTTTAATATCAATATTTTCAACAAAATCCAGAGCCTTCTAGGGCTTGAATGGTACAAATTATGGGTAGGATACATGTGGAATTGTGGGGGGGGGTGGAAAAAATCCATCATATCCTGTCATAATAGATAATACATGCCTTTATTTAGTTATCCAAATCCATTGAAAAGACAACAGAATAGATGAACTCCAGTTTAATATAAGTGGTTTTGATACTTAATGATGTGTCAAAGTAGGTTAATCAATTTTAAGAATTGTTACACATGGGGGGATGTGATTTAATAATGAGGAAATTTCATGCTAATATGAGGTTAATGAATTATGAGGAATCTATGTATCTTTTACTCAGTTTTAATTTAATCTCAAAGTTACATTAAAATAAACACTTAAAAACTAATGACAGTACTGATGAGATGACTCAGTGGATACAAAGTGTTTGTGCTTGCCATACAAGATTGGTGACCTCAGTTTGTCTGGAAGTCATGTGAAGGTTTAAATAGAGAATTGTCTCTACCAAAATGTTCTCCTATTTTTTACATTTATGGTTTGGTAAGCATGAACCCCTAATAGGATGCACACACTAATGATAATAATTAAGAATAATATTTGAAAACAAAGACAATTATGACTTAGGTATTAACCACAGCAATATTATATGGAAGAAATGGCAAATATTATAGTTTAAATTACATCACTTATGAAGCAGTATAGCATTATTGGAAAGTAAACTAAAATAGTTTTAAATATGCATTATCAATTCCAGGAAACTACAAATCAAATAAAATAGAAAACACAGGCAGATACGGGATAAAATGGAATCATATAAAATATTTAACTCAGAAATAGTTGAAAATATTGTTATACAAAAGAAACAAACAAAAAATAGTTACCAAGGACAACAAAAAGAAAGCATATATAGGGTATGTATTAGCCTAAATATTCCAGTCAGTTTGTTTTGTTGTATTTATTTATATTTTATATAATTATTGCTAAATTTTTAGAAAGAGTATTCCTGTAGCACCAGACTGCCTGAAACTCACTATGAATACCAGGCTGGCCTCAATCTCACAGAGAACTCCCTGCTTCTGCCTTCCAGCTGCTGGGATCATAGTTGTACACCAACAGACCCAGTCTTCCGGTAATAACTTTGAATATAAAGGGTGTAATTGCATAAGTACACCAACTAAATGTTACTGTCAGAATTCATACAAAACAAAAACCAACTATATGGTATATATAGGCAATCCCCTTTAGATACAGTAATATTTAAATAAAAGTAAAGGTATATGTAAAAGGACACTAACAGCACAATAAAACTAGAAGTGCTACATTAATTTAAGATAAATGACTGTAAGTTAAGAGTAAACTAAACTAGAAAGAAATAAGAGAATGATATCTGAAAAATCACAAAACACTGACTAAGTAGCATATCTCTAAATAATTGCTGAACTAAATACATACATGATGATATTGACCTTATATTTCAAAAATAACCCAAAATGGTATGTAAAATGAAAAATTAAAATAGCTAGAAGACAACAGTGATACCTTGATAACCTTCAGTTGTCTATTTTTAAGTATATTTCATTAAAAATACTTACAAAAATTAAATATTTTTGCTCTGTGAAAGACAATTTTGAGACAATGGAAAGAGAGACATTTTGTAATATTTTTTCTAATTAAGCTAAACATAGTTTTCTTAAATTATCAGGTAGTCATGGTCATAGGTATTTACTCAAGAGGTTTGAAAACATTGACCATAATATATAATGTGCATATATATTATATAAATGTGCATATATAATTCCAATTTAAAACTGCCAAAATTGAGAATAACTATGAAGGCATTAATTGATGAATGATAAAAATATAATATAGCCTATAGTTTACCTATGTAATTGATTATTCCTGTCTTAAACAAAGTGAGCTATTAATACATATAGTAGGTAATATCTGATATATATTCAAATTATATATCATTTTGGAAAAGGAAAAATTATATAAGTGATGAAAATATCACTTGTTATCTGGAGTTTAGAGAAAGGGTCATTTATCATAGGATAAATTAATGGAACTCTAGACACTTTTTTGATCAGGGAAACTATGCTGAAAAATATCGTAATGGAAGATTTTAAGGCATTTGTAAAGATTCAGGGCATATAATCAGAGTTAACACTAATGCATGCTGTAACATTAATGCATCAATGTCAGTTTATTCACCATCATACTCTGTAACATTTATATATCAATATGGGGGAAACAAGTTTTTATCCACAATTAATGTGGCTCTGACAATCAAGTTTACTAATAAAAAAATACTCATGCACAGTACAATTTCTTTAGAAAAAATGAGAAACCACAGTGGGAATTTATGAAAAATAAGAAGTGATTTTTATTTTTCACCTCTTGTGCAAAAAATATGTTCTCTGATTACCATCTCAGTGACTTCTGAACAAAAGTAGCAAGAACTTGCAATTCAATACATATTTAAATAGCATTTAATACCTTAATCTTGAAGGACTAAATGAAATCTTATGAAATATATAACTGAAAAAGGCAAAGGTAGTGCTGTGATTTGGGACGACATCTGGAGCATAAGTGAAAGAATGGATAGACGTATACCCACAGCATATAAACAGAAAGAATACTAACTCTGCTATAAATTACTACATACACAGCTATGAAGTGCAAATGTTAGCATTTCCTTTTGACATTTCTGAAATTCTCAACAATTGCAAATATTGTGTAAAATAATTTTTCATTGCTTTCATTTACTGTTTGATAAAAATATAAAATTTAGGTCAACTGTCAAAGTAAAATCAGGGTTCTAGTGTGGCAGTACTCAAAGTTTATATCAACATTGTTGTACAGTAGTTTCACAGATACAGGATTCATATGCCATTCCAATTGATCCACTGAAAAATTATATAATTCAATGATTTTGAGTGTAGTTTCTTTTATTGCACTACATGGGCTTATGGCAAAGGTTACATTGTTGAATATTGCTGTCATTCAAATTGAATGAAAATCCAGAATGGCACTTTGGAAATGGGCAACAGGAAGAAGAAGAACTATCAGAAGCTAATTACTGTCAGGTGAAGAACAGCTTATATTCTTAAAGTAAGGGATTCTACATAGGTTAACTAGATCTCAGTGGGACAAACTTGTACTAAGCAACATTTGGAAACACTAACTTGACTTGATAGGTCTTAACATCAATGACAGAATGCATGCGCAATTCAGTTGGGGTGGGGGACTATGGGATTGTGCCAAGGGGGAATAAAGATGATTAAGATGTTCTGTATGAAATACACATAAATTTAAAAAAATTTAAAACAATAATGAATAAAATATTTTAAAACTAAAAAATAAAGAATAAATTGTTTGGGTGACAGAAACAATGCGTGAAAGCACAGATAATAGAAATAGTCAAGATTTCATATTTTATCATAGTTTTAAAATCACTTAAATTACAAATAAATTTGAATAATAATAGAGATTCATGCACACATCCACCAAAGACATAAAGTTTTCTTATATGAACTATAGAATTTGCTCTTTAGTTTACCATAGTCAGTATGGACAGTTCTGTCAGATCCTTTATTCTTCCTGAAGATCAGGAATATAAAAAGAGTTGTAAAATGTTTCAATGACCCCAGTATTCGGAGAACAGTATATAGTGTCTTCATCTTGATAGATTCAGAGTATTGAAAATGTGATTGAGACGGAATCTCTAACATTGTATGTTAGCTTTGCAAATATCAGACATCAGATGGCATTTAGGCCCTGCAGTTAAAAAAGAAATCAGTTAAATGGAATGGTGGTTGTACATTTCTGTACATTTTACTTGTTTTTAATTTTTTGACATTAACTTATCAAATTAAAAGCTCATTTTAGTTATCTCGACCCTCAATGTCCAATACTCATTCTGGAAAATTGTGAATTTTCCACATTATTAAAATTATAGCAAGTAATTCATCATTATATAACCCAAAATTAGATGTTGTTTTATCCAATTTGTTATATGATAATGACTCTGTTAGTTTCCATATTTGCTAAGGGTATCATGCTTGGAAGCCAAAGATAGTCATTTTCTCTAGTCAAAATCTATTCTCTTCAATGAATGCTGAGTGTCATCCAGGACCTTGAGAGAGCTGTAGAGAGCCAAGACCAAATATTAATGAAATTTATCAATTCAAACCAAAGTAGAAAAACAAATACTCTAATTGATTAACAATCTTGCACTCTCTTGGTTAAATTTAGATTATTATTCTTTATTTTATGGAACTAGAATAATACTTTATGGAAAAACACTATGACTGGTTATTTTCTCTGTATTCATTGTAAGATAACTTGTATTCCAATATTATAATTTAGGAAATTGAGTTGTGAACAGCCCATTTAATCAAATCTATTTCTGATACAAAGTATTGTAATAAATAAATTCAGTATTAAATATGCAAAGTTATATAACTAGACAAGAAAATAGTAATTTTTTTCACTTTAAGTACAAATTTCCATTAGAAAATCTTCAATAAGTCCTAAACATGTCTGATTATTAAACATTTTGTCTTGCTGAAAATAATGAAATATTTCTTCTTTTTGGCTTAAAACAATTTGCAAGTTGATGGTCTTGCTGCTAAACAGATTTATAAAAAGAAATGCAGCTGTCTTCATAAATAATTAAAGCTTATTATGACTGATCTTTTCCTGGAGTGAATGTCATTTTGATTCTTTATTGTTCTAACTGTCCTATTTGGTGCTGAAATATTTCCAATTATGATTAGCTAGATATATTCTTAATTCCAGAAGGTAGTAGAACATCCAAATGCATTTTCTCTTCTAACTAATTACTTATAAGGAGAAGCACAGTAGATATAATCCAAAGGTGATCTCTATTAAAACAACACTTGTTACAATTTTCTGAATAGTACAAAATAATTATTAAGTGAATGTTAATGCGGACTCTGTGGTGGGAATAGAATACTGGGTGGCAGTTTATAAATATGCAAAAGACAGGGATTTCTTACAAATAAATTCAAATACAGATTTCAGTTTGGTTGCTCCCTTATCCCTCTTCTCTTTGTCCAAGTTTCTTCCATATTCAAAACTTTTCCAATTCTAATGCCAAGTTCAAATCACCTGACACAAATTCTGTACTCATCTATTTTCTCAGGGAACTCAGGCCCTAGGGAAACATTTGTCAGTTTTGGCTGCCTATTAAAGCACATGGGAAGCAAGTAAGAAATCCATTGTAAAGACTGCACTCCAGAATGATTAGAACACTGGTTGTGAGAGGGTGAACCAGGGAATCATATTTTTAACACATTTTATTTATTATTTTTTATTTATGTGTGAGTGTTTGGCCAGCATGCATGTATCTGCACCATATATGTGTGTGTAATGGCCACAGAGATCAGAAATAGGCGCCATATTGGGTGCTGGGAAAGAAACTTAGGTCTCCCAGAAGACAGCAAGTGTTATTCACCTCAGAGCCATCTCTCTGTCCCCAGGAATCATATTTTTAAAGCACTTCAGCTTCTTCAAGGGCCGAGGTTGAATGTAAGCAACTAACTCTCAGTGTCACTCATTTCTATGCATATGTCTAGACCATAAAAAGGGCTTGTTTGAACAGAAATTACTTGGCAACACTGATTCAGGAGCTCTTCAATCATTCTCAGAAATATTTACTTCCATCTATTTCTGAAATGTTTAAATTAGTGAATCTCGATGCTAAAGTAACAGGATGATTTGATACGCAAGGAAAACAAAGTAAATAACAATAGACTGAATTGATGTCAGTGCACTACCTTCCGAGATTCTGAGTACATTGGAATGGGACCGAACTGAAACAAGAGTATGTTTTAAGAGTCCATCTGGTGATTCTGGTATACTTTCAGATATGAGAGTCCGTGTTACATCTGAACCAAAGGTTCATAAACTCTGACTTTAAATTTAAATCATCTCATAAAATATTCAGTATCTGAAGTCTAGGTCACACCTCAGACAAATTAAATTATAAAAAAATTCGTGAGGTTTGAGCATCATTGTTTAAATGTCTCCCTAAGTGATTGTAATATGAAGCTAAGTTTAAGAAGACACTGAAATAGAAGGAATAAAAAGATGCATATGTAGGAAAATATTGTAGTGAGAGAAATGGTGCATATTTGAATTCATTGTACTTACATAATTTTTACCAAGAAGAAATACTCTTAATTAATCCTGATACATTTATTTTGATAGTTATGGACAACAGTTTTGGGGGTTAATTTACTCTAAAATTATTTGCCTCAGAATCTTTTGATGTCCTTTTAGGTATCTTAAATAAAATGTTTCATTTAAAGACTTAATTTATTAATTGTGATGTTACTAATCTATATCACACAGTGATGTGAAAATAATTAAAACATGTAATATGAAATTCTCAAATAATTGATAAAATAGAGTAAGAGTATTCAGTTTCATTATGTTAGAAAATATATCAGTATTCTCTGCAGATGATATAATTTAGATTATAGATAAATGCAATAAAATGCTTAAGCAAGAAAACCATTTTAAAACAAGGGCAATTCTAAAATAAAATCCAATGTTCTATTTTCTCTCTGACTTGTTCATATGTACACTTGCTCACTCAACTAAAAGACTCAATTTTAATGTACATATTTACCATGAAAGACGATATTAATCTGCTTAGTTAATATTATGTCCATGTGCAGATACTTAATATAACAGCCACCAGGACACTGTTAATGTCTATTTTGCTAAGGAGAAAAAATTGCAGGTAATTTTCCTTCCATATACTTATTGTCATAGTAGCTATTAAAAATTTAGTATGCAGTATTCATATAGTTGTAAAACAAAAGTATCATTTAGGAAAATGTAAATTATTTTGATTATTATAACAAATTGTAAATGCAGTTGTGTATAAAAAGCTGATGATAAAAATAGACAATCTATACTCTAATTTTATTAGCTTTAATTTTTGTCATGAAAGCACAAATATTTGAACATGTAGATATAACAATTTTGTCATAAACCATAATAAATATATTTAATTAGTAATTAAATACAGCCATACTAACAATGTTTTAATATATGTATCACAGATGTATTCATTTTAATACATCTTCAGCATGTCATATGATGTTATAGTATGTTTTATCCAAATATTATCTCCAAGTGTATACATAGTTTTATGCATTTTCTAGCATGACAGTCCAAATTGCAATGCTCTCTGTAATATATTTCATTTCAAAATTAAAGAAGTATCTTTTTTACCTAAGAAATGATGAGAAAAAATACTAATAAATATAATATGTTCATAAAAGAAGCAATTGAAATAGAAAAAAAAGAAAAGCAAAATTTATATTAACAAAACTAGATTGATAGACTCTATATTGACTTACAGAAAAAATGGTTGGAATAATGATTTAACTGCAAGTATAAAAGTTTATTAATAGAGGTTAAAATAATATATTTAGTAGATTTGGTTAAAAAAAGAAAAGAAAAGAATAGCCAGAGCATACATAAAGTGATATACTTTTCAAATATTGGAAAACTATTGTTCGTGAATACTTATTTGACAAAAATGTTAGGAAGACTCAGGCTGGAGAGATGGCTCAGCCATTAAGAGAACTGCTTGCTCTTGCAAAAGACCCAAGTGCAGTTCTCAGCACACACATAGCAGCTAGCAACTGTAACTCCAGTTCCAGGGGATCTGATACACTCTTCTGGCCTCCACAGGTGTTGCAAGACATGGGTACACTTCATACATGCAGACACTCATAAATATAATATAAAAATGTATAAATAGATAAATAAATTTGAAGACATTGAGTGAATGATAAAGTGTTTTAGCTTAGAAGTAGAAGATATTCAGGATGGGTGGTCTAAGTTCTTATTTTTATGTTCAAAACCAGTATAAACCATTGTAATGAAGCAAAATGATGCACTACATTAATATTACTAAATTCAAAGGAATGTGATGTTCCTGTAAGTCCAACTATAACTTAAGGGGAAAAAATACAGAAACTGAGTCCTGAAATGATATTTACATATGTGTGATTTAAAATTGAATGAAGCAATAACAATTGTGAAATGGGTATAAAATATATTTAAAATGACTGAAGGAAAATCTGTAATAAATTTAGAAAGAAATGAAAAGCATTAATAAAGGAAATAATAGAGAATGGCTCATGCAATTTACATATATGTATATATATAAAATACAAGAAAAATACCTAAATATCTAGGTTTATATATTCTAAAATTTCAGGTGTTCAGCCACTTCTAAGTTGTTTAGCCACTGCAGCAAAGAAGTTCTTCAGATAGGGTTGTCATTTCTGTGGTTTTCCTCACTGGACTGAAGAATAAAGATGTACACAAATTGACCTCAGTGTTCTCTGATGTTTGAAATAAATATAAGCACAGGGGTTCAGAAGGTTCTTTGAGAATGTTCTGTGGGCAATACTCTCAGCAGATTCTTCTAAAAGTTCTCCTTTAAGTCCTTAAATCATGTCGTAGACTCACTGATTCTGAAACTAACAGATGAAATTGTTAGGCTATGTTGCAGAATTGTTCATAATTTCTTTAAAAGCAATCTACAAAGATGAGTTAGATTTTATTTATCAAGTTTGTTTTATCATTCATCCAAGCATTTGAGTTTCTCCTGATTTCTAATAAGTTTTTTTTGTAATTGTTATCTGTTTTCTAAAAATTAGTGTGTAGACCTTAGTATCATACATTTATGAAAGTGACTCTCAAAATAGACATATTTATTAAACAAAATAAAGAGAAAGTCAGAAAGTTGTTCATTTAAGTTCCAGAATGCTAAAATGCCAAACTATGTAATGCAATGTGGAAGAGAGTAGAGGAAAATTCTTGAGAAATCCTGGAACCATGAGCCCACTAAAAGTAAAGCTCTGTGAAATCACATATGTTTGGGTAGACTTTAATCTTAAATGGGATGACCTGTTGCTGTTTCTTTTACACTATCAGATAAACTTTTAATCTCAAAATCTTTTCTCATGATTAAAAAACCTCAGAATTATTTTATCTGATCCCATTGACAAATATATCTTATTTTTACATGAAAACTAAGACTACTGAAGAAAAAAATTACAGAACAAAGTATACTTAGAATTAGAGCCATTACATGTCGATTTAAGTGGAAAACTAATGTTTTTTATACATAACAAGAATATAAAAATTTGAATGCTGATAATTTGCTGGCCACAGACAGTGGAAATAACAGCAGTGATCTCAGAAATGCCCACATATAGAGTTTATTTTAAAGAGTTTATGAGAAAAAAATAAAAACAACAATATTCTTAAAACTTATATTGCATGATTATTGGGTATATAACATAGGTCCGAGTATCTCCAGGAACCTGACCTTGAGACTGAAATTAGCATACACGCTGTTTCTTAATGATAAAGGGGACAGTATGTCATTTGGTTTTGAATGTATGGTAACTCACAATTAAGAGACTTCAAACTTTTAAAGATTTGTAAATGTTAAAGACTACTGGAACATGTGATCATTGCCTGAATACATGCTATATTATAAGATGGCCCTGAGCCTATAAGGACAAGGAATTGAATGTTATAGATTAAACAGTAAGCATTTGGATGTCAAGATGACAATTGGGTTGAGATGCTACATTTTTGTGTTGTCAACTTGAAAGTATCTAGAATAGCATAGTGAAGGGCCTCTGGGCATTGTCATAGAGGAATATCTTAACTGTGCTAACTTAAGTGGTAAGACCCAAATATTGTGGGTGTCACCATAACCTGGACAGATACACTGAATTGTTCAAAATGGAGAAAGAGAACTAATTAGCATGTATTATTCATTTGTTTCTGTTTCCTGATTAGGGATGAAATATGACTCTGCTTCAAGTTCCTTGACTTTCCTGCCAAGATGGAATATGCCTTGAACTTTAAAGTAAAACTAACATTTTCTCTCATATGTTGCATTTGTTACTTTATTTTTTCACAATATCAGGAAAAGAAACCGGGACAGTAATCAACTAGAACTGGATGGGAAGATCTTCCTACTGAAGATAGTGCACATTTTTGTTCTGGGACACAAGGAAATCAATCTGGAAATCATCTGAGATGGGAACTTCTTGCCTGCCAGGCAGCTTTCATCATGTAGGGAGGCTCTATGTATGCTAGGAGAGAAAAATCATTGGTCTTAACTATCAGTGCACCCTGTATGCTAACGCTACAGTGCTCACCTTCCAGGAAAGATTTGTCCATGTATACTACACTGGCATGACTATTATGGGAATGAGCAACAGCATTCAGATTGCATTTGAGTCCACAGGATGGAATTCCTTCTTGGTTTTGTAAGTCATCGAAGCCCTTGCCTGGGGAAGTCCTAGGTTCTTAAAAGCTACTATTATTTCACTAAATGGACATATTGTTAAACTGTCTTCCATATATTTATGTATTTATCCATGGATTGATGCTGCTCTCAGCCTTGCTTAAAGAAGCTTCTTTGGTAGCAGGAAACAGTTAATGCAGTGACTCATAAATAGTCAAATTGCTCCTTTAGAGGTCAGACCTAAATTGACTATCGATATCACCTTTCTTCAAAACTGAGAAAACATTGTGGAAGTGGGAACAGGAAAAAAATGAGACGGAGAGAAATGCTCTAAAATTTTGTCTAATGGGCTTGACATGACCATTGCCCTACTAAATTCAGAGAATTTAACTCAGCAACATCCTAGCATGGAAAGGTAAGAGGCTTATGAGACCCGACCCTTTGATAAGAAGCTATTGGCAGTTAATGATGGGTAGTCAGTTGAGATTCATTTTGTTGAGTGGTTTAGACCCCACTAGTAAATTGCTATTCTCTAGTAAATAGCTCCATAGACACAGTCATGTATGCATTCTTGGTTAAATTTTGTAATTTATAAAAAATGAAATGAAAGTAGAACCTGGCTTATTGGGAAGAAGACTTTCAGAGAGGAATGGAAGTGGTAATTATCAAAATTCTCTCTATATGTGATTGACATTGTCAAGGAAAAAGCAAAGAAAAATGACTTCATTACAAAAGACTTTGGATCCACACTATGAAAAAAGAAGGAAGCAGTACAGAAATTGTCCTAAGTTTTGTCCAGATACTTCAACAAGCATCCACTGCATGAGGATGCACTGCAGAAGGGCCGCAGGATTTTAAATTCCAGTCTTTGCATCCATGAAATCTTCCAAGTTTTGAAAGCTGAAGATAGTGTACTTTTATGTCCAGTGTTGTTCAAAAGTCCTCCCTCAATGAAGAAACTGACAGGGTCATCCATGTGCCTCTGCCTTATGTTGCTTTGATTTACTTCACATGTGTATATGTTCTAGAAGCCACAATTCTAGGGTTCTCAGGCAAATCATTTTCTGCAATTTACTGGAATATACCCCAAATTCAACTGCTATAGATAGTCTCTAGGTGAGAATTGACATTCAGAGTCTTACGTCCACTTTTCTTTCTAGGATTCTCTTAGACAAAAAGAGAAACTGCTGAAACTAGCTGGTTTCGTGATGTAGGACATGATTTACAAAGCTCTGAACACTTTTGTCACTGTGATTTTCTCATGCGTGGATTGCTGCATTCATTATCACAATGGAGAACTTGAGACACTCTAGGATTACCTTGGGACCACATATATCAGGAACTTTATTAATAGTATACCAGTAGCCATATGTGCTCCTGAGGATTACAGCCAATTATTCCTGGAAAAATTATGACTTCTTTTCTGCTATCGTGTACTTTGAATAACAGCTGTCTTACAAGGAATGGGGAATACCAAGGCAGTATATACCATCTATAATTAAATATTAATCTTACCATATCGCTTCGGAGGAGAGTTCCACACTTGGAAATGAAAACCTCTAAACCTAAAGATTCCAGACATGAATATATACTGATATTTGGCAATCAAGTATGTGTCAGAATCAAAATGTTAGTTCTTTGATCCTTGTATTCTTATTTCCAGAATCCAATACATTCTATGTCTCTTTTAAACAAAGATACAAACTGTTTTGGAGCATGGCCAATATTTCTCTTAATTAGCACTTAAGAAATTCATCCAGTGTTCTATGAGCCCAGCAGGCTTGGGAAAGTAAGTAATTCCTTTGATATAAAGTAGGTCCTGTGGTTAGACACAGCTATATAAAGAATCAAAAGCATTAACTAAAATAGTCATCAAATTGTGAGGACTTATGTAGTGAAATTCTACAAAATTCTCTGTTACCTGTTCCTGATTATTTGTTTGTATGTTTCAACAAATTACACATGGCATTTGTAGGCCAACTCTAACATAAACTGCATAACCAACAACATATATGAAGCCAGATTTTGTGCTCTAAGTAGTACTTAACCATTGACTACACCTATTTTGTTGGAACTAGCAGTCTTTAACAACACCTCATTTATGATGTGAGCACTCTTATGAATGTGGAATCATGCCTGAGAAAAGTAAGAGGAATCCTACTATTTTAGGGAAAAGTGGAAGTCATGTTTTTTTTTTACTTTAGATGCTCTTTAATTTAGTAGGGCTACCATACTAAAGCATAATGGGTTCAGTAGCTTAAAATGTAGCTGTATGTAGAACAATAAATCCAGGTTCAGTGATATAAAGGGGGCGGGGTAATGGGAATAATGCAGTAGCAATTGTTAAATGAGTTGAGAAATAGAATGGGAATGCAGGGTACATGAAGGATAAGAGAGAGAGAGAGTGAGAGACAGAGAGACAGAGAGACAAAGGACAGAGAGTACTTATAATGGTGGGCACAGGACAACACAGGATATGAAATAAAAATCTCACTTTCAGGAATGAGTTACCAGTTTTAGAATTTTTGGTCAGAAGGTTCTAGAGTTCTAAAAAGTACTTGATATTGCCATTGATATTGGTTGCCCAACTCCTCTCGAAGTAATACCCAATCACTGAGGACACTACATACTTGAGTCATACTACATTGAGATATCAAACTGGTATGGACCTCAAAGCTTCATCTCTACTGACTAGGTAACTTAGTGTATGGTAATGACCTTTACAATATAGATGTGCTCTGGACAAATGACTTTTTGGTTTCTTGTTTTGTTTTGTTTTTGACTGTGTAGTTACCACAGGCCTGAAACTCATTATGTAGAGTAGGCTCTTCTCAATCCCACAGAGATCCACAATTGCTTAAATTAAAGGATTTTTCCAGCACAACCGGTCTGGAAAAATTACTTTACTTAACCTTGCCAGCCACCAAAAAGCTAATCTTAGCTTGTTCATGATGTAGACAAACTTACTGAGCAATGAATTGCTCTTGTTACCTGGGAATATAGCCTTAATCTCTGATGATCTTTTGTTGCTATTGACTCGTAAAAGTGTTTGAATGTGTGTATGTTTTACATATAAAGCCTTGTGACAGTAGTTATCTCTTTAAAACAATGAGAGAAATTGGTAACATCTGTTTATGATTGTGTATACCTTAAGATTTGTTCATCATCTTTAGAATTCCTCTTGTTACCTAAGAATATAGCCTTAATCTCTCATGTGTTATTGTAACTCAGCATGTGTCAGAGGGGATATAATCCTCTTATATGGGCCTATCTTTAATTATTTGTTTCACACTGGAGATACTGTTTTAACAGAAAAGAGCAAACCCTTGTTCTAGAGAATGCTTCCAAGACAATTTTGCAGACACATTTTCTCAGAGCATTTAAACAACACAATTTAGCATCAATAAGTTTATGAAAAGAGAACATGAAGATGCATAGAAATGGACATACATGTGGATCTCAGAGGAAATGGGGGTGGGGTAAGGGAATATCATCAAAATATACTGTATTAAATTGTCAGAATACAAATAAAATACATTTGAAATGCCAGAAATGAATTTTTCTTCCATTTCTGGAAAGTAAAATTATAAGATCAAATAAAATTTTATTTTAATGTTCTTTGTCTTTTATCTTCCTGGAGCTTCTCTTTTTATCTTTTAGAAGGCCGCTTCTGCAATGTGTGACTAGATTCCACACCCTGGTTAAGTATATCTATGTTGTCTCTAGGCTTTTATTAAGTTCCTTTTCTTAGACAATACCCTATTAAATTTGAATAGGGCATACTTGAAATACCCTATTATAACTTAATAATCTACATCAAAGAAAAATATGATTATTTTGAAGTACTATAAGTTTTATGAATGTGAATAACTCCCAGAACCTCTTGTGTATATCTTCAAGTCTCTAAGCAATCAGGATTTCCAGTGCAGTAGCCATTTCTTATTCAATTGAGCCTTTTTCCTATGATTTCATACAGAGTGTGAATAAATGTGTTTTGAAGATAATGTATGGACCTAAGTGTAACTACTAAGTACATTTCACACACATTTAATTACTCTGATTGAAAGCATATGAAGTCAAAAGGTAAATTGAATTCTCAATGTAATGTGAACTTATTATTCTGTCAAACAGGGGTTAGTATTCAGAATAAATAAAGAACAACAACAAAAACAAAACAAAACAAAACAAAGAATCAAGAAACCTAATTATCCAATTAAAGGATGGGGAAGGGATACAAAGAGAGTTCTCAAAAGAAGAAATAGAAATGATTAAGTATACCATAAGAATTGTTCAGCATCCTTAGAAATTAGGGAAATGTGAATTCAAACCACATTAAGATTTAATCTTATCTGTCCGATTGGTTAAGATCAAGAGAGCAAATGATATCAAATGCTGGAAAGGATGCAGGGAAAGAGAACACACATTCACTGTTGGGAAGATTGCAAACTTGTGCAATCATTATGGAAAGCAGTGTGGAGAACTCTTTAAAAACCTGAAAATTAATCTATTGCAGGTTCCAGTTACACTGCTCCTTGGCATACACACAAAGGACTCATTCTACTGTGGAAATACTTGTACATCCTTGTTTGGTGCTGCTCTTTTCATAACAGCTAAGAAACAGAAGCAACATAAGTGTGCCTCAGCTGACTAATGGATAATGTAAATGTGTATATTTACACAATGGAGCTCTACTCAGCTCTGAAAGAGACAAAGTCATGAAATCTGCAAATAAATAGATGGAAATAGAAACTGTTTTACTAAGTGAAGGAACACAGATTCAGAAAAACAATAACATACGCTCCCTAATTTTTGGATCTTAGAAACAAACTCTTATACATGAGTATTTATACTGATATAACTGTAAGAGCCAGGAAAATGGAAATCAACCATGAATGTAAAGGGAAAGAAGGAGCCTGAGAGAGAGGAGTCGAAGGAGGGGAAGAAGGAGGTCAAGAGAGGGGGAAGCACAAAAAATCGGTAGTACTAAGGGAGAAATAAGGAAATTGGGGTACTTGAATTGGGGAGGGAGGGGAGAGAAAGAGAGAGAGAAAGAGAGAGAGAGAGAAAGAGAAAGACAGAGAGAACATAAATAGTGTTTAACTGGTGTGGAAAACAGGAGGGAAATTTATTAGTTCAAAACTTTATTGAGAAATTAAATATATAATATTGTACATGAGTGCATGTGTGTAGAAGAACTGTGCCCAACAAGAGAAACCTCCCTTTGAGTTAGTTGTCAGGGTGGTCCAAGAGACTCCCCAAATTACAAAGGTGATTGCCACAATCTTTGATTACTTCCCCAAACTTGAAACTAAGATTCTATAGCTGAATATAGGACATACTTTGGATACAGGACTTGAAGTATTTTGGTACGGACCTGAAAGTTTCCTCCCTGAAGACTAACTCTCATAGCTTTGGAGAACACTATGAAGCTGTTAAAGTAGAAAATCAACCAATAGTCCAACTCCAGCTTTAAATCTAATAACCACAACAAAGACTGGCTACATACATACATGTAGACAAACACTCATGAAATATTTTAAAAATTAAAAAGATATTTCCTTAAAGGTAGTATTTGATATGCCTACTGAAAAACAAGAAAAAAATATAAATGTGTGTGCATGTATCTATCGGGTCTATATGAAAAAATCAGTGGTAGGCAAGGCAAATCTCCCTTTTAGTTGATTTTAGGGAAGTCCAAGAGATTCCCAAAGTAATAAAGGCTGCTTTAACATGCCTTGATTATCTCTTAAAACGTGATATTGTGCTCAAGGCACAATGTGTTTCAGATACAGGACTGGAACAATTGAACTAGAATTGGGTGTAACTCTCCTCCTTCAAGATCTTCTCTCATAGTATCAGATGATGCTATCCAAGTCACCAATGGAGAAAACCAATGAAAGATTCTACTCAGCTCTAAAGCCTATAAATGACAACAATGACTGGAAGAGCAAATTATTTCTATTTGTGCAGTAGTGGGCGTTTTTATCTTAGGGATAATCAACAACTATCTCAGAGACTTAAATTCTACACAGGGGGGTGGAGTTCATTTGGGACACTGTAAACATAGACCAATACACATGTAGAGGTCATAAAGCATGGAGAAAAAGCTTACTTCTGTCACTTGCTTATATCAATGTAATTTCTTAATATAGTCCAGATATATATCCTTATCTTTACAGACAAATGTTGCTCTCTAAGAAGTTTCATTTTACAGTAGATGGATAATTCGATACAGATCCCCAACTGATCAAATGCAGAAAAGAAGTGACTTTGATGTGACTAGGTCTAAGTCACAAGTCTACAATGCAAATACAAATAAGACTCAGTGAACATCACAGAAGAGGGAATGGAAAGAATGTCAGACCTACAGGTACAAGACACCTGCTGCAAGGATAAGGCATTCCAACCAAGATAGGGAAGCTACAGCAATCAAATCCTGAAAGTATGGTAGTCCACATAAGGACAAACCAGTTGACATGCCAGCATGGATGGGAGGAATGATAAGAGATTCCATCTCAAGATGAATAGTTACAAGGAATCAATGGATGCTTAGGAATGGATAATCAGTTTTCTACAGGGACTATCACCCTAAGAGGTTCTCTAATCCTAAGTGGGAAGCAGAAAACAAAGGGACATATGAGCACCACTAAGTGTACTGAGTTCATAACTTACATATATTATATGTAATATGTATGTATATGTAATAATAATAAATATAAAGAAGACAAGAAATTGAGAAAGAGCTGGAAGTCGTGGAAGTAGCTGGAAGGGCCTGGAAGGGATGGTAAAGTGAAGACAAAACTCATGTATAAAATTTCCAAATATAAAACATAATATGTTAAGATTTTTATAGTGACAATTACTTAGTTGGATAGAAGCATGTTTTGTAATATAATAATCAGAGAAATCAAGTGGTATATCTGATCTTGGTATATCAGTGTACCTTTTACATTTTCCTTATGTAAACATACATTAAATTTCTTTAGCTATACTTCAAAGTAAACTTATCTACCTCATGATTCTGTGGGGTAATCATTCAGGACCATTAAGCTAATAATTGGAGCAAGAGAGTAGAAACTATTTCCTTGGATGTGTTGGAATGATACAGAAATGTTACAAACCAAATCTCAAAGAAATAGGACAATATTTTAAGAACCCACTTATCTGAAGGAAAGAGAGAAGACTTTTACGTTGGGGAAAGTAGCTGTATGTCGGTTGTGTTAACTTTTTCTGGGGAAATGTGAAGGTCAAATCCAACTCGAGGAATCCCAGAGTTTATTGGGCTTGCTTACAGAAGAGTGGTTTCAGGATAATTTACAAGAGTGCAGTGACCTCAAAACTGCTACTTCACCACACGAAGTCTTACCCACTTATGAATAACAGCTCCACATAAGCTATGTGATGGAGTTCCCTTTTTGTTCAACTTCCTTATCCTATGTAATCCATAATTATTTAAAATTATTTTTTAGGGCTGAAGAGATGGCACAGCAGTTAAGAGTACAAGTTGATCTTGCAGTACTAGGTTCAATTCTTAACACCCACATGGAAGCTAAGAACAATGCATGACTACAGTTCTAGGCATCAAGTGCTCAGTTCTGGCCTCTGTGGACATTTCTCACATCCACATCTGGTACTTGTACATACATGCAAGCAACATACACACACACACACACACACGCACACACACACACACCCACCCCCCATATATATATATATATATATATACATATTTTTTTTTGTTTAAGTGATCTCAAGAGGTGGTAATCACTGAACTTCAAGGTGATGGTTTAGTTATCCTGCAGTCTTTCTACTCAGATTACTAACAGCTCTGTCAACAGCATCATAAGTCTATTACTCTGACTCTATGTTTATTTCACTGTATTGACTGTCAGGCTCTATCCATTTCAATTAGTTCCTAAGTAAGAAATTTGACAGTACATAATCCTCTATTTTTCCAGCATAGCTTAATTTTTCAGGCTGTGCTATTTGCATGTGAGAGAAAAGAGAAGGGTCTCTATGTGCTTCCAGCTGCTTTTAGTATATCACAGAACCAAATATAATTAAAGTGTTATTAACATACACATAACATTTTTGTGCCATTTGAAAATTTAGACAGGGGCCTGGAGATAAGGCTATCAGTTAAGAGTGCTTGGTCCCATTATAGAGCACCTAAGTTTGAGTCCCACTGCCTATGTCAGGCAGCTCATAACTGCTTGTGACTTTACTTCTGCCGAATCCAGTGTTCTCTTCTGTCCTATTCAGGCACACACTCACACAAATATACATATACATACACACAGAGAGAAACACATGGGTAAAATTTAACCTATTTATAAAATAAAAGTATGATTAAAAAGATATTAGGAATCTTAGGTTTGGGAGAAAATGCATACAACATGTTTCAAAGAACTTTAAATGAAGCAGGGAGAAACCAGAGATCTAAGTACTCATTCTGAAATAGGTTTATCTGTGACAACTACACACAGCCTTGGGTATATCAAGGATTATTTGATCATGAACTGGAAAATAATAGACCTTAATGTCAAAAAATATTTTGATTAGTGCAATTTATGTTCTCAGTGGTCTTAATGATGCTACAGCTATGTCTCCTTTAAATGGATATTCATGATTGTATACAGAATTTGTATGACCAGTTAACTCCATGTGGTAGTTGAATGAGAATGTCCTTTGTAGGCTTCAAGTATTCAAACGCTAGCTCCCCAGTTGTTCACACTATTTGAACAGGGTCATGGAACCTTGAGGAGGTGAGTACATGCTGGAGGAAACACAACAATTAGGGAGGAATCTGAGAGTCTATAGCCATGTACCATTGCCATTCTAGCTCTGTACTTCCTGTGCCTAATGAAAATGTGAGCACTCACTTTCCAGCTCAGGCTGCCTCCAACCATGATGGACTAGCCATAGTTGCACTTTTATCTTGAGGGTAAAAACTGCTACTTAATTAGATTTAAAGTCCCCTAAATGGGAGGTAACATATGGGTGGTTCTGTAAACATAGCCAAATACACATGGCTGAATAGGACATAGATTTTAGAAACTCACCAAGGCTTTCACATCCCAGGCCTCTTATATTTTTATTTATTGAGATAGTGTCTCCCTGTAGCCCCAGCTGGCCTGAAACTCACTATGTAGACCAGGCTGGCCTCAATATCACAGATATCCATCAGTTTACCAGGCTCTGCCTCCTGAGTGCTGAAATTAAAGGTATGTGCCACTATGCATTCTTCACATACCATGATGAGCTCTTACTGCTCTGGAATCATAAGCCAAATAAACTTTTCCTCGGTAAGTTACCTTTATCATGGTGTTTTATCACACCAACAAAAGTAACAACTAATACACTGTATATGGAAAAATACTTATTGGAATCTAGTCCACAGTTGTTTTCTGGATTAATCTCCATCACACAAAGTATAAGAACTGTATGTTAAATACTCACTGTGCAAGAACACTGAAGGGCAATAAAGAATGGAAATTTAAGTAGAAAGAAACTAAGGAAACATAATCAAAATAACATTTTACAAAAGTTATTTTGATTGAATTATTTGTATTTTATGTATTTGAGTGTTTTCTCTGCATGCATATAGGAGCATGCCCATGTCATGCAATATCCACAGAGGCCAGACTATAAGGCCTGAGGAAATATGGTCTTACTCCTTTTCTAATTTTTAACTAAAATTTCTGGAGACTCTCACAAGACTATAAACTTTTACTTATTGGAAAAACAAGTTAAATATCTATGTAGTCTTTGTGACTTAGAGATTTACCTTATCAGCTATAATCATATCTAAGGCACACCAAGAACCACTCTCTTATCTCATTTTGCCCTGTAGCAATATTTTTATTCAAGTTTAGAAGTTAAATAAAACTTCATATAAGGCTACTTGAAAGACAGATAAGTATGAATATTTGTCTCTTGAGAAGTCCACACATACACATAGGTACGTGTTATGCTTTCCCTGAATATCTCTCAAATATATGTAGAAAATTGAAATCTACATTAAAATCTTTTTAATAAACTCCATCTCTACTTTATTCTGGCTTACTCTGTCATTTCTTCCTGTGAAAAGTATTCCCAATTCATATGTATAAATGCCTCTGAAAAGAACTTCCTAGAGTTATAGTTGACAAAAAGGAACTAGACCACCAGCCTGTGATCTATCACCTCTGTCACAATTATTACTGTGTCTTCATCTACCTATCAACTCTCATACAACATTACCAGCCTTTCACTCCCCAAGTCTGATGATCCAACCAGACCAAAATCTATGTTTTACAATCAGTGAAAGACCCATATTTCATTCAAGAACAATAAATTTCCTCCTTTGTGTTTCTATTACTTTGATAAACAAAATAACCAAACATGACAGTAAAGGAAAGGGCTTATCTAGTTTCTGGATAACAATTTATTACTAACGGAATTCAGGGAAGAAAGTCAATGCAGGACCCAAGAACAGAAACGATGGAGGAAGACTGTTTACTGGCTCTTTTACTGGCTACTGCTCAGCTATCTTTCTTATATACTTGACTAGATTTTAGGTTCTGCCTAAAGTCAGCTTGGGTTCTTGTATATCAGTCATCATTCAAGAAAATGATCCACAGACATGTCCACTGGCCATTCTGATCAAAAAATTCTTCAGTTAATCATCCCTCCTCCCAGTTGACTATATACTATATATAAAAATAAATAATAATGTCAGTCAACAACAATAAAATAATGATCAATCTTTTGAGATATAAATAATCATATTTGCTAATTATTCCTATATAATTTTCTCATTTATTTAAGTGATTGCACAGGAAAAATAAAGACCTTGATTACATTAGAAGATAAGTATAATCTCAACCACATGTAATTTCCCTCATGTCACCTTAACAACCAAAGATAGACAAAACTGATTAGTCAGTGTTCCAAGAGCATCACATAATCTTAATTATATGACCTAAGATCAGCTAATTATCTTGTCACAGTTAATAGGTGAATTGCATTGCATTCCTTCCATTTTTAGAGGAAAGGAATACCAAATGGACTATGTATTTTAATTAAAAATTGCCATTATTCTCCTTTATCTCCCAGCAAGTAATACTAGCTTTCTTGAACTACTATAGCAAAAGATCACAGATTGCATATCTCAAACAAGAAAAAGAGTATTTTCTCACAGTTCTAGAGACAAGAATTCTGTGACTAAGGTGTCAGACTATTTGGTTTCTTCTGAGACTTTTCTCATATGCTTCGAGGTCTTATCCATGTACCTACAGTGGTCTTTGGTCTATGTTCACATATTCCTCATAAATTTCTTAAGCATTTTAATCTACTGTATTAAAACAAAGACCAAATTAGATTAGGTCTCAATCTGACAACTTCATTTAATTTAATCTCCTCTGAAAGTACTCATCTATACAGTCACAAATAGAGATAATTTAGATTAGGATTACTACATTTTACTTGAAGGTGACATAATTTGTTTAAAATCACAATATTTATAAAATATCTAGTGAATTATATCTCATATAAATTGCCATCAATTAAATAAGTCAATTCATAGAGGAGATATAGATTACTTTTCCAGATGTTTTCACAGAAATTAATAAAACTATCATGATTCAGGGAGATCTGGATTCATTGTTCTCAGAAAATGATAATAAAGAAGATAAAATTCTGGCAGTAATTAAGACTTGAAACAAAAATTTATGGACATGCTTTAAACATCATATGCATAATATATATAACGTGCATTCTTTTCATGCACATAAGAAACTATTTGCATTATATTTTGCATTACATCTTAATTAATGCATTTTCAGTGCATATTAAATAATCCAAAATACACAAAGATAGTCTCTCAGGATAATGTAACAAAAAGCTAAATCAATCATGTTTTCTATATAAAATAATAAAACTTTGGAAATAATTAAAAATTATAAACCACATATTCCAAAATTGTTTTACACATTTTACATATATCTGCTGAGTAGCTGAAAGAAGCATACATATTGTCAAACTTTAGCTTTCTGGTCAGGAAAAAAAAATCAGAATTCTCCTTTTTTTTTGCTGTGGTTATAGCTTAGCCAGAATATGCAATCATGGACTCCTGAGTTTGAACCTCAGAATCCACAGAAAAACCCCACAAACTTAACCTTGTGTCGCATGCATGTAATCAAAACACTAAGGAGGTGGAGTTAGTGGATTCCAAGGACTCTGGCAAACACAGCTAGGCTCATGGATGAGGTCAAATTCTTAGCAAGAGTCCATATCTCAAGAAACAAGGTGGATGGCTCATGGGCAGTTACACCAAGATTCTCCTTTGTGGTCTGTATGTACATACATGTACATATAGAAAAAATACCTCTAGTCATGCTCTGGGACTAGTACAAAAACTTGTTACTTGAGAGTCCCAACTAGGCCAGGAAGGCTCTGTTCCAGCCCTGGACTTAGTGAGCTAAGTAGAACCATTCTACACAAATGCTGTCTCCAAATTCACAGTCTTAACTTTGACTCTTCATATTTCATTGAGACCATCCTGGACTTATCTTATCCATCCAAAAACATTAAAAATGGGGACCTGAAGGACAGAGCAAGCATGTATTCATAGTTTATCAGAAAGCAATCAATCTACATTAACAGTAAAAATAGAATCATAATTCAAGTCAACAAAAAAGTCCATATTCCCAGTCATAATGACAAAACAAATAAGATACAAAATGAGATGACATTTTCCCATCAAATGCCAACAGTCCTGTATAAGAGCTCTACAGTGAAAACTACTCAGAGGAACTTCAGGGCACAGAATGTAAAGCAACAATTATAAGCATGATTAAGGAATTCAAACATGAACAATTCAAAGAATTCAAAGAGTATAGGTATAAACTCCTGTTTGAATCTCAAGAAAATACAAATGTGCAGGTGAATGAAATGGCAAAGACAGCAGAGTATTTGAAAAGTGAATTCATGCATTAGACATATTTAAGAAAATTCAAACTGAAGTGAAGATTAAATTGAAAGAATGAATAAGCCAATCTGAAATGACAGGAAAAACTCTCACCAGCAGAATGAATCAAATGGAAATCAGGATATCAAGATTCAAAGATAAAGTTACAGAACTGGAATACTCAAGCAAATAACATGATTTTGTTTTTAAAAAGGAGTGAAATACACAGGAACTTTGAGACACCATGAGCAGACCAAAGACACAAATATAGGCAAAGAAAAAGGAGAAGAATGATATATCAATGGTGTTTACCAGATCTTCAAAGGATTATAAAAGAAAACTTTCCTAATTTAAGGAAAGAAATGCCTATACAGATATAAGAACCACAAAGAACACAAAATAGGCAGGCCTACATATGAAACTCCCCATGGTACATCATAATAAAAATCACCAAATATAGAACAAAAAGAGAGGATACTGAAAGCTGCAAGAGAAAAAGAAGTCATATATAAAAGAAATCAGTCAGAATAACAGCAGATATTTTAATGGAATCTTTAAAAGTCAGAAGACCCTGATACAATGTATTCCAAATTCCAACTGACCATAGACATCAATCTAGATTCTTTATTCAGAACAAACTATCTTAGTCGAAGGAGAAAGAAAAATCTCCCATGATGTAATTAGGTTGAAAAGAATTCATGTTGATCGAAGCAGTCCTAAAGATAATACTGTAAGCAATACAATTAAAGAAAGAAAACACATGGATATAATTGTGAAAATAAAGACTAAGAATATAAGCAAAAACTAAAATGAGAGTAACCAATATATATCTTCTAACAATAACTTTAGATATCACGGGTTTCAACTCCCCAATCAAAAGACACATTGCAGTTTAATGGATTAAGAAATACAGTCGGCAACTGGAGTGATTGCTCCTTGGTTAAGGGCACTGGCTCCTCTTCCAGAGTACACAGGTTTGATTCCCAGCACCTGCATGGATGCACAAGTTCCAGTAGGTCTCATGTCCTCCTCTGACTTCTTCAGGATTTGCACCACGTGCAGGCAAAACACTCACGTACCATATAAAATAAAAAGAAATAAATTTTTTAAAAAGAAGTAAAACTTTTTTCTTGTCTACTAGAAACTCATTTTAATTTTAAGGATAGGTACCACCATGAAATAATAGAAAACAGATTCCAAAGAAAAAGTACCAAGAAACAAGCATGAATTATTATTGTAATTTCAGATAAACAGACATCAGAAGAAAACTAATCAGAAAAGATACAGAAGTCTCCTTCATTCTGTCAAGGGACCAAACGACTATGATTACAATCATGATAATATATGCACCATAAAAAGAGAAATATTGGACTTCAAGACACAGATTAACCCAAACTCAATAATAGTTGATGTGGTGTAAAAGCAAAGAGCAGTCCTCTCTCTATCTGATATGAGGGATGGACTTCTGCCTGACTGACAACTGAGTAGCCAATAGCTTAAGGGAAATGCAGGGGAGGCTGTGAGGAGGCAGAACCAACATGGCAACTAGTCCCAGGAGACGGGCAGAGATTATACCCACAAGAGAAGAAAAATGCCCCAGCCCCCAGTCCCACGCAGAAGGCCAGAACCCAGGAGCCAGGGTGCCAAGTCCCCACCGTCTAAAGGATCATGTGAGTGAAACGAACTAAGACACCTGCGCCCAACACACGGCTGTCTCAAGCTTTAAGGGCCGGCTGCCGACAGTAACAGCAGGCCGCATGTACCCAGAGACTTTGTAAACTTTGTAAATCAATAAATCTTTCTAAATGGAAGATCAGTTTCCGTTTTATCCAGCTGGATGAACCAGATCCCACCTGCTAAGGCATGGAGAATAAATTTATGCAACAGTTGGTAACTTCAGTATCCTACTTTCTCCCACAGAGAAGTCATCTAAGCAAAGCATAGACAGAGAAATATCTTAATGAAATATATATATATATATATATACACACATACATACTATGGACCTAACAGAACATTCCACCCAAGCATCAAAGAATACATATTTACTCAGCAGCCTATGGAAGTATCTCTAAAATAGAATGCATGCTGGGGCTCAAAAGTAACCTCAAAATGTACAAAAACTGAAATAATGCCATGTATTCCATCAGAGCACTGTGCTTTAAAACTGAAAGTCAACAGCAAAAGACAGTCTAGTAAATACATGAACTCACAGAGATTAAACAACACACTCCTGAATGATAAAAAGTTCAAACAAGTAATCATGAAACAAATGAAGTATTCCTAGAAAAAAAAAGGAAATTATAACACAACACAACAAAACCTCAGGGTCACATTGAAAGCATTCCTAAGAGGGAAGTTTATAGCTCTGAGCACTTGCGTTAAAAATCAGAAGGAGCACAAATAAATGACACAATGTTATAATTAAAAATGTGGAAAAACAAGAATAGACCAAACTCAAATCCAATAGACAAGAAATAATAATAGAAACACACAGAGTTACAAATAGAGTTCTTGAATTTTCTCCTTGCTTCCAATTAGCATGTTGCTTCCAGTGCTTTTTTATGTTAATCATGCACAGTCACATTCACTATCTTATTAAAGGTGGATGTTGAGGTGAAATCTTGAAGGATTAAGATCAGCTGACCAGGAGCACTTTTCACAATGAGCTTGTTTACATTATAAACAGTATCTCTGTGGTTACAATATTAGGTACAAGTCTTTTGTTCAGATTATGTTCATATTGTAAATGTCATTCCTTCAAAACTGTTGACCCTAGTAAACCTACGGGGCAGCACAGTCTGGATCGAAACTGATTCTCACTCTCCTACAAATTATCAGTTCCCAATTATTCCTTAACTATAGATTGAGGTTCATCCAGGAAAATTTTCTGAATTGAGCTTTCATGGGTCTTGTGCATCCTGTAAGGACTGTTGTGAGTTCATATGTGCAACTGCTCCCCTTTCTGTACAGAATCACTGATTCCTTGCGCTCAGCTATTATCCTCTGGCTCTTACAGTCTCTTTGCCCTCCCTTCCTGGACAGTCTCTAAGATTTTGTAGATGAATATGATGCAGATGTCACTCTCAGGGCTATATATAATACACTCACACAGTCACTTATTCACTACATGTTGAACTATTGTGAGTACTAGGTGGTAATTACCATTGATTGAAAGAAGAGTCTTCTGACAAGGATTAAGAGGTCAATTACTCTTTGGATATAAGGAGAAATCATTAGGAGATGGCTTAATATAATATTCATTTAGCATTAGTTCTCCACTACAGCCTGTGTCCTCTCTAGCCACAGATTATAGACCCCAGTAACAGAGTCATGCATGGGCTCCATGTTGGTAAGAAAGATGTAAATCTAATCAAAATCTGGTTGGTTGCTTCCTTAATATTTTTGTCATTTTTGCACCACAGGTGCAAAATAAAATAAATAAATAAATTAAATAAATAAATAAATACTCGCCAGGCCAGTATTTATTGTAACTCACAGGGTTTACATCTTGGTAAAATTGTTGTTTATTTTAATTTTGTTAGCTTGCTTATCACCTTCCAGCACTATGAAAGTCAGTCCGTAAAGGTAAAGCTTTGAGGTCAGTACCAACTTGATTCTCCATGTTGTGCAAATCACATACATAGTGTTTTCAGCAATAGTATCTTACTGTTACATTCTGGATTGACTCCAAGAGCAATGGCAATAGGCAGCTTAGTTTTGGGTCTATAGGAACTCCCTTGTCAACAACTCAAAACCTGGGTGGCCCTTCCTGACGTTCTGCTGTTTTATTTATTTATTTTTATAGCTTAGTCATGCCTGAAAGTGGCATTGATTTCCCACCCCCGTGATTTGGTAACTTCATTTAAACTCATATTCTCTCTCTCTCTCTCTCTCTCTCTCTCTCTCTCACACACACACACACACACACACACACTATATGTCTGTGTGTGTGTATATCTATGCTAAACTTAACATCTACAAACTAGAGAAAGCATGTGATATTTGTCTTTATAAACTTATATCATTTTCTATGATGCTCTCCAGTTCCATTGATTTTTATGTATCCTATTTTTCATTCTTTTTTATAACTAAACAAAACACTGTCTTCAATAAATATCACATTTTATTTATCCATTAATCTGTTGATGAATATCTAGCCTGATTTTTATAACTTGTGTATTATTATTCTTGTATCAAGAAATATAGAAATGCAATAATCTCTATGGAATGTTGAATTAGAATCCATCAGGCATATACCCTGAAGTGTTGTGGCTTGTTCATATGGTAATTATATTTTTACTTGCTTATTATTTAATAAGTGTGTACATATGTCTTACTCTACACTGACTTTCATAGTAGGTGCAAAAGTGTTTAAGTGAGACAGGAGTCTTGGCAGACACGATTATTCCCAGCACTCAGAGGCATGAGGCAGGTGAATAAAGATAAAGCTTTGAGGTCAATACCTACTTGGTTCTCCATGTTATACAAATCACATACATAGTGTTTTCAGCAATAGTATCTTACTGTCGCATTATGGAGTGAATCCAAGAACAAATAGGACTATATAAAGTTACAAAGCTTTTGACAGCAATGGTAGCAATTATTCATGTGGAAAGACAGCCTACAGAGAGGATAAATTTTTCTTAGCTATACTTCTGACACAGGGTTAATATTCAGAATTTATAAACACAAGACTACCAAGAAAACAAAACAAAACAAAATCCAATTAATGGCAGGCTAAAAAAACGAACAGAAAATACTCAAATGAGTTACTGTAAATTACCATTAATCATATGCAAAAATGTTCAACATTATCAGTTCCATATTGTATTTTTGCTTCTAGTGACTATTCCTAATCCTTGATATGTTGTCTCTCCCTGCCATCACTGGAATCCCTGTTTCCACCATTGCATTAACTTCTGTTTTGTGGTAGAATCTCCCTGGTTTCTCTACAGTGAACACTTATTAGTGTACTGGGCTCATGTGTAAAAGTCAAGATGCACTCTTCATCTCAAAATGATTGATTGAATATCATGTTCAAAGATACTTTGGCTACATGAGGTAAAATGTCCACATGTTTCTTGGATTAGAAAATCAATGTCACTAATGAATGTTGTCCCATTGACTAAACATGACAAAATACCAAAATGTATTATTTTGCTAATGAGTGTTTTAAAACTGTTTCCAACAAGTCATGCACTCCTTTAATCTCAGCACTTGGGAGGCAGAGGCAGGCACATCTCTGTAAGATCAAGGCAAGACTGATTAAAAAGTGAGTTCGGATCCAGCAAGTGTTACAGGGAAACTCTATCTCAAAAAGACTTGAAAAAGGCTATGTCCAATACTTTTTCTACAATATATGTTACTGATTTTATATATATGTATATATATGATGTATATTCAGAAAACCAATTTTGGTTTCTGCCAATGTGTCTATTTGAAGGACTTTTATAAATCAAGTATTATACATTAATCCAATTAGTATTTCAGTTGTATAATTACATCATAAATTATAAACTTTTCTTTAAAGCATGTATAAACCCAAAACATACTTTTATAATCTTATTTGATAATATTTCTAGTACATAATTGGAAGAATACACATTATATAGCTTTTTTATTTTTCTGTTTTGGTGTTTTCTAGTTTAGGAAGTACTAATGGTATTATTTTATGCCATTCAGTTAATTTTAATAGAAACTTAAGTTTTTTAATATTATGACAATTTATAATTGTTATCTTGTCTCTAGACTTTTCTTGCTTATTTTTAAGAATTCTATGTATATATACAATTTTAATATTTTATTTTACCTAAGTAAAAATACATAACTTGAGATCATCCCTATTAACGTAATTCTAAGCAATTAATTGAATATTGTTAACAGTAGGCACCATGTTTTGAGAAAGACCT
Organism: Eospalax fontanierii; assembly: GCA_035773235.1. Taxonomy (NCBI): domain Eukaryota; kingdom Metazoa; phylum Chordata; class Mammalia; order Rodentia; family Spalacidae; genus Eospalax; species Eospalax fontanierii. Next base: position 126,583,645 of record CM069525.1, on the reverse strand, counting down.
GCACTACATATTCTTAATGAATAGTAGAACATAATACCCTTTCTTAGCAATTAATTGTTTATGCATCTCATCTCATACAAGCTTTGGAGGCTACCATTCTCTTTCTCCCTCTCTCTTACTCTTTCTGTTTCTCTACTTTTTACTGGACTTCTTCAAATAAGTGATTTTATTCAGTATTTATTCCTTTGTACCTGACATAATTTACTTAACACCAAGTCATAATGTTTCATCTAGAGTGTCAGACAGACCTGAATTTTTAGTGCCAAGTAACTGCCCATTTGAGTACATATCATAATTTAATCCCTTCACACAATCATGAACACTTACATTTATTAGTTTCAATAGTATAACAGTGAACATATCAGTTTTCCTGACTTTTTTCAAGAACATCATTTCTATTCCTTATGATAAATATTTGGTTTGTAGCTGCTGAATCAAAGAGTAGTTCTGTTTTAAATTTTAAAGGAATATTTTGTTTTCCATAACTGTATTCCTAACAGTAATGTACAAAGATATCAATTTCTCCATGTCCACCCCAACATATCTTTTTTGTAATAGTCATCTTAACAGCAGTGGAGTGAAGAGATATCTCATTGTTTAAGGATATGCATTATCAAATTATGAGTTACACTGAATATCTTTTCATATACCTAATGACTTGTTCAATGTATAAGTGGGACTATAAAATTGGAAAAATCTCAACAAAGCTAAGATTTTTGTAGATGGAGGAAATTGTATGTGGTCCCATCTTAAGGAGAAGACCTACAGTCAATGAATGTGTGCTGAGAGATGGATATTGAGTTTTCTTCAGGGAATCATTCCCTGAGAGGTTATCTCATCTCAAATGGTCAGCCCTAAATACAAATACACACAAACATCACTAAATGGCTTCAGTGCTTTATAAATATGTGTTTTTTTCAATGTATGCATGTATATGTAATAATAATTGTCAAAGAAGAGTACAAGCTGATCATGGTGAACACAGCTTTAATCCTAGCACTCAGGAGGTAGAGGCAGGTGGAGCTCTGTTAGCTCAAGGCCAACCTGGTATTCACACTGAGTTTCTCTCCAGTTGGGGTTACAGCAAGACCCATATTCAACAAAACAAACAATAGGTACAAGAAATTGATAGAGAGTCGTAGAGTCCATGGGGGGAGATGGAAAGGGGTGGGAAGGATGGAAACAATTAAAAGACAAGACTTACTCAAGAAATTATCAAAAATGTAAAAAAAAGAAAATCTAAGAGAAGTGAAATATAAATAAAAAGTAAATAAATACACTCTTATAGCTGTGTTCTGAAAAAAAAAAAGGAGGACAAATGAAATCCTAAACCAAATGTATGTACTCCTCCCAAAATAGAAAAGATCAAGAGATTACTATAATCATTGAAATTCCATGAAACTACACAGTCCAGAATAAGTGTAAATGTATTTAGACACATACAACCTATTGATTTGAATCATGAAAGAAAACATATTTGAAAATAAAAACACCTATTAATGTGGTTGTTTTGTAGTCGCATAAAAAAGTTATCACATGATATCACTACTGAAATTGACCAAAAATTCAAAAATAATCAAGTTGAGTCCTTCTGAAACTCCTCCAAAAATTCTAGAAGGGTATACTTCAAAAATTGTTTTGAGAACAGTGTTATTCTGGGATTAATGCCAGACAAATGACACTGCAGAAAAATATGGGTCAATAATATTGATGAATGTAGAAGGAAGAATAAACAAATTAATAGGAAAGTAAACTAAACAATGCATTAAAGGAATTACAGAACATGTTCTAGAGAGACCTATACCTGGAATTTAAGATTAGATCAACAAACACAAGTAAATTAATAGGATGTACAGCGTAAATATAATGAGGATGTATTAGTTAATTTTCTGTTGCTGTGAAAATATGGCAACTTATAGAATGAAGAGTTTATTGTGGCTTGTGGTTCAAAATGGTTAAGTACATACATGGCAGGGAGACAAGGCAGAAAGCTGCAAGCATGTTGGCTGGGACACTAAGCTGAGAGCACACATCTCTAACAGCAAACAGTAAACAGAGAGGGCAACTCAGTGTGGAATGAGGCTATGAACTCTCAAAGCCTGCCTTCAGTTATGTGTTTCCCCAGGCAATGCCACACCTACTAATAGTTGTATAATTTTCCACAAACAGCACCAGCAAGTAAATAAATATCCAAATACTTGAGTCTATGGGGGGCCACTTCTCATTCAAAAAATCATATTCCACTACCTGGACAGCAGAGTCTCATAACTATTTGATAGTGCAGAATGCATTTAGTCCAATTTTAAAAGCCGTATAATGTTTAACACTTGCAAAACTTTTCAAAAGACCAAAGCTTCTTCTGAGAATAAGGATACTGCCTTTACTATAGCACTCTGCAAAGTCAAAAATAAAACTGCATACATCCAATAAATAGTAACATAGAGTATATATTCTCATTCAAAAAGGAAGGAATGAGGGCATAGTGAGGAAATACAGGATCACAATAATATGGGAAACTAGCAGAGCACACATTAAATCCTGTAGCTAAATCTCCAGCGTCTAGGAGTTTACTTCAAAAGGGTTTGGATGCCCCCACCTATGCACCTTTTCTGCCTGCAGCATACATCTAAAATGGATTTGCTCCACTCAGTTTACACAGCTCATCTTGGCAGATGTGTCACAACTGGGAATATATAACATAGTAATGTAAAGAAATAAATAATTTATTTGGGGCTTATATTTCTAAAGAGTCCATTATCAGAAGGAAAGCATGGCAGCAAGCTATCGGCATTGTATCCAGAGCAGGTGACTCGGAGCTCCCATCTCCAGAAGCAAACAATAAGCAGAGAGAGAAACCAGAGCGTGGATCAAGTTTGATCACCCTCAGAGTCTCCCCACAATGACTTGTTTGTCCAGTGAGATCACAACTACAAAAACCCTAATGATCTCCACAAATAGTACTACTAACAGACAAAGTTTGTAACTACTTAATCATATGGGGGAACAGTTACTATGCAAATTACCACAGGAAGAAAATCACATTTTTATCTCAATGGATGCCAAAAGAACACTTGAAAACATTCACCAAAATTTCCATATAAAAAATAAACAAATATAATAACTACAATCAAGATAAAATTAAGTCCACACTATGCATAGCATAACCAGGTGACAGTCAATATGACTCTCATGTATAAAAACCTGAAAGCCTTTTATGTTGAATCAAGAAACCAGAAGGCTGTCCATTCTTGTTATCTCTACTTAAAGTAATATTGATAACCTTAGGAAAAGCATTTTACATACGGGAAAATGTCAACTCCAGATACCCTAAAGGGATGGCAGGTGTCTGACCTGCTCTGCCTGATGTGATAACCTGAAGCTACTGTAGATATGAATCTTCCTTTCCCCCACCCTAGACCAGAACCAGGTTTTTGGGTTTCGTTTCCTTGTTCCTGAACTTCCACAGCCTTCCCACCCTTTACCCCCAAACCCCACTTTAACTTTCTCGCCTTCTGTAACGGTCAGGAGGCCTCCCTATATAAGCCCCTGCATTGCCTGTAATAACCGAACTACCCACCGATGTAGTCTCCCGGGAGGGAACTCCTCCCGCAGCACCCTGAGCCACCTGAGGTCCCATTCCATCATCCTCCATTCTCTGGCATGGCTGGAGCACAACAGCTGTGCTGGAGATGGAGACCCACCCACATCAACTCCTCTCAGATGCAACCACACCACCCTTCCCACACAACCTCCACTTCTCTTTTTTTAAGACCATCAAGTGTATTGCCCTAATAGACTTTAGTGTAGGCCTTACCCATGAAGCATGTTATAGCTACCAGTTGTCCTCTTAAAGAAAATGGATTCTCCCTCTCCAAAGGATTATCAATTTTCAATAGCTCCTCAGCTAGATGTGGGCCTTACCTACACCCTCCACCATGCTGAGATCTTGTCTAACTTGAGCTTAGCAGGTCTTGTGCATGTTGTTACACTGTTGTGGATTCATGTGTGCCACAACCTTGCTTCTTGAAAAACTCAGTTTTCTTATGGTCACCCACCATCTCTGTCTCTTAGAGTATTTTTCTCCCTGTTCTGAAATGATTCCTGAGCTTTGGGAGGAGAGATTGTGAAATAGGTGTCCAGTTTACTTCTGAACCTTCTGAACTATGTTGTTTTCTGCAGCTTGACTAGTCGTGGGTCTCTGTGTTAATCATCACCTACTACATGAATAGGGTTTTGTGATGTGAGCTGTGGAAAGCACTAATCTATAGATATACCAATAAGTAATTAAAAGTCAGTTTAATACCATGTCTATTTAGAAGGATAATAGTAGTATGTTCTCCCCTATGATCTATGAACTATCCTGCCACAAAAAGGAGTGCCAAGTATGGGTTGCATCTTGAGAAGCTGGCCTTAAATCAAACCAGAAAATATTTGGCTACTACCATAAAATACATGCCTGTATTACACCAACCAGTGGGCATATCTTGTCAGGAAATTCATTACTATATCTCCCAGGGTTTAAAGCTGGATAGGACTGATAATTGTGTTTTCCTCCTGATACGTATGTTAGCACCTTTCAGTGCCATGAAAGCTAGGCAGTAGAGATGAATGGTTATGCTCAGTAGAAGACTGATTAAAATATGATCTATGATTCACGTTTGTAGTATGTTGTGACTTCAGGAATAGGATCTTATTGTCAAGTTCTGGATGGTAATGAAGAGCAATGGTAATAGGTAAAAAGGTTTGGGCATGTCTACGGGGCTCCACTGGCCAATAAAACCAAAAGAGGTAACCATTTTGGGCACTAAACTTTTTATTTGTTAGCATGTGCTATCTAGTAGAACCACAGTCACCTGTTATTGGATAACTCCATTGAAACTTTCCACATATGTTTATGCATACATTTTAGGAAGTTTCTCATATAGTAGGCTTCGATATGATATTTTCATAAGTCTTTAGTATTAGTTATCCCTCACCACACTCCATCCTCTAACCTTCCTGATCACCACACACCCCATTTAATTCTTCCTATCCCATCATTCTTCTATTCACCTCTATATCACTGTATTCTATCTCCTCTCCAGTGAAAGCCCTCCAATGGTCCCTTATCAAGTTCATAACTTCTGATATAAAACATAGATATCTAAATATTGAAAGCCTGCAAGGACATATAAGAGAAAATATGAGACATTTTCTCCTATTGGTGTTACCTTCCTTGAGATGATTGTTTTTCACTATATGAATTTATGTACAAATATCATTCTTATTATTGGCTAAATAATATTCCATTATGTAAATGTACTACATTATTCTTATTCATTCTCAGTTGAAGGACACCTAGTTTGTTTCCATTTCCTGGGTATTATGAATAGAGAAACAGTGAACATAGAGGAGCAAATATCTATGCAGATTCTTTTGTGTAGATGTCCAAGAGTGGTATAGATGGATCCTGAGGCAGGTTTAGTTTTAGCATTTTGAGTGCCCCTCCGCACTGATTTCCATAGGATCTTGGCCATTGCTCACTCCCACCAGGAGTAAGTGCTGCCCTTTCATCCCATCCGTGCCAGCAGTACTTTCCTTTGTGGATTTATTTTGTATTTTAATTTTAATTTCAGCCATTATTTCTGAAGGTGGATGAAATCCCAAAGCAGATGCTATTACTGTTTCTGTAATGGCTGAGGATGTTGAACAGAAGAAAGTTATTTCTCAGCCATTTGCATTTCATCAGTTGCGATCTCTCTATTTCTTTCCATGGTTTCTAATTGAGTTGCTTTCTTGATCATGTTTTGAGATTTTGTATCTTCTAGATGTTAACTCCTTTTCAGTTGCAGAACTAATGTAGATTTTTCCCATTCTCTAAGTCACCGCTTCACTCCAGTAGCAGTGTCCTTTGCTGTTTCATGATGGTCCATTTATCAATTGTTGGTCATTATGCTTGTGCTATTTGGGTCCATACATGTGCCAGTAAGTTCAGGTGAATAGTAATTAAAATAAATTTTAAATGTTTTACCAATTTTTGTTCATCAAGTGTGTTCTTTTTTGCACTGTGTTTATACATTTATCATCATGCACTGATGGCATTATATATTTAAAATAAATTGCTAGAGGCTTATTTCTTCATCGAAGTACAAATATATGAACACACACACAAACACACAAATGTCATTATATGAATTCTTCTTCAACTTAGTAAAAGACTATGGTCAAAGTTAACAAGCCAGAATGATTTTATTATGAATCTTATGTCCATTAGCTCCCCATCACTCTATGAAACAGCATTATATGACATCCAACATGATGTTTTCCTCCGTTACGGCATTAGTCATGCATTAGTGAGTGCTTTGCCAATTTCCAAGCACATTTACTCATATACACTCTCTACAATGTTAAAAAGTTTGTCTAGCTGAATTCACAGTAGTTTGCTCTGCTATCCTTCTTGTTACTTGAATCTTGTTTAAATCCTCAGTTAATGTTGACCAATTAGAACTGTGTGCTCCCTCCAGCTTAAGAAACTCCTTTAAGAATGACTTAGCTCTGTTTTTACTCATTCTTGTTTCAACTGCACTCCATTTCAATACATTCCCTCAAACAGTATATTGCATGAAAGTTGTAGATAATCTGAATTGTATTGAAATAAAGTTAGTACTCATTTTGAACGTTTGTATTAAAATTTAGAAAGTTAGTGTTATTGGAAAAATTTGATAAACGTATATTATTTAATTTCTATTCTCTAAACAGAAGTATCTAATCTAGTTCCATTGACACTCTTGAGTATTTTACCTATACACTAACAATATTTTGTTTTTCTGTTTTGTAATTTCATGCATTAATTTCTATACTTACCCTTATTAATTTGACTACTACATTAATAGCACGATCAAGTATCCAGATTTGCTATGGCCACTCATTCTTTGAGCCTGCATTTAAGGCAACTTGAATCTTCTACGGCTTTTCTGAGGCCTAGGACAATAGAGACCAACATTATTCAGAATCCATGGAAAATAGCTTCCTGCTGTGATATGGTCCTAGGGCAAGAAAAATGTGTGGGACTGTAGAAGGAGACCTGGTAGTTGTACTCATTTGTATCCTAAATGTGGCCAGGCACTTGATTTCTCTGAGGTTGATCTAGTCCTGGGGTCCAAAAAAATAATACTTAAACCATTCTCATTTCCCATCATGGGCCTTAGTTCTCTCAGCTGGTAGGCCCCAGCGTTTGAGAAAGGTGGCATGAGCAATGTGAGGATATTCTTCTTACCCTCTTCAGCGATTCTTTTTTCTTATTATTATTTTTTTGTATAATACCAGTTTACAAGCACTCCCATAATGTTTTTAGTTCCACCTGATATTCAGTCAAATTGATAGTTTCAAGAAATTATGTGCGCTGGCAAAATCCTCTTCTATCATCTTTCTCTTTGTATTTTGTTATTCCAATGCAAACTTACATAATTATTTCAACCTTCAGTCATGCAGTGGTGTTTTGGTTTGAATAGGAATTCACATAGAATTGTACAGAATATATATTATCATTCCAGAGTGGAGGAATGAGAACATATGGAAGACATAGTATGATAAAGCTTGAAAAAGCATAGAAAGTCAAATACCAACTCCTATAACTCCATATCCTATACTTGATGCTTTATTTTTAAATAAATAAATGCTCCGGTTTTGCTGCCTATAACATGCATCTCTTTTTGTCCCCTTCCCATCTCCTTGGTAGATGTCTTATGGGTCTGTCATCTCCACCAGCTTGGGATATCTGATGCAAGCCAGGGTTTAATTTCACATTTTCATGCAATGGTATGGGCCTCCTGGCCTCCCAGGCCATATTGCAGTGATTCCAGTAGTGCCACAGGTTGTCTGCCCTCAGTTATTCTCTGAATCTCTGTAGAAGAAATCCATGAGCCCCTTCCTCTGCCATTTTTCAAACTTCCACAATCAGTACCGTGTATACTTACATCAATGTGAATTCTGTTGCCAGTTTGAGATGGAATCTCACTCCCTTTGACAGGTATAGTCTCTTTTCCAGCTCAGACCTTGGATACAACATTAAGTTTCCTGGTACTCTTTTCTCTAAATTGTAAGCTTTGTATTTTCTTTCTGTCCTACTTGCTCTTTCTTATTGTAAACCTGTTTAAGAATGAACTGTAACAACCATGTCAAAGACTCAATGTTACATATGTCTTAAAATTTCTGCTGCCAAAGAAATTAGTCCTTTGAAGTATGATAATATTGTTCTACTATTTCAATTTTATGTAATTTCATAGATGAAATACTTGACTAAAAAAGAGAAACAATTTTAATTGAGGGATGAACACTTAGGATTGGATAACCTATCAGGGATTTATTCCCTAGAGGATACATATTCTCCTCTCACCAGTCATTGATTGCCTATAATTCTCCATTTTAGAAGTGGGACTTTGTGAAATTTCCTCTTATCTGTGATGGCATCTTAACTGGCGTTGCTATTCAGACCCTCTATAGGTATCCATACTATTGAAGTTGACATGACAGCTTCTCTGTCATGTCAAGAAGACACTAGAAGTAGGTGTCTTCTTTCTATGACTCTTACAGTCTTTCCGTTTCTTATTCTGTATGTGTGTGATGTGTGTGTGTGTGTGTTTGTAAACAATATAAAGAGACCATAACATTGAAAGGGAGTGGCAATGATATGGGAAGAGTTGGAAGGGTAGAAGGAGGGGAAGAAATGAGGAAATACAGTAAATATGTGTAAATTTATAAAAAAATACATATTTTTATATGTTATAAACTATTTGAAATAAATTCAATAGTGAAAATAAAATGGAGTAGATGTCAACGTATGTGTATGTGTGTATACATGCACAAAAATCACATATAAATGTTTATGTATACCTGGAAGAAGGTCATTAGAAAAGTGTAGGCAAAGACTAATTCTTAGAACCTCTCAAATCTGAACAGAAACATGATTTCAAAGAATAAGATATTCTAAATCTTAGGATGGAACCATTAAGGTAGAAATCAGGAGTCATTTAGAAAATTAGGAAATTAGCATGAGGGACTGGGAAAACATGAGTACTCTGAAAATATTTTTAAAACATTAAAATACATTATTATTTATTTTTATTTTATATGTATGAGTACATTGTCTATATATATATATGTAAGTTCACCCATGTTGTGCAATGCTCACAGAGGTCAGAAGAGGGCCTCGGATACCCTGGAACTAAGATTATAGATGGTATTAGCCATCTTGTGGAGGATGGGAGCCCAATCTGAGTCCTCTGCAAGAGTGGCCAGTGTTCTTACACGTGAGTCATCATTCCAGCACTCTGAAAAGATGTTTTGATTAGGATTAGTGAGCTTCCCACTGTCAAACACAGAGTTATATTTGAAGATTCTTAGTGTCCTGGGTATAAGTACTTAAAACCGAACCCAAGAGAAAACAAAAAGATATTTTGGGGAGGCAATATAGGTTTTTGTTAAGTCACTCCACTTTAAGGTAGGAACTATTTCTGTATGATTTACATGGGCCTACATGAGCAACAACTGATTCTAAACTTTCCTAATGGCATTTTTTCCAAGAAAAAAATTATTGCACGGTAAAAAATATAGAAAACAAGCATCCTTTATTAAATATGGTCAGAATTTTAATCTTAATTGTTTAAAATAAGAAACATTTAAAAAGTTATGTTTTGGACATTAAAACCTTGTTCTGGTTTAGTTTGGGTGATTCTTCTGTTGGGTTTGAGTCCATCATTTAGTTTTCAGTTTAGAATTCATCAAGGATTGAATTCTATAAAATGTCCTACGTTTGGTGGTTCTTAGCTAGTCTGTCAGGATCCTCTTCTCTGTAGTTTTCCAGGAAGTTACTTCAGGTTTGTTTACATTGTAACATACAAAAAAGACCAGAATAGGAAAGGCAATGCCTCTGAGGACTGAATTCAGACACAGAACACTGTTTTGTTGCATTTTATTGTCTAAAACAATATGGGGAAACATCTTTTGATGGGAGAAACTGGAAATATGCCTTGGTCTTACTGAGGTAATATTAGTCCAGTGATGGAATAAGGATTTAGGTTCGAAAGAGCTGGAAATTTAAATGTAGGCAAAACCATAGAAATGCATTTTATAGTCATTCTAAATTGCTAAGTGAAATAGAATAAAGTGAAATAAGAGTTAATTGCTTTTTAACTTTAGAGAAAGAAATAAATTAATATATGCTACAGGAAAGAATACTAAATCATGGTGAACATTGGCAATGGAAGTTAGAAGATAAAGAAGAAAATGAATTTGTGGAAGAGATAGTCTCCACAACTGCACAGAATGGGGAATTTTCTTTGGGAGTAAAGAAAAAGAAATTAAGGATAGCTATAACTGGTATGATGATAGAATCTGTGATATTAGTATGGATTTTTACTGAAGGCTTTTCTTGGTGAAATAGGAGCTATGATTAAGTCATAGATGATTTCGAGGTTATGATTTTTTAGTAATGTAAATATGCGTTGAAGTGTAGCCCTCACCTGCATTATTCAATAGATAGTTATGAATGTTAAATTTTAGTAGTTATGTGGAATCAAAGATGGCATGTTTCAGCATCACTGTGAATGAAGGGCAGAGGATAAAGGAGTTCAGTAACTAAGAGAAAGAAAAAATAGCTGTAAAAGACACTATGGGGTATAATTCTGATTTTATTTAAATGAGTATTTATTGAAAGATTTGTGTGTACTGCGAAAAGTCTGTAAATTTTAAGAATTATATTAACAGTATATTAAAAAAGAAAATGAGACTGGTAAAAGCATAGAAAATATTTGAATACAAAGGATAGTGTGATTATACAGTGTATGTGTAGTAATGCTGATGCAATTTATAACATGCATGTACTTGCATTATCAAAACTGTCACTGGAAACCACAGTAATATCAACATTTGTAATTTCAGATTTTAATACATCTGGACATTACAGTGATGAGGATGTTACTTCTTAGAGTTTTTTTTATTTTATTTTACTGTTACAGCAAAGGCAATTGAGCAACGCATCAGTTCCAGGTTGACTCTGAAATTCATTTAGTTTGTGATTAGGCCACACCACCCATGTTCTTCTCTTCACTAATAGCAGGAAGATGTAAGAGGATTCATTTTGGGAGGTAGATGACTCAGTTTTTAATGTATATAATATAATCCACACCCCCATACACAAATATGGTTTTCCTTTTATCCTTGTTAGAGGTTACTGTAGTCTAAATTGTTTATATTTTATCTTTCTTTTCATCACCCCTAAGTAACGTTCAAATGGATATTTGACAGCTGCACCCATTTACACAAATATAGTCATATTCCCTTTCACAAATATATTATCTTAATAAAACATTCACATATTAAATCTTATTTTAGTGCCAGTTTATAGAAGAGAATCCACCTAAAACAACTGATACATAGAATGTTTCAAAAAATAAGCAACTTGATAAACAGATGGGTCCACCACCCTTCCATCCCCATCTTAACCCAAGCTCTAGTGGAAAAGGGTGCAATCATTATGGTAGTGTGGCTAGTGCATGACATAAAGTAATTGTTATTTTTGAAATATTTCATATTTGGTGACCTTGGAAAATACCTTGGTTGAAAGGAATTCTGTTACAGCTACAACGAGGCAGTTATTTGGAATTCATTGGAAAATATTATGTGTAAAAAGAGTAAGTAGATTTGACTGATTAGCATTACATTTTACTGATATAGTGAATATGGATAATGAGAGACCTAGAGTTGCTAATAAGCAATCGATAGGACAGTGCCAGAACTGGAGGGTATGTGAATGAACATAAAGAGGTCATAGTCACCTGTAACAGAAGGTCAGACACAATCAAAGAGCAGACTGAAGAAATAATGGTATGGGTTGCTCTTACTCAGAGAAAACATTGCATGTCATTTATAAATAAGACATGACCCTGGTAGGAGAAGCCAGATAAGAAGTAAACCTAGACTGTTGTCCTGAGGATTCTGATTCTGCATTCCTCTTATACCACGCACACACACACACACATACACACACACACACACACACATGCCCAATGTACATGAAGCTGCATCTCATGTAACATACTGTCTATCCAGAGTAAATCCAGAGGTTTCAAAACACTTTCTCCCAAAGTACAAGAGAAATCACTTTATTAGCTCCCTCTACTTATTCTTTGGCTACAAAATTTATAACTAGAAGTATATTTGAGCATTATGTGGGCATGGAAAAACTGATATTGATGAGAAAATTTAGAGAATATATATGTAATGAATTGGAAATATCACCAAGAATCATGAAAATTATTCAGCACTGTGTTTTAAGGCTACTTGATGAGATTAGTACTGACTTAATTTGGTTATACTTGCTTTTGAGACAGTTTCATGTATCCTAAACTGGGCTTAAACTCACTAGCAGCTAAGGATGACTTAAAATTTCTGATCACCCTATTTCTAGCTCCACTGTCATGGGATTAAAGATATATGCCACCATATCTGGTTTATATGCCGGGATATGAAATCTATGGCCTGATCCATGCTAGGCAAACACTGTATGAGTGACATCCCCAACAACTAATTTGATTACATTTGTGATATGAGAGTAACCTAGGAAAAACACTAAAGTTTATAATTGATTTGCTCTTAATATAGCTGCTTAAAAACATATGAATGAATACAGGAAATGCAGTATACACAAGAAACTGTATTTTACTCAGTCATAAAGAACAAAATTATGTAATTTTTTAGGAAAACAAATAGAGATGTAATGATCATATGAAGTGAAAAAAGCAATCCCAAAAGAAAAAAATATTATATGTATGCATTTTATTTCATGGATGGAACCTCAAATATTGAACAAATGAAATGTGAAATATATATGTATATATTTCATAAGGCATACATGTGGAAGGATTTGGGAGAGGAACAGGAATCCAGCAAGGAAATGAGGGATAATTATACACAAAATACACAATATACATGTATAAAGATATCACAACAAAAACCACAAATTTGTACAATGAGTATACAATAATAATAATTAGCAAACATATTAAAATGATGTTTAATACACATCAAAGGAAACAGAAATATTTTCTGCATGATGGTAGAAATAAAAGTAAAGAAATTTTATAGGAATATGAGTTTAGTGAAATGGAAGTAAAAAATTAAAAGACATATAAGAGAAATCTCTTCCTTGAGACTAGCTGTGGCATGGACCATTCGCCATAGACATCAGAACTGTATGGATGACAAGGGCATCAGTACAACTCAGAAGTTCATGTTGCCTTTCTTCCTTAATGTGGTGCTGCTATTAAGAAAGAAAAGCCACAGAGCTGAACTCATTAATTGCTAGATGGTGCTCATAAAACCATTGCATAAAAGAGGCTGGATTACAGCAATTAAGTGTTAGATATCAAATGACCATATTTACCACAATGATCAGCAAAGTTTGTGGGGCACTCCAAAGCACTTGCCCTGCAGGGAACTGTAGGGATTTATGGAATATTGTATAACTAGGATGTAAATAAGTGATGGATATCAAAGATACTGCTTAATATCTAAAATAGAAAAACAGTAAAAATGAGAGCCTAACACTACATGGGTCATCCAACTTAGCTAGTAACCAGGCTATACAGGAAGTTGTAATGTAATCCGGAAATAACTTTCAATGAAGATAGAAGACCTGCAAATAAGGAAGTTTTAGAAGGACAGCATATTATAGCAGAGAGAATGAACTTCAAATAAAATGTTTTACACAAAGAACATATTTGGCTTGAAATTAAAAAGAAAATTATAAATCTTACTGGAAATATTAATCAAAGTACGATTGTTGGTATGAATGGAAATAAAACAAGAGGACAGGAAAGAGGGAAGGAAGGAGGGCAGGAAAGAGAGAGAGAGAGAGAGAGAGAGAGAGAGAGAGAGAGAGAATTTTGACAGGTAAAGTCTTGGATCCTGATTACCACATACTGTTTTAGGACTGATATATTTTGTTACTTATTTCCCATGTAATTAGACACTTTTGACAGTTGCTTGGAATTTCAATTTGAATGGAAGACAACCATTTTCATGCTGTGAAATTATATGTTCATTTCTTTATTTCTGTTAAATTAATTCAGTTTTCCTATTTCAGTTGCATTTATTCATTTATATTTTCTTTATCTTATGGTATAACAAATTCATCATATGGACCATGTATTTCAAGACATTCATCTCTGAATTCCACTTAGGTTTACAGGCCAGAAACTGAAAGAATTAGTTTTCCCATTGTCATGAAAGCTCAGAGTTAGAGCATTTTGTATCTTCCAAGTTTAATCAAACAATAAAAAATAAGTAAAGAAAGGAATTCGGAAAATAGTGACTGCTAGAACATTCCAAACTGTATGGTTCTAAATGAGGCTGGGTATAAAAATTTAAAATAAAATTTCCCTTTTGGTAGCTCTTATAAGGCTTGTGCTATTTTTCACAATCTGATGGGAAAATACTTTTTCTTCTCTTTTCTAGCTTCTTTGGGTCACACACACTCATTAGCTCATGACATTATTCTATATTTAAAATCGGCATTTTTATTCAAATATTTCTCAACATACAATATGATTTTTGACTAATCTAGCTTTCCCATCCTCATGTAAAACGTCATAAATATCAAAATCGAAGCCATAAAACTGTATTTGGTTCACCTGATAATACACATTAAAAGATTTATTTTGAAGCTAAATATGTTATTGTGGCCTAGCAACACAGATTCAGAATACTCCAAATTCTGTGTTCCAATATGGGAACAGCTTCATGAAGTTTTAAAGTAACAGCACAAAGAAAATCAAAAACCAATGCACCTTTGAAACACATTAGTGGAAACACCAGATACGGGGGTTGTGAAAACTGAGCAAATATCTATTATATTCTTGTACTCTTCAGATGTCATCACTTATCCTTTTGATCGATGGAAGCTAGTGGCTTGTTAATACATTTGAAAGCGTTCCACCTCTTATTTACAAGTATGTTATATCAGATAGATTGGTGGATAAGGAATGGCTATTAAGTGTGCTTAAGATAAATTGTAATTAGGCTCTGGACCTGCAATATTCCAACCTCTGCAGAAACATTGAATTTGTAATCAGTTAATCAGCCCTGCAGAAGTTTCTATGTAAAGTGCCCCTTTTCCAGTATCTTTTGTTCATGTAACCTTAGTTTCTCTTTGCCACCTCTGCATTTCAGTCCTTAGAACATTGGACACAGCTAAAGGACAACACTACTCACCAACACAAGAAAATTAGTAATGGGGGAAAGTGCGGGGAAACAATTTTGAATGAAGTAATTATAGAATGTTATAGCCACATTTATGTTTTATTGTTAAGTGCAGATCCCAGTAGAAAACTATATGTCAAGCAGAAAGCTGTGATATTATTCACTCACACAGATGGAAGACCGATCTGGGTTTCCAAAAAAGCTGTAGGTTGAGTGGGTAAATTACAATGGAGTGAATCCCAAAGGGAAGATAGTGTCTTCAGCTAATTAACAAGGGGACTTTAATTCTATTAATCAAACAAATTTGATGAATAACATTAAAGGAAAATACAGGACTGTCGACAGAGATGCTGAAAAACTTACAGGATACTCAGTCCCATTCACAATAGATTGCTAAAATTTACAAATGAATGATAATTTGTTAACTTAAAGAAATAAAAATTCATTAATGCTCAAAGCACAACTTATCAATAAGAGATGCACGATAATTATCTCTAAAAATCAGAAACAAATGTGCACTATAATTTTAATTATAGATTCTTATTTACTACCCTCCTATCTTGTTTGTTAGTTCTGTTCTAATGTATTTTATCTATTTCTAATTGGTGTTTTACCTTCTTATTGTTGAGTTTCACAGTTGCAATGCTTATATTTCATGAGTCCTTCCTGTATGCTTCTTTTTACCTTCAGATTTTTTGATATGGGCTCACTTTTTGGTTCAGGCTAGACTAGAACTGACTATGCAGCCCATGCTGCTTCAGCTTTGTGGCAATCTTCTGCCTTAGTTTCTCAAGTGAAATGATAGAATAGACCTTTTTTTCCACTATTGCCTCTATACACATAGATTATATTTTCACTCCATTCACACTGTTTTCAAGGAAAACAGAAGGTTTTTTTTTAAGTATAATATATCCATAGTCTATTGATTTTGTGTCTTTTGTTCTTTTTGAAAAGTTATTACCATACTCAATTACCCTTAAATTTTCACTAATGTTATATTTTAGGAATTTTGTATTTTTGAATTATGCATTTGGGTGTATTATTAATCTTTAGTAAATTTTGAATAGTGTTAAGTCTGTACCTAGAATTCATGTTCTTATGTCTAAATAACCAGTTCTTCTAGCACCATTTGCCAAATTGATTACTGCTTATTCACCTTACTGCCTTTGTACTTTTCTCAAAGAAATGTTGATTATATTTGTGAGGGTCTATTTATTTCTTGTCTCTGTAATTTATTCCATTGATCTTTTTGTAGATTATTTTTCCAATAATACTGTATGCTGAGTATTATGGCTTTATAGTAATTCAAAGTCAGAGTCAGATACCATCCATCTTCCAAGATTTTTTTCTTATCTTCCAATACTGTATCAAATATTTTAGGTCTCTTATTTGCCATTCATAATTTAGAATCAGTTTGTCAATGTTTATAAAACAACTTTGTCAGATTTTGAATACAATTTCACCAAGTTTGCTTATTTTTATTATTTTCACACTTTTGTGATTTTTCTTACACAAATTAAATATTTAGTTCTAGAAATACAAATGATATTTTATTCTGGAGTGCAAATATAAATTATATCTTTTTATTTCAACTAAACTTGGTTACTGCTGGTGTATAGGAATGAAGGTGTCCCCTGAATATTGAATTTATATTATAAAATCTTGCTATTACTCTTAACTAATGAAAAGGATTCTCTTTCTAAATTTTTATTTAAAAAATTTGAACATAGACAAGTACATTGTATTAACAGAAAGGCAGTTCTGTTTCTTTTTTCAAATTATTATAATTTTGCACCACTTTCCTTTCTAATTACTATAGCTAAGGCCTCCAAGGCACTGTTCAAAAAGAGTGATTAAAAGCACATCTTTGTTTTATTCTTAATCTTAGTGGGAATGATTCTCATTTTTCACCATTAAGTATGATACTAAGTGCAGGAAATTTATTTAGATATCTTTTATCATATTGAGCAAATCCCCTCTATTTTCAAGTTGCTGAGTGTTTTAATCATAAGTGGTTGTTAGAATATAAATCATTTTAGGGATACATTAGAAAATGCTATTTATACAGTCATAGTCTCAAATTCAGGAAAATATTCCACATCGTACTCACTGTTAATTGGATGATAAATTCACATTAAAGTGGAGGCATTGTATTCTCTGGGTGATTGCCTCAGGTTCAGTTCCCAGGTCACACTTCTACCACAGGTTCTTATGATTACCACATTCCAGTTTGCTTTGATTGTTTGCTTTGGGTGTCTGTGGTAACATGCCCATGAGCAGTTCACATGGAGCAGCAGGTCTTACTACTTGATAGGCAGGAGTGGCTTACAAAACTCAAACTAGACAATGAGTCAGGAGTATGGAGTGGTTGTCACCATGGTACAGCAACCCATGTTCTTAATATTTTTCAGAGATGAAGACAGAACCAATGGTTTTGAAGTGTACTAGATAAGCACTCCACCAATCAATAATCCAATCCTTCTCTTAAATATATTTGTTCTAATTATATGCACTTTCTAATCTGCCATTTATACATGTAGTCCATGATGGACCCAAACTCATCTTGCAGAGGAGAACAACATTGAAATGGTGATTTTCCTTATTATCTCTTCCCAGTTACTGACATTACAGGCATGCATGAGAAAACAAAGCTAAAAACTAATCTTTTATTTTTTTTAATATTGTATTTATTATTTTTTAATTCTTTATATGCACGAGTGTATTGTATGTAAGAGAACCCATGTTGTGCAATGCCCATAGAGGCTAGAAGAAAAAAAAGGAATAGAATTCCATTGGAACTGAAGCTATGGACAGTTGTTCACCTCCATGTGGGTGCTGGGAATCAAACGGGTGTACTGCAAGAATAGTCAGTGCTTTTCACTACTGAGCCATCTCTCCAGCCCCGTATTATTCATTATTCTTTCCTATGATAGGGTATTGGTGCTATAAATGTCTGTCATTTGTCCCACACTTAAAGTATTAATTTAATGTCATCATAAAATTTTATTTTGTGTTTTAATTTCTATTCATTTCAAAGTGACTAATTTTCCTTTCAATTTTTTTCTTGCAACATGAGGATGGGTTTCCAGAGATCTTTCCTATATTGTTAAGCTCCAGGGCAATTTTGTCAGAGTTTAAAGGAAAAGCATGCCAAGACAGGTGAGGTTTATATCTCAGCATTTGACCAGAGGAGGAAAATGGAGAAGCTGGCATAGAGGTCAGCTACATGGCAGCAGGAGGCCACAAGTTGGGGATAGGGGATTTAAAGAAAGAGTGAAGCTCACAGCAGTAGGGAAGCCCAAGCTATCAAAGAATGTAAGAAAAATAAAGAAACAAAAGAAGCAAATGCAAACTTATGTTTTTTCTGAGTAATTCAGAAAAATGCACAGACTTAAAAAGTAATATGTCCATTCCATATAAGAGACTATGCTAGGGAACAGGAATTCTGAGAAGGAAAATAAGTGCCTGATTAAAGGAACAATTATTTCACTGACTTATTTTCCATGGATTCAGAATGCTGACCTTTCTTGAGGTGGTCCTGCCTTCCTAGAAGTTGGTCCCTGAGTCAAGTCATGGATCTGCCTAACTTCTTGATTCTAAGGGGAATTTTAACTCCCATTAATTAATTGACCACATAATATTTGTGTTCAAATTCATGACATCCTATAATTTTAACATTATTATGGTATTTAAATTCAGTAATAAATTTAAGAGTCTTGATTACATTTTTACTTACCTATGTATAAGAGATGGATAGGACTGCTTTCCAGAAATAAATATGCAGTATTGAGTTATATTGATGATGATGGTGACAATAATCCTGTAATGTTTTTGCTATATTTTTCAAGTTTCCACATCATATGAAATTAATTTTTCACTAACATACTTACATCATTATGAAAAAGCTCAAAATTCCATTTCTTAGATCTATTTTTTCTTAGATCATCTTTTCCACAGGGACACAATGTATACTAGTAGTCATTAATATGATTTTACATCAGTGCTAGATGATTTCATAAACTAAAATCAGGCCATTTTGTCAAGTAAATTAAAAAATTATACAGTTAAACTATTTATCCATGTAATCATTGTCATTACTAATTGGTTGAGTACAGAATACTTACAAGTAATATTAATGAGTTTGGGATGCAAAATCAGAATGGAAATTTTCCTTTTAATCATTTGAAATAAAATCCACAGGTAGGTCAGAAGATAACACAGGACTAATTGTGGCTCGGTCTTCAAAATGATACAAACAAATATGTGAGTCATCCATTGTAGGTAGAACAAATATGTTAAGAACACTAGATCTTTATTTCTTTATTTTCAAAGACAAGGTACTCATATTCTCTATATTTTAAGAATAGTAAGAATTGATGCTTTATCTTCAAACATTTACTGCCAACATTCAGTTTCTCTCTCTGATACAACCGGTTGCAACATTATCACTTTTCATTGTATTTGTACATGTTTATTTGTATATTACAGGTTATATGGAGACATTTTCATGCATACATATAATACACTTTGCCCACGTTCAACATGGTTCTGTCCTGCCTATCCCTTACATTCTCCTATCTTCTCTCCATTAGTCTATTTCAATTCACTAGTTTTGCATCTACATTATAGTGATATATATATATATATATATATCACTATGATTTTATGCATCAGTATAGAATCTAGGGTCCACAAATGAGAAAATAAGAGGTTTCTCTCTGTGAGTCTGGTTTAATTCACTTAATTTTTTCTCCAATTTCATACATCTATGTGCAAAGCAGATATTTTTCATTCTTCTCTGTAACTGAATAAAAATCCACTATATAAATATATTGCATTTTCTTTATGTATTCACATCTGTGGATAACTAGGCTGAATCCATAACTTTACAACTGTTGATAGTGCAATAATAAACATTGATGTGATATGTAGATGTCATATAAATACTCCAAGAGTGATATAATTGGGTCATATGGTAAATCTGTGTTCAGTTTATTGAAGGATATAAATTTGATTTATTTAGTGACAGAACTACTTGCTTTTAGAAAATTTTGGTTGTGTTCTGTGTATTGTCATTGACTTGTGACTAAATCATGTCTAAGTAAACTGACAGTTGAAAATATCAAAACAGAAAATACATTTAATTCACCTAATTTACTGAACATACTACTTTTGAAGGCTTTTATTTCCTAGCAGTTCCAGAGGTTGTTGGGTCACATAACACTAGTCTGACAAATGATTCAAATTAAAAATTGATGTTCATCATAAGTTTGAAAAATTTGAAGGAAAATTCCATGTAACTCTCTGCATAAACCTTTTATATGACATGACATTGTGTATATAAAGCAATACATTTCTAGTAATCTTTTAACAATTATTCTATTCATTATTTTTATGTGTTTGAGTGTATTGCCAGCATGTATGTACACCTGTGTCATACAATGCCTGCGGAGGACAGCAGAGGGATTCAGATTCTCTGGAAAAGGAGTTGTTTTGTTGTTAGTCACCATGTGAGTGCTGGGAAGAGAACCTGGGTCCACTGCAAGAGCAGCCACTGCTCTTAACTGATGAGCCATCTCTCCAACCCCTCAATTCTAATAGTCTTATAATTCGTGTCTTTTAAGAATTAGAGCATTTAATACGGTACCATTTTAAAATTAGATCAACATAAACTATTTTTACATATTCTTGTGGATTTTTTATTATTTAATATATTTTGTGGTCCTACTTTTCCTTCTAAGATCAGGTTGATCTTTATGTAGTTACTTAATAAAATTAATTCTCTGAAATATCTCACTCTTCTATCAGTTGTTATACCTTTACTGGTCAATTGGTTGATATGTTTGTGAATTTAAAACTCATGTAAATTATTTTTTCATGTTTGTAATTAAATCGTTCTTTTCTTGTGACTAAACCAGTGAATTTAGATATCTGTGAATCTTTTTACTCCTATAGTAATAAATCCTACATTAGGCATTGGTTCAGAGTTAAAATTTATTTCACTATAGGTACCAGGTAAGAAATGCTAATTATGCTATAATAAAGCCACAAAGTATTAGTAGTTTAGATCAACAAAAGTCTATTCTTGGTTAGGGTTCATGATATACTGTAACTCATAAGAGACTCTTATTATCATGAATAGTTAAGGACCTCACAGAAACAGAAGTATAATATCATGTATTCTTCATTAATATTCATTTTGCTTTGAAAATTAAATCTGCCATCCAGAAAAATAACAATAATGGAAAAGTTTGAAATTTGGATAGGTAATGAGATGATGGTGACATACACATATCTCATACTAATTGGATTATATAGATTAAATATATTCAATTATTTTCTGTATGGATTTCACCTCAGTAATTTGATATTATAGATTATTACAGTTATGAGCTATCAAAATGAATTCTCCTCATAGTTCATTGATCAGACCTGATGAAACCTCATTTGTGAGGCATAAATTGAATCTATCCTGTTTCTAGAATACAAAATCCTAGACATATTTTGTGAAGAGCTTTAATCATTAATTCAGACTATATATTTTTCATCATATATTACCAGCCAAGGAAATCTGTTTAATTAAAATATTAGACCTACCTATAAAGGAAGATACCTGTGGATTGCACAGAACTAATGAGTTCTTAACTCTATGGTACCTCTCTCTCATTCCAGCTCCAGTGTCTGCTCAGGTTGCACATCTCAATGCACCACAGAACTGTGAGTTATCCTGGACCTGTGAGCTCTCCAACATTAGCATTCCCTGTGTGTACTCTCAGCTCCCATTCTTTCCCTGGTTGTGTGGCTCCACACACCTCCTCCACATATGTGGGAGTTTTTTTAGTCCTGAGTTCCTGCCCAGTTTTCCAGGTCCACCACCCCAGCTACCAGGCCTGCTAAGACAGCATACCTCTATCCAATTCCAGAACTGTAAGTTCTGCCAGGCTTGTGATTTCCTTTACCCTAGCATTCCTTGTCCTTCTCCCCAGTTCCAGGACCCAGCTAGGGTCATGCACCTCAGTGCACCCACCAGAATTCTTGAGTTTCCTGGCTCCAGTGTCCTTTCCACCAAATCACAACCTAAAGCCTAATTAACTTTACACAGCCTTTCAAACCAAAATCACTATGCCAGTTCTTTACTACCTCACCTGGCATTGATGTCACCCTCACTCTCCCAAGCATAGCTGGGTTGTGCAGGTTCTATATAATTCTACATAGACCCAGTTAGTTACATTTGCACATTTCACTGGTTACCTTGTTCTTCTAATCGAGAATCAACACTGACCTGTCCTCTTTTGCTTACCTAGCAGCAGTGCAGCCCACCCTGCCAATCAAGGACCCCAAAGAATACTCAGTTTGGGCAACAAGTAGAGGTAAGGGAAAATATAAATAAAAGCACATATTCAGCAAGTTGTCCATACCAAGAAACACCACCAACTACCTAACTCCAGATGCCTATGTCCCATCACAAATCACAGGTAGCATGAATATTTAAACAACATGTGTCCTCCAGAAATTAGTACCCTCATCATAATGTTCCCTGAGAATGACATCTTAGCTGATGCACAAGACAGATTTCAAAGTAGCTATTATAGATTTGTTCAAGGAACTCAAAGAATGAAGACTGTGAAAGAATTTTCTATAAGAATTCAAGACTTATTAGAATTCAATAAAGAGATAGACTCTCTGAAGAAAAGCCAAAGTGAGTTAAAACTCAAAAGGAAAATCTCAGCAATTTACACAAAAATGTTAGAGGAAAGCTCCACTGACAGACTGGAGCAAGGAGAAGAGAGACTAACTTATCTCAGTGACAAGGTAGAAGAAATGGGTTATTCAGTCAAAAGATATTAACTGTAAAATACCTCAAGAAAGGAATGTGAAGGACTTCTAGGAGACTATAATATGTCAAGTCTATGAATCAATCATGGATATAGAAGAGAAACAACTCCAGGTTAAGGGCACAAAAAATATATTCAACAAAACCAATGAAGAAATGTTCTCAAATCCAAGAAAATAGATACATATCAAAGTGAAAAGGGCATACAGAATACCAAATAAACATAACAAGAAAAGAAACCCCTATATCATATAATATTCAAAACACTATGTATAGAACCAAGAAAAGATACAGATAGCTACAAGGTAGAACAATCAAGTCAGATATAAGGTGACTTTCCAGTGGAGAATATCAAAGCCAGAAGAAGGACTTGGACTAATATTCTTTTTTGGTAAAACAAATTTTAATTGAATTTTGTAGATTTCATATGCAATACCTTAATCATAGTTATGCTCCTTTCCACATTGGGACCCTTCCATAGCACCCCAATGGATTTCATGCATTCTATTATTTATACTAAAGCCTATTATGTCAAGTTAGTATACCCTGATTTCTGTCAGTGCAAGTTCACCCATTGGGGTCTAGTCAATCTATCTATAGTCACTCCTTTAAAGATCAGCTCTTCCTCACCCAGTAGTAATCAGCTGCCCAGTAGTACTGGAGCTAATACTATGGCCTGTTGTCCAACTCCATTCTTGTATACTGGGTTTTTGTCTGCTTGAGTTTGTGTGGGCCTTGTACATGTAGACAACATGTCTATACTATAGGTTCATATCATCAAGTTCCCAAGGGAGTGTCAGACTCTATTCCCATATAGTCATGTGACTCCTTTCCTGGCTTTTGGGCCAATGTCTTACAAGTCATTAAAGTACATAGAGGCCAGGCAGGACCACCTTGCCCTATAAAACTATTACTTGTAATTGAAGAAGAAAAAAAACTGTCTTTAGAAACAGAATCAGATTAAGGAATTTATGTCTACCTAGCAAGTTGTACAGTTGACATTAGAAGAAATACCACTTTGAAGAGAAGAATAAACAATTCGAGAACTGTTAAGTAAAATAGATCTAACAAAGCACACCACAACCACAACACAATAGAAATTAATAGAGTTCATTAATTTCCAATAATAGCAGTGATTCTATAAGACACAAGAATTAGAAGATGGGATTAGAAAAAAGATTTATCTTTATGATGCCTCCAAGAAACACACCTTATCACCAATAATCAATACCATTCTAGCATATAAAGATAAAAAACTTATTTTAAGTAAATGTAACAAGAAACAAGCTAGCATAGCTATTCTAATATTGAAAAACTTGATTTCTATCTAAAACTAGTAACAATATATACTAAAGCATATTTCCTACTCATGAAAGGAAAAATGCAACAAGAAAGTATTATGATCATATATATATATATATACGTATATATATATATATATATGTATGTATATATATGTGTGTGTGTGTGTGTGTGTGTGTGTGTGTGTGTACCGAACACAAGGGGATCCAGTTTCACAAGGAAACAATAATATTTCCTCTTACTTTGGTCAGAATGGATAAGATTCAGAAAACAAAAAACACCAAATGTTTGCAGAGATGTGGGGATAGGGAAATCGTTTTTCATAGCTGGTTTGACTGCAAACTTGTGTAGTCAATATGGAATCAGTGTGAAGGGTCCACAAGAAGCAAGAAGGTATCACTTGATTCAAGCATACTACTCTTGGACATACATCCAAAAGTCTCTGTATTCTACTAATAAGATTTCTGTTCATCCATATGCATTGCTGCAATATTCATAGTAGCCAGGAAATACATATAATCTAGATGTTTAACAACTATTGAATGAAAAAAGAAAAATTGTACACTTACCCATGGAATATTACTCAACTGGTAAGAAAAACAAAATTAGACTGGAGAGAGGGCTCAAGGGTTATGAGAAAGTACCACTCTGCCACAGGAACAGAGTTTATTTCCCAGAACCCATGTTGCTTGGCTAACAACTTACAACTCTAGCTCATGGGAGAATTCCAACTCTTCTGAATTCTGGGTGCAAATGTACTCACACGTACATTCCCCACACGTGCAAACACATACACACATAACTAAAATTGAAAAAAAAATAAAACAAAATAATATTATGAAATTTGCAGGTCAATGGCTGTAACCAAGAACTACTATCCTGAATGCGTTAACACAAACAGAAAAAGGCAAATGGTGCATTCTGTATCTTATAGGTAGATGCTAGCTTTCATTCTTTAGGTAGTTGTGGTTTTATTTAAAACTCTATATAGGTCAAAAAATTAATAAGGGTCATTGAAGTGGAGATAGAATGCAATGATACAGAGTGAAAGGGGAACAATGGGATAGGGAACTTTAAGTGGGATACAGAATGGAAGGGCAGGGCACAGGAGGTATTAAGGGAAGGGCTAACTAACACTAAAAGTCTTTTCACAAAAGTGACTGGCTTTCATAGTACTAGAAGGTGCTATGCAT
Source organism: Eospalax fontanierii (assembly GCA_035773235.1). Lineage (NCBI taxonomy): Eukaryota > Metazoa > Chordata > Mammalia > Rodentia > Spalacidae > Eospalax > Eospalax fontanierii. The sequence goes on along the minus strand of CM069525.1, from coordinate 126,558,079 downwards.
CCTATCAGAAGACAGAAGTAATCATGAACCTTATCCAGTTGTGAATTCTGGCCTGACAATAACACCTGTCCTGACAAATTTTCCACACTGCTGTATTAGTAGCCTGAATATTATGTAAGTAAACAAATAACTTCTGGTTGGATTTTAGGTCCAGTTCACAAGATGGAGTCCATACCTGCCATTGATATCAAGGCATGGAACCTATAGCTTAATGATTCCCAGTCTATAGCACAGACTTTTAAATAGAAACATAATATTAAAATGACTCTATATGTTATACACTTGAATTAGTTCTTCTCTCAGCTCTCACTATAGAAACTTCTCCTTGCACTAGACTGGGATTAGCACTTATTGGTCAATATGCAGAGAATTAGATTGTAGAGGACTCACTTCTAAATGGGATATGTGTAATATCTACTGTACTCACCAAGGCTCAGGGATCAGTGAAGATGAGGGTGTGAGAGCCAGAGGTGGTAGATGAACCCAAGGAATTCAGTTTGTCTCATCAGGGTGGTTGCTCATATGAGCCTACAGCACTTTTTACAGTGTCTACAAGAATTTTTCAAACGCAAGCCAGAAAAACCCAGCATGGATAGGGGAGGTACGCAAAAACTCCAGCTCTAGATTAGGATATATTAGCAAAAGATAATTTCTGGGAGAGTAAGAGTCAATTTTCTTTAAAATTATGATAACTTGTAGGTTGACCAGGCTCCATACCAAAGAGTATTTTGGGAATGAAATTAAGACCTGATAGGTCTTAGAGAAAGAAAAATAATAGAGGAATTGAAGTTGGGGTATAGTTGTGTGGTGGTGAACATGATGGAGGAATCTGAACATTATCATAATACTGTGTACATACTTCTCAACGAATCAATAAAAATATTTTTTGAAAACTTACAAACAGTAGAAAAATACATGCAGAAGTGATTAATGTGCCTCAAGTTCAAGTTGGATGACTGCTATTTTAATTAGATTCCTTGTGTACTAATCAGATATTCTACTGTAAGATAGATATTTCAAATTAAATGAGCCTGTAAACAAACCTAAGTGATGTAAACAATGAATACAATTTATACTGTTTTAAGATGCAGGCAAGAATACTCTAAGGAATTACAATATATATATATATATATATATATATATATATTTGAATAAAATCTTTCCTTCTTGAAATAATGTCTGCATTCATAATAGAAAAACATTGAATATGAACATAGATTTTTGTATTGTGTAGACAGAGACCTAGTTTTAAGATCATAATTAAATTTCCCAGGAAGCGATAGCCTATGTAATGTAACAAAAGCCCTTCGAAGTTGTTACAGCTGCCATACCATAAGAAGACAGTGATTTAGGGTAGAAAATACTAAGACAAAGTTTTGACAAATAAATATATAATTTCCTATGGAGAATAACAAATAATACACCTCCATAGAAGTCTTTGTTTATTCATAATACCTTTTTATTGTGAATCTCTCTGCATTATGTGAACAGTTTGTTTACTTTTCTCCAACAGTATTTCCATCAATTTATCTTCCCCACCATAAAATATTAGAGAGATTTAGTAGGTTCTAACTGCATGTGGGTGTCAGAATTTTCATTATTATTTTCAAGTAGAGCTCTCAACAAGAAAACAGCAGCCAAGAGACAAGGCTGAAATATGAACATATTGTTTGCTGTGTATGTACACAACATATATTAAGCCTCTCACATTCTTCCTCTTTTCCAAGTACTAGTCTTTCAGAGATACAAAGCTTTTCTAAACTTGTCAAAATGCAACAAATACATTTGAGAAGTCCTTTTTAGTTAATTCTGAGACACATAATTCATTGCTCACCCATCACATCTGTAGGAACACAATGCCGTAGTAACATGGATGATCAGCAGAATAGATGTTGAAAACTGTCAAAATGATATCCTCTTGCTTTTACTCCTTGACAGGTTTGACAGTTACAATTTTGGGAGCTTCTTTCATTATTTGAGAACAGATATGTGCTGGGATGAAATCCCCAACCTGCTTGGTGCCTATGGCACATTCCAAAAATATCTTACCCACCTCTGGGTTCAGAGGAAACTGAAAAGAATAGTTAAAGTTCTGTTGGACTTTCATACAGATGTCTTCTTATACTGCTGCCTTACAAACTGCACCTGTCAACTAGCATGACCCCTCTGTGGGAATCAAGATTGGGATGAGATACATTTTCAAGGCCTCCATCAATGACATAACCCTGTCATTCTTTTCTTACAAGACTAGATAAGAAAGCAACATCTTCCACTGACCTTGTTATTTTTCTGTTATGTAATATCTCTAAGCAAAAAAAGCAACTGAGATAACAGACCCTGTGCATTTTTCCAAACAGTACCTTTCAATTAATAGCTGAAAATTTTTCATCACTCTACATTCCTAAATTAATTTCTGAAGAGCCTCATTATGAACTGAAGTTCCTTAATTAATGACTGAATTACTTCCTAACTGAAAGCTATTATATATTTAAAATAGTACAAATTAAAATGTATTTAATAAACCTAAAGTACCAAAGAGCTTATGAATGCAGTAGTACTCATGTTTGTGTGCGGTACTGGGGTTGTAACTCACTATTACTGTCCAACAATAAGAGAAAGTGTGTGATCATATATTGGGAAATGATCAAAGCAAAATTACAGTTTCAACTGAATCTGTATCACTTTCATTCTATGGTAATGTCAAAAAGTGATAAATGAAATAATCATCCAGGGGCTGTCTGTATTTCAATTATGTTTACTAACTAATCAATAACATGTAATATTTTCTTTTGTGTTCTTTCATAGCTAAACTGGAATTTAATTTAATTTGAGATTTGTATTCCTTTTGTTTTGTCCCAAAGGAGGTGCTGAGAGAATCAGATTACATAAAGCAGAAAATGAAGTTATAATAAATTATGTAAAGGATGTTCATTGTCATAAATTAATTATAAGTGGTTAATTGGTACATCGATCTTTAATGAATGTACATTTAATAAAGTCTGAGGCCTCCCAAGGTGTTCTTGGCCATAGATAAATGGGAAGATCAGTTCTTACTAAAGTAAACCATCAAGAAAATGTTACAGAACATTGTCCAAGGTAATGAGACTTTGAAATGTCCACAAAAGAATAGACAACTAAAACAAAAATTGATGTTAAATATCAAACGAATCTTCTCTTTTATATCAATTGAAATGATCAGTCGAGTAAATATCTGGAAAACTACAATATATTAGCAATCTGTGCATCTATAAATGACTTAATATCTGGACTATATAAGGAAACCATGTAATTCAATAGCCAATAAATAAAAGTCCAACTGAAGAATTGACTAAGAATGTCAGTAGGCAATTTTCAAAAGAACAAATATCAGCATTCAAAAGATACATAAAGCATATTCAGTATCATTGATCATTAGGAATTTGTAAATCAAAATTACAATGAGATGCCACATTACCCCAATAAAAAGGGCTACTTACAAAAAGATAAGAAAAAAATGACTAAGATGTAGATGAGAAGGGGACTTTTAAATTGCTGGTAGAAATGAAATTTAGTATACCTATCATAGAAACAGTATGAGAGTTTCTCACATACTGAAATACGCTGTTCATATGATCCAGAAATCTAATTTCTAGTTCCATATGTAGAAAAAATTAAACCAGAATGTAGAAATGCTTCAGTAAACAGTTAGTGGGAGTGGAGGAAGATACAAAGCACATCAGAAGTTGAACATATGGCATAACAGTGCTCTGGACAGACATAGAGTTGGAAAGGGCTAAAGACAATGAGATGCATTGCCCTAAAATGTGGCACTGATTGAAATGCTAAGAAAACAAATATCATGTGTAATAAATTTTGATGTCTACCCATCTATACTCAAAAAAAGGAAGAGAACATGCCCAAGTTCATCAATCTACTAGGCATAGGGAGGAGTAAACTGAGTAAACCTAAGTTCCTACCCACACCCCAATACATAAAGAAAACAAAGCATACACACACTGGGGGATACTGTCCAGGCATTGTCATTTGAAGCAATGTGATGAAACTGGAGGGCATACTAGACTATAAAATAAGCAAGTCACAGAATGAGTATTCACCTTATGTATCTCATAAGTAGTATCTCAACCAGTTGATTTCACAGATGTTTAGACCACAATAGTGGTTACCAGATCTTACGTAGAAAAGGAAGGAGAGTCATAATGAAAAATTTATTAATGGGTACAATTTGATTAAAATGAGGAACAGTTGTCTTGCTATGTGACACTTCAAGAAGAATATCATTAACATGATCACAATATGATATTGTGTCTCAGAAATATGTACACCTAATATATATCAAACAAAAAACTGAAATAAAATTAAAAATTCATTTGTTTCTTTCAGTTCTTATTTTTTCTTTCATGCGGGCCCAAGTCTCAACTCAGAACTTATCGCTTGTGTTCAAGTCAATATACATTTCCAACTACCTTGGATAAGCACAGGGTCAAATGAAGAGCAAGCAGCAGGTTAACATAAAAATAGGAAAGATAAAAACAGAAGGCAATGTGAAATTTCCTTACTGCTGCTAGTGTTAGCTGATGAATAGCTTTCTTAGGGTGTATACCAGCTTCACATGACTTTGAGGTGAGGAAGAAATAAAGTACCTGTTTTCTCTTCCTGGCTTAATTCACTTTAGACAATGTCCTCTAAGATCTTGCATACTGTCCAAAATGGCATAATATTATCTTTGTTTTGAAAATATAATGTATGTTTCAGTATATATGTGCTTGTATAAATACGTAATTTTTTTGTGAGACAGAGTCTCCTTCTAGCCCCAGCTGGCCTGACTTACTATGTAGACCAGGCTGGTCTTGATTTCATAGAGATCTGCCTGTCTCTGCCTCCTAATGCTGGGATTAAACATGTGTGCCACCACACTCAACTATATATGATTTCTTTTTCCAGGCATAGGTAATGAGCATTTAGAATGTTTACACAACATAGCACCTGCCAATAATACCGCCATGACTATTGAAGCACAGGTATCCTTATGACCTTGTGCTTTCATTTGGCACTTGTACCAAGAGGAGATACTGCAGGATCACCTACTAGTTTTATTTTTAATTTCTTTAGTGATATTCAGAATATTTTCTCTAATGAATGTACTAGTTACACCCCTACCTAAGGTGGGTAAGAGCATATCTATTCATGTCAGTTGTAATTTTAAATAGGATTAAAAAAATAATCCTAAATATATTGAAGTGATAACTTACTGAGACATTGATTATTGATTTAATGATGATAAGAGATATTGGTTGAATATTTTTGCACATATTTGTTAGCCATTATTATGGAACAGTTCTGCATCTATAAAGGAAAAATGCAGTTGTGCATTGACTAATCCCATTAAACTATTAATGAAAGATGAAAATAAGAGTTCTATCAAGTATTTCAAGAAACTAAAAATTGAGGACTACACATCACATATTACAAATGAGACCATTATTAATAGCAAATCTAGAAGAATACAGACCTAACCTTAATCAATATAGTTGCAAATGTTCTAATCAAAATTTTAGAAAACCAAATTCAACATTATACGCAAAATGTGCTATTCATTAGGGTATTATGCCTAAAATGTATCGCTAGTTTAGCTTTGTAAAAACCTTACCACAAATTTAACATGCAAACCAACTAAAAAGAAAACCATACTGGTCAGTTCAAAAGAGATATGAACAATATTAACAAAATTTGTCTCAAATTTTGTTAATCATTTGATAAAAATGATCAGTCACAAAAGTTGACAACAACTCTAATTTTTATATTATTTTTTATAATTAGGAAAACAATTAATTGAAATTTGAAAGAGTAAGAAATGAAGTCTTCTGAATAATATGTAATTTGAGAAATATTTTGCCTAGAAATATCTTAGAAATATATGTTTGGGGACTGGAGACATGGCTCAGTAGTTAAGAACACCAGCTGATCTTGTAAAGAACTTGGCTTCGGTTTCCAGCACCCACATGTCAGCAAAAATCCATCCTCATAACTTCAGTTCCAGGGCATCAGACACCTTCCTTTGACCTCTGTGGGCACTGTATCACGTAAGTGCATTTATACACATGCAGGCATAATACTCATACACATAATAAATACAAATAATAAAATATTTTAAAAGAATATATTTTTATTTTAAAAGAAATATATTTTATTAACTTCATTCTTTTTTAATTTTTAAAAAAAATATTTATATATAAATTGTTATTTTTTGTGTACGCATGTATTGCCTGCATGTGTGTAAGTGCAAACACATGGTGTAGTGCCTACAGAGGTCAGGATAGGGTGTCAGATTCTCTCCAACTGGAGTTATGGGCAATTGTTGTCATGTAGGTGCTGGGAATCAAACAGGCGTCCTCTGTAAGAACAGCCAGTACTCTTAACTGCTGAGACATCTCTTCAGGCCTATTAACTTCATTCTTAATGGTAAAAACTTCAAGTTATCTTCTACAAATAACTCAACTAAAACATAGGCAACAAGCCTAAACAGAATTCTCATAAGAAGACAGAAATATCAATGGCTAAATGGTACATAGGGAATAATTAAGCCCAACATGAGTAATCATCAGTAAAATAGAAATCAAATTCTAATACGATGCAAATTCTCTGAGAATGATTAGTCAAATGACAAATATAACACAGTGACATATATGTAGAGTGTAATCCTTTATATGTTGTTATTCATATATAAACTTGAAAACAATCATGGTAAACATTATGGCAGTACTCAAAAAAAGAATAAAATAGAAATACTGTATAAACTAGAAATCCATCTTCTAGATGGTTACGATAAGGAACTGAGTTGTTGACCAGGGTGGTTCAAGAAACTCCCAAAGCTATACAGGTTATTGTCACACTGCTTGATTGCTTCCCAGAACTTGAAGGTAAGGCCCTATTGCTTAAGATTGGAAATACTTTGGAGACCAGATTTGGAGTAATGGAGCTGGAACTGACCTGGACGCCACCTCCTCTGAAGGCTAGCTCTCATAGATGTAGAGAGCACTGCACAAGTTGCAGACAACATCAATCAATGATTCAACACTAGCTTTAAGATATAATACTTAAAACAATGACTGACGTAGCAAACTACATGGGGGCAGTGGTAGCACCTTTATTTTGGGGGTAATCAACAGCTGCTTAATTAGACTTAAAACACATACCATATTAGAAGACTCACGTATTGTACTGTAAACATAGCCATGTACACATGGCTGGAGAGGTCATAGGTCTTAGAGAAAACCCCAAACTGTCACATCCCTAGACAAATATATTTTCTTACTATGTCCTGAATATGAATCGTAATATTTACAGATGGCTATCCTAGTCACCACTCACAGAGAAACTTCTTTTGCAACAAAGAGATTATTATAGAATTCAACAACTGTTCTTATACAGTAGTCTGTGAAATTTCCAGTCTTAAATGGCATATCTACAATGCAACATCCAAACCTAAGGCTCACAGAACATAATGCAACATGGAGTAACGAGAACATTAATACATCTCTCAAGTCTCATCAATGAATCTTCCTCATGAAACACTGGTCCATGAAGACAAAAGGACACAAATGGTCAAAGCATAGAGAGTATTTGCATACTGAGTCATTGGACAGTACTATATATTAAACTCCATCCACTCACAGCTCAGAGACAATCACAGAATATGGGATAGAAAGATTGTATGAGCCAGGGAGGAAGTACATGACCATATAGAAACAGATTCCTACAAGATCCTGGGGCCTTTCTTATAGAGTCTACACCAATGGTGTCACCATGCACAAGACCCATGCAAACTCAAACCGACAAAACTCCAACACAGAACTGTGGAAATGGGCAGCAGGTGCCAGTCTTAGCAAAATAGCTATTGGCATCTGATTACTGCTGGATGAAGAAGAACTGATCTTCTCAAAAAGGGGGGCCTTGAGATAAACTGACCAGACATCAGTAGATGAACTTGCACTGAAGGACATCTGGGGAAACTAACTTGACTTGAAAGGCCTTAACACAAATGACATAATTCAGGGATTCCTGTTGGGGGAGGTGTCTGGGAGGGTGCCAGTGGGGAAAGGGGTATAAAGATAATTAAGATATTATTTATGACATATATAAAAATTCAATAAAAAGTTTACAAAATGAACATATTTCACTAATTTGATAGAGTAAAACAAAATGAAATGACATAAAATGTCAAAGACAGTCTTGAAGTACCAATACTGAAACTCTATTCACAATATCAGCATAGACAATCAGACTCAATGTCACTTAATGGGAAATAAATAACTAAAATTTGTGTGGCCAGGTGTAGTGGCACACACTGTTAATCCCAGCACTCAGGAAACAGAGGCATATCAAGCTCTGTAAGACTGGTGACAGCCTGGTCTGCATAGTGAGTTCCAGGCCATCTGGGGCTATAGGAAAATATTCTCCCCCCAAAAAACAAAAAAGTGAAAGCTGCTTGTACTTGTGGAGTCGTGTTCCTAACTTTTAGAGGGAAAAATTGACCTATGTTATCTCTCTTTTTACAGTCTTCAATCTTTTATTCATATCCTCTTTTAGTTCTTTGAATATATTTATTATTGCTACTTTTGAAACCATTGTCTTGTGCATCTACTAAACTGTTTTTCACAGGGACATTATGATGGATGTACTAATTTATTATTAAATATTGTCTTGGTTATTCTTATTGTTTATGATTTTGCAATGAGAAAATGTATCTGGAGTTATGCAGTTGGAGATGTTCAGTGGTATAGATAGCTGACCCTCAAGAGGAAGTGTTCTGAGAAACATCAATCCAAGTGTAGAAAAGTTGAAGATATAAAAACAAGAACACTTGAAAGTTTGAAATTTTCATCTGTTTTTGATACATGGGAATAGTATCTTCAATGTTCAATTTGTAATTTTGCCACACATGTGTATTAGTTATTATCTTAATAAATAGATGGCAATTAAATATATGTTGATATGATCAGAACACAAACCCCATACTCTTGAATCTGTCTATGCATGATAATTTAATTGCTAATTATCAATTAAAATATATGATGCCCAACTCCAAAAGTCAAGAAAAAGTGAGAAATTTCTTTGCCAAACTTAGGAAACTTTCAGGCCAGCTGTGACAACCAATTACTTTATGACAGTTTACATTCTAAAAGAAAGCTTCTAATATGACTCCTATATATTGTATCCCTTCATTCTATATTTGCAATGTTCCTGTTAAGCACCACTGTCAACTCTTCTAAACTTGATGATAAATGCATATTGTACCTGACATCTGATATTTCATGTACTTTTTTGAATTCTTCTTTGTTTATTTGCTCTATTAATTTAAGGACCATGTCAGATTTGTTCATTGATGCCTTTCAAGAATTCAGTGAAGTGCTAGACACATAATATGCTTTTGGCTGAATGAATTCAGATGTTACCTCAAGCAAACTTTTTAACAGGGGGAGAAAATACCAGTTTCCCTACTTCAGTATGCAATAATTACACACACACACACACACACACACACACACACACACACACACACACGTGCGTGCACAGATTTCTAGTCTAAATATCTGTGATAATCTTGGGCATGAAATGACTGGATCATTGGACATCTATATAAATAGTAAAATTTATTTGGTGTGTATTTTTAATATTTTATTCTATTTATTATTTCTATTTTATATGTATGAGTGTATTGCTTGCGTGTAGGTCAGTGTACCCCTGTTGTGCAGTAATTGCAGAAGTCATAAGAGGTATCAGATGCCATGGGACTGAAGTTATAGATGGCTGTTAGCTGCCATGTGGGTGCTAGGAATCAAACCTGGATTCTCTTCAAGAACAACAAGTGCTCTTAACCAGTGGCCCATCTCTCCAGGCCCTATTTGGTGTATCTTTACAGCTGCTTTTATAAGATATCAGTATTTGAGTTGGCAGATCAAAACACCTACTATCACCAAAAGAAATAGGTATTATTTAATTTGTTGAGGGTAGGGGTCAGGAAATGAACAGGCACAGGAGAACCAGACGAGTTCTCACCCTCCTAGTTCTCTCACTTTTCTTGTTTGTCTTCCCTTTCTCCTCCCTCCTTGCCCCTCCCCTCTCTCTTATCCCCTGCTGCCTTGCTTGCTGGCCCATTTACCCTCACTTTCTCATTTCTGCTTCTCTCTCATTGATCCAGATAGAAATCTGCTTCTCTGCCCTCTATATTTTTTCTCCTCATAGTCCGGTCTTTAGATCCCAGTACTAAAACTAGTCCCTTTATTTGGTTCCCAAACCTCCACATTTAGACGTGTATATTATATTTGCTAGTTTTTGCTTCTGTAGTGAATCTTAATACAGAAGTTTCATATATATTTACTATCTGTCTACCCAAAACTGTTTAAAAATGCATTAGAAGATAAGCTCTACTTTATTGTGATTTTTATTGCCAACATCTAGTTATAATCTCAATACAGTAGATATTCAATAATATTTACAGGAATAAGAAAATTGCAAATAATATATATTTATATGCTTTGAAATGATAAATCTATTTTATGTGAATTAAATCTCTGTAAAATTTTATATACAGAGATAGAAAATGTTTCATTATACATTTCCTTATCCTTGTTATTCAAAAGGATAAACACAAAGGGAACTTTTGAAATATTACATCGTTTACATTACTTTGTGAGTTCTCTGTTACTCTCTACTTAGAGAAATGACAGTGATACACAAAACAGCCAACTGAAGCAGCATCAATATAACACTTTATATAGAATCTGACACTTAATAGGAAGTTAGAAGTTGAAAATTTGATTCTTTATGCATTTAATGTTAGGAAAAATTTAGGTCAGGATATGGTATAATAATTTATTTGTCTCTATGTCTAATCACCTATTGAAGATCTATGTTCTTTCAGGGTAGGATCTAATTATATTCTCAAAGAAATAATTGACATAGTGATAAAGCATGTGAAATTAGTCCCCATTTCCTAGTTTTAAATTTTTAACAGATTTATTAAGCTCTGTGTCTCCTCACATATTTGTACTCAGTCAATATATGTTAGTCTCTGATATATAGCCATAGCAGTTTTTACCTTCTGTGACAATTACATTAAAAAAATTTCAAAAAAGTAAAGAAAACTAGGGAGATGGTTCAGTGTTTGAAATGCTTATTTTCAAAGCATGAAGTCCCAAGTTTGGATTCTGAACACCTACATAATATTTGGGTGTGGTAGCACACCTCTGTAATCTCCACAGTGGAGAGACTGGAGAATCCTAAGTGCTTGTTGGGCATAAAGTCTATCTAATCAGTAGATGTCAGGTTCGGTGAGAATTTGTGTCTCAAAAAAAAAAAAAAGTGGAGGGGCAATTTAAAATGGCTGAAAAGTTACATGCCTCATATGCCTGGCAACCTCATTTCCATCCCTGGAGCCCACACAAATATATTAGGAGAAAACTGACTCCACAGGGCTCTCTTCTGACTTCCCAATGTGTGCACCTCCATATGTTAATATAGATACACTATAGACACACACATACACACACACACACACACACACACACACAAAGAGAGACAGAGAGAGGCAGATATAGAGAAATAATTTAAAATAGTAAATGAATAAATGAATGAGTAAAGGTCTTTTTTTTTTGCCCCATGTTTTCAGAACATAGTCAGGTTAACCAATGCATTTATGCCTATGGCAAGGCAAAAAGAGTGAGAAATCACAGAGGAGAACTCCACATCATAGTAAATAGGAAACAAAAGAGAAACACAGATAGGAAGAAGCAAGACCAATGTATAACATTTAATGATACTCGCATGACAATTTACCTCCATCACTTAGGACTTACCTCCTAACAATTCTGTCGCCTCTCAATAATGTCATCACATTATGAATCCATGACTTTATTTAATTTGTTAATAAAATCAGAGCCTTCATTATTTCCCAAAGGCCCATATCTAGTTACTGTTGTGCTTGTTACCTAGTCTTAATACTTGAGCCTTTACGGGTGTCCATCACTGTCCAAACACAGGAGTTTTAAAGTTTTAATGCATTGTTAGCCCTCAGAGAAATTGTATATAGTTATGATGCAATAGTCATTATCTTTCGGTCCTGATAGCAAATGATGAATGTCTTTCAGTGTGTGTTAAAATCTGAACAGTGAGAGGTTTGATTATAAACTAATCTGAGCCATTCACACACAGACCACTGAAGAAAATGAAGGTGTGCAACTGATCAGCTTGCATTTCAATCCTTTTACACTTTAGTGTTCCTGCTTTTGCTTTCAAAAACAAAACATCCTATTTATAAACTTGTCTCAGTCCTCATGACTACTCATTTAAGTAGTATACCAAGTGTGACATTAAATGTCTTCTGAATAACAGTAAAGAACATTCAAGATTACTGAGGCATGATGAACCTAAGATGAAGCTGACTGTTTATTTGCTAGACTAATTAAACCCAAACAAACAAAAGCATGTCTTTTTTAGGGAGAATGCATTTTTATGCTAAGAAATATGTACAGTGGTATTATGTGTCACTTCTAATTCATCTTAAAATGTCCCAGTATATTTCCTTTATTTTGAATATGTTACAAAGTGAACTTGGTAAAGTTTCCAAAGTTTTGCTTTCAGGAATTTTATATGTGAAAGCTGTTCACAGGGAAATTTAAATTCTTAGCATAGTAAAGGAATCTAGGATTTCTATTTTTATAGAGGATGATTCAAATCTAGAATTGAGTACCTTCCGAAGAATGGCTCAGCACAATCTGCATTTATATTGACTCCCTCATCTACCATAATTTATGGACATCAATTAGATAATGGACTGCTTTGCCTGTTTTGTACAAATTACAGTTTGAAACTTTGGCACTGATGGCAGAAGTCTTTTCTGCTATATAAGGAAGGCGGTTAGCCAAATGATCTTCATGGAATTCCATCAATCTGAAATGGCAGGCAGTAACTGATTCTTTTTAGAAAATGCAGTCACCGGATTGGTACCATACCAGAGAAGTGTGCAAGAATTTGCTCACATGTTTCTATCCAGGCAGAAAAGTAAAGGTTCTATTATCATGAATGTAGATATGAAGCCCAGATGATCAGGGATACATTTCAACTCTAGTCATCATCTGACACTGCTGGAATTGGTGTTTTCCCTGGTGGTTTTCTTACTTGTTTTGGTGTGGTGTTTCTTCACTGTGCTCCCATTCTTCCCTTTTTGAATGGGAATGTGGATTTGGTTCCATTGTATGTTGGATATATGTAATTTGTGTTGATTTAACATGATCTCACAGTTAAGAGGCTAACTTGAGTCTCAGAAGAGACATTGGACTCCGGGTTTTAAATAGTATAGAGACTTATAAACACTATGGGGGTTTTGAAAGGTAGATGAAGCACATTTGCATTTTATATGGTCATGAGCTTGAGGAGGCCAGGGAGTGGTTTGAAAGAGAATGACCCCATAGACTTCACATATTTTGACTTTTTGTGCTCAGTTGGTGACATTGTTTTGGGAGGTTTTAGGAAGTGTGGCCATGCTGGCAGAAGCAAGTCACTGGGGTTGATCTTTGAGAGTTCTTAAGCCTTGAGACATTTCCAGTTGCTCTCTGTTTCCCTGTGCCTGTTTGAAGTTATGACTCTCTTCTTTATCTGCCCCACCATGATGGACTGATTCTGCTGAAATCATAAGCTCAAATAAAATCTTTATTCTGTAAGTTCTCTTGGTCATATGTTTCATCACAGCAACAGAAAACTGACAAATGCACTGAGTTTTGACATATGCCCTTCAACCACAAACAAAGTCTGATTACTTTTATCAAGCCCAATATATATATATATATTTCTCTTAAAATTTTTTTCTTAGGAATTTCCTCGGGCAGTTCCTATCCTTCCCAAAGTGAGGTATTAAGTATTCCTTAAAGCTCTTAATTCTTTCCCAAGGTCCCATGGACTCAGCAGGGGGCCAAGAAAACAGTCTCATTCTGCTGGCCAATACTCATCATAACAAATGGTTCTTGCTGTGTCCTCACACTTCCACAATGCTTTCCTTTTACTTATACTGAATTATAATCAAAATTAAAAGTGCAACAGTTTCTCATAAAAACACTTTTGCTTGGGATATTTTTTCACTGTCATGGCTTCAAATACTATTCATTCTTATACATTTTCCAGGAATCAATCACACTTTTAAATCCCTGTATACTCACCCTATTGAGCCACCCAATCCCCAATCCTAGGCACACAAATTTGCATAAATATATATATTCTTTCTTACCTACTTACAAAAGAATGAACAAATATTTCTTTTTCTAAGTACTTTGTATCTCTGAACCCAATTAACATTCAAAAACATTTTGGGAGAAGAAGATAATCTTATAATCTCTGATGTATATATGAGTTCAAGGAGGCAGAAAGAATTTGAATAGTATGTAAATTATCACTGACATTTACTAGCATATGATGTAAGGATTATAATCATGACAATTTAATATTTGAACTTGGTCACCACACTATATGGAAAAGCTCTACCAGACATTTATATATAGAGAAATATGCATTTGCAATATGTGCTCTATACAGGTGTTTATTTTTTGTGAAAAAAATACAGGTTGGCCTAGTTTTTATTGAAATTTTGTAAATTCCATGCATACACTATGTTTTGATGGAATGTAAATCCTTTGAAATTTGGTCAACCTACTAAAAATCTCACCCATAAACAAGACTGACTAAGAGCCATCAGTTGACAATAGTTCCTCAGGTGGGGTTGCTGCTTTCTTAGATGCCTCCCCACAAAAACGCTAGGATATTTGCCTAGCTAGAGCATACATGGGATTTGTACATGTTGTTACCACCACTGTGAGTTCATATGAGTAAATGCCACACTGTCTGGAAAATTCTGTTTCTCTGTGGTCATCCAGCCTCTCTTCTGCAATACTCCTTGAGACTTGGCAGTCATAAATTTGATATAGGTGTCCTATTCAGAGATAAGTATTTTCAAAGTCTCTTTAAAAACTCTTTTAACTGTTGGCTCCTATAAAATCCAAAACCAAGTTAATACTGTCTTATTTCAAAAGGGGAGAATTGGGCACACTTATGCAAAATCAAAGTCAAGCAAAGTAGCTCAGGGCTGGACATCTGGGTTGAACTATAAAGGGCTTTAACAGCTCCACTTCTCTGGCTTGTCACCTACAACACAAATTGCTTGTCTGATTAGACTCAGGCTGGCTGCATTCCAAAGCTGACACTGTCCTTGGTGATCATTCCAATGTCCTGGTATCTGCATTATGCTGGAGTTTCAATACATCTGAGGCTATACCTTCACCAGTGGCCTTTCCTGGCATCTCACTGTGCCAAACCTCAACTGTTCTCCATGACCCCTTTATATCTTCAAATCCAGTACCAAGTAGGAGACTGTTAACTGTTACCAAGTCCTGCTTCTAGCTTGAGACTAAGCATTCACCTCTTGAACCACAGCTTCTGGCTGCCAACCCTGAAGAAATATTTCCCCAAATATTTTGCCTCAATGATGCTGGTCTCTTCTTAATCACAGCTGATTTTTCAGCTCCAGCTGACCAGTACCAATTGTTCCAACAAAACAAAGGTTTCAATTTTGTGATTATGGTCTCTTTTTAATCACAGCTGATTCTCCAGTGCCAGACGACTAGAAAATACAAATTCTCAATTAAAAATATAACACAGACACATCTGACATTGTTTCCCCTGAAACTTTATAAGCCACACCTCCATCAACTATGTATCTTTCAGAATTACCTACCAAGATCTGCAGAACTGCTCAATGACCTTCAAACAATTTTACAGTCCAAAGCTCAAAAAAACTTCCACAATCTTCCCAGACACATATTGGAGATCCATCCTAGCAAGTCCCTACTCCTGGTTCCAACTTCTGTCTTAGGTATTTTCTATTGTTGTGATAAAACCCATTGACCAACTTGGGGTGGAATGGGTATATTTGGCTTACAATGTATTCCATCATCAATGGAAGCCAGGGCAGGAACTCAGGACAGGAACCTGGAACACAGAACATGTATGCATGCTGCTTAATGGCTCACATCCATGACCTGTGCTTAGCCTGATTTTGTATACAATGCAGGACCACCTGCCCAGGGGTGCACATGTTCACAATAGACTGGACCCTCCAAGATCACAGAACAATCAAGAAATTGCACCACAGATATTGCCACAGACCAATCCGATGGAGGTAATATTTCCACTGAAGTTAAACCCCACCCACCAGGTGTGAAGTTGACAACTTAAGTTCTCCATCACATCTTCTCTGCTGGATTATTCATTCAAGTTCTCATAAAATAAAAATACATAGGAGATTGGATCTACATTTACATTCCGAGACCAGATATATTTGTTAGAAATCATTTCCCTTAGGTCATAAAAATTAGGTCCCATTTTCTTATTTACTTTAAGTTAAGCTTGTTATCAGATCACAAGGAATGCTATCAAATTCTGACCTGATAGTTTGTACTCAAAATGGAAGCTTACTTTCTCAAAGGAAGAAGGCAAATCTCTTGGTCCATTATGCTAAAATAGATTTTCATATTATCTACTTTGAACATGGGCATGAGATTGT
Source organism: Eospalax fontanierii (assembly GCA_035773235.1). Lineage (NCBI taxonomy): Eukaryota > Metazoa > Chordata > Mammalia > Rodentia > Spalacidae > Eospalax > Eospalax fontanierii. The sequence goes on along the minus strand of CM069525.1, from coordinate 126,541,473 downwards.
ATGCAGTCTAAATTGAAATCATACTTTATGTCTACAATTTTTCCTTTGACCATTATAAACCATACACTATCCTGGAGATAAGGTAGGTTATGAGTAACAGACGTATTAGGGACTTACCTATGACCATGGGAATTGGTGGTGAATATACTTGGCTTTCATTAATACAAGTCAGCAAGTAAAGATTTTTTTTTAACCTCTGCATGCAAGTTAATCTGAAAAATGCATGTGTCTGACTAAATATATCATTATCTAATAATCAAGTAGATGGGTTCATCTACTTGTTATGAACATGAAAATGCCTCAGGACAGAACATTATTAATAGATTTTCCCTGATAGCTTGCCATTTGCAGATTTCTGCTGGTATGTATAGATATTTATATTTAACTTTGAAAACATATTCTACTGATTAGCTTCTTTTGCCATCTGTCCTACAGCATTCACCAAAACTAAGCAGATAAGAAAAATAATCTGGGAAAAATGCTCTATGAAGCAAATTTTAAGGTCAGGATGAAAAGTTTTAAGGTCATAAATGTAGACAATAGATGTCCCTTACAATGCAGGGATTTAAATGATATACAGTCTGACTGTGCAGAGGGCACAAGCTTCTCACACTTTTATGGATGTACTTTATCTCTATTGCAGACTCTAACCTTGACTATAAATCAGAATATATGTATTTTCCTTATCCAATATACCATGTCCCAACATGGTGCTGGGAGTTCTTTCTATGAGATAAAATATATTGCAAAATGTAATCCCAAAAAGTAATGAAAATGAAACTTTGGCTTGTGATAATGATGTTTGTATCATTTCGAAAAGAATAGAAATTTTATATTGTTTTACATGACACTCTCAACTGGTACAATAAAGAGTTTACATACATACATACTTTGAAATGTGTTAATGTTTTAACAAATGTTATTTATATGTTCAATGCTAGGCATAACAATTTTCGATGGCAACTCTCACAATTTGGTTAGACATTAGAAATCAATAAGATAATTTCTCCTCAACTGATTAAGTTTGGGACTTTGTCTTGGGTTAAATGGTAAAAATAAATTACAATACATATAAATTTGTCACTTATTTGTAAATTCATTGAATTATTCGTTAAAATGCTCTACTAAAATATTACTGACTAGGTACCAAATTTTTATCACCATATAAAATTAATTCACATGGATGCAACATCAAAAGAGAATAAAAATGACTTTTAATGCAGAAATTAAATACATATAGAGAAGCTGCGAAACATAACATATCCAAAATCAGGATTTTCCTAAGATTTCAAACAATGTAGAGCTAGGCTTGGTTTCTCACACCATTAATCCCAGTACTCAGGAGGCATCCTGGTCTAGGTAACAAGTCCCAGGAGAGCTAAAACTACATGGGATCTTGTCTTAAACAAAAAATAAAAGGAAACAAAACAAAAACAACAAGAACAAAACACCAAAATAATTTAAAAATACAGATTGACACATATCCTATAGAATTCTCTTAAAGTAAGGCAAATTTGAGGTGTATATATAACATTGGACATAGATTTCTGAATTTCTACTGTGTAATAAAGTTTTTTGGCTTATGTAAATAGTATCAGTAAGAAAGCATAAAAGGAGGCTTGAGACTCCAGACTACACATAGACATACTGATTAGCAGCCATAGACAAACATGGATGCTTTCATGAAATCCTAAAGCCTGAGGGTGGGACTAAAGTACACTTTTAGTATTAAAACTACCGAAAACTTAGAACCATTCAAAAGATAAGAGCAATGGTTTCATTTTGACCTTACTCTTCCTCATATAAGGTACTCTATGAAGAAAAATCTATAAACTTTCCTCTTAGGACTGCTTTTAAGGTGACCTAGATATTTTGTTGTGTTTTATTCTCATTCTCATTTAGTTTCTGGAATACTTTTATTTCTTTTTTAATTTCTTGTTTGACCCATTCATCACTTAAGACTGTGTTGGTTAATCTCCATGATTTTGAAATTCCTTAAGCAAAATGTTTCATTGGTGGATAGCCAAGAACACATTACCATCTTTGCCGACATATCACATCAGGAGGGAAGCTTCTGTCTCACTTAACTATAAAAACTTGAAATATCAGCAGGAATAAATATGTGAAATCACTTAGGATCAAGGCAAAAGACCAAAGATCAATCATTCAAGCATACATATTTTGGCAGTGGCTCTCTTCTCCTGCTGGCAGCTTTGCCCAACCAAAGCACCAAGACAAAATGTCCAAATGTCTGCAGTGTCAAACTGGTGATCCTCTGTGGCCAATTACCAAGCTCCACATTCCAGACTTGTAGGGCTCTGGCCCCCCCTGCATGCCCTTCCTCTTAGTGCTAGGCTCTCAGCCAAAAGCTAGCTGGATCTTGTCAATTGCAAAGCTCAAGTAAACAACTTGACCTTTAAGCTAGCCCGACCACAACTTCCTTTTTCCTGTGTATAGCTGTGTGTCATCAATAGAAGATGTTTCCTGAGAACCTGAACTTTTAACCCTCTGCAAATTCCCACCTTAGGGTATATAAGGCTTGCTGCCTCTCAGTAAAGTCAGTCAGTCATTCTCCTTTCCTCCTACCTAGTGTGTGTGTGTCTGTGTCTCTATCTTGTGTGCATCATTCAATGCGCAGCCCTCGGCCCATCCTGACTGGTCAATGAATGTAGCCAGGGCGCTACAGCTGGAGGTTCCCCCCAGATCACAAAGAGAGGACTTGCTGATAGATTGCCTGGGAAGGCTGGCCGGCAGACGTAAGTATTTTTGGGCGTATTGGACAAATGGGTGCTTCAGGCTCTCATGATCTTTTTACAAATCCATTGGTAACCATACTTAAGAGACAGGATAGCTAGAGATTTCAGTCAATGTCTAATCTTTTATGTGTACTCTTTCTGATTTTTGATTTAGGCATTCAGAGTTATAAATTTCCTTCTTAGGACTTCTTTTAAAGTGTCCCAGAAGTTTTGTTGTGCTGTCCAGAAAACTTTTATTTCTTTCTTAATTTCTCCTTTGACTCTTTCATCATTCAGGAGTGTGTTGTTTAGTCTCCGTGAGTTTGTGAAATTAATAAGGCTTCTTTCAGTGTTGATTTTAAGTCTGAGAGAATGCATGGAATTATTTTAGTATTTTTGGATTTGATGAGGTTTATTTTGTGCCCCAGTATGTGGTCAGTTTTGGAGAAAGTTCCAACAGTGCTGAATAGAATGTGTACTCTTTGGTATTTGGATAGAATATTCAGTCGATATCTGTTAGGTTCATTCAATATATGGTATTCTTTAATTAAGGTGTCTTTCTGTTTATACTCTTTCCTGTTGAACTGTCTAATGGAGTTTGAGTGTCTGATAGAATTTTGCTGTGAATTCATCAGGGTCTCAGTTTTTATCATTAGGGAGGTTTTTGTATTGTTTCAATTTCCTTACATGCTGTGGGTGGTCAGGAACCATTTTTTTGTTGTTTATGTTTTGAAGTGAAACATTCCAACCTGCAGGGAAGCTGCTTAAGCTCAGGAAGTAAACAAGTCAAGAGCTTCAGGAAGTTCCTGAAATTGATAAGGTTCACTAATTTGACTTCCTGCCTAAATTCCTGTGCTCTGGATAGGGGTATAAATAAGTTGAGCAAAATAAAGTTGGGGCCTCTATATTTCACAGTCTGTTTAGATAGAAAAAGTTCCAAAAAAAGGATGGCAAATGGAATCTGGGATTGAACCTCAAGCGGAGGAGGAAAGTAAAGCTAAACCTTCCACTCTGTCAGAGCACCCAGCTTTTGTGGAACCTAAAATCAAGAGTCTTTAGATCTCAAAGAAAAAGAGGAGAGAGAGGAGGAAACTATTAGATATCTGAGAGAGAAGGATTTTCCACCATTTATTGCCCGGCAAAGCCGGAGGCTGAGCTGAAGGAGGAATATTTAGAAGAAATGTGGCATTTACAGGGCGTGGTTGAATCTCTGTATATGTTATGGTATATAAAAGATAAAAGAAAACTATATGTAATCTTAAAATTTCTAGTCAAGGTTCATTCAGGAATGTTTGGTCTTTTCCCAGGTTTTAGCTGCATAGGTACAGTAATTAAAAGTACCAGACTGGTGGAAGTTTGCGCAGTAACTACTGTGTCTCAAATTATGATTGCTTTTCCCTTTAACTTGTATGGATAGATTAGTGGCCTCTTACTGTAAACAAAATTCAGGCCATAAAGCAGTTCAAGAACAGCTAGAAAATGGTTATACAGAGCCTTCTAATTTGCCAATTTTTGTCATAAAAAAGTCACAAAAATGGAGGTTATTATAAGATCTTAGAATGGTTAATGAAACAATAGAACTTTAAAAAATCAATTGCAAAAATAATGGCCCAAACCCGGTATTAGTATGGGGATGAGGGCATGTTTGTTTTTCCACAGGATGCTGAGAATGCCAGGTGGCTGCCAGAAAGCCTGGTTCAGTTCGCAGGGACTCAACAAGGGAAAAGTGATGTTGCTGTTGTTGTTGAATCAGTTCCTGATGACACACGGAGAGCTGTATTGGACTTATGTAATAAATTGAACTATGCTGCGGATCTAGCCATATAGAAAGAAAAGGAGATTGCAGTGATGGTGAATGATACTCAACTGATGGGACATCATTATATGGAAAGAATAACAATAAATCAGGATCTACTGCAGGGAATGCTGATAAATGAGAGAAAGGACTGCTTGCCACAGACTTATATAGGGAAACAGGCAGCAGCCATGGACAAAGTCAAGGACGAGTGACAGCTTGCATTGCTGACTTTCGTAAATGAGTAGCCAGAGACGGGTAAGCCCAAGGGGGTGTCTGTCAACCTAAGACAGGGATTCAGCCTCTGTGGCCAGAGATTGTGGCTGGTTTGCCAATGATGGGTAAGACAGGCACTGACGTCCTTGGCAACGTAAGACAGACGCTCATTTATGTAAGAGAAAAGGGGGAAATGTAGGACTCTGGTCCCACCTGCATGCCCTTCTCTCTTAGTGCTAGGCTCTCGCCAAGTGCTAGCTGGATCTTGTCAATTGCAAAGCTCAAGTAAACAACTTGACCTTTAAGAAGCCAGACCACAACTTCGTTTTTCCTGTGTACAGCTGTGTGTCATCAATAGGAAATGTCTCCTGAGAACCTGAACTTTTAACCCTCTGCAAAGCCCCACCTCAGGGTATATAAGGCTTGCTGCCTTTCAGTAAAGTCAGTCAGTCATTCTCCTTTCCTCCTACCTAGTGTGTGTGTCTGTGTCTCTGTTTTATGTGTTTCATTCAATCCGAAGCCCTCCACCAATCTGGACTCAGTCAACAAACGTAGTCAGGGCACTACAAGACTGGCTTGGATCAGTTCTGGTTATACAGTCAAGCAACCAGCCCCACCAAAATGTGGAGTGCAGCTTGCAGCCATTTTGGATCAAGGAATATTTTTGAGCTGCAGAGAATTACTTGTCATTCACGTAACTATGAGAACAAACCAGAAGCCCAATCTAACTACAAAGATCTGCTTGTGACTGATGAGAATGGAAAATGGCAGGACAAAATTTAATTTACCCAATCAAGGACCACAAACAGTAAGGGAAAGAGGGAATGGATGAACAAGCATGAAGAGGTCTATAAGATAGTTTCATGGCGAAGAATTCATAGAAAAAGAGAACCGCACAAACACAAGTGAGAGAGAGGAAAATACGTATTGGAAGAAGATATTCATATCAAAACACATTGAAATGAACTTCTTAAAAGAATTTTGAAAATAGGAAGAGTAGGGCCTTGCTATGTGCAGATTGGCCTGATAGTGTTATCAGATGATTTTTTACCAGAACTTTGAAGGTCAGATTGAAGATGATTTATATACATATTAGGAAGAAGTAAACCTGCCAGCCAAGCACATTTGGAAAATATATTATCCCTAGATGAATGCAGATGCATACTTAGCATAGTATACAAAAGCATAGGGAATCTACAACCATGACCTAATTTACAAGAAATGCTTAAAGGGAGTTCTTCACGCTGACATGAAAGATCTCAGTTAACAATCTAAAAACTTGGATGTGTGAAAGTCACAAGTTAAAGTGAGAAAAGAGTCAAACTCACTTGTTAATTTTGTAATGATAGTGAATAAAATAATTTTAAAATATTTAATATATAAATGTATTAAATAATTATAAGCACGACAATGTTAATGAATGCAGATATGACAATATAGGAATTATTAAATCAAATGAAGGAGTAAAACTAGGGATTTGGTACGAGTTCAAATTTACATTTGTGTCATCTTAAAAAGTTGATTTTAGCTATGTACGCCTGGTAGTTACAATGGAAGCATCTACTTAATAAACACAAAAATAAGAGAAGTTAGCCAATGCATAGCACCTTAAAAATGGATCAAATAACATGGGAATATAGCCAGAGATGAAGAATGAAATCCACCCTTGAAATTCAGAAAAAACTTTATCAATAAAGAGAATTTGACTTGATGGCTTGATGGATGTCTTAGAATACAATATTCTTCTCTATGTTATATATAGCAGGCTCATACTAACTTCAAGAGCACATGTAGGCTTAAAGAGCATATGTACTTAGCATATGTAGCTAAGTGTTGTAATAAGCAGAAGTGATTAATTCGTCAAAAAGCTATAGCAGGGAATGGAAAGAAATCTCTGTGGTTAAGAACACTGATTGTTCCCACAGAGAATTGTCATTTAATTCCCAGCACCCACATGGCTGCTAACAATCATCTTTATCTTTAATTCTAGGGGATTTGACACCCTCTCTGGCCTCCTTGAGCACTGCATGACATAGGTGGATTTACATACATGCAGGGAACACACATGTACACATAGAATAAAAATTAAGTTTCTTAAGAGCCATACTACCATGCTCTAATGAATGGTTCCATACTCAGAAGCATAAGTATAGGACAAACTAGAGTCAGTGTGTCATTACAACAAAAGAAGACCTGAATTTTGAAGGTAGGGATTTGTGGGTAGTTTTGGAAGTAGTGAAGGATATGGATTGGTGGTGAATATAATCAAAATACTCGCATGAAATTCTCAAAGCACTGATACTTTCTAAAGCTGTATTTATATAACAGCATCAGAATATGTAAATATACAAAGTTTGTATTAATGAAAATAAGAGGAGAAATAGAAATTTATTACTATTTGATACTATTCAATTATTCACAAATATTACAGATGAAAATGAAAAAATGAAGAACTTGAGCATCATCATAGAGAATGTAGTTCTAAAAGACATTTAGAATAGAAAAAGAGAACACTGCATTCTACAATAGTGGAATACATACCTTTTATGGGTACATTAAATGTTCTTCAGGGTAGATGATATTTTAGGACACAAAAGAAGCGCTAATGTAGTTAGGAAGAATTAAGTTTTATCAAGATTTTTGTCCACAATGATAAAGCTGAAAACAAAAACACATAATAATGTAGAAACTCCACAAATATGCGGGAGATAAACAACACACTTCTGAATATCTAATGTTTCAAAGAATGTAAACAGAAATCAAAATGTTATTGAGTACTTTGAGTATATGCCAAGCTGTGGTATAGCTGAGTCATTGGTATTTCTCTTTTTTTGGTTTTTAAAGGAGATTCCACAGTGATTTCCATACTGGATGGACCAGCTACCATCGCACAAGCAGTTATTAAAGGTTCCCCTTTCCCCATATTCTTGCAAATATTGGTGATCATTGTTTTTTCTTGATCTTAACTATTCTAATTTGGGGTAAATATACAGAGATTGTAATTTTCATTTACTTAATTACTAAAGATGTTGAAGCTTTTTCAAGGTGTTTCTTAATCATTTTATTTCTTATTTTGAGAAATCTCTGTGCAGAACTCTCGGTTATTTGTTATTGGGATAGTTTTCTCTTCATTCCATTTTTAAGATTTTTATTGAATTTTTACTAATTTTATACAAAATATTTTTAATCCTCTACCTAGATTCATTCCCTTTTTAATACCTGCAAGCAAATTCCAGATACATTATATATATATATATATATATATATAGAGAGAGAGAGAGAGAGAGAGAGAGAGAGAGTATGTGTGTGTGATTCTATCTATCTATCTATCAATCCATCATCTACCTATATTCAAATTTGTGTCCTAAAATTGGATTTGGTTTGGGTTCACTACACTGGCACCTATTCAATATACCAAGAGTCTTAGCTTTAAACAAGCATGACTCTCTGACTCCTAGGAGCTCTTACCTATTTCCAAACTGTATGCTTGGATTTTTGTCTAGTTTAAGCTTAGCTGTGACTAGTGCATTCTGTCAACATTGCTAGGAGTTTATAAGAGTAATTTCCTGTTTTGAAAACTGTTCCTTGTAGTTATCCATCATCTCTGGCTCTTATAATTTTTCCACCTCTTCTTCCACAATAATCTCTGGAGCTTGGGAAGCAGAAGTTTGATTCAGGTGTACTGTTCAAGGATAAGCAATCTGCGGTTCCTTATTCTCCACATGTTGTGGTCCTCTGTGTTGATCACCATCTACTCCATGCAAAAACTTCTCAAGTGAGAGTTGACAGATGCATTAATCTATGGGTATAACAATAAGTTGTTGGGAGTCAGTTTACTACTATATTTATTCAGCAGAAAAATAGGATTTGCCTTTCTCTTATGGCCCATTACCTGTTAAGTCTCAGGATCCTAGGCCTGACATCAATGTTTCATATGAGAGTCTTCCTGTGAGACAGATTTTAAATCCAATTGAAAGCAGTCCATTACTCTCATAATATTCATACAACTCTCCTATGGTGGACAGCCTTTCTAGGTCAGTTTCTGTTATAGCTTGTAGTATTACAGCAGAGTGAGGTTGATGATCAATGCATAGCTCCTTCAACCACTATGAACATTAGTATGATAAATGAAACATTGGTGTCAGCACCAGCTTTATTTATCTTTGTTTCTTCTATAGCTTATTTACATAATGTATTCAGCAACAGTGTATTTCTGTGAAGGTCTAGTGACTATAAGAACATAGGCAATGGCCAGTATTGTTGTAGCATCTATGGTACCCCTGGTCAATAGCTTCAACTGAGGGAATCCTTTCACAGCACTGAGCTTCTACTTTTCTATCATACGGTGTCTACTAAGTGCTCTGTTTCTCAGTTACAAGTAACTCCTTTTAATTTATTTTTTAATGTATACACATACACTTTAAAATCTTCTATGGTAGCAGGTCTCCATATTGCTTTTTCTTAAGGCATTTTGTATTAGCTATTTCTCCCAATACTCCCTCTTCTGTCCCACCCTCACATTCCCCACCTCATTCCTACTCCACTATTCCTTCTTTCCCTTTTATATCACTGCATTCTACCTCCCCTCTCTGGAAGTCTCCCTTAACTTATGGCTGTTTATTTCCTGATCTTTTTGGATTTTCGAATTTAAACTTGAATTTGTTAGATTTCAAAACTAACATATAAGTGATAACAAGCAATGTGTATCTTTCTTGAAAGTAGAAAAATCAGGATGATGCTTCTACTTTCAAGCATTTACCTTCAAATTTCATAATTTCATTTTTAAGAGCTAAATAATATTCCCTTGTGTATATGTACCACACTGTTCCTCATTTGATGAACATCTAGGTTGTTTCCAGTTTCTAGATATCATGAAAACACAATGAACATGGATGATAAATATTTCTGTAGTAGGACATAGAGTATTTTGGGTCTATGCCCAAGAGTAGTATGGTTGGATCATATGGTAGATACATTTCTAGCTTTTGAGGAATCTCCACATTGATTTCCATAGTGGCTTCACCAGTTTCAACAGTGAAAAAGAGAGTTCCCCTTTCTCCACATACTCATCAGCATTTCTCATTTCTTATGGATATTAGCATTTCTGAGTGGGTGAGTTGAAACCTCAAGTTAGTTTAAATTTTCATTTCCATGATGCCTGAAAATGTTGAACATATTAAAAAGTGTTTTCTGAGCCTTTACATATTTACAGTGCTCCCTATTCAGCTCCTTGCTTGATTTCAGCTCCTTGTTTGATTTCTTGATGTTTAGTTTTCTGTGTACTTAGTATATTCTAAATAATGTCCTTCTGTCATGGGTATAACTGGTAAAAAATTTCCCTGTTTGTGAGTTTCCTATACAGGAATGATGGTGTCAATTGCTATGCAGAAGTTTTTAAGTTTCATGAGCTCCCACTTATTAATTGCTGGACTTAATGCTTAAGCTACAGAAGTCCTTTTCAGAAAGTCCTTTTTTGTATCTATAAAATCCTGTGTTATCTACTATCTCTTCCATCAGATTAGCATATTGGGATTTATATTGAGGTACTTAAGGCCTTTGAGGGTTGAATTTTATGAGAGACAGGGACTAGTTTCATTCTTCTACATGCAACTATCTAGTCTGAAAAGCACCATTTGTTGAACATGCTATCTTTTCTCCAGGGTATATTTGTGACGCCTTTGTAAAAAATCAGGTGTCTGTAAACATATGGACATAAATCTGAGTCTTCACATCTATTAAACTTACTAATATGTCTCTTTTTGTGCCAGTACCATGCTGCTTTTATTACTATAGCAATGTAGTATAATTTACCATCTATGTTGGTAATGGCTCCATAAGTTCTTTTATTGTTCATGATTATTTTTACTATTCCTGGGTTTTTATGGTTCCAAATGAAATTTGAGATTATTTTTCAATAGCTTTGAAGAACTTGTGTTGGAATTTTAATGGGTATTGTATCAAAAATGTAAGTAACTTTTGATAGGGTGGTGTATCAATGTGTAGACTCTGTGTGAAGCCTGACCCTTCTTCTTCCCCATATGTAGGGGTCCTCAGCCCTGCATATGGTTATTTCCAGTGAGCTCTAAACAGGGGATTGACCTGTAGCATTTTGAAAGTTTCAGCTCAGGAAACTGGGTAAATAGATGTTTTTCTAAGTTCACTCACAGCAGCAGAAGTTAGGCCACAGGTCCTGTCCGAGAAACTACGGGCAGGGATGGATGGTAAAATCATCGGCTACAAAAATGTTATAACATAACACAAATATGCCCTTGCTGACAGATATGAAATACCGTAGGAAGAACTGCCAGGTGTAGTGTAACAAGGTTTCTATCTTGGAATGGGAGGATCATTTTCTGACATGTTTCTGCTCAAGTGAACATAAGGAAGTTCTGTGGCCTTACCAGATGCTAGTAGAAAGAATAGAGAGAGGAGATACAGAGTTTCTGGCCATACATAGGCGACTCCATATATCTGTCATGGATTTGTACCTAGATATACCCAGAATATCTAGGCTTCCATCTTGGAATTGGAAAGTTTACCAGGGTCAGACCACATTCGATCAGGGAGATTCTTTGGTCTTAGTCACTGGGAAGGGTATCTTACAGAAGGAATGATAAGACTTCTAGCTATAGACAAGGGAGGCCTCAAACCAGCACTATATCTGCTATCATGCTTGAAAAGCGAAGGAAAGGTTCCTTGATGTTTCATAGGTACAGACATTGATCTGAGAGTTTTAAGGTTGTTATTTGTGGTTTTGGGGGTATGCAGAAGGACTTTTCCCAGGGTTCAAGTTGGAGAAGACACCAAGATAAGAAAAGCTAATCTCTCAATCCATGTACTCAAAGCCTAACAGAAATCAGCTCCTAATATCAGTCTTCAGAAGCCCAGGCTTAAGCAAAAGGCCCCTCCTTCATCATTTGGTATGAGGGAGGAGAATGGAGACAGTATATTTTCTTGATCTTTTGGATAAGATCAATTTGGGCATGGAGAAAATGCATTCCCTGTTAGAAATAGATATGAATACTATGAAGATAGTTCATGCGCATTCGGTCACATATAGAATCACCCTATAATCTTCATTTTTCTCTTCAGCTTTCATGGTAAGTGTCTATTGAGGGAATGCTGCCCATGTGTGATGCCTGCTAACTTCCTCCCAAAATTGATGGAGCCTTTTTCATAAATGAGATATGATGCTATTGTCTCAGAAAACAATATAAGTTGCTTGGAAAAGAGCAGTGTTTAAATACCTTCCCTCTTACAAAAATTATGAGATCTAGCTTCTGTTATTAGTCGTGAGAGACCCTTTAGTGAGGTGCAAAGATGGCATGTCTCTTCTCAATAAATTGTATGTTCTAAAAGAGATAAGAATATTTGTCTGAGATTATAAGGGAAGCCTGACAAAAGGAGTTTCAGATTTTATAAGTGTCACAATGAAAAACAAAGGTAAGAAAACATATCCCAGATTTACTCTATCCTCTATGGTGATATGGGTGGATTTGAAACATGGTAATTTTCCATCTTGTCCTTTCACTTTTATCTAGGGTCTGAATATAATACATGAGGCTTTCACCTCATTTCAGGGTGGAGTCCCATAGCCTGACAAAATGAGAACTCTAGACAACTTTGAGGGACCTCCTGCTCCTTTCTGAGTAGTCCCACAGAAATCTGATCCTGTTATCAGCCCTAGAAAACCACAGGAAAATGTTGCCAAATATTGTAGTTCTTGAATTCTAGTTTAAGAATCTGAAAAATATAATGGCTATAACCTCTGGTCAGCAGAGGAAACAGTCCCTGATTCTTTCAGGCATCAAGCAGAAGTACCTTTCACCCTAGGTATATGCACACCCTGCCCACTCTTAGTGTAATACAACTTTGAGAGAGGAAATCCCATTCTGTGCATGTTGCCAGCCTTCAGAGACTGAAAGCAAGAGTGGTCTGATCTATAATTGAACCGCTATCACTTTAGTCTGTAGTGTGGGAGGTTTTCTCAGAAAGAGACTCCCTTAATCTGAGGAGGTAAAAGTAGGAGGGGAAGAAACAAAGATCAACAGAGAGATGAGTCTCTGATTCTGCTTACAGTCAAGTTAAAGACAATTAATATGGACTGGAAAGGTTCTAATCCTATTCCTTATCTTCTAAGATAAAGTGATCTTACACTTTCTAGAGATTGACGTATGCTAAGCCCTGGGAAGACTTATCGTGGGTTGCCAAATGAAATAGGCTTTGACTTCTATAATAATCTTTCTCAAGTTCCAATGCATTAGACTGGTTCAGGATGGTGAGTTATTGGTTGTATGTGGAGACTTCAGGTCAGCAGACAGTAGGACAGACGCAGTGAAAAATAAATATAAAACTACTGAGGTAGAACTGAGTGTAACTCTCTTAACAGACATTGTTCAGGGGTGAATGTATTTGTGGTTCTTTTACTTTAGTCTGTTGTATTTTAGGAAGTATAAAGAAGGCCTTGGTGCTTGTCTGTGGTATCAAGAGAGGGATGTTTCCCAGTATCTTTGAAGTTTCAATACAGGGAAAAAATGTTGAAGGAAGACTAATGGTGCTATGAACTCATTTAGAAAGGGCCCAAAAGGATCGCTATCTATTATAACTGATATAAACCCACAGTGGAACTTTGTAGAAATAGCTCTGATATACTCTCACTGCACAGTGAGGCTTGCGATTGTGTTTTGGAGAAATGAGACATGGATCTGAAAGGACAATAGATGAATGGATGTAAGAAACTGGGAGTCATAAGGGACTTACTTCCCTGGGCAGGAGTGGAGGCAAGCAATATCCCTTCATTTTTGTCCTAAATCTCAAAGAAGTCAGAATCTTGACTTGAGGTTTTGACAACAGCTCAGCAGAGGGAAATGTTCTTGGAATTGATGAGATGCCAAAGTATGGACCATGGAAAGGAGCATACACACAAGGGATTTTTCAGAGTCTGGCCATCTCTGATTCTTATCCATTGAACAACTCAAGAGGGAAAGCAAGATATGGTACGTATTCACTTGTTCCAGTTGTGGAGCAGATGATTTACAGGGATGACATTTTGTTCTACTTGGACCTTAAAAACAACATGGAATGGCCCAGGCTATTTTATCTATAATTATTATTATACTGAGAGAGTACCAAGGAAATCCACAGAGGCATGTCCACTACTGTCAGCCTTGGAACCTCAACCCAGTGAGGGCTGATCAGATATTTTACCTTGGTAATACTTTTTGTGTTCTTAAAGAAGTGAGGACCTTAATATGGAAAAGGGACCATCTGAGGCAAAAGACTGGATCAGCAGAAGGGGAATCTAAGACTCCTTAAGTAGTTGATGACTGAGGGAGCAATACCCCTTGCTAGGACTGAAGGAATATCTGCCCTACCATGCCTATGCTGGAAAGCCCTATGGGACACAACCAGATGGAGTACACCCGAATTTCCTCTTGGTGATCTTGAATAGCTGAGAGCTTGTTACGAGGAACATATCAAAGGTCATAGAAGGAATAGTGCCAGGCTCTGACAGGATCAGAGGGAGAACTGTATGCACCCCTTAGCTAGAAAAGTTGGTTTCCTAACAGTTTAGTCAGTTTTTGCCATCACTCCTGTGAAACCCTTAACATGTGTGCTTGACTACAGGACTCCTTTACTTCCCCCTCCTGCCTTCTAGAATATAAATTATTGCCCTGAGTGTTTGACTTCTATCTGAGATGAGTAGAATCCAGAAATTACCAGGAGAAAGGTCAACACAGAGATGACCATATACCCAAAACTGCGGGGAACTTACATAGTTAGATCACACCTGTGAACTCTGAGAGGGTGTCGGAGTAAATTTACAGGGTTTCTCTCTTCATCAAGGAACATGCCTCCAAGAATGTGATTGACACAGATGAAGCCAATAGAGTCAACTACTTTCCAACCAACCAGTGACTTAGGGGGTGGGGGTTGTCCAGTGAGAAAGTACAAAAGGCTGGGTAGGAGACATGGGCAGGGTGCCCTGGGTCTCCATCTCGGGTCTGTGTGCTCGAGGTCCACTGGACTTCTGATCAGAAAGCTGGCTCCCCCATATGAAAATTCTTTCTCTCTCCATAGGGATGAATCCTTTGTAAGTAACCTGGAATAAACTGGTTTCTCCAATTGGAGAGCATTCTCCATTCTCACAATCTGTTCAAACCTGAGGGTGGGGTGGGGCTGAACCTGGCCTCACTGTGAGAGGAGAATTCATAAGACAGGAACTGTGTTTTTACTCTTCAACTTAGGTGCCCCCTCTGTTCTTTTTACAGAGCTACGAAGAACTACAGTGATTATAGCGATCTCACGTACACTCCATCAGATTACATAGCAGAGGCCCAGAATGTGTTAGAATTCAAGATGAACTGCATATTCTTATTGTGACTCAAAGACAAAGACACTATTTTCTAGAACTAAAAGACCTCAAGGAAAATGACCTCACATTGCCTTGTTTTCCCCAGCTTTGCCAGATGACAATATCCTGAGAACTTCTCTCATGCCTTTCTTCAGATTACCAGTGCACAAGCCAAACGGAAATGCAGTATACCTGAGAGGTACTGGAACTTTACCGTAGATAAAACTTGTAAGTGCACCTTTGTAAGGGTCATGTGGGGTAAGAATTTTCAGCTGTAGTCACTCATACTGTCTATCCCTTCTCCAAACCTATGGGATACATTCACAGACATTCCTGCTCACACTCCTGACTGCCACTTCCATTAAGAGTCACTATGAAAAACATCTTGTGACAACCTTGAGAAAGATATCTCATGCTTCAGTGAAACATGGAATATGATTTTTGCACAGGACCTTCCAGATGAGGTAGAGTAAGAAGATGACAAAGACACTTTTTCATTTCATCTTTTTCAGGATATGACTCATTTTCTCTATTTCAGGAGGCTGAAGAACAGGAGAGTGAGCTTAATTTCCTGATACTGTAATTTCGGGAGAACAATCAGAACAATTACAACTCATCCACTTCGTAGAACAAGTTCGGTCAAAAATCTAGCAGAGAAGAGGAAGAGGAGAGTTTATATACATTATACTCTTCAACTGACACTGATTATTTCATTTATTGAATCTTTGTGTATTTCATATAGAAAATCTTAATCCATCTTAATCATCTTTATAGCCTCTTCTTCACCCCCTATTGGAATCCAGATAGTCTGTCATCTGTGTTAAGGCCTATTGTGTCAAGTTAGAACAGACACTGATTTTTTGAACAGACGCTGACTCTTTGTGGAAAGAAAAATGAAAATAAATAGGTGGCTATTTGTTAGATACCATGATTCTCAAATACAAAATGTAAAATCCAGTTACAGAAGACATTGCTCAAGGGTATCATCAAAGCATTCAAGGACAAATCATGTACAATCTTCAAGAAAGTGTTTAGGCTTTTGAAGGTGAATTTTGGCATCAGTATAAAGAAAGGGAATTTAAAGGTAGCTCTTAGATCCGTGTCAACCGTACCTCACCTACAAAGATGAAAGTATGCTGAATGACAATCAGAAAATGCTTGCAAAGAGCTTCTTAATACCTATATCCTGGGTGTGAAATACTACGAAGTGAACTGTGCATTTAAAGAAAAAACTGAAAATTCCTGGGTTTAATGGAAGTATATGATGAGAAGAAGTGCTTCATCTTCAGCAGCCCATGGGACTTGTGACCACTGCTTCACAAAGGAAAATTCCCTGGAGTGTCAGCAGATGGCTAAGAGTCAGTCACCACAGAATTAATTCTGGTGAAGTCTAAAAACCTATGATGAAACCACCAAGATGAAAGTTCTGGAATTCCTGGGCATGGTCACAGGAAGAGAGCCAGTTTCTTTCACATCATGGTTTGAAGAGACTCTCAGAAGAAGAGAGGGATTGTAGCAGAATTAGATTAAGGATAACTACTCTCATGCCCATTGCACAGACTGCCTCAGCAGATTCTGCCCAAAGTTAAGAATCCTTGCCTCAGTCTGTTTACACTGATTTTGAGAAGAATGAGTGAATCTGGGGATAATACACTGCGTGGTAGCTCTGTGTTCCTAGTCTATATGGTGAATGATAGCTATGCCTTGCTCTCTTTTTGTAGTCATATGCTGTTCCCTGTAACGAAAGATTTATTAGCTACAATATCTAAGTTTATATGTGAAATTGATCACACATTTAGTGCTATTTCCCAAGGCCTGAAAAAAGGTAAAGCTAAAATATTCGCATTTCACTTGTTGATTCTTTTAGCCATTTTGGTACATTCTGTGAAATTAAATACTATATACCTGGATATGCTTGGCTTCCTCAAGAAAATATGAAAATAAATAATAAATCTGAATAAATATATTGCCTCAGTGACTTTATTAACCAAATATTAGTTGAATATTTTTTGTTTTTTATGAAAAGACAGTTACAGGAAGGAGGGACATGGATAAGTGAAGTGCATGTACTTACAGAATGGTAGAGTCCAGACATAGCAATTAAATCAGAAACTAGGAGAAAAATTTATTTAGACTTCAACAAGTGGAAAGAGAATCCAGTTGCCAAGTGTAAATACATTGAACAAAATATAGCTTCGGGCTTTAGGAAATCATGAATTCTGTGGGAACCAAATTCAGTTTAAACTGTGGAAGATGGTTGGGGCCAGATTCTGAGTGCGGCTTAGCGGTGAGGGAATACAGAATCCTGGGCCCTATGGTAATGTAAAGCGATGTGTTAAATGAAGGACAGAGGAAATGTTTCATCACTGATAGTGGATATTTCACGGAAACACACAGAGGCACTGAGGATGGCCCTTGCATTCCCTGTCTACTATCTCTGTCATTTTAGTGAGCTGAAGTTGTGACATGAGAGATATACCTCCAATCAAAACATGTGAAAGGGGGGTCCTTTCAGTAGTAAATATAGGACCTCAAAGGGTGTTCAGAATATCTCTAACTCCCCACAGAAAATCTTTCCCTGTATGGACACAAGAGGTTCTATTTCACATTTAAAATCTTCTACGTATATATACCTCCTTTTTAAAAAAAGAACTTTTTATTCTTTGTCAATTTTATACAATTCTATAGTAAGTTTTTAAATATTTTATTGCATTTAATGCATTACATACAATAGTTTTTAATCAAATTTAGACCCTTTACCCCATCCATTCCCCCAAACTCCCACTCAACCTCATGTTTTCAGTCATACATGCTAAGACCTATTCATACTGTTTTAGGAATTTTCACTCCTCATTTCCTTTTCTCAGCTCTCTGCCTGACACTGAAACCCTTTTTCTCAGCAAGGATTGTCCTACCTTGTTATGTCTTTTCTTTTTGACCCACTGATTTATTTATTAATATATTTTTATTGAATCATTGTGTGTTTCCTACAGAACGTATCAAACTTAATCATCTTTATATCCTTTTCCCCACCAGCACCCCCCATAACTCAAATCCATACATTCTTCCATCTCTGTTAAGGTCTATTGTGTCAAGTTAGTATCCCCAAGTGACCTCAGTGCAGGTTCATCCACTGAGGTCTGGTCAGCCTACACAGAGTCCCTCGTTTTAGGAAGACTAACCCATCCTCACCCAACAGTAATCAGTTGCCAATATTTGTTAAACAAAGGTTGGGGTCTGCTGCCCATTTCTCCAGTGAAATGCTGTTTTTTTTCTGCTTGAGTTTGCATGGATTTTGAGCATGCCCAAACCATTGCTGTAGATTCATATGAGCAGGGTCTCAGTAGCTTGTAGGAGTCTATTTCTGTATTTTGACCCACTGATTTTACAGTTATTTACTTTGGTGTGTGCACGGGGAATTTTAGCTGTAATATATGTAATATATCAGTGGTATTTACTCCTGAAGAAAATGACATCACAACTCTTATGACCCATTAGGTGGCAATAGTCTGCAAATGTGGGTTAGGTATCATTGAGTCAATTCTAAGACAGGATGAAATGGTGGTGAATCTAAACTTCTGCACATCTTGTACTGGTAGGCACAGCTACAGTTAGTTCATGGGTGCAATGGCCATATGACATGTTCAGGAAATATTGTTTCCCAGCACTCTTACCCAAACTCTTGCTTTTACTTACTTTCTCTCCCTACTTCTGTGAATTTCCCTGAGTTTTGAATGGCAGTGGTGATGTATTTGTTTCATCTAAGGCCAGTCTCTCCATATTCATTTACTCTCCAGATTTAGGCTGTCAGCAATTCTGCACATCATCTTATACTCACTGTCCAAAGAGGTTTCCCAGATACAGGCTGAGAGCAGCAATAATCTATGAGCATATGTGCATGAAGTTAGAAGGTAGTTGTCACCAAGACCAGTTAGTAAAACAACAATAGAATCTTTTCTTCTGGGCCACAAATTCTTGACCAGATTACAGCATTAGGCAAGAGTATTCTCCTGTTACCTAGGCCTCAAATCTAACCAGGAAAATGATAGTTACCCCCATAATGGTCCTGCCACTACTATACCAGTAGTTATATCTTTCCAGGCAGGTCACTACTGCAGATCATGGGATGCACAGCTGGGATGACAATTGAAGATGTTTCTCTCATAATCAGCTTATATAGTAAATTCTAGTGTTGTGAAAGCTATCCAGCAGTGAAGAAAAGTCCAATTCAGTCCCAGCTTGATTTCTCAATATCATGCAACCCAAGTGTGTGTTGTCTTCAGAAAGAAGGGACTTATGATATGGCTTTAGTAAGCAATCAATAGCATTGGCAGTAGTCTGTGGTGTTTTGCTGTTCTCCCAAGACTCCTTGACCAATAGTTAATGAGAGAGTGTTATCTTATTCCTGATATCTTAGATTTCGGAGGAAGAGCATTATTCACCAATTGAAGATTTCTATGATGTCTTAGGATGATGAAATCTTAGAATGAAGAAACTGCATTTACTATGGAGGGGGCACTTACACTTCTGCAGTGCTTAAATATTAATATCTGAGGGAGAAAATCAGCAGTAAGTCTGTTCGGTTATGGCATTTTCTGCATTACTTCAGTCTATTGCTCACCTGGGCAATTTTTTCCTTGCTGAGAAGAAAACTTTTACTTTGATGAAATCATCTTTGTCAATTTTTAAAAATTTTATGACCTGTCTTATTTAGGAAAATTTGCCCAGTCTCTACATTGAATGGTTTTCTCTCTATGTTTTCTTCTAGTAGCTTCAAATTTTTAGGACTAATATTAAGACTTGTGGCACAAATTGAATTGAATTTGACACATGGAAATGAATAGTGATACAGTTTCAGTCTTGGACATGTGAATGACTGCTTTTACCAGCATCAGCTGTGAAATGGGCTGTCTGTGCTCCAACATGGATTTTTGACACCTTTGTCAATGAACAGATGGCTGTAGTTTGTGAGTTTATTTCTGGAAACTTACTCTGTTTCACTGGTCTGCATATTTTTTGTGCCATTACCATTCTTTTTTGTTACTATTTCTCTTATTATGACATGATCTCTAGTTTATTTTTCCAATTTTATATGTTATGTCCAAAATTGTTGTAACTATTTGGAATGCTTTATGTTTTTGTAAGAATTTTATGGTACAGTTCTACTTCTGTGAAAAATATCATCTGAAATTTGGTGGTCACTGCCTTGAATATGGAGATAACCTGGAGTAGTATGTTTATTTTCATAATGCTGCAACTTCATGAACATCAGAGGGCTTTCCAACTTCTATCATAGATTGTTTCAGTTTCCTTCCTTTACATTTATTTGAAGAACAAAGTATGTAGTTTTCAATGATCATGAGGACAGTAAATTATAATATATAACAAGTTCTTACATTTTTCATGTGGTAAATTTAGTTGAGATATACTAACAGCAGCCAAACAATTATACTATTATACATTGCTTAAACCATTAACCAGAATTAGCACCTCTAAGACTGTCTGCTACCTCAAATAATTCACAGATAACTGTTACTTTGTTGTAGATTAAGCTCCAGTTGTTTAAGGAAGTGAAGAAACTGTAAGGGTAAAATTAGTTAGTCTCTTGATTCATAAGTCTATCAGCAACATAGATATCTCTGATAGTATTTAATTTCCAACATGGAAGACTGAGGTGTTTCAAGTAGATGAGGTCTTCATATGAGGTGTTTTCAATGTAGTAGAAAATATGTTTTCACTATTATTTTTAACTAAATACCAGTTTTAACTATTAATACCATCAATGAATATATACTCTCTAACAGAGCATGAATGGATCCACAGAATTCAGTCCTTCCAACCCAGTCCTCCATGTCAAACACAGAAAGCTAAAGAACTTTTGGTCACAAATTACATCTATTCCACTAGGATATTGGAGTCAGGTCTTCTGTATATCTTCAGTTAACTTGACACACATGGAAAGAGGGAACCTCAATTGGGGAATTCCCTCTCTCAGATTGTGGTCGTGTCTGTGAGGCATTTTCTTGATTGCTGAGTATTGTGGGAGCACCTAGGCCACTCTGGGCATTCACCCTCTGGGCAGATAGTCCTGAGTTGAATAAGGTAAGAGGCTGAGCATTGACCAGGGAAGCAAGACAGTAAGCAACATTCCACCAGGGTCTGCATTCAGTTACTGCTTCCAGGTTTTTGCCCTGAAGTCCTCCTTCAAATTCCCTTGATAATGGACTGTGAGCTGTAAACCAAATAAACCCTTTCACTCGATGTTGTTTTGGTCAGATTTTTATCACAGCAGCAAAAAACAAAACAAAACAAAGAACAGATTTGAATAAATGTTAAAGTGGTCATCAGGATATACTAAGGAAGTCCAATTGGGCTAGTAAAATAGGATACCCATATCCAGTAAAGTATTCATGATGACAAATAGAGGTGCCTGCTCACTCTATTCAGAAGACAGTTACCTACACCATGGCTGAGTGGTAGCTCTAGGACTTTAGGAGAAGGGCAAAAGGCAGTGACAGTTGTAAGAAGATGAGGATCAACCAAGAGAGATTGCATTGTATGGCAATTTTGTGGTCCTGATTCTAATTATTATTATTATATATTACCCGTATAAAACAATTAATTCTTAGGTATTTTCACATATATAATATAGTTTATTCCTATTCACCTGTTTTGCATATTCTTCTCATCCCTATCAACCCTTCTCACACAGATTCCTAATATTTTCATGGGTTTTGTCTCACTTCTATTTTCTTAAGAAATTTTTTGGACTTCCGTGCATTTCATTAATAAAACTTAAACATATTTATGCCCCTTCCCTGATTTTCATCCTCCAAAATACTCCAACAAGATTTCATGCACTCTTTCATATATAGTAAACACTATCAAATCAAGTTTGTGTACCTAGATTTCCATAAGTGGGAATCTATCTACTGGAGTGTAATTAGCCTATCTATAGTCACTTCCTTAAATAATATCAACTCTCTGTCTCTCCCTCACCCAGCAGTAATCAGGTGCCAATAGTTCCTTGGCCAAAGTTTGGGTTTCCCAACTATCTCCCAAATTCTATGCTGGATTTTGTCTGGTTTGTGCATGCTGTCTCCATTTCTGGAAGTTAGTATGAATAAGTTTGAATAAATATAAGGATCCATGTTTAAAACACAGTAAGACACGACATTTGTCTAGGAGTGTGACAGAGGTTGAGTTTTCTCCATGATCTATGGCTTTTCCAGTCATGTATACTTGACTATATTTATAGTGAATACATGAAGTACTCTCACTTAGAGATAAAAATAAAATGTCTTCCATCTTTTCAGAAAAAGGCAACAATTAAAATGGACACCAATACTGAAAGAAATCATCAACTAGTAATATCATGTAAATGTATTTCTATGAATTATGATAGCAATACATGGAAGACTCCCTAGTTAAAGTAACCAGGTTGCACTCCGGAAAAATGTATTAGTCATCACAACGCCAAGATGACAGTATTCCAGTGTAAATACCACTATCACATTATTTTCAATGAAGTAAAGAATTAAAGTGTTAGGAATATAAAATTAAGATTTTTTTTTTAGAAATTATAGTGTCCTGTCAACTTCTTCATTAATCATTCTTTCTGTCTCACAACTCAACAGTTTTTGGTTGATGCTCCCTAATTCTTGGATTTTTTTTCTTTCAGAAAAAAATAAACAGTTTAATTTTTAGTCAAGGTTATCTTTTCTCCTCTGTATTTCTCATTTTATTTCTATCATGCACAAAAATGTTCTCCGGGCCTGGAGAGATGGCTCAGTGATTAAGAGTACCAGCTGTTCTTGCAGAGGACCCTGTTCACTTTCCAGCACCCACATGGCAATGCACAACCATCTGTAACTCCAGTTCCAGTGTATCTGATGCCCAGTTTTGTTCTCTGTGGGCACTGTACAACATGAGTGAACTTACACGCAGGCAAAGCAGTCATACACATAAAATAATAAATAAAATAATTTTAAAATGTTCTCTGGCTATTTTATATAAAGTACTTGTGTTTTCATTTTATTCTCTATAACACAATCCTGTTTTACTTTGTCTTTGAAGTCCTTATCTGAAATTTTATTCTGATATGTTTGCCCCTGTTACCAGAATATAATTTCCACCAGAAAAGGGACATTGCAAACCTTGTTTACTGCTATATTTCCAGGGCCTGATATTTAAAAGATATTTAGTGTATATTTACTAATGGAAAAACAAATTTCTTCAATCAGCTAAAATTCAAACTTTGGCTTAATGTATGAGATCACGATCCCTTCTTCATATTCTTCAGAATGAATAATTCCACAGGACCAGTAACGTGCAAACATGTAGATTTCATGGAAGAATTTGGAGATATGGAAGAAAGCTGTAGAATTTAAGATTACTTCCTCCTGAATTCACCAGACACCCTCCCTAGCTGAAGTTCTGTTTCTGTCCTTTCCACATACACCTCTTGTTCTCATAGGCTTTTGTTTGTATTACAAGTGATTGCACTTCTGTGCTGAAAACAGCAAGAAAACACATAAAAGTCTTGACTATAACCAGCTCCAACTCCTATACAGGGAAATACGATGACTAACTATTTTTAATCAAGAATGTTCTCTGAGAACCCACTAGTATTGCCCATAAAAATATAATTTTGTCTATTTTATTACATTTTTAGTTGCTTTGTTTTGCCTTTTGATGTATAAAATATCAGACCTAACAAGGTGGCTGTAGAGAGTGTCAGAAACGTAATGCATGTGAAAATAAAAATTTTATATCCAGAAATTTATTTTTCTATTATTATTTCTAGTATTATATGCAACACATGATACCAAATATTGTGCATAAAAGGAGCTCTTTCTACAAGAAACCCATAGTGCCCATTGTAAACTACTAAGTATAAATTCTTTGTATGTGCCTTGCACATTTGCTCTATTACAGTGATCATAACTGTTAATGTTATTAACAAAATAGAAAAGAAATAACCAGTTCTTAGTGTGTTTGATTTTGTATTTCAGAAGTTTTATATGAGGGACAAGATGGCATTTTCAGCGAATACATGTGTTTTTTTCATATGTAGAGTGAACATTTTAAAGGAAGAGATGATAAAGAGATTTTACCCACCTGTAATTTATCCACTCCAAGTATTCAAATTCTATAGATAAAAGTCAAGTACAACCCTACTCAGCCTGGAAGTCAACTCTACAGGACATTGATTAACATTAGCCCAGATACACAGGTTCTCCTATCAACTATTAACAGCAGTGCTTCACCAATATAGCTTCCAGTTCTCCAGAGAACTTTAACTAAGATCATGTCACCTGATCTTGGTATCTGAATGCTGATACAGTTTAATAGCAAATACAGTAGAATGAGCATATAGTACTATTTCACAATAAAGGGTCCCTTTAATGAACTTAAACGATGAGGAAAGTCTGCAACAAGGATGCATTATCTATTAAATGTCTGAAGAATGAGTAGATGTAAAGAGTATAGAAAAGCGGATGAAAAAGGAGGGAGAAGACGGAATTTCCACTGAAAGAGTATCAGATTAAACCATCTAGAAACACAAAGGTAACCACAGTTACTTGCACTGTGGGGAAGAGTGGAAATAAATTATAAAGATGGGATAGGTAAAAACAAGTGAAGCTGGCAGAGTATTTTGGATGAAGATTCTGAAAAATGTAATCATTTGGGGATTTTTGACAAGTGAGTGATTATTCTGATTTATATTTTAAAGAGAAAGGAGAGAAGCACAGACCAATGATATTTCTTGATTAAATCATGATAGCCTAAATATAGTTCTTGGTAGGAAAAAAATAGAACACATGAAGAAATGTGGAGGAGGTGAAAATCAATAAAAGAAATTTGGAGAAAAGCTTTCAGATTTTCCTCTTAAATTATTAGGTGCATATTTTTTGAAAAGACAACATAAATAGGTTATGAAGACTCAGATTATAATCCTACAGCAGGCATTACCAGCTATGCAGTGTTTTCCCTAGCTATCACTGAGTCTCAATTTATGCACATGTCCAATGAAAGCACACTATCTAACTTAGCAAACAAAAACTATATGTAGAACAAATATATTTGCTATATATGTAGAACAAATACTGACACTTAGAAGTTTTATTTTTTTAATTTGAATTTGTGGTTTTCTCACTCCAAAATCAAGGATATGTCTGATTTAGAATAATACTTTATTCACTGGAGTAGAATGCTGAAAACAAGATATCCATTAAAGGATTCAATATTTAAATATTTCTTGGAAAACTCTACAAACACAATTATACTTTCCTATAGTTGTCTCTGAGTGCACATTTAGCTTCATCACATCACAACAATTTCCAGATCACAGGATTAGTACTATGATGAACAGAGAAGAGGTAGGGTCTTTCTTTTATTTTCAAGGAGAGAAATTCACTGCCAAAACACATCAAGCAGGCCAAATATATCTGATAAAAGTGACAAGCCAAGTGTTACAAGAATTCCAAGTTGCAGTACTATGAGACGCTAATGCCCTGAGGAAAGAAGCATCAGGAAGCTGTGGCTTAGAATCACTGAGCTCCTTATTATCAGCTTGTGATCTTGGGTACATCATTCACAACACTTACATCGTTTTCCTCAAAGTAACATGGGGTAAAATTAGTATCATTCACTCTTGAAATGTAGTGTAAGATAAATTAAATGAGATGAAATGATAGAGGTACACTGAATGCGTGTGTATAAAACGGAAACTGTAGTAAGTGGCTCTCATAAGGCTGAAAACAGTGAAAAATTAAATGTGTTGGTTAGGAGAAAAGTATAAACTCTTTTGTAATTGAAATGAAGTTTCTAGACTGAGTGAAAGAGAACTGAAAAAGTCTTCCACAATTGCTCTGAAATCATAAGCTAAGTCTTCACTGTGAAATTTTGTCATTATTATGTTGACGAGTTGACTGATAGTATATGAGATCAGTTAAGGCACATTGTGCACCACTGGAATAACATAACATAGTGTTATCTTTACAATAGAGTCTCAAAAAAATTATTGCAAAAGAACAAAAACTGGTTTCTTCCCATCCTGGGTAGAAAACCCTGAAGGAGGTGACTTGGACCAACACTGATTCAAGTGCAATAAGAACAGGTCATTGACTTGGCAGTGAGTTCTAAAGAAAAGGAAGTCAGAACGCTTCGTTTCTCAAACACAATGACTATGCTATTAAAATTTAAATTACTTATTTCTAATGGGTAACAAAGTGGCATGATCCTTCTCCTTCCCCAGAATTGAAAAATTCAATAAGCCAAATGGAAAAAAAAAATAGTAGAAAGTGTCACAAGCAAGACTGGATGACAAACTTGAAGATTTAGACTCCTTAGTAAAGACTATGTAAAATTTAAAAACAACACAAGAATGGATTATTCAGAAATGTGGGACAACATGAAAGGACCAAATGTATGAATTATAGGCATAAAGGAAAGAGAAGAAACTTGAGCCAATAGCATTCAGCAAACCTTCAACAGAATTATAGAAGAAAACTTTCCCAAATTATGGAAAGAATTATCTAGAGAGATTAAGAGAATACATAAAATACCAATTAGATATGACCAGAACAGCAGTTGCCCATAGTATATCATAGTAAAAACATCAAATGTACAGAAAAAGGGAGGTTATTGGAAGCTGTTAGGGAAAACCAATAAGTTATACATGAAGGAGAACCCATCAGAAGTACAGGTGACTTTTCAATGCAAACTATGAAAGCCAGAAAGCCTGGAAAAAGTATTCCCAGCTCTAAACAACTATGGATGCCTACCCCGAATACTGCATCCAAAAAAATGATTTAATATATAAATTTTCATGACATGAGTAGGCCAAATGAATTCATGCCCATGAGACCAGCCCTGCAGGAAATAATCAAAGCAATACAAAGGCTTGAAGAAAGGAATGAGTATACTCAAGAGGTTATAGAAAGAAAGCAAAGTGTAATAATGGAAACACAAAATGGGACTATAAGCACAAAGAAATTAACATGACAGTATCTAACACAGAACTTCCCAAATGACACAGGCTATCAGAATGGATCAATAAGGAAAATCCATCTTTTTCTTGTCCTCAAGAAGCTCATCTCACCTTCCACGATAGTCATTGCCGTAGGGTGAAAGGATGGAAAAAAAAAATATTCCAAGGAAATGGCTCTAAAAAGCATGCAGGAATTGCAAGTCTAGTATATGACAAAATTACACCTAAGCAAGATAGATAAAGAGGTTCACTCCATTCTAATTGAAGGAATATTCCATCAAAAAGATATTACAATCTAAAATTGGTCATATTCTGGGACACAAAACAACTTTCAAAAAATACAAAAATTTGACTAGCAGACCCCAATAGTAGGGGACTAGGGAGGTTGCCAATGGGTAAAGGGATATAAAGATGATGAAGATTGTTTGAGCTATTTTCTTAAAATGCAAAAAAAAATCAATAATAAAACAGATTTAAAAAATGAAATAATTCAATGAAGTCTATGAAACCACAGCGCAATTATAAATTTTATAATTAAAAGTAAATGAAGCTCTAGTAACTACATGAACTCATGGAAATTAAACCACACACTCCTGAATGATGAATGGGTCAAAGAAGAAATAAAGAAAGACATAAAAGTATTCCTGTAATGAATGAAAACAAGAATAAACACAACATAACCTCTGGAGCACCTTAAAAGCTGTCCTGAGAGGGTAGTTTATAGTTCTTAGTGCCTACATTAATAAATCAGAAAGAGCACATGTAAAAGTCTTAACACCACAACTCAAGACTCTGGAAAGGCAAAAAAAAACAAACAAACACCAAAATACAAACAACAACAACAAAAAACCCCACCAAAGCCTAAAAACAGTCAGACATAGCAATTCTAATATCTGTCAAAACAGACCTGAAATAGAAACTTGTCATAAAAGATGGGGAAGGGTACTTAATAATCATTATGCATCTATAATGGAAAATACATCAACAGGTTAATACAATTCTAAACACATAAGCAGCAAATACAGAAGCAGACTCACAATTTCATGAAATGTAACACTATTAGATTTAAAATCACAGACTTACTCCAACATAGTGATAGTGGGTGACTTCAATACCCTACTCTCAACAGTAGAATGGCCATACACCTGAAAACTAAATAGACAAACTCCATAGTTAAATTGTATGATCAATCATATGCAGTTAAGTGATATTTATAGAATATTTCATCCAAATATCAAAGACTATGCTTTCTTTTCAGCAGAACATGGAAGAAAATTGATGACATAAGAGAACATGAAGCAGGCATCAACAGATTTAGAAACTGAGATATCATTGTCTTCTACTTGACCATAAGGGAATAAAGATATTTATCAAAAAAAAGAAATAGTAAAAAGTGTACAAATTTATGAAAACAACACTGCACACTAATGAATGAAAATTAGGTGAATGGAAAAAATCAAGAAAGATTTTTTTAATTCCTAGAATTGAATGAAATTGAAAACACAACACACCAACATATGTGGAACAGAATGAAAGAAGTTGTAAGGGGAAAGGTGGCAGCACTAAGTACCTACATTAAAATGAAAATAAAATAACAAATCTTATATTGATAACTTAAGGATTCCCTTGATGGTCTTGGAATAAACTCCCACGAGAGTAGATGAAAAGATATAATCAACATTAGGTCTGAAATTAATGAAATATAAATGAGAAAAACAGCATAAAGAATCAATGAAACAATGAGCTGGGTTTTGAGAAAATTAACAACATAGACAAATCTTTATTCAGTTTATCTGAAATAAACATGATTAAAATTAATAAGTACAGAGAATTAAAGGAAAATATTACAGATGTTGACTAATTGAAGAGAATCATAAGAATATTTTTTTTAAAAGTGAATTGCACTAAACTGGGAAATACAGAAGAAATGGAAATTTTCTAGGTGTGCATGACCTATGCAATTAAACCACAATGATTTAAGTTATTTAAGTATTCCAATATGAATCAATTAGATAGAAGAGCCGGATAAATAAAAAAAATCCCAGATTTCTAGTTACATTACAAAGCTACTGTAAAAGAAACATTATGGTACTGGCAGAGAACTGACATATTGATCAAAAGAGTAGAATTGATAACCCACATTTAAGTCAACACAATAAAAATGAAATTATATTTATATTTCTCACCTTGCACAAAACTCAACTCCAAATGGATCAGGAACATTTACAACAGACTAGTATCTTGAATCTGATATAGGAGAAATAAACAAGTGCACTGGAACTTATAGACAGTACTTTCTGAAGAGGAGAAAACGGGAGTCAGTGAAACTAAAGCAGTTATGTTTGGCAAAGGACACCATCATTTGAGTGAATAGGCAACCTACAGAATAGGCAAAAAGTCTTTACTAGCTATATACATCTTATAGATGGTTAGTATATAGAATATACAATAACACACAAAAACCTAAACTCAATAAAAGGAACCCAAATAATTAAAAGTTGAGAGTAGGCACCAAATAGAGAGTTCTCAAATGATAAGAGAATGACGGACAATATTTCTTTAATATTCAACATTCTTAGCAATCAGACAAATGCTTATATTTCATCTTACTCCATTCAAAATGGCCAAGACCCCTCAAAATAATGACCAATACTAGTGACAATGTGGGGAGAGGGGAACACTTACTGCTGGTGGGTAGGTGAACCACTGCAGCCACTATGCAAATCAGTGTGGAAGTTCCTCTAGAAGCTAAAAATTGATTTACCAAATGACTCAGCTTAGCACTTCAGGGCACTTATCCAAATGACTCTATAGAGCTCCCTGCTCATCCATTTTCCCTGTTGTTGTATTGCAAATGGTCAAGAAATGGAAATAACATAGATGCCCATCAACTAATGAGTGTGTAATGAAAGTTTAGTATATTTACACATAGCATGTTTTTCAGCTCTTAAATAAAACAACATCAAGAAATTAGGCAGTAAATAGTTGGAACTCTAAATATTTGTCCTAAGTGAAGTAATGAAGATTCATTGCCCCATGTTGTCCCATAAGTAGATGCTAGCTTTGAATTTTTATATAGGTGTATTTCAGAGGAAAACTCATAAAGATGAGGATTTTACTGAGGGACAATAGTGAGCCTTTCATGGTAAAGGGGATTGTTGCTATTATATAAAGGGGAAAATGAGCAATGGAATAGGAAGGGATAAGTGAGACATGGAACTGGAGGATAGTACAGAAAAGGGAGAAATAGAAGAGATAACTAACAATAAGGACCTTTTGCAAGAGTCATAACAGGGTTTTGATAGCCCTACCAGACAGTAGAGGTAAAAAAAAAAGCCCCACCAAGAATTTTGAATTAATTCCTGAATTTGTTTACAATAGCATCCTATAGACCCTCAAATATTGTTGGCTATTGGTATTGCACTTGGTTACCTGCCAGAAACTGATGATAGGACCCTACTACTGAAGACAATGGGTTCTTGAGTCATGGAATAAACACACCAAAATCAAACTGATATTGAATGGACACTTCATCACTGGTGGCATGGATTTTAGGAGACTAAACAATCAGCTTTAATTGGAACTAAAGTAGGGTTCACAGCACCAAACCTAAACCTGGCATTAGTATCAGGGTCATGAATCTCTGGACAGATAGGTCACAGATCATAAGGGAATATTTACTGTTATTATTTGGCCAAATATACTTAGTATTCACACAACTCCTAACAACTAATTGTTATCTTAATGGATTAGTGCATTTCATAGCACTCACAAGAAAAAATTCTTGTAGCAGATGTGGATTAGCACAGACAACTACAACTGTTAAATGTGCAGAGAATAAGACCCTGAGGGGGGTATGGCCATAAGTGGGACATCTATATCATACCTGGTCATCTCACAGCTCAGGGATCATTGTGAAAGAGGGGGGCATAAAAACTGTAAGAGCCAGAGGAAATTATGAATGAGTTAACAGAAACCATGATTTTGAACAAAAATTTGCAGTTGAACATATGAACCTATAGCAGTTATAACAGCATGCACATGTCCTGTGTAGGCCCATTGTACACATAAACGTAGCATGGTGGAGGGATGTGGGCACCAAGTCTAATCCCTAGCTGAAAAACTATTGGCATATTGGCAATTGATAGCTTCTGGGAAATGGAGAGTCAGTTTTCTTCAAGGGTGGAAAGCCTGCTAATTTGACCAGAATCTATGGTATTGACCCATACTCCAAAGAATTTGCAGAATACAAATCAGGCAAGACTGACCTTACAAAAAGGAAAACAGTAATAAAGAACCTGAATTACACGTAGGTGGTTAGTACGGTGGCCCTTTATATGGTGGAAGATATCGATTGCAATACATTAAATGAAATTATCAATGAAACAGTGAAAATATTTTTAAATCATATCAAAATTCAGTTCCAATACATTCAACAGTTAATGAGAATTTCATATACATATACAAGAAAGTGAAAACAAATTTTAGCTTTGGTGGTTTGTTTTTACTCTGAACTTAGCAAATCTGGAGTCACTTGTGAAGGGAATCCTAACAATAAAGTGATTCAATTAAGGAACTTTTGGAACTGCCTGTGAGGGATTTTATTTTGCAATTTACATTTATGGATTTTTTGGGATTTTCATACAATATATCTTGATCACATTTAGACCTCCTCCCCTCTCTGCATCCCTCACATGACCCTGAAGGATTTCCTGCATTCTACCATATATACTAAGGTCTATCAAGTCAAGTTTGGGCCCTCAAATGTCTTTCAATGTGAGTTCATCCTTATCCAGGTCAGAATATCTAAAGTCAATCCTTTAAAGAAAAGTAATTCAAACACTCCTAGAACTCATTGGCTGCCAATAGCTTTTCTCTATGATTGGAGCTTCTTATGCATTTCCCCAGTTCTGTACTTGGTTGAGCTTTCTTGGGTTTTGTCCATGCTGTCACAACTGTTGTAACTTCATATAACAAATTCTCAGTCATCTGGAAAATTTTGCTTCCTTTTAGTCTTCTATCACCCCTGGATCTTACAGACTTTCTGACACCTATTCCACAATGACTCATGAGCACTGGGCAGTAGGGCATGATAAAAGTGTCCTACCCAGGGCCAAGTACTCCACTGTCTTTCATACTCTACACTTTGGCCAGGTGTTGATTTCTAAGTTGATCACCAGCTGTTGTACAAAAAGTTTCATTGTGAGAATGGACTGATGAATTCATGTTTTATCTGTCCCATTTTATGCTATGTTGCCTAAGCCTTAGTTTTAGAGGTTGCAGTGTGAATGTGTTGTTTAGGACTTGGCATCTCACTGACACATATTCTCTGTGTCTACGAGTTGAATAATTCTGTAATAATTTTCATCTGTTATAAAATAAGCTTTTTGTTTATTTGGTGAGAGGTACACTTGTCTAAAATTATAAGGTTACATATCTAGAATACAGTAAAAAATAACATTGGTCTAGGGAAGAAACAAAAGTATGTATTTCTCTAGGATTCATCCATGTGAATTTTTTTCTTTTTTATTGATTAATAGTGTATTTCATAGAGAAAATCTCAATCAGTCTTCATAATCTTTATACTCCCTTCCCATCTGCATAACCCCATAGCCCTTCGATTGGAACCCATACATTCTTTCATGTGTTTTAAGGTCTATTGTGTGAAGATAATGTTACCAAATGTTCATTAGTGCAGATTTAACCACTGTGGTCCAGTTCACCTGTAGCTTTAAGATTAGTTCATCTTCACACAACAGTAATCAGTTGCTCACATTTCTTCAGCAAATATTTGGATCTGTAATCCATTTCTTCATGTTGGGTTCCTGTCTCCTTGAGTTTGCATGGGTCTTGGGCACGCCAGAATCATTGCTGTAGGTACATTTGATCAGGTTTCCAGGAGCTTGTAGGATTCTATTTCTGTCTGGTTACAGACCTCCTCATAGGTTCTTACAATGTTTCCACTCCCTCATCCACAATGGCCTCTGAGCACTGGATGAGTGAAACTTAATATAAGAGTCCTATCCAGGGACTTAATCTTCAGATTCCTCATCTCTATTTTTTGGCTACTTGCGACCCTTTGTGTTATTGGCCCTCTGTTGCAT
This sequence comes from Eospalax fontanierii, assembly GCA_035773235.1. Lineage (NCBI taxonomy): Eukaryota > Metazoa > Chordata > Mammalia > Rodentia > Spalacidae > Eospalax > Eospalax fontanierii. Next base: position 126,508,274 of record CM069525.1, on the reverse strand, counting down.
GAGAGAGACCCATTAGTGAGAGTTGAGAGATTCAGTAGTGTCATCTTTACCCCTTGTTCCATGTTTCATGAGCCTTGGGTATACCAAGACACTGATGTGGACAGGAGAGAACAGTTTTCAGGAATCAGACATGTCCTTTCACACTTTTGGTTCCAGGAATTGAACTCAGGTCATCAAACTTGTCAGCAATCTCCTTTATTCTTTGAGTCATACTGTTGGCCCTAAACTATGTTTGGCTGTTGTGGAAGCATACTATTCACTCAATAAATCTAGAAATTTATCGAGAAATATCTAGAACTCTTTGGAAAGTAAGCATAACATGTCCCAGGGTTCCTCTTTCAGAGAGAAGGACACCAAGGCAGAAATGCTCTATAAAATGCCACAGATTCTAGGTACAAGTAAGGTTGTAGGAAAATAAATGTCTTCTTTTTAAAATGCACTTTATTTTTATTTTATGTGTATGAGTGTCATGTCTGGATCTAAGTGCATCTATGTGATGCAATGGCTGTGGAGGACTGAAGAGGTTGTCAGATCTCTGGAACTGCTGTTACACAGGGTTCTTAGCTGTCATGTGGGTGCTGGTATTCAAACACTTGTCTTCTGCAAAAAGAGCCACTGCTCTTAACTACTGAACCATCTTTCCAGTCCCTGCTTTCTGACTTCTGATTACTTTTTATTATAGTATGCAAGAATCATTCTAGGGGTATTTGCATTCCATTAATACAAATGGAAAACATGAACAAATATTTTGTAGAGTTATAGCAGAGGGAAATGAATTTAATTTTTAGAGAGGTTAAGGACCTGGAATTTGATCCAAATCTGTAATCTGATGTTGTTTTTCATTTATGTACTGGATTTCAGGTTGACTTTGACACATAGAAATATATTAGTTCTAATTCCCATGTTCATTACATAGAAAGAAATCACACCAGAGTCAAAAATATTTACAATAACATATATTAAAGATATGGAAAATTGTAACTTTCATCAAAGATTAAAGTAAAATGATTTTTAGGCCAAGAAGGTAACTGAAGGGAGAATTTAATAGTAGTTCTCCCATGCACTCTGCAGTATTATGACAAAGAATACTTTCCTATTACTTTGACTGAAATGATAAGAGATTAAAGAAAGCTGATGTTTCATAAATTTTCTCATGGCGGGTCCCAGCTTTCAGCCTCACCCCACCCTCCAGGTCTGAACTGACTGAACGAGTAGAGAATGCTCTTTTTAGAGAATTGATTTATTTAAGGCATTTACAAAGCTACTGGTTATCAACAGCTCGCCAGTCAGGTCTGGCTCTTAGTTCGCAGCACAGAGCCCTTTGTTCACGGTGCCATGCTCTTGGACCATTCCCAGCCAGCATTTCACTTCCACTCACATGATCCTTGGGACTGCTGGGACTTAGAACGATGCTTCCTGGGTTCTGGCCTTCTGCATGGGCCTGAGGCCGGGGCATTTTTCTTCCCACGTGGATACAATCTCTGCCTGTCCCCGGGACTCTCTGCCATGTCGTGTTCCTCCTTACTCCCCACCTCCCTCCTCCCTTATTGGTCAGAGGGCAAGACTTGAAAAATAATAATAACCTCAGAGAGAAAATTCCCTATCCACTATACAGCTGGGTTAAGTGAATGATTAACTTCCTCATAGGAGATCTTTTTTGCTATAGAACTTTAATTATAATTAGAAAGGGAATTTGATTTTTTGTCTTCTGGAAGATTTGATAATGGAACTCCTCCAGGTACTGAATAAGACTAAAACCATTCAAAATCAAGAAAAATATTGAGAATGTGGACATTAAACAAAATAATCAAGTTCCTCTAAAATAATTCAATTTTTCATGCTTTATGTAATCAAACCATGGAAACTTGGTCACCAAGGAATTAGCTAAATTGATAGGCAAGGATAAGTAGCTGAAATCAGAAAACTATAAGATTAGTTATACTCTGTTCCTTCAAGAAGAGCATTAGTACCTAGATAATGTCACTATAAGAGAAGAATAAATGAATACATTTGAATTAATGTAATGAAGCATGTACATTTTGTCATATTTTCTTTACAAAGCACATAAGCTCATGAAAATATCCAGAACTAGTCAATGCAAGGGGTGCTCCTATTTTTAGCCTTTAGATCCAATAATTATCATTAATTTTCTGTAACTGTGCTATATACATGTGCGTGCATGTGTGTGTACACTATTCAGTTTAATCAGTTTCCATCTACTTAAAAATAAATGGCATATTTACTTATGATACTAAGGTACTATGTATTTAACAAGCATACACTGAAAGCTATAGAAATTGGCCCACATAATCCTATTGCTTAATCTTATCTAAGAAGATATATAGTCTTTGGTATTCTTTAATATCTATTTTATATTATTTTTTTCCAACTGTGCCCCCAAATGTTTCCACTTTTTTTTCTTTTAAGGACATTTTAATAATTTTAAATGAATAAAAGTTATAAAATTATTTAGAGAGATCCATTTAGTATCCCTCCATAATACACTTAAGAAAAAGAGAAAATCATCATTTCTATAATATGCCATAGGCATAGCTACAACTTTATCACCAGTTAAGAAGCATAATAATCATCCCACAATATCGTCACAAAAACATTATCATGATTTCACAGATAAAAGAAGAGGAAAAAACAGTTAAATTTATATCACAAGATCAGTTGTTATTGGTGATCAGTAAAATATTATTGTTTGCACCAAAATTTGCAACATAATAAATTTTATGTTTATTGTTTAAAGCATCTGGAATTTTTATCTGAATTTATAACAAGATATGAATGATAAACCACTTATGTCATTATAATTCTAACTTTTCATCATTTGTATATTTTCTCTATTATACAGAGGACATTATTTGAAACAGCCATATATGTTGTACTCATTTAAAGTGTTTTATTATGATGCTTCGTATTCTTGAAACTAGTAAATGCAGTTCATTACAAATTTCCACAAATATATGTTTACATATATACATGTCTATATAATTAAATACATATGTTTTAATCAGTAAAATGAAAAATAAAACTTTGGTGTGAGCGACCACAGCATACAAATGCTAGAGAAATTTAAGTAGTACATGATAAGTACATGTACAGTTAGAAAATAAAGCAGCAATTCATATTTTCCATTTGTAGTAAAACATGTTAAAGATGCTGTGTTACTTGGTATATATTCAGCAAATGTTTGTGCATAAATAAGACTCCAATTGACAGCTACAGAGGTAGTTTTGAATTTCCAAACAAAAATTTCAGTGTAATATAATTCCCCTCATAGAGGTAGCATACTAATGAATGAACAAAAGTTATCATTATGGAATAAAATATTTAATAATATCAATAATAAATTAGGGATCCAAGAGTTATTTTCATTATAATTTCTGTAGATGTAGTGACAGATTTGAGACACTCACAGTTATGATATTTATTGTACTTTCAGAGTAAGAGTCATAATTATTTGAAGTCTTTTTCCATAATACTTCTTTCCTTTCTAGTTTTAAAAAACATTTATTTTTTTTACTTATTTATTTATTTATTTATTATGTGTATGAATATATTGCCTGCAATGTTCATGGGAGTCAGAAGAGGCATCAGATCTCCTGGAACTGGAGTTAAAATGGTTGTTAGCCATCATGTACGTCCTGGGAATGGAACTCAGATCCTCTGCAAGAGCAGCCAGTGCTCTTAACTGCTGACCCATCTCTCTAGTCCCTCTTCTTTCTTGTTCTAGTAATAGCATTTGACTTTCGGTTGAGAAATTCCTTATGTTTCCCCTATAAATAACTATTCAAAAATCCCAGTTACTTTCTAGAAAAAGTACATGTTAAAGTAACAAGATTAAAGTTGGTTCATCCTGATGTTAATATAGCTTGCACAGGGTAATATAGGAACTAAGTTGTATTTTAAGAATAACAGAGACATGAATTTCTCAGATGCTATGGTGATAGGACTATGGAAATTACTGAAGTTTTAAATGAATGATACCCTAGAAAACTGTCGTTTCTTCTGCCACACCATGACCCGGGACTAAATCACCATACGTGAACCATAAAATAAACCTTCACTGGCTCTTGACTCTTGTTTTGTTTTTGTTTTCAGTTTCCTGATTTCTTAAAAGTATGAAATACAATTTCCTTTTTATATAATGTATCCATTTTATGACAACTATTTAAAGCTGACCAAATGAACTGATAAGCCAGCCTTGAGATAAAGAGGTAAAGGTAGTGGGATACGGAGTTAATGCAATATATTGATGAAATGTGAAAACGTATGACAATTTGCAAGAAATATTCAACAACTGTACCTTAACATTTATTTTATATACATAAAATAATATTAAATTCTAACTTTAAGTAACAATTATTTGCATTTCCTGCAGCAAAATGAGTTTTTATTTATTTTGCAACAATGACCAATATTTTCTCTACAGTCATTGATTCTTATCAGATGGTTGCCAATATATAGATTTACAAAAATAATACACATATACTCAATGAATATTGCTAAACTAATATTAAGAATATAGTGATGCAGTGGTGTGGTTGTGGCACATTTATCTTGGGGGTAATCAACAGGTATCTAATTGAACATAAAGTCCTCTCAAAGGCAGGGAATTCATAGGTGGCATTGTAAACATAGCCAAATACAAATGGCTGGAGAGGTCATAGATCCTGGAGAAAACTCTACCTCTGTCGTAACTTTAGACAAACGAAATTTCTTACTGTATGCTAATTACAGTTCCTTATATTTATAGATAAATATACCATATACCACTCATCAAAGAGGCTTATTTATGCAATAGATGGAGTTCAATATAGAGTTCCACAACTGATCATACACAGAGACAATGTGTTTGAGAGATGCAAATCCCTAAGTGACACATCTACTGTAGAACCTCTACACTTAAGGCTCATGGAACTTAGTGAGAGAGTGGGTAGAGAGACTACTAATGCATCCCTCCATTCCCATCAGACAGCTTTCTCATACAACAGCGTGCGATGCACATAGAAAGGCAAAACTGGCTTAGTTTTACTACAGAGTGTATGTCCTTTCATAGGACTCCTATTTTAAACTTTGCCCACCCGTAACTCAGGAACCTTTGCTGAAGAGGGGCAGAAAAACCATAAAAGCTAAGATGGGTGTATCAACATAAGGAAACCAGAGATTTCAGGCCTCTCGGAAATTGCTCATATGAAATTGCAGCAATGGTGGCAGCTAATGCAGTACTCAAGCTGACTCAGTCAGAAAGAAACCCAACATAAAAGTGGGAAAGTGGGCAGCAGCCCTCAGCCTTAGCAGAGGAACTACCAGAAAATGATTATAGCTGGGAGAGGGGGAGCTGATCTTCTTTAAAGAGGACACTCTAGGTAGACTGGCTAGACTCCAGTAGACGAACTTGCAGATAGGATATGTGTTAGCATATATAACAGAACACATGAAATACGGTGGTGGGGGGCAATGATAATATGGATGGGAGACAGGGTCTAAATTTGGTTAAGATTTATTATATGAAATGCAAAAACCTCAATAAAAATATTCATTAATATTACCAGTTCTTATTTAATGTAATATATTGAGTGGTACAAGTGAAGTTCAAAAAATGGCACATTCTTGCTCCATCTGTAGATGGAATAATCGCCATCATCCTGAAGTCTTTCTAGGTCATGTTATCATGCAGATTAAATTACATCATTTTGGATACAGCTGCTTTAAATAGTGCTCAGAATGTCCAATATTGATGGATTTTGAGTTGTAGATGTAATAGTGAGACTGAAAGTCTTATTTTGTAAAAGTAGAGATGCACAAATTGGGCAAAAATTATATTTCTATCTCATCACAATATATAGGCAGACTTCTTTCTGTTTCAAATGATTAATCATTCGATCATTTTTATGTTTCTAGATATACTTAGCTACTGTCAAAATGATTAAAATTCTCACACGGTATCATACAAATTCTTTCCTATTATTTATTTGATTCAAAGAGTAAAAATTATTGCTTCAAAACAACATTCTTGTCATAAAATATTTCCAGTGAGGGCACTCTAAAGGGAAAACTCACAATCAAAATTACCCAGAGGGATTTTATGTACAACTTGTGGAACTGGAACAAAGCAAAATAAAATGCTATATATGTATCTGTAGACTGAGTCTGTGATATTCTTCTGGGGAATAAAATTGGGAATTTGACAGCAATATCAACAACCACTTTTAAATGTTTTTATTTACAACCTATTCTACGTTTGTCAGATAATGCATCTTCTGTGATGTAGATAAGTAAAAATTTGACCTGATATATACCTTCAAATTTTAGTTTAAAATATGTATTTGACATTCTGGAACATTTTTATGAGAAACTATTTTTGATTATGTATACATCATTCAATCTTATAATCATAACAATTAATGTGGTATGAAAAGAATGCATACATTTTCTTTCCTCAGCAAAGGAAATGTCAGTGTATTAAAAACAGAGATTTCAACGTCTAATGTGGTGCTGCAACCAGAATCTATCCTTAGCCAACAAATGAAAGAGATCATAATTTTGTTTCCGGTGCTAGAAATTTAGCCTAGGGTCTCAAAATGCTAAGCAAATGTGCTACCACTAAGATTCATTCCTTGCTCTAGATGACCATTGTTCTGCTGTGTCTCATTGGGAAAGTCAGTCTACTACACTCACAAAGCCTCTAAAAATCTACTCACTGTGTTTGTCATCAAATTAGAATGCATCTTCTTGGAACCTCTCATGAGAAGTGTCATCTGCCCTTTGATACCGAGAGCTCTGATTGATAACCAGGTCCAAAGGCAACAGGATTTAATCACAGGTAGTAAGAGAGTATTACTCAGGTGCTGAATGCCTGCTTCATTTTGGGTCTCAGTTCTTTGAAGTAGCCTGATGTTGGTAACTGCTTGGACCAGTAGCATGTAGTTGAGTCTTCTGACGAAAATTAAAGCATACTTATGTCTGAAATCCATCATATTTCAATGAAACTAGGATCCTTGGAAGGTATCCTAGAGGTAGTTGTACTTTCAAAATATGCACTGTACTAAAAAAGACATAGTGCCAGGCCAGAGAAGCCATCCTTCAAATTTTTGGTTAGAGTACTCCAAGAGACTCACAAAATTAACACAGGCTGTTGCCTGAGTTCTTGATTCCCTCTCAGAACTCGAAGATAAGACACTATTGCTGAAAGCATTTCACAATTAAAATCTTTAGATAACATTTAAGTTAATTAAAAATGCCTCAGAACCATGTTGGTACATACAGTTTACAATCTAATCTGCCTGGATGCTCTGTTTTCCCTTTCAGTGGTACACTATAAACATGTATCCTTGCCAACAAACATGACATTGTGAGCATTTATAATCTGTTACATTTCACAAAATATATCCACCAGCCTTTGATGTTGTTTTTTTTATTTTTCTCTTCTGAAAAGGGAAAACATCATATTAATAAAACACTCCTATATATTCTGATAAAATCTAGTTTACTTATTACTGCTCACTATATTATCATGAAATTTCCTCCTTATGCCTAAGTCTCCCCCTTCCTATTTTTCTAATTTGTTTGCCATATGGTTCAGTCTTCAGAATTTTTTATTGAAAAGTTTCTTACTGGTTATTGCAACACATGTTCTTTAACATTGTTTGTACATTACACTGAGAAGTCCCACATTTGTATATTCAGCTTGGAATTTCACCATTTAGTGGAATTATGTGCAGTTCCAAATCCTCCTATAGTATTTGGAAGTCTAATTAATAGTTTAAAATTACTATGTGTGAAACTATATTTCTGTTCTTTCTATAAGTACTTTGCTCCTACAAGATTTATTTGTATTTGTAAATGCCAAATTCTTTAAACTAATTGTTCAAACCACAAACTTGAATTCATTTTGTCTTATCATTATTATAGCTTAGAAAAAGCTACATATCACATTTCAAATTAATTAGCTGTTATTAAGTATTTCTAGGTCTTGTATTGAACATAATGGAAAAGATGCTTTATGCTGCATGAACATTACAATTTATGTCTTATTATTTATGTATTTTCACATTTTAGTTAATATTCATATATGTATATAATCCATTTGACAAAAGGCACCTCATTTCCTCCCATTCAAATCCTCACCTACCCTACAATTTTTCCCTCCCAAATTCATGTGGTGTTTGAAAAATATGCCCTGGGTCCACTGAGTCCTTTATGTATATGATATCAGACCATTTACTGGAGTATGGTTAACCTCTCAAGGCAGGACCCCCTAAAAGAAGCTGATTCTTCTTCCTCTAGAAGCCTCCAGTTGTCACCAGTTCCTCTCATAGTACTGGGACTTCATAAGCCCCTCTTCCATTCATGCTGTGATTTTGGACAGCTTGATTTGCATAGGTATTGTGACTGGCCTTTGTGAGTTCATATGTGCAATAGCCCCATCATGTCTGGAAAATACTGCTTTTCTCCAGATGGCCACTACTTCTGGCCCTTACAATGTTTCTGCATTCTCTTCTATGATATCTGAGCTGTGAGCATAGGAGGCATTGTGTAGATGTCACAGTTAGAGCTTAGCACTCCCAGCTTTTTAATCTCTGCCTGTTGACCAGGTGTGGATTTTTGTATTAACCACCATCTACTGCAAAACAAATCTTCTCTTATGAGAGTTAAGAGATGCACTGACTTAGGGAACAGTTTATTATGTAGTCTATGTAGCAGAGTAATAGTACTTTGATCTGTCCAGGGCCTAAGATCTAGTCAGTCATGAGTTTTTTGCTCAGTTAAATGTACAGTTCATGGAATCCATTTTGTGCCATGGACGTTAAATCAAATAATAAATTCCATGTTAACTCCACAACAATCTTGCATTACTACACCAGTGGACATACCTTACATGGGCAATCATTATTGTAGATCATTATTTACAAACATTATTGTGAATCACAGTGTTCACAGCTTGGTAAGAGTGTTGAAGAGTTCCTATAATCCATGGCACACTGTCCTACGGGACCACACAGACCAAAATTACAAAAATGATAACTCATACTTGGCAGTGAGCTTTTAATTTGATAGCCTACAATGTCTGGGAGAAGAATCATCCTCTTGTTTCAGAGTAACTTCATTTAAATATCTTGTATATGTGTATGTACACACACATATATATATATATATGGAACATTCTACAGTAGTAGGTTTCCATATGGCAATTTCAGTGGTCTTTAGTATAAGTTATACTTCCCTAAACACACTCCCATTCCCCATTCTGCTTAACCCTTTCTCTTCCATTACTCCAGTTTCCCCATTCATACCACTGTCTACTAGCATTTACAGTATATTATATATTAAAGTATTCTAGAGATAATTTAAAGTAGATAAGAGTAAATGCGTATGGTATATGCAAATGAAATGGCACCAGTTCATTTGAAGAACTTGAGCACCACTAGAGTTTGATAGCATCAGAAAATATTTGAACCAGTTCCTTCTAGATATTGAAAGATGATAATTTATCATTACTCTGGCTGAACAGCTACGACACTAATACAATCCACGATCATCTGTAGCTTGACTTCAGTAATTCCCCCAAAGGCCTGTCTATTCATATGTCCTTTCACCAGTTGATTAATATTGTAATTGTTTCTGCACTTAACTATCAAGAATATTATAGTAGTAAATATTTTCATACAAGGTTTTATGGGTGTACATATTTTTCCATTTTTCTTTCTATATACCGACAGTTAGAATTAATGGATAATATAATATTCCTATACTTAACATTTTAAGTAACTGCTAGACAATTTTCTCAATAAATTGTATAGTTGTTATTATCATCATCAGTATAAGAAGATTTAATCTATTATATTTTGGTAAACAATATGCAAATTCTTCTAATTAAAATGTAGAAACTTTATTTTCTCAAAGCAGTATGTGATAGATGTCTTCTACCTTTGACAGTAACTGGATATTGTATAGTGAAATGAATCTTATTTTTACAGTTTCATGATCACAATATTAGTCTATCATTTTCTACATATTTACTTATTTGATACTAGTGAGTTTCACGTGGTTTTATTTTTATCATTCATTTACTTTGTCAAATTATTTCCATGCCATTTGCTTTTCCTCTACTTGTGTTACAGTTAATTAATCATTTAGAGTATTTCCTACAAATCCCAGAAATTAGTTATTCATCATTCACATGTATTCTAAGAATTTCTTCCTTTTGGCAGAGAAGAGAATGGCCTATATTTTAAAAAATATATTTGAAAACTGTATTGCTAAATGTTCCATGGGTATATTAAATAGACTACATATTTGGAAGATCAGCTTTATTTTTTAAACAGGGTCTCAGGTATACCAGTAGGCTTGATCCTAATTTGCAACCTAGGATGCCCTTCAACTCTAGATCCTCCTGCTTCTACCTCCAAGTGTTGAAATTAATAACAAGAATGTACTATTATATCAAGGGTGGAAATCATCTTTAATTAGTATATTTCCTAATTTTCTTTTCTTAAATTTAATGTTCAGTAATCAAATTTGGTTCATAGCCTAAAGTAGAGATTTTTTTTAGTCATACATTACAAAACTTGTAAAGTGGATAAGTCAAAAGTAGTTTTCAGTTTATCTCCTAAAATTAAGAAAATTTAATGAGCCATAGAATTCCATGTTCAACAGAGTAATTTCAATTAAACTAAATGCTCACAATGCTTTAGAAATATTAAATTCTTCACAAAAGCAAACCAGAAATGCCAGGTATGAATGGTATTTGAATTTAGTAAGTTTGAATAATATTTCCATGATTATGAATACATCAAAATACATGAGATACATTTCAAGAAATATTTAAAACAGTGAATTTCTCCTTTATATTCCTTGAACAAAACAAAATAAAGGCCTTATTCCACTTAAAATGTTATAATTTTAAGAGTGATTTGTAAAATACACATCCCTATCCAAAGTGTTTAATGGTACAATAGATTCTGATATCAAATTCTTAAATATATTTCAAGAAACTAGGCATGCTTATATAAGTTTGACCTAGCAATTTATGTTAACATGAATGAATTACTGATATGATAAGAATCCACACATACTTACAATATGAGTCATTTTGATGAGTCCTGAGACTATAATGATGCTTGGATTTTGAGTTTATAATGCTGTTGATAAAGAGTGAAAGGGAACAAACATTAAATAATCACGTGAATGAATTTAACTTATATTAGTAATGTGTCATGAAAGAACATGCGGTAATATTGAAAGGTGAGCAGTGATTACAGCTATTGGATGAGATTATAAATATCATAAAACAGATGGATCTTCAAGATAATTCAGCTTAATATCCTTGGGAAGGGACCCCATGATTCCTATTTCTTTCTCATTTATTCCTGTATGATCAAATTTGATCAGGGCTTGACATGACATGGACAAGATAACTATAGACATCATTGATTACATAAACTGGGCTTAGAGTTTCAATAGAATTCTTTCTAAGGCACATGAACAGAGTCACATATTGGTACTGAATTCACAATTGTTGATAGTGACCTTGTTGAAAAGAAAATATTGATAATTACAATTTCAGAACATTTTTATCCTCATATTATTATCTCAGAAATCTATTTGGAAACACAGTTAAATAAATGTCTTAAAATCAGTTGTTTACAGTATTAAGGAAGAGTTTCTCTGTGTTCTTGTGGGTATGAGATGTTCACATGTTCAGTTATGAATGAAATTGACACCATACTGATACAGAAAAATGAAATCTGCATCATAAAGTAGATATTAAGCATAATATTTATCAATGCTTGAGAAAAGTGTTCACTTTTTATGTGTGGGACTGAGATAGAAAGACAGAAAGTTTGAAGATCTGGATGTTATTTGGAAATATATCAAATTGGAAATTACATAACCTGAGAAATCCTGCTTTGAGTTTTTTTGTAAACAAGATAAAGGTATAGCAAAAACAGAATTTATAGGAAAGGCGATTAAGTTTAATTGGTATACATAAATTATACATTATGTATCTTACATATAATGTAAATGTATTTAGATATGAATTATTACAAATCAAAATTCAATAGAATGATATAAACAGATGACAAATTTATGACAAAGTAGAAATTTCAGATGAAATTTCCAAATCTGTACTGTAATTCTACTTTTAGAAATATATCTACATTCTTGGGACTGGATAGATGGTTCAGTGCGTCAGTGGTTAAGAGCACCGAGTGTTTTTGCAGAGGAACCAGGTTCAATTTCCAGCACCCTCATGGCAGGTAACAATTGTCTGTAACTCCAGTTTCAGGGAAATCCGAAGCACTCTTCTGATCTCTGTAGGCACGGGTTGTTAGAAGTGCACTTATATACATGCAGGCACTACATTCGTATACCAAAAATAAAAATGATAAATGAAATTAATAAAAATTAAGAATCTATATTGTCTTAAGATTTCAGCATATGCAAACAACTTCTTTGGGTTATAATTGATATGCACAACCTTTCTGAAGTTTACGAAGTTAAACTTCTGTTTAGTAAATGCAGAAGTATAAATTTTAAACAGTAAACAATTTACCTGTATGGCGTAATGTAGTGTGGGCCATAGCCAGGCCACCTACCATGAAGAATAAGGGAATGGCTTCTGTGGATGTGATGTTCCACTCCACACCTGGATGACCTGCCTGAGACAGAATACTAGTGGCCGCAGTTGGGAATCATCCCATAGGACGACTGGCTAACCAAACTCATAAAACCCTTTGCACTTCCTTTAATAAACTGAGTTTGCTGCACTCACCTCTGCATGCTTTCACCCAGCTCCCGGTGTCTGGTGTTGACTCCGCACCTCTCATCCTCTCTCAGCAGAGACCCTGTGTCCTGCTCTGACAGGCACCGAACAGAGGGACCCCAACATCTACCCATGATTTGTATAGTAAGTCTCATATAGAAACTGTAATGAAGATATTTTACACTTTACATCAACAATTAGTTTGTGCCATCTTTTAAAAATATCTTTGTGTTTTTATTTAACTAATGAATATAATACATATTTTCTAATACATGCTGTTCTGTGCACTTTGTAAATAGAAACGAAATTAATCATTTCAACAACTCTATGAAATAGAATATATTATAATTCATGTTTTACAAATGAGAACATTAAAGCTCAAAGAAGTTAAAGTAAGATTTCCAGGGTCACAGAGATGATATATATATATATATATATACATATATATATATATATATCGCAGAGAATCACAGTTTCAGAACATCTGAGGACAAACTGATATCAAAAAATGGGTGCTCACATTATTAACTTCTACTTTCCTATAAGTCAGTTTTTCCCTAAAAGAACAGGTAGCCATCTACTTTCTATAAGTAGTTATCACAGAAGCATAGCCATGCTTTTCTCGGGCCTGAATCATTCCTGCCAGCTTCTCTTCCCTGCACTTCATTTTGAGCGATTCTATCTTCATCTTTTATTTTTAATTTAATTTTTGTGTGTATGAGTGTTTTGCCTGCATGTGTGTATGTGCAACAGTGCCCTGCAGTGACCATGGAAGTCAGAAGAAGCCTTCATATTCCCAGGGACTGGAGTTACCAAGGTTGTGGAGCACTATGTGGGTACTTGGAATCGATCCCAGCTCCTTAAGAGTGTCTAGTGCTCTGAACTGTGGATATGAGCCCCATATCCTCATCTTGATATCTTCTAGTTCCTTTCAGGTTAAGGATTTGTTAAAAAGAGGAGTGAGTATATAGCATAGTCACCATCAGCCTGTGTAATCCCCATGAAGTCTTGTTCTTGCATTTAAACTTGCCTTTAAGCATTTCTTGGATTTGTAGCATTTGCCCTTCCAAGTCTCTTTTCAAATATATAGTCCACAAGAAGCATTCCTTTGCCATGTTTGCTCTCAAAGTTTACTTTAATAGATTCTTAACAATATGGTCCACCCGAATTCCTCACTTTGTGGGAGTGACATCGCTGGAATTAACCAACTGGAACTCACCTCCTGTGCTGTTTTGGGGTTATGAACTCAGAATGAACATTTGTTTTTCAGATTTACTTTCCTCTTTCGTGAAAGTCAGAATCGATTTTTTTTCTTTTCTTCTAGGAGGCCATTACCACCTTTGTTCAAATATTATTTGTGTTCTATTATTCCTTCACCTCAAAATGAATCATGACATTAGGTAAAATTGTTCATTTGATATAGTTTATAATTATTATGCCTATAAAACACTTTGTATGATGTGAAACACTGAATTTTTGTACGACATATTATTTATTGAAGTAGCAATTTTTATTTACTTACTTTTTTTACATGTATAAGTGTTTTGCGTGCACGTATATAAATTCAATGCCAGTGGAGGACAGAAAAGAGTACTGTATACAGATGGTTGTTAACCACCATGTAGTTGCTGGGAACTAAACCTGAGTCTTCTCCAAGAGCAGCCAGTGCTCTGAGACACTGTGCAATCTCTATTGCTCTGAAATAATAATTTTGTTTTTCGTAATTTGACACATTGTGTCAAACACTGCTATATGTTGAGCAGTGTTACCTATACTAGGGGTTTAACAAGAAATGATTGTCAAAATCTTACTGTAGATATAGTTGAAAATGACAAATATTGAAGATAATAAATGAAAACTAATGAGATATTGTGAGGACATGTTTAGGTTTATGTGATATCAAATGTATTAAGGACAAAGAGGGATGGAAAGGGTAGAGTTACGGTAAGGGATATATGAATGAATTTGTCATTTTAATTTGCATGTTCAAGGCAGTTTTGTGGTTTAGACATTTAAACAAAGATATAAAGAATGTGAGTACTGTATAGCTGTACATGCATTATTTAATTTACAACTGTCTATGAAGGAAACAGCATCATCTCCGAAGAGTAAAAGAGATAATTTTAATCTGGAACCAAGCATGAATTATCATGGTCCAGGAACAAAGTTTTAGGTTTGCCCAAATACTGTATTTTAATGAAGTATTAATTTCATGATTTTTAAAAATATTAATTTTATTGTATTTTAATTAGATATTGTCTGTGTATGAGGGTGTGTAGATACACTGGAGGTATTGCCTGTGTGGGTAAGAAGGTATGTGCTAGTGCATACTGAAGCACTCAGAGGCCAGAGACACAGGATTTCTTGATGCTGGAATTAGAGTTGCATATGAAACATTTGACATTGGTGCTGTGAATAAAACTAAGCTCTCCTACAAGAGCAATATATGTTCTTCACCACTGTTTCATCTTTTCAGTCCTCCTCATAAACATTTTATAGTAAAAGAAAAAAGGAAGCCATAAAATGACTTACTTTTCTTATGCAGTAGTAGATGTGATCATGTAAATGGGTTACAGTAAATTGAAGAAAACCATACTATAAGTTATATAAGTAAAGGTACATAAATTTAGATCCAGAGAACAATCTTAGCCCTTTGATTGGTAAAATACTAAGGGTCTGTTCATACACAGCCAATGATTTCGCTAATGATCAGAAAAGTTTGTTTGGTAATATACAGAATAGGGCAATAAATGCCTTTTTAAGAGGCTAAAGATGTCACAGGATAATTCAGCTCTGGACTTGCAACACTCCAATCATTCTGCATTACTGAAGTTCTAATCAGTGAATCCGCCTTTGCAGACAGATTCTTCCCAAGAATTCTTAATCACATAAGAAAACAAGAATCTAGAGAGTGAGAATACTAGAAAATAAAGTCATCATAACCACACAAATTTTGGGGATTACACAAGGCAAAGACTGGGTAGGGCACAGGTTGTGGAAAATAAGTACATGAACATGAAAAATTGAATAGAATATCTGGTCTCTGTCTATTTCAGTATTATTCCGAAGTCTCCTGGATGTCCAGAGTTGCCTTAAGTGTACACATTCTATAGAATGTTTTAGCAGTTTATTTCCAAGGATGTTCTTTTGAGAGCTCCAAATAACTAATGTCTAGTTTTAATAGAGATGAAGTAAGAGAAAAAAAACAAATAAATGTGATTGCTGCATGTTCCGATAAACAAGCAAACAACAAAAAATAAATAAGTAAGGCAATTTTTTTCTGAAAGATCAAGACAGTAATGATTGACTTTTCAGATTTAGATTCATGGCTTTCAGATTAACATGTGATTTCAAGTTTTCCCAGCTAAAAACTTGGCCTTCAAGGAATGAACTGTTGTTAAGCTCTCTTAATTATTTAACTATAGTACTTAATGATTTCTCAATCTTCCTATAATGTTAGAAATCTAGAGTGAAATGAATATTTAGAGTACTCATTAAATGTCAGTTAATTCAGAGATCAATATTTAATATTATGGTGATAGGCATGGCAGAGGAAAAATAACATCCTTTGCTTTGAATGAAATAATAAGCCCTCTCTTGCTTTTAAAATCAAACTTCTAAGTTCATTCAGACACTGAATTTTATAGTATGAAGTTGTGCCATATTCTGAATTAAATAGTAATGCCAATGAAGATCATTAAGCAAAATCTGTCTAATTTTCTGCATGAGTAAAATCCCTTTATTGTGAAAATCTATTTAAATAAGCAGTCACTTTGACTATTATTTACATAATGATTATTAAATATTCATGTATGAAATTCTCAATAAAATAATGTAAAATTTATTTACTGGTACAAGAACATGAGGAAACAGAGACTTTGAGGCCTTTGGAAAATTACTAATATGAACTTGCAGCAATGATGACACGGATTACAAGACCCGTGTTGGCTCAATTAAACAAAACAGAACAAAACAAAACAAAACAGGATAGTACTGGGGAAATGTGCATCAGGTCCCAAACTTAGCTGAGGAATGATTAGCAACTAAATACTACTGGCTGAAAAAAAGTAGATCTATTTTAAGGGAGTGAATCTAGATACACAGACTAGACTGCAGTGGATAAACTTACGTTGAGAGACATCTGGGTACAAAAGCCTGGCAGGATAGGCTTTAACATGTATAACAAGATGCATTAAATCAGGTGGAGGAGAACTATAGGGATACAGATCAGGGAGTGGGTCTAAATATTATTAATATTGATTGTATGAAATGCATAAAATCTCAATAAAATATTCATTGAAAAAATTTGAAACTAATGTAATAGAATTCTGAGGAAAACATATTAGAAACAACTATTAGTTGCATGAGTCATACCTAATATCCCACCAGTTCCTCACTAATAAATGAACTGATTTTTATAAGCTACATTATTGAGGAATATGATGTAAGTGGGTGAACGTGTGTGTGTGTGTGTGTGTGTGTGTGTGTGTGTGTGTATGTGTATGTTCCTTTGTGCTTCAAGTCTCCCATGTCTATTTCTTAGGATGAGAATTTGCAGGGAAATATGAGTATGAATATCAGAGAAAAACAATGGAGATCAGGAGACATAACTCAGTAGTTAAGAGTGGGTTCTGCTTTTGCAGAGGACACTGGTTCAGATCTGAGTCCTCAATTCATGTGGCTCACAACCCTTGTAACTCCAGTCCCAGGGGATCTCATGCCATCTTCTGGTCTTTGCAAGCACACGCATGCCTATGATGCACATAATCCACTCAGGCACATACACATACAAACAAGATGAATAAATAAACAATTAAGGGGCTACAGAGAGGCCTCAATGGTTAACAGCACTGGCTGCTCTTGCAGAAGATCTCTGTTTCAATTCAGGGACCCATTTGGCCACTAACAACCCTACATAACTTGAGTTCCAAAGAAGCAGATGCCCTCTTCTGTCCTCCATGGGCACTGCATGAGAGTGGGCATTTAGAAACATGGAGGCATAACAATTATATATGTAAAATAAAAATAAATACATAAATAAAAGAAAATTTAAAATATATAACTTAAATATCTTAAAAAGAAACTGTGAAAATAACATTTTCATACATTTATTAAGGTCCTGTTACACATTACACTCAGAAAACTCAGGTCCTAAATGAATAGGGTTTAGATATTTCTCATTTTTATATTAAATCAATACAATGCTATAATTATTAGACTTTGACATATATTTCATCCATTTAACAATTAAACATATTATATTTCATTTCGCTCAATGGAATTATAAGTCCTTTTTTCTGTTAACTGTAATAAAGAAACAATGTATCAGTATTTTCTAACTAGCAATTACATTACAAAATATTTTAGGTTATTGTTCCGAAAATTGCAAATTGCTTGTCAGGACGAAACATTACAACTGCATGATTTCAGGAGGAAGCTCAGGGTCTATTATATGTGTGTGTGTGTGTATATATACATATACATATACATATATATATATATATGTTATTTTTTCTACTGGCTTATCTCCCAATGCTAATAATTTCAAGAGGTTAGTTGCATCTTGAAACTTGCAATTCAAGTGCTATGCTGTCACTTTCTCCTGTTGTGGTTACACTATCCAAATCTCCAAATCCATAAATCCTCTTTCATTTGTTGTGACATTTGTTATATTCTTTAATCTTCCACTTTGCTGTTTTAATGTTCTTCTCAAAACTCCTGACATTAATGCAGCTGAGTTGAAGGGCCCACTTCAGCTGCTGTCAGAGCGATTTAAAATCTACTCTTACACGTGAGAGTGGAAGTTCACCAAATCTGCTTCAATTTGGAGAATTATTCTTTAGTTTTTTAAAAGTTCTCCCACAAGTAACATGAAAAAGAACTTAAATCAATACTCAGAAATGTCACAATGTAGAATTAGATGACAGTTAGAAAAGAATGTGATTTAAAATGACCATTTAAATAAAGTCATTATTGGCCAACAGATGGGAAATTAACAAAATAAGTTCAACTAAATAAAAATTAGTAGTAGCCATATGTTCATTTGAAAATAATTGACAGGCAAAGCATTCAAAAGGAAGAAACATAAGGAATACATACAGAATAACCAAGTTTCTTCCAGACTATGATGATTTAGAATAAATCAATGATACAAAAAACAAATAATCACAGCAAAAAAAGTTTTGCATTATATACTGTACATTTTCTATTATTCATAAATTGCATTTCTACAGTATTTTCACTAAAGGAAAATAGTCAAGAACATAGTCTCTGGAGCCCAAAGAGGGGATGGAAATCCTGATATCCTAATTTTATTAACACTCTGGTCAGAGTAGAGTTACTCTGTATTACTGAAATTTAATTTTAATTTGTGTGAAATGTATTTATAAATAGCCACTTGTTTTATAGATTGAGTAAAGGCCTATAACTGCCTTAGAATAATGCCTAAATTATAGTAAGCCTAAATTAAATGTAAATTAAAATCTCAGGTGCATTTCCATAATTTTGTTCATAGATTGCTTAAAATATATTGCAGTATGTGATGAATAGTAGACATTTATGTGACTTCAGATCATAGATGTTTATGTTGTTTATCATTGTATCAATACAACTATTTAATATAAATGATATTGTCAAAAATGGAACAAAAGTTTAAATTTAAATCCAGTATTTCACAAAAGCCACCATAAAGGAACTAACAAAAATATCACTCTGAATTTTTTCATAACTCTGAGATGAAGTAGTGTTTGTAAGACTGGACAACCACATGTAAAATAAGGAGCATAGACACTGGAGTTATAGTATTTTGTAAATGTGAAAACAGTGGACTCTTCATCCATTGTGGTGGGAATATAATAGTTATTCAGTTCTAAGTTGGTGATAATTTACAAGATAGAAACATACTAAATGATACTGAATTAGACACTGAAAGTTGTTACAGTTATAAATTATAACCACTGTGAATTTATCCTCATTATTTCTGTAAAGATGTTTTAATTCTGGATATTTCTGTTTACTTTTAAATCATGTTTTAAAGAATATTTGTTAACATAAAAGAATGCTCAAGAAGTCTTGTTCTGTAAAAGAGATGAATGGAAAATGGGCAAGGTGGGAAGACAGAAGGAAATCTGTTGGCTTCAACCCTCTGAAAAATACACTTACAGTGTATGAACAACATTAGTATGTGTATGCCTAGCAGCTGTATGAAAAGGAACACAGTGACAGACAGGAGAGATCTCCCTTTGAGTGGCTGGTCAGAGTAGTCCAAGAGACTCCCAAAATAGCACAAGTTTCTGGAAGCCTTGATTATCTCCAAGAACTCAAATATGAGACTCTACTTTTGATATACCTTGGACATAAGTCTAGGATCAATGGAGCAGGAACTTTTCTCTGAAAACTAGCTCCCATAATACTAGATGATAGCATGCAAACTGCTAAGTGAGAAACTCAATGAATGGTCCAACCCAGTCCTAAAACCGAATATCCACACAACTAGCACAGCAAACGTCTATTGGCTCAGTAGTGGGACTAATATTTGTGTGTGCGGAGGGGTGGTGGCTGATGGTCAATGCTATCTAAATGAATTTTAAGCCCTCTCAATGGGAGGGAATTCATGGTTGGCACTGTAATTACAAAAAATATACATAACTGGAGAGGTCATAGATCCTAGAGAGAACCCTACCTCTGTCATAACTCTAAACAAATGAAATTTCCTATCATATTCTAAATATGAATCTTTATATTTACAGAAAATTATATAGTACACCCACCAGTCATCAAAGAAGCTTTTTTTATTTTTCTTTTTTCGTACCAATGGAGGCTACTGCAGAGTTCCAAAACCGGTCTCACAGAGAATATACATCTGAGAGATGCCCAACTCTAGGTGACACATCTACAGTGGAATCTCTCTATCTAAGTCTACTGTAGCATAGTGTAATGGGGTATAGAAAATGCTAGTGCATCTCCCAACACACACCAGTGGAGCTTCCTTATATAACAGAGGGTGATGCACACAGAAGGCCACAACTGGCTATGTTTTAGAGAATAAGAGACTGCAGAGTGTGTGTCCTTGGATAGGATTTCTGTATTAAACCCTCATCTAACAATGGCTCAGGGACCATTTCATTAGAGCGGGTAGAAAGATTGTTACAGTCAGGATTATTTCTTGAACATAGGCAAACGGAGGCTTTAAGGCCACTGGAAGCTTGTGCATGTGAGAACCGTTGGAATAGAAACTGATTACTGTGGGTGAGGGAGACAAGACCTTTCTTAAGATCTCTAGATAGGCTGAACAGACTCCAGGGGATGAACTTGAATCCAAGGACATCTGCATAAAATGTTTGACCTAATGGGATATAACATGTATGTCAGAGTGTGAAAGGTACACTGTGGGGGGTGAGAGGCATGTTGCCACCATTGCTTCTTTGATGAGTGGTGACTGGAATATTTCTCTGTAAATATAAGGATACTTATTTTTTCACATAGTAAGGAATTACATTAATCTAGAGATATAACAGTCTTGGGTTTTTCTTTAAGATCTATGATCTCTCCAGCCATGTGTATTTGGCTACTTTTACAGTAGCACACATGAGTTTCTTCCCTTTGAGTGGGTTTTTAGTTTAATTATGTAGCTGTTGACTGCACCCAAGATGAAATGCCAGTACTGCACCGATGCCGTGTCCTCTGCCAATCATTGATATAATCATTTGGTCTTGAAGCTGGTGTTGTAACTTCAAATGATGTGTGACCTTAATTGCTTGGGTAATGTTCTCCAAATCCATGAGATGGACTAATATGATTCCCTTTGTTTTTGTACATTAGCTAGGCATTGTTTGTTTCTCGTCTCTCTATTCCAGTCTAAACCATGCCTTCCCAATTTGAAGTCTCCCCATTTTCCCCATTTGTCCCTTGTGAATACCAGTCTCTTATGATCCCACCTCTCTTGAGCACCTTCCTTCCCTTTATTCCCAAAGTTCCTTGTATAGGCCTCCTTCCCTGTTCCCACTTAAATACCTCCATTTTAATCCTTTTCTCCTTTATTAACACCTGACTCTTGCTGTTCTTTCCCAGGTTCCTTGGAAATGTCCCTTTACCTCCTTTGTTCCTTTCAATTATCCTGATTCCCAAAGTTACAGATATTCAAATATAATAAACACTGTAATTATATAATTGACATGAGATGGGTGGACCTAGAAAACACTATATTAGTGAAACAACAAAACTCAGAATAACAAATAACACATATTTTCTCTCATAAGGAGAATGTAGATTAATGCCATACATTCACACATGTAGGTATAATTTCAAATGGAATTATTCCACCTGGGACGATAATGTTCCCCCTCCAAAAGCCACAGAATATCTAACAAAATATCCGTGGAAGTAGAAAGAAGACAATTTTGTAAAAGGGAAAAATAAAAACAGATGTGACAAAAGATGGTTGAAGGATGTGACGATGTTCAATACACATTGTATAAATATGACTGAAAATAACTTTTGAAACCTATACTTTGTGCAGTGAAGAAAACTGCAACAAAACTTTATAGAACAGAGGAGTTCCCTTAACATTACTGAAATTACACCTCAAAAGAAATAGCTTTGTGACTCAGGTGTAACCCATTTTAAGAGATCTTTCTTAGAGTATGCAAAGTCTTGAGTTTGTTCACCAGAATTACTAGAATTAAAAAAAAAATCATAGTGGTGCAATTTTAGAATTTAGAGGATTTCCCTCAATGTAAAAAAAAAATGACATGGACACTTCAGATAGTGGACACATTTGCTATTAGAAGAGTCTATTCCTTCTGTAATTGATCACCATAATTTTAGAAACAATAAACATTCCTTGAACTAGCCATATTTTTCTGTCATTTATTGTTATTTGGACACAAAATAATATTTTATGCCATTTTATTGCATTTCTAGAGGAAGCACATGAGAACGGCTACTGAAAATAAACAAACAGAAGCATGGAAATGAGATTGGATAACTAATTTTTTTATTTTCTACTGATAAAAAGACCATTCCATCCTTAATTCTTCTGCTGAATGGTAAAATAATGTAACTCTCAGAAGAACCATTAATTTACAAGTACACAGTTACAGAAAGTGTTATCTACTCTTTGAGTTTATTTGTATTGATCTGAAACAACTGTGGAAGAATTCTAGATCAAGATTCCTTAAGATAATCATAAAAGAATCATCATTCTATATGAAATTAAAAGTGGCAAATACTATAAAACACATAAAAAATAGAGACTTAGGAGAAGACTCAGTAATTCAGAGCACTAGTTGCTCTTGCAGAGGTTCCAGTTCAGTTTCGAGGACCTACATGGAGTCTAACAATTGTTCTTAACTCTAGTTCCAGGAGATCTGGTGGACTCTTCTTGCTTTCATAGGCATTGTACGACAATCATACAACTTCATACATGCAGATAAAACATTCATACACATAAAATTGAAAATGATTAATAAGAATCCAAGCATGATAAAATGATTTATTGGAACTTCACAAATCTTGCTTAAAAAAAACTTGCTTAGATTTTAGACATACTTGAATATCTTTCTTGAATCTAGAGATGAAGTTCACTAGAAGCTTTATGTATGACTTGATTAAAAGTACCGATCCCCAACATTAATACTCTTTTGGAAGGAACCAATGCATATTTATAAAACCAAAATCTTTCATTTAATGTAACATAGTTTACCCAATGATCATCAAAGATGACATTTTGTTGATTATAAATACTTATATTTCTTATGATTTTAGCCTTCATATGACTGTGGGGTTGGGAAATAGTTTGCACAGTTCCACCAAAAATTTGTGTACTGGAATCTAAATCCATAGTACAATAGAGTAGGGAGATAGAGATCAATGTCAGGTTCAATGCTACTTATTAAAAGGCTAGAGAGTTTTAAATTCCACAGTATTGTTCTTATCTAGTGCCTTTTGCTCTTCTGGCATGAGACAGTATGGTAGATATTAGAAATTGTCACATATTGACCTTCCAAACTTGAACTTCCCAGAATCTCATTTCTTTTTAAATTACCAAGGATGAGATATTCTAATAAAATGGAAGTTACCCTTAAAACACTTTTGTTACAGTTCAGAAGTAGTTTTGTGATATTTACACAATATAGAAGCTCTGTAGTTTTCTTACATGAAGATTGGATAATCCATTCATTTTCAGTACTCATCCTACCAGGCACCATTATCTGGTCCAAGAGCTTGTGGTACTTAAGACAGGTCATGGGCCTTAGGGGAGAATCTACCACTATTACTTTGTTACACGTACTGTGTTAAGCCGACTTCTATTGACTTATGCTTATACCCATAAACTGATACACATTTTAATCCTCATCAGATCAACTTCTTTTAGCAGTACAAGGTGACCCACAATGGATCAGTTTCCAGAAAATAAGATGTTACAGGGTTCTCAACCATAATGACACATCTATATCACAACTTATTCTCCCAAGGTACAATAATCTTCATGGAAGAAAGGGTGGATTCTTTACCAAGAATGTACCAGCACTACAAATTAAACTTTATTGGTTTACAAAAATAAAAAAAAATGTGAATACACAAAGTTGAATGGGTTGTATTAGGGGCTTGAACAGCGACAAATTGGGAGGAAGGTGAATATGATCAAAATTCACTGTCTGAATTTCTGAGTTTTAATATTAAAATGAAGAACATTTTAAAGTAAGAAGAAAATAGATTGAAAAAGTTTTATTGTTTGAGGGATTGGTCTAAAGAATATTGTGATACCATAATGAAGAGTTTAGTCTTCCTTGAAAAGCGCAATTCTATATTACAATGACTGAAAATTTTATTAACCATACAGACATTTGAAAATAACTATGTAATTGTGAACTCAAGAAGCTGAAACTAGAGAAAAGTGTGATTATTGCTCTTGACATAGTTCACACAATAGATGATTCCAATATTATAGATTTTTGACAGCAATTCATAAATCATCTTCACAATCATTTTGCTGTTTAGAAGTAATAGACATATACAGAAAGAAAGCAAGATGTTTTCTAATGGGGAGTGATTCTGCATTTGCTGAAAGCATCTCAAATTGTTTTTAATATAGCAGACAACACTGATGTCTCTCATGTCATATCTGTTTGTACTATGACTAAATAATTTTTAATGTCTTTCCTAAATAATCTTATGAATATTGGGACTTATAAATGTTGGGGCTTTGGCCTAAAATCTAGGTACAATGTCAGTAGTAAAAACCCAAGTAAAATTCCGGAGTAATTTCTGGGTACACTGACAGATATTTTATTTTCAGCTCTTATAATTTTATTTTTATTGAATTTTAATGATTTTCATACAATATAATTTGATAGTACTTAGATCTGTTCCCCTATCCACACCTCTCCTGACTGCCTCCAACACTCAATTTAAGGTACATACATGTGTAAATTAAATTATGTATATAACTTAGTGCACAGAGTCTTATTTGGGTGCCCAAATGCCCTTCAATGTATATCATCCACTGGGCCCTCCAAGATTCTCATCCCTCTCTGAGTACCTCTCAATTGCCAGAAGTTGTTAAAGTTGAATTAGGATTTCTTAAGCCCATTTCCATGTCTATGGTGGAATTTTGTATGCTTTGAGCTTTCATAAGACTGGTACATGCTGTGACCATTTCTGTGAGTTCACGTGTGTAACGGAGTAGCTGTCTATAAATTTTGTTTCCTTGTGGACATCTGTATACGCATTTTTCCAAAGACTGATAATATATGCTTATATATAACTTTAAAAAATTATATTAACATTGAAGTAAAAACATGTGCCACAATATTGAATTAAGTTTTCCTACAATTAAATAGCCAAAGTGTATGATCATCTATTTTTGTAACAAAAACTTGATGGATACAGGATGTTTGATCACATCATCTTTTGCTTTGGTCTAAGTATCAAATATTTTCCCTCCAAAATATTGAATGTCTAAGATTTGCATCCAATATACTCAACATTGAATTTTCATGAAAATTATATATTTTTAGTAATCATTCTATTTTTCACTCACTCTAAAGGGAAATAATTAGGATTAATGTTGTTATTAGTAGTAAATGAAATGATAAATGAAAAGTAACACGTAACAATAATCAATAAATTATAATATCCCTATCTATTTATCATATAATCTGTTTCTCTTCTTAGAGCACATCTTGAATTATTCAGTTAATTCAAAATGAATGATATCATCATTGAAGTCATATTAAGCTTTTATTATTTCAAAACAAATTATATTGTGAACATATTTATAAATGAACAAGTGTGAGTACACTGACAGAGATTTAATTTTAGAGTTGTAGAAAATCAGCAGTTTCAAAATACTTGGGTTTGGTGGGTTGTGTTGCAGGCTGAATGTGATGAGATACTGCTCAATTCTCTAACACTTTGGACACTGAAATCCTCTCAATTTCCACAGAAATTTAATGATTTTTTTAAAAACCTCACCAATTTCATAAATTATATAAAATTTAATTTTCATTGTATTTCTAATATATTTTAACAAGCTATTTTTCTTATTTTGTATCTATCAATTTTTGTTCATTTTTCTTATTTGTTTGTTGTTTTTCCACTCTGCACAAACACACACACACACACACACACACACATAAATACACGTACACACACAGAGCACATAATAAATTAAGGCTTCAAAACGCTTTTAGAAAAATGTCACTCTGTTTACAATTTCACTTGTCATTGTTTCAGTACATTAATACATTTGATTGATTAAAACTAAAAACTTCAAGTAATGGGATAAAGACATTTAAATGGGCGTTTGCTTGAATAGTATGTCCAATGCACTGGATTTAATCCCCATTACTGAAAAATGTACAATAATGGAAGTTTCAAGTAGTTTTGTTGCTATTTAACACAATACGGTACATATCTCCACTTCTCTAAATTTTAATAAACCTTATAAAATTTTTTCTCTGTATTTGATATTAAAGTCTTAACACAATTACATAATGTACTAATATTGCTTTTCATGTATTACATTTTTCTAATGATAAAATGTCCTACTTTATTGTAAATGGTGAGTTAGCTCATCATATTTGTGGTATTAGCAAACCAGTGGGTCAAGGTAAATACCAAGGAACAATCATCAAAAGACGACAGAGGCATGTGGATCTCTGTGAATTCAAGGCCAGCCTAGTCCACATACTGAGATCCCGGCTAAATGGGGATACAGGGAGACCCTGTCTCAAAAAGACAAATAAAACAACACTTTTTAAAAAATAAAAAACACATCTTCAGTAGCAAGAATAGATATCATTCATTTCTTTTAAGTCAGAACATTCCAAGTCCTTACTCGGAACTAGCATATTTAGACAAAATTATAATAAGCTACTGCAGATCCAAACGATAAAAGGAATATAAAGGGAGAATTTTGACAATCTGACTGTAATTAATAATACGGAAAATCATAAATATTTCATATAAAACCAGTAAAAATATTTTAGATGACATAGTTTAGAAACAAGCCATTAGTTGTAGCCAAAAAATCTGATGGAAGATTATAAGCCCTCAATGCCACTAACAGAATATTGGAGTTCAGACATTCTGTTCAGAATATCAGTGGTCTTCCATTAATAATGACATGTGAATAAAATATATTACTGATGATATCACTTCATAATATTATTTGTAATAATTAACAAAACATTAACATTTTTAACCACACACCTGAAAGTAAGGATAGAGTACAAATTTTTTTCCCAACAAATGTAGTTTTCTATGTGTCTCTGATTTTCCCCTTCAAGTAGCATTATTTTTATTTACAAGTAAATACAGGCAAGTAAGTCTAATCTGTTTGCTTGAAGTTATTTGATGTGGGAATGTCTAAAACTATAGAGTCACATATAAGCCTGCAGCTGAGGAGGCCTAGTGAAAGATCCTTTACGACTGAAGAAAATAATCCAGATTATCAGAAGTATAGTATTGTTATCTAATTGCTTGGAGTTTTCATCAAACACATGTAAAACACATCATCTTCTGTCTTCTTGTACTATTCTTACTCTGCGATGCTTGCTTTGCATTTCCAAATTCATATGTCTCCATCCATCAAATAACTCTTGATTATTTAAAATCAGGCTAAATATCCTCAATATAAATTACCCTAGCCCATCCAGTAAGGCAGAATTGGGTAGTGAGTGTGAGCTTTGGATTCAGACACAACAAAATTTTAAAATTCTGTCATCTACAATCACGTAAAACTGAGCAAAAGACTTCATTAGTTAGATTTTTATCATGTTTATTCACCACACAGTCTTAATTTAAAGAAAAAAATAGTAACATTCTTATGATCAATAGCAGTACTTCTTCCCTAAAATATTTATTTTTTGTCATGAGAATTAGCCGTTTATATTCAGCTATTTTTCGTTCTTTCTTTCTCTTTCTTTCTTTCTATTTTAATAACAATCTCTGCTGAACAATAAATAACAATAATCATCAAGCCTAGATTAAAACATGGAACTGAGCACATTAAGACTTTTACATTTCAAAGGCATCTTGATTTGCCTTAAATGATATTACCAAAGATATTTTTAGAAAATAGGCTTGAAAGTTAGTTTCTACATTTTATCTTACTCTGTGCAAATGCTTGCTCACTGATAAGATTCCCAAGAGTTACCAGGGCAAAATTGGAACAACGACATTATCTTTATAGTGATACTTCAGTGTTTCATGTACTTTTTATGTTGTGACAAACCAAAAAGAATACTATCAATGATAGGGAAAATCTAAAGTTTTGCCAGGTTATGAGTGCAAGAAAATTATACGCTTCTAAAGCAGATGTTAGATGTTACAATGTATCTTATATCCACTTGTGAATTTCATAAAGAGAAATGTATTTTTAACCACAAATACAATTTTGTCAAAATATTCACTTCCAGGAACAAAAGGAGATACTTTCACAAAAAGTTGATTGTTTTCAACTAATATTTATTTTGTTTTTAATGATGAGAAGGTCTATTGTAGTATGCTAAGAATAGAAAACGTAGTTATCCAATTGGAGTGAATCTTCAACCATTTGCTCTTGGAGAAAAAAGTGATTATTTTAGCCCATCCCTTCCTGATCAGCTTGGAGTATGAATTGGAGTTATGAAACATCCATAAAAATTCATTCTATAAATTTCCCTGTGTTTATTTCCCAAACTAGCCATTTCTTAATTTATGTTCCTTTTGTTAAACTAATATTAATAGAAAGCTTGTCATGTTTTTCACTGATAGACTAATACTTGACCTGGAATAATTTATACACTGTATATAAAGTTAAAATAGATACCTCTGTCAGTCATGTATGATGATAGATATTCCATCATTTTCCACTAGGTCTCAGGTGTGCCACAAATGTGAGCCACAAAGTTATTTCATATCTACTAGTAGCCATATTTTTTAAAAGAAAATGAAACATTTATGGCACAATGCAGGATGGGCCTTAGACAAGTCACCTGCTATGCAGAATAGAGGAATGCCTCCCATGGATGTGGCACTCCACTCTGGCTAGGAGTGAGACCAACTTCTGCCCAGCATCTGAAAAGAACCTGCACCTTGATGATCTACCTGGGGACAGATTACTATTGGCTGCAGATGGGACCCCATCCCATAAGGTGATTGGCTAACCAGACCTATAAGACCCCTTGCATTTCCATGAATAAATGAGTTTTCAGTGACTTGCCATAGCCTGCTTCTCATCCAGCTCCCAATGTCTATTTGTTGACCCCACACCTACTCACCCTCCCCCGAGAGAGAGACCCTTTGTCTCCCTCCCGGAGCACAGGGATTGCAACATCTGGTACCTGAACAGGGACTCCACCCCTTCCCACACATTGGTGAGATGCCCCCAGTTTGATTGTCATTGACTAGGCTCCTTTGTGTTCTGTGTGCTGAAGGTCACTTGAGGGTAAGAGAGCGTCCCCCTCCTTTTTCCCCTTTCATATGTTCATCTCCTTTCCCCAAAGGAAGCACACATTCCAACACAGCCCCCGAAAGTCCATGTTGGCTCCTCCCTTTTTGGTTTGTCTCAACAAAATCATATGAGGGCCTGACCCCCTCCCAGTTTTGGAACCAAGGCCAGGCTGGGGAAGGCCAATTTTCCCATCTTTGATTTTAAAACCTCCTTCCTGCTGGCAAGCAGGCTAAGATTTCTTAAGTTTTAATCACCCCTCCCTCTTACATTCTGCATGGATGCTAGCACCTCAGTGTTGCATTATGGAACTAGCACGCAGAGTTGTTCAACTGTGGAACTTTTAAAAGCTGGCAAGTATCTCCTTTACAACCTACTTGGGTGCCCTGCGTGGGACTCCCACATGGCCAGTGTAAATACCCATGGAGATCCTCCACTAAAGCATGAGATAGTTGGGACCTCAACATTCTGGACACAATGTCTCAGCAGGTCCCAATATTAGCCATTTTGGTTTGTGTAGTGTTTATAGCGGCTTTGAGTCTCCATTTCATTAGCCATCACTCAGCCATAATGAACAATCTCCCCTCACCCAGGAAGCATCACAGCTGCAAGCACTTAGAGCCCTTTTCCCGCAGCATGGTTTGAAAGTGAAATAAAATGATTTTAACAGTTTTTGAAATGAATCCCTTGTCCTAGCCCCACTGATTAGCCCCCAAAAGGTTTGGGATGCCTCCACTTGGTCCCTTGTTCTCATTCTCACTAGGAAGCATGAAGTTAATGAGGGACACCCCACCATGCCCCATTCTTCCCTATTTTTTTGCCATAATCATTAGCCTTAAAGGATGATCAGTTGAGGAAGTTATTAACACCCATAATGAAAATCACAAAGCAGAAGAAAAATTGACCCTGAAAGCCTCATCTTTGTCGCCCCCCTTCCTAATAACTCAGATGGGGAAGAGGAATCCCCAGCTGCCAAGAATAAAACAACACCCACCCCTCCCCCGATGTGGGCTGGAGAACCAGCACAGCCATTACAGGGTCAGGCTTTTCTTAACCCTTGGACAGAGAGAGCTTCAGCCCTGTCACCCACCCCACCCTGGGCATGCCCTGACACATGCTCCTCCTGCTCTGCCCTAGGCATTTCTGTAGACATGGGTTTTGAATGTTTATTGCTGCCAATCCGGATCAGTGCCTGTGGCAGCTCCGCCTAAATCTTCGCTCTGGACTTCAAGGCTCACTACAGCAACCCTGGGCACATGGGGTAGGCAGGGCCATGGCTTCCCAGCCCAGGGAGCTGTGGAGGCACAGAGGTCGCTGTGGGGCCCTGATGGGAAGAACCAGAGCTCTGCCTGCAGAGGGGCCACAATTGGCTGGACATGCAGTGGTTCAGCTGAGTTTCCTCCCACAGCTCCTCTGTGCAGCCAGGCCTTGCTCCTCAGACTATAGAGTCTCCAGCATCACTGAAGTTCGATTATGCCTTTCCTATCACATCAAAGGTCTATAGTCACAGGCTTTTCATAATTACTCCTTGTCCCTTAATTACCAGGTTGATCATATAAATTCCACCTGAGGTGACCTAATAATTTCTATGAGCTTTGGACAACAGTTACTTAATAGGATTTCAACTTTTTTTCGCTCCTCAATTTGCTGGGCTGGGGGTATACCTAGCTCAGTGGTAGAGTGCTTGCCTAGCATATGTAAAACTCTGAGTTCCATTCTCCCCTATAATTTCCCCATCTTTATCATCTCAAAGAAAAATAATAAGTACAGATTATTTCAGGAACCTCGCCAGGTCAAAAAACGTATGATAAAATGGATTCCTTTCAAACTGGCCTCCCCCATCCTGGAGCCATTCCTATTAAATATCATATAGTCAAATTGGATATTAAAGACTGCTTTTTCTCTATCCCCCTTGTGGTCAAGGACACTCCCTTCTTTGCCTTTACTGTCTGGAAACCTTATCATAACATCCTAGCTAAGAGATACCAATGGAAGGTCCTCCTTCAGGGCATGAAAAATAGCCCATCCATCTGTCACTTTTTGTGTCAACCACCACTGAGAGAATCAGATTAAAATGCTTCATAGTACATTATGTGGATGACCTTTTAATTGTTCACCCCTCACAATACTTTTTGAGGACCTTAAAAAATTAGGTTTAACTATAGCCAAGGAAAAAATTCAAACTGTACCCCCTTTTGGGTTTTTAGGGTTTAAAATTTCCACCGATATTCAACCCCTCACTCCAAGACTTCTAATAAAGGATAAGTATTCTCTCAATGACCTCCAAAAACTCTGTGGCCAAATTAATTGGCTTAAGCCCTTTTTGCCCATTCCTCCAGCTAAATTACTTCCCCACTTTGATCTTCTTAAAACCTCAGATAGTCCTTTCAAGAAAATCCCTTTCACCAAACAAGCAAAAGAAATTTTACGGGAGATATCTCACCAACTCTTTTCAATTACGTCTCATAAACCAATAGATATTGCCATTGGTACCTTAAAAATGCTAATTGAAAATAGACAGCATCCCTGGTTCATTGAGCACATACACTCACGTACTGGTCTGCCTGGCTTCCTTGTTGTTTGGAATGCACAGGTGGATAAAATTATTGCTGTCACTTCCTTGCTGCTCCTAGAACAAGCTAGAAGCCTGCACTAAAGATTTCATCTCTTCTGCTCTAACCCGCAGGTCCTCTATCCCGAGCTTTCTCTTAGCCAATGTAAGCACCTAATCTGTACATGTAAGCCTGTGCCCCTTTGGCCCCCTTGGGCCCACTGCAGCTTCAGGGAATTAACACTAGAGGCCCTACACCAAATGCCATGTGGCAAATGGATGTCATCCACATACCCTCGTTTGGCCACCTTAAATATGTCCATGTCATTGTGGACACCTACTCCAAATTTGTTTTTGCTATCGCCCTTTCAGGTGAGAAGGCATCCCATGCCATTAAGGCAACAAAAACTGCTACTGATCATGGGTGTACCCTGAGCGATTAAGAGATAATGGCCCAGCATATACATCTGCCCAATTCAAGGCTTTAATAGAGTCCTGGGGGATTAAACACTCCACAGTCACCTCCTATAACCCGCAAAGCCAAGCCATAGTGGAGAAGACTAATAGAAACCTCAAGGAACTCCTTATGAAGCAGAAAACTGCAATGACACCCAGGGATCCCCATTTGACTTTGGTGGAAGCTCTTTTCACTCTTTAATTTTCTTACCTTTGATGAAGCAGGACTCTACCCAGCCTATAAACATTGGAGATCTCAATCAGCCACCACCCGGTTGCCCCTTGTCTGCTGGAGAGACCCTCTCACAAAGGAATGAAAGGTACCTCACCCACTCTTAACACAGGGTCAAGGATACACTTGTATGTTTCCAGAAACCTCATCCTCCCCTATCTGGATACCTGCCAGAAATGTCAAGCCTGCCACAGATGTGCATTCCAGCACAGCAGATGCCCTCACCACTATGGAATCATGGGTATAGGGAATTAATGGGACCTGGCTCTTGGGCCTTCGCCAGGTTACCTGCCATGAGGAATAAGGGAATGGCTACTCAATGGTTCCTTCTGTTTTTCCCTTGGCAGACCTTCCTCCCCATGTATAGCTTTGAAAAGGCACAACTAACCCTTTTAACACAAGGAACTTCAGCACCATCTGCTGAGACAAAATAGGATCTCAGCCATTTTTCCAGTCCTCGGTTTGGTTGCTTGAGGGTTTTCTTGTTTTTTTGTTTGTTTGTTTTGCTGTGGCCTTCTTGATAGCACTGCTGGCCTTTCTTTGCCTTTGGAAAGCACTGTATCAAAGCAGAGCTTCTCAGACATCAACGCTACAAATTCCATTTAACTGGCCACTTAATGCCACCTTCTTTGTAATGCTTAACTATTCTTGCTTCTTCCTGAGTCTTCTGCAGGGCACTAAAAGCGTTCTTCAACAAGGACCCTCATGCACACACCACAGGAACCTTCCTGCAAACCTATGCCATTCTAATTACCCTTCTGAGTGACACGCATCACCCATTGGGTTCTTTCACCATAATGGCAGGTAGCCAATGACGGGTAAGACCACAATGACCAGGGTGACCTAAGATTGGCACTGCCAACTGAGGCCACTTGGATTATTTCACCAGCACAGTGGGTAGCCAATGATGGGTAAGACCCTGATGACTGAGGCAACCTAAGACAGGCACCATCGCCTAAGGTAATCCCTAAGGGCCTGGGTCCAACAATGGCATGGCAAAGAAACATGCCTCCCAGGGTCGCTCAATTAATGAAAACAAAAAGGAGGATATATAGGGCACAATGCAGGATGGGCTTTAGCCAGGTCACCTGCTATGAGGACTAGAGGAATGGTTCCCATGTGTGTGACGCTCTGCTCTGGCTAGTCGTGAGACCAGCTTCTGCCCAGCATCTAGAAAGAACTTTCACGGAGATGATCTACTTGTTGACAAATTACTATAGGCTGCAGTCGGAACACCACCCCATAAGGTGGTTGGCTAAACAGACCTATAGGACCCTTTGCATTTCAGTGAATAAACGAGTTTGCAGCGGCTTGCCCTCCCCATGCTTCTCACCTAGCTCCTGGTGTCTGTTTGTTGACCCTGCATCTACTCCCCTCCCCCATGGTGGAGACCCTTCCTTCCCCCTAAGACTGACCCTGAGTGCAGGGACCCCAACAAACAGGTGCCACTAAATTAAATTAAAGTTGATAAATATCAGAATACGATCATTTCAATATTACAAAAAGTGTACATAATGAGTTTGACTTTTCTCTCTTTCTTTGTTTGTATATGTGTTTGTGTGTGTGTGCTAGCATGTTTGTGTGAGTACATGATTGAAAAAGTAATACAAAATCCCCCAGCCAAAAAAAGCTTAGGCCCAGATGGATTCACAGTACAACTCTACCAGACATTCAAGAAAAATATATTTTGAAAAAAAAAAAGTAACAAGATCACTTATATGATAATCAAGATTAAGGTATTTTCTTTTGTTTCATAGAACATCCTATTTTGATTAGTTCAAACTATATTTTATGAAAGATATAAGTTGACAGGGTTCTATCAATTATGCAGATAACAATAAATTAGCAATAATAACTCCTACAAAAAAAAACCTGGAATGGTGAAGGTGACATTAACTGGTTGGAGAAAGCACTCCATGTTCTAAAGTGTGACTAGGACTTTGTATACTTTTTAAAAATAGTCATTCTTAGTATCCCTGATTAAAGAATTCCCTTGCCTTCCCAAATGCCAGTCCTACTCCCAAAAGGAGGACGATTCAGCCCATACCTGGAGTCCATGCAGCGGACACAACAGCATCACTTTTGTATAAGTTATGTACTGCATTTTAAAAAATCTTCCGCTTTAATGCTTTTATATTTCTGTTTTATTTTTGAATGGTCTGCCATCTTGGACCTCTTCTTTTTGTCACCCTAACAGCATATGAAGGCTCTTGGTCTTCCTGAGAATGAATTGAGGTATAAGACTGTTAAGGCTTGCCAGTAGACTGATAACTTGAGACGAACTTAATAAAATGGCACAGTCTGTATGTTAGTTTTTAAAAAAGTATCAGCTACTTGGTTCCTTTGTCCTAAAAGTCCTGAATTATCATTCCATGTTCCTTTATTCCCTTATCTTTTTCTTTATTCCTAATTTTATTTATTTATCTTTACTTCTGAAAAATATCATTCAGAATTGGATTGCTGGTCATCTACTTGAACATTGTCTGTTTTTGTGTATTCATTTAGCCAAAAGAGAAAATTTCTTTTGAACATTCACTAATGTTACAACATATAAAATCAGATGGTATTTACATGACTTTTATATTAGTACATATTTTTGATCACTGGATATTAAATTGTATTATAAAGTTTTAATAAAGCAATATCCTTTTTTCAAAAATAACATGTATTGAGCTTCTCAGGAATATATGTGTTTTTTTTAACCATATATTCTGTCTTATGATTATGTTTGGTTTCTAGTACATGGGAAGCACCACCCCTTACAGCCTAACTCCCAGACTGTGGCTAGTGAAACCCATCTTTAGTCTATGCTTTCCATTTAAAGACAGAAAATAAAGATGGAATTGGTCACTGATATTACAGGTGGTGTGTGTGTGTGTGTGTGTGTGTGTGAAGCTTTTGATAAAAGTCTATTTTAATTCTAACTTGACAACACAGTTGTTGATTTCTCAAAGCATTGAAAAATGAATAGAGTGAAGAGAAGCTGAAGACTTGTATTAACTTTTGATTTTGTTTTAAAGTGTCTATGGATCCAAATATACATATTTGATTTAATCCATGGGGAAGAAAAACATTAACAAAATATTTCCTAAATGACCTTGGGACAATTGACCTACTCAAACAACAGAACACTGTAACTTAAAAAAAAAAAAGATTTTGCGATTTAAGCAATCATGGTTACAAAGCCATTTTCTCAATGCTAATAAAACAGATGAATTAATGGTGTGATATTTTCTTATTTGATATATATGCTATCATACTGCATGCTATTCCATTAGTATGGTTCCCAATTCCATATTCTGAGAAAACCTAATAAAACCTTTGTGAGGTGACAGTATTACACAGGATAGTTATATGTTTACTTTTTAGTTTTGTGTTTTTTTTCTGGAATGTAAGGCTATAAACCCAGAACATTCTTAGTCCTGAAAATCAAGAGAAACATATTTTCTTAAATATCTTGTGCTTTCTCAGAGTAAAGGAACAATTTCTTTCCAGGATTGTGAAGCTTATCTAGAAACAGACGAAGTCACCCAAAAGAAATGCATGTTGATTTTAGGTCTATGAATGTATAATGAACAGAATAAAAATTTATAAAGCAGATTTCCCCTGCTTCACTTAGTGACTCTTCAGTTTCCTAAGATCACAGCTCTTCAAGATCAGCTGTCCTCATGTGAATGCTAAACTGAAAGTGCATTAGCTAGGGCTATGTTTGTATACTGAAACACATTAAAATATTTACCTGTTCTCATTTTAATCACAGTTCAAAAAGGATTAATGATCATATATATATATTTATATTTAATATAAATTACAGAATGTTACAATTAAGTGCAAAATAATTTATTGATCTCTTCGTATGTTCCAAATGCAAATTTGGGACAATTATTGTTATATATATTTAATCACAAAAAGTATTTTCTAATAATAAAAAACCTTAATAATTGGAATAGTATGTTCCTAATTTTCATGTTGAAAATTATACATTTGACACCTATCACGACTCTAGTCTTGGAGCAAAGCACACAGATGCATAGAGATAAAAATGGCATAGATACATATTATCTGTTTATTAAACCTCGAGAGAGTATGTTTCACATTAATAAGGCCTGTAAAATATTGGTTTAAGCCAGACATGATGGCACATGCTTTAAAACTCAGCACGTAGGAAGTAGAGGCAGGTAGATTTCTATGAGTGTAAGGAGATTCTGGTATACAGATAGAGTTTCAGGCCAGCCAGGGTTACATACTGAGACTCTATCTCTAAAAAATTGTGGTTTAATCCCACTACAATAAAAATGTTTAACATTTTATTAAAACAATCTCCCAGGATGTTATGAACATTTATTTGTAAATTTCTTATCACTGTGCAGATATTTGCTCCTAGTCTTTCCTTTTTATTTATTTATTTATTGCTCTCAGTACTAGGGTATTGAAAATTAAATATCAGTAACAAAGTAAAAGATTAAGGGGCATATTGTAATACCGAGCATGAAATGCTATGACTGCATGGCATGGGACTAATTAGGAGTCTTTTATCAGTCATTAGTCAGAGAGGCGGCTAATCATTCAAAGGACTGTAGACCTCCAGTAGAAGCCTTGTGGTGTTTATAAAGCCTAAAACCACAATTACCTCATCCTAGGGGCAAAGCCAGTAACCATAGTTATATCAGATCACCATTCAGCAGAGAAGGGGTAGGTCAGTTACCAAAGAGGTTTTCAGTTAACAAAAAGTTTTGGTAAGGCTATGTTGGACGATTGCTACCTGTATGTGCTATCCAATTACTTGTAAGTTTCCCAGTGGCGTAGAAAAAAATCTACTTCCTCAATCTGCCTGCATAAGATGTCTGACTGACTGCAGTGGGAGTGGCTGGGCAAAAACACAGGGTAAAGCAAAAGTCAGGTACAAGAAAATGGAGTTACTTTTGCCATTTCAGTATCAAAGTCTATAATAACATATCATAGATGCAATAATGGACAAATGAGAAATAAAAATAAGTAAAATACAAAACATAATGAGACTTGTCTTCACTAATGCCTCATAATGGATACTGAAAAATCTATAAAAACTATATATTTTGATGTTTGCCAGTCATATGAATTTAATTTGAGATACCTATATTTTATAGTATATATTGTCCAGACCAAAGTCTTATCGTTTTCTGTTGTTTACATAGTAGTCCTGCATATCTACAAATGTTAATGCTTTTTCAAGAAATATATGAAATAATGAAAGATGAGAGTGATGCTGATCAATTGAAATGCTTGTCTGAGGGTTTATGTTCAAATATAATTTTATTTTTGAAAAACAATGAGATCAGATTCCCAATATGGCAAGTTATGGATCATTTATGTGTTGATTTATCTTGGTTCTCAACATGCCTAGGTTTAGAATCATTTGAAAAATCACTGTGCACTCTTTTGGTGTGCCTTTCAGAATGTTTCCAACACGGGTTAACTGATGAGGATGATTCATTCTGACAAGGGCTGCAATTTCCCATGGGTCAATGATTCAGATAAGAAATATAAAATTGTAGAAAAGTCATTAAAAACTCCCCCCTTCCTGCCTCTCAACTTTCTTTTTTGTTGAGCTTTTGTGCATTTCATATAATAAATCTTATTCAAATTTAGATATACTCCCCTCCAGATTCTGTTCTGCCCCATACTCCCTTTGAATTTTGTGCATTCTGTCATATATTTTAACTCTTGTCTGGTCAAAAATTTTACCCAGCCATCTCTTGGTGCAAGGTCATCCACTCAGTTCCTTGGTGCAAGGTCATCCATGCCGGATTAATCAGTATATGTTGAGTCACTGTCTTAACGAAAATCAAATTCCCTTACCCAGTACTAATCAGCTGCCAATAGTTCCTCAGCTAAGGTTGGGGCCTGCTTCCCATTTCCCCAGTTCTACGTTGGGTTTTTGTCCATTAGACTCTCTCTAAACTTTCTTATTTTATTATGTTCTGCTATGACTGATTGAAAATTTTCAATCTTTTACTTAAAATGAATATTTTTCACTGTAAGATCTTTTTGTCGGGAATTTTGGTCACAACAATGTGAAAATTAGCTTTTTATAGTTTCTCTGTCTTGCTTATGCTAGCTCCATTAATTTGCATAGTATGACCAGTACTGTTTCTGTGTGAGTGCGATAACCAACTCTGTCATTCACTGGCCTCTGTAGCATGCAATTCTATTATCCCAGTCCAAGTAAGAAATCATGAAGTTTAAACCCTATATATATTACAGCAAGCCTCTGTTTTTTTTAACATTGTAGATACTAATGTTTCAGTGAGAAGATGTATTCTAGATTTAATACAGGACTCCAGGAATCATTCTTATTAGATAATGAAAATAGAACCCTATGGACACTAACAGTCATTCAAAATACCCCCAAATGCCAAGAACCATCCTGGTACAAAGCCAAACCAGGGATAGGGAAATTTCTACTTTACTATCCTGTTGCGGATAGAACAATAACATTCCACATTTCTATCACAGAGTCACACACACACACACACACACACACACACACACACACACACACACTAATATTTTTTAAAGGAAACTGGATACTTCAGCATAATACTATTGTTTTATGACTCTCTTTTGGATAAAGAAGCAACCGTCATAACCACATATAAAGAAACTAAATATCAAAGAATTTTAAAAGTGGTTTGTTTTTAGCTTTAAAAAAAGTTTGCTCTATTTTACCTCCCTGGTGTTGTGTAAATATAGATATGTTTTAATTTATCAAATAACACGTCTTCATTTTATTTTCCATTTACCAGAATTCTAATGGACTTGATGGGCTTATTATAGAATAAGTACATCTATAAGCTAAACCTCTAACATTGTCACAACTGAAGTCTTAACATTCTTCAAGCTGTTCTTTCAGAGAATTAAAGTAAATTTTGTGGTTTGGTGGAAGTGCTGTGAATAAGGTAGGTATAAAGGGTGTATCTTCCTGTAGAGCTTAGGTATTCAAATCATTATGGAAGCTCAGGTTTGTTAGGTTTTTTCTCACATTGCATGGAGGAATTGACATTGAAAAGTTAGGACAAAAAGGTAGGTATCACTTGAAATTCACTTTTGTTGAAAAGTTATTTCAAATTATAGCTGATTTTCTTATCTGGATATAAGAGTCTCAGAATTCTCAGGACATTTATTATTGATGCTTCTGAAAAAAAGATTTTCATTTTATTTATTGTCCTTCTTCCTTGTTGTGAACTTTTCTTCTTTTTGATATTAAAAGTAATTTAATGATTGTTCTAATAAATTGCTACAGCACCATTTCTTGAATATATTTACAGGAAGTATCCCATATTAATATGAGTCATTAATGTCAGTTGATTTCATAGAGCTCAAAATGAACCTAAATTAATTTCATACATTATTCCCAGTAACATTTTTATTTTTCCTATTTTTATTTATTTATTTATTTATTTTACAATTTCAGGAAAGTATCCATACACACTGACAACTCTCAGCTCCACCTCCTTATGATTTCTGTCAACGATTTTCTAAAGAAAAATACATATTTGTACGGAATCTTGCAGTAAGCATAAATCACTTGAAAAACAATGCCAAATCCCTATTTGGAACATTCCACAGATATTTTAAAGTTGATAAGCCAATCTCAAAATATATTTAACAGATACTGGCTCTGTTCCTATCTTTTTAAAGTTTTGGATGTTAAAAACGGGTACCCAGTAGCTCAGACCAACCTAGAAGG
The DNA here is from genome assembly GCA_035773235.1 of Eospalax fontanierii. Taxonomy (NCBI): domain Eukaryota; kingdom Metazoa; phylum Chordata; class Mammalia; order Rodentia; family Spalacidae; genus Eospalax; species Eospalax fontanierii. The sequence goes on along the minus strand of CM069525.1, from coordinate 126,467,592 downwards.
CATTCCAGAAGATTTCTTTCATTGCTACCTCCTATACTCTTCCTCTTACACAGAATCTATATCTAATAAATATAATAAATACCTGATTTAATTAATGGAAGATAAAGCTGTGTCAATCAATATAGCCACTCCTAATTAATTGTTTTAAATCCACGTGCCTGTATTCTGAATTCATAAGAGATCTCAAAGCAAAGCATTCATTTTCTAAAAATAATATGGTGATATCCACTGCCTATTAAAATCAATGCAAAGCCAAGCCAAGCCTAGCAAAAACAAACCAAACCATGCAAAATAAACAGCAAAAGAACACTGTTTAATGTACAATGAGGAGCCACCCAGGATTTGGATACTGACATTTTGAAGTATTTTTCCACTTACAGCATCCATGTCTCTTCTACAAAATGGTGTTTTGTACTATATTTGAAATATGTTGAATATGCTATTCTGTATATATGAATAATTTTTGCTTCTTGTGTCCAGCATTACTTCACTTCAGAAATCTTGTATTTCAGGTCTTAGTGAAGCTATCCTGAAATAGGATTCTTCATTTTGCTTTAGAGTTTGCTTTCCTGAATCATTTAGCAGATTGATTTGCATATCATTTACCTACATGACACTCCTGAATATTTTGTGAGCTAAACCCTATGAAAGCATGTATTGATTCTGATTTATAAATTATAATAAAACCAACTTTTCACATAATATCTGATATTTGTGGGGAAATATATGAATGAAAATGTACTTTGACTTTTTTGTTAATTACATAGATACATAGATGTATTTTAAGACAAGTCACAAGTTAATATAAAAATGTCTTTAAAATTGGCACCTATATGAATGATTAATTTATTTCATATTCATAATTTCTGGAAGTAGTTTGAATAACAAACCTAATTTCTCTCCAGGAAAGTTTTATAATTCTCTTCAGAGTAAAATTGCTGTGAGAACATTACAAAAAGAATGAGTGCCTGCAGCTGCCAGAAACTTTCTTTTAAAAAAGCAATTTCCACACTAAATGTGTGTTTTCTCATAATATGGATTTTTCTGTGTGTGAACAGTATGTTTCAAATTTCATATAAGAAAAAAACACTCAGTGAAAGCTATTATTGCATTTTAATTGTTTTCATGGTTGTGGAGTCTATGACCTCAAGAGGATTTTGAAGTTCTTAGTAAAAACGATGCAAGATAGAAAAATTATGACAGCAGTTCGGCCTTCACAATTGAATCATGGCCAGATGTTTATAAACATAAAATATGTTTTGAATAGCTAGAATGATTAATTTTATAATAATCCTGTTTTTGTATAGTTTTATTTTACTAATGGGGCAAATGACACTTCTTTTAAATTGAATAATCTAGGAGATGAATTTGTTTGTAGTATAGTAGAAATAGATAAAGGAATAAGGAAAATTACAGAAGACTTCATGTTTCTAAATTATCACTGAATATTCCACAGCCACTTATGCAGGCATGTGTGCTCTTGTTTGTGTGTGTGTGTGTGTGAGAGAGAGAGAGAGAGAGAGAGAGAGACTCAGATATTATGTTTTAATTCTCCTAAGGACAAAATGTAAGTCTCTGAAATTAAGATTATTTTATGACAAATAAAGATTGTTTTAGGTGCCATGACAGAAGAAGTGTCTACTATTGGAAATTATACATTATGATATAATCCACATGATCACTATTTTCAGGTATTGCATCACAGGTGGAATCAAACTGTGATTTACTAGAAAATCAACATTAAAGTGACAAGCCCTGCCATTACCTTGTGTTTGCCCTGGAGGCCATACCACTATAAATATTATCTCTTCAAAAACCTAGCTTCTGACTGATTTTGACAAAAGTGTGGTCCTGGAAAGCTCTCTAAATACATTCTATTATGTTTTTTTTCTAAAAAGTTATATTTTACGTGGTATGCCTTTTAGAAAATATTTATCGTTATTTCATTATTTTGTTTTAAAATCATGTAGGCAACAAAAGAAGGAGTTATAATACAGAAACATGGGGATACTGGCTTTTATATTTATTTATGTTATTACTTTCTACCTCTGTAGAATGTCTTTATGTAATTTCAAGTTATTGTATGCATTTTATTTCCACTATGTAGATCTCTTTTGGGGTGATTTTACTAGTAATTAAGTTTAGCATTTGATTATCTTAAAGTATCTTTAATTTCATCATTTTTGAAAGCAAGTTTAGGGTGGCATATAATTCTCAACTGAAATTACTCTTTTTATTTCTGAGAATTTTACATATATTATTTTACTGCTTTCTTGGCAACCTCAATTTTTACTGACAAAATGGCACTCAGTTTTAGCTAGGTTCCCTTGTACACAACAAGACTCTTATTTCTCAAGATATTATACTTCGAGATCTTTAAGCATTTCCTTATTTCTCAGTAAGCTAACATTTACTATATTAAAGAAATCTGCTTTGTATGATAATTTTCTGAATTTTTCCATCGGATCTGAAAGTCTTTTGTTGTTCCTTGGATTATCAAAGCATAGAAATTGGAAAAAGATAATTTGGCTTCCTAATTTCCTATTTATTTTGCCTTTTTTTCATTTTACCACAAATTTCTCTGACTAAACCTTCAATTAATATACTGAATTAGGATAATTAGAGAAGTTGTAACCAGAGTTTCAAGAATAAAGCTCCCTTTCAGAGACATTTATAGAGATCTTTGGGAACAAACAATTGAAACATTGTTCTCTCTGAATTTAGAATTATCTCAGGAGAAGGCAAAACCTGAAACCTGCTGCCAGCCAGAGGAGGAACTTTTACTTGGAAAATAAATCACATCTATTTCTTATAAATTTTTAGACCACCCTGCACAAGAGACTGAAGTACAATGATGATGGATATGACCATAACTTGACAAGGCCTGCTTAGTTGTGCATATGCCTGGTCCTTTGTTTAACCCTAAACCTTATATCCCCCTACCCAAAGAGAGGCTTGAGTAAGTCACACTTGTTTCTTTAACTTACCAATAGACAACTGGTGAACAATATAGCTTGTTAAGAATGCTTGAGCCTAAAGATTTCAGAAACAAAAATACAATTGTCTTGTTTTTGTTTTCCCAGAACTTTTGTCATAACGAAATGATGAAATTTGATAAAAGCTTTTTCTTTAGCTATTGATATGATACTGGGGTTTTGATATAGACACTTTCCTGCACACTTTTACTCTTTACCAATTTGTGTATTTTAAGTTTCCTTGCCTGAATAATTAAGACAAATTTTATCATGGTAAATTAGCTTTTATAAATGTACTATGGTTTCTGATTATTTCACTAAAGATTTTTTGTACTATGTTCAACAAGAAAATTTATCCACAGATACTATGTCTATGTCGTGTCCTTATTCAGATTTGTTATCAGATACTAATGGTTTTTCAGAATTACTTTAGAAACAAGGATTCAGTTTCTATTATATAGAATAGCTTGAGACCAATTAGTGTTATTGATTTTATAAGTATGGTAAGATTCATTGGCACTGAATCCATTCAGACACAGGCTTTTCTTTGTTCAGAAATCTTATATTGCTGCTTCAATCAATTACTAATTGTTCACCTGTTGGAGCTTTGTTTTTAGCTTGTTTCAATTTTGGTATGCTAGGAACATGAAGGGGTTGATTACTGTTTTTCTAGATTTTCCAATGTACTATACTATTAAGACTCCTAAATATTTCCTAATAGTCCTCTGTCTTTCAGACATACCTGTTGTAGTATCCTCTTGTCCAAGCAACTAGGGAAACAAAGTTATTGCAGATAGCTCAGTTAAGTAGAAGTAAAAACCATGGTAAATATCAGATCTAAAGGAAAAATGTAAAATGGTATAATTATTCGACAAAATATAGCACAAACATATGTGTATACAATAACTAATTTGAAGATACATGAAACAAAGACAGACATATTTTGAGGCATGTTTTTCCCTCACTAGCAAATACAAGTAGACATAAAGTCTGTAAGATAGTGAAATAAAAGAACAAAAACGAAAATCACTTTTAAACAAATTTACCTATATAACTCTCTACCACAGATATACATTATAAGGCAAAGTAGTAATTTACCCAAAGTCCTTTGAAAAGTAGTGAGGGCACTTAGCATCAAGGTATGATGCTTAAATCATCCCAAACCAACCTAACAAAATAAAACATGGACAAATGAACATGTATACCAAGGTCCCTTAAAATATTTATCAAATCCTGAGGATGCTTACTTCTAGAAAGCAACTGCCTCAATGTACAAAGCTATGAAGATAGTATGGTCAAAATGCTGTGAAGGTTCATCTCCAAATAGCAACCAAACTTGACAATATTGTCTATGTGTCACTGACTTTGTTAAAATGACAAAAAATGCAAGCATGAAGTGGTCATCAATTCTCTTGTTTTATTCCCAGGGTTCTGCTGATACCATGCATAGTTCCTGTGTGAAGGACCTATGAGTGCAAGGGGCCCCAAGAGACCTTTGGGTGAAGCTGGGGTATGGTGGAGACCCCAAGATTTTGGAGATGGTAGAGCTATGAGACATTTGCCAAGGAAAGATACATATAACAAGCATAACCACCCAAGAAATATATTTATATTACAGGCAGTAAAGCTGGAGTATCAGAGGCTAAGACATGGAATATGGAGCTGCAGGCACTGGTGCTTTCCCTGTTGGATTTCAACTTTCGTTTGTTCTCTAGTTCCTAGCTACTCTTCTATCCCTCTCCTTGGAATGGTAAATTACATTTGATATTGTCACATGTTGGAACTATGCAATTTGCTTTTGATTTTACAGGGAATCTCAGAAGACACTGGAGACTTGTAAACAGTGTTGAAACTGATAAAGACTATGAGGGCTTTAAAAGTTGGATTACATGCATTTTGCGTTCTGACATAACCATGAGCTTATGGGGGCCAGGGAGTGGAATGTAATGATCTGAATAAGAAATGTCTCCCAAAGGCATATGCATTTAAGTGCTTGTCTCCTTTAATGGTGGTGCTGTTTGGGTAGGCAATCAAAACATTAGGAGGCCATAGCCTTGCTGGAGGAAAGCATGGAGGAAGTATGTCACTGCCTGTAAGATCTGAGTTTATAGTCTTGTCCCATTTCCCATTAGTTTTCTCTCTGCTTGGTGATTTCAGGTGAAGATGTAATCTCTCATTTTCTAACCCAGCTGTTGACTCACATTTCTGCGCCACCTTTATGGACACTCCCTCATGAACCCTAAGACAAAATAAACTCATTCTTCCTTAAGTCACTTTTGATCATGGTGTTTTATCAAAACAGCAAAAATAGCTAATATACACATTGAGTAAATTAATTTCTTCATTTAAAAAATCTGGCAATTTAAAATCAGAAACATATAGTCAGTAATATGACATGATTACATAGATTTTATCCTGCAAAAATAAGTTTGGTTAACCATTAGAAAATCAAAACATGGGGCCAGCAAGATGACTCAGTTGGCAAAGGTGCTTGCTGCCAAGCACCTGAGTTTGTTCCCTAGGACGAATATTTAGGAGAGAAGGAACAGATTTGTACAAATTGTCCTCTACTTCCATTTACATGCTATGGTATATACATGCATACACTCAATGTATATTTACTTATGTACCTCTACATAAGTAAATAAAAATTAGTGAATAAACATAGAGTAAGAAAAGAAAACAATGTCACATATTTATCACATTTAAATAAGAATCATTTCTGTGAATATATTAAATAATGAGATGAACTGTAAATCTTTCCTTTGAATAACTGTCCACAATAGTAAAATTGAAAGGTATTTGGATATATGACAATGATAAATCATATGTATTTAATAATAACTATTGAGTATTGAAAGCTAAAAGAACAATATCTATCATACCACTTTACAATATAAAATTCAAAGTGATACATTTTTCAAAGTATGTACATACAAAAATGATGACTATCACATTATATTGTGAAAGGATGTTAAAGAATACTATAAAATTATGGAACTGTTTAATATATTAGAAAATTCAAAAGTTTTATGGAATCAGCTTTTCTCAAAATGATCTATAGATTGATTTATCTTATGGAAGCTGAAATACTGTAGGTTCAGAAAGGAAATTAATTTCCCTCATTTAAAAATGTATATGGAAATGAAAAGCATCCCACTGAACCATTTTTAATAAAAATCAAACTTTGGTACTAGAGATATGACACATTGGTTAAGCTCACTTACCACTCTTAGAGAAAACCAGGTTCTGTTCCAACACCCATATATTGACTCACAAACACCTGTAACTCCACTCCCAGGGTGTTCACCCCCCTCTTCTGTCCTCCATGGATACTGCACATATGTGATACAAATGCAGAAACTCATTCACATATATACATAAAAAAGAATAGATCTAAAAAAGTTTAAATTTTGTGAATTTATACTATTTTTCAAAAGATACTATAAATTATAAAAAGAAAAGTGATACTTTCATAAGATTAGGAAGATCACTAGAAAGTAATAGAGAACAACAATGTATTCACATGGATAGTAACTTTTTGCATTATCGCCATTTTTTGGACACAACACAGATGTCTACACAATGGTAACTCAATAAAACTTTGGACTATGGAAACTTATTCTGTAACAGCAAAGAATGAAAGATACTTTTCAAAATCATGATTATAAGTGAAGGAATTCAGATACAAAGATCTTCCAACTACATGTAACAGCTATCTCCAATTTCTGTACACTTATTTATACTTTAGACTTCTCTGAGCATAGCACATTAATTTGTATGGACTTCCTTAAATGAAGGCATTGTCCCATTGACTGTAGTGAGTTTGGACAGCAATGTACATAGAAACAGTTGAGTCATTGCATTTATTCTCATGTTTCTCTTCCTGAAAGGATACTTCTGTCTGACACTGTGTTCAATAATTGTTTCTCCTGATGTGAGAAATGGCACATTCACTCATATTATTTGTTATCAAGTTTGGTAACTGTCCCACACTTTTACAATTTAAGAAAAGAATTAGTGGTAGAGTTCTATATTGGTTAACCCTCTGTTTCTATTATATTATTTTCTGGATTCCACTTAATAATTATATCATAAATTATAGTTTTTTCAAGGAAAGTATAGTAATCAAACCAATGAGAAAGTATGAAACCACAACTGTATGCACAAGGAATATGATTTCCACAGCATTTGGGAAGCAAATACAGTCTCCAGGTCCAAAGATCCATGGATAAAATTGCAACAGTAATATGTGAAAGGCTGAACTGGCAACATATTGAGAAAAATAAAGCTTCACTGGATAGTACTTAACATGTATGATGATGTACATGGGGCCTTGTGTGTGTTGGGGGTAGGGAGGTGAATGGAGGAGGGGGTATAAATTTGATTAAGAACTATTGAATTAAATGTATAAAACTCAATAAAAAATTAAAAAAATGATAACTCACAATTTTTCTGAGAATTGATAAAATAAACACATCACAGTATATATATATATATATATATAATGTATCTTATATATATATAATATCAGGAAAGCAAGCATATGTTTGAAAATTATAAAACCACATGTGAGAGACAGATCATAACTTATAAATTTATTTCTAATAAGAGACTATGATGATTTATGTTGTTTTCTCAAATTAACAGTATATCTAATCACCTTGGAGAAAGATGCCAGGCATCTCTGTGAGGCCTTTTCTAGATTAGTTTACTTTAGGCATGATGACTCATCCTGAATATAGGTAACACTATCCCATGGGCTGGAATCTCAGACTGAAACAAAGAAGCAAGCGAGTTGAAGACTTTACCGGCATTCATATCTTTTAGATGTTGTGACTATGGACTCAGTGTGACCAGCCTACTCATGCTCAGCAGCTATGCTTTTCTGCCAAGTTTGATTATATCCTTGAACTGTGACACAATATAAACCCTCTTTCTTTTAGTAGCTTTGGCCATGTACTTCATTGCAGCAATGAGAAAAATATAGCTAATACATTGGCATTGGACACATTAATATTCAAGATATTCAGAGGTGTTAATAACTTTTGGATGAAAATAATATATCTGGAACATATTGGTTAAACGCTATGTATGTAAGAATATTATAGTTTATGAGTCTGAACATCTGAATTCATGTGTGTAGCTCTTAAATAGACAGCATAGCACAAAGTTTAAGGGTGTACTTGGTGCAACTATAATGACAACAGATCACATTCCAGTTTCATTATATATTAGTGTGCTTTCTTGGTCATTTTACACTTTATCTAACCTTCCCCCTATGATTTGTAGTAGTGGTGTTACATAAGTTACTGATCTAATGTTAAAACTTCTGAGAGTTAGACAAGACATGGAAAGCATTCAGAGCAGGGCTGAACACATTAGAAACTGGCATGTAAATGGTGACTACTACCATGAATTCTAGTTTGATTAAATCCCTTCTTAAAACACAATGTGAAAGATTAAAGTAAAAAAGTTACATAGTCGGTATCATCTAATGATTATATATTTTGTATAATTTTCTTATCATTTCCAAGATAAAAGCAAAAGTAAAGTATAAAGAATATGGAATGTGCCAGGACATTAGCCTGACTTGGTGGTGGCAAGGGTCAAAAGAAAATATAGAGCATATGAAAAATGCATATCCATGGATCAAGGATCAGGGAAGGTGTTCTAAAGGGTTTTTTAAACTACTTTTCTTAGAGTTGAATACCATAAATCCAAATCACACACCTGACCTGAGGTTTTTGACTTTGTTTCTTTCGTGTATTTATGCCTACTAACATAACAGTCGAAATGTTACCTACTTTTTCCCTCAAAATTCTATTTGTCCACTTTGCAACCAAAAATGCCATGAGTCGCATCTTCATCTCAAAATGATTCATAAGAGAAGTGAAAGTTTACCAGTATTTTCTCTGAGACAAGAAGAAATAAAATACAAACATTAACAAAGCAGAGACAAAGTGTCAGAAAAAGGTAAAACATTGTTTGGACAATCATTAATGGCTCTGCCTTTTTAGTTAAAGAGGCTTAGTAGGACAAATATGAAAATCTTTTGGAAATGATTGAAACAATCATGTGAGCAGAATGACATTAATTCCAAAATGGAATTACAAAAACATAATCTTGAGGTATTTATAACATGTAAGGGACTTGATCAAAATCTTGGAAACAATAAATATTAATGGCCATAGATTACAGGGTAGTGTTTTCCAAAGAGAACAAAAGTATATCCTGCTGCTAGCCTTCTCCTGCATTTTTTAAATTTCATATTCCTTAGGCCCCAACTTCATTTCTGTCTTACAATTAAAGATAGACTAAGAAAATATTGAACTAACAAGAGAAAGGAATGACAATTTCAAAGCTGGAATATAAAAATCTTTTTAACTTAAAGGATTGATCTTGTTTGTAAGTGAACATAAGTGTGATTATAGGACAAAGTGCTTTTTTATGTTAAAGTCAATATTCCATTATTTTCACAAGTTTTGGGGTATTATAGATTTTGAGCATAATTTGTGTATGAAGAATAGGTTTCCAAATCTGTGGAGAGACCAAATGAATTTTTATTTAATAATAGTAATAATAATAATAAAACATCATGTGCAAAAGTTTGAGTAAGGGATTCTATTGGAGTTAGAAATTGAGAATTTTAATCTTGAATAATTGCAATGCAGTATTGATAATCACAGATACTTCATTTTATTCTTGAAATCCGAAAATTGTAAAATACCAGGTTTTAGATTGGCAGATTCCCTTTCAGTTTTCATGTTTCCTGGGGCTTCTTCTTCATTCCATCAGTTGAAAATACAGATTCTTAAGCAGATAAAGCTTCAAAGATTTAAATATTCAAGTATTTTAAACCCTTGAATGTATTCACCTCTCTCCAAAAGAAAGGTTCACATAATCCTGGGTTTTGTATTGACAGTTTCCTTTACACTTTTGATGTTTCCTGTCACCTTAATATGTAAAATTACCTTAAATTATAATTCACCTTAATGTAAAATTACCTTAATACAACATTTGTAAGGACTGAGGCCATGATCACTGGCTGTGGGGCATGTAGGTTGAGACTTATGCAAAATAATACCAAGAAAGCAACAAGTTGTAAATCATTAACCTACTTTGAGAAAGGCAATGATCTTGTATCTAACTTAAAGGATTGGACTGAGAAAAATATGTGTGTAAATTTCTTAGTATGATACCTAAATGTTCAAAAATATTAATTTAATCTTGGGGATAGCACATTTGTATGTATACAGCCCATGATATACTTATATCAACTTCTGGAATCTTAGGAAAACCAAAAGATGTGTAATATTATGTCTTAATATTGCATATGTTTCAATAAGAAATTTAGTATATTTGAAGGAAAATTACTATATCAAGGCTTTTTTTTTAGAAATGTTTTTCTGTATTTTTTTTCTTATCTGAACTGGCACCTAAATAAAACCATCACTTCAATGTTCTATAACAAGGGGACATAATTTAACTATCAACACATTGCCAAATTTTGAATAAAGATTTACCTTTGCATGTAGCTGAGTCTTTGAAGTCTTCAGAAAATCCTGCAGTCACAGCTCTGAGATTTAGTAGTGAAAATTATGCTAGACTAACAATGAAATGCTGGAATTAGGAAGGAATCCTAGGTCAAATACACTGTTGGATTACTCTGTCTCATGAAATCTTCCTTTTGGAGAGAGGCTAATATTTTCAAGAGTTTAAAATACAGATTGAGTACTTAAATCTATGAATTGTTAACTGCTTAAGAACCCATGATATAACTATTAAATGACATAAATAAAAAGAAAACTATATTTATGTATGTATAAATATTTAAAAATTATGTACATCAATTATAAATTTAGCTCTAGAATAGATGCTTTGTTCATCTCATTAATGTTTATTCTTGCTCTCTAATCATTAAAACATATTGTAATACAGAGTAGTTGCTCAGTACATTTTTGATAAATGAATGATTGAAAGGCTGATTTAGTGCCTCAATATTCTGCTGTTATGTATCCTAGCATCTTAAAAATAAAAGCAAAATGGTTTTACATCCAGAAATATTTAAGGTTTCAAAAAAAATGTGGTTTCTCTCTTTTGGTGCATGGTTTCAGCTTGACAAAATATATTTCAACAATACAAAATTAGTGAAATACCTTTATAATATTAGTAATAAACATTAAATTTATAACAAACTGTCTATCAAAACAGAAGATCTTCAAGATTAATGGGTAGTCTTTACAATAAACAAATGCTTAGGAAAATTCTAACATTGGCTCGCTTTTACCTGGTCTTAGGAAGGATGATTTACAATTAATAGTTCAATAACAAACAAGATTTTAAAATTACAGATAAAGAGCTTTTTATACAAAAATTCAAATTCTAGGTAAAAGGAATTTATGGACAATAAAAAGAATGTCCATATGTGTTGAATTCCATGAATCAGTTTCATGAACCTCATCTCTATATCTCCTATAACTTATCTCCTATAACTTCTATATTTATATAAGTTGTATTGATTTACTGTTCCTTTAACAGTTTACATACTTTCAATTTTCACTGGTGTGTGGGTAAGTTCTTCAAGTTAAGCTAAATGTACAAACTGTTGATCCATTCTGATATCAACATATTCTAACATAAAAGTGAAATTTCCCATATTTCTCATATTGGAAAATGTATATTGCTCAAGGTTTACATGGTGGATCAGTTCCAAACAACATTACTAGACTGCCATGATTTACATCAAGCTAAGCTGGAAAAAACAAGGGAGAGATCACAAATAATACATTTTTGTGTCTTGAGACAAGGTCTCTCTGTAGTCACAGCTGGCTTGTGGCTCTCTATGGAGCCCAGGCTTGCCTCTATCTTTCAGAGATCTGCCTTCCTCTGCCTCCCCAATGCTGGGATTAAAAGCCTGTGCCACCACACATGGCAAAACCATATCTTCTCTAATCAATGACTGAACATGATTGGAGATAATTTATTGTGATTTTGGATATGGGATATTTATCATTGCACAGATTCAATAGGTTTAAAAGTCCTTTGACATATTTTTGGAATGAATGAAATTGTACAATATTTGATCTCTTATAGAAAGTCAGTTTTCTTTTGGAACACTTGTTTTCTTTATAGTTTATCTTGCTAGAGTCTAAAGAAAGGTAGACACATCTGAATACTTTGGGTTTACATGTAAGTTATTTCAATGTTCTTAAAGCTTAGTTTTTAAATAACATTGCCAGTTCCCAAAACAGGTGTATCTCTTACTTTGATATTAGGCATTTAAGAATATATTAAGAAAAAGCTTACAAAATAATGTAGGGCTATAAATATGATAGCATTCTTGAAAACTGAGGAAGTGCCTTCTTTAGGTAAATGTCTAAGGACATGAACAAAAGCAAATGCCATAGTGCTAAGATTTGAAAAGTTCAAAGATGATATGTGCGTACAATAATTCCAAATTTCCAATACATTGATATTGATACCGAGATTTTACAACTTAATCAAAGAGAGATGGAAGGAAAGAATGAGTTATCAGTGAAAGGTAGAACGACCATTTCATGAAAGGAAAAGCAAGATTCACAGAAGAATCTGACATTTTTATGTATCTGAATTCTCAATTCCATCTAGCAGGCAGGTAAAGCATACAAACAGAGACTGCAGTGAAAATATGCCATTGGAAGTCTACCTTAATACTCTGCTGAATCAGGAGTGAATCCATACCCCAAATTGCTGTGTTCTGTCACTAAAGAAAAGTGGTGAACTGTGAATTTGGAATTAAGATATTTACTGACAGATTCTAAAATGTTTGTTTAGTTTATACTTTGGTGATTTATAAAATTCATCATTATAAAACAGCAGTCCAATTATTTCCATAGTGTACAGGCATCCATATACATTAGTGGACTGCAGGATGGCAAACAATGTGGAATATTGTTACACATGCACTTTCTCTTGTACTTTTATATTCAGCCAGTTTAGAAATGCAACCTAATTTCATTACTGATATCAAGCTAATATTACATGGTAATAGTGTCATAAATAATGAATATTTTGGTTCAAAATAGTATGAAATAGATTCTTTACATTGGAATGGCAAAATTATTGCACCAAAGGCCAATATTTTTCACTAAAATACATTGCTTTGGAGCTATAATACATTGATAATTAAATAGTAATCAATGCAGAAATATGTACTACTGTCTATGAAAGACATCTTTTTTTTGCAGTCTGTACATTGCAATGTCTATTGGCCTAAGACAGCTGCTCTGTAATAACTGGAATTTTTTGTCTATAGTGAATATTTTTTATGTTCTCCAGAAATTACATTTGAGTTTTAAATACTGATAGTGTATTTATAGCTGATTCAGTCTATTGATAATAATTTCTTTATTGCAATAAAAGCATATCCTTCATATTCATGTCTCTGATGCTCTCAAAATTAACATAGATGCTTGTAAATGTTAACCACGAATAGGAGTTTGATCATGATTACAAGCAACCACAGTGTTGAAAAGAGAACATTCAGGCGAAAATGGTAGGGGGAGGACTTTCAGTGAATTTTGCACAAAACTTCCTAAGAAAAATGAGAAAAGGAGGGGGAGGGATGATAGCTTCTCTGACAAGATAGCCATTTATTTGAAAAGTTAAAGCATTCTGCAGTAAACTGTCAAAGACTTTGACAAAATAATGGATGTTGCTAAGTAATATAAAGTGTCCAGGAAGAATGTAGGGGATCACCTTAAAAGTTCTTAATACAGAGATTTTTGTGCATTTTTAGGAAAAGAACAACAAGCAAAACTTTTCAAGGCTGAATATAGAGTGAATTCAGTTAGCACAGTAGAAAATTACTCATTGCAATGCATGGCATTCACAAGGACAAAGAAAAACATGTATGAGGATATCTCACCACTTTCTGAGAAACTCTATAATCTAGTCACACTCACACTAGGAAGGATTGTCACATAATCACACCACTTTGAGTAAAAACTATGATGCTAAGAGCAAATTCCTCATATGTAGAAAACAGATGTCTTATCAGAGGAAAAAAAATCAATATGGAAAAAATACTTGAAGCAAATGACCATGGCAAAAGATGGTTTTAAAAGCACATTGGATATGCCAACTAGTTTCCAGTGAATGAGTTTGTACCAGGGGACATCTGGGTACACATGCTTGAGTGGATAGTACTTAACATGAATGCATGAGATCCATTAAGGGGGGAGCAAGGATGAGAAATGGGGTCTAAATTTGATTAAGAACTGTTGTATGACATGTACAAATACTCATTAAAATTTTAAAATTACATTGGATGCTTTCATGTGAAGGCCTAGAGTCATTTGACCAACGTATTTTTATTGTTTCTTTTCTCCCCACGTGCTAATGCCATTTATTCACAATTTTGCAAAATGTTGATAAAATTTAGTTTTTATAAATTTTTTGTTGAATTTTTGTGTATTTCATTCAGAACATCTTAGTCATCTTTATACCCTCTTCCTGACTGGTGCCTCCCATTACGCCTGACTCCAGTGGAATTCATACATCTTGTCATTGGTGGTAAGACTTATCAAATCATTATAAAAATATTATATGTATTAATTCAAAAGTCCAATTATAAATATTTTGATCTCTACCTTTATAATTAAAATTTAAAACACACCAATTACAGAGATAAAAATATGATTTCATACTTTATTACCACTATATATATTAAAAGTACAACTTCATGAATTTTTAAAACTCCCTAAAGTCTTTGTGTTGCATGTCACTTCTTTTTTAATTAAATTATTTAGAATTTATTGTAATACATTTCTATCTTATTTAGAAACCGTCCCACATCTGCACTTCTTTCACCTTACCTCCCCACTGGGCTTTCTGTGTTCTGTTATATATGTTAAGGCCTATCAAGTCAAGTTTTTGTTCTCCTCTTCTTGATCCAATTCCCCGTCGCTACTGAGATAATCATTTTATACAAATGCATGCAATCTGAGAATGTCATCTCCATTCTACTTGGGTCTGAAATTGATTTGTACCAGGTTTTTCTCTGATATTGTGGTGCAAAAGATCTGTCATACTCGGATATATGCAAAGGGAAATATGAGAGTGTTAAAATTCATGATAACTGCCTAATATCACAAATAAATCACATCCAGTAAAATTTGAATTTCAGATCAAACATGAAGAATTGCTTAGTTTGTTTCTTGCATATTTGACATATATTTATACATTAATACTTATTCATTTTAAAGTCATACTTAACTATGGATGTCCTTCATTATAAATACTAATATTACTCAAGAGGCAACACTTTTGCAATACACTGATGAAAATGGTGTTAATGTGTTCCTCCTTTCTTTCCTTCGTGTGATAAAATGTCAAGTCTGTTCAATGCAGTTGCTTTGATGGTTTTGATGGCCTGCTGCTTGTGTTGCACACAGCATTATCAGCTCAGTAACATATGCTACCTCTGGCTTTCCCTGATTTCTGTTTACTTTCCTGTGAACTCCCACTATCTTTCTCTGTGCTTTCCATATCCCCAAATGAGCAGCTTATGTGAAAGCCCTTCTCTCATGCTGTTTTGATTTTGGGGCCAACTCATTCTTAATATGCTACAGAAAAATTCCATGACATTACATTAATGTTGTTGCTAAAATTAGCCATTTTAGAAATGAAAAGAATACTTATTAATTTCATTTATTATTTCATAATTGTAATATTCATTATTTTTATCTTATGTGTACAAGTGAATTGTCCACATGCATGTAAGTGTACCCATGCCATGCCATGCACAAAGAGGGTTGAAGAGGGTGTAAGATCTCCAAGAACTCAAGTTAAGAACTGTTGTGAACCATGTGGGTGTTGGGAACCAAACTGGGTTCTCTGCAAGAGCAGCCAGTGCTGTAAACCAGTCATCTGTCCAGGCTGCTCATAGTTATTCTTATAAAGTTCAATTACATTAGCTAAAGGCAGTCTGCTCAGCAAAAGTAAATCTAACCATTGAATTTTGATCTCATGATATCCATCTTCTGCTTAGAGATCAGTGTAATAACTTAACACTAAATATCTTTTGGAAAAGTCCTCAATGTGATGTGTGTATGTATGTAGGTGCAAATCCATATTGCAATGCCCAAGGGGGTAAGAAGAGGGCATCAGATTCCATGGAACTTAAATTACATTAGCGAAGGCTGTTAGCTCCCATTTGGGTGTTGGGAAGCTGACTCAGTGCTTAAAAGCATGGGCTTCTCTTGCAGAGGACTTGGGTTTGGTTCCCAGTACCCACATGCTGGCCAACAACTATCTGTAACTCCAGCTCCAGGTAATTTGTCACTCTCTTCTGATCTCCGTTGGCATTGCACAAAATGGAATGAAGACTGAAAAAGACCCATACACATAAAATAAAAATAATTTTTAAAATATTGAAAAAAATTCTTTTGAATAGGCATATTTTTTTTCTCAGACTCATTCATGCCACTTGTAGCATTAAACTGATTCACTAAAGCCATAGACATGAGAATAAAAGTGACATTTGTCCATGCCCTTGTCTTATATTTTTCATTGACATATGATAATTATCTGTATTTATGAGTAACACTATGATAATTTGATACTTGTAAATTTTATATAGTAATTAAATCATACCTATCATTTTTTCTGGTAAGAACATTTAAAAAATCTCTTCTTGTCCTTTTGAAATTATTGTTGTTTACTAACAGCATTATTGTTAATTAGTCATTCTACTGTGCAATAAAACACAGAAACTTACACCTCCCATCTAATTGTAGCTCTTGCTTATATAACCCATAATGCTTTTTGGCAGAATCCCATTCCATTTCTCTCTTGGCCCCTTTGCCTTGTCTTTTCTTTCTGCTTTTCTTTTTATATTTGTTTGTGGAAATGTGTTCGAGTTCCTCAGATTTTCCTTCCTTCATTCTATGAAGCATTATTGCCATATCTTATTTAGGTCATTCTCTCCCTACCCCTACACTGTTTCCAGGCAATACCTGATACATCTGGTACTCCATAGCTGGATAATTTCTGCCTGACACTGTGAAATCCGCAAATGGATGTGCATGATCCAGGTAAGACTTTTTCAGAGTGCAACTGCGGACTATTTTTTTTACTGTCTTGTCTCCTCTTCATCCCCTCACCTCTCAGCTTTTGATCTAGTTTGCTGTCTGACCTCTCTCCTCGTCCTGCTTCTACTTTCTCCTTTGTCACGGAAAGATATTACTCCATAACATCTTTTAGACATCTAATTTTGCCTTGATGTCTGTTGCTCAGAGGTTACAAACTAATACATTTGGGGAAAAAAACAATAAAACCAACAGAAAAAAAATGAAGTCTAATAAAAGTCAGTAAAATTAGAGGGAAAGGAATCCTTGTCACAAGGTGGACACTCTAATGCTGACCATTTCAGCACTTCAGACCTACGAATGCAAACTAGTAGAAAAGAATGGTCTTGTTAAAATAAATCTTGAGGTACTTAAGGTGTGAGGAAAATAATGCCTATAAGAATAATTGTGTTGATGCTCAAAAGATATGTCTGTATTTTAAAGTACTCAGTCCTCTTGCAGAGGATCCTGGTTCAGTTCCCTGGACCCACACTGTGGGTCTTAACAGTGTGTGAAACCATATCCAGGAGATCCAATCCTCTCTTCTGCCTTCCAGTTCCTCCTGCAAATATGTGATGCACATAAACTCATGCAAGCATGCATACATATACAAACAGATAAACAAACATCTCTCCTTTGGGGGCTGGAGAGATAGCTCAACTGTTAAGAATGCTGGCTGCTTTTATAGAGGACCTTGGTTTAAATCTCAGAACTCACATGGAAGATGACAATTGTCCATAACTCCAATTTCAGGGGATCTGATTTTCTTTTGGGGCTCTGTGAGCATTGCATGCATGGTTACACTTAAATACATTCAGACATATTTTCAAATGTATTTTCACATACATGTGTATATATATTCAGAAACAAAAACCAGAAGAGAGACAAATGAATTACAAATGCCAATTTTTTCCATATCTAGCAGAAATTCACTCTAAGAAACCCATTGTTAAAAAAATCCAAGTAAATAATAATACTTTATATAAAATGACATCTTCATAAAGTTTATGCATAGCATTCTATATTATTTTACAATTACTTCATAACATTTACAATATATAATTCAATATAAATGCGTGTAAATAGAAATACAAATAGGAAATTTTCTTATTTTTCACAGAATTTTAGTTAGCATATACTTACTCTGTAAAATGTTTTCATAATCTGCCATTGTACTGATTTTTTTCCATTAGTTCTAACTGCCTTATTGGTGAAAAAACATATATTCTGTAGTTAGCAAAAGTGGAGATAGCGTAGTTAGTAAAGTGCTTCCCTTGGCAACATGAGAATATAAGTTTGATCCTGAGAACCCTAGTGAAAAACAGTCTATACCCTGACATGTGCTTGTAATCTGAGTGTTGAAGAGGCACAGATCAGTAGATCTCAGATGCTCACTGTCCAGTAAACCTAGACTACTTTTTGAGTCATAGACAAATGAGAGTCTGTATCTCTAACAAAACAAAACAAAGGAAAGCAAAACAAAACAAGACAACACAATAGTTGGACAGCACTTGAAGAATTATATGACACTCAAAGTTATCTTCAGGCTCTGGTTCCCACATATCAATAGCATTTTATATTTAAAACAATTAGAGTTTCATTGTGAAAACATGACAAATAACTGATGATATAAATGCTAAATATTCTGAATTCATAGTTTGATAATGTATGCATTTTTAAAAATATTACATTATACCTCATAATTCATATATTACCTTTATATGTAAATAATTATTAGTAAACATTAAATAAAACCAAAGGAAAGAAAAATTGCTTCTGACATCTCCACCACTCTATCACTGCACTTATGTAGATTCCTATGATTTTACTGCTACTATTAATAACAAGAAGTTTCTTATTCAGATTTCATTTTTATAGAAAAGGAACTCAGAATAGAAGTGTGTTAAATATTCGCTAGAGTTGAACATAAAACAAATCCTAAATATAAATACAAAATGTTTCACATGTACATATTAAATAATTAAAACATCTATGTTTGTTAAAAAAATTTAAGTGAAAATCATTTAATTGTGCATAAGGTAAACAAAATTATATACCTACTTAAATTTTTTTAAAAAAGTTTCACTAAAGATACACGCATCTTTACTTCAAGATATACTATTTCTTCAGTCATTTCTCTGAATTACAGAAGAGATCCTAACAACATGAAGAAAGTGGTGTAATTAATAATTTTGATTGTTTCCTTTATACAGTAGCATTGATTGATCATTAAAATGTGACACCATCTACCCTTTCCATTTGTTCTTATTTTGCTAATTTTTTTATCTCCAACGTTTATTAACTATTCCGTTAATTTTAAGTTGTCAAGGTTTCTAAAATGTATACCTTGCTTCACTCATAATTTCCATTTATCCTTTACTATTAGTTCTATATTTCAATATATGCTAACCTATTTGATCCCATACCCAAATTTTCCCAATTATAAAGACTTTCTTTTATCTTAATTAACTATAGATTTCTTTATTAAATAGAATTTTGTCTGTTTCATATAAAAATGTTCTTGTTGGTCTCATATTTGATATGGTTTCTTTGATTCTCTTTTTCTCCTGAAAATTCACAGGAATAAATGCATACAGTTTTAATTATTAAAGACACAAGGCAGCCAGAAAGTTTTTTCCTCACAAATGATTTGCATTTCTTGACTGGATTTGTAAAAATTATCCTAGAAATTTAGTAACTAAATTTAATTAATTTTTTTCATTGTTCTTTAAGAAAAAATTCTGAATTTTTTATAGAATTTCAGTCTATAAATTTGAAATTATCTTGTCTCAGTATTAATTTTTATTTTCTGTTTCTCCTTGGTAACATTCTTGATTGTAGGTAATATGAATAGTAATTACTATGATCCCTAAGTGTCTACTCATTTTTAGATATTTAAGATCTGCAACGTGAATGTTGGTGAAGACTTCATTTCAGA
This sequence comes from Eospalax fontanierii, assembly GCA_035773235.1. Classification (NCBI taxonomy): domain Eukaryota; kingdom Metazoa; phylum Chordata; class Mammalia; order Rodentia; family Spalacidae; genus Eospalax; species Eospalax fontanierii. Next base: position 126,447,568 of record CM069525.1, on the reverse strand, counting down.
GCAATTTTCTTCATGTGTGTTCCATCTGTATATGTTTCATTCTCTCTTACAATGATGTACCCTATTAAAAGCAATTTATTGGAGAAAGGGTTTATTTTACCTCATAACTCCAGGATCACACATTACAACTGGGAAGTCATCACAAAGGCCTGGGCTTGAGATCACTGGTCAAATTACACTTACAGTTAAAACTAGAGAGGAATGAATTAATGAAAGTATGCATGCTAATGCTCAGGTTTCATTCTCCACTCATAAAATCAGTCATCTGTCCAAGGAAGAGTATCATTAAAATAAGCAGGCCTTCTCACTTCAAATATCATAAACAAGGGCATCTTCTACAAAGACATGACCACAGGACAACTTGATCTAGACAAACCCAGGTGATTCTAGATTGCATCAAGTTGAAAATTGTTTTCTCAAAGGTGACCAAGAATAATGAGCTAATTTCACAATACAAAAGTAGATTGAATAGACAGTGTTATATGATCACAATACATCAGATTAACCTTGTTTACAAGGTTTGGAAAAATTCCCATTTGTAACAGAAGGCATCTCCCAAAAAGTCATTTCTGTACTATACTTGAGTATTTTTCAAATAGAAGTCATTTGCATTGCTTTTGGCATAATAATTCAAAATTCCCTAAATAGTTTCATTCTTCAAAAATAGAAAACCTGGGCTGAAAAGATGACTCAGCAGTTAATAGCACTGGCTATACTTGTAGAAGATCCTGTGTTTGAATTCCAGCACACACATGACTCCTAACAACCATCCATAACTCCAGTTGCAGGGAATTTGACACACTCTTCTGTCCTCTACAGACATAGCATGACATGGATACAATACAAGAATACATAAAAAATAAAAATTAAAAATAAACTAAGAATAGAAGAAAGATAGAAAAACAATATCTATTTTCTTAAAAATAATAGAATGAGAAGGCATGAATAAGTTGTGGATGGGTAGGACTAACTCTGAAACTGTTAACTCTTAATAGAAAGTGTTTATAAAACCAAAATGAAGAGGACAGGGAAAACTTACATAGAATTCTAATATTTTGTAATCATACACAGAGAAAGAGAGAGAGAGTGCTTAAAGTGAGATATACTTAAGAGTAACTTTTAATTGAACTTTTAAAATAAAGATTACAAAAGCACAGTATTTTCAAGGGAGACACTTGAAGAGCTTGAAAAGTACTTTCCAGAAGGCACAGGTTATTGCAAAAAAAACTATTGCCAGGACTGGGAGCTGGGATACAGCCATACAATTTGTTGATAAGGGAGACCAGAGAGCCCCCACCACCCCAGAACAATACAGCGTCCTGTGAGAAATCAAGCTAGAACTGAGCTGCAAACTTCTTCCCTGTCAGCTGCTGTTCCTCCTCTTGAGAAATGTTATTCAGACTGCAGGAGGAGAAAATGCATCAAAGATATCATTATGTTATGGCCTCGAGCTCCATAACCAAGGTACCAGGCAAAATGTGTTTACCTATATGATGGTGATGGAGGTGATCATCTAGAATGTGATTGGATGCAAGGTCCATTATATATCCAATAATCCATGGCTGGCACTACAAACATGGTTTTTTAAAATGAAAACAAAAACAAAAAACAAACAAACAAAAAATATGGCTGAGGCATTCATAGACCCTATGGAAGAACTGAATAACACTGTGTCATAAATTGACAAAGTCAAACTGCTTTTCTTGATATTTATGTTTATACCCATGGACAAACTCTACTCTCTTCATCATTCAGAAAAACCTCTCTTCTCATGGAACAGTGGTGACTATAGAGACTAGTGGCTGCACATGGTGTTGAGCATTTAGCTCTTTACAGTACATGTACAACATCCCCTCAAAGGACATTGCAGAAGAGTGGATAGTAGGATTATTAAAGCTGGAAGATAGAGGAAATGATTGTGAAGTGCCATCATCTGAACAAGAGGAAGCCATTGAAATCAGGAACTTACTGAAGCTGTAGAGATAAGAGACCTCCAATGTGTATGCAGAAGAATGGGCCCATCAACACCAAGGTATGGATTTAGGAAGGTCTTAGAGGACCCAGAAGTTCACTGGTTAGCTATTTTACATTAAAATATTTAAGGATAGAAGAACTAATGCCTGCAAATGTGTACTCACAGGCGACATCAAGATTCAAGAGGCCAATGGTCCCAAATATGACCCTGGTTATAATAAAAATGTCACACTGAATTACTAAACCTCATGACTGTGGGGAAAAGACTGGTAGGGAAGGGAGATAATTGGGATGGGAGTGAGATAGTAAAGTTTTGGAGGAGACAAATAAGAATATGTTATATAGTTATGTGAAATTGTTAAAGAAAAAACAATTGAAAATTAAACAGCAGAAGAAATGTAAACAAGTGAGACTGAGATAGTTCGGTATGAATGGACTTGAGTTAAGTCCCAGAACAACATGATGGAAGGATAAAACAGACTGCTGAATGTTGTCCTCTGACCACCACAAATGCATTGTGACCCATGTACGTGTACACACACACACACACACACACACACACACACACAAATGAATGAATAAATAAATTAAATCCTATAATGCAAGCTAAACATATTGAATATAAGGAAGTTTTATCTGAAATAAAATGCCACTGATAACACTGTTCATAGTCACAGACTGAAACAAATTCAGGTATTCGGTATAAACATTTACTATCCAAGAGTATAAATGATGTATATATTTCTTCATGGAGATCAGGAAGCATTACTAATATTTTATTAAGTTGCAACTTTCTCAGGGGCCATATTTACCAAATGAAATAAAATTAATACAAATTAAAAGGATTACTTATTCAGAATAATAAAAATGATCCTAACTTAGTTATACATGCATAGTTAAAAATGCAAGTATTTTTACTTTCATATTTATTTATTTTAATACTTGTATTAATTTCTTAAATTTGAAAACACAACTGACAATTGTCTTTCTCATTCACACAATCAATCAGGAGAAAAAACTACAATAATAGGAACGTTTCACTGCTTTTTGTAAAATGGCATAAACCATCTACAGGTGAAAGGCATGTACAAGTACCCAAACTCCATCTTAAATCTGAGTAGATTGAGACATTTTAGTTCTCTCACAACATTTCTTCATGATATGTAAGAACATATCTTATATTTTCTCTATTTCTTGATTCTTGAGTACTTTATCTTCTTTTAGATTATATTCATATTTAAAAACAAGTGAATTGATTATTCCTGTCCAATATCATAAATTCAGAGTATTTCAGAGAAGATTTGATCTTTGGACATATACTCAGCCAGTTATCCCTGTTACAGAAAGGGAACCAGAGATTAAAAGCAAAAGTAATTGTTTAGGAGTTACACACTATGAGATCTGGGATCAGATTTAGGGTCACTTGATACCCAGCTTCTGTGTGTTTTCTATTTGTGTTTTATCAGTTCTGAGATGTGATGAATCTTTGTTTGAATTACATTAGAATGTATTTGTTCAAAAAGATTAACTAAATAATGATTTTGAGTTTGTAGGAAAAAAGTCATTCTTGGCAAATACTTAGACTATTGCAGAGTATTTTCTCCAGTCACCATGGTTCTGTTGCTTTCTGTTGACATTTCTGATTCTTACTATTTTAGGGGAAAATGTTTTGCTTTCAGTAGATTTTATAATTTCCTTCAATAAATTATTAGTGGTAACAGTCCCTATTGCTGCAGATGCTACTCAAACACTTCAGTCTTTCCATAGATCACTCTGATCTTACATCAACCCATGCAAAATGCAGAGTACTATATAGTCTTTCCATCAAAGTCAACAATCAAGTACTTATGTTCCAGACCGTCTACTTAGACAGCGAAACTTGCTTGTATACTTTATTATGTACATTACCACTTTCTAAGTAGAATAAGAGAAGGAAGTTCTAATTTCTACCCTGAAGACATTCTCTATCTAAATCTTCAGTAACAAAGGAAAATATTTTTCAAGCACAACAAATAAGTGGAATGATTTTTCTCAACTTTGAAATTTTATTTTCCAACAAATTGAATGATGATTCCTATATTTAATTCTCTAGGATCAAAACTACCACTTGGCAATGAAATTGCTCTAAATATTGAAGAGTGAGATTTTCCTAAGGCCTCATTAAAACTTTTGTGTTTCTATAAATAAAAGACAATGTGTTTGAAAACTGGTATCAACTTTATTAATTTAACAAAGGCAATTGTTCTCACAGCTGAGTTTGTTACATGGATACATTGATTTATTCATTTCCCCTTGGGGTGAAAACAAGTTGTACAAATGTCATGATCTCATCAGTTTTCAAGATCTATATATGTAGTTAGAGAAATAAGTTCAGGAAAACTGAGTTGTCATCTTGATGTTATTTTATCATTATAATATTATCCAGTATGATATTTTTCACTGCCAGAAGGGTAAACATAAAGAATTACATTTTCAAATAGCTTGTTTAATTTTGAGACATCTAAGTTTTCACTTGTAAAATGAATACAGAACAAAATATAGATAGACATGTATGATGGAGATATAAGAAGGCTGTCAGACAATGATCAAAATCTTCCATATATTGACTCACCATAGATTCCATAATTATGGAATAATTTCTGAAGAGTTTAAATGCTATAATAAAATGATATTTGCTTAATAGGGCATTATAGTCTTCTAGGGTTCTACATGATGGCAGAAATAATAAAATAGATAGGTGTGTGATAGTCTAATAACACTCTTTTTTGGAAAAACTCTGTTCTTGTCAGTAAGAATCACATTTTTGTACATTTTCAAATTTAGTGCAATCCTTAGACTTCAAATACATCATCTAAGATAAGCAATTACTCTCCTTAGGCATTGTTGATAATTCGTACAACATTCAATGTTGACACTGATACGAAATAAATACTGCTGTTTGGTGTTTTATGGTATTTTTTAAAAAGAAAGATAAAAGCTTGGATGTGGTGGTGCAGGCTTTTAATCCCAGCAATTGAGATGCAGAGGCAAGTGGAGCTCTGTGAGATCTTGCAGTCAAGGTCAGCCTGACCTATATAACAAGTTGTAGGCCAGCTGGGTTTAAAGAGAGACCCTATCTCAGAAAAACAAAGAAGAAAGAAAGAAAAAGTGCATTATTTACTTATATGGGAATGACTTTTTAAATTGTGTCTATTATATTGTGAACACTTCAACTCAGTATGTTCTACAGGTTTTGAGGTCTCCTCCTAAGCAACATAGCATCATCTTCTTTTAGAATGATCCCTTTATCCAATGTGATGGATTTTCTGACCCTAAGTTTGTGCCATAAGAGTCCAACCTCAAGTCAATGCACTTTAAACCAAAAAGAATCATGCAACTTTTAATTTTAGTGAGATTAAATTTAATTTTGTCAACTATATTAAGTGTATGAGATATAAATCACTTGTACATAATGTAAGGGTTATATCAACCACGGAGATTCACATAGTTTTCTAGGACCCCACTGAAGTTTTTGTTTTGACAGGATTTACATGATTTTCATTATTTTTAAGGTAAGTAAAGGTGATTATAAACTATGTTTATCCAAGTAGAGAGAAGTGAATGTTTTGGATTCTGCCTAAGGGAGTGTTAATCAAAAAAAGTGTCACACATACGGAGTTGCTTTCCTATGTTTTCTTGGTTTCGTTTAATGTTTGAAATTTACTTATTTGAAATCTAAAATTAATAATTAATATGTAATACATTTTACAAAAAATTGAAGTAATTTTCTTAAAAAACTAGTCATGAAAGTACGCAACTACAAAATACGGATTATTTGATAGTATAAACATCAAGCAATACAATCACATCCTATTTATTTATTATATATATATATATTTTTTTTTACTTTTGTTTCTTTTTTTCTACAAATATGTAACCACCCAAGTGAGAATGCTTACAGAGGCCAGAGAGTGTGTTGGATTCTTGGGAACTGGAGTTAGAAATGGTTGTTAGTCTCCATGTGAGTGCTGGAACCAAACCAACATCTTCTGCAAGAGCAATCAGCATTCTTAACTGCTGAACCAAATCTCCACCACACATGATTCAGATTTGTTGATTAAATTGGACTGTTTTACTTATAGATGACATTCTGACAAAAAGTTCTTTAAACATTTCTTTAATGAAATTCTACTCTGGTATCTAAACATTTTTGACCTGTTCTTTCTTCTGGTGTCTATTTATTTTACAGTATTTCAATTGTTGTTGATGCCACAATGTTTCTGAAATATAATGACCAGCTTTTATATGCACATACTTGCATATTTCTGTTTTTGAATATTATTCATTTTTGAAAAGGTATTCTAAAGCAAAATAAATACCCTACATATATTTCATATTAATATATGAAATATAAGGTCATAGTGATTATTCTTCTCTGTATGGAACAATGTGAGCCCCCATGGAATAATGGAGAAATAAACTGGAAAATATAAATTGATTTTCAACATTTATCTGGATTTTTTCATATTTATAGACAGCTAAACTTCCTAGTTGAATATAATTTCCAAAAATTAAAATTAGATCCACCAGCGTTCCTGTTCATACTAAACTGTCAGTGTCATTCAATTCTCTTATATAAACTATTCATTTTAAACTCCTATAAATTATTATGTTCAGTTTTATCAAAATAAAGCCCATATTGCCTAATGACTAAGAACTTGGTAGTGATTACTATTGTTACTTGAAAAAATTCAGAAATATTTGAAATGCTTAATAATTTTTTGCTGGTATGAGGTTACCATGATACAGGGCCTCAGATTAATATTCTGGTTCACCTAATTTATTGGAGATAATGCTGCTTTCAAGAGAAGGAATGTGAACAATCTCTACTGTTGCTTAAACAAAACCTTCAGTTCACTAGATAGACCTTTTTAATTTTTACCTGTCAAAAGGTATTTGCATGTATCTGAAATCTATTTTTGAACATTAAATGTGAGCAAACACAGCTCAATGAAAACTCCAATAAAATAATATTCACTATACTCTCAAATCAATTAACATGCCTTTGTTGCAAATTCCACTCAGGATATAGATAGACAAAAGAACAGGACAGAAAGAGAAATATCTGACGTCCTCTCCTAGCCTCCAAGGGCAGTTTCACTCATGAACACATACCCCCACATCTACACACACACTCATATACATAATTAACATAAAAATTTTATCATTAAAATGATAAAATAAACTGCCTTCTACTGATTCCAGGTTTAGGTCTTCTGCATAGAATCTCATTTAGACCATACATAAATTATTGGGAGTAGAATATCTTCCATATTGTAATTTTCACACATGTAAACTGAAACTCACTGTATAATACCTTACAGATATTTAGCAGTGACCTAACACAAATTTGATTCCTTGCATTTCACATTCCAATGTCCCTGGTTATTCTTGAATTGGCCAAGGAATAGTTGAAATTAGTCCAGAATGAAAAAAAACATCAGCAAAGCATATGGTAACAAAGGTGAGTAAAGCTCACAGGATTCACAGCTGAATAAGTTTGACGAGTAATTTTCTCCTTGGAGAACATTCCTAGCATCTTCAAGCACAATAAAAACTAGTCAATAGATGTGACTCAAGAAATGGTTCAGTAGTTAAGAACACTGACTATTCTTGTAGAATACCCACACTCATTAGGTTTCCAGCTCGGACATATCAGCTAGCAAACATCCATGAATTCAGTTCATTTCTAGGGTATCTGACTATTCTAGCATCTGTGGGCATTGCATGATACGAGTGCACTTACAAACATTCAGGAAAACACACTCATACAGAGAAAATTAAATTTAAAGTTTAAAAAACAGCCAATAGAGCCAATAAAGTTGAAGTCAACTTTAACTTGATCTCTTTGTTTACTCTAGATCTCATGTATTTAGTGTCTTCAGCACTAGGTTCTTGCTGTGGAATTGGATAACCAACCACAGGGTCAAGAGCCAAAATAGCTTTAGGGTCTGTGTGATTTCTGGCTCTCAACTTCAAGAGAGGGAACAAGAGGCTGCAGAATGCTTAGTATTGAATAAAGCACCTATATTGAACTTCTTACAAGACACAGAGAAAATCATGGAGGGAAGGGATGACTATGGTAGATGCCCTCAAGGAAATGGAGTTTTCCAGATTGCTGGTCAGATACTCATAAACTCACAGCAACTGTGACCACATGCACAAGTCCTATACAAGAACAAACGGGACAGAATCCTACCACAAACATGTGAAAGTGCATAAAAACCCCAGCCCAAATAAGTACTTTTAGAAACCCATAGATGCTGGGAACAGGAATGACAGTCTTTTTCAACTGTGGGACTTGGTACGTTAACCAGGCTTCAGTGGATGGACTCACACTGAAGGACATCCAGGAACACAAATTAAAGTTATATGGTATATAATATATATGGATCAAACATAGGGAAATTAAATGGGTTAAAGAATTAAATGGGTTAGTAAGTCAATGTAGAGAAAAACAATCTGTTCAGTGTTAAAGGAAAGTGTATCCAGATCAATTGTTTGGAAATAAACTGTACTTGACATTGAAATTATATAAGAATTTATCTAATGGACCTTTCCACAGGATGACACCTACTTTTAATACAATGAATATGCTCATAACTGAGGAGACAAGGGATTCCAAAATGCTGCTTCTTTCATTCCATGTTGTCAAATCAAATGCCCAAAATAAAGATTATTAAATCAATTTTTATGCAGAGTTCAGAAAAAAAATGAGCCAGATAATTACCTCAGTTTTAACGTAAACATGACACCCTTCTTCAGTGCTTCATGTGAAATACCTAGGATGCATAGCATCACCACACTCCTATGTGACCATTGTTCCCATGAGCTAGTTTTCTCATGAATATTGAAAAACAATGACTTTAAGATTGTATTCCTTGACCTGTGTTCTGAATTCAATTCAATATATTTTCAGTCAGTTACCACATGTGTTGTATTCAAAAATATGAAACAAAGTAGAATTGATACCACATTAGGTTTATGCTTCCTTAATAAATGCAGTTGTCTAAATAGATACTCTGCAGACTAAACTTAATATTTCTCAGAGAAAATCATGAATAGCTCTAATAGTTTATAAATAGTTCTCTTGGAAACTCTCTTAGTTATGCCAGTTAAGACATCTTTAAATGTGACATCTATGTGTAGGGTTCAAGCTCCACAAATCATTTAGGTTTTCAATGAGATATGGAGAACACAAAAACACTCTAAAATAAATCCTGTGCCTAAACATGACATGTGTCTTAGCAGAAATTGCAAATGATGAGACAATTAGGTACAGAATGTAAAATTTAAAGGTCACATTAATCTTAGCTTGTGGGTATGGTTCAGTGGGTAACACACTGCATAATGTGAGGTCCTCAGTTCAGATTTCTAGCATTGACATAGAAATCAGGAGTGACAGTGCATGTCTATAATCTTAAAAAGGGGGGTTGTAGTGTAACAGAGGTAGACAAGTTCGAGGGTTTGATTGCCAGTCAGTATAGCTGAAATTGTGAAGTCCACATTTAATTAGAGAATCTTTCGCAAAAAATAAGATGTCAAACAAAACTCAGTATGGAAAAGGGGAAATGGTAGGTAGGCCCTAAAATTAACCAAGGAACTATTAGCAAATGGTTCCTGCTGAGTGATGGATAGTATTTGCCCCGAGGGACATATGGGTACAAATCTTTGATTGGATATGACTTAACATACATGACAGAATACCTGAAATTTTGTGTGTAGGTGGATATAAAGGACAGGAATGAGAGTCAAAATTTGATTAAAATCTAGTATTTGTAATGCACAAAACTCAAAACAAATGTGGAAAAATATCTAGAGTGACAGAAAAAGGTGCCCAATATTTAGGGCTTGGCACTCCAGTGGTTTGAAAGTCTCTGTGGCTCTTACAGTCTTTCCATCCCCCTTATACAATGGTCTCTAACTCACAGGGGGGTAAGATTTAATATAGAAATTATATCCACTGACATACACCCTGCAATATCTTGTTCTCTAAAATATAGCCAGTTGTGGCCTTCTCTGTGATGTCACTTAGGTGTATGAGGAAGCTATGCTGGTGAGAGTTGAGGGATGTATCAGTAGTTTGTCTACGCCCTTTTAGTTGTGTTGTTTTACAAAGTAGAGGTTCCACTGTGGATGTGTCAATGTGTATACTGAAGGACATCTGGCTACAAAATCTTGACTACACTAGATTTAACATATATGATAGAATGCATGAAATCCAGTGAGGGTGGTCTATGGGCAGATGAGGATTGGGAAGAGGGTACAAATTTGATTAAGATCTATTATATGAAATGCACGAAACTCAAGAAAATCTTTTAAAAATAGTACCAGAAACACTCAAGCATTTTTAAAGAAAGATGAAATAGCAAGAATAGTTGTTTTTCTTTTCCGTGGTTTCACTTCATGAATCTTTGGCTACAAGTGATAAAAACAGATCAATGAATGGGAGAGTAATTCCAAGAATGAACAAATTTTACTTTTAAATTATTTTGATTAAAGTATACTGCTAATGCTTTTGATGTAAAAAGAAATGATACTCAATATTGGTGTGTCTGCCTTCCACCTACCACCTACACATGCACAGATAAATTCACAAGGAAACACACAAACACCCACCCCCCCACACACACACATGCACACATCTCTAACCATAAATAGATATGATAAAAGTCCTATTCGGATATTGAGCCAGGTTTTGAATCCTATTCTTCTGACACAATAACTAATGCCATTTTCATTGAATATTTTACAAAACCAAATATGTAAGGGAATGAATGCCCTAGTATGTCCAGGTGTTTGTCTTCATGCTTTTATGTGCACCATGTACATGCAATTGCCCACAGAGTTCAAGAGAAGTTGTGCGATTCCCAGAACTGGATTTACAGGTGGTCATGAGCCACCTGATGTACATGCTAGGAACTCTCAAATTAAAGATGATTATCTATGAGGTTTAGTTTTCGAGTCCTTTGTATATTCTAGAGTGTAATCATAGAGACATAGGCTGCTATGAATATTGGTCAGAGACCCTTCCTTCTTAAATGTGTATCTATCTGTTACATAAATCCACTCTCCATGCCTTAGTGGGGGGGGGGGGATCTGGTTAATCCAGCTAGATAAATGGAAAAGTGATCTTCCATTTAGAATAATTTATTTATCTACAAAGTTATAAAGTCTCTGGGGACGTGTGCCCCGCTTGCACGCAGGCAGCCGGCCTCATAGTTTACAATCACTGCGCTCCGGGTGCAGGCCTCTCAGTTTATTTCACTCACCAGATTCTTGGATGGCCAGGGCGTGGCACGCTGCTTCCTGGGTTCCTGGCTGTCTGCGTGGGCCTGGGACGGGGTATTTTCTCTTCCCACGTGGATCTTAGTAACCTCCGCTTCTCTCCCCAGCTCACGGCCATGATGATTTCCCCCTACTCCCACGTCCCTCCTCCCTTATTGGTCAGAGGGTGGGACTTGCCATAGAATGAACCAATAAGAAACAAAAAACTGCAGAGAGACAGTCTCTATGGCTCTATAATCCACCCCTTCTCCCTGGAAAACAAACCAGACATAACAATATAGCAACAACCATAAAGGAAGACAGTAACCTTCACATAGACCATCATAAACACAATTGTTTAGACAGTTATATCCATCTCACAAACAATCACAGTAGTTTCTCTCCTGGGGCTTATAACTTTCTCTAACACTTTTGGGAGTCGATCTGCTTTTTCTTCCATATCAGGCATGTGTTCCATCCCTAAAGAGCGGGCTTTAAAGCCAATCGCAAAAAGGCTGAGGTTGCACTTCTCAGATGAGCCTTCATCACCCCTGCAGGGCATCTGACAATGAAGCACACAAGATTGGTAGATCTTTCAGGTCCATTCTCCCATGGTGGTCTGCATAGCGCCCTCTAGCACTATGAATCCCAGCCATCCATTTGTAGGGAGTCTTTGGCTTAGTCCCAGCTAGATCTGTTTCTCCATGCTCAAGCCATGTCACATTTTCAGTAATGGGGCTTTATCATCCCTTTCCAGTGTGCAACCAGCATTATACTGTGGCAACTGCCTCTTGTTTGGTAGAGGGGACCTTAAAGCCCCCCATTGGCCAACAGCTCATAGGGAGGGCCAACCCATACCTGGTACTGGAATCATAAAGTATACCTTTACTTTTTGACATCTGGAGGCTTAGGCCCATAGAACTCACAGGATTCCACAGTTATACTTTACCCTGATACTCTGTATGGGTTACATTCCATTCTTGTTCTTTTGAGTGTACTTGATATCTTTTAACCCGGTTTTATACCTGTAAAACACACAAAAGCTGACATTACATACACATACAAGGTCTAACATAGCATGGATAATTAGCCAGTTCTTTACTGTCTTTAGTTATTGTCAGAAACCCATTTAGTATCCCAGAGTCATCACATGGAGCCTCTATGTATCTTCGTGTTCTTGCCAGCCTCGTTGAGGTTGGCCCAAACTGCCTGATCCTACATAGGGCCCAGGAAGAATAAGGCTTTCCTTGCCCCTGTCGTACCTGTTGATTCCTAGGGCCAGGGAGGCCCTGGATCTTATTCCTGACCCTAACCATACCTGTGGTCTCTCCATTGCCCACACCTGGCTGGTGGGAGAGGCCCTGGCTAGCCAAATTGCCTCCACCCCTTGAACAGCCAGTCACAGGGGAGAAATGTCCTCCTTCTACACTAGGGAGGTTAGTATCCACCCCTGGGATAAGTTTCATCCTCTGGGTACCTTTTATGAACTGTTTATAGGGGCTCAAAGCCTCCCAGAGCCGCTTTAGGACAGAATTTGGCTTTTTATCAATCTTTTCTTTAGGAACTTGGGCTAAACACAAGTCCCTCTGTAGAGTCTGGCACCCCTGCAGCCCTTCTCTCTTAGTGCTAGGCTCTCGGCCAAGAGCTAGTAAGATCTTGTCAATTGCAAAGCTGAAGTAAACAACTTGACCTTTAAGCTAGCCAGACCACAACTTCCTTTTTCCTGTTTACAGCTGTGTGTCAATAGAGGAACCTCCTGCAAAGCACCGCCCTCAGGTTATATAAGGCTTGATGCCTCTCAATAAAGTCAGTCAGTCATTCTCCTTTCCTCCTACCTAGTGTGTGTCTCTGTCTTATGTGTTTCCTTCAATCCGCAGCCCTCCGCCGATCCGGACTCGGTCAATGAATGTAGCCAGGAAGCTACATCCCTCCACATTTGCCTGCACGTAACCCAAGCAGACCTCCCTTATTGTTTTGTTTTCCTTACATATCTTTTGGGTTTCTCCATTTTTCTACAGACATACTTTACATGCTGGTCTACATTGTTTAAACCTGTCAAAGCCTCTCCGGCCTTGTAAAGCCCCTGCCCCACTAGGGGTTCTAGTGAGGACAATAAACTTTTATACCAACGTCGATGTCCATGTTCAGTGAAATCTGTCGTAATATTTCTAGTGAGCACGGCTCTGTCCGGCCCAGTGAAAGGTCTACTGTATACCGCTTTCTTCATGCCCAATTCCCTTAAGAGCACCTGTCCTTCTTGTGTTGTGCTCCAGCTCCTGGAATTCATGGGGATTTCCACTAGTGATGACCAAGTGTCTCCTGTGGCCTGCACAAGCCAGTTCATCAGAGACTGCTTTCCCTTGTGTTCTGCCAGGTCATGCATTTTAAATCTCAATGAGGGATGAGTGGTTATGTGGCTCAGCTGTCTTGCTTCTGCAGAACTACAAACAATGTCATCTGCCCCTCTGTCCCATATCCTCAGGAGCCAGGTGATGACAAGCTTTTTGTAACTTGTTTGAATGTCCTCCCTATTTCCAGCAGCTCTAGGGCTGAAAACCCTTTATCCTGCCCCCTGCCTGCTTTCTCGGGTGGGTGGTCAGCTGGCATACTCTGGGCTTTTTCTTCCTTTTTATTCAATTTATTAGTGAAGTCAGTGGCTGATGCAGAAAAGTTCTTTTGCTTTAATTTCTCTCTTAACTCTTTAGTCTCTTTGGATAACTCTTTTATCACACATAGCAGAGGCCATGCTGCCTCAGCCATTGCCTGTTGGAGCCTTGGCTCTTTGCAATCCAGCAGCGTTTTCAAGGTCTGCTTCAGTCCCTCTGTTGTTCTTAGCTTAGCTCCATAGTTGGGAGTTGCAGCCGAAAGACTCAGTAAGTGCGCCACCTCATGCCAGCCCTCAGAGGGTTCCCATCCTGGGATTCCTTCCCCAGACATTGCTGGCAATATTAAATTAATTAGCCACTTGAGGATTCACTGTAACAGTCATGTCAGAGCTCCGTTTGTCTGCCTTCCCTCCTACCAGTCTGCTGTAAGCGCAGTTTGTGTTCTCAACCACTGAGTTACTTTTCCATTTGTGCCAGCTGGATATCCTGCTATGACTACACCAATTATTACATAAATCCACTCTTCACGCCTTGGGGGGGGGGAGGATCTGGTTAATCCAGCTGGATAAACAGAAAAGTGATCTTCCATTTAGAATGATTTATTTATCTACAAAGTTATAATGTCTCTGGGGACGCTTGCCCCTCTTGCCCACCAGCAGCAGGGCCGCATAGTTTACAATCGCTGTACGCCAGGCGCAGGCCTCTCAGTTCATTTCACTCACGAGATTCTTGAATGGCGGGGGCGTGGCACGCTGCTTCCTGGGTTCCTGCCTGTCTGTGTGGGCCTGGGACGGGGCATTTTCTCTTCCCAAGTGGATGTTAGTAACCTCTGCTTCTCTCTCCAGCTCTCGGCCATGATGATTCCCCCTCCCTCCTTCCTTATTGGTCAGAGGGTGGGACTTGCCATAGAATGAACCAATAAGAAACAAAAAACTGCAGAGAGACAGTCTCTATGGCTGTACACTATCAATGGAGCAATGTCTAATTTATAAAAATTCTGAGAGAAGAAACTGACTGCTCAGCTCTAAACAGAGCATTTATATTAACCCCACCATCATCAAGGCTTGGGGAACATTCAGAGTAGTGGAAAGACTGTAAGAGCTGAATGATGAAGAGGAATGGTGTGAAATGTTGCCTTGTGGACATGATGTGTAAATTGTAATCATGGTCTCACAGAAGCTGGGGTTACATGCCCAATATCTATACAGGATATAGTCAGCTAAAATTCTGGCATAGATGAACTTCAGGTCCCACCGCCATACAGAGGAACTCC
Organism: Eospalax fontanierii; assembly: GCA_035773235.1. NCBI lineage: Eukaryota > Metazoa > Chordata > Mammalia > Rodentia > Spalacidae > Eospalax > Eospalax fontanierii. The sequence continues at coordinate 126,432,409 of CM069525.1, read as the reverse complement.
CAGCAGCTGATGGGCTCATAGACTCATACTTGCACATTTGGGCAATGCTAACTGAATTTAGAGGATTATTAAAAACAACAAAAAAGATATTAATTTTCCATAGGTGCATGTTGGAGGAAATTGGGAATTGGGGTTAGTTATGATCTTTTTTAATTGTATAAAGTATGCTAGTATTAAAGATTGAAATCATGATTCTCAAAGGTTTAAAATATGGAAGAAATTGAGTTTTGTACAATGATTATCACCGAAACTATAAAATGCATGTAAATAATTGAACAATTGCCATATATTTACAGCCTGAAATATTTATTAATGTAATATTATAATTTTAGTACATCAGAAGAAATACAGTTAAAGCATATTCAAGTAGGTAAGGTGCAAATAACATATTCTTATATAATTTGGATTTCCTGAAGTTGTATATTTTATCCTGTCAAGTGTCAGGCAATTTAACACAAAAAGATCTTTTAGAACTTTCCCTGATACTCTGGGCAAGGTTATTCACCGTTGCTAGTGAAGGTGAATTCCAAATTCTGTACAAAACAAGCTCACACATAAACATTTTATACAAAACCCAGAATGTTCATGGGTTATCTACATTATTTGCGTTTTCCTGATAAAAATGTACCAATCAATCACCAAAAACCTGCACTAGAATGCAGAAATTAAGGGAATCCATGGGAAATTCAATTGCATGGAGATGAATTCCAACTTCAATACATACTAGCTCTGAGATCTTAATAATGCTCTTTAATATCATTAAGCTTTAGACTTGTATCTATAAAATGACAATTTATATCGCATTTCAGGAGTTTCTCTTATCAACAACCATGGAAAATATTTTCATGGTATTTAGAACTGGACTTGATGATACATATTAAACACCCATTTATTCATTCAAAAATATTTACTAATAATACTCGACACTAGAAATCTAATCAAGAAAATAACCTGATTACAATATTTAATGAAATGAATAAAATATAAATACATTTATCAAATGATTTGATATTTGTGTATATATATAAATATATGTATGTTTTATGTATGTTTATGAATATGTATGTATGTACTGTAAACCATAAAACAATGATGAATGGAAATAAAAATTGCATAAATAAATACTAACATGTTTTCAGTTCATGAATTGGAAGAACTATATATTGTTAAAATGTCCTGTCCACAGCATCCACATCAATATATCATTTCAAAAAAGTGTCCTTAGAACTGAGGAAATAGGCAGCAGGCCCCAACCTTATCCAAAGTACTATGGGAAGCTGATTACTGCGGGAAGAGGGAGAGTTTACCTTCTTTAAGGGAGAGACTCTATATAGGCTCACTGGACTTCAGTGGAGGAAACTTCAGGGAGAGACATCTGGGTATACAAACTTGATTACATAGGCCTTACCACATATGATGGAATGAATGAAATTTGATGGGGGGAATATTGGGTGGTTCAGATTAGGGATGGGATATAAAGATGATTAAAACTTTTTGTATGAAATGCACAAAAATTCAATAAACATTGAAAATCCCCTCAAAATTTAAGTTGTATTTTTCACATACATTGAGAAAATAGTTCATAAATTGGGGGATACCCTAAATGCCCCATTAAGAATAATCATTCTGACAGAGATATACAAAGTTAGAAGCATCACATTTCCTGATTTCAAATTATATTACAAAGTTATAGTAACTAATAAGCATATCACTGGCATAAAAACAGACATTGAGATCAGTGGAACATAATACATAACCTAGAACTAATCCTAAGTACAAATGGATAACGAATTATTTCCCTCAGTAATTAGTAGTGAACAAACTGAGTTTTCAGAAACAAAAGAAATTGTACATTCATCTTATCTTGTGTAAAAATCATCACAAATAAATACAATATCAAAAGTTAAATTTGTAAACATAAAATTTTATAACTTTTTAATCTCTTTATATCTTCTTGAAACTCATTGCCATTATACAAAACGTGTGTGTGTGTGTGTGTGTGTGTGTGTGTGTGTGTGTGAATCGATTTGAAATCTATTATTTTTTGTTGAGCCCCTGTGAGGAGTTGTGTTGAACATTTATGGCAATTGCATGGAATATGCAGATTTCATTTGGCAGGACTGTCATTTTCAATATATTAATCCTAGTGATCTGTGAGCATGACAGGTCTTTACGTCTTCTGTTATCTTTGTCATTTTTTTCTTCAATATATTGAGGTTTTTTGTATGCAAGCCTTGCATTTCTGTAGTAAGATTCAGTCCAAAATACTTTTCTTTTTTTAGGCTATCATTATTGGGTTCATTTCCCATTTTACCTCTCCCCTTTTATCTCCTTTACTTGTCTTATTGTTATAGCTAAAATTTCAAATACTAGTTTAAGCAAGAACAGAGAGAGTTGATACCTTTGTCTTGTTCCTGATTTTAGTGGAAATACTATTTTTTCTCTATTTAGTATGATGTAGGTTGGAGGCATTCCAGTAATTTCAGTGTCTCAGAAGATGACAATGTTTTTCAGGGAAGCATTGTTTATTGGTCAGTGGACCAATTCAGACAGAGGCCCATAAATTCTCAATTGCACATCAGGGTGAACCTGAACTGAAATCTATCATACTAACTTTCCCACTCCAAGGATGTTATTAGTCCTCATGTTAGGAAAAAATAGTCAAATGAAGAGTCTATGGAACCCTCTGCAACAACTGCCAATCCTGGTGCAGAGTGACTCTTTAATTCCACTGTTCCTAAGACCATATCCCCAAAAATAAATTAGGAAAAGAATTGTTTCAAGATTCAGCATGCATAAGTTCCTGCAGATGGAAAATAAGCAACTCATTCTCTTTCCTTTAGAGGACAGTGGGACATCTTTTCTTCAATTAATGTTATAATGAGGAAGTGTAGATTGTATAGGCATAAACCATAGGGAATACAGAGAAAGCATACCATTAACATCCTCATTTCAATAATTTCTGTTTTTGTGGAAAGTCCTTTTCTTCTCATTGGTGGAGAGAATCCCACATACTTTATAAGACAATCAAATTCTGTAAAGGACAATGCTCTTACATCAAGTGAAAATAAACACAATGTTAAAATTTATGAAAATGTGACCCAAATACAGGGAGAAGACCAATAATTAGTTCCGATTCTGGAAGAAAGCAGTCTGTATATGTATATGGATATCGGTATATCTGTATTTCCTTCATCCAGAAAATTTATCTTTGGATGTATAACACAAGTTTTTCAAAAATATTATAGGTAAGATAAAAGCTGAAAAAAATTCACCAAACACTGTCAGGCAGAGTGTTTCATTGCTATAACACATATCTGAATAAAGCAATGTAAGAGGACGATTTCGTTCATTTGGTTCAGTTTCAGAATATTCAAATGTAAGAACAAAAATAGAACAGAGCTGCTTACATCCTATTTATTGCACAGCACAAATATACAATCTAGGCCTCGAGAACTCCCTATGAAATAATGCCTTAGTAATACAAAGCTATTTTTATTCCACATGACTATCTTTTTCACATAGGACTCCATGAATTTATTCTAAAATTTCAACTTGTCTCTTTACTAATCAACACATGACATCCTTATATAACACAGTGGAAATAAATTGTGAATTTGTAAAAAAAAATACTATACGTATTGTGTCATGATTGTCCTCAGAAACTTCTGATTGACTTTGAAATGGTATTATCCAATGTCCACATTTTTAGCTATGTTTTTATTTAATGCAAATATCATACTAAAACCTTTGATTGCATTTTTATAGCTTCCCTAGAAAACTGTACGTTAATGGGCTCATAAGAGATTCTTTTTCTCAGTGTCAACAAAAACAACAAGCCGAACTTGCTAACTTTTAAAATCCTAAGGTTATTTCTGTATTTTTTTCATTTTGTTCTAAGTGCAGTCCATAACAGAAAATCAATACTGATGGGTAAGCACAGCATGTTCCATGTCCTTGAAGAGTTTATGATCCTAGAATAAGAACCATATAGAAAGACTGAAAGAACAGATTAGACATTTATGCATAATGTATATGCTTAAATTTATATTTAAATTGGTTAATACAGAAGAAATTATGAAGTATTATGACAGTGAGACAGTTATATTTCATATTTTCAATTTTGTTCTTTCAAAATAAGTGACATTTACCTTATAATTTAAAAATACAAATCTACAGATAAAACATGGTGGTTGGTATTAAGGACAGAAAATTGGGAGAAAATCAGATATATCATGGTTTCAATTACACTTGTATGTAAGTATATAGACTGGTTAATATGCCTATAGATCAATGTGAGGATTAAATTATGATACTGTATATTAGAAATAAGTGTAGAATCTAAGTGCTTTAACCTTAAAAACTGAAGATTATATGAAGAGATGTACATGCTAATTTGATTGGCTATAATAATCACTTCATTACAAATATCCACCTTCAAGTATCATGATATACAACAGAAGCATAAACAATTATTAAATGCACAGCTACATACATGAATTTGGATGATATTCCAGAAAAATGAAAGGCATTTCCAAAAGACTGTATTCTTTAGCCTTTCCTTAATAATGTAATTGAAAATGTCTGTAGTAGTTGTAGCTCTGGCCATAAGAAAGCAAGATAAGTGCTCATTATTATGATGAACTTGTTCAATATCTTCTTTTTTATTAAAATTGACATCTTAGTTAGGACAGTGCTCTGAACTTTTGCAAAATGACCATAGTGATTCCTTAATTTGAAGTATGTATGTGTGAAGGGTGTACAGAATAATGTGTTATTTGTTGTATTACATATGAATCTATAAGTCCCTCCAAATGAAAAAATTTATAATAAAAGTAAGGACATTCTATAAATACATTAGTGCATATATGTGTAAATAATAAATGAACCATGCTTAAAATTATGATGTTAACAGTTCCTCTCTCTAACTCAGACATAATTGGTTGGCAATAATTTAAATTTATGTTAAATATTTCATCAACATTTTCCCTGCAAATAAATATACCTAAGAAAGAATTAATTGTCCCTTCTTAGCACCATGAAAAATGCGAGATTTGAAATAGTTCTCCTAATATCTGATTTTCTTGTTGTGTGTTGATAAATGTACTGCATCCGATAATTGAATTTATGTTCTATTGTCACATATGTAAGTGCATAATATGATTTCCAAGAAAAGTAGAAACATAACTTTAAAAATGTTCCGAACCATGCATACATACAATAGAACAACAATGCTCATTTTTATCGAAACATGAAAAACAAGAATTGCTATCTAGAATTTTAGTACTTATTTAAAAACAGGTCAGTCATTATTGATTAATTGTCATGCACTGAGCTGTTTTTCTAGCAATGTCAAAAGTCACCTCCGACATTCTGAATCCCAAAATAATCAGCACTCTAACACCTTTAACAAATTATGCTGCCTTCAAACAAGAAAGTTCTGCTCAGATCTTCTTGGCAGGTCATAGAAACCAGTATCTCAATAAGTCTCTGTCTAAGCAATAACTCAGACATTAGAGAAAATTGGGTACACTGGAAGAACTGCATTCATTTTCCCTCTGGGAGGCCACTCTTCTAGTCCTGGCAACCAAATTGATAACAATCCATACGCATACACTGCCGAAGGACAGCTTCACTCCAGTCACCAAAACACTTCTGCATTTATCCTAAAAATGTGATAATGACTAAATCAGTTGCAGGTGCCAATTTGAAATAGCATGGATCCAGAAGAGCTAGCTGCAAAGCACTGCTACCTCTCTGCCTTCCATTCTATTCAGCTACCACTAAGTTAAAGTCTTAGGTGCATACTTTCAAGGTTCTGCAAAAAAAAAAGACTTCTTATAAAAATAAAATAATAACTAGGTTAAGTGGAAAATAACTAACATGATTGCTGTCTTGTCTACCAACCTTAAGTCATTTATCCATCATGCATTGAGGGCCTATGATGTAAATTAGAAAAAATTTAGGTAAGGTAATATGTTACAGATATATAGAGATGTGAAATTGGATCTAAATTGTCAGAAAACAAGGGTCTCATACCTGGTATGACCTAATTTATATAGATAAAAAAAATTTCCAGAAAAGGAGTAGCCATGCACATAAAAGTTATCTGTAGATAGAGAGGGGGTAATGATTATAGGATTACTTCTTTCTGTAAGGAATGTGTTTGAATTATTAACTGTAGCATTCTATGATTTAGAAAAGTTTTCATTACTTCCTTCTGCAGAGTAGAAATCTGTCTACTACAAGTCTCTTCGGTTGTGCTCTGTAAGGTTCCTAATTGCTGTTTGTCACTAATTAAATAATTTTAGAAAGCAAAAAAGTCAGACATAGGTCTTAAATTTTAGTTACTCATGCTTAAGATATAAAAAAGAGATACAAGAAATTATATTTTTTCTTTTCATAATGTAAATTTTTACTAATTTGGAAAATTTCATATATGACTACTCTATTTACTTCATTTCCACTCACCCTTCTCTGGTTTCCATCTCCTCTCACATCTCACCAACTCTTTCAAAATATTATAAAGACACCTTGTAGTGTTAAACTAGGGAAGGATTAAAATATTGTGCGGAATGGAAGAAGAAAAGAATGTTCTATCTGCACAAATCAAGGAACATTTCACCTAATAAGTACTTCTAACAAATATTTAGTTTTTACCAGATGAAATCAGAGACATTTCTGGCAGGAAACAGAGTAAGTATCCAAAGGAAAGATTCACTGAAAGTTCCTTCCACCTCAGTCTATGACTGAAGGAAAATAATATACCACAGTCAAAGACAAGCCCTTTAAATGTGTGTTGAACTGAGAATTCTTTTATTTAAATTTTTGTTGAACATTTATAAATTTCACACAACAGTTCTTAATTAAATACAGATGTACACCCCCATCCATAGCTCCCCAGCAACCACCTGGACCTCATGATTTCCACCATACATGTCAAGTCATACCAAGTCAAATATTTGTATCCAGATGTCCTTTAGTGTAAATTCATCCACTGGAGTTTGGGCAACCTATCTAGAAATCATACCTAAGGCATGTTCTCCCTCTCCTAGTTTGAATCAGTCTTCAATACTCTTCATTCTAGGACACGAAGCCTAATTCTTAACATGAAGAAGCAATTTTTAGTTAAAGCACCATGAATCACCCATACCAAAGTATTAACTAGAAAATGATTTTGATACCAAATGTTAAATAAGAACTACTACAATAAATAAATGTGCAATATTGTTAGATGAGTGGAATTTTTTTTTATTTATGTCAAAATTTAAGATACTGCCTAATGGTATCTCAGAAGAATCCTTCCAAAGACCCAGAGAATATAACTGATAAAACTGGAAATCCCTCTTACCTCCTAATGTGTTGTTTGAGGGGGGGTCTCTTTTCTTCTTTAAATACCATGTAAACTTGTTCCTTACCTGTGAAACTGAAGACTTTTGAATGTTGATGTTTAAATGATGCTATTTTCAAATAGCAAAGAGAGGTTCTCAATTATGTTGTCAAATCTGATTTTGTGTATTATCTTTACTTACCAAAAAAGGTAATTCGTGGAAGAAACAGTTTTCTACTTGCATCTTGCATGTGAAACACCAATGTATGTTTACTACAATGACAATATCATTTAATACAAAGTTGATAACATTTGGAGAAAGGGCATGTGGAATGGAGCTGTTAATTGCCCTTGAGAACTTTCCTACACTACTTTTGGAAATCTTACAGAAATGAATTCTGATGAATCTAATGAAAGTGCATGCAACATATCACAGTTTAAATAATTAAGGATAACTCTGTGTTATAAATTATAATTAATGACTGTATGACTTTAAATTAGTGAGAATTCAGTAAGTGGATATAATTAATACCTAGCACATGTCATGCCTCGAGAAATTCATTGGAGGTTAAAAGGGTCCATGCAATCCCTAATAGCAACGATAAAAGCAGTGTTTCCAATCCACTAAATCTATTGTTTGAATCCAGGATGCAGAGACATTAGGATGTAATGGCTACAAAGGTAACAGAAATATAAGCTGTTGATTTAGTCATTCATTCTTCTTGGAAGGCCTGGATACACTCTTCCATATTACAACTCCTTTCCTAAGTGTGTAGTTCCATAAATTGTAGATGATGTGAGAGGGAAATATGAATATTTCGTTCTCACACAGAATCATGCTGATTGTAGCTAAAATTCCTCTTGGAAATCTTCCCCACATCCTACAACAAATGAGACACAAATTCCCCAACTCATAGTTAGGCAAATTCCAGCTAATTTACTTGGTCTTCCTAACAGAGCAATGGGTAGGGGGTTACTTACAGAAAATGGTTGCCTCCCTCCCCTCCATAAGTTACACCAACAAATCCACAACCAGACTTGGATCTTACAACTTCCCAGTAGTCCAACCCAAAATGGCAGAGGAGAAGAAAAAGGGACCACCTCATGGTGCCCTCAGCTTAAATGCTTTTAACCCCTCCATGTCTTACATCCAAGGCTATTGGACTTGTCAAGAGGGGCATAGGAATTTCCCAACTCCTCATTTTTCCCCTACTTAGGTAGTCCTGTGTAAATACACCTGGCCTGGGAGGGAGGTGTTTGTCCACAGCTCAACCAGCTTGTTCCTTGGAGAATTAATCCACTCTACAGTCCATCCCTTTCTCTGGCTCTTACATCCTTTCCACCCTCCTCTTCCACAAAAGTCCATGATCCTTGAAAGGGGTCAATAGGTATGGGATGAACCTCTTTCCCATTGCACTGTAGTCTCAAATTCTTTGGTCTTATTATCATTTGTTTTTAACTATATTTTTCCATGTTTTTCCATTGTGGTAAACAAAACAAAAATGCAACAACAACAAAAGGAAAGCAGTAATATCCACATAACCATACAAATACTGATTGTTATAATGACCTAACCATATGGGTGTAAACACAAATGCTTGGATGTATCTTAGTAGGTGTGTCACAACCATCTAACAGAAAAATCACAGTGGCTTTCCCACTGGGGCCCATAACCTCCCCCCACCACAGGGAGTGGAACTGAATTACAGTACCAAATATGAGTCCCATCCCCCCACCCCAGAGAGGGCCTTAAGTTAAATCGGAAATTTTCTGGTCGTACATACACTAGATGAGTCACTACTGTATCCGCAGGAATGTCTTGCTTAGCATGTTGATAGTTTAACACATGGGGTCTGTCATTGAGCAGGATTGTGGGAGACAGTTCTCCCCTGGCCTTCTGCATTGCACCTTCTGGCACAATAAAGGCTGTCCAATGAGTGGCACTGAATTTCCAGCTTAGTCCTAGCCTGATTTCTCCCTCTCTCATGCTTACCACATGCAGCATCTTCAGTAACACTGTCTTACCATCTGCTTCTGATGTGCAACCAACATTTGTGGCAATAGCCTTTATGATTTTGGAGGCCTCCAGGGCTCCCCTGGCCATCAGCTCATTGGGGAGCGGGGGGCAACCCACCTCTGGTACTGGAATTTTCATTTAACAGCCATATGGCTTCTGGAAGGGTTCTCTTACATCCATGTAGCATTCCCTCTGAGCTTAAGGCTCTCAACTGTTCCTTTAATAACCTTTTTTTTTTTTTTTTCGTTTCAAACAGACCTGGCCTAGTCGGATTATAGGAAAGGTGGAAATACCTGGTTATTCTCGGTCCAGGTTTGTACATCTGCACTCATAAAGTGGGTGCCCCTGTTACTTTGAATACTCTGTGGGCACCCATACACAACACTGATTTGGGTCAGGTCCTTAATAGTAGCCTTCCCCTTTGAGTGCTTGCATGGAAAAGCCTGTAAAAGGCCTGTGGCAGTGTCTACACAGGGAAGAGCATACATACATCCTTCACTGGCTGGCTGGGGCCCTATAAAATCTATTTCCCACTCTCTTATGGGGGAGGCTTATGCACATGTCCCAGCATGGCATCCAAACTCTGGAATCATAGTCAGGAACAAGCCTCACAGGCCTAGTCAGAATATTTTATGGGAATGCCAGGAGCTTCGGCTATTTTCCATCCCATGCTGGCTCCCCTGTAGACTTTATATGAATCCAGTGAGCTGCTTCTAAGGGCACCTAGGGACAGATGGCCTTCACCTTAGTAAGAGCATCAGCAACCTGATTCCCTGGGGGACTCACCCGGTGGTGGGCTGCTGCTGGATAAACCACCAGGCACACTAGTTCTTCTTACACCTTACTCTATATTTCCTTCCACATTTGTTGTCCCCATAGCGGCCGTCCCATCACCTGCTCATTCTCCTTCTCCCACTGGCGCATCCAGAAAGTTAGGCCTTCGAATACTGCCCAACTGTCAGTACAAATGGTTTCTGACCAGAGCTATGACGTCACTACTATCCATACTGCTTTTAACTCAGCCCACTGGCTGCTCTCCCCTTCTCTCTTGTCCAGCCACATAGTGTCATTGTTCATCTGTATTGCCGCAACTACCCATTCTTGCTTAGCTCCCCTGCTGGTAACATCATTATACCAGGTATTAACAGGAACTGGGGAACGCCCTTCTAACACCTGGGCTGGTTTTGTTGGAGGGTCACTTATAGGAGGTCAGGTTAGAGGCTCTGCGCGTTGAAATGACACTGGCCCCAGTATCGTCTGCATGACATTGGTGATCGGGCTCACTGACACCACCCCTCACTGCTGTAAATATGTGTGCCACCTTTGCAACATTTGGTTTTGTGCCACCCCAGACAGCAATTTGGCTAACAGGCCCTCCACTCATTCCTTTATAGGATACACGGTATTTACGGTAATGGAGGTGGGGCCCATAATGGATTCCACTTGCTGCAATGCTTTGTATACTGAAAGCAGTTGCTACTATAAAGTTGTGTACTGGGACTCTACATGCTTCCATGACTGGAACGAGAATCCAATTGGGATAGTTTACCTTGGTTGTTGTTGCCATAAGCCCCATCCACAGTCCTTGAGGCTTTGGGTGACTTCCAATAGGAAGGGACACTGAAGTATCTTAGCACACAGCTGTTTAGCTTGTCCAACCAGTACTTTGGCCTGTTCAAAGGTTTCTTGGGCCTTTGCATCCCATACACCTCTTTTTATTAGATTATACAGGAGATGGGTTGGGAGGGGCATAGGACTTTCCACAGCTCCTCGTTTTTCCCCCCATGCAAGGTAGTCCTGGATAAATACCACCCAGCCTTGGAGGGAGATTTTTGTCCACAGTTTATCCTGCTTGTCTCTCGGAGAATTAATCCACTCTACACTGAGGAACTTAAATCATACTCTGTGTTCTTTTCAATATTATTTTTAAGTCTCTGCTGCATTCATGCCATAGAGCTTTGAGTGAAGAATCCACAGATTAATGAGGAATTCTTTTTTAAGAACTAGTTTTGAACTGAATGTGAGTGAATAAAACAAAACAGAATAAAAATCTAGTCAGAAGAGGACAGACGATTTCTGAATATAGCTACTGAAGGTGACTTCACGGGGAATGTAAATTTGCACTGGGTCTTGCAACACTAATAAAGCATAGCAGGTTGAAGGGACGAAGCAAAGAGAACATTAGGCATTCATTTCATGGATGGTCATACAGTTTGACTCAGAAGTTCTCTATGTGCTTGTGGTTAGGAATTATCTACACAGACTAAAACATAACTAGCAGAAGAAGGTTCAAGAGATGGAATCAATAATAAGTCACTTATATGATTCAGTTAATGAAAAATATCTGCTTGCTGAGCATGACTTTCTCATTCCTGTTTCCTTTCCTTGAACAGCAACTCTCTCTCCTCAGGGACCAGCTGCATTCTCCCCGCTTCAGGTCACACCCTTCTACTCTGCTTAGGTAGGTAGACCCTCCTGGTGCTGGCCCTAGTCCTCATCCAGCTCCTCCCATCCGAGACTTCTGGACCTCTCTATTGGCTTTCCATAGACTCCAAATTGGCCTAAGTGCCTTCATCCTGATGGAGAGCTCTTGATTAGTCACTTTGGGACCATCCTGTCCTGACGATAAAAAAAAAAAAAAGAAAGGTGAGAACCTGAAGCACAAACCAATTATTCATACTCTATCAGAAATCAATCAAGCTAAACAGAACCAAACTTAAACAGAACCTAATTTCAACTAAACCTGGCAGTGTAGAATTTCATATGAGACATACAACAACAAAAGAAATCCAAATGCTAAGACCACAATACAAAACCACAAATAATATGAAAAAAAATACAGGATAATATGTTCCCACCAAAACCCACTGGTCTCACAGAGGTGTACTACGAGGGGAACTGTTCAAAGGAAGTGCAGAATGCAAAATATAAGTTAAGAATAGGACAGCTTGAGAAAGAACTTACTAGATAAGCAGAGTGAATGTCCATCCTGGAGCAGGAGAATGTAGGTGATCTGGGTACAGGAGGATCAAGACTCAGCTAAGTTTCCTCATTCAACAGAGGGCAATTAATATAGAAAGTTACAACTGGCCAAAATGTAGAGAACAAGCCATGCAGAGTGCATGTTTCTGAATAGGACTCCTATATTAAAGCGTTGTCATGCCTCCAGGCTCAGGGACCTATACACAAAAAGATAATGGAAGGATAGTAAGAATCAGAGGCGGTGGATGTCCACAAGAAACAGAGTTTTTCAGGCAGCTGTGAATTTGCTCATATGAACTTACTCCAATGGTGACATCATGCACCAGGTACATTCAAACTCACACCAGACAAAAACCCAGCATAAAAGTAGGACATAAATGTAAGAAGTTGCATTATTTTATAAGGAACTATTGAAACTATGAAATCCTGAGATGGGGTATGGAAGGTTCAGATTTGGCAGGGGTCCAAATAGGATTAAGATATTCTGTACGAAATGCAAAATAAATTTAAAATATATATTGTGAAAAAAATGTTGCTTGCATTTTCTCACAGTTTTTAGGAATTTGGTGTTAGCAGAATCTATCTAATGTAGTGACTTCTATAGTGCTTTTACAATTACAGTATGTCTTCATGAAATCCAACGTTTCTTAAACCACATTTTATTCCCAGTTCTTCATAAGAAATATATCAATTTTGTGTGATATTACAGGACCACAGTGAGAATAGCCATTGAATTGTATACACTATCAGATTATCTACACTGCCCTTTACTTTAGAACCATGCTAATAGTCATCTTTAGAATAAAAGAAATATTCTTAAAGTAAGTCTGTCTATATATACCCATGTCTGTTCTTTCTTAATTGTAGGAAGAATAAAATAAGCAATGCTATATCAGATAAAATTTGATTTAGCAAAGAAAAGGAAAAAGAAAAAACTAAATAATGATTCTAGTTTAATATTTCTGGTTCCAATTTGCTCTTTGGACTAGAGGTATCAATGTTTTTCTGGAACATGGTGAAACAGGGGATGGAGAGAATATTAGTTCATCCCTCAACTCTCCTCAGAGATGTTTCCTTACACAACAGTGAGATGTATACAGAAGGTCACAAATGACTATTTTAGATAATAAGAGACTTCAGGGTGTCCTTAGGTAGGACTCCTACACTAAACCTAACCCATCCATGGCCCAGAGACTATTTTGAAAGAGAGGGAAGAAAGATTGTAAGAACCAGAGTTGTTCCAAGAACTTAAGCAAACAGGGTCTTGCAGGCCAATGGAAGCTTAATCATGTGAACTTCTAATGGTGGAGTCTGCAAGACACCCATTCCAACTCAGCAAAACCAGGGCCCAGATTGGAAATGGGTGGCATGCTGACCCCAGCTTGAGAACTTTTGGAAAATTATCATGGCCGGGTGATGGAGAATAGACCTTTAAAGATCTAGAGATCTTAAGATCTCTTGATTGGCTGATCTTACACTGAAGGATTTTGGGTCAAATGCTTGGCTGAATGGGAATCAGCGCGTATTCCAGAGTGTATGAGAGCTGGTGGGGAGTGTGTGGGAACATGAATGGGGAGTGGATATAAATTCAGTTATGAACTGTTTTATGAAATGCATAAAAGGTCAATAAAATATTAAAAAAAAAACAAGGACCTTTTCATGAACAGCTAGTGCTGCTAACCACTGATCTATCTCTCCAGCCTGAGGGGCATTTTTAAGAAGCAATAATTCCAGACTATGTCCCATCCTCAGGTCATCACAATATCCCCAAGCATGTTTATGTATATCTATACATATATCTATACTGTGATAAACATACTTATCAGAAATTTGACAATTTTGGATAATATTGTACATTCAATTTATGGCTTGCAATATTTTTAAACATGTAAACTTAATTTAAAAGCTCATGATATCCAAAGCCATGTGTATTTCACAAATGAGAAAGGTAAGGATTAGAGAGTTTATAGAGCTTACCTAAATTTACACTTCCAAGTGACGTGCTGGGGTACAATGAAAGCTGTGGACATAGAAGTGTCTTTTACAAAAATGAGGTTAGAGAGACATGGTATATCTGGTTGCTTTAGGAGTTGATCTTGTATATAAACAAACAAGCTATTAATATGTGGAGTACAAGAGAATAAAAAGAAAAAAGAATGTCAATAGTGTCCTCAGAGTTCTAATAGAACTCAAATTGAGAATGGAAAATGATTCACACCTTTTTCCAAAGAAAACTGAGTAGTCTAACTGCAATCAGCTATGGGAATTATTTCGTGTAAGTCTAAGACATCAAAGAAAATGTTATTATTTTAATTTTATGATTTTATTTTCACAAACTAATCATTTTATAGAAAATTAAATTAGCAATGATAAGCATTCATTCAGTGAGATCGTACAGACCTTCTATGAAACAAATAACTCTGAAAAGTGACCCATGTAGATGAAAAGATCCTGAAATGGGGTTCTGAGAGTTGAAACCAATTTAAGGTGCCTTGAGGATTATCAGGGCATTCAAACTGGAATTAAGAAATACATTCTAAAATGAATTAAACTGTTTAGTTTCCCAAAGATTCAAGGAATTCCTTTATTTGGCTGCTTATCAACAATTGGTTCTTTAATTAAGTTAATTGCTAATGATGTAAGGTTCTTATCTTGTACTGAAATAAGCTTTTCAAAGCAGAAACTATGACCATTTAAAAAATAATAAGAGCAAAGATCTTATAAAATCACAATTTAATTAATACTTATCACTTTGGCTTTTCCTGACACTGTGGGTTATCTTGGAGCTGCTCTAATTACTTTAATTCATTGAACTTTAGCCTGCATTGATAAATTAAGATAGTCCCTCAAATCTTTTTCTGCCTCAATAATAGGAAAATGTCATTGTTATCAATTGATGTCTTCTTTTTAATTTGGCTAGTCACATTCATTTAGGAAGATTTCAGTGTGATTATTATCTTGCTGTTTAGAATAAATTCATTTCTGTTCTAGTTGAAAGCTTGAAGTAAGACTTACCATTGCATCTGAATATTGGTGTATTCAAGTTTGTCCTTTACTGTAAAGTGAATTCTAGATGTTGAGGTGTAGCACAGTTGTAGAGCAGTTTCCTAGTGTGAAGAAGGTATATGTCTTGTGCTCAGCACCACCAAAATAATATTTATGAGAGTCAATTCTCTGAGATTCTAGGTTCAATTAACTTTTTAAAACTTAAGTAAAGACATGTTGGAAAAGTTGTTTGGATGAGTCACCTTTTCAGTGAATGTTAAGAACCATTCTCTGTATTAGTTTATCATTTTAAATGGAAACTCATTCCAAAATGTCCACATGAATCATTTTCATGTAAAGGCTGTGTTTAACAGAAATCTACTTAAAACATTCATATAAATGTGAAAAGATATTGTTTCCACAATGAAAAGAACAATTAAGCATTATATAATTGAATAATTCATAGTAAGACTATACATTTCCAAATTAATGTAAAATGAAATGTGTGCTGGAGAGATGGCTCAGCCATTAAGAGCACTGGCTGCTCTTGCACAGGACACAGGTTAACATTTCTAGTCCACACCTGGAGGTGAACAAACGTCCATAACTCCAGTTCCAGGCGATCTAGTGCTTTCTGACCTCCAAGTTCCTTACATAGCATGAGTGCACTTACATACATCCAAGCAATATACTCATAAACCTAAAATAAAAATAATAAATACATTTTAAAAATGAGCTAGATGGCTCATAACCACCAGTAACTGAAGAACCAAGAAATATGATGTTCACTTCTGGCCTACAAAAGCCCATTAACTCACATGATGCACACATATTTATATAGAATCATACACATACACATAAAAAAGTATTTTTAAAAACTTAGAAAAAACATTTACTTTCTACTTACTATATATATGTGTATATATATATGTGTGTGTATATATATACATATATATATATATGGAGAGAGATAAAAATGCAAGCTTTTATTGATTAAATTACACAGAAAAAGACAACTATGAAAAACAATAGGCATAGATACATTACAGACACTATACTTATGTAAATTATGATAAATAATTTACACAAATTATGTAAATCAGTTACCAGTTAGACCTATTGCTTACTAAAGAAAAATGCCAAGGTGAATTGATGACCAGGTGCTTTCCTTTCCTTAGTACCTATGTTTTTCAGACATAAATAAAGTTTAAAAAATACCTCAGCAAACAAGGCTATATTGACTGCTTTTTTCCATTCCATATTTCGGATTCCCATTTTAGATTACACATGTCTTGACAAATTGGATTAATTCTATTCCTCTTGAATGGGCAATCAACAGTTGTCAAGGACTCAACAAGCCAAAGTACAGCACCACCAATTTGGCAAGACTTAGACCAAATTTCCCAGCTTAAGTATTTTATTTCAAACTGAAAATCCATTTGCTATAACCTAGGCATTTCAAAACATAAAACATCTATCGTGTGACACATTAATGGAATTGGCTAATGTAATGTTGCCAGAGAATTTAGAAACTCTTGTGTTTTGAGCAGAAAAAAATCACAAATTCAAAAAAAATTCTTTTAATTCTTACCATATCAATTTTGTGACTTACAATTTGAGGTTTTCTTCAGTATAAGGCATACACACATATGCCTGCAGACACTTCTCATACAATTCTGGACAAATGTATCATTTGATATCATTATAGCCATTCTTCTGTGCAGCTGACACATTTCTTTCAAACAGAACTGTAGTATCTTTTAATTGAATTGGCAGTGGAGAGACTCTAATTTCTTTTGTCATCTAAATCACCCCATTTAGCTAGAACCTTTATTGCCACTTCAAAACATCTGGTCCAATTAAAGGTTAGCTGTGTCCCCCTCATTAGAACAGCAGAATAAGATTCATTTTAACATCCTCTAGGCATAAATTTTTTCTTTCTTGGATATGACAAAGCTTCATATTCTAAAATGGTCTTGACAACTGATAGAAATCTGTACTTTAACATTCAGCTTTACACTGTACATGCAGTCACAAATAGTCTTACATATCACCATGATGGGACATTGAAGAATATGAAAAAAACATAATGCATTATTATATGAAGTCAGTGTTTGAGTATAAGTGACTCAGTTTATTTGAAATTATATTTTGAAACATATATCCTTAAGGAAAGATAGCAACAAATATCAAAAAGACCTTTAAATGAAAAACTCTAACATGAAAGGGAACAGAGTGATCTGCAAAATGGGAGCAGCCATTCTGTTTGTCTCTCTGATGAAAAGCTATGTGATATGAACAGCATAATAAATGTTGTACTTGAGTACTTAGCACAACATTGAAGGCAAGCCCCCAGTGACACATACTTTCTAGTAAATTGTGAAGGTTTGATGAATATATTTCACAGAAAACAAAGATGGGTGAATGATCCAGAGTATTGATTCTCCATCTGGAATATTATATATTGATTGGTATTACCTGAGTATTAACTGACAGCACTGGAATATCAGAATCATACTGTAGGACATCAATTCCATTTTATCAATTTTAGCAGGTTTTCTATAAAAATCATCTATTCTAATAATCTTTCATGAAAATGTGACAAAACGGACAATAATTCTTATGCCACACTTCAGATAGTTCAGTAGTGATTACCAAAGAAAGGGGAATTTTATCATAAAAAGATGACATTTCAGGAAGAGCAGTTGTATAGAAATAGGAGGAAGTTACTTTCCAAGTTTGATGTTGTATATACCTGAGCTGAAAACTGATCGTAAAGTCATGTTAAAGACACCTTGGAGATAGTAAATGTACATATCACCAGTATTTTTATAACTGTTCGGTGCTCAAGAACTGGTATCTTCAAAGGAAAATGAGTCATATATACATAGCAAGTTAGAGCGTCAGTGTAACTCCAAATAAGAAATTCCTCAGTCTTCTCCCAGACTAGAGAAAACACACCATTTTTACACATTATGAAGCGTAGAGCCCCCAAATTAAGTCAAGTATACAAATTCACCTAGATAACATATAAAACTTGCATTGGGAAGAGGCAGTTGTTCTTCTTCCTACCCAACATCTCCCATTAATCATGAGGAAAGGATTATACAGGTAGGTTCATGTTAATATAAACCATACACCACTGCACTTGTTTCTTTTGACAATGATTGATTAGATAAAAGCATCTCTTTTAGAAAAAAAAATGAAGGGATGCTGTTTTTAGTTATGCTCACAAATTGAAACAAACTATCACATAATTAGATTGGAATTATATTTATTGTAGGAGTCTTTACTATCCTGAAGGAGCACAGACTCTAAATTTTGTGGCCTTAGCTGGCCTCAAAATTGCCATTGATACTGAAAATGCTGATTTCAATAATGTGTTTCTATTGTTTATTTTGGAATTCTTTTCTTGTATCTAAAATACAAGCTTCCTTTAATGTTTCCTTTTTACTTTACTCTTTTCTTCTTAAGAGATAAGAGTCTAAGCCACATAATTTAAAAACAAGATAACTTTTGCAGCAATTGCGTTCTCCAGAGCCACATGTTATTATTATTGTGACTGTTGCTTTGTGTGTGTTTTCATGAAATATTTTTTAATTATTTGAAAATATTTTATCTTTACTTTGTGTACATCCATATGAGTGTATCCCTTACATGCATGTAAGTATAACTGTATGTGCAATACCAGTGGAGGTCAGAAGAGGATGTTGAGTCACCTGGAACTAGAATTATGGAGGGTTGTTAGCTGTAAGGTACGTGCTGAGTACTGAAACCAAGTCTTCTGCAAGGGAAAACAGTGCTCTTAGCCACTGAGCCATCTTTCCAGCTCCTGACTGTATTTTTCAGCTTTATTGACGAATCTAAAAGCAACTCATCAAAAGCTGGGGAGGACAATCTATGGTATCAGTACTGTAAACAGCCTAAGGTTTCATATGGCAACACAAATAAGTTCTGTGTTCTCAAAATCATCTGCTATAATTGTTGTAAATTTGTTTTAATTTCAATGAACAAATATGTTACTTAAGATGACACTTAAACAAAGGAGACTCAAAGAAAAAAAAATAGAAGACACAGAATGACAGATGGAAACTCTAAGGATGAGGAAGAAAGAGTAAAGTCAGAGGACAGTTATAAAATAAAGGAGAATGGCTCTGCACCGACGCACCCCCTTTCAGTGGAGACCCTTCATCCCCTCAGGCTGGCCCCTAGCACAAGAACCCCGAACACATACCTTATTCTCTTTATTGAATATTTTATTAGTACTTTGAGAATCTCATACAATATATCTAAATCACAGTCAAAGCTCCACCAAATCATCCCAGGTCCACACTCATTTCCCTATCCAATTTTGTGTCATTTTTATTTTAAACCCTTTAAATCCAATTTGTGCTGCCCATATATTCTTGGATGTGTGACCATCTACTGGAACATGGCCAATGTACCATACACCAACCTTTAAAAGAAAGTGGATTCTCCCATTCTCATTCTTCCAGCAATTATGACTTGTTAATAATTCCTAGAAGGGTGGGACTTTGTGTCTAAGTCCTCGCCCACTTCCATTCTGGGATTTTGTTTAATTTGAGTTTGCATAGATCTTGAGTTCATATGTGTGTGTGCCTTGTTTCCAGAAAACACTGTTTCCTTATAGTCATGTGCTGCTTCCAGTTTTTATAGTTCCATTGTTCCCTTGGTCCATGGTTATCTCTGGACTTTAGAGTGTCAGGTATGATATAGGTGTCTCATTTAGGGTTTAGCAAGTTGAAGTCCATTATTCTCAGCACATTGACCAGTTTTGGTCTCTATGTTAATCGACATTTACTGTCCAAGGAAGCATCCTTCCTGAGGGATGAGGGGTCAAAACTCCTTCAAATTTTTCATGCCACTTTCCCAACGATGTCTTTCAATAAATTTTTATTTAAAGTTCAATATTTATATTTTCTTTACTTGACTCTTCTCCTTGTTCTTCTCTTTTCTTCAGTCACACTCACTACTTCCTGATTTAAAAAAAAAAGCACTTTGTACTTTTTTCTGTGATATATATTTTTCTTCCCCAGTGGAATGTCTGCAAGGAATTTCTATTTTATTGAAATTTATCTATTGCATGGGTATGTGGATGTGCCTGAATATGTTCATGTTCACTACCTGTATGCCCATGGAGGACAGAAGAATCAATTGAATCCCTTGAAAATGAAGTTACCAGGGGTTGTGAGCCACCTGGTATCATTGCTGGGAACCAGAACAAGTCAATTAAGAGAAGTTAATTCTGTTTACCCATCGTGTCACCTGTGGACAGCAGGATCTCTATTTCTTTTGTTGAATAGTATATTCTAAGATGCAAAGTAATACCTCCTATGCAATAGCTATCTATTCAGCACTTTGGTGGGTGGGTGTGTATTAATATTAATAGAATGTCATCTCTAAATCATAAAGTAATATGATTTTAACATATCATTTACTCATGTGTGCATACTATGACATGACTTTATCATATAAATTATGAACATAAAGTTCTTATGACCTTGTAATACTTCTCCAATCACTGAAAAACTAGAGTCTTAGAATTTAGACTCATGCAATTTTGTCACACTGGGGACTCCAGTATTATGAGCAGTACTCTTATCAGTGAGGGGAATTGTTTTAATACTGTGGAAAGACCTTAGTAAGTTTTTACTATACATAGTAAGTAGAGTAGTTCCAGTTATAGAAATTTTAATATACATTAATCCATTCATAATGCTTAATTTTTATAAAAGTGAATGTAGCTTATATATTAATATAATTTTGTAAAATATAGGTATAATAATTAACTCAAAATGAATCTTAGACTTGTGTGTAGAACAGAACTAAAAATTTTGATCAGCTTGAATTCATTAAAATTGAATTTTTTTTCTGTGAAAGATAAAGTCAACTGAATGAGAAGATAAGCAACAGACTGATAGATAATATTTGCCAAAATGTATAAGATAAAGAGTTATGCTCCAGAAAAATAACTTAATACATAACAATACAATGACTTAAAACTTGATTAAAATGGAGGAGGTTATAGAGTTTGCTCAGTGATTAAGGGTACTGGATGCTCTTGCAGAGGACCCAGGTTCAATTCCCAACAAACACATGGCAGTTAACAAACTTCAGTAACTCCAATTCCAGGGGATCAGTGTAATGGTCTAGGAAAATGGGATAAAGACTTTCATTTATTCAGACTTTAAAGTCTGCTGGTGCTTGACCTTTGCCCAATCCCTCCTAGTGGCACACCCAGAAAGGAGTGACCTTGAGAGTTCCAAAACAGGCCCAACCACACCCCACATAAGGTTCTGATCTGGGAGTGGCATGTGCAAATAGCTAACCCCTTGGTCTTTATTTTTTTTTTTTTTAGGAATGTGCACATGGAAAACTTTGTGAAATGCTTAATTCTTATTGGACGTTCCAAGTTGTAACCAGTCCCTGCGGCTGAGACTCTGTAAAAGCTTCTTTCTAAATATGATTATGGTTTGCTACAAGCAGCCCCAGCTGATCAGAAATGAAATGCCTTGCTATTCCATCCACATGGTGTTGGCATTTTATCTCAACCCATTATATTTGGAGGTTCCATAGTGATTTCTGGTGAGTAGATGGGACAGGCCCAATTTGGGGGTGAGCCATTTGGCTCAGAGGCTCACCAGAGTCCAGCTACTCCACTGAGATCTGAGACCCTCTCCAGGATCCCAGCAGCTCAAGGCCTGACTGCTCCTGTTTGTCCCCTCTGCGGGTATCCCAGCAGTTGGTGAAAAGACCCTCTGTGGTCCCTGCAGTCTTGGCTGCTTCTGTTTGTCCCTGCCAGAGATAGGTCTCCAGACTCAGACTCAGCCATACCACTAGCAAGGTAAGAACACACTCGAAAAAACTCTTTTTGGTTTCTCTTTTGAAGTCTGGCTAGCTGGCGAATTTTCACTTCTGTTCTTGGTTTGGCTATAGCCAGTGAAGTTTTTGCCCTGTTTCTGATTCTGAGTTCTGCTAGGTCAGATGCTGGATGCAGCATTATTCTCCCTATGCCTGGTCTGGGAGATGTCCTTTGGCCAGTCTGGTTGTCAAGGCTCTGTTTCAGTCCTCTGGCTGGGATCTAGACTTGGCAACAACCTGGTTCCTGTTACTTGTCTCTGTTTTATTTCTGTCCTAAGTGTCCTAAGTGTTGTGGCCACTTCCGTCATGCCTTAGTGTGAGTTTGAAAATGTCCCAGCTTTGGAATGTATGTTAACTTTTCTGCTTTCAGGAGGTGAGCTGGGGTTTTGATTTTGACTTAAAGCCTCCTGACTATGCATCCTATACCTCTTAGCACCCTACTCTAAATGCCTTTATCTAAATGTTTGTTATCTAAAATAGTAAACACCTGGCCTTTCTGAAGAGAAGAGAAGAAAAAATAAGTTTTAAAAGCCATTTCTTTCCTTAGCCTTCTTCTCCACCAAGGTTCTCTTCAAGAATGGGATAAAAGGGCATTTAGAGGGGGCCTGTATGGCTGGTGACCTTGCTAGGAGGCAACCAGGTGATCTGGTTTCTATCTTGAATGATGACATCATAAATATGGGGACAGTCACATGGCAAGGCTGCCATCCTAGTAACATTTTCAAAATGGTGGTGACCTGTTTGACCTTGCTACCATCTTGATCCAACCACATGGCATAATTAAAAATGGAGATACACAGGAACTTACTGGTTTTACAGAACTCTAGGGGGTCATGACAATCTGGAAATTCCCTGAACTACAACCATTTAATCATATGTCCTAATCCTTCTGCAATTTATATTTTGGTTTTGGTTTTCATCTTAGATTATTGATGGGATCATAGAAAAGAGATTCTCACATGGTTTTTTGTAATAAGGTTGATACATTTTTATGTCAAACTTGGAAAGCAATGAAACGGGGTCAAATGAGAGGATCCCCTAGTGGATTCTTAGTCTCATCCATAAAAGAATTTTAAGAATGGACCCAATCGGAAGCTTTAGGACATTTTTATTAGAATTTAAAGAAAAATCCTCAAGCCAGACAAGCTGGGGATGTCAGCAGCTGGCTGGAGGAGGAGAATGGAGGGAGAAGAAAAGAAACCAAAAAGTCATGTAGGTTTAGAGCCTGCATAGGGTCAGACACGTGGCGAACTGGCAGCCACATGGCTGGGAGAAGCTTTAGAGAAAAAGTAGAGAAAAGGAATATGAAGAAGAAAAGGAAAGACTACACTTTTATGAAGAATTTAGAAAATCGAGCAGACTTACAGAGTGCTACATGTCTGTATCTGGGTCCAGAATAACTGCATTGGGAGTTGGGATTCCAGGCAGGAAAAGTTCACTGCCTCATTTACACATTCTGTATTCCACCCATCTATTTAGTATAATTTAAGTTGACCCCACCTTCTTAAGGGTGGTCCTATGATCAGGTGATTATCCAGTGAAACTGGAAATGTGAGTATTTTAACCAATAAACTAGCGAATTTATAGTCTATTCCAGCTAGATAGCTGTTTGCTCTCTGACAGCAATATCAGCTATTGCTATGTTTACTGGTTTTTAAAATGACTGTTTAAAGTTTTTCCATTGTCTTATGCAGTTACTGGTTTTTACAGGGAACTATTTTGGATTCTTGTTGTTTACATGACATACCTGTTTTTAAGGTCAATTATTTTGGATTTTAACATCTTTTATATGGTATATTTGCTGATTTCTGAAAGTAACTATTTAAAAACTTACATTGCTTGTCAGTTTCTAAAGAGAAACTGGGCATGGGCCTCCAAGACTAGCCAGGCAGAAAGTGAACTGACATTTTGTGATGGCTAAACCTGGAAAGCTCATATGAATTTGCAGTTCTCCAGGACCAAACCTTACAAGAGACAAGGTGTTCCCAAGCTTGTTTTTGTTTCTGCCCCTTTGTTTCCTTGATGGACACCGCTACTTTTCACTTTCTAATTACAATGTTCTAGACAGACTAAAGGAAAAAAAAAAAAACACATTTCTGCATCAACTCTTTCCAGGTTCCTTTAGGTATTATTGTTTTCCATGTTCCTTATTATTTAGATTATGGGTATCTAGTTCAAAATTATGTATGGTAAATTATAAAAGTTTTTTTTTTCTGATTCAGATAGATTGAGAGCTGTCTTTAAAAGAAGCTACCCTGTCAGCTAATAGTCTTGTGTCTTTTTTAGTTAAGAAAAGGTTGGATAAGTCATAACTTTAAAATGGGTTAAAATATTTAAAGAGTACTTATTAAACCTTTCAGGTTGTCATTGACATGAATAGAGAGACTAATGAATTATGGGTATAATTTTCATGCCTCTGATCACATTAAGTATAGCCATAGAGGATCTCAGGTTTGGCAATGGTAAAGACAGAAATTTCTATCACACTAGTCCTGCTTGATCTTGGGTACTTACCAAGCACTGGTGGCTTCATAAAGTTAAAGATATTAAGTAAAATAATATCTTAATATTAAATGTTCTGTTTTAATTAATCAACTCCCATTGTTCTAGATAAAGGACTCAGTAGATGAAAAGACTTGCTTGTCTGGACAAATGTAAGCAGATTATAAAAAGGGAAGATGCCTTTTTATGTAGATCATATTGGTAGATTATCTTGTGCTGTTTGAACTTATTAAAAAGCTGACTCTAGAATTGGGATTGGCCCTCCCAATTCAGACTCTAGCCTGCTAACTCAAGATGTTCTTTAAGACTTTGACAAGGAAAAGTACAAAACAGCCTCAGAATAAAGATATTGTACTGTTAAAATAAATAAGAGATAAACTAATTTTAACAAAGGTTATTGTTATCTCATGGTATAAAGTGTTTATAGCAAAAGTAGCTAATGGAATTTTCTACTTTGTATTAAAAAAGGGATTTTAATGGTCTAAGGTTTACCTCGAAACTTGTAAATTGCAGTGTGTATACAGGTAATATTAATTCATCAGATTATCTTATATATGTAATCTGCATTACATGTTCTTTTATTAGGATGATGCTACACTGCATTCTTCTGACCTGAGTAACTGCCATTCTCATGACTTCAGCTGTATCTACTTGCAAAAGTTCATCAGAGTTTGATTTGTTAATGGTTGTGTTCTTCATTAAAAGAGGGGTAAGCAGAGTCATTGGACCCTCACCTGAGTATCCAGCCACTCTTCCCAGGCAACTGTGTATAATTTGCCCTGATCACAAATAGTCTCCTGCATTTGGGGAGGAAATCTTGGATACCTAGGAAGAGAGGACTTGACACATAATGTTACAGAAAAGTCAGCATCCATGCTGGATAAAGACTTTGCAGTGAAATTACGCTCAGGTTACCCATATACCTGTTAGTAATACCTCACCCATCAGTATGAGTAAAGTCATTCATTCCTCAAGGTGAACTTTAATGTGATCCAACATTAGTTTAACACTATAACCTTAGAAAGGAGATAAATAGTGCTTAGTAGCCTCAGGAAGATAATTTTCTAAGTAGAAGAAAAATTACCTTTTTAATGTTATTATGTCTCATGATTTTAAGAAAGAAAATAAAAAGAAAAGGAAATATTCTATAAAGAAATATTTATGTATAAGACTATGATGACCAGAAGAGAAAAGGAAAATGAGAGCCTATGCAAGTAACTGAAAGTCTGAGTTGATACATCATGAGCTAAAAAGCCAACACCATGTGGATAGAACAGCAAGGTATTTTATTTCTGACTAGCCAGGGCCGCTTGTAGTGAATCCTAATCATACTTAGAAAGAAGCTTTTATAGGGTTTTGTCAGCTGGGACTGGTTACAATTTGCAACATCCAATAAGAATTAAGCATTTCACAAAGTTTCCCATGTGCACATTCCTTAAAAAAAAAAAAAAAAAACAGACCAGGGGGTTATCTATTTGCACATGCCCCTCCCAGCTTAGAATTTCACATCACACAGGGTGTGGTCTGGTCAGTTTTGGGAACTCTCAAGGCCACTCCTTTCTGGGTGTGCCTCTAGGAGGGGTTGGGCAAAGGTCAAACACCAGCAGACTTTGAAGTCTGGACAAACCACAAAATGAAAGTCTTTATCCTGTTTTCCTATGCCATTACAATCAGAAACCTCCTTCTGATATCTGTAAACATTTCACTACACAGGTGCACTTCTATACATCCAGGCAATACACATACACAGAAAATAAAAGTAATAAAATATTTAGAATACAGAAAATAATAACCTGAGTAAAATTATGAGCTTAATAGATATCTTACCAAAAACATAATAAAGTCAGTAAATGAATATATGAGATGAGTTTCAATATGATATGCTATCAGAGAAAGAAAAAAGTCCTATGAGATGCATATACACATCTTTTAAAATTCTAGTGATAATGTGAAACAGAAACTCATCAAATACGGTGAGAATGCAAAACGACACAACTACAGCTTGATGGCTATGTTGACAGAAATTTTAGGGTAGCGAAACAATTTTGTAGCAGAGTAGAATAGTGAATACATGACAAATATTCATTTAAACCCACAAAACTATGAGTGAATCAAAAAGTTTACTATGTGCTTTGCATGAAAATTTTACCAAAGTGCCAAAGTGATGGAGGATTTTCATAATGTTGCAGGCTATGCATGTGAAAGACAAAGTTATTTCATGAATTTAAAGCCACTTAAATTACAAAGACTTTTGCGGGGGTTTTCTGAGACAGGGTTTCCCCGTGTGCTCTTTCTGATGTTTGATGTAGGCATTCAGAGCTCTAAATTTCCCTCTTAGGACTTCTTTTAAAGTATCCCAGAGGTTTTGTTGTGTTGTATTATTCTTTTCATTTAATTCCAGAAAACTTTTATTTCTTTCTTAATTTCTCCTTTGACCGGTCCGTCATTCAGGAGTGTGTTGTTTGGTCTCCATGAGTTCGTGAAATTAATAAGGCTTCTTTCAGTGTTGATTTTAAGTTTTGTTGCACTGCGGTCTAAGAGAATGCATGGAATTATTTCTGTAGTTTTGGATTTGATGAGGTTTGTTTTGTGCCCCAGTATGTGGTCAGTTTTGGAGAAAGTTCCAATAGGTGCTAAATAGAATGTGTACTCTTTGGTATTTGGATAGAATATTCAGTAGATGTCTGTCAATTCCCTTATATGTTACGGGTTGTTAGGAACCACTTTTTTGTTTACAAGCTCTCCTTCCTGCCAGGAACCATTTTGTTGTTTACACACAAAATCTAAAATGAGATACACTGTTAGCACAAGGATGAGGTCTGAAAGTTCCATGACATTTGGGAGAGGATGTAGGTTTTAGGAGCTAACACTTGTTGTTTTGAGCAAATTTCAGCATTGTCTCTAATTTGGCTTCCTGCCTGAAAGAGGAGGTAAGACACATAATATTGCAAAGCAAGGTAAACAACAGGATGTTTTGAAGTGAAACATTCCAACCTATGGGGAAGCTCCTTAAACTCAGGAAGTAAACAAGTCAAGAGCTTCAGGAAGTCCCTAAAATTGACCAGGTTCACTAGGCCCCTTCCTTCCCAGTCCTGTATGAGCCCCAAGAACTGCTGAGAGATGTTCTCAGATAAGCCATGCACATGAAAAAAGCAGAGACCAGCTGAGCTTCTTATAAGAGTCCAAGACCAACATGAAAAAAGCAGAGACCAGCTGAGCTTCTTATAAGAGTCCAAGACCAACTGGGCTACCTAGAAAGATCATTCTTCAATTTGTTTAGCTGCCTTCAGACTGCGCAGTGTCATCTTCCTTTCATAAGAGCCCTAATTTTAGCCCTACAATTATTCCAACAAGAGCCTTTAAATATATACACAGATAGTCAATACTGTCCACAACATAGTTAGACTTTGGACATCCATTATTGTCCTCCAAACTTTGATGAATACACTTGTAGCAAAAGCTGTAGCCACATTTTGTAATATATGCTTCCTCAATCATATCAAAGCAAATAGGGCTCTCTCTTATTTCTTCTTGCAATCTTGAGGAATTCCATAAGGATCTGTAGTTGAGCTGCATGTGATTCTGCTTCAAATTGCTTTTCCCCTTGGAACTGGATTATTTCTAATACCTCAGAAGAGAGTACTCTCAAAGTTCTTCGCAGGTCTGTCACTTGAAAAGCTGCTGGCACCAGGAGAGGCTCGCCTTGGTGATTAGAGTACTGGGAGTCATTCCTTTCCTGGTTGAATACTCAGGGGAACGGCAACTTGCCTTAACCTGACAGAAGAGAGACTTTGGGATAACTGCCGCCATTGTAGCAGCTGTGGCTACTGCGGTCGCAGCTGCAATGGCAGTTGGCGTAACTCTCTCTCAAACTGTGGTCACTGCGTCCACTGTGGACAAACTTGCTGGAGAAGTCGAGACCTCTTATGGGAGGCACACATGGTGTCTTGTGCCCCCTTTGTCTCATATGTCTGTGTCACTGCTGCCAGAGTCCCTAATTTTTCAGAGCGCTTAAGCGCCTTAAATAAGTATTTACAGGGACCCTGGAATATAAATTTCACAAATTACACCAGTCAATTGGCTAATGAAATTCGGGTCCCTGCAATAACTGGAGAAGCCTTTGTTTGGGGCCTTCAAGTTTTCGGACGATTATTCAAGGAATGGAGCGGAACCTTAGCTCTGGCCCTCTTGGCCTGTGGCCTGGTAGGATTTTTGGGCATTGCCTACTGTTGCATGCGTAGCCAACAGTCCCACAATCAGTTTGCCACAAGGAAGGTTCTGATGGCCTTAACTCAAGAAAAATCAAACAGCTCAAAAATGGCTAAATATGACCCAGTGAATGAGTAACCAGTAACGGGTAACATCAAGGGAGTGCATGCCAACCTAAGATAGAGGGTCTGCCTGTGGGCAGATTTTTCCATAACGGCTAAGGCACACACTGACATCCTTAGCAACTTAGGACAGGTGCTCATTTGTAGAGCCCTGTCTACTTTCATCGGCGGAGTCCGGATAGGCGGAGGGCTGCGGATTGAATGATGCACACATATAAGACAGAGAGAGAGAGACACAGACACTACACACTACACTACGGAGGAGGAAAGGAGAATGACTGACTTTATTAAGAGGCATCAAGCCTTATATATCCTGAGGGCGGGGCTTTACAGGAGGTTAAAAGTTCAGGTTCTCAGGAGACATCTAGCCACATGACACACACCTGATGTAAACTGAGGAAGTCTCTAAAGGTCAAGTTGTTTACTTCGGAACTGCAACTGACAACATCCTGCTAGCTCTTGGCCTAGAGCCTAGCACTAAGAGAGAAGGGCTGCAGGGGGCGCCAGACCCTACACTCATTCATATATTTAATAAGGGGGAAATATAGGGCTCTGACGCCCCCCCCCCAACCTCCTTTTTATTGTTCCTGATGAGAAACCTGGTTTGAGCCACACAGCTGTTTATCTTGAAGGTACATCATGAACTTCTGCCCAAACCGAACTTCCTTGTTCCGACTTGTTTCTCTAACAGTCTCTGGAAAGTCCCTGGGAACCTGAACCCTTGAACTAAAATAATTTCCACCAGAAAGCCCCCCACCCCCGCCTCAGGACGTATATAAGGCTTGCTGCCTCTCAACAAAGTCAGTCGTTTTCCTTTCCTCCTGCCTAGTGTGTGTGTCAGTGTCTCTGTCTTGTGTGTCTTTAATTCCTCAGCCCCTCACCGAACGGACTCAGGTTAGGTTGGGTCTTGGTGCTGGCGCCAGAGCCCTACAGTATGCCAAGTTAATGGTAGATCGATTCCTAGCTTTTTGAGGAATCTATCATGATACTTATCCAGCTATGTATTTTATGAGTTATAGCAACAACTAGACCAGAAAATATGCCTACTTATGCACAATAGTTGCAAGAAAATTATAGAAGTACCCAAATACTTTCTCATTGAATTAAAGTCATCTTCACAATATGGAGTCCATACTTGATACTGACATCAGGCCTAAGAGCCTCAAACTAGATATTACACAGGCTATGGGAGGAAGCCTAATACAACTATTCTGCTAAATAGCTATAGTATTAAAATAACTCCTAATGGCTTATTGCTATACTCATAAATTAATACATATCTCAGTTGTCAACAAAGAAGTGTCTTTTATACAGTGAATGGTGTTTAACACAGAATCACAGTGAACATGCAGAGACTAATCAGCTATAAACTAAATATCCATGAATAAAACAATTACATGAAAATTCTTCCTCCCAATGTTCAGGGGTCATTATGGAAGTTCAGGCGGAAAGACAGTAAAACCTAGGGGAGGTGGATTAAACACAAGGAATCAGGGTTTTGAGATAGCTGGTCTATTACTCACATAAATTCCCAGCAATGCTGACATGGGCATGTCCCACATAAGCTCAAGTTAGACAAAGTGCCAACATAGATTTTGGAAAGTGGGTAAGAAACCCCAACACTGTCTGAGGGGAGGCGGGAGAATCTATCTTATTTAAGGTGAGACTCATGATAGGTGGACTAGGCTTCATTGGATAAACCCACACCAAAGAGCATTCGAGGACACAAACTGACTCTTTCTCTCTCTTGCTACACATATTATATATAATATTAAAGTATAGAAGTATAGGCAATAAAACTATGTATATTAGAGTACTGAAATTTGATGGGGCACTACAAAGTGGGAGTTCAGGGAGGGAACACATATGGGAAGGGATCTACATATAGTCAAAATATATTTTGTGAAATTCGCAAAAATTTAAATTAAACATTAAAAATAATTTTGATATTCCTCCTGCTTTTCTATTTTGCTTTCTTACTACCTCACTTCTCTGAATTAACATGAAAATTATCTAATTTCTACCTGAATTCATGAATAGCGTTAGATATTCAAAATCAGGGTAATCATTATAAATACTTTGATAAGCATTTTTCTTAAGAATTGATTATCTATAAAGCTTAATTTTAGTAAAGAAAATCAAAGACAAAAAATAAATATACAAATAAATGTAAAATTATAGATATAAATTCACTAAACCCTACCCTTTTGCATACAGTTTAAGAGTTATGAGCACTGAACATTAGCATTACATATATATATTTTTTTCAGTTTACTCCTTAGAAGAAATACTTTGTATAATGCCTTTGGCAAGAAAGCAATTCATCACTGGCAACATCAGCACATGCTGTTTTGAAATTAGTAGACACTCATCTTCTCCCTTTCCTCTTGTCCCTGAAGAAATTTAAAAATTTGATCTGTATCTCATTATCTAATGATGATCCACTTCCTTCCTATAATTGAGTTGTATAGAGCAGATTTTGTGACATACAATAGTGAAACTTTAGCAATAAATCTGTAGTTATCAACAGCTTGCTTTTATGGAAATATGTCAAGCTGAATATATTAAAATGATAACTTTTACATCAACTTGTCAAATCTTTTTTTTCATTTTCAGCTCTTTGGTATATACATTTAAGCAAACTATCTTGAGTGATATTTACTATATTTTTATAAATATTATAACTCCCACAGAAAAATCAAACTAAGCAATTTAGTGGCTATAGACTCAAAGAAGAGTTAGATGTTTATTTTTCTCTTTCTATTTGTTTTGAGCCATAGGCAATTGGCCTTAACGAACAGATTCAAAAATTGGGTCTTAATTCTTCTTATGTGTCTTTGTTTCTTCAGCTACTAACCAGAGTTGCCAAGGTATTCATTCAATAGCTTAGAATTTGAAAGAACTGTTCAGTGAGCAAGTTCCAAATTTAGGCAATTCAAGAATGGAGGTTCTTTATCTTATCATTTCACTTAGTGTCAGACACAAAAGATTATCCAAACATTAATACATATTCCTTATGACAGAGAAACCTGCACAGAACTGGGTTTAGTCATTTACTTAGATCAGAATACATTTGGATTCTGAGTCCATGCTCTTTACTTACCCACCTCCTTTCTAATTTCTCCTTGCCTTCTTGTTCTCCAGCAGCTGTTTTAACAGTGGTATCAAAGCTATGCTGCTTATAGTTCAGAGTTTACTGATACTGCTTCTATTTCAAATTAATTTTTTTCTTTTGCTGTTTCCAAAATCACTCCTCACAATCAAACATAGGGAAGACTTGCAAAGTCACAGAGTTTGCTGCTCTCTAATACACTAATTTAGTACTTTATCTGTTGCTTAATGCACACTTTGGGGCTGACTGCCTTAGGAATTGTTCCATAGCAGTATCTAAATATGTTACATAAAGATGTTCAGGCATATTAATATTTGTGATATTTCTGTATGATGTTGTCATCTATGAATATGTTGGGCTGTTTCATATCAATCATGAATGTGTAACCATGGGTCACACCTCACATATGTGTGGTAGATAATAATCACTAGCCATAGTCATTCAGAAGATGAAGGGGAGTGTATATGAGTATATAGGTTTTGTATCCCCCTTTCCTTTCATCAATTCTCTTATTCAACAAGACAAAAAGGAGTACCTAAAATCTTATTTCTTTTTTGGACCAACAATTATGTGACTTAGAAATATGTTAAATTCTCAAATTTTTAGGGATTTGTGCATGCGTTCTCAGTGTTTTATGATACTCAGGCAGAGAACTGTTAATTTCCCTGCCAACATGTTATATGTAGCAGGAATCTGTCTCAGAAGTTCAGAAATTCAACCCACATTCTATTCCTACCTAGTCAAAATACACACAGTGTAGTGGTGCACCCCTTTAAACCCAACACTCAGGAGACAAAAGCTGGTGTATCTCTGTGAGCGGGAGGCCAGTTTGGTCTACATGGTCAATTCCAGGTCAGCTGTGGCTACAGGGAGACCCTGTCTCAAAAAATTATATACTTTAGCAATGCATACATGTGGTTCAATTCATGCCAAAACTGGATATGCTCTATTGTGAAACATCAGTGTATTAGATACTGTGCTCAAAACTCTTAGATAGGAAGCTTCAATCAATGAGTCCAAATCCTTATGGCTAGTGTCTCACCAGTGCTCCTCTTTCCACCACAAGGTTATCTGGGATATAAGAACAGGAACTTTTCCTTATAGTTTATCCCTCTATTCTCACTATATGATAGCTTATCCACATGTCTGATCATACACAGAAAGCAAGAAGAATCTTTTAGATTGAACTCAAAACAATTAAAACATCTGTAAAAGTCTCACATATACATTTAGATTATATCAATGACAAGATGAACTTTCTACTACCTACACAGTTCATAGCCCATGCAGTAGTAACGCTTCTTTTCATGGCACACTATTTTGAAAATTGATAAGTGTGTGATACCTGTGTGACTCAGTTAATCCTAATAATATGTTATTATGAAATTAGTATTCTAATATTCATCACCAAAGAAACATTAGAACACTCTAAGGTACCATTAGAAATATCATCAATTTTACTTATTAATAATTAGAATTAAGACTATTATATAGTAAAATACAACCTTGACATATCATCAGATATTTTTGTCAACCAAATGAGTTTTTATATTTAAATAGTTTATACACACAAGTTTATTTATAAAATATTATTCTAATTTTCTACAATTATCTATATACTTGATTGAAATATTGTGTATATTTGTTAATATTCCTAAGTATACATCATATATATCACATCTTATACAACATGACTTCTAGTACCTACCTGTACAAATTATACATTTTCCTGTCTCACTAACATTAGACTTAGTCATACCACTTGTTTATTGCATGAAATCAGTGACAGATTCATGTATGCCACATGAGCAGAATTCTGAAAGGCATTTTGGGTATCTGCTAATTCACTTGGTTTTTCCTTTGACTAGAGAAGGGCTTATCTTAGAAGATATCTGCTCATTTTAACATAGATGCTGGAATGAAAACACTTATGAAATAGTTTACTTAACCTGAGACTAACATGCACAAAGAATGAAAAATAATTCCTTGTTTATATTTCTGGAAAATTTACTTATTGATTATCCAGTTACTAACAATAGCATAGTGTATTTTGAAATCATTATTCAATTTTATTAAATATTTAACATTTCTGTTTCTGTCACACACTATGTCACACACCATAAAAGGATGACTCCTATTCATACTTCCATTACTATGCTGATTGACACAAAAGAAATATTGTTAACCATCACGCCTCTGTAGCAAATACTTGTGAACAATCACTATTCACTGTGCAGAAATTATCGTTGCCAAATGTGACCTCAAATTGTCAAAGAGACTGCACTGAATACTTCAAAAAATGCCAAAGCACACAATTTTAAACTGTAAGTATTCAACTATTTTAACACTATGAGTGAACTTAGAAGTATGTGTTTTTACCATTTGAGTACCTGGATAGATAATGTAGTCCGTCTGACATCTTGATTGCCATGTAGTGAAACCCTGAGAAGGGCTACCTAAGTCACTGGTAGATTTCTGAAATTCCCTCTCCAAAGTTATATAGTAATAGGTATGTATTTTCAGCCAGAAATGTTCCAGTGATTTGTTACAGTCATAGAAAACTGAATAATTGATAATAAAATGAATCTCATTTTTCAGTACAAAAATATGTACTATATAATTAATAATTTTTGGAAGAAACTGAATTTTTAGATACTATTTTTGTTGATTCTTAGAGAATTTAATACAAGGTATTTTGATCATATTCACCCATCTCCCCCATCTCTTTCTAAATCCACTATCACCTTGCAACCACCCTAAATCTATGTCCTCTTTGTTTCTGTGTCCTTATCCAGTCTGATTTTCGTTGCCCTAATACTCCTTTGCTGTGGGCCCATTCCCTGGAGCATGGTAGACTTACCAGTGTTCACATCCTTATAAAAATGTACTGTCTGTCCTAATAAATATGAGTTGTCATTAGATCCTCATCTAGGAATGAGAATTCATGCCTTTTTTCACACTTAATGCTAAGATTTTGTCTGACTTGATCTTGTGCGTATCTTGTGCATACTGCCATAACTGCTGTGAGTCCTTATGTTCCACCACTCTGATATTTCCAGAAAAAACTGTTTCCTGATAGTTACCTATAGCGTCTGGCTCTTACAGTCTTTCTGCCTCCAATTCAGAGATTATTCCTGAATCCTTGCTGGGGGGTTAAGATATTGATATTCCATTTAGGGGTGAGTATTCCTTACAGTCTTTTACTCCTCATGTTGGCAAACTGTGTTGTCATCTACTGCCAAAAGAGCTTCTCTGTTGAGGATTGAGATATGCATTAATCAATGAGTACACAGATTAGTAATTCAATAAGTGTGAGAACCTTCAGGGTAGTATGGTTCAAGTGTAGAAATTTTAACTTTTAATTATGTATATATTTGGATGTTAGCATATGAGTGCAATGTGTACAGAAGGCAGAAGTAATCACTAGATCTTTTGTACCCGTAGGTATAGGACATTATGTCTCTTTCAATGTACTGTTTTGAACCAGCTATGGTTTTCTGCAAGAAAAAATGTGATGGCAGATGGAAGGCAAGAAAGGAGAGAATATAGGTATGGAAATTAACACTAAATACCTTTAGAATAAATAAGTCACAGGGCAACATACTACAGTGGAAGTTTCTTTCAAATATGTATATATATATATATATATATATATATATATGTATATATATATAATTTGTTAAATGGAGTTACCTTATAATGAGGGGGCGTGTAATGTTCCCTACTGAATACCACAGGTGAGCAAATAAATAACCCAAGACCAGGAACAGACACACTCTTTTGAAACTGTTGATCAGAGGACCCATAGATCCTCCAAAAATTCTGGCTTTTGCCTTACATTTGGTTATACACAAGAAATTATCTGTAATTCCCTGTATTCCTGAAGACACTATATATGTCAGTTTCAAAATAAATAAGGAAAACTACAGCAGGCTTTTACCTCAGCTTTTCAAACCTACTGTCTATCTTTCATAGTATTAGAAGGCACTATACCTGTGAAGGCTCTGACAAACTAGACTGAAAAATTGAGCTGATCTGTGTATGGGATTCCCAATGTAGTGGCTGCGATTGCACTAAGAGATTAGTCTCAGAATCTGGGGTCCTGAGACCAGGAGTGGCCCTATGCCCAATTCTAGAAGCACCACCACATTTTTTTCTATAATTGAATAGTTTCTGTACAATCTTTATTGGATTCTTGTGAACTTCATACTTAATCCTCTTTATATGCCCTCCCCCATTCACATGTTCCATAGGTCCCCCACTACATTCCATGCATTCTGTCATTCATATTAAGGCATATTGAGTCAAACTAATGTACTGAAACATCCTTCAATGAAAGTTCGTTCACTTGGGTCTAGTTAACCTATCCAGAATCACTCCCTTAAGGAAGACCAACTCCCGTTCACTCAGCAATAATAAACACCCAGCAGATCTTTAGGTAAGTATGGGGCTTAGTGTCAACCTCCCCAGTTGTGTGATAGGTTTTTGTCTGTTTGAGTTTACATGGGTCTTATGCATGCTGACACTATTGTATGTGCATATGAGCAAGGTCCCAGAAACTTGTAAGACTCTATTTCCATATGGCCATGCACCTCCTCCCCTGGCTCTTACAGTCTTTCTGCTCCATTTTCTACAATATCCCCAGAGCTCTGGGTGGGTGAAGTTTAGAACAGGAGTTCTGTTCACAGAGCCACACTTTGCAGACTCTTATTTTGTATGTTTTGTGTAGCACCCTGGCTACGTTCATTGACCGAGTCCAGATCGGCGGAGGGCTGTGGATTCAGTGAAACACATAAGACAGAGACACAGACACACACACTAGGTAGGAGGAAAGGAGAATGACTGGCTGACTTTATTGAGAGGCCCTGAGGCGGGGCTTTGCAGGAGGTTAAAATTTCAGGTTCTCAGGAGACATCCAGCCACATGACACACATCTGATGTAAACCGAGGGCTAGCTTAAAGGTCAAGTTGTTTACTTCAGAATTGCAACTGACAAGATCCAGCTAGCTCTTGGCTGAGAGCCTAGCACTAAGAGAGAAGGGAATACAGGGGGGCCAGACCCTACATTTTGACATTTGTGGCCTTTGTGTTCATTGCCTTCTCTCACAGACACTTATTCTCTGTGTATGACAAATTGTCCAACTCTGTAATAGTTTCCCTTTATTGCAAAAGATTATCTGATGAGTGATGACTGACGTACTTGTCTGTAAATATAAGGAATAGTATTTAGCATATAGTAAGAAATTTCATTTTTCTAGGGATTTGACAACCTTTCTCCAGTATTTATGCCTTCTCTTGTGATATGTATCTAGTTATGTTTATAGTTAACACATGAGATCCCTCCCATAGAGTTGGCTTTATGTCCAATTAGGTAGCTGTTGATTACTTCCAAAAGTGCCACTACTACCAGTGTTTTTTGCTGTGCTGGACCTTGTTGTGGTTATTTGACCTTAAAGTTGGGGGTCAGATGACCATTTTATACGTAGCATTGTAGTATAATTTTGTTTCCTATATATAATATGTATCTTTACTCCTCTATCCTAAAATAATTTTAATTTGAAATTTTGTTCCATATTTTTCTGAATACCTGTAATAGAATATACTTTTAATTTAGTTATGAATTCCTTTAGATACGAAAGTTTTATTTCACTAGGACATCTGCAATAGTTAGAAGAGTCATTGACATATAATTCCATGCAACTTTTCAATCTTGTATTGAATAATTACATATTCTTCACTAATTCTATCTTTTAGAAATTTTTTAAATTATTTCTTTTCAATTAAGAGCTTTCATCATTTTTACTAATAACATGATATGTAAAAATACAGGGGCACAATAACTGAGAATCCACTCACATAGCTTGAAAAATACAATCACTTGTTGCAATGATTCTTAAGTGCTTGGATTTCTTTTACTATGGCCTATTAAAATTATTTTTTAAATGCATGACTCTCATAGAGTACTTTCTTTAAAAAAAGCCTATAGCAATCTGTAGCGTCCTGGCTAAGTTCGATGACTGAGTCCAGATCAGCAGAGGGCTGCGGATTGAATGACGCACATAAAACAGATACACAGAGACACACACAAGGTAGGAGGAAAGGAGAATGACTGACTGACTTTATTGAGAGGCATCAAGCCTTATATACCCTGAGGGCAGGGCTTTGCAAGGGGTTCCTCTATTGATGATACACAGTTTTAAACAGGAAAAAGGAAGTTGTGGTCTGGCTAGCTTAAAGGTGAAGTTGTTTACTTCAGCTTTGCAATTGACAAGATCCTGCTAGCTCTTGGTGGAGAGCCTAGCACTAAGAGAGAAGGGCTGCAGGGGGGCCAGACCTTACAACAATGTATTTTCAGTGATTAGTAAATTGTACTGAGGTTCAGATTAGAAAAGGTCAAACAAATACTCGAAAAATAAATTATCTCAACAGATACTATATTTAAAGATTTACTTTGATTCTTCAATATCCTTTGTATGTCAATGTCATTATTCCTGGTCCTGTCAACAATTTCTAGACTGCACCAGACAAAATGTAGAAAGAATTCAACTCCAGTTAATAACATTACTGTTTTCATGTAACAGAGCCTCCCCAACCAACAGACAGTCACAGTGCCAGTCAAACAATGCCACACTTTTGGAGATTCTGTTCCAGTGTGTCTGTATTTTGGTGACTAATATTTGTCACTATGTGATCTCAGCATTTCTCAACCACAGTCATACTTTGGAAGAAGTCAGTGGCCATTTGCTGGAACCAGAATATGAATATGAATATGAATATTCCAAGCCATTTGGTATGTTTTGTGTGTACAGTGTTTACTTTCCTTAGTAGATGTGGGATTTTGGCAGTGTGACTCTTAAAATACTTTATTGACTTCAAAAATCAATAAAATTTTATACAGATATTTGAAGCACAACCTTCTCAAATTGCTCCAAATTTCATGTTCTCCATTATTATCTCTACTTTACTTTTAGTTATGTTGTGTTTTACTGTGTTGTTTTAAAGGCCTATTGAATTAAATCTGTGTTTCTCAAGTGTTCCTGGCTGTGGTTCTATTACTTGCAGTCTGGTCAATCTATCAGTCATCACACCATTGATACAAACTGATTCTCTCTCCAAGTATCTATAAATTGCCAATAGATCTCCAGTTAAGCTGAAGTTTTTGGCTCATCCCCCATACATGTTATACCCTGTCTGGCTTGGGTGTGCATGGCTCTTGTGCATGCTGCTATACACACTGTGAGTTCATATGTGCAGCTACCCTGTGGTATCCAGACAACACAGTTTCCATGTATTTATCTACCATTGCTGCCTCTCAGAATCTTTCTGTCCCTTCTTCCATAATGATCTTTGAGCCTTGGATGGAGAACACACATTTTATAGGTTGGCAATTTAGGGCTGAGCACTCTTCAGTCTCTTATTCTCTGCATAGCTACCATTTATGGAACTCTATCTTAATAGCTATATGCTACAAGGAGACGCTTCTCTGGAGAAAACTGAGATATGCACTAATCCATAGGTATATCAAGAAGTCATTTTGAGTCAGTTTATTGATAAGTATATTTAGCAGGATGGTGGTAGTAAGTTCTCCCCTTGGGTTTGATACCTGTCTAGCCACAGGCCCTGAAAACTGTATTGGGTATAAACTCCTTTTTGTGAAACGGGCCTTAAATTCAATTAGAATGTGGTTGGTTACTCTCATAATATTTATACCAGTATTGCACCAGTGGGAATATTTTGTCAAATCAGTTTTTATTATAGTTTGCTGGTTCCACAGCTGTGTAAGATTGATGATTACATTTCTCTGCCAGTAAAAGGCATAGACCTTCCAGTACTATTAAACTATTATGCTAGCCAGCAGATATGCAGCTTAAATATCAGTACCAGCTCTATTTCTTTTGTTTCTTCTGTGACTTACATATATATATATATATATATATATATATATATATATATATATTTAGCAATAGTGTATAAATGAGGT
This sequence comes from Eospalax fontanierii, assembly GCA_035773235.1. Lineage (NCBI taxonomy): Eukaryota > Metazoa > Chordata > Mammalia > Rodentia > Spalacidae > Eospalax > Eospalax fontanierii. The sequence goes on along the minus strand of CM069525.1, from coordinate 126,392,287 downwards.
GGAGAATGGTAGGGCAGGGCAGAGGATCCAAGTATGGAGAAAGAACATTAACCCTAAAAGTCTTTTGAACAAGTCACGTGGAAACCTACTATGGAAGCTCCTTTCAATGTATATGTCTACAATACACAGTTTAAAAAGTGTGAATAGAATCCCCTCCCACCTGAGCAAATCTTTTCTCTGCCAGTCCCATTTCCTGTTCTTCTTTTAACCTTGGGCAAAGGCCCATTCCTGCTCTTAGCACTCCAGATCCCTAGACTACTCTCTTAGTCCAGACCCACCCACTACCATGAATCCAATACTCGGAGCAGCTCAATCTTTCAGACTAGTTTGATATAGCCACTAGAGGCTATCATCATCCTCAACTTGCCATTATGTTCTTACTACCATACATCTACCTTCGCTGTCCCTCTCCCAACCTCCCTTCGATTTCAGTGAGCAGCCTTCTTCACTGGTAAGTCTGATCCCACCCACTGTCTTTTCACTTCCCACCCACTGAGGAACTCCATTCTCCCCTGTCCCACATCCTATTCTTCTTCTAGTTTTAAGCCTTGGGCATAGGCCTGCTTTAGCTCTTAGCACCCCAGATACCTAAATGACCCTCTTAGTCCAGACTGCTTGCTGCATCCCCATCCCTCGTACTCAGATCAGTTCGATTGTATAATCTAGTTAGAGCCTTCACAAGTTATCGCCACCCACAGCTTACCATTCAGTTCTTGAGACCAGCCTTCTACCATGGCAGTACTCACCCCCAACTTGATTTGTATTGTGGAGACAAGTCTTCTTCCCTGGTAAATCTGACCTTGCCCATTGCATCTCCATGCCCATACCACCAAAGAAATTCCAAACTCCAAACACACATTCTGTTCTCCATCTATCCTTGGGCAGAGGCACACACTTATTCTTAATCTGTGGACTAACCTTTTACCTCTGGTGGGATGTGAGCTCTCCAAATCACACCTTGTCCATCACGCTACATTGTTCCCTTCTGCAACCCCTCCCACTGCTGCAGGGTTAGGTTTCTGGGCCCTTTTGTAGGGGACCAGATCTGTGCAGACTGCCTGAGAAAGCCTGAATTCAGCCTCTGTCTAGCAATTTTCCCAACTTGTTCTGTTTCAGCTAGCTAGAGGGACCAAGACCTTAAGAGAGAGCTTAAGAGTGCCTGATCTCACCTACCCTGTGCGTCAGAGGGAATTGTGGAGCAGTTGGAATAGGACCATCTGGTCCCTCTAATATAAAATCAAAAGAGGCCTGAAGCCTTGAACATGAAGCTTGGTCACATCTAATAAGAAAACAAAAAAAAAAAGACACAACAATTATACAAACAGAAGCAGACTTCATCTGAACAAAGTAAGGCTGGAGTCTTACATCAGAATCACAAAGAACAAAAGAAATCCACATGCCAAGATCACAGCACAAAATAATAATATGAAATACCTAAATAATACGTCCCCACCAAATATTACCAGGCCTACAGAAGAGTTCCACAGCGAGAATTCCATAGAGATAACACAAGACACAGAGTTGAAAAGAACCATCATAAACATGATCAAAGAATTTAATGAATCTAAAGAACACAAAAACAAACAGATCAAAGAACTAAAAGAAGATAGGGAAAAACTTCTGAATGAATTCACAAAATAGATAGAAATACTAAAGAATACACAGGCTGAAATGAAGAAGGAAATGAAAAACTCAGTAAGCCATTTTAAAATGACAGGAAAAAAAACACACAAATAGAATGAATGAAATGGAAAAGAGAATAGCAAGACAGCATAAAAAAGTTGAAGAATTAGAGCACTTAAGCAAAGATTACAGAAAATGTACAAAAAAATTCCACAGGAATGGAATATGAAGGAAATGTGGGACACCATGAAAAGACCAAATCTGCATATCATAGGCATACAGGAAAGAGAAGAATCTCGGGATAATCGTAATAATCAGATCTTCAACAAGATTGTAGAAGAAAATATCCAAAAATTAAGGGAAAACATTCCCATACAAATGCAAGAAACATATAGAACATCAACTAGGGAGGAACAGAACAGAAGCCCCCATGCAAATCATAGTAAAGGCCCTAAGCATACAGATCAAAGAGAGAATTCTGAGATCTTTAAAAAAATAAGTCACGTATTAATTGAAAATCCCTCAGAATTACAGCTGATTTTTCAATGCAAACTAAGAAACCCAGAAGAGCCTGGACCAAAGTAGTCCCAGTTCTTGATGACCATGGATACCACTCAGAATACTTTACCCAGCAAAAATGTCTATTATAGTTGAAAGGGAAAGAGAATTATTCCATGATATGAATAGGCTGAAGGAACTGATATTCAGAAAATTAGTCCTTAAGAGAATACTTGAAGCATCTAGTACTTAGGAATCAGACAGGCTGTCCATTATCACCACTCCTTTTTAATACTGTCCTCGAAACTCTTGCTAGAGCAATAAGACAAGAGAATGAAGTTAAAGGAGTACTCATTAGAAAAGAAATCAAATTATCCCTTTTTTGCAAATGATATGATATTATACATAAGAGATGCCAAAAATTCCACCAGAAAACTAGAAATGATTAACAGTTTCAGTAAATTTGGCAAGTTACAAAATTGATCAACAAAAGTCAGTAGCCTTTCTATATACCCATAACAGGCAAATATAGAAGGAATATAAGGAACCCCCCATTCACAATAACTTAAAAATATATCAGAATAAACCTGCCCAAATACATTAAAGATCTATTCAATGAATATTTTAGATCTTTAAAAAAGAGATTGATGAAGACACCAGACAATGGAAGGACCTCTGATGATGATGGATTGAAAGAAAATTTGTGAAAATTACCATCCTACCAAAAGCAATATATAGATTCATTGCAATCCAATAAAATCCCCATGCCATTCTTTACAACATTAGAAAAAAAAAGTCCTAAAATTCATATGGAAGCACAAAAGATCCCAGAGAGACAAAGCAACCCTGAGCACAAAGAACAATGCCAGGGGAGGGTGTTACTATATCAGATTCCAAATTACATTACAGAGTTATAGCCATAAAAAATAAACAAATCTGCATAGTCCTGGCATAAAAATAGAGCTGCAGATCAATGGAATATAACTGAAGATTTAAACTGGATCTCTACTTGTAGAACAATGAAATTAGACTCTTAATCTCACCTTGTATGAAAGTGAACACTAAATGGTTCTAAATGTTCAGTGTGAAATGTGAAACTCTGAAACTGCCAGAAAAAGTATTGGCAGTAACCTACAAGATATAGGCGAAGGAAAGTACTTTCTAAATCAGACAGCAGTTGCTTAAGAATTAAGATCAATGATCAACAAGTGGGACCTCATTAAACTAAAAAGTTTCTTCTATATAGCAAAATAAACAACCAAAGAAGTGAAGAGAAAACCCACAGAATGTGATAAAATCTTTAGCAGTGACACATATGACAGAGGTTTAACGTCCAGAATATACAAACAATTGAAAAGCAAAGAATCAAGAAAATAAGTGATCCAATTAAAAGATGGGCTAAAGATCTGAGCAGAGTTCTCAAAAGAAGAAATAAGGATGGCTGAGAAACATCTTTAAAAATATTTGATATCATTAATAGTTAAGGAAATAAAAATTAAATCCACTTTAATATTTCATCTTACCCCAGTCAGATTGGCTAACATCAAGAGAAAAAATGATACCAAATGCTTGAGAGGATGTGGGAAAAGAAGAATGCTCACTCACTACTGGTATGATTATAAATTGTGCTACTCCAATGGAAAGCACTGTGAAGAACTATTAAAAATAAATGAACCTACCATTGACCTGGTCATGCTACTCTTTGGCATACACCAAAGAACTCAAACTATTGCAGAGATATGTATACATCCATGATTATTGCCACTCTTTTCACAATAGCTATGGAATGGAAGTAACCTTAGTGTCTCTCACCTGACAAAAATATAATGAAAATGGTACATTTACACAATGGAGTTCTACTCAGCAGTAAAGAAAGACTAAATCCTGACATACAAAGGGAAATGGATGGAACTAGAAACTGTTATGCCAAGTGAAGTAACACAGAATCAGAATAACAAGCTAAGGTCTCTCTCATTTGTGAATCCTAGCACCAGACCCTTATATGTGAGTATGAATACTAATATAACTGTAGGAACCAGGAAAATGGAAAGGAACCAGGGCGGTAAAGAGAAAGAAGGAACCTAAGAGAGAAGAATAATAGGAGACAAGAATTACTAAGGGAGAAATAAGTAGAAAGGGTACATTTAAATAGAAAGGGGAGGGAAGGTTATAAAATAGGGGATAAGTGGAAAGAAGGAGTTCATGGGAAGTGGGGTGGGGCCTCAGGAGAATATTATCAAGGGAGAAATGGGGAAAATGGAGAAGTCATGGAGGAAATGTTAGACAGATGGAAAGAGAAAGAGAGAGAGAGACAGAGAGAGACAGAGAGACAGAGACAGAGAAAGGAGATAAATAATGCCTAGCTATTATAAAACACCAGAGGGAATCATTTTAATCTAACAACCTAATGACAAATTCCACATACAATATCTCTACATGAGCACACGTGCATAGATGAAAGCTATATAACAAAAAACAGTGCCATGTAATGTTGGGGTCCCCTGGTGCCAACCTGAGCAGGACAAAGGATCTCCACTGAAAGGGGGAGAGTAGGTGTGGAGTCAAAACACATAAAGAGACCCAGGGAGCTGAGTGAGAAGCATGAGGAAGGCAAGCAGCAGCAAAACTCGTTTATTCAAGGAAGTGCAAGGGGTTTTATGAGTTTCATTAGCCAGTCGCCCTATGAGGTGATTCCCAACTGAAGCCAATAGTAATCTGTCTTTGGATGGATCATCTCAGTACAGATTCTCTCAAGACACAGGGCGGAAGCTAGTGTCACACCTTGCTGGAGTGGAGCACCATGCCCACAGGAGCCACTCCCTTAATCCTCATAATCTTACATTACGCCCTACACAGGAGAAACCTTCCTTTGAAATGTTGATCTTGGTGGTCCAAGAGTCTCCCAAATTTACAAAAGCTATTGCCACAGCCCTTGATTCCCTCCTAGAACTTGAAGGTAAGACCATATTCCTCAAGAGAGAACATACTTTGGAGACTAGATTTGGAACAATGGAGATGGAAGTGGTCTGGGAACTACTTCTTTTGAGAACTAGCACTCATAGCTTTGAAGAACACTATGCATATAACAAGGGAGAACAGTAATCAATGGCCCAACAACAGCTTCATGACCAAATAACTATATTGATGATTGGTACATCATTCGACACTAGTGCACAGTGTCATTTTTATCTTTGGATCAATCAATGACTATCTAATTGATCTGAGAACCCATTTAATGGCAAGGGATTCATGTGAGGTACTGTAGTCATAGCTAAATACAAATGGTTGAAAAGGTCATAGATTTTAGAGACATACCCAAGGTTGTCACATTCCTAGGCTAATGTAAATTCTTACTAAAGGCAAAATATGTATCCTTATATTTACAGTCAAGTATTCTAGTTACCACTTATGAAAGAAGCTTCTTTTGCACCAGACCAAGACTAATAAAGAGTACCACAGCTAATCGCACACAGACATTGTCTGTGATTTGCCCATGCGTACATGGGACATCTGCAATGTAGCCTCGGAAGATCACACAATATAGAACAAGGGGTAAACTAATCACTAATGGATTCCTCAACTCTCATTAAAGAAGCTCCCTCATGCAACAAAGTGGCAGTAACACAAAAGGTCACAAATGACTAAATCAGGAGATTGAGGGATCTACAGAATGTGGTTCCCTGGACAGGACTCATATTAAGTTTCATTCACCCAGGGCTCAGGAACCATTTTAGAAAGTGGTGGCATATATTTTGTAACAGTCAGTTCATAGGGGTATGAACATATGGAAACAGAATCCTACAAGCTCCTGGGACCCTGCTCATATGACCCTCAATAATAGCTTCAGCAGTCCAAACCCAGCATGGAATTCTAAAAATGCATAGCAGATCCCAAAGATTGCTTAAAAATATTTGCAGCTGCTTACTGTTGGGTGAGGATGAGCTAGTTTTCCTACAGGTAGGAACTCTGGGTAGGCTGATGAGGCCTCAGTGAATGATCCTACAGAGGTCATTTGGTAACACTAACCTGACACAATATACGTTAACACAGATGAATGAATAAATTGATTTCGGTTGTGGGGCTATGGGAGGTTCCAGTGAGGAAAAGGGTGTAAAGGTGATTAAGATTCATTTAGTTTTTCTGTACGAAACTAACAATGATTCAACGAAATTATTTTTAAAATAGTTTAAATGCACTTAGCCTATAACATATGGTTAATAGACACCAGAGGCTAGCAAATTTAAATCCAAGTTCCAGGAATATTCCTTTTGAAATCATTAACGAGCAAGATCTCTGAGATTCTCAAAGAATATTGACTACTGTCACTACACTTGGTTACTCAAGAGAACTTGATGGTAAAATGATATCACTAATTTTATCTTAATGGTTATAGGAAACACTAAATTGGTATTAACACTGAGAAGTGTATTTTTAATTTTTTTCTTTTGTCTATACATTCTCATAAATGAATCCTAGTTTTTCAAATTTTCCCAATTTCTTTTCAATTTGCATTTAAATGATTGAACCATATTCCAAAAAAGAGAGAAAGAAATAAAAGGCTGTTACATCATGTTCTACTGCTAAGATTAGAAGAAATCATGGATTCTCCCTAGTGAGAAGGACCTGAAAACAAAAGCTAAGCTGCGGGAAAGATACTGATCTTCATCATTTTGGTCTATCCCTTTTTTGAAGGTTTCATATGATGCATAGTGCCTTTATAATTCAGTCTCTGTTTTATTGCTAGATTAACCTTCATCTTCCTACAATACAGTTTAAATTTTCTTATGTCTTTATTCTAAAACCCAACAGTTGTTTCCTTTTTTCCTATAAAATAGTTTCCAAACTCTTGTAAAGGCATGCAGAATATTCCCAAGACTCAGTTTATCAACATTTTGAGCTATCTTTCTTAAGTTTTTCCACATGTTGACATGAATCACTCTCTAGTCAAATAATTCTTATGATACATTATGCTAATGATCATCCTATTTCATTATATACTGTTTTATACATAGATTTATTTAACTTTAACAACTTCCATAATCATTCCTTGACTATCAAAATGATCAGTTTCTTTCAAAGTTAAGTTTTAGTTTTACTTAGTGCTATTTCACTGGCATTTCGAATCAGAATAAAATTCACTCTTTTGTTTTCTATCCTGTATTTAAATAACAAATATGTAGCTGGCTTTATTGCCACACAGAATGTGTCTGGATGGCAGACAGTGCGTGACACAAACCGGAAAATTTTAAAGGACTGTTGTAATTGCTTTGTTTAGAATATACTGTAATACAGTCAGGAGGGAAGCTGGAGATTAGTTTGAAAGCCATTCCAGCAATAATTGTTTAGTATTTCTCTATTCTCAATAAGTAGAACAGTATTTCACATAAACGTTGCATGCAAGTATGAAATTCTTGAAGAATTAATGAAAATATTATATTAAAGATGAACTATCAATATACTGTTTAATTTAACATGAGTTATGTATGGATATTAGGTCCAAATAAAACTACAAGAACAAATGGAAGAATACACTTGCTGCCTATATAGTTAGGGTGACCTGCCATCTTTATCTGCCTTTGGAAGGCATTGAAAGCAGATGTACTTCATTACATATGTTAATTTTTAGATATCTTAAAATGTTAATGAACACATCACACAGCCATATAATATAAGTTTAGATGTTAGGGAGGTTGTCTGCAATGAGGATTAATATTGGGGATTTGTTAGTAGCTTATTGGTGGTATTTAAAATAATAGCATTACATCTTCATGTGCACTGTATGTAGATAAAGATAAAAAGTTCTCTTAACATCAGTCCTGAGCGTTTTCATATTAAAATGAAGGGAAAAGGAAGACCCCAAGGCAGAATTTATAAAAAGTGGAACCACTAAAGGGGAACAAATAGATTCTGAGAGCTAAATAAAGAAACCACAAAATGAAGGACAAAGTTACAGGTGTGAGTAATAAATAGTTTCGATAAAGAGGTATTAATGGCTTGATGGCAAAAAAAGAAAAAAAATAATTGAGAGACGTGGCAGTCAGCATTCATAGATAAATGAGGAAGATTGCTTTAACAAGGAAGCAGAAAAATGGAGAGAAATACACTTGTACATATTTTATACCTTACGAAGAATTTTTAGTGACTTAACAATTTTGAAAAGCATCCACAAAATGTTAAGTAGTAACAAATTATCATTTTACTTTTTATTATGTGGAGCAGTTTTAATTTACATAATTAATCTAGTTGAACATTACATATCTGATTGCTGATGGATACTATTATTTCCAAATTACCACCCAGTAATGCAAGTTTAATCTGTTAAACCATTGTAGTTTTCTGTACCTATATGCCTATTCAAATATGATGTGCTCTTTACAAGAACTATTGTTAGTTCATATACTTATCCTCACTGTGTTTTAACAAAGCAGGTAAAATTAGATTGGTACTAACTTTTTAATGAATAAATAAGTCAATGATGGAACTAATATTAATAAGAATATGAATGTCTAAAAATGAAGGTATGCCCCTTAGCACCATACTGACATTTTCTGTCCTGGTGGGGTAGGTCTGTTGACATCTTAGATAGTCTGCCAATAAAGTCAAAATATACTCTCACTCTTTCTATTTTTGTTAATCTCAGATGAACATTCATTCAATAATGCCACTCCAAATCAATGAATCTTGCCACAACAAAAATTACCAAGCCCTTTCCTTGTATAACACAAGGCAAATTCAAATAACCTTTAAGGAAATAAATTACATCAAGAAATAATGTTAAACTACCCCTCAAAACATTATAGAGTTGCTACTGCCATTACCACTTTATTTTCTTTTCAAGAAGATAAGAACTAGGAAATATGGAAGAGTTTGAATGCTGGATGTGATTAGTAAAATATCACTTCTATGAATTGAGCTATTCCCTAAATCTCTTCAATATAGCTAATGAAATTTATGCACTGGGACTATAAATGGTGGAGATTTAACAGTTTAAACAGCAGAAACATGCAGTTCTTTAAAAGAGATAACTTGGAGGGTAACAACTATCAGGATTAATTTAAAGCTTTTTAAAAATTTTATATGAAATGACGGGTAGAAACTACAGGCTTTGTCCTCGGTTTGGACCTACGTGTTGATGGAGAATAATTATTTCATCCACTATAAATGCCTGTAAATTAATTTAGCCATCATAATGCTTGGAAAATTCTGTAGTCTATATGTAAAAGTACAGCGGAAGTCAATAAAAAATGATTTCCTACCTAAAACAGATAACTACTGGCCATTGTTCTGTATGTGTCATTTTCAGACTCAACTTTAATCATGTATCCCCAGTTTATTGAACATGCCTCAGTTATTTACTGAAAAGGAAAACACCAGCAGCTGGTGTTTTCTCTTACATTTGGGAAATACTTTCTGTCATCATGGCAGTAGGTATTCCTTCATTTTTGCTTTTGTGTTACTTGGCTATGCCAGCTGGGAAAGGCCAGCAGAGGTGTACTGAGGAAAAGATAAAAATGAACTCAATTTGCTTTGGGAAAATTGGCAAGTGTGAACTGTACATAAACTATAACTGACTATGCACTGGCAATTGCAGACAGGTGATATGAGCATTTGAATTATTTTTTACCATATACAATTGCATTGAAGTTTTGTGCATTTGAGTTTTTCCTAACCCTTTATGTTCTTGAAATTTCCTGTGATACATAAGTTACTTCAAAAGAGCTATACTGTATAATATATAATACATGTGCTGATTTGACATTTGAACACATAAAATGTTTCAGATCTAACTGTGGGTAGTGAGGAGAAGAAATATAAGCACTGAGATCTATCCCAGAAGTGCCAATAATTTAATGAATCTAATAAAAATAAAACTATTAACACTTATTATGACCCAGAACTTTATTATTTCATTTAAACCTTACTTACCTTTTCATTAACTCTGATATCTCCATGACAGAGGTTCAGAAAAGTTAAATGATTTGTGTAATGCGATATAACTTACAAGTGACTGATCATACCTTTTAAACTAGGTAGAAAAATTTCAAAATTGCATACCCTTAAACATTAGTGTAGTAATATAGATATTGTAGTAGGTATATATGAAGTATATTTCAAAAGCCTCATGAATTAAAGGCTTATTTCTAGGTGGTAAATTTAATCAGTGAGAAATAACTGCATCATGAGGTTACTGACTTCAGCAATGTTCTAATTTAGTGATAAGTTCATTTTAAGTAGGCTTTTAGGAAATGGGGTTCAATTTGAGAACGTATGGAACTCCGGCATTTCTTAGAAATGAGCATTTCCCTTCACCCTTGTTTCTTTTTCTGTGCTTTCCACATGACATGATATGTACATTTCGGCCACCAGCACCGCATTTCATGAAATTCTGATTCATTTCAAGGTCAGAGCAATGATCATTGAATGAATCTTCCGAAAACATGGCCAAAAATAGTTTTTCTTTCTTTTTTTTTTTTCAAATGTGGATTATTTTGTCTCAGCCTCAGTAATAGACACATACATTAAAGCCATAATTATTCGTTAATAGAAAAAAATCTTTGGCCAGGATAAATAAATAATAGATAAAAATATAGCCATTTATATTTGTATTTGTTTTCCTTTGCCTACCAAATATAAAGCCACAAAAATGTCAACAAACACCTAAAATATCCTAGTTCTCAAAATGGCCATATAGACAGTAAGATGAATCATGTCATGTATATAAGACACTGACTGCAAGATTCAAAGTTGACAAATGACTTCCAGTTCCACATTTAATTTATTATTCATCTGCCTCAAAAAACCCAAGTTATCTATCTGAAAGTCATTCAAAAATGTGATGAATCATGCTGTTTTTCTTTTGTTTTGAATAAACATGAACACAAACATTTGTCAATATAGGTCTGTATTTACTTTTAGAAAGCAAACATTTTGTTTTAAGATAGTAGACTGTGGTTTGAAACAGTATGAACTTGAAGTGAATAGCAATACACAGTGCGCTTGATGAAAATGTCCTGTTACAAATAAAATCAAGCCAAAACTTAGGAAAGCAATACAATCACATGTGCTTCTTCCTGGCATAAGTATAATTAAAAGTGTTGTTTTGAAACATTTAGTTTCCTCTTTGGAATATATTGTATGTATTATTTAGACACACAAAAATTATATAACATGTTGCAAAGAAGATGTTTTAACAGTTTGGAGATGAAATATTGTTTTTAAGTAAGTGAGGAGAAAAATTAAACTTGGAAAAGCAAAGAGAAAACACTTTAGATAAAATGATGATTAATTTGAAAGTGTCGAAATGTTAAGTACATCTGTACCTCAGCATAAAAAGAGTTGAATGATAGCTGTAAAAATATAGTAGCAAGGATTTTTCTTGAACAAAGCATAGACTGTTCCACAATAAACTGGAAGAACTAAAAACTGGAGATAAAATTTGTATACCTAATGCGGGAAGATTATAACTCATTGAAAAATTTGGTTTGGTAAACAGTTCCTTTGTATTCAATATCATTGAACTTAAGTGACAGTTCGATAGACAGCTTGCAATTTTATACAGTCCAATGATGTAAACCAGATTTACGAAAAACATAGCAATCATATTTAGCATTTTTCAATTCCAAGATGAAAATAGTACCCACTGAATAGCCTGCTTCAAATTACAGATGAGATGAGATATAAAGGAAAAAGAGGGAGAGAAAAAGTTATCTTTCTTTAAGTGTGTGACAGAAAGTAGGTTAACCAGGATTTCATGGTATGAATGAACACTTAAGACCATTTGAGGAACATAAAGTAGCCTGCATAGCCATTAGGAAGGAATGATATGACCTGTGAAGTGAGGTGTGTAAAGACCTGGGGTGGATCTGAGATAAGATGTGCGAAGGGGTCTGAACATACTCGTGATACACTGTATGAGATAATCAGAGTCAATAATAGTGTTTACAAAGGAAAAAACAATAATAGAGTTAGGCAGAGAAGTTTAGAGTCTAAGCATGAAGTCAGAGATACCATATGTGAGAGCAGAGTTTAGAGTCGACCCTGCTTGTTTCAGAGAAGACTAAAAATAATCCAGAATAAAAATATGTCTCACAGAGAAAACTCACAAAAATTGATTATAATTTAGATGTGTGATACAGAGGGAAAGAAACTCTATAGACAAAGAAATAAACTTAGGAATGGGACCTATCAAGTTCCATTTTGGAGAAATTTGAAAAGAATATGTTTGTAGTCTCTTATTGTCTACATTTTTGGCCAGTTGTGTCCTTCTGCGTTCATTATACTCTGTTGCATGAGGAATTTTCACTCTTGAGAGATGTGTTACTATTCTCTCTACCTCTGTTGTACTATGTACATAAGCTTTAGGTGTAGAGATTCCACTGTACATGTGTCACTTAAGGCTGGCCATTTCTCAGGCACTTACTTTCTGTGCATGACTAGTTGTGAAACTTTATAAAAGTTTCCATCTACTCCGAAACAGAAGCTACTTTGATTAGTGGCGACTGGCATAACTGTGTGTAAATATAACAACACACAGCATATGGCAAGGAATTACCTTTCTCTAGTAATTTGACAGACATGTAGGGTTTCCTTTAGGTTCTGTGATCTCTCCAGCTATATGTATTTGGATATTTTTGACTAATATTATACTTCACCAACCCGGCGGGGCTCAGGGCCCATTCTAAAAAGGGGTCATAAAGACTTTAAGATCCAAGGAGAGTTCATGACCTTAAGAGAACAGAGTCCTTCTGGCTACTGGTAACTTGCTGACATGAATTTACAGCAATGCTGTAAGCATGTACAAGACCCAAGCAAAATCAGTCAGTCAAAACTCCAGCCTAGAACGTGGGAAGTGGCCATGATGCCCCAATCTTATTTGAGGAATCATTGGCAGCTGACCACTGTCGGATGAGGGAATATTGATCACCCTTAAGGGAGTGATGCCACATCAGCTGACCAGGCTCTAATGGATGAACTCACAAGAAGGAACATGTGGGTACACAAAGTTGACTCCAGAAGCCTTAATATATATGACAGAATGTAACAAATCCTGTGGGCAGACTATGGGGTTGCAGATAATGTAGTGGATCTACATATGTTTGATGTATAATTTGAAATGCACAAAAATTCAATAAAAATATACATTAAAAAAGGAAAAAATATAATAAGTTGACCTCAGGCAGGGCCACCAAAGTGAATAAGACTATCTGACAAATTATTGACAGTTAATGTACTGTACATTTATTTTTATGTAATGAATTTTGATATTATGTAAAGACAAAAATATATTGACATTTGTTTTACTTTAGGTTTATAACATTTTATATGAAACTTCCTTCACTGGTACATTATTTTTTTCAGATATTAGATTAGATGCATCCCATTTGAGAAATTCAAGGATCATATGAAAAGCCTATATTTAAATTTATAGAAAATGTGCAACATGATTTTGATGTTACTAAAATATTCTGCTTCACACAAACAATGTATGAAAAATGTGGGTGCCTCATATTCTTCCCCAAATCTGAAATTATCAGTCTTTTTAATTTTAGCCATTTTAATGGGTGTAAACTAGTATCTTACTATGGTTTTAATTTGAATTCTCTGATGACTAATGATGTTAAGGAATTTTCCAAGAGTTTATTGCCAATTTTTATATCTTTTCCCTGAAATTTTTGTTCAGACTTTTCTGTACTTTTTGTATAACCTAATATTTGTCATTTGTTATTTGATAAATATTCTGTACATTACAATTGAGAAACCTTTATAGATATCTGTATTGAAGGTGGTTTCTTCTTTATTGCTTACCTTTCCATTTTCTTGTCTAGGCTTTCAGTTAACTTGCCTTTGTTTTAAAACTCACAGAATTCCAGTAGTTCTGTTACCAATATACGTGGATATGGAATCATACACTGGTGCATGGCCAATTTACCTGCAGCTGCACCCACAAATAAATATGATTCCCCCTGCTGCAGCAGCAGCTATCAAATAAAACATTTTATAAACAGAATGCAAAACTAAATGTTCATTTGAGGGAGTTATTTTTATCAGTTTTTCCTTAAGAGAAAAATGGTGGTGTACTCTCCAGTATCTGTGCTTAAGTAGGGAAAATTCTTAATATCTATATTAGATATTGAATATTCATTACCTTTACATAATTTTGAGACTGTACTAATGATCTGATTTTTGAAGTTCTTGTCCAGCTTATTGAAGTCCTCAAATTTGTGACATAATATTGTACATAACGTTCCCTTATCCTTGTTAATGAGTATAGAATTGACAGTGATTTCTCTTCTCATTTTTTCATGTTGATAATGTCTATGTTTTCTATTCTTATTCGCTAGGGTTACTAGTTACTAGAAGTTATCTCTCCTTTTTTGGTTTACAATGTAATAAATATCTGATAATTGTATCTACTTATTTGTTCCATTTTATGATATATATTCTAAAGTGTATTTATTTGTGTTTTGGATTCTACTTTTGTTTCTCTAATATCTTAAGGTGAAGCTTTAAATAATTGATATTAAGACTTTTCCCTTACTGATATTAATATGCAATGCAGTGCTTCACAACTGGCAAATATATTTGTTATTGAGATTACGTTTGGAAAGATACAGATATTTTATTTGTGTAACTATAGATTTAAACTATCTAACTTTCATGGGGACTCCCTTAGTCCGGGCCACCATAATGGAAAATTGTATAATATAATATAACCAATAGATAACATTCCATAGCATTAATTGAAAACAAATAACAAATCTCATCTAAGGCAAAATAAAAAAAAAAAAGAAAGTGATACTACACTGCCAGAGATGCTAGAAGATGGAAATCTTTTGGAAACTCACATGATAGTCTGACAAATACAGTTGGAACTTTGACCTCCAAACTGCTATATAAAATTATCCAGATTTTGTTCACTGAGTTTCTTACGTGTGTAGTTGTATGATATTTTAAAATGATTTGGTGAATTCTAAATAGTCTTTATTCAGATGTATATACATTTTTTTAATCAGAGCCATTCTTTCCATTTTGTTCCAGTTTATGTATATGTATCTGTGTTTTGGATTGCTTTTCTACAAAATCAATGGTAGTCTCCACTTTTCTTCAATAATGTTTTTCTCCAAATAATACTCCATGGTATTGTTCAGAGACCTATCTTCCAGGAGATTCCAGATCTCGTCAAGTTAGTAACTGAGGTTGACCATCACAATGATTTAAAATCAGCCACGCTATATAAAATAGTAAAACATGACAGAGACCATCACACTCACAGGTTACAGAATTAGGGTACAATTCTTTAGAGGATATTTAAAAAATCTTGTTTGTATCATTTATTTATAATCTATGAACTTAGAATCTTAAATACTTAATTATAATTAATGCTAATCCTAGTAATATTTGGTGTAATTCCTATTGACTATGTGAGGTAAATAAGGTCCAATAATCTGAAATACGGATGTTTAAATGCTATGTAAAATTCTGTATTTCAACTCTAACCCAGCTAAAAATACATATCAGCAACTTCCATAATACCTGTCTCTGTGCCATGTATGTGTTGTTATGTTCAGAGATACTAATAGGTCATTGATTTGTGATACAGAGGATGAGAACTATAAAGATATGTAAAATCAGATCTGATTGTGCAAAATTTACTCTGAAAATCTAGGTAACTTGACTAATGCCCAATTTTGATAATTTTAAATGCACTTAGTAATAATTACATTAAATAAAGTTTCTATTGATTTAACATGGTAGTAAAGCTCAAAGATTAATATCATTTTCTATAGAAAGTACTTTCTCAATGAAACTTTCCCAGAAATTAGACAATGAAGAAAGGTTTTTGTGTAGTCATTTCTTGGCATATGACAATATGATGTGACATTAATCTAAAACACAAATGCTCTTCACCATTGATCACTGTCAACAGAATTCAACCAACAACTGAATTTAATGATGTTCATATACCAAGATGTTTTGATTTTCAGTATATATCTGGAAATTGCTTCAATTTTAAAAATTTGCATTCACTAACATAAATATTTAAAAAGTAATTTGTCAATATAATTTATTCACATAGCAATTGAGAGTATTAAATGAGAACAATAGAAAATTAAATGACTCATCTAAGGCTTAAAATAAAATCTCCTTTGATGATCATACTGAGAAAATATGAGAAATAACCATTCTTTTAGGAAATAGCATGAATTACTTGAGAAAATATTGGTGGCAAACAAAGTAAACAAAGCTTTAGTTTGAGATTTGACATGAAGTGTGTGATGAAGTCATCATTTTTGGGTTTTGCTATAAGCAAAATATCAGACAAATTTAAAATCAATAATGTTCAAACCAAATCACAGATTTGAGGTCTCAAGACAGGCTGTCACTGGAAAATTTATTGGGATAAGAGCATTAAAAGAAAAGCAAGTCACCATTTGCTTACTTGGGAAAAAATGCCAAATGTATAGTCATTGTAAGAAATCCCAATCTTAACTGAACACCTATTAGCAACTGAGTGCTGCTGGGAGAGAGTGAGTCAGTTTTCATTAACAATGTGACACCAGGGACAGACATACATGACACCTAAGGACATTTGATAACAGAAAGTAGCCTAGATAGACCTTAAAAATATTAGCAGATGTCATGAAGTCAAGTGTGCATGGTGATAGTAAAGAGGTTATAAAGATGAGCAAAGTATCTTATATGACATTATCAAAAGTGTTTTTAAAGAATTGTTAAATGATAACTGTTAAAAATTGTGGACACCTGAGTATTGACTAATATTAAAGAAAAAAATATTCTAAGGGACACAGTACTAAGGATGCTTCCAAACTTATCCATTTTTAACAATAGGGACTTAATTAAATTCTTATGATGATTTTCTGAAAAATGTTCTCTTTTGGTTGAAGAAAAACCATTGTGAAATATATTCATGATCTTTTCCATTTTGAAAATAGCTATATAGAATAAAAATATTTTGGCAGTATTTTTTCCATGAAGTAAAGACATTTTAAATTTCTACTCCAAATTTCTTCAAGCTTTATATCTCTTCTAAGAGGGAAGCAGACAAATAAAAACAAGTAATCAATTAATCAAGAAAGAAAAGTCAGAAGCTCAGGAATGGGAGCAAAAAGACTGAAAAGTGTGGTATTCGAAGAATCCTTTCACAGGCCACATACCAGAAACACAGATCTATTAAATGGCTGAAGTACAAGGCATATGATGGTACTCCCTTGTTAGAGTACTTCTCTAGCATAAAGGATGCTCTTGTTTCAATCCACGGCACTCTATAAACAGAACATGGTGGCACATACTTGTGATGTTCCTGTAACTGAAAAACAATCTAGTACTTTGGAGGTGGAGAAAGGAGGATCAGGACTTCAAAATTGTCCTCCAGACGTAGAGATGGCATGGGATAAGTGATATTTTTTTCTCAAAAAAAAATCTAATCTTTTTTACAAGTAGAAGGTATAGATTGCACTCTTGTCCACACTTTCCCTGCACATGATCAGGGTTTCCTTATACCAATGAATTACAGTTGAAAGAGCTTGAAGACAGGGTGCATTCTTAGGAATAGCATCTAGAAAAGAACAAAATCAGCAGGCAATGTGAAAATCACTATCCTAGAAACAACTGAATCCTCACCTTCTACACAGATAAACTAAAGTCCCCACAACAAATGCATATTTATTCTAATGCTAATTGCTTAATGTATTTTTGACATTTTAATAAATATTGTAATCTACACTGAATGTAGATACACACACAATATACACATGCACAGATTTCAGAGGCATACACAGAATATTTTTCTTTTTTTAAAATAACTGTGATAAATATATTAATAATTATAATGGAAAAAGAAGACCTCACAAAATATAGAGATAATATTAGTAGAGATGTAATTCTAAGAATAAAACTTTAGATTCAGAAATTCTTTCCCCGATATGAAGATTATTTTGATGAGTTCATTGGTAGACTTAATTTCCCTGAGGTTTAAGATCAACTAAATTTTTGGCTAAAATTTAAAATTTCCCAAACTTATCTAGAAATGGAACAATAAAAACTAACAATAGAACAGAAAAGTAAAGGGGCATAGGTTACTTCTAATATATATATATGTATATATATATATATGTATATGTATACATATAAATATAATTTCCATTATATTATTAGAATGTCCAACAGAGTATAAATAGAAAATAAAGTAGAAGAAATATTAGAAGTAAAATTGTGTAAAATTTTGGAAAATTGAAGACAGGCAGCAAACACTCACGTGGAAAGCTCAGAGGACCTTCATTAGGAAAAATGCAAAAGAATCAGAAATGGTCAAACACAGAGAATAAGTGCTATGAGATGCCCAGTCTTAAGTGATACAGCCTCTACAGTTAAAGCTCAGGGAACATTGTGGAACAGGGGACATATAGACTACAAGAACCAGAGAGATAAGATCCCTGATACCTGTTAATGCATTCCAAACATGAAAGAGAAGCAACACCAATGAAATCTCCATAATATGGTAGCCTAAAAGGATCTGCATAATGACAAAACCAGTTAACATGCCACAGTGAATGGACATCATTTCACATTGCCCCACCTCAAAATGATGAGGTACAGACAGTTTGTGGATGCTAAAGGAAAGAGAAGCCAATTTTTTAGGGACTAACTCCCTGAGAATCTGACCTCCAATGGAAAGCACTAAACAGATACATATGACTATTAATACGTGGACTGAGTGCATTACACACACACACACACACATACACACACACACACAAAGTGTACATATCTATATGCAAAAATAATAATCAAAAAGAGGTCAAGAAACTGAGAGGGAATGTGAAGAATGGGAAGATTTGGATAAGAACTAGGAGATATGGAAATAATTAAAATATTTATATGTGAAACTCTCAAAAATACAATAAAAACTTAAAAATGAAGAAGAGACAAACAGGATTCCCAGTATAAGTTGGAGAAAACCAAAGACAACCTAAAAAAATAAAATAAAAATAAAATAAAAGGGAAATTGCATTGCCAAACAGGAACTGTCATTATGTAGAGGAGTAAAATTATCATAATGACAGGTTATTAACTTCAAATTGGAAAATGCATTCATATAATTTAACATAAAAACAAGTCACAGAGGGGAAGGCAAATGACAAAAACCAATAAACTGTACAACGTAGGTTATCATGTAAGTTTATTGAAAATAGATGTATAGCCAGGTGTAGTGACAGACATCTTTAATCCTAGTACTCAGGAGGTAGAAGCAGGCAGATATCTCTTAGATCTAAACTATTCTGGTCTACATTGCCAATGCCAGTTCCAGGCCAGCTGTTACTACAGGGAAACTCTGTATATAGAGAAACAATTGTTTTTAAGGTCTTGCAATTAAAAGTATTATGTTTTCGCTCAAAGACAAATATCTGGTTAATTATTGGAATTATTCCAAAAGTGTCATGACATAAAGTATTTAGTTTTTTTCCAAATATCTGAGAGTTTTATATTTCCAAATATTGTAGAAGAGATTCAGTAACCCACATTTTATTAATTATCCAAGAGACAACATTGTATTGATGTATGAATTTTACTTTGAAACTATATATTAGAGGCATCAATTTCAATTATCATGAAAGGCAAAGTTGTATTTTGTAGTAAAGTGAACAGTCTTCAAAGTCAAAGTTCTTACTGAGAATTCTTGTAAATGTGTTGTGTTAATTTAGTAAACCAATCCAGCAAATCATTTACCATAGTGTAGAACAACTGGAACACTTCTTAAGGAATACTATTATTATTGATGCTTATAATAATGATAAAGTGTATCTATATAGATATATGAATGAAAAACTTCATTCATGGTCTTATTAGGCTCACTTTAAAGTGAGTTGTTATTATACTCTGGATTCCCAGAAGTCAAATAACTTTCTTCCCTTCCAGTAATTATAATAGAGGGCTTATTCAGTGTTTACATGCTCTATCTTTGTGGCAGCAGTTAATACTGCTTTTCCAGGAACAAGATACTTAAGTTCTTAATAAAATATGTGATTTTTTTATTTGTTTCCATAACTACTGAACTATAGCCATAGACCTTTGCATATCAAGCCATATATATTATTCTTATAGGTGGTTTGATATTTATTATCATAACTGCCTCCTTGGCAAAAATCCTTCAGAAATAACTGAGGGCATGTGGGCAAATGTCCTTCACTTCTTCCATCCAGAGTGGGATCACAGATCCCACTTCAAATGCAGTGTCTCTTGTATGTCATCCTATGCATTTTTTTAAATATGGCTTTGTAAAATGTTTTGGAGCCTCTTGTTGACGTTTCTTTTGTATGGGGCAAAATCTCTCTCTATGAAAATAAGCATAATTTTGGACAAAAAGTAAAACTCTCATACTTCTTTGCCATATGAATATAAGATCTGAATATTAGGGAGGAGTGCTGTGAAATGCTGTCTTCTGGATGGCATGGTTGTTGCAACCATGAATTCAGTTGTGGTTAATTACATAGGATCAAGCCAATATTGTAGCAGGCAACAGGAATTCAAAAATAAAAATGAAAAGGAATGGTTTTGTAGGTGAGATCTGTTTTGTTTCTTGTATTGAGGAGGGTCTGGAGTGAGGTGGGGATGGATACGATCAGTGTACATTATGTAACAGTATGAGATTTTCAAAGGATAAATAAGAAATTCTTTTAAAAAAGAATGGTGTGAAACGTGCCCAGGTCCCCATTGTAATACTTTTCACCAGTGAGAATACTCAATACTGAACAGAAATGACAGAATGTTTCCAAAAATTCTTAAACTCACAGGGTTTGAGTACATAAAATTGTTGCATATATATGTGCCTGAAATGACTGAAGGCTTTTCTACAAAGATTACATTCATAGGCTCATTCTCCACTGTGATTCTTTTTTCCAGTTCATACAAAGAGCTGCAATGTATGAAGGCTATTTATTCTATATCACTTGCATTTACCAGGATCACCAATCACCAATCAACTCTGCTTTTTCATGTGCCTTTGAGAACGTTTGAAATATGAGAATGCTTTCACACATTTGAAAACATCTCTCCAGTATGAGTCATTTCAGGTAAGGTACATAACAGTTACTCCCAAAAACTTTCAAACAGTAATCACATTGATAGTTTTTCTCTTGCATGATGCCTTTTATGCATGAGAAGGAAACTGGAAGACCAAATAGTAATGTTCCTTTTTGGGGACGACTGCCCAATGACAGGATGCTTACAAGACTTTTGACCAGGTGTTTTCTTACTTGCAGTACTGCCTGAATGTAAACTGATGGCTCCTCTACATTGACAACTGACCTTATGTGCACAGAGACTCTCTATCACTTGGAGTCTTAGATTTATCTTTTAATTTCTGAAGCAATCTTTTAGATCTTGGTGCTCCCATTTTATTCCACTTAACACTTTCATCAGTCCCTGTTCCTCGTAATGTCACTGTGCTTCACATATATGATGCTCATTGCTGGTTCAATTCAGCCTGCTAATATGCCAGGCAAAAATATCCATCAAAATTAAAGGATCAATAAAATTATTCTATGATAAAAATAGATAAAAAGAAATTATGACCACTAACCAACTCCACAGGGGATATTAGAGGAATACTTCAAGACCAATAGGATTAAGGAAATAAATAAACAAAGCCAGGAAAGTACTTCAAATATGGTCTAATTAAATGTCTTGAGTGAATTAATTAGCTTTCTATTGCTGTAATAAAACACAGAGACCAAAACCAACATGGGGATTAAAGGGTTTATTTCATTTACAGCTCCGTTCACAGGCCATCAAGGGGAACCATGGCAGGATTTCAAACCTCAACTTTGACAACAGAGAGCTAATCTGGATAAATATAAACAAAGAAACAATGCCGTTAAATAACTTAATAAATAGACTGGACCTGAAGCATATATAGAATGAAGAGAGACTATTCATACTTCCAATAAAATATGGGCAAAGTGAACATAAGCATGATGACCATTTGTTTTTTACTTTATGTATGAGTATATTGCCTGAATGTGCACCTGTGTCATGCAATGCCTTTCAGAGGTCATTAGAGGGCGTGTGAGTCCCCTGGAGCTGGAGTTACAGAAAATTGTTAACTACCATGTGGATGTTGGGAATCAAACCCAGTTCTCAACAGCTGAGCCATGTCTCCAGTCCTGACCAAGTTTGGTTCACTCCACAAATGCAGGGAAAGTTCAACATATACAAATCAATAAACAGTAGCCATTACATAAATAGACCCAAAGACAAAAACCACGTGATCATTTTATTAGTTGTAGAAATATCCTGTATCAAAATTCAGTATGTCTTTACTATGAAAGTTATAGAAGTGCAAGGATGGAGGAAGTATTATTCAATCTAATAAAGGTTACATATGACAAACCTGTAGTCAATATCATGCAAAGCTGAGAAAAATTGAGAGTTGCCACTAAAATTGGGAGCAAGGAAAACTTGCCTTCTCCCTCCATTCCTATACACCTCAAGTCTACAACCCATTCACACTTAACTACATGAGTGCACAGTCCTGCAAGATTGTCCTGAAAGAGGACAAAATGAGCAAACACATGCATACATATATATCATGACCACTACTAATTACTCATGATTCATTATTTAAGAATAAAGAAGGTGAAAGCTAGGTGTGGTGGCACAAGCCTTTAATCTCAGCACTGGAGAGCCAGAGGCAGGTGAATCTCTATGAGTTCAAGGCCAGCCTGGTCTACATAGTGAGGTCCAGGCCAGCTGGGGCTACAGGGAGGCCATCTCAAAAAGACCCCCCCCAAAAAAAGAAAAAATACAGTAAGTGAGGGGTGAGGGACAGAGATACATCTGGTAGTAATTATCAGAATGATAATTGAAATATATTGTATGCATGTATGAAAAACTCAAAGAAATAATACAGACTGTGCAACCAAAAGAATAAGACATTTTGTCATTTTTATTATTAGAGCAATTAGGTAAAAGTGAATGTGTTCTGTTCATGTCCATTAGATACACCTGAATGGCCTACAAATCTGAGTATAAGAATCATATAGGATGCACAAGATCTAGCCACGGTTTCTGAACATAATATAAATTCAGGGTTTTGTGGTCATTTCTACCACCCTTTCAACTTTTCACTCAGCTTACCCAGATCAAAATGAGACAATTGACATATTTCATTTTTATGTGTATGAGCAGACTGCCTGCATATGTGTAAGTGTACACATTTCTTGCAATGCCAGCAGAGATCAGAAGAACGAGCTGGCGTCACTGTCACTAGAGTTGGAATGGTTGTTATTCACGATGCTTCTGCTGGGAACTGAACCAGGGTCTTCTGCAAGAGCACCCAGTGTTCTTAATGGCTGAGCCACCTCTCCATGTCCAGACAGTTTACATGATATGAACCTCTTCTCTGGCTTACTAGTCTTAACCCCTCTGTATTGATCTCACAGTTGGCTGAACAGCTCTCTTTATAACTTACACAGTTTGACTAAATACTTCTCTCATAAAAGCCATATTGTAATGAAATTCTTGCCTAAATAGTTTCATCATTTGACAAAATACAGGTAAGCAATTTTGGTAGATACTCCTAGATTTTTCAAATTATGAATCTAAGGTGCACCAATATTAAATATCTTCAAATGATGCATTCGTTTTGGACTGAAATTTGATCTCTGGTATATTTAGCCTTCTGCTTCTCCAAGCAGTGTCATTCAATAAAGTTTAATATAAGAAATACTAAATAACACTGAGTACTTCAATAGAAATCTGGTACTGTTTGAGACCATCAGCTAATTTATGGTAGAGTAGGACTCTCAACCACATTCATACCTGCACCCAAGCTCTTTCTCTGGTGCCAGTGAAAAGAGAATTCTTTATAACAAAGCAAAATATAACTGGAATCTAGAGTAGACCTCCAAGCCCTAGTTTAAATATGAGTGCATCTAGATGCAAAATGCTGTTGTTACCTAGATTTTGAAGACTGATATCTGGAAACCACATTTCACAACTCCTTTTAAGAAGACAGCGCTAATTTAAAAGTATGCTAATAAGATGACTTTGTGTAAAATTTGTATGTTTGTAAAGAAAAAGAATGATTCATAAGCTGTGAGCTAATACTAGGCTGATTCTAGGACCTAACGCTATCACACTTTTCATTTTCACCTGCCAGCACTGTGTCAATTCAAAATGTAATAATGCCCTGTTCAGATGAAGTTCAGGTACCGGAAAAGGTTAAGTTTTCAGTGAAAGAAAAACCAGTGACCTGAATTGAATAAGGCTGATGACAAAAGATCCTCATATAGGTGTGCTTCAATAAATACTGTTGACATCTCACTAACTCTTGGAATACTGTGTGAGAAGAAATGCATTTCTCTCTTCCAGTAAGTAAAAATGTCCCTGTGGGCAATATCTGCCATTACAAAACTGCAGCTCAAAGGACTGACTCCTGAAATCCAAGTAATATTTTATTCAACTGAAATAGAGGTCTGGAACTTTAACCAAATACTCTTCATAATGCAAGTATAATGCATTAAATAAGTTAAATAGAGTATCAACATTACTGGCTCTGTGCTAGAAATATGTGCCTTTGTAAACTATTTTCATTTAAAAGTTGCCGGATTTCTGATTGTCATTAGAAACTTATTTTATACTCAAAAAGCATGTTGTATAAATCTGTCCTCTGACAGATGATGGACAGACACTGTCTTCCCAAGTTTGGTTGTGGTCACTTGCCTAGGCTCCT
The DNA here is from genome assembly GCA_035773235.1 of Eospalax fontanierii. Lineage (NCBI taxonomy): Eukaryota > Metazoa > Chordata > Mammalia > Rodentia > Spalacidae > Eospalax > Eospalax fontanierii. The sequence goes on along the minus strand of CM069525.1, from coordinate 126,367,413 downwards.
CACAGCTGAGTTTTTTGGCTGTCAGTTGCCACAAGGAAGAAGGGGCCAGGAGAGTGATGGAATTCTTACCTGGGTCTGGCCACATCTCAGAAAGAACCAGTGGGCCCTAGCTGCGTGTGGTCTGAAGGAAAGGTTAAAGATATATAGGCTGAGGAACTATGGGAGACTGTTTCACCATTTCCTGTGACTATAGCAAAATCACTCTCCATATTTGGAAGAAGACTTTCCAGTGCATCCTTGGGGGAGGGGGGTCAGTTCACCAAAATCCCTATAATGAAACCCTCACCATTTGCTCTGTAAGTAATCCCAATAAACTCACTGATTCCCCAGAGTGAAGTTTGGTGAAATCATACCTCAATTTGTCATTGGGATCAAGGGATAAGGAAGATGTTCGTACCTGCACCTGAGATGAAATATTAGCTACAAAACTCTATATTCCTTTACATACAAGTCTCTTACCAAATATTATGGGATTAAAAATAGTCTATAGATAACTAATTGTACTTTTATACATTGCTTAAGAAAATAACACCACCTAATATTTAAAACACTTTTGTTGATTCACTAACTCAGAAAGCATTTTATCAAATATTTATTCAAGTTTCAGCATTTGTCAAGTACATGTTTAGATTGAAGGATGAAACACTGAACTTGGTCTGAAAGATATGGCCTGTATGATGCCTTATGTATGTACTAGACATAAATTGCCAGAGTAGAAATGATCTGACATTTACATGATTTTATTACAAAAATAGTCTCAATCTAATAAGAAACCTATGATATAAGAATAAAATGTGATTTTCAAAGACCCATTTCATTTTAATAAATCTTATAATACATATAGACATACATTAATACATATGATAGTATATTTATTATTTATTTTTAAAAATTCTGTCTAAAGTGAGAAACAGATAAAGTGATATGAATGAAAACATATTCTATCCTTGAGGTCAGGGACAATATTTAATTTGAGTCTTAAATATTTTTTTTCCAAGCTGAGGAGGATAATAGAACATTGCCACAGAAGAAAGGACCTGTGCAAATTTACTGAGATAGGCCCTAAGAATAAGTTTTCTTTTAGGGCTGTGAATCTCAATTTTACTGCATAAGACAATTACCCAAGGCATTTCTACTTGGAGAGCTAATTTAATGAGTTTTGAAAAAAAAGACAACAAGAATTATGAGTAGTCATTTAAGAAAAAGAAGCTGTTTCTGGAGCAATGTTCCCTACACCTATATTTGAATATAAAAGGTCAATGCTATCACTACAGTAAATGTCAAAAATTCTTTGATTTTTATCAGTATTTTCCTTCATTAGACCTGAAATCTAAACAGTTACTGATATCGCCATCCACAGTAACCCTAATGAATTTATTTCTAAAGAAATTCCCATCACATTTTCTCAAAGGGGACATGTATAGAATTCACCTATAAGTCAGACAGTTAGCACATACTTATTCAATAATCACCAGTCATTTCACCATTCCACACAGAGTTTATGTCAACTAAGTTTTACATTACTTTATAAGATAATATTTTCTATGACAATTTCAAGCATGCACATCATGGAATCTTATTCCTTTCAGCCAATGCTCTAATATCTCTCTCATTGCTATCTATACCCTTCTTCCCTACAAATGTCTTCCTCACATTGCTTTTTCCCTGACCCATGAGTTTCACCAGATCAATCTGTGTGACCATGAATTTGGACCTATTCACTGAAGCCTGGTGGGCTCTGCACTAGGTACACACTGAAGACAATGACTCCTCGTCTCCGAGAAAGTATCAGTTGTCAGTAGGTAGGAAGTCACCCCCATCTGTGACTGACTGCAGACCGGCCCATTTCTTATGTAGACCTAAATCAAGTAACCACAATTACTATGAGTAAATGATTAGAATGGCTGAGCTGGACCCAGATGATGGCTTTTCACATCTCCTCTCCCTATCTTCTGTCTTGTAACATAGGTGACAGAGATCTTCACTCTGTTTTCAAAAATTGAAATCAGGATTTTAATTCCTACAAACTTCCATAATTTATTTAACCCTGTGTATGAGCCTCAGTTTTATCATCTGAAAAGCATGGATTGAGAAATTAGTCTTGGAATTAAATGCAGAAGCACCATTCAGGAATGAGATACACAGAATAAATGATGCAACTCTTTTATATATGAGAATATGGGGCAGAAATAGTTTTATTGTATTTAGAGGTTCTTCTTCCTTTCTTTCTCTTGATTTCCTGTTCACTCATTCATTGTACAGGCCATGATCCCACACAATTTCTCCATCTATGACCACTCATAATAAGTATACTATTTAGCTTTCAATCATCTTCTTTTGACATATGGTCTTAAAACATGTATTCTACTAATTTTATACCATAAAGTTTATGCCATGAACTTTAATTCATTTATAGAGGAAAACATTTTATTTGAAGATATTTTTTTGAATTGAAATGATAGAAATTTTCTGGCTTGATTTCTTGAATCGGTAATTGAAAATTTCTAGCGATTTTGGTTTCTAGCAACAGTGTTCCCTAAAATAATATATATTATTAATGAGGACTTTGCATGACAAACTTGATCACATGAAGTTGGGAGGGAAAGTAGTGAGCACATAGGGAGAAATTGGAGGTGCAGAATGGGAGCAGATGTAATATAACATAATATGCATGTATGAAATCTTCAAAAAATAAAAATTCAAAACAGAAAAGGATATAAAAGCAATCCAACTTACCTTAATTTCAAGGTATTTTAAAAAAGTAATTCTTAAGACTCTCATGAAGAAGAATATCATGCTCTTTTTCCCATGGGCATTCAGTCTCCTACGGGAGAAAGGCTAGAAGCATTCCTAATCCCTCTTAAAGTTTGAATATATAGTGCCTTGTGTTTCAGTGTTATTTTTTATTATGATGCCTTTATTCTTTCTTCACTGCTCATAGCTATGAGCTAGAATTGCGTACTTCTAATATTCAAATTTTAAGTTTCCCCTTTACAACTAAACAAATAGGTCTAATATTTGTATTTGGGCTTCCTTATCTGCCAGGACTAATTAGCAATCACCGTTGTGTGATGAAATGACCAATTACAAATATTGAGCATTACAAGCCTCGATTTATTAAATACTCTCATATTATTCAAAGAACATAGTAATCATTTATCGATAGATAACTGGCACATGTGTGTCCATTTTACCATACATAATAAATCATACCTGTTTTATGCTTATGAAAAACTTAAAAATAATGAATCCTAGTAAAGTCAGTTAGTAATAGTGCAAGGAAAGTGCAATATATTGAAAAATGACATATCCATTTGGCACTAAAGAATAATTGCCTGCCAGATTATATTATTTTGAAATTGTAACAGAAGAAATGTCTACTTTGACATTTTATTGTATACCTTTCATAATAATAGATTATTAAATCATGTCAATGAGAACAGATAAAAAATGAACAAAAAACATATGGCACCGTCAATAGAGATAAACATCAAATTAAGTAAAAGCAACGTGCTTTGTTTATTAGAACCATGAGTAATCATAACAGCATTATTTAGTGAAGAACTGACTTTAGCAAGCAAAAAGCTCTGTATAGACTACTAAAACACATTAAAAAAAAACTTCATGAAATAAAACACTGCTATCGATTTACAAAAAGTTAAGATTATTTTTTCCAAATAGAAACTACTGAAAGGCATGCTATAGTTTTAAATCTCAGCTGCCTGAATCACAAATTCTATGTTAATTGTTGAAGCCTGTGTAAGATGAGCCCTCATAAAATCCATACAAAGTATCATTATGTTTAAAATGAGATTACATTGTCCTCAAAAACAAGGGACAAAATAGAAAGTTGTTTTAATGTAGTCAGTTTCATTAAAAAACAAAGGTGTTCCTTTAGGCACATGTTTCCTAAAGATCTCAAGCTGGTCTCTGTTATACTCCAAAAGTGGTTCCTGACTCCAATGAATGAATTGTTTATTAGATTGGAGAAAGAGATAATTTCATGGGCAAAGAAACCATAGTATAATTAAACAGAGGTTTGATCTTTATTTATTTATCTATTCCTCAAAAATTCAAGGCACTGTATTAAGCACTACAGTACAGAATGGTTTTGATATTTTTCTAAAGTATGGGCTACTTTAAAATGAGGCATGTTTGTGAACATACTGCATAAGTCAGCATAATATACCCTACACTTGAGATTTTGAGTTAACAGACAGGTTTAGGAACTTCTTTAATCACTGAACTAATATTATATTCCCCCACCATCTGAGTGAGTCCTATGACATCATTGCTGCAGAAAAAGTTTTTACTTTATAAATGCTATCCATTGAATCAGATTTGGATGCATACAAGACACACATAGTGGCTTATAATCATGAACTGATTTACTTTGTCACTTCACCTTTTCATATTCAAGCATATATTCATATCTTCTCCCAAAAGGTTCCCACTGTGTTTTTAATTTACATGTCCACATGAAGGTCTTATGCTGAAAACCTTCCTTTGAAGTTGATGGTTAGAATATCCAGTCCTTTGGGAGTTTACGCAGTCATATGAACAAAGCCCTGATGAATTGGATTAATGTAGTTATCTAAGAGGTTCAAGAAACAATACATTTTCAACTAAATGAGTACATAGTGAGAAAGTGCTATTTATGAATGGGAAAACATGCATTCACAATATATAAAGCTGACGCTGATCAGAGACTTTCCCACTTCTAGAATTTTGAGATGTAATTTTCTGTTGCTTATAAGCCATCTTTTCTATACATATTTTGTTGTTAGCGAAAGCATATTCTTGAGAAAAAAATCTGTATAATAAGTCCCAGACAAAATTATTTCATTTTTCCAATAGCATTGTCTCATACCATAAAACTAATAGTCATATAGCTTTTGTTACTTATGTCTTCCAAAAGAAGTTGATAAATCCATAGTAAAATAATTCTTCTGTTAATAGTTTACTTAATTTTTCCTTTAAAATTTCCTTGTGTATGTTCATTAAATAAATCCATTTTCATAACATAAAAATATGTGTTTTACATATGCTCAAACTTTTTCAAAATCTACTGTACTCTTAATATCAGTCTTGTTTTGTTGCTATTATTACCATAAATTTCAAAATGACCACCTATATACTAGCACCCAGCTATGTGAAATAACATCTGATATATTTCATTTTGGTTCAGGGTTACCTCACTGAAGATGATTGTTTCTTGTTCCATTCATTTGCCTGCAAATTTCATGATTTATTTTTCACAGTCAAATAGTATTCATTGTGGAAATATAGTACACTTTCAATATTTACTTATTTATTTTTATTGAATTTTTATGTTTAGATCCAGTCTCTTTCAGGACTGCAACACCCCCCGACCCAATTTAATGGACTTATATATATATATATAGAGAGAGAGTCAAATTTGTGGTCACAAATAGCCTTCAGTGTTTATCCACTGAGCCCACCAGGAATCCTTTCCCTGTAAGACACTGTCTTTACCCCTCCCAGAAGCGATTAATTACCAAAGTTTCTTAGATTCTTTTGGGACATCTTACACACTTCCCAATGGCCATGCTGCTATTTTGTCTGATTTGAGATTGCATAAAACTAGTGCATGCTGTCACAATTTCTGTTAGTTCAAAGGAATAAATAACCAGCTGTCTGAAGACAATTTCCTTGTGGTCATCCACCCCCTCTGGTTCTTACAATCTTTCTGTCTCCTCTCCCTCAATGGTCCCTATGCTTAGAGAATCAGAAGTTTGAAATAGGTATCCTATTCAGAGATAAGCGTGCTGTGATCTCTTGTGTTAATCACCATCTGCTGCATAAAAAAAAAAAAACATGATCTGGTGAGAATTAAGACATGCATTCATCCTCTGTGCAGAGATGTCACTGAAGATATGCTACTTAGTATTAAGCATCTCAGAGATATTTATTCTCTGTATATGACCAGTTATAGAGGTCTGTAATAGACTCTTGTGTGTTGCAAAATAAAGGTGCTTCATTGATGAGAGGTGAAACGTAATCAGAAAAACAATCAACATATGTTCTCTCTCATTTGTGGGTCTTAGCCCCAAATCTTAAATATGAGTATATACACATATAGAAGTCCAGCAGCCAGACAGATTGAAATGAATCATGGGATAAAAGGAAAGAAGTAGCTTGAGAGAGAGGAATAGTAGGAGACAGGTTTTATTAAGGGGGAATCAGGAAGAAGAGGGTTACTTTTATTGGGGAGGGAGTAAGGATGGTCAAATGAAGGAGTGACAGAGAGATAAATAATGCCTAAATGGTATGAAAAAACATATAGTAACATATTAATTCCAATCAATATATGAGTGCATGTATATACATGAAGGCTACATAACATAAAATCAGTACCAGGCAGGAGAAATCTCTTTTGAAGTGCTGGACAGAATAGTCCAAGAGACTCCCAAAATAATTCAGGCTATTGCTATGGCACTTGATTGCCTCCCAGAATTTGAAGTTAAGAAAATATTGCATTTCAGACACAGGACTTGGAGCAATGGAACTGGAACTGGTAGAGAAATCTCCTCCCCAAAGACTACTTCTCATAGTATCACAGGATACTTGTCAAGCTACCAAGGGAGAAAAACCAATCAATGGTCCTATCCAGATGCAAAGCCTCATAATCAACAGTGACTGACTCAGTACTACTGGTCAAGTAGTTCCTCTTCTATCTTGGAGGTAATCATTCTCTAGTTTAAATTTAAGTCTGCTGAATGGGACTTAGATATAGTACTGCAAATATAGCTAAATACACATGGGTGAAAAAGTCAGATTCTAGAGAAAAACTTACTTTTGCCATATCCAACTTTAATTTCTTACTTTATTCTAAATATGCATCATCATATTTATGGACAACTGCAGCTTTAACACCATACTTTCATTATTGATTCATCAGTTGAAGGATTGTTTCTAGTCCCTGGCTCTTTTGATGCAAAAAAAAGAGAATGAATGTGAATGAATAAGTATCATTAATATAATCTAGAGCTTTTGGGGGGTATATATGCCCATGAATGATATGGTGAGGTCATGTAACAGTTTTCTATACTTTGAAGTATTTCTACCCTGATTTCTATAATGGTTGCACAAGTTTGAATTCTCATCAGCAGTGTATAAGACCTTCTTATTTACCCACATCTTTACTATTATTGGTACCTTTCTTAGTTAAAATGGAATGCATTCTTAAAATTTTATTGAGTTTTATACATTTTATACAAGAGCTCTTAAATGAAATTTCGACCCCTTCTCCCATCCGTCTCCCCAAACCCCTTCAGACCCCATGTGTTCCACCATATATGTTAAGTTCTACCCAGTCAAGCATTTGTACCCAGATATCCTTTAATGAAAATTCATCCACTGGAGTCTGGTCAGACTATCTAGAGATTGTAAGTAAGGCCTCCTATATTGAACCTCACCAACACATGACTCAGGGGCCATTGTGGAAGAGGGGCCCAAAAGATTGTAAGAGCCAGGGCTGGTTCATGAACTTAAGGAAGCAGAGGTCCTTGTTGTTTGGGGATTTTAATCATTCTGAGTGGGTTGGATGAATTCTCCAAGTGGTTTTATTTTCCATTATTCTAACGACTATTTCAAATATTTTTCTTCAGTATTTGTTAGCCATTTGTGTTCCATATTTTCTGTTCCTATTCAGTTCCCTACCCATTTATTTCTTGAGTTCTTTGCATTATTGGTGCTTAGTTTTTGAGTTATTAGTATATGCTTAGATATTTACCCTTCATTAGAGGTATAGCTGTAAATGATTTTCCCATTCTGTAGGTTGCCTATTCACTTGAATGATGGTGTTCTTTACTGTACATTAGCTTTTAATTTCATAAGGTTCCATTTGTTAATTGTTGGACTGAATGACTGAGATATATGAATACTGTTAACAAAGTCCTTTCCTGTGCCTTTTAAAAAGAATTATTTTTTATTATTCAATTTTTTATGTGTATGAGTGTATTCCCTGCATGGGTATAAATGCACACGGGTTGTGCAATGCCCACAGAGACAGAAGAATGTGTCAGATCCCTTGGAACTGGAGGTTATGGATAGTTGCTTGCTGCCATGTGGGTGCCTGGAATCTGTCCTAGGTCCGCTGCAAGAGTAGCTGGTACTCTTAACTGCTGAGACATCTCACCACCCCCTCTTGTGCTTTTTAAGTTCAAGTTTATTCCTTACTTTCTACTCTGTCAGATTCAGGAAATCAGCTCTTAAGCTAAGGTACTTGATCCATTTGGAATTTAATTTTCTTCATGGTGAGTAATAAGGATCCAGAAGAATTTTTTCACATGTTGCTATCCAATTGAATCAGCACCATTTTTTGAACAATGAGTATTTTTGGAAAGTTTGTCAAATATTAAATAGGTTTAAATGCATGGACTTAAATGTGAATCTTCAATTCAATCCCAGGGATCATTGGGTTTATTTTATGTCAGTACAATGTTTTTCTATAGATCTATAGTATAATTTGAAAGCGGGTAATGCATCCTGCACTTCTTTTATTGTTCAAGATTATTCTGGATACCCTGGGACTTTGTGTGTCCATATGAAATGTGAGAATTTCTTTTTCAATTTCTATGAATAATCCCTGTTGTAGTGTTAATGGCAACGCATTGAATTTGCAGATTCCTTTTAGTAAGATGATCATTTTCACAATATTAATCTTATGGAACAATGAGCATGCGAAGTTTGATTTATTTTTCCATATCTTATTCAATTTCTTTCTTTAATGTCTTAAAGTTTTTATTGTACAAGTCTTTTACCTCCTTGTTGAGTTTTATTTCAAGACCTATTTTTTAATTCTTAGATATATAAGTTTCAATTTGAAATTTCTGATAGCTCATGAAACAAATAAATGTCCAACAGGGCCATGAGTTTTGGGAAGAGGAAAAGAATGCAGTGATATAAAGGGAAAAGAGAATAATACAGTAATAAGGGTTAAAGAGGGTGGAGAATGGGTAGACAGAACAGAGGACAGATCATTAACACTGAAGTACTTTAGTAAAAGATATATGGAAAATTATCACCATTGAAGCTTCTTGAACATTTGCAAATGGAGATTGAATAAAGTTTTACCTTACTACATGGAGTCATTGCCCCTTCTAGCGACTATAAGTTTTCAAAGTAAAAGCCCAATACAGGAATGGATTCATTCCTTTGACAATGTTTCTCTGGGGCCCCATAGATCCTCAAAGGATATTTCTCATTGCCCCAGTCTTGTTTATGCACCAAATCTTCTTGGTAAGAGTTCATTGCTAAAGACACTACATTTATGAGCCATAGGAAAAAATAAACAAGATGAAATCAAGCTGGCTTATTCTTCCAGTCTTTATAGCAACTCGCCAGCTGCCATAGAGCTTGAAGGTACTGTACATTCTACTGGAAAAAAAAAACTTTAACCTTCCCCAGCAGGGAATATTGCAAGCTCCAAATTATAGGCAAGTTATGACCTCTAGTGCAATAGTGACATGGATATTATGGAAGTAACAGTCACTTTAAGTTCTGCTTCATATGACGTTCCCCATATCCCACACTGATATCAAGCCCAGTAACTTGTGCATAGACAGCCCACAGGCCATAAGTAAAAGACAAATACAATTATTCTAATGAGTAAAAATAATATTAAAATGTTCCATAATAACATATACATATTCTCACAGAATATACATCTTTGAATTCTCATCAGATCTGTATCTTTTGCAGCAGAACATGATTAACACAGAAAACCACAAGTGACCAGCATGTAGAACACAAGAGAACAAAGGGTGATACTGCCTGAATTGGACACCTATATTACACTTCTGCCACAAAAGGCTTGGGATTTATTGTGAAATAGGTGGCAGAAATATTACGAGCCAGAGGTGGTGGATGAGAACAATGAGGCAGAGTTTCCCAGACAAATGTACACTTACCCTTATGATCTCACAGCAATGTTGAAAGCATGCACAAGCCCCATATTAGCTCAAGCCCAACAAAATCCCAGCATAGACCTGGGGAAGTTTGTAAGAAACCCCCACCCTACATGGTAATCTATGGGTAGCTATTGGTAGTTGATAAGGGGAAAATGAGTCTCTTTTAAGGTTGTGACTCTTAGTAGGTTAGCGAGTTCTCGGAGAATGGACCCACACCAAAGGATATTAAGAGACACAAATTTGACTTTATAGGCATATAACTGAAATTGGGCTGTGGTTTTAAAGGAGATGAAGATGGAGAAGGAAACTAAATATGATCAAAATACATTATATGAAATTCAGAAAATTCAAAAAGGAATTATATCACCTATATAATCTATACACTAAATGGTAGCTAATATTTTATTCTAGGCTTTCTTTTGTTTTTAAGCATATAGCCTCTCAAGTGATTCATTGGGTCTTCTATCAAGTATACAGACTACGTACTAAAGAAAATGCTGTCTAACCTTAATAGTACCCTGATTATCAGTCAGGCAGAAAACTATAGTTAACAAATACTGTAATATATGAAATGTACATTATTTACATATAGTATACAGTATATAGAATTTATTTATAGTATGTGAAGAGGTTAAAAGTTTCTACTGTCATTTTGAGTCATGGTCAAGGATAAAATCTAACTCCAGATATTTACTTGAATGGAAAAAGAAATCCTCATTTCAAATTGAGACACATTATCCTTGAGCCTAATTTTTCATTCAAGTAATGATCTCTACATTTGTTTCTAAAATCATATTACCTATAAAGTCATCTATGAACTTAGCAAGGTGCTGAAACGTTTCTATAATATCAGAATATTTCTTGCAAAATTTTAGTTCCAGGTAAAATGGCATGCTGTTTTGTTCTTCATTTTGGTAAATAATTCTATACAGTGATCATGTTTTGTGAAAATATTGGTAAGTCTAGTGTTTCTTTTCTTTTTTTGAAAACTTTAAATATACCCTCTTTGGTAATCAAGGAAAGAACTATAAATTTCCATCTCTTCACCTATGTTTGTCAGTGGACATGATAAACTAAACATTGTGCAATGATATAAGGGTGTGCTAGATTTTCCAGAGATGTATAAGAAAGAAAGATATCGCAATGGAAAACATGAGCCATATCTATTTTCATAAATTAGAAATTACTGTTAGAGACACACTTTTATCAAAGTTAAATGATAAATATCTGCATTGTAGGATTTAGTTTAATCTCCATTGGAACAGTTCCTATGAAATGAATATTTTCCTGTATTTCCATTTTGTATTTATAATACTAAATATCATATTCAAATACAGGATATCAGAAGAACTATCAGAGACACAAATTTGTTCTTCTCTTATCATTTAACATGTCATCTCTACTAGACAACAGTAAAACTAGAAAGGTTCAGGCATGTTTTGAAACAGCTCTAGTAAAAAGTATCCGACATTCTATAGGAAAAAAATGCTAACATACATGAAGAGATATACTCTGTGTTTTTAACTGTTGGTCATATACCCTACATACAAACACAAACACACAAACACACACACACACACACACACACACACACACACACACTTCACCATTTTTACCAAGAATCAAGAATCTCAGAATAGAAGGTAGTCAATCTCTAGTTACAACAACCTTCTCTAAAAAAAATTCTCTATTCCTTTTTTCCCATTACATTTTCCCCATTATTGATGCATAATTTTGTAAAAGTAATACAACTTATCATTTATAATATTAAACTAACAGCATTATTGGATATAGATATTTAAAATAAAATATTTAATATAAGATATTAAAATAAAATATTAAAAATGCTAACATACATTTAAGTGCTTATTCATGTAAAAATAAAAATAAATAAATAAAATTTTTTCACAGAGCCTGGTTTGGTAGTGTTTTTAATCCCAGCACTTGGGAGGTAGATTTATGTGGATCTTTGTGAGATGAACACTAACCTGGTCTAAAGAGTGAATTTCAGCCTACTGGAGCTACAGGGAGACCCTATCTTAAACCAACAAGCAAATCCTGTATTTCACAAGTCAGATTTACAAACAGAAAACAGGCATACCAGAATTCCTGGTGGTGGATACTGCACAAATGGCTTGAGTATGCTTGCACTAGAAGTGAAATTGAATATATTGCTGGCTATTAACCTTATTATTAATCTGTATAACATGAAAATAAATTTAAGTTAGATTCTATAGATATGTTCAGAACTAGTCATGAGGCTAGAGAGAAGGTTTAACAATTTAAGGTCACTGGATGCTCTTATAGACGACCCAAGTTCTCAGCATCCACATAATAGCTAAAAACTGTAACACCAGTTCCTGGCCATCTGATAGCCCTTTCTGGCTTCTGGGAGCATCAGACACATATGGTACAGTTACATATATGCATGAAAAGTATGCATGTATGTAATATAAAAAATAAATATTTTAAAAGACTTTTCTTTTCATTATAGTTAGATAAGCTTTTCAGAATCAAATGTCTGATAGTACAAATCTTCTTAAATATTTTATTTATCTATTTAATGTGTACAAGTGCATTGCCTGTATGCATGTAAGTGCAACTGTGTTGTGCAATGCCTGTTGAGGTCAGAAGAATATGCCAAACCCCCTGGAACTGGAGTTGCCATGTGGGTGCTGGGAATGGAACCTGTATCTCTGCAGGAACAACCGTGTTCTTAAATGCTGAGCCATCTCTCCAGCCCCCTGATGGTATCACTCTTCAGCATATCATTCCCTGTGTTATTGGTAAAATGCCCTAAAACATTATCATGCCCATCAGATCACTGTGATGTGACTTACTTCCAAGAACTTCAAAGCTGCTTTCTGATTTCCGCTAGTGGCTGCTTCTTTCAGTGCTGAAAATATACCTTGCCACTTTCCACATTAAGGCATTTATGCATTATTTCCTCCGTCCAATGGTATCCCTACTAACCTTTACTGCCTTCATATTATTTTAACAAGCCTCAAGTGTCATTATTCTGTAGTTTCAGATTAGGTTGAATATAAATCTACCATAGCATCTGCTCTCCTAGCAAACTGTTTTCAAAATCCTTAACATTGTAAGGAATATTTAAATTATTCCATTATCAGTGACTAATATTTATTAAGCAATCATTATTGTTCAAGTAGTTTAATAAATTTTCAAAGAATATTTTCATATATATATATATATATATATGAATATATTGTTGAATTAATTGGTAAAGAATTACCAGGTAACAACCAAGATTTCCTCATTTCAAGTTCATATTTTCTTTGAATTTCTAATGAAAGCAGCTATTTATCTTGAATGTTACACAAGAGAAAGCCAGTGACATACAACTTTTGAATAACAAGCACAAGCAATACATTTTTCTGGATTATTCCCATATGACAAACCACATACTTGTTTTTTGTATGTTTGTGTGTGTGTGTGTGTGTGTGTGTGTGTGTGTGTCTGTGTGTGTGTGTGCTCATTCATCTGGATCTATATAGATTTAATCTATATAAATTTAATCATTGCAGTAGCCCAGTGACCCTGATTTGTTGTCACTTATGTTTAAAAACACTGAGGCAACTCAAAAAACACCCACTATGTCAGATAACTGAAATTTTATTTTCGGCTTTCTTTAAGTAATATATATTTTAAAGCTGAAATATATATATTTAAATATAATTTAAAGCTGAAAAACCCTAAACTTCATGTTCCTGGAACTAAACTACTTCAAAGAAATTCTTCAATGGAGACATTGGTAAGTATATTTGTCTTATAAGCCAAGATTCTAGCATGTAGATTGGAGGGGCTCATGAACTGACACCCCTAACAGAGGAGTATTGGCAGATAATGACTACTAGGGAAGGGGGGTTGTTTGGTTTCAGGTATATGGCCCTCTGTAGATTGATTATGTTCCAGTCGATAGCCTCATACCCATGTGCATATTGCCAGCACTTTTTGAACTCAGTGGATTATAAAAAAATATAAAAGAAGAAAAAGAAGACAAGAATTTAGGAGGGGTTATGTGAAGGTGGTGTGAAAGAACTTGGTGGTAGTGAGGGATGAATTTGTATACAATATTTACTTCTCAAAAAATAAACTAAAAGTACTTCAAACAAGTAATTTATTTTAATTATTTTATTTCATATATTTATATATGTGATATATATCTAATGTGACTGGATCCAATATACTAGCTATTTTCGTGAGTCTAATTCCTTCTATAGTCTCTGACCCCAATTTTTCTCCCAGTTTCCTCTACTCATTTTTTATTTCATTTAATAATCACCAAGTGCATTAAGTCTGTTCATGTGTGAATGAGTGTAGGATCATCTACAGGAACATGATAGCCTCTCAGGGCATGAATCCCTCCAGAAAAGTGACCCTTCCTCTCCCAACTGCCAACTGCCAAAGCTCTAGGTGGAACTTCTTGAGTCTATCCTAGGATTTCGGCTGGCTTAATTTAGTGCAGGACTTGTGCTCATAATCTTGGCATTTGTAAGTTCATATATGCACCTACACTGTCATATCTGCAAATCATTGAATCACTACAGACATATACTTCTTAAAGTGCTTACAGTATCACTGTCCCCTCTTCTTCAATGATCCCTGGACCTAAGTGAATGGAGTTATGTGTATTTTTATATATATATATCACCATTTAGAGCCTAGCACTCCAAAGTCTTATTCAGTGGGTACTAATCCAATATGCGTCTCTGTATTAATCACCATGTAGTGCCAAAATAAGCTTCTTTGACGAGTGCTGAGAAATGCCCTACTCTATATGAGTATAAAGATAAAAAAATTTATTTTGTATTTTTAGTTTGATTTGAGACAGGCCGTAATCTCACAGAAATCTGCCTATCTTTGCTTCCTGAGTATTGTAATTAAATGCATATATCAATTTTCCAGCACAGGAGAGAGTTTATTACCATCTCTATTTAGCAAAATAATAGAAGTAGGTTTTCCCTAGGGGTATGACACAGCCAGCCATGGGTTCTGGCTCTGTTAATGGTACCAGGCATAGATTTCATCTTGTAGTGTAGGCTTTAAATCAAACAGAAAGTGACTGGCTGTTTCCATAATATTCATGCCACTACTGCACTGGTTGGCATATTTTTTTCAGGTCAGTCATTATTGTAACAGTCAGGATTCACAGCTGGGTAAGACTGATGATTGCTTTTTCTCCCTCAGTAGCATGTATAGGAGTTTTCATAACTATGAAAACTGGCCAATATAGATGAAACTTTACCATCAGTTGCAGACTGATTGTGACTGGTAACGAAGAACAATAACAACTGTCTGTAATGGCTGGGAGAGATCTATGGTATCCTGTTGAGCAGCAACTCCAAAAGAAGTAACTTATACCTGGCACTGGGCTTTTTATTTGATACCTAATTGTATCTAGGGGAGACATTATATATGTATGTGTATGCATTTGGGGAATATTCTCCAGAAATGTGTTTCCATATGCCATTTTCAGTGTTATTGACTGTTAATTATCCTTCCTCATATTCCCTCTTATATTCTGCCCTCCCATTTCACATCCCATTGAGCCATTCCTATTCCATTATTCCACTTTGTTCCTTACCAACATTGATTTCTATTCCTTTTCTTGATATCCTCTCTATGATCCCTTACTGAAAAGATTAGGGGAATGGAATAATAGGTAAACAAAAAGTGATGTAATAAAATCACATCTAATTATTCATTCATTCATTCATTCATTCACTGTATTTATATTCAAGCATACTTACATGCGAACTACAGACTAAGTAGAGGCCAAAGTGCTACAGAAGGAGGGAGTCATCCCCTTCAACATGTGGGTCCCTGGGAACAGACTCAGGTCATAAGGTTTAACAGCAGGTATATTTACCCACTGAGTCATCTGAGTTACTATAATTTATTTTCTTCAATGCATAAGTAAAATGTTCTTCATTTAAAATTTTGAATGGAAAATTTAAAGTTAATTCAGGAATGTTTTGGAAACTTTTGAGATAAACTTGTAGAATATGTGCTTTAAATCATTATGTGAAATAATGATGAAAAATTAGTATACATAAAATATATTTAATTACACTGTACCATGTACTTAAAATTTGCTAAAAGTAGATTTTAGAGGTTTTCACGTAGGAACGATAGCTATAAAAAATGACAGATATATGATTTAGCTTGATCATGGTAATCATTCAGTACTGTATATTTATATCAACTAATACTTTATACACTAATTGTATATCATTTTGGTCAATTATACCAAAATAAAGATAGTAATAAATGCCTAAATGGGAATAAAAATAAAAAAAGATAATTTTGGAGGGGTGCTGTGAAGGTGGCTCAGTATTTAAAGTACCTGTCTTACAAGCAGCAATCATGCACATGTGAACATAGTGCACATACAACACACAAATGCACAAAAAGTTAAAAATGATTTCATGAATATCAAAATTACAAAACTGCAAACAATAAGTAAAAGTATGTTACTTTTTATGTCACAAGCTTCTATTCTAAATGTCACATTTTATAAAATCAAACTATGAGGTTTTCAGTTGTTTCATTCTCCCTGAAGTATTTTGTGGGAGTTATGTGTACAAAGAAACATGGGCTAGATATACATTCACCTGAACACAATTATCCACAGAAATATATGAACAAAACAAACCAGTAAGTATACACATGAAATTCGAGGTACATAACTATATGGAGCAAACACAAATTTATCCAAATAAAGTACATTATATTTAATAAATATTTTAATTTTGAAGCTTCATGTGCTGTCATTGTAACAAACTCTATGTAATAGGTAGTAAGTAGATAATAAATATTTCTTGTATGATTGAAAAGTTATACATATATATATAAACACACGATACACACATGTTTGTCATCATATCTAATTGTATTATAGGACTATCGCCTCCTATGTTGTGAGTGTGTATTAACAATAAGATAATTTTGCTTAATATTAAGTAGACGTAATACAAAGGGTTAAAAATTAATAAATCAGCCAGGTATGTTGTCACACACCTTTAATCCCAGCACTTAGGAGGCAAAGGTACAGGGATCTCTGTGAGACCGAGTCTAGCTCGGTCTATATAGTGAATTCCAAGCCTACTGGAGTTACAGGGAGACCCTGTCTCAAAAAAAAAAAAAAAAACAACAACCAAAAAAACAAAAAGAAGACAACAAAAAAGAGAGACAGAAAAGGAGTTAATAAACATGGGAACACATGTAATATCTTGACTGATACAGAGGAAAATCATAAATGCACGTATACACTTACATTTAGTGATAAAATCATTATAAGGTTATACATCAAATCTCTGTGGTACAAATAAAATAGCATATAATTTTTCACACCTTCAGAAAGAACATTTTCCAGTCAACATGGAAGTTACACATATGAACTCACAGCAATTGTGACTAACATGCACAAGACACATGGAATTTTAAACGAGTCAACATCCCAAGTGTAGCAGGGAATGCGAACAACAATGCGCAGCCCTTACTAAGCAACAATTGGTCATTGGCAACTGCTGGCAAAAGGAGAGTCAGTTTTCCTCAAGGCTGTGTGATGCAGGTTAGGTTAACAAGGATCCTAGGGATGGACCCACATGCAGGAGCATTTGAGGAACATAAATTTGACTTGATAGGCTTAAAAAAAACAGAGGACATGAAGTGAGGCTATGACAGACAGGTAGGGGAGAATCTAAGAAGAGATGGGAGAGAACATCTTTTTATGATAGAAATAAATTTTATGAAATACTCAAGGAATCATTAAAAATAGTTTTCAGACTAGGTCTGACCCACCACCATCTACTTTGACTCCACTTTGGGCCCTTGTCTAATTGAGTTGGCATGGGTCCTGTTCTTGATGTCAACATTGCCACAAGTTCACATGTGCGAGCTATCAGTGGCCTGAAAGGCTCTGCTTTCCTGAGTACATGAACCAGTCCGGACTCCTACAATCTTTCTGCTCCCTCTTCCAAAATGATTCCTGAGCCATAGAAGGGTGAGGTTTAATATAGGGGTCCTATCCAAAGATACATATTCTGCAGTCTATTATCCTCTAAAACTGCCAGGCAAAATACATGGGGTCCGGTGGGGGTTTGAAATGGCGTGGATGGGGGTGGGGTTCCAAATTTAATTAACTGTTGTATGAAATGTAGAAAAGGTAAATAAAAATTAAAAAGAAATACATTCTAAAATTTAAAATATATATTTTGACAATAAATAGCATAATATTAATAGACAAATCTATTTCTAAAATAAACCATTGAAAGATTCCTATCTTGAATCTGGATTCTGAAAATAGATTTAATCATTTACACCCATCTGAGTCAATTTTAATAACAATATTGGTATGAGCCTGAGAATCTTTCTGTGGCCATATACAGACTCTGTGGTGAAAATAAAGTGAGGGCAGTGAGTACATGATAGTATGCTTGAGATCCTGTTTTAGATGTTTGCAAATGTATTATCTCAAAGTAGTTATTCAAGGTTGAAATGGGCAATCAATTTTGTTGGAAACAGTTACGAATTTTAACAATGTGAATTTTAAATTCCATTTGAAACGTTGTGTGCCAATGAGGGAAGAGGATTCATTTGAACTAAGAAGTCGAATTACAAAATCTAGGAAAAAGGACGATAGATAGTCTTTGAATTTGATAGGAGTTCTGTTCATGAAAACAACAAATAGTAAATTATTAATGCTGGCCATGTTAGCAGTGAAGATTGAATATTCAGGTATGCATGAACAATAAGAGTAAAACAACCATGAACTATCTTCAGAATCCTAGTTGCATTTTCTAAAGTGTGAAGTAGCTCAGAGTCAGCACATAAACAAAACAATATATTAGAAAAAGATAGGTTACATTCAAGTACAGCACAGACTTTGAAATTAAATTGATATATCTGAGTTCAAACACAAACTTTAATATTTGTTGCATTTACCAGAAAATTTAGACTTTGACTATAAATAAATCTTTATCATTGTACCTAATTCTTAGAATTGCCATTAAAGTCAAATAATAACAAATGAGAAATGTTATTTAAATTTTTCACGGCATTGGGAAATAAATTGCTATTACTAAAGATCTGGATTTTTAGATACTGTGTGAAAAGAAAACAGTCTGTGAGTCTTTGCCTGAAAGCTACAATTCCCAATGAGCTCATGTGTAGATTAAGCAATATAAATTATTATAAAATCTATCTAAACATCCTGAACTACAATAGGTATGTATGTAAAAATTGTATCATTTCCCCTTTTTCCTTATAAACAACAAAAATTTAATGACTGTATATTATCTTTTATCTTGAATAAAAGTACATACAAATGATTCAAAGTCTTAATGATTTACTAAACAATCTTACAGACTCTCTTCAATAAGTTTTTCCTGAGGATAAATGACCTTATAAGGTGAATATAAGGTATATTTTGAACAAGTTACTGTATTGATATCTTAAAATCATATCCTTATGACTGACAATTTACGTATGTCATTTCATTTCCTTCCTAAAACCCCTTTCACAAGTTCAAAGATGATTCTAAACTGTAGCTTGGGTCAATGTATTAAAATACTTGTGTCGTGCAAGGAATTCTTATGCAGGAGGAATTGAACAAGGGAAGTAGGCCACAAATGATAGCTTCAATGCTCACAAAACCTCAAAAGTAAAGCTCAACATTACCATGTGGTCATACATAACAAGTCATATTTTCTAATGTCAGTAGCTAGAGAGAGCAAGAATTAGACTGTTATTTTATATTGCAAATGTTTCAAGCTCCAAACTAATAGAAGTCAAGGGGTGAATGCAACCATAAAGAACGAAGGTGTTATGTAAATGGAAAATTGCAGTGCATGCAGTTTGAAAAGAAGACAACGGCTGAGAAATGATTATGGCTAGAAGGTCTGAGTGTAGGAATTTAAAAAAAGAGAAAGATATCGAATGCTGAGAAGATGTGAACAGAATGAATAAGAGCAATAAGCTGGGCTCAGTGACAATCTGACATGAAGCAAATGGGAATGTGAGAGTGGTTTGATAGACTGTTTGGAAGAGTCTACCTCCAGCAACATCAAACAAAATTAAGGGTAAATTTGCTTAAGTAGTGAAAAAGAAATGATTACTAATCCAAGGTGCAAAATGACCCTAGACTTTAATAAGCAGAAAGTCCCCCAGACTCATAATGGCTTGTTGTTACAAGTGAATAAAATGTTAAGATGTGATAATTTCTTCTGTTTAGTATGCTTCATTGTCAGTGGCATTTAGCAAATTTTGTCAGTTATTAAAGACCAGCATATCTATCAGTAGCCAATATTTTATGTAGAACAGTATTGACTAACTCAGGGTTGATTATTTTTCACATTTATTAGTTTTGAAAATGAAGTTCTCGTGACTAGATCTCATACCAGAGTTGTGTTTGTTGTCTTGAAAGAGTGCAAACCAAAGATGAATGGCTTGAATGCTGCTGAAATTATTGTCTGTGACACTTACCCAAGGCAGATGTCAAGGCAGCTATATTTAAAATGCCATACCATTTCCAACCAAAAGCTTGTTTTGCCTATATACAAACTGTCCTATATATAAGCTTAAATCACTCTGTTAGAGGACTTTTTCTCTATAAAAAGCAGGGGGGAATGATTACTTTAGAATACATTTTTACATTTTAAATAGGATTTATGCTGAAAATTAGTATACTTTGAAATTCACAAGTAGTATCCAAATATTCTGATTAACAATGCCAAATTTCTAGATCTACACAAAATATTCCAAGTATAAATTCTGGGTACCTGTTTTATTTTACCTTGGCCATATATCAATGTTTCTCTTTCTAAAGGAAGAATAATAAAATTGCCATGAATACTAGCTGTTGAGAACAATAAAAATCTCATCTATTTAGGAAGAACAATGAAGTTTCTTTTTGCTTATTGTGAATGAGAATGCTGTCACTGATAAATAAATAATTAATTTTGCATTATTCTTTAGACTAGGGGAAAGAGATTATAGTTTATAAACTATTAATATAAAATATCAATTGATATTATTTCTGTCATTAGGGAAATATGTTCAGAGGTACTGAATTTAGTATAAAGTTGATGAAATGTTTAACAATGAGCTAGTGGAAAGCTTAACCATCATATGAAGAACAAACTGCAAAATGCCATATTAAAACTATTGGATAATATTGGACATTGATATTTAAATAAAGAACTATAATATCCAATAAATTTCTGGTATGAAACCAAGTGATTAGCATCATTAAATCTTTAAGATTAAATGGTTTCATTATAAAAAAACTTCTAAACATTTATCTCAAAACCTTGGAATTAGATACAATAAAGAACTGATGAAATTACCAAATATTAAGTTTGTAAAATATAAATAAATAATATTTGAAAAGATTCAGGTCATGTAATTAAAAGAAGAAGAACACTGATGTATACAATGTTACAAATATTAATTAATTATGGATCAGAGAAATACATATTTCTACACTAAAATATTTTAATTTAAAATTACAATCAATTGCCCAGGTGCAGTGGCACACACCTTAAATCCCAGCACTCGGGAGGCAGAAGCAGGCAGATCTCTGTGAGATCAAGATTACCTTGATCTCCTTAGTAAGACCAGGCCTTCTGGGATTTCAGGGACACACACCCTGTCACAACCTCCTGAAAAACAATTGCATATAAGTATGACACATAGATTAAATAAAATTAATGGAATTTAAGCTTATAAAAGAATAACAAAGTATTTTAGTCAGAAAACTTGCAAGTTGCTTTACACTAGTTAAACTGAGGAAATATATATAAGTTCCTCCATACTACAAAGGAACAAGAAAATTTTCATGGTTTATGGTACAATAAACTTGTTATCAAAATATGTTAAAAATCAGCAAGACACAGACCATTTTCACTTAAGAAAAAGCTACCATTCGTGCATCAAAGATCATGACTATTATACCAGCACTCAAGAGGATGAGACAGGAAGTTTACCTTTAGTTTGAAACTAGTCTGGTCTAAATAGTGAGTACCAGATGACCTAGAATGTCATAGTAAAATCCTCTTTTTTTCTAAATTTGGGTGTTTTTTAGTTTTATACGTTTCATACAACAGTTCTTGATAAAATTTAGGCCCCCTCCCCCATCTACCCCCTAACCGCCACCAAACCTCATGTATTATGTCATACAAAAAGAAATACTGAAATTGAAACTTTAAAAAGTGTGAAATAAATTTAGGTGCATAAGAAAAAGCATGATTTTATTTTATTTGGCAATAAGCCAGGTTAAAATAATAAAATATTTTCATCTTTATTAAGGTATAATTGTCAAAGAAAATCAGGTATACTTAAGTTACACAAAGTGATAATTTGACATGTATATAAATTGTGAAATGATTACTTCAATCAAGTTAATACACCCCTCATACAGTTACAATTTCTGTGTAATTATAACTATGGCTGAGTCACTTAACAAATGTTAATTACAAAATAAAGTCTAACTTCTGGTTAATCAAAACTACAGACAATCCCAAATCTTCTTCCTGTCACATTTGAAATTGTATTCTGATTAAAATCCTTATCTACCTAGACATTCTGTTCACAGCCATCAGAATTCTAATGCTACCTCAATGAACACACATATTTTAGAGTTCATGTATCTGTGAAATCATATGTATTTGTATTTGTGGGTTTCTCCCTGGCTCATTTCATTTATTATAATGGCCTTTGGTTCACCTACGTCAGAGCAAATGGTAAAATCATTCTTCCATGTGGGTGACTAATATTCAGTTATGTTTCTTCATGTATGTATGTGTTTAAGTATGTGAACTTATAGCGACATTTTCTTGGTTGACTCATCTCAAACAAATATGGGTTTCTTCATATTTTATCAACTGTGACTAACATAGTAATGAGCATTGGGTTATGTCTTCCATATACTGACCTCACATAAGGTACACAGACACATAAATAGAATACACAAATACACAAGTTGAGGTTGTTGAATTATATGGAGTTTTCATTTTTAATTTTAAAGGCTATTCCTTAATATTAATTTTTTACTAGTTTTTTTGGTTTCATATCCCATAAAAGCATATTAAGAACAATGTCAAAGTGTTTAGTGTCTGACATCTTCTAGAAGTTCTCATTTCAGATATGTGATTTAAATATTTAATATATTTTATGTCTTTAATCTATGTGATTCATTTTTATTTGTGACACAAGATTAGGGTGTGATTCCATATTTGAATATGGAATCATATTTCCCTAACTGACTACTACTTGTGATCTTATCAAAAATAAATTGTTATTCTGGTGAAATTTGAGAGATGCATTAATCTATGGGTATAACAATTAGTCATTAGGAATCAGTTTAATGCTATATCAATTTAGTAAAATGATAGTAGGTTCTCCTGACGGCCTGTGATCAGTCTGACTGCAGGTTCTCGGCCCTTGTAATGGTGCCATCATCTCATAAAGTAGGCCTTAAACCCAATCAGAAAGTGATTGGTTATATACATAGCATTGGTTCCATTATTGTGCCAGTGGACATATCTTGCCAAGCAAGTTGTAGCTTTCAGGGTTTGCAGTTAGGTAAGTTTGATGATTAATTTTATCTTTCAGTTGTTTATGTAGCACTTTCCAACACTATGAAATCTAGCCATTAGAGATGAAGCTTCAAAGCAATTAGCAGCTTGATTTCTCCTATGTTTGTTCTGATTCAATTATGTCTGCAGTAATAGGTATTATCTTCAAATTCTCATGGATATCCAAGAATAATGGCAATAGCCATTGTTGTTTGTGCATTCATGGGATTACCCCTGGTCACCAAATCCAAAAGACGGTTCCACTTCCTGGCATTGTGTATTTTATTTGCTACCCTGAGTTGTCTGATGTGGCACTGTCCCTCCTTATATGGCAATGATTTTTAAATTCATTTCACAGTGTATGTGTATATTATAATATTTTATATTAGCAACTTTCCATATGACTTTTGGAAAACAGTATCAGTGTTAGTTTTACTTCCCCATGCTAACTTGCAAGCTTCTGCTTGCAGCAAATGTTGACAAACACAAAGACCTACAACTGGTCAACTTACAGAAAATAAGACCTAGAAGTAAGTCTAAATGACACATGTGTATGACACCCTCTCTTCCCAGTGCTCAGAGATCAGTTTAGAAGATGGACTAGAAAGACTGTAAGAGTAAGACCTAGTGGGTTAATACAAGGAAACTATATTGTCTAGATATCACAGAATAGTTACACATGTGAACCCACAATACTTAAGACAGAATGTACAAAACCTCTGCAAATCAAAGCAGAATAAATCCCAGAATGGATGCAAGATGTGGATGAGAAGACCCCAAATTGAATGAGGATTTGTTGGCAACTGATAGGGTGTTGTAAAAGAGAGATTCAGTTTTCATTAAATGTGTGACATAGGGTAGGTTGAGTAGAGTACTGGATAGAAGTTTGCCAATTAGACACACCTGGGAAAAGGAAAACTTAGTTGATGAATTTCTTCTACTGGATTGGCCTCTTGGAATGTCTTTGATACCTTTTCTGGATTGTTGTATGATATGGATAGGCCTAGCATACTGTGGTTCTTGCCATCCTTAAGCAGGTGATCCTGTGTTGTATAAGAAAGCAGGCTGAGAACAGGCCAAGGGAATAAGGCAGTAAGGAGCATTCCTCCATCTTTCAGCTCTTCATTCTAAGGTTTCTGCTGTCAGTTCTTGCCCTGAATTCCTTAAAAGATGGACTGTTCCTTGGAAGAGTAAAATGAAATAAACACTTTCTTCTACAAGTTGATTTTAGTCAGTGATTTCTCACAGTCAAAATAGAGCAGCCCGGCTCTAAGGAATGGAACCACACCTAAAAGTGTACAGGGACACAAATTTGACTAGATAGACCTTAAAAACACAGGACATGAATTGAGGGGATGTAGAGAGATTGTGATGGATGTGAAAGGAATTTGGAAAGGAGGTCTATATATGACCAGAATACATTGTATGAGATACTCAAAGAATCTGTAAAAATAAAAACAATGTGCCTGGAGTTTGTTTCTGGGCTCCCTATTCCATCCCATTAGTATATTTGCTTTTTTGTATATTGGTTCCATAAGGTTGTATAGCTATACTTTTGAAGTAAGCTTTGCAAAATACAAGTGCAATATCTGTAGTTGCTTTTTAACTTTTTTTCTCTTTTGGGATTTCTTTTAATGTGTACAGTCTTTGTGTTACCACGAAAAATTTAAGATAATTTTTTCTGTGAAAAATATCAGAGACATTTTAATAAATATTGCATTGATTTTGTGGACTAATATAGACATTTAAATAATGTTTATTTTCCTAACCTATGTAGATAAGTTGCACAATAAACATTTTAATTTGTTTAATCTATGTTCTATAATTTAGACTGAGCAGATCATTAACTACCTTACCTATATTTATTTATTTCTAAGTATGTTACTGTTTGGGGGCCTGTAGATAATGACATTGCCTTTATAATGGCAATTAACCTCTTCTTTTCTGATTAGAATGCTTTTTGTGATATGTTTTCCTTGCCTAAATGCTCTTGTAGAAATATCAGTATTGTGTTTAGTAAAAGTGGTTAGACTGGACATCCTTGTCTTTTTCCTTCTCTCAGGGGATAAGCTTTCTAATTGTATTGCTTAGTATTTCAGGTGTGGACTTTTTATATATGGTCTTTGCTACAAACCATATTCTTGATAAAAGTAACTTAAAGTAGAAAGAGTTTGTTTTTTATGTTTTAACTGACAGTATGAACATGCAGTTCAACATGGAAAGGAAATCACAATGGTAGGAGTGTGAGGGATCTGGACACACTGCATACACAGTCAAGAAGCAGAGAGTAACAGATGCTAGTGCTCAGCTAGCTTTGTCTTTTTTCGTCAGTCCAAGACACCAGCCTGCCGGATGGTCTAACCACAGTTAAAATGAATTTTCCTACCTCAATTAATCTAATATAGATAATCTCCAACAGACATTCCCAAAGTCGTGTCTCCTAGATGACAATATTAACCCTTGTAGAGGATTACTAACTATGGCATTTTCACTGTGCTACTAAACAGTAGAATATTTTCCTTGTGTATATCCAGGCCTTGACTCATACTGATTGAAATTTGTTTATCCTATTTTCCTACTTTTCCCAGCTATCATTATTGTGCATTAAGATTAAGATTATTTTAATATTCACATCTTAACATAGTGTGGTATTTGTCTTGATATTGCTTAACACACTATATTCCAGTTTCATATAATTTTATCCAAATGATTGGATTTTCGTCTTATTAATGGCTGAACAACGGACATTTTGAATTAATTTTTATTTATTTATAATTCATTTAATTCAATGCACATTTTGAATTAATTTTTATACAGAATGAGGGATATGATAATATCTAGACATTCTGCATATAGATATCTATAACTTATGGAAGAGATAATCTTTTCTTCAATATACATCTGTGATACTTTTGAAGAGATTCTACTGTCTATATTTTCTTTACCCAGTAATTCATTCAGTAGATTTCTTATCATTGGTATTAAGAATAGTGCCACAAAAAAATTGGATAAGCAGATTATCTCTTTTTGTTTCTTCAGGCAGTTGTAAAGGTGGATCATATTAAAAAGTCTGCTTATATTATTAAGAACATTACACACTGATTTACATGGGTATATTAAAATATATTCTCTACAACTGTGCAGTATAATCACCTGTTCTATAAATTGTTGAAAGCATTTTTGTCTTTTTAAACAGCCGTTCTACCTAGGTTGAATGATTCTCTCATTATGGTTTTAATTACATTTCTCAGATGTCTAATTATATTAAGGAATAATATTTACTCATGTATTTGTACACATCTGTAATCTCTTTTTTCACAGAGAAGATTTTCTGATCATTTAAGTATCATGTCCTGTAAAGTATCAAAATTCTTCAAAATATTTAAATTTGATTAATTCTGGTATTACGTTGTTTCAATTTTCTTGTGAGATGATCCCCCAGATAGGTTATCCAATCCCATGTGATCAACACTAAACCCATGTATGAGCTGTAACACTAAATGGACTCCATATTACACACACACACACACAAACACGCACTCCTATGAGTGTGTGTGTATGTGTGTGTGTGTGTGTGTGTGTGTGTGTGTGTATGTTTAGCAATAACACTTATTGAAGAACAGGTTTACAAAAGGAAAGTAAGAAAACCCATTAAGCAGGAATTTAATGACTTCATCCTCTTCATTTATGAAATTCCTTAGTTATCTTATGTCCTTTCTCTTTGCCATTTTTCCCTATATTAGGTTAAATTCACCTTCTCTAAACCATTTCTTCTGTGCCTGCGTTTTCTCAAACTGATGGCCAGAAAGTAATGCCTATGTTCAAAATATGTCTTTGCTAGCATACTCTCATTTTTAGAAAGTCATATTTTGGGTTACCATATTTTTGTATCATGCAAATTCAAAAATATAAGTTTAACTGAATTTATAAATATATACCTTTTAAATAATGAAATACTGCTAGGTAAAGCGTGAACGTGAATCTGTCATGTATCAAAATTCTACAAATTATAATTGTATAATAATAGAATTAAAAATATAATTAAAATGTCTATTTACTTTAAAAGATCATTTTTTTCTGGATTGTATTGTTAGTGACCAAGAGCATAATGCTATTCCTACAGAAGCCCATATTCAGTTCCCATCCCTCACAAGCCAGCTAACAACAATCCTTAACTCCATTTTCAGGGAATCTGTTTTCCACTTCTTGCCTCTGTGATCAGTGGATGCATGTGGTGTATTTACATACAAGCAATCAATACACTCATACACATAAAATAAAAACATAAATGCATGTAAAATATATTTTCTTTTAAAATTATTTATATGATATTCTGTTGAAATATTTAATTTATCTAATAGTTAGCACAACTTTAGATGGAAGTTCATACATAGGTCTACCATCTTGAACAGTTAAGTACTACCATCTCTGAAATGAATAAAACCAAAGTAGACTAACATGCATTTTTTCTAAATATTATGTATCTTGCTTTCTTTATACAAACTGTAGTAATGAAAACAAATGTCAGTATGCAGTCTTCGCTTTTTAGTAGTTTAGTCTCTTGAATAAATCATATCTTCAATTTCTGAGATGCAATCAAACGCTGCCTTGGATTTTTCACACCACCTAAGCTTTACTTATCCTCTCTCTCTCTCTCTCTCTTTCTCTCCCTCTCTCTCTCTCTCCTCTCTCTTTGTGTGTGTGTGTGTCTGTCTCTTTCTGTGTCTTTCTCTCTGTCTCTCTCTATCTGTGTCTCTCTTTCTCTCCCTCATCTCCCTATTCCCTCCCTAGTTTCAATGCCCCCATTTTTCACATTTTCATCTTTGTAACACCTGTTACTTATTATCCACCTCTCTTCAGTTTCTTCTTCCCTGCATGTTTCCTTGTATGCCCTTTCCTCCTCTCTTAACAGTTGAATACCCCGATTTTCTTCATTTCCCCCTTGGTAATATCTGTTTCCTACAATCCCCCTCTCTCTGTCTCTCCTTTTTCCTTCTATTTGCCTGGCTACTTTTCTTTAAGGGAATGACTCTAGATAGGGTGAATAGACCCCAGTGGATGAACTTGCAACCAAGGGACATCTGCATGCAAAAGTTTGACATGACAGGTATTAGCATATTTGACAGAATGCATGTAATCCAGAGAGGGAGGCCTACGGAAGGTATGGATGGGGTTGAGGGTCTATATTTGAATGAGTTCTATTGTATGACATGCACAAAACTCAACATAATATACATTTAAAGTAAGAAAACATGTTTTGGGACTGGAGAGATAGCACAGTGCTTAAGATCACTGATTGCTCTTGCAAAGGACCCAGGTTTGGTTACTAGAACCCACATGGTGGTGAATTACCGTCCACAACTCCAGTTCCAGGTGATCTGATGCTCTCTTCTGACATCTATGGACATTTCATGATATGAATGCACTTATATGCAGATGAAACATTCATTCGCACAAACATAAAAGTAATAAATAAAATATTACAAAATGAAATCATGTGTTAATTGCAGAAAATGGAATAAATTTTCTTAAGATGGAAAAATAATTAAAAACACAATCATGATAGACATATGAGCTGGAGGGTTGGCTTAATAGTAGAATGATACAGTGTTTGTTTAATTTTTACAAATCTACGAGTCCCATCTTATAGCAATAGAGGGAGAAAGAGCAGAGGGATGGGAGAGGGAAAAGAAGGAGATATGGTAGAGAGATATATGATGGATAGATAAATAACTGATAGATGGATGATGACAGGATGAGATAATCATTTCTGATGTTCTCATTAATCACAGGAAGCAATTTCAGGATTGAATATGATGTAATTGGTATTGTATTGAATAGACAAATATTTTTAAGATTAAAGATGCTTCTTCTTCTTGCTTTGTTAACACATATTGTAAGATCTGCAGGAACCCATTCCTTCCTCTATTGTTTGCAAGTGATTTAGTTATAAACTGAAAATGATAACTATCATGGCTGTCATATGATATCCTTTGCAAATATGAAGATACACATCTTGGGCTATTAAAAACTACTAAAGGAGGATAATGAAAATAATGTTGAATTGGATGGGTCTTCATGACTGTAATTTGATCACGTAAAAAGGGTGAGGAATTTATGATATTGAAAAGGAATTGTCGAAACCAGGATATAGTGGCACTCACCATAGATACCATAAATTGTAATTAGCCTTATACACTCAGCATTTGGAAAAATATTTTATGTTTTTATTATAATGTCTCCACACGTGAATGGACTCTACATGCAGGCAATGCCCAGAGGTTAGAAGAGTATATCAGATCCAAAGAAACTGGAGTTGTGGGTGCTTATTAGCCACCATGTAGGTGCTAGGAACTTTACAGGAACAGTCATGGAACTTAACCACTGAGCCTTCTCTCTAGCCCCATAAGTATTGTTTTTCTTTTTGCATCAGCATATTTTCTCCATTCCTGTAATATATTTTGTTGGAAAGCCATGTATTACCTTCATTTACTGTATTTAAAATCACTCTACATCTAATTTCATGAAAAAAGCCCCTGCAGTTTCTAATACAAAAAGAAAACCTAAAATTTGTTTCAGAGATGTAGAGAAATATCTAACTTAAATAGCACTACAGTCATCTTTTCTAATAACAAACATTATAAAGTCCAGTTGTGGCAAACACATTTGCATATACATCTAAAGTCTTACTGAGAATGTCTTATTGGCTCTGTACAGCCAATTATAAGTATAGTAGCAGGTACACTATCAGCTTATGTATATGCCTCTTGGCTCATACCATTGTGCATATTTACAATATTACTTCCATAGTGCAGTATTCTGTCATGACTGTTCTGGTAAGTACCTTTTGGATTATCAGTACTAGTTTGTAGATCATCAGACAGAAACTCCCAATGCTACCATGATGTAATTTTCAGCACTGTAAACAGATCCGAGTTTTTGTATCCCAATCTCTCTTAAGCAGATTAGAGTTACCTACGTATTAATTTTCCTTCTCTCTAAAAGTATTAAATCCACCGTTTTGCTTCTGTCTGAAAAACTGTCATCCTTAATGCCTCCTCTACCTAAAACTCTATCTTCAACCAGTTTCAGCAATTTGAATTTAATTGCTTGTTCAGGTTCCCAAAGCACAGGTTTCTGGTTGCTAACTCGATTTGTGTTATTAGATGTACAGAAAGTGTATACTGTGCTTATCTTGGAAATATTCATTCTTCTTCCAATTCTATTTATATGAGGTTCTCTCAAATTAGAATATTCATATTTGATAACACACTTCATATCTTCCCTATTTGTCCCTCTGGAGGACTCTTCAGGAGTAATCAGTGTAGGAACATTTTCATTTCTACATTCATTTAGGACCCAGTCACACTCCTGTTGACATTTGTTGCCATAGATGCCCATGGTAGGCCAAACATCTTTCCTTATTTTTTGCATAAGCACATCACATCTTTTGAAATCCATAAAAACAATGGCTTTCTTAGCTTTCTTACTCATGATATCTTCTATGAGACAAAGGTGGTCTTCATCCTTTTCTGCATCAAGGGACAGTTCCACAATCTGAAAAAAGTTTTGATTTGCACTCAGTACTTGTGCTCCAATATACATATGAATGCAATCGTTCATGAAATCTTCACTAAATTGTCTGCCTTCTTTTCTTTTGTCCAAGTTGCACTCCACATTAAAATTTGCCTATTAGGTATTATTTCATCTATAGTTTTTCTTACTTGAGGTTCAAAGTCCATATCAAGCATTCTATCTGCTTCCTCTAGATCGTGTAGGTTGTCCTTCTCATATTAGTTTCCCATGCTCTAAAAAGTAAATCAGTCTTCCAAATTATGCAATACAGATTTCCACCTATCTTCAAATTATATAATTGTGAACCTTTGGGAGAAGTGCAGTAGAAGCTATCAGAATTCAAACGAAAATTCTGCTGTATATAGCAGCAACTTGTTACACCTGCTTGGTAGTTTTCCATGTTTGTGGCAGCACCAAGCAGACAGGGCCATCACCTACCTCTGGAAATGGCTGATAATTTATGTAAACAATGGCAGGCAGCAAGTGATGTCCTCCCTAATCCATTCTGAGACACTCGGACCATACCCTAACCTCTTAGAGCAACTGACTCTCCTTGAGCTTGCATTGCACTGATTTTAGTGAAGATCTGCCTCACAGTCAAATCTTTGAAGTATGGTGGGAAGTTTGCTTCATAACAATTCATAATTGACTCATTCATTTCCACTTGTATCAAACTGTATCCCCCAGACCATTTTTCTTCCACTGATGATGCCCCAGTGAATTCTTTGTAGTTAAAAAGCCAGCTGTCATCAAATTTTCACATTCAGTTCTCTGTACTCAGTTCTCCCAAGTCAATGGCGACCATTGACACCATGTGAAGTTATTCAAGTGACAGAGACTGCAGATGGGATGGAGAGCTTGGTGCACTTAAATTTGAAGGGAGGAGATCAGGAAGCCTATATGAAAAGAACTTTGGAAATACTTGGGGGAGAAACTAGTTAAAAAAAGTGGAAACTTGATAAGCTGACTAAATCTGAAAATTCTTACAGGAACACCCTGATTTGTCTTGGCACATAGCGCAAGAGACAGGTACATAGAAAGGAAATTACAGATAGATGCTAACTTACTTTTAAAATTCTGATTATAATTACAATATTTATGAGATATGCTTCACCTTCCCTCAAAAAAACAACACTGCAAGTGTGGAAAATGCCTATGAATAAACTTGGCAATATTACTTTAAATGAACTGTGGATTACTTAAAGTAGGGCAAACAGAAAATCCATACAGATTCACTCTTCACAGTGGATCTTGGGTCAGATCTATTAATTTGCAGGTTTTTTCTACATGAAAGTTAATAAGAAAAAAGAAAAATGTAAAACCTAGACTGATCAGAATCTTTCTCTATTCATGAGATGAACTAGGTTCTAGACTTTATTAAATTTCTTGTCATTTGATGAATTAAATATAATTATAATGAACTCACTTGGGGTTTGATTAGAATCTGTAGGGTTTTTCTTTCCAATTTTATGCCTTCATATTAACTCTTACATGTAAATTTGTAACCTTTTTTCTAAAAGACTATGGTCACATCCCAGTGAGCGCTTACAGAATGTTTATTTAAAAACAACATGAAGATGGAATAAAAGAGCCTCATTAAATCTGAACATATTGCTCAGAGGCAGGTAAGTGGCCTCTCTTATGGTTTATCATTCATAATCTTGCAGTACCTTGTCAAAATCATTTCTGTACACTCTTAGCTTTCTTGTTTTTATTCTTTCATGTTCATCAAATGAAAGCCCATGTTTATTTCTTGTGCAACAAAAACTCCTTCTTGGCCATAAAATGGGAAAAAATGAACCAAAAAGAGTGAGAGGAGAATTTGGATCTAACGTCTCACCAAGTAGTTTCCTCAGAAAACATGTGAAAATATTATATTTTGCAATGGCTGATTGGACACAGGAACAGCATTAATATTCAGTCAGGAATGTTATGAGCTGTCTATTTTTTGCATTAGCTTTTGGCTTATTATTTTCGGCCTTTGCATATTATATTACAACTTATAGTATGTGAAAATATTTAACAGTCTTATCTTCTGAAATCTTTAAAAATACTTTTACTTTTTCATTATAAACATGTAAAAAGAGATCCAAGCCTATTAAATAACAGACATTTTTACTGAATTAATTTGATTTTTTTCATGTCACAATATGCTACTTTCAAAAAGCTCAATGTACTGTGGGAAACAGACCAACTTTTAAACAAGCAACATGATAAAAAAATTTCATAAGTTAAAGGGAAATAATAGAGTAGAAAGTGTTAATTGGGTTGGGAAATGAGAGGGCAAGGCAGAAAAAGGAGTATGGACAGAGATAATTAACACCAATGGCATTTAGAAAAAGCTAAACCTAAACCTAGTACTATAAGATGGAAGAGGTGGTGGAAAGATTGTAAGAGCCATCAGTGTTGGATGGACACAAATAAACAATTTTCCAGATAGTCGGGAAGATAGTTATGCTAACTCACAGCAATGGTGAAAGCAAGCATAAGCACCAAAGACATGCCAGAAACGTATCGCTTCATAGATATCAGAAAATTCAGAAAATGGATAAGAATCTTCAAACTTACCTAAGGAACTACTGGAAGCCAATGGCTGCTGAGAAGGAGAGTCAGTCTCTTTTAATGGTGTGACACTTTGTCAAGCTCCAGTGGATGGATACATACCAAAGAGCATTTGGGAATAGAATTTTGATTACACACACGCACACACACACACACACACACACACACACACACACACACACACAGTGTACATTTAATTGGGCAGGTGATAGTAATAAGGGGGAGTACAGATAAGGGAGAGAATCTAAATACACTTTAAGTATATTGTTTGAAATTTACAAAAATGTAATGAAAATGTCCTTGATTTAAAAAAAAATTCTAAGACCGGACTGGCGAGACAGCTCAGCAGCTAACAGCACATAGACTGCTCATGCATAGTACCGGAGTTTGATTCTCAGAACCTACATGATGGCTATCAATTCTTTGTAACTCCAGTTCCAGAGGATACAACACCCTTTTCTGAACTCCGTGAGCAATGCATGACATTGATGCACCTGCCTACATGCAAACAATACACTTATACACATAAAATAATCATAATCATAACAATAATATTCATAATATTTTTAATTAAAGAAATCTAAGGTGTTGGGCCTGGGTAGATGACTCAGAGGTTAAGGCCACTGCCTGCTCTTGCGGAGGACCCAAATTCAGTTTCCAGGACCCACATGGCAGCTAACAACTGTTTGTAACTCCAGTTCCAGAGGATTTGAATCCGTCTTCTGTTCTCCTTGGGCACTGCATGAATCAACTGCACTTACATGCAGTTATAACACTCATGCACATAAAATAAAAGTAATAAATAATTTTTAAAGATTTAAAATAAATGATAAGACAGAGTATTCATGTGTACCAGAGAATTTAAACAAAGCCATCATTCTATGTTGTTGGTTGAAATGCTATTTGTCTCTTATTTGATACAAATATGGTGACATATGAGCTATATATATATATATATATATATATACATATTATAATATTGACAAAAATTTAATACCTAGGAAACATTCAAATTGATCCTTGCAAAAGCAGTAGGAATTTGTCATTCAGAGGAAATAAAAGAGGACAATCAACACAGTACTACAGTGTTATATTTAAAATCTTGTTTGTTTGGGTGCTCGTGACCTATCTAATAAATAAGTCAGCTGCTTATAGAAATATGACTGTACCATAAAACTTTGAATATCTGTCCTTGGAGATGAGAAGGCTGTTGTTCCAAGAGTTAATAGCACAGAAATATCATTATAAGTAATAACACAGCATATCAGTATGTGTAAGAATTGACTAGAATATTATAAGCAAGTTGTGTCACAGAAAATTTTCAATATTCAGAGATGTGACAGAGAGTGAGGAGATGAAATTTGTCATGCTGAACTAGACCTTAAAGTCCATCCATTGACAAAATGGAACTACTGAAGAAATTACCAGTAAGCAGAAAGATACGGTTATATTTGTGTGAAATTGCCTTATTGTGTGTAAAATGATTAAGAACTGCAAGGAATGACTCACAGACTAAATATATTTAAGAGATGTAAATGGATATTTGAATAAAACCTACACCAATATCATTTTCTCACCTACTTTGTTACAGTGAGCAAACACAATTAATTATTACTGCAATATATTTATGCATTAAAATTGAGAATGTATCAGTAATTATCATGGAAGACAAACATAAAATTAAAATAGAATAGCATTTATTAACTCCAAGCATTGAAGACAGCAGAGAAATCATATGGATAGGTAAAATAAAGGTGTTATATAGTGCTCTAGTTTGAGTATTAAATGAATCCTAATTCCTCAATGTGGTAAAATATGGCAGATGGTACTAATGGGAAGCATTTTGAGCATGCAGATGAACCTTAATTACTACATGAATTTTTTTCCTTTCTTGAGAATAAGCTGTTTTGCCATTTCAAAGTTTTTCACTCTTCTCTATATGCCCATGACTTTGTTGCTTTTTGGTTGCTGTGTTTTGTGTGAACATATTGGAAGAAGAATTTATTTCAGCTTGTGGTTTCAGGTTCCAGAGTGATTAAAGTTCATCATGGTGCAGGAGAGAAAAGCTAAGTACTCACATCTTCAAGTAGAAACAGGAAACAGAGAGCAAGAGGCAATCAAGCAGGGCTTAAGAACTCTCAAAGCCTTCCCCTAGTGATGTACTTCCTCCAGCAAGGTCACACCTCCTAAAATCACCCAAAGCAGTGTCAGCTCTTGGGGAGAAAATGTCCAAATACTTGGAACCATTGGGAATATTCACATTCAAACCATCACAATATACTTGGCAAAATGCATTTGCTATTAATTAAAGAAGCACAACATCCAGACTTGATATGTCCACTTGACCATGAACTTGGGATCCAAAATTTAAGTCAAAACAATTTAGTTTTTATCTATTGAAAATTACCAATATCAGATATTTTGGTATAGTAATAGAAAAATGGCTACAAATATACATTAATATGCTGAATAATATTTGGTAGTTCTAGTGAAGCATTTCTCTGAAGTATTCAAATTTAAGATTTAAAAATAAACAAATACATTAAAGTATATTATGGTAATATATATGCAGATATTCCTTTTCAAGTTACAATGAAAATTGAAGCTTATATGATTTTCACATACACATTACTTGTCAGTAGAGCCTGTTTTAAGAATGTTTTATTACTTTCTTAATGATATTCAGATAGTTTCACATGAAATGTTAATATAGAATGAAATATCAATCGGTCCTTTTTCCTTTAGCTGTCATTCGGTTGAGAGTATACTAATGAAGATCCACAATTTCAAATCTCTTCACTGTAATTCATAGTCTTCGTCTCTAGTGGATCATAAAGCAAATCATGCAGAATTTCACTATTTGTCAGCCTTTTGGAACGATTCTTTGTCGTGTGCAGATACATAGGCTATGTATACTCTTGCCTTTGCAACACTGTCATCCTAATTAATGATATTTCAAAGCCACGGTAGATCGATAGTTACAGCCTGAAGTTCCCCATCAGATAGCCCAAATATGCTTGTCAATTTATGAATAAAGGAATCACTGCATATACATATGAAATGATTCAGTCTTTAAAAATGAGATGTTCAGGGCTGGAGCAATGGCTCATCAGTTAAGAACACATACTGCTCTAACATAGAATCTGAGTTGTTTCCAGCCACATATGTTGTGTGGCTCACGACAACTTGTAAATCAACTCAGGCTGATCTGATTCTTCTGGTCTCTTCAGGCTCCTGTAGTCTTATGTACATCCTCATTCATTCATACACATATACATGAACGCACATAACAACAAAATAGTTTGATTTATTTATTGTATTGTATACTTATATACAAACCTGCATATGTGTAAGTTCCCCTGTGACACTCGATGCCCACAGAAGACAGAAAAGGGCATAGGATACTCTTGAGTTATGAACTGTTGTTAGACACCATGTGGGTACTGTGACTGGAACCCAGATCTTCTGCAAGAACAATCAGTGCTCTTAACCACTAAGTCATCTCCCCTAGCCCTAATAAAAAACTTTAAAATTATAAAAATGGAGTAGTCACAGGACTGTGGATATAGCTCAGTTGCAGCGCACATGCCATGTGTGCTATGCTGACTCTATGCCACAACACGTAGAAAGGTCCTTTCAATTGTAATGAACGAAGTGAATATGGAGGACATTACGGTACATAAGTCAGTGGAAGTTGGACAAATACTGAATGATCCATAGAGTAACACAACCCCTCAGAACTCATCAGAGAACTTTCTTTGTGCAGGGAATGGCAGTTAACACAGAAATTACAAGTAGTCAAAGTTAGAAAGTAATTGTCATTGGAGTGTTTAGCCAATGTATTACTTACTTTTCTGTTGCAGTGATAAACCACCATTAGGAAAATAACATGTACTGTGTAACATACACAAAAATTCAATAAAAATATTCAATGTAAAATTATTTCAGGCTAGGAATATAGCTTTGTTGGTATAGTGCTTGTGTGGTCTAAGACTCTTGGGTTTCATCACCAATACTTGAAAAAAAGAAAGTTTAGAAAATATTTTAGTAAAAAAGTAATTTATGGAACAGTTTGTTTGGGCTTACTGTTTCAAAAGGAAGAGTCCGTTATGGTTGAAAGGCATGACAGAAAGCAGCAGGAATAGCAGAAGACGTAGAAGCTGAGAGGTTAAATCTTCAACTGCAAAAACAAAGCAGAGAGATCAAATACTTAAGGCTATGAACTCTCAAAGCCTGTCCACATCAACATAGTCAATCCAGCAAATCTATACCTCCTGAACATCCCATGATCTCCCCCACAGTGCCACCAACTGGGGACTAAGTGTTCAAATACTTGACCCAAGAGACTCCCAAAATTATGTGCAGCAGCCCTTAATTGCCTCCCAGAAATTGTAGGTAGGCCTCTATTACTGAAGACGGAACATACTTGATGCAACTGGGATGGAACTCACTTGGAAGCCTCCTCCCCAAATACTGACTTTCATTAACAGAAGACAGTATACAAACTGTCAATGGAGAAAACAAATCAATGGTCCTACTGAGCTCTAAAACCTACTAATCAACACAGAAAATTACCTCTATTAATGCAATAGTGGCACTTTTGCCTTGGGAGTAAACAGGACTTATGGTTTGCTGAATGGGATCAAATCCTCAAATGGTACTGAAAACATAGCCAAGTACATATGGTTGGAGGCATCATAGAGCCTAGATAAGAACTTACTACTTTCATTTTTCTAAAACAATATAATATTTTACTGTATTCTAAATACCTATCCTTTTTCACAGATAAGTGTAGCTATCAGCATTCATCAAAGAAGCCTATTCTTGTAACAGATTACAAAGTTTGACAACTGGTCAAATGCTAACAATGAGTGTCTGTGAAATGCATAGCCCTAAGTTATACAATTAGAACACAAACTCTACACTTAAGTCTCAGGGGCAGACTGAGTGGCACTGACAAGACATCTGTCATTAGTTAATGCATTCTAGACAAGATAGGGAAGCTAAACCCATTAAATCTCCACATTTATAGCCTAGTAAGGCTTGCATAATGACAAAACCAATTGTCATGCCAATTTAGATGGGGAAATTTTCATGGGGTCCCACCTCAAGATGAAGATCTGTAGGCAATCAATGCATAGTGAGGGATGGAGAAGCAGGTTTCTACGGGGACCAGTTCCCATCTAAACTCAAGTGGGTAGCCCTAAATACACATGTGTACATGAGCAACACTAAATGGGCTCATTGCATTAGATAGATAGGTAGATAGGTAGATAGATAGTTAGATAAATAGATAGATAGATAGATAGACAGTTGATAAAGATATGTGTATATTTATAAATATTTGTTTGTATATATAGTGATAATAAAGAAGAGGACAAGAAATTGTGAGGGAGAAGAGGGAACATGGGAGGATTTAGTGGAGGACTGGAATTGACAAAAGTAATGCAAATGTAATAATCATGTATAAAATTCTCATTAAAAACTATAAAAAAATTAAAAGGTAAACATGAGTTTACGAAGGGCAGGGAGGTAGGAAATGTAACTGAAAGATGTTAGGGGAGGAATGAGGGTGACCATTGCATGTATGTATGAAATTCTCAAAGAATTAATAAAAATATTATACATATTTTAAAAGTGAAGCATAGAGAAATGTATAAAAGACAGTAATTCAGGGAAACAGGGCCAAAAATGGGGATACATATATAAAGGTTGAAAAGTTTGAGCAAGTTGAGTACATCTCTAGAACTAAGGTTTACTGTGAGGACTGTGGTTATAATATTGTACTGTGAACTAGAAATTTTCTTTGAGAATCAATTTTGCATTTTCATACCACCAAAAGAATATTTCAAAAGGCTAAAATGAAGGTTATATAAATTTATGTGGTTATATATTATACTAACTATTCAGTACATTTTCACTATATTTTACACCTTTAATGCATACTACAAAATCTCCAGATTTGAAGTTTGATCAGCTAGAAGAAAATATGTGTATATTTTAGTAACTACAGATATATTCTGCTCAAAGTTCTGTCCCTTATCTATAGGCAGTTCATAAAAGAAAGGACATTTGTGGTATTTTCTATAGTTTTCCTGTAAAATAAAATTTTGAATATCATTCTGCTACTAAAATGTCATCATGAAATACTTTATCAATATACTGAAAAGAATCCAGTAAAGCGGGGAGAAACGGCTAAAGGGTTATAAGAGCACTGCTTGCTCTTACACAGGAACTGGAATCATTTCCCTGATACAAAATCGTAGCGGCTAACAACTGTCCTTAAGTCCAGTTCTGGTGGATCTAATGTCCTCTTCCGACCTCCTCAAGCATTGCATGACATAAGTGCACTTACACAGATGCAGACAATACATTCATACATGGAAAATAATAAAAATAATAAATAAAAATTATAAATTCCACAAAAGAATCAAATTGATAAGTAGCATTATTCTTCTGTCCATTTCCTTAAGTTTCCATTTCCCTTGGCATGTTTTCTTCGTCTCCTATCCTACAGGACATAGTTTTAAAGGCTCAGTTTTTCATAATATATTATGTTGATTTCGCCATTTTACAGCAACGAACCTACTTTATGATCTAATACAAACTTATTCCACCTATTTACTTATGAGGGGCAATATCTGACCTTAATGTTTTACCTAGATTTCACAGCAGCAGATGAACTTGTACAGAGGATGCTCTGGGACAGAAACTAGACACAGTAGGACATAACACAAATGACAGAATGTATGGATTCCTATAGGAGGTCTATGGGAGGTTGTTTGAGATGTTCTGTATGAGATACAGAAATGTTCAATAATTTCTTAAAAAAATGCCCAGCATTTTCTTGATCCTCACTACATAATGACATTATTTTGTAGGTAGACAGTGATTCTAACTCATGAAACTGAACATGTATGTTTGTAGTGTTGATTGTGTGAATACCTAGGCCTCACAGCATCATCATTTTTTTGAGAATCGTTTGCCTGTTCTCTGAATGGCTGAGCATTCTATTAGCCTCGCTTATATTTCTAAGCAGTTCTCTTACACTGATTATTGTTAATGTAGTTATAAAACATTTTGTTCTCATATGCTGAGTCAAATGAAAGAGAAATAGACAAAGGAAATGAAAATGTGATCTTTCAAGATCACTTTTCATTTTTTCTATGGTTATCTTCAGTATGAACAGTTTCTAAGGAGAGATAACAATTCCAAAAGCTGACACATTTTTTTCACTTCTTATTTTCCCTTTACTTTTAGATTATTTCTTAAAAAAAGATTTCAGTGACTAAATATGCGTTGTGGTTTTATTTATGTGTATTCAGCTGAATGCATAAATGCAATAGCACATTTGCAAATTATATTAGTGGTTAATCATTCGTCTCTTTACCTTGAGAGAGAAGTTAGAGTTTCACAAAATATCCTGACATGATGATAACCACAACATGGCAGATTAGGAGATATTTCCCTTTATCTTTCAACTATATGTACTATTATAGAATATGCAAAGAACACTGTGTCAAATGAAAAATATGTCTTTACAAAGAATGACTGGTGAGAACAGGTGACCCCCAACTCATAGCTACACTCGCTCAATAAGAGCTTTTATTCAGGCCCCAGGTTCTGTGTTGCACTGCAGCAGGCCAATGTCTCTCACACTGAAGTAATTACTATAATAGCCTGCTTCATATTACAAGCCTCAGGGACAAGCTATCCCAGTACATATACATACTTCAAAGTCTGTTTCATGTCACACTGAGATCTAAAATCTCTCAGGACATGAGAGCTGCTGGAGTTAGGACATTACTGTATTTTATATCCAGGCTCCACAACTGCACTGAGCTATGTGAACTAATGCCTTAAATTACCAATATTACCAACAGACAAATATAGTTTTCAGTCTCTGCTCCAGAGTCAACTTATCTCTCTTTTCTCATATCCTCCCCTCCCCTCCCCTCCCCTCTTCTCCCCTTTGTCCTGCTCTGCTCCTCTCCTCTCTTCTCTCTCTCTCCTGCTTCTGTAACTGGCTCAGGCACCATGGAGAACTGCACTCTACTTTGATCCTGAAGTTACCGTAGTGGAAGGCACTTTAGAGCTCCTGTTTTTCACTCTACCTCCTGTGCTTTGCATTTCATTATGAACATCTGTGCTCAGAAACGTGTACTACAGAAAGCACTACCATTATCATTCCAGACTCCCAAATTGAAATCTTTTCCCGCATATGCATACTTTACACTTAAGTTGAGGTGCTACCAGCCAAACAGTAGTGATACTAGTACATGAAGATTGGTCACTGCAATTTCAACTGTAAACAATGATTTTATTTGCAACAACTACACTTGGAGAAGAAACATAGTATTAGGACTTTAGAACTATCACTATCAAAATCCACACTATGACTACAGATATTCAAATTATTGAACAGTAAGGGAATCTCAAGATCACAGTCATCAGAGACAAAATGCAAGGGGCTACCCTGCTTGTTACTTTCACTGGAGTCAGAATCACTGTTCTCCAGCCAGTGAAGATTTACATCCCCTAATAAACAGCAAAAATAGCTTGCAAATGCTGCAATGTGTAAGTCCTTTACCTAATGTAGAAACATCACCCAAACAACAAGAAATATGAAAACTGAAGTGAACAGGTGCACAAAGTTAGACTAGGATATATGCCATAGACACTTAAAAAAAGTTTGTACTACATAACTGTAAGTCATAAAATGGAAAGAAGGAGGAAGCAGAAATAATGTTTAAATAAATAATGTGGAAAATGTCAAGTTATTAAATCCATAGTATATAAATAAATACATAGGTATATGAAAGTGAAAAATATCTAACCAAATTTAATCTAAAGAAGACATCATGATATTTTATCACCAGAAGCCAAATATAAACGACAAAGACTCCAGAATATGGCAATAGGAAAGGAGAACATTTCACATAGGGAACTTCATAGGTCTACTTCTAATTTCTGAAGCAGAAATCTTCAAGTCCAAAAAGATTTGGTTGACCAATTTAAATTTTAAAAGAAATAATCTTTAACAAACAAAAACAGTTCACCTAGCAAAGCTGTAGTGCCGAAATAAAGAGAAAATAGAAAATTTTCCAGACTTACAAAAGCTGAGGATAGTCATCACCTCTAGATATTTATTGACAAGAAATCTAAATTGATCACACTATGCACAAAAGAAACTTAAAGAAATCATATGAATGTGAAACAATCATTTTTAAACACAAACACGCATTAAAATTTTGTTACTCTAACAAGGTAATTAAATCATATGTCTATTAATTATAAACTAAAAATACAAAACCAAACATAATAGCATGTTATTAAGCTATGTAAAATATAAAAATTGTAATATCAAAGCCTAAAATATGAACCAAATTAAGTAAAGATGTTTTATTTTATATGATCAGTATTAAGTTCTTATAAACTTAATACAGTCTGTCATAAATATAAACTTTTTCCTATAAATCTTAATGCTAATCACAAAGAAAAATCTGTTGTAGACATATGTTTTATCTTTTTTCTACAAACACAATTAAGCCATAATGCCAGATAGAGCTATCTAATCAAAAAGCCACCTAATAAAAAAAAATCTACAAATGTAAGAAAAAGAGATCTACAGAATAACATAAAATTTTGCAGTATTACTTAAATATCTGATAGTTACCTTAAATATAAGCAAATAAAATTCTTCAAAGAAATATAAAATGGCTAAATGAACAAAGTTGATTAGACTCAACTATACTCTGAAGATACTGATTTCAGCTTAAAGTAACTCTTACATTGAAAGTGAAGTTAAAAATAAATTTTCACTAGAATTGAAAATTAAGAGAAAACAAATTTTAGAATTATTTTGTTTATTACTGGTTTTCTTCAGTTCCATATGAATTTTAAGTTTGTATGTTTCAACTTCTGTGAATAAATGCTCTGGAATTTGCCTAAAATGACATTGAATCTGTATATTACATTTGGTATGATGGCATTTGCACAAATTTAGTCTTACCAGTCCATACATGGAGGTCTCTCCATCTTCTGGTGACTTCATTTTATTTCTTCTCTGTATCAGTGTTTTCATTAGATAGACTATCACTGTCTGCATATTTCAGAAAAGTAGAAAAATAATATATGATCCAGCTACATTACCCCGAGACATATTCCCAAAAGACTCTATATATACTACTATAGAGATACGCCCTCACCCATGTTCATAGCTGCTCTATTCATAATACCCAGGACATAGAAATAACCTTTGTGTCCATCCATCATCTGGTGTATGGATAAATAACATGTGGTACCACATTTGTGTCTTTCAGATTGAATTGTTTGATTTGTGTGTCTTACTTGGAGTACCAGTAGAGTTCAGGAAACTATAAAAGGAGTCATCGGTGGCTGGTGCGTGGGCAGAAAGACTGTATGAGTCAGAGTGAGTATATGCCTCTAGCAAAACAATATTTTCAGGACATGAATGTGCAGTTGTACACATAAACTCATAACAGCAGAGACTGTGTGCACAATCTCAAGCCAGTTAAAATGTCAGCATCAAGGTGACAAAGGTGATAAAGTCAACTTCTAGTTTAGGAGGTACTGTTAATTGTTGGTTACTGGAGGTGGGAGAGTCAGTTTTCTCCATGGATTTGACACCTAATATATTGCCCATATAATTCAGTGGGTGATCCCACAATCATGCGAATACAAGCAGCACTCAATGATTAACGTAAAGGTGTAGATGACGTTTGGAAGGAGAGTTGAAGAGTGGATCTGGTAGAAGTTTGAAGAAGGATATGGGGGTGAATTTGATCAAAACATATATTCATGTGGGAAATTCTTAAATACTAAATAAAAATAAATAAGTCAATTAAATACAAATAAAGTGGTCAAAAAGAAATAGAAATGCTATACAAAATTGTCCTTCTATGTAACAGAATTAAACATCACATTGGACAGGTAAGTTTATAAAAAGATACCTCTCTTGTGAAATGGTGTAGTACAATATTATTATACTATGAAAATATATCATATAATAAATATCGATATTTGGAATAATTCACAGTATTATCAGAAATATGAAGCATGACTGTATTTATATGCATTTTAAAAAGTGACAAGGCAAAAGAAAACTGAAATAATCAGACCTGTGTTTAACTCTAGGAGAGGTGGTGTCTGATGAGGAAGGGCATATTATGTTATAAACCTAGAACTTGA
Source organism: Eospalax fontanierii (assembly GCA_035773235.1). Lineage (NCBI taxonomy): Eukaryota > Metazoa > Chordata > Mammalia > Rodentia > Spalacidae > Eospalax > Eospalax fontanierii. The sequence goes on along the minus strand of CM069525.1, from coordinate 126,322,532 downwards.
AAATATGTATTTTTGACATTGTTCAATTATGATTAATATTGTTCTATTAATATGCCTAATAAAACACTAAAATGATTATAATTTAATGAGCTTTGAAGAAAGCATGATGTATAAATTATACCATTTGCTTTAATTTGCATATGGTTAAAATTTCTGTACAAATTCTAAAAATAAATTTCTCTATATCTTTTTGTTTAATGAAAATAATAAATCTGATTTATTATTTATGAATGAATAATTCATATAACAATCTTAGAAATCTGCCTTTGTCCTACAAATTTTTCTCAACATTCACTTGGCTAAAATGTTTTTTCAGTTATATTCCTTATTAATTCTTCAATGAAACCTCTGTCCTTTATTCCAGATATTATTAGTCTTATCCGAGATTTCATATCTTTATTATCTCAGTTTTATAAAAATCTCCTATCCTGGACAGGTGTGATGCACAACTTTAATCACATCAAAGCCAGAAGGATCTCTCTAAGATCAAGGTCATTCTGCTTCACATGGTGAGATCCAGGTCATATGGGATACAAAAAAAACTCTCTCAAAAATGAAAATAAATTGTACTATCTTAATTTTATGTCTTTATTACTATTCCTTCTATTTCAGTGATCTAACTATAGCTCATATAGAGATCTTTTGGTTAAATTTCTGTTTTGAAACTTTCAAATACTTCTTTTTGTCTGAAAAATAAATTTCAAGACTTTAACAATTACATTCATTATAGGGATAATAAATGTCAATCATTGTACTAGAAATGTTATTGCTCCAAGAGGGAAACTGAGAAGACAAAATATAATGAAAATTACAGGATTTGCCACATACCCAAACTCCCCAAACCCTGGAAGTATTTATGTAAATTAGTTATAACAGTGCATGGAAAACTAAGTATTATGTAACCTCATAGAAACCTTATTTTTTCCCACAGTGAACCCCAAAGGGAGTGCATGTCAATAATAGACTTGGATTTGTAACCTCATTATTAAAGTAGTCAATGATATACCAAATATAGTTACCAGAACCACAAATGTTGTTGCAATAAATTCCATAAAGTTCTCAGTTCTTATGTCATTGACTTGAGATTTGAAATCCGAGGCTTCAACAGCCATTTGAGTAAGCTTAGATCATATGCTTCGCTAGGAATCAAAGACAGTATCTCACTCTCTGAGCTGCTCGTATGTGCTGGGGTTTTCAAACACTAATGGAAATTTCAATCACTGAGAAATGAAAATAAAACTAATACCAGCACCCATTTATGTACCGCCTTTCACACTGAACACTTTAACCATAATAAATAAATACAATGGCTGGCCTTATTTTCAGATGAAGAAGCTCAGATTTTAAAATGGTTAAGTAAATCTGCTATATTATGTGATTACTTTACGCAGTTCTTCAATTCAAATTTTTACACTCTTGCTCCTGAAAAAAGGCAACAGTGTGACTTTATATCAAGATAGTTGCAGTGTCTCAGTATGTGTTTTTGGAATATTTTTACCAGTTAAAACTATATTATGTTTATTTACGTGAAGAATTATTTGCTCTTTAGAATGTACATTTTATATAAATGTAAAGGAAATACTTGGCCTTATCTAAATTACAGTGAGTGTTGAAAAGAGAAAAAGAAATTTCCTTGTTAGCACAAAATTTTATTCCACAGGAAACATAAAAATTAAAGTTCAATCTTAGCAATAATAAAAGCAGAAATGGTGTAGAGAATTTTAATTGAAATGGATGCTTTCTTGGCTTATTTGAAAATATGTGATGTGAAAAGTGACAGCGCACTGAAAGAACAGCTGTCAGTTTGGAGCAGATAGCCCAAAATAATGTCAAATGCTATTTTAACTAAAAGCCACGTGTGATGGTGCATACATTTAGTCCCAGCTCTCTGGAGGCAGAGACAGGTGGATCTCTGTGAGACTGAGGCCAGTCTTATCTACATAGTGAGTTCCAGGCCAACTGGGATCATATAGAGACCCTGTCTCAAAAAAAATTAATAAAAACAACCAAAAAAAACAACACAAAAAGCATCCTGCTGTATTTCATCAATGGTTAAGAAGCAATTGGGACATATTTATTTAAGGATTAAAAACTGAATCCTAGAAAATCAAGGTTAAACAGAATGAATTTTCAGGCCCCTTAGCCTCTCCAACATTCTGTAAGAAAGAATGTTGTCATTTGTATTACTTAGCTTTCTGTTGCTATGATATACATTCCATAGTCAAAACAACTTATGGAAGACAGAATTTATTTTGACCTAAGGTTCCAGAGAATGAGTCTGCAATATAGGTAAAGGCATGGCAGCAGGTGGCTCTGGTAGGAACTAAGATATCACATCTCAACTGCACATAAGAAGGAGAGAGAAAACAGGTAGTGATGTGAAGATATAAACCCTAAAATCCCACTCCTAGAGACTTACTTCCTCCAGAAAGCCTGTACCTCCTAAAGGTTCAGTAATACATTCAAACAGTGCCACAAACATAGGTTTCAAGTACTTAAAATATATGTGTCTATGGGGGATATTTCTTATTTAAACCATATCACCATTCCTATGGCTATCTACCATAATCAGATAACAATATTTTATTGTTAAAGACACTGTACAACCTGGTCTCAAAATGTTGATAAATTAAGCTGGAAACTTTTCCAAGCCTGATATTACAATTTGACATAGGGTACTATGTGAGGTGCTGGGGCAGAGCAGAAGAGGTATCTATGTACTTATCCAGGTGTGAATCCTAAGATCTATGAGATCAATATTCTAGGCAAGATATGTCCACAAGTACAATTATGGCACAACTTATATGGAAGCAACTATCTGCTCTCTTTAAGATTTGAGATTCCCTTCACATGAGGGAAGAACTGTCAGATATTACAAACAAGGTATAAAAAAATACCCTTGGCAATAGATGAAGATAGTTGATGCAAAGGGAGAACTGAATACTACTGTTTAGCTAAATTGGTATTGTCTTGATCTGTTTTCTAAATATTCATGTTTGTATGCATACAAAAATTTTATTTTTAAATGAATTGTATGTTACAAAATTTAATACAGAGCTGCATATCTGATTTATTGATGGTTTCTTTTATTTTAAAACAAAAAAACACTGAAATTTTCTATTATCTGACACAAAGGATAAATATTTTAAAGCCATCTTTGATGATAATAAGGGAAGCTATCAATTCATTTTTTTCTAAATTGATAATATCTGACAGACATTCTGTTCTCCACTGTCCACTGAATTTGTCTGTAGTCACAATTATGCAAATTTCTGTGCATGATATGTAGCTAATATGATTATTAGGGACTGAAATTTTAGTTCTTAATTATATAATTTAAATAAAATTAAAACAGCCACATTAATATCTGTGTATTGACCAATACAACTCTAAAATCTAAAAATAGGAATAGGATCTTATCATCAGAACACAAGGAACATTCTCCATTTAACAAAACATAAATGATGGCAAATTTGACTTGCATTTTCCATTTTCAGAAATAGGTATAAGTAAGTATAAACACAGCAGGGCTAAATATAAGCACACTCCTATAATGGATGGAAACAAAGCTCAGTTGCTAAGCATACTGGCTGTTCTTGCAGAGGACCTGGATTTGAATCCGAGTACCCACATGGCAGCTATCAACCTTCTATAACTCCAGTTCTAGGGAATCTGACATCCTCTTCTGGCCTCCAAGGGCACTGAATCACACTGGCACACATACATACAGCATACATACAGGTAACTCACTCATATGCATAAAGTAAAAATAAAAATAATGCGGAAAATATTTTAAGCATGGTTCTTTAAGAGAAAATCAAGTTTGATAGATCCTTTTATTATCATTTGTTTCTCTAAAATGTATCATCAATATTTTACACAATGATGAAAATAAACTAGATACTACCACGATATTCATTAAATGAAGGAAAGATAAAACCAAAATAAATGAACATCAAAAGGACATTTAAATTTAATAATCCAATACAACTATGACCAAAATGGCCAATGCAACTGATATTGTAGAAATATGATTTTACTGCTGCTACCAAAACCTCAACACTCTTCATGAATGTTTCAACTAAATTAATTTTTAGACTGTTTGTTCTTCACTAATACTCCCATCATCTGAGAATTACTACATATTGCTTTGGCCAATGTACAAGCCTCATTATCTTTCAACAAATATTTGTTGGGTATGAACTATAAACCAGGCACTGCATGACAAAGCCAATACACTAACTATGGATAAAAGCTTTGGTATTTGACCACCTACTTTAAAATTCTGTATTTAGATATATTGTGTAACCTTGCATGAATGACTAATCCATGACAGAGGTAAATGTCTATGTCTAGAAAAGGAAAATATTGAAAATCATCGCTGGAATATTTTAAATATTGGATGATTTATAAATATATGATTCATATTAATTTATACCATATGATAAACACACAATGGTCGTCTACATTTGATAAATTTTAGGAATAAAAGCAGCCAAGTTCTGTGACTTTATAGGTCTTATTTTAACCAAAGAATAGCAGGAAGTACTATCCATAAAACATTTTGAATCTATATTCCAAGCTCATTTTCTACTTTTTAAAAATAGTTTATTATTTTTATTTTATGTGGATGAATATCACCTGTCTGTGAGTGCACCCATGTCATGCAGTGCTTGCAGAGGTCAGAAGATGTCTTGGAATTCCCTGGAACTGGAGGTACAGATGGTTGTTAGCCCCCACGCAGGTACTGGGAAGTGAACTGGGATCCTCTGCAAGAGCAAAAAGTGTTTTTAATGACTTAGCCATCTCTCTAGCCCTCATTCTCTATTTTTTCATATAACAGTTACTTTATAAATAATTTTCAGAAGAATGAAATAGTAGAATTTAGTTTAGAAAAAATTTCACACGAATATATGCATTACAAACTTCTTTGTATATGTATGAAAGTACATGTATGCATATATATACACATATCTGTATATATGCATGAGAAAAGCATGACATTTTTGTCTTTCTGAGTTTGCATTTTGTTTAATGTGATGATCTTCACTTTTTCCATATATTTTCCTACAAATGATATTTCTTCTTTCTGTATGGCTGACTAAAACTCCATTTTGAGTAATTTTAAGTTTTTAATTTTTAATAATGATTAATACATGTGTGTACAATGCATGTGGTGTTTGCATGTGCAACACTATGTGAATAGGTCAGAGGATATCTTTGTAAAGTTGATTCTCCCATTTACTTTTGTATGTGTGTCAGGGACCAAAATATCTTCACCAAGTTTATGCAAGGCCACCTTTACCAACTAAGCCATCTTGTAGCCTCTCTATACGATTTTAAAGAACATTTCATAACTCAACTGTGGATTTGGAGACATGCTAAAATATCAAAATTGAATGTTGATTGTCTAACAATAAAATCAAGTATTTTTTACTTCACTGCTTCTTCCCACATTCCTCCTCCCACTGATGTTGTTGGTTGTGTTTATTTGTAGATTATTTGTTTATTTTTAAAACAATTCAAAATTAGCAGCAGCAGTGCTATTATCATATAAATACATTAACCTCAAAACTAAATACTGACAGAAGCCTCCTTATGTTACTGAGTCTGAAATTCAATAAGGAAATAGTTCTTATTTTTTTAATTGAATCATTATGTATTCTATACAGAACATCTCAATCAATTTTAATCGTCTTTATATCCCCTTCCCCATTAGCACCACCATATGTCCCCCCAATTGGCATCCATATATTCTTTCCTCTGTGTTAAGGTCTATTGTGTCAAGTCAGTGTCCACAAATGTTGCTCAGTGCAGGTTCACCCATTGAGGTCTAGTCAGCCAATCTGGAATCCTTCTCTTTAATAAGATTAGCTCATCCTCACCCAAAAGTAATCAGTTGCCAATATTTTATCAGCAAAGATTGGGGTCTGTTGTCCATTTCACCAGTTCCAGGCTGGGATTTTGTCTGCTTGAGTTTGCATGGGGTTTACGCATGTCGACACCATTGCTGTAGGCTCATGTGAGCAGAATTCCAGGATTCTGTCTCCATATGGTCACACACACACAGACCTCCTCACTGCCTCTTACAATCTTTTCACCTCCTCTTCTGAAATATTCCCTGAGCTGTGGGTGAGTCCTATTCAGGGGCCCACACTCTGCAGATTCCTAATCTCCATTCTGTGTGTTACTGGCACTCTGTTGTATGAGGGGGGTTCTAAAATGAGAGTTCAGAAATTAATTAGTTTCCACTTTACCCCTTGTTCTAAGTTATGTGAGCCTTAGATGCAGAGGCAGCATTGTAGATGTGCTGCTTAAGCATGGGCAATTTACAGATTTCTGTGTGTGACCAGTTGTGAAACTCTGTAATAATCTCCCTCTGGTGCAACAGGAGCTTCTTTGATTAGTGGTGACTGGGGTACTTGACTGTAAATATAAGGATATCTATTGTGCACTTAGTAAGAAGTTACATTAAACTAGGGATGTTACATCCTTGGGTCTTTCTCTAAGATCCATAACCTTTGAAGCCATGTGTATTTGGCTGTGATTAAAGTACCACACATGAATTTCCTCCCATTGAGTGGGCTCTAAGACCAATTAGGTAGCCATTAATTGGCCCCAAGACAAAAGCACCACTATTGAACCAGAGTTGTATGCTGTGCCAGACTTCGATGCATTTGGTCACGAAGCTGAGGTTGGACAGTTGATGTTCTCCCTTAGCTGCTTGCATAGTGCTCTCCAGAGCAATGAGAACTAGACTTAAGAGGAAATGTTTCCAAATCAGTTCAGGTACATTGTTCCAAATCTGTTTTCTGAAGTACATCCTGTTTTCAGCAATAGGGTATTACCTTCAAGTTCTGGGAGGCAGTCAAGGGCCGTGGCAATAGACTGTGTAATTTTGGGGTTCTCTTGGACTACCCTGGACAACAACTCAAAGGAAGATTTCTCCTGTCTGTCACTGTTTCTTGCTATTTACCCTTCAGCTATGCACATGGACTCATGTAGAGATATTGTATGTCGAATTTGTTATTAGGTTGTTAGATTAATATGATTCCGTCTGGTGTTTTATACTATCTAGGAATTATTTATCTCTCCTCTCACTGGTATCATATAAAATCATTCATCTCAAAATTAAATTCTGACAGAAGCCACAGGAAGCATCCTTATGTTATTGAATCTGAAAGTCTATAAAGAACCATTTTGAAGTATTCTGGTCCAAAGCATTCTATTTTGATTTCTCTTTAATTATCTACATTTTCCTAGCAGTTTCGGCTGTCCACATATTAAGTTCAGTTTCTTCCATGTTTTTTGTATGACTCTTACTCCTGAAATAACATACTGTGTTCTTAAAAATCAAGACCATACGAATTATTAATAATTTATGCATCTAAAAATGCATTCATTTGATTCAAAGACTGAATGACAGCTTTGTTCTCATTTCAGAATTAAAAGTATAGAAATGCTTTTTGAATTTCAAACAGATTATTTTATCAGTGTCAATTATTTAGTACCATTCCTGAAAAGTGTGGTGTCAATTTGATCTTCATTTTTTTCTTTTGATTCTGCTTTGTGTGTTCTTGCATGTATTTCTCTCTCTCTCTCTCTCTCTCTCTCTCTCTCTGTGTGTGTGTCTATGTATCTATGTATGTATAAAATGTGTAGAAGAGAGAAAAATGATTATTTTTCTGGGGTCTTGACATACGTGTCATAAATTACTGCTTCCATTAATTTTGAATATTCAGTCAATTTGCCCAGATTTGAAAGGAAAAATCCAGGTAAGATCCATGCTTGCTTTGTTCATGCAAAAATTATGTTAATTGTTTCTATGTTTAAAAGTGTAAAAATTAATTCAAGTAATAGCAGTAAATTATCTAACACAGTATCTATAAATATTGAGGTTCGAGTAAAAAAATTAATGCAATAGGGAAAACATGAGAAAAATTAAGTAAAATATGAAAGGATTAGAGTAAAAGAGGAGATGGCACGTATTTACTCCTTTAGTATAAATGAAAAGTATAGAACATTTATATTAAATTTATCAAGGATGGCATTTTTATCTTCCTTGATGTCTATAAACTCAAGCACAAGCTTGTTCCCTCTTTCCTAATTAATGTTTCTTAAAACCATCTCTCAACTCCCAACAGGCAAATGTTCTCATACAACAGAGTGTGATGCATACAGAAGGACACAACTGGCCAAGTTTTAGAGCATAATAGATTGCACAGTGCATGTTCATGGACAGGACTCACCTACCCACAGCTCACAGACCATTGTGAAAAAGGGTGTGTAATGATTGTAAAAACAAGGGTTGCTTCATGAACACGAAGAAACAGAAGCTTTCAGATCACAGGAAATTTGTTCATATGAACTTCCAGCAAAGCTAACAGCATGTACATGATCCATGATGGTCTTGTCTTCAGGTCAGATAAAAACCATCATAGAATGAGTGAAATGGCATCAGGCTCCATCCTAGCCAAGGATCTATTGGGAAATGATTACCATAGGGTGAGGGAAAGTAAATTTTCTTTAAGGGAATGACTTTAGATAAAGTGACTAGACTCTGGTGGATAAACTTACACCAAGGGACACCTAGATAGAAATGCTTGATCAAATAGGACTTAATATATATGACAGAATACCTGACAGGTGGTGGGAGGTTGTAGGGTCTGGGGAGAAGGAGGGAATCTAAATATAAATTTAAATATTATAATGAAATGCACAAAAAATCAAAATATTAAAAATGAAAAAAGAATGTACCTTCTACAGTAGAAATGAGGAATGTTTTAATAAAAATTTAAAAGTTTCTTTGTTCACATTCATAGACAATATATTTATTATTGCTTATGGGAATGAAAATCATAATGTAAGCATGCTGAAATTAAAGTGTAGCACCATGTTGATATAATGAGGGGACATGGTTTTCCTTCTTACCTTAGATTATTTCTTATTGTGAAGGGCAGATTGGTCATTTATTTTCTTCCAGTTTTTCTTCTTGCCTTTTAAGCCCAATTTTTTTAATCCAACAATTGACAAATGGGATTACATGAAACTAAAAAGTTTCCACATATCAAAAGACACCATCTTTCGAATGAAGATGCAACCTACAGAATGGGGAAAAATTAAGAGTTCCTTTAATAGAAGGTTAATATCTAGACTATATGAAGAACTCAAAAATTTAAATAACAAATAAATAAACTACTCAATTAAACAGTGAGGCAATGAGCAAAACAGGGAGTTCTCTGAAGGTGAAACACAAATGAATGAGTAATACTTTAAAAATGCTCAATATATTTTGTCATCACGAAAATGCAGATAAAAATCACCCTGAGATTTCATCTTATACCACTTAGAATGACTAAGATAAAAACAGAAACAATGACAAATGCTGGTGAGGATGTGGAGAAAGGGCAACTCTTACCCACTGCTGGTGGGACTGCAAAATGGAGCAACCTCTATGGAAATCAGTGTAGATATTACCCAAAAGCTTAAAATCAATTTACCTTATGATCCACTCTTCAGCATATACCCTGAAGACTCTATACCCTATTATAGATATATTTCTTCATCCATAGTCATTGCTGCCCTTTTCATAATAGCCAGAAGTTAAAATAAATCTACATGTTCATCAGCTGTTAAAAGGATAATGAAAGTGTGCTGAATATACACAATGGCATATTATTCAGCTCTTAAAAATCAAATTATAAAATTTGCAGGTAAATGAATGGAATTGGAGAAAATCATTCTGATGAGGCAATTCAGACTCAGAAAGACAAACGTCATCAATTCTCTCTTATAGCTCGATACTAGCTTTGAAATTATAGATACACATGTTTCAATTTGAAGATTTAGAGTAGTAAAAAGAAGTAATAAATGGCCATGGGTGAGAAAAGAAAGAAGTTTCTTGGAAGAGGTGGTAGAATGCAGTGATATGAAGGGAGGAATGGGAACATTAGGCTAAGACAGGTTAGACAGGGTGGGGAATAGGAGGGCAGAGTGAAGGAGGGATAAGGGGAGGGATTAGTAACACTACACAGCTTTAGTAAAAGCCACAAGGAACCCTACCACTAAAGAAACCACTACAGAAACTTCTTAAAGCATATACATAACATTAAAAGAGATAAAAGCAGTTATTTTATAACAGGAGGAAACCTCAATACCAGGATTGGACTTCCCTTCTAGAAGCTGTTGAGTAGGAGTACCACAGACCCTCAAACAATACTGGCCATTGCCCTTCATAACTGGTTACCCACCAGAACTGAATGAGCTTTATCTTAGACCTGAAGATTATCAGAGCTACCTCATCAGACTTCTGCAAAAGTAAAATATGTGTTAAAAACTCTGTATGCTAAAGAAGTATGTAAATAGAATTGCTATTTTCCATAGTCAACCAACTCTTCCCACCTTTTTTGCTTCTGATAATTTTATCTAAATGTTATGTAATGTATACGGGCGTGGGAAATATCCCTTGGGAAGTATTCGCATTCTATGAATAAGCAATACATATATGAAGCACATAGAAGCTGTAGCTAGGTTTACAATTGAATCTAGGAATTATTTTTGTTTCACACATTCACAATATGCAAGATAGAATCTTAATCCAAACAATGATGAAAGTGATATAAAGTGGTATAGTCACTTAATATACAAAATGTGAATGACACTTCAGTACAGCCTATTCTTAGTAGCCTGGCTCCTTAGGTATATGCCAATTCAATGATACATCCTACCTTGTGTAGTATAATCTTCCAATTGCATTCTTACCCTCAAAATTACTATTTTATGAGCTTATATAGAGATGAGTACTAGTATATTTTTCTGCTTACAAATTACCAGTTACTGAATTATTATAAAGTTCTCCACATTGAGATGAATTTAAAATATGTTAAAAATTTCATGTTCACTATATTCCTTCAATTTATAGCATAATGATAATCCAACATTTACAGATGTTATTTAGAGTATAGTAATGCATTCAGCACCTTCATGAACTATGTTGAAGTCTGGAGTATAATTTACATCTCTATGATTCCAATTCTTGACCCATTTCCTCTAAGTGGATTTTGGGCATGGTAACAGAAAAGTCTCAAATTTCTGCCGAAAAAAGAGTTCATATAGAATATCTAAAAATAACCTTACATCTTACAGAAGAAGAAACTGAGGTTTTGAAAAGGGAAAGGATTTTCTCCAGATAGTATGGAAATTAAATGCCAGTTTTAAGCTACAACAATAAATGTAATAACTGGAGTAAATTTTAACAAGTCCTTTGATATTTATAAGTGTTCGTTAGTATTTGATGACATGATAAGCAATTTGCACCAACAACAGTTTCATGATAAGAGTTATAGAAAGACCTCTAAGCTGAGACACTAATAGGGGTTGACCTATACATCACAGTTTAACTCAGGTGCAGTATGGTCACAGCTAGTAAAAATGAATTCTGAGATTTGAATTACATTTACTAGTTTCAAAATCCATGTTCAATATTTCAGTCATTCACCCCCTCATTCAAAACCTACCTAATTAAAGCCAAGGATTAGTCTAGATGTTTAGAATATTCAACTGAATGAAACATAAAAATTTCACTTATGTGGAGCTTAAATTCTTATAAAAGACAAATAATGACAGACATCATAATTTCCTCATCATTTTCTTAGAAATATATTATTTTATTAGTGCATATTAATTAAATGCAATGAGTTTCATTATGACATGCTCATATATTTTGATAAAAATAAGATCACATTAAATAGGGTCATGATTATAAGTAAATAATATATGATTTCATGCAAGTTAACCAGGTAGGATTCATGGGAATGGTGCTATTTAAATAAAAAATTGAAAGCAGTGACATAGTAGCCTAAGCACATATTTGGAATATAAACATTCCAAGCACAGCAAGCACCAAGTAGAAAAGATTCTGAGGTGTGATAATGGCTGTTATATTTGAGATTTTTTTAAAGCCTGAAAAGCAATTTAGCTATAGAGACAAATGAACTGAGAAAAAAGAAAGCCATGAATTCAGTGAAGTGACAGGTGCACACTGATGATGACTGCCTAAAACCTTGTAGAACATTAAAGGGATTTTGAAATTCAAAAAAAGAAGAAGTCACTGGGTAGTTTGAACAAAATTCTAATGTGACCTGCCTTTCCTTTCAGCAAAATTATTCATGCTGGGTTGCATTGTCGATAGGCTAAAGAGTATTAATATCGGAAACAAGAACAACAGCTGGAGAGGGTGGAACATGGCAGTCAGTTGTAGAGGACAGAGTTCCGCAATGATTCAAAGAAAAGACAATCAATTACACCACAGAGATAACAACAAATGTGACAGGATGTTAAAATTCTCCTGAAGATTTAAAGATATCACTAATACTTTCTATATTTTATTAAATATGTAATGGTAAGAAGGAAAAATGGTTGTTTTGAGAGTTTTATTCTTTTTGAAAGGAAAAGCAGTAACTCCATTTTGAATACATGATACAACAGTTATCTATGATTTTACACACAGTAGTATATGAAAAGAGAGCTGGACATAAGTATGTCGAATTTAGTGGAGTGGAAAGACCAGAAGATTAACTCCTTGGTATTAGAACTATATTGGTGATGTATAAAGGTGCAAATTAGATAAGTTAATTTACACAGGGAATATGCATAGAGAAAAGTTTTAACTATTGTATCTTAGCATTTCCTAAGGTTCAAAGAATAGATAATTAGAAAGAAGGGGCTGGTGAAATGGCTGATCTAGCAAACATGCTGGCCTCTAAGTCTGACAACTTGAATTCATTACTTTGACCCCTTGTAATAGAAGGAGAAAACCAAATCCCACAAGTTTTTTCCCCCCTCTGGTTTCCACATGTGTGCTCTGGCATGCACACACACCAAAATAGACATACACATATACAAAGACAAACGGAGACATGCACACATGCACAAAAATGAGAAAATCAATAAAAAATTTAGAAGGAGGATAAAGAAGACAGATTCATAGACAGTTCCATAGGAGAAAAAAACACAAACAAGATATTGACATTTCTGGAATATGGAGTTATGCATGGTTTTCCTGGAGTTAGCAGTAAAGCAACCAAGATAAAAACCTAAGAATGGACCTTTGCTTGACTAAACAAGAGCTAGTTATTGTAAATAATAGTGTCAGAGAATTGTGTGACATGAATAAACCATATTTAAGAGAGAATACGGAGAGAATTGAAGTAAAAAATTATGAACAATCCTTCTGAAAAATCTTTGCTCTTAGTAGGTGTAGAAAACTGTAGAAATAGCTAGAAGAAAGAAAAGTCAGGACAAATTTTTTGTGGGTTCTTACCTGTTTTTAAAATGAGACAAATGTTAGTATTTTATATGCTATTGCGAGAGGAAAATTTTTATCACAGGAAAACTAAAAGAATTGCTGGCGCTGGTATATTAGAAGAGATGATAAGGGAGGTGTCATACTTAGCAACGGGTGTCAACTTGAGAAGAGGGCCCCTCAGCTGAAGTATTTCACAGATACGTTTGGCCTATAGTCCCATTAATGTGAGGCATTTTCTTTTTAAATAAAGTTTGATATTTATTTTAATGAATATTTTGTCTACATGTGCACTACGTGTGATCCTGGTTCCCATGGATTCCAAACAGAATGTCTGTTGCCTTGAAACTGGAGTTATAATTGATTATCTGTTATGTTGGTGTGGAAATTTGAACCCTGGTCCTCTGCAAGAGTTGCAAGTACTCTAAACCACTGAGCCATCTCTTCAACCACATATGAAGCATTTTCTTAATTGCTAATGGATATAGAAAGGTACAACCATCTGTGGGCTATGGCATCCCCGGGCAGCAGACCTCATTTTATTAGGAAGGTACGGATCAAGCCAGAGGAAGCAAACCAGTAACCAGCATTCCTCTGTGGTTTCTGCTTCAAGGACCTGTCTTGGTTTCTCTTAGTGATGGACGGAAACCTGTATGGTAAAATAAACCCCTTTCCCTTCCCAAGATGCTTTTCAACAGAATGTTTTATTTCAGCAATGGAAAAGCAAACTAGACCAGGAGGCAATGTTATGAAAAATTTCAGAGACCAAACATAGGAGTCAATCAAATTTTACATAGTGACCACATGCAATACATAGTGGATCAAGATGAGAAGGTGCAGAGAAAAGGATGAGCATAAGCTTGCAAATTATACTTGTGCAAATCACTTATACTTTCTAAGCCAAATTTTCATTCCATGTATAATGAAGGGGAAAATAGTGTGTGCCTCATACAATTTGTGGTGTAAGTGTATGAATTACTGCATACAATATATGTAATACAATCCTGGAGCATAGTACTCATTCTTTAAATAAAGGTTATTTCTCATTACAAACATTCTTGAATCACATGGCATGATATCAAATTCAATTGTGTATGTACCCTGCTCTGTCTTGGTCTTATTTTCTTCATTTAAGTAGCAGGGATAATGATAATTTTTATCTTATGATATGATATAAAACAGGGTCAAATATACTGTCTGTTTTGACATTAATGACACTCTTTCCCCAATGATGGACAAGGAAATATGTATTCTTGAGATAATGTGCTAGAGAGAGGAAAGAAAAGCTAAGGATTGGCAAACATAAAACCCGGTTTTATCTAATTTGCCCTCTGGAGATGAGCAAATTACTTAGACTTTCAAAAATGAGAATGAAGAAAAATTATTGCTATAACTTTATTATATTGTGAATCTATCTGCATAATACAGCAAAATGTACCACCCAACCAGATGTTACCCAATGTGAGTGCTATCTGGATTATAGCAATGTCCATGTATGGAGATTGCTAAGTTACAATGTAGGTCTAACATCCTAGGATAACCCAATGTTATAAACAACCAGCTAGTATAAGAAGAGGATAGAGGAAAGGAGAACGAAGTGAAGAAACAAAAGAAGAGAAAGTCTAACTACCATTCTCTGAACAAGTTCCAAAAGAACACATTGTAGGAGTAGGGATGAGTAAATAGTGTCTGTCACTCCCTCCCGAAACAACATAAACAGTCACTGCTGACAGATGCAAACCCATATAGACATTTAGCTGGGAGATATTCTCCCAAAGGTCATGTTCTACCTTTCTGAATAGAGGCTGCTAAATAAAGTTAAAACTAAATTCATCACAAGTGTAAAAATAAAGGTCTGAACAATGTAAGAACCTTTAAAAAGGGGAAAAACTGTTTATTCTTTTATTCCACAGGTTCATTCATGAGAACAGCTTGGCTTCTTAAATAAATTATCTTACAAGAGTTGATTATCAGCCTGAGAATTGCGAAAGGAGAAAGAAAAAAAAGAAACCTGATTTCAGATAAAACGTATGGATCAATTTAGTGATAAATGTAAGAGCTTTGCATATTTCGCCCAGTTTCTTCTCAGTAAGACGCCACCAATGAGCTATTTGTAGACATGCTTTGTGAATCTTGTGCTGCATTTTTGCACAAAGGCTTGGTTTGTCTGAACAAGGGGGTCTTCTTTATATATGCAAATAAGAAAAAATAGGAACAGGAACTTTTATTGTAATAACAATTCAGTATGACGAAGCATCTGGACGGAAATTTCTCCAGCTGCATAGCTTACACATTGTTGTAAGCAAAGTAATCATTTCAGTTATAGAAGTGAGCCTGAGAAGTATATAAAGAATATTTTGTAAAACACCACAGAATTAGTTAGCACATATCTCGCTGAATGTGTAACCAGGTGTTGTGTGACATTATTCCTGGGGAGAAGGAAACAAATATCTACTCACTGAAGATAAGGAACTCAATGAGGACCAAGGTGTAATTCTACCAAAGTCCAACTTGACGAACTTAGGAGTTTTGTTGGAGTTACTTACAAGAATACAGATGAGAGATTACTTACAGCAGTAGAAGTACGACAAAGACAGCTGCATCATCAAAAGCCCACCCCGACATGGAAGGCAAGGCATAGAATCTGGACACCTGGAAGTCACTGCACAACCTGCAGGTGCTCATCAGGTTAAAAAGTGTATTTTAGAGGCAACTGAATTGGCCAGAACCCCTTCCAGACAGCTCATCTGGTCTTTGCTTCTTGTAGGCAGTACGACTTCTCTGATAGTCTTCCAGGTAGCTGTCTCTGTCACTTCCAGAGGGCTTTGTTGGTTGGAGTGTCTAGAGCTAGGCAGCTCAGAGTGTCTGAGCGTGTCTTTTAGCAGTTCTTCCTGCTTATAAACACTTGGAGAAGGAAGGCTTAGTGAATATGGTAAGTTTTAAGGACTCCATAAAAGTATTGGGTTTTATATTACCTGAGCTTAGCAAGCAACCATGCAGGATGGAGTATTTCAATTCCCTGTAGAACACCCTGTGTCTTAACAAGCTTCTTGCCAAGATGAAATATCTTTTCTTGGAGGAAAGTTGTACACAACAGCAGAAATGAAAAGACTTTTACATTCATGCCACTCCGTGAGAAAAAGCATTCTCTTGGCATCCAATAGATGCCACTGATTTGTCACTCGCTATTTGGGTCACCTTGGTGTAATCTTTTGGGCCCTAGATTCCTCATCCCCAAACTAGAAATAATATGATATATTATCCCATAGTTCTGTTATAAGTGTTGTTTATATTAATACATGTAATATAATAAGGAACGGGTAAGATTAAATAAAGACAGCACAAAATGAGTGGTAACTCTTAAGCTTAGGAAATCTCCAAAAGAAGATATTTAGAGAGAGTACAGTAATAAGTATTTTCAGGACATCTGTACACTAGGTTCATTTGCTTATGCTTTCATTACATATTTCATTTTACATATGTTATAAATAAATAAGATTATAAAGTGCAATGGTAGATAAGAGGCCCATCACAAAAACAAATCCCTTTGGTAAGAGGTGTAGGACATTCTCAGTAAGAATAACATATTTACCAAACACTTGGTATGCTACAATGTATATACCATCTTGCCTTGGGAATCATCACAAAGTACCATAGACTGAGTAACTTAAATACAGAAATTTATTCTTTCGTAGTTCCTGATGGTAGAAATTATATACATCTATTCCTTTCAGTTTCACAAAATCTTCCTCTTCTACATTTCTATATTATAATACTCCTTCTTTTAAGATTTCCAAGAACCATTTTTATAGACTTTGTTTTAAATTAATGATTACTTTGAAGGTCTTATTTATAGATTTATTCAAATTCTGAGGTATTGGAGTCTATGTCATTAACACCAGCAATTCAGAGTACAAGAGTCAGGCATTGCTATGGCAATAAGTAACGGTAAAAAAAAAAAAAACAAAGGTAGTAATAAGAATTATTAATTTAAAATAAGTTCATGTTAAACATAATATTCTTACTAATTTTTGAGAATTTATCATACACATAAAAGGTATTACAATAGCCAGTCTACATTCTTATCCCTAATCCCTCCCAGATCATCTCATATCCCCTAACACTCACAATGTCATGCCCTATTTTTAAAAGCCCACTGAATATAATTTTATTTTCTGTGTTCTTAAATATTTTATTTATTGTGTTTTATGTGTATGACTATATTACCTGCATGCATGTAATTGTACCCATGTAGTTCAATGCCCGCAGAGGCCAGAAGAGGGTGTCCAATCCCTTGGAACTGGAGTTAGGACACTGTTAGCAACCATGTGGGTATTGGAAAGTGAACTCATATCCTCTTCAAGGGTAGTCAGTGCTCTGAACCACTGAGCCATCTCCCCAGCTCCCTGGATCCAATTAGTATTGCCGATATACTCATGGTGGTGTGACCACCCGCTAGAGAATGGTAGACCTACCAAGGACCACATCCTTAAAGAAAATTGGCACTCCCAAGTTATCCACTGTCAGTAGTTTCTCTATTTCAGTGGAGGTGTAAGATGTCAGGTGGTAAACCTCTTCAGTCTCCATGTTGGACTGCTTACTGACATGAACATGTAGGTTTTGTGCAGACATGCACCGCTACTATGGGTTCATGAGTGTAGAATTCCTGTAATATCATGAAGATATGCTTTTTCCTTCAGTCCTCTCAGACTTCTAGCTATTAAATTTCTTTCTCTCTTGTTCAATAGTCACTGAGATTATTTTGGGGGGGCAGCAAGGTGATATAAATGTCCAACTTATGGTTGCGCACTCTACCATTGTTATTCTCTTCACGTTGATCTGTTGTGAGTTTCTGCATTAGATTCTTTTCACTGCACAAAGACTCCTCTGTGGAGAAGTCTTAGAGATTCACTAATCTCTGAATATAGAGACATGAATTTTGTACTACGCATTCAGTAAGATAGTAATTGTAGGTTGATCCCAAGGTCCTGAGTTCTTGGCCAGATTTACAATATAAGGCATGTGATTCCTTTTGTGGACTGGGCCTTAAATTCAATTAGAAAGCAAATGGTTGTCCCTGTAACACCCTTGCCACTATAGCACCCATGTCTATATTTTGCCATGTCCAACAATATTGTTGTGTATAGGGTTGGCAGCAGACTAAGACTAATGGTGACATTACTCCCAATAGCCTGCATAGCACCTTCCAGTACTATTAGAGCCAGACAGGAGGAAGGAAGCTTCTTAATACGTAAAAGTTTAAAATTTCCATATCCTGCAACCAAAGAGACTTGTGTCTTCAGCAGTAGTATCCTATCCTCAATTTCTAGGGGGCAAAAAAGAGCAATGTCAAAAGCCTTTATTATTTTGGGAGTATCCAGGACTTCGCTGATCAACAATTTGGGGGAAGTATCCCATACCTTACACTGAACTTTTCTTTTGGCAACTTATGGCTTCTAGGAAGAGAATTATATTTTATGTAGGCATGTTTCTCAGTTATGATGAAACACCATACACATTTCTACAGTGGCTGATACCATTTTCACTCATGCCAATAATGAATAAGTGTTCCCATTTCCTCACATCCATGCAAACATTTACTGTCGCTTCTTCTGTTAATCTTAGCCGTTATGAATGGAGTAAGATGAAATCTCATGTTTTAATCTACAGTTCCCAAGTGGCCGAGGATGGTGAACACTTTTTAAATTCTTAGTTATTTATATTTCTTCTTCTGAGATGTCTCTGTCCAGTTTCATAGTCCACTTTTAAACTGTTTTCACTTTCTTTCTGTTTAATTTTTAGATTTTTAAGCAACAGAAATCAGTGAAACAATTCAATGCACAATAACATCAAAAACTACCTTGAAATCAATCTAACCAAGGAAGTTTTAGTACTTATACAATGAAAAATTGCAAATTGTAAAAGAGAGACATTGAAGATGTTTGAAGATCAAGCGACCTCTAATGCAGACCTCTCATGCATATGGATTTGTAGAAAAAAATCTTGTGAAAATGGTCATCCTGCCAAAAACAATCTGCAGAAGCAATGAAACCCTTATCAAATGCTGAATGCAATTCTTCACAGAAATTGGAAAAAAATCTTAAAATACATATGGGAGCGTAAGACCTTGGATACCCCAAACAATATTGAAGAAAAAGAAAATTCTGGACATATTGCCATTCATGATTTCAAGTTACACCATAGAAATACACATACACACACACACACACACACACACACACACACACACACACACACAAACAGACATAGTGATCAATGTAATAGAATCAAAGACCCATATATTAGTCCCAAACCTATAGTCGTCTAATTTTAGATAAATTACCAAAAACATGTACAGCAGAAAAATAGTATAACTAACAAAATATGCTGGGTAAAACGGATGTCTATATGTAGAAGAATAGAACCTGGTCTTTCTCTCACACTGAACACCAATAAATTCCAAATGGATTTAATATCTCAAATTTAGAACTGAAATTCTGAAACTTCTAGATGTGTAGAGACTACATTTCAGGTTATAGACTCATGTAACGACATTCTTTAGCCAAGGGAATAGGACCAACAATCAGCAAGTGGTCATCAACCAACTACGGTTCTAACAGTCTTTCTGTCTCTTGTTCCAGAATGATCCCTGAGCCCTGGGTGACAGAGTTTTAATATAAAAGTCCTATCCAGGATCATACACTCAGCAGTCTAGTCTTTTATTCTCTACATTTTTCCCAGTTATGGCTTTCTATGTTAATAACCATCTGTTTCATAAGCAAGCTTCACTTGTGAGAGTTGAAATATGTATTAACATTTTATTTCTGTTCCCTCTTCTGCTATGTTCCCTTAACCTTTGCTGTAGAAGTTTCATTGTAGATAGGCCACCTAGGATTGGGACTCTCACAATTATTTTCTGCATTTGAACAGTTGTGTAACTTTGTAATACCCTCTATCTTTTGCAAAAATAAAGCTTTTTGGATGAGCAATGAAAAGTATACTTGTCTGTAAATATAAGGATACATATTTAGCAGACAGTAAGAAATTATGTTTGCCTAATGATGTGACAAAAGCAGGTTTTTCTCTGGGATCTATGACCCCTCCAGCTATGTGCATTCAGTAATGTTTACAATACAATACATCTGTTCCCTCACACTGAGGGATCTTTAAATACAATTAATAACTGTTGATAGCCCCCAAGATAAAAGTACCACTATTGCACCAATAGAGACAGCTTGTTGTTCCAGTCATTGTGGTTATTATGCTTTAAAGCTGGATGGGACAATTTATTTATATTCTGCCTCAGCAGCTTTCATGTAGTTGTTTTGTATACTCAAAAGCCAAAGCTCCAAGCTATATTTATTATATATGTATATATATATATATATTAAAAATATCTTAAACCATAGAACAACATATCACAGACTACTAGTTTACTAGTCAATACATATATTTCAATTCTTTTTCAGTTACTGAATGTAATTTTTATTCAGAGAACTAATATGCCTATTTTACAGGTCACATTTCTTGCCTGCCTTACAGTTAGATAGATTTTATTTTTCAAGATGTAGAAGTAAATTTTTTGGGTGGGACAAACCAGAAAGAATACATAAAATGTTAACTGGTGACTGAAACATAACATTTTCCCTTTATTCTAGATTATTTTCTTTCTTTAGCTGTTAAAGATTATTAAGAAATTACTGGTAAGAGCTGAGATTTCCTAGTATTTCTTACTTCTTAATAAAATCATCCTTTGGAAAACTTCCACCGTTTTTAAAATAGAACAGAATGGGCTCTAAAAAGATTAAATATTTGGTGATTATCATATTTACATTTCCTTGAAAATGTATTTTTAATGTTTTGCTGGTTTTGTCCTTGTCAAGATTCATGTTGGAATAGAATGCCAATATAATTGGACCTGAGAGGTAATAGGACATTTCCATATCCCTTAATTCTTGGCCTAATGACTGAGATCTCTTCCTATGGCATATTTCTCCCTATAGAAACAGTAATTGGATTTCATATTTGTCCTGGTTCTTATATCTGACCTTGGGGACAGTAGTGCTTTCAATCTTGAAGAATTTTTACAAAGCTCCCATTCAAAAGACAAAGTGTTCAGTCACCTTGTACTGACCTTGAACAACTACATAAACAATTTGTGATAAATGTTTAATTAGTTTCCTCATTGGAACATTGTTTCCTGGTGCAGAACACGATCTGTGATATGTCAACTCATTTTTGGAGGACACGGGTAAAATAAAATTGTAGTGACAAAGTAGTTATATTTGGTACCACTTATAAAATCAGAAAATCAAGCAGAAGATAAGAGTGAAAAATGCATTCCTTCTCTTTATTGGGAGGAAAGACATATAACCAGGATATTAAAATAAGCTGATCCTCACAAACAAGCATATTATTGAAGTCAACGGAATAAGTGTTTTGTTTCACAGACTTTACTTAATCAATAAAGCAGAAGCTATCAATGGAGGAAATGAAGGGAAAAAAATGTTACCCTGAGCATTATTATGGAATGGCACTATCACTTAGAAAGATCAGTCCTCAACTAAACAAAATGGGCTCCATTGACCTACAGCACAGCTATTACTCATGAGCTTGTTAAAAATGAAGAATCTTAGTTTGACATAGTTGTGCAAGCCTTTAATCCTAGTACTCCAAAGACTGGCAGATCTCTGTGAGATCAAGGCCAACCTGGTCTACATAACAAGTTCCAGACCAGTTGGGACTACAAGGAGATCTTCTTTTAACACACACACACACACACACACACACACACACACACACACACATGCACGCACATGCACGCACACAAAGAAAAAAAAAGTAATGCAGTATCTCAAGTACTGCCCCCCAAATACTGAGTCAGCATTAATATATCAATGTGATTCCTCAAGGGATTCAAATGAACATTACGGTTGAGAACTAACTCTGTAAACTTCCTGTCCCCTAAATGTAAGGATTTCCAAATTTTGTTCCATCAACTAGAAGAATGAATATTAGTAGGGAATTTAGATTTTAGTGAGTTATTATCACCTGATATTTCTTTCTCCCTATATTCTGAGGTAGATAACTAAGCAGTCAATGAATAAGAATCCCACTTCAGAGTTACACTACCATGTTCTAAAAGAAATGAGAATTCACTGAAGACCAGTTTGTCTCATTTATTGAACAACAAAGGAGATGGTGCATATTAGTGCACCATAAATTATTACATATTTTATTATGTAATTGTCTCCAAAACCTGTGTTCCTGATATGAACATATTTTTAGAACTCAAATCCAAAATTTATATTGCAACAGTAGGCAAAACAGTCGTCAATACACAGTGCAGAGGAAATAAAATCAAATTGTCAATCCAAGAGAAAAAATTGAAAAACTAGTTCAAATTAGCACACTGGAATCCAATAGCCTTGAGAAAAAGGATAGTATCAGAGGGGCTCAAGGTCTTATTTCCATAGCAAAGTCACCAAAAGTAGTCAAGAATTGCATTGTTAATCACAATCAAAAAGGACAGAATGTATAGCATTATGTAGTTTAGATAACAATAGTTACTAAAAAATTAAGTCATAAATTCATGTATGGAAATCAGTATCATGCTTACAGCAAAGATATTTTAATAAATCAAAGAAATGATATAAATAATTAAACGTGTTTTCAGGGTCATAAATATTTTACCCATTCCCATATAAAAACTTTTCAATAAACCTAGATAGCAGGATAATTTAAATTATATAAGAGATGATGTTTGAACTCTGAATTATCTCTAGAGTTTTGAAAACTACTAAAGCACTGATCATTACAATACAGAAGAATGGGCATTGCAGAACAGCATTAGAAAATTTAAATTTAAAAAGAGAGAGAATGGGTTATATAAGAGGGAGAATGAAAAAAGTTTTCTCTATTATAGGAATAAGAAAATCAATCTCTGAAATAAAGATATGAATATATAGTAGGAACAAGTGCAAAGATGATCCTAATTTCTTATAAATGTTAAGGGAATTTACATAACTGGGATGCAAGCAGATATGCAGATGCAAAGTTGGCTCAAATAATTTCTACTGTACCTTAATTAATTTAATAATCACGAATTTTAAAACATGCATTGCACTAACCCAGGCTTGTTTCACAGGCCTGTCATTCCGTCTACTTGGGAGGCTGAGGGAAGAGAATTACAAGTTGAAGACCTGCTTGGACTACAGAGTGAGCTAAAGTTATTATGCATACTTTAATGAGATTTTGTTTATTAATAAATTTTAATGGGAGAACTGAGTTGCAGAGTGCTTGCCTGGCATATGAAAGCTTATGACTTTAATGTTAGACAATATTGATTAATTAATTAATTAATTAAATTTAATGACAAAATTAAAAGTTTCACATCTCTACCAACTATACATAATAGTGTGTGTTTCTATTTTTATGATAAGATACTCTGAAAAAATCAACATAAGGGGAAAAGTGATTTATTTCAGCTCACGGTTGAAGGTATAATCCATCATGGTAAAGAGGTCAAGGCTGGAGCTTGAAGTAGCTTATCACATCAAATCCACAGTCAAGAAATGGTGAAATCAGGGCTGAAGAGATTGCTCGGTGGTTAAGAGCACTGGCTGTTCCTGCAGAAGGCCCAGGTTCTAATCCCAGCATCCACATGTTGGCTAACAATGGTTGGTGACTCGAGTTCAGGAGTTATGAGGCCTTCTTCTGTCCTTCATGGGTACTACATAAAATGGGTGTACATACACACAATCAGATATAACACTCATACACATAAATTTGAAAAAGTAAGAAAAAGAAATGGCTCAACCAGGTAAAAAGAAAGAAAAGAAAAAGACAAGATGGGACTGGAGAGCTGGCTCACTAGTTTAGAGAGCCAGCTGCTCTGGAAGAGGACCAGTATTCATTTCCCAGCAACCACATGGCAGTTCACAACCATCTGTAACTCCAGTTCCAAGGGATATGACAATCTCTTCTGATACATGCATATTACATGCATGCAATTACATGCATATAGGCAAAATATCCATACAAGTAAAATGAAAATAAATAATTTTTCAATATATATATATTTTTATTGAATTATTGTGCAAGAATGAAAGTGTCACTTTCTATACATTCTGTAGCTCAGGCTACCATGACCATCGAATGGTCCTGCCCACAACTATGCTGGGTTTTGCTATATAAATTAATGTAATCAGAATAATCCACCACACGTATGTCCCTCTGGGACATATGTTCATCTTCCAGGTGATTCTAGATTTTTAAGTTGACAATTAGCACAGACAGTAAGAGTTTTATTTATATCATATATTATGTAGCATACAATGTAATGTTTTTTATCATTGACATCATGACATTTCCATAAATTACCTTTGATGATTTTCTTTCCCACTTTCCTTCATATTCTCCTCCCCAGTTCCCCTGACTCCCTCCCTCTAGTGTTTTACTTCTAATTTTAGTCACATATATTAACCAGTTCTCTTAGCATACTCCCCCTTAAGATATCCCTTTCATATGGTGCCTTTCCCACCCTTATTGTCATCTTTTTTTGTTTCAAAAGCTACACACACACACACACACACACACACATACACACGAACAACATATGAGAAAAAGTACATAGTTGTACCCACTATATTAGAAAACAGTATCCACTATCTCAGGGATGGAGAGATGGCTCAGAGATTTAGAGTTCTGGTTGCATTTTCAGAGGACTGAAGTTTGATTGCCAACACCCACATGTCAGCTAAGAACCATCACTAACTACAGTTCCAGGGGAATTAGACACCTACTTCTGATTTCCTCGGATACTGCATGACAAGTGTGAACTATACATGCAGGGAATTCAATCATACACATAAAATAAAAGAAAACAGCAAATATTTTTGAAAAGAGTATATACTATCTTGCTGCAGTCATCCTAATCCTCAGACTCTCACCATTTTATGCTCCCTCTTCCACAAAATTTCTTGAGGCTTAGGCACAGTATTGCATTTTAGATGTCCCATTTGATGCTAGACATCTCGTGGTCACTTAGTCTCTCCATTTTGGTTACTTGTGGAACTCTATGATAGTCTCAGTCTCCTACAAAAGAATCCCTCATCAAACTGGGAAATTGCACCCATGAGCTCTCAACAATATAACTGCCTGTACAAGACCTGAGATCATAACACCAGTTGAAATGCCAACACGGAAATATTGAAGGAAGAAAATTCAGGAAACTCTTCCCAACAACAAATGAAGAAAGACAGGCAATTGGTGCTTACTAAGAGAGGGAAATCCTTCTTTAGGAATGATCCTCCAGTCCTAAGTGGTCAGGCCTAACTAAATATACAAATGAGCAACACTAATGGGATTCAGTACAAATGTGGACATACACATACAAATATATATTTTATTTGTATGAGTGTATTGCCTGCAGGTATATAATTTCATCTGTGTCATGTACTATGTGTAGAGTTCAAAAGTTGGTATCTGATCCCCTGAGCTGCAGCTGTGGACAGTTGTTAACCACCATGTGGATGCTGAGAATCAAATTCGGGTCTTCTGCAAGAGCAGTTAGTGCTCTAAACCACTTAACCATCTCTCCGGCCCCAGTATATATGCAATTTTGAAAGTATTTAATGAAGAAAACAGAAGTAAATGCAGGAAACTTGATCTGAGATTCTCTGCATAGTTGGACAATACTTCTCCCAACAGCCATGGGCTATGTAAACAAAAATATTAGAGCAATTCACAAGATAACTACTTACTAGTTACAGGACAGAGAGGCCCCAGGGCACCCCAAACAACACAGAGTACTGCCATTCCTTCTGGTGGCCCACCATAACGAAATAAGCCCCCCATCAGCATTTGTTAGAGAACTTCAAGAAATTATTCTCAAAATAAACAGAAATTTCTTTCCTTGATGGTTTTCATGTCACTTGGAGAAGCTCTTCAGGCCACTGGATTGGAAAAGACATAAAAATTCATACTTAGTACTGGACCCAGCATGCTATAATATTGACAAGAACATAAAACCTATACTCATATATTTCCAGTCCTGCAATTCGAGAGCTCAAAAATTCTCTGCTAGCTATTGGGAACCAGCCCATCATGTTTGGGATGACTTTGCCCTCCGGACTAGCCTTTGCTCCTGACTACCCTGCCTGGATCCATCCAACTCTTCCTATAAAAAGTCAAAAGAGAGAACCAGAATGTCAGAAAAACTGTTCATACCAAGTCAGAAATCACTTATGCTACATCCACCATATAAGCAGCACCAAACTTCAAATCAGACACACAGACAATAAAACAAATCCATATGCTTAGACCACAGTGATAAAATACAAATTATATGAAAACTAAATTAGGTCCCTATAAAACCCACCAGTTCTAAAGAAGAGTACACCAATGAGAACTACCTAGGGGAACCACAGGACACATAATTTTAAAAAATAACAGTCATGAACATGAATAAAAAATTCAATAAATTTAATGAACAAAAATCAACACTAAAATGTCAAAGGGGAGAGGGGTGAACTCTGACTGACTGAAGATCAATAAAATACAAATATAGTGATGAATGAAATGACAAAGACAATTCAGGATTTAAAAATGAATTCACAAAAGAGAATAGATTCTAGAGATCCTAAGTAAGGCATACTACCCATCTCCCAGTAGAACTCAGTCTCTAGCAGTTATCAGTCTAGTTCTGGCCTGCCTTTAGTTTCTATCACTCCATCCTGGACCCATGTCTAATTTGAGTTGGTGTGGGTCCTGTGCCCAATGCCATCATTGCCACAATTTCACATGTATAAGCTTCCAGTAGCCTGAAATATTCTGCTTTCCTATGTTCATGTACCATCCCTGGCTCTTCCAACCTTTCCTCCCCATCTTTTAAAATGATCCCTGAGCCATAGTTGGGTGAGCTTCAATAAGGGAGTCCTATCCAGAGAAACACACTTAGCTGGCTCTTATTCTTTAAAACCTGGCCAGTTGTAACTTTCTGTGTGCATAAAACAATGTTGTTTGAGGAAGCTTCACTTGTGAGAGTTGAGGGATGCTTTAGTTTCCTCTCATTCCATTATGTTCCGTGAGCTTTACACGTACAGGTTCAACTATAGGACTTGGCAGATTTGTGTGTTTTTTGTTTCTGTATCAGTGTACCTTTCCTTACTTGAGGGAAAATTTCTTCTATAATCTTGTTGAAAATATGTTCAATGACCTTGACCTGGAATTATTCTCCTTCCTCTATCCTTGTGATGTATAAATTTGGTCTTTTCATCATGTCCCACACAGAACACCAAATAGAGAGGACTGAAAAGAAATTGCCCAATGTACATTATAAAAAAATAGTAAATTTACAGAATAAAGAGAGAATGCTGAAAATAATCTTCAAGAGAAAAACTACAAGTTACATATAAACTTAAGTTCATCAAAATTCTAGCTGATTTTTCAATGAAGAACTTTAAATTTTTAGATGGAAGACTTCTGAGGATCATAGATTGGTAGAATCAATACAATGAAAATGAATATTCTACCAAAAGTAATTTACACAGTTGCTGTAATCTCAATCAAAATATCTGTGACATTCTTTATAGAAATTGAAAAATCTATGCTCAGATTTATACGGATACACAGCAGAGACCAGAGAGTCAAAACAATCCAGAGTAGAGTATATCCCCAAATTCAATATATTATACAAAGACCTAATTTAAAAAAAAAAAACAGTATTTGCACAAGGATACTTTTGCAGATCAAATGAACACTAGAAAACCCTTATATAACTTGACACAATTACCTCCAAATGATATTGGACAAAGATTTAAGGAACAAAAGCTAGAGTAAACAACAGCATCTTCAACAAATGGTGTTGGCGTAATTGAACCTCCAGTTGTAAAATGAAATTAGACCAATACCATATTATCACCCTGCACAAAATTAACTTCAAATGGATCAAAGACCTCAATGTGAAGACTGAAATGCTGAAAATATTAGAAGAATACATAGGTAGGTAATACCCAAAAAGTATAGGTATAAGAAAGGACTTTGTAAACTGCATATCACTTAGTCATGAATTATGGTCAACAATTGACAAATGGGACCTCATTAAGCTAGTAAGCTTCTGTATAGCAAAGTAAAGAATTATTCAAGTGAAGAGGAAGTCTATTCATTCAAGAAAAGGAAGCCTATTCATTCAACAAAAGATTAATACCCACAATATACAAGGAACAACAGCAACAAAAATGAAGGATCTGTGCAGAGAGTTCTCAAAAGAAGAAATAACAATGACTACAAAACATTTTAAAAATTGTTCAACATTTTCAGTAATTAGGAATTGAAAATTAACAATAATTTAATATTTCATCAAGCTCCAGTCATAATGGCTAAGATTAAGGGAACAAATGACAACATATTCTAGAGTGGATAAGGGAAAAGGGAACCCTCAACCACTGTTAGTGAGATTTTAAACTGGTGCAATCATTGTGCAAATAAGTACGGAGAACTCTTTAAAAATTATAAAGACAACTACCATAGGTTCCAGTCATGCCACTCCTTGACATATATCCAATGAGTCATCCTACTACAGATATACTTATGCAACCATGCTTGTTGCAGCTCTTTTCACAATAGGTAGGAAATGAAAACAACCTAAATGTCCCTCAATTGATGAATGGATATTGACAGTGTGGTACATTTACACAATGGAGTTCTACTCAGTGATAAAGAAAACCGAAATCATGAAACTACAGGATGTAACATCCAGGCTACGTTCATTGCCCAAGTCTGGATTGGCGGAGGGCTGTGGATTGAATGACACACAAGACACACACACACACTAGGTAGGAGGAAAGGAGAATTACTGACTGACTTTATTGAGAGGCAGCAAGCCTGATATACCCTGAGGCAGGGCTTTGCAGGTGGTTAAAAGTTCAGGTTCTCAGGAGACATCCTCTATTGATGACACACAGCTGTACACAGGGAAAAGGAAGTTGCAATTGGGCTAGCTTAAAGGTCAAGTTATTTACTTGAGCTTTGCAACTGACAAAATCCTTCTAGCTCTTGGACGAGAGCCTAGGACTAAGAGAGAAGGGCCTGCAGGGGGGGCCAGAGCCCTACAGCAGGTCAATAGATGGAACTAGAAACAATTATACTAAGTGAAATAACACAGATTCAGAAAAAAAAAAACAACAAGAGAAATGTGTTCTCTCACATTTGTGAATCTTAGCCTCAAATTATTATATGCGAGTATATAACATCCTGATGTAAATTTAGGAGCCAGGAAAATGAAAAGAATCATGGGAATCAAGGGAAATAAGGAATTCAAGAGAGGGAGATGGTAATGGAAATGTGTAATTAAGAGTGAAATAGAGATTATGGGGGAACTTTAAGTGGGGAGGTGGTAGCAAGAGAAAGACAGTGGGAGTGAGAGGAGAGATAAATAATGCTTAGATGGATTCAAAAACTGGAGGGGAATTTATTACTTTAAAGGTTTACTGAAATTGTGTACACAATAAATATATGAGCGTATGTGTGTAGCTTCAGGCACAGGACTTGGAGCAATCAAACTGGAACTGACCATGGAGCCTCTTCCCTGAAGACATTCCTCTCAAGGTATCAGAGGACACTGTACACGTTGTCAGGGGAGAAAACTAATCAGTAGTACTACTCAGCTGTAAATGCAAATAAACAACAATTATTGGATCAGAAAACTATCCCTATTTGTGCAGAACTGGCACTTTTTCAAGGAGGGAAATAATAGGTGTCTAATTGGGATTAAGGCCATCTCAATGCTATGGAACTCCCATTGAGTATGCAGTACTGTAAACCAAGCCAAATGCATATGGTTGGAGAGGTCACAGATCCAAGAGAAAAACTTAAATTTGCCACATTCCTACACCAATATAATTTCTTAATTTATCATAAATTTATCAAAAATATCATAAATTTATCTTAAAATATCAAATATTTATCATAAATTTCTTAATATATCATATAAATATGTATCCTCATATATCCATGGAAGTGTACCTCTCACCACTCATCAAAGAAGCTTATTTTCCCAAGAAATGATGACAAAATCAGAGTCCTCAGAGTTCTAAAATTGGTTAAGTGCAGAGAACAAATATCTGTGAGACACTTAACCCTATGTGACACATCTTCAATGCAACCACTACACATAGAATGAATGCATCTCTCAACTCTCACCAGAGAATTTTCCTCATAAGGGAGACTGTTATTAACAAAGAAACCCACAAATGGTTCATGTACACAGAACAAGAGTACACAAACTACTTATCCCTGAATTGGACACCTGTTTCAAACCTCTGCCTCTGAAGGCTCAGAAACCATTGCAGAAGAGGAGGCAGAAAGCTTTTAAGAGCCAGAGTTGGTGGGTTTCCATTAGTACCAGAAAGAGCAGGTCTTACAGGGAGCTGATCCGTGGCTCCTATGAACTCACAGTGATGGTGAACGCATGCACATGTCCTATGCAAACTCAAGGGAAAAACTGAAACCAGACTCAAACCAAACAAAATTCTAGCATAGACAACAGGAGATAGGTAAGAAATCCCAATCCAACTTAAACAATTTTGGCTCCTGATGACTGCTAGGAAGGGAAAACACATTTTCCTACAGGGATGGGATTCCTGGTTAGTCCAGTGAGTGGACCTACATGGAAGAACATTTTTAGGGTAAAAAATCAGACAATCTCAGCTGGGAAGGTGTACATAGGGGAAGTCTAATAAAAAATTTAAATTAAAAATATTTTTTAATTTTAACAAAAATACCTGTACTCATGGCATCTGTATAATGCATTAAAACTGACAGTTAGTACAGTGAACTTCCTGAAAATCTAGAAAAGTCAAGAAAGCTAAATATTATTTTAAAACATGTGATATTTCATCCCAGATATCAGAATTTCCTTTAAATAAGTATATACATTATATTTTCACAAATATCCAAGAACATTTCTTGAGAAACTTAGAGAATTATTTTAGTGATTGGCCCAAGAAAATCATTTCAACAATAATTAAATAATGATGAAATGCATTAGGAACAATAAAAATTGATTCATTCTAAGATCTTGAATTAATTTTATCTAGGGACTCACTTATTTTGAGATGGAAAATCAAAGAGGTTAAATTTCTGAGGAGGAGCAAGCTTGACACAAGTTACTTAAGGAGAACAAAATTAATTGGAGTCACATAATTGTTTTGGGGTACTGTTAGAAATAAAGAATTTAAATAGTTTATGTTAAGATGAAAATCAAATGTGACATGTTTTCATGACTTGGCTATTAGAATGAGGACTCTATTTCAAATGCAGCCTTGCAGCTTATGGAAGATATTCCTAGAACAAAATAGAAAACATTCTGAATTAATTAAATAATGTCATCTATTCAGCTATTATTATATGAATAGTGAAAGAATAATTCAGACCACAACTTAACAAACCTAGAAAACTATGTTGCATTAATTGATCCAAGCTGTCCATCCTTACACATAATCTTTTTCTTTCATAGCATTAAATTAATTGATGGTCAATATTTAAGCATAAAAGATAAGACCAGGTATAAGAGGCTTTTTGTAATATCATTCAAGTCTTGCTTATCCAGATCAGAGAGATCCTCCTGATTATTTCAGCAAATTAGATTTCCTTTTAAATATTTACTACTAAGGCATGACAAGGTTCTCAACCATATTCCAAGAAAGAACCAGGATTTTGAGACTCATGAACAATAAATCACTTCAGACTAATGTTGCAAAGAGTCCATAGGAGTGAATGCATTCAACAAGGAATCTAAAGAGACATATCATGAGAATGTGAAGAAAAATTTATGAAATGAAGCAAAAGTTATAGCAATTTTACTGATTAAACTTGTGTTAAGATGTATACATAGAATGTGAAATTTAGACACATAACAATTTGGAGTAAGGTCTACAAGGCCATGATTCAAGGCATTTGGAAAACTTTATTGCTTCATTTTTCTTTTTATTTTCTTATGTTTAATATAAATTCTATCTATGAATGCTTATTATACATAGTGATGGACTTCATAAGAGCATTTTTAGAAAATGAAAATCAGAACTTCTTTATGAACTCACCTTACCCCAGACAGAATGTCTAACATAAAAAAAAGAACAATAAATGCTGTTGTGGTGTAGATAAAAAGGAACTCTGATTTGCTGCTTATGTGAGTGCAAAGTAGTATAGTCACTAGCAATTCAGTGTGAAGGTTTCTCAAACTTTTAAAAATAGATTGAACTTGATCCAGCTATACCACTCTTGTTCATATATGCAAAGGATTCTGTATCTTACTAGAGAGGTACCTGTTCATGCATATTCATTGAAACTTTATTTGCAATAGCCAGGAATGAAAATAGCAAAGATTTTCATCAACTTATGAATGGATAATGACATCTGACAAGAAAAACAAAATTCGGAAATTCTCAGGTAGATGAATGGAAATGGAAAAATTCACATGAAGTGAGGTAACTCAGATACATAAAGACAACACATTTTGTCTATCTGGGTGTTAGCTCTGACTCTTTAGATATATCTGTGGCATTTGAATACCCACAGAGGTCATACTAGTAATGGGCCAGGGGTCAGTGGAGCTTCCAAGGGGGAGATAATAGAATGTAGTGATATAAAGAAGGAAATGAGAATGGAAAAGGAAGATTTAAATTGGATGAGAATGGAAATGCAAAGTAGTAGAGGAAGTATGGACAGGAATAAAAACCAATAAATTTTGGATGGCCACTTAAGTTTTATATATCCCCCCAAATTACAGGCTATTGGAAATTTTCTTGACTATCATCAAATTCTACTACTGATGATACACATAGTTGACTCATAGAACATGAATAAATCAAGATGACAGTGTCCTGAAGTTTATTCCTCCTGGCTAACTTTCCTAATCCTGATAGGTGCTGTGGACATTACCATAGAGGAAAAATAATAATCATCTTACTTTTATGTGAACCCTGAGAGCTACAATAATGACTAGACTTGCCAGATACATCCTCTGTCAAAACAGTGGGGAAATGTTACGAGAGTAAATAAATATTAACCTGTGACTTGATGCGTCATAGACACAGAAAGACAATTGGGACATAGTACTTAACCAATTCCCATTGAGTTAAGACTATACCCATAGATAATTTCATCTCTCAAACCTCAGTCAACCATTTTTTTTTAATAATGATTAACACGGAGATGCAAAACTTGTCAAGATAAAAAGGATAGGAGACTTGGAAGTGTTTAACCCTAAATGGGACATCTATATAATATTCTCCCCCAACACCTCCAAATCAATGGGATCAGTGGGGGAAAGGGTACAGAAAGAGTTTAAGAGCTAGAGGCAGTGGATTTTACAGACAAACCATTTTCAGGGCACAACAAGGCATTTGCATATATGAACAATCAGCGGTTATGACAATGTGCATAAATCATGCACAAGTTTAAGTCAGACAAAATTCTAACATGGATTGGCATAATGGGCATGAAGTCCCAGTCCTAACTGAAGATCAATTAGCAAATAACACCATTTTCTGTGAAAAGTTTTCAATAAAGTTTTAATGCCAGGTAGACCAACCATACTCCAGGGGATCGACCACACAAAAACATCTTTGGGCATAAGAAGACAAAAGACGTTAATCTAAGGAAATGCCAAAACTGGAAGAAGAGAATGTACTTATTCAAAAGTTTAATTGGATGAAAAACTGGAAGGGAATTTAACAAATGACTGACTGTTTTTAAATAGGAAAATTAAGAATTACTATATTTGATACACATACCAGAATGAAACCATATACTAAATATAATATGATAAAATATGGTTATGATAAAATAAGGTGGAATATGGTACTTGGAATAGAAAAGAATAAATAGTTCTGTGAATATAGCAATAATCTTTGAGAAAGAAAGAGAGACCCTTGACTTTCAGCAAATTTAACAAACAGTACTTGATTTGTATTACTAATTTATTTATCATTTGTGTGAATGTGGTGCAAGATACTTAAGCTATCTGAGACAGGTTCTTCAACTCAAAAATTAAAAAGAAAATACAAGAAGGATGTTAGTATTTCACTCATTGGTGGTCTATTTAAGGAAGACATAAGATACTGTCAGTTAAATAGCAGTTATAAGAGATAAACTGCCCCTAGAATTCTACTATAATACAATAGATGTTGATTCAGTGTCACAACTCCATGATTAATAAAAATTTCAATTGGTTGTTCTTAGGATTTGACTTCAGTAGAAACAATACATTCATAGAGAAATTTCATCATTAGGCCTCTTGACTTACAGTTCATCTGCATAAGATATATTACAAAGAATATTAGAGGTATTAGTTTCCCTAAACCATGTGGTTCCTAAGTGAATATTCAAAAGTAGAATTAAAAGCAATATTGCATGGTAATACATTATTTCTTTTCAACCTCCTTCCTCTTTCAATTATCTGTGATATACTTCCATACTTCCTGTGTGAAAATGCTACTCTGTACTGTTTATATGGCACAATAACACTTGCTTCTGAGAATTTAAATACCATAATATAATCTTAGTGTGTGTGCAAGTGCATGTGTGTACATACAATTTTAGGAAGCAAAATCCTTCAGAGTAAACTGAAGGAACTAATCATGCACATTAGCAATGGAGCATATTGAATTCCAAAATATAAGGTCTGAATTCCATTTAGTTTAACAGGAAAGCATTTTTTTTCTGCAAATCATTTTGAATAATCTTTCGCTTGCACAGAGATTTCAGAACCTTGGGATATTTCTATCTCCCATCTATCTTATCACATTCTCCTACTAACTCAGTGCTCCCAAGTCAAACCTTGGGTTAATATCTTCCACACTAACTAAAACAAGTTGCTTCCTGAAACAATTAAATCCAGTTGTCACGAGGATCTCTTCTCATTCTTGAAATGATATATTTTAGAAGTATTTGCCAACTTATAAACAAGTAGTATTAGCATCTTCAGAGACTTTCTTTCAGTTGAAATGTTTTGGGACATTAAACATTACTCAGAAACTACTGCAATAATTTATCCACAATTGACATTCAAGTAAGACTTTTTTTGATGCTTTTGTAACAATTTTTTCAGGGTTCAAAGATGAGAATCTTGTCAAATATTTTTTTAATCATTACTGATTCCTTGGCACATCCAATACTGCCTAGAGTAAACTACTGTATTTCATTTTAGAATACATAAATATCTTTTTAACTGCTTAAGAAATTCAGAAGACCATTGTTAGCACAAACTGAGGTAATTTCACCAATGTAAATATATGTAAATATTGAAAATTAAGTTACAGGTAAGTTTCCAATATAATGCCAAGTGCTTTATTTTCACTTTAATAACACAAGGCAGATTTCAAATGTAATTAAAGTATTCATCATCTAAGTCAAATTAGCAGAAATAATAAAAGCTTTATATATTACATGAATGGCAGTTTTGAACTCACTTTTAAATTTTTTATTGGAATTTTTTACATTTCAAATGATAGTTCTTAATTAAATTTAGACCTCCTCCCCATCCATGCCTCCCCAACAACCCACTAGACCTCATGCCTTCGTCCATACATGTTAAATCCTTTGCAGTCAAGCATTTGTACCCAGCTGTTCTCCAGTGCAAATTTATCCACCGGATACTAATCAGCCTATCTAGAAAGTGTAAGTCCTACTCTCCATCACTCACTAATAATCAGTCTCCAATAGTCCTCAGACTAGAACCAGTCCTCTAGCCACTTCTTTCACTCCAATCGGGATTCTTGTCTGATTGAGTTGGTATGGCTAGTGTGCTCCATACTAACATTGTCACAAGTGCACTTGTTCAAGCCTCCAGTGTCCTGAAAGACTCGGCTTCCCTATGTTCATGAGCCAGCCCTGGCTCTGACAATATTTCTGCCCGCTCTTCTGCAATGGTCCCTGAGCCACAGGGAGATGTAGTGTAATATGAAGTCCTATCCAGGGACACACACTCTATTTTCTCTTATTCTCTAAAAGTAGGCCAGTTGTGGCCTTCTGTGTGCATCACACTCTGTTGTGTAAGGAGGCTTCACAGATGAGAGTTGAGAGATGTAATAGTTTTATCTCTACCTTTAGTTCTACTATGTTCCATGAGCCTTAGGTGCAGAAGTCCAGCTATAAATGTGTCACTTAAGACTGGGCATCTCTTACACATATATTCTCTGTGTCTGAACAGTTGTGGGATTCTATAGTAACCTCCATCTCTTGCAGAAAGTAGTTTCCTGATGAATGAGGTATAGTATACTTATCTGTAAATATAAGATGGTAAAAAAATCATTTGTTGAGAGATATGACAAAGATAGAATTTTCTCTAGGATCTATGACGTCTTGAGTCATGAGAATTGAGAGGGCGTTAAATCCAATTAGATAGCTGTTGATTACCCCCTGTACAGTGGTGCCACTATAGCATCAATAGAGAAAGTTTGCTATGCTAGCCATTATGGTTATTAGTCGTTAGGACTGAGTTGGACTACTGATTGATTTTCTCTCTTAGCAGCTTGCTTATTATCATCTAGTATTATGAGAGCTAAACTTTAGGAAGTCTTCCAGATCAGTTACTGTTCCATTGCTCCAAATCCTGTGTCCTAAATATGTCCTGTCTTCAGCAGTAGGGTCTTAAATTTTAGTTCTAGGAGATAACCAAGAGCTCTGGTAATAGCCTGTGTTATTTGGGGGTCTCTTGAACCACTCTCATCAATAGCTCAAAGGGTGGTCTCTCCTTTCTGGCACTGTGTTCCTTGCCATATAGCCATCAGGGATACAAATGAACCCTCTATTTCTGCATTTTTCAGGGGGTTTCAGGGACAACACATTTTCATCTGGCTTCCCTAGATCCCCAAGTTCCTTTCACCTGCATTTTCTCTTCCTCCTATCTGATCTCCCCTTTACCACCCTACTCCAGGCTCCCCCATTATCCCCATCCTTTCTCTACCTGAGTTCCTTCTCTATGTCACCCAGGCTCCCCACATGTCTTTCCCTCCTATTGAAATGTGGAATATGGAATATAGTGTTAGCCCACATTCTGTAGTCATTTCAATAATCTCTGGTGTTGGTTACTTTTTAATGTAATACCTATGTCTATTTTATATAAGACCTATATTTTATAAAAGTCCTTTATATTAAAAAAGTTTGGAGACAGATAGTTCACATTCTAGGTAAATAATAACACAATTATTATTATTCCAGATGCAGTTCTATCTATGAGTTTTCTACTTAGTGGACAATTGCAAGAGTAGAACTCATTTAGTATCATCACCTCTGAAAGATATCTAAAACTAGGGATACTCAAATAATTGCTAGGTTTGCATCTTTACATATTAAACTCACTTTCCACCAGAAATCTTAGGAAATTCCTGGTGACAGGAGAAAGACATCAGCAGGTACTCTATGATACTTGTAAAAATATGTACAATGAAATACTTGCAGGGAAAAATCTTCATTAAAATTTAGAGAATATTGTGTGCATGAGAGAGCTTAGAGACTTACTAATAAACTGAATGTGTAGGAAGGGTAGCTTATGAACTCTGAGTTATCATTCTTCATGAAAGCTGATCCTTATTTATAATATTCAACCAATACTTTAATAAATGCATTTCTAAACTATGTAGTTATCAAATCACTCTACATTCTTCTTCAACCTAACATCCTGTCTTTTCTGGATAAGACTGTAAGATGGAAGAATTTTTGTCAGTTGAAAACAAGAAAGTGCTGCATAAAAAATTGCAATTAATAATTATCTTAACTCACAGAACTTGACAGTGAAAAATAAACTGTTGTGATAAGTCACAGAGATATAATGTTTTGTTATATAGCTAAGATGAAATGACCTATTCTGAGGAGAGTGGATACAAGAAGATTCAGAATGAGCATTCAGGCAGAACCCAGTTCTGGTGAGCACTGCCATGTTCCCTCCTCCTCAGTCCTCTGTTCTACCTGTTGTACCCCTCAAAACCAAAACCTTCCTCTGCCAGGAACCTGCTGCCACTGGAACCATGCCCTACCCATATGTAGCACTGACCCCAAGGCTGAAAAAGGAGGTGTCTGGCACAGCTAACAGCACTTGTGGCTCCAGGAATTGCTTTCTGGCTGCTGATTTGTGCCACCGGAAGCATTGCCAAGTGACTTCAGTTCATTAGTACCAAGAACAAATGAGAACCTGCCTTTCTACTTTCAGTTGCTGCTGACTGCTGATGACCTGTGAATCCCTGCATTGGAGTGATGATGCTCATACAAGAGACACTGTACCGGATATCAGATGATGGACATCCTTTCTGAACACAAGTTATCATAGCCAAAGGTGATACTGTTAGCATTAAGCTAGGCAAGAGTATGTTGCCTCTGGCAAGAATCAATGATAAGACCTCCACCCAAGAGCTAGACTGGCTGTTGAACAGTGTTCCCAGTATAGGAAGGATGGAACCAACTTTGCCAAAATGCATTATGTACTGATGATTTTGAACACACTCCCTCAACCCTTGCCACCTTGGAAAATGCTAGTGTTCTGGCCCATTATATCTGCATCTGACAGTGAATGGTATTGCACCCGTTGTAGAGCCCAAAGTCCTCCATGACAGGGACCAAGACTGGAAGTGATATCAGTATATAACTGAGAGTGTATTGGGTTGTGTCTACAAGCTTCTGAAAGATCACATCTACTTGTAAGACCATGCTTGCACCCAGAAGTTTTTGAATGAGTCAACTGACAGCGCAACTGTCACTATACTGGGGAACATTGTGCCTCCTACTGTCTCTGGGGTCACTTTACTTTCTGGGGAGTAGAGTGAGGAAGAGGCATCAATTAACCTCAATGCCATCAACAAGTGCTCCCTGCTGAAGCAATTGGCTTTGACTTTCTCTTGTAGTTGAGCTTTACACACCTCTGCCCTCTGGCCTAGGATGTGAAAAAGGGGAATGTAAAGCCTGCCCAAGAAGAGTAGTTAAAGCAGGTCGTGGCCAACAGCCTGGCTTGTCAAGGCAAGTACACACCAAGTGGTCAGACTGGGAATGCAGGTAATGAGACCCTTTTCATCTCTAGTTATGCCCACTAAGCTACAGTGGTCTACTACTTTCTGATCAATATTCCAGGCCCCTGCCTATCCACTTGCTGTTGAAGAGTGAGACCTCCAGGCTCTTTCCCAACACTCTTATCACCCTTGTTACTTTGGTGTGTGGTGTTGTCTTTGAATCTTAATTCTGCCATCCCTTCAAGCACATGCCAATAAACATATTTAATAGGGAAAAAAGAAAGAAAACAAGTATTCAGTCTATATGAATTTAATAAAAGTTTGATGGTCCATTCAACCAAAGTACTGCCTCTCATGGTAGTACGGGGTATAGAAGGGAATGATGGCTCCATTTATCAAAAAAAAGATGAAAATTTATTTTGTGTATTACTAGTTAGGCTCAGCTCACTATGTAGCCAAGAATGGTGTTGAATATCTGATCTTTCCTCTACGCCAAGTGGTGGGAGTATCCGTGTTTACTATCATACTCAGTTTAAATTGTGCAGGGAATGGAACCCAGGACTTCTTACATTTTAGAAAAGCGCTCTATCAATTCAGCTACAGTCTCAGCATAGAAGCAGAATTTCAAGGGTGATAAGACATGGAAATTGAGGGAAGAGGAAAGCAGGAATCTTTGCTCTAGTTTTAAATGACACAAGTGTCTTAATCCTGAGCATTCTTTTTTTCTATTTGCTCAACTGGTGAACAATGACATAAAAGACAGATAGAAAAAGAAATTCTATTTTTCAATCCAGAACTCATTGTTCATTATGAGTTTTGATATTTAAAAGAAGGAATATGGCAAAACAGCTCAAAATAATGGTACCGAGAGAAAAATGACATAGGAATGAGATGTGCCCCAGGCAGCTAGCTTTGGGGCCTGGGGCACCAACTCCCAAGAGACTGAATGCAAGCAGTGGGCCACTTGAGCAACCTTATTACACAGAATGAACATTCACCTGACCATATATGCTTCTACACTGATCTCAAAATTCTGAACTCAGGACTTCACAAGAAAGAGGGAAAATAACTGAAGAGCCAAGATGGCAGAGCCATGATGGCATTGCTCGACATGTCCAATAGCAAGGGAAAGTCAAGATAGCCACCCACATGCACCTGTGAAGCTGTCCCATTCTGGTCATGCAAACTGGCAGAACCTGGTTGACCACTCACACCAGCAAGGCAGAATTGTGCCAGCAGGATCACTTACACACCCCAGCAGAGTAACTTTGGCTTCTCCACCCACATGCTCCAGTGACACTTATGGTCACCTGACCATCATCATCACCCAGTGTCTGTTAGGACTTGGCTACAGTCTTCAACAACATTAGGAATCTGAGACATCTACAGATTTCAGGAAATTAAAAGACACTGGTGTAATGCTCCCCATTTCCACAGTTCTATGTTGGGTTTTGCGTCATTGACTCAGCAAGGGTCTTGTGCATGCTGTCACTATTGCTGCATGTTGATATGAACAAGTTTTCTGAGGCCTAAAAGCCTCTGTTTCGTTGTGTTCGTGCACCAATCCTGGATCTTTATTTTGCACACTTCTAACACAATCAAACAAAAACTGAGCATAGAAGTGGGGAAATAGGCAGCAGGTCTCAACGTTACTCAAGGAACTAATAGAAAATTGTAACTGTGGGGTTAGAGAAAGTTGATTTCCTTTAAGGGAGTGACTCTAGACAGGCTGACTTGATCCCAGTGGATGGCCTTGCATGAAGACATCTGGATACAATATTTTACCAGATACACCTCGACATATATGACCAAATGCATGAAATTTAATTGGAGGGTGGCTACAGAGGAATGTGGATGGGAGGGGGATCAGCTTATTGAACTTTCTCCAAAATAAACACATACTAGGACATAAAACAGGCTTTGATATGTATAGAAATAATGAACATCAGGATTTCTATCTGGCCTCAGTGAAATGATGTTACATAGAAATACCGAGTGAAATTACATGAAGCACAGAAATGAAGATTAAATAACACACTATTGAAAGATGAATGTATCATTGAAGGAATTATTAGGGAAATGAAAAAGAAACTGATAGTGTTGAATGAAAATGAATACATATCAAAATCCTGGGAAATAATGAAGGAATTCCTAATAGCCACGTTGATAGTGTTCAGTATCTACGTCAAAAAATGAGAGAAGGAAGGAAAGCATGAATTTAGGAAGAAGATATTTTGGAGGGATGTGGTGCAGTTGGAGGAATGGAGAGTGTAGGGTATGCTGATGATACATTGTAAAAATGTTTGAATTTGTAAAGAATGAGCAAATAAAATTGATTAAAGGTATTTCAGTTACAAAATTTAATGATATACTTTAAATCCTTGGAAACCCAAGAATTAACCAAACCCCAAAGCAACAGATGGGAAGAAATTATACAAGAATATAAATGAAGAAGAAAAAAAAATACAAAGAGTAAATGAGAGTAAGAGCTGGTTCCTTCAAAATGCACCAGATATTCAAATCATTAGGCAAATTAACCCAAAACAAAACATAGAAATTAATTAGTGTAAGATGTAAAAGGAGACATTATATAGGAAAAATTGAAATTTAGAAAACAAAATGCATAGATTATAAATCCTATATCCTATTAAATTGAAAAATATAGAGGAAACGTTAAATTATTAGACACATATACTTATGAATATTAAAACACAGTAAAATAATTTAAATAAATCTGTAAAGAGCAACAAGATTGAAGCAATAATTTAAAAAATCCGTACTAAAAAGTGTTGAAGGCCAGGTGCATTCACTGCAGTATTCTTCCAAACATTCAAGGAAGAACTAACATGCATAGTATTCAAATTGTTCTTTAAAATAGAAAAGGAAAGAAAGCTTCCAAACTCTTTCTGAATCCAGAATGATAATGATAACAAATTTCTACTGAAAAATACAGATATAATAAATGGACTAGTCTATGTGTACAGCTGGAGGCTGTTTATCAAAAACAAAAAAGATAACAAACAAATAAAAATAGGGCCAAGTAGGAGAAATCTCCCTTTGAATAGTCATGCCAGTCCAAGAGACTCCCAAAATTACACAGGCTAATACCACAGCCCTTGATTAGCTTCCAAAACTTGAAAGTAATATCTTGTTACTGAAGACAAACCAAACATTGGACACATGACTTGGAGAAACAGAGCTGGAACTGACCTAGAAGCACCCTCCCACGAGGTGCTCCCATGGTATCAGATGACCATCTACAAACTACCAAGGATAAAAAGTAAGCAATGGTTCCATGAAGCTGTAAAACCTAATACACAACAATGACTGGCCAACAAACTATCAGTATTAGTGCTCTAGTGCATGTTTATTATGAGAGTAATCAACAATAATCTAATTGGAATTAAGACTCATAAAATGGGAGGGAACTTGTATGTGGTACTGTAAACAACCAAATAGGCATGGCTAGATATGTCGTGAATCCTAGAGAAAAACTTACTTTTGTCACATTCCTAGAGTAATGTAAATTCTTACTTTATTTTAAATATGCGTCCTTATACATACATATGTCCCGTTCAACCCCATCAAAGAATTTCCTTTTTGCAACAGATGGAGACTAACATAGAGTTCCAGAACTAGTCAAATGCAAAGCATATGTGTCTGTGAGATGCTTAAACTTCATCTTCAATACAACCTCTACACAGTTTTAATGCATCTCTCAACTCTCACCAGAGATGTTTCCTTATGCATCAGAAGATGATTAATAGAGTGTAAATACTATTGCTGTGAAAAAACAACATGACCAAAGGAACTTATATAAAGGAAGAGTTTATTTGAGCTTATGGTTCCAGAGGAATCAGCTTCCATCATGACAGAAAGGCATGATAGCAAGAGGTGGCCAAAGAAGAAAGGGGAGCACTCACATCTTCAAGCAGGCATAGGAAGCAGAGTGTGACTGGAAATTCAACAAGCCTGAAGAACTCTCTAAGCAGTGAACCCAGTGATATGCTTTCTACACCAAGCTCAACTTCTACAACCTGAAAAAAAAGCATCATCAATAAGGGCAAAAAATCCCTACATACTTGGAGCTAAGGGGGCACATTCTCATCCCAAAGGCTGCATTCAACTACCTGGCTCCCATAAGCTCAGGATCATACAAAATGAAAAATGTATTTAGTCTACCTTGAAAGTCCCCAAAGTCTTTGAGTCTCAATAATATTCAAAGTCCAGAGTCCAAGGTCTCTTCTGAGACTTAAGGCAATCTCTTCAGTGTAAGTCCCATTAAAATCAAAAGACAAATTACATTCTTCCAACATACAATGGAATGGAATACACATTCCCATTTCAAAACAGAGAAATGGGGGCAGAGTGAGGAAATACTGGATAAAAATAAGATCTAAAAGTAGCAGGGCAAACACCAAATTCAGTGGCTCCATGTTCAACCTCTGGAACTTTACTTCCCAAATGCTTACATGCCTTAGTCCAACCAACTTTGCTGCCTGTAAAACATATCACTCTTGGGCTGGTACCACCCTCTATGTGCAGCTTTCTTTGTCCGATGTCTCACAGCCTAAGAGCTCCAATTTTTCTCAGGATCTCCATTGCCAACCGTTCTTCTTCACCGTGTCATAAAATGGCCTAACAGTGCTTTTTATGCACAGACACCCCTGCTGCACATTGCCTGGCCTTGGAAGTTCTCTGAAACTTTGGAGGAATATCAGATGATCCCTTCAGTTTTATATCTTTCATGCCTCTAATGTAGACAGCAAGTGAATGACACTGCCGAGTTCGACTGTCAGCCTAAGATGAATCCTGGCTTGCTTCATGCACATTAGCAGCTTTATACTGTGATTTCCTAGGAGCAGAGAACCCTTGCCACATTTTCTTTACATGTATTGGAGATTTAGCTGCATGTGATATTGCCCTGCAGGTGCTCTTTCCATTGTTTAAGTGCAAGTCTCTAGGCCTCTCCTTAAACACTTTAATCTCCTTATCAAAGTCATCCTCTCCTTTAACACATGACTTGGCTCCAGCATTAATATTCCTAGTGCTATTTTTAAGCCAAACTGCATATTCTATATTTATTTCTACCCCATTTGCATTTTTTTTCACTGTACAAATATATAATATTCACAATTAATAGCTATCCCACCATTTCTATGTTGGTCTTTCTTGAAGTTTCCTCTGCCAAATAAATTAGTCTCTTGCTTTTCAACCTAGTGTCAGGCATGCTCTTATGCTGTGGGCAGGTTCCAGCCAGATTCTTTGCCAAAATGTCTCAATTGCTACTTAAGTCCTTATTTCCCTCTGGAACTAACACTGTTCTGAACACTACTAC
Source organism: Eospalax fontanierii (assembly GCA_035773235.1). Lineage (NCBI taxonomy): Eukaryota > Metazoa > Chordata > Mammalia > Rodentia > Spalacidae > Eospalax > Eospalax fontanierii. Next base: position 126,277,891 of record CM069525.1, on the reverse strand, counting down.
CTTCCAGGCACATAATAGAACAACCAGTTGAGCTCTGCTTACAGCATTCAACACTTTTTCTACTCCAAATTTCCAAAGTCTTCCACATTTCTCCAAAAACGCACATGCTCAGGTTCTTCAGCGTCAACAGCCCGCTATCTGGTACGAACTTGTGCATTAGTCACTTTTGTCTTGCTGTTATAAAACACTGTGACAAATGGAACTTATAAAAGGAAGAATTTATTTGAGCATAAGGTTCTAAAGTATTCATAGTGAATCATGGCTTTCAGGAATAGTGGCAAGAGGTGGCTGAACCAAAAGAGGAGCACTAAATTTTTCAAGTTGGTACAGGAAGCAGAGAGTAACTGAAAATCCAGCAAGTCCTAAGGACTCTCTAAGACCACCTCCAGTGATGTGCTTCCTCCAGCAAGGCCACACCTACTAAAACCTACCAAAACAGTGCCACCCAGAAGAGATAAAATGTTCAAATACACGGAGCCTAACGTGGATGTTCTCATTCAAACCATCACACACAGAAACCCACAATTTTCCAATGTGCAGAGAACAAGAGGCTGCAGAATGCTTATCATGGATTAGGACACTTATTTCAATCCTCAGCCTACCAAGGCTCAGAGATTACTGAGAAAGTGAGGGTGGAAAGATTGTATAAATCAGGGTGGGCGGATGATCACAAGGAAGAAGACACTTCTAGAAAGCTGGTCATATTAACTCATATGAACTCACTGCAATGGTAAAAGCATGCACAAGTCCCATTCAAGCTTAAAACAAAGAAAATTCAAACACACATTGAGAAGTGAATAAGAATCTCTATCCCACTTAAGGAACTTTTGGCAATTGATGACTGTTGGGTGAGGGAGAAACAGTGTCTTACGGGGATGGGACTCTTGGTGTCCCAATGCGTGAACCCACACTGAAGGACATTTGGGACACAAACCAGACTCCGTATTCTGTATTTTAAATATGTGAGAGTTCATTATGTTGAGTGGGGTGCAGTGGGGGAGGTGCAGTTAAGGAAAGGGATACAAATTCATCAAACTATATTGTATGAAAATCACAAAAATTCAATAATTTTAAAAAATATGACAAAAAGAAATTAAAATCTAATCTCCTTGATAAACTTAGATGCAAAAATTTATGCTAACTATTGGCAAAGCAAATTCAAGGTCTTGTATAAAGCTGATTCATCATGATGAAGTTATCTTCATTTCAGAGATGTAAGGATGATCCAACACAAGTAAATCAAATGTAATACATCACATTAATGGTGTCAAGGACAGAAATTACATGATTATCTTAATTGATGAAGAAAAGGTTGTTGGCAAAATCTAACATTCCTTCAGGACCAAAGTCATGGAGAGGAAACTAATGGAGTCCCAATAAAGGCCATTTACAACAAACATATAGGCAACATCATTCTAAATGTAGGAACATTGAAAACATTCCCATTAAGATCATGGACAAGACAAGATTGTCAACTGTCTTTTATCATTAAAAATATAGTGCCCTGAGGCCTGATCTAGAGTAGTAAGAGAAGGAAATAGAAAGGATAAAAACAGGAAGCAAAGTATAACTATTTGGAGACACTAGATACTATATATTGAGATCCTAAAGATTCCATAGGAAAGTCTTTTATAGCTGATAAATCCACAGCAATACGGCAAGCTGCAAAATTAACAAACAAAAATCAGCATCATTCTAATGTACCAATATACCAATGGTGAACATAGGCAAAAATAAATAAATAAATAAATAAATAATCAGGGAATCAACCCCATTCAAACAAACTAGCCACATAATTGTTTACCAATAATTCTAACAAATGAAATGAAAGTCTGTACAAAAGAAAAAAAATTACAACACAGGAGAACAAAACTGTATAGGTCACTAAAACATGTAAAGACCATGAATTTCATGAATGTTTGTGGATCAGAAGAATCAATATTGTGAAAATTGCCATTCTAGCAAAAACAATGCACATATTCAATCTAATCATCATAAAAATTGTAGTCCCATTATCCACATATGTAGAATAAAACTTCTTAAATTTTATATAGAAACACAGATTCCCAAGGGTAACAAAAACCAGAGAAAAAGAAAAAGAATACTGCAGGAATTAGTCTCATGCCCCATTTCAAGTTATACTTCAGAGCCATAATGATAAAATCTGCCTGGTACAGGGAAAACAGTCACATAGATCAAGATAATAGGAGAGAAAATGTGGCTATAACTCCACAGAACAGAACTATAGTTACCTGGTTTTTCCAATAATGCCAAAAATTTACATCAAAAGGAGAACAGGTTCTTCAAAACTGGTACTAGAAAACCCAAATATTAACATGTACTATAATGAATTTAAATCCTTATCTGCAGCCTTGCACAAGATTAAGATTCAAATTTGCTGAGGACCAAACAATAGCTTAAAATAACTTTGCAACTTGCAGAATATCCTGTGGAGACAGCTTGAGTAAGCTAAGAAGAAATAGTTCCCAAAGAGGTTGATTTTTAGACATTGACCACAGGAAACATGCTGACTATTAGTCTGGAGTGAACCAGTTATGTAATGTAAACCTGTTAGAAGAAGATATGTTGTAAGAGATAAGGTTGAAGAAAAACAACTTGTGACTCTGATCCCCCTCCCCAACTTCCTTTGTAAAACTTCCACTGCGGTTCGGTGTCTCAAAATTCCTTTGTATAAAAAGATTGCTGTTTTTTAATAAAGATGGCTTGGCTTGATCAGAATATTCAGACTTGCTAGCCGTGTTTCTCCTCCGCCTTCTGTCCCTATTCTTTTCCAGGTACCTGAGATTCGTGCCCTCATTGCTGCCCCGCTGGCCGGGGCACAAATTCAAGTGAGTAAAAGAATGCAACACAGGATATCATAATATGAAAATGCTTGAGGAATGTGGGGAAAAAGGTCTCTCAACACAACCCCCCTCTGTTACTGAGCAGGAACTTGTTTCATGCACATCCTGTTTTGTTCACCTCAGCTCCCCAGAGTTGTTTACCAGACTGAGCCCAGGAAGTTCCGCCTCACAGGCTGAGAGTGCCCTGACCCTATCTTGAACCCCAGACCTCATCCTTGAGTTCCTTCCTGCCAACTTCCTCCCTCTTATGCTAGGGGGTATATAAGGGGGAGAGAGAAAAGGAATAAAGAGTCTTTTTCCATCCAGACCAAGAGTGTGCTGTGTCTTCTTTGATCCCGACATCCCTCGCAGACTCGGATCCAGGGCCGTGCAGGCGTGGCAGAGGAAAAGTAGGTAGTAGTCTCTAACATTCCAGTTACATGTAGATCTATTCTAAATAGGACTCCAGTATCATAGGAAACAAGACCAACAATCAACAGATGGCATCTCCTGAAACTTAAAGCACTCTACAGCACAGGAAACTGTAAATCTAGTTAGGAGCAAGCCAAGGGAATTACAGAAAATCTTTGCCAGCTGTACTTCTGACTGTGGATTAGTGTCTAAAATTGATAAAATATTCAAGAAATGGAAAAACACGGAAACAAACAGTTTGTAAATAGATTATGGAACTAAGCAAAGAGTTCTCAAAAGAAGAAATTAAAATGGTTTGGAAACAATAACAAGTGTTCATAATCTTTAGCCACAAGAGAAACCCAGATTAAAACTACTTCAAGGTTCCATCTCACCCCATTCAAAATAGCCATTATCAGAAATACAAATGACAACATGGATGCTGGGAAAGAGGAAAACTTATACACTGTTATTGGGAGTGCAAACTCCTGCAGATACTTTGGAAATCAGTTTGATTTTTTTCTCAAGAAACTAGAAATTAAACTTTTATATGACCCAGCATTATCATTTCTGGTCATATAACCAAAGGACTCTATAATCTACAGAGATACGTACAAAGTCATCTTCAATGCAGTTCTAATCCTGATATCGAGGGAATGGAAAGAACCTACATCTCTATGAAGAAATGAACAGAGAATATAAAAGTGTCCCATATATAATGGAATGCAACTTAGCCTTATTAAACAAAATTATGGAATTTGCAGTTAAACATATGAAACTTGAAAAAAGTTATACTGAGTGAGGTAACCCAGGCCTAGAAGGTCAAAGGCTGCATGTTCTCTCATATACAGAGCCTAGCATGTACTCCTTAGTTTTGGTTATTTAAAATGAAGTTCCTATGGACACAAGGAAGGAGACATGAGGCATTGACTCAAGGTGGAAGGCAGGGGTTGTACACCACAAGTAAAGGAAAGTAGAGTTAGATATACTGCGGCTGGGGGGATAGAAAAATTTAAGTAGGAGGTGGCTGGTGACAATGGGGATATGATAGAGACCAAGCGTTTTGTATGTGGGGGGATAGTCAAAACTAAGGGTATTACAGAAAGCTATATGTAAAACTACTATATTGTAAGGCAAGTAAACACTACAAAAAGAGTTTTAAGGGAGATATTCTTCATAGCTAGATAAAGCTGCTCTTAAAAGCAATGATTTACTTAAAAAATAATCTGCAGTATCAAGTGTCAGACACCTCCACAGATGTTGGTGAAAGAGAACCCACAGTTCCCTAAAACAGTACAGCTCCCATTATTCCTCTTGGTTGCCCGCCAGAATTAAGGATAACACTTTCTTACTAAAGACACCATATAACTTGGTTACAAAACAAAGATAGCAAGCTGGAATTGGGCTAGAAACATCTTGCCACTGAGAAGATTTAAATATTCCAGAACGTACCTATGGAGGCTGTGAGGTGAGAAAAGATATCAATAATATTACCTAGCTGTGAATCTGAGGAAGCAAAAATTAAACTGCTATATACAATGTGCCTACCTATGAAGTGGTTGCATAACCAACTGTCCCCTGATTATATTTGAGGCCTAGTCCATGGGAAGGAACCCATGTCTGAGATTGTAATACTGGTTAGCTACCTGTGCCTGGGGAGGTTATAGACCCAAGGACAGAACTTGCCACAGCTGTCTAACTAAACTGACATAACATCAAACTTCGTTCTAAATATCTATGCTTTAAGCATAGGCAAAAGCTACTCATATTCTTAATCAGAAAAGTCTTTTTTCACAGTGAATGCTGGTGAATAGAAACTCTTATCTCAAGATGATGATAACTAATGGGTGAGTGCTCACACTTACTAGCCACTCTGATTCTGAGGGAATATTGCAATAAAGTATACGGGGGAAATTATGTAAGAAATGAATGATCAGTTGAAGTACTGCAAAACTCATCCTCTAGACTCACTGCCACTGCAATCATGAAATCACAATTGTGGTTTCCTGCATTGAACCTGCACAAGAATGTCTGTCAAAACTCAGTTATAGAAGGAAACGGAGCTCAGGGAGCCCTGTCTCTTACAGATTAATTGTTGGTTATTGACAAACTCTGGGAGAAGATGAGTCATTGTCTTCAGCTGTGCACACACTGCTAAGCCCACCAAGGTCCAATGGATAGCTCCAAACACGTGATCACATAAATGTTTCTGGTTAAATACAACAAATCTCAAAACAAAAGTTATAGAGATGAAAGTGAATGATTTGTATGGAAGAGAGAGAGAGTGCAGACATGAGTAATAGGGAAATAGAGGAGGGTGGAGAAAGAGAATGGCTGTATGCACTATATTTATGTGTGAAATTGCATTATAAAAATGATGAATACTGACTTGAAGACTCTGAGTATCACTTTTTGTTGGCATTTCTAAAACATAAATTCCATACTCTATGTAATCTTACCTAGGACAGTGTAGTACATGAATTTGTCTCTGGGATTATTCTCTATTAATAATAAACATTACATTTAAGTCTGTGAAACATTTATTTGTGTGTGTGTGTCTATGTGTTGTGGGGGGCAGTGATATATTCATGTGTTTCATGGAAGTTATCAAAGCTACATATTATTAGTCAGGAAGATTTTAAAAGTGTGTTTTCCCACTTTATTAAATACCATTATCAAAACCAACTGACTGCTAAGAGTGGAATTATTTCTAATATGTATTCTAACATTTCCAACCAATGTTCTGAAAAACATATAGTAGAAAGTGATCTGATTGATTGTGATCATAATTCTTCCAAGGGCAGTGCACACATAATGCTATATAAAATAATCTAAAAAAGGCTACATAATGATTGGTTCCCCTACAACCTAAACACTGTGTGACTATGAAAAAGCTAGTTAAAATATAGTTTATTTTATTGGATTATGACATTTTATTTATGTCAGTATTACTACCATTTTAGAACATTGATTCTCAAACCTTTCATAACTTTTCTTCCAAAAGATGTGTGGCAACATCCATAGGTACTTTTGAGTCCAGCAGGTGTGTGGCAGTGGTAGTGATACCTAGCTTTTAGCGACTACAAATGTTCCCTTCACAACAAATATTTGCTTCTCAAATTTCAGCAGTGTCAAAAGTGTGTAATTTTTAACATAATGTGGTGAAGTATTCAATTCTCTTCATAGATCCACTTCTTTTCCATAAAAATTTTTAAAAATTGAATTTGTCTGGAATTACATTGAGACAAGATATCAAATTATGGAACATTAATTTAAACTATATCAAATGTATAATAGCTGTTTTTCTGTTGCTGTGATAAAATACCATGACAAAGACAACATATAGAAGTGTTCTCCATTACTGTAACAAAACACTCTGACCAACAACAACTTGGGGAGGAAACGGTTTATTTAGCTTACATCTCACAAGTCACACAATTCATCAGGGAACCCAAGGTGAGAACTCAGGGCAGGAACTGGGAGGCAGGAGCTGAAATACAGGACATGGAGGATCACCGCTTACTGTCTTGCTCCTTTTGGCCATGTTCAGCCTACTTTCTAATACAACAGACAACAACCTGTCCAGGGATGGTACTGACCACTTTGAGCCTGGGACATTCCTCATCTCTCAACAATCAAGAAAATACTCCACAGACATGGACACAGGCTACTTCAACTATGGAAATTCCTAAATTGAGGCTCCCTCAACCCACTTGTGTAAAGTTGACACTAAAGCTATCCAGAAGGGAAAGTTTATTTGACTTTCAGTTCAGAGCAATAAGAGTCCATCATGACATGAAGGAATGACAGTAGAGGTGGCTGGAAAAGAAGCTGAGCACTCATATCTTCAAGGAGCTTCAAGAGGCAGAGACAAACTGGAAATGAGCAAGATTTCTCAAAGCCTGGCCCCTGTGATGTGCTTCAACCAACAAGACTGCACCTTCTAAAGATTCTGTGACCCTCCCCAAACAGCACCGTGAACTGTGGACCAAGTGTCCAAATATTTGAAGATATGTGAGGAATTCTCCCTTAAACTAACACAGTGCTGCAACCAACACAAACATTTAGGATGATGTATGCTTTATTATTTACTTTTCTGTTGCTGTGTTAAAACACTGTGACCAAGTGAACTCATAAAAGGAACAGTGTATTTAGCCTACAGTTCCAAAAGGACAAGAGTTGTTATTGTGGGGAGGCATGGTGGCAGAGGTGGATGGATTAGTTACAAAAACTAAGTGCTCAAATCTTCAAGCAGGCAAGGAAGTAGTAATTGACTGAAAATCTGGCAAGGTTTAAGAACTAAGACTGCACCCATCGACATGCTTCCTTCAGCAAGTCAATACCTTTTAAGACCTTCTAGAACAGTGCCACCAACTGGGTAGAAGATGTTCAAATACTTGGAGTCTATGGGGGACATCCTCATTCAAAGCACCACATTCCACTCTCTGGCCTCCATAGGCTGATGATCATATAAAATGCAAAATGCATTTGCATTTAATCCAACCTTAAATGTCCTCATAGCCTTTACCTATCTCAGTCTTATTCAAAAGTCCATAGTCAATTCATAGTTTCTTCTGTGACTCATGGAAATCTCTTAACTGCAAGCCCCTGTAAAATTAAAGGAAAAATTACATACTCCCAACATACAGTGGAAGCAGATGCATATTTCCATTCCAAAATGGAGGAATAGAGGCATAGTGAGGAAATACTGGACCAAAACAAGACCAAACCCCAGCAGGGTAAACACCAAATCCAGTTGCTTCATTTTGGACTTCTTGGACTTTACTTCCAAAGTGCTTACATGGCTCAGCCTCTTCAGCTTTGCTGCATGGAACATACTTCTCTCTCTTGGACTGGTACTACTCCATGCAGTTTTCCTTGGTAGATGTCTCACAGCTCTGGCATCAGGAATGTCTTCATGGGGGCTCCATTGCCAAACAGGCTTCATCTTCACAGCTTCTTGCAATGGCATATCAGAGACTCTTGTCCTGTCAGGGCCTTTTTAATGCATAGATACCCTTGCTGTACTCTGCCAGGGCCTTGTGGTTGTCTGAAACCCTGGAGGAAGAACCCATGACCTCTTTACTCCAGCAGCTTCTAAAGCCAGTACCAGGTAAACAACCCTGCAAACTTGGCTGCAAGTTTGTGCAGGTTGTGATGGACCCTGATATGCTTCACCCTCTTTTGAAGCTTTTCTCTGCTGTGTTTTTTTTCTAGTAGATCTCCCCACCCTCCATCCCCTCATCCCCCCACACCCTAGCATTTTCCTTCCTCAAATTGGAGGCTTATCTGAGTGTGGCCTGCCCTATGGGCTTGCCCTGAAGGCACTCTCTCCATTGTTTGTCTGCTAATCTCTAGACTTCCCTTTAATTTCCTTATCAAAGAGAGCCTTTCCTTCTTCCCAGGGTTTCAATGTTAATCTCCCTAATCTCCATAGTGCTCTTTTTCAATCCAAATTGTACATTCTGCATTTCTTTCTGCCCCATTTATTCTTTTTAACTGTAGGTCTGATAAAATTCACCATTGACAACCATGCTACCATTTCTAAGTAAGGGTATCTTGAAATATTCTCTGCCAAAAAATAAATTCGTTGCTTTTCTACTTAGTCTCAGGAAAGCTCATAGGCTATGGGCAGATAGCTGTCAGACTTTTCACTAAAATATCCATGTTGTTGTTTGAGTCCTTATTTTTCTCTGGAACTACTTTCTTTCAGCACTACTTTCCTCCAGGTTCCTACTAGAATAGTCCATTAAGCTTTGCTTAAAGCAATTAACCACTTTTCTAGTCATAAAGTCCAAAGTCTTTCACATTCCTCCAAAACCCCACATGGTCAGTTTTGTCACAGCAACACCCCATGATCCTGCTAATAATTTCTATATTAGTTACTTTTCTGTTGTTATGATAAAATTCTGTGACCAAAGAAACTTATAAAAGGAACAGTTTATGTGGCAGGTGATGGCAAACACCTTTAATCACAGTCCTTTGGAGGCATAGTCAGGTGAATCTCTGGGAGTTTCCAGCCAGCTGAGGATACAGGGAGACTCTGACGCAAAGAAAAAGGGAGGAACAGTTTATTTAGCTTATGGTTCCAAAACAGCAAGGGTTCATCATTATTGTGAAGCATGGCAGCAGATGTGGCTGAAGTAAAAGCAGAAACTAAGTGCTCAGGTCTTCCAGCAGACCCAGGAATCAGAGAGTGACTGGAAATTCAGCAAGATTTAAGTGCTCTCTAAACCTACCAACAGGGACATGCTTCCTCCAGTATGGCTACACCTTCACAGACCTCTCAAAACAGCTCCACCATGTGGGGACAAAATGTCCAAATACTTGGAGTCTATGGGGAAATTTTCATTCAAACCACCACATGCATCTTTCTGTTATTTTAAGTTTTCGTTACCCATCCTTGGAAGCCTTGCAATTTCACTTTAGAAATAGTGTTCCCATTTGATTTATTGGATTTTCAGTAACATCTACTGGAATTTAAAGAATTTCATTTATTTTTTGAGAATTTTATAATTATGTGCAATGTGATTACATCATATCTACAGCTCACATTTCCCCTTCTAGACCTTTCAGAAACATTTCCAACCCCAAACATTTTCCCTAAAAACTTCACGTCCTCTTCAAATTATTAGTTTTCATAACCCACATAAGTCTAAGTAATGTTACTCATATGCATATGAGTGTACGGTCAGCCAATGGAACCTAGGCTCATCCCCTGTATCTCTGTAGAAAACAGGATCTGATCTCTCTCTCTCTCTCTCTCCCTCTCTCTCTCTCTCTCAACTGTCATCAACTACCAATAGCAATAGCTTATTAGAAGGGGTGGGGTTTCATTAGCCCCTCCATATCCTTTCAAGAATGTTGAACTGTTTTATATTGATCTTGTGTACGCCTGGTGAGTTAATGGGTATACTGACATTGTTGTGTGCAGAAATTAATATTTTGTGCCAGTTCTGTCTGTACTCTGGCTCTTACACTCTTATGGTCTCATTTCCATGAAGTATTCTTTGATACTTGGGGAAAGGAGGTGTGATATAGATGTCACAGTTAGGGACGATCATCCACAGTCACTTATCCTGTAAATTTTGACTAGTTTGGGGTCTCTGTATTAACCTCTATCCAATGTATAAAGAAGCTTCTGTGATGAGAAGTATGAGTTATACTATGGGTATAAGATAAACATTTGGTAGGCAGTTTGATACTATGTCAATTCAGAAAAATAATAGTACTTCTCCCCTATGACATACATGTGCTCAACCATGGGTTCCTGGTCAAGTTTATAGTAAAAAGAATCTGCTTCCTCCTGGGGAGAAGACATTAAATCCAATCTGAAAGCTGTTAACTAACCCATGTGACTCATCTCATTGTTGTACCAATGAGCATGTCTTGTTAGGCTGGTCTTTATGGTAGCCTGAATGGCTCAGGCATGGGTGAGAATTTTTTATTACTCCCCATTTAGAGCCTGCATAGAAATTTTTGGCACTATGAAAGCTTGCCATCTGGGAAACTGCCAAATTCAGTATCAGCTTGATTTCTCCATGTTCTATGATGAAAATGTTTGCTGTCTTCCACAATAGGATTATAATATAAAGTTCTTAGGGCAAGTAAGAGCAGTAGTTTGCGTTATTTTAGAGGTCTTTGGGTTTCCCTGATCAATAACTCAAAGACAGATATCTCATGTTTAGAAATATTGTTTATTAATCTGTGGATTGAATTAAAGAATTAACCACTTCTGTAGGCCAAGGCCAATTAAACACATTTTAAAAATCATATATTCTTTATGGCTTTTGCAAATACCTATAATGTTAGTTATATTTCAGGTAGAATTTCTAAGATAATCTTTCTAATTCATATTTGAATTATTCTTTTCTATGTATACATGTTGATTTTATATAGTTAACATATATTGTTACCAGTCTTTTTGTGGGATAGTGGGGTTTTTATTTCCTCTTTTCTTCCTTACATTTTTTTAAAAAATTATTTTTCTCTTCTGCAGGTATATAATTGTACCCATGTCGTGCAATGCCTGCAGAAGTCAGAAGAAGGAGTTGGATCACATAGAACAGGAGTTACAGACAGTTGTTAGCCATCATATGGCTGCTGGGTACTGAACCCATGTCCTCTGCAAGAGAAGCCAGTGCTTTTACCAGCTGAGCTAACTCTCCAACCCTTATTTTATTTTTTGAAATGAGGTTTTATTCTGTAACCTAGAAACATGACCTGGAACTCACTGTGTACCTTAGATTGGGTTGGACTTCAAAATAATGGCAGTCAACTTATTTCAGTCTTCCAAGTGTTTAAATAATACACGCAAGTAATCACAACTTACTTGTGCATAATTCTAATATTATCACACCTTATTAATTTTTTCTACATAGAAGTTTTTATTACCCAGAAATAGAATTATAATCCCTTTTGTCCAAATATGATGAATATATTACTTTTATTTACTGTTCTTTATTTTACAGTCTACAGTCCTTAATGCATGATTGCAAAGTAGTACCAAGAACATAGGCATTGCTTGGTATACCAGTTACTTTTCTCAATTTAATAACAACAGAATAACTTAAGTGAATATAGTCTGATTTTGGATATGGTTGTTGAAATTCCATGTCATCATGTTTGGAAGATATAAGGATAAGACTTGATTTTGTTTATTGTTTTGGAGTGTCAGATGACCACTTATTCATATCATTGCATGCAGGTAACAAAGAGAGCACTCTGGAACCTGAAGCATATATAATCTTGAACAGTCCACATGTAGAGATCTGTATCATCCTCTCACATGCATTATATGTTACAAAGGTTCTATAACCTCTCAAACAGAATCAGCATCTGAGAACAAGTGTTCAAACACATGAAAATTGCAGACATTGGAGACTCAAACTATATCATCAAGCTACTGAACTTGAAAAAAAAATCAGTAATTGACTATTAGGTATAATGGAAGCTATATGTATGTCACAAATATTTGGTAATGTTGAAAAAATATGCTTGACAGAAGCAGGCATGAAATATGTCTTGTAGAGGAGAACTTATATCCAATCTTAAGTGATTTGTTACCCTCATAACTGCCATTCCACTATTGTACTAGTGGGTATATCTTTCCAGGAAGGTTGCTATCTATGCTCTATCTAAAGGCCTTGTTCTTTTTTATTGAAATAATATATCAAGCATGAAATGTGGAAGTAAAAATGGACCCTGATCATATGATTATGTCCTTTCTAAATCCTACTGACTTAGAATAACATAGCATGCACATACACACATACACATACACACACATACACAACCATAAACAGATGTTATCAATTTTTTTCATTGCTTTCAATTATATAAGTATAGTTTTCAGTGTTTGTCTCTGCATTATCCACTAACAACTGCAGAAGACCTGAGTTCAAATCCTAGCACCCACATGGCAACAAACAACCATCTGTAACTCCAGTTCCAGGGGATCTAATGCCTTCTTCTCTTCCCTGTAGGCATTGCATGGCATGGGTGCACTTACATATGTGCAGCCATAACACGCATACACATAAAATAAAAATAAATAAGTCTTTAAATTTTTTTTAAAAAGAATTAAAGAAAGAATGCTATGCCATGGCTAACAGGATGGAATAGTGGGTAAAGGTTCTTCCTACATAAGCCTTGCAAAAAGACTTTGATAACTGGAGCACACATAAGGTGGAAAGACAGATTACACTACACAAAATTATGCACTTCACTTGTGCACCATGGCATATGCATGTACATACATACACACACAGACATATACATAAAAAAGAATAAATACAGTTTTTAAAAGAATGTGATTCTGTATGATATGCATAGTTTAGAAACAAGGGCCAGAAAAGACTATTCACATATTGTTATTATTTTGATAAAGACAAGAAATATGCATCTGGTACATAATATTTTTCTGAAGCCAATGAAATACCTACAATGAAATTATAAAATGTTTTCATGGAACATACCACATTAATGTTCATTGTGTTGTACCACATATGATTAGAGATATACCATGCATTCTAACTGATATTTCAGAGTATGATACTACCAATTTATGTGAAGATTACTGGAAGTCTACACCTTAGGTACTTTAGTCAGCAAACTAGTTAATCTTTCATCTTGGCAATAGTTGATTAGGCAGGCATATCCCTTTACTGCTGTAATTCGATGCTTTGAGTACAAATCCTGATAGTTATAAATGTTCACTTTTGCTACACTTGTCATTGAGAGTTTAATCATGTTACATTTTATTGTGCAGTGTATTTTAGTCACAGATACCATCTTGGGAAGTATCTACTATTCAGTACATGACAAATGAGGACGTTGAAAACCAAAGTACTTATATGATTTGATAAAATTCACACAATTATAAGGGATATACCCAAACACCCATAAACCTCTTTTTTTTAAAAAATGAAATTCTATGATGTGATTATAATGTTTTAGAATAACAGTATCTAGTCACATTATATTTCCAAATTACTTGCCTTATATTAGCATTTTAAAGATTAGATTAAATATCAGATTTGAAGTAGAAAACCAATAATTTGAGAGCGATAAATTATAATAGTAAAAAAGTTACAGAGCCAACAAGTAATGATAAATTTACCAAAATAATTGACCAGGTGCTCTTCCTAACAACTCACATTGTCTAAAAATCACATTCTTGGAATTTATTAACTCACAATTCAGTATCACAGTTTCTTCTAGCATATTTTCCCAAAACAAATCAGAATTTAACTACAGTTGTTTACAATTAAGGAAGTATGCTGTATTCAAAATATGTACATCATTTTATGTTTATAAAGATTACAAAATAAAGTAATTTAAATTAAATTGTTGGTAGGAGTTTTAAAAATCAAAGACACTACACCTAAGAAATTATATTAAATAAACTTTAAAGAGTGAATTAAATTCCATCAGATTAAGGAGTTTTATATGTATTGTAAGTAAAGGAAATGGAATTATTAAAGGATCAAAGATCTAAAATTTCATAGTATATTAGATAACTGTAATTGGAGTCAATGAAATGGAATGATTAAAGGAATAGAGAAGATGAATCTGAATATGCAGGAATTTACATGGCTAACAGATGATGAAAGGCCTTGCCAGTCGTATTAAGGAAAATAAATTTTCTTTTGATGTAGAGTCAATGAAAATTATATGGCCATATTTGTGTTTCTGATGAATCAACTTGGTATACATAAAAAATTTCAGTTACCCAGGTGAGAAATTAAAGGAAGGTAAATCAATTAGGAGACTATTTCAGGTATTGAAATGAAAGATAGTGTAAACCTGAATTTAAAAATGATTTTTAATGATATGTGAGGTGGTAAGTTAGTGGTCATTACAATGGACTTAATAGACTAAAATGAGGGTAAAGATGAAGAAATTTTAGATGAGTTGACATTTTATTGTTTGGATCACTTGGCAGAATTACTTCTACCCAATGAAGTGATTAACATCAACAAGGATCAGGTTGTTAAATAATTTAGAATAACCCTACTCTAATCTTCTTTGTGTGCTGAGAGTTGGAGATATGCATTACAATTTAGTCTATTGGACACCTATTATAAGGAGTTACATTTGTATTTAAAGGGACAGTTTTACATTCAGGTGAACACAATAACTGATAATCCCTTAGTCTTTCATGGTTGAATAGAAGATGAGTTTTGCTTATAAAATAGATATTTGCTTCATATTCGGTGAACTTGTAGTTAAAAGTGTGAGAATGAATGCCAAATGGCAAAAGTACTTTGCCAATCCGTGACCTTAATAAATACCCATCAACTTTCATTTACTGAGTTCTACATGGCAAGGGGAAGAAAATGAGAAATGCAGCCTACCCTAATCAAGAGCTGATTTTGACTGAGATGAGCCAAAGAGTAGCAAAAAGATCAGGTTTCAGGGTACAAAAACAGGATGAAGTCAGAGCGTGTACTTAGTTTGCCCTGCCTCAGAGGGCAAGCTGTTGCCATGTATCATTTTCCTCTCCTCTATGGCTTTAGTTTCCCTCTTTAACATGAGTTTTACCTAGGTACTTTCATCACATGTGCTTTGGTAACTCCCTTTTGTTTTCCAGAAGCTGGCTTTTGTGGTTTCTGATGTTGCTAATCTCAGAAAACATCATGACCCACTCTGATTTCTCAGTTCTGTTATCTATGTAAAGAATCATGCATTCAAGCTTTTGCTAGAAATATGCATATGATTTCTCTTTTGCCAGGTGTGGTAACTTGAATGAGAATGCCTCCTATAGGACTAAGGATTCCGATATTTTGTGTCTCCTTGGTGGTGTCATTTTAGGAGGTCTTAGAAAGTGTGGCCATGCAGGAAGAAGCATTTCACTGAGGGTGGGCTTAGAGAGTTCTTAAGCCTTGCCTAAACTCCAGTCACTCTCTCCCTTCTGTGCCTGATTCAAGGTGTTAGTGCATCTGTTCCTACTTTACCACCTCTGCCACCATTCCTCCCCACCAGAATGGATTCTTGCCCCTTTGGAACCATAAGCTAAATAAGGTCTTCCTTTTATAAGTTCCTTTGGTCACATTGTTTCATTACAGCAAAAGAGAAGTAACTAAAACACCAGCATAGAAAAGGCACTGGTACACATTATTAAAAGGCAATAGAAATGTCATTTCTTGAAGTGATTATTGTCTTCACTTCAGACATGGGGAAATTTGAGTTATACAATAACTAAGAAACTTATAAAAGTTTTCATAACTGCTAAGGGGACTATATTAAAATCATAGAACATATATTACTCCACCAGAAGACAATGCAGCTTCAATAAATAAGCTCCAGTTATAAGAATGGGATTAGTTGCTATTTATATTAAATTCTTGCTTTAGACATTGACCCCAAGTGAAAACTTAAGTTCTCTCATTTTCTATACTTGGGAAAACTTAAACTGTCTAGAGATTGTTTATGGAACCACATCATACATTTTCTTTTCTCTCTGATGGCTATGCAGACACTGACCCACAAACATAGATGCACAGATACACACACACACACACACACACACACACGTACATAACAACTTTTTGCTTAAGTCTAAAGCTCAGTTAGTTACCTTTGCTCTTGTTGATATCAACATGAAATGGCATTTCTATTGCTTTTTTAATAATTTGAACCAGTGCCTTTTCTACCCTTATATATCAGTTACTTCTCTGTTGCTGTAATGAAACACTGTGACCAAAGGAACTTATAATAAGAAGACTTTATTTGGCTTTTTTTTGTAGACAAGTATCTAATAAGTCAATAGAGTAAAAATTTATATGAAGTACAACAGGAAGAATCTTGTAATGAAAGAACTAAAAGATATGACTAGAAATTCAACTGGAGTAAGACCCTTGGAGTCCCCTCTTTGGGGAATCTCTACATCTCTACCTACATTTTTCACACTGCCTGAAATAATGAATGTTCTATGTTATTCTCTGAAATAAGGGGGCAAGATGACCTATCACTGCTGTCCTTATCCTGAACAAGATAAGTCTTCATGCTAAATATCACTTGTCATTTTTCAAAACCAGTACTGATAGATTGTGTCACAGCATACCTGCCATTCCTTTCATATATAACAATGACATCTCTATATCAACATTATTAGAACTTACTTGTGCCATGCAAAATTATGATTTGTTTTTGAAATTTTATTTATACCTCACTAGTTACACATGACAAATTATACAGTTTCTGCTTGTAAATAAATAAAAAAATTGTGGTAATGGCCTTCTGCAGAAGATATCTGAACCTATAACAACTTGTTCTAGGGAAATATATATTGAATTGATATTAGTTATCTGAGTACCTGGAGTGCCAGATACACTGTCAGATGGACTCTGGACTGGCAGTACAACTTAATGTTCAACAGCCTTCCTTGTCAGGAAATTTTTCCTAGTATTTTGCCTAAACCCCTCATGATGCAATTTGCACTCCATTCCCCTTGTTCTGTCCTAGGAGAAGATTGAGACCAGCTGGTGATCATTCTCTGTGTAATAGCTCTTTGTACACTTAAAGACCATTATTGAATCCCCTCTTGGCCTTCTATTCTCCAAGCTGAACAAGCCCAGTTCCATTAACCTTTCTTTATAGCCCTTACTTTCCAATGATTTAATCATTGTGGTAACAGTCCTCTAAATCCTCTTCACGTCTGACAAATCTTTTCAACCATGGAACTCTAAAATACAGTTTTTTTTTAATATCAAGACATTTCTAAGTGTCAGTATATCTTTTCCAAAATCTTGGGACATATTGATTTTTGTCACATAAGGATTTAACTGTCCACATTTAGCTATTTACATGCAACTATGAGAGAAATTTTCATCCTTTCAGAGTCAAGAGATTAAAATCACTGGTTTAAGAATTTTCATAGTTTCATATGTATATGATTCCAGCTACTAAGTGAATACATTCACCATATAATTTACAGTTCAGATAGGCTATTTTGTTCTCTGTATATTTGCCCATATGAACTATTATGTAGTATTAAAAATCATCAAGTGCGTACTTTCAAGTTCTCCACCCGCTTGCACTATCTTCCAAACTCCATCATTCTCAGTTTATTTCAGACCCTTCCCAATAACAATTGGGCCACGAATTGCCAAGTCCTGCTCCTCTAGAACGGCATAAGTTTGCTTCAGTGTATATTTTAAAGTTTAGGAAGAACAAAGTGAATAACAAAGCTAATATTCCTTAAAATACTGGTAAAGAAATGGGTCACAGATTTAAAAACAATTTGGAAACTTGCTCATATGACCTTGCAACAATGGTAGCAGCATGCCAATTCAGACGAAAACCTAGGCTAAAATGAGGGAAATGATTATCAGGGCCCATCCCTATTGACAACTGATTACTGTGGAGTGAGGGAAGTAGATCTTCAAGGGAATGACTCTAGCTAGGCTGTCTAGACTTCAGTTGATGAATTGCACTGAAGGACGTCTGGGTACAAATGTTTGACCAGATAGAACTTAACATACATTACAGAATATATGGAAATCAGTGGGGGTGTTATGGGTTGCCAATGGGGGAAAAGGTCTAAATTTGATTGCTATCTATTATGTGAAATGCACAGAAACTCACTAAAATTATTTTTAAAGATAGAACTAAAACAAATAAGAAATCAAGTGTAAATTTGCTATGAAAAGGAAAGTTAAGATTATATCAATAAATTTCATGATTTGAGAATATAGTAGACTTTCAGTTAGAAAGCAAATATTTGGTGCAGTTAGATGGTACAACAGGTAAAGAACTTCATGACTTGAATTTGATACCTGGGGCCCACATGCTAAGAGAGAATCAACTACGCAAAGTTGTCCTCTGACCTTCACTCCCCCACTTGATATAACAAGAACGCCCAAATGTGCACATACACACACTAAAAATGATGTCCAAATTGTGAAAAAAAGGTATAGAAGGAGGTAACTCAGGTGAAGAGGGAAAACTGTCACCCTGTTGTTCTCACAATAGGATCCTAAATTCAGTCTTATTATTTGTAAGTTTATCATGGAGTACTTCTAGAATCCAGCAAACTAGAAGGCAGTTACAGATGTGGGACAAAGAGCTTATGGGAAGGAGGAGTAGGACACAGGTGTCATAAAGGGGGAAAGGGAATAATGTGGAGAAGGTCCAAGTGGGAAACAAGATGGGAGTGTAGGGAAAAGGAGGAGTATATAGAGAAATAACTAATATTATGTTTGAAGGAGCCATATGGAAACTTACTATTTTATAATTCTTGAGTTCGTAGATATTTTAAAAACCTACTGATAGAGAAGTAAATAACCTCTTTATAAAAGATTAATAATTTACATACAAGAAATGAGAAAATTCATATATAACCTGAGCTATATATGATATAAACATCAGTGTGATACTTGACTCCCTCGCCCAGCTATAATAAGCTGCCAATATTCCTTCTGCTAAGATTGTAGTCTGCTACCGATTTCCCCAGTTCTATGCTAGGATTTGTCTGATCTAGTTTGCATGGGTCTTGTGTACGCTGACATCTTTGCTGTAAGGTCATAAGATTAAGTTCCTAGAGGCCTGGAAGACTCTGTTTCCTTATGGTCACTTAGCAACTCTGGCTGTTACAATCTTGCTGTCCCATTATCTTCAATTGTCCCTGAACCATGAGTGGGTGAGGTTTAATATGTGAGTCCTACACAGGCACATACACTCTACTCCCATGCTTGTGGATTGGGAGACTTAATACTGTAAAAATGACTGTCCTACCAAAAGGAATCTATAGAATCAATGCAATGCCAATTGAAATCTCCTTGACAATCTTCACAGACCTAGAGAAAGAATCTTAAAATTGATATGTAATCACAAATGACCCTGGATAGCTGCAGCAATCTTGAGAAAAGAGAGAAATGCTGAAAGTAATCACCATATCACATCTAAAATTATATTACAGAGCTATGGTAATAAAAGGAGGATAATAAGAGTAGAAAAAGATACATAGATCATTGGAAAGTAATGAACCCACTCATGGTTCCAAGACAATTGAAGATAATGGGACAGAAAGATTGTAACAGCCAGGGTTGCTACGTGATCATAAGGAAACAGAGTCTTCCAGGCCTCTAGAAACTTGATCTTATGACCTTACAGCAGTAATGTCAGCATACACAAGACCCATGCAAACTAGATCAGACAAATCCTAGCATAGAACTGGGGAAATCGGAAGCAGACTACAATCTTAACAGAAGACATTTTGGCAGCTTATTACAGCTGGGCGAGGGAGTCAAGCATTACACTGATGTTTTATATCATATATAGCTCAGGTTATATATGGATTTTCTCATTTCTTTCAGAACTCAAAATCCAAAGAAACAAGAAAATAAATGACCAAATAAAAAGATGGGCTAGGGATCTGGACAGCGTATTTTCAAACAGAACTAACAATGTCTCAGTAATTAAAGAAATACAAATCAAAATCGCTTTAAGATTTCATCTTACCCCAATCAGACTGGCTAAGTTCAAGAGAACCAAGGATACCAAATACTGGCAAAGATGTGGAGAAAGGGGAAAACTCATTCTTGAACAACTGTGGATACTTTTGGAGCTTTGTACTGGAAAAGTTCTTAGAGTTCAGGGAGCTGTTCTGGAGGAACATGAGGAACATGAAAGATAATGCTGAAAGAGATGTAGATGATGGAGGACAGGAGTGAAGCTTCAAATGAAAGTAAAGACACTTCAGGACTATTTCTGTTGAATTAAGATCTTTTTGAAGTGAAACATTGTGTGTTTTCCTGGATGCTAAGTAGCTGAAGTTGATAAACATCTGTGAGTAAAAAGAGACCAACTTCTTTGAGGTGAAATCTTCTAGGGAGCATTTCTTCAGGGTCGTCTCACAGACGCTCTGGGCCAGAGGGGTCCTGAAGCTCCATCACAGTCTGGAAGCAGCATTTGGCAATATGTAAGAAGCATACATAATACTGGTTTTGAAGGCATGTAAAGATCCTGGAGAACAGCTGGGGCTTTGCACTATGAGAGGCCAGGTAAGGCCATTGTTCCAGGTACAGCCTCAGTTTCAGTGAAGATCCCCAGACTGAAGGGATCCTGAAGAAAATCTGAGGCTTTTTACCCTGAGAGGTGTGAAGAGCACTTTGTTGAAGGTGCACTCTCAGTTTCATTTGAGACAGCAGCATAATAGAAATGCCAGGACCATGGGATTACCATCAAGGGCAGCAGCAGGTATGAAGTGGAGCCAGCCTGACCCTACAAGGCAAGCAGTGTGTACTGTGGATAGGAGAGTCAGGGAAGTATAGCTACCCAAGTCCTTTGGAATCCAGAAGAGGGTGAGTGAATCATCAATGTCCAGCTTTGAGCTACTTTGCTGGTATTTGGTTTTGCTTAAGTGTGCCTGATTGCCCATTTTGAAAAAAAACACAGTACTTAACTAGTTTTGAATTTAGAGTTAAGAGACTTTTTAATGAGACTGACCTTTTAAAGTGGTTGACATTTTAAAGACTATGGGACTTTTAGAGCTGTGATATTTAATGTTGTGATATTATCATCAACCCTTGTTGATAAGAAATGGAAACTTTGTGGATTAATAGTGAAGTATTTTTGTATCAAGTTGAGAAGAGGTTAGTTGTGCTGAATAGCTTTACCTGACAACCTGACATACATGGGAAGAGGGAAACTAAATCGCTGAATTCCTTCTATTGGTTTGTCCTATGGCCATGTCTGTGAGGCATTTTCTTGAGTTTTGAGTGATGTGGGCTGGGCCTACTTTCGTCTATGCCACCTTAGGACAGGTGGTCCTGTATTGCATAAGGATGTAGGCTGGGTAGAGGTGCTTGAGCAAGTCAGTAATCAGCACTCCTCCATGGTCCTTGCTCCAGGTTCCTACCTTGAATTCTTGCCTTGCCTTCCTAGGTTGATGGACTGTGCTTGTAAGCCAAATAAACACTTCCCTCCCCAAGTTGGTTTTAGTCAATGTTTTATTACAGTAATTGATAGAAAATTAAAACACAAAATCTACTAGGCAAGAAAGCCATCATTCTTATCCCACCCAGGGAACTCCATAAGCTACAATAATGGTTAGCCTGATGAGAAATACATATTTGGGCATACTGGCATTAATGTTATAGAGACGAACAATACTTTTATAACTGTATTTAAATTCTATTCAATGAGAATGAAACATTCCTGCCACGGTAAACCTGGCCAGGAGCCGATGACTGGGCAGATCACAGGGGAGTACCTAATAATACTATTTTGCTAAATTTACATAATATCAAGCTATATTCTAAGCAGCTATACTTATATATATGGATTTGTTTATCTTTCAGGTCCCATTAGAAAAGTTTCTGTTTTCAGTGGATGGTGGTTAGTAAAGAGATTTACGATTGGACAAAGTACAGAGAATAAGTGCCAGTTTAGTGCTCAGCCCTAAATGGGACATCCACATCAAATTCCTTCCTAACAAGGCTCAATGAACACTGAGAAAGAAGGGACAGAGATATCGTAAAAGCTAGTGTTCAGGAATAAGTATTACTAGATATTGTCTTCTGGACATGACAAGGCTGTTGTATTCATGAAATCACATTTGTGGTTGCTTATACAAGACCTATTAAACATCAAACCAGTAAACCTTCCACGATGATAGGAGTCTCAGAAGATCCCATTCCAAGCTAAGATACTGAGAGTCAGTTTTCTTTAGAGTATGGTCCATTTTATGTTTCTCATGCTTCAGTGGATACCCCTACACTCATGAACATACAAGCAGCAATATTTGCACTAAGTGAAGAAATAAAAAAGAAGACAACATGAAGTCAGAAGTGGGATATGAGGGGTGTTAGGAGTTGAAGAGGAACAGTGGTAGCAAATACAATCTAAATGCATTGTATGTAAGTATGAAATGAGCAAAATATTAAAATATATTTAATATTTCTCCAATATTATTAATGACTCATTTATAGCTCTAGTGATTTATTGTAATTTTTACATGATAATATTATTCATTTGTCCTGTCTTTCAACAAATACATTTCGATATCTTTCCTTATTAACTTCTCTACTGTCATTTTATATTATGCCATAAAATCTGTCACCTTGATTATTAGAATTCCTTGTCTTCTACTACTCTTTCTGTCTCCATTTTGCAGCATAGAAATATGGATTATCTTATTAAAATGTAATGTGAGATCAGAAAATTCATTATTGAAACTTCTCTTTTGTATTCCCAATTTTCCTGTGATATATTCTACATAAAAGCAAATATTACCTGATTGATTTATCTTTCTCTTACTGTTATCCCTTATCAATTTCTTTATTGTTTAACTTGATTTACTTTTTGAAAATTAGGTTATGGTGGCCCTGGAGAGATGACTCAGCAGTTAAGAGCACCGAGCTGCCCTTGCATAAGACCAGGTTCAATTTCCAGCACCCATTTGGTGGATAACTGTCCATAACTCCAGTTCCAGGCAACCCAACACCTTCTTCTGACTCCATGGGCATTGTACGACACAGGTGCACTTATACACATGCAGGCAATAGAGTCATACAGTTAAATAAAAATAATACATAAAATATTTTAATTAGATTATCAAGTAATAGGTTTCATTAATGAATTGTCATCAATTCTTTGTTTTGTTTGAATCATGACTCTTTTCACTTCCTCCATTTTACTTCTTTGTTTCCCCTGATATACATTTCCATTCTCAATATTCCCCCTTCCAATTCATTGGCCAATGTGTTCCATTGTTTTTCCACATTCCTCATCCCTTGTGCCTCTTTTTTCCCATCTAGTGAGATCTTTCAGCTTTCCTCATCTTTACTCACATATTTAATAATTTCAAACTAATATCTACATATAGAGAGAATAAATGTACTTGTATTTCTGAGTCTGGGTTACTTCACTTAATAAATGATGCCTATTCCATGTATTTTCACACAAATTTTATTACTTAGTTCTTCTTTAGTACTGAATAAAATTCCATTGTATATGTGTTCCATTTTTTTTCCACTGACGTGCTTTAGGCTCAATTCATTTTTTTTTCTGTCATGAAAAGAGGAATAACAAAGGTGGATGTACAAGTACATATGCCCAGAAGTAATAAGGGTCAGGCGTATGTTTCCAGGTTTAGTTTCTGTGTGTGATGCTTCCATACTAAATTCCACAGTGGTTATACTAGTTTACATGGCCACCAAAAGTGGATATCGATTCATTTTCCCCATGTTGTCCCAAGCATTTGTTGCTTCTTCATTTTTATTCTAAATTCTTTTCTTCTTTTTCTTTTCTTTTTTTTTTTTCAGAAAATCTCCCTGTAGCCTCAGATTATTTGGAACTCACTGTGTTGAACAGGCTGACTTTGATCACACAGTGACCAGCCTACATCTGGCTCCTGAGTGCTGAGATTAAGTATGTGTACCACCATGCCTGGGGTCCTTTATTTCCTTAATGATAATCATTTTGAGTGGGATGAGACAGAATCTCAAAATGATTTTAATTTGCATTTATCTGATAGCTAGGGATGCTGAACACATTTTAAAACATTTATTAGCCACTTTTCTTTCTTCATTTGAGAACTATTTCTTTCAGTTCTTTGGCCAATTTATTGTTAGTCATTTCTGTGTCTTGATGTTAATTTGTTCTGCTTATAAATGTATGTCTAGTATGCACACATGTGTGGCTGAGTGCTCATATGTGTGGGTGCACATACATGTGTGGAGGCAATGTCTTCCTTGACCATTTTCTATCATTTATATTGGGGCACGACCTTTAACTGACCTCAGCTAACCTAGCTGGCCAGCTTGCTCCAGGAGTATCCTGTCTCTGTTGCCCGAGAACCGGGATTATAGGTGGGCTAACATGTCTACTGCCCTTCTTTGTTGGAATCTGGAAATTCAGCTCTAGTCCATATGTTTGTCTAACAAGCAGTTTACAGGCTGAACCAGGACCCTAGACTTTCTGTTTACATTTTGCAGTTCTTTATATGTTCTTGATAGCAAGTCATTACTTGAAATTTATCTGACATCTTTCTCCTTTTCTATAGGCTGTGTGAATAGTCTGTTGCTAGTGTTTTCGATGTGTAGAAGCTTGTTAATTTAAGATGATACAATTTATCAAATTCTTGAAGCTATTTCTTATGCTTTTAGCATTCTACTCAGAAATTTCGTCCATATACTTATATCATGAAGTCTTTTCTGTTAGCAGTTTCATCATTTCCATCTTTAAGGTCTTTTTTTTTTGTAGACAGAGAGATAGGCATATATTTCCATTCTTCCATAGGTTGATATCCTGTTTCTAAGGTAGATAAACCATTTATTTGAAAGGTTGTCTTTGAGCATGTTTTGACAGCTTTCTGAAAAACCTAAGTATTCATACCTATGTGGGCATATCACTGAGTCTTCTATTATACTTCCTTTATTTACATGTCTGTTTTGTGCCAGTACTATTTTAGTTACAATGACTCTAAGGTGTGGTTTAAGGACATTAAATATTATGACTGTGAATATGTTCCTTCTGATTAGAAATGTCAAGGCTTTCCTTGGTCATTTATGTTTCCAGATGAATTTTAAGGTAATTGTATCATTCTTCAAAAATATCATTGGAAATTTGTGGAAAATTGTACTGAATCTATAGAGGATTTGAAACATGCATTGAGTATAAAAATAGAGCAATTAGTAGAATTATAGCAAACAAGACATTATGAATAAGTCACATCTTAATCATAAAGCTACAAAGAGGTGATCAAGACAAGGAAGAATGTATTCTGTTCTATTTAACACATTTAGATTGTTGCAGTAGTTTGAGACTGATGAGTGGTTTTGTTCAAGGGTCAAAAACCACTGCTGTCTCTCACAGGTTGCCTTGGTTACTGCTTTGCTTCATGCTCATGACATGATAATTGGCACAGCAGTATGGGCTTGTGAGGTCAGACAAAATATGGCATGAAGTCCTGCTGATTTCTCACAAGCTTGCAGGAAGGAGAAAGTATCGGGTGCTACCCTAGACAAACTGAACATTTTTTTGTCTTTTTGCTAAAACGTCTCTACTCATGGATATGGATTTAGATTTTGACTCACAAGAACAACTACTTGTCACAATTTTGATCACTTGGACTGTCTTGGTCTTGTTTTTGATCATATTCTTGATAAAACTATGCATCGCTTTCTTCTTTTTCTTTCGTAGAAGATGAAATTATTCCAACTTACTTTAAAGTAAAATGTGGCCTCCTTGGAAACTGCCACATACCAACATTAGATGGAAAATTTTGAACTTACACCACTCACAGGTCAGTTTCAATTTATATTTTTAATGAGTTAAGAAAAAAATATGCTTCTAAGCCAATATTGGAAGGCAGGACAAGGCAGCTTCATAGAGTTCACATTAACTTTGTGGAAGAAATTGTGATCTTGATGTCCAGCTTCAATTGAATCATGGGAGAAAGTCAGAATTTGTGAAAGAAAACTCATGATTGTAGAGTTGGAAGAAGCTTCAGATAATTAAACACTTACAGGTTGATGTCATAGAAACAATTTACTTAGTAAATCTAAAAACATATCATATCACTTTAATAAGTAAGTGCAAACTTCAGAATATGCTGAAAAAATTGACGGAATTCCTGGTTCTACTTAGATTTTCAATGTTAAAAATAATATAGTGTTTAATGTTGGATTATGAGATACTGAAAGAAAAAATATGTTAACTAATTATTTGAAGATACAAGACAGTAGTAATAAAAAAAGAGGATGAGGAATGATTAGACAAGAAGATTAAGTATTTGATAAGAACAAGCTCTAATTTGAAATGCATATTTATTCTATTTAAAAATTATGCCACCCTTATAAAGCCAATGCATTTTAGAATTCCTTTGGCAGGAAATTCAAATTGTAATGAAAACCATGCACTCTAAAAATAAATTTTGAGAATGAATATATATTTGGAAGTTTTACTCAATTCCCCCATGTCTATCCTAGGATTTTGTAGGATGTTGATCAGTGGGCTCAGGGAGAGAATAGTGGGGCTGGGGCAAGATGTGGATAGGGACAGGGATCTAAACACTAGGAAACTATACACTATGAAAACCTCCGAAAAATGGGGCAGGAGAGATGGCTCAGTGGTTAAGAACACTGAGTACTCTTGCAGAGGACCTAGATTTGATCCCCCACACTCACATGATGGCTAACATCCATTTATAACTCCAGTTCCAGGGAATATGATGTCCTCTTCTGTCCTCTGTGAAGATTAAATGACAAGGGTGCACCTACCTACTTGAAAGGATTACACTTGTACACATAAAATATATATCACAAAAATTCAATAAAAAAGAAAAAACATTTTAAATATAGGGGATAAAGGGTAAATATTAGTTCTTATTCTACTCGTCTCCAATTTTTAAAAATAATAATGAGAAGCTTTTAAAAACTTGTATTTAATCTTTTCTTACAGGCAAACAATGAAGAAATCTAAATAAAAAAGATCTCACCATCATCTGTTCTTTGGATCATTTACTAAGTATTAATGGGGATAAAATATGTTTTGATATTTTAGATTTAAACAGTCAGTAATATTCAGCTTGGAAAGCACAAGTTTACCTTTTAAAGCTATTGAAAAAAGGTTGGAGTATTGAATGTCCATTTATTAAATGTTAAGAAATGCTTTTTGCAATTTGTGGTAGAAATCAAGCACAACAAACCTATTGGTTAACTCTGAATCAATTTGTAATATCTAGTTGCTTGTTTATTGACTGTTTCTTATGACTGAGACTTGTTTCTGTAAGAATTTATGTTAATTTATTTGTCCAAATATCTAACTACTGAATAATTTATTACATTAAGGCAAGTTAAGAACTTCTACTAGGAGGCATTTTGGAGTCCATGCGCCTCCTCAAGTATATATAAAGAGTTAACAGTTACTAGGGGAGAAGGTTCATGAGGCCAAGCCCCTCTCACCAAGATTAACAATTTCTATGAGGAGTGCCTCATGAAACCACTCCCCTCCACTCCCAGAGGGGATATCTTATTTCTTCAGTGATGTAGTTGCTCATAAATTGCCCATGTTCCTATAAGTAACTTCTCATTTACACTCCTATAAATAGCTAAATACTGTTTCATAAAGATAGGCTTGAACAGAATTGTTTACAGAATGTGTTGGTGCTTCCTTATCAGGAGTGAATTGACATTTATACCTCTCCCCAGGAAAATTTCACAGGGTACTTGGTGACCAAATGTGTGGCATGATGACAGAACTGAAAGTGTGTAGAAACAAAATTTCATCAATTTTGTTATGAGTAATGAAACAAGCAACTGAAGCTAAGCTGTGGGAGCAATCCTGATACGGTGGCCCTTCTCTGTGTGGTATGGACTGGCATACTTTCTTATTACAGTATTAGTTCCATGGTTCCTTCTGTGGGTGAAAAGACATCCAACTATGGTTCTTCTAAGTGAAGTCAGAGTCTCTGTAGGAGATAACCCAGAGTGTCCATCCTTATGTGATATGGAGTGTCAAATCTCTTTGATGAATGGAGTGTACCACAAGGATATGGAGTTGGGTGCACATTACTGATAGCCTTGAGAATGTATTCTGGTCCTTGCAAAGTAGTAAGTATGGGACAGATTGTGATGTCACATAGCCTTTCCTGTGTGCAATAAGACTTGAAACTGAGGCTCACTTGATTTCTGAGAAAAAATTGCTCACCTAAGTCAGGAGTCACAAGAAAAAAAATTCATTAATGTTATCCTCTGAATTAGTATCCGAATTGGTAGGAAAAGGTAGGGGGGAGGGTAGGAGGGATAGAGAGATACAGATGAGATAGACAGAGAGAGAAAGAGAGAGAGAGAGAGAGTAATGGAATAATGGGCAAGCATTACAGAAGTAAACTTTAGAGGCGTGTTAAATAGCTCCTACTGGCTTCCCAGAACTTCAGACTTATAATTGGATAATGAAGATTCAAAATGAGGCAGAAGTGTCAGTATCCATCAGTTCCAAATTTTAATACAGAGGAAGTGAAAACCTATGATACAGCATTCAGATGGAGCCCTAAATAATGTCCTAGAGGAAACTATGATGATTAGGGGGTTTTCTGCATTTGAACTGGTTGGACTTGGAAAATTTTACACAAGAAATGAGACACTGCTTCATACCCTAGTTCATGAAGCTATGGAAGATGGAGACAGATATTTGAATGCTGTGGAAGCAGAATAACTTGAGTAATATAAATATTCATCCGTCATTAAGGCAAACAGTATAATCCAAGTCATTATAAACTGGCTCATAAGAGCCATTAGAGATGCTAGATTACTGCTTTTTGAGTTGCCCACCAATATCACTGACTGCAGTGCAATAGAGGTAAGATAGGTATTACTGAGGGAAACCAGCATGAAATAGGCAATGTTTGGTGTTCTCTTTGATGGACCTAATTGTTCTATGTTCCCAAAAGATTTAACAATGATGCTTATTTAGCAGAAACCTTAGGACTGATGCTGAGCTTTGGTGGCTTCACTGAGCCTTGTGGTGAGAATGATCTTTATGAGGTAGGAGAGTCCCTAGAAGATCTAAGTGATTTAGCACATCATATAAACCATGTGTGTAAAGTACTAAAGTAATCAAGAAGGAATGACAAAAACGAAAGCAAAGAGCCTTGTCTGTCACTCAAAAGCAAAGGTAAGAAGATTTATTTATCATCAGATTCTAAGAAAAAAAAACAGAAATCCACTCAGAAACATTTAAACACTGTGCAAAAGTTCAATGAAGTCACAAATGATAGGGCATCACCGGTCAAATACACCAAGCTTTCCCCAGGGCTGGGGAGTCATCACACACCTCCCAAAGCAGTCTTTGCACACTTCTCTCAAGCAGGAAACCATAACAGAAATGAAAATCTGTTCATTCAAAGCCATGTACAGCCAGTGAAGAGGTATTAGTCAACTACAGACTGAGGCCCAGAAACTGTCTAGCTCAGGGGATCCATGGAGGTATAACAAGTGAGATCATAGCCATGTTTCTTTCCTCTTGGCTCTGGACAAGTCAAAAGTTTAAGAAGAGCAATCTCCAGCCCCACAAGGGTGTTGAGGTTCAGAGGTCCATATCATTTGAAGGTAGGATGGGTCATGGAGAATGAGTGGAGATCGAGAAGATCTAAATAATGTAATGTTTCGCATGCATGACAGGATTTCAAACACTGATGATTTGAGAAAACATTTTCTAAAGGTAATAAATCTTTTCATGCTGTATTAGAGTTTGCTACCATTTTCCTTAACGCCATTTTAGTTCTTCCAGAGGTCAACTGGTACTTGTTTAAAATGATCCTTTTCACTATTTGCCAAGAGGGTTCATTTCACAGTTGATTTAATGCTAACTTCTTGAGTGTTTTACAGATTTAGGAAAGTGTGTGACTAACACTGAAGCACATCAAAAAGTGTGAGAATGTGAAATCCTGACACACAGGTTACTAGGACTGTGCATATCTCTGAAATTCCTGGAACACACATACCTGTGAAATTTTTAGGAACTCTCTTCATGTAAATCATGGATAGCTGACAACAAGGTGAGAAAGATCGTCTGAGAACAAGTTAACTGTAAATGTTAGATCAATGGTAAAGACTTTGAATTAATTCATTCTCTGTATTTATCGAAAAAAATGATCTCAGAATCTATGAGGTTGTTAAATTGAAATCCTGGAGTCAGTAGTAATCTATCTTCCTAAGAGTTGTTGGCAAGAGAGGCAACAATACAATACAATACAATACAATACAATACAATACAATACAATGCAATGCAATGCAATGCAATGCAATACAGTCTTTTGCTACTGTTGCTGTTTACTTACAAGAACTATATAGTAAGTCTCTGCTGATATTACACAATAAACTTTTCTGTAGGGCATGGAGGAATCAAGCCAGTACTGACATCTGGCTCCTCTTGCAGAGGACCCAGATCAGGTTACCAGCACCCACATGGGGACTAAAAACTGTCTATGACTCCTGTTCCAGGGAATCTGATGTCTTGTTCCATCCCCTTGGGCATGGAAAACAGGTGGTGGGCTTATATATCCTGCAGACAAACACTCATACAGATGAAATAAGTTTGAAAATCAAAGTAAAGTAGTCCTACTAAACTATAGACACTGCATGATGCATCACAAACATGCCATGCAAAAGTGCAATAGTGTTATATCTATGGGAGGAACCAGTTGTTTTCTCATTTGATTTAAGTTCTTTTCTACAGGAGGGAATTCACATTTGACACAATGAGCCTACTGAAATGCCCATGATAGTGCATCATAAGCTCTTCTTTGGTGAAGCTATTGATCTTGTTTTACTTGATATATATGATAAACCAATCAAATTGCCTTCTAAAAACTTATGTATGCGCCCATAAATTCTTACTGCTCTCATGTTTGGTCAGAGAAGCGCCTTTTTGAAGTGGATTGTAGTTTACTACAGATAGTCATCACGTCAAAAGATTGAAACTAGTGAATTTTGAGTGATAAGGCCCAAATGAGAGATCTATATCACCGGTCAAAGGCTCATGGGACATTGCAGAAGGAGTGCAAAGATCATTGGAGACTAGAGAGGGCTGGAGTGTTTTGGAACATTGTCCTCTCACTATGACATAGTTGTTACACTCTTAAATTATCAGCAGCTGTCATTACCAAAACAGATCTGTAAGCGATTGGGACTATTAATATTCTCTCTCTCTCTCTCTCTCTCTCTCTCTCTTTCTCTCTCTCTCTCTCTCATCTCTCTTTGAAAGAGAGCCTCTCCCTCTACTCCATGACAGGAAATATGTATGTGTGAATATGTATGTATGTGTGAATATGTACGTATGTGTGTGTGTGTGTAAGACAGAGATAGAAAGTAAGAATTGTAGTTAGATACATGTTTTTTTTTCCTTCAGTGGTGTAGCTGTCCACAAGGATTCACATGTGAGAGAGAACATGTGATATTTATATGTGTGAAACTGCATTACCTCAATATGTTTCCATTTAGTCACCTTTTCATGCACATTTCATTATTTAACTTTGTTTATGATGGAAGAAATTCCATTTGGTACATGTGTCATGTTTTCAGTATGCATTTGTCTGTTGGTGAGCATCTAGGGTGATTCCATTTTACTGCTATTATGAGAATAGAGGGATAAACTGGATCAAATGATCATTTTCTTTTCAGTCTGGAGGAATCCTCAACAATTACTTCTACATAGCATCACCTATTTGCACTCCCCCCAACTGTGCATAAGGGTGACTATGTCTCCACATCATTTACTAGATTTTATTGTCATAGCTTTTTTAAAAAAAATTATATTTTAAATTGAAAATTTTATAGTAGACAATGTATCTAGATCTGATCCACTTCTTTAACTCCTTGTATCTCATCCTTCCCATATTTCATAACATGTCTTCTTATTATTTTAAAATATTTTATTAATTCAAAAATTTCATACAGTGTATTTTGATCATTTTCATACTTCTTTCTACCTTTCCAGCCCCACCTAACTACCAACTTCATGTATGCTAGTATTAGGTGTTTCTTGAGGCCTATCAAATCTAACCTCTGTCTCATAAATACCTTGGGTGTAGGTCTATAATTTACAATCTGGACAACTTACCAGGTATCACACTAGTAAAGAAAACTGACCCCCTCCGCAAACACCTATCAGTTGCCAATGGATCTTCCGACCGTGCTGGATTTTCCTCCCTACTTCCCATCCATGCTGGGTCATTGTCTAGCTGGGTCATGCACAGGTGTTGTGCATGGTAGATTAGCATTGTGGGTACATATGTGCAGCTACTCTGTGTTGTATAGATAATACATCTTCTTTGTATTCATCCACGACCTCTGACTCTCCTAACATTTCCGACCCCACATTGACATTGGTCCCTGAGCCTTGGGAAGAGAGGATTAAATGTAGGTGTCCCATTTAAGGCTAAGGAATCTGTAATCTCTTACTTTATCCATTTGTGAGTCTCTGTGTTAATCATTTATTGGCTGCAATAAAAAGATTCTCTGCTGAGAGCTGAAAGATGCACTGATCACAGGTTTAACTGTCATTAGGAAACAGTATTTATTTTTTTTAGCAGAATAGTAGTACGTTCTACTGTTACCTGTAACCTGTATAGTCAGAGGCTCCTGGCTCTGATAACAGTATCATCTATGAACTACATCTTGGGAAGTGGGCCTTTTCATGCCACTACTATAACAACAGACTTATTTTGCCAGTGTTTATTGTAGCTCACAGGGCTTACAGTTCGGTTAGGTTGGTGATTATCTCTCTCTGTCCCTAACATGAACGGCACTTTCTAAGTACTATGAAAGTTAATCAGGAGAGGAAAATCTTCTATGTCAGTACCAGATAGATTTCTCCTTGTTTGTTCTGTGACTCATGTATGTAGTGTATTCGTCAATAGAGTGTTACCTTCAAGTTCTGACAGACAGCCAAGTACAATGGCAATAGTATTCTTTTACAATCTGTGAGATCTCTTTGGTCATTGGCTGCAAAAGAAGGAGTCCATTCCTCACATTGGGACTATTATTGGCTATCCTGTGTTGTATAGTAATGACATTTAATCTCTTTTTTATTTTATGTATACATATTTTGAAAGAAGCTTATATAGTAGATTTTCATATGAGTGCTTTCAATAGGTCTTTAGTGTTAATTACCCCTCTGGTAAATCCCTCTTCTGCCCTAACTAATCTCCCATTCCCCAACCCATTTAACTTATCCTATGCATAATTTTCCTTTCCCATTTATACCTCTGCATTCTATCCCCCCTCCCATGAATTACCCCCTGACCTATTATTATTAGTGTTCTGTTATCTAAGTATTTTCCAATTGAAATACACATATGTAAAGTTTCAATGTTAACATCCTCTTATAGAATAATTGATGCAATCCTTTTTATTTATGGATCCTGGTTACCTCACATAGGATACTTGTTCCCAGCTCCATCCATTTACCTGTGAATTTCATAGTTTCATTTTATTAATAGCTGAATATATTACATCATGCAATGTCCCAACTTTCACTATCCATTCATCATTCGATGGGTATTTGGGTTTTTCCTGTTTCTCTACTATTCTGAGTAGTCGCATTGAACAAGCATGAATAGGTTTCTTTAGTAGTATAAAGAGTATTATTAGTACATGTGTAAGAGTGATATGGCTATATCATGTGGAAGATACAGCTGTAACTTTTTGAGCAACTTCCACACTGATTTCCATAATGGCTGCACCAGTTTGCCATTCAAGCAGCAATGAAGTTTGTTCACTTTCCCCATATTCTCACCACCATCTGGTCTTAGATTTTAGCCATTCTGAGTGAGATAAGGTTTAATCTCAAAGTAATTGTAATTTTCAATTTTCTCATGGTTGAAGCTGTTCAACATTTTAGGACACTATGGAGCTGTCTGTGTTTCATCATTTTAGAACTAGATGTTTAGTTCCTTGCAAGAGTTTTTAATTATTGTTTTACTTTTAATTTTTTTCACATCTTTGTATATTGTAGATACAAACTCTGTCAGATTTGAAGATAGTAAAGACTTTTCTGCCTTGCTGAAGTTTGCTTCTTCACTTGAGTGAAGGAATCTCATTATGTATAGATGATATTTACTTTGATGTGGTCCCATTTGTCAATTATTGGTCTAAATGTCTCTGCTTACTAGCGTTTTGTTCAGACTCTTTTCCTGTGTCTATGAAATCCAGTGTAGTTCTTATTTTCTCCCCTCACAGATTTATGCTATTAGGTCTTATGTTAAAGTTTTTGATCCATTTTGAGTTGAGTCTAATGCTTGGTGAGAAACAGGAATCTATTTTAATACTTCTAGATGTAGCCATATAGTTTGTCCAGCACAATTTTTAAACATGCTGTCTTTTCTCCAAAGTATACTTTGGCTCCTTTGTTAAAACTCTGTGTAGACTTATGTGTGAGTCCTCAATTCTATGCTGTTGACCAATGTTTCTGTTTTTATTCCAGTACCATACTTTTTATTACTATAGCTCTGTAATATATTTTGAAATCAGGACAGGTTTGGTTTTCCTGGGTCTTTTTTGTTTCCTTATAAAATTTGGCATCTTTTTTCCATTTCTACATAGAATTATGCTTTTGTTTTACTGAGGATTGCATTTAGTGTGTATGTTGCTTTACATAGTATGATTAGTTACTCAATATTAATCCAACTGATCCTTGAGCATAAGAGCATTTTCCATCTTCTAGTATCTCTTTCAGTATATTCCTTCAGTTTCTAAAGTTTTAATTATGCATATCTTTCTGTTCATTTTATAGACCTATACCATGCATGTTCTGTTTTATTTATTTATTTATTTGTTTGTTTGTTTGTTTGCTTGTTGAGATTATTGTGAATGGGATGGCCTTCCTGGTTTCTTCCTCCACACGTTTTTTGTTGCTGTATAGGAAGGCTACTAATTTATGCCTGTGAATTTTTCATCCTGTTATTTTGCTGAATGTTCTTACCTCAGTTATAAGGGTTTTCAGATGGATACTTTAGGGTCTTCAATACATAGAATCATATCAACTGCAGGGATATTACTTTGTCTTCATTTCCACTATATATCCACTTTATCTCCTTCACATCTCTTATTAGTCTAGCCAAAATGTAAAACACTATATTGAACTGGAATGGAATGGACATTCTTATGTTGGTCCTGTGTGGGTGGGTCTCCATCTCCAGCATGGCTGTTGTGCTCCAGCCATGCCAGAGAATGGAGGACGAGCGAACGGGACCTTAGGTGGCTCAGAGTGTGGCGGGAGAGTTCCCTCCCGGGAGACTATGTTGGTGGGTAGTTCGGTTATTAGAGCCAATGCAGGGGCTTATATAGGGAGACCTCTCTGACCATTACAGAAGGCAGGAAAGTTAGAGGTGGGGTTTTGGGGTAAAGGCAGGAAGGTTGTAGGGCTGATGTGGAAGTTCAGGAAGGAGGAAATGAAACCCAAAAACCTGGTTCTGGTTTGGGGTGGGGGAAAGGAGGATTCATATCTACAGTAGCTTCCTGGGGCCCAGGCTATCACACAGACAAGCAGGTCAGACACCTGCCATCCCTTTAGGGTATCTGGAGTTGCTTGCCTTGCTCAATACCCAGATCCCCACAGTCCTGATTTTATTGGGAATGCTGAGTTTTTCTCCATTTAGAATTTTGCCTTTATTATGGGGAAATCCCCTGTATCCTCAGATATTTTTCCATGACATTTATCATGAAGTATGGTAGATTTTGCCAAAGTTCTTTTCTGCATCCTATGAGATGGTCATGAGGTTTATGTACTTAAATCTGTTTATGAGGTTATCATTAATTGATTTATAAATCCTAAACTATTAGTATGTCACTAAGGTGACCTTAACTTGATCACAATGAATAACAGTTTCACTGTTCTCTTACATTCACTTTGAAAGTAGTTTATTGAACAATTATATAACTATGTTCCTCAAATAATTTATTTTATACATAATTTTCTTTTGTTGGGTCTTTGTCTCTTTTGGTATCAGAGCAATACTGGGATTCTAGAAAGTATTTGCAAGGTGCTGGAGAGAGGTCTCAGTGATTAAATGCAATGGCTGCTCTTGCAGAAGTGATTACCAGAACCCATGTGGTGACTAACAATCACCTGTAACTCCAAATCCAGTCTATCCAACATCCTCTTCTGCCCTCCTGGGACACTGCGATAGACAGGTTCACATGCTTACATGCATGTAATACACTCATATAAAAATAAAATTCATTAGTAAAATTTTTGGTGCTGAAAAAACGTCTAATTGGTCAAAGCACTAGCTTCTTCCAGGCTGTATTGTTTTACTGCTTTGATGTCCTTTATTTGTTATATTTCTGTTTTATTTTTGAACTATATTTTCATTGCTTTTCTGGGTAGTTCATACAAAGCATCATAATTATCTTTCTACTCCCATCGCCACCCCCATAGTTCCTCCCACTGGATTTCATGCCTTTTGTCATATATATTAAGGCCTATCAAGTCATGTTTGTGTACCCAAATGTTTCTCAGTGCAAGTTCATTTACTGGATTCCAGTCATCCTATCTAGAGTCTCTGTCTTAAAAGAATATATTATCCGTTGGTTTATGTTTGGTGGTTCTATTGACTTTAGCTATTCATTCATTTATTTTAGATTTTCTGATTTCATAGATTATAGGTTTTTAAGCTACTCTCTTATAATTTTCTGTATTTCTTTGTTGTCTATTATAATGTCACCATGGTCTCTGATATTTTTGTTAATTTGGATTTCCCTTTTCTTTCTTTTGGTTAACTGGGCTAAGTGTCTATCTATCTTGTTTAACTTTGCAAATAAGCAACTCTTAGATTCGTTGATTATTAGGACAGTTCGATTTGTTTATATTTCACTGATATTTACTCTAATTTTTATTATTTTCATCTCATGATTTTGTGTTTGATACCTGTTTTTTTCCTCATATTCTTGGGTTGGATCATTAAATCATTTATTTGTGCTCTTTCTGATTTTATAATGTAGGTACTTCAAGGTATAAACTTCAGTCTAAGAACTGCTATTACTTTGACATTTTATTGTATTGTTTTAATTTTCATTTAGTTCCAGGAGTACTTTTATTTCTTTCTTGTTTATTCTTTGACTCTTTCATAATTCAGGAGCCTGTTGTTAAATCTCCATGATTCATGTCCTTCCTAGAGCTTCTTTTGATGTTCATTTTAACCTATATTGCATTGTGATCCAATAGGATACATGGAATTATATATTTTTTTAATTTGTTGAGGTTTATTTTGTGCTTCAGCATGTGATCTATTATAGATAACCTTCCTTGGAATGCTGAGTAGAGTATGTACTCTTTAGAGTTTCGGTGGAATATTTTGTATATGTCTCTTAGGTTCGTTTGCTGAATGATATTACTTCATTATACATTTATTTATACTTCATCCATATGAACTATCTATTGGAGAAAGTGTGATATTAAAATCACCTGCTCTTACTGAGTTGGGATTAATCTGTGTCTTGTAGTCCACCAGTACTCTTTTTATAATGTATTTTTGTTGAATCATCATGTATTTCATACAAAACACTTTAATCAGTCTTTATCATCTTTATAACCCCTTTTGTCCCTGCAACCTCCATAGCCCCCCCAACTGGAATCCATGAATTCTTTCATTTGTGTTAAGATCTATTGTGTCAAGTTAGAGTCCTCAAGTGACCTCAGTTCAGGTTCATCCACTGAAGTCTAGTCAGCCAACCCTTAATCCCTCGCTTTAGGCAGACTAGCTCATTTTCACCCCAAACTAATCACTTGCCAATATTTCTTCAGCAAATGATTGGGTCCACTACCCATTTCCCAAGTTCCATGCTAGGTTTTTGTCTGTTTGAGTGTGCATGAGTCTTGGGCATGCAGAGACAATCGCCATCGTTTTATACAAGCAGGATCCCAGGAGCTTACAGGATTTGATGTCCATATGGTCACACACTTCCTCACTGGCTCTTTCAATATTTCTGACCTCTCTTCCAAAATGCTCTCTGAGCCATGGGATGAGAAAAACTTAATATAAAAGTCCTGTCTAGGGACCCTCACTCTGAAGATTCCTAATCACCATGATTTAGCAATTTGTGGCCTTTTGTGTTACTGGCCTTTTGTTACAGGAGGACCTTCATTAACAAGAGATGACAGGTTAGTTAGTGACTTCTTTACCCCTTGTTGTATATTGTGTGAGTCTTAGGTATAGATGCTGCATTGGAGATTTGTCGTTTAGGCATGGGCAATTCACAGATAATATCTGTGTGTGACCAGCTGTGGTACTCTGTATTAGTCTCTATCTGGTGCAAAGAAGCATCTTTGATGAGTGGTGACTGGGATACTTTACTGTAAATATAAAGGTATATATTTTGTATTTAGTAAGAAATTGCTAATTACAGTACCACACGAGTTTCATCCCATTGAATGGGCTCTAAGACCAATTAGGTAGTTGTTGATTTATTCGAATATAGAAGTGCTGTTACTGCACCTGTGTCAAATGCTGTGTCAGTCATCGATAATGATTATTTGATCATGAAATTGGTATTGGGCCATCAACTGATGATCTCCCTTGGCTGCTTGCATAGGGTTTTCCAGAGCTATGAGTGCTAGCAGAGGAACTGAGTTTCTGGTCAGTTCCAGCTTCAATGCTCTAAATCCTGTCTCTAAAGTTTGTCCTGTCTTCAACAATAGGGTCTTGTCTTCAAGCTCAGGGATGCACTTAAGGTCTGTGGCAATAGACTGTGTAAATTTGTGAGTTCCTTGAACTACACTGGCCAACAACTCAAAGAAAGTTTTCTCCTGTCTGGCACTGTTTTTTGCTATGTAGCCTTCAACTATGTGCAAGGGCTCATGTAGATATATTGTTTGTGGATTTCGTCATTAGGTTGTTGGAATAATATGATTCCCTTGGGTATTTTGCACTAGCTAGGCATTATTTATCTCTCCTTCCTCCCTCCCTCCCTCCTTCCCTTCCTCCCTAGTTTTCTCTCTACCCCTCCCTCCCTCACACTCTCCTTCTATAACCTTTCCTCCATAATTTCTTCATTTAAAGTGACCCCCCCCTTGATAATACCAGTCTCCTAAGGCCCCACTTCTCTTGAGCTCCTCCTTTCCCATTATCCACATAATAGCTTTTATAACTCTCCTCACAAATTCCATTTACATACCCCCCTTTTATCTATTTCTTCATTAGTAACTTCTCCCTCCTCTTATTCTTCTTTTCTAAGGTTCCTTCTTTCCCTTTACCTCCCTGCTTCCTTTCCATTTTCCTGGTTCCTGCAGTTACATCAGGATACATAATCACATATAAGAGACTGATACTGGGATCCACAAATGAGAGAGAACAAGCATCATTCATTTTTCTGATTCTTCACTCTCTGTTACTTCACTTAGTATAACAATTTCTAGTTCCATCCATTTACCTGCAAATTTCATGATTTCTTCTTTCTTTACCAATGAGTGCAACTCCATTGTGTAAATGTACCACATTTTCATTATCTGCTTGTCAGTTAAGTGACAGTTGGGTTGCTTCTGTACTTTAGCCATTGTGAAAAGAGCAGCAACAAACATGGATGTACAAGTATCTCTGTAATAGGATGAGTCCTTAGGGTATATGCCAAGGAGTGGTAAACCATGTCAAATCATGGATTCATTTTTAGATTTTAAGGGTTCACCACACTGCTTTCTATAGGGGGTTGCAAAATTTTTTAATCTCATCAACAGTGAACAAGCATTGTTCTTTCACCACATCCTCTTCAGCATTTGGTATCCTTTATTCTCTTGATCTTAACCAGTCTAACTGGGGTAAGATATAATATTAAAGTGATTTTAATTTGCATTTCCCAAATTATTAACGACATTAAACACATTTCAATATGTTTCTCAGTCATCTTTATTTCTCCTTTTGAGAACTTTCTGCTCAGATCCTTAGCCCATCTTTTAATAGGGTCACTTGTTTTCTTGATTCTTTGTTTTTTGAGTTCTTTATATATTCTGGATGTTATCCTTCTGTCATATGTGTGAAATTATTCTCCCATAAAAGTCATTTTTCTTTTCACTTCCTTGGTTGTTTCTCTTGCTGTACAGAAGCTTTTTAGTTTAATGAGGTCCTACTTGTTGATTACTGCCCTTAATTCCTGAACAACTGCTGTCCAATTTAGAAAATCCATTCCTACACCTAAATCTTATAGGATACTTCCAACATTTTCTTCTAACAGTTTCAGACTTTCAGTTTTCACATTGGGTTCTTTGATCCATTTGGAGCTGACTTTTTTGAAAAGTGAAAAATAAGGAACTAGATTCATTCTTTTATAGATGGAGATCGAGCTTTGCCAGCTCCATTTGCTGAAGATGCTATCTTTCCTACAGTGATTGTTCTTGGCCCCTTTGTCAAATATCAGGTGACTGAAATTGTATATGCTCATGTTTAAGTAATCAATTATATTCCATTGGTATACAGGTCAATTTTTGTGTCAGTGCCGTGCTGTTTTTATTACTATAGCTCTATAATATAGTTTGAAATCTAGTATATTAAACCCCTCAATGCATTGCTCTTTGTGCTCGGGGTTGCTTTGTCTACCATCGGATTTTAGTGCTTCTATATGAATTTTAGGATTTGTTCCTAATTCTGTAAAGAATGTCATGGGGATTTTGATTGGGATTGCATTGAATCTATATATTGCTTTTGGTAGGATGGTCATTTTGGCAGTATTAATTCTTCCAGTCCATGAGCATGGGAGGTCCTTCATCTTCTGGTGTCCTGATCAATCTCTTTCTTTAAAGATCTGAAATTTTCATTATGGAGACCTTTAATGTCTTTGGTCAGGTTTATTCTGAGATACTTTTTTTGAGGCTATTTTGAATGGGAGGCTTTCCTTGTACTCTTTCTGCAATTGCTTGTTATTGGCATATAGAAAGGCTACTGATTTATGTAGATTAATTTTGTAACATGCTACTTACTGAAAGTGTTAATCATTTTTATGAGTTTTCTAATGAAATTGTTGGCATCTCTTAGGCATAATATCATTTCATCTGGAAAAAGAAATAGTTTGACTTCTTTTCCAATGAGTACTCATTAACTTCCTTCTCGTATCCTATTGCTCTAACAAGAATTTCAAGCACTATATTAAATCAGAGTGGAGATAGTGGACAGTCTTCTCTGGTTCCTGATTTTAGTGGAAATGCTTTCAGTTTTTCTCCATTTAGAATGTTATTTGCTGGGTTTTTTTTTTTTTTGTATGTAGCTTTAATTATATTTAGCTATGTTCCCTCCAGTCCCATTCCCACGAGGACTCTTGACATAAATGCATGTTTAAATATATCAAAGGTGTTTTCTGCATTTACTGAGATGACCATGTGATTTTTATCTTTGAGTGATTTAAATGTTTTAATATATTTATTGACATATGTATATTGACCCACCCCTGCATCTGTAGAATAAAGCTGACTTGGTCATCCTGGATGATCTGTTTGATGTGTGTCAATATGTGGATTGCAAGTATCTTGTTGAGAATTGCGTCTATATTCATTAAGGTTATGGGCCTATAATTTTCTTTTTTGAGTGTATCTTTACCTGGTTTTGATGCTGGCTTCATAGAAACAATTGGGGAGTTCTCCCTATGTTTCTGTCTTTTTGAATAAGTTAAGTAGTTTTGAATATAGATCTCTGAATGTCTGGTAGAATTCTGCTTTGAATCCATGTGGGCCTGGGCTTTTTCTGGTCAGGAGGCTTTATATTACTGTTTCAATTTCCTTATGTGTTATGAATCTGCATAAGCTGTTGATCTCTTCTTGGTTTAGTCTTGTTGATTCCATGATTTTACATATGCA
The DNA here is from genome assembly GCA_035773235.1 of Eospalax fontanierii. Taxonomy (NCBI): domain Eukaryota; kingdom Metazoa; phylum Chordata; class Mammalia; order Rodentia; family Spalacidae; genus Eospalax; species Eospalax fontanierii. The sequence goes on along the minus strand of CM069525.1, from coordinate 126,235,850 downwards.
TACATTTCCTTAAGGTTTACAAATTGAATACCTTACAGACTTTTAAAGTATTCCCTTATAATGTTCTTGATCTTTTTGTTGTCTCTTGTGAGGCTTCCCCTTTCATCTCTGATTTTGCTGATTTGCAGTTGCTCTTTCTTTTGCTTAACTGCTCCAATGGTCTATCTATCTTTTTTTATGTTTTCAAAGAACTAGCTTTTGGACTCATTGATTCTTTGTATCGCTTTCTTTGTTTCTAATTCATTAATTTCTGCTATGATCCTTGGTATTTCTTCTTGTCTGCTGAGTTTGGGTTTAATTGGTCGTTTGGATTTCAAGATTATTAAGTTGGAGTGTTAAATCATTTATTTGTGCTCTTTCTAATTTTTTAATGTAAGCCCTTGGAGCTATAAAACTTCCCTGTTAGGATTGTTTTTCAAGTGTCTCAGAGGTTTTATTGAGTAGTAGTTTCCTTTTCATTTAATTCCAAAAATACTTTTATTTATTTCTTTCTTGATTTCTCCTTTGATCATGCAAGAGTGTGTTGTTTAGTCTCCATGAGTTATGAAGTTACTAGGGCTTCTTCTGGTGTTGATTTTTAGCTATTCCTTTATGGTCTGATGGAATGCATGAAAATATTTCAAGTTGTTTTTTTTTCTCTATTTGTTGAGGTTTGTTTTGTTCCTTAGCATGGGGACAATTTGGGAGAAAGTTCCATGGGGTGCTGAAGAAAATGTGTATTCTTTGGAGCTTGGATGGAATCTTGGGTAGATATCTGTTAGGTCCATGTGATGGATGTAGGCTTTTGTTTAATTTAGATGTCTCTCTATTTATTCTTTATCTGATTGACCTGTATATTGAGAGAGTGGGAAACTGAAGTCCCCTACTGTTAGTGAGTTGGAATTATTCTGTTTCTTAAAGTCCTATGGTACTATTTTTATGAACTTGGATGCACTAGAGTTTGTTCATGATTGTAATATCTCTTGGTTAATTGTTCCTTTGATTAGAATAAAGTGACCCTCTTTATCTCTTCTGATTAGTTTTAGTTTGAAGTCTATTTTGTCAGCTATTAGAATGGCAACTCCTGCTTGTTTCTTAGAGCCAATTGCTTGGAATGTTTTTTCCATCCTTTCACCTTAAGGTTGTGCCTATCCTTACAGGTGAGGTGGGTTTCTTGCAAATAACAAACAGATGGATTTCTTGATCTGTTCAACTTGAGCCTGTATCTTTTGACTGGGGAGAACAGTTCATTGACATTTAAATTATTATTGAAAGATGTGTATTGATTCCCATCATTTTAAATTCTGGTTATACCTTTGGTCTAATTTTGTGGTTCCCCAGTTATACCTTAATTTAGTTTTCTCTAGTTGCCTCTAGGGTATAGTTGTTCCTTTCTCTGGCTTTTGATATTGATCCAAGTATTCTCTAATGGGCTGGTTTTCTAGACATAAATTCTTTCAGACTATTCATGTCAGGGAAGATTTTTCTTTCTCGTTCAACAATAATAGATATTTGCTCTGGGTAAAGTATTCTATGTTGGCATCTATGGTCATTTAGAACTGGGAATATTTTGGTCTAGGTTTTCATAGCTTGCTTTGAGAAATCAGCTGTAATTATGATGGCTTTTCTTTTATATGTGTCTTGTTGTTTTTCTTTCCCAACTTTAAGAATTCTCTCTTTATTCTATATGCTTAGTATGCTTAGTGTTTTTACTATGATATGCTGTGGGGAGGTTTTTTTTTTTCTGGTCCTGTTTATTCAGTGTTCAATGCGATTCTTGTATTTGTATGGGCATGTCTTTCCGTAATTTGGGAAATTTTCTCCTACAACCTATTTGAAGATCAGGTCAATGCCATCATCCTGAGATTCTTCTCATTCCTCTATGCCTATCATGTATAAGTTTGGTCTTTTAATGGTGTCCCAACATTTTCTACACATTTCATTTCTGTGATTTAAAAAAAGTGTTTAATAATCTTTCCTTAGTGCTTCAATTCTTCAACTTTGTTGACCAGTCTTGATATTCTGTTTTCCATTTCATTCATTTTATTGCTGAGGCTTTATCCCATCATTTTAAATTGACTTACTGAGTGTTTCACTTCCTTCTTCATTTCAGCCTGAGTTTTCTTTATACTTTATATAAAACTTCTTTATACAGTCAGAAGTTTATCCCTGTCTTCTTTTATTTCTTTAATTTGTTTGTTTGTGTATTCTTTAAATTCGTTGAATCTTGAGGGTAAGGAGTGAAGATGGAAAACCCCAAGATGTTCGCCTGCCTATTCCTCACCATGCCAGAAGGGTTTCTTGTCTCTTCTGGGCTGGGATTTGGGGTTTCAGGGAGGTTGGCAGTGATGGGGTGTTCAGTTGTCAGTCTTCATGTGGACTCTCATGCTCTGCAGCATCCTTTCCTGTGTTTTCAAATTTTGTTTCATATACTTTGCTAGAATACTCTAATTCTACAACTTCATCTTCCAGGCTTGATATGTTTTCCATTCATTTTGCTGGTGATATTTTTCTCCTTTGAATAAACATTGCCTTCTTAAGTTTTTCTATTCCATCTTTATTTCAGCTTGAGTTTTCTTCCATATATCTATCTCTTTCTTGAATTCAATTTTCAATTTCTGTATTATCTTTGTCATTTTATTCTGCTGTACATTTTTATTTTCTTGAGCTTCAGTCAGAAATTTATTTCCATTCTCTTTGAGTTGTTTCTGTATTCTTTAAAATCCTTGTACATTTTGATGATGTTTGTGATTGTTCCTTTAAGTTCTATATATTGGGTTTCCTCTAGGTAGTTCTCACTGTACAACATGTCTAGAGAAATGTGGGATTTATTGGTAATATATCATCCTGTTTTTTTCAGGTTATTTATGCTTTTGCATTGTGACGTGGGTATATGAACTTCTTTTGTTGTTTATGTGTTATGTACGAAATTCTAGCCTGTCTTCATTGTGTTGAATATTCATCATGTTTTTATTGTTGTAGTTTGATAACCTTCTGTTCAGGTATGAATAGTTTTCTGATCTGTGCTTTAGATTCTCACTTTTGACTTTTTATTCTAGCAATGGGATGTTTCCACATTGGTCTGTTGTATATAGTGAACAATCATAGTTGGTAGCTTTCTAGCAGTGATAATCGACCTAGTTTCAGATCAGGAAGATGGCAACCAAGCAGGTATGTTCTGATTAACTAAGCAGAATAAATCTTAGTGGGATATTTTTAATTTGCTTCTTTGATCTCAGTTGTCCTGGTACATGTTTCAATTTTTTATGTAGCCTTGATTTAATTCTGGTAGGTCATACATATCTAGAAATAACCCATTGTTTTTGATTTTCCAGTTTAGTGGATGCAAAGTTTTAAAATTTGCCTTTAAAATTTTCTGAATTTCCTCATGGTATGTTCCATTTCCCTTTTTATCATTGAATTTGTTAATTTGGAATTTCTCTTTCTTTTGGTTAATTTGATAAATGTTTGTCAATCTTATTAACCTTTACTAAGAAATAAGTCTTTGCTTAAGTTATTTTTATATTGTTTATTTTAGTCTTGAGTTTATCTCTTCCTAGCTAGTCTTTTTAGGTGTTTTCATGTCAAGATGTCTATAAATTTCTGATGTAGACATTTAATGCTATAGACATTCTTGTCAGGGCTCTCTTCATTGTGTCCTTTCGATCTGAGCATGTTCTGTTTACACTTACACTTTCATTCCATTCTAGGAAATTTTTAATTTCTTTCCTAATTGACCTCTAAATTCAATTTTTATTCAATAATGGGTTGTTTCATTTCCATGCGTTCATGTGCTTTTCCCTATTTCTATAATTGATATCCAGCTTTATTTGATTATAGTCAGATTAAATTTATTTTTCATAAATTTGTTGAGATTTGTATTGTGATGGGAAATATTTTCAGTTTGGGGGAAATTCCATGGGCTGCTGATAAAACAGCACATTCTTTTGGGTTTGAGTGTAATGTTTTCTAAATATGTGTTCAATTCATTTGACTTATGATATCATTTAACTCCAAAATGTCTCTATGGAATTTATGTCTGATGGTCTGTATAAGAGGGAGTGGGGTATTGAACTCATGTACTATCACTGTATTGGGGGCTGATTTGTGATTTTAGATCTATAGGTTTTCTTTCATGAATTTAGATGCCCCTGTGTTTAGTGCATATATGTTTATGATTATAATATCCTCTTGGTAGATATTTCCTTTAATGAGTATGAAGAATCATTGCATGTTTCTTCTGACTTCTTTTAGTTTGACATCTATTTTTTTTCAAATATTAGAATAACATGTCTGTTTGTTTCTTAGTTCCATTTACTTAGACTACATTTTTTCCATCCCTTTACTTTATGGCAGTCTCTATCATTGACAGTGAGTTGTGTTTCTTGTAGGCAGCAAATAAAGATCCTGTTTTTCTAATCAATTATTCTTTTTATTGAGGAATTGATACTGAATTACTACTAAACAATGTTCCCTAATTTCTGTTATGTTGATAGGTTACTGCTGTTTTCTTATACTGTGGGTATGGCTCCTCTGGATGCAGGCCAGCTGCGGTCAGGGGTCCTCTGTATGCTGTAGTGTTCTGGCCAGCTCACATGGGCAAAGCTGAATCAGCGAAGAGTCTCAGGTGGCAAAGAGTACTACTGGAAGAAACACCTGGGAGATTGTGGTGGTGGACAGCTGATTTCATGCTGGTAGGGGTTGTGTATATATAGGCAGTAAGTGGGCACGGTTGTGGTAGGACAGGTTGTACCTAATTAGGAATTCCCTCAGGGCAGCCTACCTAATTGGAGACTGCTGGTATGGAATGAGGAAGTAGAAATGTATGAGGAACTGAGGGCCTGTCTTCATGGGCCTGGTATGCCTCATGTTTATTGGATGGCACTGAAGATGAGGGCTGTGACTGTGCCAATTCTCAGCAGAGGATGTGTTCTTAGGAGTCTCTGAGCCTGTTAGGCTGACAGGTGACACATGACTCATGCTCATGCCTTAACAGGGCTGCCCATCACCTCCCCTTTTTATAATGTTTAAAGAGATGCTGTGTCATCATAATTAGGAGTGGTCGTGGGAATGGTTTGGTACTGGGCTATAACTGTTGATGGCGACCTCAATTACCTTTAGTAGTTGACTTTGAAGGAACTGTATAATGCAGGCTGCAAAGATGAATAGAGCACATATCGTGGCAAGGGGCCCTAATAGGGGGAGGAGCCAGGTCATGATGGGGTTAGTAAACTATGGGGTCTTTAACCCTGAGGCCTTCCTGGAGCTTATTTAGATTCTTTGCATTTTGCTCTACTAACCGTGATTCATTAATATAGAAACAACATTCCTCCTTCAGCAGGAGGCATGCCCTCCCCATGTTCTGCCATCATTAAGTCCAGAGCCTTTCCATTCTGAAGGACGACTTTTGCGAGGGAGGTGATATGGCACTGTAAGGCCTCAAGCTCTCTGTTGTGGTCGCCAATGCTTGCTCCAGTTGGCTTTGGAATTCCGCAGCAGTGTGAAATGAATGTCCCAAGGTTCCCCCAGTGATGCAGGCTGACCCTGATGATAAGGTGAGGCTGAGGCTAATCAGGATGAGGATGAAGACGTCATGTTTTTCTCATGTCTCTAGTCTTAGTTGATTTGTTACTTCTCCCTTTTCTAGAAGTTAAACCTTGGGAGTGACAATTACAGGGGTGCAATAAAATGGAAAGTTTTGATTAATACAGGCTGTTATGGTACCATTGCACCAGAAAAGAGCCAGAGTCAGGAGGGAGGTCTCCTCAGAGAGAGAGATGTTGCAGCCCCATGTGGGCAGGGGTAGGGCGGATGTGTGATGATAGAGGTGGAGTAATGGGTCTTGACTATAAAGGGGAATGGTAGAAAAGGTGGTGGAATGCACATTGTCCAAAGAGGTGATGTTGGAGAAGATAGTAGGTATTGCTGCTAGGAGAGGTCTCCCGAGGGATGCACGGAGAAAACATTGAGATACATTAGGATGGGCAGGGAGTTCAACAAGATCTTCTGTATATTGGACATACTGTATCCAGGAAATGGAAGCGTGAGTTTGGATTTGAATTTCCTTTTTTTGAGAAAAAGATATGGGATTGGATCTGGACGGACCAAGACATGAGCACCAGTTTACTGGATATAAAACCTGAGGCATCGGGATAGGTTTGGTACTGTGAAGCATATATTTTTCAAGAGATGCTTATGCACCATTTGTCCTCTCATAGGTCCAAGACCTCAACTGTGAGCTTGCCTTTGTGAAGTCCTTTATTTTGCCAAAATCAGAGAGAATTAGAGCCTGGGGTACTATCGAGGGTACAACATCGGGAATAAAACCCTCCATATGTCTCAACTTGTGTGAGACACCCACCAGTGTTTTTATGTGGAAAACAGGTGTAGGAGCCCCTGATGTCTCCCGAAAAGGACTGCAACTGTTTCACTACAGTGATTGTAGCCTGACAACCTGCGACGGAGCGATTGCCTGTACTTGTGACCTTTTCCATTCCCTGGTATGTTTCTGTAACAAAGAATTGCCATCTATGGACCTGTTTGGAAGCAGCAGCATTAGCATTAAGAAGGGTGAAGACAGCTATCAAGATAACTGACAGTGAGGAGTTGGGTGGGCAGAGCTGCCCAGCCGATTCTATTAAGTCGTGGATATTCCTCCATATTATTTTATTTGGAGGTCTCCGGTGTTGACATCTCCATTTCCTCTTGTTTGTCTCGTTCAGTGAGAGGCAGGCCATCTTCCTGGCGGGCGGCGTGGAACCTGACATTTTGTGCAGGGACCCAATAGGGCTGGATTGGTCCTGTGGAAAGACACAAGCAAATCCTCTCCCTGTTGTTAGTATGGGATTGGGGCCTTTCCAAAGTTCATCAAGTGGGTCTCGCCATTTTACCTTGATAGAAGGAGGCGAGGCGGGTTGGGACTGGTGGGAGACAATGGGCAGAGAGTCAGAGGCCTTACATATATTTAGTGTGTTAAGAGTGGTCATTGCCATAGCTAGTTGCATAGATGGGGGAAGGGAGGTTTGTTGTTGCTTGTTTGATTTTCTTTTTACTGTCTGGTGGGCTCTTTCTATAATGGCTTGATCTTGTGGGTTGTATGGAATCCCAGTATGGTGTTGTATTTTCCATGTTTTACAAAACTCCTTGGAGGAGGATCTGGTGAAGTCTGGGCCATTGTAGGTTTTTATTTGCATAGGGAGGCCCATTATGGCAAAGTGTTGACAATCTTTTCGGTGGAGGGGGATAGAGAAGAAGCAATCTTTGATGTCTAAAGCCATAGTGGGTGTGTTTATGGGAATAGCAGAGCATGATGGAAGGCCTCTCTTTGGGACTCCCCAAACGTTCATAGTTTTGTTTATGGAACAGAGGTCGTGTAGAAGCTTCCATCCTGTTGTTTTCTTTTTTATTACAAAGATAGGTGTGTTTCATGGGCTTCTGGAAGGGCGAATATGTTTAAGGGTTAGTTCTTCTTGGATTAACTGCGTGAGTGCTCTCAGTTGTTCCTCATTCATAGGCCATTCTTCAACCCAGATAGGTTCATTAAAAAGCCAGTCCAGGGGAGGAGTGAGGTAGTCAACAGTGGCCGTTAGAATTGGAGGTGAGGTGTGGAATGGGAGATGTTTATTATGGATTTTTTATGTCCCTGGTGGTGAGTAAAATTGGAGATATTCAAGGATGTCTCTGCCCAGGTGGTTTGTAGTAATCTCTGCAACTAGGGGGCATATGAATCCTGTTGACCCATCTGGGTCTTCCCATAGGTGGGCCTCTTTGGTTATGTATGCCAGAGAGTTACCACCGATGCCTAAAAGTTGAGGGCCTGGCACAACTTCCCAGTTGGCAGGGATTTCCATCTTTTAAAATATTGTTTTGTTAGCCCCCCCAATCAGTGAGGCATTTAAAAAAGTTTTGCCCTAATTTGATGGTGAGTTTGGGGCGGGCTTTTTCAGAGATAGTCGTGACCCATTGGGTCTCTGATGGTCTCTCTCGAATTAACGGGGCTGAAAGGTACCCCAAATGGAATTTACAGGCTCTAACAGCTGGCCATCCTTATCATATTTAGCTTGGCAATCCCTTTTCCAATGGAAACCCTTGTGGCATTGGGGGGCAGACAGATTTGAGTGCGGGGATCAGGAGCCTGGGGGGAAGGAGTGGCTTTTGGGCAATATTTTTTTTCTGGTGACCTGAGTCACTGCAGCCAAAACATTTACCTGAGGGGGTAATGACCATGGTCTTACATTGCTAAAATCCATTTGTCATAGTGTTCAGTCTTTAAACTGTGACAGGCCTGACAATGGCCAGGGGTCATGCCTTCCCATGTCATGTTATTAAAAAGAAGGTTTCTGGCCCTGGGGTTGGCAATTTTGCATTCTAGCCTGGCTTTGGCATGGAGGATGAAGTCAATGAGGGGTTCCCTAGGTTTTTGTCTGAGTGACAGGAGAGATAAAGTTTCCTCTAAGGGGGAGGAGGTGGGGTTTATAAGATCCCATGCTTGTAAAGCACATAAGCATACTTGATCAAAGTATGGTGCAGTTAGGGGGACTTGTTGGATCCCAGTTGCATCATTACTCTGTCCAAAAAGACATCATAAGTTTAGTGTGCAGGAAGGGGGCCCTGGCCTTGATTTTGTGTGTCATTCTTTCTTGCTTGCTGTTTGTCACGACCACCTTGTCCAGCAAGGAAGATGCAACACCAGACTCTTCTTTGTGCAGTTTATTCAGGAACCTTTAACAATCTTCTGACTTCTGACTTCAGACTTCTGACTTCTGACTTCTGACCCTGGACTTCTGACTTCTGTGGAAAGCCCACCCACAACTTAAGTACTCTCCTGCTATCCAATCCTGAACTGCCACGTGGCAACAGTAGATAGGCACACACATACGGAAGCAGCCAAATAAGGGGTTGTTTACTCCTAAAGAGCACTCACCCTCGGGATGGTGGAAGGCGGAAGCAGGCGCCATCTTTAAGGCACGGCAGTCCGCAGCTCTCCCCAGCTGTTGACATTCATCCCTATATAGGACCTCCCATTATAAGAAAAAGGGACTGTGGAGAGAGGAGCTATAGATATCCCTGCAGTCTTGGGGAGTAATGACAGTATGGTTAAGAAACTGGAGGATAGATTTTGTCCATGAGGCATGCACCCCATTCTCCCTCACTGCCTGCCATAATTCCTTTAAATCTTTGGCTGGGAAGGGGTACCATGGTAATGGGAAGTTCCTGAAGACATGAAGGTTTATGGGGAAAGCAGAGATGGGTTCATCCCTGATATCACAAAGGGTTTGGGCAGTAGAGGGACTGATGTCAGTGGGAGGGGGGATAGATGGTCTGAGTGGAAGGGATTTGGGGGTAGAGCGGGAGGGTCATATGGTTGAAGCACAGGGTATATAGGGGAAGGTGTAGGGGGGCCAGAGGGGTCAGATGCTAGTTTGGCTCTAATGTGTTCGATGGTAAGATCATGGGTAGCCAAGTCAGCTACTGGGTAGTCAGCGGGATCCTTGTCATCAGAGTCATTTTGATTGGAACTGTTTGAAGGGGAAGTTTTTGTCGAACCCAAACATTGGCCGATTGCCGCTATTATGGGCAGGAAGGTGAGAGGGGGCTTCCATTCTCCCTGAACCTCATGGTGGTATAGGTGATAGGCAACTCAGATCCAGTTCTCAGGGTCCTTTAGATCTGTGCCTTTAAGCAAGGGAGCTACTTCAAGAGAGTTCTGTAAAAAGGAATCTATGTCTTTTTTAGGGACCCTAAAGTCATGAGATTTTAACATAACCTTAAGACCTAGAACTTGGGAGTCATGCCTAGTGGCAGAGGAATTTCCCATGACAGTTAAAGGGAGGAAACAAGTGACAGTAGACAGACGTTCCTCTGGTTCAGAGGACACAGAGGGCATTCTGAATCACAGCCATCTGTAAGCCTAACTGCAAGTTTAAGAGACTGGAACAGATCTAGAGCTTTTAACTGGTCATTGCGTTACCAGATTTGGTTGGGGGGGATTATAAGAGAAGCTTCTTACTGACACCCAGTGGGCTGTTGGGGGCCCGCCAAAGTGTTAGGGGCCTTCAGTCAATACTGAGGAGTAGCTTCAGTCGAAAAACATCAGTTTCCTGCTCACCATGAATGACCCTGTGTGAAAGCTTAAATCAAAAGAAAAGGCAGAATGTAAGGAACATGTACTAAATAATTAGTTCGTAAGTTGTAATGATGTAAACCCATAGTTTTATAAGCATATAATAGATACACATAGTGTCATCAATGTAAGAAGCACGTGCAATAAGTTGTAAACCCATACTTCTATAAGTTTGTAAGTTGTAAAAATGTAAGCCCATAGTTTCATAAGTATAAAGTGCATATAATAGATAATTAGCATATAAATAGTGATATTGTAATCCATAATATAATTTCATAAGTTAAAATGTTATGTTAGAAGTTAGAACCCAGTTTCAAAATTTAGAAGCCTGTTGGAAGTGGGCCCCACAGAGCACTTCTCTTATCAGGGAGACCTGTGGTTTCCCAGCTCTAAGTCTTTGCTTGGAGCCTCAGAGCACTTTCCTTCTAGGAAAGGCATAAGCCTAAGAATTTGCTCAGTTTCCCAGAAAAGCCTCTAGCAAGCACTGGGCTGTTTGAGTCTCAAGAGCACTTTCTTAGAAAGGGCTCTGGTTGAGCTCTGGGCCAATAGTGCCTTAGAGTGCCTCTCTTATCTGATCTCCCAGTCACACCTCCCTGCTCAGAGTGAGGGAGCTTCCCCAGTATCAGATCTCACAGCTGGACCCCCTGCTTAGAGCCCAGGGGTCCTCTTCTAACAGTCACACATACCTTTAGTTGTGATAAGGCCCAGGACAGGGTATGGAGTCATCTGGCAGCTGATTGGCTAGAGGAGCCACACTGCCAAATTCTCTATAAAATCTAGGGACAAAGGCTAGATGGCTAAGGCTCATTCGTGAGAATTCATGAGAGTGTGTTGCCCTTTGCCTGGAGACCCATCAGTCCAGACCAGATCAGCCAAAGTTGAGCTGTGAAAGGGGCCACATCGAGGATCCCACAGCTCTGGCGTGGAACAAGCTTGTGAGCCATACCTGCATGCCTGTCATTGGACCACCCACTGGGACCAGCCAGGGAACCTGCTGGACAGCCGGACAGTCCTGGGCCGTCACTGAATCATTGGTGTGACAACTTCACCTGCTGGACCAGCCTTGTAAATGCACGGGCACCTGATCAGAGCCATCCGGAGAGTTCCAGCTGCCTGAATCCCCACAGGACCCGCAGACTGACAACATGACTAGTGATTACTCTGGGACAGGTATCTGAGTGACTATGTGTGCCAAGTGATAGATCTGCTTTGATCAATAAAATCTGTTATATCTCGGTACCTGGTCTCCGGGGCCCTTTTCACTAGCCAAATTTGGGTTAGGCCCAAGCCTCGTGACACAGAAGAAAAAGAATTCCCAATCCTACATCCAGGATGACCAGGCTGCTGGCTTCGGGAACTGCCATTGGCCCACATAAAGAGTACCGCCAATCCCTAGGTTGGATGGCAAGGTGGTCCCCTTCAGAAACTGAGCAATATCTTTCAGGGGGAGTACTCACCCTCTCTTGCATGTCCTGGAAGCCCCACGTTGGGCACCAGCTGTAGGTGTGGCTCCTCCTGATGCAGGCCAGCTACAGTTGGGGGTCCTCTGTATGCCTTAATGCTCCAGTTAGCTCACACTGGACAAAGCTGCATCAACAAAAGGTGTCAGGTGGTGATAAGTATGATGGGAAGAAACACCTGGGATACTGTGGCAGTGGAAAGACAGCTGATTTAGTGCCAGCAGGTGTTGTGTATATATAATCAGCAAGTGGGCAGGGTTGTGATAGGACAGGTTTCATCTAATTAGCATACAGGAGTTCCCTCAGGGCAATGGACCTAATTGGAGAAGGCTGGTATGGAATGAGGAACTGAGGGCCTGTCTTCATGGGCCTGGGATGCCTCATGTTTATTGGATGGCACTGAAGCTGAGGGCTGTGACTGTGCCAATTCTCAACAGAGAATGTGTCCTCATTCCATACCAGCCTTCTCCAATTAGGTCCATTGCCTGTCTTCATGGGCCTGGGATGCCTCATGTTTATTGGATGGCACTGAAGCTGAGGGCTGTGACTGTGCCAATTCTCAACAGAGAATGTGTCCTTAGGAGTCTCCGAGTCTGTTAGGCTGCCCGTCATTAGACCTCTTTTGGTTAACTGTTTTGGACTTGTTTATTTATTCCTTGTGTCCTCTAAAGTATGTTTAATGTTCTATTCACAGAGAAATATGCCTTCTAGTATCCTCTTTGAAACTGGCTTAATGAACATAAATTCCTTAAATATGCTACTACCATAAAAGAATTTCTTTTTTCCTGTGATTAAAACTGATAGATTTGCTGGATGCAATATTCTGGATGTGAGTATACAGATGGCTGAAGGAACAAATGAGTTTGCATAGAACTGTCCAAGGTGTACCAGCAGTGAGAAGGCTATAGGTCCCAAGCTAGGCCCCAGAAAGTGAGCAGACAGAAAGAGAACACTGGTCCAGGGAACTCACAGTTCTAGTGAGTGATCTGATATTTATTTCCATAGCTAGATCTGAGAGCCTGGTATCTCTAGGTTTGGGAAAATCGTAGGTCTAGGGTGTTATGTGGGTGCTGAGATGGCAGACATGGAAAGCTTAGGGTTCCAGAACTCACAGGTCTCACAAAATTTGCATGTCTGCAAGGTGCACAGTGCTGCGCAAAGTAAGGACCCTACATTTCGGTCAGTTTGAGTTGGGGTCCTGGAGAACACAAGTGAGGTTTTGGGCACTCTGTGGAGAGGAAAGGAGAGAGGCCTTCTTCACAGCATGCTACGAGTTGGGTCCTGACAGTGCAATCAACATTATGTTCTGGGAAAGTCAGGTAGAGTCTTGGATGACCTAGGAAGTAAAAGTTCCCCAAACAGTTGCATGGTCAACACAAATTCCCCAGCTTTTTAATTTAATATAATCCTATTTGTTAGTTAGTGGGTTTATTCCCTATACTATTAAGTCCTCTTCAGTAATTTCTTGCTTGTACCTGTAACCTCAAGCACATTCTTTAATATATTCACTCTTTCCTGTTTTAAAATAAGTTACCTAATCCAATTGAAATTGATTTTTCTTCAAGGTGAGAGTGTTGCATTCTAGGGGGTCTTGATCAGGTTCATTTTCTCTACTTAATAAAGAATTAAAAGTTGGAAAGTTTCTCAGTCACAAAAGACAACAATCTTTATTAAAGGTAAAGAATCACACATATACACAGAGAGAGATAAAACTTTTTGCAAGTGGAGAGGGAATTTAGAAACCAAAAAAAAAATTCAAAACCCCTAAGAGGGTCTAGATCTTTTAAGCATTCTGGGGGATACAGAGCATGCCCCTTCCATATATTTGAATTAGTTAACTTAAAAATTGCAGAGAGGGATGATAGGTACACAGAGATATGTCTAGGGCCAGTGCTGGCTAAACTGCTGGATATCTCAGTTGCAACAGAGACCCTGCATCTGGAAAAAAAGCTTTTTCTCTCAAAGCAGACACTTGAAATTTGTCATCTTTGTTATTTATCAATGAGCCTTTTCCTATACTTTCTGTCTGTCAGGGATTTTACTTTTAGTCCTTCAAAAGTTGTGGATGTAATTTCACTTTTCTGAAGCTGGATATCTACTTCCAGCAGCACTGTAATTTAAATATTTGTTAATTTTATTTATTTATTTATTTATTTATTTATTTATTTATTGTCTTTTTTGAGACAGGGTCTGTCTGTAGTCTCAGGTGATCTGGAGCTCGCTATGTAAACCACACTGGCCTTGAACTCATAGAGATTTGCCTGCCTCAGCCAAGAGCTATGCTAAATGGGTAATCTGAAAAAACCCACAAACTCCAAACATACAAATTCCTAGTAAAGAAGCTGCTTCATTAAATTCAATGTTAGTGTTTTCTTTAAGACCAAAGAGATATTTTCAGTCAACAATGCATGTCCATCTCCAGATGACTGTGCTTTCACAGGATTAAAACTAGTACACATTTCTGAGACAGATGAAGATGTGAATATGAAAGCATGAAGTAAAGGTCAAGGATATGGAAAGGTCAAATAAAAAATGGAACTATCTCAGCAAGGCTCTAGGAATCTGAACATTAAATGCCTTCTTGAGGGTAAGTGAGAAAAAAGGCCAGTGGACCCAGGCTGCAACATTCCAGTCTCTGGGAGAAAGCATCAAACCTGAAACATGAATTTAGTGAGAGAAATTAATTGTAATGTTAATTCAACTGTAACATGGAAGAGCTAGTGGGTGTTTACCAAGATGCCTGATGTAAGAATCGTAGTGCTTTTTATACATTCAACACTGTGAGTAATATAGAATATCTGATTACTGATTTAATACTGTGTGCCAGCTGCTTGTATGTGCCTAACTCTGGGCCTGGTATCTGCCCATACTCTCTGAGATGTGAGTTGAATACAACCATTTGGCATTCATAAGAGTAACAAGAAAGATGAACTTCAAAACTTGTATCTTTCCTGAGGGACTGTCCATGGCCATACTGCCAAATCAAAAAAGGGTGGGGGAGGGGAATCAAAGTCCTGCATGAATAGAAGATCACACCTTATGTAGTGCTTGGTATTTGCATTTTAAGTGGCCCAAAAGAAGCAAAGCCATTATAAAGGCTTAAGTTGTCCCTACTACTTTGTATTCAGCAGAATATCATGGACAAATACACAATCCACAGCCAGAAAGCAAGCTACAGCATGAAGTCACTAGTAGGTAGATGTGTGTCTAAGCCCAGACCATGTCTCAAGGCGCTTTTGACAGCAGGAGTCTTCAGTTTATTATCTTTTACTAGTGCCTCCACACCCTTTCTGCTACAACTTCTGTGTTTAGACCTCATGGCAGCCTTTGTCAGCATGACTTAGAGTACCAAGGATGAGAATCAAAAAGGATAATACTTTTATTCTAAGAAATCAGTGATGTAACACTACAAGGTGTGAATGAAATACATGTCATTTGTTTTCTTGGACATCTTTGTTCTCTTGGTGTCATTTGAGCTGGACAGCCAGGCTGGAAATAGCAAAGATAATCAATTTACTTTCCTTTTATTTTAAGACAAGGTCTCACTATGTAACACAAGTTGTCCTTAAACTTGTGATCCTCCTAGCTCAGCTTTTGAGTACTAGCATTACAGCAGATTGATAGAAGTTCCTGCACCTTTAGACCACATCCCAGACTGAAAGAGTTAGGCCTCGACTCCATGCGGCTCTTTCTGGGGCAGAGAAGCAAGAAATCCTGTATGCTCTGACCTAACAGTAGCCTCTGATCCTAACCAGTACCTGGTTCCTTGTTCTTTGTCATGCATGCTATGTTGAACTGAATAATGTGATCAAAAACTTCCCATCAACCCTAAAAGACTATAAAAAGTCACATTTTATCTTTTTTTGTTAGATTGGCTCATAGGCTTCTGAAGAGGCTCCTTTACAACATACTCTGACAATTCTATCATGTTTTCTCTCTCTCTCTTTCTCTCTCTCTCTCTCTCTCTCTCTCTCTGTCATCCTCTCTTTTTAAATATTTTTATTTTCTGTGTATGAGTGTATTGCCTGAATGTGTGTAACTGAACCCATGTCTTGTAGTACTCATGGATGTCAGAAGAGGGCATCAGATCCCCTGGAACTGGAGTTACTGCCACTGTGTGGGTGCTGGGAATTGAAACTGGAACCTCTGTAAATTCATCCAGTGCTTTTAACTGCTGAGTAATCGCTCCAGCCCCTCATTCTCTCTTTTAATGAAGCTCTTCTAAAGACTTTAAAGGGAAACTTCTCCCATACCTTCTAAGTTCCCATTATGCTTAGATATCCCTATATTGCACTTTTTTCTATCTAATGTTCTCCACCCCTACCTCCAAATTGGGCCTGGAGCCCCTTCATTTCAAATAAACCTCATTAAAGATAATTATTTTTCAGCTTCCTTTCGGACGGTTCACTTTTGCTCTTTTATATTTAACAGACGTACCACTCCACCTAGCTATTAGCTATTTCTTTATCCCCTCCTTTAAATTCTGCAGGAAAGAGAGGATTGGAGTCAGGGAAAGTCCCAGGTCAAGAGAGAATATGAATCTTCTCTATAAGAAACAGTGCAAAGTGCTTTGAAGTTAGATCCTAAAGACACTTAGAAGGTCCAGGAGGGTTCTGTCTTAGGTATGGTACTAGGACCTTGCAGGGATAAAAATTCTTTAGTTTTAATCCCCTTTATCAGACTCAAAATTTTGTAGATGTTTTTATTTTGCTGTAATAGAGATTGAAGCATTCCCCTCACCCATGTTAAACAAGTACTTTTCTATCACTGAGCTACATCACAAGACGTCTATAAAAACTGTATTTTGAATCAAACTCTTGTTAAGAAAGCCTTGAACTTACAATCCCCTTGCTTCAGCATCTAAAATAGCTGAGCTTATAGGCATGTGCAATCATGCCAATTTCTAGATTCTGTTTAAAAACAAAACTGAAGTATGTTAACCCTGGGCTTAAACATCTTAGTAATAAAGACATCCCGCTATCTGTTAAAATGTGGGCCTCCAAAGCACCAGATATAAATTGTGCCCCAGAATGAAGCTATTCCTGTTTTCCTAGGGTAAGGAGCTTATTGAGCCCTTCAAAAGAGAAAAAGGGAACTCAGCAAGGGCCTCAGGAAATTAATGGTCTTAGTAGGAGATAGAAAACCAGTCTACTCATCCAAAATCAGAAACAGTTCCATGTCCAGCAGGAAAGGAGATGCAATTGGAAGTGCTGGGGAATGGCAGGGTAAGGGAATGTGGCACCTCCCTGGCCAGTGTCTCTGACTTTCGAGGCATGGCCTGTCACCTCTACATGTCAAAGCAGGATTCAGCTAGCAGCAGGAGAATAAGGTGACCAATGCTCTTTGGCTCTACAGGAAATACAAACAGATTTTCCCCCTAAATCCTGGGTCTCTTCATTCTTGATTTACAGCCTGGTGACTCAGTTGTGAGTCATCATAAGTACTTTATAAGCGTTACAGCCCTTACATGGTGGTAGTACAGATGGTCACATATTTCAAAAGACTTCTGATCTTCACGGGGGGAATTCTGAGTGTGGCTTTCACTTTTGGTCTCCTACAAGGAGTTGTCAAAGAACTCCAGGGTTCACAAATATTAGGATATTGAGTGTCTCTGAACAGATTCATGCTTTAGGAATTCCATACTGGTCTAATTCATTCCTGAGGCATACATGATATAAGTATACCATTTGTCTGGCTTATGACTCTGGCCATGGTAGAACCAGCAACAAGTCTGATAACTGACATCCTTGAAAAAGAGCACACAGCTGTTGAGTGACAGGGATGGCTTCTGTAATTGCTCACGGTCTTTCAGTAGGTAATCATGAGATAGTATATTCTTAGTCAATGCTTCCTCTTTGTGGGGAGATCCTATGTTACCTTAGTTCTGCCTGTTACTACACTGCACCAAATTCCATCAAAAATTTTTATGAGCCATATAGCTCTTTCCTGCTATGACTGGAGTAAGAGGAGTTTAGGGTCTATCAGGTTCAGACTCCCTCTGCATTTCTCCTACTGTCTCCGCCAGCTAATTTACTTGAGATCTGTACCTAATCAAAATGCAATAGTACACCCCTCATTCTTCCTACATCCTTCCTGTGGCTTCATGGAACACTAGGCAAGTGTGAGGTGATGTGCAGTGTGAGGCTGTGAGTTTACTAAACTTGGAATCCCTTATCATTTTTTCGGGAGCTATGTTTGTAGATTACTAAGCTCTTTTCTTTTGGTGATGAATTCCAGTTGGTTGAAGCCAGCTTCTGCCAAGCTCTGAGGTCCACTTACTTTCCAGTATATTTCTAAGGTAACTCATTCAGGTTGTTTGCTGCACTAGGGCAGGAAATTAATATTAATATCTTTCAACTTCAAATTCCCATGGCCCTCACCTAGTTCACCTTCCAGTTTGGGGTTCCAGCAGTATGTGGCATTTTGCCACCTACTAGAGTTCTCTCCTTAAATTGTTCTCCCCTCTTTGGAATATACAAACATTGATGTCTACTGAATTATTCAAATTTCTGCCTTAGTATTTTTGTGCTTTTTCTTGTATCAGAAGCATTATTCTTTCTATTTCCCTCTTATCTCGAAACTTCATATCATTTAAATATTTCATTGCACATTTTTAGTGGTTGGTGCACACTGCGGCGAACACCCTCCGACCAGCAGAGGAAGAAAACCACCACAACGAAGATTCTTCTTGGATCGCACTTTATTGGAGAGCCTCTCGGTTGACTGATGGGCGTTGATGACGAGGGGCAAAGAGCGGGCTTGTTCAGCGGCCTTTTATAGTAAGCAGGGCGGTATGACAGCTCGGGATTGGATGCTGACAGCCCGCCACAAGCAAAGCCACGGGATTGGCTCGGGAGAGTTTAAATTGACGCGCGAATTGACGCGCATGCGCAGCCTCGGGATGGCTTGCGCGCCAAAACATTTCCTCAATGGAGCAATTTGACAGGCGGCTCCAGGAAGTCGGCGCCATTTTGTAATGGCGCTGACCGGCTCCCTGCAGCTCCCCCTTTTTTCTTATATGCTAGCAGAGCCCTAGGAAATACAACGTTCCCGATCTGGTCTTCACCTCATGATGTGCCGACCGATCAAGGGAAACAAAGGCCAAACAGTCTTTCCTAAGCCCGTGCAATGGGCAAATACTCCCTGGGCGTGCTAAGGCAAAGTCTGGGCCAAAAATATCTCTGCCACTGCCCATCCTCGTGCAATGGGTCATACTGATCCCAGAGGGTGCAAGGGCCAGGGCAGAGCCAATTTTTCATTTCTTTAGGGCTGCCAGCCATATTTGAGGGGATTCTCCACATTCCAAGGCGACTAATGCCTGAGAAATAATAACTTTGTCCCTTTTTGCTTGGGCTCTCATCCTACAAATTAACCACAGACATAGTATGCATCCTCCAATGCTGCAGACCGCAAACATGCCTACTCCCACCCATTCTTTAAAATGCGAAAATACAGAGGAAAACCAGGAAACAAACCCATTTGTCAGGCTGGGGTCTACACGGGTGGAATTAATGGTAATAACAGCTCTCCGAAGTTTTTCCAAATCCTTATCAAAAGCGTCACTCCAATTACCCACTAAATAATTTGACAATTGTTTAGACAAATCTGCTGCTATAGAAGTATTATCATACAGAACACTTGTAACACATAACGCTTGAAATTTCCACTCACATCCCAATTGGGCTACTTGCCACAACATGTCAAGTTGTTCTTGTACCAAATCTATTCTTTGATTCAATATCATAATCCCTCCTTTTACTCTAGAATCTAAGAATCGTTGAGAGTCTAAGGCCTGTGCAGTCTCTGAGGCCATGTTATTAAGTGTCTCTGCAGTTTGGACATTCTGACTTAGGGCTATTCCTGCCGCAGTAGCGGCAGCGGTAGCTGCAACTATAGCTGTAATTACTGCAGCCGTAATTCCAAAGTCCCTTTTAGAGCGGAAAAGGGTTAGGGTACCAGGGACTTCCACAGGGACTGGAACCCAGCGGGGTACTCTAAGTACTAGAGCACTTTTCCATTGATTAGCCTTCCAACATTGTGCAAGAGCACATGTATTCTTAGTACAATTATTAAAGGTGTAATTGCTAAGCACAAATAGAAAGGGTGGATATACACAAACTGGAGTTATGGTATAAGTCTTATTTTTTGTTGGGTCTAAATGGCGATTGATTACAACCGCTCCTCCTGTTGTATTAAAGATTGTATATGATGCTCCTTCATTTTGGGTAGGTGGTTTTGACCTGTCTGCCCATACTAAGCTAGTAAATGTGATACTGCTATAGGCTACGGACCCTCCTTGTAAGAGAACAAAGGGCGTCATATCAGTACAACTTCCATTAACCCCACACAACAACCACTTGGTAAAAGGATAATATCTGGCATCTTGTAGAAAAGGTCCCATTGTCCATGTATTTTGAAACGGCCTTTGGCCACGCATGTCTGGTGAAAAAGTGAAAAACCTGCCTGCATCTGCCCAATTGACAGAAGTGGACTGACACTCAGACCAAGGCCAAAGGTCCTGTTCATATGTGCCTGAACAATGTGGAGCGAGACGAGGCTGGTGAAGTGTCTCCTTAGAGTGCCAGTGTGTAACATCTGGCAAGGTTCCATTGAACCAGACAGCTGTGTCGATGAAGGTCATATTATAAACCCGCTTTGTGTGATCTTCTACATCTGTAACCTGAGGTATGCCAACATAAGTTTTACTGTTTTTGTCCTTAAACCATGCAAAACTCTGCTGCCTCAATGGGATGCAAGAATTGCGGGGAGTATCAAGAGTAAAACACAAGGCACCAGTCTCAATAAAACTCCGAGAACTCTGTAGGAATGCAATAAGAGTGTCCTCCGGAAGCAATGGCAAACCTAAGTCCTTTTCAGTTGTGAAGAAGCGAGGAAAGACCGACGAATCATGGCGAACTGGAACAGGTATTGGGAAGACAGACAGAAATCCCCAGCGTTGTTCTCCTTCACTCGCTGTCCAGAGTTGGAGGAGGATCAGCAACATTGGCAGGCTCCGTCTTGCCCTGTGCAGAGGCATCGTCCAGCGCGGGTTGGATGGTCTTCACCAAGCGACTGGGGACCCAATGAGGCGATTCTTCAGTCTGAGGAAAAACACAAACAGCTCCCCTGGATCTGTTAATAACCAGATCCGGTCCCATCCATTTATTGGATATAACATCCTTCCACATGACCATTTCGCGGGACTTAGAAACATCCCTTTGACTATGTCTGTCAGCAGCAGACTGGCCATGAGGGTCTAATATTAGGAAATTTATTGTAAAAAGGGCGAGGGAAACTCGCTCCTTGGGGGTTGCATTCTCTGCAATACCTTTTCTTTGCTTTATCAAAATGGCCTGCAAGGTTTTATTAGCCCTTTCTACTATACCTTGGCCCTGTGGATTGTATGGAAGGCCAGTGGCATGGGCTACTTGCATTAAGGCACAAAAAGTACGGAAACCTGAAGAGGAATACGCTGGACCATTATCTGTCTTTAGGCGACCTGGCCTTCCCCAGGCAGCCCAAGCTTCCAAGCAATGGGTCTTTACGTGAAGCACCTTTTCTCCCGTCAGGGGAGTGGCGTGAACAATGCCAGAACAAGTGTCCACGGACACATGAACATACTTTAACTTTCCAAATTCAGAAATATGTGTCACATCCATTTGCCATAAGTCTCCAGGGCGAAGGCCACGAGGATTAACCCCAACATGGGGAGATGGTAAAAAGGTGACACAGGTTTGACAAGCCTTAACTATATTTCGTGCCTCTTGACGGGAAAGGGAAAATTTGCGCCTTAGAGTTTCAGCAGGCACATGGTACAATTTATGGAAGTCAAAGGCAAGTGATGTTTTATCATTTAGGGAAAGCATAGCCATCCTGGTGGCTTGATCTACGATATCATTGCCTTGTGTTAGGGGACCAGGAAGCAAAGAATGAGCACGTAAATGTGAAACGAAAAAAGGGCAAGCTCGTTGTAAAATTAATGTTTGGAGTTGGACTAAAATAGTGAAAACTGTGCTAGCAGGTTTTACATAAGCTGCCACCTCCAAGGCGGACAGTGCATTAGCCACGTATTGGGAATCCGTATATAAATTAAAAGATTCAGAAAAGGTTTGGAAAACCTCCAGCACAATCATACACTCTACAACCTGAGGAGCATTGGGTCGAAACATGCGGACCACAGGCTTTCTACCTTGTACAAGATAGGCTCCCCGTCCTGTCTTGGATCCATCAGTAAAAATTGTAATAGCATTTGTAATGGGCCTAATGGCAGTAACCTTGGGAAAATACACTAAATTATGTTCAACAAAGGTTAAGATGGGACTTTTGGGATAATGGTTATCTATTTTATAAGGAAAAGCACATACTAATATACTCCAATCATCCACCGTGGCAGCCAAAACTTCCACCTGTTGTTTAGTGTAGGGAATTATCAACTTATCAGGCAGCTTACCAAAATACATCAAGCAATATTTAAGCCCTAAAATAGCTTGTTGAGCTACTAGTTGAGGAAAATATTGTAATGTGCGAAAACCTAAACTATTTCCATGGAGCCACAACAGAGGTCCTTTTTGCCATACCACTCCTAAGGGAACATCTTTGGTCTTTAAAATGCATAATAAAAGTGGCTCAGCCGGCTCATATCGATCAAGCTGAGCTGCACTCAGTGCACTTTCAATCTTAGTTAAGTGTCCTATTGTTTCTCCTTTGTTAGGAATAGCTCGCCAAGCTTTATAGTGAATTTCATTAATCTGTTGATACACCTCTGTCGGGTAGCCAGTTTGATGCATCATAAACTGTCCAAGACCTAAAAGCATATCCATATTCCAATGTGGGTGACCATCCTGAGCATTTTTTCTAGCCTGAGTCTGGGCGTTATCTGTGACCATCGATTTAAATTCAAGAAACTGGCCTCTTGTTAGGCAAGCCTTGGCCAATTCAATCCAATCTGTGGGGGTCAAAGGGACTGCTATAATTCTCCGTAACAAAGCTACCGAGTAATCCGCTCCTGGTCCAAAATCTTTGACCGCCTGCACTAAATCTTTAAGCTGTTTGTAAGGCACTGGCTCATGCCTTCTAATATGAGTGGCTAAATCCTCAAACACGGGGAAAATAGAAAATAAACGAGACCAGGTTCCTGGCTGGATAAAACAACACTGACCCGTGTTGGATGCATAGGGTGGGGGTGCTATAGGCCCCGCCCCTTGTTTAAAATTTCCCGCCGAAACAGTAGCCCTTTTCTTTACGGAGGCCCCTCCTCCTTCCGGGGGGTGCCAGGGCCCTGTTGCATGAGGGATAATTACTTCCTCTACTTCCTGCTCCTCTTCAGATACCTCCTCACTAGAACTTTGTCCCTGTATTGACAAATGTGCAAACTCCTCCAAGGAAGGATATAAGGGTTTAGGGGACGGCGACCGCCATTTTTCATTCTTAATATCCCTTTCACCGGGATCTTTACTATGACTAGCTTCTTGGAGCTCTTCTTTTAAACTTTTTTCCTTCTGTTTTTGTTTTCTTTTAGGCCTTACTTGCATTTCCCCACTCACATCTGACTCTGAGAGGCTATCCTGATGCCTTACTAGTGCCCTTCTTCCCTCCTTAATGAGATTGGTATGGCTTCCTTTGCTGAGACACGAATGGATTAATCTCCAAAAGGGGAGGGTACCTTTCCCTAACTCTCCCTCTCCCTTGACTCTCTCTAGGTCTTTACCCAATTTTTCCCATGAAGGGAGAGAAAGGTCTCCCGAGATCGCGAACCATGGAGCGGCCGCATCCAGGTCCCTTACGATCTTTTTTATGGTCTGATTGGAGATCTTGATGTCTCTCTGCCGAAGTAACTCCTTAATAGGTGTAATAAAGTCCCCACCCGGAATTTCAGAGCTGGGACCGTGACCCATAACTAGCAAATGCGTGCCCTTTTTTACTTTAAGGCAGAGCTTAAACCTTCTCAAGGAACAAGGGAAACGCCTTTGCTCACTATCAAGGAATTACTTTCACCTTTTCGCCGCTGACTAAACGGAATCGCGGCAGCACGCTTTGCTCGGGTCGTCACATCGGAGGCAATGGCAAAAAACAGCAACCACAAAGAACCACAAAATAAGGGCAATAGCACAGATCAGGGTGAGCTGCAGCTCAGACACGATCATGGGGATGACTTACCGGCGCCTTTCCTCTCCGTGCGTCAAGTTCTGAATCCTCTTCGGCCCCTCGCCAGGTAGCCGCACTGCAACCCGGCGTCCCGGGTTTCGGCACCACTTTGCGGCGAACACCCTCCGACCAGCAGAGGAAGAAAACCACCACAACGAAGATTCTTCTTGGATCGCACTTTATTGGAGAGCCTCTCGGTTGACTGATGGGCGTTGATGACGAGGGGCAAAGAGCGGGCTTGTTCAGCGGCCTTTTATAGTAAGCAGGGCGGTATGACAGCTCGGGATTGGATGCTGACAGCCCGCCACAAGCAAAGCCACGGGATTGGCTCGGGAGAGTTTAAATTGACGCGCGAATTGACGCGCATGCGCAGCCTCGGGATGGCTTGCGCGCCAAAACATTTCCTCAATGGAGCAATTTGACAGGCGGCTCCAGGAAGTCGGCGCCATTTTGTAATGGCGCTGACCGGCTCCCTGCAGCACACATCACCCTAGTCAGAGCTGAAAATTACCCCCAGAAATTGCATTTCCCTATGTTTATTCCTGGTGTTTGTCCACCTCACTTATTACATTATAAGACCTTATACAAACCTTCTCTATCATTCATTTCCTCCCTTAAATATAGAATTGAAGTTATATTTTTAATGCTTTGTCACCAGTGCCTAAACGAGACCTGAAGTATTATAATTTTTTAAACATTCATTAATTTATATCTATTATTTAGTACAAACTGTTGACCAAGAGCCTCCCCCATATGCTATTTATTTCTCAAAAGGAAAAAGAATTTAATCTATACCTCTAATTCCAAAAATTGATACTGAGTTTTATTACTGAAAAACCATACAGTATGTATTTTCCATGTATTTAGGAAACTCAAGATCTCTCTGTTCTGAAAACTATGATACAAATCCATAAAGTCAAGTGATACAAATGAGTGTTATTTAGAGAGGAGTAACAACTTTCTTAGGTGATGCTACATAGGAAAAAAATATCTATTAGTATTTTGATATTTCATATAGCCAAGAGATAAAAAAATAAAGTGGTGAACCATCCATATGATTCTGTGTCCTATTAATTTAATTCCTCCTGTGGATATTTGTAGGGCTCTGGCACCCCTGCATTCACTTTTCTCTTAGTGCTAGGCTCTGGGCCAAGAGCTAACCGGATCTTGTTAGTTGCAGTTCTGAAGTAAACAACTTGACCTTTAAGCTAGCCCAATTGCAATTTCCTTTTTCCTGTGTACAGCTGTGTGTCATCAATAGAGGATGTCTCCTGAGAACCTGAACTTTTACCCTCCTGCAAAGCCCCGCCTCAGGGTATATAATCGCTGCCACTCAATAAAGTCAGTCAGTCATTCTACTTTCCTCCTACCTAGTGTGTGTGTGTCTGTGTCTCTGTCTTATGTGTCATTCAATCCGCAGCCCTCCACCGACCAGACTCGGTCAACGAACGTACCTAAGATGCTACAGATATTGATAATTTATACCTCTAGGTGGTGTATTTATGTGTCATTTCCCATCCAACTTTACTTTGGGGATTCTTACCTTTCTTTCTAATATCATTGATTTCATGAATGAAAATACACTCTGTTTTCATTTTCCTTCTTTTGTATAGTTAGAATTTCTCTAATACTGTCTGGATTTTGCTCTTGGCCATTTCTAAGAAACTTGAAGCATACTTTCTCTGGAATTTTTTGCATTGTATAAATGGAACCTGAAAACAATCTGAAATTTCTAGGTTTGACACTCAAGTTTTCCTTAACTTATGAAGGGAAGATATGAACAAAATTATTTTTATCCAGATAAGACATCAACAACAATCCAAAGAAATGATTCCACCCATGTATAGTTTATTAGTGTTAAGTACATCAGCATGGATGTATTAAAGCCATCTGAATCACTGAAAAAACACATGAACCATAGGTAATGATTCAGGAAAACTCCATCTCTGACGATTCAAGCTAAACTTGTAAGTAGTCAGTCACCAGAATTTTCTCTTCCCTAAGAGTTGTTTACTGCTTACATAACCTTAGCAAATAGCTTTCTAAATCTTAGAATTTTCTCAGCTCACAGAAGCTAGTAAATTTCATGATCTTTCTGAGTCTTATGAGTTTCCACTATCCCTTAGAGAGAAGATTTTATATTAGGGGAAATAACTGCAAAACACTTTGAAAGTCAGTCAGAACTCAGTAGTTAACGACATGACAACCTCCAAGTTAACAACCAACATCAATGATCCGTTTGAATAGTTCAACTAGCACTAGTTCCTCCACCATATTTACAAAGCATATTGCAAATCAAGTTTTCTTTGCTAAGCATATGACCACTAGGAAACCAACATGTCTTTTTCCTTTAGAACTCTGCAAGCATCACTTCTGTAGCACTTCTACTACCTGCTGGTGTGGAAAATTGTATTCCTATCAGAATTCTGGAGTTGCATTTATGTGGCCTCTCAGGTCAGCCATTACTGGGTAATTAAAACTGAACCATATATAAAATTTCCTCATTTAAAGACAAAGAGTTAAAAGCAAAGCATTCCAGGATAAGGCATATTGCTGATTTAAATCAGCGAGTAAATATTTGCCATATAATTACCTCCCTACAATAATTCAAATAAAAACAACAAAATACCCACATTTGAGAGGATTCCGATTTTTATATGACAAATTTCAACTCTAATTTTTCAAGAAATACCTTTGTGTTTTAAGTAAATATTTATCACAATGTAAATAAAATGAAAACAATCTCCTTTCATCACTGTCCTCTACAAACACACAGAGATATCTAATCCTATCTTGATGAAAGCAATTTGTCTTTATGGGTTTCCTGACTGAGCAAAAATTAAAATCTTGGTGTTTTAGGTTAATACCATTGTGTTAACTAATGCTTTTTAATGTACATGGGAAATGGTCACATATGCATAGCAACACACATTTTAATTTGCTTTAGCTAAATTTTTGGAGTTAGCTCTTTGAGAGCCACATCTTTTGGCGTCCACCTCCCTTTACCTTGCAATTGCTGAACAGAAACGTATAGTCAGTTATTTACTATGCTCACATGAATGTAAATTCCATCTCACAAAAGTTCAGTTTTCCTCTTTTTCCCTATTTGAATTTGTAATTTCTATCTACTCTTTTCCTTACGTTCATTTAAAAAATATACATCTAATAATCCACAAATAACAAATATTTGCTATGATTTATTTGCTACAATAATCTCATACCTGATGCATTCCACTAATCCTATGCATCATCAGCAAATGCATTTACCTCTTCATTTGTCCTCATTTTCATTCTTTCTGGGGGCAGGTTCCAAGTGTTTCAACAATGAAAATAAAGATTCTCCCTCATGTAGTTACCCCATGATATATTTACTATGCACATTTGCCTACACAATGTTTCTCTGTCTTCCTAATATAAGATCTAGTGAAATATATATTTCCTTCATATACTTTCTGCTTTCTGGATTAGAGATAATTATCATGTTCAATGACCATGCTAATAAAAGATATACAGAAAAATGCACATATTGGCAACAGCTTTTCATAATATTGTAATGTGCCTGATGTAGCAATCATTCTTTTTTCTTCATTTTGCTGAAAGGACTGAGTTTACTGCTGATGGTTTCTTAAGCCTTGAAGGACAATAAAGGCAAGAATAGTGAAGGATATCCGGCTAGGTAGTAAGATATTGAAATTCACTGGAAAAATAACTGACTGCAGCATAGAGGCTGATTCTGATGTAGACAAAACCCCTACTCTCATTTTATCTAGGATAAAACTGCATTCTTTTTGTAATGTCAGAATGGGGATGCACACAATTGGAACACAGCACTTCCTTAACTGACAAAGGAAGAATCCAATAGAGTCAACTACCTCCCAACTAACCAGTAACTTGAGTTGTATGTAGGTGGAGGGGTTAAGAGGAGAGTTGGGAATTCTGGGGAGGAGACAAGTACTTGTGGTGTCAAGTCATCATCTTTGCAGAAGTCAGCAAATTCAGCATTTCTAGTGAAAATGTAAAATCCACGGCCTGCCCTACTAGGAGGATCCTATCCCCTCGTTCCGAAAATTTCCTTATAAGTAAGCCCAAATAAACTCTGGTTTCTCAAAGTGTGATTTGGCAATATCATACTTAATTGGCTTAGTTCTTCTGGTGCTAGAGGGGCAGAACCAAATACTGCACCTCATTGAAAGAAATTCTTAATAAAATTAGTGCTGTGGGCAGGATCAACGAGTGAAAAAGAGAATGAGTTTGGGGAAAGGATTATGTTCCCTCTAATATGGGGATCAGCAGGGAGAATGTAAACAGAGGAGGTTCTGGCATGACTTATTCAGGGGATCCTAATGTGGCTAACTAAGATGACGTCACCAGGGCAGATAATGTGATGTCTATAGGAGAAATCCCAGGATGGCAATCCACTTGCAGCTGGCATGGAGTGGCAGGGTTGCATGATTACAGTGATGCTTTGAGAAGAGTGGAGAATTGGATCAGACTCCATGAGTCCTGTTAGCATATCAAGGGCCAAATTTCCAGTGGGGCACTTCAGAAGCAGCCTGGCCATTACTATGGGTGATAAGAAATCCATCACAAAACAGAGGTGGTAGCCCAAAGAGAGAATTAAGAGTTAAGAGAGAAATTAGAGCAGGAAAGGGAGATGAGGCTGGCCTCTGCAGTACTAGCCTCTGGTCTGGCTGATAAATAAAAGGGAAAAAGAGAAATAAGTTTTAACATGCCATTTTTTTTTCCTTCTAAGAGGGCAAAAAGGAAAGAAATACCAGAGCAGATCTATAATACAAGGTCTAACCTGGAACTCCTCAACTGGGAAGCCATGAGAGAAGGTGGATAGTGATGAGGAAGGGAGCAACCCAGAAACAGCTGAAAGTCCCCCTTGGGTTCAACCTATAACACACAGAAAGGAGAAATCCAAATGTCAGCATGCTGATGGAGGCCTTAATGAGGTTGAGAATTTAGCAATTAGAGGCTACTGAACACTGGAGCTGTAGGAACTAGGAAAGACATTCAAAAAAACAGCAAAGGAGTCTCTCATCACCTGGTTCCTGAAAATATGGGACATGGGAGTAGATGATATTAGTTTAAGTGCTGCAGAAGCAGGAAAGTTGAGGAATACAACCACTCATCCCTCCTTGAGATATAGGCTGTGTAACCTGAGACAATATAAGGGTAATCAATCTCTGATGGACTGGCTTGTATGAGCCATTAGAGGTGCTTGGTTATCAGCCGGTGTAGGTTTCCGTGCATGTCAGGGGCTAGAAGACAATAAAAGAGGGAGAGGCACTACTGAGAAAACTAGGTACAAGGAAAGCAATGTATGGTGCCCCATTCACAGGATCAAATAGGCTTGTGTTCACTAGAGATTTAATGAACTGAACAAGGACCTCAAAGTTGGTATGAGGGTTTAGTGTCTTTGCTAAGTCCCCTAGTAGGACAATCTTTACAAGGCAAGAGCGGCTTTGACAAATTTAAGTGACTTAGCCCAGCATGTAAAGTGTGTCTGTAGAAAACTAGAACAACCTAAAAAATGAAAAACAGAGACAAAACAGAGGAAGAGGTCTGCTTGGGTTACTCAAAGGCAAATGTGGCAAGACTTGTGTCAAGACCAAATTCCTAAAAAAAATTGACAAAAAGCCAAATTCTGTGCTAAAGCACCTCTGGGAGGCTTTAAAACCTGAGGAACAATTCACAAATGATATACAAAAGATAATAATTTTCCCAGGGGTGGTTAATAACCTCCCTATAGTAAACAAGGTACACTTCCTCGCTGTAAATGGCTATCTGAGAGGTAGGGACAGTTTGCCTGGCTATGGCTTCTCCCAAAATCCAGGTGTGGTCAAACACATATGGCTAGAGCCACAAGTCAGACTCAGAGTCTATTTGGCCCTGGGAATCAACAGGTGCAACAGGGGCAAGAGGGGCTTTTTTCTTCTTGACCCTGTGCAGGGTAAGGCAGTTTGGGCTGGCCCCAGTGAGTTTATCATGGATAAAGAAATGCATGGAGTCTCCATGTAAGAACTCCAGGGCACTAAATAGTTTCTAGAAGATAAATAAATATAGTAAAGAACTAACTAAGTTAATGCCTTTTTTCATGCATTATATCCAGCATGGATCTGTTGATAAAACAGTTGATACAAATGGATAAAGGCTTCTCATGCTGTATTAGACCTTATTTCTGTTTGATTTAGTATATAATGTTAACTTATGAGTGTTTTACAGATGTGGAACTCATTTGAAAGACATCAAGTACACCTGAAGAAATAATGATGTAATATAAATTCACAAAGGGTATAAGGGTGAGGTATGGTTATCAGATTCTTGGGAACTTCGTAGTTGGGCCTTCACAAGTGTTATCCACCATGATGGCTGAGAAAAGTCTACAACAACCTGGGCCTATAGATGCCAAAGTATAAAAAGACATTTTATATAATTGTTAACTAAAAATCCCAGTACCAGGTGTGGGTTGCTCCCCTATGAGCTGTTGACCAGGGAGGCCTTTGATGCCCCATCTACAACCAAGGCCATTGACACTAATGCTCATTGCAGATTGGAAGCAGACATTAAGACCCTATTGTTGAAGATGTGGCATGATGTGAGCATGGGAAGGAGAGATCCAACAGGGATCAATCTGGAAACTCCCTGCAAATGAATGGCTGGCCTTATTAGTGGTGGAGAGCACTATGCAGATCCCTAGGGGAAAATGACCCTGAAATGCTCTGCTTAATATTGGATCCTGCATGCACCAGTATCAGGGGTTGGAGGATAAATTTACATGGAGTTTTGCCCTGGCTCTATGTACACAGCCATGGACACATGTGCAGGATGCAAATGCAGCTGCAGACACAGCAGCAGCAAGATACACCTCTAAGAATTTGCCCACCTTGAACTTTGCCCTAGTTTAGGGTCAAGCAGGGATCGGTCTTGCTGTTCCCAGAAGTGCTGTGGGAGCAGGATGTTTTGCTATGCAAATAATTTATTCACCTGAGGGAAAGGTTATCTTAGGCCCAAGGCTGAAGATCTTGAAGATCCTTGTAGGAAGATCTGATTTATCACCTGAGGAAAGTTTATCTTAGATACAAGGCTCAGGGCCTTTTGTTAGTAGATGTAGGTGGCTTGAATAATGTCACATATGTAAATGCATGTTTGTTTTTGCTTGAACCCCTGATGGTTGTATTGCTCCTCATAAAGTTGTAAAGGTATAATTACACTGAGCAAAATAAAGTCTTGGCTCTCAGTATTGACTGACAGCCCTCCTGAATCTATCTTTTCTCTCTCTCTCTCTCTTTATCCTCACTCCCCCTTCAGGTATGGTTTGATTTCTGCTGGCGGGCTCCGGTAGTCTGCAAATTTGGTGCTTCTGGAGAAAACATAAAAATGCACAGCGTGGTCCTACTACAAGGATTCCACCCCTCTCCATGATCATTTCTTTGTAAGTAAGCTGAAATACACAATCTTTTCCCAAACTGTGATTTGGAGAACTCATACTTCATTCACTTTATTTTTTGGGACCTAGAGGGGTAGAGCAGAATGCTGTGCCTTACTGAGAGAAATTCTTAATACAAGGTTCAAGAATCCCATCCAGTCAGCACATGCCTACAAAGTTTGACAATAGGCATGTCTCAGTGCAGACACAGAATTATATTATCAGTGTCCAAAAATCTCCTTATCAATGAAGTCCCATCTATATACTGTGGATCACATGTGAGCTAGGATAGCTATGAATTTTGTGGTGCAATACAAAATAATAAACTTACTTAAAACATTTGTGGTCTTGTGATTGTTTTCTTTGTAACTAGATTGTGCAATTCTTAAACATCAGTTCTGTTGAGTACAATGTCAAAAGGTTTGGAAATAACTGCAAGTCAACAAGGAGACTAGTCCAGGTATGAAGAAACTGGAGGAGATAAGGCTGAAAAATCTCATCTTGTGTGTTAATGGGGATGACAGCGTTGGAATGACAGTATAAAAGAAATCCATCCTCCACGATCTGACGACGTTTGGAAAGCATGCTGTATGCAATATATGGTTTGTTGGGATTTACTAGCCAAATGCAAAACATGGGATAGGAATAGAATAGCACTATTCTCAATATATATGGATATAGTTTTGCTCTAAGAACGATGTCCTAGTCTATGCAATGCAAGGTTAGATTTTGAATATCACAAAAATATTCTTAAAAGATGTTCTTTTCACTGTAGTGGAAATGGTGTTTCTTTGTATTTTGTTTTGTTTTGTGTATGTGTCTATGTGTCTGTCTGTTGGAGATCACAGAGGAAAAGAGAGAGGTTACATTGATAATTATTTTTAGAAAAGCCTAAGAATGTTTGTCAAGAGTAAGAGAATCATTATTGTATAATAAACACTTAATTGTTCTAATGAAAAATAATATAAACTAGGAGTCAGATCAAACACAAAGATTATTTATTCATATGTAAAAAATAAAGACATGCTTATAAAACATTGGGCACATATCCTACCAAATGTGCTTCCCATTAACTTCATGATCTAGGTAGAAATGGAACACAGTAAAAAGAAAAAACGATCATAAGAAAACTGTAGGAATCTGGCAAACGCTGCACAGTTATGTTTGAAAAGACATATGATATGCACTACAACAAATATGTGCAGAGACATATGTAATAGAATAAACAAGTTATAAAATTCTTTTTCTGTTGTTTTGTTTTGTTTTTGACAAGGCCTTTCTTATACCAATCCCATTGAAACTCACTCTGTAGACCAGACTGATTGCCAGGGTCTCATAGAGTTCCTCCTGCCTCTGCCTCCCAAGCACTGGAATTAAAGGCATGGGCCACAAGGATAAGATAAAATTTTATAATTGAAATTGGAAATACACTGTAGCATGTGACTGATGAAAGGTTATAGGGGGAATAAAAAACAGGAACAAAGATTGTTATATGTGTATCCATATATTACTTTTTGTTTATAAATTTCAAAGTCTCTAGTACAGAGTGGGGATGGAGGATACACATTTGAAATGTCTGAATATATAGAAATCCCAAGACAAGAATGAATCACATTGCACGAGAAACAAAATGATATATGAAAAATGAGGTAAAGTAGTAGATTTCTAGTCTCCAGGACTTCATAGAACAATCTGCACTTGCTTCCTTGGGACAGGATAATCATTTTTATGTTATGACACACTCCTTGATTCTATTACTCAAGAGTAATAAGCAAGTATTTGGTGGAAGATTGGGTCTTCCAAACACTGTGGAACTTTCCCCAAATCTAGCTTGTAAAATAGCCCAATTATATAGAGTGAGAAAACAAAAGGGCAATTTGACTTTACAATAATTGGCTGTTAGCTTGGCAATGCATGTCAACACTCTCCTATTTGGTTGTCTGATGTACTATCAAGTAAACAAGAAGAAATACCAATTCTTTATCTAGAAGTTAGACTGAAAGCATTTTTCAAATAATATTTTTATTATTCTTGGGTAATTTCATACATGTGTATAATATCTTTTTATCACATATGCAGGCAACAATAATGGACTCAATGGATTATTTAAAAAATAAGAACATTAAAGTCTGTTTTAAAAGTATTATTAATTTTAGGTTAATGCTCTTGTTTATGAGTTTCATTATTCTTGTTTTGCCTTTCTATTCTGGTATGCCTGAGATGCCCAGTTATGAGTATTTTCCCCTTAAGCTCAGGAAGATGTTTTTTTTTTTTTCCTTATTGAAAATTCCCTAATCTTTAAACTCTACATTCTTCTATTTGAAGGAGAAAGATTATTCCACTTCCTTGAGTCAAGGACATGATTTGATTCAAATGAGAGCAATATCTCTAAATCCCCCCTCCTTCATTACTACTGGGGACAACTAAGGAACAAGGTGCATCCCATAGTGCAAGCAGAGACACAGCTGCAACTGATCCAGTAGATTAAAAAGATCTCACTTGTTTGAGAAAATAATAAAATCAAAGCTGCAAATTAAGTTTGAGAACTAAATCAATCTTTTGATTACTGGATTCAAGTTAAAGGGCACAATAAAAAGCTTTATAATCTTCTCATCATGACTAGATGTTTCTAGTCAGCCATGCAGACTGCATGTCAAAGTTCCTCTTATTAAAATGTCATATTCTATTCAGCTGGAAATTTTCTTGAATACCAGACATTTATACTGTATATACCTGACAAACTGTTGAGTTTATATCAATTAAATGGAATTTTGCATATTGGATCACACTTCTGCAAAAGTAGAAACATGGTGCCCTTTTCTAGTCCCCTATATTTTATTTACATGACATGACTAACAACATTGTAATGAATGATTACTCTAGCCAACATGAGGATTTGGCCTAAAATAAGTATATTGGGGAAACACAGAGATCAGTGAGCAACTAAGTTGAAACCATTATGCAAAATAGTGTAAATCTACCAAAGAAAAGAACTTAGGGGTTCAGAGTCATTTTTGGAAAAATATACAACTGATCAGGGTGGCCAAATACTGCACATCCAGTTGGGTTGTGTTAATGTGTTTTATTTTTATGACTGAAAACAACTACCAAAAAAAAAAAAAACAGCCATGAGCATTATGAAAGTAGTCTTTGGTACTTCCAGATCTGCATCTTCACCAAAAAAAAAAAAGAAATCTACACCTTTCCAACAAGAAGCACCAAGGATGTGAAGAGCCAGTTTCTGTTTTTCAAAAGAGAAGTCAAGGGCAAATATTTCACCTTTCAAAATGTAAGGCTAAATCCACTTCTTAATTTCTAACAAATTATCTTTATGACTACGTAAAAATATCTTACACAGTATCTAAAGATTGATAAATATGTTACCCATACTGTCAAATTTTGTATGAAATAATATTTCATTCACTTTTATATAGTCACCATTTCCCCCTATTTCATACCCTGACAACTATTAATCTGCTTTTGAAAATCTCAATGTATTTCACTAGTCTAAATATGAAAATCTATTACATTGTATAAAATGTTATCTTTTGTATTTGGTTTTGTTCAAACAGCATGAGTATGTTTCAGTTATGCTGCTAAAATATTTGTAATCTTTTACTATTTTTGATGATGTATTAGAAAGATTTTCATATGTTGAACCAAAATTGAATCACAGGATAAATATATTTTGTCGTCTTTAAGCATAACACTTTCAATGTGATATTGAAATCATATTGAAATTATTTGTGAAATTTACAACATATATCCATAAAAGACATTGGATTATAAATATCTTGAGATCAATATCTACATGTCTGCTATTCAGTTCTCATTTTCCATCCCTTCTTCGTGTCCTTTTCACTAATTTCATAGAAGTAGTGCTTCTTTCTGTTTTCTTTTTTAATATAATCAAAATATGTGAT
Source organism: Eospalax fontanierii (assembly GCA_035773235.1). Classification (NCBI taxonomy): domain Eukaryota; kingdom Metazoa; phylum Chordata; class Mammalia; order Rodentia; family Spalacidae; genus Eospalax; species Eospalax fontanierii. The sequence goes on along the minus strand of CM069525.1, from coordinate 126,200,786 downwards.
GCATTTGCTATTACTCTTCAGAAAGACACATCCATCAGGAAATTATAAATGGATCAAAAATAGATGATGAATAGTTAATAAGATTTTACAAATTTCTGAAACTGAAGCATTCCTATAACAGCCAATCTGCAAACAATGATTGTAAGGATGCACATAGGGAAATTCAATCCAAATGTAAAGGCCTCAGAGTAGCAGAAACCAATAGTCCTAGTTTTAATTTATGGTGAAAGCTTAAGTAACCTGGGGGCTATTCCTATATGTTCTGGAATCTAAACAACATAAGATACATAGTTTTGATATGTAGGTGCAGGAGAAACAACATATTCCAATTGTTCCATCCAGACTCTCTGCTGTTGACGTGGAACCTGTTAACATTAATTTTGGAATTATCATCATTACAGAGACACCTGAAAGAATGTTTTACCAGCTCTCTAGGAATACCTTAATGAAGTTAAAATACAAAACTATTACAGATTATTTAAATTTTAATTTAGTAAGTCTGATATATATATATATATTAATTTTTGTGTGGTGTATGAGTCATTCTTTGTTGTTTACATTTTGTCTGACTCATTTTTCATTTAATATTTTAATTTTATGTGTATGACCATATTACCTGCATGTACGTAACTGCAGCTGTGTTGTACAATGCCTGTGGAACTCAGAAGATGACATAAGATCCCATAGAACTGGAGTTATGGATGGTTATTACCCACAGTGTGGTGTTGGGAATTGAACACGGCTCCTGTGCAAGAGCATCAAGTGCTCTTAGTCACTGAGCCATCTCTCCAGCCCCTAACTCATATTTTATAATACTACATCTTTTAAAAAATATAATGTAAATCTCCAGAATTCAGACTTCTTTTCTTTCTCTTTTCAGAGCTTATTGCTCTGTGTGTAGTTTGATGTAATCATGTTTAGTTTGTTTAGCACTTTTTTCTGAATTAGTTCTATAAAGTCTATTTTTATGTGGCTGGCTACAGAAACTTCTCAGCTTAGTATTGAGCTACAGTTTAACAGAGACATCCTTGAATGCTTTGAAACAGAAACATTTTCAGAATTGTTAACATTTTTGGGTATCATTAAAAATTTAACCAGTCAGTTGACAAATAACCATGTATTAACTTCCACTTTGGCCAGTAGAATGGGTCAAGGTAAGATGTAATACCATCTAGTAAATACCTACATGATCTTCTAGATTTCTAGGAATGCATTAGATGATTACATAGAGTTCCATCAACAATTCATTACCAAGTTGTTTATTTTGTGTTTTTTTTCCCCCCAGGGTGTTGCTTCTCTCAACTGAGACGGCCACAATAGACAGGTGTGATTTTAAACAATTTCAAAAGGTTTTCACATGAAACACCACAGGACTATGGCTATTTGCCCTGAGCACGATCTGATTCAAGTCAAATAAAAATAATCTCAAAAATGGGTTCATCAAGTTTTGGACAGTTCAGTTTTCTGTGGATATAGTTTTAAGGGGAACACTAAACTAATTCCTTTTTTTTCAATGGATGGCAACCCTCTCCCTCTCCTTTAACCAGCTCTCATAATTCTAAGGCTGTTGATTTTGAACACCACAAAAGGAAAATAAAATGGGAATGGGGCAAGTTACATTTTCATGAGGCACAGTGTTTGTATTATAATTCAACTGTTCCTTATATATAGATATTCTTCAGATTACTGGGGAATATGCTTCATTTTAAAATTAAGAAAAAGGCCTGTTTGACTGAATTCACCAACTTTGTCATTCCCTTTATATAGAACTCAATTATCAGCAACACTTATTTCATCAGATATACTTCTCTCGTAGCCATTCTAAATTTTAAATGTTTGCTCATCTTGTTACTGAGGTTGCAGAAATTAATAATAATACTAACTTTTCATGTCCCACAAATTTGTGTTAAGCCTTGTGGAAGAATAGTAACAATTATGGAATGGCAAAAGAATGTTAAGTATGCAGAAAATCCATTCTTTATAATGCATGTGCTTGTTAAATACAATGTTGGGCAGAAGAAATGCATCTTGCACTACTAAGAGAGAATGCATTTGGTATGCATGTCACTATGTGATTTGGACTTACTGCTATTAAGAAGTGAATTTAAAAAAGCTAGTGTTATGTTGTGCTGGGTAGCTATAGTTGTCAACTTGACACTTTTGAGTTGAGGGAGCCTCAACTGAGGAATTTCCTTCTTGGTACTTGCCATTGGCCTTGTCTGTGGGATATTTTCTTGATTGTTGAAAGACGTGGAAGGACCCAGTTCATTGTGGGAGGTGACACACCTTGGAATGTTAATTTTTATTATAAAAGAAAACAGCCTGGGCATGGATCAGAAGAACAAGCTAGAAAATAGCATTTCTTTATAGCCAGTGCTTCAATTCTTGCCTCCAGGTTCCTGTTCTAAGTTCTCACCTTGGACTTCCTCAGTGATGAACCTGGGAGATGTAAGCCAAATAAACTCTTTCCTCTCCAAGTTGGTATTGTCAGAGTGCTTTGTCACAGCAATGGAGAAGTAAATTAGAACATAAATTGGTACCATGACTTGGGTATTGCTGTAACAGACCTGATCTTGATGTTTTGGGGAGGACTGTGGAAGCATTTGGAAGTCTGGACTAAAAACCATTGAGTACTTATAGTTTTTTGCTGTGGAGCATGGAACAATTATGCTTAAAGAGTTGTACACAACAAATGGAGACCTGGCTTGTGAAACTTCAAAGGAAAGCGAAGACTTTCAGGGCTGTTTATATTATATTTTGAATAGAGAATCTCTGGGTTCCAGTTGACTGGGCCTGAAGAATCAGCTATGATTAAGAAGACACAAGAACCTGAAATGTAACTTTTGTTTTACTGGGACAATTGATGCTAGTAAGCTGGGGTGTTGAAAAATCAGTTGTAGTAACAAAAGACCAGCATTACCAAAATCTTCTGAGAAGTATTTCCTCTGGTTAAGCACATAGAAGCTGTGGTCCAGAAGAGGCCAGAGCCTCCATCTCAAGCTGGAAGCAGGACTTGGCAATGTGTAAGAATCTCCTGCATGGCTTTTTATGTTGAAGAGGTCACAGAGAGCAAGTGAAGCTTGGCACTTCTAAGAAGCCAGGATAGGCCATTGGTGAAATTTTGGCTTCAGTTACACTGTAGACCCAAGGATTAAAAGGGTCGTGGTGACAATAAGAGGCTTAGAATCCTAAGAGGTCCAAAGAGTCCATTGGAGAGGGTGCAGACTCAGTTTCAGTGAAGACCACAGCTTTTTGGAGATGCCAGGGTCATAGCTTGACCACCAAGGACAGCAGCAGGTGTGGAATGGAGTTGGTCTGGGCCTACAAAGCAAGTTATAATGCTGTGGATGTCAGAATTAGAGAAGTGGAGCTACTAAAACCCTTTGGAGGCCAGAAGATCATGACTGAATCCCAGATGTCCAGCCTTGACATACTATGCTTGGCTTAAGTTGTGCTTATGTGTGCTAGATTCTTCCATTTGACATAAGACAGTACTTGTTTTGCGTTTTATAAGAGTCCACAGTTACGACACTTTTAAAAGAGACTGTGAACTGTTAAGTGTTCATATTTTTTAGGGACTATGGGGATTTTAAGGTTGTAATGTCTTATGTTGTGATATTAATGCTAACATCATACCTTGGGGATAAGAAATGGAAAGCTTATAGTTTAATAGTGGTGTGTTTTTGTGTCAAGTTGACAAAGGGTCAATTGTGCTGGATAGCTTTAGTTGTTGACTTTATACATCTGGGTTGATGAAACATCAATTTGGGAATTTCCTCTATTGGACTGGCCTGTGGCAATGTCTGTGTGGTATTTTCTTGATATCTAAGTGATATGGTAGTGTCAGTCCTACTTTGAACACTGCCACCCTGGGCAGGTTGTTTTGTATTTTATAAGGAAGCAGACTGAGCATGAGTCAGGGGAGTGAGCTAGTAAGCAGCGTTCCTCTATGGCCTGTACTTCAGCTCTTGCCTACAGATAGATTCCCGCCCTCATTTCCTACCTTGTGCTCCCTCATCGATGAACTGTGACCTGGGAGATGTAAGCCAAAAAAACCCTTTTCTCCCCTAGTTGGTATTGGTCAAGGTGTTTTGTCCTAGCAATGGAGAAACAATCTAAAATATATGTCATTTCTAAAATTTGGTTATGAAATGACTGAAACTTTTACCTAACATAATGTCTCTCACTTTGTCTTGCATTGCTTATTGCAGCAAAAAACAGCTACCACAGAATGAGGCATTTATTCGCAGAGGCTCACATGTGAGAGAGTAAACCCTAGCCAAAAAAATCAAGTGAGAGTGTAGGTAATTGTTCCTTCTCCCATCAAAACTTGGAGTGCATTTGATCCAAAGATAATGCTTGATCACAGTATCTTCAGACACCTGAAACCAAAAGGACTAGAATAATCTGCTGACAGATTTCTAGCATTCACAGACTAAGGCATAATTCTATATTGTTTCAAATTGCTCAGTTTTGAATTCATTTTATATACAGGAATATATAGCACTTAGGACAGTAACACTTTTTGATTATCTATGATAACAAAGAAATTATAATTTGTGGACTTATTTAGCAAAATTAATGTTTGAAACACCCTTGTATTAACTAAAATAAGAAAAAGAAGTCACTGTTTCTAGAAGGTTTCTACCCACAGCCCTATGCAAATTTTCACTGTATTAGATTATATGCAAACATAAAAAATGTTATTTTGAGAGCCTACTGAATGAAGACAATTTTTGTTGTAACTTGGTTCCAACCATCCTTGCAAGCACATATTTTACTTAAAAGCTATAATGGATGGAATATTACTCCCCAATATATAATATTAGGATAATTAGATACAGTAACCACTGGGATATAATTAGATTTAGATGAGATAGTAGACAAAATGCCTTCATGATGAAATTAATTTGTTTATGAAAAGAAAAAAAAAGCCAATTCTCTTCTTCCAGCATGTGACATCATGATGAGAAGGTCACCTACCACCTGCCAAATAGGAAGAGATTTCTCACTCAAAACAATCTGCTATTAAATTTATTTTACAATTTCTAGAATTCACAGTGCTGGGGAAGAAATAATGTTGTTGTTTCAACCACCAGTCATTTGCAGTTTGTTAAAGAAGTTAAAATTTATTAGGGCACGAATCTTCTGAAAATGGAACTAGTGCTATCAATTTTAGCTCATTTTATTTTACTTTGAGGTGCTGGTCTTCATTGAACCCATAACTTCATAATGCTCTGCAAATGTTCTGCCACGGAGCTATATCCTTACCCCTAAGCTAATTTCAAACTTCTATCTGTTCCATCCATAAATGAAAATCAAACCAAATATGTCTGACTTATGCTTCCTGAAATGAGGATGTAAAGTCAAGAAATACCAAGTAAAATATCTCCAGTAGTAATATAAACCAAACTCATTTTTATAGTACTATCAACTGATGATGAATAATTTGCCTGAAAGAATGAAAGTTTATTTTCTGTTTTAGTTTACTTAGTGGTGCTGTGCTAATCCAATGACCAAAACTAACATGTAGTGGAAAGTGCTTATTTGCTTTGTTGGTTAAAGTCAATCATTGAGGGAAATCATGATGGGAACTTAAGAGAAACATGAAGATAGGACCTGAAGTAGACAACAAATGATGCTCGATACCTTGCTTCCTTGCCTACCTCACAGTGTGATGGGCCTACCTATATCAGTTACCAATTAATAAGATGCATTAGAGACATACCCACAGGTGTATCTGATGGAGAAAATCTTATTTCTCATTTGAAATTCGTTCTTCCCAGGTATGTCTTGATTTTTGTCTAGCTGAAAGCCACCATGATAGCTTGTTAACTTTGACACTAAAATATGTAACTTTGAGACATAATCTTTCTTTTCTTGTTCTTTTCACCAAGATCTCACATTAATATCACAATATAAAACATAGTCAAACTTTAAAAGTCCCACAGTCTTTAAAAATGACAAAGAGTCAAAGTGGTTTTAAAAATTAAAAAAAAAAAACTTAATAATGGTCTCCTGTAAAACAAGAAAAACAAAGACGTTTCAAATTTTCTTACTCCAAGAAGTGAAAATCAGGGTAGCATTACAACCAGATCAAAGCAAAGCCAATATCCGGCAGTGTAGAGTGTACAGTATCTAACATCTTGGTCTCATTCATGATCTTTTGGATTATAAAAATTTGGACAGATTCACTTCTCCAACTTTGTTATCCTTAGCACACACAGCTTGTCTTATAGTTTTAGACAGGATCCTTGTAGGGTAAATTTACAGAATTTACCTCTGGCTCAATGGGTGGACATGATGGGTGGACATGTCTGGGTCCAGATGCAGCTGCAGGCCAGACATGCCTCTAAGGATTTTATTGATGGAAATGAAGCCAATAGATTCGACCACTTTCCAACCAACCAATGACTTCAGGAATGGCTGTGCCAGGCTAGATGGGAAGCAGTGGCAGTGGGTCACCATCTTGGTTACCAGAGGTCCATATGCACTTCTGCTCAAAATTCTGCTCCCACCCCACATAAGACAGTCCCTCTCCCCGGTGACCAATCCTTTGTAAGTAAACCCAATAAACTCTAATTCTTCTAATTGGAGAGGATTCTCCATAGCCTCAATTGGTTTGGACCTAAAGGGGTGGGGCTGATTGTTGCTTCCTGTGGTGGAAGGAGAAATTTTAAGACACTCTTCCACACTTGCTTTAGGCTTTGATGATAGCCACACTGTCTTGCAATCTTCAGAATGCTGAATGCTGGTGTTTCCACTGCAACTAATATTTCCTAGAGGATGTTGGTTCAAAGATGCTTGTCTCCTGTTAATCACAGCTGATTTTTCACTTCCAGCTAAACAACATGGATTCTCCCAGCAAAGCAAGGTTTTTGCTTCAGTGGTACCAATTCTTCAACAGTAGTTTAATGAACCTATAGATTCTTAATTCAAAATATTCCCCAAAGAGTCCTTATAAAATTTTTGAGATACTCTCAAATTACCCTCTGAAATGTCAAAAGACAGACCTATATTTCCTACATTGTTCTCAGAATTGTTTTCCAAGTTTCTTTAATAACTTATTTAAGCAAAAATTTCTCAATGATTTTTCCAGCTTAAAGCTCTATGGCCAAGTCTGCCACTACAATACCCTGCTCCTGATAGCAGTTTTGATTTCTCTATTTCTGTCATAAAATGTAGCGGTTAAGAAAATGCCCAACAGACACTTTCACAGGCCACTTCTATAGAAGCAAAACTTCTGTTTAGATCTTTCCTTGCTAATTTTGTCTAAGTTTGCATCAAGTTGGTAAATACTATAATGTCTTCTGTGCCATAATTAGTCAACTGTAAAAATTGGTTCAGTGAATAGTGTAGATATGCAGTCTTGATTCAAGCAGGTTATCTCTCTGCATTATATGTTGGAAAACAGATACAAGGATTCTCTTCATTTTGTCTGTGAAATTGTGTTTTAAATAAAAATCCTTTAAAATAATTTTGTTTATAAATATCAGGCATCATATATTTTACAAACATGTTAATTAGAAGACATAGTGAATATTTTCCTGAAATTTTTTCTTTAGTAGTGATGATGATTTCAACTTATAAAAATCATTAGTTTATATTGAAAAATATATGTATTATATATTGCCCAAACTCAGATATTAAATTGTTTACTCTAATTTGCTGTCTAACAATATTGAACTGATGATTAAAGCAAAATACCATCTGAAAGAAAACTTACTATTGTTTCTAACAATAATCATCATATTCTCATATTGTCAGTACTTTGCGTATCATGATTGCTTCCTTCATTTAGTTTAAAATAACATCAAAACTGGCAAACATGCAGAGAATAAGAGGTTGCAGATTACTTATCCATGAGTAGGAAATCTATACAAAATTTACACCTCCTGAGGCTCAAGGAACAGGGCAGCATCTTAAGAGGAAGAGGTGGTGGACAACCACAAGCAAACAGTTTTGCAGGGAGATGGCTAATTGCTCACATAAACTCACAGCAATGGTGATAGCATGCAAAAGTCACACCAAAACGCAAGCTAGACAAAACTCTGGCATAGATATAAGGAAGATATATAAGAAGCCCTACCCCTTTCTGAGGAAGTATTGCAAACAATGGCTTCTTGAAGAGTGAGAATCACTCTCATTTAAGGATGACATTCTTGGTAGGTTGACCAGTCTTTACTGGAGGACCCCATACCAAAGGACATTTGGGGACACAGATTTGACTCTATAGGCCTTAATATTCTCTTTCTCTGTTTCTCTCTTTCACACTCTCACACATATAGACGTCATACACATTTATTAGAGTACATGATATTGGGTGGATGATAGTAAGGGACATGCAGATAAATGAGGGGATCTAAATATGATCAAAGTATGTTATATGGATTTTTACAAATCTGAATTAAAAAGAAGTAAATAAAACAGAAAAAATGCAACATAAAAAGTTATCTAAAAACAGAATGCATTTTTATTCCCACATTTACTCATGCTGACATTTATTAGAAGAAAAATAGCACAGTTCTAACATTTACCAATAACTTCTTCTAAGAGAATTCTCAATGAACACTTCCAGCCGTTTCTGGCATCCTACATTAACACATTGTTTGTTCTCAAACTACCAATGGCACGGAGAGAGTAAGGAAGAAAGGGCCTAATGAAAAAGGACATCTGTAGTCATTTATTCACAGATCCTTCTTTCTTTGCTCATTTCCATTTACTCCCATTAGTATAGTTTTGTTTTGTTTATTTATTTATTTTTTTGCTTATTTTTCCCTCTGTGGTTGAAAATTTCAGATGTTATATTAAAGATTGCATAGAATAAAAAAATGCTGTTGACTTCTAGAACAACACGAAGCTAGATGAAGATATTTCTGTATTTCATTAATTCTAAGTAAATATCTTTCATTTCGATAGTCTTGAATTGACATATAGTATATTTATTTTTTATATGTTGTGCCCATTGTTTTCAGTTTTATTCCAACATATAAAACTAAATTGACTTTTCACCTTAAAATTCAAGAAAATTTGCCACTGGAGAAATAAATGTCAGTTCTTTTGCTGACCTCCAAATAGGTATCTCAAAGTTTGGAAAAATGCTAACAACCCCTGGAATTATAGCTTTCAATATGCAGTGAAGGATTATAGTTAGATGCCCTTTAAGAGAATGTGCTGTCTTAGCAGTAGGACTGTTCTGAAATGATGAGAGGGGAAATTTATTAGAATACCTGAGCAATTTATATCTTGCTACCATATTCCAGGCTGTACAGAGGGAATAAATCAAATGGAAATGGATCTCAGAGGTGCACAGATCCAATTTCATTTTATAGATCAGTTTTCCTCCCTCACAAGCAGCAAAATAGAGAACGTATGTGCTCTCTGCTAGGGACAAAGAGGTCTTATGATATTTTTATTGGCTGGCGAAGTCTTATCTCTATCCCAGGTATACCTGAGCTCTGAGAATTTCAGCTATCTCATCAGTACTAGTACACCAACTTTCACTGATAGTTGGCATGAGCACGTATGATATTGTATCTAATATGATGCAAATGATGCCTGGCCCCCTTCTACTTTGGTCCCTAAAACAACATGAGATGCAGTTTCTCCATACTATAGTCAGGGAAACCAGTGAATTTATTGAGCTTACTTACAGAGCACTGTGAGCGCTCCCCTCTTAAGGTTGCACTGACAAGCCTCCATTCAGGCATGGGTAGACTTCCCCAGGGGCACAAAATGTCCAGAGAGCATCCCTAAAGCTTCCTAAGCTTATATAATCGTAGCCTCTCCTCACCTTGTAACTAGGACTAACTGGTTGGTTGGTAGGTGTGGCTGAATTTCCCTGTCTGTGCTTTCTTGTAGAGCATAACAAGGAATAAGTTTGAGTGTGATGATCCTAGAGAAGCATGTGCAACCAAGCTTTGGAAGACAGCATCTATCTGAAGTCTTCTGGTCAAAGAACAGTCTTATTCAACACTTCACCTCTTTCCTTGGCTCTTACATTGATTCCAATATCCTCTTAGTCAGGAGTCCCTGAGCCTTGGAGGAGGTGACATAGATTTAGGACAACCTTCCCACTGTGGGGATATACTGAATTATAATTTTAATGATCAGTGATATTATTTTTACTATAAAAACACAAATGAAAGGAAAATGAAGGAACATCTAAATGGACACCAGCTACCGTCAGAACTTATGGATATAAACATAAATGCTTGGAAGGCACCTTAGCAAGTCCATCACATCCTTCTAACAAAATCTTTGGGCAAAGCAGTTCTATCTGTTCCAGTGAACTGGCCATCATTCATTGTTTTCCTCATGCCTAATGCACCCTGTACTGCCTGTGGCTCATCTATTGTCTTCAAGCCCCTGATATCCATGGGAACCCCACTGGTGATGACCAAGTATCTTTAGTGGTTCATACAAGACATTTCATTGTGCGTTACCTCTGCGATGCCTCAGGTTATGCAGCCTATGTCTCAAGGAAGGATGGATGGTTATATTTTTTAGATTTTCTGCTTCTGCAACACTTAAACTAGTTCCACCTTGACCCATCTCCCACAGTCTCCCAAACCAGGTGGTGAGAGGCTGCTTTATTGTTTGTTTGAAAGTCTTCTCTAGCTCCAACATCTCCAGTGATGAGCAGTCTCTGATTGCCATAGTCTGTCACACCAGATCATTGTTAAGGCTTCCATCAATATGCTGAAACTTAGATTTTCCCTTTCTTTGCATTAAAGGTCAAACCCAAGGGAATTTTCAGCTATTTCTAGGTTGCTTACTTTCTCATGACTCTCTGCCTTTACACATGGGTTACAGATATGGGGGTTGCAGGATGAGCCTTGTTTTATCAATCTAATTTGGACTCTCTCTTTCTTCCCCTCCAGTCATAAAAAATGGAAGGCTAACTCCTCTATCTCCTTTTCTCTTTTATCCAATTTGCTGGTAATGTCAGAGGCCAATGTGGAAGGCCAATATATCCCTTTCTAGTTGCACTGCCTTACTTAAACTTTCAGTCTATCTCCACGCTATAGCTTTGGCCTCAGACAGATGTCTTATTACACATACCTGTATCCAGGCTGCTTCTGCAACAGCTTCCTGGTACTTTCATCCCTGGTGTGCTACTCCCAGGGCTTGTAATGTCTGTCCTAGAACTTTGTTCTCAAGACATGTCCATACTCCCATGGTAGACCCCATTGATCAAGCAGTCATGCCACTCCATACTATGTACAAGAGGACAGTCATGTTGGGATTTCCCCTACTGACCTCATCTGTTTAGGTGTCCTCACTCTAGTTATACATCTCACTACCCACTGTACTAGCACTTTTATTAGAACTACCCCACCAGACCCACGGGAATAGTGCACCATGTCAAAATTTCCTCTCCCAACACTCTCCCTTCACCCAGTTTCCTTTCCATTGTTGGTCTCCTTCCCCCTATCAGGGATAATACCATCACTTTTGCCAAACTCATCTGCTATTTTGTAATATCCAGCTAACTACACCAATTTAGCTAAAATTCCTTTTTTTGGAGGCTCAAATGCTATCAGGCCCCTTTATCCCTTGGTTCCTATGTCAAAGTGAGGTATAATTTCTCCAAACTACAGTCTGGGAAACCAATGAGTTTATTGGGCTTACTTATATAACAGTGGGTGAGATTTTACTTACAAGGATGTGGGTGCTCCCCTCCTAAGACCTCACTGGAAAGTCTCCAGGCATGGATTGTGACTTCCCCACAGCCACATAAAATGGAAGAATAGCCTCCCTATGAATTCCTGAGATTATATATCTTTAGCCCCTCCCACTCATACAATTAGGGCTGACTGGTTGGTTGGGAGGTTTGGCTAACTCTCCCTTGTTCCTCATTTGTTGTGAAGTGTAACAGTCAACCTTTTGGTTGTGAGGGTCTTAGGAAAGCCTGTGCAACCAAGTTTGGGGAGAAGGCAACTATCCATGTTCTGCAGGTCAGAGGACAGTCCTTTGCAGCAAATATCATTATCAATTCTCAGCTTTTCTAGGGAAGAGACTGGTCTTTTGCAACTATGATCTACGTGACATTATTTTGCAAATAGTGTATAGATATTTGTCATGGTTCTTTGAGCCAGCTCTACTGCAGGCCACTGGAAATGTGTCAGTTTCTGTTCTCCAGATAACAAAAAGAATTCTGAAAACACCAAATAACTGGAAAAACAGCATGTATCACTATGTATTTATTTATTCCCCCAAGCTAAATTTATAAAAATAGTTATATTTGACCACAGGGTTAGCATTTAGAAGCTTTCTTGCTGAGTCTGCTTGTAATTAAATGATACATCATCTCAACTCAGCTTTCCAAGCATTTATTCAGGTTAAATGTATTTTACATTCTTGTGTAAGAACATATATTTGTATTTTACTTATTATTATTTTTATTTTATGTATGTGAGTGTATTACCTGGTCATATGTCAGTGCACCTGTGTCATGCAATGCCATCAGAGATGAGAAGAGAGCATCAGATTCCCCTGAAACTCGTGTTATGGACAGTTATTAACCACCATGTGGGTGCTGAGGATTGAATCCAGGCCCTCTACAATAGCAGACAGTGCTCTTAAGCTCGAGCCATTGCTTCAGCCACAAACAACTTAGTTTCTGTAGGTATGGCTGAAAGTATCACTAGACTTTGTATCTGAATGTTTAAATCAACTTTAATTACAGTCTCCAATATCTACTGCCATAGACAATTCATATACCAAATGTTACCTGATTGATAGCAATACATGTCCCAATAACATACATTATATATATGTGTGTGTGTGTGTGTGTGTGTGTTTGGGTGTTTATAAATGTACATATACAAACATATACACAAATATGTAATAAATTTATTACTTCCTGAGAAATTCACAGTGCAAACAAATGCTCTAAAAACAATAATTGGAAAGTTTTCTAACAGAGGATAATTACTGACTTTTTGCAGTTTCAACTATGAATTTCAGTTACTGTGTCAGTGATTCTTGACCCTCACTGTATATTTCAGTATTGTGAAATACATTTATAAAATACTGATACTTGGGGGTTGGTTATATGCACAGTTAAAAATCTCATCTCTCTTTGATAAATTTACCAAATTGCTGATTTAAAAAGACCACATACCATTCTGAGGTACCAGCGTATGGCCATAAATAATTATAAAATAGATACCACAATTATAAGAAAAATGCTGAAAACATTTTACTGACAATACAGTAATTAATTTACCAAACTTTTCTTTTAAATGTTGAAGAAATGAATGACTAGATATACAGTTTGTATTAAGGCTGAAAGTAAACATTTTCTATACTTTGTTGAGCACAAATTTGCCATTTTATTTACGTTCAGTGTGAGGGTCATAAGTGCAGGAATGATAGCAATTTTACTATAATTATGGTAATGTAGACAACGCAAAGATCACTAAAACATATCCCATGATCTTCTGTCTAATGTAAAAGGAATAAATAAACAGCCAAGGCATACTAGCACTTGGTGTGTGCCATACCAGTCCTCTAGGTGTCAGAGAATGTAGATTACAGATTAATTGTCATGAGGAAAGGGGCATTTTAGGAACAAAAATGTGAATAATGTTCAGAGTCTTGGAGAATGAGTTTTGCATGACAAGAGGAGGAGGTGGAAATTCGAGAACACAAAAGGGTAAATTAAATTAAAAGGAATTAACAGACAGGCAAGATGACAAGTGATGCATTATAGCAGCTCAGTGAGCTGGAATATAGGATCTGTGTGGGGAAAGGAGGTGAGAGTATATCCGAAGAGGAAGTCTGACTAAGCCAAATCTTGTTTACCAAGCTTAGGAGAATGCACCTAACATTGTAAGCAATATTGTTGGAAGAGAGAACAAATACAGGTGTGCAGTCTGGAGGGTAAACTGACCAGATCCATTAACACAATCAAGTCAGTGGAACACACTAACAGAGAACGAAAGCTTCAGCCCACATAGTGCTCAATTCCAAAAGTTGTTTCCTACTTTGAGAAAGATCAGTTTTTCTGCTCAAACAAAGAAAAAGTGAATATTACTGTTCAGATCAACAACATATCTATGTTGGGCTTTCAACACATCTGTAACAAATCACGATTGGGAAAGCAGGTGTACTTATATTCTTATTTTCAGTGGTGCTCATTGGTTTTCAGGGTTTTGCCAGGCATATTTTCAATCTTTGAAAGCTGTGCTAGCCCTCTCATATTTCATGCAAATAGTCTGTGTTGTTCTTGACCTTAATTTCCCCTCTAGGGATTAATAAGAAGCTTGTGATTGGGGAGTTATGTTTGAAGAAAATATATGTGGAGAGTATCTAAATTAGTTTCTGTTTCTGTGGCAACGTACTGTGACACAAGTAACTTAGGGGAGAAAGAATTACTAGCTCATAGTTCCAGGGAACACTCCATCACTGCAGGAAAGTCACAGCAGTAGGACCTTGAGACACCTGGTCGTATTGCTTCTACTATCAGAAGCAGACAGTAATGAATGGAAGCATATTTAGTAATGCTCTGCTTGATTTCTCCACTCTTATCCTGTCTGCTCTAACTTAAGTGTAGTCAACTTCTCCTGCATACATGTAGCCCTCCTTGGCACGTATTCCACGGTTCTGGCATCACCAATGCCCTGCTATCTCCATTGCAACTGAGGTTTGGATGGTTCATACCATTTCTTCTCATGTCCCCTCCACAGTAACTTTAACCCTGCCACATATTTCTTTGTTTTAACTACTCTATAGAACTCCCTACATCTTGCATTACTTGTGCCTTCAAAACTGTAACATACTCTACTGTCAGCTTTATATGTAGCCTGGTCCCCCTGGATGACAGCTTTGTCAGCTTCTGTGTGATGAATCTGGAGAAACACTTTCCTAGGCATTTGATTTTGAGGAGCATGTAGCTTCTTCAGCTTAAGCTTTCTTCCTTAACTGATTTTAGATCTTTACACTATGGGGCTTCTGATTGGACTGGGTCCTCAGAAAATTCCTCCTACTGTCCCAATGCACCACAAACAATTTCACTGCATTGGGGCTGATCTCTCTGAAAAACACACACACTTTCTCTGTGCCAGCATGAGTGCGTTCTTATTCTGAAAACTAGTCCATCATCCGTCAATTCAGTTTTACTTAGGTTTTCAACAAACTGACAGAATGAAGCTACATTATTGACCAAAAACATCACATGAATAACTCCCTCAGATTCCTTTTTCTCCTTTGAAGCCTGATGAGGCAGGCCTCGACTGTCTGTGCTTCTCTCAGGATCTTTATCTTCCAAACTCCCACAAGAATGGCTCATTAAACTCTGACCACACTACTCAATGTCTATTTTTTTCTTTTTCTGTTCAAAGTTCCAAACTGTCCCACATTCAGCTCACATAACAGTTCCAGCAGCCTAAAAAACTACATGCTCAGATTGATCATAGCAAGTCTCTTCTTGATACCAATTTGTGTCTAAGCTTTGTTTCCTGTTCTTGTGATAAAATTCTCTGATAAAAAAAAAAAACTAAAGGAGATTGGATTATTTTTCTCATAATTACAAGTTATAGTTGATTATTTCAGGAAGTTCAAGACATGGGAACTTGAAGTAGCTACTCCAGTAACATCAACAAGAGCAATGAATTAATTCATATATGATTCCTACTTCTCAGCCCATTCTCTCTACTCATATAGTCCAGAATTCCCAGCCTAGGAAAGGAATGGTGCTACTTACAAAGGCAAGTTTTTCCATTTCATTTGACATAATCAAGATAATCCCACATGGTCATGCCCACCGGGTAACCTGATACATAAAAGACATCATCGAAAAACTCTTCACACTTGTGATGACTAATCTTGGGTGTCAACTAGACTGGATCTGGAGTTAACTGAAATGAGAGAGACCATCTTGATTAGGTGATTTGAAGCTGGAAGAACCACACCAAGTGTGGTCGTTACCTTTGATTGGCAGCCCGTCTAAAAGGCCATGATTAGAAAGAGCTCACCGTTTTTTACAGGTGGCCTTTTCTCTCACCGAGGAGTTCATCTTGCTGTTGTGACAATCTTTTTTGGATTCTGATGTAGGCTAAAGACGAGCATATCTCCTGGAATCCATCAGGTCAGATTGGGGCTGCTTAGACATCTAGCCTTGTGCTCTAAGCAACTACTGGATTCTCAGCCTCTCCAGTGTGGTGCAGCCATTGTTGAACTACTTGGACTCTAGCCTGTAAGGTAATTTAAATATATGTTATGTATTATAAATTGTATATTATATATTGTATATTATATACTGTATATTCATTCAATCTAGATTATGTGAAATTGACAAAACTTTTCATCACGGAGGGGTTAGCTTTGAACTGTTTAATGAAACAACTCTTTTCCTATCCCATTCATTCACGTGGTCAAAACACCATACCGTTTTATATATCAAAAAAGCATTGGGAAAGCGATTTTACAAAAATACACGGACATAGTATACAACATACAATAATCAAATAACTGATTTTGGAATATATGCTTGGCTGCATTTATAAACCGTAATTAAGTATGCCAATTATGTAACCAAATATTGCCATCTAAAAAGTTTACTAAAGTTATAATTATGAAGCTAAACTCTAGAGACTTAGAGCAAGAAACTACTTTGAATTATCTTTTTTCAGAATGACAATGGGAATAAAATCCGTTGTAAAAAGTTATCTCATATTGCTTGTTTTTCAGTTAGTGATTACTTACCTAGCTGTGAGAAGTAGATAAATTTTATCTGTGGTAAATACAAAGTATGTGAGGCTTTACACTAGAGTTTATTTTTAAATAATACAAGATACTATTCTGTATGTTTTTAATATATAAAACATTTGTAGAAGTTAGTTTTAGAATATATATGCATATAATACAATAAAAACAGGTCTCACCTCAATAATTTAATGTGATAACTCAGCTTATTCGGGAGCTAAATATGTGTGCCTGTGTAATAGTTTTAGGTTACTCCAAATACCTTATTCCAAGGAGGTAGCAATTTCATGAACTTTGTGTAGTAATTGAAAAAGAGAGTCATAAAATAAAACACTTTTCAAATACATTGGTGGATACCTCAAATAGACAGGTTAAAGCAAATTGAAAAACAGTACTCTTCTACATGCTTTGAATCCTATCTGACATCATTTTTTAACTTTGGTTTGATGGAAATTAGAAGTTTGTTTATGTATTCCAAAGGAATTAGCTAATGGCCACAAAAGATGTTCAGTCATGTACAGAGGAGGTCAACGAAAGTGTATTAGAGGACCTACAGATTCTGCAAGATAATTTGGAACTGGACTTGCAACATTTTAAACTCTCAACATAACTGAAGTTCACACAAGTCAATCACCTTTTGCAGATGTAGTTCTTTTTTCCAGGGATTCTCAAAGTATATATTTATTAGATTGGGTAACTTTTAAATCTGGATGGCCAGATGTAATCTCCCCCAAATGCATTCATGCATTTACCAAACGAAAACTGAATCAGTGGTAGAACAACCTGTACAAGTACCAATGGATATAATAGATGCTACTATCTAATATCACATTTGTATTATAGATAAAGCTTTTCTGTGATGCTCCAAGTGATTCACACAGCCCCTCCATACACAGAAAGAAAATGGCTTGAAAGTCAGTGTTTCAAGTTCTCAATACCTGAAAAATCCACACTGTGTTTATTAGGTGACTCCATGTGGAAGTCTCATTCTGTTAGTTTTATTGTTATATATGCAATTATTCAAAAAACCCATCATTTCTATAACACACATATCTTCTCAATTTTCTGACCATTTAAAGCATTCATGAAGCCCATATATCTGAAGGGACAGTACCCTACAGTAAAGTTCTTCTGAGATGTCAAATATATGTTAATAAAGTCACAGAAAAATGAAAATGTAAATTATTGGCCTGATTTTGAGTCCCAAGTCTTTGACCTTGTACAAAGCATATGGCATCTCTTAGAGGTCTATTCTTGCTTCACATCTGCCTAATCCACTTCGAGAGTGGCATAGGATACAATAATACTTTGGTACACCAGTAGCGTAGAGGTTGTAATACTTTGACAACCTAGTCTCTGTCTCCATCCATATTTCTTAACAGTATTCAATATATTTTAAAATATGAAATAATCACCCCTATTGAAACTGAGAAATCCTGAATTGTGTGTATTGAACATATTTCTGGGCTCAAATAATGACTAAATATCAGGAATCATTCAGTTTTAACTAAAATAATAGGCCCATTTATAATAAAGACCCTGGAAGAGCTAGTATTAATTATCTTCTCTGTCAGTGGTATTGTCCATGAATTAAAATAAGTTATGGAAATGATTTTTAAGGTAGTCAACATACCACCAGATATTTTAGGAAGAACTTAGATCTGCACATTTTATTTCCAACTTTGAAATTTGTGTAGCATTCATGAAAAAATAAACCTACTTTCAAAAGTTATATCAATTTTACTCAGGACAAATCATATGAAATATGAATGTGCATGATCCACAATTTAAGATTTGAACACTTAATCCATGAGTTGATCATGATGACTCAAAAGTGATGTTGCATGATCTGGGACTTTGCCCAGAGTTCTGTCATACTGAAAAAGGACTCATTTCTATGGAAGTTGTAACATGGTTATTCTTTACTCTGAAGGCTTTGATCATCAGGTGTAGTTCTCTCCAAAAGCATTTTAGGGCAATTCTGCCTCTCTTTTTCCTTCACATTCATGGCAAACTATTTTGGGAGGAAATAGCTCATTAATACTCAGTAAATATTGCATCTGTGAGATTTATTTCTTGAGTATTCAACATGCACTTTTGTAAAAAGTCAGTGAATTAAATTTCTCTATAGTATATCTTCTTTTTTCACCACTTCATTGGTTTTTAGCAAACTTTGTACAATAGATTTTGATAATATTTCAACCCCCTCCTCTACATGTGTCCCCCCATTACCCATGCCAAATTTAATGTACTGTGCAAAATATATGAAGATCTATGGATCCTAATATGTATCCCTAAATGCTCTTCAGTGTGGGGGTATTCACTGGAGCCTAGTTAACCACCCAGTGTCGTACCTTTAAAGAAAACTGACTCTCCCTCTCTTAGCAACTATTGATTGATAATAGTCTTCAACTATGGATGGGGATTCTTTAAGATTTCTCCACTTCTATGTTGAAACTTTTCTCTGATGTGAACTTACATGGATCTTCTGAATACTGCCATCATTGCTGTGAGTTCATATTAACAACCACCAAGATGACTGAAGAACTCTGTTTCCTTGTGGTCATACACCACCTCTAGCCTTTACAATTGTTCCTCCTTTGAGCTTAAAAATATTTGAGCAATAATCCCAATATCTCCAAAATCCAAACATTTTGATGTCAGTTTGAAACATAAAGGTGCATGCATAGATACTTTATAGAAGAGGGGAACATGGATGTTGCCTTAAATTCATCTACTATGTCTACCAGATTTAAATGTCATGGTACTGAAGCAATTTGCTCTGTGATATATCTGAATGACTTAGAATTCCAAAAGATTCCCAGTCCCAGAACCTAACCTGGTCTAGCTTTTCTGCTTGACCATTGAGTTAGACTTGTTTTTAGTGCATGATTTCAGGTGAAGTTTCATGAGAGCAAAAAAGCAGTAAAGATAATGGGACTCCACCACTGGATGTATTGATTCCACCCCTGGGGAGGTTTTATGAAGAGTTTTATATCATCACATCATGCTAGGAAGACTTTTTGGTTAAGCCAAATGACCAGGGGATGTTTGAGTTTGGAATAGACAGAATGGAAGGTTACCATTATTTATCCAACTGTGAAAATGATAATGTACACCAGGATGTGGTCCCTGAAACGTACTTTGTAATGAAACCCTTTCTATTAACATATTTCCTTACAGTTTGTAAGGTGTCTTCATGATCATAACTGAAGAAGTAGACACAAAATAGATGGTACATAATTATCCATGAAAAACTGAATATTTCTAAGAATATAATGTTGCACATTGCTCAGCTATAATATATTGTTTGTCTCTTGTAACTCTCAAATTTGAATGTCAATCTTGGGTGGACCATAAGTAAAAAGCGGAGAAATGAAAACTATGTAAACCTCCTCTCTTTCACAAGAACCTACACTAAACAATGACCATTCACATGGAAATGTCATAGCCATTGAGGATTTATAGATAAAAAGACATGATTCATGCCTTAATTTGTTCATGGACTAATGAAGGAGGCCAATGATTATTCTGAACATGATTGCAATATGGCAAAAACAGTAAGGCAAAAATATGCCAAAAGATCATTGTTCCTAGTGTCAGTTACTCTCTTAGACTTACAGCCTAAAAGCTGATCATCGTAGAAAAAGGCACTAGTTGCAATAAGAAGTTCCAGTACAGGTAGGGCTATGGAATCCATTGTTGTTACTTCTAATTCATGACCCTACTGTATTTATTCAAATGTTACAAACAGTTGAATTTGTAAAGCGAAAATGTCTACATTGTCCTTCCACCAAGAATGTCTTCCTATGTTATATCACATTAACATTATCTTTCTTGATATCACATTATGTTTAAACACATAGCTGTGGAAGCAAACGATGCCTTTAAATCTGTGTTCACCTACTGGTTATTTCTTTGTGATTTGACTTTAGGTAGGCTGTTGTTAAAGGCCTTGCTACTGACTTATCTCAGTTACAAAGTGGAATCAAGGGAAACTTACCTCCTACAGAGGTGTAGTGAAGGTGCGAGGAGTCAGCAGAAGAGAAGGCGACTACAGGGATGTATAATTAAATTTATACATACACAGGATGCATTTAATAATGATATATTTTGTAAATGTTCATGTTCTCAGAATGCTGATTAAAAGCTCATATGAGGTTACAACAATGGTGTCAGCATGCACAAAACCTATGTCAAATCAATCAGACAAAATCCCCATACAGAACTGGGGAAATGGGCAGCAGGCTCCAACTTCAGCCTAAGAACTATTGGCAGTTGATGACTACTGTGTGAAGGAAGTTGATCTACAAGTAGAATCCAGTGGATGAACTTGCACTCAAGGAGACCTGAGTACAAAAGCTTTATGTAAAAACGAACAAAGTAACAAACCAAAAACGACAAAACAAACCAAGGAAAAAAAATTAAAAACCCAAGGTGTGGTAGTGCAGGCCTTTACTCCCAGCCTTTAGGAGGCAGAAGCAGACAGATCTTTGTGAGATTAAATCCAGCCTGGTCCACATAATGACTTCCAGCAGAGCAGGAACTGGGGAGATCTTGCCAAAACTGGAATAAAATAAAAGAAATACCCTGCCTCCCACGAAACCAAAACAAAAACTTGATTTCACAGGCATCAACACACATGGCAGAATGCATGAAATCCCGTGAGTGAAGATATGGGGGGCTGTGGATGGGGAAGGGTATAAAAAATGGTTAAGATTCATTATATGCATTATATGCACAAAAATTAAAGACATTAAAAATAAATAAATAAAATCTTTTAAAATCATCTTTAAATGTATGTTTGCCTCCTGATATGATAACGTGACTTCTTTCATTTCTTCAGTATTATACAAAATACTAATTTGAACTTTGACAGCTGAGTCTTGTAAATCATGTTTCCTCCTGGATATGCTTCTTTGAGGCCTCGTCTTCTGTCTATGATACTTGATTTGCACCATAATCCTTTGAAGTAAGCGTCTTCTAAGTATTATAGTAAAACTTCATTAGCTGAATCTTTACATGTTACAGAATTATACGTGTGTGTGTGTATCTGTATGTGTGTGTGTGTGTGTGTGTGTGTGTGTGTGTGTGAGATGGAACTTATTGCAGTTATATATTTGTGGTTTGTTTCCAGTCCTTTGCATTTGAGAAACTATTCCTTGAATTAAATAAATATAAAAATTCAAGAAAATTAAAAATAAATGTAGCTGTTTCCTTCAGTGTAACACTGTAACCCATAAAATAATGTCGTTAATTTATGGAGTTAATTCTATATTTTCTTACAATTAATTTCCCTCAAATATCTATTTTTAGTCTACTCTTCTTCTACAACAGAATATCACTGTTTTTTTTCTACCATAATAGCTTATGGAGTTATTTGCTATCAGCCAAAACACCTCTGTCAAAAAAATCAAAGAAACAAGAAACAAAAAACAAAAAATAAGAAACTATCATAAAGATGAAATTTTTAGTTTCCATTAGGTACCTCATAATAATTCCAGTCATTGCCACCTGGTATTTAAAAAGCCCTGCATGAAGCACCTCATGCCTGGCTAACATATATAAAGACTACATACATCCCTGCCCCTTTGCTTTACAATGCTAAAGTCTTATGATTTTATAATACAGGAAGTCACAGATATTTCTACCACCAACATTCAGAAAAGCAATTGCAGATACACTGGCTTCATTATGAACTGGCATAATGCAGTGCTGAAGCTTAACAGTGAAACCCAGCTGGAAATGGACACTTGGCAGTAAACAGCTACCAGGCTTAGCTCTAGGGAAAGGATCATGCTGTGAAAAACATACACCTACTGTACCAGGCACCCTTATTGAAAAAGTTTCTATGTTAATAAAATCTATAATTTTATTAGAGAAGTTTTTTTTATTAAAATTTCGTCTTTGTATGAAAGGACTACCATAGTATTCACATGCAAGTGTTGTTTTATGAACTTTTTATTTAAAAAATACATTTTCTATAAAATGTGATTTCACTTATCTGACCATAAAATATAATGTTTTTAATGTATGTTTAACAATACATAACACATGCACACACACAGTGAAAACAAGAACCCACAAATATTCTTACAACAAGGTTTATTTTTCTGCAATGACAAAACTGACATATAACAACAATAATTTTTGAGCTCTTAGTATGGGGAGAATCAATGTTACATTTCCTCTCTGAATTGGTGTATGGATATAGGATAAGCACTACATTTCATAAGGACATTGCTTGGGAATACTTTTTAATACAGAATTATAAGATGTCAATATATTTCCTATAGAAATATAAGAAAATCAGAAATGAAAGAACAAGTTTTCATTATTATGCTGTTGTATTTCTCAAGGCATTTTAATGTTATCTTTTGGAGCAACATCAATCATTTTGATTGACAGAACATAATACCCTTAGAAAACCAGTAAAGCATTAGGTTTCATTGAATAAACATCAAAACACACACACACATATATACATATGTATATGAAACAGAAATGTATTAAGGAAAAATTCATAATTGTGATTATCATTGACTTTTATATTAATTATTAGAAGAAAATGCCTTCCTAAAAATTTAAACGAAATCTCTTGTCTATTTTATTGCTTCTAAAATTGATTTTGTTGTTTTTAAATTTATATATAATGTGTTCTAATTGTTCTCTTCCACGTGTGTGTGTGTGTGTGTGTGTGTGTGTGTGTGTGTGTGTGTGTGACCCATTTAGTGTAACCAGTGTCATCTTTGGGACCACTTGATTGAAATTGTCCATTGGTGCCTGCTGGAGGTACAGAATTGAAGGTAATTATTTTCCTACTCCCAGAAACAATCAGTAGCAATATTCTTAGTGATGGTGAAGGTCCCTGAATCTGTCCTTTGTGCTTGCTTAAGAGTTGACATGGTCATTGTTTTGCACACCCAGTGTAGGCATTCAAGCCTGCTGTGAGTTCCTGACTTAGCGATGATTGTCTTGCCCATTCAATGACATTTTACACTCCCTCTCCCTGTCTTATGACTCTTACATTTTTTCCAATAATAACATTTCATGACTCTCAATTTTCCTCCTCTATAAGTGCTCAGCTATCACTCAAAATAAAAAAGAAAATACATTTCTTTCTTTGTGTTTCTGCTAAAGTGAAAAGAAAGTATCCTTACTTGGAAATGTCACAAATTTGAATAATATTGAAAAAATTACAATTTTGTTAGCCTGACTTTGCCTAAAATAAAGTTTCCTAGGTAACTGTGTTAAGTCTAACAATGCCCAAACCATAAAAGTCAAAAATACTTATTGATGTCCTGATTCTTTTTACTGGAGTAAATGTCAACCGGAAATGGTTATAACCATGGTTCTGATTTACTTAATGTACAGGAAAATTATACATTTATAGTGAAATCTGTTACTCATGTACTTCTAAAGCATCTGGGTTTATTGAAACATGGTCATTTTCCATTTGGTTAGTCTAGATTTATTATTGTGAAAGCATTGAGTTGTTAAAGTAGTAAGTATACTTCTTAGATTTCCACAATTTAAACTTTTGGGATTCTTCATTAACTGCCTTATTTGTATATAAAGGATTATTTTAATGTCTATGTTTTCAGTTTGAAAAAGCCAATTTGCTCAAGGTTCTCCTGAAACCCTTTAACAGGCTGTGGCATGTTAATGACTTTTTAAAAATGGGAAAATATTTCAAAACTGATGTTTTCACACACTTCTTTTGAGACAGTAGAATACAACAATGTCCACATTAGGTGATGGCAAATCAGAATAGCAATTTGCAAAGAATTGTAATTCATGATATCTTGTGCACTTCCTTAAAAGGCAGTTATTGGTAAAAATATGTAAATTTAAACTGTTTCAACTAGAAATGAGAGATTCAAAGGTGCTTACACATTCAAAAATGGTATCTGAGTACCAGGAAATTGTGTTTTCGGAAACCACAGGTAGTTGCACATATGAACAAATAGCACTTATGAATGGATACACAAGACCTGTGCGAATCCATGTCAGGCAGGGGCCCAGCATGGATGAGGGAGATGGGAAGGAAGCCGTAGCCCAGCTGAGGATCTACTGGTCATTCATAGATGCTGGGTGACAGAGAGTCAGTTTTCCTTACTGATGTGACACTCGGTAGGCTGACCAGACTCCAAGGGAACGATTTCACACAATAGCATTTAAGAAACACAAAATAGACTTGATAGGCCTGAAAAATAGAAATAACACCAGAACACATAAAGTGTGGAGGTGGAGGTAGTAAGTAGTGGTGGAAATAAGTCAAAGGATTTGAGTGTGATCAAAATACATTGTATGAAATTCCTAAACCAATAAGTAATATTTTTTAAATTGGCTCCATCTTAAATTAGATTCTAGTCATTGATTATAACTACTTTCAAAAGTAAAGTTTATTTTATCATCAAATTTATAATCATGAATTCTGATATATGGAAGGTTCTTTTCTAAAATTTATTTATTTTTTTGTATTTCATGAATATCATCTTAATCATTTTTATACCCCCTTCCCTATTGACACCCTCCCATAGGCACCCCCACTGGAATTCATACATTCTGTCATTTGTGTTAAGGCATATAGACTGTCAAGTTAGTGTTTCCAGATATTCCTAAGTGCAAGTTCATTCACAGAGGTCGAGTTAGCCTATCTATAATCCCTCCCTTTAAGAAGATCAGCTCTTCATCACCCAGCAGTTTTCAACTTCCAATTAATTCTTTAACTAAGATTGAGGCCTGCTGCCTTTTCCACATTTCTTTGTTAGGTCTTTGTCCCTGAGTTTTCATGGGTCTTATAAATGCTGACACCATTGCTGCAGGTTCACATGAGCAAGTTCCCAGAAACCTTTAGGACTCTATTTCTATATGACCATGCACCTCCTCCCTGGCTCTAACAATCTTTCCTCCTCCTCTTCCAAAATGGTCCCTGTGATCTGGGTAGGTAGAGTTTGATATAGGAGTCCTGTCCAAGCATGCACACTCTGCAGAGTTAATCTCTATGCTTTGGACATCTGTGACCTTTTGTATTTCACACTCTCTGTCCCATGAGGGAGCTTCATTGATGAAACTGAAAGATGCATTAGTGTTCTCTTTGTCCTTTGTTCCATGTTCCATGAGCCTTAGGTGTAGAGGTTGCATTGTAGATATACCATTTCAGCTTGGGTAATTCACAGACAATCTCTGTTTATGGCCATTTATGAGACTCTGTAATAAACTCTATCTGTTGAAAAAGAAGCTCCTTTTATGAGTGGTGACTAGGATGCATGCCTATAAATATAAGGATTCATATTTTGATCATAGTAAGAAATTACATTTGTCTAGGGATGTGGCAGCCTTGAGGTTTTCTTCTAGTATCTATGACCTCTCCAGCTATATATATTTGGCAATATTTACAGTACCATACATGAATTTCCTCCTACTGAGTGGACTTTGAGTCCAATTAGGTAGCTGCAGATTAACCCCAAGGTAATTATGGCACTATTGCACCAATGTCATTTGGTGTGCTGATAATTGATGTGGTTATTAGACATTAAAGTTGAGGTTGGATCTTCAATTGATGGTCTCTCTTAGCAGTTTGCCTAGTACTCTCCAAAGATATGAAAGCTAGCCTTCAAGGGAGGTGGCTTTCTGGTCAGTTCCAACATCATTGCTCTAAATTCTGTGTTCAGCAATAGTATCTTACCTTCAAGTTCTGATAGGCAATCAAAGGCTGTAAAAATAGCCTGTGTAAATTAGGGAGTCTCTTGGACTACTATGGCCAACAACCTAAAGAAAGGTTTCACCTGTTTGGCACTGTTTCTTGTTATGTAACCTTTATCTATACAAAGGGACTCATGTAGAGATATTGCATTTGTAATATGTCAGTAGGACTGAAGTAGTCTAAGACAATAAATAGTTTTCCTGTGTATTATGTATGAAGAGAGAGACTAAATTCCATAATAATCCCTGATAATGTGTTTTGTGTATTTTTCCCATTTTACTCCATTCCTAAAACCTAACTTTTATAAACTATTAAGCAATGATTAGAAGAGCTGTTTGTATAAGAACAAGTAAGAATACAGAATTTGAAGAAAGAGAGTCCCAGTTAAAGTATATAATCTTATCTTTGACATTTATAGACTTGAGACTGTGTTTTCAATTAAATTTGGAGTCTTTCTTAATATCATTAAGTGGGATAAAAGGAATTACCTCGTAAGCATGCTTTTAATACCCAAATGATGCAAGTATATCATAAAATCTGAAGATGATAATGCATCAATATTTTAATGCTATTTGGCTTTTCTCAAGGTTGACCTCTAAGAAAAACACTTGATCTTGTACAGAATTAGAATTATATCTACTTACTGATAAATATTCTGAGATTCAGAAACTTAACACAACTTATAGACACAATTAATGAATTCTGTTGAGACTTTAACCAAAATTCTGACCCTGAACCCAGTAATATATTTTTCCTGCAGTATGACACTCATTAGATCATGATGTGATGTCAATTTGTATCTTGCACTCATTTTCCCATTTCATGATCTCATAATTTTAATAAAACATTACTATTATTTTTGCCCATATGTCATAGTTCAGGCTAATTCAATCATACTTATAATTGCATAACCATAGTTTTAAGACTAACTTCAGTCTAAGATAGCTGCCTTCTGTAAAATACATACAGACATCTATAAGGTCCATGTTTACACAAAGTCATCAAGTTTTAATGCAATCCTTTAAAATGCCAATCTTCTGCAACATTTACCCTAAACATCTCTAATTACACCAAAATTTTATTGATTTTTTACTTAAACACAGATAAAATAGAAAAGAAATCTAATTAAGTTTATTTTACTCAATGATACAGGTTTCCTTAATATTCCATTGCTATTATGAACTCTATTTTCTTTATTTATTAATCTGTTGGAGTAATATATTATATTATATTATATTATATATATATGGAATGATGGAACAAATTAAGTGAATACATTATGGAAGGACAAGTGCTGCAAAGTTCTGTTTCTATTAGGCATCTAAAATAATTAAAAGCAGGCAATAAAATGTTTGCTTCCTGGGACTAGAAAGAAATGGTTTGTTGTTTATTGAACATGAAAATTACAAAATTAGGAAACTGAATTGGCTTCATGGTTAATAACACTGTCTACTCTAGCATGGGACCTCAGTTTGGATTCTAGCACTTACATGGCAGCTAATATTGGTCAATAACTCCTGTTCTAGGGGATCCAAGGCACTGCTGGCCTCTGCAGGTACTGCACACACAAGTGCACTTTCATACATGAAGGAAAACACTGAACACATAAAATAAATAAATGAATTTACTGTAGCTCACAGGATTCACAGATGAGTAAGGCTGATGATTACCTTTCTTTGTCAGTAGCATGTTTAGCACCTTCTAGTGCCATGAAATCTACAGAGATGAAGTCACTATCATCTTGATTTCAACTTGTTTTTTTTTTCTGTGACTCATGTATGCTGTGTCCTCAAGAATAGTCTTACTGTCAAATTTTGGTGGGTAACTAAGTGTAATGACAATAGTCTGTATTGTATGAGGATATATGGGACCTCTCTTGTTGACAACTCCAAAAGAGGAAGCCCAATACTGGCACTGTGCTTTTCATTTTCTAGCCTTTAGTGTTTATTAGTGTCATCAAACCCTGTTAAGTAAGGGTAGCTGCATTTAAACTTTTTTTGCATCAAATGTGTATATATTGCAAAAACTTCTGAGGTAATGTCAATGACTTTCAGAACTGCTTTAGTGTTAATTATTCTTTTCTTCACTCTCTCTTCTGTCTTACCCTCACTTTCCCCACACCATTAAATCCATACTATGCATTGCCCCTTGGAACAACAGAAGCAGAGATATTAAGAGAGTAACAGAACACATTCTACTTGTATTTAAGTGTCCCTTCACAAGATGGAATCCATATCTGACACTGTTACTGGATCCAAGAACCTATGGCCAGACAGATCATAGCGCACAGGTGAGCACCAATTATTATCATTCTGCTCAATAGACAGAATATTATTTGGACTCACAATGATTTACTGCTATACACATTATTAGTGCATTTAGAGTCTCAAATGCCACTAGAGATGTTTCTTCTTACAGCAGATGTCGTTTAACAATGAGAGCCACAAATTGTCAACATGCAGAGAATAAGTCTATAGAATGGTCAGTCCTATATGGGACACCTATATCACATCCTCTACTCTGAAGGCTCAGGAGTCATTGTGGAAGAGAGGGAAGAAAGATTGTATGACTCAGAGATGGTAAGTGAATATATAGAAACTATTGCCTGGGCATCACAATATATCATCACATGTGAGCCCTCAATGATTATGATAGCATGCACATAATATTTCAAATACAAGCCATACAGAAGCTCAACATGCATGGGGAGGCAAGCAGCAAGCTGTACCCCTATACGAGGATCTATTAGCATTTGATGAATGTTGGGAGACAGAGAGTCAGTTTTTCTTACTGGTCTGTTGACCCGACTTCAAGGGATAGAGCCACACCCAAGAGCACTTGGGCAACACAAATTAAACTTGATAAGGACTTTTCTTAAAGCCAAATAATAAGATAGAGCATGGAGTCAGTGAGAGCGGCTTAGTAATATGGTGTTGTAGAGTGGGGATTGGGTATGGATACAATCAAAATACATTGCATGAAAATCTTGAATCAATAAAAATATTGGAAAAAATGAACTTACATCAGTAAAAGATAAGCAAGTATATTAGTCAGGGTTGTCAAGATGAACAGAACTGACAAAATGAATATATTTTATAAAAGAGTGTATTACATTGTTTTACAAGATCCTCTCTGGGTAGTTCAAATGGCTGCCTGCATGCTGGAGAAACTAACAATCTGATAGCTGTTTATTCCATGAGGGTGATACCTCAACAGTTCCAATATGAGACGTAAGTCCTGGAGGACCACTGAACATTTCATGTGAAATGTTCTAAACATTAACACACATTAACATGGAAAACATAGAAAAAGGAAAGAAATGAAAAATGTAAGGTGCTTTCAGAAGAGATGTTACCAGACGGGTACAAGTTGATGAAGAATGGACAGGTCAAAGACAAAATGTGTTCCTTCATGCATTTATCATAAAGTTAAGTTTTCAAACATTAATACACAGTCTAGATCATATTCTACTATACTAATAGTGTATTTAATATAGTGATTACACTTGGTGTTAAGGAATCTAATAAACACGTGCGATATACCCTGACTATTCTTATGAAATAAATCTGTAATAAAAGGATGTTCTTAAAATTCTTATTAAGAATATGTTTATATTTTAATCTTAAATTTGTTTCTAAAAATTACAAGAGAGCCATGAAATCTGATTTCCCACTGAAAAATAAAATTTTAGCACAGTTATATTTAGTCTCGCCCCACATCATTCTAATTGTGAACACTTCTACCTTTGGAATAACCTAGATAACTTTTATTTCTGGTCTTATAAACATCAGAGAGCAATAGTATACATTCTTGTTACAAGCTCCTCCTCCTTTGTTCTCACTGAATTAGAGGTTGTCATGACACTAATGAATACTACTCTGACACAAAGTTTAAGGGAACATGAGTATCAGTAAAAATGGGAGTAATTGACAGATATGCCATACTTCTGTATTTCCAGTCTAGTCTTGTTTCCTTATCAAATCAAGATTTATATTTAAAAGGTTTCCTTCTTGGGAGAATCCCATCTTTTGCAGGGAGTTCTGGAGATCAGTTTGCTGGTATTGTGTTATTCCACTTAGTAGAAAATCCACTTGACAAATTTTTCGATAAGGACATGATTATTCCTCTGGATTTCCATTCAAAAGTCCTATAAAATGTATGAGGTAGGCCATTTTTCTAGCCTTCTGTTACATAGTACCACAAATGTGATTGTATAAAACAACACAAACTCATCATATTTTTCTGTAGCTAGGCATATGGTTGACTGAACTAGACTAAAATTAAAATATTGAAAAATTATTGAAAGGTCATGCACAATCTTAAGCTCACCTGGAACTCTTTCTTCTTCAAAACCAAAAGCATTGTAACTCTTTGATCACTATTTTGTAATTGCATCTTTATCTGTCCACAGCCTAGAAAATTTTCAGTTTTTGAGAATTCATGTTATTAGGAGTATCTACCTTATACAATCCAGGATACTTTATTCATTTGAAATTCTTTGACTTTAATATGATGTACAAAAGTGCTTTATCAGCAACCCTCTTATGTTCTGTTGAATGGGATAGCAGAACTTTTATTCTCCCTTCTCTTGTGATAAATCTATATATATATATATATATATATATATATATATATTAGGACAATTGGGCTTGGACAGAATATTTTCATACTAAGGGAATGAAATATATACAAACTAAACTGAGGCAACAACATTCATTGAAGAGAAACAGCTTTAAGAATCAAAGTGACATACTAAGGCTAGAGTCAATAGAGCACAGTAGCAGATCCATCATTTTTATTTATTAATGGTTAATTTTCCACCACCATTTTACAGTCCTAATTTGATTTTAGTTTCATGATATCAACCACTGTTATTCTTTTAGAGAGAAATTAAGTCATCGAGATCAACTCAACATTGGTCCTTCAAGTGATCAGATCTTGAGAATTAAGAGACATTTCCAAGAAAGCTCAAAAAATTTAGTGAAATTCTTTTCTTAAGGTTTTGTTTTCCAATTTCTAGAAAACTAACTAAAGTTATATTTAAAAAAACTCTCCCCTCTGGCTCCATCTGTATAATATGTAATAACTGCCTTATTTGTTGACTTTAATAAATATTTTATTATTTTAAAAAATGTTTATGAGTGTATTGCTTGCATGTATGTAAGTATACCCATGCAGTGCAGTGCCAGCAGAGATCAGAAGAGGGTGTCAAATCCCATGGAACTGGAGTTAAAATGGTTGTTAACCACAGTGTGAGTGCTGGGAGTTGAACCTGGGTCCTCTGCAAGAGCAGCCAATGATATTAACTGCTGAGCCAACTCTCCAGCCCTGAAACACTAGAATTAAATCCGGGAAAATGAGAAAAGCTGGAACATCAAAATTGGGTCTTTTTATGTGGCACCAAATCAACAACCCCTTTCTTCAACCACAGAACCTTTGCCATCCAGTTCCATGTCCCATGATGTTGTTAGAACTTCTTAGGGTCCAAAACTTCATAGAACTTCCAAATCTGGGACAAAATTTCACTTACTAAAAGAAAAAAAAAACCTGAAATTTTTGTTTCTCATTCAGTGTAAAGGGAGAACATAGGAGGAAAACAAAATCCTTTCGTAGTTCACTGTTTAATCTATTGTGACTACATTGATGAGGAAACTACTGGGACCTAGAACAGTTGAAAATAACCAAGGACAAGCAATAGAGTGTAAAAGAAGAAAGTCACCTGTAAACCTGGGTCCAGGGGCAGTACTAGCATGACTTGTGATCTTCCTTCATATAAATCCTACCCACAACTGATATATTTAAATTGCCCTTTAACATTATATTTTTTTAAAGTATTCCATTATAATATTTGGAATCTTTATGGTGTCTGTTGTGGTGTTTCCCTTTTATCTCTGATATTGTTTGTTTGGAGTTGATCTTCCTTTCTTCTTGTTAGCTCAGGTAAGGGTCTCTCTGTTTTATTTATCCTTTCAAAGAACCAACTCTTAGATTCATTTATTCTTTGTACTGTTTTATTTGTTTCTATTTCTTTTATTTCACCTCTGATTTGTTTTTTGCAATCTGTTGGTTTGAGTTTCCTTTGTTCTTGCTTTTTCAAATTCTTGAACTGTACCATTAGCTCACTGATTTTTGCACTTTCTGATTTTTTTACTGTAGGGGCTTAGGGCTATAAATTTCCCTATCGGGGAAGCTTTGAATGTGTATCAGAGGTTTTGTTGTGTTTTGTTATGATTTTCATTGAGTTGTACTAATACTTTCATTTCTTTTTTTGATTTTCTTTTCAACCCTTTCATCATAAGGAAATTGATATTCAATCTCCATGAATTCTAGAAGTAATCAGAGCTTCTTTTGCTTTTGAACTTAAGTTTTATTGAATTTTCAGCTGATAGAATACATGAAATTATTTTAATTTTTTTTTATTTTTGAGGCTTATTTTCTGCCCCAGTATGTTTCCTATTTTAGACAAAATTCTGTGGGCTGCTGAGTAGAATATGTATTCTTTGGTTCTTGGGTTGAATGCTCTATAGATAGGTGTTAGGTACAAAACCATAAAAAGAAGAATATAGACCCACATCCCTAATTAACACAGATGTGAAAATTCTCAACTAAATACTCGCAAACCACACATCTTCATCCACCATGATTGACTTGAATTTATTTCATAGATTTAATAAATGCATTAAATCATATAAACGGACATAAAGTGAAAAAATCATATGATCAACACAAAAGATGGGGTAAAGCATTTTGACAAAACCCAACAAGTAGTTATTGTAAAAAGCCTTAGAGGGAATTATACTGTGGAGAACATATCTCAACATTACTAAAGCTTTATGCAACAAATCTTTAAACAACAGCCAACATCATTCTAAATGGATAAAAACTGGAAGTATCTCCATTAAAATCAAGAACCAGACAAGGCTGTCGACTAGTCCCTCTCCTTTTTGAAATAGTGCTTAAAACTCTTGCCATAGCAGTAAGACAAAAGAAGGAAATGAAATGGATACTAACTGGAAAATAAGTGTTCAAATCATACCTTTTAGGAGATGACAAGAAATTAAAAATAAGAGAACCAAAAAATTCTACCAGAAACATTCTAGTGGTAATCAACACTTTCAGCAAAGTGGCAAGTTACAAAACCAGTTTACAAAAAAATGTAGTCTGTTTATGTTCCTATAACAAGCAATCTAGTGAAACAGATAATTGAAACACTTCTATTCATAATAACTTACAAAGCAAATCTAGAAAAATTTAACAAAATAGAGACCTCTCCAATGAAAAATTTAAAATCTCTAAAGAAATAGATTAAGGAGGAGACAAGGAGATGGAAAGAACTCCTATGTTAATGGATTTGTAGAATTAATGCTGTGAAAATGATCATCCTACCAAAAGCAGTATAGACATTCAAAACAATCTTAGAGTAATCCAAGAGAATTCCAAAATAACAGTGGCTACTGCCACAGCCTTGATGGCCACCTAAAACTTGAAAGTAGGACCCTTATTGCTGAAGGCAGGACATACTTTGGACATAGGACTTGAAGCAGTGGTGCTGGAACTGTCCTGGAAGCATCTTTCCTGATGACTATCACTTATAGCATCAGGGAATACTGTGCAAGCTTATAAGGGAGAAAATCAACCAATGAGCCAACCCAGCTGTAAAGCATAATAACCAAAGCAATGACCAATGCAGCAGACTCTCTATTGGTGCAATAGCGGCACTTTAGTCTTGGGTGTAATCAACAGCTGTCTAACTGGACTTAAATCTCTCTTAATGGGAGGGAATTCATATATGGTACTATAAACAGAGCCACATACACATGGCTAGAGAAAAACATATGTATTTCATATTCCTAGGCAAATGTTATTTCTTACTTTATGCTATATATATCCTTATATTACAGAGAAATACAACAGTCACAACTATTCAAAGAAACTTCATTTTCCAGCAGATTAATCTTAGTACAGAATTGTATAACTGGTCAAACACAGAGAATAAGTGTATGTGTGTTCAGTCTTAAGTGACACATTTACAATCAATCTCTATACCTAATGCTCAGGGAATATTGGGCCTCATGGGTCCAGACATGTGGCCTGATGCAGCTTTCTGCAGCCTGTCTCTGACACTCCACTTCTGCATAGGAGTGACTCAGCAAGGCATAACAAAATGGCCTCTACCGGGCTACAGCCTATGTGGTGAAAAATGATTGGTCCTTTACTTCCCATGTTTTTAGCCCCACCTCTACCCTATATAAGACTGTGCCTGACGCAATAAAATGAGATCTTGCTTGGACAGTTCTCCCGGCTCGGGGTGATGTTTTCTCCAGAGTGGAGACGGGTACGGGCCGTCTGACACCTTCTCGCTCAGCCCCCTGGAGGAGACAGGCTGGACCGGCTCCTCCACCGCCCTACCTGCCGGTGAGAACCCAGGAAGGGAACATAAAAGAACACTGGGTAGAAAGAATTTTAATTCATCTCTCTACTCTCTTCAGCAAAGCATCCTCATGAAACAGACAGTGAAAAACACAAAAAGTCACAGATGGCCAAAATGTAGAGAATAAAAGACTGAAGAGTGCATGTCCCTGGACAAGACTCCTATACTAATCTTTGACACTCACCATTCATGGACCATTGCAGAAGAGTTGACAGAAAGACTGTAAGATCCAGGGGTGGTGTGTGACCACAAAGAAACAGAGTTTTCCAGGCATCTAGGAACCTGCTCATATGAACTTACAGCAATGGTGGCAGCAAGCGAAAAACCGATGCAAACTATTAGCAATTGATCTCTCCTGTGTGAGGATGAGTTGATCTTTAAGGAGTGGTGCTGGTAGGCTGACCAAGCTCCAGTGAATGAACTCACACTGATGGGCATGTGAGAACATAAATGACTCAATATGCCTTAACATATGTGTCAGAATGCATCAAATCCAGTGAAGGGCTACAGGGGATGCAGATTGGGGAGGGGCTCTAAATACGAATAAGATGGATTGTATGAAAATGCATAAAATTCAACAAAGATAGAAAAAATATTGAGTTAGGAGGTAAGTTTTGGTGCTTCATGATTATAATATCACTGAGGATTCAGAAGCAGGTATGAAACGCTGATTTCAAGACCAATCTTACCTTCATAATGAGCTCTGTATCAGTCTGGGCTAACAGTATGATGTTTTAAAAAATATTGAATTAAAATTGATATATAAAATAATATTTATAAGATACGCAACTTGATTTATTGGCCATAAATATATCTAAGAAAGTGTCATGACAAAAAATGAATACACGTATCATTCACAGAGGCTTCCTATTGCCCTTTTATTACATTTCCCTCATGCCCTACTCATTATTCCTGTTGCCAAGAACCATTGCTCTGTTTTCTCCAACTATACATTAATTTTATTTGTTATTATTCACATGAATGGAATCATAGAGTGTGCAATGTGTTATTTGTCTTAAAACCAATACAGTAAGTTTTGATGATTAATCCCTTTGTTGCATGTATCAATAATACTTTCATTTTACATTAAATTAATATCTCATTATGTAGTTCCAGAAATGTTCTTACCCATACACCTTTTGATGGGCTTTGGGATTATTTATAATTTTTACTCTCAAATTAAGCTAATATAAATGTTGATACAAAGTTCATAATGTAGACATAATATTTGTTTCCATTTGGAAATATATCTAGATTTAAAATGATTTTGTGATGATGTGATTCTTTTGTTTAATATGAAAACCCTGTGAAATTATTTTCAAGCTATTTTATAATAGCTCACATTCTCATGAGCAATGGTCTACTTTGTTTTTTTTATTTGCATTCCTGTAACAACTTATGATGTTGAGAGTTTTTTTTTGATTAGTTGATGATGATGTATCTATTCAAATATTTTGCAAATTTTTATAAGTAGAATTCATTACTTATTATTGAGAATTGAGTCACTTATATAGTAATATTTTAAACATAAAACTGTGAATTCTTTATTATGCATACATTATGTAAATGTTTTATCTAAAACTGTGGCTTTTTAAATTTTGTATGGAATTTTTGTATATTTAATAGAGAACTTCTCAATCTTAATCACTTTTCTACCCACTTTCTCATTGGCAACTTCCAACAGTACTCTCCCTGGAAGTCATACACTTTGTCATTTGTGTTAAGGCCTACTCTCTCAAGTTAGTATCTCCAGACATTCTTCAGTGCAACTTCATCCACTGATGTCTAGTCAGCCCATCCAGAGTCCCTCATTTTAAGAAGATTATGTGTTCCTCACCCAACAGTAATCAGCTGCCAACATTTCCTTGGCAAACATTGGGATCTGCTGCCCATTTCACCAGTTCCATGTTGGGTCTTTGTATGCTTGAGATGCATGGGTCTTGATCATGCAGACACCACTGCTGGAGCTTGTAGGGTTCTATTTCCATATGGTCATGTACCTCCTCCTTGGCTCTAATAATCTTTCCACTCTCTCTTTTGTAATGGTCCCTGAGTCCTGGAAGAGTCAAGATTTCTATAAGAATCCTGCCCATGGACCCACACTCTTCAAGTTCCTAATCTCCACGCTTTGGCCGTTTGTGACCTTTTGTGTTCCTTGCCCTTTGTTGCATGGGGGAGCTTCATTAATGAGAGTTAAGAGATTAATTAGTGTCATGTTTACCCCTTGTTCTATGTTTCAGGAGCCTAAGGTGTAGAGGGTGAATTGTAGACATGTTACTGAGGCTTGAAAAATTCAGAGACAATGTTTGTATACGACAAGATGTGGTGCTCTATAGTAGTCTCCATCTGGTACAACAGAAGCTTCTTTGATGAGTGGTGTGACTTGGATACTTAAATAAATAAATATATATATATGTGGATACATATTTTAACTTTGTAAGAGGTTATATTAGCCTAGGAATAGTGACAGCCTTGAGGATTTCTCTATGATCTATGACCTCTTCAGCCATGTGTATTTGGCTATGATTACAGTACCACACATGTTTCCTCCCATTGAGTGGGCTCTCAGACCAATTAGGTAGCCACTGATTGGCCCCAAGATAAAAGTGCCACTACTACAACAATGTTGAATGCTATGCCAGTCATCAATGTGGTTATTTGTTCACGAAGCTGGTGTTGGGCCGTTGATTGATTTTTCCCTTGACTACTTGTATAGTGCTCTCCAGAGCTTTGAGAACTAACCTTCAAGGGAAGTGGCTTCCAGATCAGTTCCAGCTCCATTCCTCTGAATCCAGTTTCTGAAGTATGTCCTGTCTTCAACAATATGGTTTTGGGAGGTAACCAAGGGTTGTGGCAATAGCCTGTGTAATTTTGGGGATCTCTTAAACCACATTGACCAACTCAAAGGAAGATTTCACCTGTCTGGGACTGTTTCTTGTGTAGGCTTCAGCTATGTACATGGATTCATATAGAGAGAAATATCGTATGAGAAAATTGTCATTAGGTTGTCAGACTAACAGATTGATATTTTGGGGTTTTTAACGGCATTTTGACTAATGTAGGTTACAAATTTTTGTGGTATTTACTACTTGCCACTACATAGTGGCTATATTTTAAAGAAGAAAAGTCTGACTTCTCGTATGCATTTTAAAGATATGTACAGATCCAGACACCTGAGAACTTGTTCTTTAGATTTCTTTTGGAGCTGTGCTTTAGAAGAAATATCTGCTCTTGATTTACTGAATTGTTACATCCAGCATGACCTTTATATTAACAGAGAATTTTGTCATTTTTAATCCATGTATGCATTAAACAGACACAATCATATACAAATATCATTTTTTCTTGTTTTTTCCAAGGAGGGAAGCATTGCTGGCAACACTTTTCTATTCACTTCCCCCCCCACACACGTACACATACATGATTACATTATTTTATGTTCAGAGCAAGGATGGGTCATGAGTTATCGATATTATGTTAAGGTTGCAAGAGGAGCACATTGGTCAGTTGGGTTGTCTACATTATAAACAAAATAATATTCATTTTTAGTTGCATGGTTAGGAAAAAATTATTTGTCCAGAGTAAGTCCATATTATAAATGCAATTCCTAGAAATTTTCTCTAACATATTATGAGATGTAGTTTTAAATTTCCCATTTAGACTTATAAATCCCTTTATTGAAGCTTTTCTATACCAGGGATACATCCATTTTTTTGTTTGTTTTGAGCTGTCAGAGATAATAATTTATTGAAAACAATTTTAAATCTTTACTGGATTTTTCTTTCTAATTTGTCAGACTTCACATTTTCATATACCAATGTATATGTTCCTAGATCTTTGTGTTCCATTGCTCTACTTTTCTGCTTTTAAACGAAGCTGAGGGTGACTTGGTACTCTTCTTTTAATATAAATAAGGCTTTTCACAACCTAATTTTTGTTTCTCTTTAAATATTTCTTTAATTATTCTAAGAAAGTCTGAATTTTAGAATAGTTCTCTTTTAAATATTTTACTTTTATTATTTTTATTTTATATGTATGAGTGTATTGCCTGCATTTATGTAAGGGAAACTAAGTTGTGTAGTCCAAGGAGGTCAGAAGAGGATGTTAGATCCTCCAGAAATGGAGTTACAGATGATTGTTAGCCTCCATGTGAGTGGTGGGATCTGAACCTGGGTCCTCTGCAAGAACAGCCAGTGCTCCTAACTGCTGAGCCATCTCTCCAGCCATTTTTTTTTCATTTTAAATTATGAAACCAAATTTGATTTTATTTTAATTTGCATTTCATGGAATCATTTTTTATCTTTAGAGATTCATTAAGTATGTTCTTTGTCACCTGTATGTATAATTTGGCTTGTGAGTAAATGGAATACAATTTCAAGAAATATTTTAGTGTTCCTGTCTACTAATTCTAACACCTGTTTTCATTCTGGGTTAATTTTGATTGATGACTGTTTTCTTCATAATAGTGTACAGTATACTTCTACATTACATGAATTTTTAAGTAACATGTTGTAATTTAACTTGTTGAGTCGGGGCATTTTATATGCTTATAAAAATTGGTAAGGATTCCTCTAGTTTACAATAAAATTAACTCTAATAGGTTAATTATCTTATATTTTGCTTTCAAGATTTGCAACAGGGTACTAGAATTTTGTTCAGTCTGTGGCTCATTTTTCCTTACAACAAGATTGTCAGCATGAACTATGATTTATGAAGTTTTCCATACTGGTTGATCTGAATAGATATTATTTCTGTTGCTATGAGAGCATCAATTAATAATTACAATAATATTGTTTTCCTTTTCTAATATTTTCCCCAAGGCTGGGCCTAGTTTCCTGGGATTATCTATCTGTTTTTTTTTCTGATTATTATCTCCCAAATACTTCAAGGAAATCCTTTGAAGATCCCTATCTGGTTTTCTCTCCTACGGTTACTAAGTTTGTTAAATCTTAAATATA
Source organism: Eospalax fontanierii (assembly GCA_035773235.1). Classification (NCBI taxonomy): domain Eukaryota; kingdom Metazoa; phylum Chordata; class Mammalia; order Rodentia; family Spalacidae; genus Eospalax; species Eospalax fontanierii. The sequence goes on along the minus strand of CM069525.1, from coordinate 126,160,975 downwards.
GTTACTCAACTTTATATTGCAAATCTATTTTTCTCTAAATTTCTTCTCCATGAACTGTGCAGTAGAACTCTCCCAAGTTATGTAGGTGGAAATACTATAGGGCTAGCAGTCATTATGTCTCGTCTCTTAAGCATTCTTATCTATAAATACCTAATATCCAACATCCTAAATATATTTTATAAGTTTGCTATTTTGTGCTTAATTCTGGAGTTTAATATATCCAGATCTTTTAAAGAACATTTATCCATTATTTTTATTTTATGTGTATGAGTGTATTACCTGCATGTATGTAAGTGCACTGATGTCTTGCAATGCTCACAAAGGTCAGAAGAGGGTGTTGGATCCCCCAAAATTGGAGTTATGTATGCTTGTTAACCACCATCTCAGTGCTGGGAATAGAACCCAGATCCTCAGCAAGAGCAACCAGCATGCTTAACTGCTTAACCATCTCTCCAGCTCCATAAATACAGACTTTTAAATATATCTTTTTCAGCATGCAGGTATCTCAGGTTTTAACAAGTATCATTTTCCATGGTTAATATTCATTTTTGCCTACAAATCATATGGATTATAGAGGCTATTAGGTACCAACCACATTCATGCATGATCTTATGTAAGATTCGCAGCATGTCCACAGAATAGACAACATCAACATTTCCACATTTCAATTAAGGTAACAAATTCAGTGAAGTCTGAGAACTTTTTCATTATAACCTATCTTTTAAGCAGACATGCTTTGCCTAAGGCTTACTGTTTGAAATCAAAGTCCATACCTTAACAATATTGCTATCATTTTGTAGATGTCAAACAACTTATAACATTTGTGTAACCAACAACGACAGAAATAACTGTGATAATTTTATGACATTTAGAAGGATGATTTTTTTTTATATTTGGGGGCTTGAATATTTATTAAACCCCAAAATTTTATCATACCAGAGATATTATGTTTGGGGCTTAGACAAAAAGAAAAAGTTAAATGTGATCTTCTCAGGCACAGATGCCACCAGTTGTGTGTGAAGCTTCCACTAATGCAACCTTTGAAAATTTGTTGTTATTATTATTATTATTATTATTATTATTATTATTTTAAAAGATATAAGATCTATGGGTGTAACAAAGTAGTTGATGTCGAACAGTGCCAAATTCAGGCAAACCGGTTTGAGAAAATAAATTCCATTTGAACCCTGTTCCTACAGCTTAGCAAAAGAAATAATTCATGTTTTTACACACAGATACATGCACAATTTACTCATAGTCACTGTAAAACTTACTCCCTGAATAAACTGATTTGGAAGCTGGTAACTGTCAATAACCTTGTTGGATCAAATGTTTCAGAAATGTTCATTGACTGAAAATTGGCACTTAGAATTTGGAGTAATGTTTCCCAGGAGCTGAGTGGAGACTTTATGGGGTTAGTATTGAAAATAAGACCTAGTAATCCAGTCTGAGGAATTTGAGCTCAGTTCTTTTTGGAGCTAATCTTTGTGTTAGACGATTTCATTAACAATTTGTCAGAAAATAAGCTCCTCATATAAACCCAGTTTCATCATTTCGTTTAAAGTGCAGGGAACGAGGGATGGAAATAACTCATTCAGTTCCTAGTTTCTCCTAAATACTTGTGCCAGCATGATCTTTTCTAAAACATGACTTACACTGTGCAATTTCCCTGCCTGAAGACATTTACTCAAGTAAACAAGGGCTTCTACCGGGAGGCATCTGGTCTTGCATCATCCCTTGCAATGAACTCATGATTTAGGCATACAGAACTTCCTGCTGTGACTGAATATGCCAAGCTATTAGAAGCCAACATGCCTTTCTAATCTGCTGTCTCTACTTATGATATACTGTTCTTGTTTATCTTTCTGTAAAAGTATTCCTTTTCTAAACTTGAATGACAAGTTCAAAGTTTCCTATTTAGTAATTTTTGCAAAAACATTACTCATGTGAATTAATTAGGTCCCACATAGTCTAACAGAGTACCTAGATATTTTTTTCGTTTACTGGATTTATCACATTGTTATACAGTAATAAACACACAAGTCATGCTCATTTATTTTACAAAAACTATGTCCTCCATCTTATTAGAGAAGACCAATGAAACATAAGTAAATAAATGAACAGGAAAAGAAGAATGAAAAAGAAGCACACAGAAACAGTAATCTCCATGGGATAGTGAATTTTAAAAATAAGAATTTTAACATTATTATATGCATTCAAAGTAAAAAATATTATTAATCATCAATTTCAAGTGCATAAATAATCCCAAGTAAACAAAAATATATTTGCTCTATTTGCTTGAGAGAAAGAATGGAAAACTATTTTAACTTTCTCTTTATTTACTCTCAACAATTTTTCTTCATTTCATTTTACTTTATTTGCAGCCAAATTTTTATTTCTGCTCAGATCTTTTTTTCAATTTATGATATTGAATTTGACTTATTCTTTATTTCTTAGTTGTTTATGATGGAGCCAAAGGTTGTTTATGTGAAAATTTTCTGCTATTTGGTGTAAACATTGATGAACATAAAAATTTTCTCTTAAAACATTTTTTCCTGCAGCTCATAGATTTTTGTACATCTCTTCAAGTTCATCTCAAGGTTTTTTTCCTCTTCTTCTTTGATTCGTGTATTTTTGGGAACATGTTCAATTTATTCCACTGGAATGTATGCCCAAATACTACTGATTTTCCTGTGTTCTATATTTTTGTTTTATATAATTCAGAATTTTTCAAAATTTTTATAATAATCATGAAAGAATGTATTATTTAATATGTATAAACTACATTGAACATGTCAGTGTTAAAGAAAAACAAATTGCTATAAGGCCATGAAGTCTCTAATTTCTCTAATTCAAAATATATTTCTAACATGTTCTGGCCATGTTTCTGCACCTATGACTTAGAGAAATTGGTGGAACTTTTGAGAGTGGTGTCTTAATTACTGTGTGTCATACAGATAGTATAATGCCTAGTACATCAAGTAGTAAATGGTTATAGATCTTGCTATTTCCTATACAATCCAAATTTTGCTATGTGATCAACTGTACTATAAGTACAAAACTATGGAAGAATCATCAAATGTAAAAGTAATCTGTCATAGGAAAAATTGCCTGCTAAAATTATGAGATATTTTCTTAAATAATGCTTCTAACTGAATGATTGCCACAGACAAATAGGTGAAATAACAATTCTGCCACTGATTTTCTTTGTAAATTGATACTACCAGAGCTTTTGGTACACATGTGTGTCTGTGTCATTTTTTTTTGAATTTTTTGCATATATGTATATGTTTATATTCAATTTGGCTTACTTTTGTTTTGCTCCACGATAAAATAGCATTCCTCAATACATTTTTATTTGAAGAGAATGACAAAATTTTATGATATTGAATTGCTGTGTAAAGTCAAACAACTTTGGGCTAACATTCAAGAAATATTGCACTAAAAAGGTCATGTTTTATAGCTAAAATTTACTTTGCTACAATTTTGAATAATAAATCATTGTAGAACTTACCAAAAGTTCAGTCATGCTTTTTTGTGGTTACCATAGTGAATATCAAAGAACTCAAAGATTAATTATAATCCTTTTAAAAATAAAACTTTTTTATAAATTCTGTAATTGTTATTCTACATGACATTTTGAATTTTTACCAATATCCAGGGAACACAGTGTGTTAATACATATACATATGTCCATAAACAAAGATGACAGTTCATTTCCCACTGTGTGAATCTCAATATAAAGAATCTTAAAATGTTATAAAAAATAGGAGCAAAATTTACTTGTGTGAATTGCATTTCAGAAGCACTGGAAATAAAATGCATGCCTTTCAAGGCACTGAAAGAATTTAATTAATGAGAAATTGTATTTTAAATCTATTGTGATGGAAATATTATTGCTCTTGACTTTTGATGACCTCAGTGAAATTTTGACTTTGCTACTGAATTTCCATTTTATTATTTACAGTTCCTCAACATCCTCATATTCTTAATTAGACATTGTCTCCTGTCCTCACAGATCCTGGATAGTCCTGTTCGCTTAAGCTCTTATCCTGTCATCCGTTCCAAACTTTGTCATGAACAAAAAGTAGGGGCATCATCCTATCTCTAAATCAGGATTTTACTTGATCATATAAGATAAGTTGCTTTTTAAAGGTGTATGCTATTGAATTATATCATCTTTAATTTCTTGCTACTCTTACTATGTTTTGCTCAAACTCCTATTACAGGGTCATCAATCAATAACTAAAGAAACAAATGCTTCATATTCTATTTTGGAAATAAAGGTTCTGTTTGAGATATACTGAGATATACTCATGTTTATTCATTTATAGAGTGACACTGGAAAATACATATGTGTCTGTTTCTTTTCCTCTTTCTTCTCTCTCTTTCTCTCTCTCTCTCTTTGTGTGTGTGTGTGTGTGTCTCTCTCTCTTTACTGAAAATGAATGTTAAAACATCATCACAGGGGTGTTTTTTTGAAGCCCTGTTGTTCTTGTCTTTCATGTTGTCATATCTACAATGCAACCTCAATACCTAAGGTTCGTGCAGCGTAGAACAGGGAGTAAAGAGGACATTAATCTTTCAACTCTCATTAATGAAAATCCCTCATGCAGCAGACGGCTGGCAACACAAAAGGTCACAAATGGCTAAAGCATAAAAATTAGGAATCTGCAGAGTGTAGGTCCCTGGCAGAACCCCTGTATTAAGTTTCACTTACCCAGGGCTCAGAGACCATTGTACAAGAGGGGGTGGAAAGATTTACAAATCAGGGAGGAGGTGAGTAACAATATGAAAATAGAATCCTACAAGCTCCTGGGCCTTACTCATATTAACCTACAGCCATGGGGTCAGCATGCACAAGACCCATGCAAACTCAAGCAGACAAAAACCCAGCATGGAACTGGGGAAATGGGCAAAAGACGTTAGTCTTTGCTGAAGAAATATTGGCAATTAATTACTGTTGAGTTAATATGAGCTAATCTTCTTAAAGTGAGGGACTCCAGATAGGCTCAGTGGATGAACATGCACTGAGGGGCAATTGGGGTCACTAACTTGACACAATAAACTTTAACATAGATGACGGAATGTATGGATTTCAGTTTGGGGGCTATGGAGGGATGTTGGTGTGGAAGGGAGTATAAAGATGATTATGATTGATTGAGATGTTCTGCATGAAATACACAAGGGTTCAATAAAAATTAATTAATTAATTAAAAATAATCCAAAGAGTACCCCCAGTGCTTTGATTTCTTCACTGATAATGTTCATCATTCCTACAATTCATTTTTAGATATATTTTATTGATTTTTTTGTGAATTTCATACAAAACACCCTAAACAAATTTTTGTCTCCCCTTCCCATCTGCACTACCCCATAGCATGCCTACAAGGCTTCATAAAAATTGTCATATATGTTAAGGCTTATAGAGTCAAGTTTGTGTATCAAATTGTCCTCAATGTGATTTCATCCCCTGGAGTCTGTTCACCCTGTCTATTGTCACTCCTTTAAAGAAGACCAACTTCTCTTTCCTTTACCAAGCCATGGTCAGCTCTCGATAGTTCCCAGCCAAAGTTGTGCCTCCTTCCCTTTTTCCTAGTTCTATGCTGTTTATTTATTTACTTTTATTGAGTTTGCCTGGGTCTTGCATATGCTGTTGTTGCATAAATTCACTCTCCATGCCTTAGCGGTGGGATCTGGTTAATCCAGCTGTATTAAAACAGAAACTGATCTTCCATTTAGAATGATTTATTTATCTACAAAGTTATAAAGTCTCTAGGGACGTGTGCCCCGCTTGCCCGCAAAAGTTTGCTACTGCCGGCTGGCCCAGTAATGTTTGCAACGGCTGCGCATAGGGGCAGGTCTCTTAGTTCATTTCACTGACAAGATTCTTTGGAGGGTGGGGGCGTGGCATGCTGCCTCCTGGGTTTGTGGGCCCAGGACCAGGCGTTTCTCTTCCCACATGGATCTTAGCAACCTCCGCTTCTCTCCCCAGCTTACGGCCACGATGATTCTCTGTCCTCTCCTGCCTCCCTCCTCCCTTATTGGTCAGAGGGTGGGACTTGCCATAGAATGAACCAATAAGAAACAAAAACTGCAGAGAGACAGTTTCTATGGCTCTACAGCTGTCATTACTGCTCTGATTGTCTTATTAGCAAGGTCCCAGTAGTCCTTAAGACTGTTTCCTTGTTGTCATACACCTATCTGGCTTTACAATGTTTTTGACTCTTTCTTAGTTCACTCACAAGGACCAGTCTCTGGTTCTCCCCATCACCAAATCTTACTGATTTTTTCTAATCATATATTTATATATATTACTCTCTAATTGAGTATGATGACATTTTTCCTTCATTTTCATGGACAATGTATCAGTGGACAAATGTAGTCACACCCACATAATACGTATGTTTGTAATCATATCCTTTTAGGAATAAAAAAAATATACTGCAAAGATAGACCATTCTGGAATATTCATGTTTTGAGAAATACAGAAGCAATGCACAGTATTATCAGAGATGGAGGAAATAAAAAGAAAAACAAACAAAAATGAAGGGTTTTGTGACCCGTTTGAAGACAGGTAACAACAGAAAGATGATTACTTGTTAAATTCTGAAGAGAGGTAAAAATGAATAATGCCTGAGGACATTATTAAATGTTTTGTAAAACACTGAAAGACATTTTGCCTAAGAATTTTCATTTAGCTTTTTCTTCTCAGGAAATACTTGTTATCAAATAACATACATTGCAGTATATGAATCTAATTTCATGGATTATTATGAGTTTTTGTGAAACATCCAACATAGGTACTCATACTCATAATGATTGTGCACATTTGAATAACTGTATTTTATATAAAATATTAAAATGAGTTGCAGATGTGAATGTAAAAGTAAGATGTATTTTCATCTTTGGTACTCTAGTTGCTAAAACTAAAAGCAAAATAGTGACAATAAAATCAGAGCAGAGCTCTGATTTACTTTTGTGTATGAGGGAAGTACATGTGCCATGGCATACACTGTGGAGGTCAGTGAATGGCTTAACTGGAGTCAGTTCTCTCCTGTCTCTACATGATTCTGGGCATACAATTCAGGTAGCAAGGCTTGGTGGCAAATGTTTTTAACCTTTGAGCCATCTTGGTGTCCTTGAAATAATTTTGTAAAGGCTACATACCTCTCATATATGTGTTGCACATTCTAAAATAAACATAGTTTGCACCTCAATAAAATTGTTGATTTTCTAATATTTACACTATTTCTGTATGACAACCATTTTGCTTAACTCTGCCAGTTTATGTGTTTATTCCCTATTTAATCACATTCAACCAATGTGTTAGAATATAATGCTACTCATATATAAAACAAATAGGACTAAATTCAATTTCCAGGGTCATAAGGACTATAAGTTCATGAGAACTAAATTAAAATGAAAATTTAGGAAAAAATTACTTTTGGTACAAATAACGAGTTCTGATCTTCCTTTTTTGTGATTTCTAATTACTCTGTTTTAAATTTCAGAGTAAGTATAAAGGATAATGAGATATCTTTAAATGCATGTTATTCAGTATGACACAGTAAATAGATATAGGAACATTATTTGGTTTACTCAAGATTTATGTATTTTATTATTTATTTATCAACTTTCAAAATTTTTAACACATTTTTCTCAATAGATCCAACAACTGTTTTAAATAATTATGATATACTTACATTAAATTGCTAACGAATAGATTTTTGAATTATCACTAAATTTAATTTGATAAATAATTTAATAAATTCTAAAGGGTAACACAAATGAATTACAGCTATTTTTGTTCTATTTACATTTCATCTTAAAATTCCTTTTTACTTGAATTGGGACTCCGTCTACTATATTTCTCTTCATCTTTTACTCTGTCTCTCAGTTTTTCTCTGTTTTCCTGCCTCTCTGTATGTGTATGTACATGTTTTTCAATATGTCTTATCTTTGTCTGTGTCACATCACCATCATCAATAATAACAACATCATAATAAGCAGTTCGGAGGCTGGAGAATGACATTATAGTTAAGAGTTCATACTGTTCTTAGAGAGCACCTGACTTCACTTCCCAGCACATATGTTGGATGGCTCACAACCGCTTGTAAATAAATATTGAGGGAGAGTCAGCACCTGTGGGCTGCACAGGCACTTACAATTCAAATAAATGCACCCATACTTTTAAACTATAATATCAAATTTTTTATGGTGTTTCATATTGTTTGGCATCAGATTCTAACAAATTGATTTCTTTTTCTAGGAACATTAAGGAGAAACAGGAGTTGCCACTTCGATCTACATTTCCATTGACTTACATTTCTAAGAGTTAGAACAGTTTTATTTTGTCAAAGTTATAGCTATTTCAACAGAAATTTATAGGCTGCTTTCGCTAAAAGCACATACATCACTTGGCATGCAGATGTACAATAGGTAACTAAAAAGGACAAAAGTCTGTCATCTCTGCCTTCATATTGCATCTGTCTGCTTTGCACATGATATATTTGGATATGTTAATGAAATAAAGCATTTTCTATTATACTTAAATTTACCTATTCTCTTTCTTTTTCTTAATAGGCTTTAAAATATCAATTCAACAGAATAGTAGCCACTCACAACATCTGGTTCCTGAGCATTGCAAACATTTTTGACATACAATTCAATGGCATTCCAATCATTAACTAAATATATATTGCATTTCTCAGTTAGTATTTTCTTAAGTAATTCTCTCAAGCAGTCATATTAAATTTCAGAAGCAACTGATCAGACTGAAAAACATGCAACTGATGATGAGCTCAAGGTGGGGATTCAACAAGGACACTCAGATTTGCAGGGAATAAGGAATTTATTAAAGAATTTAACACCACAGACAGACAACAGCATGGCGTGTTCTCAGAAATTTCCATCCCATTATAAGAGACAGAAAGCATGGCTGTATTTCTGAAGACAGGAATCAGAGCCCATATGGTACAAGTAGGGCTCTCATTTATTTCAAATTATTTTTAACTGAATTTTTCTGAATTTCATACCAAATATCTCAATCAATTTTATACCTGCTCCCCCATTTGCACCTTCCGTAGCTCCCTGGCCAGATTTCATGTATTGTGCCATATATACTAAGGCAGTTTATGTTCCCAGATGTCCCTCACTACATGTTAATTCCCTGGAGTCTAGTCATCCTATCTAGAATCTCTCCCTTAAAGAAGATCAATTCTCCCTCACTCAACAGTAATCAGGTACCACTAATTTTTGGCTAAGGTTGGGGCCTCCTGCCCATTTACCTAGCTCTATGCTGGGATTTTTCTCCTTGAGTTTGCATGGGTCTTGTACATGCTGACATCATTGCTGTAAGTTCATATGAGAAAATTCCCAGAGGTGTGGAAGAGTCTCTTATGATTGTGTACCAACCTAGGCTCCTACAATATTTCCTCCCCTTTTTCTGCAACAGTCCCTGTGCTGTGAATGGCTAAGGTTTAATATGAGTCCTATGCAGGGATACCCTCTCCGCAGTGTATTATTCTCTACACTTGGTTCTATTGAGGCCTTTTATGTGCATCATATGCTGTTACATGAGGAAACTTCACTGGTGAGAGCTGAGAGATGCATTAGTATTCTCTCGCTCCCTGTATTATGTTCCATGAGCCTTAGATGTAGCAGTTCCTTTGCAGATGTCACTTCAGGCTGGGCATCTGTCAGACATTTAATCTGTGTTTGTGATCAGTTGTGGAATTCAGTAAATAGCCTCCATCTGTTGCAAAATGAAACTTCTTAGATGAGTGGTGAGAAGTATATTTGTCTGTAAATATAAGGATACATCTTTAGTGTACCGTAAGAAATTACATTTGTCTAGGGATATGACAGAGGTAGCGATTAATCTAGGATCTATGACCTCTCCAGTCATGTGTGTTTGGCTATGTTTACAGTGCCACCCACAAGTTTGCTCCCATTGAGAGGGTTTTAAGTCCAATTAGACATCTGTTGGCTACCCCCTAGATAATGGTACCACTACTGCACGGCTGTCGATTGTTCTAATCTTTGTTCTGGTAATTGCATTTTAAAGCTGGGGTTCGATCATTGATTCATGTCCTCCCTTATCAGAGGTATGATTCTATAGAACAAGCCTGTAGGTATCCAGTATCTTTGATTCTAGACAGGATGTAGGTAAAGTGGTAATTCTAGGCAGGAAACAGGGAAGAGGGTGGGAAGCAGGATGTGTGCTTACCAAAATTCATTGGATGTAAACTCACTTCTCCAGGTGAGTTATCCTAAAATTTGAAATTCTGTTAGCTGGTACTTCATGCACAATGTCCTAATAGGGTACCTGTCTATTAGGGCTACTACAGGTTTTGGGCCTGAGCAACTGCTGAATTCTAACATTACTTTCTTACAGTAACAGAAGTGGTAATTTACCCAGCAGACCATAGCCTCACTAAGATCACCAGCTAGGTGAAAATCTAACCTTTGCTCTTCTATACAATCAGAAGACTATTTTTATTACCTTGAAAACAGATATCTCTCTGTTATTCCTTATGTAGGCACACAGAATAAATTCCTTTCCATCCTTTACAACCATTCACCCCTCTCATATGTCCTCTAATAAATACGACTTTCAGAACTCCATTTCTCAGTGAAGAAGTAATGCATGTCATTTACTGATTTCAAAGTATGTGCCTAACCTACTGATTAAATGAAAATAAACCAGTCTTGGAAAATTTTATGCTCTATCAGATACTCATGGAACAATAAGATTTCTTTTTCTATTAAAACATGTTTATTTTTTTAAATTAGCATAGATAGTAATGGGTTTCATGAGCTCATCCTCATATATATATAATTTGTTTTTGTTGATCTCTCTTCTTCACTTCCCTCCACTGTCCCCCTGAACCCGTTTTCTTGTTTTCTTCCTCTTCCAAGTACATCACATTCCCTTTTCTTGTCACATATCATAGAAATCAGTCTAAACGTATTTTAAAAATCTAAAAATAGAACCACCACATGATCCAGCTATGTAACTCCTGAGTGTTTATCCAAAGGTAGCTAAGTCATACAGTGAAGATATGTTCACATCCATGCCTATTTCTGCACTATTCACAACAGCTAAGAAATGCAACTAGCCAAATGTCCATTAACAGATGAATGGACAAAGAAAACGTGGTACACATACAGAACTGAATTTTGTTCAACCATAGAGAAAAATGAAACCATTGACCTTTTAGAGAAAACAGATAATGTTCAAAATTAACATATTAAGTAATCCAGCTTCAGAAAGAAAAATACAGTATTTTTTTCTACCATACACACATTCTAAATTTTAGTGTGTGTATGTGTGTGTGTGTACTCGCACATACGTAGTGATAACCCAACTAAAGAATTATGGAAGGAAGGTAGCTAACCTGCTAATTAGCATTTTAAAGGACAGAGATAGAAAAGATAGAACTCATAGGATCTGTATAAGCTGGAAAAAAACAATGTTTCTGTTGCTCAGTTTTGTTTGTATTCCTTTCTACTTTAGTAAAGGATCTAAGAGATAATTGACCTGTAATTTTAGATACGGTTTGGATTTTCTGACTTTATTTGTTCTGGCTAAAAAAAAAATCAATTGTGTTGAAATTTTATTTATCCCAAAGATAAAAGCCTCTCCTCTCCTGAGTGAAATTTATCAGAAGTAAATAGAGTGGAGAGTTTGTATTGAGACCTGAGAGTGAATATTGAGCTCTCTGTGGTTAGAAGACAGTGAGCAGATTATGCTTTAAAATAGAGCTATCGATGGTGAGCTGGTAAGTAAGAATCAAGAGTTGTAAACTCCTGAAACACTTAGAGATTCAGCACTGAGAATGACAGTAGATCTTGAGCACCATTTTTTACAAAACAAGATAATTGTTGACATCCCTCACCACTAACCATTGGGGATGACCTAGAGTTGATGCTTAAAACTGCAAATACAATCAATAAATACTATGCAGATAGTCCTTAACCCATAAAAATTTTACATATTTTTTTCAAATTTGTGAATTTGAAAGAGACACAGATTCCAATTCAGTAAAACTGTACTTTGAACTTTCCATTTTGACCTTTCCCAGGATTGTAAGGTGTTTTTCAATATACTCTCCCAATGTTGGGCTATGACAGTAAGCTGTAGCTTCTAGTAAGTCAAGAAATAACCAAAAGAAACAACCAATATTATGCAGTGTACCATGATGTTAGTAATAATGGTTACTAGGTTAGGAATAGTACACACATTTTCAACTTACTTTATGTTCTATTATTATAGTAAACCAAACAGAGGCAAAAAGATGGATCTTTACTTAAACTTCACATTTTATCCAAAACACAGAATATAACATGAATTTGAACATTGATTTATAAAATATTTAATAAATATAGGAGAAAAATTTTAAGTTTTCATTTTAAACAAAGTGTTCACAGAGTTGATACTAAAATCATTATGCACAAAACGAAATTGTGGTATATCCGTCCTAGGACCCTGTGGCTAGAGAGATCACAGGCCATAGGGGAAAGCCTAATACTACTATTTTCATAAATAGATGTAATATTAAAGCTACTCCTAATAACTTGCTGTTATTCCCGTAGATTAATGTATCTCTCAACTCTCCCCAGATAAGCTACTTCTGCATTGCAAGGCTCAGTGATTGCTGTGTATGACAGGGCAGAAAGATTGTAAGACCCAGAGGTGGTGCGGGACCACAAGGAAATAGTTTTCCATACAATTGGGTAAACACTCATATGAAACAACAATAGTGACAACATGCACAAGTGTCATGTAAGCTCAAGACAGACAAATTTCCACCATCGACATGGGGAAGTGGGTAAAAAAACCCAAACCTACTTGAGAAATTATTTGCAACAAATGGCTGCTGGGAGGGTGAGTCAGTCTCATTTATGGGTAAAACTGTTGGTAGTTTGACTAGCCTCCAGTGGATAGACCCCTTCTGAAGGGCATCATTTGAGCATACATACACACACACACACACACACACACACACGTGTGTGTGTGTGTGTATGTGTGTGTGTGTGTATATATATATATATATATAATATATATATATATATATATATATATATATATATATATCCAAGTTAGTTCATTAAATCAGGTGGGGCAGTGAGGTGGATGCAGGTAGGGATGGTATCTAAATATGATATATATGATATATATATATATATATATATTATGAGTTTCTAAAATATTCAATAAATTAAAAAGAACTTCTGGTGAGATAAAGTCCAAAATTATTTTTCTTCAATAATTATCGCATTAAGATGTTAAAAAGATCATGTGTACACCAGAAGAACATATTTGTGAAATACATATCTGATATAAAACTAAGCTTAGAATGTATAAAGTACACATAAACTCAACAGCAAATGTGGGAGGCAGGTGTTATGGGTGGATTGGACATGAGGAGACAGAAGAGAGATGAATGGATCTTGGGTGGTGTGGGAAGCCAGAAGGAAGTGGGTTGGCTTGGGAACACCCCGAGAAATGCATATACTTTGTCTGAACATTATGGCATGTGTATACCTGGTGACTGTATGGCAAGGAACACAGTGCCAGACAGGAGAGATTTCCCTTTGAGTAGATGGTGAGAGTGTTCCAAGAGACTCCCAGTATAACACAAGCTATTGCCAGTACTCTTGATTATTTCCCAGAACTGGAAGATAAGACCCTACTGCTGAAGACAGGACATCCTTCAGACAGAACTTGGAGCAATGGACCTGTAACTAACCTGGAACCCTTCTCCCTGAAGACTAGCTCTCATAGTTCCAGAGGATACTATGCAAGCTACTAAGGGAGCAAATCAATTAATGGTACAACCCAGCTCCACAGCCTAATAACCAGGTCTAGAAGAGCAAACTACCTCTATTTGTTCAGCAGTGGCACTATTATCTAGAGGGTAATCAACAAATATCTAATTGGATTTAAAGCCTTCTCCATGTAAGGAATCTCGTACATCTCACTATAATTATAGCTGATATGCATGGCTGGATAGGCTATAGATTGTAGACAAAATCCTCTAGATAAATGAAATTTATTACCATACGCTAAATATTGATTTACAGGAAAAGATACTGTATATCATGCTTATCTAAGAAGCTTCTTTTTGCAAAAGATAGAGACTAGTACAGACTTCCACAACTGGTCACACACAGAGAATATATGTTTGAGAGATGCCTATTCCTAGGTGACACATCTACAGTGGATCCTACAGTGGATCCTCTACACCTAAGCCTCATGGAACATAGCAGATCGGGGGCATAGAGAATACTAATACATTCCTCAACCCTAAACAGAGAAGTTTCCTCATGCAACAGAGTGATATGCACCCAGAAGGCCACAAATATCTATGTTGTAGAAAATAAGAAACTGTAGAGTGTGTGTCCTTGAATAGGACTCCTATATTAAACCTCATCCACCCACAGTTCAGGGACCATTGGGAAAGTGGGGATGAAAAGATTATAAGAGCCAGGTTTGGTCCATAAACATAGGGAAACAGGATTTTGAGCCACTGGAAGCTTGCTCATGTGGCAATGGTACAATACTACACAAGACCCATGCAGACTCATTCAGACAAGGGCTCTCCATGGAGTGAGGGAAAAGGGTACTGGGTACTATTTACAGCTGATTACTGCTGAGTATAGGAAAGGAGATTTTCTGTAAGATCTCTAGAAAGGCTGAATAGACTCCAGTGGATGAACTTGCAACATAGGACGTCTGAGTACAAATGTTAGACTGGATAGGAGTTAACATATATGTCAGAGTGAGTGAGGTCCAGTAGGGGTGGCATGGGGGTACATAAAGTGCACAAAAACTCCATAATAATGTTAAAAATAAGAAACCGAATTTTATCCTCATCTGCATTATTTGAAAGTTTCTTAATGACATTTTGGCAGATTGGTGGTTATCAATACCTTATGAAAAAACACGTATCATTCTATTTCAAGTGGTGTGATTCTTGTGTTGTATTTCAAAGATTCTTTATAGCATTTTCAAACATAATTTCATATGGTTTGGAGTATTTTTTAACCATAGATTTCTTGACTGACTTATTCATAGTACATAGATTTAGTAAAATGCCAAATAATACATCAAATTATGTGAACATTAAGCATATTTTAGCTTAATAAAACTTGCAATTCATTATCTATGAGCTCCATATGTGCCAGTTAATCACTGTAACAATCTTGTCAATTTTCACCTTGGCAAATAATTATTTCTATATCTAGTCTTTCAAGAGGCCTGGCAGAATATCTTGCCAGCTGGTCTGCATTAATGAAAACACAAACAGCTTATGATCTATGGCCATGGATTATCCATGTTTAAGTGATATTCACAAATTTTTGAAACTCATCTTGCACATGAAGGGTTTTTTTTGTTTGTTTTTTTTGTTTACTGTACTTCTTAGAAAATCACTTTTATTTTATCAAGAAAGAGAAGCAGAGGGGCTTGAGAGATGACTCAGCAGTTAAGATCACTGATTGTTCTTGCAGTGGACTCGAGTTCTTTTTTTCCCAAGACCCACATGGAAGCTAGCAACCATCAGAAACTCCACTTACAGAGAATCTGAGGCCCTGTTCTAACTTCCACAGGCACTGCACAATACAGGTGCACTTACATACATGCAGGCAATACACTCATATATATATATATATATATATATATATATATATATATAGTAATACAGTCATACTGTATATATATATATATATATATATATATATATATATTCAGTAATAAATAAAATGTTTTTAAAGTGACAAACCCATTGACAGCCTTGCAGTTTAAGTAAGCAATGGGTTATCTGTTCATATCTAATGTTACATCAATAAAAACAGATGATTTGTTAGAACCACCTTCTATGGATCAATTTTTGCCTTCTGACTAATATTAAGATTCATGTTATAATGAGAACGAACATCACAATTAAATGTCAAAAAAAGAGTCATTATATTCCTCAGGGTGGACAAATTCTTCTTTACACATCTAATAAGGTCATGTCAAAACAAAGTCAGGGCTTTTAGTTTCTACATAACTATATATCCTGTGAGTACAATAGCTTTTATGTTTGTAGAAACTGATTTTCTCCTCTGTGACATTTTATGCTTTTAAATGGACATAGATATTCAAACTTTTTGGTTATATTCAATGACACAGAGAACCCTTTTCACATTTGTTTTATTTGGAAATGTAATGTTAATTGTTTTTTGTTTTGCCTTGTATTATATATGCTCATTTAAACTCTAACAAACTGGAATGTCTTTAATTTTTGTGAATATGACCTGTTAGGTTTCTCCATACCCTATGAATACCATTACCTCTTGATTCAGTTACCAGCTGTTACAGAACAAACTATACAGATCAGCTGTAGACAAACTTACTGGTTCTTTAGCAGTATCACCTTGTCTCGAATCTGGGTCTCCTGAAGACATTTTCAAAGCATGAAAATGGCTTTCTACTTCACTTGAGAAGATTCTGTCATAAATATAGTTTGAACAATAATCATAACAGCAATAAATCTGATGGCATTGTTTTTACACAACCACTTGTAAATCCCTTTTTAAGACTTCCCCGACTTCATTTAAACTATCCTCCCTATGCACATGATTCTCCAGTTTATAGTATCTGCATGCCTCTTCTTTTCCACACTTTTCAGTTGCTCTCTTCACATTCTTAGAGAGATTAGTGCTGTTCTTTTTAAATTGAATTATTTGAGAATTTTGTGGATGAGTACTCTATTCATATCATTTCTGTTCCTCTTTCTCTTCCTTCCAACTCTTCACATGTCCTTCCACTTCCTGTCAGATTCAAGACCTCTTCATCTATAATTATTTATATATTAGCAGAGTTGACGTTTTGAACAAATCAAACATTCCTTCAGTTTCCATATCTAATAATTTTTCGAACTTTGTGATGCATTGAGATTGTATTCAAATGTGAATTTTTCTCTAACTTTTATAAAGCACCATTAAATAGCAGTTTCAGAAAAGAAAAGGTGTTGAATATAATGCAGGGTGGGCTTAGCTAGGCCACCTGCCAGGAGAAATGAACGAATGGCTCTCGTGGGTGTGGTGCTCCACACCAGCTGGTTGTGGAGCCAGTTTCTGTCCAGAACCTGGAGGGAACCTGATCCACCTGGGAACAAACTGTGATTGGCTGTGGTTGGGACCCCATCCCATAAGGCTATTGGCCAATGAGACTCGTAAGACTCCACCCCATAAGGCTATTGGCTAACAAGACCTGTAAGACTCTCTGTTATTTCTTGAATAAATGAGTTTGCAGCAGACCACTGCTGCTGGCTTTCCTCTCAAATCCCAGAGTCTGCGTGTTGACTCTGTGCCTACTCACCTTCTCTTGTACGGTGGAGACCCTTCAGTCCCCCTCGGGCTGGCCCTGAGTGCTGGGACCCTCAACATATTGGCGCCCAAACAGGGACTCCTCCCCGCTCAGCATTGGTGAGATGCCCCTGTCTGACTGTCGGTAGGTAGGCCCTGGTGTTTTATGTACTGTTCGGTCCTCAAGAGCAGAGGAAGACCCCCTCCTTTTTGTTCCCCTTCCTGTGTTTATCTCCCTACCCCAAAGGAAATAACATGCCGCCTCAAGGTCCCTGAGATCCGTGTTGGCCCCTCCCTTTCTTGGTTCATCCCAAAGGAATCACATGGGGGCTTAAACCTCCTGATTTCGGTACCCAGGCAAAGCTATCCAGCTAAGCCTTTCAGGAGGAGAGATCGCGAGGGTAATTGTCCTGGGGAAGGCGGGATTTCCCATTTTTGATTTTCCCATTTTGGTTTTCCCAGCTGTTAGAGTTGTTGGAGCTGTTGGAACTGTTGGTGCTGTTGGAGCACAGAGCTATAGAACTGCAGGACTCTAGAAGAGGCTGGAGATTTGTAGGAGTTTTCCACTGGGACATGAGGTAGTTTGGCCCCCAACATTTTAGCAGCATGTCTAGGTGGATTCTGATATTGGCTATTTGGTTTGTGTTCTGATTTTAGTGGCCTTGAGTCTCCATTTCATTAGTCATTCGCCCATAATGAACAATCTCTGGAAGTGCTACTGCTACAAGCCCTCAGGGAGCCAGCACTGCAGCACAGCTTTTAAGAAAAAGGAAATTATTAAAGTGATACCAATCACTTCCCCAATGTGTGCTGACAAAGCAGCACAGTCTTTGCACACTTGGGCTTCTCTTAGCCCTTGGGTGGAGTTTCATCCTACCTGCCCCCCAGATGCTCAGGGAAGAGTTTGATCCTCCTGTTTAAGACTTGATTTTACTTCAGACATTGATTTTTGCTTTGTAGGACCTTCGTTGCTTCCCTTATAAGGTTTTTGTTAATTACTCTCGGTTCACTTCCTTAATTACCAGGTTGATCATATAAATCCACTGCAGTGACACCCAGGGATTTCCATTTAACATTGGAGGAAACTTTTTTCACTCTTTTCTTTCCTTTGATGAAACAGGACTCTTTCCAGCCTATGAACATTGGAGATCTCAAACAACCACTACTCCCTTGCCCCTTGTGCATTGGAGAAATCCTTTCTCAAATGAATGGAAGGGACCTCATTCACTTTTAACACAGGGTCGAGGCTATGCTTATATTTTTCCAGAAACCTGTTCCTCCCTCATCTGGATACCTGCCAGAAATATCAAGCCTGCTATGGATGTATCTGTCAACACAGAGGATCCCCCAACCACTGTAAAATTTCCAGATCCATAAGCACACCCCCTCCTTCTACTCTGATGATTTATGGGCAGCAATGCACTACAAAGTCACCCTAGGAGAATGAAGATCTGGGTCGATACGTTATGGTGTGTGAGAGATGAGAAAACACTGTGTATGTGTAATCTTAAGGTTTTGGGATTGGTGGTTGGGTGCTTTGGGGAACAAAATATGTGTTTGGTTAGGATTTGTTTGGAAATGTTTGATTTTTCCAGCATTTTGGCTGCATGTCTCACTGGATTTTAACAATGAACATGGATTTCTCAATAACTTCGTCTCAGAGGAGGGAGTAAATGATTTAGCTCTATAGCATATGGTGATTGGAGGTGCTGGATTGGTATAACTAACCTTTTTGGGTGTTTAACAATTATATTTAGAGGCTATTAATCTGGTCAGAGAGACTTAAAGGCACAAATTTTTGTCTCTTGCCCTCCAAGGTCAACTAAGTTCCAGGAGGTGACTCTGAAAATGTCCTGTAACTGTGATGAGTCACCTGTCCTCCTGTTTAGGGAGGTTGTAGAGACTCCACTAAAAGGACTCAAACCAGTGTCCAGTCTGTAAAGAAGAGAGTCAGCACAGGAAAATGTTTCCTTAAATGCTTCTAAATGAAGCTATGGTCTAGCAAGACTTTCTGAATTATTTTCACACAAGTGGAACTGGTAAAAAAAAGAACGAGAGAGCCAGGGGCTTCTTCTAAGCCCATGTGACCTACTGAGGAACAGATACTCAACTGACCTTCAGAAACCAAATAAACCAAATAAGTTGGTTTATTTGAGCCAATGGTATGATCTTAAACATCCAACAGGAAAGTATAACCAGATTTTCCATCTTCAGCATTGTAGTGCATACCTCCTGTCAAGAAAGTCAAGCCCACTGTTGTTCTGAACTAACCATTGAATAATTTATTTTCTTTTCCTGTCTAGAAGCCATTTAGGAGGGAACTTGTATGGGTTCTGACCATTCCAACAAGCTATCGAAGTGCCTGAGGACAAGTCCTGACTTCAGAAATCTCAAGACCAGTTTTGGCAAACAGGAGAGAAACAAGGAGGAACCTACATTTAAATTTTTTCCTTGTTTTGACTTTTCTGGTTTCCTTTATACTCTTGCCTTTATTATACATCTCCCAGGCACCAGTTAAGGATTTTTTTTTCCCCTACAGTTAATTTAGTGGTATTTTAGATAGACTCACTGATGGTATACTTCATTGCCACTCCAATCTACATCCACTTCCAGCTTTCAAAGATGCTAGAGTGGTCCTCACCCCAATTCCCTATTGGCAGTTGGAGAGACCTCTTCAGAGGGTGATTTGGTAAGAATAGGAGATAGAACTTGGTTAGGCAGATTAGGGTAAAAAGATCCCAAGGAATAGTAGCCAGTTTCCTTTTTGGCTAAAAATCAAAATAATTAATAAAAACAAAAAGGGGGATATGTTGGGTATAATGAAGCGTGGGCATAGCTAGGCCACTTGCCAGGAGAAATGAAGGAATGGCTCTCGTGGGTGTGGTGCTCCACACTGGTTAGTTGTGGAGCCAGTTTCTGCCCAGCACCTGGAGGGAACCTGGTCCACCAGGGAACAAACTGATTGGCTGTGGTTGGGACCCTACCCCATAAGGCTATTGGCTAACAAGACCTATAAGACTCTCTGTTTTTTCTTGAATAAATGAGTTTGCAGCAGATAACCACTGCTGGCATTCTGCTCAACTCCCAGAGTCTGTGTGTTGATTCTGTGCCTACTCGCCCCCTCCCCTATGGCAGAGACCCTTCAGTCTCCCTCAGGCTGGCCCTGAGTGCTGGGACCCCCAACAAAAAGGTACTTAATTTTATAAGTATATAAAATGAGGTCTGGAGAAGCAATGTGATTTACTGTAAGTCACCATAAGCAAAAACTGCAAGAGAGTAAAAGAAAATTTTCGGAAATATATTATTTTTAACTATTTCAAGCCATCTTCCTGTGATGTGTCAGAGCAATGATTTTTTCATTTATGTGGTGTGGAAATATTGTTCTTTCAACTTAGTGCTTGCTAAATTGTTTGAACTGTAGGTTAAAATGAAATAGTCATTTTCTCCCCAGGTACATTCAGAATTCTTTAAAAGCAGGCCGTACATCTTATATTTTTCCAAGTAGTCTTAATGATGTTAATGATTATGAAAAAAACAACAATTATAGTTTTGAGCATATCACATATGACAAACACTGATGAGCTCAAAGGATACCTAATTCCACTTAAGTCATATGACACCTCTTAAATATTTACTCTGATGTATACATTAGAATTAAAATGCATTGCCCTAACACAATTATTTCAAAAGTTAAGAAATGCTTTTCTAGCATACCTACATTCTGTGGTTTCAAAGTATGCATGCTCTTTAGGCCAAAAGTAGTTACATTTTGATCTTACTAAATTATGATTTCTGAACTAGTTATATTTTGCAAACTTAAAAATTGCATGACTCTTACACATATTTGATTACAAACAATGGTTGTGAAAATTCAGCACCTTAAACATCCAGTAGGGAAACACATGCATTGTGAAACTTTTATGACTTTTTCACAAATTAAAGTCACAAAACTTTCTTAAACCTTTCCTAAATGGAGTTGCCTACCAATTCCTAATGGAATTGCCCATTAGAATGGAATCGATACAATAGGAATTTTGTTCGGTTTATGAAATGTAAGCTTTTCTACTTGGGCTACAGTGCATTATTCTATTTATTTGGTTGGAATTGATACGTTCTATGAGCTTTGAATGAATGATATTTACTGATATTTAAAGTCGATCTTTGTGTTCTTATATAGACTCCCATGGTCCTCTGTCTCTCATCAGGAAATGCTCTCTTTAGTGTCAAAAGCATTTCATATTATATAATATAGTATATAATATGATTTGGATAAAGTAGTTGAGTCTCTTACATTTATAACTACCATAACACACAGCATGTAGTAGACATTCAATACATGCATGCTGACAGATAAACATCTTCCCTGAAATGCTGAAGCAGCCATAGCAAATAGCAGTTAATGTCTATGGTAGTAGGAGGGGTACTTTCAGTTTATATTGTATATTAAAATAGTTTCTTCTTGGTTGCCAAAGTTCCTTTCTATCTTCCTTCTTTTCTTTGATTTTTAAGACAAGGTCTTCCCAAAGGCCCAGGTGACCTAGAACTCACAATGGAGACCAGACTGGCCTACATCTCACAGAGACCCTACTGCCTCTGCCTTTTGAGTGCTGGGATTAATGTTGTGCACACCAGGCCTAGATTTCATATTTCTTTTAGTTTGTCTATGCCAACAATGAAGTATCATCATCTGTTATTGAGAAGTTGGTAGGAAAGAATCATTTATAGGAAGCTTCCTTGAAATTTAGTGACAGTACAAGATTATATATAGAATCAGTTCTTATGATACCATTACATATCAAATGAAAGCAACCTACTAGATGCATTGACTAGGAATCTATCCACTGTTCATTTATAAAGGAATTGTTTAGGTAGCATTTTTCCAGAGAGCAGTAACATTGTCATTATGATCACAAGTTTTCAGAAACTGCAGAAAAGAAAACTTATTCAGAACTAGACCTAAAAAATTATTGCACAAAATGCTTTTAGTAATTTCCTTCTTTCCTTCCTTCTTTCTTTGTTCTGCAAACTTTTAAAGTACTGGATAATTGGCGTTATTTTCTTGAACACCACGAAACCTTCTCATTAGATATGGTTGCTCACGGGAAGCCAGGAAGATGGCTAGACTTAATAGTGTGATTTGCTAAAGGTTGTGCATTTATGTGACTTATGAGCTAAAGTCAATTTGCATTAAAATAGATGAGCAGCAAAAGCATTGCTTTCGAACACTTTATAGACATGAATAAGCACTATAAGTTAGTTATGACTGAGTAATACAGGTATTTCTTTGTAATTTTATTTTCAAGTCATGATTTCTTCTGTTTCCTTCTGTATAATCTGCAATATGGTGTTTTAGAAATGGAATTCTGAAATAATTTGCATTTGTTCCAGGCATTCATTTTTCTGACCTACAGAATAGAAGAAATAAAATGATGCCCTGGTCGTGTCTGCTTTGTTATATCATTTCTATTCCTTTATCTTCTCTACAACAAGTCACTCTTGGTTCTGGATTCCAATTTTACTGTCTCTTCTATATTTTCCTAAATGTGGAATAGGTTATTTTTATAAGTATCTTGGGTCATTGTAATCTAGGGCGTGCTGCATAAAATAACTGCCTCAGAACTATAATTTAGGGTTTAATAACATGGGCATAAGATCAGGAAAGTTAGTATCAAATCCCAGATAATTTTGCTTCTATAACATAACCTCTCTCTACATACATTTGTTCGTGTGAAAAACAGTTATAACAATAATACATGTGTCATAAGATTAGAATTATTCAATAAGCTAAATACATAAAATGTACTCACAATTGCCATGGTATCACTCTATATTACAAGTGCACTTTTTGTGGTGCTTGGGATTGGCAAGCACTCTACCCCTAATCTACATTTGTAGCACAATACACAATTTTTGCAATAATAATACAAGCATATATTTTATGACATTTACTTCCTTAACACGGTCTTTTAAGTAATTAATAAAATCACAGGAAATTTTTTTTCCAAATTCATCTCATGAGTAAACTTGAAGTTCTTTAAGGTTAATCCCCTTAATCTTTTCACTTACAATTAGAACCTAAAATGCCATAGTGCATCACTTAAAAGAAAAATATAAATCTATGAATTTTGTGTTAATATGTGTGTATGTGGTGAAAATGAGTGTGTTAACATATGATTTGAAATACATTTTATATAAAGCACATTTTATCTCTTTTACTAAACATGAGCAAAGAAAATCTCATGAAATCTGTAACTTCTACTTCCAAAATTCTAAGATGAAGTTCACTCTAGTTTCTAAATGTAACATGATACTGAAATGATTAGGCACTATCTTTTCAGAAAGATGCCTTTTTAAAAACCCATCCCCAAAGGTCTTTGAAAATATATATACAAGAGTGGAGAATCAGAATAGGATAATACATAGTGCTTGAATTTTTGATAATCACCAAACTGAATACAACTTCTTCCTTTTATGGGCCTATTTTTATTTCTATTCTCTTGCATATTTGAGATGTATAATATATATTTAGGTAATGGAGTGACAAGGTTCCAATGACACTGTGTTCATTGAATACTGATAGAAAGAAGGCTAGTTCAACAATTAACAACTCAGTGCCTCTTCAGAGGACCTGAATTCAGTTCCTAATATTCATGTTCAGCAGATTGCAACAGCCTGTAACTCCAACTCCAGAGGATATTCTGACTTCTACAGGCACCTCCCTGTACACACACGCATATGTGCATACACACACACACACCTACACACATGGTTAAAAATAAAAATAAAATATCAGTAGCACATAAAGTGCAAATCTATGCAATCAACAACTTTCTTTGAACAACCACTAGTTGGGACAAAATGTCATTCTAAGCATTTACCAAATGTGGATACCAACGAATATTTGTTGGGCAAAGTAAATCCCATTTATTTCTAAAGAAGGTATTTTTTATCATGGATGTTAGTAGCTCTACTTTGCCAATATCTGCAGATATCACATTGCTAAAGTCAGCAATTTGCTCACCTGCTCTCTGGACTGGATGCAAATGTTAGTATATGTGGCTGTATGCAGAAGAAAAATGCAGAAAGAATATTTATTTGCAGACGGGTTTACAAAAAGTTTTAAAAAACACTGAATTATAAATAATGTCTTAGAGTGTCTCCTTTTCAGCAAGTGTCCCCATGTTTCATCACTACTTGAATGTAAATAGACTCACACTCATGAGGATTAAGCAAAACTTAATTGTCTCATTTTTGAGCACATAATACAGGAACAATTTGGGGCATCCCTCCAATTTCCTTCATGTTGTATCTTAGATATGCCTAAAGGTAAAGGGTCCTGTTAGGTGATTCTTTCAGGATTTTCACATCACATTGTGTTGACTGAAATTAAATATCCATGAAGTCAATAGAGATGGTGGCACACTTATTTGGGTTCCTTGCCCCTGCAGGAGACTGTGGTTATTTAAATGTTGGGCAGATTTGCTGAGTGCTTCCAAAGGGGCAAATCCTACATATTGTCAAGTATTACTGAATTCCTGCATCTTCTACTGCACTGAAGCAATGCTCTCCCACATGAAAAACTGGCACTCTCCCCACATTGGGCAAAACTATTAAGAGTTCTCATGCAGAGCTGACTTGGTGCTTATTCACTAGAATCCTTTGCAAAAATACCTTTTTGACCTTTTGTCTGAGGTGTCTTTGTCCTTAGGTGTGAGGCAGGACTCCGTAGGGCTATGGCATAGTTTTCATTAAACACCACAGGAATGATGCCTAAGCATCTAAAGCTTTGCAAGGGCCTGTGATGTTTGATGTATGAATCTTTTCTCACTGTCCAAACATGAAAAGGTAATTGAAAATCAAAGTAAACATCTACAAACTGTGCCCTTATAAGGATGCTGGAAACTGTTCCTAGTCAACTAAGAGCTACTTTTCTCACCAATAAAATGGAGATAAAGCAAGAACTAGTTCATAAAGCTGTGAAAATGCAGTGTGTTCATATCAAATGCTTAGAAGTCTACATTGAATGGACACATATTGCTTGCTCAGTAAATGTCACCTGCTAGCTCATTAATTTTTTATCTTTATAAAATGACATTTAATGATATTGTGACCTCTCAAGACTTCCTAAGTATTTGAGTAATATGATCAATATATAACATGAGTATAGATTTGAAATGATTATTTTAGTAAAAATTATTTTAAGACATAAGTAGCCAAATATGTAATTAGTACAAAATATCTTTTAATATAATTAATTATATATAATTATATATGAATATAAATTATATATATATATATATATATTATAGGATCTTCAAAAGCAAAAGTGTTTATCAACCACTGAGAACTTGAAAAATGCTGGTGTTGTGAGCCAGGGAGGACTTTACTGGGGAAAATGGGATTATCAGTATCTAGCTTCCACTGATTTAGACAGATTAGTTGGTTCTTTGTCTATACCACTTTTACTAAGTAATCAAAGAAAATGTATTTGTTCACTAGCAAAAATGCCTAGAGAAATATAGCTTAAATGCAAAAAAGCATGAAATTCAAAGTTCCAAGGAACCCTAAAAATGAATGATTATATTCTAGATTGCTATTTTGAAAATAGTTTTGAAAGGCAAAAAGGCAACTATGTAATTTCACAATAGTCAAAATAGGAGAGGAAATGAAAATGATAGAGAGAATCGCTGAGAAAATAATATCATGACACAAATATAGAACCAATAAGAACAATCTAAACTTTAAAAACTTTGTATGATGTCCTTTTAATGGTGGCATATGATGTTCAACTCACAGTTTACAGAGAATTCTCTCAGTGAGCATTATTGTGTCATTACAACACTCCTTGATGGTGAAAAATACAATATTAGATCAAATACTTTCAAGTTCTTATAACAAAGCAGGAGGTGTTCTACATATGTTAAGTTCATGGTATCCCCTATGAAGCACTTGTCCTCATTAACCAGATTTTGTGTATGACATAACCTGAATCACACAGTGACAAAGCTTCAGAACGAACTCAGATTGACTCGTTGAATACACAGTGTTCTTTCCTCCAGAATGTACTGACAGAAATCCACTAATTTGAGATGATTTTGTCACCATGATAGGAAATTTATTGCACTGTTACATGATGACAGGATTTGAGAGTGATGTCGTCAAACTCTTGCTTTCAAGAGGGACAGCTTAACATTCATTCTTGATCAATGCAAATTTTTAAATATATCAAAATGAAGGGGATTTTGAACTTCCATTGTAACTCACATGGTATAAAGAACTTCTTGTATGGCTCCAGCCTTATTGTATTGCATACACCACTACTGGGAGAGCTCAATATCAGTGGGCTTCTATAATTTTGTTTTGTATTAGCCAAGATAAAAAGAATTATTGATTTTCAACAGAAGTAACACAAACACAATTGTAAGTAACAAAGTTATTCCTCTTCTTGACATTGCAGACACTGTCTTAACAGAATGGTCACCACATTTAGAGTCTATGACATACTAAATAAGTCTCACTACCTGTTTACATAAGTTTCATAAAAATTAATATCTTTCATAACTTAAATGGAAATTTTAAAGGAACACTAACTTCTGGAACTGTAAAACTATATTAAATTTAAATTCCATCGTCTACAAATCATATTTCATTTGGAAAACAATCTTTCTAATTCTATTATTTTATTATCTATAATGACTCTTAAGTTAAGAATGGAGAATTTAGTTGTAGTGAGAGAGAACCTATGACATTAAAATTCCAAAATAATTGTTTTCTGACCCTTTATAGAAACTTTACTATTTCCTGGTAAGAAGGAAAAATAAATCAAATAAATTCTTTCACCTGCCTACCTTCACTCACATGTATGAAGGCATAAAGAATTTGGAATCAGGACTGTCTTAAGCATTTGTGAAAGACCTCATATTGACATGAGGTTGAGCTCAGATGTACAATTTGCAAATAGCTCTGTATCCTGTGGTACTGCATTTCCACTTCTGACTGTTATTTTTACTCTAATGACTCTAATGAAGGTTTACAGTTTGGTCTAACTCCATTTATGTACTTCTGCGCTCATTGTGATTTGATGGTCACAAAAGAAAGAAAGAAAGAAAGAAAGAAAGAAAGAGAGAAAGAAAGAAAGAAAGAAAAGAAAGAAAGAAAGGAAGAGCAACAATGAAACACTGCCCCAAACCAATTGTAGAGCTACTCTCTTTGATTTTTTTCCAGTGATTCTTTTTTGTTTATTTGTTTGTTTGTTTCCTATCTTGTATTTAAGTCTTTGATTCATTTTTAATTTTTTTTTCAATTCGCAAGAGCAAAGCTGTATTACTGGTCCAGTTCCTCAGTTCCTTGAGTTGTATACAATTTGGTTGCTTGTTTCTTTATGGGGAAAAGAGCAGCAGACCTTGACCTTAGCCAAAAATCAATTACTACTACTGGGTGAGAGACAATTGATCTTCTTTAAGTGAGGGACTCTAAATAGACTCACTAGAACTCAGTGGATGAACTCACATTGAGGGACATCTCAGTACACTAACTTATGTGGAGTAAATAAACCTTAACTTATATCAAAGAAAACATGAAATCCAGTGTGGGTGGTGGTCTATGCAGAGGTGTGGATGGGACATGACTAACATGTAATGTGTGAAGTGCACAAAAATTCAATAAAAATATAAATTTAAAAAATTAGATTAATTTAAATATATATTTGTGCCCAAACTTATGTGCTATATATTTAAGTGTTTTTAAGTTAACATATACTAAATGCCATTAAATTGTAAGTGTATAGATAGATAAATATGCAAATAACTTACATGTATATGAGTTTTGCAGGGTGTGATTCTGTAAAATTCCAACTTAGGATGGTTTGTGGAATCCAAAACATTTTGGAATGTTAATGAATATTTGCATTTATCTCAGTGTTTTCCATTAATCTCCCTTGAACTTTTGTACTATGTGTGAATTTCCATGTCCCGAAATATATTTTTTTTGTATTTTGTTTTACATTTTTCTTTGAAGTGTTTGCTGCTTAGGAGCATGTATTTTAATTGCCGTGGATCTGGAAATTGTCTGAAATTCTTGCAAGCAGTTATTTTTAACCATTGATTACCAAATCCAAATATGTACAGTGAAGGCAGAACATTGGGAGTGGAGGGGTTAAGTGGTGATAAAGTGAAAGGAAATGGAAGAGATGAGGGTGTGCAATGAGTGTTAATTACCAAACTTAGTACATGAAAATGTCATAAGGGCACCTGCTACTTTGTAAACTAACTTAAGATTTAAAAATATTTATGTGGAAATATACTGCATCGGTGAATAAATCACTCAAAGAAATCATAAGGGTTATCAAAATCGTATGCTATTGTCAAGGTTGAATTATTAATGATGGTGAACCGTGGGACCCTTAGAACAATGTGGGTCATTGTCTCTACTGTTAGTTTGCCCAGAAACTGTGGCTGGAAATGATCTTATTGTTTATTTTTTCTCAGATTTTGTTTTTAGCTTTTAAATTTAATGTTTATATTTTTAAAAATGGCATTATTCTCCCCATCCCAAATCTCTTCCCCTCCAAATACTTCCTGAATCCCACCATTCCTATTCGTTCCTGACTACATATGCTTTCTTTTTAAGCCCACTGAGTCAATTTAGTCCTGTCAGAACATGCATGGATGTAGCACTGTGTACTCCGAGAGATGGGCAGCTTCTTAGGGCCCATATCCCTGAAGAAAAGTGATTCTTTGTCCTCAGCAGCCATCAATTACCAATAGATCCCCAACTGGTGATGAAATTTCATGACTGCCTCTCCTTTGCAGTGCTTAGAGCTTGTCTTTCTTGATCTTTTTCAAGTCTCATGCATGCAGTCATGGCCACTGTAAGTTTGGATATGCAACAGCTCTTTCATGTACCCAAAACACTATTTTAGATACCACAATCTTTGTTTCTAGAACAGAGAAATCACACTGGATTTGAACTGGACACTACATCCCTGCTGACTAGCTTTCATAGCCCTGGAGGATGCTATGCAGGCAATTAGGGGAGAATTTTACTCAACTTTCAGTTGAGTAAACTCAAGTTTAAAGTTCAACTTTGAACTCTGTATGCTACGCTACCAACTTGCCAATTGTCCACTGATGAAATACTGGTATGCCTAGCATGGAATAAATAAACAGTTTCCAATTAGATTTGAGAGTCGATCCACAGGCCAGAATTTACATGTACTAACTATAAATCTGATCAAAGGCCCTCGGCTGAAGAGACCATATGCACTAGTACCGAAAATAAAATGCCTGCTGAGTTGACTTGTAAGCATTTGTGTTTCTACCAATGAATTAGTGCTTCTTTCAGCCTTTGTTGTAGAAGCCTTTGTTTGCAGAGGTTGACATTTAATGCAGAGATTATAACTGGTCAATCTCCAGTGAATAATAGACTATTCAGTGCTCAGTCTAAAATGAGACATTTATATCATCCCCTCAATTGCCCAGCACACACTGCAGAAGAAGGGGTGGAAAGATGATAAGAGTGAAAGGGAGGAAAAAAGTGCTATGGAATGCTGTCTTATGGATGTGTCACTGTTATTGCAATCATGTATATACAGCAGCAGTGGCTAAAACTGTGTAAAGATCAGATCCAAAAACTTCTGTCTATGGAGAGATGCTCACAAGTCCCTGTAGTGGCCTGAGGACTTATTAGAGGTAATGACTTCTGTGGGGTGCAAATGAGACTCATCTGTGGGTATCTATATAGGCAGTAAATAGTGGTTGGGAAATAGAGAAATATTTTCTTCATCGCTACAGCCATTGTTAAGGTCCCTATGCTCTTGTAAAAAAAAACTTCTCATCCATTCTTCTGTAAGAAAGACTAATTAAACTCATTAATTCATCAGGGGAAAAGCCATGAAATTGGAAGTGGGAATAGTTGAGAAGAGTAAGGGGATCATTGAGAATTGCAGGAGATTAGAGAGAATAGTGGTTGGTCTGTAATTTTATCAGAATACATTATATACATGTATGAAGCTGTTATAATGAAAACCATTATTACATGAAATTAAGACATGTTAATAAAAACTGTAAAAATATCACCACTTCTTTGGGGTCAGCTAAATGGTGGTTGTGGTGTCTTCCGCATGGTATCACAACTCCTTGGTTTTTTGCTTTACTTTATATTCCTTTGCTGATTTCTGTATATTTAATGGAATGAGTGCTTATTGCACTCTGACTTGTCTTGGAATGCTCTTTATTAGTCAAACTGTCCAAGATAATTCAAAAGTAGCCTGGCATGTTCTATGACTTAGGTTGGTTGTTGTAGATGACAATCCTGGAAACTGAGTAAGCATCAGGGTGGAAAAGAGTGGATCCATAACCTAAATCTTTTGGGGTGAATATATTGATTGAATCAGTCACAGTAGACCTAGAGCCTGTATTCATGAAATTGAACTTGGGGTGTGTACCTATAGGTGTACTTCATTCTAGATGGGAATTCAGAACTATTATTTAGGGGCCAGCTTGGCGCAAGTTAGGTCTGGTGCTTGCTTGGTCTTGTGCCTGGATCTATAGAATGTAGTCTGACTCTGAGGTAGGCATAGGTTCTGAGTCTGTAGAGATAGCTCAAGAGCCTCATTTTCATGAATTACCATGACTCTAGCGTCTATTAGAGAAGTGTGAGGAGCTGGCTGAATCCAAACCTATGATCATTTGGATTGGGCTAGAGTCCCAGGGAAACACAGTGCTAGGGTAAGGCTGGTACATGGGTATACTGGGAAAACTGTAGTCTTGGGTATTTCTGGTTATTTGAATCACTGAGACAAACTTTGAGCTTTTGTTTATCAGGGCCTGCTTCAATTTTGAGGTTAAATGTAGATGCTGTCCTAGAAGGTTCCAGAAGGCTGGCTTGGGTCATTAAACTAAAGCATTAGACTGGAATTGCCATCCAAAAGGCCTTTCTGAAACTTAGGGCCAGAGGATCAAGCTGGGCCTGGCCCCAATTCTCCTTTAACAAATTAAGACACTGTGTTTGCTAGAACATGGCACCAAAGGAACCAACCTGGAGGACTCAGCTTCCATAACCAGTCTATCACCTGGTAATCCTGGAACCCATATCCATCAGTATTGCCTTGGCTCCTGGGAGCAAGGGAGCTAAACTCAGCTAGGATATCTGCCATCCTGCCACTGAACTAATCTGAACTTGAGACATCTTCTAATATGAGGCTATAGGTGTTTGCATCTTGCTGAAACATGTCAAAGGCCTGAGGCTGTGGATTCTTGTCTGGTCCTGGGACTACTTATGTATCTATATGTGGTAGATTGGGACTGGTCCTTGTATGAACCTGCATGCTGAATATACAGGGGCTGATCTGGATATGGAATGGTTTTGGAATCTCAGCCTAGACATTTCTGCAGTCTAGAACACTTGGAGGTCCCATAGTGCTGAGTTTCATTAAAGTCAGCCTGGTGTTGAGGTCTAAGGTGAAATCAAAGTACTTACTCTCCTATCCTCTCAAGCAAATAGTATCACTTTCCATGATATGCTACCTACAGTTAGGGCAGAAGTGATGCAAATAATGAAAAGTGAGCATAGTACTCTCTTAGAAGTGCCTCTACATTAGTTTCCTTGTTGATACATCTAACTAGTGTAATCACTCAGCTGACTTCCTTTGTTCTTACCAGGCTCTTCTTGTGAGGTAATAATTGCTCAATTTGATGTTTCTCGGGGATGAGAAATGAGTGCTGTAAAGACTCATTTCCCTATCTTGGTACTGTTAAGAATGTTGTAGTTATTGATGTCACTGGTATCTCTGATCCTCTTTGGGCAATGTGACTAAGTGACTGAAATTAAATAGGACTGGATACAAGACTTTAATTTTGAATTATAGAATTTCATGACTTTCTAATTATGTATTTCAGAAATCTGTACTTCTAAAAACATCTGTGCCATCTCCTCTATTAATTACCCATTTCTGTGTGATGTTCATAATATTAGGATGAATAAAGATATTGTCTCTTTCCTCAAGGGACTCAGTGACTTGACGAGAAGGAACATTATCATCCATGTGTGAATTACTTTATAATAATGTTTCATGCAGCTTTCAGAGAACAGAAAAGAGAACAATGAATCTGAATTGGACTGCTTCAGGAACTGGACTTCAGAGAATCAATAGAGCATTATAGGGTAAGATAGTGAGAGAAGACAGATGCATCACCCAGAATTTGAAAGAGAATTCAAAATTTATGGAGATATAAATGGGTATGACTAAACATAGAAATGTCCAGTAGTACCAGGTGACTGCATAATCAAAGTGTGTGTATTAGAGGATGTGAAAGAAGGAGAAAATGGGAATTGTAGAAGGGGAATTGGGTTTGAAAGATGAAAATCTAGGTTTGATTAAAGGTCTTGGGTGTCAGGATACATAGTATGTATGAATTACAATACTGGGAAAAGACAGATAGGAAGGCAGGAAGGAAGGAAGGAAGGAAAGAAGGAAGGAAGGAAGGAATCTTGAATGATTATACAGACACGAGAAAATAATTCAATTTGAGAAAATGACCTTAAACTTTAAACTAATGACATTAAAAACAAAACAAAACAAAACCCAGGCACAGACCTTTAATCTCAGCACTTCAGAGGCAGAGGCAGGTGGATTTTTCTGAGTTTGAGGCCAGTTTAACTGGGACTACAGGAAGACCCTGTCTCTAAAAAACCGAAAACAAAAATAAATAAAATAAGATAATGGCATTAACATACTAACTTGAACTTTGATTGCTGGTTTGTTATTCCACATTTTAATGATTTTTTTATAATATTAGAATAAAGAACCCTCAAACTTCAGAGGTTTGCAATGGAAAATGGCTATTTCTAATTTGCAGTATATATCTTCCATAGATCAATTTTACTTGATCTGTGTCTTCATTGTTTTGGGCATGCAGTCTAACCAATAAATTGTATGATCTCTATATATAATGGGATATGAAGGATAAAATAAATTAATACAAGTGAGTATTTTCATGTGCTTTTATGCCAGAGGAATATACAGAGTTCATCATGATAAAGTAAAGTGTCATCCTTCAAGAACAGTTGGAACAACTAATCAACTCCAACCTCTTTTCTTGGGCACAAAATATTATAGACTCTGGGACAGAAGCAGTAACATGGATATTTTCAACCAGGCTTCCCAATCAGGACTGAGGCTTGTCATCTCAGGTATTTCTTCTGTATCTTGCTGTATCCAGTAGGAAAACGCTACTGTCACTCATACAAACCTTTTGACGTTAAGGAAGGACCAGATCCACTTACTCTTCCTTTGTGTGTAATCTTAAGCCCTGAGAGTATTTATTTAAAAAGTAAATTGAACTGTTTATATTTCCTTCATTATTCTCTCGGGTTGGATTTTCCCCTTTCTCTCTCTCATTGTTAATAATCCTTTAATAGCTACCCTTGGGGCTGTAGAGGTTTCTTCAGGTTTGATATTACACAATATATATGCCGTTTCAATAATTGCTTCTGTAATATTTATAATAAGTGCATAGCTGCTAAAATTAATGACGAATAAATAATAAGCTCATGGATAGATTGGGTAGGTAGATGTATCCACCAAGGAATGAGACTGTCAGAATGTGTATTAAATGTCTTGATTAGGGCAACATTTAAACAGTTTCGTTTGATGATTTATTTGTTAAAGAGGCAAGTTACAGGTTATAAAATATTACAGATTATTTCTTTATCATGATAGCATTTTATCTAACAGCAAGAGAAGATTTAGAAGTATGTAAGGACTACCTGGAAATTCTACTTTTTTCTGTAAATCCAAAAATAATCTAAAAATACAGCTAATTAATGATAATCTCAAATGTTCTCGAGGTCAGTGAGATATACCTATGACACTGAAGAAAAAAATGTATTTGGCTAAAGAATAAGTACTTTAAAACAGCCATTATCTTAGCAATAAAAGCATTATAGCAAGATAAAACTACTTGGTAGAGCATGTGTAGATTTGTCTGTACTGTCATATACAGCAATAAATGTCCACAGAATGTTAGTAGTTTAGAACGCATTAGCAAGCATTTTTTGCATGTGGTCAAACGCATTAAAAAAGACTCTGTTAGACACATGGATTTTATTTCATCTACTCTGTCCATACAATGCATAATCAAATATTTTGCAAAAATAATCAGTGGGCCAGATTTGGACAAATCCTTGATAACAACACAAATATTGTATTTAGATATTATGCCTAATATTTATTGAAAGTCAAGTGGAGACATTACCCCATGGCATCCTTGTAAGACTCAATCTTACTCTACCAAGATGGAATGTTGAAATTCATTGAGAAAGAGGAAAAGATGAAATGTGGTGAATTCCTACATTTTACCTATGATTTTTAAGGCTCCTCTAACAATTCATAGTTTGGATTTGCCTGACTTTAATGTGATGATAGAATCGAATTCCACCCTGTGTAGATGCTGGAAGTAGCTGGTGTACAAAAGTGAATTACTGCTATAGGAAGAATGTGCACTCTCATGTACCATTAGGGATAATGTAGCTTGGAAAATTATGTTTTTGTGTAATTTAGTGTATTGGACAAAACTTAATCTGTCTCATAGGATGAAATTCTTATTCATTGATGGATACATCATGAAATATTTGCATAGTCTCTAAAAATTTGAAATGTTTATAAGGATTCTCACTGCTGCATTTTATAAAGGAAGAAACAAATACAATTTCAATGTCTGTAATTATGGGAATAAGTTAATTCACATCATACATAAAAATCCAAGTGGATAATAAATAAATAAAAATAATTACTATATACGTAGATATATAACTGATTTTGTGTAACATATACATTTTACAAATGATTACAGTGAAATGATTTCATTTCTGTAAGTTATTTAAAACCATACTGTTTGTAGAGATAGGTAACAAAAAATGGACACTTTAATATAATTCTTGTCTCTGAGGAGATTTTGAGTTTGTTGTAGCTGCAATAATTTAATTCATTAAATGTATCTGAAGACTGGTACAGAATAGATGACTAAACAAGTAAGAGCACTGGTTGTTCTTTCAGAGAATCCTGCCTCTGTTCCCAGCACCCATATGGTAGCTAACATCTATTCATAGCTTCAGTTCTAGGGAATCCATTTCCTTCTTCTAGCCTACAGAGTTATTTCACAAACACGGCATACTTACATAGATGCAAGCAAAACCCTCATACACATATAAAGAGGAGTAAATACAAAATATTTGAAGTATCAGAAGACAGGTCAGTGAGGAAGGTTGGTGGGTAATGGCACATTTCATTAAGGTTTAGGACCTGAGTTTGATCCCCAGTACTCACATAGTAAAAGGGAGAGAGTGATTTTAACAAGATGCCCTCTAACCTTCACACACACAGTGATGCCTTGTGCACTCTCCCATACACAT
The DNA here is from genome assembly GCA_035773235.1 of Eospalax fontanierii. Taxonomy (NCBI): domain Eukaryota; kingdom Metazoa; phylum Chordata; class Mammalia; order Rodentia; family Spalacidae; genus Eospalax; species Eospalax fontanierii. Next base: position 126,125,203 of record CM069525.1, on the reverse strand, counting down.
ACATGTACACAATAAATAAATACATGCAAAAAACATGTGAAGAGACAGAGTGAGGCTCAGTGACAGAACACCTGCCTAGCATATTTAAATCCCTGTGTTCACTTTGCAGCACGCAAACCTAACAAACAATCAAATAAGAAAACAAAGAAGCATCTGGGATTACAATAAAATGCTACCATGTATTAATTCTGGGTGACAGCTTGGTGTGTTTCAGTCTTTCATTTGTACGGTTAAAGTATTTTAAATGAAAAATGAATGAATACTTTAGAGACCATAATGATGGACACCAGAAAGAAGAGCGGTCTCTGTGATACTGACTGAATGACACAGATTATCAGATTGTCATGAATAAGGCAGAATTTGTCTTTTGTAATATGCCACCTACAAAAATGTGTCTGGAGGAGCTAGAGAGATGGCTCAGTGGTTCAGAGTGCCTACTGCTCTTCCAAAAGTCAAGTTTGCTTCCCAGGACACATGTGGTGCAGCACCAGGGGATCTAATACTTTCTCTTGACCCCCTCACTTCCTGACCTCATGTGCAAAGTCACAAACATATGTGCATTATTAAAAGGAAAATAAGTCTTTCAAATAATGAGCCTTGAAGGAAAATGAACAGGACCTGGAAATCAGCTCAGTGGTAGTGTACTTGCTTAACATAGCCTGTGCAAGACCCTGGATTCCAGCTTCAACACAGGGAAAAATGAAAAAAGGGAGCAGAAAAAGCAAAAAATCACACCATTTAGTGAATAGTTTGAGACAAAAACTCTAAAATTCAATAGTCTGAATCATAGAAACTTAACAGGTTAATATTGTACAAGTACTCAAAGATAAAGTTGTATTTTCATATATAACATTAAATGATACAGAAGGAAAAGGCTTATTAACTGGTCCTGGATCTACTAATTGCTGGCTCTGTAACCTAAAGCAAATTACATATTTTAGTCTCATTTGCTAGTCTATCAACTTAGAAGGGAAATCCCAAACTTGTAGTTCATGTCGACCTTGTCAATGACATTCTAGTCCAGCCATTCACGATAAACAAGGATACTAAAATACATGCATACTCAAAATGAATATGAAAAGTTGTAGATGACAAAGCTATTCAAATAACCTTGTTAAATCCAATCACTAATGTAAACTTTTTTGTATCTTCTTTTAAGTGGTAGAAGCTGGAACATGATGCAGATTACAGACAAAATATAGATGCTTTAGGAGCAGCAATTTATGCCTTTTTGCCCCAACTGATTAGGTTTCCCTTTCAACATTGACCTCACAATCATTTTGTCATAATCTAGGCCTAGTAGCCTTTTAATTATCAATTTCAAACATATTGCTTTCAGATCATCATCTAGAATTCAAAGACATAAGAGTCACTTATATACTCAAGATTAAAGAGACACTTTGGAAAATATTCAATCACTTCATTGAGTTTGAGCCTTGCTAAGTGGGGCATGGAGTTCCATATGCCCTTGGATAGATTGTTCTGTTTCTTATCCCTATGCCAATCTTATGCCAGAAACCATGAAACTCAAAGCCATTTTTCCCATCAGTGTCATGAACTTACCATCTTCATTTGCGACTTAATGCTAGGAATTTTATCTTTTTAAAAAATTGCATCGTTAAGACATCTATATAACCTTACTCATTTGTCTATACTATTCCATTATTTTAAATGCTTTTCATATACCTTCTTTACATCTTATTCCTAATCATTAATATCTTTTTTTATGATGACTTACAATTCAAATGTAGACCCTGATGTAAAATTTTCCTAACCATTAATTGTATTTCTTCTCACTTTTTCTTGCAAAGAATATAGAGTACAGAAATTAAAACAAATTTTGCATATACTTATCTATACATCTTACTTGTTAGACTAGAAAGAATCTAAGGTAAAGATTTTTTCCTTTTGCTGTAAAGTTTCAGTTTCCATTCCAGTATCCTACATGTATTTTTATGAAACAGGAGGGACATATTATTCAGAAGAACATGAAAATTGTATCTCCACAGTTTTAGTTGGTTTTATTCAAATTTAATATAACCATATTTAATTCTCATAGAGAAACATCTCATGTTAGAATTTCCCTCACAGAGCTGAAAAGATGACTAGGGGATTACAAGCACTTCTCCTAAAGAAAATACACATGGTGTACTTACATACATGCAGAGAGAATACTCACATACATAAAAAATTTTTTAAAATTCATAAATTTTGACATGTATCTAATATGTTTTGATTATATCCATTCCCCACCCTCCGTTTCAACTCCACCCATACCACAGCACAACTTTTACCTCCCAACTTTATATACTAATTTTTAAACATGCTAATTTCAATTAGTGCTGCCTTCATGAGTATGGTTATCTTCTGCTACCTGGCTGGCCTCTCAGGAGCATGATCCTAGAAGAAAACTGACTCTCTTTCCCCCTGATGACATCAGTTGTTGTCATGATTGATTTGACTTGTCAACTTGACAGAACAGGGAATCTCATTTGGAATTTCCTCTGTTGGTCTGAACTGTGGGCATATTTTCGAGGCATTTGTAGATGACTGAGTGATGTAGTAGTACTCAGCCCACTGTGGGCAGTGCTCGTCCTGTGCATATTGTCCTGGGTAGTATGGGGATGCATACTGATTATAGACAAGAGGAAAAAGCCATTATTAAACACCGTTCCTCTGTAGTCTTTGCTTCAGTGCCTGGCCCCAGGTTTCTGACTTGAGTTCCTGCTTTGAATTTTCTCACTGATGGATTTGGATTGGGATTTGTAAACCAAGTAAACCCTTTTCTCCCCAAGTTGTTTTTGGTCAGTATTTTATCACAGCAACAGAAGTTATAGAGAAAAAGAGAATGCAGAGTGTGTGCCTAGATAGAACTCCTATGTTAAGCCTCATGCAGCGAAGGCTCAGGGACCATTGAGGAAGAAGGGATGGAAAGATTCTAAGATCCAGGGTTGGTGCATTGAACATAAGGAAACAGAGGCTTTCAGGACTTTCCCCAGAACTCCCCAGGTCTCTCCTTGCTCATATGAACTTACAACAATGGTCACAACATGTGCAAGACTCATGTTGAATTAAACGGACAGAAATCCCCCATACATCTGAGGAAATTGGCAGTAGGCTCCAACCTTAGCTGAGAAACTATTGACAACTGACTCTGGATGAACTTGCACCAAGGGATATGACAGAATGCATGAAATCTGGTTCAGTGTATACTGGGGTGCAAATAGGGAAAGGGTTCTAAATTTGATTAAGATCTGTTAAATGAAATACACAAACCTTAATAAAAATATCCAAAAAAGAATACAGAGTTCAGTAAAATGGTTTTATTATCTGTTACATTGCAGAGTCCATGATTAGTCATAATGCATTGTTATATTTCAAAATGTCTAAAATTTTGTATTCTAATATTTTTACCAAATGAAAAAGGAATGAGGTAATGTGTATAATTATGTGTGTATGTGTGTGTGTTTGTGTGTGTGTTACTCAGATGGATTGAATTTTTTATAATGTATAAATCACTAAATTGTCATATTATGCCATGTAAATTTACACTGTGATTTATTAGTCAAATATAAATAAAACAAGGAGACCTCAAAAACATTCTGCTTGAAACTAGAGTGTTAATTAGGTTTCATATGGATCTCTACTAAAATTATTTAATAGAATACTTTTCCTTGAATTTAAATTGAGCATTTTTAAGTAGCAGTAAAAATGAAAGCATATATCACAAATTGCATTGAAATAAGAGTGATGTTTTGAGAGTTTTTCAATATATAATTTATAGCTTCTATCCTAAGTTATAATTGTGTCTTTTGCTCTTCAGATAGAGACCTTGAAAAGCTTTCCAATATTGCTGCCATGGGAATATGAAGATAAGAAACCAGTTTGCGATTTGACATTTAGCTATGAAGGAGCATTCCTCTTTTGAGAGCCATTTCAAATTTCCTGTTCAAATAGGTTTTCTTCAGGGCACTATTGAGGTGAAAGCCCACCATGCTATCAAAATCCCAGAAAGATTTTCCTGACACTTTGTTTGATACTTGGATCAGACAACAGAACAAAAGGCAATTCTAGCCAAAAGAAAAATGTATTTTCATTTGCCAAAATATCTTGCATCAAGGGTCACCAGATTAATTTAGAATAAAAATTTTTTAAGTTTTTCAAAACTTACGTTAAGTACAATATTCATAAGTCATAACAATGTCTATGGGCAAAGACAGAAAAAAATATAGAATTACACAATGATAATGAAAAATGTGATTCTTACTAAAAGTTTCCTAAAATGGGGCTGGAGAGATGGCTCAGCAGTTAAGAACACTGACTGCTCTTGAAGAAGACCTGGGTTTGACTCCCAGCACCCACATGGTGCCTACCAACCCTCTGTAACTCCAGTTCCAGGATTTCCAACAGCCTCTTCTGTCCTCTGAACGCATTGCACTACACAGATGCTCTTACATGCAAGCAAAACACTCATACATATACAATAAAAATTTTAAAAATTCAAAAGTTTTTTTTAAAATGAAGCATTTGCACATATATATTCAAACATATACAGAAATTTGGTCTTCTAATATTTTGATTGCTCAGTTTATCTCAATATTTTCCTTTGTCTTGAAATCATCTTTCATCCATTTAGTAAGTTTTTAATTTTATTTATGTGTATTGCTGCATATGTGTAGGTGCACTCATATCCTGCCATGCCCCAGGAGGTCAGAAAAGGGCATTGTACCCCTGGAAACGGGAGTTCCAGAAGGTTGGTATCCACCATGTGGGTGTTCAGAATCAAGCCTGGGTCCTCTGTGAGAGCAACCAGTATTCTCAACCTCTGTGCCATCTCTCGAGTCCCTCTTTTCAGCAAGTTTTTAAAGTAAAAATAATGGGATACACTGTGACACTTTAATCATATAATAATAATCATATATGTACATATATAAGAGTATCTTTTCATTTTTGCCCCCACTCTCCTCCCCTGACACTAATTCCCTACCCTCACTGATCCTTTTCCCCCACTCAAATATTTCCCCTTCTGCTTTCATTTCACACACACACACACACACACACACACACACACACACACACACACACAGTCACACATCTAGGTTCTCCATATGGGAGAAAGCAGGGTATTTATTATTCTTTCTTTCTATTACTCCATTATGTTCACTCCTCCCCTCTACCAGGAATAATATCTCTAACCAGAGTTAGGTTCTTCTCAAGTGCTGTCTTTCAATCTGTCAGTGGTCCTGTAAGAGCAATAATATGAATAACTGCAGCCTTCTTTTGCATAAAATTCTTCATGAGCTGTCTTCAAACTCTTTCTCCATTCCTTCAGTCTTAACTTTCTACTAATCTTGTCAAAAGAGTATGAACAAGATAGGCCTTCTGTATCGTGTTACCTATGTGTTTGAACTAAAGCTATGTGCATCAGTTGCCTTTCTTGTTTATCTGGCGAAATATCTGACAAGGAACAATTTAAGGGAGGAAGTGTTCACTTCAGTGTGAAATTTAAGAGGATACAGTCCATCAAAACAAGGAAACCACAAGAGCATTTTCATGAATGTGGCAGGATGTTGCATTCTATCTATAATCAGGAAGTACAAATAGAAGAATGCTAGTCTAGAGCAGCAGCCCAGGGTACGGTAAGGTCATACCTAAAGTGCATCTTCTATCCTCAAATAACCTAATCTAAATAATCCTTATAGGTATGGCCAGTTGTATGTCTCTTAAGTGATCCTAGATTTTCCCAGTTTAGTAGTCATTTTAACCCTTAAAATATCACTCCTGGATCTAGAGAGATGAGTCAGGAGGTAAGAGAACTTGCTGATCTTGCTAAGGACCCGGGTTCAGTTCCCAGCCACTACATGCTGGCTCACAACATTCTATCTCCAGTCAAAAGTTCTGATGGCACAGAATAAATATTTCCATTCCAAAACAGAAGAATGAACCATAGAAGGACTGACCAAACCAAAGGAAGCCTAAGTCCCTATAGTTCAAAAACCAACTCCTGTAGCAATATTTCTAGAATCTGAGACTAAAATGGATTCATCTTGGCTCCAAAGAGCTTGAGGAGTCTCACCCCTCCATCTTCTGCTACCTGTAGCTAACATAGTCTCTCATATGACTGGCTCCATTCCATGCTTGTTTCTGTGGATATCCCACAGATTCATCATTTCCAAAAACCCAGGGAGTTCTGTTGCAACTTAGGCTTCTACTTCATAGCTTCATGACATGATCTCCCAGGGCTTCCCTTCAGAGACTTTGACACAGCCACACATTACTTACTTTCAGCTTTTCTCTGAAACAGTGGAGAAATACTTCATAACACTTCAAATTCTGAAACTTTCATGCCTGTAAAAACAATACCACTTGTTGAAATCGTACTGGCAGCCTGAGAGGTAGTCTGTCTTTCTTAGACCTTAGCTGTATCAGCTTCTATGTATTGATCTTAAGGAATTACTTCCCAGGGTCCTTTCTTCCTAGAACCAGAGAACCCTTCAATACTATTCTCAGATTCATTTCTCTCCTTTAAAATCATTTTCCATTTTCACTAGTTGGAATAGCTAATGAGATGATTCTTGCCCTCAGTGCATCTTCCCTATCATCCCAGTGCACAGTAACATGCCTATCTGATAATTACAGACACTTCTATGGTATTTGATTCAGTTGCAACTTTAAACTCACACACTCTCCTTTACTTATCAAGTCACATTTTTTTTGTAACTTTCTGCTAAGCTTTCTTTTTTTTTCACTATAGACCTGGATAACCAAATTAAACAGTAGCCTTGATCCCTAACCCAGTTGAACTTGGAATTCGAATATTCTCTTCTGAATCCTCATGAAACAGTCCTCAACTATATCTGTTTCTCTCTCTTTCCATTCCATTCCCCTTTCAAAATGATACTATTCTGTCCCCCATAACATTCAAGGGCTTTTCTAGTCCACAGGTCTAAAGTCTTTCATGTTCCATCTGCAAATCTGTCCGATGGCCAATTCGATCATAACACCCTCACTTCTAGTGCCAGGTGTCTGTTATAGTGACTTTCCTCCTCGATATGACAAAATACATGATAAGAAACAACTGAAGGGTGGAAGGGCTTATTTCAGCTTACATTTTAAGGGGATATAGTAGATCATGACCAGGAAATCATCATAATAAATACATGGGGTAACTAATCACATTGTATCTGCTGTCCATAAGGTGAATTCTTATGTTCATCTAATTTTTTTAATCAGTCTAAGACCCCAGCTGATATAATGGTACCACCTACAGTTAAGATCTGTCTGTACAGTTCAGTTAACTTATTCTACATAATCCTTCACAAGTATGTCCAAAGGCTAACCTATACTAGGTTGTTTCTCAAAGGCATGTCCAGAAGCTTAGTACGTTGGTGATTATAAATTCTCTCATGCTGGTACTCAGTATTAATCATTAAAGCCACTGTAACTATAAGGTTATATTTTTACCCGTAGATAACTAAAACATTTAATAGAGTTTTATTAAATATCTACCCTTATATCAGGATCCTCTTATAATTTTAAATTAATGCACAAAATGGATATATCAAAAGAGCAATTCATCCAGAAATACACGGAGCTATATTGTTGTCTAAATATATGCATATATATGTATATAAATAAATGTGAATATTCATATTATGTCAAAATCAAACTTATTGATAGAAGTTATGAATCACCTGTGGAAGTGACGAATCACCTGTGAAAAGGAAAATCAAATCCCTACCTCATCATTGACACTGAAAGAGCTCTAATAATGTACTATAATTCAATCTGTTGTTTCAAAACATAGTTATACAGAGCCTTTGAAACGCAACACCGAATACCTAAAACCCATAAAGGTAAATACAGATGCCTATAACTATGTAACAATGTATTAAGCTCTTCACAAAAAGAAAAAACTGCATAATTTTTCATTTAATGGAATCATACTTTCTCCTATTTATAAAATATGTCAACATTATTTCTCTGCCTTCTCTAATATCATTGATGACTTTTCCTACAAGGATTGGAGCAAGGTCATTGTCCTCCATTACGCCAACACAATATCTTCCTCATTTTACCATTGTTCCTTTAATCAGAATCATACGTGTTGAATTATTTCCCAAGTTCTATCTCAATTACTCCAGCACCCATTTCATATATTTTCATTTTATCTATAAGATTATGAGAAACCAATTTAAATAATTTTAAATGTCTTTATTTCTTAACTAAAGATTAAAATGAATCCATTTTTATATACTTTGTTGTTAGTTAACCTATATTGATTAATTTCTGTGTGTTTAAAATAATCTAATGTAAAGATACATATGGCAATGCACATTATAATTTAGCACTTAGGAAACTGAGACAGGAGGATGCCATGAGATCAGGCCATCCTGGGTTATATGGTTAATTAATTACACATCTGCTGGGCAGCAGTTTGAGAACTTTTTTCAAAAGACAAGCATTATCTAAAGTAAACAGGCAGGAAATACTGTCCACTCTGCAACTAAATTCAGTATAAATCTCCCCTATTCTCACCAGTTGCCTTATTAATATCCTTGTCAAACTCAGTGCATCTTTAATATGAATTAGTGAAAAATATGGTTACTATATCCCTATAATGTTAGGTTAGGTCCAGAAACTAAAAATAGCATTTCAGTCCATTTGTTTACTCACAGACCTTTAATTCCATCAATCCTTGCAAGAATAACACTCCAAATTCTGACTAGGACCTGCAAATGCCCACATATGCTTATGCTATATGCTTAAACTTCACCATCATTTCTCACTCCAGTTCTGCTTCTGAGGCCTGATTTTTCTTCTCCAAACACAGCTTCATTCTTGCTTCAGGACTTTTGTATTTTGTGTTCCTTTGCAGAGACCTCTTCTCCAAATTCATTCATGTGACTGATAGCTTCTCCTTCAAGTCTTTTTAAATGTTAGTCCTCAAGGATCTTCCTATATATGCTTATCTAAAATTGCAGTCTCTCTTCAAATATATTCAGCCATTTATAATCATATTTATTGTTTTAATAAGGCTTAAATATTTGTGATTCATAACCATTTACTTATGTTTCTTGCTCTCTTATATGTAGTGTTCTTGAAGAAATAAATGGTATCTTCTTGATTCAGCACCGTATCTCCAGTATCTATATCAGTGCTTAGCAGATACCAGTGCTGAAAAATATATGTTAAATGAATAAATGAGGGGCTATGGAGATGGTTGAACAATTAAGAACACTGGCGGCTCTTCCAGAGGACTCAGTACCCACATGCCAGCTAAAGACCATCTGTAACTTTAATTCCAGGGTCTGATGCCCTCTTCTGGCCACCCTGGGCATTGCATGACATAACATAGGAACAATTACATACATGCAGGAAAAACACTTATACACATAAAAACTAAAACTAAAATAAATATAAAAATTTTAATGAAAAAATATGATATAAATAATGCCATTTATTAATCAATAAATTATTTAAAGAACAGTAATGTTAGTTCCCCTTTCTATTCTTTCTTCCTTATCTGAAAGAAGTTTTATCCTTGCTAAGTCAATTTGGAAACCAACCCTTTATTGACTTAAAATATTTCCAAAGAGTCAAAAGAACATTGTTTTACATTGATTATCATTTTTTCTTATTGTATTTGCTTGAAATTTTCTGAGTAGCAAGATAAAGAAATGATGCTTGGAAGACTCATTTAACTCATTATGCATATGAAGTATAGCCAAATATTAAGATACTGCCACATTATGTTTTATTTCAGAGGCATAAATAATCCTATGGTGCAAATAAATTAATGACATTCAAATTATGTTAATAACTAGGAGAAAAATCTATGAAAGGATATAAAGAAAAGATCTTTAAATGGTACAATATTATTTTATTTGGTCCAAATATCTCTTATTAGAGTCACTAAATATTGCATAATTTTAACTCTACATTATGTTTTAATCATGGTAAAATGGAATAACTGGGGTTCAACTTTTCTTCCTTCTCTTTTAAAAGGAGTGTTTCTTAACATTAATTATAATAGTAAACGATGAACCAGTGTGACAAAATTACATTGCAGATATGTTAGTCTTTCAATAAATAATTCTAATTGCCAGTCAATGTTAAATGAAGCTCAAAGTCCTTATAGCATCTAAGTTAACAAAATTATGTACAACCATTCAATTACTCTTACTCATTAATTTATTATTTATTTCTTTTGGAAATATTATACATTATGGAAACAAATTTTTATTGGACTTTTAAATACTCTTGAGATACCATCAGGTTACCATGAGTGGTATAGCACTGAACTGAGAATCAGGATACTAGGGTTCAATTTATGGACAGTCTATTAGTTTAATGTGTGGCATTTAGCAAACTGCTATTATCAACTGAATCTTGAATGTTCCTGTAGGCTTATGTGTTGTACATTTGTTTCTGGGGATGGCACTGCTGGGAGGTAGTGAAACCTTTAGGACGTGCAATCTGCTTGGTGAAAGTTAGGACATTGGGAACAAGTCTTTGAACGTGATTTTGAAATGCTATTCCTTTCCTGTTTTTCTTTTGGACCTGCTAGATGTGAGCAGTCTTGCTCTACCACATGCTGCCTATTACAAGCCCAAATGTTAGAGACAAAACATACCAGGGCTAAAAATTATTGAATTTGCTATCAGAATAAGTCTATCCTCTTTTAATCTGTTGATCTCAGGTCATTTATCAAAGTGATGGAAATGTAACTAAGATATTATCTATTGTCTCCGTGTCTTAAAAAAATCAATTGCCAATTATAAACCATTTTTCTCTCATGAAGCTCTTATTTGGATGATAATTAAGAGCAATATGGGTCTTTTTATTATTAACCTTTGGTCACTGGAAAAATGCATGTGAATGAAAGTTCTTTTAAATGGTAAGTTAACAATTATGCAATTATAGATGGTATTTGGTTTATTTAAACATTTTACTATCAGTCAAACCTCTGCTGTTTAATAACTAAGAATTTAAATATGCAAAGAATATTAAGATTCTCATTCTAAATATAGCATTATATATATATATATATATATATATGTTATTAAAATTTCTCTAGGGAGAGGCATATCAACTTAACCTGCTTCTCTCACCAGGCCTTGCAACCCCAAAATCTCCCCAGGCCTTGCAACAAACACACAAATTTCTCCATTCAGTTAGGCAAATTCTAGCTAGTTTACTTGGGCTTACTAACAGAGCAGTGGGTAGGGGGTTACTTACACACGTGGGCGCCTCCCTCCCCTCTGCAAGTTACATTAGTAAATCCATAAGGCTTGGATCTTGAGACTTCTTGGTGATCAGATCCAAATGGTCAATGGGCGAGGTAAAAGGGCCAGCCTTCTGGTGCCCCTAGTTTAAATATTTTTAGCCCCTCCTCCTCTCAAATCCAATGCCAATGGACAGGTGGGGAGGGGCATAGGACTTTCCCAAGTCCTCCTCTTTCTGGGCAAGAGGTGATCCTGAGTAACATCACTTGGTCTGGGAGTGGTCAGACTTTTCCTTTGGAGAATCCATAATACTTAACCTTTCTACCTTTCCTCTATCGATGTTTTCCAATTCTTTTTTTTTTCAAATATTAAGTAACATGCAGCTAGATTTAGTAGACTATATTCTTTTGCTTATCTTTAATTCTTAAAATTACGCTAAAATGATGGTACATAAGAATGGAAATACCATGACCATACAAATCCAAAAGAATGGCAGAAGACACAACAGATAAAGATGTCACCACATTTTTGAAAGAGAGATAATAGAGTCATATATGTTTTAGTAAACAACGGGAAGCTGAAATTGAAATATCTGTAGACAATAGCAGTAAAAAGAAGTGAATCTATTGATACAGTGAAGAAGCTTGAAAATACGAAGATTGAAGGGGTTGGAAAGATGGCTCAGTAGTTAAGAGCATTGACTGCTCCATCAGAGCACCTAGGTTCAATTCCCAGCATCCACATGGTGTCTAATAACCCTCTGTAACTCCAGTTCCAGGGTATCTGATGGCCTCTTCTGAAGTCTGTGGGCATTACATGACCCATATGTACTTATACATATGGCAGACAATACATTCAAACACACAATAAATAATAATAATAATAATAATAATAAACATTTTAAAAAGGAAAATCATAAGATTGTTTAGAATTCTGTATAGAACAGGACATTTATTCTCATACCTTACCCATATCTTTATACACACTCTTCCCTTGCACAGTATCCCTGGAAATAAAGAGTTGGGAATAGCTTCTGAGTAAAATTCAAGGCTCCAACACAGCATGAAGCACCTCATTTGAAAAAGCTTGAACATGTCCATAGAGTTCCTGGAATATATTTTTGTAATATTTTAAGATATATAAATAAATATACCCTCACATTAAAAATATAAGATGAAAAATAAATGAAAAATTATAACTTCAGAATAGAGAAGGACATTTCTGAGCCTGTGAGATGGCTAAGTAGGTAAAAACACTTACTATTAAACTTGATGACTTGAGTTCAGTCGTCAGTACACTTGTAATGGAAGGAAATAACTGACTCACACATGCTATCCTTTAATCTCCACATGCATGTTATAGTACACAAGTGACTTCCTACACAAAATAATTTTTCAGATAAATACATGTACCTGGAAATGGTCACCCTGAATGAGGTAACCCAGATCCAGAAAGACAATGTGTTATCTTTGATATCATAAGTGTATGCTAGCTTTTAATCTTTAGATATGAGTGTTTCACACATATATGTCCCTTTTGGTCAAGAAACTAATAAGTGTCTAGGAGAGGACTTAAAGAGAGAAAATGCGGTGATGGAAATAGGGAAGTGAGAATAATGGGATAGGAAGGGCTAAATGCGAGTGGAGGATTGGAGAACAGGGAACAGGGCAGAATAAGACAATGGATAACTAAACACTAAGGTCTCTTGAAAAAGTCACATTGAGACTTACTACTATAGAAGCTGCTTAAAACACATGCACAAGCAATACACAAAATATTTAGATGAAGTTATGTTATAATAGGGATTCATTTGCTAGACATCACAGACTAGCAAAAAAAAAAAATTCTAATGCAAAGAATGGACTCTTTCTTTTGATGCTCTTGACCAGAGTAGTTCCAAAATCTCTCAAATAGTCATGGTTATTTCCCTTGCTCTTGGTTACCCACCAAACTTGACAGTAAAACCCTATTGCTGAAGATACTACATGGTTGAGTGTTAGAACATGGAGCAATCAAACTGATACTGACCTGTAAGTTTCATCTCTACTGGCTGGCTTTCATAATGGTGAAAAGTGTTATCTGTGCTACCTGAAGAGAAAAATCAATTATCAACATTTTACAGCAGTGAACCTTGCAAGCTACAATTAAGGCTGTCCTGACAACATAAGCTTTACTGACACAATAGTGGCATGAATGCTATGGAAGCCATCATCTGCCTTCTGATTGGACTTAAGGTATGTTTCACAAGATATGGCCCATATTTGGCACTGTCATCAAGGCCAAAAATCTGTGGCTATACAAGTCACATTCCATAGGGGAGAACCCACTACTATTATTGTACTAAATGGACATAGTATTGAACTGGTTCAAAATGACTTATTATTATACTGATAGATTAGTGAATCTCTCAACTTTCATCAGGGAAGCTTCTTCTTGCAGTATAAGATGATTTAACAAAGAAACCCACAATTGGTCAATGTGTAGAGAATAAGCAGTTTTGGAATGCTCAGCCAAAAATGTGACAATTTTATCACACCCTCTCTTCCCAAAGCTCAGGGGTTATTGTGGAAAAGGGAGCAAAATGACAGAAAGAGCCAGAGGTAGGGGATTAATTCAAGTAAAACTGGTTTTTCAAAGGAAAAAGTACACTTTCAAAAATGAAATCATAAGACCAAGCCAGAGAAAATCTCAGCGTGGAGGGCCAAGTCAAGAATGAAGCCCTAGCCTTAGTTTAGGACCTACTGAGAATTGAAAGCTGTTGGAGGAGAGAGAGTAAATGTTCATTAGGAGTGGGATACTAGCTAGGATGACCATGTTAAAGATGATGAATATACTCCCAAGCATTTGGGGAACATGAATTAGATTTGATAGGTCTTCAAATAACAATAAAGGACATGATGTCTCACGTATGGGTGTGAATATCATTCATATACATTGTATGAAATTCTCAACCAAGGAAATACTAAATAAATAAATATTTAATAAGACACATGCTTTAAAAAACAGGAGATACTGTATAAGAAATAAAAGCTACAGTATAAGTCATGCATGAAACCATAATAAAATGCTATAAAATAATAAAGAATGAGGAAAAATTCTTAGATTCTCTGTGTGCATTGCAGTGATTAGATAATAAATGGTCATTAATAAAATAAGACAATAAAGTTTAAATTTATTGCGAAGTGTAGAATGAAATAACACCATGGTTAACAAGAAAGAATAATTTCAAAAAATAATCAATCTCCATTTTCTGCCTTAATGCACTTTTCTCAAACGATTCCAAACTCCTCTCCTACTGCTAATAGCTGCAGTCAAGTCTTCCTCTGTTTCCCACTGAAAAAGAATGTTCTGATTATGTTAGCCCTTTCCATATAATCCTGAATAATATTCCCCTTCTCAATATTCTTGTTTAATCACATTTTAAAATCTCATTCCATAGCATGAAACTTAAGGCATGGACTATCTATTGCATCAGTGTAATTAAAATATTTTTATAGTTCATTAACATGGGATATATGGTCAGACAATGTCATTAGAACCAGGAATCTGAGTAATAAGAGAGATTATGGATACAATACTGAAATCAAGAAAATAGAGATAAAGTCAGAATGGTGTTTTCATGGTCAATCAACTCAGGAATTAAAAATTTTAGACGTGTATCAGCTTTAGAAATCCATCTTCCCTATTTCTAATGAACATGTCACCAAGAGGATAATCAAGGCAGAATAAGACAGTAAATCTAGTAAAGAAGCAGTCCCATATTAGCATATATTGAAAGAAGCCCCAGGTGTGGGTAAAGATAAGTCTCATGATTGACAGTCTTATAAACTGGAGAACATTAAGCTCACATTGAAATACTGTGAAAAACAACATTTATTAAAATAAAATGATTGGTTTAAGAACTTTGGGATATGTTTAGCAGAATGGTACAAAAATGTATGATATATTGGAAAATAATTTAACTACATGTAACACAGATATTTGAAAAATCTGGCAGTTTGCATGTCAGATATTATGTGCTGAACATACTAACATGTGAAACGTTTTTGTCAATATCATATAATACATAATGTGATAAAGTTCAGAAATGAATAAAATTATTCTGTCACTTTTTCTACGGTATCCATTTATATTCACCCCAGATGGGGATGACAGAAATGGACCAAGTATTGGTCTCATTCAAGTCAAGTTTAGTGAACCAATTAAATTCTTTAGTTCATTTGAAGAAGCATTGGGTGAAGAGTTATTTACAGAAACGCCTGTTCTTTCTTTTTTGCTCAAATTACTCTGACTCTGAGGCTTAAGACGTATTCCTACTTCAGCTTCCCCATGTACTTGGTGTTGTGGGTGTTACCATGCATTGCATCAAGAAAGTGTGAGAGCATGCATTCTTGGAAGCATTTCGGCAACTATTTCCAAGAAGAGGAATAATTTCCACCTTGGCTTCTTGACTGTGAGGATCTGGTAGTGGATGCCTAAGGTGCTGAACTGCAGATTGTAAGACCTTATCTTGGTTCAGGGAAAATTTATGTGGAGTACTATGAGCATCTACTCTGCCAGGAAGAGAAGCTAGTGGAAGCACGCTTCCTTCAATTATAAGCATTCTAAATTTATTAAAAACCCATTCAAGATGTTCTTGGCTTCTTGATTAGCTTCAATGTATAACAGTTTGTACCCCTTGTGTTATTAAAATTTCTCTCTGGGAGAGCCAGACTAACAACCTGTCTCTCTCTCCCTGCTTGCAACCCAAAGGGTCCTCCTCCCCCAGGCCTCGCAACAAACACACACAGTTCTCCAGTCACAGTTCAACCGGTTCTAGGTAGTTTACTTGGGCTTACTAACAGAGCATTGGGTGAGGGGTTACTGACAGAACACAGGCACCCACCCTCCCCTCCACAAGTTCCATTATTAAGTCCACGTGGCTGGGATCTTGCGACTTCCCAGTGAACAGATCCTAATGGCCCACGGGGGAGGGGAGAAAAGGGCCGGCCTCCTGGCGCCCCCAGTTTAAATACCTTTAACCGCTCCCCTTCTCACATCCAAGGCCAATAGACCGGGCGGGTGGGGCATAGGATATTCCCAGCTCATCTTCTGCTCGAGGTGGTCTTGGGTGATACCATTGAGAGGGGTGTTTGTCCACCTTTTCCCTCGGAGAAGCAATTCACTCTACACCTTGAACCACAGAGCTTCCCCACCATGCCTTCTACACTATGATTAATTAATACCACTCTGGAATTATGATCTAAAATAAGCCTTATCTTCCTTAAATTGATTCTATCCACAAGGACAAAAGAAATAATGCAGTCCCCAAACGATTTAAAGTGTCTTGTAACCTGAAAGGTAGTTAAGAAGTTTGCTTTCTCAACTATACTTATTATTTATTAATAAGTTAACAATAAATACATTTTGAAGGACTAGGGATATATCCAATGGGATTCCTTGTGCAAACATTTCTCAAGTAATACCTCCCAGTATAGTCTTATATGTAATTTCATTGCATTTTGACAGGAGATAGTTGATCAGAATTGAACCTAGGGCTTCGTCTTTGATAATTAAACTTATTGCTATGCTAAGGTTAAAGTATAATGGCTTCATTTCATAGACCCAGAAAATTTGATTGGATTCATATTCTATAACTGTGAGTTTCTATCCTCTTCTTACAATTGTAAACAGTTCATTCATTCCTCTGTGGTTCGGTCAAAAAACATCTGTAATAATCATGATCTCCTTCCCTCTTTCATGAAAGATTCTTTGGTTCATATAAAAAGATTTATTTCTTGTGAGTCTTCTTTCAGCATATACATACCTGCTTTCATTTCTCACATTTCTTCACGTGAAAAAAGGAATATACGTCTTATTGTTATATTTAACTGCTATATAATCCTTTATGAAGTTTGGACTGAATTAAATATTATGAGCTCTCAAATTTACAGCATATTACTTTCTACAAAAGCTTTTACTACAAAGACTTTTTTCTCATTTATTGGAAGGTGTTCTTTGAAGTATGTTAATTAGATGTAGAAAAGTTAAGGGAAGCCTACTATAATTCAAACCAATTCATTTTCTCATTCTCATAGATAATAATTTTGATGTTTTTACTACCTGGTCAATTTCATAGTTTAATGTCTCTTTTCTTTCCTCCAAATAGTACAACTGCTTTCCCAATAATTAGGGTTTCTAGAACATATGGCCCAAATCATATTCAGTAGCATCTTCCCACTTTACCCAAAGTCTCCTTAAGAATCAAGTAAAGACATTGTTTTAGATGCTGTATGACTTCAATGAATAGCTAGGGAAGATTAGTAACTTAAATTAAAAAAAAATATGTATGGATAGCGGTGACTCTGAAATGATTGTTGCTCTCACCTAGACTAAACAAAAGTGTCTAAGGGTCTTTTTTCATTTCTGCAGGATCTACAGCAGAAAGCATTTTCTCAAAGCCAACAAGTCATGGAATATTGTCATTATTGACACTATGTCTTTGATTATGACCCTCTTGGCTTCCTTAGCCTAATTTAGGGAATGTACGTTACCCTTGTTTTCCAACTGAATAATTGAAGACAATGTATCTATATGAAGGCCTTGTACTTAACCATGTCTATAAGGTCCCTTTGAGAATGTTAGGTAATACATTTACCATGTCTGGACATTAACTAAGCTATTTGAGAATGCTTCTAGGACACTTTGGACAGCCACCATTTCCTATTATACAGTGATTAACCTGGGTTTAGGACAAAGCAAGCAAATACCTTCATCTATAATATATAACCATCATAAAAATTAACCTGGTACCCTTTCTTTGTATCTGTTTTGAAGTCTGACCTGCTCTCCTCATAAATTCCTATCACATGAGTATTGAAATTCTTCACATGCTTATAGTGCATGTATCATTACTCTTAACGTAAGGAACCAGCTTTGAAGTATAGATTCCATACTATCTCTGTGTAGTAATGACATATTTGAGCTTTCAAACAGGGTATCACTATCACTGGTGGTTTTTGTTCTTATTTTGGCTTCCAGATTTACATTTCTTTTTCTGTGGGGATCTGGCCCACCCACATTTTTCCTAGTCAGCACACAGCTTCCACTTCTGATTCTGGACAGAATGTGCTTAGAATTGTGGTAGTTTATACTGCATTACTGGAATCCTAAATATCTGCTAAAGATTCAAAATATGTAAGTCAAAAACTGAGCTAACTGGCATCTTGTGACAGAAGCATCAGTTGATTACTTTGAAATTATTTTAGAGAATATTTTATAACTTCCCTCCCACTTTTAACTGGGTCATTTAAACACTTTCTCATTGCAACTGCCTCTTCATTTGTGGAATTCTTAAGAGAGATACGTTTGTGATGGCCAAGCTTTCCTAGACATAATATTGGCTGAAAGAGTTTCTTCTCAGCTAATCAAAGTTCAAGGGTGGCTTTCCATTGTCCTCTGTGGCATATATATACAGACATCTGGAGCCATGAAACTACTGTAGCCAGTGTAGTTACAACATAATGGATAATAGTGAGAAGGCAGATGATTCATTCTCAGACACCATCTTTTAACTGAACAATGATGATGAATAAACCATGAGTTCAAATTCTGAAAAAGAACCCCCCCCCTAAACTAAAATGATCCATCAAGGAGCAAAGAAACATATAAGGTCAGAATACCACCTTTATGTGTCTCCCCTTTCCCACCATATCTCACCCATTACTACTTTCCTGTGCTTATTGGGTACATCATTTTTCGTCATCCATTCCCATTATTATGTAGTCCTTGCGTTTTATTCTAAGCAATTCTTTATATGATACTGTTCTCTAGGCTGGTCCTTCAAATAGTGAAGCATGTGGAATCAGTGTTCAAAGACAATCAAAAAAATGAAAAAACCTCTACACCTCAGAATCATGGAACACAGTATAATGAAGGGTCGAGAGAAAACTAAAGCATCCCTCAACTCTGACCAGTGAAGCTTCCTCAAAGAACATAGCACTGTCTACACAGAAGGCTGCAACTGGCCAAGTTTCATAGAATAAAGACTACAGAGTGTGTATCCCTGGATAGAACTCCTATTTTGAACCCCACCCACCTATGGCTCAGAGATGATTGCAGAAGAGGGGGCAGAAAGATTGTAAGAGAGATTGTAAAAGCCAGGGCTGGTTCATGAACTAGGGAAGTAGAGGCTTTCAGACTACTGGAAGCTTGTACATGTGAAATCGTAGCAATGATGTCACTGAGTACAGGACCCACACCAATTCAAATTAGGCAAGGGAGAGAGCAGAGGGATAGAAATTCTTGTTGGGCCAGAGCTAGACTGAGAACTATTGAAGACTGGGTACTACTAGGATAAGGAGAGTATGTCTTACTTACAACCTCTGGAGAGCCTGATCATATTCCAGTGGATGAATTTGCACTAAATGTTTGACTCGGTAGGATTTAACAGATATGATGGAATACATGTGGTCCGGAGGGGTTCTGGGGGTAATGGATGAGGGAGGGG
This sequence comes from Eospalax fontanierii, assembly GCA_035773235.1. Classification (NCBI taxonomy): domain Eukaryota; kingdom Metazoa; phylum Chordata; class Mammalia; order Rodentia; family Spalacidae; genus Eospalax; species Eospalax fontanierii. The sequence continues at coordinate 126,105,487 of CM069525.1, read as the reverse complement.
GTCTAAAGTTCATTAAAAACTATTGTATGAAATGTATAAAACTCAATAAAAATAATTTTTAAAAAAGTTTACAAATAAAACACGTAGAAAGGACAAAAATGCACTACATTGATCTTTTATTACTGGCAGAAAGAAAAGAAGAAACAAAAAGAAACACAGAAGGAAGAGGTTTCAAAGGAACTTCATCCTCTAAATGATGCCTTATCTCTACCTGGATCCCCCAAAGATTCAGAACCCTTCACACCCTGTCCTATAATACATGCATAGAGGTGTGTTTTTCTGTAGAGGAACCAAGTCTTACAATGAACACCCCCAGCCCCCAAGGATCGTTGGCCATTGATGACTAAATGTCCTAAAATATCTTCTGAAAGAATTTTTGTTTCACTGTGTGATTTGCTCTAATCATCTGAAAAGAGGAAGGAAGGGAATAGGAAAGGAGGAAAAAGATGGCGTCCCTTAGTGAGACAGGCCTACTGTTTGACAGTAAATAAAGACAAAAGAAAGGCAGGACGTTGAAGTGGATTTTCCTCAAAACTTCCTTCCACTGGGGAGGAAAACAAGAGCTAGGTGTTTTGTGATGGTGGGAAAGGGACGGTAAATGTAAAAAAGTGTGATATTTGTGGAGAATGGTGTGATAATCAGCCTGATTTTTCATTTGATTGCTATGTTCACCATTTCCTGTTGGCATGCCTGAAATGCAGAGATTATTTATAAGAATTAAACATTTATTGATATAAAAGTTCCTGAGACTGGGAGGTCAGAGGGCCAGATATGATGGATGTCTTCCTGACAAGATCACTGCAGAGTCTGTTGAAGAACAGAGCATCGAAATGTAATAGGAACATATATGAAGGACAGGAATATACTTGCTTTTATAACAGATAATCCACTAATCATTAATCCATTTATCTATGAATAATTTAATTCATTCAGGTTCCCAAACTCAATTAAAATTCCCAGAGGAAATCACTTAATACCTCAATGGGAAATTATTTCCATATGTAACTTGGTAGGGATATTTACAGTACTATAGTTGGGAAAATTTTTTGTATCATCATTTCCTATTCTTTGTTCCTCCACGTCTGGGAAAGCTAATATTAAAAAGTTATTATTTTTTTTAAAAGATATACTTAGACTTCCCCATAGCATCAAGTTGTTTCTTTAAATTTACTGTATCTATAGTACTCATTGTTCTAAAACATTTCCTATGGTTCAAGAGAAATCTGAAGCCCTTTCAATGAGAGGGAATTCGAACAGGGTTGCACTGTAAATTTAGACAAGAACACATGACTGGAGAGGTGATAGATCCTACAGAAAATCCTGTCTTTGTCAATCTCTAGATAAATACCAATTCTCACTTTATGCTATATGGATCCTTATAATTACACAGAAATATACCTCTCACTACTCATCAAAAAGCTTATTTTTGCAAAAGATGGAGTCTGTTACCTTGTTCTGCAACTTGTCACACACAGAGAATATATATGTATTTCCAGTCCTAAGTGACACATCTGCAGCGGAACCTCTAACCTAGGGCTCTTGGAACATAACAGAACAAGCGAAGACAGAATAATAATGCATCCCTCAACTCTCACCCATGAAGCTTCCTCATACAATACAGTGCAGTGCACAAAAGGGGGCACAACTGGCAAAGTTTTAGAGAACAAGAGACATCAAGGTGTATGTCCATGAGTAAGACTGCTATATTAAAACTCACCCACCCACAACTCAAGGACCATAGCTGAAGAGGGGACAGAAAGATTGTACGAGCCAGGATTGGTGAATGAACATAAGGAAACAGAGCATTTCATACCACTGGGAACTTGATCATAGGAACTTAGGACAATGGTGACAGCATGCACAAGACCCATAGCAACTCAATCAGAGAAAAAACCTGACACGGACTGAGGGAAGTGGGTAGAAGACACCAACACTAGTCTAAGAACTATTGACAATGGATTACTGCTGGGTAAGTGAGAGTAGATCTTTTTTAAGGGAATGTTTCCAGATAGGCAGACTACACTCTAGTGAATGAACGTGCAATGAGGGACATCAGAGTACAAAATTGTGACTGGATAAGATTTAACATATATGGCAGAATGCATGAAGTCCAGTAGAAGGGGCTATAGGGGGGCATCAGTGGTAGAGTGCGTCTAAATTTGATTGAGATCTGTTACATGAAATCCACAAAAACTCAATAAAAATATTTTTAAAAATATGGTATCCTACAGCTAGAGATATGATTCAGTGGTTAAGAGTACATTCTGTTCTTAACATCGGACACAAGTTTGGGTCCCAGAACGCTACTGAGAAGATCACAATCATATGTAGCTCCAGCTTCAGGGGATTGGAGAGCTTCTTCTGGATCTGTGAGTTATAGCATTCATGTGCACATATCCCTATAAGGACATGTAAGCATAAATAATACAAATATTTAAAAGGCAAAATGTATCAAAATGTATACAAAACAATCATATGCAACACATACACAGTTAAAGTAAATCAATGGAAACATGGAATAATAAGTCCTAAATGAATAAAATTATCCATAATATTTACAGTGCTTATACCACAATTTTGTAGCCACTAATTGTTTTTATTGTGGTGCGTTCACTATGCAGTATAAACTTAAAATGGAGTATCATTTAAGGCTAAGAACTCTCTAGTCTCTTATTCTTTCCACGTTAGCCAATTGTATATCTCTGCATTAACAGCCATCTACTATGAAAAGAGGACTCTTTGGGCTGGAAAGATTGCACAGCAGTAAAGAACATTTAAGTAAAGAGGACCCAGGTTCTATTTTCAACACCCACAGGGAGGCTAACAACCTTATATAACATCACTTCTAGGGGATACAATGTCCTGTTCTGGCCTCTGTGTGTGCATTGCACATAGATTGTGCACTTATATACTTGTAGACTAAACACTTATACACATAAAAATCAATAAAATGTGTTTTAAAAAGAAAACAGAGTTCTTTGATGAGAGAAGGTTCTCTGGTGAGGAATAAGAGATGTGCTATTCCATGTATAACAAGAAGACATTAGGAATTTGTTTAATGCTATATCCATTTAGCAGCATAATAATAGTATATTCTCCCTTACAATCTGTGACCTGTCTAGTCATAGGTTCTTGGCCAAGATACAAGTGTTGGATATGGACTCCATCTACTGAAGTGGGCCTTAAATTCAATGACAAAGTGGTTGGCTTCTCCCATAACACTTTTTCCACACTCTGTACAGGAGACAGAGGTGGTAGATGAATATAAAGAAAGCCATGATTTCTGTACAGAACAGGACAGCTGCTTATGACAGAATGCACAAGAACTGCACAAGTCCAAGTCAGACACAATCCTAGAACAGATGGGGATGTGGGCAAGAAGCCCCATTCCTAGCTAAGGAAATAATGTCAATTGATAGCTGATAGAATAGTGAGAGTCAGTTTTGCTTAAGGGTATTATTCTAAGCAGAATGACCAGGATCCAGAGATTGTACCCACACCCAAGAGCATTTTGCCAACAGAAATAAAACTTAATATGGATTTAAAAATAATAATCGAGGACGTGGACTGTGGAAGGAGGGTACCATAGTAAAGGTGAAAAGGGAAGGTAGAGTCTGAATATGATCAAAATATATTGTATGATATTTTCAAAGAATCAAAATATTTTAAGTAGTATATGTCACAGATAATTTCCATGTGAGCAAGTTGTCTCTCCCAATAACATATGTTCCAGAATAAAAATAGTTTCTCCTATTCCTCATGCATTTCCCCATGTAAAATATATATTGTAAAGAAAATACTTGTTGATTAGCTGTTTATGTTAATGGTAAGTTAAGTGGTAAATAGTTGGCAGTGCTTGAGGGAAGTAATAATTACACATGGGTTTTTGACTTTCCAGAGGTTCACATGACAACTGTATTCACAAATGGTGTCATTTTAGGCCCACAAATTCATATAATGTTAAATTGCAAATAATAAATAAAATCAGCTATTGACAAATAAGAATATAATCATATCATTTAGAGAAAATGATAAAAAATAGAATCAAATTAAGATTAATCAGAAGAGATAAATAAGGTCAATTCATTCAGATCAAAAAAGCAGCTAACTAATAAGACATTACAATCACAAATATGTGCACTAAACTCTGGTGTAACCAGTTTCATAAAAATAGCATTCTAGCACATCAAAAAACAGATAAACCCCAACACAGTAACAGTAGATGACTTCAGTACCTCATTATCACCAAAAGACAGATCAACTGGACAAAGAATAAGCAGAAAGACATCTAATTAACATCAAATGGACCTAATACATATCTACAGCGTATGCCACCCAAAGAATGCACATTCCATGAACTAAAAGCACACTCTTGAAAGATGAATGGGTTCAAGAAGAAATAACAAAAGAAATAAATTCGCTGCAGGAACTAAATGAAAATGATTATACAACAGATCAAAATTTCTGGGACATATTAAAAGCATTCCTAACAGGGAAATTTATAGCTCTAAGCATCTACATTAAAAAATCTGAAAGAGAATAAATAAGTATCTTAATGGTATAACACAAGACTCTAAAAAAGTCAATAACAACCCAAACCACCACCCAGCAGATGAGAAGAAATAACAAATATCAGAATATAAATTAATGAAATACAAAGAAAGAAAACAATATTATAGAATCAATTAATCTCTAAGTTGGTTCTTTGAAAAAATATAACAGATAGACAGACCTTTAGCCCAGTTAACCAAAAGAAAGAAAGAGCAAATCCATATCAATAAAATCAGAAATTAATAGGAAAACATCAAAACAAAGAGCAAAAAGATCAAGAATATTAGAAGGTAATACTTTTAAAAACCTATATGCTATAAAATTCAAAAACATAAAAGTATGGATGAATTTCTAGATTCATAGAAATAACAAACTATAAACAAAGAAGAGATCAACAGCATAAACAGATCTATAACAAATTAGGGAATAGAAAAATTAATACAAAGCTTCCTGAGTAAAACACCGAGGCCTAAATGGATTATCAACAGAATTTTACCAGACCTTCAAAGATCTGCAATAGATATTACATAAATTATTCAAAAATAGAGAAAAAGAGGGAGACCTCAAAACTCCTTCTATGATGCAAGTATTACTCTAATACCAAAATCATAAAGGCACAATAAAGAAAACTATAGAACCGTATCCCTAATGAACATACATGCAAATATTCTCAACAAAATACCAGAAAATTGCATGCAGACCGACATCAAATGATAATCAACCATGAAAAAGGGTCAGGTGCGCTTTACTTCAAAGATGCAGGGATGTTTTCAATAAATGTAAGTCAGTAAACAGAAAATCATATAAATAGACTTAAAGACATAAATTACATGATCATATCAATAAAGAATTCTTTGACAAAACCCAGCATGCATTCATGATAAAAAGTCTTAGAGCGAATTGGGCTGGATGGAACATACCTCAGCATAAGGATATGTAAAAATTCACAGCCAACATCATTATAAATGGAAAAAAAATGGGAGTCATTTTCATTAAAACAAGGAACCAGAAAAAACTAGCCATTGTCCTCACTTATTTTCAAAATAGTTTTTGAAACTTTAGCTAGAGCAAAAGGACAAGAAAAGGGAATTAAAGGGGTACTAATTGAAAATGAAGTATCAAATTAGCTTTCTTTATACATTATATGATATTATATACAAGGATCTACAAAATTCTACCAGAAAGCTTCTAGAAATGGCAAAAGCTTTCATCAAATTGACAGGTTACAAAATAAGTCAACAAAAAATCAGTAGCCTTTCTATGTGCAAGTAAGAATCAATCAGAGAATGCATTGAAGTAGATATTTCATGTCACAATAACTTCAAAAACTATAAATCTAGTGATAAACCTAAACAAAGACATTAAAGTCTGATTCAATATAAGTTTGTAATCTTTGAAGAAATACATTAATGAAAATATAAGTAAATGAAAAACTTCCTATGTTCAAGGATTGGTAGAATCAATATAGTGAAAATACCCATATTACCAAATCAATTTACAGATCCAATGAAATCCCAATTAATACCTCAACATTCTTCACAGAAATAGCAAAATACATCCTAAAATTCATATGGAACCACAAAACACTCTGAATAGCCAAAACATCCTGAGCAGAAAGAACAATGCCGGGGGTTGCGGGGGTGATCATCATACCAGCCCTCAATCTTTATTATAGTACAATAGTCATTAAAACTGAACTGAATGGTATTAGCACAACATCAGTTTTCTAGATCAATGGAACAAAATATAAGATTTAAATATGAGTGCATACTATTACAGTCACCTGATATAAGACAAAGGAACCAAGAAAACACACTGAAGGAAAGATAACATCTTTTACAAACAGTGCTTTCAAAATTAGATTTCCATATTTAGAAGAATGGAATTACACCCATACACTATTATCACTTTGCAAAAATTTAAATGCCAAATGGATCAAAAGTCTCAGTGTAAAACCTGAAAAACTAAAACAGAAGGCATATGTAGTACCCTGTAAGAGACACGTGTACGAAATGACTTTCTAAATTGAAAATCAGTCACTCAGGAATTAAGGCCAACAATTGAAAAATGAGATCTCATTAAACTAAAAATCTTATTTACATTAAGGAAAAGAATGAATCAAATGGAGCAGACGCCCATAGAATGCAAGAAAATCTTGACAAGTTACACATCTGACAGAGGATTAATATTCAGAATATACAAAGAACTAAAAAAAGAAGTATGAAAACAAATGACCCAGTCTTAAAATGGATTGTGGATCTGAACAGAAAACCCTCAAAAGGACAAATACCAATGGTTTAGAAATACATTAAAATTGCTCAACTCTGAATAATTATGAAAATGTAAATCAAAATACTTTAAGATTTCATCTATCTCCAATCTGAATGGTTAAGATTAAGATAACAAATGACACCAAATACTGGTGTGATGCACGGAAAGGAGTAGCCTCATCCACTGTCGGTGGGATTTAAAACTGGGGCAACCACTTGAAATCAGTATAAAGAACTCTTTAAAAAATTTTTAAAAATATATAACATATCTATCATACCATTCCTTGGCATATGCCCATTAAACTACTATTGCAGAGATACTTGCACAACCATGTCTATTGCTGCTGTTTTCACAATAGCTAAGAATTGGAAATAACCTAAATGTCCTTTAACTAGTAAATGGATAAAGAAAATATGGCACATTTAAACAAAGGAGTTTTACTCAGTGATAAAGCAAACGGAAACCATGAAACCTGTAGGGAATGACTGGAAGTAGAAACTGTTATACTAAGTGAAGTAACACAAACTCTGGACAAGTGACATTTGTTCTCTCTCATTTGTGTATCTTAGCTCCAAATCCCTAAATACAAGTGTGCCTTTCACCCCTCATCAAAGAAGCTTTGTTTTTCAACATGTTGAGACTATTACAGAACTGGCAAAACTCAGTGACACATTTTCAATGCAACCTCTACACACTACACAAAATATGAATGCCTCTATCAACTCTTACTATATAAGTTTCCTTATGCAGCGAATGGTAATCAACACAGAAGCCCATGTGCTGACACAATAGTCAACGTGCTGAGAACAGCTGTAGAGGGCTTGTCCATGAATAGGGTACCTATTTCAAACTTATACTTCCTAAGACTCAAGGCTCATTTGGGAAAAGGAGGCAGGAAAATTGTAAGAGCCACAGGGTGTGTGTGACCACAAGGAAACAGAGTCCTCCAGACAGTTGATCAGTTAAACTCACTCCCAGCAGTGATGACAACATGTACAAGTCCCACACAAGCACAAACTGGACAAAATCTCAGCATAGACACGGGGAAGTAGGTAGTAAATTCCTATCCAGTGAAAAGGAACTTTTGGCAATTGATGGATGCTGGGAGGGGAAAAGACAGTGTCTTACAGGGATGGGACTCTTGGTGGGTGCATTGGATGGACCCACACTGAAGGGATTTTAGGGACACAAATCAGACTATAGGCCTTATTGTGTGTGTGTGTGTGTGTGTGTGTGTGTGTGTGTGTGTATATATATATTAGAGCACACTGGCCCATTAAATTTGTTAGGTGGCATAGATGGGAGATATGGAGAGTGATTGGGATCTAAGTACCATCTAACTATATTGTATGAACATCTCAAAATTCAATTAAAAATTTACCTTCAATACTATACTCCAAAGTAAAGCTTTCTTCATTTGGAGATCTAATAATTTTTATAGTAATGTAAAGCTGACTAACAAACAAAATACTGCTCTATAGTACTGTCTTTTAATATGGTTATTTCTTCACGGTGACCCATAGCTGCAATCCAATCTCTTTGAAGTGGAGACACAAGGGTTATAGTTGTGTCCGTTACCATCGTGTCTCACCACTCGGGGCCAGCCCGAGTGGACTTTGGGGGGCCAGCCTGAGGAGTTGGGGGTGAGTAGATGCAGAGTCAAGCCGCAGACTCTGGGAGTTGGACTGGAAGCACCCCAAGCGCTCGTTTATTCAATAGGTATGCAAGCTCTTATAGGTCTGGATAGCCAATGACCTTATGGGGTGGGGTCCCAAATACAGCCAATAGTAAGTTTGTCTCCAGGTGGGCAGGTACTTTCCAGATACTGGTCTCATAACTAGCCAGAGCAGAATGCCACACCCACAGGAGTCATTCCTCTATTCCTCCTAGCAGGTGGCCTGGCTAGGCCCACCTTGCATTATGCCCAACAAAGGGTAAGAAGTTGAGTATAAAATTCAGTTATGTCTTGAGTCCAAATCCAGCCTGACTTATGTGAAATGTATTCTCAAAAATTTAATAAAGGATAAATTAATGGAGTATATAGTTTGAATTACCTATAATGCTTGGTCTTTATCACTGTGTTTTTTTCTGTCTGCAGAAAGCTGAACTTTGTACTATTGGCCCTTCACTCAGTAGTATTTAACTCCATGACTCCAAAGACAACATCTAAAGAATTACACCATGACCTAAATAGAAGACAATTTACATTACCATAACCTATAAAATTTTATAAAAATATTAATTTCAAAAAAAATCTTAAAATTGTACTGAAAATTATCTCTACTAGGAATTTTATAAGAAATTTGGGGACTCAATAAGCTTAACTGAATTCACATTTATAAGATTTTATTGTATAATAAAACAGTTTGGATTGTTACACTAATCCTGAAAGTTATTTTGTATTTTTAGCTCCACTGCTCTGAGACTCATATTGTAGCTTCTAGTTTCATGTTCTTAGTAGTAGCAACGGCTACCATTTATTGAACATTTAGTCCATTGGAAGGCAGCATGCATTATTTTAATAGAGACTTATCCTGTCCAGTAAGATAATAACTTCTGAATTCTCATTCTAAAGACAAATGTGTGATAATGAAGCATTAAACAATTTGCAGAGTCAAAAAGCTAGTGAAGGAGGTGACTCTGGTGCCCCAGCTTTATGACTCAAAAACAGACAGTGAACGACACTTATTCTTCCTCTCATAAAGATTCTGTGACTCTTTACTGACTGGAGTCTCAAGCTTAAACTTTTTTCATTATTGGTTTATAAACATTTTGCAGAATATTACGATTCATATGTGTATTCAGGTATATCTTGTACCTCGACCAAATTCATTGCACATTACCCGATATTGTTCCCTCTTCCTCTTCTTTTCTTCTTCTCAATTATTCCTAGTCTTCTTTCATATCACACTAATTTAAGATCTAGATTATGTATATAAGGAAAACTTCATATTTTCTTTCCCAGTTTAGCATATTGTTCTTAACTAGAATATTTCAGATCCATAAATTCTCCTGAAATAACATTATCTCAATCTTCTTCTTTATAGGTGAATAACACTTTATTGTATATAATAAATTTTCTGTATCCATTCATGTTCTTGGAGTAACTAGCCTCATTCCAAAACTTGTCTATTGTGACTAGTACTACACAAACATGTAGTACCTCAGATTCCTTCAGGCATGCTCCCAGGAATGGTGTAAGCTGGACTGAATTAAAACTCTTGAAATCTCACGAGATCAGATTTTTTTTTAATTCATATCTTCTATATCCTGAATCACTTTTGGCCTGCCCCCTCCACCAAGCTTTGTTCTGATATTTCTCTGCATATGTTATTTTTCAAAGTTCTTAATGGAAATATACTTTCTCTTGAGGTATTGCCATTTTATAAATTATATTGAGTCTATGATTACTTAAGACGATATTTCATTCCAATCTCTTGCTTTCACATTTTTTAAATATTTGTGAAACTACTTTGAAACTGTTTTCCTTGTTTTTATCTGGGCGTTTATATTCAATCTTGCCTATAATGACAGGGAACAAGTTGGAGTTGATATATACAGTCCTTATAGATTTCAAGGGAAATTGAAGCATATGATATATGCTCAGTGAGCACTGCTTCATTTAAAATGGTCAAAGGGTCTAATAATTGACTTAGTAATGCAGCTGACTTCCACATATTTACTGAAGAAATCTGGCCTCAAACCAATATACAGAGCATCTTGTTCTGTAAATTTTGGTTAAGGCATTAATCCCACACCATTTTTCTTAAAAGCAATCTGAAAAAAATTATTCAACATAGCACTAAAAAAAGTTATTAGAGACTACATAATTTAAGTTTTAGGCCTACAAGGAGCTCATTTAGTCAGTGGAGAGTTCAAATATCTGTAATTTACTAGTCATATAAAAACTCTTTTGAAAGCCTCATACCTGATCATTGACAGAGGTCTGAAATGTTCCACAGCTCACCTTTGAACTCTGAGTAGAAATTCTATTTCCAACATTCTGACATCCTACCTCTGCTTGACTAACATGGTCATTTTGAATGACATGCTCCATTGTCACAGTGTCTAATTTCTGGTTTTAAGTTTTAGAGCACGGTCACTTTATTTCAATGTGAGTGACCCCAATGTCATTACTTTTGCAGATAGTTATTATTGAAAGTCAATTTCTCTTGCATTCTCATTCTACTTCCAAAAAAGAATAGACCGCATTTGCTGCCTGGTCATTTTGCAGGAGACACTATCCATCACTTGCATTCTGCTTCCTTGTTGACATACTTATTTTAATGTCAGACAGTATGATAGAGGTCCAAGACAGAGATCCATCCGTTTCCCTTCTTGGAAAACAAAGCATATATGAGGTCAAAAAAACACTTGAAACTTCTCTGTTACTCTACTAATGAGAAATGACAAAAGCTTATAGAAATGATAGAAAATAAATAGCACAGAACTCATTCACCATCTGATTAAAGAGAGTATTTGCTTTACTTTTGAAAATGATTTCAGATTACAGATAAAAAGACATTAATTTATGTAAATTTTGAAAGTCTCATTTTGAAAATTTTAGGCAGAAGACAGTAGAATAAATGCTTAATTTTCATTTGCTGATAATCATATTGCCTCACAGCATTGCTTGAGGGAAATCCTTATCAATAGGGTAAAATCCTGAAAGAAAAATATGATGCTAAAATGACTCAATATCTTTTGTCATTCATCTGTTTGATGTACTGATGTATTGTTTTATGTTAATGAAAATCTCTTGTAACAATGAATACCAATAAAATGTATTTAAAGTATATATTAATAAGACTTCATATTTTGATAAGTGCAACATTGCAGATTTCATTTGCTATAGATACCACATGAGCAATAGATAATTAAAATAATGAGGTTTGTCTTTTAATTGGAATTTGCACAATGCTAAAAATAATTCTTACAACTAAAACTGGCATCTTAATTGCTACAGACTTATTTAGTTACCTTAATTATACTCACCATGTGACTGGCAAACTATAAAATTGCTATTATTTGGGCAACTGTTTTTCCAAATAGTCTATTTAAAAGGTTATTTTTTCAATCATACTGTATCTCAATATTTAATTATCTGTGGCTCCATTGTAAATGTGAAGTATTCAAATCAGCAAGCTTAAGAATGGAGATAAAGAAAAGATGAGGGTCTTTTTCTGTGAGGTTACCAGAACTCTTCATGATGTTTATGTTTCAATGAGCTGTACAAGAAGCTCCAAGGAATACTCTCACTTCACATCTAATGAGTGTTTTCTCTCTTGCCTGAATTCACCTAAGCATAAATTGGGACATGCCAGCTCTCTTCTACATTACAATGCCATTGTTTCAGAAGAGGAAGTGTAACACTGTGCTCCAATGAAAGTAACAAGGATCCTTAGAAAACAGTTGATTTGAACACTGAGACAGTGCAAGGGAAGCCTGGAACATGCATATTTTATGTACGTACAGAACAGAGCACAATCTTGTGTATCTGATGATTTCTTGAGTCTGTTTTCTTTGATATGATTTTAATATGTCCATGTGCCCTCACTGTTATATTTATCATTAAAATTAGAGGGTGGCTCCCTTTCTACTTCCAGGAATAAGCCCTCTATCAACCTGTACTGAGTGGGTGGCATCTGACAGCTGGTGTAGTTTCTTCTTCCAACCATGGCCTGAAGTTCTCCTTCTTCTGAAAATGGAGTCAAAACTTGCTTTTATAATAGTCCCCTAGGGCAAGGCACAACACTTCAAATCCACTGTTTTACACATTATGGATCAAGGTAAAGTAGGGAATACTTGAATCAACACATATACTATCTGTAATAGAATTGATTAACAAGAAAAAGTGTAAATTTTCATTTTGGAAACGTCGGTAGGCAATGCCCGGGTCAGTGATAAGTATGTGATAATTATGGCATTAATTGACAGTTTATTCATGTGTTATGTTATACAACATTTGTAACAACTTATAGGTAAAAATATATATTAATCTCCTCAAAAACTCTTCTATGAAGTCATTATTTCTCTTTTCTCATAAAGATTGCTAAGGCAAACAGATTCCATTGCTTGTGCAGTGTCATTTGGCTAACATGTCATGACATTCATGTTCTAGCTCTAGTGTCATATTCACACATCCTGGACTGCAATTTTCATCAGTATTAATGTTAATCTTAGTCACTATCTGGAAAAATCAAACTATTAAAGGATACACTTCCAAAATTATCAGGTTATTGTGACTATTATGTCTATCTAGCTCTTCACTGTATCCCCATGTTTCTGGATATTTTCTGTGTTTTTCTGGCCTAGTAGGTTCTTCCCTCTTAATACAGTTGTATTACCACATTGTATTGGTATTTGGAACTCTTGTTCAAAGAATGGAAAACCTGAACCACTCTATGCTTCCAATGGTAGCCAGATGAGCCAGATTGTTCTATTTCCATTTCCTAAATGATTTTAGGGTTTCAACTCTTGAACAGAGAATATTATGAAGCATGACACATATTAGAACAATTAGATGCCATTGAAAAGGACCCCTTCCTCACAGACTGCCCCTCTTTCAAGAATATCTGATAACAGAGATTTCTCCCTGTATCATGAATTCTCTCATGGTGAGGCCGGGCATTCAGCCTCACCCCACCCCCAGGTCTGAACCACCTGAACGGACAGAGAATGTGCTTTAGAGAAATTAGTTTATTCCATGTTACTTACAAGGGATTCATCCCTGGGGAGAGACAGAGATTTCATATGGTGGACCCTGCATTTTGATCACAAGTCCCACCAGAACTCTGGAACATGCACCCAAGATGGAGACCTGGCACCACACCCACCTCTCTCCTTCCCAGCCTTCCCAGCATTTCCGTTAAGCCTCCCCACTTTAGTCATCGGTTAGTTGGTTGTCAATCACACTTTGAAGTTCATCCCTCATAGGAGACAGAGAGAAAAGCTACTTTTCTATGCAACATCAAGGGAAAAACTGCTTTTCTCTGCAACAGCCCACCCCCTTTTCTCTCTGTCTCTCACATACTTACCGCCACCTCTTCCACAATAGTCCCTGAGCAATAAGAGCAAGGGGTTTGGGGAGGGAGAATAGCAGGTATAGGATGGTGTTCTTTCCACTGTTGCATGAATTATCATCTTGCTTCAGTAATGCTCCTACTGTAAAAACACAATAGTTGTAAAACAGCAACAACACCAATAACAACAATAGCAAAAGTAACATCCACACAAATACTGAATGACCTAACCAATGGGTATAAACACAAATGCTTAGGCATTGTCTAAGTAGCCACATCATATTTATCTTGCAAAATATTACTGTAGCTTCTTTATGGGGGCTTATAACTCTCACCCTCACCATTAGGGTTGACATTCTTTTCCTAGTATCAGATGTGTGTGCACCCTCCCTGAAGAGCAGGCCCTGAATCCAATTTTAAATATGCTGGGAATGCACATACCAGAAGAGCCTCTATAACATCTGTGGAGACATTTGACAGTGAAGTATGAAAGATCTGTCCTTAAGCAGAGTGTTTCAGGAAAATTCTCCCATAGTGGCTTACATAGCGCCCTCTAGCACTCTGAAAGCCAGCCGTCCATTTGTGGGGAGTTTTCAGCTTGGTCCAGCTAGATCTCTCTTTCCAGCCTCGAATCATGTCACATCTTCAGTAATAGGGCCTTACCGTCCACTTCCAGTGTGCAACCAGCATTAGAATGTGGCAGTTGCCTTTTGTTTGGTAGAAGAGGTCTTCCAAGGCTCCCTTGGCCAACAGCTGGGGGAGCAACCCACACATGGTACCAGAATTGCTTGTTAACGGTTATATAAAGTATGCTTTTACTCTTTGACATAAAGGCCTAGGCCCATAGAGTCCCTAGAGTTTCATAGCTATAATTCATCCTTGTACACTGTATGAGTTACATTCCATTCTTATTCCTTCACGTGTACTTGACGTCTCTTAACTGAGTTTCATATCTGTAAAACACTCAGAAGTTAACATTATATACACATGCAAGGTCTAACACAGCAAGGAAAAATCTTTTTCATTTACATCAGCTGCTTTTTCAACAGATCCATGTTGGGTACAATGGCATGTAATCCATTTAGTGTCCTGGATTTCTCACATGAAGCCTCCATGCATTCCTTTATCCTTGCCAAACTCATTGCTAGGACAAACTGCTTGGCCCTACATAGGGCCAAGGAGGAATAAGGCTTCTCTTACCCCTGTTGCACCTGTTGTTTCCTAGGGCCAGGGAGACTGGATTTGATTCCTTACTCTACCAACACCTGTGGTCTCTCCAATTGCCGCACCCGGCTGTTGGTAGAGGCCCTGGCTGGGCAAACGGTCTCCACCCCTCGAACAGCCAGCCACAGGGGAGAAATGTATCCTGTTTACTCTGTGGGGGTTAGTGTCCACTCCTGGGATAATCTTTATCATCTGTGTACCTTTTGTGAAATATTTTTCAGGGCTTAAGGCCTCCCAGAGCTGCTTTAGCACAGAATTTGTCTTTTTATCAATCTTTTCTTTAGGAACTTGGGCTAAACACAAGTCTCTCCACATATGTCTACAAATAAACCAAGCAGAACTCCATTTCTGTTTTGCCTCTCTCACACATCTTTTTGGCTATTCTGTTCTACTACAGACATACTTTACATGCCAGTCTAGGTTGCTTAAATATGTCAAAGCCTCTCCTGCCTTGTAAAGCTCTTGTCCCACTAGGGAATCTAGCAGGAGCACTAAACCTCCATACCAATGTTCAATGAAGTCCTTCATTAAATCTCTAGTGAACACAGTACTATCTGGGCCTGTGAAAGGGCCACCATATGTGGCTTCCCTCATACCCAGTTCTCTCAGCAGTGGCTGCCCCCCTTTTATTTTTCTCCAGCTCCTGACATTCATGGGGATCTCCACTGGTGATGACCAAGTGTCTCCAGTGGCATGCAGAAGCCAGTTCATCAGAGACTGCTTTTCCTTGTATTGTACCAGGTTATGCAGCTTAAATCTGAAGGAGGGATGAGTGGTTATGTAGCTCAGCTGTCTACTTATGCAGCATTGAAAATAATCTCATCTGCTCCCATGTTCCACAGCTTCTTTACAAGTCAGGTAGTTAAGTGTTCCCTCCTGGTTTTTTGTAATGTCTTTCCTAGCTCCAACAGCTCTTGGGCCAAGAACCCTTTAGGAGCACTTTCAGCTCCTTCTGGGTTCCTTGCTTTTTCCCAGGGGTTCCAGGTTTTAGGGTCCCAAGTTGGGTCCTGCATTATCAACCTGACCTGGGTTTTTGTTCCTTTTTGACTTCGTAGCTGTAAAAAGTGGCAGGCTAACAGCTCCCATCTCCTTTTCTCTTTTAATCAATTTGCTGAGCTAGCTCAGTGACTAGTATTGAAGAAGCAAGCCCATGTTTTTCTCTCGATTTAATTTGTCTTTCACACTTTGAATTTCCTTTTGTGCTAGGACCTCAGGATGAGACTGCCATCTCAAACTGGACCCTTGCGCCAAGGCCTCCTCCATGGAATCTCTGCCAGCATGCACCATCACCACCGGTATTTGTCCCACCGATCTCATCTGCTTAGGTAAGTTCATCTTAATTACATATTTTACTATAAACCACCCCAACACTGCAATGGCTGCCATACACACCAGTCCTATGGGAATAATCAAAATTTCCTCTGCCCACATTTTTCCCTTTGCTGGTTCCCATATTAAGTGCAGCTCCATAACTTCTTTTCATGGGAGCATTCTCCTTTTGTCAGTCAGTCCTGCTTGACTATGATATCTGTATCATGGATTCTCTCATGGTGACACCTGGCATTCAGCCTCACCCCACCCCCAGGTCTGAAACACCTAAACAGACAGAGAATGTTCTTTAGAGAATTAGTTTATTCCATGTTACTTACAAGGGATTCATCCCCGGGGAGAGGAGACAGAGATTTCATATGGCGGAGCCTGCATTTTGATCACAAATCCCCCCTGAACCCTGGAACATGCACCCAAGATGGAGACCTGGCATTGCGCCTGCCTCTCTCCTTCCCAGCCTTCCCTGCATTTCCACTAAACCTCCCCCTTTAAGTCATTGGTTAGTTGGCTGTCAATCACATTTGGAAATCTATCCCTCATAGCAAACAGAAAGAAAACCGCTTTTCTATGCAACACTCCCAAACTCTAAATAAGGTCATATTCTTGGTTCATTTAAAATTAGTGTCAGTGATGTAGCTAATGTAGTCCAAGACTTTTAATTGTAGTTGTGTCACCAGTTAGTGTGTCTTTTCTTCTTACAGTAAGTCCTTGATTTAACATGTCATCCAAAACTATATCAACTCCCACATTGCTCTTGCCCTGGGAAACAATAGAACCTTCAGCATACTGACCTACTACAGGACAAGCATGGAAGTGAATCTTCACTTCTTGAAGAAAAATTCTGCATCTTTACCAAGAAGTCAACTCTAGTAAGCGAAAGGAACCAAATATAAAAGAGAGAGTCACTGCCTTTCAACAATGCCTCCAATTAATTTTAAATTATTCACACTCTTGGTAGCTTTCTTTTGGTTGCCTCTTTCATCCTGATCATACTGGGTTCCTATTCCTACCATGTTTTATTAACATTATCCAAATATTTGACCAACAGAATTCTTACTAGTTTAGACCCTTCTTCAAAGAATAATCACCCCTTCCCAGCAGAAAATAAATGCTGGTACCTTGTAGTAAAGCCATAAAACCTGAAATGTAAGAATGAGTGCATGATTCAGAACTGACTTCCTTCTAGAACAAATAGCTCCCTTCACTCCTGTGGACTTCATTCCAGCTTGAATAGCCTCCTTCTTCCTATGATTATATTCCATCCTGAACATTCACTCCCAACTTCTTGTGGCTAACACCTCCAATTTTCCAAAGGCATTTTGCTGAAGTCAATGCCATTAATACTATTCCTACACATCCTAGTTTAACCATTAATAACAGGCTGTCAAACAGTTCATCAATCCCATTTACTAACCCTCCCTTGGCCAGCCCTGACAAAACTCCAGCCTGTGAGAGAAATTCACTCCCTCTCCTTCGTTGATGAGAGCATTTCTCAGGTTTATTCAAAAGCAAACCTATGTCAATTGTATATGAGTTACCTCTTAGTCTGATTTTTCTTCCTACAATAAATCCTTCTTTTAACATGAAAATGAGCACTGTCATTGCTACAATTTCTTACTCAAGTCGTACTTAAGATTCTTTGATTTTGTTGTTGAGTGCTTGTTTATTTATGTTACTCCAAGTCTCACATTTCCAACAGTCCTTTTATATATCCTTAATCCTTAATGGTCTTCAGAAATAATAAAACATATTTTTATCAATAAGTTCGGATGATGTCTGTAGAATCAGTGTACCATGGCAAGGACTTTACAAGAACAAGGGTAAAGCACAGTAGTATGGTCTCTGCCTGGCAGCAGGTACACAAAACTACCTGTCATGACTCTGTAGCATGGAACACCTAAGCAGAATAGGTGATACCATATATAAGAGAGGAAGAAGCTAAACTGTAAAGGGGAACTAATGGATGGTGTTATAAAAGGCTGAGCTCTGTTCTGCTCACAGCTCAGACTTTTGGGTGTAAATCCATTGATTTAGTGCTAGCATCAATAAACTGCTTTCTGGAAGAAAAGTCTCACTGCCTGGTGCCTTGTCTCTCTGTTCAGATTTCTTGCAATAGTCCCCTGGGTTTGTTTAGATATCTTCTTCTAAACCAACAAAAAAAAACTTATCCTCAAATTAGTAATAATATGTGTACATCTATTTAGTATCTGTTCATGATGAAGTATCCCAAAATAGTTGCTTGTTATTTGCTTTCTTTCTCTACAAATGTAATTGCAGTTGGAAAGAGGTCATGGCAAATCAGAAGGATCTGAATGTCTTTTAAAGATGTATTGAGGAAGGAGTATATTTAACATACCACATGTGTATACTATATATACACACTTTCTGCCTTTGAAAATGTTGGATCATTTAGGCCAAATATAGGTACCTTCATTAAATGTTCAAGTTCATATAATTATAACATTTGTTTTGTTCTTTCCTAAAGAAACTAGTTCTTATTCACTTTGATTATTCCACCAAGAAAACACAATGTCATTATATTTCAATCAATTGAGAATTATATAGAAAATATTCTTTGAAGTGTTCTTCAGTGAGAGGTCATGAAAAGAACTCAAGGCTCAGAAGGAAGATTGTTATTGGATTCTGGTCCTGACTCTTCTTCTGATTTCACTGGTGATGTGAGCAAAGTCCCTAAGCATCACATGAGTATAGTCTTTTCATTCAGAAAGAGGCAATAATTAAATTGCATTGCTGCTTTAAAATCAGTATTTACTAATAGGACTTTTTTAAGCAGTGCATTTTCACATTACAAGATACCAAAATTAGAGTTTTTCAGGTTACTTTATGGAATTCTTATGCCTTAAAGTAAAACAAAAGCAATAATATATTAAAGGGTGTGATATAGTTATCTAAATATCAATATTCCATATGATCTTTAAGAATGTACTGGCCTGTTCTGAGTTAGACACTAACATAGGTTCTGAGAACACAATAGGGGTTGAATATGATCACAACATATCATATTATATATATATATATATATTTATATTTATATAAAATTGTGAAAAATTAAAAAAAAAACTGCAGAAGGTCTGGATGTTTCTTCAAGAAATTTCAATTTGATTTGTTTTTTTTCCAAATTCATATTATGTCCATCGTATTGCTCACTAAATGCAAAATTTCTCCCACATACCTCGGTAACTATAAGATTCATTTGATTTTCTCAACATTCTCTCTGAAGTATTCACTTAATGTGTCTCATACTTTAAAAAATATTTTGACTGAATTTTTGTGCATTTTGTATAATACTTCTTAATCAAATTTAGATACCCTCCCCTATCCAAATCTTTCATAGCCTCCTACACAGGATTTCATGCATTCTATCATATATGTTAAGTGCTATCCAGTCAAGCATTTGTACCCAGATGTCCCTCAGTGCAAGTTCTTTCACTGGAGTCTAGTCAGCCTATCTACAGTCACTCTCTCAAAGAAGATCAGTTTTCCTTCACCCAGGAGTAATCAGGTAGGAATAGTGTTTCCTTTAGTGTTGGGGCCTGTTGCCAATTTCCTTCATTCTATGCTGGTTTTTGACTGATTGAGTCAGAAGGGGTCCTGTGTATGCTGACACCATTGCTGCAAGTTCAAATGAGCAAATGCCCAATGGCTGAAAATTCCTTATGTTCATGTACCAACAATGACTCTTAGAATATTTCTTTCCCCTCTTCCACAATGATATATCAAAATTTGTCTAACGTTAATTTTCAATTTCTCTTGTATTACTCAAAATTCATAAAGAACTCATTCTTTCTCTTCTTTTGCTCACACATACACAGTCAGGATATAAACTTTTTGATTGGGTTAGAAATATTTATGGTTCTCTATTGAATATTACTTTGTTAGTAAACAAGCTCAGTAGATAGTCAAATTTTAATTCTACCCAGCATATCTCATAACCTCAGTCCTTGAATTGGTAAATACAAACTTCCTCCATATACAAAAGCCAGAGACTGAGTGGTGTCATTCTCCTGTGTCCCATGATGGGTTCTTCTGTGGCTATGACCATATTTGATTAGATGTGGTTCTTATTCTACAATTATTATTTCTTCAAATTAGGTGAAGGATAGGTTTGAACTGGCATGGCTTTTATAATTCATTTTGGTTATTAACCTATGTCCTATTCTACTTATCAAATACGTCACTTCACATGTATGCTCCTAAAAATGTACTAAATTGACACAGGATATTTTCCCTTTCTGAATAAGTCATTTTCTTTGTTTTTGTGCTGATATCTTATAAACAATGTTTTATTTCAAAATATTTAACGTATTGCTGCAGTTTGATCTTAGCTATATGCAAATTTTTACTTGTTAACGTTTGGATCACATTTTTGGCATTATAGGAAGGTGAAAGACCTTTTAAGAGATTCTATTTAATGAGAGATATTTGGGCCACTAGGAATCTAATCTTAAAGAGAACAGGAAGACCCTAGCAAATGCTTCATTCCATTTTGCTAATTTGTGTAGTGTCTTCTGTGATCTTGCCATGACGTATAGTTTTGCCAGAGGCTCAAATATACACAAATAAGATGTAGTAAGAGATAGGATGATCTGCTTTAATCCAGCAAGACTAAGACGTTGTGACAAAATGCTCATGCTCTTCCTTCCGGTGCCACGGGTGACTGCTAGTTGAGTTGTGTCATTTTATGCAGATAATCTTCTTTTTTGTCTTCTGAAAAATTTAATTAAAAGAGATTTCTCAGGCCTCTGACTGTGCTAACCCACAATGTATATAAAGCACCAAGAACTGTGTATAGTAGAAAGACATTGATTACTATTTCAGCAATAATCTGCCTGTTTCAGAGATAAAGTAATAATATAATTGACATATAAATTTTATTTTGAGATAAAAACTGGAGGCATAGGCCTAAGACTTCTCTTGCTTTGGAATGCTATTGAAATGCATCTTCTTCAGTTTTCTTATTTTTAAAAGAAAAGAAATAAAAATATAGACTTCAGAGGGTCTTTTTGAGTATTAAATAAATTAATACTCATGAATGCTTTGTGTCCAACACTCAAGTAATCATATGGGTATGCTGGTTGCTGTTGTCTTTAAGCTGGTTCCATGACTGCTGTAAACATTTTTTTAGTGAGATTTATGTGTGTCAAAAGTATACGCATGTGTGCAGGTACCTATGGAGGCAAGAAAAAGACATCAAATTAAATAGAGCTTGAGTTATAGATGATTGTGAGTTGCCTGACTTGGGCACTAAGAACTGAACACACTTATAACAACTGATCCATATCTACAACCTCTTGTTTCCTTTAATAAGACCAAAAATGATGAGAAGAAAGCTTCAGCAGCACAGAGATCCATTTTACCTGTCAGAATGATTTGAGTTCAAAGAAACAAATAATGGAGATGTGGGGAAAGGGGAATATTTATTCATTTCCATATGGGAGTGCAAAGTGGTACAGCCACTATGGATATCAGTGTGGTGGTTGCTAAAAATGCTAGAAATAAATCTACCATAAGGTCCTGCTGTACTACACTTAAGCATTTACCCAAAGGACTGTGTATCTTATCAAGGAGATACCTGTTCATCCACATTCAATACTACTCTATTCACAATAGCCAGGGAATAGACATAAGCTAGATGATCATCCACTGGTGAATGAGTAATGAAACTATGGAATACTATTTAGCTCTTAAGAAAAATTAAGTCATTAAATTTGCCAATAAATGGATGGAGATGCACACAATCATCCTAAATGAGGTAAACTAGACCCAGGAATGAAAATGTCCCATGCTATTTCTCATAAGTTGATGCTGTATTGAATCTTTATATAAGTGTGTTTCAGTTGTAAAAAAATTCAAACAAGTCAGCAGAATACTAAGAAGCAAGGGTGAGGAAGGGTTTCAGAATTCAGTGATATCTAGTGAGAAAGAGGAATAATGAAACAAGAATTGTTACACTGGGGAAAGGTGGGAGGGCAGGGTAGACTACTGTGTATGGGGGAAGAGAGTTACCACTAAAAGGATTTTGAAAAACTCATATGGAAACATCGAATTGTAGTGCTTCCTAAATATTTATATATTACTCCCTATCCCCCAAGTCTCAGAGAACATTGCAGAGGAGGAAGTAGAAAGATTGCAAGAATCAGAGGTAGTGGGTGACTACAAACGAACCGTATTTTCTGGACACAAAGGGAACATTGTGGCTACACGCACAGGATCTGCCTAAGCCGAAGCCACAGAAAATCTCATCAGGCATGGGGAGGTAGACCTGAAGCCCCAGCCCAACTGAAGCACTATTAGCAATTAATACTTGTTGAAAGAGGGAAAGTCAGCATTCTTTAGGGGTATAGGTCTGAGTACATTGATCAAGCTGCAGGGGAGTGACTTACAACCAGGGATATGGCAGAAACACAAATTGGACTCAATGGACTTTTTTTTTTCTCAGTGTATGTTTTTATTGAACTTTTTGACATTTCATGAAATACATCTTAATTATAATTAAAACCCTCCTGCCATCTGCTCCCCTTCATAGCCCCATGCAAGGTTCCTTACATTGTTTCATACCTGTTAAAGCTTATCATGTCAAGTTGATGTACTCAGATGTTCCTCAGTGTGAGTTCAACTCGCTCACTCTGAAGTAATCAGCTGCAAATAATTCCTCTACTAAGATTGAGGCCAGATGCCCATTTCTCCAATCCTATGTTTGGTTTTTGTCTGATTCAGTTTACTTGCGTCTTGTCCATGCAATCACCATTGTTGTAAGTTCATAGGTGCAAGTTCTCAGGGACCTGGAAGACTCATTTTCCTTATGATCATGCACCAAACCTGGCTCTTACAATCTTTCTGTCGTCTCTACTGCAGTGAATAAAAAATAAAAAATAAAATTGAGGACACAAAATGTGAGGATAAAGAGATTGTAGATCTGAGAAGGGATGAAAGATCGTGGTTGAATATGGTCAAATTACATTGTATGAAATTCCCAAAGAACCAATATCAATAATATTTAAAGAGCAAAGGAAGATGTAAAAAAGAGAAACATTATTCTACTTTTTTATTTGAAGTGTGTTAAAACATGGGCACATATAATTGAAATCTCTAGGCTTTCGTTAATCCTCACAGTGTTTTGTTTTGTTATCTTTTGAGACATAGTCTCCCTGTAGCCCCAGCTGGCCTAGAACTCACTATGTATTCTACTTGGCCTTGATTTCACAGAGATCAGACTGCCTCTACCTCCCTAGTGCTGGGATTAAAAAAACAACAAAAGAAAATAGAAAAAAACACAGCATGTGCCAGTGAGCCCAGAAATTCTCACATTTTTAACATTATTTGTGCCAGTACATACTTTCTCCAAGAAAGAACTCTGGAGTAGAGATAAGCTGACCTAACTGCTTTAAACTAGGCAATCAGAGAAGGAGGAAAACTGATCTGAGACATAAAAAGGAAAATCACTTTAGCATATTTATGAGGAAGAACTTTCTAAGCAGAAATACAGGAAATAATAATACATGTTACATGGAGACTAAGTTAATAGAAAAAGGAAAGTGACAAATGAAAGAGATTGCTAAAGTATTTCATATTTTCAAGTAATGAGGAGATCTTCATCACTTTGTGTGTTGTACTTGTGATTTAAGGAACAGGCAGTGCATCCACCTGGAGGAGGTCAAGGTTTGTTATTTCCATGTCTTTGTAAATAATTAGAACATCAATATTGCTAAGCAATCCTTGAAACCCTAGAAGTCTCCAGAAGACTGTTTCTTCAGGACAATGGCATCCCTGAGTTCTAAAGTCCACATTATATCAATAGTTAATTAAAATCAATGAAAGAAAAGGAAAAATATGCAAACAAAATTCCGTGACAGTGGGAAACTAGTACCACCTGCTTCCCAAACTCCTGCTGGCATTTCTGCTGCATCACACTGCTATAACTTTATTGTGTGAAGTAAAAGAAAACTTAGGACTAGCACTGTTGGCTCACTGTTATCTTCTTCATTTTGGTAGCACCACTGAGTAGAAGCCTCAGTGAGTGCTACTCAGCACTTCTTGTGGAGTTCAGCTTTGAACATTTGCTTCTTCACCATTAGCACAAAGGCCTTGCAGACCATACAGTTGGGAATTAGGTGACTCAAGCAAAATGGCAAGAAATGATATCCTCCAGCTAACTCTTTTAATGACCAACATACCGTTTTTGATGCAAATAACTTCTGTAAACATATAGTTGTGGTGATACACATGTTCAAAGTGGCAACTCAGGGGTATTTGGTGGACTCAGATTTTGGTGGCACCATGAATATCCATAAGCTTAAAGCTATCATAAGCTAGCAGACTTGTATTTTATTTCAACTTTTAGAAAGCTTGGTTACAAAAAGCCGTATAATGCAGCATTTCTTTAAATTTGCTAATATACAAAACTGTTATAAAGAAAACCAATTCTTATTACCACAGTTGCAATATGCATGCCTCTATAAAATTCATAGTTAGAAACTTAAGACCCCTGTAATAGTCTGAAAAAGGGAGGACTTATATGTACTGATTAAGCGATAATATTAGTGCTTTCACGAATTTATTTAGTACTACGGTAAGAGGTATATTGGGCATTTGCTAGATGTTTCTACACTCCTTCTGCTATGTGAAGACACACCAACAGGTAGCAAGTTGGAACAAAGAAAAAGAGCTTTCAATCGACTTGGAATCTAGTAATGCCTTTTATCTTGCACACTCCTGGCCACAAACCATAAGAAATGAGTTTTTTTTTGATATACAGTCTCGTGATGTAATGATGTAACCATGGATGGTCTGGAAATTATTATGCAGAACAAGCTGCCCTTGAAATCACAAAGATCTATCTGC
The DNA here is from genome assembly GCA_035773235.1 of Eospalax fontanierii. NCBI lineage: Eukaryota > Metazoa > Chordata > Mammalia > Rodentia > Spalacidae > Eospalax > Eospalax fontanierii. Next base: position 126,080,228 of record CM069525.1, on the reverse strand, counting down.
TGAGTGTTCTTCCTGAGTAAGGAATGGTATTAAAGGTGTGTGTCACCATGTCTGGTTATTAATTTTTAATATAATATTTATATTAATTCTTTAAGAGTGTCACACAATATATTCTTACAATATTAACATCTCAGATAAAGAGATTTTTTTTCATGTATACAATATTCAGCTTTCAGCATTGTGTTAGAACAGTAGAAACAGATTAAGGCATTCGTTTTTCTCTGTTGAACAAAATCATGCTTATTTTAATATATAAATGTATGCTAATATCATGGTAGGTATAAATTATTTATGATATGTCTGTGGTATGAAAAATATTGACCAATTAAACACAAAATGAAACTAATACTAGCAATATTTAAAGTAACAATATTAATTGACTGATGGATCACATATTATGGCAAGTAAATTGTAGTTCACCATGAATATAGTCCTCTCTGTTATGGTAAAGGATCCTTGGAATTCTCTATGCAATTCAAGTTATGTCAGTTTTCAATTCAGTTTCTCCATCAAGTTCCCTATTTAAACATCCATGACACCTTTGCCCCAATCATACAGAATGACATTATTAGGCAGTCAAAGTTGACGACAGAGGTATCATAATTTTTGTTCCCTACAGTAATCCATAAATCATAAAAACTAACTAGGTATAAGATTAACATGGCTTAGGTGAGTTACACATGGTTTATAGATAGCATATACACAATTTTGAGGCCCTTCAGAATGCAGTTTTAGTGCAATTCCATAAACTTTACAATAGAGTATGGACAATTATTTCATAAGACATAACATTACCAAATTCATTCCTTTATAAAATTTAAAAATTTTCAGAGCTAAATATCTTTAGCAAATTAAAATATTAAAAATTTATCTAACATACTAATAGATGAGCTGTCAAGCATGAAAAAAAATCTTAAAAACCATTTAAAGACTGTATAAATGTAGGGCTTAATCATTTCTTAACTTATTGATACCATGCATCCTCCTGACAGAAACAACAGAGTGTTCAGCCTTGATGTTCTTGGCCCAACCTTAAGGTTATCAGTAAGAGAATCTATGTTTACTCAGTTCTAGTATTTAGCATTACTTTCTACAGAGGATAAGTAAACTTTACACTGGAATGAAATTTATTTTGTTTCTACCCACTTGAGTTTACTAAACCTATCCATAGGAGGCTTTGCCAAATATCCACCTAGGACAATGTTTTAATTTTGCTCTGAAAAGTATTTATAACAATATTGACTTTAAAACAACAGAGGATGCAACCAAGAAAAGGTCAAACAATTCTCTAGCTACTATGATCAATAGTGTTATATTCAAAATTGTGACATTTCTATATTTCTCAGAGATTCACCTATAGATTGAAGTCTGATGAAATCAAATATGTTGGGCTTGTATCAGATGTATTAATTATTTTTCCCAGGAGAATTTCATAAGCTTAATTAAACCTCAGATTTTGACCCTTTCGTGATTCTTCTCGGATGTACTCACATTTGCAAAACTTAAAGGCAAATAAAAAAAATCACCGTGACACATGACAATGAACACCACCACCACCAACAACAATTTCACTGAAATGCCAGTGTTTTGACATACCCAGTGGAAATTATTTTATGCATATCCAGACTTCCCAGAGTAGTCCATCATCTCTTTATTTTCTTTTAGGATTTTCAAAAGTTGATCCCATGAATATTGCTATTTTCTTTCCCATTCCCAACTCTCCAAGCTTCAAAAATCCAAATCTCTCCACTTTTCAAAGCAAAAGTAAGATGTTTTACTTTTAGCTTTTAGGTGTACTTACATTTTACTTGATTAGCACTTTGATATTCCTTGGTGTGTTTCTTTTAAATCATATGCATGTTTGCTTTTCTTTCCCTTAAGTGAATAAGGATGACATGTAATTTATCCTTGTATTCAATGATGGTAGTAATTCATTCTTTCATTCAGAAAATATAAGTGCATTTCAAGATATCTAAATGATAATTAAACTTTTTAATGTAGCTACTCATTTCTTGACTGTGAGTCTAGGATATTTTCTGTGTGCTGTGTGTTTGTCATTCCTACTACATTTTCATAAAATCAACTGGAACATAGAAATCTGTGACTTTTATTCTACTTTGATTACTACCTCCCTAAACACATGTGTGTTCAAGGATGGCTTTTCTTGCTAACAGTGGACATATGTGTCTATGAATACTTTCGATATTTCTTTCCCTTTGAATTCAGCACATCCTTGACTAAGCATTCGAGTTCTATCACACTATATGCTGACATTCTCCAGTATTCCTTATGTAAGCATGTTACATCCACTAAGGCCAGAAAATAAAATATACTTTGGTAATCCTTCTTACTAAAAGAAGTTAATGTTAACTACATTATCATAATATGTTACTACATATTGTGTAGTAATACACACAATGATGATGATAATGTTACTACATATCATCGATATTTCACCTGATAGATATTTCATAAATCTGTAAAATCAGTTCTATTTCTCTATATCTCTAAGTCACTCAATCTATTGAAATAGTTTCCATATACATTCCCATGATTCTTTTCTAGTCCTTTGGTGATCCATTTCCCTTATAACAGGTAGAGCAATGTTTCAAAATTTAAGTTCCACTTCATCCACATTCTTTCCAATCCCTTTCAATAGAAACTCATTCTCTTGAGACAAATAACTGAAGTGCTTCATATTGATTGCAGTCTTCCTTTGTCTAGCCCCAAATCTACACTAATTCCTCAATTGGAAAATGAGGGAATTGAGATTCAGAGAAAAAGTGTATACTTACCTTGGTGTAAAGGTAACGAGTTCTACAATAACTCACATTTTCTTCAATCACACTATTATATTTCAAGGGCTTTCCATGCTACTTTAATAATTCAATGACTATATTCAATATGTGGCTATATTATAAAATATAAATATGACAGGAACATGCTTTATGAGGAGCAACAAATCTGTGTTCTTTAGTCTACAATGATTGTATGCTTATTTAGAGTCATAGAGACTTTATTATTTTAAAATTTATTACATTGATTTATTTTGCATACTTCTCTCTCAATCTCTGTCTCTGTCTCTGTTTCTGTGTGTTTGTGTGTTTCTGTGTGTGTGTGCGTGTGTGTGTGTGTTTGAATGTGAATGAATATGCAGAAGTTGGTTTTCTCTTTCTCCGATATGAGTCTTAGGGATTGAACTCAGGTTGTCAAGCTTGATGGCAGGTGCCTTTGAAAGCTTTGAGTTCCTTGAGCAAACCTTGAAAGTCTTAATTCAGCTTCATGTTGGTAGCATAACTCACAAATGCTAATTTTTACTCCAAAACTTTTTAGAATGAAAGAGATTGAACAGGTAATATCTATGGCTATTATTTGGAATTAAGTTTTTTCATTGTTGTTCCTATTTAAATGACAAAATTCGTTCTCGCCCAAAGGAGGACTTTGCTGAAAGAAAGGTATTCCCTATTCATAACAGGGAATATTTTCTATTCATGAAATAAAGTCTAAAATTGAATTAAAATAATTTAATTATACTATATAATTAACTTCCACACTTTTTAAAGTCAAGAAGCCCATGGGATCTGACTATTTGTAGAGATTTTTAATCCTTTTTTACTTTAGTATTCATTAAACAATGATAATTCCTTCCTGATTCCCCTCTGACACACATTATGCCTCTAAAACTGAAAACACCTTAAACAGAGTCCTTTCTTTAAACAGAGCTGCTGAGTATGTCAAATTATTCAGGCAAAAACTCACAGAACAACTAAAACAATTGTTTCAAACAGATGACACTGTGTTTTAAGAACAAAGAAATGTTAAGTAAACTATTGGGGCATGAATTAAGCTACCAATGGGAAATTTCAGTGAACTACAAGTGCATGCCTGAGATTTCAATGTTATGCCCAAGTGTATCCAGGAATTTAAAAACTCTTTATGCAAATGTACCTCAAGTGAAGGGAAGGAAAAGCAGAGGTGACTGAAAGGTACATATCCAATTCTGAAAACTTTTCTTTAGTGTCAAGATCTTTTAGTTTTCAGCCTTTTCACATCAATTATTTTCCTTCTGAACTGTTGCTTGTGCAAGATTGTATTTTGATTAGCAGCATAATACAGTTTCTCATTTATCTGAAAATCTAGAAGTGCCAGAGCAATATGGGAAGGGAGAAAAAATTCTTTTAAAATAGTATCCATAATAAAGTCTCTCTGTCTCTGCCTCTGTCTCTGTCTCTGTGTGTTTGTGTGTGTGTGTGTGTGTTTGTGTGTCCAGATATGGGTGTATGTATTCAACAAATCCCCAGAGAGACCAAGTTAAATAGTTAGGAATACCTAAATTCTATGCAATAAATCTACAAGAAAAACACATGAAAAGCTTTACCAGGAAAATGTAACCCAAAATACATATCTATTATGGGCATAGCCACTTAGCAGGGACTGGGTGATGGGCAATGGTGCAGAAGTGTAAAAGGAAATGGTACCAATTACTGAAGACTAGCTGTTACCAAGTTCAGTGAATTTAAATATAATTGCCCATGGACACTACCTAAGTGATTTTTAGATTCCAATTCTTAGAAGAGCATGAAAGATTATTCTCTAGTAGTAAAATCACGTGGACTTTAAAAAATTGAAAAATATGCAACCAAAATGCATAACAGTCAAACAGTAATCTCTGGATGAACAATGCAAATTATGTAACAGAAATTACACAGACAAAGAAAATAGTAAATCTAATCAAAGAGTGAGACATAAAATATAAAGGCTTTTAGAAAAAGCCGTCACTTTAGTGGAAGCCTATCACTATAGAAGCTTCTTAATGTATGTACATATGCATTATAAAAATAGATTAAAAGGAGTTACCTTACAACAGGGATACATTGCTCTTGCAACTCATCTTAGGCTAACAAAATAAAACCCCGATACCAGGAATGGACTCCCTGTCTTGAGGCTGTTGACCAGGGGTCTCATAGATCCTCAAAATAATTTCCCTGACTCTTGATTACCCACTATTGTTGTTGAAGATACTACATACATGAAATAGCGTCTCACAAAAAAGACAGCTTTCATAGTGGCAAAGAAAGCTAACGCGCTAGCTCTCATAGTGCTGGAAGGTGCTATGAATGATACTGGAAGGAAAAAAATAATCATTCACTTTATTGAGTTCAGAATCCTGGTAACTACAACAATAACTGGTGTGACAAGTTGTGTCCTCCAGTGCAATACTGGCACAAACATTAAGGGAGTAACCAACCACTTTTTAATTGGAATTAATGTCCACTTCCTAGGATGTACACCATATGTGACTTTAATATCAGGCTTAGGAACCTGAAGTTACAAAGTTCACAGGGCATAGGGAAGAGCCTAGTACTAGATTCTTACTAAATAATTATAGTATTAAACTGACTCCTAATGACTTACTGTGATATCCATAAGTTAGTGCACCACTCAACTGTTATTGGAGAAACTTTCTCATTCTGTAGATGGCAAATTACACAAATTGACAACTGGTCAATGTGCAGAGAATAAGAGACTACAGCGTGCTTATCTCTGAATAGCACATCTATATCAAATTTCTACCTCCCAAGGTTCAGGTATTATTGCAGAAGAGGTAACAGAAAGATTATTATAAGAGCCATGGATAGCATGACCTCAGGAATTAGAGTTTTCAATGACTTATATGAACTCACAGCAATGATGTGAGCATTCATATGTTCCATGTGAACTCAAACCAGACTAAGTGGCAGTACAGACATACAGAAGCAGGTAAGACACTCCAATCCTATCTATTAGCAAAATGATGGCTCCCGGGAAGGGAGAGTAATTGCCTTTCAAGGATATAATTCTTAATAGGTTAATCAGAGTTGAGTGAATGGACCCACATTGAAGGACATTTAGGGACACAAATTAGAAACTTTATAGGCTGTGGGTGTGTGTATACATATAATATAATATATATATGTATATATATAATATTATAAAATATATTAAAAAATACATTAAATTGACTGTGGGCCAGTAAGGGGAGATGAGGTTTGGAGAACCTAAATCCCATCAAATTATATTGCATACAAATCATAAACATATATATATATATATATATATATATATATATATATATATATATATAAAAATATATGATCCCATCTCAGAGGAGTAAGGGAGGGAGGTAAGCAAGAAGCCAAAGAAGCCATAGCCCTAGCTGGAGAACTAATTGGCAATTGTTAGCTTCTGGAAGAGGGTAAGTCCATTTATTTCAGGGTGTGATCACTGGTAGGATGTCCATGCACCAGGAGATGGCACCACACCAAAGAGCATTGGGCAACACAGATTGAACTCCAATTTCAAAAGAATGAGGACTCAAATTTAGGGATAAAGAGAGGTGGAGGTGGATTTGAGAGTAATTTGTCTGGGGGTGAATATGACAAAATATTTGTTGTATGAAATTATCAAATTATTAATCAAAATATTTTAGGAAAATTTGCAAAAATCAGCAAACAAATTGAAAAATAAGATATAAAATAAATAAATAAATAAAAATTTTCTTAAAAATTTACCTCCGTTTATGCACTTTTCCTAGAGATGTCCTTTAGGTCTGTGCTCATGATTTACTTTAGCTTTTAAGAATATTTAATGCTTCTTGTTTAAAATTCCTTACCAAGTAAATCAAACTTTTATGCCATTCCAAGAACAGTTTCTATTAATTTCTTCTGTAAAGGGGCCACAATTTCTTATATAATAACACTTTCCATAAATACTGTTAAGAAGTAGACATTTTGTAAATTATAGTGCCTTGTGTATGGGAATATAATATTCTTTCCTGTATAAATTTATTGTGGCTTGTAGTGGAGTGTCGCTATTTGTTTATGTAACTAGCTTTTTACATCTGCATGCTTTCAGCACAGGTGCTCTCTTAAATTTTTGGTCCTTTGTTGGTTGTTCAGCTTACTTTTTGATGAAGATGTCACGCAATGTCTTGTCAGAGGAGAATAGAAATGTCAAGACAGAGAAAGATTATCCCAGTCTTCACAGATTGGCTGTCTGGAAGAAAACTTATTAGAGGCATTCACTGATTGTTCTGTCTCCACCAATAAGTCTACAACCTTGGCGAGTTTTCTTGACCTTTCTCCTGCACACTTCTTATCATATTGGTATAAAGCAGCCATGTACAATACAGGGATAAGAGACAGACATTTACTACTTCTTGCTTGGATGCTAAGTTCCTTCTGAAAACTGTGCAATTAGATGAAATATTAAGTTGAATTCTCATTCAACGCATAATGTTCTATATTGTTAATATATTTTAAATTATCTAGAAAATAAATGCATCCTCAAAGGAATCATAAAAAAGGAGTCTAGTAGCGAAGAGAAGCGTATGATCAAAGATTTATGAACAACCACAAATATTATTTGCTTGTTTGCCTTCCCTCCATCTAAAAGAAATAATTTTCTTTGGTATTTTTGACACAGGGTTCCCTCTTAGTCCCAGCTGGTCTGGAACTTGTTCTGTAGACCATGCAAGCCTTCATCTCACTGGCACCCACTTGCATTTGCCTCCTGAATGGTGGGATTAAAGGAGTATGCCACCATGCCAGACTCAAAAATAAATTATTTAAACTGAAGTCCTAATAATTTGAAATATAATGTAGGAATATACACAATCTACCTGCATGAAATCATATTTCCTCCATTAAGTAAGGTTTTCTAATCCAGTAATCACAAATAATTTCTTTCTCCATCCATCATTTTCATTCCTCACGGTAGTAAAGTATGTAGTAGAGGTTGTGTTCATGGTTGTGATGATAATGGAGGTGGCGGTGATTTTGGTGGGTACCTCTAGTTGTAGCCATGGTTAGTCAAAATGATTTTATAATGTATCAAACACTGCTAAAGATTTATATTCATCAACTCAATTAATCTTCACCATAGCTTATTGTAGAGTCCTGTCTACTTTCATCGGCGGAGTCCGGATGGACGGAGGGCTGCGGATTGAATGACGCACACATAAGACAGAGAGAGAGACACACACACTTGGTAGGAGGAAAGGAGAATGACTGACTTTATTGGGAGGCAACAACCCTGAGGGCGGGGCTTTACAGGAGGTTAAAAGTTCAGGTTCTCAGGAGACATCTAACCCTGAGGGCGAGGCTTTACAGGAGGTTAAAAGTTCAGGTTCTCAGGAGACATCTAGCCACATGACACACAGCTGATGTAAACTGAGGAAGTCTGTAAAGGTCAAGTTGTTTACTTCGGAACTGCAACTGACAACATCCGGCTAGCTCTTGGCCAAGAGCCTAGCACTAAGAGAGAAGGGCTGCAGGGGGGCCAGACCCTACAGCTTATAAGCTGGCTCTATTAATAATTATATTGTATAGGTGAAGAAACTATGGCATTATTAACAGTCCTACAGATAGAATTTGTCATCTAATAGTCAACATATGTTTGTTTGTATGACACTGAAGATAAAACTTTTTCCCATTTTTCCATAGCTCATGTAAAAACAATTAAGCAAAAACAAAATACAAAAGTAGACAAAATAATTCCACAGGAAATTTACAAATGAGAATAAAATAAATTACAAGCTATCACAGTAATTTCAACTGATGGGCTCCTGTTTTGTCGCAATTATTTAAGATCTTTTGAGTTTCTGTGAATGTTGGAATATTTTATATTGAAAGTCCACAGAAAGGAAAATGTAAAGTAGCAACTCATGTAGGCTGTGGTCCTATTGTTAATCAGTCACAACATCTGAGATATAGAAATATTTGCAAGGTTGGGGAAGACTCATTCAAGAGGGCTTACAAAATTGTATGTGGTGTAGGACTTTCGAATTTTAATTTACGTAGAAAACCACACATAGAGAATGGCTTTAAACACAGCTGATCATTTATTTTCTTCCATGAGTTTTTTTTCTGATTTTCTAGCTATAAATTAGCTTTGAGAAACAGTTTAATAGAAGTGGAACAATTTAGTTTCACCACAGTAATTGAGTGATCTCATGAATGTTTTCTTTTCAGAAGCCCTCTACCAGAGCAGCCATGACTGACTTCATCTTAACAAACTCAAACTTGCTCTGTAAAGAAATGTAGTTTTAATTTTACAAGGGAGATATCATTCTCACATGGGTGCATATATAAACACAATCCCATATACATCAAGCCCTTTAAAAATCAATATATATGCAGTGAGTAAATGAATACAAGCCATTCTGAATATTAAACCCTCCTAATCATATTGCACATTTAGTCTAGTATCTTTTAAAGTAAACTGAGCATTGATTTTTTTTTATTCTATTGATTTCTCCTTGCATTGAAGTTTCTGTTTGTGGCACAGATAAATAATAGAGATATCACCTCAATGACTATTGTCCCTGTTCTTATATATCTTTTTACATGTGTTATTGACAACACTTTTATTACATAATTGACACAACACAGCGAGAGGAAGAAAAGTTTACAGTTTACTGAATGTCTGCATTTTAAGATTCAGGGAATCTGGCTAAGATTTGTTTACAGAATTGTGTGAATGCATTTTCTTGAAATTTCTCAGTAAGTAAAACTGCTCCATTTCTTTTCTATTGGATGCTGAAGAAACAAGTGCTCTAATTTTTCTCTCACTTGGTTTAATTCTCCCTTGGATTTAGTATTATTATATGGCTCCATAGCTCCCTTCAAATAATTAGATTTGATCCCCAGAATGTAAATTTGGGAATGACCATTAAATTTGGGCACACAGATCTGGTCCAAACTTGTATTTTGATCTCAAACCTCAGACCCTAGACTCTGTGAAGACAGAAAAACTAATAAAGCACATAATTCATCAATACTAGAATGCCCAAATTACTCAAATTATGTGGTATAGAGTTGCCCATAAAGATAGTTCCATAGAATGGCAATTTGTAATGACAGCATTCGGGAAGCAATTATGACTCCATTGTCCTGACAGGTGGCAGATTAAATGGGGGGGGGTTGCTGTACATTTGAAGAAATCCCAAGGAAACAGGCTATTGGTTATATTTCTAAAGATAGTGTATATCATGGCACTTTTTAATGTCTATAAACTAGAAGGATATATTAAACATAAAATGTAACATAAATTTTAAGTAAATGATTGGCTGTCTGGAAAACTGTTTTCTTGTGTTCATCCACTCCCTTCTGGCTCTTAAAATCTTTCTTCTCCCTCTTTCACAGTGATCCTTGACCCTTAAGAGGCAGAGATTTATAATTGGTGTCCCATTTAAGGATAATGGCTCTGTGGCTTCTTTTCCTCTGCACACTGGACAATTGTGGGTTCCTGTGTCAATCACTATCTTCTGTATAGTGAATCTTTTCTGGTGAGAGTTAAGAGATGCATTAATTCTAAGTGTAGAAATTGGATTGAAGATGTGTCACTTAGAGTTAAGTGTTCCACAGATACTTATTCTCTGTATCTGGTTAGTTCTCGAACTTAATTGTCTCCATCAGTTTCTCAAATTAGACAGAATCCCAGCATAGACATAGTCAAGGGTATAAGAAATCCCAACACAACCTAACGAACGTTTGGCAATTGATGGCTTCTAGGAGGGGGAAAGACAGTGTCTTACAGAGATGGGAATCTTGTTCTACCCTAGTGTGAAATGCTTGGAAACACAAATCAGACTTTGTGTTTGTGTATATATATATATTAATTACATGTGAGATGTATATATGTACACGTCTTTATACATATGTGTACATGAGAGTTCATTATATTGGCAATGGCCAGTAGGGGTAGGAGCAGAGAGGGTTGTGGCCTACAATCTCTCAAACTATATTGCATAAAAATTGCAAAATTTCAATTAAAAAGAGACATAATTTTTGACTTATTAATTTCTCAATTGGATATCACATATGCATAAAGGACAAAGTCCATGTGTATGTACAGCTCAAGAAAGTTTTATTGTTATACAGGTATAGTATTTTTTAAATGAGTTATGTGTATAGTTATCAACTCAAAGACTGCCTTTACAGTATAATCAAGAGTGCAGACTACATGCAAAGAGCTAAGGTTGTATACAACTAAGCTTCTATAACAAAAATTATAGAAAGCCCACTTAGCTATATTTTTAATTGCTCCTTTAGATAGAATACCATGTAATATGTCTTATTGTGGCAATATTCACCCACCCACCCACTGACTTCTCCCACCTCTCTTCATCTTTCTGCTTCCCTCTTCCTTCTCACAAAATGTTTACCTTTCTGTGTTCATGTCACATAATCCTTTATGCTCTTGCTCATTTTTTCCCTCTCTTTTAGAACTTTCCCCACCTTCTTTTGGCCTACATTCTATTTTCATATAATATATATATATATATATATATATATATATATATATATATATATATGTTTGTGTGTGTGAGAGAGAGACAGAGAGAGAGAGAGAGAGAGAGAGTTTACCTGCATATATGTAAGTGCACCTGTGTCATCCAATGCCTATGGAGGCCAGAAGAAAGCATCTTCTCCCTGGATCTTGAGTTCCATATGAATGTTAACAGCTATTTGGGTATTGGGATCTGAAGCCTGGTCGTCTGCAAGAGAATCCCGTGCTTTTAATCACTGGGCCATCTATTCAGCACCTACTTTCATCTATTTTAATCATGACACTCTTAATCAGAACAATGAATGTAGTACAAGAAAACATGTGCTTCTTGATTATGTGGAGAAGTTTCTATATCTATTATTTTTAAAAAAAAAAACCTGATTCTTTCTGCAATTATTTTATGAAAAGACAAATTCTCGTGACACTTGGAAATAATTTGTTTGACTCTTTCTTCCTTTGCAGCTGAACTCATCCTGAATGAGTCATCATGGATAGACTCAAGGAATATTTGTTTTTAGCTCAGACTTTCCTATTTTATAACCCCACTTGGATGCCTCATTAACATTTTGGTTGTGACGTGCCCAAAGCAGAATTCTCTTTGAACTCTTGAAAATATGTCCTAATACAACATCTCTCTCTCTCTCTCTTGCACATTATGTATAACAATTATTTACATAAATATTATACAAATTTCTTCCATCATTTACATCCCACCTCACTTCAACAATCCTGGGATTATATTTTTCAGTATTGTTCAGATTCAAACCAACTCTCATCACAATTGTTACAATTGGTTTTTAAATGAAGCTGCCCTGAGTTTATCGAAATGGTGTCCTGTGTTTACCACGGTTCCTCAGTTTTTGATTCTCTACACAGTAATATGTACATTTATTTAAAAAAATCATGCCATGCTGCTCCACTAATAAAGCTTCACAATACTGTTGCAGAAGAATAAATTCTGAATTCCTTATCATGACTTGGTAGATTGAACTCTCCACCCTTTCCTGCATCCACATTCTTGTCATTGTCTTATTGTGGAAGGGAATTATTCTCCCTCCCCTTGATTTTATGAGCTTAACATTCTAAATACTCAGGTTTTAAAGTCCTAACGTGCTTCCTCTCACCATTCTGCCTATACCATGTGCAGAAAACCATGCCCATTTGGCTTATTTTGCTTCTTGCTGCTGTGGTAACAGACTGACTAAATCCAGCTTGGGGAGGAAAGGGTTTGGTTCACCTTTCAGGTTACAGTCCATCCTTCAAGGAAGCCAAGACAGAAACTCCAAACATAAGATTGGAGTCAGGAACGTAAGCAGAGATCATGAAGGATAGCTGCTTATTGGCTTTCTGTCTCTAGCTTGCTCAGATACCTTTCTTATCCAGCCCAGGTCCACCTGTCTAGGAATGGCATTGCTCACAGGGAGCTGGGCCCTATTGTGTCAACTGGCAATTAAGAAAATGTTTCACTTACATGACCACAACCTATCCAATGGATGAAATTTCTCCAGTGAGCTTCCCTCTTCCTAGGTCATTCTAGTTTGTGTCAAGTTGACAAAAAAATGCATTAGGGAGAGTATAGGAATCGTAAAAGGTGGGTTACTCACATGCTACAGTCTGAAGCAAAGATAGCTTAGTCAACATTTAGACCTGATGTCAAGAGGGAGATGTATAACATGAAGATACAATATGCTTATGCAGCTACATGAGGGGAAATGAAAGCTATTATCAATTTGATGTACACTGTGAGTATACTTAATGATCTTGAGTCTAGTTTTCTGCTCAGATTCATTCCTGCTCTACTCCTTACTCAGAACAGCTAGACATCTTTGGCTTTCTTTCTGGTCCTTAAAGTTCCCAAGATTCTAAAATGTCATGGTGCCATTGCTTTACCTGTTCCCTATTACAGAAAGCTCTTTTCTTAGATGACTACTTCATTCATTCTTAATTAAATTATCTTAGTTACAATATCACCTCCTTCTAGGAACTTTCTTAAAAACGAAAACATTTTTCTCACCTTCCATTTTATTCTACTTTTTATGATCTATATATCTATCTATCTCTCTCTCTCTCTATATATATACTATATTCCTTAAATATAGTATCAACTATAAACTGTTTCAGGTTGACTTTTAGGCGGATTTCTAATTTTTACATGCTTATCCTGATAAAATCAGGGGTACAAAACAAGAAAGTAAATGTTTCATGTATATATCTCATCTGATTCTGAGGTATTTTTGTACTCATTACTAATACAAATGCATAAATATATTTCACTCATAATAAATAAGACCCATGAAGCAAAAGACAACATGTTAATTAGTCACTAACCAACTTTCTATAATTTTAACCATATGTACACAAACATACAGACATGTCTGCACATGCACAAGCACAAGAACAATCCCACACATATGGTTTAGGAATAAAAAATGTAGAACTTTTTCAAGCAAACAGTACTGAGCATAAATTATTGCTGTACAGAGCCATTACTGGTGTTTTTTTAAACTCAACTACTGTATGTGGAGTTTTTATAGTCACAATAAATGAACTTGTATTTTCAAAATAAATGTTAGTATTCATATTGGTCAATGCTTCGTCCTTTCTGCAAGTCAAATCATACAACTCTGATTTTGTTGTTTTTTCTTGTTGTTTTTTTTTTTCGCTCTTCCTTTCTACTCTTGCAGTCTCCTCTCCCGAGCTTTGCATGCAGTGTATGCTGCATAAATGCCTATTGACTGATAGTCAATGGCTGACAGTCTTCATTGCAGAGAATAAGAGATAATATAGTATACTGGCTGACTGCCCAAACTGATCATCACTTGGGAATTTAGACACCTTATTCAGTAAACATTTTGGCTCTGGATTCTGTATAGTCTTCTTGGCAAAAGAATTACGTTGAACATTACTTAAGAAAGAGCTCAGGCACTGAGATAAGAGTCTTGAGATTGAATGCCTGCTCTGACAGCTTCATAATGAAAACTAATATGATGCACTCAGTTTCCACATGAGCAATGTTTGAATGACAATAGACGGTAGTCTTATTTCTGGAGTCTTATGTAAAGATTAAATGAAAAAAAATATTTATATCAAGGATACTTTAGAAGAGTGTGATAAATTTACACCAATAAATTTAAATTATACTATAATATTATTCCCATTATTACCACACCGCAGATTTAAAGCACCTTTCTTTCTTTCTATGAGTCAATGTGCGCTTGAGTGATCTGAAAGTGTCCAACACTGAAATTCTTTCTAATTATTTTCATAGAGAATGAAATATGTTAAAAGTGATGAGTAAGAAAGAGTTTTTGTTTGTATTCAAACTATTACTCAGAAAGGAACAAAGGCTTTGGTCTGATGCTTTGATTTCTACCATGGTAATTTATTAATTCCTCAAATATGGGGCCTTAACAGACATAGATTATTTATTCTGGACGTCACTTCCAAACTTTTGAACATTAGTTGGGAACATCTTGATAGGATCATTTGTAGAGAAGTCTAATTAATTTGTTAAAGTTCAGGTACATATTATTGGTTATTTCCCCAAACTCTCGATAGCTGACTGTCACAAAAAACTATGCTTTTCTTTTTGTGAAAACACATTTCAAGATTATCTTATTTTTAAAAATAATTTACCTATATGACTTTGGCTGTATATTGCAGTGCTTTATGTTTGATATAGAATGTTCTTATTAGGAAGCAAAAAGAGGACTCCAAAGACCATGGCATTGCTCCCTACTCTGTAGCTACTTTCCAAGTGATGGTAGACAAGACTTTTCAAATTTCCCTGACTTAGTTTCTTCATGAATCAAAATACTAATAATATAACCTCTCTCTTGCACAGGCTACTTAAAGAGTTAATTAGATGTTGAGCCATCCCGTGCCAGTGGTTAGGCAGAACTTTTCTTTTCCCTGATTATAAATCTGGGATGGTTTGCTCAGTTGGTTGGATTCTAGTGATAATGAGGGACATGACAAGTTGTCTACACATAGGGGAATAATGCTTTCTGTTATAATGCCACAAACTGCATCCTTCCCCATCTGCTAAATGTGTGCCTTCAATCATGAAGGCTAAGGAGGAGCAGCTGAGTGATCCCAGATGTTTTGGCATTGTCTAGGGGGAAGAGCCGAGGCTTCTGATTCTATGAAAGCTCTGGCTCTGTCATGATCAGCTGCGGGGGCCTGGAAAGTTGGTACTCTCTGTATTTCAGTTATTTTATCTCCATAAGAATCACTACAATTCTTGTAATTTGATGGTTTAGTTCTGTAATAAAATGAATTAAATTTATGTGAAAAACAGTGTAGAAGTTCCCTCACTATCTAAGGATGCTTGACAAACTTGTTTCTCATCTGCCTTATATTTAGTACCATTTACATTCACAAGAATGTACCTCAGTCATGAGGGCAGATCTTTTGTGATGTAATTAACAGCCTTATAAAAAGATGCATAGAAACCAGAACATGTCTCTATACCACGTGAAAACACATGAGTACTGTAAGAATGCAGCTATTTGTCAACAAGAAAGAGAACATCACTGGGGAACTGAGTCACCTTGACCTTGAGATTTCAGAGCTGTGAAGAAAGAACAAAGGAAAGAAAGAAAAGAAGACTACGCCTCAGAAATTTTTATTCCTTATTACTGATAGTGATTCGCAGTGCCATCTTTCACCTAGTTACATAGATATTGGTCAGGTTAAACAGAATGTAGAATGCTCTTTTTAGAGTTGTCTTCTAATATTACATGAGGGAGCTCATATTTGTACTTTTCCAAACCGGGGGTGGGGGGACAAGAGTGACTTGCTATCTTCAGTACCTCTGCTTTGAAAAATTAATCCTACCGAGTTTTAGCAGTCAGTGCAGCGTTACAGCATTCATCCTTCCTTTATCCCAGCCAATGCAAGAGACTATTAAAAGAGATAGCATAATTAATGAACTAATATCTTTAGGGATATCTGTACTTCCGCTATACTACTGAATTTCTAGATATATCATCAGTGATGGCAAAATCCGGGAGTTAAATGAATCTTCATCCATGATAGAGAGGCAAGAAGTGGTAGTGAATTCTCATGTACTATTTTTTCTTGTTTTGCTTCATACAAATCTCTGAGGCACTTTTTCTGTACAACTATCCTAGAAGTCTATGGGAGGTAATCATTAAAGGATTGTGCTGATAAAATAAGACAAGTACGAACCAATGAAAATCATGAGATGTGTGAAAAGGATCTGTCCTCTAAAATGGCAAGTGAATGGTGGAAAAAGAAATTAAAAGCTGGTTAAGTAAAGATAATCTATGTGTTCAGTGACTAACAGATCTTTCTCCAGACTCGTGATATAGACACTTTTCAATGCTGTAAGTCTTCTCTTAGATTTGAAGTACTACAGAAATGTGGTAAACACAGTAATTAAAGTGTAGCAAGACAAGTGGAACCTTTGTATCTTATTTTTTCCATCCTGTATGGCTTTGGACAATTTCTTTGACTTCTTTGGTGGTTAGTTTTCGGACTCTTAAAATATCACATATTGAATTACGTAATTTAAAGTATCTGTATTAAAACATATTTAAATAGTAAATAAAATGCTAGAAAATATAGTATGCAAGTCACGAACATACTATACCACAGTGATAACCTTGTCTTCTCAAAATAACAGTGTAGCAGCATTACATTTAAGTCAAAAGTTTGATGTTACATCTGTCACAGATAATAGACTTAAGACATTGCATAATACCATAAATGCACAGATGGACATTGCCACTCTTGATAAATCCTGCTTGCTATCTAAATTCTTTTACAGGAACGGTTAGTAGGAGTTTTGCTATTTTTCTTGAAAAATGTATGTGCTGTCGATCCTATGAAAAACAGAGTGTACTTCTTTACCAAAATGCCCTCTGCTAATCAAATTGATTTTCCCTTCTCTTGGCATTGAAATGACAGGCACATGTCCTTCCTAGATATCTGGCACTTCTTGTGTTTCTTTCTTTTCTTTCATGTCAAAATGACAGATTCTTAATTATCAGGGCTCCTTGATCCTTTCTTGGAGCAATGCATCGTGACATCTTTGTTCTCATGTAATTCTTTCCAGGATATTATTCAGTGTTCCTGAATAGAGTATATAGTTAGAAAGGAGTATATAGGACTATAGTCAAGAAACTTTTATGCCTTAGATTTGCAGCTCTTTTATATCCTGTGGAAGAAATGTATTTTCTTGGTCTCAGACCTATTCTACAATTTGTTTGTTTATGTGAAATTACTATGATCTGTATCACGACCATGCTAGCTGTATTTGGGTTCTATCCCCTTAAATCCACCACCTATATGGAGACAAATGGTAATCCATATAGGACTCAAAGTATAAGGTAATTGTAAATGTACAATGAATCAAGGTAAAGTTCATTCACAACAATTCCAGATACCAGACATGAAAATATGGGCAGCTATTATTTCTGAAGCATTTACTTTATTGATATTTTTAAGTCTGCCTATAAGAATCCATTTTCTCGAGGCTGCTTACTTGATTAAAATGAACTCAATTTATTCTAATATACCCTATGCTATTTTTAAAGAAAACAGTTTTTTTTTTTTACTTAATATCAAGTATCTCTTACTGAACTGATCTTTGGAGATTTATTTCAATTAAATGAATTTAATTTCCATGAGATAAAACAGCAGAACTAAGCATTTTCATTAGGCTTTGCCTTAAAGATCTATTCATCTGAGCATTGCTTTATCCATTTCATTTTTTAGATTTCAAATAATATTTCAAAACAAAAGATGCTTTAGGATTCAGGTGCAAACACAATAGTACTGAACTCTTTCAAATACCCAACAGCAATGTGATCCACATGTCCCGAAGGGCAGGGGTTGCATCAGATAAGAGGAAGCCCTCGAGGAAGGTGAGTAGTGTACCTAATCATCATCCTTTGTCAAATGGAATTAATCCCCAATAATGGCATAAAAGGCTGTGAGGATTTTAGAGGCTTCTGACAGGGTTGATCGCACCCCCTAAATACCACAATGGTTGACATTCCCATAAACAATAAAGGGGCTCTTCTTGTCTTTCACTTGATAGCATATAGGAACAGTATTTTAAATATATTATGAATTTGACCAATGAAATATCAAATATGATTATGATTTCTATTTAAATTGTCAGTTTACATTTCAAATGAAATTGATTGTCATTCAAGACTGGAAATTTTTCTATCTTTAGAACAACTTTCAATTTTTAAAGAAATATTTATTTTTATTTATGTGTATATGTATCTGTGTGAGTATATTGCATGTGGGTACAGGTGCCTGCAAACACCAGAACAGGGTGTATGATTGCTTGGATTTGGAGTTGCAGAAATTGTGAGTGATCCATATGGGTTCTGGAAACAGAATATAGGTTCTCTGGAAGACTAGTAAATTTTCTAAATCACCCATTTTTCTCCAGCCTCAGTAACAGACTTATCCTTCGACTCTCCCCTTAGTTCCTGCTCCTACTTCTACATTTCCTGCCCAAATGTAACTATACTTAAACGACAACTTTCAGTAAAACAAATTCTTACTAATATTCAGTCTTGGGATTTCACGCAACAAAAATGAAAGTTCATGGAAAGGAAAAATGGAAGTGGGACCAACAGTGCCCAAGTCCCCAGAAGCAACATCAAAAATGAGCCCTTCACTGTTGCACTGATTTTCACACTTTGCATATTCCCTTTCTGAGTCCTTTTCACACTTACTAATAACTCACCTGTTAGTTCAGCTACATTCCAGGTAATATAATTTCTATATAAGTGATTGGAATATCCTTATTCCCTTGTGCTTGAAAGCAAACTGCTTAAAAGCAGGCATAGCTAACAGTAGTATTTCTTCAATTGGTATCATGTAGACAAGGCAAAAAATATGAATATGGCAATGAGTCATAATAAAAGAAAAATAAAGAAAATGAACTATTTCTAAGGATGAACATTTCCCATTTTGCATTTAATTTCTCAGTGAAACAGAACGATAAAATATAAGCAAGATTTCTTTTAATGAGATATCTAGCTCAACACATTACATTTTAAATACCTCTTCAACATACTTGCATTTTATACTAATCATTTTTTAATCCTGTAACATTTTAGGAGGATTACTTTAGCTTCTGCTTCTTACATGAGAAACTCCTTTGTTTAAGACTGACACCGCCCCCCAAAATTAGATTCTTTGTCAATCTTAATGTCTGTGAGAGACCTATTGCTCCTACCTGAGGAAACGATGTTAATTATTTCATTAGCTCAATAGGTAGGCAAACACTGATCTCTCTAATTATTTACAGGACATTCTTATCTGTCCTATTTACTAGCAGCATGAGGCACATTGAAATTTATCTTCTTGGGAAATAGACCTATTACACCTCAGCAACATGCAGTGATTTGGAAAACAATATGAAGAGAAAATTTAAGACTTCATTTCCTAAGTTCATAAAAAAATCGGATATAATTTGAGTTATTTACTCTTGCTACCTGAGGTATGTATTGTTATAGAATATTTAGTAAAGTTTTAGAACTGTATAATAATTTATGTACATAAGTTGTTAAATATTGATCTAGATAATTCAAGCCATATGTATTGAAATATACATATTTTGAAACAAAATAATATTTATTCCGAACCACACTTCAAGCTTCTATTGTATAATAGCATTCTAAAGAATGCTAAAATAGAAGCTGGAGAGATGACTCAGTAATTAAGAGCACTGACTAATCTTTCAGAGTACCTGTGTTCAGTTCCCAGCATCCACATGTTGGCTGACAACCATCGGTAACTCCAGATCCAGGGAATCTGATGATTTCTTCTGAGCTCTGTGGGTATTGTATTACATAGGTGCACTTACACAGCTGCAGACAATATATCATACACATAAAAATAATAATTACAGTATTAATATTAAAAGAATGCTAAAATTGTTATGAAGAAAATGATAGCTGATTCTGTCATATATTTGACGGAGACTTTGAGGGATGGAGGGAAATCTAACTGGCTTGACTAATTGCTTTGTCTTTAAGTAGCTTTAAATGGAAATTTTAAAACATATGATCTTTGATCTCCTATGTAGTTCCATAAAAATGGAACGTTGGAATTAAATGATGTGCCACTGATAGTTACTAATTTATTTCATTTTACCTAAATGAATTAATATACACTTAATACGTAACTTAAATAAACATGAGATTAGGCATGGCAAAAGGAGGTGGAGTTTGAGAATATATAGTTTGTCTATTTCCCATCTTTCTGTTTCTATTTCCTCTGCTTACTTAAATCTGTGATCCCCCAATTTGTGGTGCACCCACCTCAGCCACTATGCCTCCCTGCTATGATGGACTCTTATCCCTCCAGAATTTTGAGCAAACTAAAGTCTTCTTTCTATAAGTTGCCTGTGTCGTGGTGTTTTATCACTGCAACTGAAAAGTAACTAACACATCATGCTTTTATGCTTCGTTCTTAACACTGTGTTCCACACTCTCTCTCAATTATTGATATCGTAAAAGTGAGGAGCAGATTCTTCCACGGATTGACAATCTCTAATTTCAGATAGATGTGTAATGCAATTTGACATCTGTCAGTCAGTAAGCAGTGGAAACAAAGTGTCCTTATTAAGAGTTCTGTACATATTTGCTACATTATTGGTATAATAGAGGGGAGGAAAATAAAGCAGTTTGTATTTTTGCTACCAACATGAAAAGGACGTACAAGCTTATTTTTCCAATAGTTTGATGCATTCCTTACCTTGTATTTCTCTGAGTTCTCAGTCTGTCCCCGTGATTTCATCACCTAAAGATGATTACCATTGTTTCCTCCTTGAAAATGCATAGATTTTGTTGATCGACAAATACGTAGAACAGGTTCAGCATTGCTCCACTTCTGGTAATAAGCATATTTCCCTTGGCCTTTGTGTCATTTTCCTTGTGGTCACATTGTGATTAAAAGAGAGTTTTAGCTCCTTGTCGGTTTTTTTGCCTCTGGATTACATGCAGATGGCATAAGACGTTTTACACTGATAGATTTTTTTTTACAGTTTTCTATGTGACATTGTGTCTTTCCTTTGTGAGCTTCTAATGTTGAGGAAGAGAAGCAGCAGGGATTCAGAAGTGCTAGCCAGCAACATCACAACTCTTTCATGAAGGATAAAAGAATCAATAACATTTGAACAGAAGCAATATCTTTTGGCAACATTTATTGACTACTGCTTTTAAAAACCTGATAGGAAATGTCCCTCTGCCAGATTCTGCAGTACACTGCTGGAAAGGCAGATTGTAATTTAGCCATGTCCAACCACGGTCTGTCGGGAAAAATCTTCAACCAGCCCCTCACCCTCCCACAGCTGCTCTGTGCTGTATCGCTATTGAAGTGGAAAGTAATCTGCTATCCTAAACCTACATCCCCACCGCTCTGTTCTGCCTCAATAAAGAATCACAATTCATCCAGCTATTCAGACATGAAATCTAAGAGATTTCCCCATTTCCTCTCTCTTTTTCACAATTTCCTTTAATGTAGTAAGACAAAATAGCTACTGATTATCCTTTGAAAAGAATCTCCCAAGCCAGCATATTTCTTTCCAATTTCATGGCCTCTTCTAATGGAGGATATCAGAATTGTTCATCTAGACTTGTAATGGCATTCTAGCTAATCTCTTTCATTTCAAACTTGTATTTTTCTAACGTATTACCTAGATATCAACTACAAATGACAAATACCACTCAGCGTTTCATAGATCAGTATATATTAATGCTATTGACTCAACTGTGCCAGATGAAAACATTTCACTTTCTATTTGTACAGTCTTCTCACCATCCGTATTCCATTCATCACAAAGTCATTCATTTTTACTAAAATGTATAGGAAATGCACAGTTTAAAAATCTCTAACATTGTCCAAAGAATTCTATACCATCTACACCACCTGTGACATACTCTTGTTAAAGAGTATTCTCTACTTTGTCTAACTTCTGTAATTCTCTTCAGTAATCAATTCCAAGGTAGCATCCGGAATACTGCTTTTAAACATACATCAAGCTGGTCATGGTGGTTCATATGTTTAATCACAGCAATAGAGAAATTCAAAGGGAACCATGTCATCCAGGTGATCAAGATTAATATCACTATTACAAGGATTTTTTTGACACCTTGTATGTGCTGATATAGTAATGTCTACACTAAATCATTTTGTGGCATTCACGTTAAAATGAATGACTTTAGTCTACTCCCAAAATAAACATCAAACAATTGTAAAATGAATATTCAAGCAAATAATTATGTATTGCTTAAAAATAGAGACCCATCAGGAAAAAAAATCAAGGAACAATGAGGAACTTTCACAGAACATAAAAATTGTGTGGTATGAGGCTGGAGAGATGGCTCAGTGGTTAAGAGCACTGGCTGCTCTTGCAGAGGACCTGGGTTCAATTTCTAACAACCACATGACTGATAACAACAATCCAGGGGATCTGACTCCCACTTCTGACTACTGGAGGCATTCAATTAATACACATGTAGGCAATACACTCATATACATAAAATAAAATAATACGTATTTTTAAATTGCTTAGTAGACATGTGAAAAAATACAGTGTGCAATCTTGGAACAACATGAAAAAATAGCTTTAGTAGTGCAATTAGTGAAATTCAAAAAGGTCTGTGTAATTATTAGTGATATTATGAAGATTAATTTTCTGAACTTTATAACTATATTATAATTTTGTGTTATGGTACTTGGAAGAAGCTAGGTAAAATATGTAAAAGAACTCTCTGGTCTAATTTGCTACTCTTCTTTGAAAAAGAGCAATTTTGTTTATTTATTTATTTATTTTTATTTTTATTTTTTTTAAGACACAGCCTCTCCGTAGCCCCAGCTGGTCTGGAAATTGCTACATAGACCAGGCTGGCCTTGGACTCACAGAGATCCACCTGCCTCTGGCTCCTGGGTGCTGGGATTAAAGGAGTATAACACCATGCCTGATAGAAAAAGAGCAATTTAAAGTTGACCAATAAATATTTGAAAAAATATCCACCATTTTTAACCATCAAGAAGATGCAAGTAAACTTTGTTGAGGGGTTTTGTGGTGATAGCTCAAAGTGTAAATTTCTTTTCGTTCATACATGAAGACCTAGTTTGAATCACTAGCAAGAAATGAAAACCAGGAATGCTCATGTGTGCCTGAAACCCCAGGAATGAGAAGAGGGAAGCTTTTTCTAGGTGCTGGTAGCCTACAATCCTAGCTGAACGGACAAACTGCTGCTTCAGTTAAAGACTCTGGCTCAACAAATAAGGTGGAGTGTTCTAGAAGAAGACACCTGATATCAGTTCCCAACCTTTAATCATGCACACAGGTGTGTGTATCCATGCACACATGCATACACCCATGCATACAACAAACACACACACACACACACACAAACACACACACAGCTGCATTGATAGTCTATCTCACAACAATGAGAATGTCTATCAAGTCAACACAATAACAAATATTGAAGAGTATATAAGGAATCAGTGAGTAAGCTCTTCTTATTCAGGACTGGTGGTTTCATATACTGGTGTGGCACAGTGGGAAAAAAGTATACAGGTTACTCATAAAACTGAAAATAATGAATGTATATATTATCCAGACTTTCCGCTCCTGGGTAAGTACAGGAAAGATTCTAAATCAGTGTACCATGGAGATATTTATTATTTCATGATTATTACAGCATAATTCATAATATCTAAAATATAGAGCCATCTTAGATATACATGAGAATGTGAATGAATAAAAAATTATATATATGCATATATACCAAATGAAGTTTTATTAAGCCACAGAAAAGAACTAATTTATATCTCTGGCATTAAATGAGTAGAATTGAATATCATCATGTTAAACAGAATAATTCAAACTCTGAGAGTTAAACATCATTCTCTCTCATATGTGGAATCCATATTTCAGCATATATGTGTATATATATACATATAGAGAGAGAGACGGAGAGGGACAGAAAGAGACAGAGAGACAGAAAGAGACAGAGAGAGAGAGAGAGAATATGATAGTACAATAAAAATTCCCAGGAGGCATGGAAACACAAGAATTGAAAAAAATGTAACAAGAAATGGTAATGGAATGAAAAAATATTGTATTTTTCCTCATACAAAGAATGTAATTTTTGTGTGTGTGTGTGTGTGTGTATTGTAAGTAAAAGTAGAAAACTTTGGGAAGAAGAAAAGGACAGCAAAAGGAAGGAAGGGATGGGTAAGGACAGTAGAAGGAGTAAGCACAAAAGAGAAAAATTCAATGGTACACATGCAAAAACCCTCATGATGGGGATCTTAATTTTGTATGCTAAAGAGTAACAGAAACAAAAGTTTCAAATTCATATAAAATGACAAAATGAGAGTGAATTTATTAGCCATTTACCAAGATATTCAGGGTGGCTAAGAACTGAAAAGAAAATATTGAATTAAAGTATAATCTTAAGTCATGTCGTCCTGAAATAATCCATCCATCTTGATGCTAAATTCCTTAGTGTCTTGGTTATTTCTGTGCTTTAATAAAATACCTTGAGAAAAGCAACGTATGTAAGTACTGAAAGAAAGAAATGTATATTTTGGCTCAGCATTCAATGTATAGTTGTTCCAGATGAAGTCAAGTTGGGAAGAACTTGAAGGAGCTGCTCACATTGTGTCAACGGGCAGTGAACATTCATGTTTACAAATCTTCATTTTACACAGTCCAGTATCCAAGCCCAGATAAAAGTGCTGTCCTCCTTAAGGTGAATCTTCTGACTTCATTTAACCTAATGAAGATATTACCTCCTAGGCAAGAGCAGAGGCTAACATAATCTAAAAATATCCCTCATAATTGTCTGCTAGGTGATTCCATATCCTGTCATAATGACAGTGACTATTAACCAACTTATTTAGCATGCATCAAATGTGAAATTTATGGAAGATCATAATATTGTTGCTTAGAATTATAAAAATGAGGAGGATGTAATTGTTCTCATTTAACCAATCAATTACTAGTACACTAACATTTTATTGATTCTTGGAATCCAGCAATATCCGTATTACTCCAGCCTACCAGGTATAAACAGGTCCTCAGCGTTAGAAATGAGAGGAATTAGGTCAAATTGCTCTTACAACTTGGATGAAATATTTTTGAGATTCTAAGGATGGAGCTTGTGGTCTCACTCCTGCTAGGCAAGTGCTTTACCACTGAACAATTGCTCTCGTCTTTAATCATTTAATGCTTTGGGATTAATTATTAAATAGCAAAAATATTTCAATTAATTGGTTCCTTTTCTTACTTTACAAAGTAGTAATGACTGAATGAATGCACAAGCCTGAGGATGGAAGCACATACTTTAACCATTTGGGGATGAGAATTCTGTTCAACTGATCTAGAAAGTACCAGAAACAGATCAGCATACTTCTTTACCATGGATAGAGGGAAATTCAAAGCAGTCGAAAGACATGCAAGAAGAACAACTTGAAAGGGGATAAATAGTGTGATAGACAACAAATCCCTCTCTTCCTAACTAGTTTCTGTCAGAATCCATAAACTTTACCACAAACAAATTAACAAATGGGGCTACACTGAGCTCAATTTTCCTGAGGATTTCCTGTACTCTTCTTTAGAAAACAGCCTTCAGTAAACCTTCTTCTTGACTTATAATGTATTATGTTGAATGGCTTTGAGAGTAACACATAAATTTCAAACTAAAAAAGTAAACTCATTCTATTCAAAATACATATATTTTAAAATGGGGTTGGAGAGATGACTCAGAACTTAAGAGGACTGGCTGCTCTTGTATAGGACCGAGGTTCAGTTCCCAGTTCCCAGCACCAATCTTTCTTAACTCCGGTTTCAGGGGACCAGATGCCCTCTTCTGGCGGACATTGGCATTGCATGACTCAGGTACACTAATATGCAGGCAAGACATGCATACATAAATAATTTAAAATAATTTATAATTAAAATATTTCTAAAAGAAAAAGGTGACATCTTGTTAAAGCATGAGACAGGTGCAAAATTCCCATGTTTCTCTGTGCCTTTATCTTCTCTGTCAAACCACTAGCCACACGTTTTAGAAAGGCCTGCCATTTTTACAATGCTATGTGGAAAACTGATAAATGGTGTGGCAAATGTGCTCATGACAAAGCATCATAGAACCTCTTCCCTATCTCTCGAAGTACAGGTATTTCCATAAATGACTATCAGGAGACTATTCAAATCAACAGCTTAGTAACTGTTTGAAAATGCAGAAAAACTCAATTTGTTTTTTTCTTCCAAAACAGCACTTCAGTTCAAATAACTGTTCTTAGTGTCTGAAAATTAGAGATCAAAATTGTAATAGTATATGAATAACAAATTAACAAATAATTATGATGTGACCAAAGAGCTAACATATATATATATATATATATATATACAGTTATATATACAGTTATATAGTTATATATACATACTTAATAACATAGATGAGAACTTTTTGTTGGATATTCTAGCTTCATTGAAAAGTGGATATCATAATTCTATAAATAATGAGTAAAATATGTAGCCTCTTCAAAGATAGCAATAGCTTCTAAGAGAAAAATGCATAAATGCCAGGGAATCCTTAATCAAAAGTCAACATCGTACACGCCAATCTCTACTTTAACACTTCCTCACCAATCCATCCCCACAAAATGGTTGAGAATTAAAGTGCCAATCAGACTTTCATCAAGAGGATTTGAAGGTTAGAGAGGAACGGGATAAATGGGCAATGATTCAGTGATTTACAGAATGAAATGAAGAGCTATTACTTCCTGTGTAGTGAAACTCATATATA
Source organism: Eospalax fontanierii (assembly GCA_035773235.1). Classification (NCBI taxonomy): domain Eukaryota; kingdom Metazoa; phylum Chordata; class Mammalia; order Rodentia; family Spalacidae; genus Eospalax; species Eospalax fontanierii. The sequence goes on along the minus strand of CM069525.1, from coordinate 126,053,067 downwards.
AAGATATGAATGTGAGGGAAATTTCTGAGTGATACTGTATAACCTGAAAATTTGTCTAATTCTTCCCCTATACAGGACCACCAAAACATAGGGAATCAAGGAAGGCAAATAATTAACATATATTTTTATGTAAATATAATTAAATCTGACCAAACAACATTCCTTTCACATCACACTTGAATCAAAAATTACTATTCTACTTTTTTCCACTATTCTTATTATTGTAGTGTTGCTTAATTTTGCTGTCGTCCATGAGTGATGAAATATAGCACATTCTGACCCTTCTTATATAGCCAGTCTTTTCCCAAACCTCTGAGTTCTTAGCCTAGTACTACTTCAACCCTGTTCACTTTATACACATTATGTAATGTTCAAATTTTGGTTTCTCTCTAAATATAAACTCCTGATAAAGTTATTCTGATATTCACTCTCTAAAGCCCAACCCAAGGTGGATGCTATGATGATTACTACCAGGATATCCCTTTGTTCTATGCGTTCATAATTTTGAAGTTTGAATGTTGTTTCTGGTTGCATTTCTATTTCCTAATAAGGGTCTCTTGATCTTTTTAGAAGTGTTGATAACTATATCTTTAATCCATCACTCTTGAATAATAGTTTAAGTAAATACAGAAATTTATTTTGTAAACTATTTTCTATAAACAGAAGAAATTATGTGACAATCTTCTGGCATTTATGGTTGCCGATAAAAGTTTAATATATATATGTGTGTGTGTGTGTGTGTGTGTGTGTGTGTGTGCGTGTGTGTGTAAGTGAAGTTTCTTTTGATGCTCTGATTGGTATTAAATTTTTCTATGTGCATTTATTCTGTCACCTTGAAAAAAAGCCTACTTTAAATTTTTGCTTGTACTGAATTCTACGAACAAGAAGAAAAACAATAAAAATTGTGTTCATTACCCAGAGAGGACTTCTTTTGGTAATTTTCTTCATATTTTACAGGTGATTATTGTCAAAATTATACTGTGCATGAAGATACCACTAAATATTTATCACATTGATATTTTTGTGAATTAACATGTTTCTGTTGAACAGTACTCCACAATATCACATACTTCTGTATATGTAATGTTTTTCTTGTTTTTTTTAATTGACTCATTGTGTATTTCATTCAGAACATCTCAGTCAATCGTAATCATCTTTATACCCCCTTCCAACCAACTCACCCCATAAGCCCCAATTGGAATCCATAAATTTTTTCATCTTTGTTAAAGTCTATTTTGTCAAGTTAGTGTCCACAAATGTTCCTCAGTGCAGGTTCATCCACTGAGATCCAGTCCCCATATCTGAAGTTCCATGCTTTAGGAAGATTAACCCAACCTCATCCAATAGTAATCAGATTCCAGTATTTTTTCAGTAAAGATTGAAGTCTGCTACACATTTCTGCAGTTCCTAGTTGGGTTTTGTCTGCTTGAGTTTCCATAGGTCTTACGCATGCTGAATTCATTGCTGTGGGTCCATATGATCAGGGTCCCAGGACCTTGTAGCTTTCTAGTTTCACATGGTCACTGCCTCTTGCAATGTTTTATACATAAGGAAAATTATTTTGCACTTAGTAAGAAGTTACATTATCCTAGGGATATGACAGCCTTGTGGATGTCTCTATGATCTATGATCTCTTCAGCAATGTGTATTTGGCAAGGAGGACAGTACCACACATGAGTTTCTTCCCATTGAGTGAGCTCTAAGACCAATTAGGTAGCTATTGATTGACCTCAAGATAAAAGTACCACTACTTCACCAGTGTCAGCTGCTGTGCAGGTCACTGATGCAGTTATTTGATCATGAAGCTGGTATTGGGCCATTGATTGATATTGGAGCTTGGCTGCTTGTATAGTACTCTCCAGAGCTATGACAGCTAGCCTTCAGGGGAAGTGACTTCCAGGTCATTTTCAGCTGCATTGCTCCAAGTCCTGTGTCCAAATTATTCCTGTTTTTAGCAATAGGGTCTCACTTCCAAGTTCTAGTAGATAGTCAAGAGCTGTGGCAATAGCCTGTGTAATTCTTTTCTTATATTCAGCATTCAATTTTTCCATTTACTTTAAAAGATAATCCTAACATAAACCTCTCTTCCTGTAAATTCTTTTTATCTCTATTTCTCTTAAAAAGATTCCTAGAATGAGGGAAATTGTATTAAATTGACTACATATTTTCAATACTTCTGTGATAATGTGCTTTATTATTTCCTTTACATGTTTTATCAGTTTATAGTCTCATGCATTAGGCAAGCTTAGAGTTTGACTGGGTTAAACCTTGCTGTTTTTATTATTGCAAATAAAAACATTTAGTGTCCTCATTTGAATTCCATTTTAATGATGTACACCACATTTACAGTACTGATTACTGGATCTTGCTCTATACTGATTGGCTTTTCTCAGAGTATATTTCTTTTACCATATTTCAAAAAATGCTTGGGAAACTCATAATTTATATTCTGATCATTGTTCTATCCTCTTTTCACTGCATTGATATAGTTCTCAAACGATCTAACACCCTTGCTTTATGTGGTAATTTTTAAGTCTTAATGATTCTTAGTGAGTCCTTTGAATACTATGATAAGTTTCAATGAATTGGTAAAATATTTTTGTAGGGTCTGGCCCCTCTGCAGCCCTTCTCTCTTAGTGCTGGGCTCTAGGCCAAGAGCTAGCAGGATGTTGTCAGTTGCAGTTCCGAAGTAAACAACTTGACCTTTACAGACTTCCTCAGTTTACATCAGGTGTGTGTCATGTGGCTAGATGTCTCCTGAGAACCTGAACTTTTAACCTCCTGCAAAGCCCCGCCCTCAGGGTATATAAGGCTTGCTGCCTCCCAATAAAGTCAGTCATTCTCCTTTCCTCCTACCTAGTGTGTGTCTGTCTCTCTGTCTTATATGTGTGCATCATTCAATCCGCAGCCCTCTGCTGATCAGGACTGGGCCGATGAAAGTAGACAGGGCTCTACATATTTTCTTGCCTTTTTAACTAAGTTATATTCAGACATAATTTTCATTACTCCTTGAACTTTGAGAGCTACTGATCATTGCATGTCATTCCTCATTAAATTTATAGAAAACATAGAGAATTAATGTGAATAAAAGAGTTACTCTCCTGGAGCCTACTCATACTCTTTATGGATTTAAAATATAACAGAGGACTTTAAAAAGCAGTATTGTCTAAGATACTTGCAATTTATGTCAATGCTTCACAGGGAGTTGTGCTGATGTACCTGCCATTGGTAAGCTTTAACTTCATTTTTTGGTCTATTTTTTTTAAAGTTCCCTTTTTCCATTTTTATTGATTTTTTGTTATTTTATTACAATATAGTTTGATGGTATTTAGACCCACTCCTCTCTCTCCAACTTCACCCACTGACATTCACCAAATTTGACGTCCTCTTATATCTGTCTATCTATCTGCATTTCCTTCAGAATATGATTATTGTTCCCCAATGTATTTCCGCATGGATCAATTCCCTGGGTATATCCATAGTCCCAACCCTGTAAGATGCTCTCTCTCTTTCCCCTTTGCAACAACCATAAATTGTCAAAATTTACTTAGATTGAGTTGGGATTTCCTACCATTTTCCCAGTGTCTCTGCTGGGATTTTTGTCTGGTTTGAGCTTCCACAGGACTTGTGCAAAGTATCATCATTCCTATGAGTTCTTACGAGTAAATGACCCAGTTGTATGGAAAACTGTTTTTTAAGATCATCCATGCCTTTGGCTCTTACAATCTTTCTGCGTCCACTTCCACAATGACCCCTGGACCTTGGGAGGCAGAGGATTGAAATATGCTTCCTAATCAGGTGCAAGTGCTCTTTGTCCTCTTGCTTTCTGAAAATTGGCTAATTGTGGATCTCTGTGTGAATCACTCTCTTCTGTGTAAGGAAACTTCTCTGGTGTTCCACTTTTCAACTGGAAAATATTATACTGAATCCTGTAATCGGGACCCAGAAAGAATACCACTGGCAGTTCATTTGTGGATCCTAACTCCAATTCTCCAGATTTTTGTATAATATTTGGAGCCAGAAACCAGGAAAGTATAAAGGGGTTAGTTGGCAAGGGGATATAGGAGCCAGAGAGGAGACAATAGGACACAGTCACTATGAGAGAGGAAAGTTATAAAATGGGAGAGGGGTGAGAATTCATCTATAGACGGGGGCAAAAAGAAATACAGGAGAGGGATGAAGAATATATATATAATATATATAATATATAATATATATATGTGTGTGTAATATATAATATATATTAAATGGATTTATGGCACATGAGGTGATAATGGTCTCCAAGAGTCATAGACTAAGAAAAACCCCAGTGGTTATTTGTCATGGGAAAGCTCCCTTCCAGTTTTAGTCACAAGAGTCCAAGAGAATACAAAACAATATTGCCATTGCCTTTGTTTTATTCCTAGAACTTAAAGGTAAGACTTATTGGTGAAGAAATCAAAATTTGGACAGAGAAGTTTAAGGAATCGAGCTGGAACTGACCTAGAGCCTTTGTCCCTGAAAACTACCTCTCATTTTATCAGAAAGTGCTATGAAAGCAGACAAGGGAGAAAAACAATTAGTACTCCAAAAACCTAGCTGTAAAGCCTGTGAACCAGGACAATGACTGACCTTGCAACGTATCCCCAATGGTATAATTGTGTCAGTTTTACATTGACAGGAACCAATAACTGTCTAATTGGACTTAGAACCCTCTCAAAAGGAGGGAATTCATGCTTGGTATTCTAAACCTAGCTAACTAATCATGGCTGGAGAGGTCATATACTCTAGAGAAGAATCTCTTGCTGACATTTTCCTAAATCAATATAATTTGTAACTATTCTATATCCTTATCCTGGAGAAAGCTGATTCTCCCTCATTCATCTCTGATTGATTGCATACAGACTTCCTGATAGGTATATAAATCTGAAGTGGCCAGCCATAAACATATGTACACAGTATTTGGACTCAGTATATTCTCTCTCCCTCTCCCTCTCCCTCTCTCTCTCTCCACAACAATACTAATAGAAGAACAGGACATAAAAACTCAGAGGTAGGTGGGGCAAGTTTAGGGGGAGGGGGTGATTGAAATTATTTAAATATTTTTTCAACAAGAAAGTCTCAAAAAAGAAAAAATAGAAAAATCCTTTCTCTAATTCCAAGAGATAAGTGGGCCTGTCATTATGGATCAAAGAAGTTTCATTTTGCAGTGGATGGAGGGTACTACATCAATCTTCAACTGCTCAAAACATAGAGAACACTGACTATAGGATACTCAGCTCCAACTATATTTGTAACACAAACTCTACACCTAAGCATCAGTAAACATAGAAAAGCAGGCAAAATTATTATAAGAGCCAGAGAGAGGACCAGATGATGTCTAAACACGAGAGGGATGCTTTACTCATGAAATCTCAACCACGTGATCGCCTAAAGATCAGAATAAAGAGCATATCAGTCAACATGACAAAAGTGACAGGGAAATTTCACAACATCCTACGTTTAGAAGAACTCCAGACAATGATTATTCCAGGAGGTAGAATCATGTGTCATAAGGGTTTCCAGGGATGAGATCCCCAGGGCCTCTGCAAGAGCAGCCAGTGCCCTTAAACACTGATCATCTCTCCAACCCCATACATGTATAGTTAGAAAGTTTATGCAACAGTAGATTAACCTATCAATTTTTCAAGCATCTCTAGTATTATTTAATCCTCCTCCTTCAATCGATAGATATTTATGCGTTAAAACATTGCACAACTTAATACATACAATGTGTACCTCTCTGTGGAGTTATGAAGTAGCAAAGAAATTTAGAACAGATGCTGAGTAGATACAGATTAAGGTTCTCGAAGTCTTTTATGAAGGCTTACTTGAAAAAAATACCAAGAATCGCTTAATGATATCTGTCACATATATGTGTGTAGAAATGCTATTTCCTTTCTATTTCTGAATTGGTTAACCAAGTTTCCCTTAAAATATACTTTTTCTTAACATATTATAGCTACCACTAAGACATGTAGTATTAATAATACTAACATACTGTGCCTTATCTACTCAATGGTACTTTGAATATGATAAAAAATACAGAGTGAATACTTGTAGGTAATCTTACAAAAATTATGCATAATAAAGATTCTACATTCCTCAGAAAATAATCAATCCATTTCTAAAAGTAGAGGAAAATCACATAAGCAACGATCTCAATTGATGTAAAAGCAGCCTTTGAAACAAATTCAGCCTAACTTCATGATAAAATACCTAGAAGGAATAGAACTGGAGGGAGCATATCTCAACATAATTAAGGCTAAATAGACCAAACCCATAGCCAACATAATTCTAAATAGAGAAAATTTCAAACATTCTCATTAAAAGCAAGAACTAGACAAAGCTGTTCCTTACCCATACTTTTCAATATAGATCTTGAAAATCTAGCTAGAGCAATGAGACAAGAGAAGGAAATGAAAGTGGGTACTAACTACAAAAGAATTGGTCAAATTATCCATACTTGTAGATGATGTGATTTTATGCATAAGATATTCCAAAAATTCTACTATAAAACTTCTAGAAATAATTAACAGTTTAAACAATGTGGCAGGGTAAAAAATTAATTTATAAATAACAAGAAGTAAGAGGAAATCATAGAAACTCTCCCATTCACAATAGCCTCAGAAAATTTAGAAATAAACCTAAAGATCTCTACAGTGAATACTTAAATCTTTGAAAAACTTTATTAGAAAGACACAAAGCAATGTAAAGACCTCCTGGACTCATGTACTGGTTGCATTCATGTTGTGGAAATGACTATATGTACATATGTACACATGGATAGAGATGGCATATTCCCCAGAGGAAACACTATTTCTATCATTCTCTTAGGCCAAAATACTTTCTTAAAATATTCTAAATATACATATTTATATTTAAAGAGAAATGTGCCCCTCACTACACCTCAAAAACTTCAAAAACTTCATTTTGCAACATATATAGAGACTATAACAAAGTTCCAGAACTGGTCAAACATAGAGAGTACATATCTCTGAAGTGTCCAGTCATATTAACACATCTATAATGCAACCTCTACAATTAAGGCTCAAGGAATATCACAGGAGAGGGGAATGAAAAAATGTAAGAGGCAGAGGAATAATGCACCTGCTACTACTTCATTCTGGACAATATAGGGCAGTGAGAGAATGAAATCTCTAAGTATATTAAGTATATTAGTCGAACAAGATCTGCTTGTAATTCCAAAACTATTTGATTACAAAGTTGAATGGAGACAATTTCCACTGATCCCCCTACAAGTGGAAAATATGTAAGCAATGCTGAGGACGTAGAATCAGTTTTCTCCAGGGACTACCTCCCTGGGAGATTATCTAATTCCAAGTGAGGACCCCTAAGCATAGGTTCACAGGAGCAAAACTAAATGGACTCAGTGCATTATATATACATATATATGAAATATAAAAATAATGATTACAGAAGATGACAATAAATTGAGAGGGTGTTAGAAGGAGACTAAGAGTGATGGAAGTAATGTAAAGACAATACTCAAGTATAATATTAACAAAATTATAAATTTTAAATTTAAAAAAAATGTGCAAATAACATCATACTTAACTTTCAAGTTGTGAGTTATGAATTCTAGGTTAAATTTATGACTCTATCATGTTTTTAATTTGTATTTACATTTTTAATTTGTCTCAATATTTGTGTGCAAGTATGTAAGTATAGTATATACATGTATTACATGCAAAGATCAGAAGATTGTTTCACATACACTAAAACTGGAGTTACAGATGGTTTTGAACTGTCATATGGGTCCTGAGAAGCAAACGTTTTTCTTCTGCAAGTGTAGTCAATGTTCTTAACCATGGAGTTATTTCTCTAGCCACATCCCACTTACTTTTAAAATTTATGTGATCTTAGAAAAGGCACAAAAGTTTTTTTTTTTAATCTCAGTTTCTCATTTTTAAAATGGAGATAGAAATATTTAATGAGGAAAGGAGCCATTACATTAAAAAAAAACCTCTTAAAATAGTGTCTGGCAAGTAAAGATTGAGGTATACATACCAGAAATGCTAAACATTTCCCTAGTTACTTTCAGAGCATCTTCCTTCCATAACCTTGGTTGTTATTAGTGATAGAAACACCCCCTACACATACATACAGACACAATTGCTGTCGTATGCATAATCACTGGAGAATCTCATTCTGATATGTTTGTAAATACTGGAGTTTAACAGAAAGGACAAAAGTGATATGTCAAAATAAGATTGTCTCTGACTCTGAATTTTATATCAATTTGAATCTTAAGGAAAAAAAGAATGAGAGATTTATCTGATTTGCCCCCACTCTCACAAACTGAAAATAGCAGAGGTATGTTTGATATATTAGGAGATACATTTTGCTCATTGCTATCACCAATTTAAAAAATACTGTTATTGGTCCAATGTGATACTGCACATCTTTAATTTCATCAGCTGGGAGGGAGAGGCAGGGAGATCTCTAGGAGTGTAAAAGTAGCTTGGCTTACATAGTGAAACTCTGTCAAAAAATAAGAAAGAAATCTAATGATGTACACACAATACCTTTTCTAGTTCTTTTAATCAGACTCAAAAGTCCTAAGACTCATAGAAAGAAAAAAATTGTGAGGGCTAGATGAATTAGTTTCAAAGGAATACAACTTAATCAGCATCAAAAGAAGAAGGCCTGAAAGGAAATCAGTACTTGATTGTCTTTCTTAGCAAATGAACAAGAATATCAAATGAAACCAGTATAAATGGACCTCTGTACAATCTGTTGCTTTAAAGTTAGTTTTATTTTTACAGTCTTTTTGCATGGTGTTGAGAAGAGGCATCCTTCCTATATTCAAATATCTGTTTTAACTAAATTATGTCACTTCTGTTTGAGCATTAGTGGCAAATTTGTTTGAACTTGGTGAAATTTGCTTCTGATTTTTTTCAGTATGTATTTTGTTGAATTTTTATGCATTTCACACAAAATATCATAAGCATCTTTACACATTTCCCCCATTGACACCCTACATAGTTCCTTCACCTGATTTCATGCCCTTTATCATATATGTTACAAAGTCTACAGAGTGCAGTTTTGTGTATCCGCATATCCTCCAGGGCAAGTTCATCCACCAGTGTCTAGTCAGCCTATCTAGATCTCTGTCTTAAAGACCAACTGTCCTTCATCCATCAGGAATCAGCTGTGAAGAGTTTGTCAGCTAAGGTTGGGATCTATTGCACATTTCTCCAAATCTACCGTGGATTGTTGTCTGATTGAGTCTGTATGCGTCTTGTGCATGCTAACACCATTGCTGTAAGTTTGTTTATATAAGCAAGTTCCCTGCTACCTGGAAAACTCCATTTCCCTATGGTCATGCACCAACTCTGGCTCTTGCAATCTTTCCATCCCCTCTTCTTCTAAAGTACCTGAGTCATGATCTAGTGAGGTTTATTATAAGAGCCATTTCCTGGGACACCTTCTCTGTAATATCTTATTCTCTTCACTTTGGCCAGTTGTGGACTTCTGTGTTCATCAAATTCTGTGGCATTAGGAAGCTTTGCTTCTGAGAGTTTAGAAATACATTAATATTCTTTCCACCCCTGTTCTGCTATTCTCCATGCCTTAGAGTTAGAGGTTCTATTTTAGATGTGTCACTTGGGGTTTGGCACCTCTTAGACACGAATTTTCTGTGTGTGACCAGGTGTTGAACTCTTTTGCAAAAAATAGTTTTTTTTTAATGAGTGGTGAATGGTATACTTGTTTGTAGATAAAAGGGTCTTTATTTAGCAAACAGCAAGAAATTGCATTTCTCTAGAGATATGACAGAGATAGGGTTTTCTCTGTGATCTATAACTTCTCCAGTCATGTGTATTTGACTATGTTTACAGTGCCAGACATGAGTTTCCTCCTATTGAGAGGACTTTAAGTCCAATTAAATAGTTGTTTATTAACTCCAAGAGAGAAGTGTCAGTACTGCGACTACTGCATTGCTGTAGATTTCTATGGTAGTCATTGTTGTGCTTATTGGGCATTAAAGCTAGGGTTCATTGATTGATTTTTCTCGTTTAGCAGTTTGTATAGTGTCCTCTAGAATGATGAGAGATGGTCTTCCAGGAGTTGGCTTGGAGGTAAGTTATAGCTCCATTGCTCCAAGTCCTGTGTTCAAAGGATGTCCTGCCTTTAACAATAGAGTCTTACTTTCAAGTTCTGGGAAGCAACAAAGTGCTATGGCAATAGCCTGTGTTATTTTAAGAGTCCTTAGACTACTCTGACCAACAACTCAAGGGGAGGCATCTCCTGTTTGGCAGCATGTCTCTTGTTACATAACCTTCAGGTATACCCATGCACTCATGTTCAGATATTGTATGTACATTTTTCAATAAGCCTTTGAACTAATGGACTTTTCTCTGTTTTTTTATACTATTTAAGTTTTATTTATCTCTTCTTTTTCTCTCCCTCTCTACCCTACTTCCCGCCTCCCAAAGTTCCCCCACTTTCCCCTTGATAATATCTGTTAGTAACCCTATCTCTTAAGCCCCTTTTCCCCTTTACCCCCACGATTCCTTGTATATCCTTTCTTCCTCCTTTCCTGGTTGAATTCCCCCTTCTTCTCCTTATTAACAACTTTTTCCTACTACCTCCCTCTCTCAGGATCTTTCCTTCCCTTTGCTTCCATGCTTCCTTTCCATTTTCCTGGCTCCTGTGCTCACATCAGAACATATACTCATATATGTGGATTCTGTGCTAAGATCCTCAAATGAGAGTGAACATATGTTGCCTGTTTTCCTGCATCTGTGTTCCTTCACTTAGTATAATAGTTTCTAGTTCTATACATTTACCAGGAATTTTCATGATCTTGTCTTTCTTCACCACTGAGTAGATCTCCATTGACAGTCAGATAATACTATCAGAAAGGATTAGAGCAATACTTCTTGGCATTACTGACCCAAAGAATGCAGGAACTCAAAAATTCTTAAGAGTAAATTCCCAGTGTGTTGTACCAGTATCATATGACTTGCCTTAAAAACACTTCTGCCTATTCCATGTACACCAAATTTAAAAGCACATCTTACGATCCTCCTGGGTGTGAGTATTAAACTGTCATTACATGCGGTGTGTAATGTCACAAATGGTCCAAGTCCATTAGAGATTCTTGGCATCAGTGAATTTATACTCCAAGTGAGGAAAAAAAAAAGACACTACAAACAAAAGAAAATACCAACAAAAACCCATAAGATATACTATTAGTCTTTTCATGCTAGATACACTGAAATAAACTGACTTAACAACATCAAATAAGCATTTTAATACCAAAGTTCAAAAATGTTATTAGTATAGGTTGCTATAAGAATTGACGTTAATGAAATGAATTGTAGTCTTTATTATTATATAATGCATATTGTCCTTATTTACAAATCCATGCATTATCTTACAAAGAGCATTACACATTTCATTTGAGGATCCAATTTATTTTTCATTGACTTATCAGTGATATTCAACAGATATCTGGTTCAATGGATCAAATCCTATGCAAATTTGAGTGAAATTTGAATAAAATAAAAAAGAGATCTTCCACATAAAATAGAAATGCTGGTCTTTAAGGACAGTAGTAGTAGCAGTTGCAGCAAAAGCTAAAACGTAAGCATTCTTCATGTGGCAAGTCTACTTCCCTTGTTCAAATGCTACCCATTTCAGGATTTAGACTTTCTTATCAGTGTTTACAATTAAAGAGAAAATGTAGTTCCACTACAGCAAGTAGATAAATTGCAAAAAGGTACTGTGACATGTCTAGACAAATTCAGTTAATCTATTCCACTTAAAGAATAAAGAAGAAAAATAGTTTCAGATCCAGGAAAAGAAAGTATATGGAAACAGGAATCCTAGATACAAGTTCCAGATTATCATGTGCCAAGCATTAGCAAAGATCCTCCACTTGGGTCTCCTAATTTCGAGGGCTTCAGTTAATGTGGTTAAATTTTTCCTAATGCAATCTGGTGATCATCTCAATACTTGCTTGTGCATACAAAACATTTGTCCTAAGGTTCCAGGCAAAGAATTCTACACTTTTAAAGTTTGATTCATGGTTGCTGTAAAGGTATTCTCTAAGAATATGTTGAGAACAGAAAAAATGTTTGTTTTCTTACTACTAAAAGAATAAATATTTTCTTCAACAAATCACACAAAGCAAAATTGTACATCAAAATCTTACAACGATCTTGAAAAAGAAAGGGACAGCTCAAAAGAATAGAAATAAAAGTAACTTCTTTGATGAGTGATGACTGACATATTTGTTTGTAAACATAAGAATCCATATTGAGTATATAATAAGAAAGTACATTTGTCTAAGGATGTAACAGATTTAGGGTTTTCTCTAATACCCATGACCTCTTCAGCCATGGATATTTTACTATGTTTACAGTGCTATACATGAGTTCCCTCCCATCGAGTAGGCTTTAATTAAAATGAGGTAAACTGTTGATTGCTCCCAGGATAAAAGTGCCACTACTGCACCAATCATTGTTGTGGTGATTAGGCTTTAAAACTGTGGCTGAACCACTGTCTTGCATAGTGGCCTCAAAAACTATGAAAGCTAATCTTTAGGAAGGAGGTTTCCAGGTCAGTTCCAGCTCCATGGCTCCAAATCCCTCACATGAAATATGTTCTGTCCTCAGCAATAGTATCTTCTTTTGCAACATTACAGAGATCCACAACTGATTGTACACAGTGTCAGAGAGATACCCATTCTTAATTGACATATCTACAATAGAACTTCTACACCCTATGACTCACGAATCACAGTAGAACAGAGGTAGAGGGAATACTAATGCATCTCTCCACTCTCATCAGTGAAGCTTCCACATGAAACAGAATATGGTGAACAAAAATGGCCACAACTAGCCAAAGTTCAGAGAATAAAAAACTGTAGACTACAGGTCCCTGTACAGGACTCTATTAAACTTCACCCACCCAGTGCTCAGAGACTATTGCTGAAGAGAGTCAGAAAGATTGTTAAGAGCCAGGGGAGTAGGTAAATGACCATAAGAACACAGAGTCTTACACGTTCCTGGAATCTTGCTGATGTGAACTTACAGCAATGTTGAGAGTGTGCATAAGACCTGTGCAAACCCAATCACACAAAACCAGCATAGAACAAACTGTCAGGAGGCCACAACCATAGCTGAGGAACTATTGGCAGCTGGTCACTAATTGGAAAGGAAGAGTAAATTTTCTTTAAGGAAATGACACCATACAGGCTGAACTGGGTCCTTTTTGTGAACTCAAGCCAAGGGACATCTGGGTACAAAAATCTTGAATTATAAGCCTTAACATATAAGACAAAATGTCTGAAATCATGTGGGCAGGCTATGGAGGTCGCAGATAGGAAAAGGGAAGCTAAATATAATTAAGATGCATTGTATTAAATTCACTAAGATGCAAAAAATATATTTTATTAAAGAACAGAAATAGGTTTTTGTTTCAGTCATATGCTTATTCTTTGAATATAGTTATTGTAATGTTATTATTATTCAAAATTCTCCTGGAAATGGATACCAGTTTTGAAAACACTGGCCAGAGGTCCAGTAGAACCTCAAACAATACTGGTCATTGCCCCTGCTCTTGGTTTATATTAAGACCCTATTCCTGAAAACACTATGTACATTAACTATAAGGCAAAAAAAGGAAAAAAAAATCAAGCTGCTAGTGATTTCAAATCCTCATCTCTACTGGCAAGCTTTCATAGTGCTGGAAAGATCTATGCAGGCTACAGGTAGAGAAAATTAACCATTAACCATACCCATATGTGAATTCTGTGAACTACAACAACTGACTTAGGAAGGTATATTCATTGGTACAATAGTTACACAAATGTTATGGGAATAACCAACCACTTTCTAATTGGATTTAAGATCCACTTCATAGGATGAAGCCATTATTTGACATTTATACAAGACCTAGGAACCTGAGGCTAGACTGGTCACCGGACATAGAACAGAGCTAAATACTAGTTTAATAGTTACAGTATTGAACTCACTCCTACCTAATTAGTGTTATACTCAAAGAATAATGCATCTCTCAACTCTCAACAGAGAATCATACTAATTCAACAGTTGGTGATTAACACAGAGATTAACAACTGACCAATGTCCAGAGAATAATAGGTTGTATATTACTTATCCCTAAATAGGACAACTGTATCAAATCTCTGCCCCATAAAGATTAGGGATCACTGTTGAAAAGGGGGCAAAGAGATTATAAGAACTACAGCTGGTAGATGGCCACAAAGAGAGAGAGAGATTTCCAGAAAACTGTTAAGTTACTCATGAACTCACAGCAATGGTAACAGCATGCACAAATTTCCTGTAAGCTCAAGCAAGACAAATCTAAGCATAAGTTTTGGGAGTTCGGTACAAATCCAAACCCGACCTGAGCAAATACTTGCAAGAGAAGATTGCTTGGGATAGGAAGAGTCTGTTTCATTTAAGTGTTTGACTGTTGGTAGGTTAATCAAGCACTAGTAAATGGATCCACACCAAAGGGAATTTAGGGACGCATAGCTGAGTCTATTGGCATTTATATATATATATGAGAGAGAGAGTGATGAGAATATGAAAGAACATGTGAGTGTGGTGAAGATAGTCCCAGGAATCAAAATGTAATCAAAATATATTGTATGAAATTTGAAGAAATTCAAAGAAAGTCTCCCTGGAGAAATTGCATAGATATTTCTCTGTACAATTAAAATGAGATTTTCCAAATTGAGAAGAAAAAAAGAGATAGAATTAATTCAAAACAATGCTCTGTGAAATGTCTGTGTTAGCATAAATGTAAGGTGACAGAGTAAACATGTCTGCAGTAGGTAAAATATTTTTCTGACCATCTGTTATACTAATTATGCCTCCCTGTTATATCAGATGTATTGTCCTTTAATAAAAATCCTATTGAATATGCTTTGCATTTTCTATTGCTCTATGTAAATATTAAATATTTTCATTATTAACACATTTGCTTCACTGACAATATAGTCAAAATTGCTCGTGTATGCAATGTCAATTTCCTGAATGAAGATTTGAGTGTAGAGCAAAATTTCTCAGTTTCACCAAAGAAACTATATGTCTGATTCATTAACAAAATAAAAAATGTATAAAACATACTCATAGTATTAACAACAATATAAAAATACTAAATTCATGGGTTTTTGGAAATGAAGTCACTTGTAACTTAGCTCTTTATTCCCGTTATTATGATATTTCTTAGGGCAATTGAATTGTTTTGAATTTAGTTAAATTCAGATTCAGAATTGAAACAATGTGTTTACCCTAGGACTGCGATCTCTTATCATTATGTTCTTAAAAGGGTATTAGCTACCTTTTTGGAATGTCTTAATATTCTTAAACTCAGTGATGCAGTCAACCACAAAACACACCTACTGGTGTGCAACACTAGATTCAATAGACTTTCTGGTGCTAGATGGTATATGCTTATTAAATATAGCAGTTGTTTTAACTATATGCTGCCCGAAACAACCAAGCTCAAATTTGCTAGCTTTCATAAGTTGAATATTTTTCACTGAATATCTAATATCATTTGAAGCAAAAAAATCAAAAGCATTGCAAGAACATTGTATTGCTGAGTAAACAGAATCAAAAGGTCATCTTGTAAAAGGTTATTTGAATTGTAAGTTTTCATTTCCACATAAAAGATCATATTGTTCAATATTATATTATATTATTTAAAACACTGAAAGATAAACTTTATGGGTAAGGATTAGAGATTGGTTTGTAATGTTAATGGAAGTAGGCAACATCATGTAGAGTTGCTAATAAAAAATAAAAATCTTCCATTTCTACCAAGCCCTGTTTCATTTCTCTCAGTAAAGACATTCAAATATTTATTATTCCTTCTTCCTCTATTACAGTGCGAAACGTTGAAGTTTTGAAGAGTTCCATCTCCAAACCGATTCTTTCTGTAGCATCAACTTCCTGTCATGAGGGCCCTTCCATAGCCACATCGTTTTGGCATTTCAGGCTCATTTCTGTCTTTCCGCTGAGAGAAATCACAATTTGGTCTTAGCAGAAAGGAAATGGCTTTGGGTTATTCAAGGATACCTGACTGCAAGACAAAAGACATCTAGAGTGATAAGAAAAGAGATCTTCTGATCTTCTGAAGATATTCAGAGAATTTCTGAACCTAGTATTAGCATATACTATACAGATACAAAACTCTCACAGATTGACAGTTTGACACACTGATAATGTAATAGGACTGTTGTATTCTATCTGCTTATTTTTGAAAGGATGATAAAATGCCTTGTTTGCATGGAGGGAATGTCTTAATAAATACATTATTAAAATCATTTCCAGTAAGATGTTTAAAAATCCTTATTATAAAGGATTTCTAATTTAAATGTAATGGCAAATTCCTGTATAATCATTGCTCTTGAGAGGCTGAAACGAGAGGATAACTATTAGGAGCAGAGCCTAAGAAACAGAGCAATATCCCACCTTACAAAAAGAAAAATACAGATACATAAATATTTATATGCAAACACATATATCAGTATATGCATTCGTTTTGCATTAGACTACTTAATTTGTCTGGAGCATAAGATATTTTAATATGAACTCAAAACAATGCAACCTTATCTATGGTCTGGAGAAACACCTTGGTAAAGTGTTTGCTGAAAGCCAGGCAATGTAAGTTCAAATCTAGAAACAAATGTAAACCCTAGATGTAGTAATCTAAGCATCTGCAATCTCAGATTAAACACAGTGGGAGATGGTTACCAGTATGTAATGGGCTCCTTGTAGTGATGTGTGATTACTTGCATGTAGCCTAAGGAAGTCCCCTGGAGAGGCTCTTTGCTGGACCTCAGTTCTGGAATGGGCAGCATGTCACAAGGAACTGAGCAGCCTCAACAAGAAAGCCCACCACTGTGGCTCTTGGCTGATCCTGGATGGGGAAAAGTTGTGGGGAACAAGAAATACAGCAAGCTCTCTGAGCAAACAAGTAAATGTAGCACCCGAGTGAGCCTGGGTAGGGAAAGGCAGTGGTGGATGAGGGACAGGAATCCATATACAAAGCCTAAAATATAAGTCTTACCTTTTCACTTTTCCTTATCACATCCTTCAGTATACCCAATTGCCTAGTAAACTTAAATTCCAACATGGCATATAAGATCCCTTGTACTCTATGAGATATTTAAGTCTGCCTTGGTTCTTCTAAGAAAATATGTAAGGCCAGGCATTTTAAATTTTATTTACTTATCATTTATTTTTACATTTTTAAGTGTATTGTGAGCATGCATGTAAGTGCATCTGTGTTATAAATGCAGAGGTCATAATATTGTGCTAGATTGCCTTGGAACTTAACTTACAGATGGTTGTTAGCCACCATGTGTGTGCTGGGAATTGAACCCAGATCCTCTGCAACAGCAGACAGTACTCTTAACCACTGAGCCATCTCTCCAACCCCAAGGCATCTCATAAATAGTAGAGATTTCTCATTGCTCTGAGAATGAGAAATCTATGATCAAGGCAGAAACAATTTTGCATATATATTATACAATGTAGCTTGCAGTTGTGTCCTCACATAATAAAAGAGAAAGGGATTTCTCTAGTGCCTCTTCTATAGGAGCACTCTGATTCATAAGGGCTGTACCTTCAAGATTTCCAATATTATCCACTTTGGGAGTCAGCATTTGAATTTGGATAGAGATAGATTTGGGCAACAATGTAAACTCTACAGTCACATAAAGTACCACATGGACATCAGCTATATGAATTGCTTGCAAATTTTTGAGTAAGTACACTAAATCTTCCCCCCTCTTTTCTTTACAGATACATATGAATTTATACACACATATCTGTGTATGTATATGTGTGTGTGTTTCAAGTACACATATTTTTAACATCTGTTCCTTCTCCTTCTTTATCCCCATGGAAAATAACATTCTATTCTTTACAAATTACTGAAATATTTATTCTCCTTGGGTATTGCCCTAACATCTTCAAGCAAATGGGAACTCCTCTCGTGTTTATAGAGTATCTGCAAGTTCATGCTTTAAGAGTGTAATGAATCAAGATCAGGACTGGGAGAAAATTGAGCATCAAGTCCATAGTGGAATTACTGCCTATGTTCACAAAGAAATGGACAAAATTAACCATCTCAGGGTAATCCGTCAAAAGATGTGCAAACAAGTTTTGTGTACTCACACCACACAAAAATTCCAACATAGACCTGAAGAAGTATGTAAAAAACAGCATCCATACCTGATGAACTATTGGCAACCAATGGCTTCTGAGAGTGGTAATCAGTCTCATTTGAGGGTGTGAATCTTGTTAGGTTAATCAGGCCCCATTGGATGAACCCACACTTAAGGACGTGGAAACACCAATTAGACTCTCTCTCTCTCTCTCTCCATATGAAAAATGAAATTGAGTGGGAGAAGTTAGGGGAAGTGCAGATAGGAAGTGATCTAAATGTGGTCAAATGTGTTGTATGAACTTGCAAAAAATTGGAAAAATTATATTCAGAGAAATGAGCACTACCTAAGAATGTTTAAAATGTTTACTTAATGTGAGATTGTGTAGGTCTTTGTGGTTTCCAGTAAAACAGAGATGAAATTTCTAAACATTGGTTTCTTCATTTGCTCTTAATTTAAAAATATTTTTAGTATTTCTTTCCCTTTTTCATGATATATTTTTGTTGAATTTCTGCACTTTACACAAATATAGATCCTACCAAAAACCTAACTCTGTCAAATCCCTAGATAAATGTAATTTCTTACTGTATGCTAAATATGGATCCTTATATTTACAGACAAGTATTCCACTCATCACTCATCAAAGAAGGAGCTTTTTGCAACAAATGAAGACTATTACAGAATTCTACAACTGGTTACACACAGAGAATTACTGTCTGAGAGATGCTCAGCCCTAAGTGACACATCTACAATGGAACCTCTACACCTAAAGCTCAAGGAACATAGTGGAACAGGGGGTGGAGAGAATACTAATGCATTTCTCAACTCTCAGCAGTGAAACTTCCTCATGCAATAGAGTATAGTACACACAGAAGGCCACAACTGACTATGTTTTAGAGAAGATGAGACCACAGCGTGTGTGTCCATGGATTGGACTCCTATAGTAAACCTCACCCAACTGTGGATCAGGGATCATTGCAGAAAAGGGGGCAGAAACATTGTAAGAGCCAGTATTAGAGCACTGACTTCTTGATTCAGAGTCAAACATCTGAAAGATTGGATAATGTATGAGGCCTGGAGTGGCTGCTTGACAGAAATCAGTTCTTTTACCAGAAACTAATTATTTTTGGATGGTGAGGAGATATACTAACTGGAAAGTAGTACTATAATTATATTCTTCACTGAAGACTAATTAATAAAAGGTAATGGCCAGGTAGATAAATGACCAAACACTTTAAGGCAGACTTCTTTATTGAAAGGTAGATTTATAATTACGAGAAAGAGCAGTGCATGGTCTAGGAAGGTTGAGTGACACACAATGACAATATACAGCCTTGGGAAAATATAGGCACTTATATTGGAAAAAATTTCAATGCAATGCTACGAAGTCTTCACATAGAGCATGGTGAAATAATTAGGTTGATAATCTGACAAATAAGCATACCCGATGACTGTCTATATTTCATTTATTTTTTAATTTTTAAGAATTTCATACATGAGTTCTATATTTACCTAATTTTCACCCCTCCCTCTCCACCCTCCAACTCCTTCTGTCTGCTCACTCCCACTAAATTGATTCTCCTCTAATTAAATTATTCAATATACTTACATATATTTTTATATAATGCACTGAGTCCATTTAGTGGTGATTTTATGTACATGTGATTAGGAATTATCCCTTAGAATTAGATAACCTATCAGGGATCTCAGTCATGGAGAATATTCTCCATCCCTCAGTGTCTGTTGATTGCCTGTAGCTCTTTGTCTAGATATGGGACCCTGTGAAATTTCCCCAATTCACTTTGGCGTGTCAACTAGTGTAGTCATTATGCAGGTCTTGTTTATACAACATATTTTTTTATATTTTATTGTTGTAACTTCCCAATCTTGTCTAGATGACAGTACCTAGCAGCGGGTGTTCTGACCCACTGGATCTTATAATCTTAATGAGTATACTGAGGTAATCCAGATTCAGAGAAAACAAATTCCACACATTCTCTCTAATTTGTAGATTTTTGATCAGAATTTTAAATGCAAGTATGTATAAAGAAGTAACTGCAGTATCCAAGAAAGTACAAAGAGAAGGAGTTTGAGAGAGGAGAGGTGGATCATAGGATACAGAGGCTATCAAAGGGAAAATGAGGAAAAACAGGAGTGATAATAACTACAGAGGGGAGAATGTTGATAATAAAGAGGAAGAGGAAGGAGTGAGAGATAAATAATACCATTTCTGTAAAAGCACACAGAGAGTATGTATTCTTTTATAAGCTTACTTAAAATACACATTTAATATCTGTGTGAATACATGTATAACTGAAGGCATTCTAACAAAAATACCAGTGCCTGGCAAGGGAAAGCTCCCTTCAGATTGTAGTAGAAGAGCCTCCTAAAATCATATAGGTAATCTTCCCTTGATTGATCCCAAGAACTTGAAGGTAAGCCCTTATTGGTGAAGTCAACACACACTGTGGACACAGGGCTTGGAGAAATTAAGCTGGAACTGAACTGGAAGCCTCCTGCCTGAAGAACACATCTCACAGTCTCAGTAGGTACAAGCTGTCAAAGGAGATAAGTAATCAATAGACATACATAGTTGTAAAGCCTATGAACCACAATAATGACTGTTCCAGCAAAATGTCTTTACTGCTGCAATAGTGGCACTTTTGTCTTGGGGATAAGGAACAGCATTCTTAATGGACTCTTTAAGACATAATCAGTAAGAGGGAATCCATGTCTATTTCTGTAAACATAGCTAAGAACCAGTGTTGAAAATGCCATAGACTCTAGAAGAGAACCTACTTCTACTACTTTCTTAAACCAATGTAATGTCTTACTCCGTATTCCAAATCTTATCTTCACAAATAAGTGTAACTCTCATCACTCATCACAGAAGCTTGTTTGTTTTTTTTTTTCTCACATTTTATATTGCAGGAAATGTACATGTCAAGAAAGTTCAACTTTTCTCCAAGGTCCAAACAACTGACCTGCAAGAAACCATAGCTATAAATCATACTGTTAAAGTTAGATAGCACAGTTTTACTTGTAGACTTTAATTTTCGGCCAGAGATGAACAGACCTTTAGAGGTAGATGTGAGAGTATGGAATGTATAGGCACAGTGTGTTATTTTGCATTCAAATTACTTGAGAAATGACTGGACACTGTGCATCACTTAAGAGCATGGACTCAGGACCCCCAGGTAAATCTCAATAATAAGCAGTATAAATTGTGTGCACCTTGGGCAGTACCTCCCAATTCCTTTCCCATCTATCTCAGGTAAGTCTAAAGTGGTAGCCTGTGTGAACAAATGAGTACAAGGTGTGAATGATGTTGACAGTGACCTTGCAATGTTTTCCTGCAACTTTGGGACTTAATGAAGTACTACATTCTGGAGATTTTGGTTTTGGTTTCTTCCTATTTTTTTAGTCACATGGAACCATCAAATTTCTGTAATTAATTCACTGGGGCCAGACTGCAAGTCCCTTGACCAAGCCATAGCCAGTAAGAGAATACCTTGGTGGCTTCTGCATTAGAAAATAACTTCTTACTTGTAGGAAGGGACTCTCTGTCATCACGTTGGGATATGAATGGGAGAAACTTGATAGAAGACAAAGTTTAAAATCATCTTCTTGAGAAGATGGAGTTAGCTGTCAAAGTGTTTTGGGTGAGAAGTGAGTGTGCCAGGTGAAAGCGGGACCATGATAAGTGTAAGCAGGTGGATCTATTGTAGCAGTAAGTTGGGCACAGATCACTTTGGGTGCATATAAATGGCAACTCAATAATAATTAATACTGTCTATTTCAACCACATGGACTCCTTTCAATCTTTGGCTCACATCCAGCTCATACCGTAATTAGGCCGTTTGCAGTGCTTTTTTATTCATCCTTGATGTGTTTGTCCTTATACTTCAACACTGCTCACTCTCTTATCTATTCCCAGTCAAATGCTACCTTTTCACAGAAGCCTACAATAGCCGTCCTTTTTAAAATGCAGCCAGGCCTTGCCCCAAAGAACATCAGTTTTTTCTTAGTTTTTTACATTTTCTTTATCGTGTAACACTCTATGCTTTCAAAATATTATATGATTAACTCACTTAATATTTTTGCAGTGAGAAGAAGGGTGTACATTCTTTGTGTATTCCTCATGTCTGAAACATTGCCTGGTTCAAAAGAGGTGATTTATATGTATTTACTGAATGAATGATTGATATGTATTTGCTGAATAATATCAAATGAGAACCAAGAGCATCATTTTATATAACCAGGAACAAATTCATATATTTATAAACATACATGTTCACATATATTTAAACACACATATGTATATAAAATTTAGATATTATTATATTAGATATGTATATAAAATTTAGATTACCAAAAGTCTCTTCGCATTTTTAAAATTATGATCTCTCGAGTTGCTTGCGAGTTGTGCACAGAGCTCCAGGACTGTAGCTTCTGTGAGTAATCACTTTGATATAGACTTTTTGGTAACACCTTTAGATTACTTATGATGATGAGTCTACACTAGAACACAGTAACCTGATGATCCTCACCCCCTCACACTTCAATCTAAGTGATTCTTCTCACATTCTCCTTTGAAATTCTGAGTGCCTCATATTTTCAGTCCTGTCAAAGTCAATAGCCATTCATGAATTTCAAGATCCTCCACAATCAGACCCCATTCTCAGTATGGTCTTTTTTAATTTCTTTAGGTTCAGGGATATTATTGTATGAGACTTTTCCTGGGAAAACACAACTCTCTCTCTCTCTCTCTCTCTCTCTCTGTCTCTCTCTGTCTCTGTCTCTCTCTCTCTGTGTCTCTCTCTCTCTCCACAATACACACACACACACACACACACACACACATACACACACTCATACACTCCCGAATGTATTCATTCCAGAAAATGAACCCATGACACACTGAACTAATAAGTGCATCAAAGTCAGCAATAAGAGGTTGAATCCTTTACTCGAGGCCATCTCTCTTATTTTCTTTAAGCCCAGACCCAGGCAAGATAATTTACTTCTAAAGAACAATGGACTTATGTAAGACCACTAAGGTATTCCAGTCTAATATCCCTATCTCTTACAGTAATCTGTACATCAGGGTATAGATTAATTGTACAGATTCATAGATCCATTTAACTGAGTATCAATACATAAACACAGAAATCTACTTAGCCATGGGAACTGGCTGGAGAAATACAGGAATTATAACATATTAGTTATGGACTATCTGAATTTTGGATATACAATTTCAATATAAACATCTTGTTAAAAATTGGATTCCCTCATTGGGTCCTGTTTTATCAGTGTTTTACAGTATGTTTGTCAATAATATCTGCAAAGTTCCATCTGCTATATACAGTGATATATTAATACATATTACATATTAGGGCATTGACATATGGAAAGTGATGTTTGGTACATTGTAAAATATTTCAGAGATGAAAATGGGTACTTGAAGAAGTTTTGGTAAGATTTAAATTTGTGAATGTTTCAGCTCGTGCTATAATTGGCTGGCTCTTACACATAGTATGATACCAATCAGATAGCATAGTCAAGATACTGTCAGAGAACCATAGATTCTTCTGGCCCACTCTCATACTTTCTGGGGTCTCAATTATCTTTGACACCATTAAGAGTTATTCTAGTTTCCAATAGACTTCTTTATATCTCAACTTTGTACCTCAGTATGAATTCTATTGTAGTGCTACCTCAAGGATATAAATAAGTTCTGCATAATTCCTTATTAACATTTCCAATCCTCAGAATATCTAGGGATGTATAAAGCCTGTTTGAATACCTTAGTATTCAGAAGAGTGCTCAAGTTCCACAAACAAATAAAGATGATAATATGGGCCCTAATTCTGAGATTACCAAACTCCTTGAGTAACATTCTTGGCTTTCTTGGTTTCCAACATTATTCTAAGCCCCTTGTTATAATCTTGAAGCAGAGAACAGAAGTCTGGAAAAGACTTGTCTAATGCTGTATTTAAAATGTGCATTATTCTTCATGTGTATCTTTCTATTTAGTATTCATTGGGGTCCTTTTACCAGCCAAAATGTAAGCTCTTGAGTGTCTTATGCATAAAAGCTGCAATTAGAATATTTATATATTTTAGGGCAATAAATGAATGACTGAGCATCTATATCTGAAAAACACAGTATTTGCATAATGAAGAGTCGTCTTTCTCTCAGTCTCTGGGCAGCTTTCCGTGTGTCTTGACAGTTGAATTCCCTGGAGGTCAGTCATCATTATAAATTTAAAGTGACTTTTACAAGAACTCAATTAACAACAAACACAGAAGAAGTTAGCTCACATGTAATTCAAGTATTTACTTGGCTATGCAAGTAGCATAACAATGACTACTGATGTGTAACTTTAAAGGAGTCAGCACTACATACTTGTTAGCTGTTCAAGTAGCTGAACAAATGTAAACAGAAATTAATCATGAACTATTTATCTGGAGAATGTACCCTTAGCTTCCTTCATCACCTCAGGGTATAGATTAATTGTACAGATTCATAGATCCAAAAGAATTATTAATCATTTAACTGAGTACCAATACATAAACACAGAAATCTACTTAGCCATGGGAACTGACTGGGGAAATACAGGAATTATAATATATTAGTTATGGACTATCTGAATTTTGGATATACAATATCAGTATAAGCATCTTGTTAAAAATTGGATTCCCTCATTGGGTCCTGTTTTATCAGTGAACTTCATCATTGGAAAATATTAGTGAATAAATATTTGTGTGTTTAACATTTCATTTTGTCACTGAGAAAGAAGGCAAGGTCCCATTCTCATCCTTCATCCTTCATAGATCTTTGTAGTATTTTGAACTGGAATAACTGTACTAAAATGTTTCTCGTTTACTTGATCCTCTACCTAGGTTTTCTGAAGAATAGAAATAAACTCCCCAAAACTTGGCATTTATCATGGGTGGAAGAAGAGATTTAATCCTTTGATTGGCTATGGTTTTCAAAAATCAAGTATATAAATATTAATGAATTATTGTTGAACTTTAATCAACCCCTCACATTCAGAACAAAACTTTTCAAGATAACCTATATTTCCTATGTCTTAAAAGTTCTTTTTGCAAAAGTGAAATTTCCTGAATAATTTCTGATATGTATCTTTTTCTGCAATATTTAATCTAATTGGCTATAAAGAAAGAAAAATTGTATGGAAGACAGCTGATACACAAAATTGCCTTTTGAACATAAAAGCAAGCATATCCAGAAAATTTCTCTAATATTAATAGCTCAGTGCTTCTGCTTTTTATCTGACTATGCAAATGGAATAAATTGCAGATGGTGAAGTTATGATGAAAGAGCCTGATTCTCTCAAAAACTGATGCATGACCAGCTGTAGTATCAGGAATGCCACTGTGAAACAGTTTGCCTCCTAAAGTATGCCAAAGGAAAATGCAGTGGACGAATATGTGCCCTGCATATACATGTATCTTAGTTGTTCCATAATGATTTTCTCAAACATTAATGCTAGTGTTGAATGAAAATCCTCCTCCTGAGTTTATTAACTAGAGCCCTGAAATATTGGGAGTGACAGTATGCCAGGTAAGTTGACTGTAAAAATAACCACAATATTTTAATCTACAGTCTTCAAACTGAGTCGAAGCCAGATCTCATGACCTCGCCTTCATTTTACGGTGCACTCTTTCTTTGTGTTTGCATTCTTCTTCAGACAATGATGCACAAGAGGAGCTCAACACTGCAATTGAGAAATAATGTGTTTTTCTCTTCCTGATTTTGGGCAGGGAAACCCGTGGCCAATGCAATCTCTGAAAGATCTAGTTAACTAAGCATTTATCATGCCCTTGTTTAAGGAATGAATGCATCCGTCTAGACACTAGGCTAAATCACTAAAGACGAAAATGTATAAGGCATAACTGTTATTTTTTAAGAGTGACTCTTACGTTCCAGAGACTGAGATTCATATATATTTAAGCAGATCATTCCAATGAAAAAACAATATCTTGATAAAAGCGTAGAGTAAATGTCTTAGCAGTACAGAGGAGGACCATTTTATGTTTATAAGGAATGAAAGGGAGTTTGTTCTTGGGTAAATTAAACTATGTGAGCTTATTAAAGTGTATTATAAACTTGATATATTATCTTAAATGTATCCAATTATACATAACCTACCTTTATTAACTAATTAAACTAAATCAACTTTACGAGCAGGATTGTAAAATGAGTTCCTAAAAAACAATGATGTACAAGGCCATTGGAAATGAGGGGTTCAAGGAACTAAATGTCTTGTATATGGACAAATTATCTATAAAATTTCAAAGCTTGGGCTGGAGAGTTAGTTCAGTGATCAAGAGCACTAGCTGCTCTTACAGAGGATCCAGGGTTGTTTCTCAGCACCCATATGGTGGCTAACAATTGTCTGTAACTCCATTTTCAAGGGTATCTGACAATCTCTCTGACCTCTAATGCATAAAAATTCAAAGCTGACATACTGAGAGCAAGCATATTTTCAGAAGGCAAAACAAGGAGTAACTTAGGTGCTAAATTTAAAACAATAAATGAATGTGAGCAAATCACTGTGTTTCATGCATGTTTAACCTATAACTCCTTTCTCCTTATAATTTCTTCCTTCTCATACTTTCTTAAACTGTCCAGTGATTGTTGATATTATGTAGTCTTTCAGATTTCTTCCTCCTCCTCCTTCTGCTTCTCCTTCTCCTCCTTCATTTTTTTTGAGACAGGGTCTCTAGGCCCAGCTGGCCTGAGACTCTATAGAGATCATACTGGCCTTGATCTCACAGAAATCTCCCACCTCTGACTACAGCGTAATTGGATTAAAACTGCATGCCACCAACACCACTTTGATTTATGTCTTCTTCAAGATCTCTTTCTCATCAATTTTATTTTAATTTCCTATGTATTGCCATCTCAAAAAATACATACATAAACCGAAAAACATATAAAAACTATATCTAAAGAAAGAATAAAATTTTATTTCTAAATTGATTATTTGATAAACTAACTTAAATGAAAGAAAAAAAGCGAGCACATTCATGATTGTATTTTTTTCTTGTTTAATATTTTTGCCTCTGAAAACATGATAAAAATTTTAATTCATCTTGAGACAAGTTACAAGAGGGTTCTGAGTCTTGTAAAAGTCGTTTATAGTACAAAAGACAAAAGTTCATCATCATCTCCAAGATGATGATTTTTATAAAAAAATGGAAAACATAGGGGAGGAAACTGGGTGGGGGGGGCAACTCAGGCAGTATGCACTTGCTTCACAGGCTTGAGGACCTGCAGTTGAGCCCCAGAATACACAGTAAAAATACATGTGTGCTGCTGGTCAGTTGTAATCCCAGCACTAGGGAGGCAGACACAGATCCCTAGGAATGACTAGCCAATTTCCATCACTTCTCAGCCAGCTCTGGGCCAGTGAGAGAACTTGTCTCATAAAACAAAGTGGATGACTTCTGAGGAAAACCATCTGAGGTTATTCTTTGGCTTACACACACGTCTGTATGTACACATATGAACACACACATATTTATACATAAATACAAAAATCAAAACCAATATATTAAAGGGAAGACATTTTCTTTAACTAACTATCCAGAAAAATGTGTAAAGAACTTAGTTACCATATTTAACATGGTAAGCTCAGTAATGAAATTTAATCTAGGGTACCTATTATTCTTCTCCCCTAAGATGTTCCAAAAAACTGTAGTTTGTTTTGAATTTAGCATAAAGTGGAATTATGTATTATTAATTTGTGTGTTGGGGACAAATTCCCACCTCTGGTTTCTCAAGAGGAGAAAATAATTATTACTCATTCTAATCGGGAACAAAATTCCAGCCTTTTCACATATTTTCTGTAATATTCTATCTGAAGATGAGAGCCCAAGGCCTCTGCAAACTTCCTACAGATTTTTTTTTCCTTTTTTCTTAAAATTGATGGTAAAAAGTTCATTGCTTTCATAAACAATAAACTGTTGTTTTCCAAACCTCTCATTTACATTGCTTCCTCAGTTACACTTGCATTATAAAAGTGTGGTATTTAAGTATGTTGCTTCCCTTAGCTTGCCTTAAAGCAATGATTTATTTTTTAATCTTTCAGTCAGTTGTATAAGCTCTGGAATTTACTGGCTCTAAAACCTAGCAAAAATTTTCCAATATGATTATCTTTTTAATTTTTTAAGTGAGCTCCATTTTCCCATTCTACTCTGTTCCTTCTACCTTTTAATCTATAGTTGGAAATGATGGTGGTTCTGACATTCCAAGGCCATGCTTGCTGTTGTATGACATCCACATTATATTCCCAGTTTCTCACTGTTGTCATATGTGAAGGATACACACTATTATGATATAGGATTTTGTGCCTTATTTATTTTACTGCCCTTGAACTTTTCAAAACAGACCCCTCTAAAAATAAATTGTTTGCTGATCTTACTGATGCTTCATTGAAGCTTTGTGTTTGCCAGGGATCTTTTAGTCACCCTTGCCTGGTGATTACAGTCAACAATTACTTCTTCTGAGTTCGCATAGAGGACTAGACTGCTGATCCATTTACCTTGGAAAGCCCCGTTGTGGTAATGAATTCAAAAGGTAAAAGGTAAAATAACCAAGGTCTAAAAAGTATAATCCACAAACATTGCTGGCAACTAGATATTAAAATGTGCTTTTCTCTATCCTTCATTAATTCACCTAATATTTACGAACCAGTTCAATTGTGGAACACAAGTTATTGGTCCATGTATGATTAGAGAATCTGCCCTTGAGCCAGAGATCTTACTTGCTTTCTTTAAAATCAGATCACCATAACCACCTCTTAAGTCATTAAGAGAGTCGTCATTGCTCTGTAAACGATTTCTTCATGAAACCTCATTTATATATTACTATAAATGAGAGCCTGCTTCATAGAAAATTATAAAGATTAATTGATTCAAGAGACATATTTTTATAGATGAAAATGGTTGCTAAGTGTTAATGTGTTGTATACATATCCTATAATTGCAGAGACTATACAGCCTTAAATACTGTGCCCAGAACTGAAGACCTTATTGCTAAAGGTGTTTGCTGAACATTCAAGTGACAGAATTGTAGATGTTCACTCAGAATCCCTTCCCAAAAGATGAAATCAGACCAGGGGACCCACATCATCTGCCTGCTCAAGAAAGCCTTACTGCCTCTTGGCAGGCTTTTTACTAAGAAGCTCAGTCTATAAAATTCATGCAAAGTTCACACATGATTAATGCTTAAACAGTGGAAAAAAACAGAAAATTTCCCATCATAATAGTAAGAAAACAGCACAGTGGGGTGGCTGTTACTGGAGACTGGCCCAGTAACAGATCTCCTCTGATGAAAGCACAAATGGGGAGGAGGGAGGCATGACAACCTGTTCCTTCAGCAGCCTGGAAGCAGACTCCCTCTCCCTGAAGTCTCTGCAAAAACAAAGCCCCCAAAAGTCTGTTAACTCAGTGAACTAAGCACATGGAGCCTGTTAGCTATTAGTGAGCAGAGTGCTACTATCCTTTAAGGGACAAGGTGGGGTGACAACGACCAATGAACATCTTGATTACCTTGAATATCCAAGAAAGTATTACTCTATTATCATGTAAGGTATTTAACAGGGAAATTCAAAGAAACATATCCAGGATTAAAACAAGATCAGAGTGAATGCATCAATGAACCTCCACCTTGATATAAATTAAAAAGATATGGAAGTTTACAAGGATATATTCCTTTACTGCCTTGCTCAGTCTTGAGTTATAAGTGCTAAAACAGAAATTTAGAGGTAGAATCTACTACACATCAGAGATTTGAAGAATTAGGTAAGATGAAAGTGAAAGAGTTAAGAGCATTAATTTGCAGTACTATAAATATTTCCTGCTTTGACTACGATAGGTCAAGGGATGGGGAAATAACTTCGGAATTATAAAAGACTGTAGGTTGTTTATTTGTGACTTACAAGTTCCTTATTATTTTTACAGTTATGGGTTGATTTTGCCTGCTCCTAGCATGTTGGACTATGTTAAAGTCCTGAACCTCAGTATTTACGAGTGTTCCCTTATTTGGAAACAGCATCTTCACAGATTAAATCATTAAAATGTGGTCGATATAATTCAGTAGGTCTGGTGTTCTTATAAAAAAGGAAACTTTAGCCAGACACCATGGTGCACATCTTTAATCTCAGCACTCTAGAGACAGAGGCAGAGGCAGAGGCAGGCAGATGGCTGTAAGCTCCAGGCCAGTGTGGTAGTTCTCAAAAAAAAATAAAAAAATGTTAGGATATTAGCCACACTTACATTTTTTGCCATTGTGGTGCAAAATATGTTTATAAAAGAATTAATGAATTGGCATGGCTGCATTCTAATAGAACATTTTATAGTCATTTACACTTTAGTTCTATGTTTTTTTCCAATATATATTTTATTGAATTTTTGTGCATTTTATACAAAACATCTTAATCACATTTACAACCCCTTTCCCGTCCACACCCCCATATACACACCCACTGGATTGAATCTATTCTGTCATATCTGTTAAGTCCTGTCAAGTTAGCATATCTAGACATTCTTCAGTATAAGTCCATCCACTTGAGTCTATCTAGTCAGTCTATCTAGAGTCTATCCCCTAAATAAGAACAAGTATCCCTCACGCAGGAGTAATCAATTGCCAATATAGAATAATACTGGGGCCTGCTGTTCTTTCTAAATTATTCAAAGTGGTCATAAAAAAGAGTATATATTCTACCAAAACTTGCAATTAAAATGCAAAAACCATTTTTATATGATTAATTTCATTCTTTTTAAAAGTTTTTGCCAGTCCTGATGGTGAAACCCAAGGCCCCAAACACACTAACCGTGTATTCTACCACTGCATTTTATACCCAGTCCTGTGAAAGCCAGCATTAATTTGCCAAGCAACTTTCATCTGTGGATAAATGATTTTTAACCTCTAGAGTAGGGAAAGGAAAATGGGAATTTTAGTCAGATAGATCCAGTTTTATAATTTCCTAGTTGCACATTTTTAAATGTATTCTTTATGTCATTAATCCTTGATTGTTTTATATATAATTGTTGCTTTTTCCTTTAAAGTACGGTAATAGAAAGGCAGCTCTTAGCAAGAGCATCTATGTTCAACTGATTGTGCAGTCACATGCAACTTTGAACTTGTAAATTTGGCATTTGATTGTCACTACCATCAAATCATTTGATTTGAGCTGACTTCATAAATTTCACTGTTCACGAGGCCCCACAATGTTCTTAGGTAGCTCTAGTTCCAGAAGAGTCTGGAGGCCACAAAACAATAGGTGTTCTTAATGAGGATATTTTGTAGTATATATTAAATATGAATTGATGAGAAATCAGTTTCTATCTTTGGTTAAAAAGCACTGTGGCATCACTGGGAGAGTTTAATTTTATTTTGTCATGGAACAAAAGCCTGACTTACTAGAAAGACAGGCGTCCTTACAACAGACAGGTAGAATGGCACGAGGTATAAAAGCATAGTGTCCTAATTCTGCCTCTTCTAAATTAGTGGAAAAAGAATTGAAATACTGCAAAGATTTCTAGTTGGTGAAAAGGACCTGACTACGCCCCTGAAATGAAGATTTTTGCTACAAAATTACAGTAAAAAAATGCTCTGGTTTGCAGGGTTATGTGCACTGAATACCAAAGGAATATTTGCAGTTGGGTCTTGCAGCATTCTTTTTTTTTTTGAGCAGTGACATCAGAGCATTTATCCAGGCACCATTTAAATAGAAATGCAAAAGGAGGCTCACTGCAGTGGCGGCTGTTGAGCAGCACAAACCTTTCCCTGGCAGTGAAATCTGGGACTCTGAGTCTCTCTTGCCAGCACAACAAAGAGGGTGACCTACTATTAGTTTCTTTGCACACTGTATGTGACCAAATTTGAAAACTCGGAGCTCCAAATAAATTAGATTATCACCTACTTTTTATATTACTTTTAAAAATTGATTGTGAGGTTATTTCGTACAGGATGAAATCAATAAAGAAAGCCATGTAACTTTTTTGCTTTATACCTGGAAAAACATAGTTACTGGTGAAAAAAAAATCTTTGGCACATTTCCAATCTTTTGGGGCATATGCCAAATTGGATGTTAAAATCTTTTGCTGGAGGACAGCTAATATGGTTTAGCACGTAAAGGTGCTTGCTGCCAAGCCTGACAATCTGATTTTGATCTCTGGGTCCACAAGGTTTAAGGAGAGAAGCATCACATGCAAGCTGGTCACTGACATCCATGCACAGACACACTGGAAATAAATTAATAAGTAAATAGATAAAATAATGAATCATTATGTAATAATTTAAAGTAGTTATTGAGCAATATATATGACGATAGATAAAAGAAAAACAATCATAATGTAGAATGGGATTAAGAAAATCTTTTGACCTCTATTGACTAAGGTATTAAATAGCTCTAAGTTACTTATGTGGACAGTTGTTCAGAATTGTAATTTGAGACTTTGCTTTCCTTTCCTGCTTTTCTGACTGTCCGACTTCTGACCCACTAGTCTGTTTGCTAATTCTGACTAGGCTAATTACCTCCATGTACCTGCACATACTGTATGGTAAACAAATTGTCCTCAGATCATTCCATTCTGACCCAAGACATAGTAAAGGAGAATACAAACCATATAGTTCAAGAATTTCTGCTGCTCTCCTTCGTGGGCCTCTTGTGGTTGTATTTTGGGCCACCTCCATTATATCCTGCTCAGGAATGGAGAGAAAAGATGAAGATCAAATAGTCACTGTGGCTTCATTTTAATAGCTATGGTTAAAGCATCAGTGGTATAGATTTGAAAAGTAATAGTCAAAAATGAGAAAGGATAAGCTGTTCTCCTCCTGTCCCTGAATACTGAGTAGAAACAAGGTTGGCTAATTTGTTCTTTGCTAAATGATGTCCTGAGGGTTCAATACTTTGTCAAAAGGCATGCCTTTGATTGTGCCTCCATCAGAATCGCACCTGCTGACTAAGAGTGGTGGATTTTCAACCTAAATAATGTGTACCTGTGTGTGCACGCACATGTGTGTGTGTGCATGTGCCTATGCATGTGTATGTCTCTGTGTTCATGTGTACTGTGATGAGTTTTATTTTGACTTTTCTGTCATGCATATAATGTGCACTGTTTACGTTCACCCACTCTATTATCCATTCTTTTCCTCCCTTCCCCTTACTACATTCCTAATATCCACCATTTTACTTTTTATTCGCTGTCCTGCCATCAGTTATATATTCCTATATAAATGTGAGAGAAAATACATACTGCACTTGTAATTATAGATCTGATATTTATGGGTTAATATGAGCCCTAGTTCTATCCATTTTTTCCTGAATATAACATACCTTCATTTTTCTTTTTGTTCAGTAAGTTGAATAAAAGTAAATATATGTAAATCCTTCTTTCACATAAATAACTGACATTTTTGTATTGTTGGTTTTGTTTTGTTTCATTGTATTTTTTTTCATTTTACATCAAACAACATATGACTTTTTGGAGTACACTAGAAAACAAACAAGTAAAACAAGAAATAAAAAAGGATATTAATTTTAGGTAGTAATAAAGGATAGGAAGAAAATAGTGCAGGAATGGGACTCAGTGATTGAGAATTTGATGTGATTTTAGATAAGACATACTAAGGTTTCTAAGGTCTACTACCTTCTACTAAGAAGGCTTCTTGTGGGAGATGATATATGTAAGAAGTCTGAAAAATAAGGAAAACTTCATTGGGAGTGACTTCTTAACAGAATATGCCAAATATAAATGGATTCCAGTTGCATGAAGGTCAGAAATTAGAATGGTATACAAATTTTAAAAGTTTATACATTTATATATATATATATATATAAATTATTTGTATATATATATATATATATATATATATAGTATGTGTACTTTTTCAGTAGAGTTTGGAGCTAATATATTTCCATCTTGTTTTTTTTTTTGCATAATCTAAGTGTTATTTATTTTGTTTCTCACACCCACCACTAAACAATCACAGTATCAGGTAGGGAAAATATTCCTTTCAGGTGCATGTCAGGTTAGTTTAAGAGACTCCAAAAATAAACAAGGCCATGGCCACATCCTTTGACTACCTCCTAGAATTTGAAGGGAAGACCCATATTGCTGAATACAGGTCATACTTTGGACACAGGACTTGGAGCAACTGACCTGGAAGTCAAACCCCCAGAAGACTTGCTCTCATGGTATCAGATGTATAAGAGGATACTATACAAGCTGCTATGGAGAAAATCACCTAATGAGCCTGCCCAGCAATAAAGCCAAATAAACAACAATGACTGACCCAGTAAATTACTCTTATTCGTGTAGTAGTAGGAGTTTTATTTTAGGGGTAATAAACAACTGTCTAATCGGAATTAAGGCTCACTCAGTGGGATGAAACTCATGTGTGGCACTGTAAACATAACCGAATACACATGACTGGAGAGATCATAGATCACAGAGAAAAAAACTGCTTTTGTGAAATTCCTAGACCAACATAATTTTTTACTTTTTTTCTAAATATGCATCCTTATAAATTACAGACAAATGTGCCTCTAAAATCTCATCAAGAAAGCTTCTTTTTGGCACAAATGGAAACAATTACGGAGTTCCACAACTGTCCAAACAAAGAAAAACAAGTCTGTGTGATGTTAGACACTTAACTGTAAGCAACAACTCTCCAGTGCAAACTGTACACATAAGAACAATACATCTCCTAACTCTCACCAGAGATGCTTCCATATGCCACAGACGGTGAATAACACAAAAACTCAAGGAGCAAAGAATAAGATGTTTCTCAGTGTTACTCCCTTGAAGGTGACATCTATTTTAAAATTCTGCCTCTGAAGACTTGGGGATCATTGCAGAAGAGGGCAGAAAGACTGTTCGAGCCAGAGATGTGGATGATCACAAGGAAACAGAGTTTTCCAGACAGCTGATGACCTACACATATGTAGTCAAAGCCACCATGACAAAATGCACAAGTCCCATGCAAGCTCAAACCACAGAAAATTCCAACAGAGTTATGTGGAAGTGGGAAAGAAATCCCCACCCAATCTAAGGAATTTTGAAAGCTGATGACTGCAGGGAAGAGGAGAGACTGTCTCTTACAGGAACCAGACTCTTGCTATGATGACCAGGCTCCAGAGGAGGGATTCATGCTGAGGAACATGTGGGTGTCGAAATTAGACTCTATAGCCCATATTGTATATTTATTTGAGAGTGTGCAGAGGGAAGAAGTGTGAATGGGGAGGGGTTTTCATTGCATCAAATTATATCATATGAAAATCTCAAAAATTCAGTACTTACTTTTAAAGTTTATATGGTGTTTCCCTATAATGGGGGAGCAGAGACAATGCCTCTAGGAGACACCACATACTAACAAATTAAAAGCCCAATGCCAATGCCAGGAATGGACTTTTTCATTTAGAGTTAATGTCCATGGGAGTCCTATAGAACCTCAAACAATACTAACTAGTGCTGTTGCTCTTGATTCGCCACTAGAACTTGACAGTAAAACCCTATTGCTAAAGACACTACAAATGTGAGCTGTGAAAAAAACATGGAGATATCAAGTTCATACTGATTTCAAAGATTCATGTATACTGCTGTTCCATAGATAAGCAGTTTTCTCTCTCTGCTTCGAGGGATAGGCTTCCAAATGTGATTGAGAGCCAAGTACCCAATGAATTAAGGGGGGAGGTCTAGCAGAAACACATGGAAACATGGGAAGGAGAGAGGCAGGTATGGCACCAGGGCACCATTCTCACACATGAGTTCCAGAAGTCGGGGGGGTCACTTATGATTAAAATGCAGTCTCCGCCATACAACATCTCCGTCTCTCTCTCTCCCCAGGGATGAACCTTTGTAAGTAACCTGGAATAAATTAATTTCTCTAAAGGACCATTCTCTGTATGCTCAATTGGTTCAAACCTAGGGGTAGGGTGGGGCTGAATGCCGGGCCTCACTATGAGAGAATTCATGATACAGTTGGCAAAGCCAAGCAGGACTGACTGACAAAAGGAGAATGCTCCTGGGAAAAGAATTTATGGAGCCACAGCTAATATGTGGATCAAACAAGGGAAAAGTGTGGGCAGAGGAAATTTTGACATGGTGGACTATCCCCATAGGACTGGTGTGTGTAGTGGCTATTGCAGGGATGGTACCGTTTATACTGAAATATGTAACTTCCCGAAGCATATGAGACTGGTGGGGAAAATACTGGGGTGGCAGTCTCAGGCTAAGGTTGTAGCCCAGAGAGAGATTCAAAGTGTGAGAGATGAATTAGATCTAGAGAAAGATATGAGGCTTGCTTCTTCAACACTAGCCTTTGACCTTGCTAGCAACCTGGATAAAAGAGAAAAAGACATAGACGTTTTAGCCGCCGCTTTCTACAGCTAGGAAGTAGAAAAGGAAGGAAAACCCAGGTCAGGTTGATAATACAAGACCCATCCTGGGACCCCAGGACCTGGAACCCTTGGGAAGAATCAGGCAGCAATGAGGGAGGGAGCAACCTAGAAGAAACTAAAAGTGCCCCCCAGGTTCAACCTGTAACAAAAAAGAAAAACCCACATCTGCATGCTGATAAGGGCCTTAACAAGCATAAGAATTTGTAAATAAAGGATTCTCAGCCCTAGAGCTGCTGGAACTAGGAAAGACGTTCAAACAAACCAGGAAGGAACCCTTTGCTACCTGGCTTGTAAGACTGGGGGACATGGGAGCATTTCAACAAATGCAACAGGGGTAAGAGAAGCTTTATTCCTCTTTGGCCCTATGTAGGACCAAGCAGTTTGTCCTAGCAACGAGGTTGACAAGGATAAAGGAATGCATGGAGGCTCCATGTGAGAAATCCAGGACACTAAATGGATTAAATGCCATTGTACCCAACATGGTAATTGCTTGCAAGATAGATATGATGTTCCTACTTAGGTATTACCTAAGCACTTGAGTTTACACCCATTGGTTAGGTCATTCAGTATTTGTGTGGATGTTAGTTTTTGGTGTTGTTGTTATTGTTGTTGCTGTTTTATGATTATTGTGTTTTTACAGTAGAGGGAGCATCACTGAAGCAAGATGATAATCCATGACACAGTGGAAAAAAAACATCATCCTATACCTGTTGTTCCCTCCCCAAACCCCTTGCTCTTGTGGCTCAGGGACTATCATGGAAGAGGTTGGCAGAAAGTATGTAAGAGCTAGAGAGAAAAAGGGGTGGGATGTTGTGTAGATAAGCAGTTTATTCTCTCTGCTGTGTGGGATAGGCTCCCAAATGTGACTGACAATCCAACTAACCAATAACTTAAGCGGGGAGGTCTAGCGGAGATGCATGGAACCATGGGAAGAAGAGAGACGGGGCTGCACCAGGGCTCCATTCTAGAAAGCATGTTCCAGAGGTCGGGGGTGGGGGTACTTATGATCAAAATGCAGTCTCCACCATACCCATACAACGTCTCTTTCTCTCTCTCCCCAGGGATGAATCCTTTGTAAGTAACCTGGAATAAATTATTTTCTCTAAAAGACCATTCTCTATCCACTCAATCAGTTCAAACCTAGGGGTGGGGTGGGCCTGAATGCCGGGCCTCACTGTGAAAGAATTCATGATACAACTGTCTAGCTTTGATAATACTGGAAGGTGCTACTGGAAGAACATCCACCTTATCCAGCTATGAAACCTGTGCGCTGCAAGAGTGGCATAAATCATGAAAATAACCAACCATTTTCTTGCTAAATTTAAGGCCCACTTCAGAAGATGGCGCCCATAACTGGCACTATTAGTAACAAGGTTGCACTGTGAGAATTTTACAAGTAATTTGAAAACAATGATTTTTCAAATGCAGGGTAACCATAAACAGAATTAATTGGTGCAAAAATGGATAGTATATCTTTTTTGAGACCAGTTTTCCATGGATAAACCTTGCTATAGAATGTAAAAGAAATAAAATGGAACACATCTATAATCCCACCATTTGAGTGACAGAGGAATGAAAATTGTGAGATTAACATGATTTCAGTATTTTTAATTGCCTATATATTCTTCCCAGAGAGTTTTTTAAGTATTTTATTTAGTATTTTTTATTTTAACTATATGTGTGTATTGCTTGCCTTTATGTAAGTGCACCCATGTCCTGCAATATCCACAGAGGCTACCAGAGGGTTTTGAATTCCCAGAACTGGAGTTAGGACGATTGTTAGCAGTCACATGGGTGGAAGGAATCAAACCTGAATCCTCTGCAAGAGCAGCCACCAGTGCTCTTAACGGCTGAACCATGTCTCCAGCCGGAAAAGAAAAAAAGAGTTTTCTATACCACACCATGTATTTATTTCCATAGTCTAGAAAGTAGAGCAAGCAACTGCAATTTGCCAACAAACCTGATAATACATAAATTGTAGGTAATGAGAATTTTTTAGGTCCTCATTCACTTATAACTCCAGACCAGCATTTGAAACATCAAAAAAAAAAAGCTGTCCTCTCTTATAAAATCACCATTCACTCACTGATACTTCCCTGGGCCAAATGGTCATTTGCCTCCCATACTTATTTCTCTACCTAAATTCCTGCAAATCTATACTTACATTCTAGTTTGCTATGTACTGGTGTGATGCAAAATATAGCTAGGAGCATTCTTTAGGTTGTTAATGTTCAAGCATGTAGATCATTGGTCCCAGGGTTCTGAGCTGCTCATTAGTACAAGTCTATAAGCTGTCTGAGTCAGTTGCTTGAATAAGCTTTCAAAAAGCGGCAGACAAGCAAAACAAGGATGATTTTTCTTTAAAGTAACAATCCAAAAACGAGTGTTAAAGCAGCCTTGGTGGGGATATTAAATCTACTAGAACATTTGTTGCAGATAGCAATTTGTGCCTATTTGGTATCCTTTGCGGGCAATAAACTTGGCAAAATGAAGACAAGTGATCATTTCAGGGCAGACATCATATCACAACAGAAGATTCAACAAGATTGCCTAGTTATTACATTGGGTATTTTTTCCTTTAAAAGTGAAACATTGTCATTTAAAAGTCTATTTAACTGTAATGTGTAGTTACGTTAAAGAGACATTTCATATTTATGTTAAATCAGTCTTCAGGAACTGAATTTTAACTAAGAGACCATAAAATTTGGTATGATACAGTATCAAAATTCTTGGCTAATACTAAAAGTTAATATAAATGAAATGTATAAAAATAGATGTGCTATGCAACCAATTCATATACAATTTATTCTGATCATTACTCACAGTTTAACTTTCTTAGAATATTATAAATATTTTGTGATGTAGTGGCTATCTCTCTACATAATTAAATTCTGAAAAATTCCAGCTTTTGACTTTGTAAAGATAAACATTTTAATTTATTTTGTAATGTTTGTCTTGACATTTTCAAGGAAACTTAATAGTTCTTCAACACTAACAGTATAGAACAGTGAAGGGGTTCAAGAATTATGGTTCCCTCTTGACCTCATTGTTTCTGTTACA
The DNA here is from genome assembly GCA_035773235.1 of Eospalax fontanierii. NCBI lineage: Eukaryota > Metazoa > Chordata > Mammalia > Rodentia > Spalacidae > Eospalax > Eospalax fontanierii. The sequence goes on along the minus strand of CM069525.1, from coordinate 126,013,369 downwards.
GAGCCTGAGATATCATCTCATCATTTTCAACATAATCATAAGGATACTGAGGCTCAGAATCGTTAATCCAGTATCTATTTTATACCTAACCCAATCCTATATAGATTAAAGATCTCAATATTTCTTGGCTAGACATAGAAAACAGAATAGTATTGGCCTATAATACATGGGATGTTTGAGGAAGTGGAATTGGGAAAACGCTGGTTGTAATAGGAAGCTCTCAGGGGGGATAAGAAGGACACATTTTAAAGTAGGAAGCAGGCATGATAAAAAGAAATAAGGATTATAATTCATACAGTGAACAAATAACATTTTTTAATTCAGTAGGAATAATCTGTTGTAGTTTGTGTGTATGTGTGTGTCTGAGTGTGTCTTAAAAGCTACAGACAAAAACAGCTTGGAGACGAAAAGGTTTATTTCATCCAGTTTATCGCTGTGGGAAGTCAGGGCAGGAACTCAGGGCAAGAGACTGGAGGCAGGAACTGAAGCAGAGACTCTGTAGTAATGTTGTCTGCAGACTTGTTTCCAAGGTCACATTCAGCTACCTTTCTTATACAGCCCAGGCCATATATCCATATGTGTATGTGTATATATATATATATATATATATATATATATATATATACACACACACATATACACATACATATACTTCCCAGGTATGGCATTGCACACAATGGGCTGCTCTCTGCCCATCAATCAGCAATGAAATAAATGCCTCATGTAAATCCAATGGACAAAATTTCTCAGTTGAAATTCCCTCTTCCCAGGTGTGTGGAGTTGAAAATCAAGATTAGCTATCACACAGACATTTTTAACCTTATTATTGAAAAAGTAAATGAATTAAGATAATTAAGAACATCCAAAGAACCTTAATCAATAAAATTACTTTTAAGTTTTGAATTAGGTATTGGAGCACATTTTAGATATCATTTCTGTGTTCTCAATGCTGCCTCTTCTCCAATGTAGCCTAATTGGTTGGAAAATTATAAAATAGGACTTGACAAATATTTCAGATATTACCATTTTCTAAAAAAAGTAAAATCTTGGAAAACATAGCACATAAACATTTTAGATTAATCATTTAATATTAGAAAGAAATTGCTCCAATTCTTTTGTCTTCTTCCATTTTATTACTTTCAGAAATCCTCTAACAGGAATGGGCCTATTTTAAATGATATTTCTCACATAAAACATAGAATTGGTAAATTGACACATATAAATTTTCATTTTAATAGTGTCTAAGAAAGCAAATAAAAATAAGTTAGCAATAATTAAGAAATAGGTTGTGCCTTTAAATTAAATGTAAAGTATATTACCTGAGATGCCTGCAGTTAAAGCAGAATTTATTGGTAGGAAGGGATTGTTTAGACACCATTTAGGAAAATTAATTAACAGTTCATCTAGAATAATACAAAGACTTATTTGCACAATAAATGTGCATGCAGGGAACATGTCACAAAGAAATAATTGAACTGGCAGAACAAATGTATTCTAGGATAGTTATGCTTAGATAAAGGCAAGTTGGTCCCAAGGAAATATTTGGCAATATCAGGGAATATTTTCTTATTTACAACAATAGTAAAGGTATTAATGGCAATTAGTGAGAAGAGACCAGAGATGTTGCTAAATATATTCCAATCCACAATGTAGTTACTAACAGCAAGACTGTCTAACCATGGTAACTCTGTATAAAATGAAAGACACTCATTTCAGAAACATAACTAAATTAACAACTTTGGTGTCCATCCTCACATAGAAAAATGAATGTATATCAATGCCATCATATTCCTGCCAATTCAGTGGATTATTGTGTACATCTTTAAATGTTAAGGTGATTGAAATATAAAACTGAAAATGTAAATAAAGTAGAACCATACTCCAACTAGTAATTAGTAAGAAATGAAAGTTGAATATGAGAGAAACTTTTAATTCTTGTCATGTCATACATTTGTTGAGAAAAAGTTATTTCCTTATCAGATAAAACCATAGAATGCCCAAAAGAGAAAAACATATCCTGTGTAGCTAGGAAAGCTGAATCAGAGTCATAGTGTTGACTATTTTCTTTCCTACTAATATATCCGGACAACAAAAAGAAAATACTGTTGATCAAAATAAAGAGACAATACATCAAATTGATGTAAACACCGTAAAAAAAATCTTTATAGATTTTTCTGGCATAAAATTTATTCTCTTTAATTGCAAATTGAAAGAAGCTCACCTCATTCAGTCTGTTCAAAGAACCAATTAGCAATAACTCATCCTTCACTAAATTTAGGACACTCAATTTCTTGTCATCTGAGTCTGCTTTCATAGGTAATACTAGGTCAGAGAAGGAAAAAATGATAAATAATCTGGAGTAATATCTGTGTAGTACTGAAAAATAAAACTGCTAAAACGGAAAATATGTGGACTACTGAATGTCTTTATTTGTGTGTATGTGCATGCATGTCAAGTATAATAGGGTTTGTTGTTTTTGTATCCTTAAACAAGTACATGAAGTAGTATTATGATCAGAATAATTGTCTTAAGGATGTCTACGTCATAATCCTTGAACTTGGAATATGTTGATTCTCAAGGCAAGAAGAAATTACGTTGATAGATCCAATTAAAGTTGCTACCGGGCTGATTCTGAAATAGGGATATTTGCATCCATATAATCATAAAGTATTTTATAAATAAAAACAGAGACTTCTAAAAATATTTTATAAATTAAATGTAGTCTGAGCAGATTATATTAGAAGTTAAGGTCAAGATCATGTAAGTTCTGTCTCCGAAGATGCAAGGGGGCTTTGACATAAAGAGTGTGGGCAGCATCAAAATTATAGGAATGGTAACAAATATTCTAGACTATCCAGAAGGTAGATAGTATGCCAGCACTTAATTTTAGCTCCATTAAACCTGTACAAGATTTCTAAGCTCCAGACGTATGAGAAAAATATTTTCTGGTTTTGAAACTATGAAGCTCATTGTAGCTGCCATAGAAATAATAAAAATGAGCAGTTACCCTTTATAAATATGTATGTGATAGGTTTATCAGTTTATGTGTAAATTAGTTGTGAATGATGGTTAAATGATAAGTGTCATCTTGAAAGATTCTTAGAACCGTCTAAGAAATGGCCTTCTTGACATGGCTATGAGAGATTGTCTTATATTAACTGAAGTAGAAATTCCTCACCCACGAGAGATTCCACCATTTTATGGCTGTGATCCTGAACTAAGTAAGTGAAGGGAACTGAACAGCACTATGTACTCATCACTCTCTAGTTCTTGCCTGTGAGTACAATGTGAACTGCTGCTTCAAGCTCCTGCCTTGACTTCCCTGTAATAATGAAACCAACCTTGAATTATCAGCCTAAATAATCTCTTCTCCCTTAAATGCTTCTGCTAGAGCACATTATCAGAGTAATGGAAAAGAAACTTAAGGTATTGAGTAATCACATAGGTATAGACTTATCTTTTATCATATTATTAAAGTCCATGATCTACAAAAATGACTGTTTGCTGGTCTCAGAATTAAACTACTTCTCCGACATTGATGCCACCCACAATGTAAAACTGATTAAGAAAATATGACAATTTTTGCATACCTATTTTTATTTTTTAACTATATTTTATCACTGTGTGGAAGTGACTTGCAGATGGAACTCAAGTTGTCAGATTTGGTAGTGGCACCTGTACTCACTGCCAAGTCATCTCCGGAGCCCAAAGATGTTTTGTTGGCATGAAGTCCTACCTGTTGCTGAGAACCTATTGGCATGTGATAGGTGTAAGGAGAGGAATAGTTAGCTTTCTTGAAGGGTGTGACCCCTGGTGAGTGGACCATGCTCCAGTTCTGGTTTATATTCAAAAGAATTTGGACAACACAAAATGGACACAGTGGGGAAAAAATAAAGAACATGAAGTTGGGAAGGGATATGGGAGGGGATCCTTGAGGAGTTGGGGGAGGGTATAAAATGATTAAAATACATTGTATGAAGTTCTTAAAGAATCAATAAACATTAAACACACTCAAGAATGAAATAAAAAGGACTTATTTCTCTAATAGTCATGACGAAGGAAATACTTACATTTTTAATGTACAAGAAAAAACAGAAGTACAGTTGAATGGAACATAGATAACTATCAGAATCAGACATATTTTGAGGAACCTTTTGAAGTTATTCATCTTTCTACATCAAAGTCATTATTTCTTAATGGAAAACTCTCCTACCCACTTCAAATCTTGTAATCTACACATGCTTAGTGTTTACAATAAATAAGATTCTTCCATGTATAAGAATTAATAACAAGATACTTTACACACTTGATAAAAATCAAAAGTTGCAAAGTACACAGCCATCATAATATATCTATATAGCAATGTGATGGTAATTGCTTTACCTTAAATATTTTGGTAGCTTTCTATCAACTATAGCAGGATTTTTCAAGCTTTCTCATTTTGAGAAAATTTTATACTCTTAAAAATTATTGTACTTGTACTTATATAGATTCTATATTTTAATATTTGCTACATTAGATTAAAGAGAATTATCAATAATAAAACAAATATAAGTTATGATAAATATTTAATTAAAACAACTGGATGAAGAAAGATAAGTAAGAAAAGTGGGCTTATTTTATATTTTTCAACAAATCTCCTTAATACATGGCTTAAGACAGGTGGGCTGTTGTATGTGTTCCAGTACTCACTGTTTATTAATAAAACATTTTGGTTGGAGTAAAAAGAACTATATAGCCATGAATACTCATGAGAAAATGGAAAGTAATTTATTACCCTTTCCAAGTATTTTTACTATTTTTCTTAGATGACATGGATGCCTAAATTAGACAACTGGTAGTTGGGAATGCAGTGGAATGACATTTGCCTAGCATGTTTGAAAGCCTTGGGCTGCATCTCCAGCACAACAAAAACAAAACAAAACAAATAAGTACCTTTCTCTGTGTTTGACTCTGAATATATATTACTCAAGCAGGTTATTACCAGAAAGAAACACAGAAAAATGTGAAAAGAAGGAATAATGAAAGTAGGGATCATTCTGAAAACATTTGTTTATCCAATTTGTTATCTACAAAATGTTATAATTTGTCTCTATAACCCTCAAGCAATGAAATTTCTTTTATCACCTCTATCCTTATTATACAAATATCTAAGTTTTAGGAAATTGTCATGTGTAGAGATTTAAGGTTTCCAAACCTAAATTTTTTTCTGAAAACTCCAGTAACCAGTTGTTCTGTCAACTATTGTTTCACACAAAATAGGTTTTCATTGAGAAAGCTGTAAGTGCAGCTAACAACCCAGAAACTAACACAACTGCCTCTGAAAGAGGCAACAATTGTCTTTCAGTTTGCAGCAGAGGTGGTTTCTGAGTTTTCAATTCATCACTGGAATGTTAAATACTAAAATATAAAATGCTTAAAAGCATATGTGATCAGGGTTCATATTAATAAAATTAATGTATAGATATATGCATTATATAGATTATTATATAATTTTATGGATAATGTCTATATAGTATTTAGGAAGTAGTTCTGGCCTTCTAGATTTGATGAAACCATATTGCATATGTATAGATACTTAAGAACAACACTTTAAGAAAGACTGGTCTACCAGATAAATTATAAACTTCTAAACAGACCATTTACAGCTTTCTATATGTAATTTCTACCTTTAACTCAAAACTTAGATCTTATCATTAGTGGACTTAGTTTATTTCATGGGCAAATAATCCTGAAAAGTACCTCATTCTGAGTAGAATGTGCTCACTTGTATGCTTCTGTTTTCTAAGAAATTTCTAGGCCCCAGTCATGACTTATGATGCATAGCATTCTTTCTGCTCTTCCAGTCATATTTTTGGACAATTTCTTTAATGAATTTCCCTTAAACTCTTCATTCGGAGTATTTTGTCTGTGCACTTTTTAGTAAATTCTGAACATCTCCATCACTCACATGTTCATGTCACAACTGTTTCTTTCTGCATCATTGTTTTACTTTACCACACACAAGATTATTGGTTTCTTTAGGGCAGAAATTCTACATTAGTTTTCCACAGATAACACAAATAGACTTAAAGAATTTATTTCCCTGAAACCAGCCCTACAGAGAATGTTGGAAGGAATACAAAGAACTGAAGAAAGGAATGACTATATCCAAGAGGTAACAAAAAGAAACTAAATGAAGAGATAATTTTGGACACACAAAATTATACCAAGAATGCAAGCAGAAATTAAAATCATAGTGACCAGTATACATCTTTCAGTAATAACTTTAAATATCAATGGCCTGGACTCCAGAGTCAGAAGACACAGGCTATTTAAATGGATGAAGAAACAAAACCCACCTTTCTGTTGTTTGCAAGAAACTCATGTCATCTTTAAGGACACACTCTATCTTAAGGTGAAAGGATGGTATATATATTTTTTTTCTTGGAATATATATATATATATATATATATATATTCCAAGAAAATGACACTAAGAAACAAGAAGAGGTTGCAATTTTGATATCTGACAAATCAGACTTCAACTAAAAACTGACCAGAAAAGGGGGTCATTTCATTCTGATCAAAGAACAACTGACAATGAGAACACTACGTTCATGAGAATGCATGCATGAAACTCTGGTGCACCCAATTTCTTAAAAAATGTAGTACAAGATTTTAAGATACAGATTAACCCCAACTCAGTAGGTGACTTCAGTGCACACTATCTCCAATCACAGGTGAACTGGACAAAGAAGAAATAGAGAAACATCTGAATTCAATGAAACCATACATCAAAGGGACCTATCAGACAACTACCAAGTATTCCACTCAAGCACAAAAGAATAAATTTTCTATTCAGCACTCCATGAAACGTTATCTAAAGGAACACATATGGGGGAATGCTCATGAATCAGAAGAATAAACATTGTGAAAATAACCATCCTACCAAAAGCAATAAACAGAATCAAAGGAATCCCCCCCAAAAATCCCTAAGACATTCTTCACAGAAATAGAAAAAAAATCCTAAAATTCATATGGAATCACAAAAAACACTGGATAGCCAAAGTAATCCTGAGCACAAAGAACAATACTGAGGGTATTACCGTATAAGATCATAAAAACAACATGGCACTGACACAAAAATAGACCCTTAGCCCAATGGAATATAATTAAGAGACAAGCACAAGTACATTCAATTTTAGCCACCTGATATATAATAAAGGTGTCAAGAACACTCACTGGAGGAAAGATAGCACATTCAGCAAATGGGTGTGGCAAAACAGGATCTCCACCTGTAGAAGAATGAAACTAGAACCTTATCACTCACCTTACACAAAAGTCAACTCCAAATGGACCAAAGACCTTAACAGTAAACCTTAAATTCTGAAAGTGTTAGAAGAAAACATAGGAAATAACTTACAAGACATAGGTGTAGGAAAGGACCTTCTAAATGAGACTTCAGATGCTCATGAATTAAGGCCAACAATCAACAAGTACATCCTCATTAAACTAAAATTCTTCTGTGTAGAAAAAGAAACAGCAAAGGAACTGAAGAAAAAACTCACTAAGAGAGACTGTTCAACAGTAACACATCTGGCAGAGGTTTAACATCCAGGGTTGATGTAGCCTCAGTTGTGAACTGCCTCCTTTGGACTGGCCTGTGGTCATATTTGTGGGGTGTTTTCTTAATTTTTCAGTGATGTGGGAAAGAGCCCAGCCTACTGTGTGTGGTGCAGCCCCTGGGCAAGTTGCTCTGTACTGTATAAGAAAGCAGGCTGAGCATGGGCCAGGGGAGCAAGCCAGTAAACAGCATTCCTCCATGGCCTGTGTTCCAACTCCTGCTTACAGGTTCCTGCCCTGAGTTCCTACCTTGAACTCCCTGATAAACTGTGTGACCCAGGAGATGTAAGGAAAATAAACCCTTTCCCCCCCAAGCTGGTATTGATTAGAGTGTTTTATTACAGCAATTGAAGGCAAACTAAACAGTCACACAGTTGGGAATGGTGGGAATAAAATATGCTAAGTCTTTTTGACTCTTTAAATTATTCTTCTCTCACCACTACACAAGACTGTTCCTTAACTTTGTTTTAAATCATATGTTGCTCTGTAAATTCTTTCTGTAGCCATTGGTGGATACCTAATCTCCTTGTGTCTTAGGTTTGTAATCTGAAGAACAGAGATAATAATAGAATCTTTCATGATTTTGTGGTCTTGGGTGATAAAGATAATCATTGACTTAGAAATATTTTTTGAGTTCTTGAACTTATAATGTCTGTAATATTATCGTGATTTTGGTTGCTCATGGGGCCTGACTCTAGCTTGAATGTAATATTAGTGTAGGTGTTTGTTTCTCACTAAATGCTTTTCTGTTGGCGTATATTATTTATACAAACTAATTGGCTTCCTTTTGTCTTTGTCATGCATTCAGTTAACATGTCCTTATAACACTCATACCATACTACCCTCTACTGACAGAAGAGACAGGACCTGACATACATTAATACCTGTCTTTTGTTTGCATCCCTTTGTAAACATACTGTGGATGTATTTCACTTCATTTTCTATTTGTGCTTGATTGTATCTGAAGATAAATGAATGCATAACATAACATTTTTGGAAAATAATCATTACTAAAGCACTTTTTTTTCTTTTGCCCTCATCCTGTATATTTAAATCTGGTCAGAGCTTTACAGTATTTCAGACTTCTATGGACAAAAGGAAGTGTCTGTGACTAGAAGCTACTTTGCTACTGACCTCCAAAAATAAAAACTCAAGACTAGGAGTTAAAAAGAACAAAATATCTACTTGGAGAAAATAAAAACAAGAATATAAGAGAAAAATTACTAATAACATATAAAAATTCCTACTATATATAGCAGCCTATATATACTCAGAAAAATACAGTTACCATGTTGGCCTATTAACCTAGAATTTTACTTTTAAACATGTCTTATCTTTAGTGTTGTTATCTTTTTGCTTATACTTAATATGAAATATAAATTATTTCCCATGTTATTGAATAATAGAAAAAACTGAGATTGTTGCCAAATTTGTACAAGTATAAATAATGGAAAGAAATATTTTTATAAAATAATTTATGCTCTTTTGGAGTTATTTTATTTCTATCTGTATTGTTTTTTTTTCAGTCAATCTCAAAGCATATTTGGGCCTAACCTAGCCTCGTGCTTGCTATGTATCCCAGACTGCCCTCAAACACAAAGCAATAATCCTGCCTCAGCCTTTTGAACTATGTGATTGCAGTGGGAGCCACCTTGCACAGCTTGACTTATTTTCTTAAAAATAAAGCTAGTCTTAGAGATGTATAGTTCATAAGAGTTCTATTCACTAACTCAACAAAACTTCAAGTTAGTACTTAACATATGCTATATACTATCATATTTTGTCATTCCCAAATGACTATAGAAACAAAAATTCTCATAAGTATTTCTATATGACTTAATTAGATGTATCTTCAGAATTTAGTTGATAAAAATTGAAATGCTAGCTAAACTCACCAGACTTACCGCTCGTGAATTATCAAGATCATGAGGAGTAAATATTTACAATCTGGACTGAATGAATTTTGAACACCCTCAGGTTGTGTCAAAGTCTAAGGGATGCTAAAACTGTAAAGGAATAAATTATCAGAGTTAAATATTTAAAAAAATTTAATGATGGAGTAAGGCATACATAACTGACTTCTCGAATACGTATCTGGTACAGTTACAGACAGTCCCATATACAGAAGGGCCCTGAATTTGGTTGAATTCTCTGCTGCCAAGGTCTTGAAATTGATAGTAATGTTTTAATGAGGAGTTTCACATTTTCATTTTGCACTTGGTCCTACAATATAAAGCATTCTTACCAAAGGAATGACCCAGAGTTTGGGTACAGGTATATCTTTATGACTAATTCTATTATTTTATAGTCATAATATGCCCTGTAATTCTATAATATTAAAATGTAAAATAAAAATCAACTATTCAGGATGATATATGCAAGTAATCATTAAAATTGCACCAGAAAAATTCTAGAAATGATCAATATATCAGACAAGGGACAGATTAAAATGTCTACAAAAATCAGTAGACTTTCTATATAGAAATAACAAGAAATCAGAGAAAGAGTTCAGGAAAACACTTCCAATAAAAATGACCTCAAAAAATAAAATATCTAGTGATAAATCTATCTGAAGACCTGAAATAACTATTTAATTAAAACTTTAAAAATTTGAAGAGATTGAATAAGACACAAGGAGATGAAAAGACCCCCTGTGCTCATGGATTGGTACAATCAATATAGTGAAAATGACCATCCTACCAAAAGCAATTTACAGATTCAATGCAATCCTAATGAAAATCCCCATGACATTCTTCATAGAAAAAGAAAAATCCATACTAAAATTCATATGGAAACACAAAAGACCCTGGATAGTCAAACAAACCTGACCACAAAGAGCAATGCCAAAGGGATTATCATGTACAATACCTCAATCGATATTACAAAGCTGTAGTCATCTATTTTCAACCTCTGCTTCACAACACTCAGGCATCATTGCAGAAGAGGAGGCAAAATGGTTGTAAGAACTGAGGGATCTGGTGGTGGTGGATGACTATGAGTATATGAGTCTTACAGATAGATGGTCATTTACTCACATGACGTCACAGCAATGATGACAGCATGCATAAATCCTATTTAAGATCCAATCAGAAAAATATGCCACCATAGACAAAAATAACTCTGTAAGAAATCCCAGCCTAATCTAAGAAACTTTTGACAATTTTTGCCTGCTAGAAATGGGAAAGATAGTGTCTCATAAGTATGGCAATTCTTGGTGGTGGTGGGCTCTGAGGTTGGATCCTAACCAAAGAACATATGGGAACACAAATCAGACTCTCTCTCTCTCTCTCTCTATATATATATATATATATGGGAATACAGTAAATTAGGTGGGGGCCAGTGCATGATGATGTAGAGAGGAGAGTGGATGTAAAGACCATCAGACTATAGTGCAAAAATTTTTCAAAAATTCACTTATAATCAACTGTTAAGAAAAATAAACTACATAGTTCAGTTTTTCTGTTTTGTTTGATTCAAGACCAGGTCTCCATGTGACATGTAACTCCAGCCACTCTGGAACTCACTAAGTAGAGCAGGTTGGCTTCTATTTCCCGGAGATCATTCAGATTCTGTGTCCTGAATGTTGAGATTAAAGGCAAGATTCACATTGTCTGGTTATAATTCTATCTTTCCTTTAGAATGCCTTAAATGGGACAGCCACTTTGGTTCATATCCAGAATTTTAACTATCCTTTTACAATCTACTGTTAATATTAGCAATCTTTCTGTTACTGTGAGAAATTTAATTTGAATCACCTCCCAAATGTTGTATTCAGGATCAATGCCTTACAACCCATAGCATTTAATGGACAGTCAAGACCAAAGCAACAATGTTCACTATGTTTTGCCTTGACCTCACATCTCTTTCTTGTACTTGCTTTATAGAACTTGTCTTTACATATCCTTTTGTAACATCCTTCTCAACAATTTTGTCTCTAAATATACTTTATTGGATATAATGTTAAGATGCGCAGTTCACATATATCTTTTCTTTACTTGTCTATATTTTCTCCTCTTATTGATTGTTTGCTTCAGTGTGTTATATTCATTTCAATGATTCAAACAATACTTGTAATTTGTTAGTAAAGTCAATAGGATTCATTATTTCAGTACTTCATTCAATACTTATTCAGTCTTAACAAACATATTTGGACAGGGATCCACAATTACAATACCATGTCAAATAATTTCATTGTCCTTAAAGTGTATGGTATTTTACCTATTCATCAGTTCTTCCCTGTCTCCAAATTTTCTCACTGTTGTTGACTATACTGTTGGTGAAATTTGACATCCCCATAGTCTAGCCTTTTCAAAGATGCCACATGGTTGGAATATTAAAGCATTTTATTAAACTTTTCAAACTGTCTTTTGAAACTGAACAACAGGCTTGCAGTGATGCTCCATGTGTATGCTTGGATAACAGTACTCTTTATCTCTGAATAATACTCCATTCCAAGGATATGCTGTAGATTATCATGCATCTTTTGAGGAAGAACCCAGTGACTTTGAAAATGTTAACAATTGTGGATAAAGATGCTATAAATATTCATGCACAGACTTTTGTTGAAACTTCATTTTCAGTTTATTTAAAGAATATCAAGGAGTATATTTCTGGGGCAGAGATAGGTAGAAGGTGGGAGGTTACAGGTCATCATTTTATTTCTATCCCTCTAGATTAGCATGTGTCAATGTAAATAGCCAGACACTACTAAATATTTCTGTTCTTTCAAGTCAATGACTCCTTTTCTTATCAATGTCATTTCAGTTAGGTTTTCTATTTCCTTATACCCATGGTATGGTACTAATAATGTATGAAAAAGTCAACTGATAATTAATATTTGGCTTTTTTTCCCAATATAATTTATGTTCACCCTGTTCCAAATATAAAGATCTTCAGAAGTTATAATAAATAAGATTTTGTTGAGAAAGTCTAAATTACTTTGTATCTTTTTCTCTAAATATCTATATAAAATAGCTGTACAATTTTTAATGTGTCAATTTTTAATAATTGTTTAATAACATTATTGCATCAAATAATCTACAAAAGATGAACATTCTGCCCGTCCACTATTCACAATCCCGGTTTTCTGAATGTATTCTTTCTACCAATAACCAACTCCACTATTTCCAATGACAATTTTAAAACAAATATCTGCTCGAGTTCTCAACACCACAATTTAACATTTTCTCAGCATCCATTCCTCCTTTGCCATCTTTAACTTCTCATATTTTCTCCTTACCTTTTAGGTGCTCTTTATCAATTTCCTGCAAATATACTTCATTAAGAGGATAAAACTTAATGTTCGATTTGGTTTATTAGATGGCGTCTGAGTTGAGAAGAAGTAATAATCCTAGTAATATACATCCTGGTATCTGCTACTGTGTGAGGCATTTAGGTGAAGCAGGCATACATATATTTATTATGTGATGAGTTAACATTTAGAACATATATGAAATATCAGCCTGATTTGAGTTGCATTTATAAATGACAATTATTTTTCAGTCCAACGCTTTCCCTTCTGAAGCGTTTTGGTGATTTAAAATTTAATGTTTAAGATATCATCAGAGGTTTCTTTTTCTAAACAGAATTGATAGTCTTGTGTTTGCTCTGTGACTTTTGCAAAGGTTCCTAATATAACAGAAAAGAATTGTGTCTCTGGCTCTCTATTCACTGATTGCAGCCTAGCTGAAATTCATCTTCAGTAATATCAATCATAGCACAAGCTCATTTCCTTAACATCGGGTAAGTTTTGCTCTAACTGGTTCCTAGTAGCTCAGCTACCTGTTTCCTTTTGCCGCGGAGATATGTATGTACAGCCCTGAGCTTTGCTCATATTCTTGTTTGCTGGTGGTTGGATGGGTGATAGGATAGGGAAGAGGACAAATTTGCATATCTCTGCACCTGACGCACAGTATGCTGCATGCACTGTTCGGTTTCTGATTTCTGTAGATGTGTATCCTATTATAAGGAGATATCTGGCTTCATAATCAGTGCTACCTTTAAAATCAAATGAAGATTTTTTATGAATGTACTAATCAGAGGCATCTTGACTAGAGGTGGCAGTTAAGAGTTTTGAGTCTCTCTTAGACAGATAAATGAAGTTAGGGATGATGCTACCAAACAATAAATCGCCTGTGTTCAGCTCTTTCAAAACATGAAAATATTTTTTAAAATTTAAATCATCCTGCTTAAGAGTATTGATAAAACTCAAGGCTGTTTTTGGATAAAATTTTCACAGTAATTATGAAATACATACTCCCTTAAAATTCTCAAAGAAATTTCTTTTTAAAAACACTATAATCAGGAAAAATTACACAGCATTTGATAAATAATATCTGGAGAATTTATGGAAATCTATGGTACATTTGAGTTTCCTATGCTTTTGCTGATATTTTTGTTGGTTGTTTCTTCATTTTTAATAAGATATTGTTATAATGATTATAGTTCTTAGCATTTTGATACAATGAATTTCTGCGACAAAAGGAAATGCCTCAGGTAAGACACTGAATAAAATAAACTACAATATTACATAAAAGCAAAGCCAAGACTGTCTGTTATGTGAATTTCAACATTATACACCTCAAAGTACATAGCTGGAAAAATGTGATCACACTTTCAGTAATATTTTGAATCCTAGAGGCTTTCGTAGGAAAAACATCTTTGATCCACATCTTTGGAGATGGGATACCAAAAGTTACCTTATGGGCTTTGGATAAGACCTGTAGAATACAAATAAATGTCCATGAAATTGTGGACATTCAACTACACTCAGAGAAACAGTAGTAGCAAGAGAAGTTTTGGTGATTAGTAGTACCTACCTTAGAGTAGCAAATCCTGAAAATGTTGCTGAGGAATGAGCAAAATCATTTGCTATGGTTAGTGTAAATTTTCAGCTTCACAGGATCTAGAATCATCTGGGAGATGGGCTGATGTATATGACTGTGAAGGATTATCTTGAGTGTGTCAATTGATTTGGGAAGATTTACCCTTTGTAGGTGGTGCCATCACCTGACTAGATTCCCAGATTTTATTTGAAAGCAGAGAATATAAACTGGGCACTAGAGAGCATGGGTTTATCATTACTCTCTTTTTCTGATTATAGATATGATGTGACCACTTCCCTCAACCTCCTGCTGTGGCTTGCTAACATGATAGATGGATAGATGGTAACCAGGAACTATTGGGGCAGGGCAGTAACCTTTCTCCCTTAAGTTTCTTTTTTCTCAAAGTATTTTAATATGACAACTATGACAATAAAAAGAATATAAGACATTAATCAACCTCACAACTTCAGCAGTGGATACATTTTCTCAAAGGATTAACACTGTTAGTTATTGCAAATCTAGAACTCATATATATATTTCCATTTCTCAGAGAAGAATGTTGAATACGTGATAGAAGTTTCTCCTCTATGGTCTATGACCACTCCAACCATGCGTACTTGACTATCCCTGGATTTCCTCCACTTGAATGGACATTAAGTCCAGCTAGACATTAAAGTGCCAATACTGCACAAATAGAGACTGTTTACTGGCTTGGTCAAAGTTGTGATTCAAAAAATGTATAGCTAGGTGGAATCACTGTTCTCCCTGCTGCCTTACATGGTAGGCTTCATAGTATCCAGATACTGTGAGAGTTAGTCTTCAGGGAGGAGGCTTCCATTCCAATTCCAGCTCAATTTTCTTCAAGTCTTGTATGTGAAATATGTTCTGTCAACAGCAATAGAGTCTTATCTTCAAGTTTGGGTTTTTGTTGTTATTGTTGTTGCTTTGTGTGTGTGTGGGGGGTCTTGTTTGTTTTTTTAAGACAAGGTTTCACTATGTAGCAATGGCTAGAATTCACTGTGCAGACCAGGCTGGCCTTGAACTCACAGAGATTCTCCTGAATCTGCCTCCTAAGTGCTGGGATTAAAGGTGTGTGCCACCCTGCCCAGCTTGTTTTTTGTTTTTTTAAAGACAGGCCCTCACTATGTAACAATGGCTAGAACTCATTATGTAGACCAAGCTAGCTTCAAACTCCCAGAAATCTACCTCCCTGTGTCTCTGGAGTGTGGGAATTAAAGACCTGTGCTACTAGGCATGGGCCCTGTTTGGGGTCCTTGAGACAGAATCTCAAATACCATATATTACCTTGGGAGTCCCTTGGAACATCCTGACCAACAACTTGAAGAGATATTTATCTTCCTCGGCATTGGAATTCTTGTTATACAACCTTCAGCTATTGTGGTGATCTGAGTGAGAATGTCCCCAGTACGCTGCCAATATTTGGACATTTTGTCCCTAGTTTGTGGCTCTGTTTGGGAGGGTCATGAAACTTTTAGAAAGTGTGGTCATGCTGAAGGAAGCATGTCACTGGTGGCAGGCTTTAAAATTTCTTAAGCATTATGGGACTTCCAGCTGCTTTCTGTTTCCTGTTCATCCTTGAAGATGTGATTACTTGACTTTCTGCTCTAGCCACCCCTTCCATTGTGGACTCTAATCTTATGAATGTAAGTTCAAATAAACTCTTCCTTCTATAAACTGTCTTTGTTGTGGTGTTTTATCACAACATCAGAGAGTTAATTAACACAAAAATTAGTACATGAGAGTGGTCTATTTTTGTGAATACTCTGACAATGTGGGTTTTGGAGTAATTTAGAAGACTGTAATTTGGACTAGAATAATAGCTTAAACCTGTAAACAGAGCTTAATGGGTCATTCTAGTAGGACCCTGGAAGAAAGTAATGCTGAAAAATTGTTCATAATCAAATTTAGACCCCCTTTCCCATCCATTACCCCCACACACTGGACCTCATGTACTCGGTCATACACTTTAAGTCCCATTCAGGAACACATTTTTACCCAGATGTCCTTCATTGCAAGTTCATCCCCTGGAGTCTATTCAGCCTATCTAGAGACCTAAAGAGGGTCTACACTCCCTCACTCAGAAGTTATCAATCTCCAAAAGTTCCCAGGCCAGGAGCAGCACACTGCCCATTACCCTGACTCCTTTTGGAGCTCTTGTCTGATTGAGTTTGTATGGGTCTTGTGCTCATCATCACCACTGCCACATTTCCAGTAGCATGAAAGCCTCTGTTTCCCTGTGTTCATGCATCAATCCTGTGTCTCACAATCTTTCCACCCCCTCTTCTTCAATGAGCCATGAGCTGTGGGTGGGTGATGTTTAATACAGGAGTCCTATTTAAGGACAGTCTCACATTCTCTAAAACTTCGCCAATTGTGAGCTCTGCTTTAAAAATTAACAGAAGCTGGAACAGTAGCCAACATTGATGTATTCTTGACATTAGGAAGAGCATATAAATTTATAAATTACTATTTATCTTTTATATCAGGTGGATATAAGTAGCATATACATATATGTTCTTTGTCTGATTGAGATAGGTCCCATTTCTTTTCAATTTGTTGAGTATTTCTTCTAGTCAGACACAGATGTTTCTTTTTACTACATACCATATTGGTAAATAAAATATGCTGTCAAATCACTCCTCCATTCTGTAAGAAAACAGTTTAATATTGAGCAATTTTCATAAGTTGACCCTACCTTGTAATTGTGGGTAAACTTCAGTTATTCGTAATGGGTTATGTTATACTTTTATATGTGAATAAATTTTTTGTCATTCTTTAGATTTTATATCTACATTCATTTAAAATTATTATTATTATTATTATTATATACGATTTGTGTAGGTGCACATCTGTGGAAATCAGAGGACAATTCCCTGTTCTCAGATCTCTCTTTAAAAATCGAGTCATCAGCACCGGTGACAATCACTTTTCCCCTCTGAGCCATCTTGCACGCCCTCGTCTGATCTGTACTCTTGGTCTCTAATGTGATTTTTTGCTGTTTTCTATTTGTTATCGTTTACCATTTTCCCTTTTAATTTAATTTTTGTGAACTTCATACATTATATTTTGATCATATTTTGATATTTTGATTCCTTCCCTTGTCTACATCCTGCTTACTACCTCTCAACGAGTTTCATATACTATAATACTATATATATATATATATATATATATATATATATATATATATATATACTGTCAATATATTTCTCTATTTTTTGCTTATATTTTAATATTTTTGATTAATATCTGAGTAAGCTCATGAAGTCTTCAGAGAATAATCTCTGTTCTACCTCTTGAAAGAGTTTGATATGGTTGTCATTAAGTTTTCCTTAAATGTTGCATAGCACTCACTGATAATGACTTCTTGGAAAGGACTTTTCCTTGTGGTAAGATGTTTAATTACAAAGCCCATTGTTTTATATATAGAGCTCAACTGGATATCTTATTCTTTGTTTTCTTAATAATTTACATGTAAATTTAATACTGTACTAATTTCCAGAGATCCTCAATTTGTTTTTATAGCTTTATTGAGATATAATTTACATGTCATTAAATTCACACAATTAAAATGTAGAGTTCAGTAGCTTCTAGTATAATCAGAGTTGTGCAACACTAGCCACAATCTAATTAGTGAACATTTCCAATAACCTTGAAAGACATGCCAAAAACATTCTTAGCAAATGAATTCCCCACTCCCAATTTCTATACCTTCTATATCACCCTGGCAGACAGTAGTCAACTTGCTTTTGTTCTCTAGGTTTTGCAGATTCTGAATAATTTATAAAAATATAATTCAGAGTTTGTGATCTTTGTTGTGTGGCTTTGTTTACTTAGCACCATAATTTATAGACTTACTGTATGGTATGTATCAATACTATGTACATTTTGTGACTAAAAATTTAAATTACATGCATACAAAACATTTTCTCCAGCCATTGATCAATGTATGAGCACTTAAATTCTCTCCCCTATTAAACTTTAATAAATAAAACTGCTGTGAGCTCTTGTGTCCAAGGTTCAGTGTGAATATTTTTCTTATTATTTTAGTCATAAACTTAGAATTTATGAGTTATCTAGTAATTCTTTGCTTAACCTTTACAGAATAATTCAGATTGTTTTCCAAATCAACCAGCATTGTAACTGTTTTGTATAGTATCAGTAAAGGAAACCTCCAATTATTCAACAACTCTGTTATCAATTTCATTATCTATCATCTTTTCTGATTTTGGCTATAGTAATTATAATGGTGTGTGAATTTGAAGTGGTATCATGCTATAGTTTGGCTTTGAATGACTTATATATTTTATACATTCTTGGGAGAAATGTCAAAATAACTTTAGTAGGGTTAATTGCCTTTTTTTAATGAGTTGTGAGAAGTCTTCACATACAATGGACACTAGGTATGTATATGATGTGTGATTTGCAAGTAATTCATCCCATTTAATGCTATTTTCTTTACCAATGTGTTGGAGTGATACTTTTTTTGAGATAGGGTCTCACCATGTAGTGCTGGCTGGCCTGGAATGTTCCTCCTTATGTAGACCCAACTGGCCTTGAATTCACAGAGATATGCCTTTCTTTTTCTTCTGAGTGCTGAGATTGAAGGCATGTGCCACTACATGTGACCCTGCTAGTGTATTTTTGATACACTAAACCCTTTTACTTTCCAATTTGTCAGCATTACCAAAAACGTTCACAGGTTCTGGTTTCTCTGTGAGGCTAATAATTATTATTAGATTCTAGAAATTGTCACTTACATATTATAGACAGTTTGTATATGTGGTCTTTTGTAAACATTTATTTTATCATTTCTCTGTGTGTGTGTGTGAGTGTGTGTGTGTGTGTGTGTGTATGTGTATGTGTGTGTGTGTATACATGCCAGGCATCAGACACTCTGAAGTTGGAGTTTCAGGGGATTGTGGGCCACATGAAACTGGTGCTGGTAACCGAATAATGTCTTCTGAAAGACCAGCAAGTACTATAAGTGTTAAAACATTTCTACATTTGTTTCAACTTAAAGAAATTCTACAAATCCTGAAGCACATGAGCGCAATTTTTCCTAACATAGGCTTATCAAAACAAAAGATAACTATTTGACAAAATACTATCCTTACCTTCTTTCCTTTAGAGGACATTCTTCTTTAATTTTTCTTCACTGATGCTATAACATCTTATGGAATTTTAAACCAGTTAGATGGTGAAATTCTCCTTAAAAATAATCTATTATTATTGAAAGAAATGTCTAATAATCATGAATTTAATCCAGTGTACCCTACTTTTAACACTTTGTGTTTTATTTCTCGTACCTTCAAATAAATTTTTAATTTGTCAAAATATATAAATATTCTCTCATGACATAAACTATATTCCCTTTAGCAGAACCAAAATTAAGAACACATCTATTTCTATAAAAATACTAGATTCATTCAGAACATGGCCCACACCATGCTCATACAACCAGACATATCTACAGTTTATTTGTATTCAGACTCTGTGTGAATTGTCTTATAATTTCTCCTTGTTTCCCTTTACAGCCAGGCCCATCTTAGAGTTACTCTATTATGATTTCTCAGAGAGTCTACCCTACCCACTTGCCCTGAAATACACCTCCATGCCCAGGCTCATTCATACTCACAGGCACTCTTCTTCAATTAATGGATTGGAAGCAGCCCAATTTCTTCCATCAAAAATCAACACCATCATATATGTGAAGGGCCGTCATACAAACTCTTTATAAGTGATCTAAAATCAAATAACTTTGGACAAAAACAAAAAATTTAACTCAATAGTGGTAGATTAGAATTTAGATTAGACACACAACCAATGAAATCATTTCACATGCCTTTGTCACATTAAAAAAGAAAGAACCAAAACAATATACTCTCTCCACATAACCACTCATGCTATAGAAATAATATTCATTGAGAATTACCTATATTAATAACAGAAGATAGAATCATATAACATGAGAACAATAATAAAAATGATCAGATAATCCAATAAGAACCCAATGAGTTCATAAAAGATGTGAAACACTTAAATGGTCTTCTAAAGATAATAATAGAGTCCTGAGTGAAGTTCAAGAAAGTACAAGCACAAGGTTGAATGAAACTAAGAAGACAACTGAGAATTTGAAAACTTAGTTCAATAAGAAGATAAAATACTGAAGGAAACTCTAACTGAAATGAAGATAAAATTGAAAAATTAAATAATCCAATTAGAAAACTCAGAAGAAAGCTTTAGGGGTAGAAAGAATCAAACAAAAGATAGAATATCTAGACTTGGATATAAGATAGAGGAATTGAACCACTCAATCAAAAAGTAAGACAGTTTTTAAATAAGAAAGAAGTATGCCAGAACTTTGGGACATTATGAAACAAACAAGTCTATAAATTATGGGTATAGAAGAAGAATTACATGTCAGTGGCAGAGACCAGATTTTCAATGGGATCTTAGAAGAATATTTTCTACCATTAAGGAAAGATACACCCATAGAGATGCACAAAGTACACAGAACACTAAATAAACAGAACATGAAAACAAACTCGCCATGGGATATTATAGTTAGAATACTAAACATAAAGTACAAAGAAAAGATATTGAAGGGTGCAAAAGGAAAGTTATAAGACACATATAAATTCACATCCAACAGAGTAACAGCTCATTTCTAACCAGAAGAGCTCAGAGCAAATTCTTCAAAGTTCGAAAAGATCACAAATGTCAATGCAGACTATGTTCCCTAGGAAAAATATGTGCCAGAGTTGAAGGATAAAGAAAACTTTCCATGATATAAGCAGGCGAAAAAATTCATGTCCATCAGACCACCCCTACAGGGAATGCTGGAGGTAGAACTTTACACTAAAGAGAGGAATAATCATAGCCAAGAGACTTAAGAAGAAAAAACAAATAAAAGAGCAAGTATTGAAATAAAGAAAATAGAAATAAGAAACCAAACAGCAAAATGCAATAAAATGAAAGAAATCAGCACACATCTTTCCACAATAACATATATTAATGGCCTCAACTCCTCAATTAAAAGGCACAATTTACTTGAATGGATTAAAAAATAGATGAAAAGGCAGGCATGGTGGGCTTCAATCCTCAGTAACTGGAAGGTAGAGGTATGTGTGATCAATAATCACACAAGAATCACTAGTTTAATATCTGAGAAGAGACTTCAAAACAAAATTATCAAGAGATAAACAAGAACACTTTATCCTGATCAAGAGAACAATTAACCAAGATCACATTACAATCCTAAACATATATACATGAAATAGTAGAACACAAAATATCATAAAATTGTACTACTTGACTACAAGGTATACATTAACCTCAAATAAGTAACAGTAGGTGACTTCAATATCAATATCTCACTTCTACACTACCCTGGTTATCTGGACAAATACTAAATAGAGAAACATAGGAAATAAATCATATCACATGTCAAATGGAGCTAATAGATATCTATAGAATGTTCCAGTCAAATATCAAAGAATACACAGCGTGCTCCCTCCCTCCCTCCCTCTCTCTCTCTCTCTCCTTCTCTCTCTCTTTTGCCTAACAAATACAGAAAAATTGATTGAACTAATTCCATGCCATGTATCCTTTCTGTGGACAATGTAGTAAAGTTTAAAATCAACATCAAATGAATCTCTAGAAATCATCCAACTCAGAGATTAAACAGCACTTTACTGAATGATGAATGAATCGAAGAACAAATTGGTCAAGAAAGATCAGAAATTTCCTGGAAATATATAACAATGAAAAGCAACACAACAAAATAAGGAACACATTGAAAGCAGTCTTAATGGAGAAAATTATAGTTCTATGTGCCTACCCTAAAAAGAAAATAAAGCCGGGTTTGTTGGTACTGCCTTTAATCACAGCACTTGAGAGGCAGAAGGAAGCAGATCTCTATGAGATTAAGGCCAGTCTGGTATAAACAGAGAATTTCAGACCAGCTGTGGCTACAGGAATACATTTTCTGAAAAAAAGGAAGAAAATAGGGAAAAATAAACACTTAATGATGCAATTCAGTAATTTAAAAAGGTAAATTAATCTATGTTGGTAGATTTGTAAAAACAAAACAAAATTGTCAAATCCTTAGCTGAATTAACCAAAAGAAAGAAAGAGAAGACAAAGAATAATAAAATCATAGATGAATATAAAAACATTACAACAAAACTCAAAGAAATTCAGAATATTACAAAAGAATACTTTAAAAACCTGTATTTGTTAAGTTGGAATACCTAAAATGAATAAATAAATTTCTATATACCTTCACAACACCAAATTTAAAGCAAGACAAGATTAAAAATTTAAACAGATTCACAAAAAATTAAGAGATTGAAGTGTTCATAAACTGTCTTCCAAGTCCACATGCATTTGTAATAAAATTGCACTATACTTTCAAGGAAGAACTAAAATTGATACTTCTCAAATCATTCCAAAATGTAGAAATAAGTGGAGAAATTCCAAATTCCTAGTAAAACACATTATTTCTCTTACGCCAAGGTAAAGACAACAACACCTATAGGCTAATATCTCTGACAAACATAGATGCAAAAATTCTGAGTAAAATATTTACAAGCAAAGCAAATGCATATATCAAAATAATATGAGCAAAATTAGTATTTTCCTGGAGATTCACAAATAATTCAACATATCTAAGTCAATAAATGTAATAACATAAATGGACTCAAATTCAAATCCCAGTAATTATCTCAAAATTCAGAATGCCTTCAAGATAAAAGTCCTAGAGAGATATTAGGATGTAAGGGAACATAATGCACCATAATTATGGCCATATATGATAAATCCACAGCAAAATTTATGCTAAATGGTGAAAAATTCAAAGCAATGGCATAAAAATCAGGAATGACACAGACCTTTTCACTAGTCCTGTTGCTTTTCATTATAGTCATTGAAAACCTACCTAGTGCAATAAGACTAGAGAAGGAAATTAAATGGACACTAAGAGAAAGAGAAATCAAATTATATGTATTTGCATATGATCGTATATTATTCTTATGTGACATAAAATTTACACCAATAAAACTTCTCAAATGATCAATACTTTCAGTAAAGTGGCAGGATACAAAATCAACTAACAAAAATCAGTTGTCACTATATATAATCAATAAAAAGGATGTGTAGAAAAATATCATAGAAACACTATCATTCTCAAAAGCTTCAAAAAAAATCTAGGAATAAACTAAGAAGGTGAAAGACCTCTACACTGAAAACTAAATCTTTGAAAAAAGACTGTTGAAGTCAAATAGATGGAAAGTCCTTCCATGCTCATGCATTGGTAGAACTTTGATTGTGAAAATAACTATCCTACCAAAAACAATTTACAGATTCAATGCAATCCTAATTAAAATCCCAATGACAAACTTCACAGAAACAGAAAACAAATACAGAGACACCCAGAAGTTTGTATCAAAGCATAAAAGACCATGGATATTCAAAGAAAGGATAAATGAAAAAAATAATGCTTGAGGAATTACTATGATAGAATTAAAATGATATTACATAGCTATGTCAATAAAAACAACTTAGTACTAGCACAAAAACAGGCATGGTAAATGGAACAAAATAGAAGATCCAGACATGAGGACATATAATTAAAGCAACATAATATTTGGTAAATGATTAAAAAATATACATTGAAGGACAGGCAACATCTTCAATAAATGGATCTGGGAAAATTGGATGTATAGATATAGAAAAAAAATTTAGACCCATATCTAGCACAGTGCCCCAGACAAACTCTAACTGGATCAAATACCTCTATGTGAAACCTATGGCTTCTCCAATGAGAATAATCCCCTTTGCATGGCAAATCCAATTTAAAAATTTATAAGAATATACATATATATATAAACCTTTATTTTAAAATCTTATAAGACCTATATCCATATGACATTTTTAAACATCCTTAGTATTAGTTATCCGTGCTTTGAACACCGCACATTTGTCAGGACATTAAGACATCTAAGCAGCACTGAGCAGGAAGCTTCCTCCTTGTTCGAAGCTTTATAATACTAGAAGCTTCTATACAGGCTGCTGGAGGTAAGAAAGTCATCAACACTCTTATCCAAGTACCCTATGAACTGCAAAAATGACCAACATAGTAAGACATGTCCATAAGCACATTGTAGAAAGAATGTTGTGGGAATAGCTAACAGTATTCTGATTGGATTTAAGGCCAGTACCAGAAGAAGAAACTCATACTTTATAATGACAATTTGGACAATAATTCATGGTTTTGAAGCTCATGGTCCCTAGGGAACTAAATTGACAAGATATTAAACTTCCCTCTAATTCATATCTCTGAAACCTTAAATTATTGTAGCTCTCAGAAAATTGGACTGGGATCAGTTGAGGGAGGTGTAGATAGGGGAGGGTTTCTAAATATCATCAAACTATTTTGTAGCAAAATTGCAAAAAAAGTATGGAGATGGAGTGATAGCTCATTTATTAGGAGCACTGTTTGCTCTTTTGAAGGACCCGCATTCAATTCTCAACATGCACATGGTGGCTAACAGCCGTCTGTAACTCCAGTTCTAGGGGAATCAGATGCCCTCTTTTGACCTCCATGGGCATTGTACTACTTAGTTGCACTCACATGCATGCAAGCAATACACTCATAATAAAAATAAAAAATAAAAACAAAACGAGTAAATCACAGAAAATTGATAACATATTTTAAAATTATGACGAATGGGTAAAAATACATAAATTAAGTGACCTCTCCATCTAAACTTAAAGTTCTCAAAGGAATAAAAATGTGTAAGAAATATATTCAAAAGTATTCAAATTCCTTATCAATCAGGGAATTATAAATGAAAACTACTTTGAGACTTCAACTTTCCTTTCTGAGAATGACCAATATCAACAAAACTACTGACGACAAATGCTAATATTGAAAGAAACATCATTTGGTGTTGATGAGACAGCAAACTGCTTTAGCCACTATGGGCATCATTGCTAAGCAGCCTGAACAAGCTAATGGTCGATCTACTCTATCACTCTGCTATAAGAAATCTATACCAAAATTTGAAATGGTCAGGTAAATGGATGGAGAAAGAAATAATCATTCTGATTAAGGTAACCTAGACCCAGAAAAAGAATGCTGCATGTTCTCTCTTATTTATGTGTCCTAGTTATGAATCATTAGATTATGGCATACAACTTGGAGCAACTCCAGCACCTGGGAAAACAGAAAGGGACCATGGGGACAGGGAGCAAAATGAGCTCTATAGGGGGAAGGAGTAGCATACAGGTGCTATGGAGGGGATGGTGGGAAAACATAGAAACAAGTGGGGAAAGGAGAGGGAAGGTAATACAAAGGAAAAGGAATGTAGGTGACATACACAAGGAAATTGGAAAAATCACAGTGGAGCATATTACCTCTAAGATGATTTCAAATACATATTGCATATGTGCATTTTGTATGTACATATATGTATAGTTCAATTGTAGTAATACCACATGGGGTGAAAATGTTCCTGGCTAAGAGCTTACAGGATCTAACAGCATCTCCAATGCCAGGCAAGTGACACCACCAATTCAAGTTGGTGGTCAGGGCTGTTCAAAGACCCCCTAAACAATACAGGTTACTGGCATTGTCCTTGATTGAATCCCAGAACTTAAAGGTAAGACTCTGGCCCTGAATACACTACAAAATTTGACACAAGACTTGGAGGAATGAAGACAGAACTCACATTAAAGCCTTCTACCTGTGATGTAGCTCTTATAGTACAGAAAGATGTTCTATAAGCTGCTAACAGAGAAACGAAGTGAATAATCATACACAGCTGTAAAAAGTTCTCTGAAACAACAGTGACATATCCCTAATGGTGCAATTGTGGGATTGTTACCTTTGGGGTAATAAGCAACTGTCTAATTAGATTTATGGTCCACTCAATAGGAGGTAATTCTTTAATGGTACTGTAAACCTAATCTAAATACCCATGGATGAAGATGGCAAAGAATCTATAGGAGAATCTACTGCTCCCATTGTCCTACACTAACATAGCTTCTAACTGTATTCAAATATTTATCTTTATACATACAGGTAACTATAACTCCCTGCTCTCTTCAAATATTTTTTTTCTCAAAAGACAGAGATTTTTACAGAGATTTACCACTGATCAGGAGGTTGAGAATAATTACAGAAATGGTGACAATATGTACAATATCCATGGCAACTGAATCAGACAAAAGCCAGCATAGAACAAGGAAAATGGATAGGAGGCTACAACTTTTGCAAGGAACTAGTGGCAGCTGATCACTGCTGGTGAAGGTAGAGTTGATCTTGAGAAATGATAGGCAGACTGAGTAAGCTCCAGTGGATGAAATACTGAGGGACATTTGCGTATGCAAACATGAATTGATAGGCCTTGATATATATGACGAAATGCATGAAGTCTTGTGGGCAAGCCATGGAGGGGGTGCAGCTAGGAAAGAATGGCTAAATATAGTCAAGATGTATTTATGAAATCTAAAAATATTCAATAAAAATGTATTGTTTTTAAAAAGGCTGAAAATAAGTGACTATAAGGTTACTAGCACCAATTGTTTTAGTTACAACAGATCCACTATTCCTAAGGCTCAGGAAACATGATGGATTATGGGGTGGAAATATTTTAAGTGTTAGGAGACCATGATGCTGTCTGTTAGAAAGTCTCTTCTAGACATGACAGAGAAGCTGCATCCTAGAAATCTCAACTACATAGTTGCCTAAATAAGAGCTGCATAATTACTAGCTGATATGCCCATGTAGATGGGGGAAATTCCACAAAAAACATGACTAGATGAAGTGTTACAGGAAACCAACAGCTGGAGAAAGAGAGAGAATCATTTTCTCCAAGCCTGAGCCCCATGATATGTTACACAATCCCAAACGCTCAGCCCTAAAAGCATGTACATAAAATGAGAATCAAATGAACAAAGTAAGTTTTGTGTGTGTGTGTGTGTGTGTGTGTGTGTGTGGTGTAGCAATAATAATTATAGAAGAGGTTGTGAATCCCAGATGGAGCAGCAGGATGGGAGGAGTTGGAGGTGAAAATGGAGGGGTGGAAGTTATATAAATACAGTGTGCTCCTATATGAAATTCTCAAAAAATAAATAATTCAAATCAAACAAATTAATTAAAAGTAGAAGGCCTAACTGAACTTAGTTTGATTATTCCAACATGCAGCCCAGTATTAACAAAGTGAAAATCTTTATAAAATATATGAATTTAATTTGGCAATATCATTTCAAGAACTTAATTATACAAATATATCAAACAGAATTATTAGGAAATAGTCCAATGAAAACTTCAATTACGCTTGTAAATTATATACTTAATCATAGTTTTACACTGCATAAAGCTGATTTGCATATATTTTCATTGAAAAATGCTTAGTGTGTGATGAATACTGCATTTACATTGTCTCAAATCTATTACTTATTTATGCTGCAGAAATGGAAATGCATTAATTTATCAAGTTTATTTTTGCTGTGTCTGCAACTTATTTATACTATCAGACTTTTCTTTCTTAAAACCTCAGTGCTGAAATTCAGGATGCTCAATACTTTCAAACTTGGATGTTGCATTTTTTCAGCAGACACTTTCAGTTCTTAATGTTCCAAGTATTGATTTATGAATTGGTTTAAAGTGCTATACACAGTAGTATCCAGAGGCCATCAAGGGTTATAAGGTTCTTTATATATCTTTACTGGTTTGGAAACCCTAGGTGAATCATCATTTTTGATATTTTCTATGCCTCATTAAAGTCAGATAGACTATAATATTCTTAATGTTGTTAGAAATTGAAAGACATAACATTTAAGTGAAAATTATTGCCTCTGAAGCATGAAAATTAGCCTTCTACTCATTTTTAACCTCAAATTAAGTTACATTATATAAATAATGGGCATGAATGGAGTCACTGCTATTTTTAGACTATATGTTCTCCTGCCATGGACAAAATTAAATTCATTCATGTCTGTTAATCATATCAATAGCACCAGGAGTCAGGTTTTTATTTAAATTATTTTTAGAAATAAAAATGGGTCTATGCCTGCTACCAGAAGAGAAGAATAATCATCAATCTTAACTTGCTGTGAATCCTGTGAACTAGAACAACAACTAGCCTGGCAAGAGATGCACACTTATTCAATGTTATGGGAATAACCAACCGCTGTCTACATGGATTAAAGATCTGCTTCACAGGATGGAACCCATATCTGACATTGATATAAGCCTTAGGAACCTGAGGATAGACATTACACAGGACCTAGGGGGGAGCCTGGTAGTAGTTTTCTACTGAATAGTTAAAGTATTAAAATAACTGCTAATGACTTATTATCATATCCATAGATAAATACATCTCCTGGACTCACCAGAGATGCTTCCTGGTGCAGCAGATGGAGAGACTCCCAACCGGTCAACATGCAGAGAATATGAGAGTGCAGAATGCTTATATCTGTATAGGAAACATATAGCAATCTTCTGTCCCCCAAGGCTCAGGGATCATTTCAGAAGAGGGGTGAACTGATTGTAAGAGCCAGAAGTGGTGGATGACCGCAGGAAGCAGAGTTTTCTAGACAGCTGGGCAGTTACACAAACGAACTCATCGCAATGGTGACAGCATGCACACATCTTATATAAAGTCAAACCAGACAAAATACCAGCATTGGCATGGGGAAGTGGGTAGGAAACACCAACCCTACCTGAGAAAATATTGTCAACTAATGACTGCTGGGAGAAAGAAGTTAGTCTCCTTTAAGAGGGAGACTTTTGGTAGGTTGATCAGGCTCCAGTGACATTTTGGGATACAAAGTAGACTCTATAAGCCTTAATATATGTATATGTGTGCATAATATACATACATATGTGTATATGCACTATGAAATTAGGTGGGATACTACGGAGGAGAACTAAATATAGTTAAAATGTATTGTTTGAAATTCACAAAAATTAATTAGAAATTAAAAAATGAAAATGAAATAGAAATGGGAACAAAATTTCCACTGTCTCTGCCTGAATGAATTGGTAAAGCTGCTATTCTGGTACATCCTTCAGGGAATGTATGATTTGAAATAAATGACAACCCCATTCCAAAATTAAAACCGAACCAAAAAGAGCATGCAATGTTTCAACAGGTAAATTCTAAACTCATACAACTGAAAAGAACACAAGATACTCTTCAAAATGCAATGGTCTTATCTAATCTACTCTAAGATTGAGTCCAAAGTAGTCTCTTTCCTCCTGGTTTGTTCTGATTGAGCTCATTAATAAGCATTTTTTAAAGAATAGCTTTAATTTATTCTTTGAAAAGTTCATACATGTGTAAAATGCAATGCAATCACACCCATCTTTACATTGTACTTAGAAACTTTGGAAAAAAAAGCTTCCTGATCAATTCAGTCCATTCGGGCAATGGGTTAAAAGGGCTAAGAGTTTTTAATTTCTTTTATATTGCCTTTGGAAGCAGCATTAGAAGTGAGATTAGAAAATAACTCTTTTATCACTGTCATTGTCAGCCAACATACTACAGTATGTGGGTAATCAGAGACTCTCCAGAAAACCTGATATATTTTTTAAAAGACTCTTATCTCATCAATCAGTGAAAGGATGGTTTTCATATAAATATTATTTTAGCATTCATTCATTTACTATATATAATTTTAAGCTTTTTTATTTTTATTTATGTGTATGAGTGATCTGCGTGCATGTGTGTAGGTGCACCATGTACGTGCAATTCCTCTGGAGACTGGAAGAGGGCATCAGGTCCCCTGGAACTGGAGTTATAGATAGCCACCAAGTGGGTTTTAGGAACCAAACCCCATTCCTCTGTAAAAGCATCCAGTGCTGTTAACCGCTACCCAATCTCTCTAGCTCCTATATACCCAAATTTTGAAAGCATAAGATCAGATGTGATGCATTGATTTGTTTGATTATTATTTCAAAAGTTGAAGTGGAGAATCTATTACTTTATTAAATTAAATTTTCTTTTGATGAATTATTTTAAAATTATTTTTGGTATATAATTCATATAGCTAATATTTTCTATGTGAATTACAATGAAGAACATATTCAAACATTCATAAGATATTGCAACCCTCATCTCTGCCTAATTAGATGATATTTTTATTCTCAAAAACACATTTCTACATTCATCTGATATTTCCTGATGTCAGGTAACATACTTTCTATGTGAAATTTCCTGTGTGGACACTGAATTTAATGAGTTAAAGCAATGTGAGACTTTTCTATCTGGTTTCTATTTATATTTTTGTTGTCTATTAACATCATTTCCTCCCGGTACTCTTCCAAATCATTCTATACCCCCAAAACTCCTTCACAGTTTCTTGTACTCATATTTGATTGTTATTGTTACATATACAGACATATATTTCTAAATACATACACATATAAACATATAGTACAGCAAGTCCATTTAGTGGTGCTCCCGTGTATCTGTGCTTAAGGCTGCCCAGTTGGGGTTAGACAACTTCTTATGGTGCTAGTCCTTAGAGGAAAATGAGTCTCCCTCCCTCAGCATCCATTGACTGCCTGTAACTTTTCTTCTTGAATTGGGACCTGGTAAAATTGCCTTCGTCTGACATGCCATTCGGTTTTAACATACTGCAGGTCATAATGTGGAGATTTTATAGGAATTGTAGAATTTTAGGTGCAACTGACCTGGGAGAGTCCTCTCTGAACCTACCCCTCATAATATTTCAGTGCACTATTTAAGCTGCCAAGGAATCAAAAAACATCAGTGGTCTTACCCAGATGTAAAGCATACAAAGCACAGCAATCCTTGGATCAGAAAATTAGCTCTATTGGTACAACAGTAGTATTTTGACTTTGAATTTGTCTAATTGGATCTAAGTGCTACTCAAAATGAGGAAATCCAATCTATGAACAGCGTTTTTAAGATTGCCCAGTACACATGGTAGGAGAGGTCATAGAGAAGAACCTGCTACTGTCACTTCCACAGACCAAAGTAATTTCTTACTATATGTCAAATCCTTATATTCACAGACAAGGGTAGTTCTCACTAGTCATGAAGGACACTTTTATTTCCAACAGATAGAAACTGTTACAAAGTTTCACAGCTAGTCAAAATGTACAGAATAAGGGCCTATGAGGTGCCCAGCCCTAGGTGATACATCTACAATGCAATTTCTGCACCTAAGACTCCAGGAATATCTTGGAAAGTGGGTAGAGAGATTGTAAGTCAGAGGGACAAGACATCTGCTGGTATTTAGCATATTCTAGACATGATAGGGATGCTACATGTATGAAAGCTTCTGTTATTTAACATACTATTTTTCAAGCTGCATCCATGATATAGCATGCCACAAAACTTCATTTCATGTTATGACTAAGTAATATACTATATATACTGGATAGTTTTAATTGCCAACTTGACACTCCTAGTTTGAAGGAAGATCAATTGGGAAATTGCCTCCATTGAACTGGCCTGTGGCCATGTGTGGGGGGCATTTTATTGACTGTTAAGTTATGTGACACGGCCCAGCCACTGTGGGTGGTAACAACTCAGGGCAGGTTGTTCTGTATTGTAGAAGAAAGCAGGCTGAACATGGGCCAAGCAAGCAAGCCAGTAAGCAGTGTTCCTCCATGGCCTGTGCTTCAGCTACTGCCTCCAGGCTCCTGCCCTGGGTTCCTACCTTGAGCTCCCTCAGTGATGAACTGTGACTTTGGAGATATAAGTCAAACAAGCCCTCCCTCCTCCCAAGTTGATATTGGACAAAATGTTTTGTTACAGCAAATGAAGGCAAACTAGGGCACCATATTTATCTGTTTTGGTTAATTCCATATTTTGAAAGGTATAAATAATTTAAGCAGAATTTGTGACCAAGTATCTATGAATGTGCATGTTGGATTTTCTTTGGAATATACCTAAGATTGGCATTACAAATTTATGGTAATTATAGTTGTTTAAATGAAAAATGTTGCACTCAGACTCAAGCATTTTACAACTTGCACATGTATTTTCTCCCAGTACATGTGGCTGCTTGCAGAGGTCATGGGACCTTTATGAGGTGTAGAATTGCTAGAATAAATAGTTTACTGTGCATGTGATTTAAGTGTTTATATCCTCACCCCACTTTCAGCTCCCTATGCTTCATGATTGTCAGTGAAAATGGACACTCTCAACTTCATGACCCTGCTGCTGTTCCTGCCACGTTTTCTCATTTCTCATCAACATAATGGACTCATAGCCATCTAGAAACTTAAACAAATATAAATATTCACCCCAAACTTTATCACTAGGAGAAAAATTACTATACAGAATTTGGTACCAGAGTAAAGGTGGTAGTTTTGAAGAAGATGACCATGTAGTTTTGTGGATGACTTTGGAAGACTGGACTAGAAAAGTGATTAAATGTGTAAGCAGAGCTTAGTGACTCATTCTAGGAGGAGTTCTGAAGACAGTAGTGCTTAAGAGGTTTCACAGATCGACAGACTCTATTAGCAACTAGAGACCAATGCCCATTCGGGTAATATTTTGGCAAAGAATCTGGATGCTTTCTGCCATTGTCCTTACAACTACTCAGAGGCTAAAGTTAAAAGTGAGAGATTAATTTTGTTGATATAAGTAATGTCAAGAAAGTATGATATTGAATCTGTGACACGGATCTATTCCATCTGGCTGTAGAAATTTGCAGCATCCTCCCTGTGGTATTAGTTTTGGAGGTAGGAACAGTAGAAGTTTGAGGGGTCTGTGGATTCTTCCTCTGTGGCTCCAGAGAGCCACTGAAGCTAGACAATGTTTAGCAGGGAATTTTCTGCAAGGGTGTGAGTGGCCATTGACTGAAGCTGCAAAACTGAAATTTGAATTGCACTAGAGACTGCAGGACATTGGACATGCTAGAGCCCTGAGACATCTCTTAAGAAGAGCTGCATACAGAGAGTTGAAACAGCCTAAGAGATAGGTAGAAATTGCCATTAGCAACATCTGGAGATGCAGAATTATACTAAACCTTGAGAACTAAAGTCCCAGATGTTCAATGTAGAGCTACAGAATTTGGTGATTGTCCTGCTGGTTTTCAGTCTCACTTTGGTCCTGTATTTCCTCACTATGCCCTCATTACTGGCAATTGGAATGGAAGTATATGTTGTGAGTCACTGGGTGTTGGGATTATGGCATTTCCTTTTTGATTATAGTTAAAAGAATACCTTAAATATCAAAAGAGTCTTTGGATTTCTCAACAGCATTGATACTGTAAAGTCAACTAGGACATTTCAAGTTGGACGGTTGTAGTTTGCTTTCTGTTGTTGTGACAGACACACTAACCAAGGGAACTTATAAAAGGAAGAGTTTATTTAGCTTAAAGTACAAAAGTGACAAGAGTGCATCATGGCAGGGAGGCGTGGCAGCAGAGGTGGATAGAGCAGATGCAGAAGCTAAGAGCTCCTATCTTCAAGCAGTCACAGGAAGCAGGGAGAGACTGGAGAACCAGCAAGGCTTAAAATTTCTCTAAGCCTGCATGCAGTGCTTCCTTCAGCATGGCCACACCTAAGACCGCCCAAAACATTGCCACCAACTAGAGAAAAAAGTCCCAATACTTAGAGCCACCTAAACAATTATTTATTTTGCTTCTCTTGTTCATAGCCTTGTGCCACTACCAGTTTCTTGTCCCTGATTCATTTTTCATGTTTGAAGTGAGCTCTCAGCCTCTTACTCGTGCTTCCGTGCCAGCTGCTTTCTGCCCTGCCACTTCTGGAACAAAAGAGCCAAAATAAATCCTTCTGTAAGTGACATTTGGTCACTGATTTATCACCATAAAAGAAAAGCAATTAATAAAATAAGTATATGTTGAATATATAAAGATGAGAAAATCAATATGGATAAAGTGTGTTTCGATTTCCCTACAACCTTGTCAACCCTTATTAGCATGCATTTTTTAATTGGTGATATCCTGCAGGATGTGACATTTGCATTTCCTTCTGACTTTGATTGCAGTTTTTGTCCTAATAGTCATGTTATTCACTCCTCTGTTTTAATATCTTCTTTGGAGAAATATATGTTCACATATTTCATAAATTTTTTTTAAATTTTTTTAGCCACTGTGAAGCATGGGTATAATTACATCCATTGTAAACAGGACCGTTTGTTGCAAAAGCTAGTCTTCTCTGTTGAATGATCTTGGCATCCTTAACAAAAAGATGACTGAACAAGAAAGCATGGGTAGTTTCTAGAATCACAATTTTCTCTAGCACAGATTATTAGTTATTTTAGTTTTTTTTTATATTGTGAACTACGTTTTATATACTTTGTCTTTGTGTCAAAGTTGCCTGGATAATTCGGAGCCACCTGTATGTCCATATAACAATCAACACTAGCTTTTCAGTTTCTGATGAACTCTAACTAGTAAAGCAGATTGCTTTGAAATTGTAGGCTGATTCGGAAACAATATGAACAATTCTGATACATAGATATAGAATATGTCTCTATGTTTATGATTTCTTTACACCAACTTAAATATAGTTTTTAACTATTGTACTTTCCTCATTAGAATTCATGTATACATTTTATTAAACTTAATCTTAAGAAATTTTACTATCAAAGTATTATTAATAAAATTGTCTTTTTAATTCCATCTTTGCATCATTTACTCCCAATTTGGTGTTTTCGATTTGTTGCTTCATTTGTATTCCATGCTGTTTACTCTTTCATTAATATTGATGATTATGATTTTTATCACTCATTTTCTGATGTTTTTCTTTATGTTGCTGACTTTCCTCTTCAGAATCAATGATGAATTTATCACTCTGCAATATTTTGAGATCAGTAAATTTCATCCATGTTTCACCTATCTTATCTTTGAATTCACTAGCTTAGGAGGTCATGTTACCATGCTTTTTCACATTTCTTGCATTTATTTGATGCGCTTTGAGAATCTATTGGATTGGATAGCTCTTCCAATTTTATTAGACGAACCGTTTTGGAGCAGATTACTCCTGAGGGCTTAATCCTCAGTAACTTTCAATGAGTAAAAGACAATCATAACAGCAACATCAAATCATAAAATATACAGAAAGATACTTAAAATATATTAAAATCCTCTAATAGATCACCAATGACCACAAACCCACAGATGATAATGTTTCTCAGAAATTAATGCAACCTTTTCTAAAACAGGTCATCGTCTTGTCAAAGATGTAATTACTTACATTGTGTTAGATCATAAACAACAGAGCTAAAAATATACAGTAAGAGAAGTTGCCGAAGCTACACAAGCATTCGGAGAATGAAAAAGAGTCTTAAATTTCTTCAGTGAGTCCTTGAAGAAATCAGAGAAAAACTGAAAAGCCTAGTTATGATAAATGTTTTAAATAGTGAATGAGTATGATAAAATAAGACAGTGAGAGGGAAATGGAGCAAAGTAAGTTTAAATAAATGGAAGGTACAGGTATACCAGAAGAGAGGAGGGATGGGCATTATGGAAAGGAAGTAGCAAGAGCCAGAGATGGAAGAGATAATAAAAAAATATAAAAGCAAAAAAAAAAGAAAAGAAAAAAAGTTTCTCACAAATGATAAAACCAAATTAGATGAATTTTTGAAGAATAATAAAACATATTATTTTTTGAAACAACATTATTCTGTTGAAAATGAAGAAACATCCAAGGTAAGGGGGGACCACAATCAACAATAAAAAAAATGGAGGAAAAAATGCCAGTTATTGTAAGAGAAGCATAAACAGAATTAAATGAATGAAGGAGAATAAAAAATGCATGTTTGCAACTATAAAGTGAGAATATGGCTAAAGTTTAGTAATGATAGATTGGAGTGTTTTCCAACTGTTTTAGGACAGTGACTTATGACCACAGTAATAATATTTATATAGAATAAAGACCTGTCTTTCTACTTTCTTGACCTCTGAAATATTAATATCTATATGGGAGGTTTATATTTTACATGTCAAATTTGGAGAGTTTTCAAACTCTACAGCAATGAGTGGATAATGGTTTGATATAAGGTTCAGTTCCATACATTCGCTTGATGAGATCTATTTCCCACAACCAAGGACATAATTACCTTTGGCTAAGCAGATTCCTTCTTGACTGAGAGTCTTCTGGCATTTTATAGACTTCAATGTCTGTTCCCACAAATGCCTCCCAGAGATATCTCTCACACTAGAGCTATGGAGGCTTATGATCAATCTTAATCCCCCAGGGTAGCTTAGTTTTGAAGTAAAGGTTATCTTTCAAGAAAGCTTGTGGTCACTTGTCTGCAAGTTGTACAAAGCAATGAAATGGAAATTCTCTCCGCTGCTGACCTTTTTATAGAGGACTTGCTATGTCACCAAAACCTGCAACTCGTTTGAAATCTTTGAAGGTCAAAATCCAAGATTCTGTCCTCAGGAATGCCTGGCTTATCTTTTGGGAAAGTTTTTGTCTTCATCTCATTTTAATTACCTCTGTTCTTCTTGGTGTCTGTTTTTATAGGTCACCTCTATTATTCGCCACAATTTTTCCCACATACTATCAATGTCATCATGAATTTCTGAGTCTCATCCTTTCTATCTATAGAACATAGTCTATATTTTCATATTCTGTCTCTTTTACTAGTTCTCAGGAAAGCAATATCCATCATCTTTCCTGGCACGTACAGTAATTAGTATACATGATTCTATGTAATATTATTACATTATTTTAAGGTGTTCAAAATATGTAATTCCTATGTTAAATTGAAATTATTTTTAAATAATATATTTATTACTTTCATTTTTATGTGTATAAGTCTATTGCCTGCATGTAAGCAAATGCACCTATATCATGCACTGCCCACAGAGATCAAAAAAGAGCATCAAATTCCCCTGAAACTGGAATTATAGATAGTTGTTAGTCACCTTGTGGGAGCTATGAATTGAACCTGGGTCCTCTGCAAGGGCAGCCAGCATTCTTAACAGCAGAGCCATATTTCCAACCACAATATATTGCAATTATTGATAATTAATCAGCTATTATTTATTCTGGTGGAATAAGTTTAGTTTTAGTTTGTTAAGAATTTTTTGCTTGAATTTTAAGTGATATTAGCTTGCAGTTTGCATTATTGTGATTGTCTGCCTTTTGCATCAGGATAAATTTGGACCCAGAGGAAATATAGGAAATATTTTGTTTCTAATCTTTGAAAAATTCAGTGAGAATATATGAAGAATTTATATAAACTTATGACTCCATGCTTTATAAATATCATAAGTAAAAAATGGATTCCTGAGAGTATTTGGGGGCTTTAAAATATTTCTTTTTTATCTGTACATATATTTCAGTTATACTGTATATAACACATTTCCCTAAATTTTGTAAGGAAAAAGGAGGGTAATGATTAATATATTATGACAGAAGCAAAAATAACAATGTCTTAAGAGAACATAGTAAGAAAGTTGGTGGTGGTAATGATCTATAAACCAAAATTAATGTGGAAAAGAATCGGTGTTCACTTTGGGAAAATGCATTAAATTATAATTTCTACTGATTTTTCTATAACCATAATAAACATACAGGAAAAGAAAATTAATATGATCATTTATCATGGCTGCACTGCCAGAAACATAGACATACATGCTTATGTCTTTTCACAATGTTAGAATTTACTGACTAAGAAAAAATTCACAATCTGTTATGGTTTTATTGACAAATGTATTCTCAGTTTCCCTTGACAACTATCCTAGGAAACCATAGGCTCTTTTATTCAAACCTTTACTCCTAATATTAACATTCAGATCACAGATTATATTCCATAGAGTGCACACTATGTAAATATATATACGTGTGTGTGTGTGTGTGTGTGTGACCCTACTCTTCACTAGTCAGCTACCTTTGCTGTGCTACCTACCTGCAAGTGTCACTCTTACCTCACCAGCCACAACCTCTCCCATCCCTACCACAGCTTCAATCCTAAAAGCATCCTTCAGTCTTCAGAGTTATACAAGCCACCACCACTTCCATGCTGTGATTTTACTCAAATTCTCTAGAATTGTCTGTTTCTCAATATTTCACACACACTGATTCAGCACTTTGGTTATTTCCTCATGTTGACATTGTGTGTTTCCTCTGCACCTGTTCCATACATATTCATTCAATAAAAAGATGAAGAAAAGAGTGAAGGAATGCATCAAATATCAGACACTCCGAAGTACAGAATCAAAATGTGGAGCCTGAGTCCAATCTGGGACTTTCACCTCCATGGAAGAAAATCAACATGCTATAAATGTGCTGTTCATTTTAGAATTCCCATGGGCAACAGCAGTATAGTTTCATTTTTTGTGCTTTGTCCAGAGACCTAAAATGTTCTCAGATGTGAGAATGTTCTCAAAAGTGTAAACATGAGTCTTCAGGAATTTGACCCCACATATTTCTGTTAAAATAACTAGGAGCTATTTTTCTTCACATGTTTTCACTTTACCCTGAAGATTGTTTATACTGTGTGTCAATTCTATACCCAAGGTAGGGTCTGGTGACAACTAAGTCCATCAGTAATAATCACAGAATAACTACCTAGCAGGATGAAAAAATGTAGAAATTAAAGGAAATTAGTTTGAGTAGGGACATCATATAGATAATTTTCAGAAATGTCTCCCATGGCACTTTACCTGAAGTACCCATGAGCTATTTATTCCCAAAACATTCACACTTCAGTTCCTCCAACCTGAGGTGAATACTCCCATTCACGGAACATTGAATTTCCTTCCCTGTAAAACTGAAGATCTTGGGACAGCCACCATGCTTACCGATTCCCAACTATGTCACACATGTACTGGTGGGCATGAAGGCAACTCTAGACCACAGATACTCACCAGTGTTCAAGGGCAGTGGTTCACCCAGAACAATGCAGAAAATACAATTGGTTCTTTCTCACGGAGCCCAAGGGTGACTATAAAGCAGCACATGCACTCTGGAGTGTGTCTGATACCCTCCTCCGACCTTCCTACTCAAACCACAATAAATCTGAATTTAACATTATATACATACACAAGGTCTAACATCGCATGGAGAATTCCTTTTCATTTGCATCAGCTGTTTTTTCAACAGATCCATGTTGGGTACATTGGCATGT
Source organism: Eospalax fontanierii (assembly GCA_035773235.1). Lineage (NCBI taxonomy): Eukaryota > Metazoa > Chordata > Mammalia > Rodentia > Spalacidae > Eospalax > Eospalax fontanierii. Next base: position 125,973,820 of record CM069525.1, on the reverse strand, counting down.
AACTTAGTCCTTTAACATCTCTAGTTATCATCTGGAATCCTTTTAGTATTCTGGAGTTTTTACATGGAGTCTCCATGCATCTCTTTATCCTTGATAAACTCACTGGGGCTGACCCAAACTGCTTGGCCCCTCACTGGGTCAAGGAGGATTAAGGCTCCTCTTGCCCCTATTGCACCTGTTGTTTCCCAGGGCCTGGTAGACTGAGTATAATTCCTGGCTCTAGTCACACCTGTTCTCTCTCCATTGACCAAACTTGGCTGTTGGGAGAGGCCCTGGCCAGGCAAACTGTTTTCCCACCCCTTGAATAGCCATTCACAAGGGAGAAGTGTACCCTGTTTGTTCTGGGGGAACTCCTGAAATAGGTTTTGTCATTTATGTAACTTTTGTGAACAGTTCCTCAGGTTTTTTAACTGCCACCCCCTCAGGCACTTTAGTACAGGTTTTGGCTTTTTGTCAATCTTTTCTTTAGGAACTTGGGCTAGACATAAATCTTGTCACATTTGTCTTCTAGTAACCCAAACACGCCTCCTTCCCTTTTTCATCTTTTTTATACATTTGTTAAGTTGTTCTATTGTTCCTCAAACATAATTTACATGATGGTCTAGGTCGCTTAAATTTGTCAAAGCCTCTCCTGCCTTGTAAAGATCTTGTTCCACTAGGGGACTTAGCACAGACACTAGACCTCCATACTAATTTCAAGGTCCTTTTTCAATTAAGTCCTTCATTAAATCTCTAGTGAGCACAGTCCTCCTATCAGGTCCTATGAACAGGGCACCATATATTGCTTTCTTCATTCTTAGTTCTCTCAGCAGTGCCTGTCCCCCTTTTATTGTCCTCTAGTTCCTGACATCCATGGGGACCTCCACTAGTGATAACCAAGAATCTCTAACGGCTCGCACAAGCCAGTTCATCAGAGACTGCTTCCCCTTGTACTGTCTCAGGTTACGCAGCCTAAATCTCAAGGAGGGATGAGCGGTTATATTGCTCAGATTTCCTGCCTCTGCAGCATTTAAGCTAATATCATCTGCTTCTGCGTCCCAGATTTTCATGAGCCAAGTGATGACAGGCTCTTTTGTGGCTTGTTTGAATGTCCTCCCTAGTTCTAGCCTCTTCAGTGCTGAGTATGCTCCACTTGCTAAATTTTCATGCTCATTAAGGCCTCCATCAGCATGCTCACATTTGGATTTCTGCTTCCTTTCTGTTACAGTTCAAACCTGAGAGGCACTCTTAGCTTCTGGGTTGCTTGCCTCCTCATCACTATCCACCTTCTCTTGTGGGTTTCCAGTTGCAGAGTCCCCGGAGAGACCTACTCTGGGCTTTCTTTCCTATGCTCTCTTAGTCAGAAAAGGCTACAGTTTAAAACTCCTATTTCTTTTTCCCCTTTATTTAATTTATCAGAAAGATCAGAGGTTAATGTTTTAGAGGCCAGTCTTATTTCTATTTCTTGTTCTACTCTCTCTCTCTCTCAACTCTTCAGTCTCTCTCTGGAATATAGTCTCTCTTTGGGATAAGTTTTTTTTTTGTTTTGTTTTGTTTTGTTTTTTACAACACATAGCAAGGGCCAAGCCACTTCTGCAGTTGCTGGCTGGAACTTTGGCCCTTGATGCCCTAGCAGAGTCCTTAAAGTCCTCTCCATATCCTCCACTGTTTTCAGAGCATCACCATAATTCTGTAGTGGTGCCCAAGAGGTCCAGGAAGCATGCCACTCCATGCCAGCTACAAGTGAATTCTCATCCTGGAATTTCTCCCACAAACATTGTCTGCTTTGGTGATGTCATCTTAGGTAGCCACCTGAAGATCCACTGAGCAAGCCATGCCAGAACCACCTCTGTCTATATTCCCTTCATGAGCCCCCACATTAGTGGCCACATAAGTCCTTTCCCCAAAAGCATTCTATCATTTTTCTCAGCCAAATCCTGCTTGGCTACGCCAATTCTGTCTTAAGAATTTTGTGGAATGTGGCATTTGCTTCCCCCTCCTCTAGTTCCGAATCGGCTGAACAAAACAGAGTATGTTCTCTGATTAGAAAATCTGGTTTTATTGGAGTTATTTACAAAGGATTGGTCATCACGGAGGGGGGCTGCAAACTCTCATGGGAACAGGGGCAGCATTTTGATAAGAATCGCCATGGACCTCCAGAGCATTCCCTGGTGAGATGGTGACTCACGGCCACAGCCTCTCCACGCAGCACAGCCATGCTGCCGCCTCCACCATTGCTGTTGCCCACGCTGTGTCATGAGCCTTCGCCATCCTTCCTATCTGCCATCTGCTCTGGCTGCTTGCTGACTGCTGGTGTGTGTGTGTGTGTGTGTGTGTGTGTGTGTGTGTGTGTGTAGTCATGGCACTTTCTGCCCTGGAGCACTTGAATGGCCCCCAGCGTTCCCTGCTTTTTCCCCCCATGCCCTCCGCCTCAAGTCACTGGTTGGTTGGAAAGTGATTGTGTCTATTGGCTCTGTTTGCATTAAACAAATTCCTAGAGGTGTGTCTTGTCACTGTTTGTATACAGCACGTGCCTCCATCAATAGGTGAGTCCATCAATGGGCATGTCCATCAATGGGTGTGTCTATCAAGCCAGAGTGAAACCCCAGCTAAATTCACTCTACAGCATCCCAGGGATAGGAGCAATGGTATTTCTTTGAATGGCAGAAGGGGTAGAAGAGAGAGATTGCCCTCCTCAAACGCTCTATTTATAAGTGTGCTTAAATTATACATGCAAGTTGAACCTTCATGTCCAATTAATCTTCAAAGGGACCATATCACTTTGTACCACTGAAATGTAGATTAAGTATTAAGTTCCACCATGAGTCATACATATAACATAATCACTAAACCAGAAGAGAGGAAATTCAAAATGAGGAGTGTGAAAGTTGTATTGCAGTAAGTTTAGATGATTGTGGTTCGTGGTACAGGAAGAAAGGCATTGCCTTTATAGACAGCTACATGATCAAGTGGTCACCAAGTTGGATTCCAGAATTGGACAGGAATGCCCACTGGAGAACACTGGAGGGGTGTGCTATGGTGAAGGAAATTACTGGGACAAGATTGAACTGCAGCCACCTGGGCACAGTCAGCTATGAATTTTCTTGTGATTAGATGAATCTTACCAAAGGGAAGACACATCACACATGGTGATTTTTTCCTTATTTCTGCTTTGAACATTTTGACACAGAGCCATTCTTTTGTGAGCTGAGAGATTTTGTTTAGTGAGAAATAGAGTCTGAATCCAAAGGTCTGGTTCAGACTGCGGGGAGAGGACCAATGTGCCCTAAATAAAAACTTGTTCAGCATTAGTATGTACCAACTGTGTGTTCTTGGGGGTAGTTCCCACTAACTGAAAACCTTCAATGGCTCTCTCATAAGCAGGCTAGAGAAGCATGGCAGAACAGTGAGAATGCACTGACTGTAAAATGTCTGCTGCACTGCCCCCAAATGTTGATTATTTAATGAATAACTGTTATTTTCAATATCTTTTTTGCATTTGTTTAGCTTTGTTTTGAGACAGGAAGACATTGTGTAGACCAGTCTGGCCTTTATTTTACAGAGATCAGCCTGCCTCTATCTCCCAAGTGCTTGGATTAAAGGCATGCACCACCACACTGGTTTGACTCCAGAGCTTCCATCATCTCTCCTTAGCTTTGTTGTTGTTGTTATACAGATTTTCTCAGATGATGCTACCCAAACAATAAAAGAATATCAAATCAGAAAAAAATGCTTTTCAATGAAAAATCATACCATTTTCCCTCTCATTTGATGTATAATCTGGGGTATAAATCAGCCATCCCTAGCTGATGAAACTTGAAACTCCTCTAGAGGTATATCAAAGATTAACTCTTTCTGCTTTCTCAGGTCTTCATTCTCTGGATATGCTTTTTGAATTAGCTTCACTGCCACTGATCCTTGACTTGCTTTAATTTGGTCAGATAACAGTCAAGAGCACATACTTAAATGAATTATAACAGAAAGGGTTCTGACACTCCCAGCCCAAGGTTAAGAATGTTGCACTAGCAGTTGTTAGGAAAAATATTGGGACCCAAATGAAAATAATCCAGGCAGAGGCTCTCTGTGAAAGTGATCTTTATTCAGTGGTTTTCGGGGCTGGAGCTCCACAAATGGGTAGAGCAGCTAGCAACAAGATTATGTCTGGGTGTAGATTTTAAAAGGAGAAAGTCACTAAGCCAGTGACTAGGTTGGAAGTTTCAAGGCATCTGCCTCCTGTGTAAGCAGTAAATTCTACCTGCCCTGCCAGATAGGATGCCCCCCCCAAGATAACAGGGGAACATAGCTGTCCTTTGTTCATGACCTTGAGATAAATAAGCCAGGGTGAGCAGACACCTAACAGTTCAGCATTTTGCTTATAATAGGGAAATGGGGAGCTGTGACATCAAGCTGCTTCTGGCTGACAAAGGGGGTGAAGTGGGAGGGTGTTTTGGGTGGACTGTGAGGGACCGGTCTTTATTTCAGCTGTCATCCGACTTTGGCATTGATCAGGATCCATGGTGGCCAATAAGAGGTTTGTCCCTCTGAAACTGAAAGAAGTTGATTAAAGCTAGTATGAATGAGTTGATGACTTTGGGTTTGGAGGTATCAGATAAGGCAGGGGGGTCATGGTGCAAAGAATATCCACCATGAGTAAGGGTCCTACAAGGACATAAGTTAAGGAAGGACACCCACCCGGGAGCCCCAGGTGGAGGTACCCTTTGCTTCAGAGGACCACTGGGACAGGGCTCATACTACTGTTCAGAGGAATGGATATTGTATTAAATTTTCCCTGACTGGCTGACATAATATCAACATTCTTCGCCTAAAAGGAGACAGGTTGCCCCTTTTTCGACTCTTAACAGAACCAATGCCCTTCTTTCTATTCTTGAGGGCTACTTCTGCTAGGGAGGATAATTGTTGTAGAATCTGAATGGACTGGGTCATTGTTTATACTGCTAAGGAGTGTTTGTCATTTATTGCCTGAAATTCTTGGGAGAATTGTTGGGCCATGGCCAAACTGTATTGTAGTCTTCCTGTTGCTGCCACAGTTTATACCAGGCTTATTTCTACCACAACTGCAAGGGAGACTGCTCTCTTCTCTCTGTTGTGAGGTCTCTCCAGAGCATGTGATTCTGAGAATAAGTCCTGGACTTTCCCGGAGGTGACTAAGGAAAGAGTGGGGACCAGGATAACAGGGAAACAGAGCCCCTGTGTCTGGGGAAAATGCAAGAGTACAGCAAGGATGAGCAGACATCTCTCTTTTACAGAGAGATATGTGTCTGAACCTCAGAAATATGGGAGCATGAGCCTGGACAGTTGGTATCATGGGTCTTCTAACATTCAGAGCTGTGGAGGAATGCCAGCGGGAAAGACAGACAGTGCCAAGGATTTGTATCAGCAAGCAGCAGGAGGTGTTACAGGTAGTGACATTGGTCATTGGAACAAAATGAGGAGTAAACCCTGAAGTGGTGCACAGAGAAAGTAGGTAGAGGAGTTTACAGTGAAGAGGTTTCTCAGGAGGGAGAGGGTGTGGGAGAGGACTTTGTCCCAAGAAAAGCTTAGACTAGAGTTGAAATGTTGGAAATGCTGGGCTATAAGCATATGGGTCAAATTAATTTGACACATGGCCTCCCCTCCTGTCCCTTGGATCTTTCTTATTATTTTTATTCTGCCATGTGGTGCTGTCCAGTCTACTCTGTAAATATGGACAGAGGTTGCCACCACCGTCTCTGAAAGCCAATGGGTCCCTTCCTAAGAGAAGAGCAGGACAGGCAGGTATGATCAGAAAGGAGTGAGTCAAAGGAAGGTGCCAGAAGATACAGGGAATGGTCCTATAGTCCTTTGCTTATTACCTGGGTAGAAGGAACAAACCACAAGGAGCTCGTATCAATAGCAAAGGAAAAGACCATACTGCCACAATGGCCAATACTCTGGGCTCCTCCACAGTGATGGCAAGTGAAGACTCCCAGGAGGAGGACCAGTCGCTCCTCCAATTGCCTCACAATCCACAGGCAGTACAGGGCCCTGGCTGAAGCTCAAGTGAAGGGCAAGACTGAGCCCAATACCCAGTCTTCCTGCATTTGAAGCAAGATCTTAGCCGCACAGAGTTCTGTTTCTCAGTGGATGGATGGTGTATCCAATTGCAGGAAAACAACCAGGAAGGATGAAGTTGACTAAGCTGGTGACTGGTTTGGGGGTTACATGGCATCTGCTTTCTGTTCATCTAGTAAAATCCATGTGCCTTGCCAGATTCAGATATACCCAGGGATTTAAAGATGACCAGGGAATGTAATCAGCCTTTGTACATGAACTTGAGATTAATAAGCCCAGGCTACCTAGCACCTAGCAGTTTTTGGCAGCAACCCAGGGGATTCCCACCCAAATTCCGAAGAAATCATTGCAAGTGTGTTGGGCATAATGCAAGGTGGGCCTAGCCACACCACCTACTAGGAGGAATATAGGACTGACTCCTGTGGGTGTGGTGTTCTGCTCTGCTAGTTGTGAGACCAGCATCTGAAAAGAACCTGCCTACCTGGGGACAAACTTACTATTGTCTGTATTTGGGACCCCACCCTGTAAGGTCATTGGCTATGCAGACCTATAAGAGCTTGTGCACATATTCAATAAATGAGTTTGCAGTGCCATGCGCTTGGCCTGCTTCCCTTCCAACTCCTGGAGTCTGCGTCTTGACTCTGTGTCTACTCACCCGCAACCCTTCAGGCTGGCCTCCCAAAGTCCGCTTAGGCTGGCCCTGAGTGGTGAGACATGATAGTAACTGATACGATGATACAAGTGTTGTGGATAAAATATTACATGCATTGTGGGCAACTGGGCCAGGACAGGATACCCATGACACCTTCCACCCAGGTAGTAACTGGCTACTCCCAGATGGTTTAGTCCAAATCCCAAGGAAAGAGCTCACAACACTTTTCCTTCTAAGTTTTTTTTTCTCTCTTTCAAAACTCACTAACAATATGGCTCATCATATATTTCATGGCTTAATGTAAAATTCGCACAAAGGAATAAATAAGAGTTTCCCAGAGCCCAAAACTGCATTGACTCAATGCTTTTGCAATTGACTACTAACAACTGGATCCCTACCTCCTATTTTTTTTTCTTTTCAATTGTTATCTATGTCTTGGCACACATCTCTTCATATTGCTGATCAGATAGCAGTTATTAGACTCTACTATTCTCTGGGCAGGAAAGTGTCTTACTTTTCCAAGTACCTCACCCCAATAACAGTGTTTCCCAAAGATAAACAGTCAACTCATGTTTGATGAATAAATGAATCAGTTAGAAGACTTTATTAAGATTTATCAAGATTTTCCAGTTTTCTTGCATAAGCGTGGCAAGAAAGGTAGACTGAACTTAATTTTGCAAAATATACTAACAAATCCAAAACTTAACCACATTATACAGTTTTCCTACCATGTTTTATGAAAAAAGTTAACAAATATGTGACGAATTTCACTTGTAGAATCTAAATCTAAAAAAAGTTCTATATCAGAAATAGCATTTCAATTTCTACCACAATGAAAAATGTAACCCACCCATCAGTATCCACAATACCGCACTGTGCTCTGCAGTGCTCTGCTAAGCCTAACTGTGCCTTTTCCTTACTTAAAATTTTAACTTCTCTTTTCAAAATCAGAATGAATCCATTCAAAAACAGATTCCTTACACTGACTAAGAGAAAGTGATAATCAACGCTCTACAGTTACGTTTGGACTCTCACTCATGGAGACATTGCTGGCACTGGCCCTCTCTTCCTCATCTCTCAATGCCTCCTCATACCAGTATGAAAAAGACGATGGGTCACAGCCATTGATCTTTGCCAAGAATTCTAGAACTCTCATCTTGGTAGTTTCAGCATGAGCTCTTGAACCCCACAGGAACTCAAAGCATGGTGGATGACTGTTAGGTACCTGCCGGTACTCCAGGTAGTTTTGCTGCACTAGATCTCTGGTCAGAAACTCCCTAGGATCCCCACAGATGAAGTGCTCTTCCCCATCATACACTCCCACCATTTGCAGGAATTCCCAGATCCTTTCTTCAGAGGTACAGTTACCTTCTATGAATATTATACCGAGAATAACTATCAGGAAGGCATTTCTAGGCAGTCTGTCATTATCACTCAGCATGTCTTCATAGGTGAGGTTCAGTGAGTTGACAAAGATATAAGACCTGCTTGTAGTATCATTTTCTTTTATTTCAATGCCAAAAGTCACCTCTAAGCATTTAGAAGCTTCGAAAAAGATCATAGGGAAATCTTCTTCATAGTCTTCTGTGACAGCCTCGAGCATCTCCATTTGTGTGATGGATTCTTTCATTCGATACTTGTGAATGAAAAGGAACACCAAATCAGTGACCTTTTCTTGTACAAGAATTTGAAGCAATGCTTCAATATCTATGGAACCCTGCATGGTGCTGGAACTCTCATCTTCCTGGTGGCTCATTTCTTCATCTAAATTTTCCCATAAAATAGGTGATGAAGAGGTGTTCTGTGCACTCTGAAAAAGGCCCAGATAACTGGCAACATGCCCCTCATTCTCTGCAAGGTTTTCTGGAAACAGAGAAAACCAGGAAGAGGAGGAAGAGGTGGGGGGGGAAGGAGGTGAGAAAGTAGGTAAGGAAGCATTACATGAGGAAAAGCATATGGAAGACATGTCAGCATCTTCATTATCATACTCCGCTTCCTCTTCATTCTCTTCCCCATCTTCTTTATCCACATCTTCATCTTCATTTTCTCCATTTTCCTCCTCCTTCACTTCATCTTCCTCTTGTTCTTTGTAGTTCTCCCCCTCCTCTTCTTCTTCACCAGTGTTCTTCTCCTCCTCATCTCCTTTTCCTTCCCCCTCATCTTCCTCCTCCCTCCCTTCTTCCTCCTCCTCTTCCTCTCCTTCTTCCTCTTCCACCTCTTCCTCTCCCTCTTCCTCCTCCTCTCCTCCTCCTTCTTCTTCTTCCTCCTCCTCTTCCTCTCCTTCTTCCTCTTCCTCCTCTTCCTCTCCCTCTTCCTCCTCCTCTTCTCCTCCTCTTCCTTCTCCTCCTCCTCCTCCTCCTTCTTCTTCCTTCTCCTCCTCATTTTCCTTCTCCTCCCCTTCTTCCTCCTTTTCCTCTCCTTCCTCTTTCTCTTCCTCTTTTTCTTCCTCCTCCTCCTCCTCCTCCTCCCCTCCTCCTCCTCCTCCTCCTTCTTCTCCTTCTCCTCCTCCTCCTCCTCCTCCTCCTTCTTCTCCTTCTCCTCCTCCTCCTCCTCCTCCTCCTCCTCCTCCTTCTTCTCCTCCTCCTCCTCCTCCTTCTTCTCCTTCTCCTCCTCCTCCTCCTCCTCCTCCTCCTCCTCCTTCTTCTTCTTCTTCTTCTTCTTCTTCTTCTTCTTCTTCTTCTTCTTCTTCTTCTTCTTCTTTCACTTCCCCAGTGTTATCATCCCCTTTTTCCCCAGGATTATCTGTCTCATTTGCCTCCTCCAATTCACTCTCCTCTCCCTCCTCACTTTCCTCAACCTCAGCTGTAGGAACTAGTGCAAACATCTTTGTTTGTCCTTCATTTGGTTTATGGAGGTCTTCCTCAAGACTGAGACGTAGACACTTCCGATAGCGAGGCATTATTATGCTTACTGGAGGCAGCAGACAGAAAAGTAAACAGTAGAGTGGGTATTCAGATTCCACAAGCCTGGAGAAAATGGAAACAAAGTGAGGAGCCTTATATGAAAATCTCAGGGCTGAAGCTTCTGACAATAGGCAACGGTAGGTAATATACCAGAGTCTCAGAATTCTCCTGCCTGTTCACTTTGTTTGTCTTCTAGAAACCTACAGAATTATGTTATAAAGACTTAGGGTTCATCCAAATGGCAAAGACTCACTCCAGGGGCCTCATCAATAATGTCTGTGGAACCAGGTACCTTGGGGTCCTTATGTTCTGCAGGCACATATTGAGGTGCACATCTCACTTTGACGCCTTCAACTTTCTGGTTTTCTTTTGATTTGCAATCTGAGAACCCAAGGTTCTCAGACTAGTTCCTAGAAGGTCTTTGATGGGAAATTAGGGGCCCCCTAAGTTGGAAAATGCAAACAGAGTAATGGGTTCTAAGAGCTGACAAGTACAGCTAGATTCTGAGATTCCCCCACAGTTCTGGGGTGGACATTTCCTTTTTTGTTTATCTTTGCACTAGGAAAGTCCAGATTCTACTCATCAGGTGAACTGAGGTCAAACTCTCACAGCAAATTCTTGCATGACTGAAAAAATGAAAAGAAAGTGACAGAGCACCATCTCCAACAATATCAGGTCAGTGCCTAACTTGGAACAGAAAGTGCTAGCTTAACTCCACAGGGATCACAACTCCCCAAGTTAGAGGTTCTTTCATTCTTTGCAATGGTAGCTATGAGAGTCCTCCACCTCCTATTGTACTTACTCTGCCCCCTTAGAACAAGTATTCAGTTTTTTGAGCATAAAGGTAGACCAGGGGAATGAAGTACATTTCATCACCTACACAGGGCCTCTAAGAGCTAACTGTATGGCAAGGTATTGCTGAGGACACCTTCAGTCTTCAACAGGCAGAGGAGGGTTGTGCCTTTAGACCTCATTCAGGATCCTTACCTGAACTCCAGGCAAGGTCAAGGATAATTTCTTCTGCTGATCTTATATTCTCTGCAGACGAAGTTCCTCACTTCCTGAGAATACAAGAAACAGTAAGGAAATACAACCTGAGTCAGGCAACTCCAGGAAGACAAGTGCCACAGAATTGAAAGAGGAGGGCATTCCCAATTGTCTAGGCAGTTGCCCTGGGATGGTACAGGTAAGGCTAGAACTGCTATTTACTCCCGAGTTCCATCTTCAGAGGCTGAAATTAATGACTTTTTTTCAAATGTATTGGACTAGACTGTATGGAAGGAGTACCAGCTTTGAGAAATAAGGAGAAAAGAACCCCAAGAGAGGCCTGAGAGCACACTATTGGTTGATGAGGGATATTCTCATCTCCCAAAGATGTAGAGAGGCTAGACCAACCTTGTATCTCGTTGTCCATGATGGGCTCCAGACACAGAGAGAAATAAGCTGCTTCAGTAATTTTAATTTGGAAGGCTTTCTGTGAGTGAGGTGGATGGAAAGTGGCAGTGGAGGAGTCTTAGGCTTGTGAAATATCAATGAAAGGAATCTATATCAGAGTTCTCTCAGTCCTTCCTCATCAGGCAGTACCCTGGATATTTTCCAAGACAGGAAATCCTCCTGCCCCCAGCCTTTTGGAAAACAATTGTCTTCTACTAAGAAAAGCCTCCCTTGGAATCTGGATATGGATTTTGTTTTCAGGTACTGGGATGCTAGTAAGGCTATCTGGGCTACATTCCTATCATTATTTCTGAAGAGAAAGAGAGAGTCCCACTCCTTCTCTAAAGGGTCATCTCTGCCTCATTCATAGTCTTCTCCCAGGCCCCAATAATTATGGGCCTTTTCTGGAATCCTCAAAAAGCAACTGTCTTAACAAACAGGAGTGGATCCTCACTCTTTCTCTGGGAGAAAGAAAGGGTCCTAATCAAATCTTCCCTCAGAGCAATGTTCCTGAAGGCTGAAACTCCTACATGTGATGGCTGGTGTCCAATCTCCTACTTAAACAAAAAGCTAATTAAGAAAAAAATAGCTCAGCACTCTCATCCTCTCAGCATAGAATAGGCAAAATAGTGTTCCCACTCTGCCTGGAGAACAAGGGCTGAGGAAGATAATGGAATAGCTCTATTTATGCAGAGAAAGGGAAGAGTTTTCATCCTCTCTCAGAATGGAGTCTTCCCGGTCTTCCCTAGAGATCCCCTCCTGCTGTTTCTAAAGGCAGATATTCCTAAATGATCACCCAAATCAGTAACCACCCCGAATTCCCGTCTCCCTCATACACTAGGCATTTCCCCACAGTTACAAAACACTTGTACTGTGACTTGACATAGAGCTTACTTCAGAAACTGCTTGCATACAGCACTGAGGCACCCTCCCAGGACATGAATGGGAGGGCCCCAAATGTTCCCTCAGAGTTTGCCTTTCAAGGTTCTGATTCTTACATGTGATGACCAAAATCTTGGCCCCTCCCCCAAAGCCTCACTTCCTTCAACTTGTAAGATAAAACCCTAGAAACAATAGACTCCTCACAGTGCCCAAAGCATCAGGGATGAATGCTGTTTGTGAAGAGTTTAGAGATGCTTCGCTTATCTGTGGGGACATAGTAAACCCTAAAATCTTCCTCACATAACTACGTTGACAATTCCAAAGACTGGGACTGTTCCACTGCAAACCTGACTCCAACAGACTCTGGAAAAAGCCTCATCCCTCTTTAACACTGAACATGGAACTCTGAGAAACAAAATGTATGGACCCAACTTGGCTCCTCCTGGACCTACTGTATCAACCAGTGAATTTACTGACCCCTCCCTCCCTGAGGGAGGAAAAGGCTCCTGTTATCTTTAATCATTCTTCCATTCATACTAGGTTTATTCCTCCAGCAAACTGTGTACAGCTTTCTCCCCCAAAATCTCCCAACCAAGGTAAGAGTTGTACCCCTCCACAATTTATGTTGGAGGACAAGGATTCTAATCCTCCATCAGAGTTCTTCCAGCATTTCATCAAGGCACCCTCTTTCATCCTTTCCCAGCCTTGGACTTGTGCCTTAAAATTACAAATACAATTATAAAATGTTTGGAACATAGGAACTAAAGCCAAAACGGCTTGTCTGTGCGTGTAGAACAGAGATAGGGAACCCTTGGCTCTCAAAAACTGGACATAGATAACCAGATGACTGACCACAGACGAGAAATCAGCAGCAGCTGTGAAGACAAGGCCCAGGATCGGGTATAAAGACCTCAGCCGGGAAGAGTTCAGCAGAGTTCGTCAGAGCCCCTGGACTCCACATTGCTCTGCTCCGCAATTCTCCCACATGAGACCCGACCTTGAACGTCAGTGGAGCTTTCCCCAGAGGACCAGCCTCAGAAGCTCCAACAAGGACACATCAAGACCTTGCCTGTGCAGAATTCCACACTGGTAAGAGCCAAGAGCAGAGAGAGAGACAGTATAGGTGGAGGATTTGTATGACCATGTGTAACAATAAATAACCAAACCGAAATTACTAGATCTGGCTCTGTTTGTCCTGTGACTCGTGCCTTGATAGCCATTCAGGGACGCTCACAGTAGATTTCATGCTTGTCACACTTGCCGGCGATTCCAGTTCTGCCCACTCCAAAAACTTCTTAACTCCCTAACCATCCCAGATGAAAAGAAGAAACAACATAGCACTCAGCCTTCTGGAAACTTCCTAGGATGAAAGCTAGGAAGGTTGAGGGCCCAGACCTCTATACATGTAGGGAAGTGAGCGATGCCACTCCCCACAATTTTTTATTTATCACCCAGGGCCCTCTCCTCAATATTTCCCCACGTTGGAAGTTGAACCACCCTACCCACTCAGAAAAAGACTTACCTCCCTTAGACTTAGGCCACAGAGCTCCAGAAACACCAAGTCTGGATGGGGCCTGGATCTGTCTGTGGCAACCACCTGAGCACCGAGAGATTGACATGCCTCTTTTTTGCTTGGTAAAGGAAAAGCTCTGACTATTGTTTCAGGCTCCTCCCACTCAAGGCTAGGATCTTCTCTTCCTCATGACCCCAATTCAGGCTCATCTCCAGAACATCAAGTACAATAGACTACTGATATTTTCATTTGTAGAAACAATGTTTATAGACTTGCAACTTTGCCTAGAGATTCTCAAGGCAATTTGTAAAAGAAGACTGATATCCTTTTATTTCTGTGAGGGATGGGAAGGCTCCTGTCCCTCACTCAATCTCCTCCCAGCCCAGAATACAGCTTTTCCTGGTAACCTGAGTCCAGGTCTGAACCCAAATCTTTGACTCCCACAGAATCCTGACTTTGGGCTTATGAAATCAAAGTTTAGAGCTGCAACCTTGCCTAGAAATTCCCAGAACAGCAATCTGGTCAAGGAGGACTGACATCTTTTTCTGTAATAATTAGAAGGCTTCTATGTTTCCTTGAGGGTCCTAACACTTAGGGCTGGGGTTTCCCCAAGATGAATGTAGTCTACTCCATCCACTAAACACCTCACTGCCCTCACCCTATCAGATGAAAGCTTGTAACAGCATATCCCTCACCCTTCCTGGATTCTTTCTGGAAGGAGTGCTAGGAAAGTAAGGCCCAAACTCTTTTGTATGTAGAAGAATAGGACCTTCCCAATCCTCACTCAGGATGAACAGAGGCATTCATTCATTCATGACATGCCTCTCCTCAATATTTCCCAAGGACCTGTCTGCTGCTGACCTGAGTTCAGCTAACTACTCTCCAAAATCTTCATCTTCCTTGGATGACCCCCAGTGGAAGTCGGGGAAACAAATTATTTCCTCTAAGAGTTTGTATGGACACTTCAGGAGGAAACTGCCCCCAGAGACACAAATCTAGAGAGTCTATGTAGAAAAGAAAAACCCCTAATCCTCTCTTAGAATCCTACAAATTGTCCCCCATTGTTTTTTCCTTGATATTCATGAAGGAAAAGACAGGTCTTAGCCTGCCCCAAGTCCAGTGCCTTCATTAAAAGATTCAGTCCTAAAACTCCAGACATGGAGATCTGGGGAAAAAGGGATTCAAAATATGATCTGGAATGTTGCCTCCAGGGGCTTGCAGTTAAGAAAGCAGTATCTGCATCTCATTATTTCTTCAGGGGAATGGCTGTTCCTACTTTTCTCTCAGGGTATATACCCTCAAGAGTATGGCTCCTTCCCTCATGAATGGAATCCACCTTCTTTCAAGGACTTCATTTCCCTCAGCCTCTTAAGATGGAACAGAGAAGCAGTAAAAACTTCACTATGGCATAAGCTTCCTATGGATGACTTCTGAAAAGTTGGGGCCAGTTCCATATACCTGTGCAAGAAGGAAGGACATCCAATGCCCCCCGCCCCACGGAGTTCATACAACATTACCTTTTCCCTCAACATTCTGCTCCTCAGGATCTGAATTCCTACATGTGATGGCTACAGTCTACTCCCCTCTTAATATGATTCATTTCTCTTAGCCTCTCAGTATGGAACATGGGAAGTCTAAGACAGCCCATCCTGGCTAAAGCCTCCCAGGGATGACATCTGTGAAAAACAGACCCCTATTTTATTTGAAAAAAAAAGGCTCCCCAAAATTAAAGTCTTCGTACCCCCCAAGACCAGAATCACTATCATGGTAATTAGAGTCCAAACCCCTCAAATATCCTCACTTCTCTCATGTCCTATCCATTTCACTAGGAGGGGATTGTTTCCCACTGAGATAAGATCTAGAGCCTACCCAGCAAACTGCCTGGGTGTGCAGCATGTAGACAGACCCTGTTTTTGTACGAAAAAGGGAACTCTGAATGTACCCCCTTATTGTCCTTCCATTCAGGATTTAGATTTCTTCCTTATTCAAAGTCCTGCTCCTTCTCCAAGAGCCTTGCTGCCCTCAGACTCTGTAGATGGAATTATGTTAACAGTACATTG
This sequence comes from Eospalax fontanierii, assembly GCA_035773235.1. Taxonomy (NCBI): domain Eukaryota; kingdom Metazoa; phylum Chordata; class Mammalia; order Rodentia; family Spalacidae; genus Eospalax; species Eospalax fontanierii. The sequence goes on along the minus strand of CM069525.1, from coordinate 125,958,346 downwards.
CTCATATTGCCTAAAACTACCCTATGATGAGTGCTGGGGAAGACAGGCAAACCACCTCATATTTTCTTTACAAGTGTCCACCATTCTTCCCACAAGACTTCCTCTTGCTATTTCCCAAAGATGGTATTCTTCCCTTGCATACCTAAGTCCAACCCCCTCCAAAAAAGCCTCACCTCGCTCAGTCCCTATGTGTTGCTTTGAATGAGAATATCCCCCATAGTCTTCAAGTTTTTGGACATTTTGCTCTGTGTTGGTGGGGTTGTTTAGAAAGATCTTAGAAGATGAGGTTATGCTGGAGGAAGAAATACATCACTGGGGGTGGGCTTTGAGAGTTCTTAAACCTTGAGAATTTTCCTGTCTTGCTTTGCTTCCTGTGCCTGTTTGAAAGATGTGTTTGGCTTTCTGGCCTGGCTGCCTCCTGCCCCCACACTTCTCTGATATGATGGACTCTAACTGTCTGGAATCACAAGCCAAATACAGTCTTGCTTCTGTAAGTTCCCTTGGTCATGGTGCTTTATCACAAGAACAGAAAACTCACTAAACTAATACCTTTAATTCTTGGAAACAGTGGTTAAGCATGCATCCTTGACTGGAACCTCCTAAGGCAGCTTACTGCCTGCTCAACATAGACTGGTTCCTGTTGCCTATTTGTGTGAGTAGAGTAAAGCCTTACTTGTCCCTCAAGGCACTCACCTTCAAGGCTGAGACTAACTAACTCTGGTGAACAGAGTGCATCCTCATCGCAGAAACTTTCACTAACCTTTGCCTCCCTGTTGGAACCTAGCAAACAATACACTGTTCATTCTGCCTGGATCTTGCTAAGGACTACTAAACCAAGCAATGCCAGGGCCTTATACCTACGTGAGAGGTGAAGGCAGTCATCATCCCTCAGTGTCTTCTCAGACCTCCCCTCATGACACTCCCCTCATTTGCTTGGGTTTGGTCTTCAGTTCAGCCAAATACCTCAAAATTTTAACCTACCTAAAACTTTATACGAAGAGCAAAAAAAAAAAAAATGGTCAAATACCTCAAAGATTTAACTTACTTAAAACTTTAGACATGACGTGAAAATAGATTGTTACCATGTCCTCGTCCCCTTGGGTAACTGTCCAAGAAAGTCAGATTACCTGCCCCATATTTCTGCGGTGGAGGGGAAGGCAACTGCTCTTCTCCTAAGATCCTCATTGTCAAAGCCAGAACTCTTTTGCTGCTATCTGGGTTTCAGCATGTGACTAAAATTCCTCAACTCTCTCAGGCTAAGAAAATAGAACTTAAGAAAATGCACATTGCTTATCTTGCCTAGAGCATCCCAGGGATGACTATCAGAGTAGGTAGGGCAAGTTCCCATGCTGTTTGGAGAAAGGCTGTCTCTCAGTCCTCACTTCGTGCACTTCAAGTCTCCCCTCACTTCAGTAGTTCCCTTGTTTGCGAGCCTTTGCCTGTACACTCAAGTCCAACTCACCCCCAAATCCTCAAGTCCTATGGACTCTGGACATGATACTTCAAGTAATAAACAGCTTGAGTCATGACCTAAAGTAGAGCTTCCTGGGGCAATTTCCTGAAAAAGGAGACTTGGTCCCCCACTACCTTTATGGGGGAAATGAATGCTCAATTGCTAATTCAGATACTTGGCTCTGAGGAAAGTACCAAAAAGTCCCACATCTCTTGTACTCCAGAAATGGAACGTGGAAAAATACTCAGATCCATGACCTGACCCTGGGCCTCCAGGTACAAGTTCATGGGGAAATGGGACTGGAACTCTATAATTTCTTCATTCAAGTTAACTTTCTCAGGATTCAGAATCCAGCTCCCTCAGCAAAATTCTCAACTCCCTCAGCATACTAAGATGAAACCTACGAATCAGTTTGTGCTCCACATGCCTTGAGCCAAGCACGGATGGCATCTAGGGAAGGCACCACAAGGACAACTATATCTGTGCAGGGAAAGAACATGGTGTTTTCATAGGCCTAACTTAAAGCCTTACCTACATTACTGAGTAGGCAAATAACAGATATGAAATAGCTACAGAAAGGTGCAGTAGGTTCTTGGTAGTTGTGTCGCCTAATAAAATGATACTTTGTGGTAAAATAGTCTTGAAGAACTTGGGTTCTTTTCTTCCTACTATGTGAGATACAAAGCCACCTGGACATTTTCCCCCAATACTTTGTTAGTTGTGCACTGACAAAAACTCTGAATCCTCAAAGCACCTTGACTTCATGATCACTTGCACTGTCTTTGACCCTTGCTCACTGTATTATATTTTCTGGAGGATTCTGGAAAAGACTCCCCCAAAAGAGAGATCCTGCCTGTTTTGGCTAGCTTTAATGTCAACTTGACATACCTGGGTTGAGGTAAGCTGAATTGCATAATTTCCTCTATTGGACTGGCCTGTGTCCATGTCTGTGAGGTATTTTCTTGTTTTTTGAGTGATGTGGGAGGGCCCAGGACACTGTAGGTGGTGTGAACTATTTAAGGAAATTATAAAAAGTCTTTCAATTCACCTTTTATGAAAAGCAAGGAATTTAGTGACTTTATATTTAAAACTGTGACGATTGGGGGAAAATAAGGAAGTTAATGAGTTTGGCTGGCTGCTTTTATCAACTCTGGGTAAAGTGATAGAGTAAAGTCAAAGCTCAATGGTAAAGTTAACCAACTCCAGATTTTTGTTGACAGTCTAAAGATTTCTAAATGTGCCCTTCTCTCTAGCAGCCACAGAGCTAAAGCTGCAGAAGATCAGGCCGGCTCTTTTGTTATACATTTGGCTGAGTTACAAAACAAATTTAATTTCCAGCCTTGAAGAGTGTCAGCAGTAAAGTGAGGACACTACTGGGAAAGAGTGGGATGCGAAGCTGGGGATGGAGATGTGTGGGAGAACCCTGATGGAGATGAAGACTTTGAACCCTCAGACTCTGAGGGATTTACTTTGCCATATGAATTAATCTCCCTACCCTCAGCAGAGAACGCATCCCTACATCCTGCAGACCAGTCCTCCCCATCCTTGCCTGAGGGAACTAATCCAAGATGAAGATGATGTCCCTCAGTGCCCATCAATGGTTATCTATAGACCCATAATCAGACTCAAGGCTAAGTAAGGCCCTGGAGGTGAGATAAAAACTGTGGTGCATGAGGAGGTGCGATACACCATTAAAGAACATAGTGAGTTTGCTAATTCACTCAAGCATAAATCTAAGGAGTATGGGGAATGGATTTTAAGAGTGTGGGATAATGGAAAAAGGAACATAAAATTGGTTAAGACTGAATTTATTGATATGGACCAGCTGAGTGGAGACTCTAGGTTTAATATGGAGCAGTTATAAAAAGGGGTTAAAAGTTTCCTTTATTGGTTGGCTGAGGTGTTTATCAAAAGATGGCCTCCTGACAGAGAGCTGGAGATACCTGATATTCCTTGGCTTAGTATTGATGAAGGAATTGTAAAGCTCAGACAAATGGGTATGCTTGTGTGGATTTACAGTGCAAAACCAAATCCTCCACAATGGGAGGGCCCAGAGGATGTACCTTTCATTAATTTTATAAGATGTACTGAGAGAGGCATAAGCACATTTGAAGAACTTGTTTTTTGTTCTTTTCTTTGTGCCAGATCTTAGAGTTGTAGATGCCACTACTAGACACGGTTGCATCAATTCAATATAAATGCAATAGGTTTAACCAGACCCAGGAGTATAGGTCAGGTGGCAGCATTGAATTACCAAAAGCAAGGTGAGCATACTTAACCTTAATGGGCAGCAAAGGCAAAACAATACCTATAATGGCACCACCCAAACATACCTTTGGCACTGGCTAATCAATCATGGTGTTTTCTGGGACCAAATATATAAGAAGCCTATTAAGTTTTTATTTGATCTATATAAGTAGAAAAGCTCTAGAACAAATGACAGAAAGTTGACATTGGATCATAGCTATAGAGGATACCATCCAATCAAACAATTTCCAGACCTGAGCCAGTTTACAGACCCAGCAGACCCTTTATAAAGGGAAGGCTGGGTTCCCTGAGGAAGGACCTTGTCACAATATCAAAGAGTTATACTGTTCGCCTTTCTCCCATCCTCTCCCAGAGAAACCCTGTGGCCTTTTACTAGGGCAACTGTATATTGGGAAAGGAAATAACCAGACTTTCTGAGGCCTATTGGACACTGGTTCTGAGTTGACACTGATTCTGGAAGATCCTAAAAAACATTGTGGCTGTCCAGTTAAAGTAGGGGCTTATAGAGGTCAGGTTATAAATAGAGTTTTGATTGAAGTCTGACTCATAGTGGGGGCAGAGGTGCCCCAAACTCGTCCTGTGGTTATTTCCCCAGTACCAAAATGGGGAAATATATATATATATATATCTATATCTATATCTATCTATATATATATATCTATCTATAGATAGATAGATAGATATATATGTATAGATATAGATATATTTAGACTCCCCACAGTGGTTCTCTGATCTGTGGAGCGAGAGCTATTATGGTTGAAAAGGCCAAATGGAAAACACTCTGGAGCTGCCTCTACCAGAGTGAATAGTGAACCAAAAAGAGTATCTCATCCCTGGAGGACATCCCTGGAGGACTGCAGAAATTAGTGCCACCATGAAGGGTTTGAAATATGCAGGGGTGGTGATTCCCACCACATCCCCTTTTAACTTTCCTATTTGGCCTGTGCAAAATACAGATAGATCATGGGGTGACCACCAAGGACAGCAGCAGGTATGTACTGGAGCAAGTCTGGGCCTGTGAGAGGAGCTGTGTGCTGTGGATGGCAGAGTCAGATAAATAGAGCTGCTGAAACCCATTGGAACCCAGGAGATCATGAATGAATTGACATGTTCCACCTTGAGCTACTTTGTTAGACTTAGGTTTGTTTAGGTGTGCCCGATCCTTCCCTTTGAAATAAGATGGTACGTGTTTTGGATTTTACAGGAACCTACAGTTAGGAGATTTTTAAAAGAGACTGTGACCTTTTAAGTGTGTGGATTTTTTAAGGACTGTGGGTCTTTTAAAGTTGTACTGTCTTAGGTTATAATATTAATGTTAACATAGTATCTTGGGGATAAGAAATGGAAAGCTTACAGTTTAATAGTGACGTGTTTGTGTGTCAACTTGACAAGGGATCAACAAGAGTGCTGGATAACTTTAGTGTACAACTGACATACCTGGGTTTAAGGAGCTTCAATTGGGGAATTGGACTGGCCTGTGACCATGTCTGTGGGGTGTTTTCTTGATTGTTGAGTGATGTGAGAGGGTCCATCCCACTGTGGGTGGTTTCACCCCTGGGCAAGTTGTTGTCTATTGTACTAGAAATCGGGCAGGGTCCAGGGGAGCACGCAGGTAAGCAGCATTAATCCATGGCAAGTGTTCCATCCAGCTCCTGCCTCCAAGTTCTTGTCCTGAGTTCCTGCCTTGAGCTCCGGAGTGATGAACTGTGTGACCAGGGAGATGTAAATGAAAAAAACTGTTTCCTCCCCAAATCGGTATTGGTCAGAGTGTTTTGTCACAGCAATAGAGAAGCAAACTAGGACACTGTCCATTGTTTGGAAGGATTTTGGTCATCATATGACGTTAATATGACACATACCTCATAAATATACATAAAATCTTTAACAAAAACCTCACAGCACAGAACCTCTAGGTCAGTTCCACCTTTGAGCAACCACTCCATTCTTTTTGGAGTGTTTGTATAGCCTTGCTAAATACGCAGACATCTACTTAAACTGTCTGTATTTCTTGACCCACTACATTCTTTCCTTCAGGAAGACAAGAATCAGAAGATATACAACTGTCACAGTATTTTTCTAGGCTGAAAATCATCCCTTTACAGAACACCACTGTATCCTTTCCAAAGCCTCATTTCCCATGATCTCCAACATGAAAAGCTGGAATGCACAAGAGTCATGACCTGGAATGCAGCTTCCCGGGTCAACCTTCTGTGCCAGTCAGACTGAATCATCCATGATAGCATAGGGAAAAGCTCCTGCCCCTCCATCAGTTTTTCACTTTCTCAAGAATAGAACTCCTTCACTGCCAACTCAAGTAGAGTTCCAGATCCAGAAGTCTCACCTCCCTCTAGCATGGCACTTAGGGAAATAAATATTTTAATAAATTACCTAGCCTGGAGCCTTGCAGGCCACCTCCTTCGGCAGGTAAATCTGCCCACCGTCTATTTTTCTGAGAGAACAGGCTCCATTTGTTCCCTCGGAGTCTTCAGAGGTCCCTCAGCAAAATTCTTACCTTTCTTGGACTCTGAGAAAGGAACTTAAGATTGCAAATATTCTGACAAGTTAAATGGCCTGAACATGTGAAGCTGCCTCATGCTCATCTCTATTTCTGGGGGTTTTCCATGTCTTTTCTGTAGGACTTCCTCTCAATATTTCTCTAGACAAGGCAACATTAAATTCTGACCCAAATCAAGTATGCTTTCAACTAGCCTAAGATTTCTTAGACTCCCCACACAGAATCAGAGGGCAAATGAACTTTTCAAGCCCTAAGTTGGACTTCATTCGAGTTCATTCACCTCCCCAAGATTTTCGTGTCTCTCAGATTGCAGACACTAAATTCAACGAAGCTATTTAGACCTAAAATTTTGCCTGGAGTCTCCTCCTAATGGAACTACTTTAGCGAGTGCAACTATAGCTACCTGATTTCTGTGAGCAAGGGCCATGCTCTTACTCCTGGCTCAACATCCTTCCCCTCAAGGTTGGAGCTCCCCCATGTACATATTACTCTCCTCAATCTCCCCAGAATAGGCCCTGTAAAAATACCTTATTCTCTCTGCCTGGCAGCTTTCTGGGATGACTGTTATGTTATTCCAAACTTTATTCTAAATCCTCTCACTACTATTATAGGGTCCTCTTCATGGAAATTTCATGGTTGAGATTCATTGCCTTTTTGTCAAAAATTCAGCCAAATACCCAAAAGTACCCTTACCTCCCAGAGCATCCCACGTGGAACTCCTAATTTCACAGAAGCTGTAACTGGCAATGGAAGCTCAAAGGGTTAACTTTCTAGGCAGGAAATATTAGTGTACCCTATTTCATGTAGGGGAGAGGAGGTTGCCCAATCTTTGGTCCTTCCCTTAATATTTCACAAGTATAGGACTCTTTCCCTGTTTACCAGAATCTAACCCTATCACAAAGCTTTATGCCCTTCAGACTCTAGACATTGAACTCCAGAACGATTACAAGCTTGTACAAGTCTTGGATAGTCCAGGTCTAACTCAGTGTCCTAGGGAACCTGGTATACTCTATACTGGTGATGGTGATGAGAGAGGCTCTAAATCAGTCTTTGGAACTTTCTCTTTGCAATTGGCCAAGCATACATTGATTCCCTCGCCTGGGGTGAAGCCATAAGTTTCAGAATCTCCAAACGGAATTATGAAAATAGCATATCTGAAGATCTCGATCATGTGCAGATTTAGCAATCAGGGCACAGTGGGACTACTATTTCCTCCATCTGAAGGTTGATAACCCCTCCTTTCTCTTTTTTATTACCTCATGCTTAGCTATTCCAAGATTCCACCAGAGCTGAGTATGACCTTATCAGATGAAACTCTGTCTTTCTTAGACTACCAAGATGTCAGTCAGTATATACAATGGAGAACCTTGCCTTCCACCTTCCAAAGATGATTGCTGAGGAAAAATGTTGCTAAGGAGTTTCCCTTCTGTGTGGAACAGAAAAGCTAAATCCTAGACCTCTCACCTTGTTCAAGGCACTGTCTGGGCTCTATGGGCCTGAGTTCTCAGTCTCAGCAAAACTCTCTCTCCATCCTCAGAAGGATAAGGTGGAAATGAGAGAGCAGGCTATGATTCCTCCAATTCTGAGGCATAACAATTCATTTAAAGTGTGCCTGACATTGTAGGCATGTGGTCAGTCTTCTCTAGGATGGTGATAGTTATATTTAATACTGAAAGGCCTGAGTCCCATCTGTTTCCCATTTCTTATAATCTATCCTATCTCCTCATTATCCCAAAGAATTTAGGAATCTAAGAATATCTCTTATTGTCCTGGCTAGACCACGCCAGGTCAATAGGATGAACAGTATTTTCTGTCTCATGTGTCTGGGGAAAGAAGTATGCAAATTTCCTCCTTAGGGATCTTGCCAGTGATGTGTAGCTGGTCTCTTGTGTTTTCTTAACCCTTCCTACTGAGAGTTCTCACCTTGCAACCTCGCTTCTTGATTCAATATTCCCGGAATAATTTCTTTTCTGTTATCTCTAAGCATGTGTTTAACCAAAAGTCTTGTAATGAGTGGTTTTATGTTTCTACCAGATATTAGATGGGGGATATACAATATGCATGGCATAGAAGCTCTAATTACCACCACCTAACCTCTTCTCCAGTAGAGACTTTAAAAACCTCTTTTCTAGAAGAGTTACTTTGAACCTCTCTAAAGATAAGAGATTATGCCAATTTTATGAGATAAATCCAATTTTGAGCTTACCTGACATTAAATTTCTCATTCTTATTATTATTTAATTATTTTTAATATTTTCGGTGCTTTGTTTTCAGAAAAGTTTTTAGTCTGCAGACAAGACTGGCCTCAACTAATTATGTAGCCCTAGCTGGTCTTGAGCTGAGTCAAGTCCTCCTTCTTCACCCTCCCTAAGTGCCACAATTTCAGATCTGAGCTACCACAACTGTCTGACATCACATTTCTCAGTTTAGTGAGCCTGATTCTTTTGTGACTTTCATTCATACTCAAATAACATTTCACTCATGTAGCAAGCATATGGTTAAATCAGGTATATGTGTGTGTGTCAAGTATATGCTTAAATCAGTTATAACGCCTGCTGTTAACATTGTATAAAACTAAGAACTTAAGAAAAAAATACCACACTAAACAAGGCCCCGTGTACCAAAGTGCTTTGGTGAGTAGTTAGTAAGGACCTTGTAGTCAGTCTGCTTCAATAAAATTATACTGTCTCACTGCTCTAATGTTTCTCACAGTACAACTTCTGTCTGCAGTCTAAAGCAGAGTGTCACATACATGCAATGCAGCACGATCAGAACTTTAAAATTTTTGCTTTTCTTAGTGGCTCACAACTGACTATAAATCCAGTTCCAGAGCATCCAACACTCTCTTCTGACCTCTGTGAGCACCAGGCATGCAAACAGTGCATATGCATGCACATTCAGTAGTCAATCACATATATACATGAAGTAAAGAGAAGTCTTTGCTCCTACTTGTCCGGCCATCTGCCCTCCATTCCTAGAAATAGACCACCACTCTCAACTTTCACCATGGCCACAATGCTTTCATCACAAACGCCAATGCCAGTTCAACACAGTCCACAGTCTACACTAGTTTTTTGTCACATAATTTTGTGTAGATATTATTATGTCTTTTTCATTCTACTTTACTGTAGTTTCTTAAGTGTGACATCAGGAAGGGAAGATGAATTTTGTATGGATTAAGATTATTATCTTGACCGCTATGGAAAAGGCATTATATTTGTAAATAAAATATGAGATGTTTATAGTACTATGTATGCATGCATGAGTATACTATATGGTTCTGCTTATTTTGGACTTACCAGTAATCTGTATCTATAAAGAAACATTTAAACTGTTCTTCGTAACAGTGACATCTCTTTTTGTGGTGAATATTTTAAGGCAAATTTTGGAATTTGTTTCTGCTATAAATGAGGTATATCTTATTGTGTGATCTAGGCAGTTATGACATTGGGTGAAAGACTCTGGTTTTGACATGATGTTCTTTTTCTACATTTCTGATGTTTATGTTTCATTTCAGTACTCCATGTGCTGATTCCTTATATCTACAGAGGTGATTCTATTGTCATTGCTCTGACCTCATTATGCATCCCAGTTTCATGTGCCCAAAAAGGTAACCCTGTCTCCACATATATTTAAGAATACGTATTTAGCAGAGAGTAAGAATTACATTTGTCCAGGCATGTGATAGTTGTTTTTTTTTCTCTCTAGGATCTGTGACTTCTCCAGCCATGTATATTTGGCTATGTTTACAGTATCACAAATGAGCTTCCTTCCATTGAGCTGGCTTAACTCCCAAGCAAAAGGTGCCACTACCGTACCAAAAGAAGTACTATGCTGTGCTGGTCATTGTTTGATTATTAGGCTTAAAGCTGGGTTTGGACCATTGGTTGATTGATTTCCTCCCTTAGCATCTTGCATTATATCCTCTGATACTGTGAGAGTTGATCTTCACGGAGGAGGCTTCCAGGTCATTTCCAGCTCCATTGCTCTGAGTCCTGTTTTTGAATTTTCTCCTGTCTTCAGCAATAGGGTTTTACCTTCAAGATCTGGGAGGTAGTCAAAGGCTCTGGCAATATAGCATATGTTATACTGATAGTCTCTTGTACTACCAACAACTTGTGAAGTTTCTCCTTCCTGTCTCTGTGTTACTTGTTATATAGTCTTCAATCTATACACATAAACTCATGTTCAGATACTGTATGTGTATTCTCAGTAGGCTTTAGAACTAATACATTTCCCTCTGGTTTTTAACATGACCCAAGCATTTTCATTCTCTCTCTCTCTCTCTCTCTCTCTCTCTCTCTCTCTCTCTCTCTCTCTTCTGTCTAACTTCCCTGTTCCATCCCCACTTAAAATATCCTCATTTTCCCCATTCCCTCTGTCTACTATTTACCCCTCTCTTCAGCTTCCTTCTCCCCCTTTACCCCATGGCTCCATACATAATCCTCTCTCTTCCCTTCCCAGTAAATACCCTCAATTTCTCTATTTCTCCATTGATATCATCTGTCTCTCCTACCACCCTCCTCTCATAGGCTCTTTCTTTCCCCTTACCCGTATGATTCCTTTCCATTTTCCTGGCTCCTGCACTTACATCAGGATATATACACACAGATGAGGATTTGGAACAAAGATCCACAAATGACAGAGAACCTGCATTATTGTTTATATGAGTCTGTGTTACTTCACTTAGTCTAATGGTTTCTAAGTCCATCAATTTACATGTAAATTTCAGGATTTCGTTTTCTTTACTGCTGAGTATAACTCAATTGTGTAAATGTACCACATATTCATTTTCCATTCATCCTTTCTGGGATTTTTAGGTTGTTTCTATTTCATACCTATTGTGAAAAGGACCCCATGTAGCATGGCTGTACAAGTGTCTCTGCAGTAGAATGAATTCTTTGGGCATATGACAATGATTGGTATAACCAAATCATATGGCAATTATTTTTTTTAGTTTTCTAACATTTCTCCACACTTTTTTTCCACAATAGTTGCACCAGTTGGCAATCTTACTAGTAGTGAATGAGGATTCCCCTTTTTCTGAATCCTCACCAAAATTTGGTATCATTTGTTCTCTTGATCTTAGCCATTCTGACTGAGGTAAGAGAAAAAACTTGAAGTGGTTTTGATTTCCATTTACCTAATAACGAAGGATGTTGAACACTTCTTAAGATATTTCTTAGCCAGTGTTATTTCTTCTTTTGAAAATTCTCTTTTCAGTTCCAGAGAGCAACTTCTAATTGGGCCATTGGATTTTCTTGATTGTTCTTTTTCAGTTCTTTGTTTATTCTGTATGTTAATCCTTTGTCTTATGTGTTGCTGGTGAAGATTTTCTCCCACAGTATGGGCTTCCTCTTCATTTGACTGGTTATTCCCTTTTATGCACAGAAGGTTTTTAGTACTACTTATGAATTATTGACCTTAATTCCTGAGCAATTGATGCCCAATTTAGAAAGTGCTTTCCTACATCTATATCTTGTAGGGTACTGTCTATGTTTTCTTTTAACAGTTTCAGCATTTCAGTTTTCCTCTCACCATTCATTAAAGAACCTACATTTTGACACAGACAGAGACTATTTCAGAATACTTCAACTGGCTAAATACAGAGTAAGTGCCTGTGAGATGTCCAGCTGTAAGTGACACATCTACAATGACACCTCTACACATAAGGCAAATGTAGCATAGCAAAACAGGAGGCAGAGAAAATATTAATGTAGTTTTCAACTCTCAGCAGTAAAGCCTCCTGATGCAATACAGGGTAATTAACAGAGAAAGCCATAACAGGCCAAAATGTAAGGAATAAGGGCTTACAGAGTTTGTGTCCATGAACAGGACTATCTTAAACCTTTGTCATCCAGTGCTCAGGGTCCTTGTGGAAGAGTGGGCAGAAAAATTCTAAGTACCAGGAATGGTGAATACCACAAGGAAATGGAGTTTCTGAGGTTCCTGGAAAGTTTTTCTATGAACTTATAGCAGTGGTGACATAGTGCTCAATAATCGTGCACCCTCAAACCAGAAAATAAATCCAGCATTGAAGTACGGAAATAGGTAAAAGCCCATACCAAATGGAGGAATTATTGGCAAATAAACACTGTTGGGTGAGGTAGAGTTTGTCTTCTTTAAGGGAGTGATGCTAGACAAGATGAGCAGGCTCCAGTGAAAAACTTGATAGGCCTTAACATATATGGCAGAAAGCATGAAGTCCAGTGTAGGGGCTATGGGAGTGTAGAAAGGGGAAGGTGTTATAAATATTATTAAGATATATTGTATGAAATGCATAAAAATTCAATAAAATATATTTATAAAAAAGGGACCTAATCTTAAAAAAAAGCTGACTCCTGGGCAATAGTACATGAGGATGTCTATTGATAGTAAGAAATGAAGGTTTACTTCCAATATTAGTTTTCTCCCACATCCACTGTGAAGTAACATGCAATTTCTTTCAAATAATTTTTTTTCCTGTAGTCTCAGCTGAGAAAAAAAAATCACTGAAGTTGGCAATGAAAAAAATCACTTCTACATCTCTTCTTTGAATGTTAGTCTAGGACCTTACAGTTACTTCTGTTTGCCTTGTCTCATTGGAACTGGCAGAATACTGTAAGAAAGCTCCCCATGACATAGTGAGCTGACAGAGATTTGGCTAAAGGTTTTTACACTATGAGTGTTTAGAGTCATTTAGACTACAGGTGGTTAGACTAGACTACAGGTGATTAGACTTGCCACCAGGCCCAGTGGTGGAACATTTATTTTCTGATAATTTTTGAGAGAAATTTTGTAATTCCCTAAAAGACAAAGCCTATTAATTAAGTATATGCAAACTCGTAGAAAAAAGTACATTTCCACAGAAGATATATACATCTCAAAAACACAATAAAATATGTTTGAAATCATTTGTCAGGACATAATTGCAAAAGAAAACATGCTGGATTTCACCACACACTAATTGGAATTGATAAGAATCAAAACACTCTTAAAAATTAAATATGGGAGCACAAAGGCAATAAAAGGAACTCTTTTTTACTGCTTATTGGACTAAAAATTTATGTAGCCACTATGCAGAATATTATGATCCTATTCATTGAAAAGTCATTAAAAACTCAAAAGGTAAATTCAGAAAGCTGATCACTGTTGTTGGGGATCTCAGTAATATTATTTTGCAGGATTGGACTTAACATATAGAACAGAATGAGTGGAATCTGGTGGGAGTGGACTAGAGGCTGTCGATGTGGAAGGAAGTATAAATATGATTAAGGTGTTTTTATGAAATTATCAAAAATTGAATAAAAATATATTTAAAAAGTGATATTCAAGAGATTGAATCCAAATATGTATATCAAAAGACATAGCCTGAGAACTGAATGTCTTGGATTCCAACTCAAGAGTCTTCAGATAATAAAGGATATATATTCTGGTCACCAGTGTGTGAAGTAACAAATTTGGGTTAATCATTAAATTGAAGAGACTTGAAAAATTCTGAGAGGCTGCATCACAGCAGGAAAAGGAAGCCACGTGTGAATTTGAGCTTAAAACTGAGGATACAAAAGAAAATGAGGGGCCCTCTTACCATAGAAATTGTGGTCATGAGTTTATCACTGTTGTGCATTCACGGTTGAGAATCTCTAGAACATGATGTCAAGTACACCAAACCCTCATTTATTCCTCACAGTTCTCATGGAGCTGATAGCCTGAGGGACTCATAGTCCAGAAATAGAGAAGGAACTTAATCCCTGACATTGAGTAGTGTAACAGATAAATACCATAAAACGGGTGGAGGCATATAGAATTCGGCCTGCCCTATTTGGAACTTGTGAATCTCAACAGGCTGACTTACACATGAAGAATGTAATTGGTTATAACTCCCACTTAACTTTTCAGGGAAGCAAGGACCTAGGATCAAATCAGAAAGAAAATATTCCCATGCCTGGACAGACAACAAGGTGTATACAATAGGAGGGACTGATGGGGCCTCTCGGTGCATTTAAGATGTGCCAGCACTTCCTTGATCCTACTCTCTGTTCTGATAGATGACAATCAAGAAGAACAAATGAGATCTAAATGCATACACAGTTTGGATGACTAAGATTTCTGACATGTTAAAGGATGTGCCTCAATAAGCCAAAGAAGAAATTCCTAGGCCCAGCTGTGCTTCCAGAATATGGTCCCAACAGGAGTGAGGGCAGCTTCTATTGAACTTAGAGAACTAGCCTTTGTTATTAGCCCTGCAGGGCTACTGAAAGTTCTTTTATTCACACACACACACACACACACACACACACACAATCTTTTACACACCAACTTTAGACTTTCAGGAAAATTGAACTCTTAGACTAAAAAATGCTCCCAGTGCAGAGCACAGGAGCTGTGCCGCAGCAGACATGCTGCAGGTCCCCCCCAGTAACTTCCACAACAGAACTACAAAACTAGGAAGGCTTTCTTTTTCTTTTTCTTTTTTTTTTTTTTTTAAGATTTCAGGTTATAACACAGAGCAAGCCAGAAATTGCCAGAAGTCAAGAAGAGGTGCATGTCGTGAACATAGAGTTAGAACTTAGCCTTCCAAATCAGAGGACCATGAAGCTTCCCAATCACACATTCTTTGGGCTGAGAAAGGAGGACAGCCTGTTGGACATAATGTACTTTAGACCATTCTGAGCTACAGAATGAGACCTTGTTTCAAAAACAATGAAAAGGAAAACATAATTTCCACATATCTCTCCCTGTCTCCGGTTTCTCTGATTATTTATATCTTGAAATATGTACCTTTGTTGCAGTTTTCGAACCAAGGATGAGATTTTTCTGTGAACTAAACTTCACATTACATTGAGAGCTCACTCTTTGTGTTATGAATTCTGAATGTATTGACAAATGTATGATGTCATATATCTTTGCTTTCAGCATTATATACTATAATTTATTAAACTCCTTTGAGTTGCTTCTCTTTATGCTTCCCTTCTTTCTTTTAAATTCCAGAAATGAGTCATCTTTGTGCTATAATCATAGTTTTCCCTGTTTCAGGGTATCATACTTGGAATAACAAACATACATCTTTTCCAGATTTAAAACACTTTCTTGCCAATTTTCCAAACCAATAAAATAGAGAAATTAGTAATCATCCACCATATTCTCATTCAGATTCTACAACAAGATATTGATATTTTCCAAGACTATTTAATTTAATTCATATGTAGCTTCTTATGATCTTAGGCATAACAAAATTTATAGCCTGCCTCTACCATCATGTGAGGGGACAGTTTCTAGGCATAAGATGGAAGACATTACTTTCTGCTAAGCCTATGACATAGTGACAAGGCACTATGAACTTCAGAAGCTTCAGCCAGGGAGGGGATGAAAACTGAATTCCCAGTTCTTTATGATGAAAGCAAAAGGAGGAATAGAGAGGGGGATATCCTATGGAATTGACATGAATAAGAGAGAAAATACAAAAGTGTTTGCTATCATTGCCTTTTCTTTTTTTGTTGATTTCCTCTTTATATTGTCATCCAAATATTCTATATTAAGTATATCTATATTTTCCAAAAGCAATTAAAAAATCCAGGAAATTTATTGCCATGTAGTTTCTCAAGTTGAAAATTCTCTAGCCTGTCTTCTTTCTTCATTATGTGCTTTAAATTTTCTTTATGTTCAATAAATACTTAGAACTGATGAATATTTTCAGCAAACTGGCATGATGCAAAATCATATAAAAGCCAGTAGTCTTCCTGTATATCAATAACAAACAAATCAGGGAAACAATCCCATCAAAAATGCCTCAAAATACAAAAGAAGAAATCTAAGTAAAGGAGTAAAATATTTCAATGATGAAATATTTAAAACATTTAAGAAAGAAATTGTATAAAATAAAAAAATATGGAAAGATCTCCCAGGTGCATGAATTAAAGAATTAGTAGCGTAAAACTGGCCATCCCTCCAAAAGCAACCTACAGATTCAATACAATCACCATGAAAACCCCCATGGCATTCTCCATACAGAGACAGAGAAAAATTCATATAGAACCACAAAATTCCAATTAGCCAAAGCAATTGTTAGAAAACAGAAAATAATGCGGGTGCAATCAGAATACCTGATTTCACCTTATACTACAGAGCCACAATAATAAAATGAACATGGTACTGGCAATTAACATAGACATATAGATCATTGGAACAGAATAGGGAAATGCAGACAGATATAAGCCCACTGAGGTAAAGTTATCCAATATCTTACAAAGATGCTCAAAACTCAAATAGAAGAAAATACCTTTTTTAACAAATAATGGTGGGAAAATTGGATATCTAACCTGTAGAAGACTGAAACTAGATCCTCATCTCTTTTACTCCTTAAAAATCCACAACAAGTTGATCAAGGAAGCTGAAGATATATAAGAAATTCTGAAGTTGTTAGAATGAAAATCTGAGAAATTATTTCAAGATATATGCATAAAAGATGACTTTCTGAATTGGATCCCAGTCACCCAAGAAATGTGGCCACCAAGTTATAACTGACTTCATAAAAACTAAAACCTTCTATACAGCAAAAGAAACAGCTAATCAATCAAAGAGACAGTTGACAGGATTGGAAAGAAAAAAATTAAGCTATGCATCCAACAGATAATTAGTATCTAGAATATACAAAGAACTAAATGCTCCAATGATCTATATGTCTATGTTGATGCCAGTACCATTTTTTTTCTCACAGTTGCATTGGTTAATTGGAATTTTGTGGTTCTGTATGAAACGTTTTCTATCTCTGTGTGAAGAAAAGAATTAAATGAAGCAATAAATGAGCTTATGAAGTAAGCAGTTCTTAAAATGTGATATATAAATTGCAATAAATGCATAAAATATCCAACCATACTTCCTAGTCATCAGAGAAATGCAAATCAAAATAAACTGAAATTCCACATTAATCCAGACAAAATGTCATTGGCTAAGAAAATGATCAATAACAAATATTGAAGAGGATGCAGATAAAAGGGCAGACTTATACACTGCTGTTGGGAATGTAAAGTAGTCCAACTTCTATGGAAATCTGTGTGGTGGTTTCTCAAAAGCTAAAAGTAGATTCTGGCTACTTACCCTAAGGACTCTCAGTCAACCTGTCAGAGAGATACATATATATCAATGTATGTCGGTGTACTATTCACAACAGCTAAATAATGGTACTATTCTGAGTATCCAACAATGGAGGAACAAACAAAATATGTAGTATAGACACAATGAATGTTTTAGGCCTTAACAATAAAGTTATGGCAACAAAATGATGCATCTGCAGAAAATTGTATTTAATATTAAGTCAAATATCAGATGTTTCCTAATTTGCTTTCTGCTACTGTGATAAACACTATGACCAAAGTAACTTATAGAGGAAAGCGTTAATTGAGGTTACAAATTATATAATACATTATTGAGGGAAACCAAAGCAGGAACTCACAAGAGGATCTTGAAGCAGAAACCACAGAGAAATGCTGCTTACTGGCTTGCTCTCAGCTTTAAGTTGACCTTTCTTAAATATCTGAGGACTACCTGTCTAGATGGTGGAGCCCACAGTAGTCTTGACCTTCCTACATCATTTAGTAATCAACAAAAAAGTTATGCTCACAGGGAAATCTGATGTAGGAAATTCCACAGCTGAGGTTCCTACTTTCCAGATATCTCAATTAGACAACCAAGATTAGCCATCACAAGAGTAAAAATAAGGTTATGTAGAGAAACAAAGGGGATTAATGAGAAGAAGGCATAAAAAGGGCTTGAGTAGGGGAAATGAGGCTGAGGAGCCTGCTTAACACATAATTTACACTCACACAAAACAAAAGGAAATCAGTAACAAAACCCAGAAGTTTTTATGTTGCTGAGGAATTATGTCCAGGATTTCTAAACCTCAAAATGGAAGATGATATCAAGTAATTGGAGCCCTTGGTTTTTCAAAAAGCTATTTTCTCTATTATTTTTATTTTGTGTGTATGAGTGCATTGTCTGCATGAATGTAAGTGAACCCATGTTGTGCAGCACTTTTGCAGGTCAAAGGAGTCTGTTGTATCCCATGGAACTGGAGTTACAGTTGTTAGTTGCCATGTCGGTGCTGGCATTCGAACCTGAATCTTTTGCAAGATCATCCAGTGCTATCAACTGCTGAGCCATCTCTCCAACCCCCACCTTTGTTTTGATGGAGTCAAAAGTGCGCAAAATATATATTTTATATAGATGGTAGGTGAAGTATTAATATCTATAATATGATTTCGAAGTCACTCTATTACTGTTTATGCAAAAATAAATTTAAAATTACTGTCAATAGACTGTATATAGACCAATTGCATAAAACATATGTAAGGAATATTATACATATTTTCAAGTTCACTAGTAGTCAGGCAATGCTAATGAAAATGAATGGCTATCACTTTATAAATATGAAGCAGAAAATAATAAAAATTAGCTCCTGGTCTTTGTTGAAATATAGATATATAGAATACACTCATAAATTGCCAGAAATATAAGTTTTAAAACATTTTCAGAAAGATGTTTGACAACAATTCTTATTAACATAAACACATTTTAATCTCAAAACAAACTCATTCTAAGGAATTTATCTCAAACATAAAAAGTCTAGGCTTTACTAATAAGCACTGGTATATGTTATTGAGAGAGGAAAAAAAGAAATATTAGAATTAAATTGAGTGATAATACACTTGGTAATTGCCATATGTCTTATGTGGATCATGCTATGGAACAGAATGCAGTAATTAAAAATAGAAAATTATAATTACACAAGGTAATAGAATTTCCACCAAGGATTCATAACTGATAAACTTCAAATCAAGCAAATATAAAGAATATTATTTCAATTTTTAATTAAAATATGACAGAACACTACTTACATATGTGAAGACATGTAATTACACCAAGTAAAGCATAGTAATAAGACTGAAAACATAAGGTGAATATGATCACAGATGATTCAAGTATATGAAATATGTTTTAAATATTTTAATATCAAGTTTGAGACACTGTCAACCATATTGAGGCTGCCCACAGAAAATACTCCCCTCATTTCTGGTAGAAGTGAAATGAAATATGTATACAGTTCGATATTTTTCAAGAAGAAACTTTACTGCTGTTGTTATTGATTTAATTATTAATGGGCTATCCAGACCAGAGCATATGCTTTTCCCCAAAAGGTCAAATATTTGAATTGACAAAGCGGAACTATCACTCTGCATCTATAATTAATACCTTAGTGAGAATTACTCAATTCATATTAATACTATGCTAGCATATATTTTTTTAATACAGCCAAACATTTAATTTTGAAGATCTGTATGTTCAAAACATACTATGTCCTTAGCAAAGTCTGAGGTAAAGCACCTAACTGCCCTTTTAAACGGTGTATTATAATAAAAAGTTAGAGAATTATCCAATCAACCAAATGTTCTTTAGAGCTTTCTCTTATGATGAAAACCAAAAACTAGGAAATAGTGACAGGGCTGGGCCTTTCTGTATTGGTGAGTAGAGATGTGAATGTAGTAGGAGAAAGAGCCTTGGAGATTGAAGGAGGAGAGTGTTCACAATAGAGAAGACTAAGCAGGTGCCTATTCAACACCTTCAGTAGACAGTCCTCTCAATTTTGCAGTCAACATGTTCCATACCAACCTTCCAACACATGCCTCTTCGTCTCTACTCTTAACTCAAATATCAAGAAAAACTTCCCTATTCTTCCATAAGCTTGGCTAAGAGAGATTGTACGTCATCATTAAACTTTAGAGCTCAGAATGCTTCTACACTCCTTTGCCATTTATAAAGCTTCCCTAAAATTTCCTGAAAATTTCTCCTCTCAATATTAACTCCCATATTACATGAATTAAATACCTTGTCATTTTCCTCTGCTTTACTTACTTAGGATTCTCTTTGCATTATATTCCACAAAAGCAGAGGTTTTCCGGCCAGTGGAGGCCTCCACGTGTGAACTTGTGGCAATGGTGGCACTGAGCACAGGACCCACAGCAACTCCGACAAGGCGATAGAGTGCAGTGGTACAAATTGGTGGTGGTCCAGACCTATGCTGAGAACTATTGGAGACAGATTCCTCCTGGGAGAGGGAGCATATGCTTTACTTATGATCTCCAGACAGCCTGAGCAGACTCCAGTGGATCAGTTTGCACTAAAAGACATCTGGACAAATGCTTGACTGGATAGGTGTTAGCATGCATGGTGGAATGCATGAGGTCTGGTGGGGTGGCGGGGGGGAATCAATGGGAGAGGGGTCTAAATTTGATCAAGAACTCTTGACATGTATAAAACTCAATAAAAATTTTTAATTTTTTTTCTAGAGAAACAAAGAGAAGTGTGAATCAGTCAAGCCAAACAGTGGAGAATCATATTCAGTGACTTAAAACACAGAACCAGTACTTCTATACCACCTACGTGCACTGAGGAAATCTAATGTACAATAATTGCTCATGTGATTTTAGAGTTCCCATGGGAAAATACCATGGATAGCCTTAGTTGGGCATCTTTTCTTCAGTTAAAAGTATTGTCACCTTCAATATGGGAATGCTTTCAACAGCATGATACATCATGAATTCATTTTTTAAAAAAATATTTTATTATTCTTAAAATTTTTATGTGCCTGAGTGTATTGCCTGTGTGAATGTATGTACACTCATGTCCTGAAATGCCCAATGAGGTCAAAAGAGGGAGTCAGATCTTCTGGAACTGGAGTTACATGTTGTTGTTACCTGTCACATAGGTGTTGGGAACTGAACTCTGGTACTCAGCAAGAGCAGTAAGTGCTAATCTCTGAACCATCTCTCCAGGTCCCATCACGCTTACATTTTGAACTCCATATGTCCCATTAGTTTCCTTAGAGAGTATACCATGATCATCTTCCTGCAAAAGTTTGCATCTTTGAACCATCCTCTATCCTAGAAAGAAACTAGTGGCAATGTTGGGCAGCAGTGATAGTATAAGGACACCTATTTTTTACAGTGTGAATATCTTCAAATCTAAGAGAAGCATCTAAGCTAGTGATACCACATAATTAATATATTTCTTAAATTTCCATCACAGCCTTTTATCTTCAGTGTCACTATAACAGTATGTCCCAAGCATTCTCAATCTAGTTAAAAATTCTTAACATTATATCCCCTCCGTTTCTTGATTTCTGCCTACCTCAGTTGAGGTCATTTGAAATTCACCTTATTCACTCACATAATCCCAGTCTCAGGGAAATGAACACTCTTCAGTGGGCATCAAGGATGCTCAGGCTCTGGTACAGAGGCAAAGGCACACTGAATCACTAGAGTAATCAAGAGAGCTGGCTCAGTAAGAATGATGCTGAGGACATAGTTGTGCCCCTTGTGACTGGAAACAATGTTGGATCACTGGCCCAGATTTTTTGTAGACCTGCTTACTCACACCATGCTGAAATTTCTCAGTTATGTTAATGACTCAGGGACTCACAAGGTTTATTCATGCAGGTTTCCTTTACCACTAACCTCCTTGACTAGATTCTACAAAGGTTCTCTTTCTTGGATCCTTCTCTATTTTATATTGAATCCTGTATTCAGGACCGAGCGATAACTATCTGAATTGAATTTGAATTCATTCTTGTCATAGAGCTTGGCAATTTACTTTCCTTTGGTTCTTTCCAAACTTACTCACTAGATGATGATGTCCTGAGTGTGTCGTGTTCCCTAGATCCTAAGCATTCTTACCAAATGTTTGGTTCTTCTAGTTAAGTGAAAATTATCTATTGATATTTTATTGTCTTAAATCCTCTTCACAGAAATCCCATTATTCTGGACATCACTACCCAAAGCCAGCTATCTATGGAGAAGATCATTTGCTTAAGTTAATGAGAAAATTATTTTGGAGTGAGAGTGGTCCAAAACTAAGAAACTAGCAGAATCAATGCCTCCAGATAGCTGCATTCTGTTATTCTGTCTCCAAGCCTGAACTCGGTACAGCAATTCTATATTCCATAGGGAGGTTGAATAGTGTTTACTTACATAACAGAAGGAACAGAAGTTCAGTGTATTCTCTCAAGCTATATCCCTTCTGGAGGAGTGTTGATCTAATCCATGAGTGAACCCTCATGACTACATCACCTGTGAAAGTCATTCTTCTTGACATTGTTGCACAGTAACACTGTGAATTTTTGAAAGAGACATGATCATTAATTCAAAGCAGGGAGACTTCAAAAAGAAGGATGTGGCAGTTGGGGAACTTCTATAAGGAATAATAATACTCTATTTCAAAGAAAGGGCAAATAATATTTCATCATTGTAGTATATTGATCTGATCAAGAAAGTAGGTTCCCATGTTTGGTATGAAGGCAAAACACGGATCACCAGAGGAAGAAAATTATGACTTAGGAAAATGAAGTGATAGAAAGGAACAGTCAGCACCTGAGCACAGGCAACTCTGAAATTCCTTAGGGGACCATGTAAGAGGACCACAGGACCCTGACGCCAAATCTCAAGCTGTGTTTTATTTTAATTTCTCTGTCCTTATGTTTCAGTATTTGGAAACAGCATCCTTTATATGTCAGCTAAGGCATTTTAGAATTGTGAGAAATGAATTAAGCAACTGAGGGCCTGCCTCAGGCTGAGTGTAGTTGGAACAATGTGTACTCTAGATAAACTCTTGTTGGGCCCTGGCATGGAACAGCTACATGACCTTGGGGTAATTCTGAAGCACTAGGAGCCTTAGATTGATTGTCCCAGAAACCGGTTTGAGAAATGTGGCAGCACAGTGAGAATGCAGTCGACAGTGAGCAAAGCACCTGGCATGTCCAAATATATTGATTATTTAATTAATGGAAGTTAGTTTGCATTTTAATTTGACCATGGATCCTGCCATTCTCTCCACTAGGTTTTTGTTGTTGTTTATAACATCTCAGAAAAGATGCAGAAAGAATATCTGCAGAAAAGAATATCAAACCTACCAAAAGTATAACATTCTAAATGAAAGTCATGACATTTTTATCCTCAAGGACATAATTATTTTGGAGTTGAGAATGACCTTCTAGGTTAAAATTACTCAAGGCTCCAAGAATTAAGTGAAAGATCAACTCCTTCCCCCTCTCACAGCCATTCGTTGTCTGGATTTATTTTTATATTATACCCACAAATATCAGATTCTTGACCTGGCTTAGAGTTGGAGAGATAATAATCAACATAAAACATAAAAGAGAAGGCCCTGAATCTACCCAGCAACGAGAGAGAATGGCAGCCTGGTGGTCTCTGGGAAGCAATGAAAAGGACTCCCCCATTACTTCCCAGGATATTTTTGCAGTCTTTTTAGATAGAAATATTGGTGCTTGCACTGAGTACAACTGGGTGAGGACCAAACCCTAAGGCACCTTCCACACAAGCAGCAGCTTGGGATTCTTCTTTGAGTATTTCAAATCCCAAGGGAACTGCCCAGAGCAATTTCCAGTCAAGGCTTTTCTCCCTTATACAAAAATTGTTGAGAGTATTGGCCATGAATGAAACCCTTTAGGCTTAATGCAAAATTCACTCCAAAGAAGGAGTTCAGTTTCCTAAAACTCCAACCAGTTTGTAGTGGCTTGGGGTTTTTACTCTTGGCAGGGTACAACTGACTCCTGCTTCCTCCTTTTGTTCTCAGAGTCTCTTGTTCTTTATGTACTAATGGGCATCTTACCATTTTCTGTTTTCCTACATTCTACAATTCTCTGAGTAGGGGTATGTCTAACTTACTCATGTTCCTTCTACCAATAGCATGGTATCTTACAAAGAAAGAACATCCAACTAATATTTGGTCAATGTGTGAGTGGGTAAGCAGAGACTTAGGATTTAGTAATATTTCACCTTTTATTTTATTAAGCCACACAAAACTAGAAAGCATAGCATTTAATATATTACAGAATAGATGATTAAAGCAATCCAAAAATTAATCATTGCATATATTTTGCTTCTATATTTTATGAAAACATAATAAACAATAAAAATATGGCCAAAGTCAGTCATAAACTTAGTTTTTAAACTAATAAATATTTTATTACAACGAATAACATTTGAAACTCTACCACCAAAGGAAAACAATAAACCTCAAATCAGCATTACAACACAATGCTGTGCTGCAATGTTCTACTCAGCCTCAACTTGGCCTTTCCTTACTCAGAATTTTAAATGCTCTTTTCAAAATCAGAAGGAACAGATTCAAAATTAGGTCCTCACACTGAGTAGAAGTGATAATCCAGGCTGTGAGATCAGCATTGCTGGACTCTTATCTAGAGAGACACTTCTAAAGAGGCTCTCTCTTCTTCATTTCTCAAAGCCTCTTCATACCAGAATAAGAGAGAAATTGATCCTTGCTAAAAATTGCAGAACTTTCAACTTTGTTGTCTCAGTATGGGCTCTTGGACGCCACAAGAATTTGTATTGACTGTTGGGCCCCTCCCTGATACTTTTGGCAATTTTGTTGCACCAAATCTTCAGTCTCTCCATAGATGGAGTATTCATCTCCATCATAGACTTCCATTGTATTCAGGAACTGCCAGATGCTTTATTCAGAAGCACAGTTCCCCACTATGAATATCAATGCTAAAATCATGTACAGGCATTTAGAAGCTTAAATAAGCTTAAATAAGTTTAAAGCTTTTTTAAAGATTACATGGCATTCTTCTTGTATTATTTGCTGACAATATCTAGCATCTCTGCTTTTGTTATAGGTTCCTTCACTTGATACATGAAGATCATAGCATACACCAAATCAGTTTTCTTGTCTTTTACTAGGATATTCACAAAGGACTGAGTATCTCTTGAAGCCTGGATAATGCTTGAATTCTCCATTTCCTTATGGTGACTGATTTCTGCATCTAGGTTACTCCGTGATATGGAGGAGCAGAAGGAACTGTGAGCCTTTTGGGAAACAGTTAGAGTTCTTGAATCATACCCATCTTTCTTCTTAGTGCCCTGAGAGAGGGAACAGCTAGAGGATGAGGCTGAACACGAAAGAGAAAGAGGCAAGGAAATATATAAATAAGAAAATGATGTGGAGGATATGCTACTGTCCTCTCTATCCTCATATTCCTCTTTTTCTTCCTCTTTCTCCTCATCTTCTTCCTCATCCTCCAGTTCCACATACTCTTCCCACTCTTCCCTTTCCTCCTCCTTATTTTCATTCTCTTCTCACCCTCATTATCTTCTTCCCTTTCTCCATCCTCCTTCCTTTCATTCTCCTCTTATTCCTCCCCTGGTATGGGAACCAATACAAACAGCATGTTCTCCATTCCATTTAGATCCTGGAAGTCTTCCTCAAGATGAAGGCATAGGTACTTTCTATGGGGCCGCATGATGGTTCTTGTTCATGGCAGTACATAGAATTATGAGCCCATGTGCAGGTAGCAAGTACCCACAGCCCTTAGAGAGAGAAAAATAGTAGGTGGTCTCAGCTAAAAATCTTGACTGGTGGCTCTGAAGAAAGCCCAAACAGGTCTCCTTGTTAGGTGGTATGCCATTGTCTCACTGTTGTGCTTTCCTTTAAGTTGCCTGTCTTGTAAAAACTTGTAGAAGAATGTGAGGAAGGTCCTCAGGGTATGGACAACTTGCAAGACCTGAGGCCTCAGGTTCTTCTGTGGGGTATGTGATGTAATATGCCTCTATTTCCTTTCTGTTCTGGGGGTTTCTACCCTTGGTGCCCATTCAGCATGTGTGCTTCACCATGGCTCTTCACATTCACATGCCCACTGTTATCTGGGTGCTTGCAACTGACACCAGTACACAAACTGCAAGTCTTGGCAACTCTGTAGGAATGATTATGGGACCCTCAAGTAAAGACTGCCTGCAGAGCTCTGGGCCCCTCAGAGATGATAGTTTGGTAGGGCCAAACTCTGAGACCGTCACAGTTCTGTACTGACAGTCCTTTTGGGGCTCATCTTCTCCCTCGCTACATCTGGACTCAATACATCTCATAGACTGAGGCCAACTGTCCAGATATACCTCACATTACTGAAACAAAGAAGACAAGAAGTGATAGAGTGCCCACTTTAATCACATATTGCCAGGGACATAAAGCACTACTTTGTATGGAATATAGCTCTCCTAGGTAAGAGGTATCCTCTTCATTCCTCACACTGACTGATGCCTAACAGATTTGGGACTCCTCTCTCTATTGGCTTTGGTCTGCCCCTTAGTTCTTTGACTGGGGGTTGGGGGAGTGATAGTAGAGATTCAGTCCTAACTGGTCTGCATAGAAATCCTCTCATTCCTCACTTGTGATATTTATCTTTATTATTTTCAAAGCCTTCACCATGCCCTGTTAATAAGATATTGTCTCATCAGACTAAAATAATCAACTTTTTGAGTCAGTTCCCCCAACCTTCGCAGAAATTGAGCATGATCTATAGCTTGCCTCCCCAACCTGGGTCCTCCCAACACTCAGAATAGAGGATAGTTATTCTTGATGTATTCTCTAGTTTTTGAAATGTGGAGTGCTTTTGTATTCACCTGGGCCTAAGACTTCCCTCTCTGCTTAGTATCACACTTTTAAGCCAAGTGTCTTTTAAAAAGGTATTATCTATCTATCTATCTATCTATCTATCTATCTATCATTCTGGCTATCATTCTATCTATCATTCTATAGTTCGATCTATCGTTCTATCTATCTATTTATCTTATATGTGCGAGTATTTTGCTTGTATAGATGTAAGTGTACCATGTGTGTGCAATGCCCACAGAGGCTAGAAGAAGGTGTTGATCCCCTGAACTACAATTATGGATGTCTGTTACTTGTGCTATGGGTGCTAGAAACTGAACCAAAGTCCTCTGGAAGAGCAGCCAATAATGGTGCTCTTAACTGCTGAGGGATCTTCCCATGCCCATTAGTACAAGTTTCTTAATTCAAGACAAATTGAAGAAATGCTACACGCAGCTAAATGCTCACAAGTTTTTGTGTTCTTGTAGGGTACTATGCTCAATCATTTCTCATTGTGTTGCTTTTTTATTACCAGCAAACTCTTTTCTCCATTAATCTGAAATTCTTTCTTGAGATAAAGACCACATCTTCTGGGACACTCTCATTCCCTTACAGAGAATGTGTGAACACAGAATATCTGACAGTTTCTGCCCTGACACTTCCAGAGTGGATCTGGGGGATAAGATTAAGCTTCTCTGGAGTCCATTCTGTGTTAAGGAATATAATTAATTCTCCCTCAATATCTTTTCTTTAGATTGAGATTTGATGGATCCTGAGAACATCCCCTTTGCTGGTGTCTCTCACTCTCAGAATAGAACTTTCATCTTCCTGAGGCACTCTAAATAAAAGTAAAAAGGCGTGAAATTCAGTCACTTTGGACCATGGACTATTATGTCCAGGGAGACACTCAGTCTACCTTCTAGGATTCATCTTTACTTCTGACAGGCATGTTTCCTCCTTTGCAGAACTGAAGTCTGCTGATATAACCAAGACCTCACTCTGAGTGACGCTATCTCCCTTAGGTCCTGGAACAGGTTGTGACATCAGTGAGAACTCATTCCATCTGGCTTCTCTAACCTGCAACCTCTTGGGATCTTTGTGGTAATCTCTTCAGAGAAAGACCCTCATTGAAATTTGAATCACTGCAGAAAAAAGAAGAGCATCATCTTTATAATCTTGTTAGTCTTCCAGAATGACAAGTTGGGCACAGATTAATCTGGGGCTTCCCTTTTCTGAAATCAAATTATATTAAGGCTTGCCTGGGGCTCTGTGCACTTCTCGGGGAAAGTCTCTTCAATCTTTGTTTAGGGTTCTCTACTCGATACTTATAGGTCCTAGGAATTCCTCCTTTGTTCACGTATCTCAGAAAAGGTTTCATTTCCCCCTGATTCCCAAAACAAGATTCAAGGAATATAATATTTGACATAATTGAACTTCCAGGGCTGATGATAAGAATAATAATTCTAAAAGTTCATCAGAGTCTTCATAAGTCTCCCCCAAAGTACACTCCTCCATATTTCTCAGTTTAGGAACTCCTCCATCACCACCTGGAACCTAGACACAGATGCTTCTCTTTCTTCAGATTTTGATATGAACTAGGAAGAAAACAATTGGTAATGCTATGACCTTTCCTTGAGTTCTCAGAGAAAATGATTGTGGAAAGACGACTGGAATGCTACTATTTCTATGGGAGAGAGCAAAACACATTCTTTACTCTGGGTCCTCTCTTTCAGTTATTGTCCTCAATCCATATGACCAAATGATCATAGCCTCCCTCTGAAAAGGCCTCACTTCCTTCTGTCTCCCAAAATGGAACCCTTGAAGCTGCCCACTACTCAGCCTGCCTGGCTTCTGCCAGGGATAAGTGATGCAGAGAACAGTATAGCACTTGCCACCCTACCTCTGCATACCAGGGATGGAAATAAAGCATCACAACCCTTCTTTATAGTCCTCAAATTTCAGCAATAATGATGTCCTATGGATATTTCTCCAGGATGATAATCTTTTCTTGCTCACTCAAGTATAGTCAAATCCCGCAAATATTCAGCTCATTCAGACAAAGGATGTGAAACTTTAGGAAATAAATAGTTTTAAGCAGGATGTGGAATGAAAGATCTTGAGATAGCTGTCTACTGTTTTGGTATATGAATCCATAGCCCTTAGATGAGAGATTAAGCTATATCTATCCCTTCAGAGTCCCCATCTTCAAGGCTGTAACACCTTCTCACAATGGACTTCAGGTCCATCCCAGAATGTTTCAACTCCAGACTACCAGGATGGAATTCTGGAAATTGCACACTTATCAGCCTCATAAGAAGCATGTTTTTCGAGAAAGATAGGGAGAGCCTGTCTAGTATTTGGGGTTAGGGGAAGACTCTCAATCCTCCCTCTGTGTTCTTTCAGTATCTACACAGGGTTCTCCTCTCAACATTTAACAGGTTATGTCTCACAGCATGTTCATCTGGGTTCAGGCCCCTAACAAAATGCCTAACCTCCACTGAACTGTAGAAGTGGATCTAAGCAATATAAGCAAATAAATAAACAGATGGCTGCTGTAGTGATCTAGTTAAGCCAGAAGATGTTTGACTGATACTCTTCTGTTTCTATGGTGAAGGATTCTAGTCCTCACTCAGGGCCCTTTCATTTAAAAATATTTCTAGGTCAACTGGATGAGGCAGGTTAGTAAGGCCCATAATCCTCCTTTAAGTACTTCTTTCTTTAGGGAACGACTCTTCCCACTGATGACCTCAGTGTTGCCTCTTCCAGAAAATCATTGTTTCCCCCAACCTCGAAAATATATCTAAAGAAATGTCAGAATGCTCATCTTGCATGTGAACCTTCACTCTTTGGAGTGAAGAGTTAATTACCATATACCTATGGAGAAGGGCAGGACCTCAGTCATCCTCCTCGTCTCTCTAAGCTGAGAACAATGCTCTGCCTACCCTAGCCCATTCAATTTCCAAAATATTTAACTTCCCTGGGAATCCCAACGAAAGCATGAGGAAATGTAGTTAAAGCCTGGAATTAATCTTGAGTTTACAGGGGAAAGTACCTTGGAAAGTGTGACTGTCACACTCCTATTTCTTGGGAGAAGGAAAGGATCAAAGAACTCTCTCATGCATGTGTCTCTCTCTAAAGGCTGTGATACACTTCCCTTGATGACTGGAGTAGAAATTCCTCTGGAAAACACATCGTATTTTGAGGATGGACCTCAAGAATCTACCCACTCCTCATCTGTCTTTGATTTTGCCTAAGACAGTATCTTGGCAATATGCATAAAAAGTTGAAGACTCTCAAACTCTCCTCAGTGTCCTACTTGTCCTCATTCATGGCCCTCCACCTGATATATACCCAGAATAGTAATGTTCCGAGCAGAACCCAGTGGTTCCCTTCCACAAAGCCTCACAAATCTATCACTCTTTACATGTAACTCAAGGAAACAAAGAAAGCCCTGACCAGGAATGGCACTTCATGGGGGAACTAAGTGCTGTGCACCTCTATTTCTCTGAGTGAAGGATGGAATTTACATACCTCCCTCAGTATGCATTTTTTATTATTTTTAAGGCTGGGAGTCTTCTGTTGATGAAAGGATTCTGGAACACTGACCCTAAGCTTGAACTTCCTCAGCTTCCCAGGACGGAGAACAGGAACAACCCCACCATCCGCATTGCTCAGCTAGTCTGCAGCAGCCTAAGGATGCCTGCTATGATTGGGATTCTCCCCTGCTCACCTGCATCCAGGCCCTTTCTGAAAAATTAGACCTTCTTCAGCCACACAAGTTAAAGCTCAGGGGTATTCAGGCTAGTATATATTCTTCCTAGAAAAAGCTAAAATATTTAAATATTCATATTAATAGTGTTCCTGTGACAGTGATCACTTAATATGTATTCCATCATTAGTTGTACATTTATTTTTGAAGTACATGTTCAAATCCTACTGCATGCTTGGCACAGAGCAGTGAAAAGTACCTACCTACCTTTTTAAACTACGTATCCTAATGGAGAGTGACACAACTCATCACCCTGATGATTATCAGTGATTTGTCTTGATGAAATCCCAGATAAAGGAAATAGTAACAGTATTGGGCTACTTGCACCAAGAATGTCAAGGTATGGGCGACTTTAAAACAGAAACTTGAAGATTGTGGAGGAAAGAGCTTTGTGGAATGGGGGCAGATTGGTGCAGGCACAGAACAGCAAGCACAAAGCCTTGAGTCCAGAAGAGTTGGATGTGTTCAAAGAGCTATGAGAAGTATGTGTCACTAAAGTAGGAAGGGTGCTCTGCCCAGGATCCAGGTGCTAGAAATCACCCAAATCAAACAGGGAACTTCCAGGCACTAAAGGAGTTAAGACAGTATTACAAAGATGAGATTAAACATCCTGGAGACAGGAAATGCACTGGACATATTTTCATTACACAAGATCATAGATGCAAAAATGGGACAGAATTCTGCTTGTAACTCCTCATTAGGGATTCCCTTAAGATCTTGGGTTTTATTCATAATGGTGTTTGAAACATTGTCTCTTTGAAGATGAATTTTATTTTATTGGTGATTCAAATGTCTAGTCTTTTTAAGTGTTGTCTTCACAGAGTGTTACTGCATCATGGTTTTCACCCTGTATTAGAGTAAGGCCTAGACATCAGAGCTATGAGCACAGTCTAATAGCAATACTTGGTTCTAGGAAAATGCCTTAAATCATGTTCTTGTAGAGGCTGGCTTTGCATCAGCTGCTCTAATTCTAAAATCTTTACTGGAATTCAATCAGTGAACTAGAATGAGTAAAATTATATATATCTTTGTTTCTGCTAACCATTATTTGAGTTCAATAATTTTTCTCACTGCAAATATTGGCAACTAAACACATTTGTTTTACTAGTATATATGACTTTGCCTTCCAGAAAATCCACATCACATGCATCTTATATAATCATAAGATCTCTCTCTCTCTCTCTACATATATATATGTATATATACATACATATATATATATATATATATATCACAGATTATCACATTCATCACAGCTCTGAAATCCTGATGATTATTAGCATTAATCCTAAATCAAGCTAAATATAGCATTTCTGAAGAAGCAAATTATACTGTATGCTACATTCATTTGGAAGGGATGGAAAAGTAAAATTCGATACAATTTCCATTAAGACAAAATTTTCTTCATTTATTATATGCAAAATCTTATTCTTAGAAACATTTCTGCAACACTTTACAAGGATCCATGACTCAGAGAAGGATAAGAACTTTAATTCATTTACCAAACATTCCTTGCCATTAATCTCGACTATTCTAAACTGAAGTTAGGCAAATTATATCCTGTCTTTAATTGATTCCCTTCTTACATTCAAGACATATTCTTGCTTTAAAAGTATTTCCCTCAAAGATTTATTCAGAAGCTTCCAAGGAAATCTATATTAAGTGTACTATAAGTAGGAAGTATGAAAACTTGTTGCTATTCATTTTCTTTAACGATTATGCTAGAAAAGTGATCCTCAAATGCTACAGTTACTACTGAATGAATTCAATCTTACATGAGATGTGTGTATAACTTGCAAGTTCATCTCTTGAAGTCTTGAGTTTCTGAATAAGCATATTTTTCTTAATTTAATTGTCATGCCTAGGGTTGCAGGCCTATAATCCATGCCATATAGGAGGCTGACACAGGAGAACTGCAAAGTCACAACCAACTTAGGCACAGATTATGTTCAAGGACAGCCTGTGCATCTTAATGAGAACTTGGTTCAAATTAAATATAATAAAAATAATTTTTTTTACCTTCCTCAAGTACATGGTAATGGATAGACAACCTCTTTTATTGATGCTCTGAAGGGACATTACTTAACTATTACCACAAATGTTTATATGGGCTCTTTTTCTTTGGAATTCCAAGCATTTCCTACTTTCCCAATAAACACCCAGAAAGGGGAAGAAAAGAAAGAAGAGGCAGGGCTTGACTGACAGAAGGGAAACAGTTGTTTGTAGAGTTTGGAGAGCTCAAGAACTCTTACCATTGGGGTAGAATGCTAATGACAAAATATAGTAAAAGCAGATTTGTTTAAGTCATGCACTCTTTCCTCTGAGCAAGCAACTGAATAATTGTGCTATTGCATGTAGATAAGTCGATCTACTCCCTTATAAATACCAAGTTCTCAAAGTCTGGATTTTTCATAGCTGCATAAACTGATGAGTTAATTATTTAGGTGAAGGTTTTTAAATGTGGAAATATGTTCTGATTTAAACATCTATCAAGGCTCACCATGACCTTCTGAAGTTGTAAGCAGTATTCACTGAATGGATTGTTGTTATAATGACAGGGGCATTGTGAAAAGAGGGCCCATGACTGTTTTGAGACTTTCCTGTGGGCTTCCTCACAATAGTGAAGAATGCTTGTCAGGTCTATTGATGTTATTTCATAGTTACTGTCTTTTTATTTTTCTTTCCTCATCTTCACTTTTCTTGTACAGACATAACGTAATTTGAAAGATAATTTGATTTGTACTGTGAAAAGTTTACTCCTTTTTTCTTTCTGAGACTTTTACTAAGTAGGGTCTGATGAAGAAAAACTGGGTTGACCTTTATTGAAAATGGGCAGCTGTATCTAGCCACAGCACTCAATAAAAGGAAAATAAACCATACCCACGAGTTACATTATATGAAAACAAACCATCAAATGTTATCAATTTCACTTAAAACAGTTAGAGTAAAATGAAATCTGTTCATAATGGCAGTCTGCTTTTGCTGTGTTGAAAGACTGCATGGTTCTCTTACTATTCTTGTGTCTGTATAATTGAGATTAAAATCCCATAAGAATATGAAACCATAGATTCAAAAAAAATTTAAATGAACGAAACAGAAGATAATTTCACTTAAAAGATTTCTCTCAGAAGGAATATGAGAATGATAGGGGGAATAATTCTGTAAATTCTTTTTAAAAATTAAAAAATGTACCAAGTTATAATATCTTTGTTGACTTACTATAAATGTATACCACATTAAAAAAAACAACAACCTTCTCCTAGTTGGTGGTATTCAGTTGATGCAGAATCAATGTATGATAAATGACTCTAACCTCTTTGTCAGATACACTAGAAATTTAATCAGCTAAGAAAATTTTGAAAGCACTAGTGGGAACACCAAAATATTGTAGAAAGACTTCCGAATTATTAAACACTAATATTACCTCACCTATAGTTATGTGCAGATTACTACAAGGTAAATTCAAGCCCTTAAAATATATTGCATTTGCCTGGCATCATAGTCAATATATAACCTGGGATCAATTTTCTCCTTTTAATTCCTTAAGAACAAAAAACAACCAATAAAAGTGGATTCATCTAGCCACAAGATCTCAATGCTTTGGGTATATCTCTCAGAAAATCAAGGCTGAAGTCAAGCTATGATGTTTATGGCTGAAAAGTTTCTCTGTGATAATTCTTTGTACTTCTTGTTTAAAGGACATATTCAGACTTGTAACCATCTATGAGGTTATAAACAATCATTAAATATCCTTTTATGGACTTTGTGTTCAATCAAGTCAATATCATGCCTGTTTTATTCACACACAATCCAGAATCAGGCCAGAACCGAATTATCATTTAGTAATTGTTTGTCAAGTTCATGAGAAATACATGTCTATTTCCTAGGAAATAAGGACACAAAATTCTCTGTCACTTTTTATATAAGATCTATATATTACAAAACCAAAATCTGATACATTCCAAATTTGAGATGGAAATGCAATATTATTGGAAATTTGGACCAGCATGTCCCAAACATTGGCCACCTTTACTCCCTTTAGTCCACTTGTAAACTTGAAAACAATTTACTGATATGTAATAGAGAATAAGAAAAAGATTTTGTCCCATTCTATGTGCTATCCCTTCACTTGTTTCTTTGTTCATTTAAGAAACTGAAGATTAATAACTGTCTTTTTACAAAGTCCACTTATCCCTACCTTTCTGATAACTGAATTTTTGATAATTTATATTTATCATATTTATACCCATTGACATATACACATCCTCTTACCACTCTCTTCCCAATTATATATATATATATATATAAAGGCCTACTGAGTCAAACCTGTTTGCTCAAGTGATCTTCAGTGTTATTTTCATCCACTGAAGGCTGAACTACCTATCCAGAGTCAAAACTTTAAAGAAGACTGACCATCCACCTCCCATCAGCTAGCAGTTGCCAATTGTTCCTCAGGTAGAGCTGGGGTTTCCATTTCTCCACTTCTATGCTGGGATTTTGTGTGGCTTGAGCTTACATGGGACTTATATATGCTGTCTCAAATTCTGTATTCATATGAATAACTGTCTGGATAAGTACTTGCTTGTGGTTATCCACCTCTTTTTGTTTCTTCTGTCTCCACCTATTGCAGTGTTGCCTGAGCCTTGAGAGGCAGAACTTGATGTAGTTGTCCCATTCAGGGATAAGCACTCTGGAATATTTTATTCTCTGCAAATTTTCCAATTTTAGGTCTTTTGATAAATACCATGAGCTGAATGAGGACGTTTCTCTCATAAGAGTTGAGAAATGCATTAATGTCTGGGTATGCCAATAAGTCATTAGGAGCTGGTTTAATACTATGTCTATTTAATAGATAATATTAGTAAGCTGTCCCCAGTAGCTTGTGACCTGTCTATCAACAGTTTCCTCAACCTGATATCACTTTCAGGTACAGGGTCTATCTTGGGAAGTAGATCTCAAATTCAATTAGAAAGTTATTGGTTACAACTTATAACATTGAACATTGGTTCCGAAATTGCACCAATGGCTATACCTTGCCAGGCCAGTTGTTGTAGACCCCAGGATGCACAACTGGTCAAGGCTGATGATCATCCCTCTCTTCTGATGGCATGCATAACATTTCCAAGCACTATCAACTAGTCAGTAGAGATGTAGCTTTGAGGTCTTTACCAGCTTGATTTCTCCTTATTTGTTCTGAATTTCATGTATTTCGTGTCTTCAGCAATATAGTGTTTGAAGTCTTAGCTAGAGCAATAAGATAGCATACAAAGAGCATATCCCCCCTACTATTCCACCTCAAAACATTATACTATTGCCACAAAATGCCTACCTGCAATATAGCAGCATGCATGAACATTTTCTCTTCTGTCTACTACATTTATGTGCTTCTTGACCTCCTTATTTTTTCACAACAAAAGCCCAGAAATTTATTTTAATATATAAGAATATTAGAAATAGGAGATAAAAATGGTTTTTAATAAAAATGACAATTTCTTTATCAGCAGTAGAATTCTCAGGTTGCCCTTGACATTGAAAATCATAAAGAAGTCAGGAGATAAGAGGTAAAATTAAATCATTACAAAAACCTGATTTCCAGATGGAGAGGTAACAGGAGTATGTCAAATATCATATTTCATCAAGATTTCCACAATCTTGATAAAAATATTGATTAAGATTTGGTTTTTAATACTCATTTCATCATATAATCCGTATTTCACTAAAGACTTCAGCAACTTTTAACTCTGTCCTACAATGTCATCTAAGCGAATATGTAATCTTAATCAGTGTTTGTAGACTTCTGTGTGATATCATGGGAATTGACATGTTTTTCTTATATTTGATATTTGTATTATATTTTATGTGTATGAGAGTATTGTTTGCATATATATATATATATATATATGTGTGTGTGTGTGTGTGTGTGTGTGTGTGTGTATGTGCATCCATGCTGTGCAATGCCCGTGAAAGTCAAAAGAGGGCCATATTTGTGCTAGCAATGGAACCTGGGTCTTCTGCAAGAACAGCCAGTGAGTGCTCTTAAATACTGAGTCAACTCTCCAGGCCCCTGCACCTACATTTTAGAGCTGGGTTGATCATAAGCTTGTTTGTCATTTATGGTCTTAGAAAACATAAACTAAAATGTAACTATTGATTCATTTTTAAAATTTCATAACTACATGTCTGTCAGAGATGGCATTTGGAGTTGCGAGTCATATATAAATATACAGATCATAATTAATATATATAAATTGATTTTATTTTTGAAAAATATCTCACAAGTCAAATCCATTTCATGATTACCTCAGTGGTGAATTATACAAAAGAAATAAGGAGAATAATGACTATCTGTTTAGAAAATGTTCCAAAAATTAGAAAGAGTACTACCTAACTCATTCTATAAGGACAGAATTATACTGATAATGAAGCAAGATACATTTATCACATGGAAGAAAAAATAACAGATATTTTTTTTAATTCCTCAAAAAGTAGCAAGTAGTATAAAAATAACATAAATATATGATATTTATGCCAGCAATTTAAGGGTTGCATAATATTCTGTAATGGCTAGTATTGATTACCAACTTGATTGTCTCTCAGATCCACTGAGACATGAGCTTTTACTTGTGTCTATGAAAGTATTTCCTAGAAGGACCAATCAAGTGGAAAGAACAAAACTTTTGTCTGTCTTCCATAGCTCTCTGCTGGGCTATATATATACACTGTTGCTGCCATTGATGGTGTCAAAATTTGATGACTTTTGAACCTAGCTTCTTTGGTCTTCCAAGTTAAACTGAAGATCAATATTCGAAAAGAATCACCCTGGGCCTTAGCATCAGGCTAGACATTCTCGTAGATTGAGTATTTACCAGGTTCTCAGCCTCTCCAGTGTATAAATCTGCATTTTTAGGCTAACCAGCCCAAATCATGTAATCCAATCTAATACATTCTCTTTGTAATATATGGGTGTTTTATCAGTGTTGTTCATCTAGAGAATATTGATACAAATAATGTCTCAAAATATTATGGTAACACGCTAAATCTGTGGAATAGATTAAAAAAAAAACAATTAAATCTCAATAGAGAGATAAAAATGTTTTCAAAAACGACAGTATTTTCCACAAAGGGGGAAAACAAAATTACCCATCACACTAAGAATAAAAGGAAACTTCCTACTTGACAAAAGATGTCTGTAAAAATATCTCCTCTAGATAACATAATATTCTGTGATAAAAGACAGAAGTCTGTTTCCCTAATATCAGAAGCAAGGGCCACTTATATTCAAAGTGATACTAAAATTCAACCTAGTGTGATTACTGAATTAAAAGGGAGGCAATGTCTCTATATTAGAAATATAGAAAATTATCACTATTTACTGAATAAACTATGACATCTCATGTAGAATATCATAAATAACCCAAATAAAATAATCTGTTAGGGAAAATAAAATTTTTAAAAGGATAAGTCTTATCAGTTGGAAAAGATGTAGTCATTAGAGCACACTCATGAAAGCACTAATGAGAAAGCAAAAACATGATTAAAAAGACTTGACAGCTGTTTATTGATTACGCAGCATAAATCTGAATCTGAAATGAAATAACTCCCAAGAATCATCAAACAACAGGTTAAAATCACCATTTCTATTGCAGGTTAGGGGGCACTTGTTCCCTGTGGATCTCAGTATTTAGTATGTCTGAAACATAACACATTTGCAAATGACGCTGTCAGAAAATGTCATAGATCCATTGTAATGACCAAATTTAATTTTCCCTACACACCTATCTCACATATATACACACCTACATATATTTGTATATGCATATATAATTATATTGGCTTCATCAACAAGGGAACGAATTAATGAAATGGTTCTTAGTCATACAGCTAGTCAGTGACCACACCAGGATTTGATCCAAAGTAAAGTTGATAAAAATGATTTTCAATTAAACTATTCTTGTGGAGCTATTTCTTATTACTATAAAGCTTTTTCTTATTACGTATAACAAAATAAGAAGCTTTGACACAGGAACTGATTTCATTTGCATATCAAAATAATATGCATACAGTATTACAGACTATATTATTATCTTTAAGAGTGTTATGTGAATATTCACTTGGATTAATTTTCACCCCAAGCTTAAGTTACATCAACATATAAATTCTACTAATGGAAATATGAATGGAGCTTAAATAATTTATATTATTAAATTGTACTTGCAAACTGCTGTTCATCAAAACCAGAAGTTTAATATTCACAGGTAAGATTTGGGGCATAATCTATCATGTATTAGATAGCAATGATTTATAAAGTTTCATTTTATTTTTGAAATTTTGCCTAATGACATAAATCCATTCTCATTTATCAGCATAAACGCAGTTGAATCCAATCAAACTATGTATGCAAAATTTGTGGAGCAAAAAAAAAATAGTCACTTGGGTTCTAGTTCAATTTATCTTATATTTGTGTCTAAATCATATTTGAATTTCATTTATAAGATGTGTGTGTCATTAGGTACAGCAGTCAGGAAGATATTTTTCAGGATTTCCTATGTGCCATTACTTTACATTATTCATAGCAACTCTGAACTAACTATGAAAAAGTACCTCAAGCTACTTCTTTATGCTACTCAAAATGCTGATGAGAACTTACAGTGAAAATATTAAAGAAAGTTTATACCACTGGAAAATATATACTGTGGTCTAGGATTCCTAAAGCAGGTTACCACTTTAAAAACTCACCATGGATGAGGCATTTCTAAAATTTTCCTGGAAGGATGAAATCTTTTGTTTGGAAATACTTGTATGGATTTATGTTACTTTTAAATTAAATTTTCTAGTTAATGCAAATGCTATACAGATATTTATAACTAGAAAGAAAAAAATTGGAGAAATTATCTGGAATGTTGCCTAAATGGAAAGCATAAGAAATCAAGATACATTTTGTTAAGTGAGAAAACCTAACATATATGTAACTAAAATCTCAATACATGTTTTAAAGCAGAGTCAAGGAAAAAGCCAAAGCAATAATACCATATTTTCCTGCAGTTTCTAAAGACAGAAAACATCACATTCTAAGGGAACACCAAATCTTGAGTGGATTAACTTAAGGAAAACACTCACCAAGACTCATGCTAGAGAAAGAGTAGGATATTTTATGAAGCTGCGTAGAGGGCTTTACGACATATAAAGAAGTGATTATTCATGAATAGCAATTAGATTAAGAGCTGGCATTTCTACAAGTGCAAAGAAAGTTGTAGAACTATCAAGTGAAAATCATATGCCAAATTAAATATTTTTCTAAAGTTTAGTGAAACAATGACCTATTAAGACAACGGAATGTATAATGAATAGTTCCCCCCAAATCCAAAAATACTCAATTAAAGTATCCAGTTATTCATAAAATTAGAGTATCAGATAGTAAAACAGAATGATTAATTTTCAAAAACAATTTTGGTGAAGCATATAGAACCGTACATAGGTTATGATTCAGTACATAGAAATCAAAGACGGAGTTAGGCAAAGTGTAATAGGCCCACAAGCCCAACCACTCAAAAAGGTGAGGCAGTAAGATCTACGGGCCTCATGAGTTGGAGATCAGTTTGAGCCAAATAGAAAGTTGTCTTCTGAAATGAAGAGAGAACGAAATGGATACAATTGAAAAGCGTGTTCCTGAGAGATATTAACACGGCATGACTCAGAGAGAAAGAAAATAGGAATACCTCATGGTAGACGACGGTACAATGGGAGTGCGCATGCAGAGGGTACATCCACTCTTTTAGTGCACTGGCAGTGTCCTGGTCCTTAATGCTTTGAGGCTGTCTTTCTGTTTGTTTTCACTGGATTTACATGTTTTGTGTACCACTCTATACAAAACTAAATGAATTAAACTAACAGAAAACCGTATGAAGATCTTGCATATGGGCAAGATTTACTGACTAGTGGACTTTGTATTTGACTGAATAGAGAGCACCTTGAGGACTTTCTCATGTTCATCAAATTTTTGCTCTGGAATCATTTTAATTTCTTAAGAAAACATTTTTTAGAAGCTTGCAGCTTACATTCTCTTTGAAGATCATTCTATGCATACGGTAATGTACAGCATTTTACTTTTTCTTATATCTAGCATTTACTCACTTCCCCCCGAAATCAAACTCCTAGCACTGTCCTGTGCAGTAGTTCCGATATAGGCCTCTCAGGCATTCTTCAGGGTAGAAAAGCACTTCTCTTTGCCTCATTACGCACACACACACACACACATTCACACACAGTTTTTTGGAACAATGTATATGGAGCAAATTTAAGGGAGAAACAATGACAATAAGGCC
This sequence comes from Eospalax fontanierii, assembly GCA_035773235.1. Lineage (NCBI taxonomy): Eukaryota > Metazoa > Chordata > Mammalia > Rodentia > Spalacidae > Eospalax > Eospalax fontanierii. The sequence continues at coordinate 125,917,586 of CM069525.1, read as the reverse complement.
AACTAGCCACAAGTGAGAAAATTTTTGTCTGATGAAGGCAGCTTATTCCTGTATACAGACTTGAACAATATACTTCTGTTTAGTTGCTCCACATGCCAGGTTGATAAGCATGACTTTTGCTGGCTGTCAAACAGCAGGTAGAATTCCTGAATTCATGTGTCCCATTAAGACCTCACCTCTATAAATATTGCTCTAATCACAAAGCTTTTAAAATTGTTATGTTAATTAATCTGAGACTTGGGTTTATTTCCTCTTATTCTAACCACTTTGCAAATTTAATGGAAAATTAACATTAGACATTTATATGATAAAACTTATTCATGAATCAATTGCTGCAGTTGCAGTAAACTCCAATAATTTAGAATTAGTCTTAAAATTATAAATGAAAGAAAAGATGCAATAATTTAATAAGCCCTAGATCATGTGTGTCAAGGAAGTGTGGTTTTAAAAAGTGAAGCTGGGGAGCAATGGAGATGGAAGTGACCTAGAAGCTACCTCCTAGAATAGCAACTCTCACGGCTTTAGAGAGTACTATACAAGCTGCTGAGGAAGAACATTAATCAATGGTCCATTCCAAGCTTTAAGGCCAAATTGGACTTAAAGTCCACTCATTGAGAAGAAACTCATGTGTGGTACTATAAACTTAGCCAGATACATATGGCTGAAGAGATCATAGATCTTAGAGAGATCCCCAATGCTTTCATATCTCTACACTAACGTAACTTATTACTAAGTGCAAAATATATGGCCTTATATTTAAAGTGAACTATACCAGTCACCAATAATCAAAGAATCTTCTTTTGCAAAAGACAGAGACTACTACAGAGAACCACAACTTGTCATACACAGACATTGTCTGTTACTTGTCAACGCCTAAGCAGCACATCTACAATGCAGTCTCTACAGTAAAGATTCATGGAACATACTTGAACAAGGGGTAGAGAGAACACCAATACTTCTCTCAACTCTCATCAGTGAAGCTCCCTCATACAACAGAGGACCATGAACACAGAAGGATGCAAATAGTGAAACCATAGAGAGTAAGAGTCTACAAAGTGTGTTCCCTTGGACAGGGCTCCTATAATAAACTCCACCCACCCAGGGCTCTGTAACAATTGAAAAAGGGGGGGGGCAGAAAGATTATAAGAGCCAGGAAGTACATGACCATATGGAAATAAACTCCAATACCTGCTCCTTGATCCTTGCTCATAATAATTTACAGCAATAGTGTCAGCATGCACAAATCCCATGCAATCTCAAGCTGTCAAATACCCAATGTTCCAATGGAACATTGGAAATGGGCAACAGGCCCCAACCTTAGCTAGAGAACTACTAAGAGCTGACTACCAGTGAGCAAGAAGGAGTTGATCTTCTTCAAGGAAGGGACTCTAGGTACGCTTACTAGACCTCAGTAAGTGAACTTGTACTGAAGAACATCTTGGGCCAATAACTTGACTTGATAGGCCTTAACACAAATAAAAGAATACTTAAATTCCATTGAGGGTATGTGTGAGGAAGGGGGCTGTAAAGATGATTAAGATGTTCTGTATAAAATACATAAAAATTCAATTAAAATTTACCCCCCAAAATGAAGCTAGAATGACTTCTTTGTCACACAAGCAATAACAATCAAAGGAAAATTTAAGTATGTGAGTCAGATAAACTTAAAGCATTGTCTATACACAGCTATCATTTTAGAAGAGAAATGCTGTTTAGAAATTATAATGAAGTCTAAGAGTGTAAATTGAGGCCTTACCTGATCTGCCAGTGACTCACTGCTTGAACTGGACAAAAGTCACTTTCATGGGAATAACTTAAATCTCTGTTTACATTTTCAAGGAGTAATGCACTGAGAGAAGAATCTTGATACAGAATATATTTAATAAGGGGTTCTTAGAAGCCATGAGTAAAAGGGATATATTTCTTCCTTTAACAAAAATGGCAGCACTATCAATGTATCTTCCAATATTCCTGTACACTGCATCTCTGCATGGTACAACATTATTAATGTATATTCAGCTTTGGATTGTTTTCTGTGTAGTGGTGTGTGCATTAGTTTGTATGTGTGTGTGTGTGTGTGTCTGTCTGTCTGTCTGTGTGTATGTATGTCATTTGACACAAGATTTTTTGTTTGTGGTTGAATATGCCAGGCAAATAGCCTATTAGCTCCCAAAGATTCCCCTCTTTGCCTGTTATCCCACTGTCTGAGCAAAGCACTGAGATTACAGTTTCATACTACCATATCCATTTTTCCAGTGGTTCAGGGACTCTGAACTTATTTCCCTAACCAGACTGTTGCTTTTCAATATATACAAACTAGAGTATTATATAGAATTTAGAAACTGTGACAATACTGGGCCTATCCCACCAATAATTTTACTACTGCTGTGGTCCATTCATCCTGACAGTTTTATTGTGACCATTGATACTCCACTCACACTGTATATATATAATATGGTGTCATGCTTTGTCCCACTTGAAAATACTTAGCTTATCTTTATAATGATAAATAATAATACAATTTTATAACTGGATAGTATGTGAACCATTCCACTATTTTGTAAGTTGTGTGTTTCCCATTTTTTATCTGTTTTTGGAATCATAATGTTTCTGATTAAACATCAGATAAATTACCAAAAAGAATTACTTTCTACAGTACTAAGCAATTCACATAGTCAAAGAATTTGAAGTTTCTACACAATAACTAAATATTTCATTAAGAATATTTTTATTTGTTTCAATATAGGTTATCTTGAAGTACATCCTTCATATCAAAATCCACAAATCTGAATATCTTATGAATTTGGTGCTTATTCTTCATGTGCCAATTAATATTCTAAAAGTAAGCCCTTACCACAGAGAACTCACATCTCATTGGACGTTTAGCAATGAAGACTAAAAAGAAATGATGTCATCTCAAAAGGGAAGATGAAAGAATGAAGAAAGAGGTAGTCATTAGTGGTAGTAGTTCAGGAAATTATGTAAGTTGTAAACAAATGAAACATGGACAGATGTCTACTGAATGTTTACATTACATGTGTTACACATACTTTAGTAGGAATGTATACTGTATGAACAAGTCTGGTTCTCTTTCCTCTTCAAGTTTATATTCTAATGCTATCAGACAAAGTAAATCCTTAGCACTAAAATACCCTACTGGGTATCAAGAAAATAAGATGTGATAATATATGTGAGTTTACCTTGAGATGGAATTCGGGTGGTCAGAAAAGCTCTTTTAAAGATGATGCAATTTGTTTTGAGACCTGAAAGAGCAAAAAGCATTTGAATTTGATAATTAGGATGTTCTTGGTAATCTTGCAAAATATAGTTGCAGATAAGTAGCAAAGACAGAAAGCACTGAGCATCAGATAAAGCAGTGCTTAGTAAGCAAAAAGAAAAAAGTAGGTAGGGACATTTATTCTGGAAGCTTAACTAGACAAACAGGAAAGAAATGAAAAGACACAGAGGAGAAGATAGCAAAATTATCATCCTATTTTTAAAATTCATTCATTTAGTGGCTTCTGATGCTGCTTGTTTTGTTCAATGTTTATTTATATTGAATATATTTCTAAACCATGGTTAATTTGTCAGTAGACAGGCAGGTGCTAAAAAGCAAGAAGTAAAAAGATCCAAAATAGCAAGGTTCATTCCCTACTTCCTTGAATATAATACTTTCTAAAACTTTATTTTATCTTTTCTTGTTATTTCACACAGGTGTGCCATGCATTTTGATCACATTCCACTCTCAATCCCCCTTCCAGCTTCCAGAACCCTCATGTTCTTCTCACAATTTCACATCCTCTTTTATTTTCTTTATACAATAAGTTTGAACATTTACTGTTTTTTTTATGTTTTTGTTCTTTTATCTTTTATTAATATGAAAGGACGGTCTACACATTGACTCAGTTTACAGGAGAATTTCTGTCCCCAGATTAGGCTGAATTACATACAGGTCTGTCCAAATTATTCAAGGAAAATTAATGCTGAACATTGCCTTCAGTATAGTGCTATATTAGTTAAACATAATGGCACTCAAATGTAATTCTAGCATTTGGGCAGTAGAGGCAGAAGGATTCAGAGTTGAAAGCCCACACTGGCTTACATAACCAGTTTCAGGTCAACCTGTGAGACTTTGTCTCAAATATTTCTGAAAGTGAATGTTTAGGACAATACATCTTTGTAATTTGGAAAAATAAGAAAAAATATGAAAAAATCCTCTAGAAATGGAGATGTCACCATCATGTCAAGTTCATGAAATGTTCTTAAAGACATTTGTAAAAATTTGTACATAGAACAAATTCCAAGTGACATGCAACTATGTGTATATCCATTTCCAGTACCATACTCTTTGGACAGAAAAAAATACCTTTTTATTCAATAGCTTATGAAACTTCAACTTTCTTCTTAAATCAGTGATTACAGTGACAGTATTCTGAAAAAATATTTTCTTGAAAATTAAATGAGATTTTTATGACCTGATTGTCACTCTCTAAATTATCTTTTTTTTTGTATCACAAACTAAAAGCTAATTAGGAGAGAGTATTCTTTAGCTATTAAGTTCTCAAGGTTAAAGATCATTTTCCAGTATTGATTTACTATTCTATAAATGAACACTTTCAGTGCTGGATATTTTCTGTCCTTTATACATTAATGAGGTTTTACCAAAATTCATTGCCTCCTTCCACTACGTGTACCAATCTTTTATTAGCTAGGGAATAGAGACATCTCAATATAAATGCTTCATTCTTACTTGGTGAACATATGCATCAGATTTTGAGACACTAAAATCATTTATAATATTCTGATGAAACTAGGTTAAAGTTAAGTTTTGTCTATCTCTGAGTGATTTATGTTTTGCACAGGATAATTATTCATTGTACAAGATTATCCCTTGTACTATAGGATGCTTAAAAGCATCCTAGCTTCTACTTAGATGCCAGAAGCATCCCCTATTGCCTGTCCTTATGCTGATCAACACTGTTTCCAGCTATTAGTACATGTTCTGTAGTTGTCAAAATGTCCCATAGTTTAAAAGCAGTCATTAATTGTCTAGGGGAAATGATTATAAAGAAATTGAGAAGATACTATAACTTTTGATATATTCGATACATAATGTATTGTATAAATCATTCATATTTACAAAATAAAATATAGAGAAGATATAAAGAAAAACTTTTTTTCTTGGATAATAGCAATACTTAACTAATCCCACAGACAAAATGAAACTCAACTCCTACCTTATAATTACAGAAAATATTCATCACTCTCTCTTCAAATTGAAAGTGTTCTATAGAGCACATATTTGAAAAGTTACTTAGCAATATAATACTAGAATTTTTCTTCCATATGTAACAACGTTCTTCATTCAGTCAAGCCCTATGCATGGAAACTGTGCAACGAAGTTGGGTACAAAATCCTAGATTCTCATTTTAAGCATCAAATCACTACAATCAGTAGTAAATTTAATAATTTAGGTATCATTGGATCATTCATCATTAGAAAGAATAAGGCTCTAGAGGAGTCAAGAAGGTGGCAATCGTCCTATTACTTTCAGAATGATTAACCTATTACTAATTTTGAAAGGCCAGGGAGTATGCATGCTTTGTCCTATGAGTAATAAATTCTAGTATATATCACCTGCTATTCATTATGAATTCTATCCAGAGTAAATAAAATTACTTTAACAATTCAAGGATTTCCAGTATGGTGGAGATTCAGTACTGACCATTCAGCCTGCAAAGGGACTTAGAATCATTTTGTTTTCTATCAGCTATTCTTGACTGATAATAACTGTGGCTGTCTTCATCCCTGTGACTAGCAGTATCCCCATCACAATTGCCAAATGCATAAGTAAAAGTGAAACATAACACTCTGAGGCCAGTGAACTCCTGTCAACTGTTCTGTATATGTACCGAACAGGGGAGTTGTGCGGAGCTAAACACTTCCAAAATGGTTTGTTACTAGTTTCTATAAAAAGACAATCATAAGGCTTTGAACTATGTGCTAATGTACTAAAAATATTTGCCCAGATACACTGGAATTCAAGTGTTCAAGTGTCAAAACTGTGTAAATTACAAGTCTGTGTCTCTAGTGCTTTTCCAATACAATTATATTTGGCCCCTGAAGTTTGTCCAGCAAACAATGGCTGCTGCAAAGCTTTGGGGCATGCTGGATACCTTGCATATTGTATAATCTTCACCACAGGAAACCTGAAGCCTGCCCCATTTGTCAATGCTGCTCACATGTACCTGTTCTGTGTTCTCACCCCCCCACACACGCACTTATACTATGACAGATTATAGTATCCCAAATATTGGAATGATTTCTCTGGTAATCACAAACTGGACTTTCACAAGTCAATCATATGCTTTGAGGTAATTTAAAGCTATGTACTCAGTCTGTTTTTTCACTATGTAATCAGTTTGTTTAGATGTAACTGGCTTTTAAAGAAAACAAAATAATCAATCTTCCTATGCTTCAGACTCCTGGTGTAATTAACCCTTGTAAGTCTAGCTGAAATTAAAGTTTTAAGCTTATACTATGAAATCTGTTGTGACTCAGTTATGGCCCTGACTCAGAACAATTTATGCCTACATGAGATGTGGTAACTAGACCAAAGACCACTACTAAAAGCAGTGATAGTGTAAAAAACTATGTATCTCCCACAAGTGTGTAAACACGTGGGCATATGATTATGACGTGTTTGTGGCTTTGTTTTTTGTGCTGGGTCAGTAGGATCAGAAAAATAACTATCCTTGTCAACTATGGCTAAAGATTTCTGGAACAATACAGGCCTACTAGCACACACCTTTAGTCCCAGCACTCAGGAGGCAGAGGCAGGTGGTTTGTTGTGAGTTCAAGGCCAGCTTGGTCTACATAGTGAGTTCCAGGACAGAAGAGACACTGTCTCAAAAATATCAAAAAAAAAACAACCAGATTTTTGGAGATAAAAATTTCCTCATCACCACACCCAAAGTTCCTCATCCCCATATCCTAACTTATTTGTTATTTAATAAACATAAAAGGGGACCCTTTGTTCAGGACAGAACAGTTTTGAGACATCAGAATTCCTCAGAACAGATGGGGCTCCCTCTTGTTTGAATGACCCCAAAAGATAGTTTTTTGTTTGTTTGTTTCTTTGTTTATGTGGAACCCCCAGACCCAAACTGTTGTGTTTTATATGTTCACTTAACTATGGATTCTGTAGAGGCAGACACCCTGTCTTCCTTCAGGTTTCTTATATAGGGCTCCTTGTCTAGTAGAAAATACTTAAGTGATGACTATACTATCTCATTAAGTTATGATTTTATGCCTGGATTCCAAGGTACAGTAAATACTTTCCATTTTATACTTCTTATTTGATATGACAGTTCACAATCTCAGAGGAACAAAAAATATAAGTTTAATTATTTCCTATAATTTGACTTTTAAGTACAATTTTGCTAAGGTGGCAAAAGAAAATTTAAAGATATATACTACATTCCTGGGACATAAAGTCAAGTTTTCTGTGTGTTTGCAAAAGGAAGACATACTAACAATTTTTCTGTCATCTTTTGAGAAACTCAAATACCATTTGCCATTATTTACTTTCAGGCATCTGAAAATTACATGAGATGTTTAAAACATTGTTTTTCTGGAATCTTGCTGCCTCCATAAATTCTACTGGAAAAAAAAAAGCATAGTTATAGTCATTACAGCCCTCTTGACTAGGCTCAGAAATTTTTTTTAGACTTGAGAAGACAGAAGTTTTACAAGTACTTTTAAGGGAATTTCTAAAATTTTCTGTCTATGTTCTGGGTCTTTTCCATTTCCCAGGTACATAAGACACCTTCCTTCTAACTCCTAATTTTGGTAATTATATCCCTACACAGACACTGAGGAGATTCAAGAGAGATATGGACCTATTCTAAACTGTGAACAGTACACTGAGCTTTATGTCCCTTTCTCTGTTTCAAAGCAAAGTCTTTGCATTTCTTAATTTAGTGGTGCTCAACTATAAGTGGTTTTGCATACTTCCCAACAGTATATTTATGATCTGGAGTTACTCACTTATTTATTTTTAAATATTTTATTAATTCTTTTTATTTTATGAGTGCAACACTGAAGTAGGTCAGAAGAGGGTATCAAAGTCGCCTGGAACTGGAATTACTGATAACTGTCAGCTGTCATGTGGGTGCTAGGAATTGAACCTGTGTCCTCCACAAGAGCAGTCAGTGCTCTTAACTCCTAAGCTATCTCTCTAGTCCCTAATCTAGAGTTATTTATGAGCATCACAACTGGGATTGCAAAAAGTGCTACTGTCGTCTACAGCATGGAAAGTAGGAAAATTCTACTAAAGATCCTAAACTGCATAAGACAGGTACGCCCGAAGAAAAGAATTGTCTTCATTTCAATGTCAGTAGCAATAATGATGAAAAGCCCTGTGCCTGACACCATAGTAAAGGATCACAAAACTATTTGGAATGTTATCTGCCATAAAATTATCTATATGCTTTGGCAAATTTGCAGTTGTTCACCACCACTTTGAAGAATCAAATGAAAAGATAAATTAAATTTTAGTATGTTCTGTGTGCACACATGTATAGGCACATGCACATGTAGGTCACAGGGCAATTTACAAGAGTCTGTTTTCTTTTCCCATCATGTGGGTTCCATGGATTAAACGTAGGCCATCAGGCTTGGGAGCAAGTGCCTTTACACACTGAGTTATCTCAATGGCCATTGTCATTAACAATAGTAATAATAATACTGGGCAGTTACCATGCTTAGTTTTAGTTTTCAGAATTAAAGAAAGAAAATATTCTTAGGAAAAATTAGAAATTACTCTAGGCGGAAAGAACTTTAAATCTCAGAGTGGAAGCTTCCTGCCTGACTATATGCCTGTAAGACTGATGCCATACCAAACTCAGAAAGGAGATCTCCTGATTTTTGGAAGTTTTATCCTCAATCATTGTATTTTATTTATTGGCTTATTGATTAGGTATTGATTAACTGGTTACAGTATGATCTCCCTCTGCGGTCTATTTTGACCTGAATTCCACCATGTTACTCATCCTGTTCTCCAATTTGTGATGCTCCTGCTTCAGCCTCCCCGTCTCATCTGGGATTACAAGTAAGGATCACAATGCACAATGTCAAGCTTTGAAGTGTTGCCTTTTAAAAAAAATTGAATTATTTATATTCAATATGAGTATGAGTATTTTGCTTACTAGTGGATCCATGCATGCAATGCCCATAGAGGCCAGAAAAGGGTGCCAGATTCCCCAGACCTGGAGTTACAGATGGTTGTTAGCTGTCAGGTAGCTTCAAGAGCAGCCAGTGCTCCTAACCGCTGTGCTACCTCTCAAGGACTTCAAGCATTGTCTTTCAAGGAATTGTTTTTGTATCTGAATAGACTGTTGGACATGAAGTTTGGGTATTTAACAAGGAATGCTATGTGGCTTTGTGTTACTGTTGTTTCTTAGAAAAAAAATGTTCAATATAATGAATATGCTGTGAGATTTTCTAGAAAAGAAGCAAAACAATGTAGGCTTCTAGAACTGCTCATTCCATGATTATCAACAGGAACCTGAACAAAATATTAGTGTTTCAATGTGAAAAAAAAATCTCACTGAGCAGGCATGGAGCAGCATGTCTCAAAACCACATAAGTTGACTCTGGAGGAAAGAAGATTCAAAAATCAATTTACGGTCCTTACTACTACCACAGTCCCAAGTGCACAATTTGCAGTAACAAGAATTTATGTTTAACAAGAACTGGAATTCTGTACATTTCACTGTGGTGCTCCTTTTTCACTTGCAAATAACCAGCCCTGCATCTCTAGTCATTGGATAGGATACAAAGTGGCACAGCCTATGCGCTTGTTTGCTGGCTTGCCTACCCCACACACTTCACTTTCCCTTTCTTTAAACAGGTAAAATGTCAGAGAGAACGTAAGTAGTCATGTAGATTAGAGTTACATAAAGAATTTTGAAAAAAAAGAAAATGGAGGATGGCAACCAACCATGGACAGAGTGTTAGAGTGTCCTGGGAATAAACTGAGGGTACTTATAGGGCCCCTTTCCCTATGAGGAGAGTGATGGTGGAAAAGTTCAGTAGCAAAGTCAGAAGGGGAACTTTGGGAAAAGGAATGGGAAGAGAAAGATGTGCATTCCTGAGGGCTCTGTCCATATTGGAAAGTGTTGGCTCAACAGGAGATAGATATTTAGAATTCTGGATTAAGAAAATTCTCAGGAAATTTTCATTGAACTTTCAGCAATAGATAATTGTGTCTGTGTGTGTGTGTGTGTATGTGTGTGTCTGTGTGTGTTCATGTATATGCATTTCCATTTGTGCAAGTGTGTTTGTGTAATTGGAAGCCCAAGAAGAATCTTTGTGTCGTTCTTCAAGCGGAATCCACCTTGTTTTCAGAGACAAGATCGTTTACTGGCTGAGTGGTATGCTTTGCTTTTTATTATGGATTCTGCATATCAACTAGGATCCTTGAGCTTGTGTGTCGAGCACCTTACATAGTGAGCAATTTCCCCAAACCCATGCCCAGTAATAACATGTTTCTTTTATTGTTTGGTAACTTCATACAGGCATGTGTGTTTTGATCAAATCCACCGTTCATTTTTCCCCTACCACTTCACATCACACTTCAAGTACTGGTTTGTTGTTGTTGTTGTTTGTTTGTTTTTAAAAAAACCTTCTGATTTCACATAAGATTTTCCAGTATGTGAATCGGTATAGGGCCACCTACTGGAGCCTGAGTGGTTTCTCAGGAGCCTCACTCTGGCCAAAAACTGACTTTCTTCTCAGCAGCAGTCAATTACCAAGTGCTCTTCAGCTGAGGGGAGACTTTCTGACCTCTTCCCCATCTATGGGGAACACTTCATAATCTCTAAAGTAGTAGATCATTTTAAGAGGAGGTTGGAGAGACGGTGGGCAGGGGACTATGCATGGCAGTGACAAGTGCAGAATTGGGTGGTGCTGGGAAATTCTCCTTGGCACACCATTGAGACAATGACAAGAAGCCAATTTTAAAAGTCCTATGCTGAGCTGGCATCAATGAGTTACTAGCTACATGGCTCACTCTAGGAAAATAATGCAGAAACAGAAGAAGAATAGAGAATTAAGAAAATGCAACTCTTTCAAAAACTCACCAATACCATTGAAACAAAACAGGATAGTCTAAATACAAAATTAGATGATATTCCAAAGAAATGAAATTAGATGATTTTGTGAGACATGTAGTTAAATTGGTTATAAAATGGTAAATAAAATCAAAATTAATTAACTTAAATGAATTTAAAGAGTCTGTGGACAATAAAAAACAAAAGTCAACACTTTATATGAAGGTAAAAGCTAATAAAGAGACTGAAGAACTGAAAAAATAAAAATTTTGGAAAATAAAGCTTAATGCATCAAATAAAAGGCATTTTGAAAAGCCTCATTATATATATATAATCAAGTGGAATGCAGAAATCAAAAATTTTAGATAAGGTACATGAGTTAATATACTAAAAAAATAAAGAAGATACAAAGTTTAGCTTGCTGGTGCATGTCTTTAATCCCAGCACTCAGGAGGCAGAAGCAGGTGAATCTCCGTAATATCAAGGCCAGCCTGGTCTACATAGCGAGTTCCAGAGCTGCTGCTCCTACAGGGAGATCCTGTCTTATACAAATAGAACAAATATAATATATGGGATACCGTGAAAAGATCAAATCTATGCCTCATGGGCAAAGAAGAAATTCAAACAGAAGTCAACCCAAAAATCATGGTATGCAAAGTAATGACAAACATAAGGGAGGAAATAAGGAAACTGAAATGAAAACTACAGTAGATGCAAAGAATCAATTAAATATTGTAGACATGCATGAAATTCTCAAAGAACAAAATAGTTTTCAAAGAACCAATAAAACATCTATTTTTTCTAGATATCTGTTTTACCTAATTGTTTTCAATTAATTTTATTCAAGAATGATGACTTATAACAAAATAAACTTGCATACTTACAAAATATTAGTTTACTTTGACATGGATAACAGATAGCAAGGAATATTTAAATAAAGAACAGATTTGCATGAACAGTTCTGTTCAATAAAAGAGAAACTCAGTAGAGATCATTTTAAGTTATAATTAAATCACATTTATAAATATGTGCTCCATAAAATTTTATAAAACACACAATATGCCCAGATTTGGTGCTGTACACCTTTAATCCCAGGACTGAGTAAGCATGTGTGGGTGGATCACTGTGAGATGGAGGCCAACCTGATCTACTTAGAAAGTTCCAGTCCAGTTGGGGCTAGAGGGAGACCATGTCTCAAAAGAGAAAAAATATACATAATATACATATACAATGAATAGACTTTAAGTATAGTTTGAAGTGTATATGTGCTGCCTTGGTATGCTGTTACAAACAAAACACCACAAATTATGCATGTTTAAACAACAGAAACTCATTCCCTTATATTTATTGACACTGCAAGTATAAAATTAATCTGATGGCTATTTTTGGAAGTTCTGAGTAATAATGTGTTTCATGCTATTCTCATAACTTCCAGTGCTCTTTACAAATGTTACATTCCTTGGCTTTTAGACACATTTCAATTTATACCTATTTTATCACATGGGAATCTGGTGAGTCTATGCAGCTCTGTCAGTGTTCCCTCTGCTTTAGAGCTATGTGTTACTCATGTGTCCCCCACTTTCCCACTGTTTTCATTCATTAAAAAACTGAACAATTATAGCATTAATTGCTTAGAATAGAATAGATGAATTTTAATTTATCCTTTTCTTCATTTTAATTTCGCTGTATGTGTCAATTACTTATTTCTACATAAGGTGAAATTCACAAGTAATTGGGGTTAGGACTTTAATTTATCTATTTGAGAACACAATTCAACACATGGACATATGATTTAAAATTCTATTATATAAGAAGCATTACTATTGCATTGAAATGTTCTTTACAGTGTTTGTAATTTTACTTATCTTTATTTGTTATCACTAAAAAGTCTTATTAGCAAGACATAGTAAATGAGGATAGGACCCAACCAAGTCAAAAGTCTTAGGAAATAAATCCCAGACATAAAAGCACACTTAAATTGGCAACTTTCATGGTATAGGAGCCAGGAAACAAAGTGTATGTGTTTTTTATTTCTTTTGCTTTGTTTAGGAGTGTGTGTGTATGTGTGTGTGTGTGTGTGTGTGTGTGTGTGTGTGTGTGTGTAACAGGTACTAAAAGAAACATGAACATGAATGTTCATGCCAGGAAACAAGAAAGCACCATCGCATTCAAATACTTAAAAGGCTATATAAAAGGATGGCATGTGATGGAACGTGTCTAGCAATAAATGTTTATAGAGTTAGACATTAAGAAAAATTGTTCTATAAGTGCTTTAAAATATTCTGGATTATTTCTTCAATTAGATTTTCTAAAGGAAAAACCCCACTTGTTTCAATAATAGTGATTGCTTTCAAGCAAAGGTGGAGTCTGTCTTTCAGCATATTCTGTACTCCTTTTCTCCCCTATTTCACTTGCTGTTCCTTCCTTATCTTCCCTGATTCTTTTCTTCTGCCTAGACAGTACCTGTTTTGTCATTGCCAAGTTTCATCATTATATATTTCCTATGTATAGTTCCATGTATTTTGTCATTCTTTGAATGTTCCAGATTTATGTGATACCGATACCCAGTTGCTACATCCAAATGCATGCCCATTTTTCATAGATTCTTTTGTAACATCACACGTATTTCTGTCTCAACTCATTGCTGACAGCTAATCTCCTCAAAGAAATCTACCAGAATATTGTTCAGTATCACTACCTTCTTCCCTCTTTTCCAGAACTTCCTGTTTTACATCTTAATATATGTCTCTTTTATCTCTGCTACATAGCATCTATTAGCCTCCCATATTATATATATATATATATAACTTATTTATCATAATTAACTGTTTGTCACATGCATATTCATTATAATTCAAGTTTTATTGTTGCAGAAGGACAAAGAATGCTGTCTGCTTGTTTGATCAATGAATGCTCACTCGTAAATGATTAAGTGGATTTGTTTTTCAAATTGATACAACTATCCTCAACTTATACAGCTACATGAAATACAATTCTTACTATTCTAAATCCTTTGTCTAAGAAATTTTACCTCATATAAAAAATAACTGGTGTTAACGTAAAAGCCAGAAAGGATTAGTATTGAACGGTTGATATCCATATTGTGGAAAATATAGAAATATATACCTAAAGATTAAGCAAATGTTACGTAAATTGTATTTGAGATAATATATAGGGACTAAAATTGTTTATATATTTAACAATAGAATGATGTGGATAACTTTTTAATAAAATATTTTAATTAAAATATTAAAAATACTTCTTATATTTTATTTTGTATTTTTTAATCTGTGTAAGTGATTGCCTGCATTTATCTAAGTGAGCCTGTATCCTGCAATGCCTGGTGAATACAGAAGAGGGCATTGGATCTCCTGGAACTGAGTCAAGGACAGTTGTTAGCCACCTGTGGGTGCTGGGTATTGAGCCCAGGTCCTGCAAGAGCAGCTGGTGCTCGTAACCGCTGAGCCATCTCTCCAGCCCCCTAAAATTACTTTCTTCATAAAGATATTAAATGAAAAATAAGAAGTCAATTAATGATATATTCCAGCAGTCTAACTGTATTTATTTACTAACTTATCTATTTTATAATTTGCTAAATATACTCAGGATGCAGCATCAAAATAAACTCAGGATCTTCTTCTATCATGGATGTTATATTTTAATTTAATGAAACAGTCAGTAAGCAAATGAAATACCATCTCGTAGGTTAAGAATTCTGAAGGAAATTTACAACCCTGTGGTGTTACTTAGTATATTTATGGCACTACTTCATATATAATAATCAGAAAAGGCCTCTTTGAGGAGGTGATATCTGAGAAGTGACCAAAATAACCTCTGGAAATATGAAACAAAGTCTAGAAGCAGAGGAGTCCAGTTGTGGAACCAGTGGGTATAAAGGCTATAATGTGAGAACAAACTTGGCATGTTAATAAAGACATAGGAAAGCTTAAGGACCTAGAGATGAGCATTCAAGAAATTGTTGTCATATAACTTGGATAGATACAGGGACCAGATTATGCACATCTTTGTAGACAATTTGGGATTTTTATTATTTAAAAGGATTTTTTTGATGTCCAGTTGAATGATTTTAAAAATTGTTATCAAAAGACACTGTCTCTCCCTCCTTAGGTTGGGTTGAGATTTCCTATCCACGTGTTTGGTGGCACCAATAGATGGAGCAACACTGAAGGACATTTGAGGACAAAAATCAGACACTATAGTTCAATATATATGTCTGTATGAGAATACAATAAATTGGGCTGAAGACAATGGATGTAGGTGCAGGTAGGGAGGGCATGTAAATCATCAAACTATATTGTATGAAAATAACAAAAATTAAATAAAAATAGAATAAAAAAATTGGTATCAAGAGTAGGAGAAGGAAGGCAAGTCATACTCCAGCAAAATGAAAGAAATTCAGTGCTCTCTCAGATACAGTTATCATTGATGAAGAATAAAAGTATGATATTAGTTATAATTAGAGAGTAATACAGAATTTGCTGGTGTACTTGCTGTGTGAATTGAGTGAATAGTAGCAACCAAAGACTACATTATAGCTTCTACTTTAAGCAACTAGAGCAATACTTGTTACATTTTCAATTAGTGAAAGCAGTTGGAAAACAGAGGACAGCTATATCTCTCTATAGTTGAAGGAAGAGGAGAGACAATGGCAAATTTCTGTCTTAAAGGACTAAGAAACCTTGTAATACTCAAAGAACAGAAATCGGAAGTCTAATGAAGATGCCTCAATTTGATAGCTTGCATCTATGGTGAATATATATCTAGCATTCCAACCAATACAAAATGATATTGGTATCATTGAAATTTGGAACATTCAATGAAATGACAAAAGGCATGGAAATATATAGAGAAAATATACAATGATGAAACCTTGGCAGTAAAAACAGGAGTCAGGAAAGATAAAGTAGAAACAACAAGTGGAATAGGGTAAAAACAGGAGTACAGAATATGCTGAAAGACAAATAAAGAGCACATGTGAAAGATCAGAGATCAACCGTGTCAAATTCTGATACTATCTCAAATAACATCGGGACTGAAAAGTGATGACTAAATAAAACAATAAGGTCAATGGTTATCAACAGAATATAGTAATTTTAGATAGTAATAAAGTTCATATACTAAAACATGAATAAGGCTAAATTGATAACGCAGATCTGGACGACTGATGTATTTGGTGGAGACAAATACATGTAGAAGCTTTATTTTTATTAGTTTTATTGCTATACAAGTATATTCTATAATATGCATCCATTTAAAGTTCAATATGGATGTTAGCATGATTTTAGAGTTGTGCAATTACTATTATAATTGAAGAATGCTTTCATAATTCTGAGAAAAAAATACCCTGTATCATTTGTCTTCATTTGACTATATCTGGTCCCCAACAAACATTAGTTTACTGCATGTGTATTTGTAGATTCTAAACATTTATAAAAATGAAATTATACAGTATATAGTCTTTGATGTTTGCATTTGGTTTTCATTGAGTACACCGTCTCAAGGATCATCTAAATCACTTTCATTCTTTCCCTATCTGGTAAATACTTGACTGAATATAATGTATTTTGTATATCTATTACATTTCCATTTCCATTTTAAAATATTATGAAAAATGCTGCCATGAATATTTGAGATCTTTATATCTCTAGCAATAAGTTTGACATACTCTTAGATGTGTAGCTAATGATGACATTTCTAAGTTATATAGCAAATTTAAGTTTATATTATTTTATGAACTCTGTTTTATTGAGTTCATGATTTTACAATCACTATATGAGTGAGCAATAAATTAATAGTCAAATATTATCACATCTTTCCTAACAATTGCTATTGTGAATATTTTTAATGAGCATTTTAATGTTTGAGACGTGGTTGTCTTGTAAAGGGTCTCACTTGCTTGTATTTTCTGGTTTAATTAGGAAATGTTATCATTAGTGTGAGAATTGATTGGGGAAGATTGATTGGAGGGTTGAAAACAAATGAAAAGGCACAAAATAGATTTATCTGATAGCAATAGAGTAAGTTTATTAGAGATATATAAGTGGATTTCAGCAAATTTGAGGACTGCAAAGTGAATATATGGCCGTGAACTTCAAAAAATATCCATTAATGTAATTTCCAGAGGTTTTTTTTTTTTCCTTGCCAACTCTCTGCTTTGGGATGTTCAAGGAAATGGCTGTCAAGATATAGTTTCCACCAGTTTATCACAGAATGTAAACTCTAGAAATAATATGGGTAGTTTCTCACATGACTTTATATAACCATAATGTTGATTTTATTCTAAGAAAACATATGTGTGTATATATATATATATATATATATATAGAGAGAGAGAGAGAGAGAGAGAGAAAATATATGCTTCAGTGTTAAACTATATTTTAATAAAATGAAAGAAAGTAATAATGTGTTATCATTGGCCTAATACTATATGTTTGGTTTTATTTTTTCCTGTAAAATCTTACTGATTTTATGTTCACACTGTGAGATTATATAAAATCTAAGATCACCAATATACCCAATATTACACTTGCTGTATACAGATATAGATAGCATGACAACTGAATTGTGATGCAGTAAAATTTTAACAGTGGTTAATGATAAGTTAGAGGTTTATGTGTAATTTTTATTTTCTTCTACATGCTTTAGTGTGCAGGTTTAGCATTTATTTTCTTTCAACTATTTTATTATTTTTAATATATATATATATATATATATATAAGTATATTGCCTGCATTTGTATAAGTGCATCCATGTCATGCATTGCCCTCAGAGGTCAGAAAGATGTGACAGTTCCCCTGTAGCTGGAGTTATGGACAGTTGTTAGCTGCCATGTGGGTGCTGGGAATTGGAATTGAACCTGAGTCCTCTGCAAGAGCTTTCATTCTTTTTAACCATTGAGCCAAATTTCCAGCCCCAAGTAAGCTCTTATTCCTGTAAGTGACCTGTTTTATGAAAAAAACTGGCACTCTTTTCAGAATCAAGAGTATTCAAAACTTCAAAAGAAATAACCCATTATGAAGTAGCATAAAATTTTAACTCAAGATTTTTTTTAATTGCATCATCCTTCTGAAATTTCATATACAATAGTGGCTGATTATTTTCTCTCAATCTTACTATCACTCAAAATTGAGTCTCTTTTTTTCATTTACTGCTTAATTCTCTAGTATCTAAAAGTTCATATAAATTTAATCATTGTCCTGTTGTTGGAAGAGTACATACTGCCCTGAAAGTAGACTAATGATGAATGACCTTAAAGGGTTTTCTGGAAAGAGAAACACCTCTATCCCCATTTGGAATAAGTATTGCTAAATATATTATAATAAAATAAGGGTCACTGCCAAAATCACAGAAAGCTTACTAATTACTAGCCAATAGTATTCTGAGACACTTTACATAATTAAGATAAACTTTCAAAACTCTGAAGTCTGGAGGAAAATAAGGCTGAATTAGAGGAATGAAAATTTTAAACATTAAAAAACCAATTCAATAATAAGAGGACAAACTGTTCACTTTATCCATTAAATCATGATAATCCACAAACAATAACTTTTCTATTATATACTGATGTGAACAGTTAAAAATCACTGTTTTAAAAAATAAAATGCTATTGAAACTCTTCAAATTATAAGTTATCTTGGGTATTATTTGTTTATCAAAAAGTGGAAACTATCCATACAGAGGACACTTTCCAATGTCAACAATTTAAATGAGATATAAACTGAAAAGTTGAGGTCAGTAAATTTAATTTTCACTATCCTATGATTCTCTCATTCATTGTTTTACTGTTTCAAAAATAATCTGACCCACCTATTATTCTTGGGAAATTAATATTTTAAAATACGTTTAACTGCTAGATATAACTCATAATCCTCCATAGATTTATATAATCGTTTTCTTCTCTCCTGTCCTCTCAAGTTCCCAATGAGTCTGGTCCTATAGCTATTGTTTCTTCCTGCTGAGCATCTTTTCTACTGAACTGAGATCAGCATGCTAACACACTGAAGCAAACCACTGCTTACATATAAGCTACTTCTTTAATTCTTCAATAATGATATTTTTATTTAAAACCAGTATCTCTTTAAATACAACTTCCACACTTCCTATTTACTTTTTCATAACTCCAAACATGTCTGTACTACCATCATTCCCCTAGAGCTCATTTTACAAAGAAACTATGAGCAAATTCCCAGAAACCTGGAACTTACTCATATGAACTTAAAGCAGTGGTGATACCATGCACAAGACCCATGCAAACTCGGTCAGACAAACACCACCAAAGACCTGCAGAAATGGGAAGCAGGCTCAAACCTTAGCAGAGGTACTACTGGCAGTTGATCACTGCTGGTTGAGTGAAAGAGTTAATCTTCTTTAAGCCAGTAATGATAGATAGGCTGACCAGGTTCCAGTGAAGAAATCACACTAAGGAACATCTGGGGACACAAACTTGACTACATATGCCTTAATATATATGACAGAATGCATGAGATCCCATGGGGGACAGTGGAGGGTGCATTTATAGGAGGAGGTCTAAAAACAATTAATATGTTGTATGAAAAGCACAAAAATTACTCAAATGACAGAACTTCTATAAAGAGTTGTCACTTGAAAGAACCTCACAATGACTCTGAAGATCTTCATAACAATAAGGAAAGCAGTAGAAATTCTGACTACCTGACTTTCAAAGATAATAATGAAAATTGCCATTTTAATCCTCTAAACAAAATAAATGTTCTGAAAATTTTTGGATAATCCATGTAAATGTGTGTATGTGGACAAATTTACTCCAACCAACCAGATAGTGGAATGCCTATTATTGAAAGTCTGTAATATAGTAGGTACCGCTTAAATACACACACACACACACACACACACACACACACACACACACACACACACATATATATGTATATATTACAGATCCAGATGTACAGAGTAAGTATTATGTCATTTAGTCATCATCCTTTTTAATCTGTTCTTGTTCAATAAAGGAACATTTATTCATATCATGTATCCTCTAGGCCAATGTGGTTTCAATGAAATACTTCCAAAGTATGTATCCATACCTGCACACTATCCTGACAGTTGGAACTCTCTTCACTGACTATTGAGAAGAGACAGCCCCACTACCTGTGATGAAGTTAATTATTCAGATAAAAACTATAACATAGCAGGAACAACCAACAACATTCCTACTCTTGATAAAATTACAAAATATTTCCAGAATTTACAAGATAAAAGCATTAAAATCTTATTGAGATCTTACTGTCCTCCTGTGTGCTCATGTGTTTGAAGTGTATTAATTATTGACATTCACAACTCATACAGAGAAAGGAACAAAATAAGATAACATTCTGAAACAAAATGGTCAGCTAAAGAGGAAGCACATGAACTAGAAACATTATATACAGTAGTACATTTAAAATAAAATAAACGTGAATATCTTGGTGTACACCTCTAACCTCAGCACTAAACAGCTTGAGGAAGGATGGTTATGATTGTAAGGTAAACCTGGCTACAAAATGAAACCCAGTATTTGAAAAAAAAAGAAAATAAAGGCTTTGAACTAATTACTTTTGTTGTAGGTTTTTAACAGTGAAATATGTTTGTTATTATATTTACTCCAAACCAAAGAGAACAAATTTAGAAGGGCATTTACTATGAATTAAACTGTACATGTGCATATCCCTTTGAATTAAAGTCCTTCCTTTCTGAATTTTAAAATCTAGGACACATTGCCATGAATGACCTAATATATTTGCAAAACAGTAAAAAAATCTACTCAAATTTTGGAAAGTCTAAGTTCTATATTTATTGTGCTTTTGTGACTGAGAAAACTACTAAGCAGAGTATGATGGTTTTAATAACTCATCTAGATTTATTATTTTGCCACAATAAACTTTCTGAAAATGTGTTCCATCACAATGATGATAAAGAGGAAATGCCAAACAAAAGGAAGACTTAGAAAAGAAAACTTAGCTGGCTTGACAGGTGCCAAGGTTGTGCTATGTTAAAAACGCTATTTCTAAAATTATGTTAACTATTTTGAACTGTTACTAAGTATCCTCAAAAGAACTGTGTTTAAGGAAAATAAAGAGAAAGAATCTGTATTGTTATGCATCCTGCAACTGTTTTTACATAGATTTACTTCATTTCAGTTTGCATTAAAATATAGTTATTCCCCTTTTTGAGATAAGGCAATAAAGGCCCTGAGATTATGTGAAATCCTGTGATCTAAATAAGAATATTTAAGGTTTGTTTTTAAATATACTAAGTGTCTTAGGCAACATCCATTTATCCTTGGTAGTTGTATGCAGTTCTCCTCAGGATATCATTATTTTCACAGACAGAATTAAATAGCCATATTGAGTGCTTTCAAATATGACCAGGTGCTCTTCACTGTTACCATAATCAATGCTAATAATATTTCAGTGTTCTTTCTCATATGGATTAGTCTATAACATCAGAAACTATTAAGCTTTTACTCCCCTATTTAAAAATTTCTAAATTTCAGTATATATTCTAACACATTGTTGAAGTCTAATGAATATTGATGAATGACATAAACACAATGGATCTATACTACAGTATGAGAAGCAATTGGTGACTTATAACCAGATCATTATAAGGAATATCAAAGACTATGACTTGAATTACTTATAAACTAGCCAGTAAAACCCAGACATGGGGCTGGAGATACGGCTCGGTGGTTAAGCACGCTAGCTGTTCTTGCAGAGGACCTGGGTTCAATTCCCAGTACTCTCATGATGATTGTCAAGAACCCTAACTCCAGTTCAAGGGGATCTGTTGCTGTCTTCTGATCTCTGCAGGCATTGCACTTATATACATGAAAGTGATACACTCACACACATAAAATTTTAGAGAGAATAATTTTCTAAAACCCAGTGACTACAAATTTATCCTCGCTCTTACTGGCTTTGCAATGACAGTAACTATCCTGATAAAATATTTATAGCAGTATTCAAGTTGATGTATTTTACTTGCTTCCAGGTTTCTAACAAAATTATGGCACTGGAATCATAATCATTCTAATTAGTTCTCCAAGCCTTGATGGCATATATTTTCCACTACATTGTAACTACAAATTTTACTATCCTGAGAGTTAACCAAAACTAAGGAGGCATGAAAAGGCAATAGAGAAACCAACCACTTCATAAACTAAAAATGTGTTATAAAAATTGAATAAAAAATATAAAAAGACTGAAACAGAGGTATCCCCATTGTTAGACAATGCTGCCTCCAGAAGCCCTAGGCTTTGAAGCAAGAACCCTGTTATCAGGTGCAAAATGACTGTGTATCATTCATTGCATAGAGAGGCCTCTCAAATAAGAGAGACCATTGTGATTTCCCATTAGAAACAGATAGTGAGACCCCATTGATGAAGATACCATGCATTTCCATTACAGGACATAGAGAAATTAGTATTGCACTGAGCTGAAAACACCATCCTTACTGGAAAATTTTCATAGTTCTTGAAGGTACTATGTCACTTGCTGTGGGAGAAAATGTATCCACACACTCAGCCAGTAGTAGATCATGTGTACTACTATTGTGCCAAGCCACCAAGTAAGATTGGTCCACTAGTACAATAGTGGCACAACTATTTGAGGGATAACTGATCACTTTGTCATTAGATTTGAGGTTCACTCCAAGGGATAGAATACACACCTGATACTATAAATTTAGTTGAAAGTTTATGACTGGGGAAAGCATAAGCCCAAGTGGGTAAGGCCTATTGTTTCCTTAAAAAAACATGTTGTCACACTGCTTTCTAAATACTTAGGTTTCTAACCATAGACTAGTCTGGCTCTCAACCTTTGGTTAGAGAAACTCTATTTCACGAAGTGTGATATCAGGTTAATGCAGACTCATATCTGGTCAAAGTGCCAAGAATAAGTGACTTATGATCACCCTTCATCTATGATGTCACCCCAGCCCGTATGACACAGGGAAAATTACAGAAGAGAGGGAAGAAAAAAAATTAAGAGCCAGAGGATGGGAAGTAGTGTCACGAAACACAGGCATACATACATGACATTGCAGTACACCCATGAACACACAACAGCTATGAAGATCTGTGTAGAATTGTCCCACACCAACTTTCTAGCATGGGCAGAGAAAATAATTTTCCTGGAGGCCCCATCATTTCCTGAGCAGATAATGACTATTAATGCTGATTGAGAGAGGATGAAGTGTCATTTTCTCTAATAGTGTAGCCACTAGGGAACTAGGTGGAATGAAGAAAGGAATAACAGGGCTATGAAGGGAATACCAAAAGCAGATGGGGGTGATTATAATCACAATAATTGCATAGAGTAATGAAACTGTCAAAAAGGAATTAAACTGACAAGAAGTACAGAAAAAATGACAATATGAGACCCATTAATATTATGGTAATTTAAAATATCACTAAGATAAGAATAATATAAAACAAAACTTCTATTCTCTTGGTGTTTGTGGGGTGGGAGAAAGAGAGAAGGGACAGCAAGATACATTACAGACTGGGGATAGTATCCACAATTCCACAAGTGCTAGGCAAACTCAAAGAATATATGAGTAAGAGATTTAATAAAGACAGCAAAATCACAGTTGAATGAAATAAGTAAAATAAAGACATAAAACTAGAAGTCAATAAAGAGATACAATCTCTGGAGAAAAGTAAATCTGAAATAAAGTTTGAAATATAAAACTCAGGATCTCAAATAAAATATTTCCATAATAATACCTGATTTAATGTATGTCTGAATAATAGGAAAATGGTGTCTATATGCGAAGGTCCAGGAATTTTGCAGGCTATCTCAGAATCCTGCCTTCTCCAGTACTCAGGGCATCCATTTATATACATTTGTTTTGGGTAGTTAAATAGATCATTCCAGTTTTGGCACACATACACTCATGCACATTAAAATATTTTATTGCAAGTTTTCTTGATATGTAGGAATAGCAATAATAAAATATATGATCTTATTTAGAATATACATTCCAGCAGATTTAAAGTGAGTGTAAACTATATTTTGAAGATCTAGAATAAGGTAATTCACAATTTTTAGTCTATTTCAAATTGCAGTGTATCAAGCAACACCTTATTTGACAAATTCTAAATAGAACATGCTTAACTAGAACTAGATAGGTATTGGGTTGAGAATACAAAGACAAGCTAAATTGGATGAGGTCATTGTTGGGTTCGTTAGACTTGGAAAAATATAATGATCCTCAATAGTAAGTATAGAGTGTAGCACAGAATGGACAGTTGCACAAAAGTAGCAACTATCATCACTTGAAAATCTGTTTCCTCTAAAGCAGTTTCACATACTTATAATGTCATTTGTATTCGTGTTTATGATCTAAATAATCTTCATTTGTTATAAAATCATTTGTTCTGTGACGTTCCTTTACTCTGAGTGAAAAACAAAGTCAGAAAAAATATGTAGTGAGGTGAACAAAATCTCTGTGCATAAAAGAAGATAAAATGACTAACACTGTACCTCTTCAGAAAGATTCTCTTGTTTCTGAGACAGTTTCTATTCATCACCTGCTCCTGATTCATTAATAAACTTTTGATATAAAGTAATTTTATTTGCAACACTGACAATAAATGCAACCACCACCCGAACTTCACTTGCCTTATGAGCAGCAAAAATATTCTCAGGTTTTCTCTCTGCTACAGAATCTTGAATGTTGGGATCAGTTGACTTCCTAGTGTCTGGAGACTAGATCTTAAATTCAATCCTTATTTCACTTGACCTGACTCTTCTCTTTCACTGTAATTGAGTGAAGCTGTTTTCTTTCATTTCAATGAGTTTATGATCAGCAATATTGCCCTCCAGGCATCTACCCCCTCTAGCCTGCTCTTGGTTTATTTAATCTGCCAGGAACTGCAAGCACTCAGGTTAGCTAATCAGTGGCAAGAACAGCCCAAGGGAAATAATGGTCTTTGTTCTTGAGATCTGAAGAGATCAGAAACATTATGCTCCTGAGTAGGTGATTAGGATCAGAGCTGCATCACTTGGTAATAAAATTCTACCTTAGTGAAGACACCCGCCAGTCTGAGATGACCTGTTTCCTCTATATCCCACCTCAAAGTCAGTCTTCAGACAAGAAGGAACTTTAGGAACAAACTCCATAATCTTCTGATCAAGTAGATCATAACAAACTTCTTTCTCTACCTCCAAGAAGAAAATGAATTATTAATTCATCAGTCAGCGTAAATGATATCAGTAATGAAAAACAATGATCAGGGGGCTGGAGAGATGACTCAGCAGTTAAGGGCATTGGCTGCTCTTGCTGAGGACTAGAACCCACATGGTAGCTAACAACAGTCTGTAACTCAGTTCCAGGGAATCTGACGGACTTCTGACTTCCATGGGCATTGCACACACACACATGTAGTCAGTACACTCATATACATAGAAATCCTAAATTAAAAAAAAAACACACAATAATCGGCTTAAGTGTCCTTCATTTACATGTTTTACCTGAGGACATTATTAATATACCATCAAATATGTTTTAGTACCAGTCTAAAATATTACTTGTCCTTATGCTAATATACATTTTGGTCTTGTTAACAAAATACTACTAAAATTATTAAGTAATTTTCTAACCCACAAAATATTCTTTTTCAGTTTTTTATTTTATGTCTATGAGAGCATTGCCTGCATGTACATAAGTGCACCCATGTTGTGCAATGTCTGCAGATGTCAGAAGAGGGTGATTATTGTTAAAATTTCTCCTGGAACGTGCTCAATTTAATAACTTCCTCCCCAGGTCCTACAACAAAGGAGATACAAATTCCCCAACTCACAGTTAGGCAAATTCTAATATACTTGGGCCTACTAACAGAGCAGTGGGTGCAGGGTTACTTACAGAAGATGGGCGCCCTCCTTCCCTCCATAAATTACAGTAGTAAATCCACAACCAAGCTTGGATCTTCGACTTCCTGGTGGGCAGCCTAAAAATGGCAAGGAGGGGTTAAAAAGGGCCCATGTCACGGCACCCTCAGTTTATATGCCTTTACCCACTCCGCATCTTACATACAAGGCCAATGGGCTGGTTGGGAGGGGGCATAGGACTTTCCTAGCCCCTGCTTTTTCTCGTGCAAGGTAGTCCTGGGTAAGTATCAAGTGGCCTGACAGGGAGGTATTTGTCCACAGTTCGTCCATCCGGCTTGTCCCTCAGAGAATTAATCCACCTTACAGTGATGGATCCTCTGGAACCAGTTAGTGGTGGTTGTTATCTGCCATGTGAGTGCTGGTAAAAAAAAGTCAGCCAGTGCTCTTTTCCACTGAGCCATCGCTCCAGTCACATATTATTCTAACTATAAGTGTACACTAAACAGAAAAAGAAATGATCAAGTTGGTTGCTCTTTCTTTTTTCTTTTATTTTTTTTACAAGGTCTTGGTGTAGCCCCAGCTGGCCCGGAACTCACTATGTAGACCAGGCTGAGTTTGAAAAAACAGAGATTCACCTACCTCTGGTCCACAGTGATGAGACTATTGCTGTGCAACACGATGCTGGATGTAAGGACTCTTTAAAAAAAAAAGCTTATAAATTCTTTTGTGGTTACTGAGAGTGAAGTATTAACCTCAGTGATAAAGAGATTTTTTTTTGCAATGCTTATAACAAGAAAGATCTAAATCACGAGAGCACAGATATGGTAAGGAATTCAAATGAACAAGACACAAAACAATAAAATCAATGAATTTGGAGCTTTAAAATACATCTCAAGTTTAAGTTTTTGGCATTATTTATCATGTAGGAAAGAAGAAGAGTTTGAATAAGTTACTTACTTTGAGCCTCAAACAAGTGTCTATCTTGTCTGTTTGATAGAACATGAAGAATGAAATAAACATGTATATGAAAATTGCTTATAAGCATTCACAATTTTCAAAGATGCATCATTGCTAAGAGACATATATCAATTCTGTTTTCCTTATTTGAGGCAGGCAATTAATTAAAGATTAATGGAAATTAATACGCTAAATTGGACTACATTTGATTCATAGAATATGGACAACAGAATCATAGGCATGCAAAATACATACAAAATATAAAGGAACATATCTTGCAAGTTTATCTTCATTTTGGGAATGTTATAAAAATATGTCTAAGTAAAAATGTTCATCTTAACTTCTTTCTCTCATTTTTCATATTTCTTTTTATAATAATAATCTTCTCATTCCCATTCATTGATTTCATGAAAAAAATGCTGAGTATTCATGGAGGAAAGCATAAAATTAACTCTCGGCTTAGGAATATAAAAATGTTATAGGTGTTTGATACTGTAGCTTACCTTACTAGTTTTGTAATAGAATTTCTGACAGTATTCATGTCTAAAGGTAGTTATAAAAACACTGCATACACTTCTAGTTCTTCAATGCTTCAGTATTAAACAGGTATGAAAATACTGATTAATGGAAAAACATTTATAATATTATAGATTTTTCTTGTTAGAAAAATTTGGATTTATGTATTATATTTAATCCAGATTTATACACTACATTTTTGAAAGTTATAGGTATATTTTAAGAAAACCTTTTTATTTGTTATACAAATAGCTGATGTGTTAGACATTTAACTAAATCTCTACAGCGTTTTCTGTAATGCAAAATAAAATATATTACAACCCCCAAAACTAACACTGGAAATTGAATTCAAATGATATTTATAATCCTCCCATTGCTTAAGATTATACAACATATTTAAATAGTAGATAAGGAGAAATTGAGAATAGAAATGACAATAAAAACCAGGAAAAAGTCAAATATGAATAAATTATTTGGAAGTGTTTATGATTTACTAGTTTATATTTAAAACACTGTGATTATGTGTTGGAACTAGGAACATTTAAAGTGGATGCTTAATCATTTCTATAAAATAGAAAAAACTAAGTTACTTAAATATCAATGCCTGTTGATTTATCGTCTTCTCCATGTTTCGATTTTTATAATTCTGTTTATTTTTATACTACTTTAAAATTTATACTGTCCTGAATGAGCTATTTCAGAAACAAAGATTTTTGTTTTATTGCACAGTGGTAAAGCCACTGAATAGCAATAAAATCACAAAAAGTATTGCTTTCATGGGCAACAATTTGACACACACTACAGTTTACTTGATAATTCTTGCCTATGTAACACACTTTTATTTCAATATTATTTACTTATAGCATCTCTCAGATCACACATTACACCAAACATAGTAAGTGTGTGTGTTTGTGGCTGTGTGTACGTATGTGTGTATGTGTGTGTGCATGATTGTCCATTCAGTGGTGTTCATCTGTGTTTGTATTTGGGGTTAGCTATCTAGCCCTACTTGATACATCTACAGTGTGACACCTTCATGTGTGGGTCAGAAATCCCTGAAGAAGATGACACAGAAAGTTTGCAAGAGTCAGAGAAACAGAATGCCTCCTGTGAGATTGTGTCTTCTAGACATGGCAGGGAAGTTGTACCCTTGAAATCTCAACATGTTTTCTTAAACAAGAATTTAATAGTGCAAACACCAGTTGACATGCTAACATGGATGGGGGAAATTTCACAAGGCCTCTGTTGAGACGAATTATTGTTGTAAAGTCCTGGCTACTTTTGATTGGCCGGAGGGCTGCGGATTGAATGATGCACACATATAAGACAGAGAGACAGACACACACTAGGTAGGAGGAAAGGAGAATGACTGACTTTATTGGGAGGCAGCAAGCCTTATATACTCTGAGGGCGGGGCTTTACAGGAGGTTAAAAGTTCAGGTTCTCAGGAGACATCTAGCCACATGACACACACCTGATGTAAACTGAGGAAGTCTGTAAAGGTCAAGTTGTTTACTTTGGAACTGAAACTGACAACATCCTGCTAGCTCAAAGGTCAAGATGTTTACTTGAGCTTTGTAACTGACAAGATCCTGCTAGCTCTTGGCCAGAGCCTAGCACTAAGAGAGAAGGGCTGGGGGGGCGGGGCAGACCCTACAATTGTCAATCCAAAATCAATGTGAGAGTTATGTTCACAAATATCAAACTAAAATTATGAGTGTAAATAAGTTCTAGAAAATATTGGGAGGTCCATGAGGCTGAGGAGAAGAAATCTAAAGAGATATAGTTAATGTACACAGTCAATGACTCAAAGCAAGTAGATACACTCCTAGAATTAGAATCTGTTAATGGTAGAATAGTGTAAAGCCTTTAGGAGCCAAATGGAAAGAATCTAGAGACAGGGACACTGAATCCAATAAAGAGTATATAAGTTCCCAGCAAAGAAGACAAGAATTAAAAAGCACCATCAGCTGAATATGAGTCTCTTCCCAGTTGCCACTTCCATCAACTGTATAGACCTATAGCAGTTTACTGGCTTGGAGTTAATGGAAAGGCATGTAGCCTAGCCCATTCAATTAGGCTCCACTGACTGTAGGTCATTTTTACATGCTATTTCTTGAGGGAATTATTAAGCGTAGAAAAAATGAATTCTTACTTGGCTTATCTAGAATTTGTTGATATTTAGCTTGCTATTCCATTTATTCTGAGTCATTTGTTTTTGATTATTCATGATTTCTCCATCAGTTTGATTCTTCTTGCATTATTTGTAAATTTTTATTGAATTTTTGTACATTTCATACAGAACATCTTAATCATTTTTTATACGCTCCCATGGCACTTTCTCATAGCAACCCCTTCCCCCCTGGAATTCATGCTTTCTGTCATTTGTTTTAAGAACTTCTTGGTTCTGAAAAGCCTTCAAGTTTTTGAAATAATCCTTTCAGTGGAAAACAAACTCTGAAAACTAAGTGGCTAATTGACTAAATGTCAGATATGCAGACACATACACAGAGACATATACATACACACACAGACACACTCCAAGTAATCTGTTTATGATAAGCCAATAAAATTCCATAGAAATATTGTCCTTCTCATCTTCTTTACAGTAAAAAAGAAGAATAAGAACAAGAGTGCTATGCAATTCTATGTAGATTTTAAGTATAGATCATTATGTCTGGGAATCCCAATTACTCCATTGCTGCATCCACAGCAACGCCTGTGTGATGACATGTCTCCCAGATGGTGGGTGCTGAAGGATGGGGGGACGTGTGCTTTTCGGAGCTTTGCCCCCAGCGGTTCCCTGGCAACCAGCCCGACTCCTGATACCTGAACAAGCACTGTATAAACACCTATGGTGTTCATGGTCACGGCTCGCAGCACTGGCTTTCTTATCTGGATTTCTCATAAATCTTACTTTCATACCCACACACACTTTCTTTCTCTAAAGCAAAAAATGTTTTTAATGAATCAGTGAGTTCCAAAGAACTGGCATAGATGTCTCCTCCCCTGATTCAGGTTTTTAATTTAACAGTTTATGATCTACATAATGATTTAAAAAATAGTTTTGGGATCTTTATAAACTCACTTGAGCAAAAAGAGTTAATGATACAAAAAATAAATAGTGACCCTGAAAAAGTACAACTAGAAAAATTAATAGGAAATAGTCACAATAAATTTAACTCTTCAAACAAAGAATTGCAAAGTCTGGTAATTCCCACTAGGTACTTCAAAAAAATATAAACAATATTTCATATAAAGCATATCTTAAAAGTTGTTTTGATTCAAGGCCATGAGAAACTTTAAAAATGTGTTTAATAGTGCCAGTCCAGTTTCTAAAAAAACAGTATGTTGTGCCCATCTGGCTATGACAAGATATACTGAGAAACCGCAAGACGTGCTGAAAAAGACAAAACAAGTATAATGATTAAATGTGTATCTCTTCTTTGTCAAAGCTTGTAAACTTGCCAATTTTCTCCTGTAACTGTATAAAATCTTAGTGAAAACTTTAGTAAAATTGCAGCAGATTCAAACCTCCTCATCAGTCATGTTTGTCTGTCATTTGCCGAATCCTAATTCTCCTAAGCCTTCACCCCTACTCTCCCTCGGTGTCCGGTCTCCAGGAGGGACGGTCCGTGGCACTCCATATTATGGAACAGTGTTTTGTGTTAGATGTTCTGCCCAATGAGGAGCACCCCAATGAAATGCTCAAAGTTAGCAGATATTTTTGAGCATCTGCTATGTTAAAAGCATTTTGCAAAAATGTCTTTGCCTCTCCAGAGTTGAAAGGACATATCTAAATGGGTCTGAGATTTAAAGGGAAAAATTAATTCAATATTAATTTTTTTCCTTGTCTGGTTATACATTATAGAATATTATCTTACTGTCCCAAATACAGTTGAGCAAGAATATTGCACAGAAGCACTAATGTGAATCTTCAATATTTGTCTCTTTAAAAAGAAAAGCTAGAGATGTATCTTGGACTGTACAGGAAACACAGAAATAAAGGGAACTAATTTGATGATTTCACAGGTACTTTTCAAAGTTTTTCAGAGAGAGGCCTCTGAGAATATTTGCTCTTCAATCTTTCTCCTGAGGCGTGAACATTTCTGACATCTTTTTAAAGGAATTCAGTAAAATCCATCATAGGAAACAGTTTGGGTTTTTTTGCATTTCTAACACTGTTCAAATATATGTGCCTTAGTTTTCACAAACATTTAAGTATGAAATGTCGCTGCTTTGAGTGCAATTAGCTTTAGTTTAGTCATATTGACTGGATTATTATTTGAAAAACAAACTTAATTTACTTTCATTTCTACAACCAATCAAGAGTCAAACATTCAGCTGTAGTTTTATATGCAACTGATTAAGATCTTCTTCATTTTTGCTTCCAAAAGAAAAATAATTAACTATGACAGTAATTTACCTTAATAGCAATGATTAAAGCAGAAACAAAAAATTATTCTTTGAATAAATATAGAAGTTCCCTGGAAAGACAAGAACTAAAGCTACATCTTTAGTGATTTTTTCATGTTGTTATATTTTCTGATGAAAATCACTGTTTCAAGAGATAACACATTTTTCAAATTAGGGATTTTAAGAGGACAGGCAGAAAGAGAAAGGTATGCAGCTTCATTGTTAAAAGTGTTCATTTGGACACCAGATCACAAGTCCATCTCAGCTTTACCTCTGTCAGTTGAGAGCTGTCAGATGGAGTATAGGTAGATGGGATTACATTGAAAAAGAAACCAGATAAAGAGGGAGAAAAAAATCTCTTAAAAAATTGAAAAAGGATAGAAAAGATGACAGGTGTACATGAGGTTTGAAGTAGTGCATTACAGAACATATTTTAAGGTTTTAGTTAACTATCAATATGACAATTTAGAGTACACACATAGAATCAGAATCAGCAAGTCATCTCCCTCTATTCCTTGATACCTATTTATTCCTCTTTCTTTGTCGCTTTTTCTATTTCCCCTCTTCTAGTCATCAAGCAATGAACACAGATCCCTAACCCAAAAAAGAGCAGTAAATGAAAAGTATTATTTTCAATTGAAAAGCTGGAAAAATTAGACTAAGGAGATATTTCAGTGAGTAAAGTGCTTTTTTTGCAAGCATGAGAGCCTCAGTTCAGATCCCTGACACCCACATAAAAAGGACAAGCATGGTCATACATGAATGCAATCCCAAAATTGGAGATGCAGAGACAGGAGGATCTCTAAAAGCCTTTAGCCAGACAGTATATTCAATCTCAACTTCTAAGGTCGATCCTATATACCTTCATGTAAAGGAACACACACAAACATACACACACACACACAGAGGGAGACACTTTTTATAATTATTTGTGTGTGGGATATGAACATGCCAAGATGTGAGTGAAAAGTTTAGAGGACAACTTATAGGAGTCGATTCTCTCCTTGCAACATGTGGTTTCTGGGGTTTGAACTCAGGTCTTCAGGTTTGGCGACAAGTTTCTTTATTCACTGAGCCATCTTGTGGGCACTTCAATATTTTAAAAGCAAATAAAATAACAATAACTTGAAGGACAAGGTGCACTCCCAAATCCAACTCACTCATGAATACAGCATCCATTTGTACAATGATCACTTAGTAGTAGTAATGATGATAGAAAGCATATAAAGATAAGCTTTCAGGTATTCTGAAAGACAGAGATTCAATATAGAGCTAAGACTTACAAATCATGTGGAAGTAAGCTATATAAATGCTCTTATTAATGGGAGGATTTACATACTAAAGCTGCATATTAACAAAATATACTGAGCTACAATGAAATGCTTTGGCAACATTTGAAGAATATAAGTGTATATATAACTTCTTTTTTAATAGTATTTTTTAAATTTCATATGTATGTGTGAACTGCCTGCATGTACGTAAGTGCACCTGTTTTCTGCAGTGCTCATAGAGGCTAGAAGAATCGGTCAAATTCCCCCAGAACTGGATTTAATCAAAGGTTGTTAGCTGCCATGTGGGTGTTGGGAATGGAATCGAGATACTCTGCAAGAACAGCCAGTGCACTTAACGACTGAGGCATTTCTCCAGCCCCATGTATAAATATAATTTCTAAGACTTATTGTAAAGGGATGTTTTGAAGAAAACTTCAAATTCAGTGAAAGATTTTAAAGGAAAAAAATGAAACAAGTGTTAAATGCTTTAATGAAGTACTCAATGAATGGAAATTATTTGAGTATACTGCTTTGTTGATTTGTTTCTGAATCTTTATATTTTGTGACTCCATGTTTCAGACAATAATGCTGCTACCATTGCATATCTATTCCTACCAGACTGATTGTTCTGAGCAATGTACTTAACCTTTTTTTGTATTCATTACATTTCTCATAACCTAATTACAATTTTGTGCTCAAATTGAAAAATCTGTGATCTACTGACTTCCAGGGTTCCTAATTCTCAGAAACACTATGCATAACACACGTAGCATTGTATTATGAGGTTAAGAAATTGCAAACAAGATACTGAAAAGTAAAAAAAATGAATACGTCTGACATATAGTGTGACACTTTACAGACCTTGACATTAAGTTTATGAGTACTTCAATTATGTGTGTGCTAGACAGGGTGTGTACATAAACCAAAACCTGGAATTAAATGTGTGAAAATCAGGTGAAATAGAAACTAGCTTTGCAATAAACTTATTGAAATGTCTATATATTTGTTTCATATTTACAACTAATAGCAAAGTACATATATTATTATGTCCTCAAAACTAATTATAAAATAGAGTAACATGAATTACTGTTAAGTGAATCATTTTAAAAGGACAGATACCCAATACAAAAGCTACACATTAAAAGTTGTCGCTTGTATCACATTTCAGTAATGTCAGACAAAGAGATGTACAGACTAAATATAGATCGATTGGTGGCTGCCAAGAACTTTGTGTAAGAAGAGAAGATTAACTAAAAAGGGACCTGAAGAAAGTGTTTGATATGGTGCAAATGTCCTAAAAGTGGAATGTATGTGTCTTAAAACTCATAAAATTTTATGCCCTACGTGGGTGAAATTTACTGGACATAAAGTATGCCTCAGTAAAGCCAAATGAAGCTTACATTGTTTTGCTTTGTACTAATTGCCTAAATGTAGCATTCTTTAATGCCAAAATATAACACCCCTACTCGTAGATTTAAAATGTTAGTGATTGTTTCTTCAAGGGTGTGAAACTCCTTTAGAATTTTCCAACCAACTAATGTACAAACAGCAGAATAAACACTGGCCTAGAAGAAGAAAGATTTTATTCCTAGTCAGTGTCTGAAAATTTTTACATTAATTTTAATTTCTGTCTCATGTTTGATTTTGCTATAGCTACTCAGTGTCTCATTAACACATCATTGCCTCCATTCTTCTCCCATATTCATGGAGGTTGAAATAGATTCTCATTCTGAAACTGACGGTCTTCTTGGACTAATAATCCTCCTGACTCAGCCTCTCCAATTTACTAGAATTATAGGTATGTCATGACACATGGTTTTTAAGTGGTTCTTTTTGTGTCTGAGCTTCTTATGCTTATTTATTTATTTTTTAAAAATCCTGTGGATTATCACCTACCTCTCCAGAATACAGTTGGTTTTCAAATAGCTCACAAGTAACAGGGAAATGTGATTCCTTCTTGAGAGCACCTGGAGCAAAAAATGAAGGATGTTCAGTTGTTACTCAATCTGATTTTATAGTGCTTAATTTTATGGCATGTGTGTGCACACTTTTGGAAGTAAGTAGTTATTACATGTGGCATATTATAAGTCAATTAACACAGAGAGAAGTTAGCTGCATAGAAGGATTGTGGTAGCATCTTCACAAGTATCTGGAGGTAGAGACACAAATGGTTGTGAGCAATGCAGCTTGGATGCTGGAAACTAAACTCTGATCCTCTCAAAGAGCAGCAAGTGTTCTTAATCACTCAAACATCTCTCCAGTCTCCATTTTTGGCAACTTAAAGGTGCAGCAAGCCACATAGAGAAAGAGTGGAGAGTGGAGCCATGTCAGAAAACTGGGAGATTGGTATGGGAAGCACTCAGAGGAGAGCCGTGAGATCAAGCAGGGTCTTGGAGGTTATGACTTGGAGGCGAGGACACTAACTTGAAATAGGTCATCACTGAGTGATTTGTAAAGAGAAATGGCATGATTTGTTTTAAAGAATATCAGAATCCCTGTGGCTACTCTGTTGCATAGAGGACACAGGAAGAAGAAAATGAGCAATTTGGGGGTGGCATTTCAGAGTCCTGGGATTACAGACCTGTATCCTCAAGGCTGGCTCTGCTTCTTTCTTTTAAAAATAAAAATAATCTTCCATAATTATGTACTCCATGTGACTGTTAACCACATTATATAAGTTCTTTAGTCTAAAGCTACCTTATTAACATAACTCATTAAAAGATAATATGTTTAGATTTCCAGGAGTAGCATCATACATCAACATTCTATGAAGAGTCATATAAAAACACATATGAATAGAGTGTTAATAATGTTGGATTAAGAATACTGCAATAAGAGTAAGCGAAAGCTTGCCTCCGTTGACCAATCTATTGCTTGCCATCACTATAAAGCCAATGAATGTATCCAATCCCATCTCTGCTTGTAGTGTACTTTTGTCTTAGTTGTGTGATAATATGCAAGGTATGTGATTTCTCACCATTTGCGGCTAGCAATGTTTGTCGTTTACTACTATGCTTGAAACAGATTACACATAAAATGAAAGTGTCCTCAATATATTTATGCAACAATGCAGAATTCTGCATAAGGGATAAACTGCTCAAATGCTTCTCCTGTGACTTTTTTTAATTAAGAAAATGGTAGGGGAAGAGATTAATGACCATCATATTAGGAAACAAATTAAAATCCCAGCCTAGTACTAGTGTTGATTATGGAATTTGCATATTACAATCCATTTTCAAACATGAGGCAATGCATTTACTTCTAACATCTTAAATTTGTCTCAATGAATTTCATGTTTAGGTATTTATGTATAATGTCTAAATGTGTATCTTATTATTGCCATGAAACTGAACTGAAATGCCTGAGAATATAAATATTTAAAGAGTATTACATAAAGCCAGAGCCATTCTTTATAGTCAGAATGAACGCTTCCATTTGTATTTCACTGTGCAAAATTCACTGAATTTCATATGAAAATGTCATGAATAAATACTATACAAATGCTTCCATTAAACATGCGATACCCATAATAACTGTGTAGCTTGATTTTACCTATGTTTCTGAACTCCTCTTTTAACATACAATGATATTTCAAACAGGTTGCAAGTGAGAAGTATTTATGTGTTTTTACTACCTATTTCATATAATGTTAAAACATTGCTAAACTACCTCCTAACACATGGAATTTAATAGTACCTATGGCAACAAAGGCTTTTACCAAAGCATTTTTTTTTGTAATTTGCTCTGACTTGGTAGGTACTCCATTCTCCTCACTTGAGGATATAGGGAGGGAAATCCCCTCTAACAGAACAAAATATAACTTATGCCCCTTTAATAAACCCATCTCAAAACTAATAACAAATACAGACAAAATAAAGTAATATCTTTCCTTATACTAATACCATGCTGTTGAAACAGATCAAGTAGATGAGTCAGTAGTCTATTTGTGGCTACATTTAAATTATCAACTAATTTCAAAAAAGAAAGAGGCAAAAATCATGACAAATTTATGAACACTTGGCAGGTATCTCACATTTTTGATTAATGGTATGCATTTTGGACATGAATTAAAAACATAAAAATAAATGGTGTGGGAAGAGCTCAATAAAGACAAAGAGCATGGCATGGAATGTCATGGATATAATCTTTCAAATGAGGCATTGTTTAGACTTTCCTCTATAAACAACTTCCTGTCTTTGTTATGACATTCAATGGTTACTCTAACCCCTTCTAAATTTCCTTCCAAGATGATTAGCATATGTGGGGCAGATTTTCAGTGGGGTAAACTGGTTTCCTTCTTCTCTCATCCTGATATGAACCTAAAACATTTCTAAATGTAAAATCTGAATAATCACAAGACAGGAATTTAATTCGCAAAGCTATCAATCAAGGCTTTAATCATTCTTCTGAAATTTTTGGCTCTGTTGAAACTTTTTATCAAATCAGGGAACACGTAGAACACATGGACAGAATTATGAGATTGAGGAGTTCCAAGAAAGGAAGACACATAGTTCTCAAATACAAAATCTTTGTCTTTTAAGTACAGAAAAGAGATTTTACATAAAAATATGAATCCAGCTAATAGAGAATCACTATTATGTAGAGAAAAATTCTTGGAAATTAAGCAATCTACGTGTAAAGTTTTTGTTTTTCCAGAAAACTATACCACATGTTGGCATAGAAAAGAAAGTTTAATTTTTTCAGTGCCCAGAGTTCTCATCTGTTACAGACAAAATCATCATAAGAGTTTTCAACAACTAGGCCTTCTTATCTCCTTTAGAGATTTTGTAGAGCTTTCAGAAAGTCTTTATTTAGGATTCCAAAATGATGGATCATTTGAAATGATAGTTATTACTTATTGTATATAATAAGTTATTACATAATATAAAACTCAGGATGAAAAATCACCTGGATTTTTGAAGTAATTCAACATTGACTTCTGGAGCCATTCCTGTGAGCAGAGTCCAGAATGCACTCATTTTCACTAAGACCACAGTAATGAAAAAAATAAAGATAACAGGCCCTGTAACTATTAGGAAGTCGCCATACAACCAGGGTAGGAGTTTGACTTGCACATATACCGATGAATTAAAAATGCTTGGTTTCTTAGCATAATTTTCTATAATTCTATTCTAACTGCACAGATTTGTGACACAAAGTAGAGTCTAGATTGAGGTCAGATTACATACTTAGGTTTTTGTTTCTCTTAATGTTTTCTGTATATAAAGAATGCACATTAAGACTATATTTCCAGTCAGTCAGATCTCAGGAATGGGATACTCTTGCCAAAGGAGATAGTAAATAAGCACATTTAGACATGAGATTCACAAGTTCAAAGTGTTTGTGCTTTGAGAGATATCAATAAAATTCTTCCTCCTGAAAATTTTGTGATATGTATATGAGGTTGGAGGTGTGGGGTGGAAACCATTCCAGTATGTGTGCTTTTGCAATTCTGGGGAAGAAAAGCCATTTCCCATGACTAAAATGCAAATTACTAATTTTGGAAATAAAAGAGTTAAACTATTTCCAAAACCACTGTCAAAGTTTCATGTTAGATGGAATCAGAAGGAAGCTTATTAACTATGCAAGTTCCTGTGTTCCAACCTTACGTGCACACACACACACACACACACACACACACACACACGCACAGTTAGAAGGGTCCATGCTGCCAGAATCTCAGTCATAATGACAGGACATCTGAGATAGCTGTTGTCAGACTACACCATGATAAATTGTACATACTAAAAGAATTTTATGCCTCAAAGTGTCATAATTATGTAAGGGATTAAATGCCATTAAATACTGACACTTAAAGAATTTAGGAAATAAAAATATGTGAAATTACTGTGTTCTATCAAAAAAGATGAGGAAAGCAAGCTTATATAGTGTGTATATATATATATGTATCAGAAAAAATGAAATTCCAATGACAACAATGTATTTCTACAAGTATGTCCTAAAAGAGGGACTATAATTTTGTATCTGCATAAAAGTAAATATAAATTAGTTGACTTACCGACTGTCACAGCATTGACCTGTGTCAAGACACATCCTTGTATTAAATATGATGTTCTTAGGTGACTACTATAATATATTATACAATCAAGGAAATCAAGGTATTTAATTTTATTTAGCAGAACGAGTTGATTGCTTCTTCCCTTCACAGTGTCCTCTGTAATTAGGGAGATAACTGTAATAAATTCATGGGTAGTGTTAGTGGCATTTATAATAAGAGGGAAAAATGAAACCAAGTAACTCATCTGACATTTTTGCCTCAGTGTTTTTTTTTAAATCCTGGGTGGTAATAATGACTTGGTATAGGCCAGTGACAATAACTCAGGAAAACATTCCATTAATCTATCAAAAAGATCAAGACACATTTATTGTTTATATTCTCTGATGGAAAAAAGATTTACACCATGTTGCATAGTATGATTTATTTATGTCGAAACAAATCACATCTTCTTAACAGCAAGCATTTTTTATCCTCTGTGCTGAGACTATGACTTTTCCATTTTGTATATATTTTTCCTCATGAAATCTTCACAATCTTGAATACTCAATGTAAGACCTATCTTTACTCTTCAGACTTCCAGAGTCCTAAGATCACAATTCCAAGAGAAAACTTAAGGCTTTGCAGGTCTCAGTTTATCTGTGGAAAACAGATCCAATTTAGCTACTTGTTTTAAGTAGGTATTTCTAAATTCCATGACAATTATTTGTGTCCCTGGATTCTAAGCAAACTAAGGGCAGCATTTATTCTAAATTTTTCAGCTTACATTCAAGATATCACTTAGAATCTAGACGATAGTAAGTTATCTTAAATATTTAACAAAGGTACTTTGAACTAAATAAGGGAAATGAAGAGTGGGTGATGAATTAAGTGATATTAAGCATCCAAAGAAAAACTTCTCCAGAAATAGCTGTTGTGATACTGGTGATGGTTATTACAATGGAACCTCTGCACCTGAGGTTCATGTAAAATAGTGGAACAAGTAGAGAGAATATTAATGTATCTCTCGACTCTCATCAGTGAAGCTTCCTAATTCAACAGACAGCAATGAACACAGAAGACCACAACAGACCAAACTGTAGACCATGTATCCCTGGATAGGACTCCTATATGAAGCCTCACTAACCCATGGCTTAGGTACCATTGAGAAAGAGGGGGTGGAATGATAAAAGATCATAGGAGTCAGGCAAGGAGGTGCATGACCATAAGGAAACATCATTTTACAGACTCCTGGGACCTTGCTCATATGAACTTGCAGCAGTGGTGACAGGATGCACAAGACAGGATGCTTGCAAACTCAAACAGACAAAACCTAGCACAGACCTGGGGAATTAACAGAAGGCTGCAACCTTAGTTGAGGAAATATTGGCAGCTAGCTGATTACTACTCGATGAGGGAATGTTGATCTTCTTTAAGGAAGTGAAACTAGACAGGCTGAACAGGCTGTGAATGAACTCACACACGGACATCTGGAGCTACAATATTGACTCGATAGGCCTTCCATATATAATAAAATGCATGAAATCCTGTGTTCAGGCTATAGGTGGGTATGTACATAGGAACGAATAAGGGAAAGATTCTAAATATGATTAAGATATATTGTATGAAACCCACAAAAATTCAATTAAAATATAATTTTTAAAACAGCAAAAAGTGACTATATTGAAATTAATTTGTGTTGACTACTCTGTCACATGGGATGAGAACACTCACTATTCAGAGTTTGAGCTAGCATGAAGTTATCATATCCTCAGCAACATGATATGAGGGAAAGACTTTCCCTTAAGACTGAGTGCTGAGGATGAATTGTGATGCCAAAACCAAAAGAATATTCTCAAAAGTTAACTGAACAAGTCTCAGGTAAAGAGATTTAACTTTCTTTTGACTATTCATCAAATTCACTCCAGAGTGACAGTTTGGCTGTACTGAGGTATCGTGGTGCATATTGGGAAGCCTGCAGTGAAAATTCCTACAATTGTCCTTATTCTGGAGAAGGTAAAAGTTAATTCACCTGAGATCCATTTAAGTGCCACACAGGTAAACATTTAGCAGCATGGTGTTGGCAAAGCTCCTTAACTATACTATTCATTTTCTCTAAACATGAAAAAGAACTATTTTGGTGCCCAAGGGGATATTTTTGTGGTTGTTAAAGCATAAAATATTTCTGTAAGTTTTTCATTTATTAGACAGTAATCTCACCATAAGTGACGTATTTAGTTGTCTTTGCCAACTAATAGGTAAAAAATATGGAGATGCTAAAGCAAGAGAGAAAAATAATTCCACCCTAAAGCATAGTTTTATTTTATAGGATTTTTAGTGAGGAAAGGAAAACATTTGAATGATAGTTCTCTTTATTTCTCTTTCACTGTTTCTTCTCTCTCCTTCCTTCCCTCTCTCCATCTTTTCTCCTTTTGAAGTACATCACACACACACACACACACACACACACACACACACACACATACACAGAGTGAAAGAGAGAATATGAAATTCATAAAATAAAAAGAAATTTATAGATATTAGTTTACAGTTTACCATTGAGGTTGTCAGATTTAAAGAAGATTAGAAAATGAAATGTCAATCATCTAGCATTTAAATAAATTTATGAGCCTATATTCTGAAAATTATTCAAAAGTATGCCATTTAGGTATTCAGCATTTTAATGTTGTTTTCATGTGCATGAACTGAAAATTTTCATAATCTTATAAAAACTCTTAAATCACAGTTGAAATACAGTTTATTGATGTTCTAATTTTGAAGGCATGAATACATATACACTTACTTATTATACAACTCCAGTAGCTTTTAGCATATGTTTTTATGCTATTCCGCTCTAAGTAGTGGATTCAGTTATCATTTTTAATGTGAAACATAGGAGGTAAAATACTGTAACTCTGCTGTGAACCTAACATATTGCTAGAGCATGGGCTTATTCCCCGAAATGAGTGATTATTAGGAAGTTGTTTTAGATCTCTGTTAGAATAAATTCAATACAATTTCAATTTCATGAGTTTTATGTTCAATACTGAAGTCTAGTTTGATTAAAAAGACTGGGTAACGACTATGAAAAATAACCTGGTATCTCCGGAAGACGCATCAGTTTGATGATCCAGAGTAGGATCTTTACATAATTGAACAAGCTTTTAGCTCTAGCTTAGAATAGATTACTCCAAGATGTTCACTGTTGTTTTCATATTCATCTTTGGACTAGTGGTTTTCAGTGTATGGAAAATAAATTTAGATGCATATATTTATCCAGGGTTAAGGACAGTATCTTCCTTATGCAATAAAATATGCATTTGGGTATGACATAAGGAATAACATCTGACATTATTATAAATCAAAAGACTATAGTGTTCGTAATCCCCACCCTGCAAAACACAAAGAACCTAAAGTTATCATTCATTTTCTATGTAATACTTATGTAAGAACATGTTAGGAACTTGCTGCAAGATTCTGGAGCTGAATGAGTTCATCAGTCAATAGTATGTATGCATAATATTTACATATGCATGTGGTTAAATGTGTATACAGAAATACACTTTTAATTTTGATAATAATTGAATACCTGGTGTATGTAAAGGACTTTTAAAGACAGCATAGGTTCAGTGGTGAGCAAAATGGACATATTATGGCCTCATGGAATTTGCAATAGATCAAGGGGGAATAGTTGTTAAATTAAATGCTATAGAAGAAGATATCAAATAAAACAGGAGTCCTTTTGTAAAGGAAGATTTATGTGAGATATTTATAATTGTCACAGTCTTTTTAAACTTGTAACCATCAATACATGCTCTTCTTCAGACAACATTCCAGTCAACTCCTGAGCGCAGATACAGTAAACAGCAGGATTGCTTTCCTGCAACTGAGATAAGTCCACAATGAACTGACAC
Source organism: Eospalax fontanierii (assembly GCA_035773235.1). Classification (NCBI taxonomy): domain Eukaryota; kingdom Metazoa; phylum Chordata; class Mammalia; order Rodentia; family Spalacidae; genus Eospalax; species Eospalax fontanierii. Next base: position 125,874,533 of record CM069525.1, on the reverse strand, counting down.
CAAATCTGAGCTAATTACTTAGGATAGAATCACACTATGACACTGTCTGAACACAATTACTTTAACCCAAAATCAAATAAGTATCTTGTCCCCATTTGATTCACTTTATTTGAGATAATTACCAAGTAACTGACTATGTGATTGAACTAGACATCCAAAATTATTCTCCATGAATTGTCATTTTTAAGTCTGTAAACAAATCTGAAAAGTAAAAAAGAAATCAGGTGATATTGGTAATATATTATAGGTGACTGCGTAGAAGTTCATAGTTGTGGTATTTCTAAAGCAATTAAGGTTGTCTCTGAATAAATAATCAGCATGACTTTTAGCATGAAGTTTGAATAGCCAAACGTATACCCAAACTCTGAGAGTTTGTTCTTTCTGTTCTCTTATGGAACTTTGTTCCTGAGCCAGATTTCACTCATACTTTTTATTCTAACAGTATCTCCAGCATCAATTGTGGTAATACAAGCTTGCTTGGACCCTTATCTTTCTTATTAGAGGACTTTTCCCTTTGAGCTCTAGATCTACCATATCTCATACAAACAAAGACAAGTGTAGTCCTCAGTTATTCTCACTGTATTCAATGAGGACATGGATATGAATATTCTGCTTCCAGCGCTTTGACATGCTAATTCAAGCACAGGTACATTCAATCACTATCCTGGGTGGAGAGCAAAGTGAGATCCTGAGAAATCAAAGTCAGGTGCCCAGGTCACAGGAGACCATGGCTGAGTGACCTTGTTCGCATTGTAAACAGTAGTTTTTTTATGTAAGCTTAAATAATAGCTATTAATCCACATTCTGTCCATATTGTAAATCAGTTCTCTACATAGTGCATAGTCAATCCATGGTCAAAAAACCCAAGATATATCCAACAATTAAAGTGCAAATAACCTGGCTATGAGTCCCAACGCTCTAAGTTACTCCCATTGCTGTGCATAGAGTTTCCTCCCTTTCTGTGCAGTTTAAGCTAGTAGGTGTGTTATTTCAAAGGCATTATAAGATGAGATTACTTCAATTCAAAATTTAAAAATTGTGATAAAATCCACAATCCTGGCATATTAGGAGTAGTTATGACTCACCAGTCATGTACTACATATTTATCATGGATATTATACACAAGAAAATAATAAAATGATAGTTTCTTGGATAAAATACTTAATTCAGTTTTATAGAGCAAATAGCAGTTTAAATGTACTTTCCTTCTTGCTATTACAGAAAAACAAGCAATTGGATATATTTAAATAGCAACACCACAGCCTTTTGTTATGTAAGTTTATACCCCAAAATTATACTGAAGTTTAGCAGTCTTTGTACTTCAGCACTGAAATTTTCAGCTAGGTGACTGAAATTTTGCTTGGCAGATATCTCTAAAGTTGATATTGATAATATCTGCTACTCACAATATAGAAGACCCAACAACAAGAAGAAAGTGATTACAACAACAATCAATAGGACTAAATATGCAGTTGCAATTCAAGAATGCTGTGGCCACTTTGGGTAGGAAATACGTTTTAGCATACATGCCAATAAACAAGACTTAAGACAGCTCTTGATGCTTAAGAATTATTATATGCATAAAACATACACACGTATGTCCTTTTTAACTTATTTTTACTGATAAAAATAATCACTAGAATAAAATTGGAAGTTAAAATTTAAATTTAAATAAATCATGTATGTGTTACTCTTACAAAGGATCCAAGTTTGGTTCCCAGCGCCCACGCTGGACAGCTCACAACAACTTGAAACTCCAGCTCCAAGGTATTCAGTAGTCTCTTCTTACCTACATGTGCACCTGTAATGTGCAGAATATATACACATAGATATACACAATAAATATAAATAAAAAATACAAGATTTTTTCTTTAAATTTTAAAAATAGTTTTAATGATTTGACTCTCATAGAACGTATTATGATCATGTTCCAAACCCTCCCCCGTCCAACCCCAACTTACTATCTTCCTGTCCCACTTCATGTACTCTGTTATCATTTGTCTTCATTTTGAAGGCCTGTGAATTCTAAACTGTGTCACCAAAATGCTGTTGGGTGTGTCTAGATCTCAAAATCTGTTCACCTTACAAGGTGACACACCAGTAAGGAAAACTGACTCTCCCTCTCCCTGGAGCTATCAATTCCCAATACATCCTCAGTTATGACTGGTGCTTCCTGTGATCACACCCTCCCCACTCATATTGGGTTTTGTCTGGTTTCAGTTTGCATAGGTCTTATGTATGCTACCACAGGTGCTTTGGGTTCCTTTGTGCAGATACCCTGTTGTTCCCAGACAACACAGTTTCTTTGTATTCATTCACCACCTCTGGGTCTACAAATCATTCTTCCCTCTATTCTGCAATGATTCCAGAGACATCGGAGAAGAGTTTGTGATTTAAGTATTCGATTTAGGACTGAGCAAGATACAGTCTCTTATTCTCAAAATGTTGACCAGCTATTCTCTGTCCTAATCGAGGCAAAAAGAAACTTCTATGCTGAGAATTTGAGAAAAACATTGATGTATGACTATAACATGTCATTAGGAGGCAGTTTAAAACTATTAGTATTATGAAAGACAACAAGCAGAGAGGTAGCTTAGAGGTCAGTACCAGGGTTTTTTCTTGTTTGTTTTACTACTCAGATATGTAATGTCTTCATTAATGGGTATTGACATCAAGTTCTGCAATTAACCAACTTTAAGGGCAATAAGCAGCATTGTTTGAAGGTCTAAGGGAAGTTTTTGGTCAACAACTTCAAAAGAGGGGGGTTCATTCCAAGAAACAGGGTTTTCATTTGTTAGCCTGTGGTATCTAGTAGTGCCACTGAATCCCTTTTACTAGGAAACTATATTGAGTATGTATATATTGAAAGCAACTTCTACAATAGGAATTTATATGACTCTTTCAAAAGGTCTTAATGGGTAGTTATCCCTCAAATACCCCACCCCACTGAACCAATTCTTTCTCATTATGCCCCTTTTCCCATTTGAATAACTGTAATGTGTCTCTTTTCCTATGACCTACCACCCCCCTCTGCTCTCTTATTAGTTTGCTGAGCTTTCAGGTTTTTCCAATTTAAACACAGCTATGAAAAATCAAAGTATCAAATGAGCATTGACTAGTAAGAGAGAACATGGGCCATTTTTCTTTTTAGATCTGGGTTACTTCACTTAGGAAGTAACCATTTTCCTGCTAATTTCATATGTTTGTTTTTCTTAATAGCTGAATATGATTCCATTTTGTAAATATTCCATATATTTGTTATCCATCCATCACTTGATGGATCACTAGGTTGCCTCTGTTTCCAAGTTATCAGCAATACAGAAGCAAAGAACATGGATGAGAGTTATCTCTGTAGTAGGGCCCTTTGGATATATTACCAGGAGTGATATAACTGGGTCTTGTGGGAGATCCATTTCTAGCTTTTGAGGTACCTTTACTATGATTTCCATGATTACTGCACACATTTACATTCCCACTGAAAGTTAGAAAAATCTTTAAAATCATATAATCATTCCTAAATATCTTCTGATACTAATATTTCCTTCCAGAACAGTAATATTTTTCTGTTATTTCTCATATATTGTAAAGTAATTTTCATTCTTCAGAGTGAATTTCTATTATTCTATCATGATGTTATGATTCAGTTAAGAATTACAAGAGTATAAGATGCTGTGAATTTTACCTATTATTCTTCTAAATATTTCCCAACTTGACAAGTTGGAACAACATGTCTGTTATTTATATTTTATTTCTTTATTAGTGAGCATGAACATGCTTCATATTTTTTGGCTGTTTCCATTTTTAAATTCTTTAAGTCTGTTGCTTATTATTAAGGAGAGAATCTTCTCTCTTTAAACACAACATCATAATAAAAACAATGGAAACATACTAAGAATGCACATGCATGGCATATTTGGAAATATATGATGGTTTCATGATAACTCTTTAACACTGATGATTTAGGATTTTTGTCTGATCTTATGTGGTCTTGAGGAGTAAATGTCACTTTTATTGCCTCAGGGGAAAGCTAATATATATACATGCAAAACAAAAGAATACTATGAAAGTTATCATATCCATGTCCTGTAGACAGATAATATCAGTCACTGAAATTGGATTGATGCAAGAATATAAGCTATGTTTAACCATACCAGTGATTCAGCTTATTGGCTTTAATCTTAATAACTGCTAAACAGCTCTAAGCTATCTATGAAGGACTCATGAATCAGAATGCAATCTTAGTATTAGTTACTCATAAGTTTATTTCTGACACTACAAGAATGATATTTGAGAAAAGAACCAAACAAATGCCTCATTTTGCCTACAGAAGCCTAGGAAACTAAGCAGAGAATGGCATTTTCCAATTTACTTTATAAAAAAATTCATGTCCAAAAGATATTAAGAATACACGATCATAGTTAATTAGCAGCAATGTAGAGGATCAAATTCTGATTCCATATTTCTGAATTTTTTACTTATTTTCTTGAACATTGCTGTTCAAACCATGTGCTATTTTGTTACTACGAAAGCTATACATTTCTGTCAATAGTTTGTTCTTTTTATAAGTAATGTTCATGTATACTTACTGGGTTGCAACTAGTCTGTGAAAGGTATTAGCTGTTATTAATACTCAGAAGAGATGTGTTTTCATTTACATGCTTCTTAGAGAATCAGAGAAGAGATCATTTTTTCTAAAAATGTAAGCCAAGGAAGAAGTCTGATATATATATATATATATATATATATATATATATATATATATATATATTTGGGTCCCTGTGCTCAGAGCCAGCCTGAGTACAATGCAGGGTCTCTTCCATGAAGGGGTGAGAGGCATGGAGTCAACACACAGAGCCTGAGAGCTGGGTAACAAGCATGTGGAGGGTGAGCCACTGCAAACTCAGTTTATTCAAGGAAATGAAATGGTTTATATGAGCTTGGTTAGACAATCGCCCTGTGGGGTGGCCCTCAACTGCAGCCACTCGTGTTCCATCTCTTAGGCTGGTCATCCAGGCATGGAACGGAAGGTGGTGTCCTACCTAGACAGAGTAAAGCACCACTCCCTTATTCCTCATGGCATGTGACCTGGCTAAGACCTATCCTGCATTATGCCATACATATCCTCCTTTTTGTCTTTATTAATTGAGCAAGCCTGGGAAGCATGGTTCTATGACAAACCATTGTTGACCCCAGGCCTCTAGGGATCACCTCTGTTGGTGGTGCCTGTCTTAGGTTGCTCTGGTTATTGGGATCTTACCCGTCATTGGCTACTTGCTTTCCTGCTGAAAGAACCCAATGGGTGATGCTTGTTGCTTAGAAAGGTTATCAATATTGGCATGGGAGGTTCATGCAGGAAGGCTCCTGTGTCAAGCACGGGTGACCTTGTCAAAGAATGCTTTTGTGATGGGTAGAAGACTCAGGAAGAAGTGAGAATAGTTAAGTATTGTGAAGAAGGTGGCATTATTAAGTGGCCAATTAAACGGAATTTGTAGCTTCAATGTCTGACAAACTCTGGTTTGATGCAGTACTTTCCAAAGGAAATGAAAGGTCAGTAGTGCTATCAAGAAGGTCAGAGCAAATTTCCCCAGATTACTAAACTGAGGACCAGAAAAATGGCTGAGATCATATTTCATTTTGACAGATGGCACTGAAGTCCCTTGTGTTAAAGGGCCCAGTTGTACCTGCATTGTTCCGGCATCAAAGTTGGAAAAATTAGTCTTTTTCAAAGCTATGCATGGGTGCAGGGGAAGGTCTGCCAAGGAAAAAGCAAAGGGAAACATTGGGGAGCCAGGTCCCATTAATTCCCTATACTGAAGTGATAGCCATGAAGTGAACCCTGTGGCACGGTTGGATGAATACATAGCCAGGAAAATAGAGCTATCTTGAGACATAGGCATGGAGGTAGGTGGATAGGGCTTCGCTGTCCACAAGTCATCTCAGCCCTAGACAGAAAGGGGAGTGGAAGCATGAGCAGTAAAAGGAGAAGAGAGGGTTACAGATCCAGTTATTCCATCGTGGTGAGGGCATCCGCTGTGCTGGCAGGCACATCTGTGGCAGGCTTGACATTTCTGGCAGGTATTCAGATGGGGGAGGATGAAGTTTCTGGAAAGATACAAGTATATCCTCCACCCTGTTTTAAGAGTGGGTGAGGTCCCTTCCATTCCTTTGTGAAAGCGTCTCTCCAGCAGACAAGGGGCAAGGGGGTAGTGGCTGGTTGAGATCTCCAATGTTTATAGGCTGGAGAGAGTCCTGCTTCATCAAAAGTAAAAAGAAATTAATGGTGAAAAGAGCTTCCACCAAGGCCAAATGGGGGGATCCCTGGTTGTCATAACAGTTTTCTGCTTCATAATGAGTTCCTTGAGGGTTCTATTAGTCCTCTCCACTATGGCTTGGCCCTGAGGGTTATAGGGGATGCCCATGGAGTATTTAATCCCCCTAGATTCTATGAAAAACTTGAATTGGGCAGATATATATATATGCCAGGCCATTATCTGTCTTAATTGCCCAGGGAACATCCATGACCAGCATAGTGGTTTTTGTTGCCTTAATGTCATGGGATGCCTTCTTACTAGAAAGAGTGATAGCAAAAACAAATTTGGAGTAGGTGTCCATGACGACATGGACGTATTTAAAGTTGCCCAAAGAGGGTATGTGAGTGACATCCATTTGCCAGATGGCATTTGACATAAGGCCTCTAGAGTTTATTCCCTGTGGCTGCAAGTGGGCCCAAGGGGGCTAAAAGGGCACAGGATTTACATGTACGGATTAGGTGCTTACATTGGCTAAAAGAAAGCTCAGGGTAAAGGACCTGTAGGTTAGAGGGGGAGAGATGAAATCTTTGGTGTTAGAGTCTAGCTTGTAGGTGCGGCAAGGAAGTGACAGCAATAAAATTATCTGCCTGTGCATTCCCGTCAGCAGTGAAGCCAAGCAGACCAGTGTGTGAGAATATGTGCTCAATGAACCAGGGATGCTATTTTCCATTAGCATTTTTAAGGCACTAATGGCAATATCTATTGGTTTATGAGAGGGCCTGGGGTTGGCTAAGGGAAGCGTCCTTGACATTTGGACAGTATAACTATTGTCAGAGAAAATATTGACAGGTTCTTGTTGACAGAGCTTTAGGACTCTGAGGATACCATACAGTTCACCTAATTGAACTGAATGAGGGTTCAAACTTAAGGGCCTTGTCTGGCTAGTTGGCATTCTTAATAATTAGTCTTTAAGAACGCTTATTGGCATTGTAAAAGCTAAGGCTGCTAGTGGAATAGGTTGGCTAGAGGATTTAGAATGGTGATTGGCCTTCAGCATAGGGCAGCAATTGATTGAAGAAATTTGTAATCAGGGAAGTGGTTGTCTATATCATTAGGAAATTCTGCCACGAGGATATGAAATTGGTGTTTATCCCTGAAAAGGGACTGGAGTTCCATCATGGAGATGGGCAGAATTTTTTTAGAGAGAATTTTTTTATTTGTGTAATTATGCATCTTGATAGCTAGGAGGAGCATTGCCTCCAGTTTGGTAGTGAGTTTATGGGTCTGTTACTAGGAGGGGTGGACCCAGTAAAGGGGCACTTGTTTTCCTCCATCCAAAGGATTAAGTTCAGGACCAGGAGAGTCGGGTCTTATCTTGCCAGGGTAATTGAAAAGAGTTGGTAAGATATCTTCTGTAAAAGTTTTTTTGTTTGATTTGTCAAAGGAATTTTCTGGGAAGGACTGAGGTTTAAAGAAGGTCAATGAGGGAAAGGAATTTAGCTGGATGAATGGGCATAAAGGGCTTAGGCCAATTAATATAGCCATAGAGTTTTTGGAGGTCATTGAGAGAATACTTATCTTTCATTAGAAAGCTTGGAGGGAGGGGTTGGATATCAGTGGAAATTTGAAACCCTAAAAACCCAAAAGGGGGTAGAGTTTGAATTTTTTACTTGGCTATATTTAAACCTAGATTTTTAAGGTACTCAAGAAGTATTTTGAGGAGATCAATGAGAACAACTTGTGAGGGGTGAGCAATTAAAAGGTCATCCATGTAATGTATTATGAGGCATTTTGATCTGATTGTCTCGGTGGCAGTTGACACAAACAATTGACAAATGGATGGGCTATTTTTCATGCCATGAGGGAGGACCTTCCATTGATATCTCTTAGCTGGGACATTATGATTAGGTTCCCAGACAGTAAAGGTAAAGAACGGCCTGTCATTGACTGCCAGGGTGATAGAGAAAAAGCAGTTCTTAATGTCTAATATGACTATATGATATCTAATAAGAATGAATCTGGGATGGGGGTGGCCAGTTTGAAAGGAACCCATCTTTATCACATGTTTATTGTGGCAAAGGTCCTGAAGTAATCTGTACTTATTATTTTTCTTTGAGATGATAAAGATGGGGGAATTATGGGGACTGATGGAGGGCTCAATATGGCAGAGTTCAAGCTGTTATTGCACAAGGGATTTGAGGATGGCCAGTTCAGGTCCTAAAACAGACCATTGTTCAACCCATATGGGGTCCAAAGTATCCCACTCAAGGCTTGTGGGAGCAACAGAAGGTTGGACAGTGGCCTCTAGAATTGGAGGAAGTAGGTGAGAGTGGAAATCAGAGCTTTACATATGCTAGGCAAGCACTCTACCACTGAGCTATACCCTCAGCCCACCAAATTAAAGAGGGGAAAAAGTCTGAAATCCTATTAAGTAATTGTTGCCCAAAGCTCATAGAAGTTATTGGGTCAACTCAGGTGGAATTTATATGATCAACCTGGAAATTAAGGGACAGGAAGTAATTAAGAAAATCCTGTGACCATGGGCCTTTGATGTAATTGGAGACTCATGATCGAGCCTCAGTGATGTTGAAGACTCTATAGCCTGTGGGATGAGGCCCAGCTGCAGGATGACAAGCGGCTGCAGAAGGAGGCCCTGCTACAGGAGGAGGCGCCACTGTGCACCCAGCCAGCCATGGCCCCTCTGTGGGTGGAGCCCTGGCTCTCCCTATAGGCCTCCAGCCCCGCCTCCAAGACCTCAGGGCCTTATGGTGACCTTGGGGCCTCTGCTGTTTCCAGGCTGGAAGCCATGGCCGCACCTACCCCATCTGCTTGGGGCCACTGAGGCACCACACCTCATTCCAGGGCAGCTCTGAGGAGGACAAGAACACATGGATGCCTGACAGGGCCGCACTGGGCCCAGCCTGCCGCTGTTGGGCCTTGTCCCTGACCTCTGTACGATCGCCCTCTGCTTTCTGCACCGACCCCCGCCCAGGCGCGTGGACCTTGTAAATGGGCTCTGTGCATCCATGGAGGCTGGAGTGCTGCCTGTCCGGGTTCCTGCTCTGGGCTAGCCTGGAGCTGCTGCTCATCTTCCTGGGCATCCTCTGCATGGAGAAACAATGATCACTACCCAAAGCAAGTTGCCTAATATTGGGGCTGAGACATACAGACAGAATGTTGAGGCCCAACTGTCTCATGCTTAGTGGGGGAAATCCATGGATCTTTATGCCAGCCCCTTTGGGAGCCCCTTGGGTGGCACCCACAAAGCAGTGGAGAAGGTTTACACCAGCTTTTAAAAGTTCTGTATCTGTGCGGCTCTGTGGGCTAGTAAATGTTAGGGTCCGGAACCTGTCTATCACACAGGGAGTATTTGTATTGGGCAACTCAGACCTCCACTTCCGTGGAAACTCGACTTGGTGCCAGAATGCATACTGAAGTGTTAGTCTCTCGAATGCAGCAGGGCGGGGTTATTAAAACTTAAGGGGTCTGAGTCTGCTTGCTGGCAGGAAGGAGGTTTTTAAATCAAAATGGGAAAATTGGCCTTCCCCATAGCCGATTGTCAACACAGTGTCTCCAGAAAATCTTGGTCAGTAGCCTTGCCTTGGCTCTGAAATTGGGGGGCAGAGGGTCAGGCCCTTATGTGATTCTGCCAGGACCAAGCAAGAGGGGAGGGGCCAGCATGGGCTTTGGGACCATGTGGCGAGGTGTGCTCTCTACAGGAAAGGGGAAAAGTAAGGGGCCGCCCACTCACCCTTGGGTGACTGTCAGCACACAGAACACAGAGTGTCCTACTCACTGGACAACCAGGATGGGGGGCAACTCGCCAATGTGGGGGGAGGGGGTCCCTGTTTAGGTACCAGATGTTGGGGTCCCTGTCCTCTGAGCCAGGCCGAGTAGGATGCAGGGTCTCCACAGTGAGGGGGTGAGTGGCACTGAGTCAACACATAGACACTGGGAGCTGGGTGAAAAGCAAGCAGAGGGCCAGCTGCTACAAACTCAGTTTATTCAAGGAAGTGCAAGGGGTTATATGAGTTTGGTAGGCCAATCACCCTATGGGGTGATCCTCAACTGCAGCCACTCGCGTTCTGTCTCTTAGGCAGGTCATCCAGGCACAGAGCAGAAGCTGGTGTCCCACTTGGCCAGACTGGAGCACCATGTCCACAGGAGCCAATCCCTTATTCCTCATAGCAGGTGGCCTGGCTAAGGCCCATCTTGCATTATGCCATACAAATACATCACACTGTAATGTATACATATTATTATCCATTCTGTTCACTTTACCTAGAATAAATGCTCACATTCATTCTTACACTTTCCTTTCTTGCTAATGTGGGGCCCCTAAAACCCCTTCTCTGTACCCAATATCTGTAGATTAACTACTCTCTTCACTTCTGTGAAATGTTTGGCTTTAGAATAACAAACTAAACAGAGATGACTTCATTTTGTCCTTTCTAACAAGCTTTCAGTGGCGGAACCTAAAAAAAAAAAAAGAAAGAAAAGAAAAGGGGATCAAGCCCAGGCAAGTTTAGCAAGTCTCTGCAAATATTATAACAGGACCAGACCTAGAAAACGGTCAGCACATTTCAACACATTTAGGCAATGGTCAGCATATTCCTTTGCCTTGGAAACAGCACCCACCCATAAGAGGCTTTATAGTCATCTTTAACTAATTTTGGTATACAGCTTATAGCAACCAATCAATTTAAAATTTGCTCAAATCTATAAAAAAACCCCTTCCCATCCTTCTCAGGGCTCTCAGCAGAGATCGACGACGTTGGTGAGGTCTGAGAGTCCTGGTTTAAGCTGGAATAAAGACTCCTTGTTTTTGCATACACTCCGGACTCCATGGGGGTTTTTGGGGAGCCGTTCTCTGGGCATAACACTAACTTTTACAATGCGTTCTCCATAATCTGTCCCATATGGTATCCTCTTTTCCCAATATCCACTGCATTCTGAGTATCTTTGTTCTATTCTCAGAACAAATATAGCAATCTATGAATTTACATTGTATTTCAGACCTATTTAAGTTATTTTACTTCATTATCTGGCTATAAAATGTTTTAGATTTATTTTGCAATATACAAAAGCTTATTATTTTTATTATTAAGGGAAATAATATGCAGCTATAAATCTGAGAAAGTATGGCATGAAAAATATAGTTATATAGGCTCCTGAAATAGGTTAAAACGATAACTCTGTTGTGTGACACTGTTCTTAGAGAGACATGAACAAATGCCCATCTCAGATAGGGAACCAACAGTAGACCAAAGGAAGAATAACACGACAGTCCAACTTGGAGAACTAATTATTTTTATTGGGGTTACTAGTAAGAGTGTGGGTGAGCGGTTATTAATAGGAGCAGAAATGACACAAAGAAGGCTGCATGATCCAAAGCCCACCCTAGCAGGCGTGACAGCTCAGGAGAGCAGGATCCTTGGATCTCGCTGCACAACCTGCAGGTAGCTTAACAGACTGCAGAGTGTTCTTTCCAGGTAACTCAGTTTGTCTAAGCCTCTTCCAGGCAGTTAGGCTTCTCTGTGATTTTCTCTCAGCAGTCTCGGTAAGGGAGGGGCTTAGTGAACCTAGTCAATTTTATAGACTTCCTGAAGTTATTGAGTTGTTTACTTTCTGAGCTTAAATAGCTTCCCTACAGGATGGAACGTTCCACCTCCTTTCAAAACATCCTGCTGTTTACCCAGCATCTATCAAGACAGATTTTATCTCTGAGGAAATTGCTAGACAACAAACTCGTGCCCAAATTACCCCTAAGTATGAAGTAAAACTTCCATTTCTAAAGTAGTGTGTACTGAGGACAATCTCTCATAACTTGAATAAGGTCAGTAAAATGGCACAGCAGGTAAAAGTGCTTGCCTAGCATCCCAGGTGAGCTGAGTTTGTTCATCAGGATTCATGTAAATATGAAAGATAGAAGCAACTCCCCAAAGAGTCCTCCCCCCACCCGAGCTTTACGTGCATGCAGTGGTTACACAAACACAAACACGCACACACATGCATGCGCAGACACACATACAGACAAATACTACCACCAACATACACCAACACTACCACCATCAACAATGCTGATAATTAGTATAAGTATTTTAAAAGACATGAAAATTTTGCAGTGTGGCACTTCAGCATTTGATTACATTTCCAGACTGTGTTCAGTTTTGGCGTAATGAATCTGCAAAGTCCTCTAATGGCAATGTATTGAATTCTTCTAATTGGAAATTTTTGCCCATTTGAGTATATACAACAACATAAGTTTTATAGTCATCAGCAATGGAAGTAAAAGATTCTTGTGTCAAAATGGCATTTGGACAGATCCTGGATGTCTATAAAACCAGCACTGTGATCCCTAACAGATCTTCTGCCCAGAAAACGTCTAATATTTTCAGTTCTACTTGAGTAGTACTATTTTAAAAAGCTACTCAAATGTCATCTGTAAAATGAAATGAATTGAGGCTCTTTGCAAAAATTTATATAGAAACAAGATTAAATCTACTGCCTGAGGTTTTGTTAGTTTGTCTGTAAATGTAAGATATTTTAATACATCTGAAGTTTCCGATTTTTCTACGTAGGAATGTCACCCAGGAAATAAGCGAATAAACAGACCAAAAAAAAAAATACAATTTTTTGTTCGATTTTAATTCCATAGAATGAAAATCTGTACGGATCATTCTAAAATACAATTTAAATATACTAAAGATTCTTTCTGGGTAACAATATGCTCATTGATTGCCAAGTCCTCAAGCATTGCTAGAGTTTTATAGTCCATGAATTAGAGTGGAGTCCAAATGATAATAATGAAATGTGGAGGGTTTTGTCCATTCTAGAACCCCAAGGCAAGGGGAGTAAAGTTCAACTCATCACTGGGAAGCAGGAAATTAATTATGCCTTTTCCATGACTGTGTGATCTTGCAAAAAGGTTTTTCATTTCTGATGCTACAGTATTCTAATTATTAAAATAGAATAATTGGACCACATGGTAATCTTTCTGTGTGACCTTGCAATTTCTACATATAGACATTTAAGTTGTACAAATGAGGTTGAAATGAAGGCAAAGAACCATGTCATGAGGAGAAAAGCTGCTGTCTCACAGTGACAGACTAATATGATGTAAAGCTCTGGGACTCAATCCCTAGCCTTGTTGACTCTCCAGTGTGAATAAAGAACACCTGTAAAATGTGTAGATTCATAGTTTCATATTGTCATGGCATCAATGACTGCACAACAAGAAGAGTAATTAATAGAAATAAATAGAAGAATGATAGTAAATGGAAACAATATTAAGATGCCCTATTCCTATAGTCTTAATGCATCTAAAGCATCTAGGGAAATCCATCTATATTGAGGATGCCAGATCCTGATAATAATGAAAATACAACTGAAAAAAAACAATATATTACACACTACTCATGCAAGAGTGATTTATTCTTGCAAATAAGATCTACCTTTGAAGCCATAGCATCATTACCACCCACTTCTGGCCCTAGAACAAAAGGAAATAGATGAGTTCACAGAAAAATATGAACATTAGCACTGATTCCATTGTTTAATTGAGAACCATTTGGAGCCTTTCTGAGTTTAGAGGAGGATTTTCTGTATACTTAGATTTGAAAGTAGAATCCATTTATATTTTTAGAAGGTATAAAGCACAAGGAGAGCAGTAATGAAATCAGATGAAGCAATAAGGAAAAATTGTATCTGAGGATAAATTATGAAAGTCTCCAGCTTCCATACCAATGAATATAGACAGGATTTATAGGTAATAGAGAGCTACTGATGATCAAATTTTAGTTTTCTGGTATGTATGACAGGACTGAATCTGAGACAAATGATAATAGCTTGGTTGTTAAAATGACTACTGAACACTATTCATATGAATATCCGGTGGCAAGATCATTGAAGTGTATTCATGTGGTATGCTGTTATAGTTCTGGAGCCACATACAACAGTTCTAAAGTATTTGATGTCAGGAGTGAACATAATTCAAATAAGTCAACTCAATTCAAGTAAAATTTGAATATAATACTTAGAGAGAAACCTCAATAACTTAAAAAGTAACACAATTTTAGCTATGATTATTTTGATGGATCAAAACAGCACAATTCATAAGGATAAAAGCTCATTATGGAACATCAAAATATACTAAGTATAGTATTTGACAATACCAGTTGGCATGTCAAGGTGGATGGGGGAAATTTCACAGAGTCCCACCTCAAGATGGGGAGCTATAGGCAATCAATGGATGCTGAGGGAGGGAGAATCAGTTTTCTCCAGGGCCTAGCTCCGTGAGAGCTTATCTCATTACGGGGGGGGTACCTAATTACAAGTGGGTAGCCCTAAATATGGGTACACATAAACAGGACTAAATAGACTCAGTGAATTATAGGTAGATAGGTGATAGATTAAATAGAAAATAGATAGATACATACATAGATAGATAGATATAGATAAATAGATAGATAGATAGATGACACAGTAAGCCAGAAATCAGTATTATACTCTACCCTGCTTGAAGTCTTTTCCCCTGCTCACATCTTTGTATGCAATCCGGCCATCATAACACCTTAAATCTTTCCTTTCAAATATGCCAACTTCTTCTTACTAGGATGTCTGACTAATGGAAATTATAAGCTTCACTAAAATTTTGAAATTCTGTTACTACCTTTTGTTCATTTTGAGACTTAAATACAAAGTTTATTTGCCACTAGCAGATTTAAAATAAGCATTAATTAAAGGAAAAAATAGATTAAACGACATGATTCCTAAAGTGGCATTTACACACACACACACACACACACACACACACATATATGTATATATATATATGAATACTCACATGTGAAATTCTCAAAGAAATAAAAATTGAGTCATTAGCATTTGATCTAAAAGCATAAATTGTAAGAAGAAAATGTAAGCACCCATTCTCTAATTGCAGACAGACTATCCATTAAGATAATCAGATGAAATTAGTATCTTTATTTAAAAATAATTAAATAAATCGTAGTTTTTAAATAATGACAAGTTTCATTTTTATAATATTCTCATTGTGCAAGCAATTAAGAAGTAATGGCGTGAAATTCTACATGTCTAAAGGTATAATTCACCTTGAACAACAAAAATTAATTAATAAAAAATACTTTAGTAGAAATGTTGACAATAAGCCATAATGGTACAAGAATCAGAATATCTAACCCTAAATATTTTTGCTAGGATTTGAAGCCAAATACAGTTACGCTTCTAACACCAACTGTATGCTTATGGGAACCAAAAGGGATAGAGATACCAAGGACAGAAAATAATCAAAGAATATCATGGGGAAGACATCTATCAAGTTTAAAATGTCTCATAGATTAGGAAAAATGATCTGTTTATTTTCCTTAATCAGTTACATGATTTGCATTATGCTCATTTAAATAGGTAGTAAGAAGCACTTAGGAAACATCAAAGTCAAGTAGAATGGCTAGAACTTATTTAGATCCTGACTAAAAGGTCATTTTGGTGGTTGTGTGCCCCTTTAGTTCCAGCAGCAGGAGGATGTCTCTGACACTGAGGTCAGCCTGGTCTACAAAGTGAGTTCCAGGACTGCAGAAGACCCCGTCCCAAGAAAACAGAAATCAAAATAAAAATAAAATAAATGAAAATAAAAATAAAAGGGAGTAGATCCGGACTAAGACAATATTAATATAAAAAAGTTTATGTGACAGAGTCAAAAAATGCAATCCAATTTTGGTATGGTATCCAGTATTAAAGTATAATATTATTTAGTTAATGTAGTTACATTTGATGGTGTTTTGGTGATTAAATCAAAGCTATGATAAATATCTTTATTAGATATACTTGTATGTTTAATTATTTTCTGAAAAAATCACATAATAAAGCATCTATTTAAAGCACTATTCAAGAGGCTGGAGAAATGACTCGACGTTAGTAGCATGTTTTTCTCTTCCAGAGGAGGACCCACGTTCAGTTTTCAGCACCCAAGTAACATAACTCACAAGTGCCTCTAACCCTACCTCCAGAGAATCTGACATCTCTAGCCTCCGCAGGTATGTGCACTCACATGAATATCCCCAAGCACAGCATATATACTATTTTAAAAATAAAGTAAATCTTTAAAATCAATAAGTACATCACTCTTCAAGAATGAAATAAAAAATAATAGAGGGCAATGGAAGAATTAAGATTCGTAAGAAGCAGTTGATACTGAAGAAATGTGATGGAAGAATAGTAACTATAATATTCTATTTGGTAGATATTGACATATTGTATAATGGCTTTACTAAGTATGAATACAGATGCAGATGTCAATGTGTATAGGTCACTTGAGGCATCATATATAAAAGATGATAATTAGAGTTAAATCAGGTATTTCCCATGTGAAAGTTTCCGTGACATTCAAGACAGTAGTATCTCTTATAGTACTGATTACTTCATTTAATACTCAGCTATTCAGGTACCGGTTCGCATTTACTATGTGGTAGCAAGTTTCCATTTTCCTCCTCTACTAATGGACCCCATTTTTTCTTCTCTTTTCCATGAATCTCTCTTGACTGATCCTCCTTACCCTCCGGCTTTTAATTACATATGACCAAAAAAGTTAGTGATTATTTTCTTACCTTATGAGTTGCAACTTGACTAGACTGTTTCCTGTAAATAGCTACTTGTGTTGAAAACTTTCCGAGACATAGGATTTTAATGTGAAATCCAAAACATTGCATCCCTCTCGTCTTTTCTGGCCTAGGAATAACAGAATGGCTTCCAATCTTATTAGCTAGGATATACATTCATATCATTTATTGGTTTTCTTCTTCTCTCATCTCATGGTCTATTTTTGCCTCCTACATTGAAAAATAGGTTAAATGAAGATACTATAAGTCATAAGTCTTCCTTGTACTATATCCTGCTTGAAGTCTTTGACCCTGTCCATCTTTCTAAATAATATGGCTGTCATAATACCTTAAATTATTCCTTTAGAATATGCCAATGCTTCTTGCTAGGAGGTTTGAAATTATAATCTTCATTAAAAATTTGAAATTATGTCACTACCTTTTGTTCATTTTGAGGCTTAAAATACACAATTATCTTTCAATTAGTAAATGCAAAATAGACATTATTTAATGGAAAAAATAATGTATACAATCTTTAAACATCATTTACACAAAAACTAAGAAATACTAAAGTGACCATGGAATATATTTTTAAAGTGCCACTCACTAGTAAGCCTGATATTTAAAAAAAATGAACAATAATACACATTTCTATGTAACTCTCATGAAGAAGATAAAAATATACAATACCATGCATCAAATGGACCTAAGATATATATACTGAATATTCCAACCAAGCACCAAATAATACAAACTGTATTTAGCACCCCATGGAACTTTCTCCAAAATCGATCACACTCTGGAGCACAAAACAAACCTCAACAAATACAAAAGAAATTGAAGTAATTCCATGCATTCTATCAGATCATAATGAAAAATAACATAATCAACAGGAGAAAAAGGACTAGTAACTTCATGAACACACTCCTTACTGGCGAATGGGTTAAAGGAGAAATTAAGAAAGAAATAAAAGTATTCCTGGAATTAAATGAAAAGGACAATAGAAGACAAGAAAGCCTCTGAGACACTTTAAAAGTAGTCCTAAGAGGAAAGTTCATAGCTATAAGTGCCTACATTAAATAATGTCAAAACTAAAAATAAAAAGGGAGATTTATCATTTTGTTCAATTCACAGAATCATTTTAAGTAAAAAATCTATAATAAACCAATAAATGCAAGAAAATTTAATTTTACAAATCTGAAAAAAGCCCTTGCTTCATGTAGAGTCAACAACATGTTATTTAGGGAACAAATTGAAAAAAAAATAGGGAGTGGAGAATGCATTTCTTAAAAGAATATAATATGGTACTGGAGAGATGGCTCAGCAATTAAAATCACAGACTGCTCTTGCAAAGGACTCAGGTTCAATTCCCAGCACCCACATGGTGGCTAACAGCTGCTCATGATTCAATTTCTAGGGGATTGCAATTCCTTCTTCTGACCTCTGCAGGTATTTCCCTACAGGTTCACCTATATCCTTTCAGACAGTACACTCATACACGTAAAATAAAAATAATAAATAAAATATTTAAAAGAATATAACATAATTAAAGTGTAGCTGACTATTTTGGAAGGTAATATAAAAATGTCAGATTCTTGTATAGTTCTTTATGAAGATGATTCACCAAACACAGCCATAGCACCTGGAATTTTGCTCCATGTGCCAGACTCTCAATGCTTTCTGCTTCTACATAGTGAACCCCAGCATTATACCAGTCTACATTGCCCAGGAACTTCCTGCACCAGCCCCACAAAGGAAAACTGCATCTCAACCCTAGTAAGACTTAGTCCTCTCCTGAATATTGCAAATGTTCAACAGAAGGAAATAAGACCTGAACATTAAACAAGAAAGGATGGGGAGAGAAATTAACCAGAAAACTACACCAGATGTGTAGTAAGTCCAAAGACAGAAACCCAAATAACACACACAAACACACACACACACAAACACACACACACACACACACAAAGCTATGTCTTATACACTAACTACTAATTCTATAATAATAAACCCTAATGAAAAAAAAAACCTAGAAAACATTTTTGCAAAGAACTTTTTAAGGATCAATAAAAATATTATCAAAATTTCAAATTACTTATTTTTCATAAATGTCATTATATATTGGATGAGATCAAGTGTACTCAGGGTCATATGGCCATGGCTAGATCAGTGGTACCAACAGGCCAGCCAGTAAGTTCCTTATACTAAGATGTTCTCATGCCCTACCATCTCAGCTCTCAGGTATGTTCAGGTTGGGGAGATCTGTCCATGCCTCAGACCTATGAGCTACTCCAGCCCAATCTATCAACCAACATGATCACCTACTAGCCACCCAGTCCAGGACTTGCATTCCAGGACCCTGAGGAGTCAGTCTTGGAACCTCAGACTTAATAGTTGCCCTTACCACTATCTGACCTGAGACTACTTCTTATACAACATTCACACATGAACCTAAAGCTACACCAAGACAAGCACCACTCAGCTGGGTCATAACCTGACAAGTTGGGGAAACCTCAAACAAAGATATAAATAACCATTCAACAAAGACAGTATTGTCTACCCATACCAAGAAGCATCACCGCTTCTGAGAACAGCAACTTAGTTGATACACAACAAAATATTTCAAAATAGCAATCTTAAGTATGTTCAAGGGACTCAGAGAGGACCATAAAAACACAAACAGCAATGAAATAACTAAAATAACTCAAGATATGAAATTAGAATTTAATAAGGAGAATCTCTGAAAATTAGCATAATTTTGACTTGAAAATCCAGAAATGTCAGAAAATAAACAGCTTGAGGGGTGAGAGTGGAATTCATCAGGGGGGAGATAAAATACTGTTTAGCTAAGTTGCTGTTCTCAGAAACATTCCAATAGAGGTCACAATTTATTCAGGAGTCATACTGTCTTGGTTATTCTTGTCATTTTTGTGGGTTTTTTTGCCCATGATACCCTAGGCAACTGGAATTGTAACAGCGGTTACAATTAAATATATATATATATATATATATATATATATATATATTTCCAAGAATTCAAAACTAGCCTTCAGCTATAATGATGCATATTTAGAATACAGCAAGAAAGTCCATTAGTCTAGGGAAGTGACCGATGTAATTTTTTCCTCTAGGATCTATGACAACTCCAGCATGTTTATAGTTCCACAAATGATTTCCCTGCCACTGAGCCGGCCTTAGGTTGAGTTAGAGAGCAGTTGACTATTCTGAAGAAAAATGTGTACTTAACTATAGCACAAGTAGAGATAGTTTCTTAGACTGGTGAACAACTTTTCTAGCCTGGAGTAAAAGTAGTACTTATAATACTTACTGTAAATGGAGAGACAGATAAAGGACTTGCTTAATTCTGCACTTGAAGTTCTGTAAAGTATCTAAACATGTCACACATTTGTAAATATATTTGGTCATGGAATGCCTTACTTTTATTTTCTTCTTTTCTTACTGCATACCCTCCTCCTCCTCCTCCTATTCTTTATCTCCTTGTTCTTCTCATCTCCCACAGTACTTCAGCATATGGTATTCTAGGTAGAAAAAAGAATGAACAAATAAACAACTGAAAATTATGCTATTATGAAATTTGACTTATAGTAAGTCTTTAGTTAGTGTTACCTATGAATTGATTCCAGATAGTTTAAGGAGCATTATGTAAGAGCATCGCATCTCTTCATAGGATTCTGTTAATGATCTGTATGAAGTCATAGAACTGTTAAGCCGTATATAAATATTTATTTTTAGTCTCTTAGTGCAGAATGGAAATATGTTTCATCATAAAATAGAGTAACACATGAGGGAATGTTGAACAGTATCTTAATACAAGAGGAATATTCAATTACAAAACCACATATTAAAGAATTATTTGAAGGTTGCTAGATTCAGCTGTGTAGAATATAGAAACAAAGAAACCTGGTTAATTACACAATTCTGAAGAACAATGTAATAGTAGACTACATATCATATGTTTATT
Organism: Eospalax fontanierii; assembly: GCA_035773235.1. NCBI lineage: Eukaryota > Metazoa > Chordata > Mammalia > Rodentia > Spalacidae > Eospalax > Eospalax fontanierii. Next base: position 125,853,684 of record CM069525.1, on the reverse strand, counting down.
TAGATTAACAGATAGCATAAGAAAATGCTGCTTAAATGCCAGCTTTCATTTATCTACTAACTCCAGGCTGTGGGAATTCAATGATAATATACCAAATTTTTACTACAAATTCCTTTTGGAAGCAGAGTCTAAAAAACTTGTCATTCTTTCTACAAAAATTTATTGAGCTTTAAAGTACATTTTATACTTATACAACAGTTCTTAATCAGATTTAGACCCTTCCCCCAACCATTCTCCCAACCCACCACCACTGAACCTTATGTCTTATGCCATGCAGATTAAATTCAATTTAGTGAAGCATTTGTACCCAGATGTCCTTCAGTGAAAATTCATCCACTGGAGTCTAGTCAGTCTATCTAGAGATTGTAACTAAGGTCTATTTTCTTGTACCCAGTAACAATAAGTCTCCAACAGTTCCCAGACTAGGGCCACCCACCATCCATTTCTCTGGGCCCTTGTCTGATTGAGATGGCATGGGTCCTGTATGCAAGCTTCCAGCCGTAAGAAAAGATGAAATTATGAAATTTCCAGGTAAATGAATGAAACTGGAGACTGTTATACTACGTGAAGTAACAGAAACTCATAAAAACAAGCAATATTTGCTCTCTTCATTTGTGAATCATAGCATCAGTAACATATATGTGAGTATATATCCTGATGCAACTCCAGGAGCCAGGAAAATGGAAAGGAAACACAGAGATAAAGGAAAAGAAAGAACCTGAAAGAGGGCGATAGACGGGAACAGATGTTGTCGGAGGGAGGTGGGCAAAGTGGGAGGGGAAGAGGGGCAGATGTGTAGAGGTCACAGTGGAAGAGGAGGGAGCTCAAGAGAAGGGGGCTGTTGGAAGAAGGTGGGAGTTATTGGGGAAGTAGGGATAATGAGGCCACTTAGAATGAGTAGAAAGACTAAGTTAGGAGACAGTGGAGATGAATGGACCTTCGGGGTCTAGGGAAGCCAAAGGGAAATGTGTTGTCTTCACAACCCCCCCCCGAGAAATACATATATGGTGTCTGAAAATTAGTGCATGTGTATAACTGGGGGCTGTATGTTACCGCAAGGAACACAGTGCCAGTCATGAGAGACCTCCCTTTGAGTGCTTGGTGAAAGTAGTCCAAAAGACTCCCCAAATAGCACAGGCTGTTGCCAGAGCTCTTGGTTATTTCTCAGAACTTGAAGAAAAGACCCTACTGCTGAAGACAGGGCATGCTTGGGACACAGGACTTGGAGTAATGGAACAGAAAATGACTTGGAAGCCTTCTACCAGAAGTTTAGCTCTCATAGTTCTAGAAGATACTATGCAAAGCTGCTAAGGGAGAAAATCAATCAATGGTCCAACTCAGCCTTAAAGACTAATACCCATAATGACTGTTATAGCAAACTACTCTACTGGTGCAGTAGTGGCACTGTTATCTGGGAGAGCGGGATAATCAACAGCTACGTAATTGGATTTAAAGTCCTCTCAATGAGTGAACTCATGGGTGGCTATGGAAAATCAGTCAAATACACATGACTATAGAGGTCATAGATCCTAGAGAAAACCTGATCTCTGTCATATCTCTAGCCATATATAATTTCTTGCTATATATGCTAAATATGAATCCTTATATTTACAAACAAGTATATCATACACCACTCATCAATGAAGCTTGTTTCTGCAACAGATGGAGGCTACCACAGAGTTCCAAAACTGGTCACATACACAGAATAAATGTCTGAGAGATACCCAGGACTAGGTGACATATCTACAGTGGAACCTTTACAACTAAGGCTTGTGGAACATAACAGACATATCAGAACGGGAGAGGGGAGGTAAAGGAAAACTATTGCATCACTCAACTCTAACCAGCGAAGCTCTCTTATAAAATGAAGTGTGATGCACACAAAAGGACAAAACTGGTCTAGTTTGAAAGAATAAGAGACTGCAGAGTGTGTTCCTGCACTGTGTTCTTTCTTTTCCTAAACCTCACCCATTCACAGCTCAGGGGCCTTTATGGAGGAGGGGGTGGAAAGATTGTAAGAGCCATTGTTGGTTCATGAAGACTGTCATTCTTAGCTCTTGCCTTTCTTCAAATGAGGTATGTCCTATTGGTTTTCCTGTTGCTGTAATTAAATACTCTGGCTAACTTAAAGGAGAAAGGATTTATTCTGATTCAGAGTTCCAAGTTATTGTACACCAGGGTTAGGACTTCACAGAATCACAGTGACAGGAGCTTGAGGTGGCTGGTCATATCACATCTCTAATTATGAACAACAAGCAATGAGTGAATGCTTGCTAGTGTACGCCTCACTTCCTCCCCTCTTTGTAGTCCATAATCTGTTGCCCATGGAATGATCCTGTCCATGATTAAGATTAGTTTTCTCATATCAATTAACATAATCAATATCTCATCAGGCACATATCTCAACTTTTTAAATTATTTAATGTTTGATGGTTTCATTTTATGTAATTACAGTCATTTTCACCCCCATATTCCTTTCACATCCTTCTACCTCACTCCCCCTTCTCAATGAATCTGTCTCATTTTCATGTCCTTCTTTTGTCTGTGTGACCCACTGGGTCTAATTAGAATTACTTATCCAAGAGCAGCAAGGAACTTATTCAGTGGTGCAAAGGCAATTTATCTGTGGCAGTACCACTGAAGAAAGTGACTACCCTTCCCTCAATAAGTGTAAATTGCCTGATAGTTCATCTTTGAGGGTTGGGCCTCATGGGTTTCCCCCATTTCCATGATAAAGTGTTCATGGCCCTAATCTTGTGCACACCTCCTCATCCTCAGTTCTTACATTCTTTCTTCAACCTCTTCTGCTGTGTTCCAGGAGCCTTAAAGGAGGGTCTTATAGCTGTCTCAGTTGAGGCTAAACACTCCACCGTCACTTATTCCCAGAAATTTGGTCAGGTCTGAATCCAGTTGACAATTAACACAAACCAAAGTGTCCTACAACACTGCCCACTGTGAAACACTTAATTCATATGTCAAAAATAAGGATGTATTTTCACTTGGCTTGAAAGAAAAACAGCAATATGCAGAAATGAGGAATAAAGTTACTGAAGATGAATGGAAACAATATTTTAAAATGAAGGCTATGTCATTAGAATCACAAAGATGTAGTGGATGCTAGCTAAGGACATTGTTATGACTTCCTCATGCTCCTAGCTCAGCAGCCTTTATGAGACTTCCATTCAGGTGTTACTAACTTTTGAGGCTTTTGTGACAATAATTATTCTGGCACATAGAGGAAAGACAGTGTGCCCTGCATTTCAGGAAATTCTGTTTCTATGCTGATCTTTGTAACCGGTAAATTTTAGGATCAATTGCATTTTAGTTCCTCTGGGACGTATGGGGAATTTACGAATAAACCCAAAGATCTCTTCTCTTTGAAAATTTTCTAAGTTTTAAACTCCTTTTCTAAATGTATATGTAGTTTTAAAGAAATATTCCACAGTTGTATGTTTCCTTTTGTCATTTTCAAAGACCTTTAGTGTTGGTTATCCTTTATCATGCTTCCTACTCCACCTTTCCCTCCCATTCCCCAACTCATTTATTCCTTCCTGTTCCATTATTCCCCTTTCATCCTTCTTATCACCTGTGTTCTAGGCTCCTTTACTTGAACTTCCCTCTACATGGCTCTTAATAGTTTACTGCCCTTTATAACAGAAAATTTTAAATATTCGAAGCTAGCATCCACATAGGCCAAAAGCTCATGTCTGGCTAGATCGTATGCCCCTACTTAATACTATTATTTTGCCAAATGGATATAGTAATTTTTATATTCATGGATTAGTGTGTTTCTAAATCCTCATCAAAGAAGATTTATAGTAGATGGCAATTAGTACAGACATCAACAACTTGCTAATATGCAGTACATAAGAGAGTATGAATTGGTCATCTTTACATCTGTATCACAATCCCTCCTCCCAGGGTGCTCTTAAAATCTCATCATCATTTGAAGAGCAATTAGCAGGTGATGGCTATTGGGTGAGGGAGAGTCACATTTTATCAAGGATGCAGGCTCTAAGAGGCTGCCCATTGTTCAAGAGATGGTCTGATATTCGTGAATACAAAGGTAGCACTAAATGAATTCCGGGACTACTAAATTTGAAACAAAGAAGGGGTACATGAAGTTGAGAGGCATATAAATTGGAAAGGAGTCAGTAGGGAATGGGTTGGATCCAAACATATTATAGGCAAGCTAATTAAAATATTTAAAAAAAAAACAAAGAGAGTAAACTACATAGTATTTGATATAAACCTAAATGAGTCAATGGCAGATTATACTATATTGAGAAAGTTTGCAAATCTTTTCAAGCATGTGCTTGCAATTATTTTTTTTTTGCTTTTATGATATATTTAAAAAATTATTGAGCTTTTGAACATTTCATACAAGAGTTCATAATCAAATTTAGATCCCCTCTCCTATCCATGATCACTCACACCCACCATCAGACCTCATGTATTCCTAAATTCATGCTAAGTACTATCCAGTCAAGCATTTGTTCCCAGATATCCTTAGGCACAAATCCATCCACTGGAGTCTAGTCAGTCAGTGTAAGGATTGTAAGTAAGACTTACTCTCCCTCAAACATTAGTCATAAGTCTCCAATAGTTCCCAGATAGCACAGCTATTAAAGCCTAAGGCTAACAACCAAAATACTGATTTTCTTTAATTTTTATTGAGTTTTATACATTTAATACATCAGTTCTTAACCAAACTCATTCTCTGTCCTCTATTCACACCCCAAACCCATATAGGACCTCATGTATTCATCATACATGCCAAAGCACAAGTCAAGCATCTGTGCCCAGGATTCACACCAACTCAAATTATACGAGGGCACAGAGTACAGCAATAGTTTTTGTTTAAGAATCAGCATTGAAAAATAAAATCACTAAGAATGAATTTTTGAATAATAACAAACACTTGGACTTTATAAAACCAAAATTGAATTTCAAAATTATAAACAAATTGGGCTAGCTCATAGCAATTAATTGGGAAAAAACAAGTTCAAAACAAACCAGTGAGGAGAAGGATTTAACAATCCAGTAAAATAGTAAACTTAAATATAAAATTCCAGCAAAAGTAGAGGAAATGTTCAGCTTCATTAGTAACAGTCATACGTATATAAAATTATTTATTACATATACTCATTTATTTGTATTTTATAGTAGTTAAATTCTATGCTCTTACACATGGGTTTCCAGATAAGATGAATTAATAAATATACCCTTATACCTCCTACTTCACAAAATTCAGCAAATATATGTGTGTTTTATCTTCAGTATTAGATACCTAAGCCTACTGACACTGAAGGGTAAAGTAACTGTTGTATATAGAGAGGGGGAATTCACAGTGGCAGGCACTAGTTAAAAGTTAAAGATCACTAGAAGCCAAAATCAGAAATAAAAATTGGGGACTTTGTTGTCCTATCACATATAATTAGCTCTTTCTTATAGTTGTGAAGCTGGTACCTAAAACTGTGTGCTCCTCATTTGTATAGAGGCAGACCTAATTTACCTAACTGAGGCTGCATGAGGCACAAGAAGGCAGCTGAGCTGCTGTCAGGGAATTGGGAATCCATCCTGTGTTGCACACAGAGATAGTAACTAGAATTATTCAACACAAATGAACACTCCCCAGATGCTTATATGGCTCCCTTTGGAATTCTAAAATATGGAGTGTCCCACAGAGGAACCACTGGAATTGCTTAATGTTGATGTGGAGGGACAAGATGATTTAAAACAGACAAGACAACAACACCCTAGAAATTCCCAGAAAAGAAACCTCATCATCAAAAATTACAGTGTGCAAAAAGAAATTCTGATTTGTGAGAGAATACGTAAATCTAAATGAAGGACATAGGAATATTTTAGCAGAATTTCTTCTCTGATATACTCATGCATTTTAGATTTAAATTAAAAAGTACTATTGAAAGAAAATACCGTGGGTCTGGGAAGATGTTTGAAGAGTTAAGAGCTCTCATTGTACTTTTTAAAGACCTGAATTTGGATCTTAGCACCTACATGATGGCTAATACCCATCCTTCACTCCAGTTCTAGAGGATATGATGCCTTTTTCTGGCATCTGCAGGTTTGCATGCACAGGTGCACATATATACACAGAGATACGACACTCATAATATGAAAATAAAAATACATAAATCAAAAACAAAGAAAATACCATAAAAATTAACAGGTAAATTTTACAATTTAGTGGGTTTTAAAAAAATATTTTTGCTGGATTGTGCAACTATGGATACTATTTTAGAACATTTTTATTATACTCGAATGATATTAGTATGTCATATACTAATTCTGCTTTTGATGGGTTTAAAAACTGCCAAACTGCTTTCCAATGTGGCTGAATCATTTGAAAATCACAGCAGTAATATATAATAGCACCAATTTGTTCACATACTCTCTATAATAGTTTTTTATTATCCTTGCCGGTCTAGGAAATGAGAAGCAGTTCCTGGTTGTAGTTTTCAGTTGGATTTCCCTGAGGCCTAACAATGTTGAGAATCTATTAGCTCCATTTATATAATTCTTTGAATTAATATAGATTCAAATAAGTTAAACAGTTTTTATTTGGGTTAGTAATTTTACTATTGAGCCATAGCATTTTTTAATATGCTGGTATGAAGTTACTTTTTTATTTTTTGCAAATATTCTATTGTATTGCTCAGATATGATTTTGTTTGAAGCTTAAAATGTTGCTACATTTGATGTTCTTATTTTTTGTTGAAATTTTGATGTCATGTTCAAGAAACTATTGTCTTATCCCAGGCCACAGATTTTTATTTTATATATTCTCCTAAAGAGTGATAGTTTGAAACATTTCATTGACAGCCATGGCATATTTTGACTTTATTTTTGCAAATGATTTTTGATAAGAATACCACGTGTTTCCTTTGGAGTTTATAGCCACTTGTATCAATAATTTTAAACTTCAGTTTAAATTATAAACATGGAAGGATAAAATGTGAACCTATAATCTAATAGAGCAGGAAATGAAGGAAATTAACAATCTGATTTGATAAGGGAAAGAAATGATGTAAAAACACATGCAAATCTCAGCAGAAAGAAAGAAATTCAGCATGCCTGTTAAAAGGCAGATATGTAATCTAGAATCTATGACATTCCAGTTCCAGAATAATACCAAGTTACATATAAAAACAATGTCAAAGTGACTGAAATATCAAATAAAACACTAAGTAAATAGAGCAGTATCAATATTGAACAATGTAAAATCAAAAGGCATAGATGGGAATAAAGGCTGACATTTCACTCTGATGAATACTATGTCAAGATGAGGATAACCAAGGTTTAGTATAGATCACATGTCACAAACTTGAAGTATTTAAAGAAAAATAATTAGAATCCCCTATATTTTCTGCTTTTTGCTTGGAGAAAGGGTATTCTTCTAGCCACAGCTAACCTGGAGCTTGCCATGTAGACCAGACTGGCTTCAGTCTCACAGAACTCCACCTGCCTCTGCCTACATAGTGCTGGGATTATCGGTGTCTATCACCACTTCCAGTTTATTTATTCTTCTTTAAATTCCTATCTTATTTGCCGTATTGAGTAATATCTACAAGTCACTTAACTTCACTGTGTTATGGTCATGGTGGCATAAAGATATGTTTAACTAAATGTAGCTGAGGTAGATAAAGACACTAAGATGCTACTTTCCTCCTTTAAAATTTAGAAATTGCTTTCAAAAGCAAATAATATTCAAAAATGTTAGAAAAAGTGCTGAATTAAGCCATTTTGGGACATGAAGTATTTTCTCTTTTGTCATATTGTGCTAATTTGTTCATAACAAAATTGCAATATTTTATAAAAACTTCATTTAAAGTTGTTTAAATCTTGGATCTAAAGCAAGTGCTTCAACTCTGCTTGTTAGTACCCATACACTTTTAATTAAGTAATTCTGCATTTTGAATGTGAATTTAATTAAAAAGTATAAAATAAAGAAAAGGAAATTGTCAGGGGTCCCAGCACTCAGGGCCAGCTTGACGTGGACCTAAGGATCTCCGCTGTGGGGGAGGGGGTTGGTAGGCACAGAGTCAAAACACCAACTCCCAGAGTTGAGTGGAAGGCCAGCAGTGGTGGTCTGTTGCAAACTCATTTATTCAAGAAAAAACAGAGAGTCTTATAAGTCTTGTTAGCCAATAGCCTTACACAGGGGGTCCTGACAACAGCCAATTGCAGTTTGTTCCCAGATGGATCAGGTTCCCTTCAGGTGCTGGGGAGAAACTGGCTTCCCAAGCAACCAGTGTGGAGCACCACACCCATGAGAGCCATTCCTCCATTCCTCCTGGCAGGTGGCCTAGCTATGCCCACCCTGCATTATGCCCAACATATCTCCCTTTCTGTTTTTATTAATTATTTTGATTTTTAGCCAAAAAGGAAACTGGCTACTTTTCCTTTGGATCTTTTTACCCTAATCTGCCTAACCAAATTCTATCTCCTATTCTTACTACATCACCCTCTGAAGAGGTACCCCAACTGCCAATAGGGAATTGGGGTGATGACCACTATAGCTTCTTGAAAGCTGGAAGGGGATGTAGATTGGAGTGGCAATGGAGTATCCCATCAGTGAGTCTATCTAAAAGACCACTAAATTAACTGTAGGGGAAAAAGAAAAGCCCTTAACTGGTGCCTGGGAGATGTAAATAAAGGCAAGAGTAGATAGAAAACCAGAAAAGTCAAAACATGGAAAATATTTGAATGTAGGTTCCTCCTTGTTTCTCTCCTGGTTGCCAAAGCTGGTCTTGAGATTTCTGAAGTCAGGATTTGCCCTCAGGCACTTTGATAGCTTGTTGGAATAGTCAGAACCAATATAAGTTACCTCCTAAATGGCTTCTAGACAGGGAAAGAAAATACATTATTCAGTGATTACATCAAAACAACAGTGGGCTTGACTTTCTTGACAGGAAATGTTAACAGTGGGCTTGGCAGTTAATGTTGAAGATGGAATCTTTGGTTACAGTTTCCTATTGGATGTTTAAGATCATACAATTGGCCCAAATAAACTAACTTATTTTTGCTTTGAAGGTCAGTTGAATATCTGTTCCTCAGGGGCATCACATGGGCTTAGAAGAAGCTCCTGGCTCCCTAGGCCTTTATTTTACCAGTTCCACCTTGTATGAAGATAAGTCAATAAGTCAGAAAGGCTTGCTAGACCACAGCCTAAATTAGAAACATTGAAGGAAATATTTCCCTGTGTTGACTTTCTTCTTCACAGACTGGACACTGGTTTGAGTCCTTTTAGAGGGGTCTCTATGACCTCCGTGAGCAGGAGAACAGGTGACTCATCACAGTTACAGGACATCTTGAGAGATGCCTCCTAATCCCCTGGAACTTGGTTGACCTTAGAGGTCAAGAGACAAAAATTTGTCCCTTTAAATCCCTCTAACCAGATTAATATGGGTTTCTAAATATGACTGTTAAACACCCAAGAAAGTTAGTTCCACCAATCCAGCACCTCCAATCACCATAAGCTATACAGCTAAATCATTCACTCCCTCCTCTGAGATGGAGATATTGAGCAATTCATATTCATTGTTAGAATCCACTGAGACATGCAGCCAAAATGCTGGCAAAAACCAAGCATTCCCAAACAAATCCCAACCAGACACACTTTGTTCCACAAAGCACCAATCCACCAATCCAAAAACCTTAAGATTACACATACACAGTTTTTTTTTTCTCATCCCTCACACACCATAACATATTGATCCAGATCTTCAATCACCTAGGATGACTGGGTAGGGCATTGCTGCCCATAAATCATCAGAGTAGAAGGATGGGGTGTGCTTACGGACTGGGAAATTCTACAGTGGATCCTCTGTGTTGACAGATACATCCATAGCAGCCTTGATATTTCTGGCAGGTATCCAGACGGGGGAGGAAGAGGTTTTGTTAGAGGATCTCTCCAATGGACAAGGGGCAAGGAGCTAGTGGCTGATTGAGATCTCCAATGTTTATAGACTGGAGAGAGTCCTGCTTCATCAAAGAAAAGAAAATTAAGTGTGAAAAGAGCTTCCATCAAGGTTAAATGCTGATCCCTGGGTGTCATTGCAGTGACTATATATTATCAACTTGGTAATTAAGGAACCTAACTGGAAGTAATTAACAAAAGCCTGATTAAGCAAATGGGGAAGTAATGAAGATCCTAGAATGCAAAAGTCAATGTCCAAAGTAAAATCAAATCTTAAACAAGGGGATCAAACTGTTGCCTGAACATCTCAGGGGGAGGGTTGGATGAAACTCCCCCCCTCCCCAAGGGCTAAGAGAAGCCAGAGCATGTAAAGGATGTGCTGGTTTCCCAGCACACATTGGGGGAAGGGTGGGTGTCATTTTAGCCTCTTTGTTTTCCTTAAAGACAAGCTGCAGAGGAAAAACCCCAAGTGCTTGCGGCTGTGGAGTTATCTGGTGGGAGGGGAGATTGTTCATTACCGTACAGGCTAAAATGGCCAACATTGGGATCCACTGAGACATGCAGACAGAATGCTGGGGGCCAAACTGCCTCATGTCCCAGTGGGAGACTCCCCCCCCACCCACCCCCCACCCCCGCAGATCTCCACTTCAGCCTTGGAGAGAATCCTGCAGGCAGCACCAAAAAAAAAAAAAAAGACTAGCAGGTATACATCAATTTCTAAGAGCACCTCAGTTAAAGCCAGACAGGGGCAATTAACATTTGAAAGGTCTGAGCCTCTTGAGTCCCTTCAAAGTTTCACACCACTGGAGCCTGGAGGGCGATCTCAGCTCCTGCTGTGACTTGGTCCCAGGGCTGTAGCCCTGCCCACAGGAGCGAGCTGGAGCAGTTTTAAATCAAAGATGGGAAAACGGCCTTCCCCAGGCCGATTACCCACACGATGTCTCCTCTGGAAAATCTTAGCTAATAGCTTCACCTCCATTCCTGAAATCTAGAGGGAATAAACCCTCATTTGATTCCGCCTGGATGAACCAAAAAAGGAGGGGCCAACATGGGTTTCCGAACCAGTGTGGTGGCATGTGCTTCCTTTGGGGTAGGGAAACTGAAAAGGGTAAATGAGAGGGGTCCTCCTCCTCTCTTGAGGACCCACAGCACACAAAACACCAGGGGCCTACCCACTGTCAGTCAGACTGGGGGCATCTTATCAATGCCGAGGGGGGTGGAGTCCCTGTTCGGGCACCAGTATGTCAGGGGTCCCAGTACTCAGGTCCAGCCTGAGATGGACTGAAGGATCTCCACTGGGGGTGGAGGACGGGCGGGAGTAGGTGCACAGTCAAGACACCAACTTCGGGAGTTGAACAGAAAGCCAGCAGTGGTGGTCTGCTGCAAACTCATTTATTCAAGAAAGAGAAGAGAGTCTTATAGGTCTTGTTAGCCAATAGCCTTATGCAGTGAGGTCCTGACCACAGCCAATTTGCAGTTTGTTCCCAGGTGGATCAGGTTTCCTCTAGGTGCTGAGCAGAAACTGGCTTCCCAAGCAACCAGTGTGGAGCACCACACCCATGAGAGCCATTCCTCCATTCCTCCAGGCAGGTGGCCTAGCCAGGCCCACCCTGCATTATGCCCAACAGGAAATTCCCTCTTCTAACATAAATCATTATCGTATTATGTATGTACAGGAACATGAAAAGATGTGAAATAAAGACATGTTTTAAGAGTTGATGAGATAGTTCCCCTTTTTGTGCAAGCATTGCAACTGGATGTCAATCCCTGGAACTCACAAAAGTTAGAAGGAAAGAACTGATTCTACAGCGTTTTCTTCTGGCCTCAAGTGTAGGGTCTGGACCCCCTTGCAGCCCTTCTCTCTTAGTGCTAGGCTCTAGGCCAAGAGCTAGCAGGATGTTGTCAGTTGCAGTTCCGAAGTAAACAACTTGACCTTTACAGACTTCCTCAGTTTACATCAGATGTGTGTCATGTGGCTAGATGTCTCCTGAGAACCTGAACTTTTAACCTCCTGCAAAGCCCCGCCCTCAGGGTATATAAGGCTTGCTGCCTCTGAATAAAGTCAGTCATTCTCCTTTCCTCCTACCTAATTTGTAGTGTCTCTCTCTCTCTGTCTTATATGTGTGCATCATTCAATCCGCAGCCCTCCGCCAATCCGGACTCCGCCAATGAAAGTAGACAGGGCTCTACACTCAAGTACACCAGTGGTGCCTGTTTACCCACAAATTCATAGTCGTCTATACACAATAATAATAAGCAAAAATTTAATGAGCTATGTTTTCAAATTGGACTAATATAAATCTGTGATCAATTAAGTGGTCCTACAAGGCCTTTAAAATAGAGGTTCTGAAAGTTAGATGTTTGTTAGTATGAGTTCATGTTGTCTACCTAGATAACATTTTTAACAAAAGATTTACCTGGAGATTTCCAAAATTCTTAAAGTGGAGACATGTTTTCTACAAATTAAGTATCTTTACAGAAGGCATTATAGCCTGTATGAAACTGAATATCTAAGAGCCATTATTTAGAATAATTTCAATCCATTTTAATTACTACAGAGGTTATATATTTGAGAAATAACAAATACTCTTATCTTTTAAATAAGAAAATGAAATCCGAAACAGATACAATGTATTTCTATGAAACCGCCAAACAAGACTGAAATCAGAGCCGGTCTCTGCTCTATTTTAGGACTTGTGGAATTTTCTTGAAAACTAAGATTCTCTCTGGGCTGAAAATGTGACAGAGTTTTTAAATTCACACTTTTTAATAAGTCCCCCCCCCCAAGATACACAGGAACACGAATATTCATTTAAATTTACATTCTCTTTTGAGAAACAATGCACAATATGACCCAGTTTTCTTGGAGAGTTTCAAGGGAAGCCATTCAAAAATATATTTCTTTTCAAAATGTATGTATTGAATAGCAGTTGCTAACACGCAACTTCCTTTAAAACTTTTATAATGAAAATCTTTTTAAATGATTAGAATGATCTCTTGATTCACATGCTAAAAATGAAATTGCAGGATGCTTTCCAGAACATCTGCAAATCAGTGAACACACAAATGGAATACTTAAAATGGTTCTTCTGATATTGGTAATTGTATCCACCATATGTGAGAATTCTTTTTCCTATCTCCTTTCATTACAGCTGACCCTGTATAACTGCCTACCAACTTTTCCCCACATCTGCTGGCACACTAGACAGACATACTTTATTGGATAAATGGCAAAGTATTATTCACAATGAGAAAATATTCTCAGACATGCTAGGTCATACTCGGGACTATAAAACTTTTCAATAAAAAAGCCACTCTTCAAAAAATATAACTAACTTGAACTAGGAAACTTGTCCTGAAATGTGATTGTAATTTTCAATCCTCAAGGAAACTTGCAAATTACAACTACGGCCCCAAATGTACTCTGTGAGACAGCTCTCCCATCTCTTGGAACTGATAGAATCGAACAAGATATTTTAGATAAATTTCCTGGAAGCATAGAATTTTTATGAACCTATTATTGATTGCTGATAAACAGTGTTCATTCAGCCATTGATTGAAGAAATAGTATTGATTACCTCTTTAGTGTCAGGTACTATCTTAAAAAATATGACTACATTTGTGAACAAATAAACAGAAATCCCTCCTGTACACTTTAGTCTTTTGACTACAAATATGTTTCATCTTAAGAATGTGGAATATAATGACATTTAATTTTGCTGGATAGAATATTTTTAAACATGTCAAAGGTGATCCTGAATGACTTGTATAACAATGTGATAGCTAATAGGATGTTGTATAAGATGTCATTCTTAACACTGTAACAATGTTTATTCCATCCCTCACAACTAAACTAAGCTATAATATGGGTATGCTCATTGTCATGCTCCTGGAATATTTATGAATAATGCTATAATGCTAATCACATACATCCAATATTATTTCAATGGTATCTGGGAGCTGAGGCAATTTTTGAAATTGTTAAATTACTTAAGAATGAGTCATTGTGAAGACTAATACAATAACATATAGAAAATATATTGCACAAATAACTATCTCATATAAATGATTCCTATTACCTATTAATATGAATCAAGAGGTTAACGTACAATTAACTTTAAGAAAACCAGGCTGACCTTTAGAAAAGAAGTTTGGAAACTAATCAGAATGTCTACCAAATGTGTTAAATTTTAAAGTCATTTGGTTTAATAATTTATGTAAGCAATTGAGTATCCTGCTTTGTAATTATGTAAGAGAAACATTAATAAAATATTTTATTCTTTTTCTGTCAAAATTGAATATAATGGACCACGTGTGATAATGCTTGTTTTTAATCTCAGCAATGGGGAGTCAGAGGCTGTCAGATCTCTGTGAGATCAAGGCCAGCCTGCTCTACATAGGGAGTTCCAGTCCAGCTAGAACTACAGGGAGACTCAGTCTGAAAAGAAAAAAAAAATGAAAAAAAAAGAAAGCATAATGTTCATAGAAACGCAAGAAAGAAATAAAATACTGTAAAACATAAAAAAATTTAAAATTTTGTAGTTAGAGTTCAGGGATTCTAGGTTCAAATAGAGTTTCATAACAGAGAAATAAGTTGTTTCGACTTAGAATTTGCTATACTATATACACATTACACTTTGTAAATGAGAGCTAAAATATTAAAATCGCAATATACAATTCCTAAGTATAATGAAAAATGGAACAATGTAAAATAATCACAATTAGTAGAAGAGTTGTCAAATTAGAAAGAAGGAAACAAAAGTGAAAAGACCAAGGTCATGAAATGAATAAAGCACACTAACAATCACAGTTAATATGAACTATTCTTTCCTTTTCAAAGATTATAAGATTGCATAGTTTATAAGGGTCATCTTTAAAAACAATAGCATAAATAATAAAAAATGTACAAAAGAAATGTGAACTAAATGAATTTTGGAAGTCATAAAAATGTAAGAAATAATAATGATAGATAAAACTCACTAGTATACATACAGGGGCAATATATATTTAGAAAATATCAATTCTTTATAAGTATTAAACAAATCTAAATTTGATGAAATCTAGAAATATAGTTTTGAATTTAGTTTGTAATTAAAATTTGACAGAACTACAAGGGAAAAGAAATTAGCAGTTGAACTTTATACTGTAAGATTCTGATTTTAGTTTGGTTGTTCTTCATATCCTTTTCTGAGATTGAATCTTGTCTAAGTTGCTAAGAATGATAAAAAAACCTAGGCATATTGAAAAAATATATAAATATCTCTGTAAAAAACTGATGGACTAAGAGTAAAAGAAAGACTACAAGGAGTGAGTATGAATGGCATAAATAGCATATTTCCCATGGTTATCTTGATATATATATATATATATATATATATATAGAGAGAGAGAGAGAGAGAGAGAGAGAATATGACATATAACAATCTAACATTTGGATAATATTTAATTTATATTTTTAAATATATATGGTGGCATTATTGTAAATTAACTATTTCTTAAACCTTAGATCAGTAATCCTGAAGCTTGTCACACATGCCTTATAAAACAATCTTGGTTTTAAAATTTTAATATATCTTTTCATTTATTAGTGCTTTTGTTTTTGTGCATGTGAGAATATGAGTGTGCTACAGCACAAGTGTGGAGGTCAAGATGAAAATTAGCAGGAGTTGATTCTCATCTTCCATTATATAGGTCCTAGAAATGTGACTATGCTCAACTGAATACCCTGCAGGTGCTTTTTAATACTGTGTAACTGGCTAGTATCAGGGAAAATTTATGCATCTCTAAAGCTTAATATGTCTTGGGTTCAGGAATAGGCAGTGTGAATAATTAAAGTTAATTGTTGTATGCAAAACCAATCTGTACTATGTATATGATTAAATAAAGCTTCTCAATTTGAAATAATAATCTACACATTGGAAGCATTTATCTATCTATCTATCTATCTATCTATCTATATATATATATATATATATATAAGTAACAATAGTTTCATATCCAAAAGATGTTAAGAAATTCTTCAAATCCTGAAAATGACAAATGAGTAAAGGAGGTACTTCCCATGAATGGGGATTTTGAGGAAAAAGAGAAGCAGAGGTTCAAGAATCATTTGAAAAGTTGTTCAATTTCATTAGACATGTGGGAAATTGAATTGAAATTACAGTGCCATCTACTTTCATCAAATTTGCAAAGTTAAAACAGATTCAAGGATGGAAATCATATGCTCACCTCATTACATGCCTTTGACAAACCCAACATCAATTTATGGTAAAAGTCATCTAGGAATACAAGGGGCATCTTTCAGCATAATACAGACAATACAAAACAAGCACACAGATAATACCATTTACCTGTGAATTTCATTTTCCTTAACAAATGTATAATATTACATCGTATAAATATACCATACTTAAATTATCCATTTATAATATCATAAACATCTATGCCATGTCCATTCCCTGTCTCTTGTGACTGTCTCAGCAATTAACATGCCTGAACAGGTATCTCTACAGAAGCATATAGAGTCCTTTGGGTATACTCTGAGGAGTGGTGTGGGTGGAACATGCAGTAGATGTATTTTTAGCTTTTTGTTGAAACTCCACATTTATACCTATGGGGCTACACTAGTTTACACTCCCATCAGTAGTGAATGGGTGTTCTCTTTTTCCTAAATCCTTGCCTGTGTTTGTCATTGTTACTTGGATCATAGCCATTCTGATTTGGAGAAGATGAAATCTGAAAGTAGTTTTAATTTGCATTTCCCTGATTGCTAAAGACATTGAAG
The DNA here is from genome assembly GCA_035773235.1 of Eospalax fontanierii. Lineage (NCBI taxonomy): Eukaryota > Metazoa > Chordata > Mammalia > Rodentia > Spalacidae > Eospalax > Eospalax fontanierii. The sequence goes on along the minus strand of CM069525.1, from coordinate 125,836,957 downwards.
ATTTTGAAAAATATTTCTTATATCCATCTGCATTTCATGATTTGGATACTCTCTGTTTAGTTCCTTGCCTCAGTTTTTCATTGAGTTATTTGTTGATGTTTAGTTTTGGGAGTTCTTTATATATTCTAGATACCAACTCTCTGTCATATGCATAGCAAGAAAAGACATTTTTCCTATTCTGCAGGCTGCTGCTTTACTTAAATATTGTACTTTTCTGTACAGATTTTTTAGTTTTATGACATTCCAACTGTTAGTCTTAATTATTGTATTGTTGGGAGTCCAGTTCAAAAAGTCCTTTCCTGTGCGTATAAGTGTCAATATACTACCTTAGTTTCTGCCCCACCACATTCAGAATATCAGGTCATATTAGTAGGAGTTCTCTAAATAAAAAGAATCCATATATATATATGGATTATATATGTATATAAATTTTATTAGATTAGTTTACAGGATAGAGTCTGAGTAGCTTGAATAATGCACATTCCTTATATTTGGAGCAAATTATATATTATTGTCTATCTATTAGTGAAATCAAAAATATTATAGTGGGAGAAGTTATATATAATACTGATTTTCACCTTTGAAAATTATGCTGTTAAAATGAAAACTGAATGAGAATTGCAGATTATGTTTCTATGAGAGTGAGTGTATGTGTGGATTTTAAGTATTAAACATATATTCAGATCAATACTTATGTGGTTTGTTTTTCACATTCCTATCAGCTGTTCCTATGTGAGCTCTTCCTTGTTACCTTAGGTTTTGGGTCAAATTGAATTGACTTATGAAATAGAATTAATTTATAAGAGCAAACTGTAAAGTCCTTCTTTATTTCTTTATCCATGCATCAGTAAGACTATTCATATACTATTTCTCCACACTGACAAAATAAAAAAATATCTCAATTTCCATCCCTGATTTCATGGGACTGAGCCTATCTCATGAAACTATATTCACACACAGCACATCGTTCTAGAACATTTATATCTATTCCCACCAAAATCTCCCCACTTTTGAGATTTTGCCAAGTGCAAGAGTAGTCTCCATATTCAGGATTCCATTTCATTTGGGACCTTTTCCCCCTGATCCAAGTGCACTGTTTAAAAACACTGACCATGTCCTTTCAGTTTACATAGACTTACTCTTTTAGCTTCCACTTTCTATTTTGAATATTTTATTGAACTTTTGTGCATTTTATATATCTTAATCAAACTGAAACTCAGTCTCCCATCCAGGCTTTTCATATCCCCCCACTGATTTCATGTGTTCGCTCATGTATGCTAAGTCCTATCCAATGTGATACACATAGACCACAATGGCTAAGTGTTAGAGAATAAGAGACTGCAGAATACATATCCCTGGATAGGATTTTTAAATTACACCATTTTCTATTTTGTGAAAACTTCTTAAATGTTTGAATATACTTCATTTCTAATTGAAATTTCCTTGTAGTTTAACGGTACAACTCTTACCTGAAGTCATCCATAAAAACTGTGGACCATAGATGCTGACAGTAAACTAGAGCCCATCTGCTTGAATTAAAATGCTTTCTTCCTCTTCCGACTTCTGAGACCGTGAATGAAGCTACTTAACCTCTTGCTGTCTTTTATTTTTCCTCTGTACAAAGTGATGATAATGAGGTAGCTTTGCCAAGTAGCTGTGAGGTTTAAATGAGATGACCCATACAAATAATATAATTTCATTGCATAAAGTAAATGATGAATACATTGTAACTATAAGAATCTGTTACTTGCACTACCTGCACAGTACAGTGCTACTTAATATACGGCAAACTTGTGATTTCAAAGTACTACACTATTAGCTTACAACAATTCTGAAACAAGCTCTAATCCTTTTTTTTTAGATAGAATGAATTTCAGACAATATTAAGTAAAAATGAAGTTACTCCAAATCATATTTATCAAAACAATATTGTAAACTTGAACTATTACACACTTAAATTTTTGTCTCTGAAAATAATCCCGCTGAATCAGCTCGACAAGTTCCAGTAACATAACTATCGTTAATATCTGATGGACCTTGAGCAAGTCACTTAAACACAGTGAATTAAAATATCTTCACATGGCAAGAATTAGCAAGGATTTCCTTTTTACAAAAAAATGAAGGCTTGTTGAATACCTAGTATATAACCAATTTATATAACAAATGAATGTATAAATTGTGTCACTCATCTATATAGTGATGCTATGAAATAAGAGTAAATATATTTATTAAAATAACAAATAATTGCAGCTTTTTCTGTCTCGCTATATTAAGATAATCAGACAAGTAGAGATATAAAAGCAATGTATAAAGTAGAATGTGCTTCCAAATAAGGTATTACTTTAACTTTAGTGTGTTAGCTCTGATAAACCACATTATATCAGCATATTTCTGCCTATTTAATTCACCTGCTTTAGTGTGAAATCTAAAGCATTAGAAACATTGATAGTTGTTTAGATTTGTAAGAATGACTTTTACAATATGGACACAGTTTGGATTAATGATTTTTACTCAACTTTGCCACCAAAAAGGTACATTTTGTAATGTAAACAGTCTCACTGAGCCACTTGCTTCTCTTGTGAACTGGTCACAGGGCCTTAAACCCTCTGGACTCTTCCTTTCCCTCTGCTGAAGAAAGCACTTAAATGTATGTATGTATATTTTTACATAGCAAAGCATCAAAGGGCTACAAACAGCACATTTATCTCATTGAAAGCAATGAAACAGAGATAGTTAGAACACTTGCTTGTGATTGCATGTTTGTGTGTTGGTCTCAGTCTAGGAATCAGAAAGGGCAAACTTTTCTGATAAGATAATGGTCTAACTTTTACTTCCCCATTTCATTCTGAAAACTTTTGATAAATAATGAGCAAATCCTTTTTTCAGGGCAAAGGTCCAAAAGAAATCTAAAGAAGCAGTTTCTCCTCACAGAGGGTCAGCTCTTGGACATAGAATGAATGCTGAATCAGGGTGGTTTACAAATACAGCGTAGATTTAAATATGGTTATCAAATTAGAATCTTCACAAGACAATGGCATTTTAAAAGAAGTGTTTAAAGGAGGAATGGGTTTCAGATAATATTAATATTACTTTATTCTATAAACATGTATGCCTTTATATCTTGTGGCACAAATTAAAGAAGGTAATGTTTGTGTATCTTTCATAATATTGAGAACTTTTCACTTTAGAAGAGATGCTGAGGAAAGAAGAATTTTTGTACTCTATGAATTAAAGTCAACTCCTTTGGAAGCAGAAGATGCCAGGAAAGATTCAAATGAAATAATTTTTTCTGTGACAGAGCCTAATTTTCATTACTTAACATCTGCAGATTTTTCTTAGCAGTTAGTAATACAAATAATAATCCAAAAGCACCATGTATTTGCAGAATATCTACCTATTTTATTAGACAAGTATCACTTTTAAACTTGATGAATTACTGGGGGCGGAAGAGACCGGCTCAGCAGTTAAGAGCACTGGCTGCTCTAGCAGAAGTCCTGGGTTGGAATCCCAGCAAACACTGGCCGCTAACAAGCATCCATAACTCCAGTTCCAGGGTTTCCAACATCCTCTGTGGGCACAACACAACATGGGTGCATTCACACACACGCAGGAATACCACACAAAATTAAATAAATAAGCTTGATGAATTTCAAATATGAATTACTAACATCTAAGTGAAAAATGAAGCCACACAAGGAGCAATATGTTATATATAAGTTTGTGATTTTTAATTCCAAAAAGCATATAAAGACTGTTTTCATTATTCACCAGTGTTGGTTTGTGGCCTATAACCCCAAGATATTATTTTAGATGGACCTTTCTTCACAGAACAAATGAAAAGACTAATTTATTTCAACCTGAAAATACCCAAGATGAAGATGAATACATAAATATGTATTTGTGGGCCACTCAAATTTTTCCCTTGTAGTACTTCATAAGACTCTGCATGGTACCATTGGGAGCTGGGATTTAGCCTGAAGAGTTTGTAATAGTAATTTTAAGCACTTGGATAATGAGAAAATTTAAGCATTCTCAGTAATGTCACTCAATATAGTGCATCTTCATTTCTTTAATAAAAAAAGAAATTCCTGCTGATCAAGTGTATATAGATTAAGGCTCATTTGGGGGGGGAGAGTTATGGCAATGTCTAATTTATGTTCTTAGGGTTCATCTCAATATTAACCTTTTATGATTCCAGTGGGGTTAGAATTTTAATAGAGATGAAGTTATTAAAACATATAACTATAATATAGATATTTCTCATTATGCTCTCTAGAGTACGCATTTCTTTCAATCTGAATAAGGCAGGAAATGCTTTACCCATATGATCTTCCCACTATGCATTTATCTTTAATGAGAACCTTGCTAGTATATTTTTGTAATTAACTGTGGTTTGTTTGAGAGGAAAAACTGACATGTATTAATAAAAAAAAAAAAAAGGATCCTGCATGCGTATGTGTGTTTGTATTTTAGAATGATAATTTCTTTTCCCAATGTTCATTACTGAAGTATTTCCCAGTGCTTTCTGAAGGTCAACTAGAAGTGAGCGTGTGGCATAGTCAGATAAGAGACACACTGCCTAGAGTCAGGTTATTCACGTCATTAATCAGAAAGGGAAGAATTATAAAAAAAGCATCCTGGAAATACGAGTTATGTGAGCCAGCAACCAATGTATAATTCTGTTCAGTAGAATGTGTTTCTATATATTTTATACTCCTAAAGGAATAATAGCTGAGGATGAAGCTTTATGATCATTTTAAATGGTATTCTTGATAATATATGCCAAATTTCTATAAAGGAAGGATCCAAGAACACAGTACTTCACCACTCCAATTTGTTTTACTAAATGTGTTGTTTTGAATTTTGAAAGAACTACATGGGTTTCTCTGCAAATTTCCTAGAGTTTGGGCCATTCCTGAAAAAGAAATTGAACAGCACAAAAAATTTTTTTTTGCTGTGAAATCTCACACAACCTTAACAATTCAGATTTCTGAGATGGTTTGGTGGGGGCAGTAAACTAAGAAAAATATAGTTCCAACTCTATACCAGATTTGTTTGATTTATTAAATGCACAAAGGTGTGTAATCACTGAGGAGAGTTTATAATCCTTTATGTTTTACAGAGTTGGAAATTGAAACTTGAAGCTAAAGAAATTGTCCACAATTAAATATCATAACGTAGACTGAACTCCATATTAAAGAAAACTTAGCACCTTTCCCTAAGCCATGCTGTTTCATGTTGATTTCACTTCGGAAATATTTGGTTTCCACTTTAAAAATTTAATAATAAATGCATTGTGATATCAGTTAAACTTTTGAGTCAGGGAAGGTAGTACTTTCCTATAGTTCATTTTTGTAGCCTAATGGCACCTCATTCAATGCTATACAGCTAGCCGCTGTTTATTGAATATAGTTAGTGGTATGTACTAATGAACACTCCTCCCAAGTACTAATATTAAAATATATGTATAATGTGATGAGAAAATGTCATTTCAAAAATTAATCTTCAAGCATAATTATGAGGGCACTGATCATACCATCTATAGTACATGTTTTCTGAGTTTATTTACCCTGTAGTGGGGTGTAACCTACAAGAAGTCTCTCATTTTAGCACCATTAGTAATAACAGAATAAGAATGTGGTTTTAGGAAGCACTGTTAAGCTTACTGATCCATGTGAGCATTACACATTGCAGAAATAGAACAGAGATACTAGCAAGGAAAAGATAAGAATTATTTATTTCACACTATTTCATGTACTTCTTTATGACAGGCTATATTTAAGTGGTTGCTATATTCTTAGTATAGTACATTACACAGGGCAATGGGCCAATTTTCTAAGAACACATTGGTGAATTTATATGATCCTCAGTCATTTTGGCCATCATGAGACATGAATTTGCATCTTCAATTTCTTTAACATGCAATACCATTACTTCATCTTCTTAATGTACCTTTCTATCTCGTATTATTCCAAATCATAGGTCATGTCTTCTGTGAAATGTTCCCTTATTCCAAAAGTGAAACTTAAGATCTCCTTTCCTGATTCTTGAAGTATGCCTGGAATATACCTCGGAATAATGTAATAAAGGAGTTTAGTGCCTAGAAAATGACTGAGACACTTTTGAATACTAGTTTCGTGATTAACATAAAGGAAGTCATGCCTTTCATTACTTCTGTCGATAGATATATAAAGAAATGGTTAGATTCAGTTAATCTTTCAGATCCAATGCTGCCTCACTGAGCAGGAACTTCGATCAGTTCACAAACAAGCAAATATTTCAGTTTTATAGTCAGAAAATGAGTCACATTAAGTTCAGTTGGTATACCTTGTACTTTAATCTTCCTTCCTTCCTTTCTTCTTCCTTCTTTTGTTCTTCCTTCCTTCTATTAAAAGGAACTATTTTTAAATATACAAATTCCTTATGAATATTTTGCAAATAAATCACTCTCACACTTCATTATCATTACAACAAAGAATTCTTTCAGATCATAAGTGGACAAAAATTTAGTAGATATTGATAACTAAACAGCCATTTTGAAGGTTATCTCACCATTCCAAAATTATATATGTCTATATTAGTTGTTAAACAGAAAAAGTGTCAGAGGAATTTGAAAGAACTCTAACTCCAGTAACATTTTTTACACCTTATCAGGTTGCCCACTTGTCCCAGGGATTAATTAGAGAAATTGGAATGATTGTATATAACTATCTAATTGTTTAGAATACATAGTAGAAGCTCAACTTTATCAATGATGGTTTCTGGCTTGCTATTTATAAGTTTAGGTATGCTTTTTGAGTTTCAACATTCCACAATGAAATGCATATGTAGAATGGAAGTTGTTTTAAATTAGAGGCTATTTTTGGTTTAGTGGTAAAAGCACTTGCTGCACATGCTTGATCACATGCAGACATTATTATTTTCTATCTCTTTCTGTTTCTCTCTCTGTTTCTTTCTAAAAAAAAAACCCTGCCTTTTAAAGAGGATAAGTACAAGTAGATATGAAGCAGTTATCTTAGGTATTTTGGAGGATAGTCATTAAAAACAATGGGGTATGCATGTATCCTAGGGTGAGTTAGAGTTCCCCACCCCTATGTAGTCCCGATTGCTCTTGGACTCATGATTACCCTGACATCATCTTGAGTGCTCGCTTTACAGGCATGCATAACCATGCTTTTTACAAGCAAAAGTCTGGGTCTCTTTTGAAAGACCCACAAAGTGAGAGTAAAGGGCTGGGTATATAAAACTTTATACAAACATACATATATATATATATATATATATATATATATATATATATATATAAATGTATGTGTGTGTGTGTGTGTGTGCAAACTGTTATTTTAACAGTTCCTTCTGTCTTCATGCCAACGTCACTATTCATGGCTTCTGACGTAGGTGGTAATTTGAAATCCAGTCTTTCCGGCAATTCACCACACTGGCATGATTATAGCTTCCTCTATTTTGCTTCTTTATCTACAACTTTGTCTTTTCTTTTGAAACTAAACTCTGTCCAGACAGTCAATATTAGCTAAATTAAGGGCAAAATTTTGTCTCTTTAGATAAGTGACTTATCCGCGGTGCTGAGTAGCCAGTCTGGCAGGCATTAGGCACTCAGGATATATTTGCCAAATGAGAGAATTTTGAAATTGCTCAGTTTTTCAATCATCAAATTTTGTACTCTCCTTGTCCTTGTGTTTTATGGAATGTTTATGCCTTTTAGCTCTTTGAGCCATGTTTCTGAAGAGAGACAGATTAATCCACTCTACGAGTAACTGTAAATTTTGGGGAGTTAACATTACTCTTTCTGGGTATCCTCTGCGATAATGTCAAAGATTTTTGCTTCCTAGCACTTCAAGAATTTCATTCTTAGCCTACTCTAACAATTCATGCTTTCCAGGGCATGAATGTTTCTATTTTTAATACTGCATTCATTTATCCACTTAACCACTTAGTCACCCTTTTTATTTATTTTTACCTACTTTAATAGTCTTGAGAGCCTACCATATCAAATAAATGCTCCATAACTATAAGTACATGTGTAGCATAGGCCACATATGTGAAATACTCACTCTTCCAGGAAAGAAAAAAACTACCAGACTTTTGAATGAGCCTTCAGTTCTGTATTTCTAGATATTTCATGGCTCAAATGACAGAATTGACATTGGGTTCAGGTATCCCTTCAATAGAGATCTCTCAATGGCTAAATGAAAATAAGTATTGCTACATAAGGTCATAGACACACACACACATTACAGTTAGGAGCAAAATTGTACTGCCATTGTTTTTGATATGTGAACTATTTTATCTTAAATTAACATATTCCTTCTCCACATTTTCACTGAAGAGAAGAAAAGTCTGGACACATCAACACTAGTATAAAATAACAGTTTGAAAAGTGATGTGATTTCTTTATAAAATAATGAGTGATATTTTCCAGTATAGAGAGTCTTCTGCTTGCTCCTCACAGAATTCCAAGAAGTTGCAATTTCTAGCAAAGTCAAAATACTAACAGATCATTGCAAAATGGTCCTTGTTGAAAAGATTCAATAACAAGTAAATTAAGGAATAGAAAAAGAAAGGAAATCAATATGTCTATGTCAGTATATTTTCTAAAAGTGCCTATTATGCATTTGCAGAGTATTTTACAATGGTCATAAAAAAAAAAAAAAACAAGACCCACATATTTTCTAGCCTAGACTGAGTCAAACATAAATGCAGGAAAATGAGACTTCATATTAGGTAGGACCAAATATAACAGAGTGTCTCTATTCTGCCTCTCTCACCACACATACAAGAATATCAAAATTACGTATATTTGTGTGAGTATGAGCATGGGAGGTGTGTATAGTACATGAAAGTAGAAAGCGAATTATGAAGAAAGCAATAGATATACAGGACAGGAAACAGGTATAAGAGAAAGTGTTGGAGGTCATATGACGTGAAAGGAGAAAGAAGAATAATTGAAGAGGGGAGGGATCTAACAAGAAATGTGGAGGCAGCAGGAAGGACAGTGCAGGATAAGGACAAAGAACAAAGAAGAATGACATCAACCTATGAAAAAGACATTTAAACTCATGACATTACAATGTAATTTTAAAAATTAAGAAATAAAGAAAATCACAAAATATGAAATCAAATATTCTGAGTTCTACCATTACCAGTTACCAACTCATTAGCAAACTTAGCATGTCTTTTAATCATTCATTATGTATGGCAAAGTGAAACATGAATTTCAAGTAAATCAAAGATTTACTTCAAATCCTGTTTTTCATTTTATTGGAATGTGACCTACCTAAAGCTAATGGTTTGAATTCTTCAAGCTCTGATTCTGCCCTTTAAATTAGTTCTGTTTCCTTCCATGTAATCAATCACATTGCAGTTTCAGTCATTTGCAATGAAGTTTAATTGAGGTAATGCAAATGAACATGAGCCAACAGCAGGATATTTGTAACTGTCATTCTATATGCTCTGTTAGTTACTTTATTCTTGCAAGAAAGTACCATGACCAAAAGCATCTTATGAAAAAAACATTTTTTTTGGAGAATGATTCTGGAGGGGGAGTCCAGAGGGAAGTAATGGCAATAGGTAACCAAATCAGGAAGCTGAGAAATTACATCTTCAATTGAAAATAGGAAGTACATAGAGTGAGTGAATTCAAAGTGGCAGGATGCTATAAACCCTCAATATCCACCTTCATTAGCGTGCTTCTTCAGCAAGGCCACTTCTCAAAGTACCTCCCCAAAGATCAACAGGAGCTGAGAACCAAGACTTCAAATGCCTAGGCCTATGGGGGATATCTCTTACTCTAATCAGCACGCATGCTGATACAATCAATCTGAGACTATAGCTCCAAGTGACAAACAAAAAAACAGAATTTGTTTTGGCCAGGATTCTCAAATAAAATAAAACAAACAATACAGCCCTGGCTAATGAACTATTGACAATTGACAGGTGCTGGTAGAGTCAGTTTTCTTTAATATGTATGTGTGTATATGTGTGTGTGTGTGTGTGTGTGTGTATGTGTGTGTGTGATATTATTAATATCACCAAGAAACTCCTACAAAGACACACTTATCATATTTAATTAAACATATGAACACTCAATGGCCCAATCAATCTTACACAAAAACAGTAATTATCATAGACCCAATCTAAAGAGACCCAATCTGAGCTTCAGGATCAAGCCTAAAATGTGAAATTTCTCTCTTAATGCCTACATGCATTGTAAGATGTACTGTTTATTTGGTGGTTATCAGATCACTTTGTTATTTTTGCCTCATTTGTCATATGAGTGTTATATATCTGCTTGGCATTCTTTTTGGTACTGAACTCTGCCCACTGTTACTCACAGGAATTACTTACACTTTTCTTCATTTGTTCCCATTTCTCCTGGTTTAATACCTTCCTGTCTTTTTATTGCCTTATTCTAGGGCCTAGAATCTAGGTTTTGATCTCCAAAGTTTGGTAGCATATTCAAGAGTTTAAGGCCCAGAGACAGTAGAAAGTGATGAGGATGAGTGATGCTGTCTTCTGCAGTCGATCTGGCCATCCTTTTCAAGATGTGGCAGCTGTGACAATATGCACAAGATTTAGCCAAGATAAAGTAAAATTTCATCATATGAAGGGGAAAGCTCATGACTCTGGGGAGCTATTAACAGTTGATAGCTGCTGGCCAGGGAGCATCAGTTTCCTTTAAGGGTGTGGCCACTGCTGGGCTTCTAATGCATCACTGGTTGGTCTCACATCATGCACATATGGGTAACAATAGTTACATCTTGTGTGTTATAAAAACAAAAAGTGGCATGAATTTGGGAGTAGAATATGTTGGAGAGGATCTGAGAGAGGTTGGAGAAGGGTCGATATGGTCAAATTTCATTTGAAATTATCAAAGAATTAAAATTTTAGAAGAAAGTAGAAAGTGAAATAAATAAATAAATAAGCAAAACTATGTACAAGGAACTGTACTCCATTTATGGAATAATTGCTAATAAATTTTTCTCAAGGCCTGGATTGTACTGCCAACCTCATCATTTATGCTTTGACAGTATTTATTTGGACAATGCACTCTCCTCTTTATTATAATTTTCATTTCGAGCATCTGTGAAAATGCATTACTTAACACTGCCCTTATGAATAACAGAGAGGTGATTGATATCCTGCTACAAGGTAAAAGCCATGGCCCCTGGGACATGGGGCTTGAACTCTAAACATGGATAATTAACCTTAGGCAATTTGTTTATCACATCAGTCCTTTCACCCCACTGTTTCTAAATTTTAGATCATAATAGAAACTATCACAAAGTTTGTGAAGAATTAAATTAGTTGAAACATATTTAATGGTTTGGATAGAATTTAGTTTAAATTTCTTATGCACTCTATTTTTAATAACTCATACCTAGTAAGGTAGCATCTTTTGAAAAGATGTTACATAGATTTTTATACTGGAAGATTACTATTTTTAAAATTAAGTTTTTATATATTTGATTCATTAGTAGTTTTCTTCTGTAAAATATCTTAGAAAGAGGATTCACATGACTTGTGAGAGGTTATTGGTACACTAAATGACTTAGCATTACAATTTCTGTATGTGACAATCTCCTAAGCACAACAAAGCAAATTCAAAAGTTTCACTACAAAGTTATGATAGATACCTCTCCACTTTCTTTTTTGTTCATTCCTTGAGACTATGTGAAATTGATGAATATGTGACACACAGACTTGAAAAATGAGCAAAATATTTTATAGATAACTACAGCTTAGTACAATGCGGTCTGTATCTGTAAAAACTGAAAAACAAAACAGAGAAATTGGGAAAGAATACAAAGGAAAGATATGAATCCATATGCATGGGTGACTATTCTTTCCTTCTTTATTCTGTCTATAATGGAGGCATGTCTTAGGTATACATCACTGTCTTTTCATCTTGATCTTCTAAAGGAAGTAACTTTTATAATATGTACAATTTTGTCTCCCTGACATCATTGATCATCTCCTATGTGCAAATCAATCCACAAATTTGCTGTGTTAGCTAGAATTCTGTTCCTATCATTCCTCTGAAACTGTTCTCATAAACTCATCAATAATATTTTTATATTTCTCAGTCTTTTGATCTGTGGCCACTTTTCATTTCGCCCCAAGTAATCTCATTCACTCCAGTGGATTCAATTATCATCGATGAAATAACTTCTCAACAAAGGGCACCCAGAAAACTTATCAGTATTTCCAGGAGTATATGGTAAAGAGAAAATGATTGTGTAAAAGCAAATACTGCAAAAGATAGCTATTGGTATAGACTATAAGAAATAAACAATAAAGAATAATAGTAAAATAGAAAAAACATATTGTCAGTACTATAGAAAAACATTAGAGTTATAATGAGCTCAACTAAAAGGAAGCAACACAGTTATCTATCATCATTAACATCATTTTTTAACTTTCTAATTTTATGCTGAACTACCTAACAGGCATACCCTTCAAAATCTCCCTAATATTTACTATTTTATGTTTGTGGATAAAATGCCGTTTTCTTCACCTGACATAGCTGTTTATCCCAATCATTAGTTTATAAGCATGTTCAGGAATGAAATCTATCGTGTGTGTGTGTGTGTGTGTGTTTCTATTTTTATATTTACATATATATCAGTAAGTGACAAACAGCACAATTGGAAAACTTTGACTTGGTAATACTAAAATGAATACAACTTTACATCTAAAAGTGATTGACTAAAATAAATACAGGGGAAATTAAAGTTATAAAAAGAAAATTCACAATGATAAGATTATTAAGAAAAAATGAATGAAGGGCTGTTGGGATGACTTAGTGAGTAAAGGTCCTTGTCATCAAGCCTGAAAACCTGAGTTCTATTTTCAGGACCCACATGACAGAAGTAGGGAACTGACACCAGCGCATTCTCCTCTGACCTCCACATCTGCAGTTTGCATTTTAGTAGCTCTCCCTCTCCTCCTCTCCCCTTCCCTCCCCTCCCTCCCCTTCTCTGCCCTCCTCTGTCTCTTCTCTCTCTCTCTCTCTCTCTCTCTCTCTCTCTCTCTCTCTCTCTCTCTCCTATAAAATCAGGATCGGGTCTCTGTTCCCAAAATGCGCTTAGGTATGTGTTCATTCACTTGAGTCTTGTCAAACTACTAAAAATATCCCCCTTAAATGAGCCTTCATAGGTTACCAGTGGTTCCACCGATGGGCTTGGGATTACTTATCCACTTCCCCAAAGCTATGTTGGGATTTTGTCATTCTTGAGTTTAGGCGGGAGTTGTCCATGCTGTCAGCAGTGCTGTCAGTTCATAGGAGTTACTGGGCAGTTGTCTGGAAAATTCTGTTTCCTTGTGGTTTTCTACCTCCTCTGGCTCTTATAATCTTTCTGCCACTTTTCTTCAGTGAGTGATATTAATTTTTTTAAATGAGTTAAATATAATATCATATGCCAAGTGATAAACTAAAATTTATAAACTGAATTGTGTTTAAAATTTAATGAAAAGCAAATGAAACAAAGTGATAATTGAATATTTTAATGTATAACAGTTACACCATGACATTTTAAAGTGGCCCCCAATTAACTAAAGATATGGACCATTTAATTAAGCAAATATTTTAATTAATTGACACATGCATATATTATAATATGCCCTCATGGGAGAGGACATACCTCCAAATTTTCATTTAAGATACATGGAACATTAAAAAGTCAGAAAGAATCAGGCTATAAGTATTACTAAAAATATTTCACAGCCCTGTACGTGCATCTATGCTATGTGCCTGCGATGCAAGAAAGTAAATACGGTATGCCCAATAGTAACAAAGAATTCATTGGACCTTTCTTCACTGACAATCACATAAGTTTGTTACCAATTCATAGATAGATTTTTTTGTAAAATTTAGAAATTAATTAAGAGACTCACTGGTATCCTAAAGGCAGATATAGAACCTGCTTAATAAGTTCCAGGAGAGCTGGGGCTACATTCATCCATATACTCTCTGACAGTATTACCTAAATAAGCCTATAGAAAAAAGGTCAGATGCTGATAAATAAACAGATTGATATATAGTACTTGACAGCATTGAAATTACAAAAATTGTATGGAAGGAGATAGCAGTGTAAACCAAGTGAAATGACAAGACTCAGATATGGAGAAGATATTTACCACACACACAGCTGAAACAAGAATGCTTCTGAAGAGTAAAGACAAGAATATAAAAAATTAAAACTAAGAGACTGAAATGGGAAATACGCATAGAAAATAATGATTAATTGTAACAGAAATCAGGAAAACATACGTTAATACTACAAATAAGTCTGACAAAATGAGCAGTGTCTAGCAATACCAAGTGCTGGCAGCATGTGGCATGGAAAGTGTAATTTTCATATAATTCAGCCAGGTTTTAAATCCCAATAATTATAAGAAATGTTATTTTATAAGTTCTAATAATTTTAAAGACATACATCCGATTATATAATGTAATAATTTCATTTTAAGAAAGTTCTCATGTATTTTACAAGGTATTTGACAATGTACCATTGTTGATGACAGTATAAAATTGAAACACAAATAGATTTTAAATTAATTGAAGAATGGGAAATGGGTCATGGTCTGCTCAGTGAAAGTGAACAATCTTCAAGATAAAACACTTACAGGAACTTATAACACTTAATGATGTTAACAACATAACTTTGCACAAGAAATTCGAAGTTGTTAAAGGACATAAAAACCTTAATGGATTCCATGCAAGGTTATACAATATACAAATCTTAGAATGTGCTATTTATGAATTCATTTGTTAAATGGTCTAGGTTGTGCTATGGTAAAATGAAGGAAAATGAAATAATCTCAGAATCTTTAAGCAATAAAATTCCATTTGTTACTGCATACGCACTGTAGGGTCCTAGAAGGTTTCTGACCAAATCATTTTATTCTAATGCACAGGGAGATAGAACAACAATTGCCTCTAAAATGAGAGTTTCCACGGCTGATGGAAATAATGCTTGAGAATCTCAAACAAACTATTAAAGAATCTCACAATCATCATCATGCCTTCCTGCCTCCTGCCATTCTTCATCCTTCTCTCAATACCTCTTTAAAGGTTACTCCTTTAATTCTATAAGTGATTTATAATGACTACACATATTAAACTATTTCTGAGTATGATATGATTAGGACAGTTATTTGTTTAAGGCAGGATAATATTAATGTCTACATTGAACCTGACAAGACAGCAAAATAAAAAGAAAACTATCAGAAAAAATATAATTAATACTTTAATGAGAAAAAAACCTCAAATGCAATATTTGTGAAATAAATACAACAACAAATTAATAGCATAATATATTATGGCTTTAATATAGGAGTCCATGGACTCACACTGTTATAGCCTGCTTTCAATTTATGTGACAAAAAACTGACCAATAGCAACTGGTGGAGGGAGGGAGGAATTTATTTGGCTCACATCTCACATAGGGAAGGAACTCAGGGCAGGGACCTGGAGGCAGGAGCTGAAGCACATTCCATGGAGGAAGGCTGCTTACTGATTTGCTCCCCTGGCCCATGCTCAACCTGCTTTTTTATACGATACACAACAACCTACCCAGGTGGCACTGCCCACAATTGGGCTGGTCCCTCCCAAGTCACTCAACAATCGAGAAAATACCCCACAGACATGACCACAGGGCAGTCCAATGGAAGCAATTCCCCAGTTAAGCCTCCCTCAACCCAGGTGTATCAAGTCGACACAAAAGCTATTCAGCACATGCACTCTGAAGATTCTTATTCTCTATGTTTTGGTCATTTCGGACCTTTTGTGTTCTGACCCTCTTTTGCATGAGGGAGCTTCATTGATGTGAACTGAGAGATACATTAGTGTCTTTACCCCTTATTCTGTGTTCCATGAGCCTTAGGTATAGAGGTTGCATTGGAGATGTGCCACTTAGGTTTCACAATTCAAATACAATCTTTGTGTTTGACCATTTGGAACATTGTAATAATCTCATTCTGTTGCAAAAGATGCTTCTTTGAAGAATAGTGAGTGTGATACTTGTCTGTAAAAATAAAGATCCATATTTTATACATGGTAAGAGATGACATTTGTCTAGAGATGTGACAACCTTGGGAAATTCTCTAAGATCTATGACCTCTCCAGTCATGTGTATTTGGCTATGTTTACAATGCCACACATGAATTTCCTCTTGATAAGTGGGATTTAAGTCCAATGAATAGATGTTGATTATCCAAAGATAAAAGTGCCTACTGCATCAATGTTGTTTTCTGTGCCAGTCATTGATGTTGTCAGTGGGCAATAATGCTGGGGTTGGACCATTGATTAATGTTCTCCCTTAGCAGCTTGCATAACGATCTCAAAAACTATGGGAGCTAACTTTCAGGGGAGGTGGCTTCAGGTCAGTTCCAGCTCTGTTGCTCTAAATCTTGTCTGTGAAGTATGACCTATCTTTAGCAATACGATCTTAATCTTTAAATTCTGGGAGGCAATCAAGGGCTGTGAAAATGGCCTGTGTAATTTTTGGAGTCTCCTGGAATACTGTGGCCAACAACTCAGAGGAAGGATTTTCTTTTCTGGCATTGTTTCTTATTATGTAACCTCACCTATATACACATGAACTCATAGAGAAATATTGTATGTGTAATTTGTCAGTAGGTTTTTGGACTAACATGATTACATCTGGTTTTATAATCTAGCTAGGCATTACTCATATCTCTCTATCTAACCTTTTTTCCATTCCTTCCCGATTTAATGTATCCCCATTTCCTCATTTCTCTCTTGATAATACCTGTCTCCTTGGACAGGAATCTTATATTAAATTCCACCCACCCAGGGCTCGGGGAACATTGTGGAAGAGGGAGCAGAAAGTTTGTAAGAGCCAGGGAGGAGGTGCATACCCATATTGACATAAAGTCCTACAGGTTCCTGGGACTTTGTTCATACGGATCTACAACAATGGTGTCAGCATGCTCAAGACCCATGCAAACAAAAATCCAGGACAGAACTATGGAAATTGGCAACAGGCTCCAATCTTATTCAAAGAACTATTGACAACTGATGACTGTTGTTTGGGGAAAAGCTGATATTTTTAGGAGGAGGGACTCTGGACGGATTGATAAGACCCGGGTGGATGCAATTGCACTGAGGGATGTGTGGGGACACTAGATTGACAGGATGGGCCTTGGCACAGATGACAGAATGCATGAATTCCAGTGAAGGGGTAAGCTGCTGACCATGTCAATGGGGGAAGGGAATATAAAGACGATTGAGATGTTCTTTGTGAAATACACAAAATTCATTTTTTAAAAAGGAATATGATAACATTTCATAAATATTTGATATTAAATAATTTAAAGTAATATGACCCTGGTTTTGGAGAGATGACTTAGCAGTTAAGAGCACTGGCTTCTCTAGCAGAGGACCTGGGTTTGGTTCCCAGCACCCACATGGCAGCTAACAATCAACTGTAACCGCAGATCCAGAGGATCTATTGCCTTCTTCTAGGCTCCTTGGCATTGCACACATGGGTGCACTCACATATGCAGAAGCAAAACACTCAGATACATAAAATAAAAACAGACAAAAATTCTATAACCACGTACTTAATGTGAAATGGGGATTCTAGCTTTTTATAAAACAGTCAGAGTTATGATTTAAAATTATCCAGAGCTTTTTAATAAAGTTTCTATATTTCAATAAAATTATTAAGTGGAAAGCATTCTAGGAATGCAAATAATTCAGTAACAGTAATTCCAAAAAGCATTACATAAGAGCAGTTTGCTATATTATATACAATTATTCTGGTAGATGCCAATGAAGAAGAGAATTTATAAAATATGACTTCATTAAATCATGAGAACTTCCTTAATAAGTACAGGATTCAAATTCAAAATCTTAGGTCTATTAAAGGAAAAGGGAGGGTACTTGAGGGAACCAAGAACAGGCAGGAGGGTATACATAAGAATAGAGAATGAGGGGAGGAGAATCCACAAAGTCAAAGTGTGTATTAAAATGTCGGTATAAAATCCATTAGTTTGCATGTTATGTTAAAATAACTAGAAAACATAAGCATAAAATTTAAATGTTATTATAATTGAAAATATGAAAATTAATTCCTTGCACAAATATGTCTACTATTTTATGCTCTTGTAGATGACACATTCAGACAAAAGAAAAAAATTTACATATTTAATGTGATTGAAAAATTAATGATTAATGATTAAAATTTCATTTTCATGTGAGAAAATATTAAGGATAATGAACAATGCCCAGTTATGTAAGTAGTCAGAAATAAAAAATAAAATAACAAGGAATAAATTTAATAAGCAATAAATAATAATTTTCTTCTAAATAAGTAAATCCACCATATAAGACTTTACTGAGAGTGATTACATCCAAATTACTTGAATAAAAGAAGAGATCACAGGAAATGGAATAGTAAAAATATATGTAGCGACCCTTTACCTTTCAAATGAGACTTAAATATTTTTGAGTCTTTAAGTTCATGAAAAATTGTTAGGAAAAAGACAAAACATGCTTTTAAGAAAGCATGAAATATGGCATTTTTATACAGAATGTTGTAAGAGACAATTCTTTCAAATTTGAGTGAGCAACTAAAACAGGTACTTAAGTAAAAATTAAATATATAGTTGAAATTCAAAGTTCCATATGTAACCATGAAAATGAAATTTGATAAATTAATTCTAGATGCTTGATATTATTTAAAACTCTTTTTAGAATATTATATAAATGTTTTGGAAAACATAAAAAGATCTATTATATGTCAAAAATGAAGGTAGTTAATTTAAAAATTAGTGTGAAATTAACAAATCATTTAATCATAGTAAGAAAAATAAATTCATAATGATGTTGAATGAGAACCTTTAGATTTGTACATGAATCTTAGTTCAATAATTCCACACTTCTTCTGCAAGAAATACACAGAATAATCACTAAAAAATTTTGGGTAAGTGGAATAACTGTAGGGGCTTGACACACCAGATGGAAAATCTATTCCAATTGTGTTAGCAGTGCAATTATGTTATGGAAACATACAGACAGAGCAATTGAACTGATTACAGAGTTTATAAGACATACATCTAGTTATATACTGTCCTTGAATATGAATAAAGTACCATTTTCAATCTTTTGGTCAAATGAGGACTAATAAATGAATCAGATGGGATGGTGGTTATCTACTTGGAAAGATAACAGTAGTAAGACTAAGTAAAGCTAATATAAATTATATTCATACTGCGTCTTCAAGCTGTTTTCTAAATTCTTTTATTTTTATGATTATTTTGTGATTTTAAAAGTATGATTTCCCATTTCACAGATGAAGAAACAAAATCCAAAAGATTAAGTGATTTTTCTCAAGGTCATCTGGCAAATAAGTGCTGGAGCCTGTCCTCAATACAAGACTTTCTTACCAAAAATCCTCAGCACTCACTGCTAAGCTTGATTACTACTGCACTGCCATGGCCTCAAATAAATTCCGCATAGACAGCATATTTAATGTTAAAAAATGAAATTGCTGTCAAAGGACATGTGTGAGTGATTTTATTATTTTAATATGGGTCATACTTTTCAAAGCATCACAAGCCTAACAAGAAGCTATGCAATTTGACAAATATGCTGATGTATACTTGAAACTTTCTCTTAGGTAAAAAGAACATAGTGAAAGCAAAAAGACAATCATGGAGCTATGAATATAGCTCTAATTTCTTTAATAGTCAAAGAATGTGAATAGATAAAACTAAAAGCATGAACATTATTTTTAAATGGCAAATAATATGAAAATCTAGTTGATAAATTGTTTTGCCTATATAGAAATTAAGCAAGAATTCTAAAACCTGTAAATATTTAATACATGATTGCAGAGGGGTATGACTTATAAATTTAAAAACCTTTGCAGAATTTATAGACTGTATCCATTAGATTTTAATAGGAACTCCCTTATTCTCACTTCACCACAAGTTGTGAAAAATATCATCAACTCTGTCAAATGCAGCATATAGGCAGGACTACATTTCACTGAAAGTAACTAGCATTTATACATGTTTCCATATTTACCAGGAGATGTTTTGTGTGTGTGTGTGTGTGTGTGTGTGTGTGTGTGTGTGTAGTGTGTGTAGACATATATAAAATAGTTAGGTTAATATATTTGCAAAATATGAAATAACACAATTTGATGATGTCAAACATAAACATAATCGTTGTTTAAAGCCAGGCATGGTGTCAAAAACTTGAATTCCCAAATATCAGCATGCAGAGGCACAATGATCCTTGCAAGTCTGAGTGAATCATGGGATAATAGGTTTCATAGTAACAGGCCAGGCCAGGCATGGCTGCAGAGTATCAATCTGTGTCAAAAACTAAAGGTAAATGTCAAAGATTTTTTACATTCTGTATGTGTCCTCTTGTGTGCTGGTTTATTTTTTTTAGTTTCCTGAGATCTCATTTGCTAATTGTTGCACTTCATGCCTGAATTATCCAGAAATTTTGACTAGAAAGCCTTTTCCTCTGCCTATATGCTCCAGTGTATTCCTTACTTTCTTTTCTATCATATGTGGGACATAAAGATTATGCTAAGATCCTTGATCTATTTGAAGTTCAGTTCTGTGCATGGTCTGATGGAGAATAAGACTCTAGAATATACAAAGAACTCAGAAAAATAAGCATTACATAAGCAAAATAAAATTTAAAATTTGGGGTAAGGAATGGAACAGGGATGCCTCCAAAAATAACTTTTCGGGAAAACTGAAAACAGTGTTCAACATCTTTAGTCATCAGAGAAATAAAAATAAAACCACTTTGAGGCTCAACCTCACCTCATACAGTATGGCTAATGTCCAATAAACAAACAATGACAAATGCTGGCATGGATGTGGAGAAAGAGGAACCCATATCCACTGCTTGTGGGAGTGTGAACTGGTGCAGCCAGTGTGGAAATCATTGTGGAAATTCCTCAGAAAACTATAAAATTAGCCAAATGTGGTTGTGAATGTCTTTATTCTCA
Organism: Eospalax fontanierii; assembly: GCA_035773235.1. Classification (NCBI taxonomy): domain Eukaryota; kingdom Metazoa; phylum Chordata; class Mammalia; order Rodentia; family Spalacidae; genus Eospalax; species Eospalax fontanierii. The sequence goes on along the minus strand of CM069525.1, from coordinate 125,815,934 downwards.
GCACTGGTGAGATAGAGTCAGCTGGATTTCTGTGAGATCAAGACCAACCTAGTCAATATAGCAATTTCCAGGCCAGTGGGGACTAAAGGGAGACCATGTCTCAAAAACAAAGAAACAACAAAAAAAAAACAAACAAAAAACAAGCAAAGTTTGAAATGGAACTACCATATGCTCTAGCCCCGCTGCCCTTGGGCATATACCCAATAGACTCTATATCCCACAGCAGAGATACCTGCTTAGTCATATGCATTGCCACTCTATTTACAACAGTCAGGAAATGGAAGCAACATAGATATTCATCAAAAAATGAATTGATAATGGAAGTTTGTTACATTTACACAATAGAATATTATATAGTTGTTAACAAAAACAAAACTATAAAATTTGCAGGTAAATTAATGGAACTAGAAAGAATCATCCTGAGTAAGGTAAGCCAGACTCAGAATTCTTAGATGTACATGTTTCAATCACAAAATCTAAAGAGGTCAGGAAACTAATAAATAACCATGTAAGAAGGAAATGGAAGTTTGATTGCATGGAGGAAAGAGTGCAGTGATATAAAGGGGGGAAAATACAATAGGAAAGGATAAATGGGGTGGCAAAAGTCAGGCCAGGCTAGGCAGTTTCAGAGAAAGTTAACTAAAACTAAAACTAAAACTTTACAAAATTTATACGGAAATCCACCACTGAAAAGTTTTCTTAATCTATATACATAAACAATGTGAAAAGATATTAAATTGAGTTACCTTATAATAGGGAGACATTGACCCTACTTTAAAACTTAGGATAGCAAAGTAAGTACTCAATGACAGGAATGAACTCCCTCTTTTGAAAATGTTGACCAGGAGTCCCATAGTCCTGTACACAGTAGTAAACATTGGTCCTGTTCTTGGTTACCCAAAAGAACTCAACAGTAAGACCCTATTCCTAAAGACACTACACATACATTGTAGAAAAAAAAATCAAGCTGATATTGACTTCAAAGTTTCATTCCTACTGGCTAAATCTCACAGTGCTGGAAGATGCTCTGCATGTAACCAGAAGAGAAAATTAATCATCAGCCTCACCCAGCTGTTTATCCTACCAGCTACAATCACAACTGACATGATAAGATGTGCCCATTGGTGTAGTAGTTGAATGAATATTATGGGAGTAACCAATCGTTTTCTATTTGCAATGAAATTCCAATTCATAAGATGGAGGTGATATCTGATACTGATATCAGGCCTAGAATCATGTGGCTAGACAGTTCACAGGGCATAGGGAAGAATCTAATACTATTATTGTGCTAAATAGATATAGTACTAAATACATTTCTAATGACTTATTGTTAGAGCCATACATTAATGCATCCTTTAACTATCACCATAGAAGCCTCTTTATGCAGCAGAAAGTGATTACCACAGAAACCCACAATTGGCCTATACACAGAGAGTAAGAGACTGCAGAATGCTTATCTCTGAACAGTGGACCTATATCAAACTTCTGCCTCCCAAGGTTTAGAGATCATTGTTGACTGGGCAGAAAGATTGTAAGAATGAGAGCTGGTAGATAATCACAAGGAAATAGTGCTCTATAGAGAGCGCAGCAGTTACTTATAGGAACTTGCCATTCTAGTGGTGAAATGGCATTCACAGATTGCACAGAAGCTCAATCCAGAAAAAAAAAAACAGTATGGACATGTGGAGGTGGGTAAGAAAGCCCAGCTATAACTAAGGAACTATTGGCAAGTGATGGCTGCTGGGATGAACTTGAAAGACTCATTTATTCAAAACAGATGACTGGGTATTAAAAAATATTTAAAATGTCTTAAGAAAGTAACACTGATAGATAAGTACACAGAAATGAAACATACAACTCTCAGAGGGAAAGAACTGATGCAAAACAGTAAAATCAAATAGGATATATTCTATAAAAATGGAAAGCTAGTCCAATTTATGTTTTAATCATTGCCCTTTCTTCAATACAGAATGTGCCTAAGCTCATATTGTGCTTATTTCCATACAATTCTACACTGATGGAATGAATCAGAGCATTTCATGAGCTCCCTTGTGAATTCACCATCTGCCCATGTCCTCTGAATATTTTTTTGTGAAAAAATCACTAAACAAATGAAATTGAATGCATAACTGAATAAAAAGAAACAATAAGAATATAAATCAGATCATGGAAACATTTTAACAGTTCCTGATTTAGTACCCTGCTCTGCAGGCTTGCTTTGGGAAAAATTTTCAGTGTGCCCAGAGCTTCCTCTTGCTTTCAAAAGATTTCTCATGGTGATAAAAATTTTCTGTGATGCATTGGCAAAAGATTCATCTTCAGCCGCTGTAGGGGCTACTCACATTCAACAGTCAAAAGGAAAAAGAAAGGGCAGGAACAACAATCCTAAACGTAATGCTCTAACTGGTGGAACTAAGAAGACAGTATTTAAGGAAAATTAGAGCAAACATATACAAAGTTAAATCTTAGTTCATATGTGCATTGTTATGGAATTAATGTATTTTTGTTACTAAATCATAGAAATTGCAAAAAGATGTCACTTGATAAATAATGGTACAGTTTATATGCTTATTTTACACTGATTTTCAAGACAATTACACAGTGTACTCAAATACCTCCAATAGTCCATTTATATACCTACTATCTGTAGAATTCCACCTTAATTACCCTAAGATTTTCATCCTATATGAAATATTCTCTTGCAGCTAATAAATCTAATTGAACAACTCTAAATTTCAGAAGAATGTATTTGAGAGATTAATATGCACTTCAATGTAGATTTTGTTGCATGAAAATATATTGGACAGGTTATTTTATAGGTGTGGTATGAACATTCATTTTACATTAAAATAAATAAAATTGAACTGAATATAAAACAATAGAGCCTGAGATATATCTATTGTATAACTGTTGTTCATTTGGTTTTTATTTCTATCAAATTCAACTATAATAATCTGAGTAGCTACTGATGATCTTAATGTTTTGCAGCCAAAATTCAAACTATTCAGTTTTACAAATTCTCAGTTGATCAATATTTTAACAATTGAAACAAAATGGGCAAACTGTTACAGTAAAGCAATTCTAGACTAGGCATTCAGAAAAATCATTCTTCATGCACTGATTAGTCTAGGAAAGGGGAGAGTACACACACACACACACACACACACACACACACATTTTCATTGGATCATCAACTTAAAGTGCTCTTTCATTGCCAAGATGATGTTATCCAGTCATAAGCCTTTACACATGCATATGCTGTTGATTCCATGCTAGGTATATGATATATGGTGGATGATAAATGACAGATAGATCAAATACTAAATACTGAAATATTTTTCAACATCATTACAAGGAGGTATATATAGCAAGGAAAGTTCTTAAAATTGATGTTTCAAAATCAAACGTGTGGCAATGTCTTTATACCTGCTCCTAGAGAATGAATGCAAAATCAATGATCTTGTTGCTCTGACTGAAAACCTTAGAGTAATATGAGTAATATATTATTGCACCCTGTCCTTCAAAATATATATTTATTCTATTAGCAATCCTCTGAGTTATAACTTCTGCAAGCCAGATACTCAGGGTCTCACAAATACTCATTATCTCCACTCATTAAATCAAATATTAAACTGTGGTATTTTTCTCATTAAAATCATTATTGAGAGAGATTCTTTCTAAAACAACAACAAAAACTGAAGAAATAAAGGTAGATATGGTGGAAAATACCTTTAATCCAAGCACTTGGGAAACAGAGGCAGGTGTATCTGTATGACTGAAGCCATCCTGGACTACATAGTGAGTTCCACGTCTGCTGGGGCTACAGGAAGAAACTGTCTCAAAAATATATATAGATGTCAGGATGCAAAGTATCATAGTTTTATGTAACTAGTATGTTGACAAATATTCACCCAACAGTTCTATCTTTAAAAGTTACATGTGCACACATATTGACACTTATGCATGCACATTGAATTGTAGAATAAAATTTAATTATTTAAAGAACGATTAGTACAAAACTAAACTAATTAACAAAATATATACCATCCTTTTGAAAATTCCATGGAACCAACTGACTTGGAGAAAATACTTTTATTGAATTTTCCTGCACTTATATATGCATATTCCATGTGTAGCTAAAGTTGATTAATGTGTTTAATTCTAAGAGAAATGCACTGTGTAATTTATTTTATGTCAATTCATTCATGAATGAAAGTGAAACAATGAAAATGTAGACTTGAATGTCACCTGTTCATCCATGAAAGGAATGAATTCTCTATTGAATCAACTTATAATTTTCAAGTACTAGAAGAATTTTTCATTAATTTTTGTACTACTTACAATGTAAAGCCTAGGACTATAGAAACTCTTTAATCTGTACTGCTCAAAATTTTTATCACTTTCTTACATCTAGAAAACTAAAAATATAACTAGCATGTATTTGAAGCATTTTCAAACTTTAGCATGCATGGATAGATAGATAGATACATAGATAGATAGATAGATAGATAGATATGTAAAATATATGGAAAAGTGACAGTAATTGTGAGAGGTTACAGATTGCATATTCATTTGTATTCTACTGGAAAGGAGGTAATCTGCTTCACAGAGAAATGGTAAATGGCCAATAGAGGTTGCATAAAGATTTAACTTGGTGTCAGAGTAAAACTGAGAAAGACACAGGACTTTGGTGGAGAGGTCTGAGTTTTAAGAAGATGAAAGGATAGTAGAGTACTGAGGTGTACACTTGTAATCTCAGTATTTAGGAGACAGAAGATGGAGGATCTTAAGTTTGAGGCCAGCCTGGAACAAATAGAAAGAGAGACTGAGAAAGCAAGTGGGGAGGAGAAAGGTAGGAAAAAGGAAAAGGATATAGAAAATACATAGATGCAAGTAAGTATAACAGATGTCAATTTTATATTTTATGTACTTACCATCGTGTGAGTTACCATTATGTCTTACCACTCGGGGCCAGCCTGAGTGGACTTTGGGGGGGCAGCCAGAGGGGCTGGGGGTGAGTAGACGCAGGGTCAAACTGCAGACTCCGGGACTTGGACGGGAAGCAGGCCAAGCGCATGGCACTGCCAACTCACTTGGCACTGCATTCTCGCGTGGCACTGCCAACTCGTTTATTGAACAGGTGCACAAGCTCTTATAGGTCTGGACAGCCAATGACCTTATGAGGTGGGATCCCAAATACAGCCAATAGTAAGTTTGTCCCCATGTAGGCAGGTTCTTTCCAGATGCTGGTCTCACAACTGGCCAGAGCAGAATGCCACACTCACAGGAACCATGCCTCTATTCTTCCTAGCAGGTGACCTGGCTAGGACCACCTTACATTATGCCCAACATGTACTTAATACTTTTCTGTTTTCTGCAAGTCTTCAATAAATTTTGCTAAATTTTATAAACCCAACCTTAGTTAAGACTATTGTGAACAAAATAAATGATGTTTCCATGCCGTCAGAAAAATATTAAAGGGGCAAATGACAGTCAATTGATGCAGGCAAGATAGGAGATGGTGGTAAGTTAACAGTAACCTGGAATCAGACAAAGTGTTAAGAAGAACTTAGTGTAAGGTGGATGTGTGTAAACATTCCCAAAACCCTTAGGAATTTTTAAAGATATATAATGAAGGGAATGCTTAGGATGTAAAACTTTTAATGTCCAATAAAATCAATATCTGGACTGGTGATTTTTTAATCCTATGGGAAAAACAAACTAAACCATATTTTAAAAAAATGTGGAGGAACCGCTTTCCTGAATAAAATATGGTCAGTAATTTAATCAATAAAAGCAGATGTGACTATGTCAATTAAGTTAAAAAGACATTTGATTATGTGTGTGTATGTGTGTGTGCTTGTGTGTGTGTGTGTGTGTAATTACTACTCTCTAATGGCAATAAACTGTATGATGAAGTAAAAATAGCAGAGAAAATATTAAACATCTATTATCGGCACAAATAAAAGTGTAACTCTTATTTTAAAAACAAATTTAGAAAGGGGCTTGGGACCTTAATTATCAGCTTCATTGAACTGAGAAGCACCTGGAGGATCAGTAAAGCAGGGCATACCCTGGTACGTCTGTGAGAGTCCAGAGAGGATTACCTATGGCTGGAAGATCTTCCCTGAATGGGAATAGCATCATTTTACAGGTTAGGGTCCCAGGGAAAAAGGAGAAACTTTAATTAGCATAGCCATTCTTTCTTTGTTTCAATTATGGGAAGCATGTGTGAGCACTTCTGAGAGTGTCTGTTTACCTATGTGTTTGTGTATATGTGGATTTGTGTGTGTATGGTGTGTATGCCACAGCAGACATGTCCTTATACAAAGGACAGCATTGTGGAGTAACCTTTTACTTTCACCTTTATGTGGGTTACAGGACAGAACTTTGCTTTCTAGGCTCGCATTGCAAGAGCCTTTACCCACTGAGTAACCTTGCCCTTCTAACAGACATTTTTTCTCTGTCCTTAGCCATCATGATTTCTGAAGCTATGCTTTCTTTTTCTTTTCACATCATGATGATAGAAACTACAGAAATCATTAGCCAAAATAAATAGTCCCTCCTCTTAAACTCTTCATGTCAACTGTCATGCTACACCAATAAAAAATGATTAACAGTTAAGGTTAAGTAATTTATAAAGCAATAAATACATCAAAATGAAATAGTAAAATTTTCATAAAGAAAATATGACCATTAAAAATAATCATTTACAAATATATTCTGTTTGGAAGACAAACATCTTGGGAGCTAAAAAATGGGCTGATAAAACAGAAGAAATAACTTTGACTCATTCATTTACTTTTATCTTTCTTTGTCACATTTGAAATTATGGCTTGCATGTAATGTAAGTAATACTTAAAACTTCCGTCATATATATCTCTCTATATATATCTATATATATATCTATATATATAGATATATATATATCTTCAAAAGCGTTCTATTGTGGGAATAAACTGACAAAACCAACCAAAGTATAAAATGGTTTATTTCATCTTAAAACTCCCAAGTCACACTACAACATTGAGGGATATCAAAGCAGGAACTCAAAGCAGAATCCTGAGGGCAGAAACTGAGGCAGAAATCATGGAGGAATGCAGTTTACTGGCTTCCACAGTTATCTTTGTTACATAGTCCAAGCCAACCTGCCCAGAGATGGCACTTCCAACAGAGGGCTGGGCCTTCTATGTCAATTAACAATCAAAAAATGTCTCACAGACATCATCAAATGCCAAGAACCTCAAATGAGGTCCCCTCTTTCAAGGTGACTCTACTTTGAGTCCAGTTGACAAAAAGTAGCCAGCAGATGTGATTAATGCAATAATCCACAACTGGTCATCGTGCAGACAAGAGACTGCAAAGTACTTATTCCTGAATAGGACACCTCTATCAAGCCTCCACCTCCCAAGACTCAGGGATCATGAGTGAAGAGTCTATTGCTGTCAAAAGAGGGGGTCAGACACCCTGGAGCTGGAGTTATAGGCTGCTGTGTGCCACGATGTGGGTACTGGGAACTGAAGTCAAGTCCTCTCCAAGAGCACAAAAGCAAGCTCTTCAAACTCTGGGGCAGGGTTTTAAAGGTTAGGAAACTTTTTCTGTGTTTTAATTGAATCTTGTGTATTTTATACACAACATCTTCATCATCTTTATACCTCCTTACACACTGACACCCTCCCATACCCCCCAACCCTATGGGATTTTATGTATTTTGTGAATGTATTCTGTGATTTAAGTTAAGGCTTATAAGGTCACATTAATGATCCAAATGTTCCTCAGTACAAATTCATCCACTGGGGGCTAGTCAGCCTATCTAGAGTCACTCCCTCAAAGAAGGTCAGCCTTTCTTTACCAAGCAGTAAACAGCTGACCAGTAGTTCTTTGGCTAAGATTGGGTCCATTTCTACAAGTACATGCCGGATTTTGTCTACCTGAGTTTACATGTTGTGACCATTAAAAGAAGGTCAGCCTTTCTTTACCAAGCAGTAAACAGCTGACCAGTAGTTCTTTGGCTAAGATTGGGTCCATTTCTACAAGTACATGCCGGATTTTGTCTACCTGAGTTTACATGTTGTGACCATTAATGTACATTCATGTGAACAACGTCCCGGGAGTCTGCAAGACTATTTCCATATGGTCATGCACCTCTGCCCCTAGTTCCAGCAGTCTTTTTGCTCCCTGCTCTGCAATGGTCTCCAAGCTCTGTGTTGGTGCATTTTAATATAGAAGTCCTGTCCAAGAACCCACACTCTGCAGACTCTTATTCTCTATGCTTTGACAATTTTTTCCAACCATTCTACTTATATGTACTTATTCCAAAGAACTTAACGTATACATATATGCAGAGTCTCATATACACATGTTCACAGCAAAATTAATAATGACCCAAAACTGTAAAGAATAAAAATTTACATCAACAAGCAAATGGGTAAACTGTGCTATATTGAATTTTATTCACATATATTCACATTTATTCACATATGTGAATCTTATTCCACAATAAGAGGGAACAGAAAGATTATATGAGCCAGAGTTGGTGGATGACCACAATGAAACAGTTTTCCACACACCATGTGAGTTATCCATATGAATGTATAACAAAGGTGACAGCATGGGCATGTCTCACATAAGTTCAAACCAGGCAAAATCCCAGCATAGGTGTGAAGAAGGGCGTAAGAAACTTCAACCTTATCTGAGGAACTATTGGCAACTGATGATTCCTGGGAAGCAAGACTCAATCACATTTAAGGGGGAGACTCTTAGTAGGGTGACCGGGCTCCAGTGGATGATCACACACTGCAATTTGGGGACAAAACCCTGATTCTATAGGAATATATGAGAAATTTGGTGGGAGGTGAGAAAATGGTAATACAGATACAGGAAGGGATCTAAATATGATCAGAATGCATTGCATAGATTACAAAAAATCAACAAAATGTATTACTACTGTTATGATGCCAAATCTTTGTAAATAACTGGGGTGGCATTTATTTGTTCCAAATAATGTACACTTTAATAGACTTAAATGATAACTTATTTATGTCACTTTCCCCTTGTGGAATTATTTACTTAACTGAGCTAGCACATGCAACAAGATCTTTCATATCTATTTTATCACAAATTCAGAATTGATGTTAAGCATCTGTTTTGTTTCCAATTCTGTATTTAATGGTGACTCTTTATTGCTAATTACCAGAAAGGGACTGTGCATTATTTTTCTTTAGTTTTGTCCTACCTACAAAAGAAATCAGAATGTTTCTATATTTTCTTTCTCCAGTTCCACATACTAGAATGAATCACTATCTCACAAAAATTAAACTATAAACACAAAAGGATGATTTTCAAGATGCTGGTGTTAATTGAAAGCAGAAATAGTCTCAAAGTATACACAAAGTTGATTTCATTAAAATATTATATATATATATATGTATATATATATATATATGAAGAGAGAAAAAGAGGAATTTTAAAAAGAGCAGGAGTAAGCTTTGGGGACTGATGCATATGCTCATTGTATTATCAAAGTGATGCTTTCAGGTGTCCATGTATAAGAAGTTATAATTTACCTTAAAATATGCAGTTTAGGGGGGCAGTGAATTGGCTCACTCAGCAGGCAAATATATTTGTCATCAAGTCTAACAGCCTGATTTTCACCCCAGGACCTGTATGATGGAAGTAATCTACTCCCACAAATTGGTTTCTAACACACACATATGTGTCCACACATATACATGCAGCCACTCTCCATACATGCATACATACACACAACAAATACAAGAAAGTATTTTTAAGAATAAAAAGACATACAGTTTGATGGGTATGGGAGTGGGGCGGATCTGGGAGGAGAAGTGGAAGGGGGTCAATATTATATATATATATATATATGTATGTATATATATGTTGTGTATTTAAATACATACACTCTGTTTTATTTAAACATAATAAATACTGCAAAATAATGGAGTGTCATCAGGAGATATAAATTGATAGAACTGAATGACATTTAGTTCTATTTCTATATTTTTAACACTTTCCTCAGAGAAAATATTACTTTCACAGATCATAGTGTTATTTCATCTTAGAGACTTTAATACAATGGACATTTATAACACTGAATGCATCAAATTATTATTTTGATACAATTTTTACAAACTTAATGCTCTCTGTGTAACTTGTACTATAATGAAGAGTAAGACATCACTATCGCCAGTTCCGTCCATGTTTTTCTGTGATACTTTCAACTTCTTAAAACCCCTCAAACTCTCCAAAACATAAGTAGAACTTCTTCTAACATCATCCATCATCCTTTGTCATTACCCAGGATATTATAAACAACTTACAAAGGGATATAAGCTATTTCCATGGTCCTTCCTTGATTTCCTCTCAGAACTTGATCCTATTACTGAGGAAATCACACACTTCAGACACAGAACTTGAAGAAATCTAGCTGGAGCTGACTCAGAGGCTGCCTCTTTAAGAACCAGCTCCTATAGTATCAGAAGGTACTATGCAAATTGCCAAGGGAGAAAATCAATCAACAGTATTACCCAACTCTACAGCCTAGGAGCCACGATGACTGATAAGGCAAGACTCGAAACAGGACAGCAGTGGTGCTTTTATATTGGGGATAATAAACAGCTTTCCAATATCCCTTCAGGCTTGTTCATCATATTGGTTACTGTAAACCTAAGCCAACTGTACATGCCTGTTGAGGTCATAGAACTTAAAGAAGAGTCTAGTACTGCTAATTTCATAAATCCCTATGCCCTCAAATAAATGTAACTCTCATCTCTCATCCATGAAGCTTCTTTTCAGCAGATGAAGACAGTTATAGAGAACCACAACTGATAAAATGAAGAGAATAAGTTAACCTGGGTTGCCCAGTCCTAACTGACATATCTAGATTACAACTCTTACACCTAAGTCTCCCGGAACTTTACAAACATGGGGAAGGAGAGATTATAAGAGACAGAAAACTGGGATATTTACTGTTTGATGCTTTCTTCTAGACATGGGAGGGAAGCTGCACACATGAAATCTCAACAGCATGGTTGCCAACACAAGAATAACAACGACAAAGATTGACACGTGAGTGTAGATGGGGGAAATCTCGCCATGTTCTACATCTAGATGAAGAGTTACAATCAAGAGCTGCTGAGTCAGTGTTCTTGAGGTTAGCAACACAAGTGCAATTGATCACCACTAAATGGACTCATTAAATTACATATGTTTGTGTGTGTATACTTAAATAATTGAATAATTAAAGAAGAGGTGATAAAATTGACAGAGTCAGCAGAAGACATAGGAAGAGTTGGAGAGGAGGCAGGAGAGTGAAAATTATGTAAACATGGTACTCATGTATGAAATTCTCAAAAATGTTTTTAAAGGAGACTTTAGTGTTGCTACCAAGGATAATCAGATTTCAAAATTTGGGCCGTAATGTTTAGTATTAGCTAATAGGAAATCATGTTTTTGTATCATTTCCTTTTGAGATTGTATACCACCTGATTTTGATTCTAGGGAATACTCAGCTGGACCAAGAGACTGATTGCTCATTGCTCAAATATATTCCTTATATCTTGCTTGTTTTACTGATATCAAGAACAAACATGTTAATTACACATTCATTAATACTGACAATTAGATTTTAATTCTTAGACAGCCTGTATTCAATGAAAATTAAATGTATTGCATTAAAGGGTAGTTGTGACAAAAGAAGTTGAAAATTGTATCAGTAACACCTATTTCATCCCAACTTCCCAAAATGTTCTCCTCTCTTTTAATGCTCAATGAACAATACATGTCTTTACTTTGTGTATTTCACAAGAGGTCTCCTAAGTACAAAATGATGCTTACCTGTCTAAAACTGAAAAATCCTGTTCATTCTGTCCTCATATCACCACTAGTAAAGCACACCAGTCATTTTTAAAAGCACTTCTGTTTATTTGTAACATTTTTTCTATTGTGTTAATATGTAGCAGAACTATTTTTTCAAATGTGAGATGTTATAATATTTTATCTTAAATTGGCACATAAGCCATAAGCATATTTATGTGATACAGAGTAATGTCTTAATATGTATATAAAATGTAGATTTATTTCCTTTCTAAGAAGTTACAAATTGCCACAAGTGAATAGAAGGTCAGAACCCTCTAAGAAAATGGAGTGCAATGAATGACCTAGATGAGCACAAAGAGAACCCTCCAAAAATAGAGCACCATTTCTCAATGTTTAGTCAAGGGACTCTTTGCACCTGAGTCATTACTGATGCCCCCTAACCATAAAGAGTTTTTACCTATGGAACTAGTGGCTGGAGAAGGGCTCTTCTCCACACAGCGTCTCGATCTCACGAAACCTGACCAGCTACATTCTCCTATCCAGGGCAAACATCCACTCTGCATAGCTAGTTAGATATTACCCATGTTGTCTACATCCCCACACAGATCCTAAGCTACCTCCCACTCCTCCAACTTCAGAGATTTGGACTAGCCTACCAGAACCCAAACACTGAATCCACATAGTTTTGAACTAGACATGGCTCATTCACTCTGTTGAAGAACTGTTCACTAGCTTGGCTTGGAACCATCCTGTGTCCCTAATAAAAAATAGATAAATAAAAAGTGAAAACTTGAAGCACAGGAGAATAAAATATTTAAACCCAATCAGAAGGTGACTAAACTACATCAATAGTATAAACAGAACGAAACTTCAACGAAACAAAGGCAGACTAGAATTTCTTATCAGACATATAACCAATGAACGACATTTATATGCCCAAACCACAACTACAAAACACAAATAATTTGAAAAATCTAAGTATTATCTCCCCACTAAAACCCACCAGTCCTACTGAAGTGTACTGCAATGAGAACTACACAGAAAAACCTCAGGAATATTTTTAAAAATAATAAACACGTTCAAAGAATTCAACGACTTTAATGAATACACAACTCAAAGAACTCAAACAAGATAGAATAAACTCCTAAGGGGAGCTCAAGAAAATATGAACATACAGCTGTATTAAATGACAAAGACAATTCAAGACTCGAAAAGTGAATTCACAAAAGAGATAGAAGTATTTCAGAAAACACAAGCCTAAATGATGATGGAATTGAAAAAAAAATAAGTCAATAGGAAATAAAGACAGAAAACCTCACAAACAAAATTCATGAGACGAAAGGCAGAATAACAAGAGTAGATGACAAAATTGAAGAATTCAACCATTCGAACAATGACTATGAAAAATTAAAAACAGGAATGGAATATTCTGGAAATGTGGGACATCATGGAATGACCAAATTGATGCATTATAGGCATATAGGCATAGATGAAGTAAAAGAATCTCAGGTAATGGCATGGAACAAAATGATTATAGGAGAAAACTTCATGAAATTAAGGAAAGACATACTGATACAAATACAATAAATCTGCAGAACATCAATTAGAATGGACCAGGACAGAGACTACCCATAGCATATCATAATGAAAACATTTAAAAGTACAGAACAAAGAGAGAGTACTGAAAACTGCAAGAGAAAAATAACCTACATGTAAAGGAAAACCCAACATAATTTGATCGTGATTTTCAATGCAAACTAAAAAATCTGAAGATCCTAGAACAAAGTACTACAAGTTCTAAATAACCATCGATAGCAATCAAGAATATTTCACCCAGCAATACTGAATATTATAGTTGATGGAAAAGAAAAATCTTTGAGAATTCAAATAGACTAAAAGAATTCAAGTCCACCATGTTTGCTCTACAGAGAATATTGAAGCAATACAAAGGATTGAAGGCAGAAATGAGCATTCTCAAGAGATTACAGAAAGAAATTAAATTAAGGTATAAAGTACAGAAACACAAAATAAGGCTAAGATACCTATTCACACTTCTCAAACATAACTCTAAATAACAACAGCTTCAGCTCTCCAGTCAAAAGACACAGGCTACTTGAATGAATTAAGAAAGAAAATTCATCTATTTCTTGTCTATAAGAAACTCATCTTACCTCAAAGGATAGACACCATCTTAAGGTGAAAGGATAGAAATATTATTCTAAGCAAATTGCACTAAGAAACAAGCAGGATTTGCTATTCTATCTGACAAAACAAACTTCAATTTCAAATTAATCAGGTTAATCTGATGAGATTAAGAAAGATACTACATTCTGATCAAGGGAACAATCAACCAAGAAGACACCATGATCATGCATATACATGCACCAAACATTGGTGTACACAGTTTCATAAAAACAGTACTACCAGACTTGAAGACACAGATTAACCACAACTCAGTAACAGCAAGGGACTTCAATACCACCCTATCTTCAATAAACAGGTCATCATGACATCAAATAAACAAAGAAACATCTTAATTAAGTGATATCATACATCAAATGGTCTTAGCAGAGATCTTCCAACTATTCCACCAAAGCATCAAAGAATTCACATTCTACTCAACAGCCCATTGAAGTTTCTGTAAAATAGACCACACACTCTGGCACAAAATAAACCTCAACAAATACAAAATAATTGATATACTCTCATTTATTCTTTTGTACCAGTATGCAATAACACTCAAAATCAACAGCAAAAAAAAAATTCTAGTAACTACATGAACTCATAGAGATCAAACAACAAACTCCCAAATTATGAGAAGGGGAAATATCACAACGGACAACAAAAGACCCAGGCCATTATAAGAGAATACTGTAAAACACTCTATGAACTTATAAAATTAAGAGAAATGGACAAATTTATAAATTCCAAGGATTCACCAAAGCAAACAAAGGTTTACAAAGACCCTGAAAAAATAAGGAAATCATACAAAGTAATACAAAGCCTCCAACTAAAACAGGTCAGGCCCTGATAGATTCGTAGAAGAATTTTCCAGACCTTTAAATATGGTCAACAAACAATACCACCTAAATTATTAAAAAAGAAACAGAGGGAGAACTTAAAATTCCTTCTTTGAAGTGACTATTACTGTAATACAAAACAAAGTACAGGCATAAAAAGAAAGGAAACTATAGGCGCATACGCCTAGTGAATGTAGATTCAAAAATCTTAGCAACTTACTGGCAAACTCACACATAAATATATCAAAAAACTCATCCACCATGATCAGGTCACCTTCACTCCACAGATTAAGGGACAGTTACTTATGTGTAAGGTAATGAATGTAATAACATGATGATCTCAGCAGAGGCAAAAAAAAAAAAGTGCCTTCAGCACATTCCAACATGCATTTATGAGAAAAGTCATAGAGGGAATTAGAATGGAAGGAACATTTCTCAGTATAATTAAAGTTATATGCCAACCCCCGCCCCACAGCCAACATAATTCTAACTGGAAGCATTCCCATTAAAATCATGAATACGTCAAGGCTGTCCACTATCTCCACTCCTTTTCAATATAGTGCTTGAAATTCTTGCTAGAGCAATAAGAATAAGAAGGAAATTAAATTGGTGCAAGTTGGAAAAGAAGAGGTCAAATTATAGTTATTTACAGATGATATGCTATTAACCACAAGAGTTACCAAAATTTCCACCAGAAAATTTCTATAAATGATCAACACTTTCTGGAAAATAGCAGGATATAAAATCCATTCAAAAAATTGGTAGCATTCTACATACGAACAACAGCAATCAGAGAAAGGATTCAAGGAAACACTCCCATTCACAGTAGCCTCAAAAATATAGTATATAGTAATCCAACTAACTAAAAACATTAAAGACCTATAAAACTAAAATTTTAAATATTTGAAGTAAGATATTGAGTAAAACACAAGGAGACAGGAAGACCTCTCATGCAAGTATTCATAGAATTGATATCATGAAAATGAACCTCCTGTCAAATGCAATCCATAAATTCAATGTAATGCCAACCAAAATCCCCATGACATCACTTACAGAATTAGGAAAAAAATCCTTCAATTATTTTCAAATCAAAATGACCCTGGATCGCCCAAGCAATCCCAAGCGCAAGGAGAAATGCTGGGGAGATCACCCTACCAGATCTCATACTCTATTACAGAGGCCAAATCAAAATAAAAGAATGATATTGCACATAAAGAGACATGTAGATCAATGGAACATAATGGACTATGTAAACATGATTGTGTGCAATTTGAGACACCTGATATTTGACAAAGATTCCAAGACCACATACTGGAGGAAACACAGCATCATCTCCAACATATAATACTGGCAAAACAGTATGTTTACATACAGAAGAATGAAATTGGACCCATATTTATCACTTTGCACAGAATTCAACTCCAAATGGATCAAATACCTTTTTGTGAAAGGAGAAATTCTGTACTAACATGTTAGACAGAAACATAGGCAGTATCCTACAATAAATAGATCTATGAAAGTCATTCAAAAATTAAGGTCAATAATCCACAAGTGTGACATCATGAAACTAACAAGGTACTGTACAGCAAAGTAAACAGAAATTATTCACCATCTGACAGAGAATTGATATTCAGAATATACAAAAACTAAAATAAGTCAAACAAATAAACAAATGACCCAATTAAAAGATGGTGATTGTGAATATTCAAAACAAAACCACTGTAAGATTTCATCTTACCACAGGCAGGATGGCTAAGATTAAGAGAACAACTGACACTGATGCTTGTTTGGAAGCAAGAAAATGGAAACCTTCATTCATCACTCGTGAGAATGAAAACTGGTGCAAACACTATAGAAATCAGAGTGAATAACTCTTAAACAAATAAAAATAAATCTACCATATGATTTGGTTATACCACTTCTAGACATATACACCAAGGAATAATCCTACTCCAGAGATACCTGTAGAGTCATGTTTATTGCCACTCTTCTAACAATAGCTAAGAAATGGAAAAAATCTAAGTGCCCCTCAACTGAATAGTGGACAATGAAAATGTGATACATTTACACAATGGTGTTTTACTCAGTATGGAAAACAAAGAAATCATGAACTTCACCATGAAATGGATGGAACTAGAAACTGTTATATTAAGTGAAGAAACACAGACTCAGAAAATCAAGTGACACAAGTTCCTTCTCATTTTGGATCTTACCTCCAAATCCATAGTTTTGAGTACATATTCTCATTCTCATGCTACCCAAGGACCTAGGGAAATTCAAAGGAACAATGCAGTTAAAGGAGAGGAAGGAGCCCAAGACACGGGGAGACTGGTGTTAACAAGAGAGAAATGGGGAAAATGGGAATTTCTTTTAACTGAGAAGGGAGGAGGAAGGTTTATATGAGGAACCATGGGGGAAAAGAGGAAGAATGAGATCCAAAGAGGGGGATAATAACAGACAAGTATTATCACTGGGGATTTGCAGCAACTGGGGGATATTTTAACTGGGGAGGGAATGGTAAAGATTATATAGTGGTTGTGAGAAGTAAGACAGATAAATCTTCAATAGTAGGAAAAGCCAGAGAAAATAAATTATTTCAAAACTCCACTAAAACATATAAACACAATATACATATATGAGTTCTTGTGGATAAATGAAGGCTATATAACAAGAAACATAATGCCAAATAGTAGAAACATCCCTTTGAATTTTTGATCAGGGTAGATACAGAGACTCCCAAAATAACATAGGCTATTGCCATAGTCCTTGAATGCCACCAAGAAGTTGAATGTAAGGCCCTATTGCTAAAGACAGGACAGACTTCAGACACAGGACTTGGAAAAATGGAGCCGGAACTGACCTGGAATCTTCCTCACTGAAGACTGGTTCTCATAATATTAGAGATGCTATGCAAATTGGTAAGAGAAAACATCAGTCAGTTGTCCATCCCAGCTGTAAAGCCTAAAAGCCTCAACAGAGACTGGCACAACAAACTACCTCTATTGGTGCAGTAGTGGCACTTTTATCCTGAAAGTAATCAGTAGTTATCTAATTGGAAAATCTTAAGCCAGGTAGCATTACTTGTTTTCTTTCCAAGGACAAAGAGGGTAGAGAAGTGGATACTACTGAAAGAGAGGGAGTGCAATAATAACTATTAGCCTTTGTATTTTAATCATTGTTTCCCCAGCAACAGATTGTCATTGGCCACTAATTTACTATATAAAATATTTTGACACAGTCTGTCCTTGACAGTAATGTATGAAAACAGGATTTTCTTCTGAGTTCTTTCACCACTCACCTACTGATTCTTGAAGACCAACAATCCCAACTCTTCCTTTTCAAAAAGTCTTTGGATTCAGTAAATCCTGAGGTTATCTGGCCTACCAAGTCATATTCTAAAGTTGAGCTGCACACAGGGTCTGATAACTATTAGTTTTGAGCAATATCCAGTGCTTTGGGTAATTATTCATCTCCAAGCTGTTAGCATCAAAGTTATGCCCAGATATTAGCAAACCTTCCTCAGTGTGGGACAAGGTAAGTGAATCACTATCAGGGCAAAACCCATTGATATGCAGTAATAGAAGACATCAGGGCTGAAATGGGAGATCTGGGTGTAAGGCAATGAATAGTTTTTCACTCCATACTCTGGTTCTCTGAGTATGGTTTCTTCTGGCCAGATTCAATTATGCACACTAGATGCACAGTGCTGAAAGCACTTAGGAATGGCTAAAGCTCACTGCAGTTTGTGAGAGGGGATTAATTTAAGGCCAGAACTATCTTGAGTATGAGCTACAAGCAACCACATTAGATATAATGCAGCAGGCAATGATATATAAAGAGACAGGTTGAGGTCTTTTTGTTGATCTTCCCATGTTTCTCAATTGATAACTGTCACCTTATTAAAGTGTACAATACTGAGGCCTGGGAAGATGGCCCAGAATATAAAGGCACATGTAACCATGTCTGATGACCCAATTGGATCACTAGTGCCAATGTGGTAGAAGAAGAGAAACACTCCTGTGTGTTATCCTCTGAAAAATACCTGTGCACCCACACACATTCATGTAAAAATCAATAAAATATCATTTAAAGAAATTTAGGAATAAAATACTGTTCCCAGAGATACTGCAAACCAGAAACAATACAAGATATTGATATTGATTTTGGTTGCTTATTAAATTCATGTTATTAAGATCTTATGTTATTCATAAGATCTTACTTTTTAAAATACCCTACAACTTTGTGATATAACATACAGGAAATGAAGCTGAACCAAGCCAGAAGCTTCCTTTACTGGCAAGCTTAAATGAAGCTGCTATGTATGCTGCTGTGGGAGAAAGTCACCAATAGTCTTATTCTGACAAGAATACTGGGAACAACAATAATGACCTATCAGGCAAGGTGTATCCTCGGGTGTAATAGAGGCATGACTGTTATGAGCATAACCAATCAAGTTCTCATTGTACTGAAGGTTTATTACACAAGAGAAAACTCATGTCTGATTTTTTAAACTTGGTTATGAGCCCATGTCTTGGGATGTCATAGCAATTAAGAATGAAATTACAACCGCTATGATGTTGTAAAATAGTCATGATGACAATTACTTTTTAAATACATTGATATTCTGTGATTAATGTTGCACTCAGCCTACATTGAGAAGTTTCTTATTTATAATTGCCCATAACTTAAATAAATGCCAATAGTCATTGACAGTGGAAAGCTAAATCTTAAATTGGACACCCATATCATCCTCTCCAAGGCTTACAGAACACTAAGGGAGAAGTTTCTGATATAATATAAGAACCAGACTATGCTGAATAGTTGCATTTACCAACTTATCACATCTGGATGAAGGGAACCTAAAATGAGGAATTTCTTACATTGTATTGACCTGAAGTCATGTTTGGGTGAATTTTCTTCATTGATGGATGATGTGAGAAGGCTGTGCCCACTGTGGTCAGTGCCAACCTTGGGCAGGTGATCCTGTGTTGTATAAGAAAGAAAGCTGAGCATAAGCCGGCCAAACAAGACAATAACAGAGATCCCCTAGAGTCAGTTCTTGACCTGTCTTCCTTCAGTAATGAACCGTGACCTGGGAGATGTAAGATAAAATAAAGGCTTTCCTCTACTGTTTAGTTTGGT
The DNA here is from genome assembly GCA_035773235.1 of Eospalax fontanierii. Lineage (NCBI taxonomy): Eukaryota > Metazoa > Chordata > Mammalia > Rodentia > Spalacidae > Eospalax > Eospalax fontanierii. Next base: position 125,795,934 of record CM069525.1, on the reverse strand, counting down.
AATGGGGTTTAGCATAGCAATAAAGTTAACTAGGACACAGGGTATACAGTTATACATCGCAAAAAAGAATTTTTTTTTTCCTGAGGATCACATAGGCATTGCAATCATAAGCTCACTGCAACTGTGGTTATCTGCAGAAGCCCTGCACATGATTGGGCTCTTCAACATTAATTGTGGATGGAGAAGAAGATCATGAGGGTCTCCTCTCCTGAGGGAGTATTGGCAGGTCACACTTGTTGGAGGAGGGTGTTTCATTCTCTTTGCTGTTATAGCCATTGATAATTTCATCATGCTTGAGTAAGTAAACTCCTACCCCCGCTGGAGTAAGCAACTCTGACTAAACGCAGTGTGTTATACACAGTAAATCCCTAAAGGTAAGAGGAGAGCTTGATGAAGATAATAAAAGTTTGAGAAGGAGGCAGATTGTTGATTACCCCCCATACTTCAGACACAGGACTTGGAGCATTGGTACTGGCACTGACCTGGAAGCCACCTCCTTGAAAGTTAATTCTCATAGTTTTGGAGGACACTGTAGAAGCTTTATTTTCAAAGATAGATACCATCTTCTTTTCTCTTTGTAAAACAGTTCTGGGTCTTTGAGAAATCCAAATTTCTGGCATAGGAGAAAGAATGTATGGACTTGCATAAATAATACTTATGCCTTTAAAAATCATTCCAGCTTTCAGTGGTCACAGGGAGAATAATTAGCTAGCACAGACATCCTTTATTCTAATGTGTATAACATGATCACATTAGCAATTTTCCAAAGCACCCAACAATTGTGCGGTGGTTAAAATCATGGCTATGATATCCTAACTCACTCTGCTTGAACCCAGAGATCTTCTGCTTAGCACCTACATATCAAGGCCATTTCATTTATCATACCTAAGTCTCAAACATTAAATACTGAGTTTTCATACATTACAGAAACCTTTTTTGAGAACTAAATTAGTTAATATATGCAAAGAACTTTGACCTAAAACATATTGGATTATAGACATGTATTGCTAATTGATACATCTGCCTAAATGCATATAAAATTATATTTTATTTTGCAGAGTTTTCAATAGAAGCTTTTAAAATTTTATATCACTTTAAAATATTTTATTATTTTTATTTTATGTATATGAATGTATTGTTTCCATGTGTGTCAGTGCATCCAAGGCATACAATGTCCAAGGAGGTCAGAAGAGGGTGTCAGATCCTCTGGAACTGGACTTGGACAGGTTTGTATGCTGAGAATAGAATCCAGATCCTCTGTAAGAGCAGACAGTGTTTTTAAGTGCTGAGTCATCTCTACAGCCCTATATTTTTATTTCACTTTTTAATTCAAAACAAGTCATGACTTTCTAACCTACTCAAAGCAAAATCTACTTTGTTTTTCTGTATATGTTATTGAATTTTTGTTCATTTCATTCCATAAGACTTGATCATATTTAGACCCTGTACACCATTTTCACCCACATTTAGACCCCTCCCCACCTGATTTCATGCATTCATTCATATATGTTAAGGCCTAATGAAGTAAAGTTTTTGTACCCAGATGTCCCTCTGTATAACTTCATCAACTGGAGTCTAGTCAGCCTATCTACATTCACTCCAGTTAAAGAACATAAACTCTCCCTCACCTAGCAATAATCAATGGCTAATAATTTCTGAGCTAAGGTTTGGACCTGCTGCCAGTTTCCCTACTTCTATGCTGATTTAGTTTCAATGTGTCTTGTGCATGCTGTCACCGTTACTACAAGATCATCTGAGCAAGTTCTCAACAGACCTGGAAAACTCTGTTTCTTTATGTTCATACATTAATACTACCTGGTTCTTAGAATCTTTCTGATCACTCTTCTGCAATGGTCCTTCAGTAATGGGTGAGTTAGTTTTAATATAAGAGTCCTATCCAGGGACACACTTTCTACAGTCTCTTATTCTCTACTCCTTGGCCATTTGTGACCTTCTGTGTACATTGCACTCTGTTTGAGGAAAGCTTGATATTGAGAGTTGAGGGATGCATTAGTATTCACTCTACACTCTGTTCCACTATATTCCATGAGCCTTAGGTGTAGAGGTTCCACTGTAGATCTGTCACATAGGGCAAGGCATCTCTCAAACACGTATTCTCTGAGTGTGGCGAGTTGTGAAACTCTTTAATAGTCTCCATATGTTACAGAGAGGAGCTTATTTGATACATGGTGAATGGTATATTTGTCTGAAAATATAAGGATTCATATTTAGCATATAATAAGAAATTTCATTTGTTTAGAGATATGACACAGTTATGGCTTTTCTCTAGGATCTATGATCTCTTTACCCACGTGTATCTGAACATGTTTACAGTGCCATCCATGAATTTCCTCCCATTGAGAAGGTTTTAAGTCTAATTAGATAGCAGTTGATTAACTTCAATATAAAAGCATCACTACTGAGCAACTATATTTTGTTGTTCTGGTCATTGTTATGATTTTTAGGCTTTAAAGCTGATGTTAAATGTACACAATGGAGTTGTACAGTGGTAATAAAAGATGAAATTATGAGATTTGCAGGTCAATGGGTAGAAGGAGATACTTATTCCAACTGAAGTAACACAGACTCAGAAAAGCAGGCAACATATATTCGCCCTCATTTGTGGATTCTAGCACTGAATCCCTCTATATAAGAATGCATCCTCATGTAGCAACAGGAGCTAGCATAATGGAAAAGAACCATGGAGGTAAATAGAAACAAAAAACCTAAAAGAGGGTGATATTAGGGAAAAAATGTCACCCAGAGGAAAATGGAGAAGATGGGATATTCAATTGAGAAGGGAGGGGGAAAGACACACCTGGAAACATAGGGGTAAGGAGAAGAAGAATCTCAAGAGAGGGGGATATAACAGAAGGCGGGTATGATTAAGAGGAAAATGAGGAAAGTGGGGAAATTTTAATGGGGAAAGAAGGAGGTTAAACAGGGAGGGGGAGAGGAGAAATAAACAAAGCTTAGGTGGTGCTAAATGTCCAATAACAACTGTTTTTTGAAAACATATACTTTATATGTTAAATTATGAATACAATATTAAAATAAAATAAAACCATTAATACAACAGAAGGAAATGTATTAGCTCAAAATCCTAATGACAAAATACATACACCATCTGAGCATGAGTGTGTGGGTATACCTGAAGTCTATAGAAAAAGAATCACACTGGGAGAGAGGAGAAGCTTTCTTCAATTTGTTGGTCAGGGTAATCCAAGAGATTTCCAAAATAGCACAGACTATTCCCACATCTCTCTGTATGACATCCCAAAACTTGAAGGTAATATCCTTATGCTGAAGACAGTACATATTGTGGATATAGACCTTGGAGTATGGAAGTGGAACTGACCTGGTAGCCTCCTCTCTGAAGACTAGCTCTAGTTCTACAGAACATGATGCAAGCTTCTACAGTAGAGAGTTCATCAGAAGTCTAATTCCAGCTTTCAAATCCATGTTCAATGCCATGTAATCCTGACTAGTTCTGTGACCTTACCTTCTATTGCTATGTCCTTTTGGTCTTTTCTATACAATATGGTGTCCTTTTGTCTTATGATCCAGCTAAGTTCATGTTTACTTGAAGACAATTGTACTTGATGATTGATTTCTTCCCTTTTCCTCAAGTATCTACAAGCCTTGCTCATCATATCCAGTTTCCCCCACAAATGTTACTTTTGCACTGAGATCCTTCTTGAACTTCTTATGTTAAACAGTATCACCTTAGAATCTCCTTAACAGCTATTTTCTACATTACTTCTCTGGTCACATTTCCTTGCCATTTCATAGCACATATTTAGCTTACTTGTGCTCATTTCCTGTTTCCTTTCCCTAATATGAAATGTACATGTGGGCAAAAACAATTTGATCTGACTTTGTATTACATTAACAATAATGCTTAGATCAACTACTAATATGAAATGTGTTCTTAGTGATAGCTGTTGAATAAATAATGGAATGAATAATCAATACATACAAATCACTCAAAATTTGGTTCTCATATTATGTACACAGCCATATATATATATATATATATATAGAGAGAGAGAGAGAGAGAGAGAGAGTTCTGTAGAAATATACAGGAAAATGGTATTCAAACAATTCATAGGTAATTAAGATGAGTCTTCTACAGGAACTGATACTTGTCTTTATAGTATAATTGGCAGTTAATATTCACAAAATCAAAGTGCATTCCAAGCAAAGGAACTGATCATATGAGTGACTAGTGGAAATGATATAGAGGATTGACCACCAAAGAATTTTAAAAACCTATTTTGAGGCAATTGTAAATGGGATTGCCCCTGTGATTTCTTTCTCATTATGTCTGCTATTGGTATCCATGAAGGCTACTCAATTTTATGTATTGATTTCGTAACTTGTTACTTTGCTGAATATGTTTATAAGCTCTGGAGATTTTGGTATGGACTTTAGGAACTTTTATATATAGAATCACATCATCTACAAATAAGGATACTATGACTTCTGTTCCAAATTGTATGCCATTTATCTCTTTCCCTTATTGCTCTAGCTAAAACTTGAAATACTATATTGAATAGGAATATCAATCCTTGTTTCGTTTCTAATTTTAAGTGATATTTTTGAGTCTCTGTTTAATTTGATGTTGGCTGTTGGTATTTTGTATATTGCCTTTATTATGTTGAGGTCCCCTGTATCTATAGATTCTCCATGATTCTTATCATGAAAGAATGTTGGATTTTGTCAAAGGCCTTTTCTGCATCTAATAAGAAAAGCATTTGGTTTCTGTCTTTGAGTTTATTTATGTGGTCAATTACATTTATGAATTACTTACGTTGAACTATCCATGCATCTTCAGAATGAAGCCAACTTGATCATAGTAAATGATCTTTATGAAATGCATTTTAATTCATTTTGTAAATATTTTATTGAAGACCTTCTACTGTAGAAGACTCTTAAAATATAATCATATACATATATTAAAAGATGTGAGATGAAGTTACCATATAACATGGAACAATGCCCCTATCAGATATTGCAGGCTAACAAATCAAAAGCCCAATGTAAGAAATGGTCTCCTTGCTTGTTAACTATAAGGACCCAATAGACCTTCAACCAATATTGGCTGTTGCCTTTACACTAGATTACCCTCCATTCAAATGGCCCTACTGCTGAACATACTATGTATATGAGTCATCGAACAAAGAGAAATCAAACTGGTATTTACCATGAAGCTTCATCCTTACCACCTAGCCTTCACAGTACTCCAGGTTGCTATGCATGATATCAGAAGGTAAAATGAATCATTAACCTTATGCGGCAGTGAACTTTGTGACCTACAGTAATGATTGGCCTGGCAAGATATATCAACAGATGCAATAGTGGCATGAATGTCATGGGGATAACCAACTAGTTGTTGGATCCCACATTATTCTCTATGTGTTACAAAAACTTCCTTGATGAGTGAAAGTGTCTTTAAATATAAGGATACATTAGAATACAGTGAGGAATTACATTGGTTTTGGGATGTGACAAAAGGAAATATTTCCCTAGTGTCTGTGATATCTCCAGTTATGTGTATTTAGCTATGTTTGTAGTACCATATGTGAATTCCCTACCATTGAGAATGCCCGAATTCTAATTAGATAATTATTGAATGACTCCAAGATAAAAGTATCACTACTGAACCAGTAGAGATTATTTCTGTTTTTGTCATTGTTGTGATTCATAAATTTTACAGCTGGATGGGATAATTGAATAAGCTTCCCCCTTAGCATCTTGCATTTTGTCCTCTAAAACTATGAGTGCTAGTCTTCTATATACAAAGTATGTTCTGTCTTCAGTAATAGGGTCTTACCTTCAAGTTCTGAGAGGCAATCAAGGGCTATGGCAATAGCCTGTGTTATTTTAAGAGTCTCTTCGAATACCCTGACCAACAACTTGAGGGAGATTTCCCCTACCTGGTGCTGTGATTCTGTACAGGCCCACTAATCCTCCAAATTAAAATATCCATCATTTCCCCCATTCTCCACTTGGTATCATCTGCCTGCTCTTATCTACCACCCTGGAGCACCCTTTTCTTTATTACCCCTGTGGTTCCTTTCCATTTTTCCTGATCCTGGAGTTATATCTGGATATTTATTCACATCTAAGGATTTGGAACTAAGATCCAAAAATTTTAGAAGACATATATCACTTGTTTTTTCTGAGTCTGTGTCACTTAGTTTAGCAGTGTCTATTTTCATCCATTTATCTGAAAATTTAACTGTATCACTTTACTGCTGAGTAGAGCTCTATTTTGTAAGTGTACCCATTGTCCTTATCCATTCATCAGTTGAGAGGTATTTCCATTGTTTCATTTTCCTAGCTATTGTGAAAAGAATATCAACAATCATGGCTGAGCAAGTATTTCTGTATTACTATTGTGAGTCTTATGTATATAACAAGGAATACTAAATCTGGATCATAATATAGAATGCTTTTTAGTTTTTTAAAGAGTTTTCCAGTGGATGGGTGCTGAGTAGGTACATTTGCATGTCAACTAACAGGGAAAATTATACGTCATTTAATTAATATTGGAGGAAAATGTATTCCTTTGTTATAGAAAGTAGAAGGAAAGCAGTTTCCTGAATTATCTTCTGTGTTAAAGAGTTACGTGAATTCAGTTATGTTGATTTTGCACAATCCAAGAAAGAAAACCTGTGTAGAGGTTCACATTTTACAATAATTTATTTTATACTATAGGTCAATCTGAGGCAGCTAATGGAATGAGACAAACATATTTAAGAAATTTATAGCAAAAAATAGAAAACAATATGAGTACAGTGTGCTGTCTTGCTATGCATATTCAAACACATGAAATATTTTGCATGTTTTGTTTCAAACGATGGTTTGAAAGTCACTGAATATCTTTACTTTGAATATCTTGTCAGAGTTTTATTTGTGATTTACAGAATTTGCCCTTGGCTATAAAGTCTTAAAAGGAAGAAATCTGTTCCTCTGTTATGAGTAAACACAAGTTATAACTGCAAAGTCAATAAGAAAAACTAAAAGATTTATATTTCATTTGCTTAGTCTTTCCACAACTTCAGAATTGCAATACCAAGAACTACTTTTGGAATATTAATCTCTGTAAATGTGGTAAATAAAAATAATGAGGTCATCATTATTTGAATATAAACTTGAATTTTTGTTAATAATCTGTCATGGCACAAAATTAATAATAATATGGGCACTTTCATTTTATCTATGGAAAACTATGCTTTTATCTTGAATCAAACATTTTCTATATTTGTCATTTTGTTTCTACCAGCATATACAAAATATACCTCCGTTTCATCCTATTACATCCATGAGCCAAATCATCTTCTGCATTCCCGAGTACTATATGACTGATCTGTTATTTTATAACACAAGCTACATCACATATTTGAAAGAACGTTCTTACACCATAAATCTCAGGTTTTTTGTCGTTAGTTTTCCAAAACACAGGGTGTTGTTCTACAGTCTAAACTAGCCTCAAATTCACCATTGTCCTTTCTCAGCCTCATAGATGCCAGAATTTTAGATAGGTCCCACCATATCCGGCTGCCCCATGAATAGAAGATTCTATTGGATACAGATGTCCTTGTTTGAGTTTATTTAATTTCTCCAAGACAGGGCATTAGAAAATGTAGGAACATATTTCACAACAGCTTAATTAGAATGAATAGTGTGATAAGACACAGTTTAATTAGCAAAACTTGTTCAATTTCTTTTTCTCAGATTCTAATGTATGGGATATCAAGCATAAAACTGGTGCTTGTATGAATGAAATTGAACTCTGACTAATTGACTACATTGGAAGAACCTAATTATCTAAAGTAACAACAAGAAGCTAACAACTTTGATAACAAATTTACATATACACATTACTAGTGACATAATATAACTCAGTACTAGGCCAGCCTACACATATTTTATAGACAGGAGGGATTTATACAGATATTAACATATAATGTATGCTGATTGAAGTAACGGTTCTTGGGATCTTAAGTAGGAAATACTTGTACCAATAATTTTCCTACTAGACACAATTTCCAGGTCATGTGGACATCAGCATTGATAGAAGATTATTTATAGTCACCTGATAAAATGGTCAATGAAGATGAATACTACCAGAGAGGCTCTGAATACAATTTATTAATCTTTACCTAGACACACTAGAAGTGAGATATGACTCTTAAGTTATTCATTTACTTACAGTTGAGACAACATTTTATTCACTTTAAGGAAAAGGACACAACATGAGAATGAAATTAATTATGATATTAACTACTAATTATTTTTACAAGCATTATATATACTATGCTGTTTTACTTTTACTATCATATGTAATTTTCATGGCAAAACTGTGAGTCATCAAATTTTCCTGATTTGAAGATTAACAAGAAATAAATTTGCAAATGTTGTTGCTTATAATAATAACTATCATTTATTGAACATGTGGGTATGTGGAGTTTTATTGTCATTATAATGGGATATGTCATCAACACAAGAGGAATGCATCATAAGGCAAATTCTTCTTTGCACAAACAACATAGTGTGTACTAAATCAAAACTAGATAATATGGTATACTCCACATTTAGAATGTATAGCATGTTATTTTATTGAATATGATAAGTAATTACATTGCAGTGGTATTTTCATATATGAACATATAACCATGAAATGGCACTGTAAAATATTGTATAATAGATAAATCCCAGTTCACATGAATGGAGTTTTCAGGACAAAATGTCACTATGTGTAGGTAAGTTAGGGAGTAATGAGTGAATGTTCTGGACATTACTTTGCACACAGGAACACTGCATACTTAAACAGCATGAAATTCCTAAAATACCTTCATTTCTTCAACAATGAATTAAGCTTATATTATTGTAGTATTTTTGTTTGAGGAACTTTTAAAAAATTTTAAACTTTTTTTTTTTACAACTATAGTGTCTGGTTTGTGTTCCCAAATATCCTTCAGTGTGGAGTAATCTACTGAGCCCACCAAATGTTCCGTCATTGTAAAAAACTGTGTCTCCCACTCCCAGCATCCCATTAATTGCCAGATGTTCCTTAGGTTGGATTGGAATTTTTTATCCACTTCACCATGTGTATACTGGTTTTGTTATCTGATTACAGCTTGGATAGAATTTGTGCATGTTACCACCATTGCTTTGAGTTTCGTATAAGTAACAGACCAGATCTCTGGAAGACTGTTTTCTTGTGGTCCACCAACCCCTCTGGCTCTTACGATCATTCTACTTCCTCTTCCACAATGCAGTGATCTCCGATCCTTGGGAGGCAGAAGTGTGAAATAGATGTCCAATTCATGGATAAGCACTCTGGGAGTTCTTGTTTTCTGCACATGGGCCCATGGAAGGTTTCTTTGTCAATCATCATTGACTGCATAAAAATATTCTTTGATAAAAGGTGAGAGATGAATTCATCCTATATGTAGAGGTTGTTTTGAAGGTATGCCACTTAGCGTTAAACATTTCACAGGCACTTATTATATGCATTTGGTTAGTTTTGGATCTCCGCAATACTCTCCATCTGTTGCACAAAGAAACTTCTTTGATGAAGGGTAAAAATTACAATTTTCTGAAAATATGAGGATGCATATCTAGAATAAACTAGGAAATTATGTTGGTCTATGGATGTACCACACGTAGGGTTTCTCTAGGATCTATGACATCCAGCCATGTCTATTTGGCTATGTTTAGAGTACCACCAATGTGTTCCCTTCCATTGAGAGGGCCTGAAGTCCAATTAGAGAGTTCTTCATTTTCCACAAGATAAAAGTGCCAATACTGACCAATAGCAATAGTTTCCTGGACCAGTCATTGTTGTTTATTAGGCTTTTCAGCTAGGTAGGACCACTGATTGATTAGGACCACTGATTGATTTTTCCCATTGGCAGATTGTACAGTATTCTCTGATACCATGAGAGCTTCATGGAGAAGGCTTCCATATTAGTAAAACACAAATATATACACTGGATGAATCCAGCACAGAATCAGAGTGGTCATTTTCTTTCCACATCACATCTTGTTCTTTTAGAAAATTGTCAGAAGCTTAGCATACATGGAACTGTCATCTATGAATACAATGCTTTGTAGTCTCAGTGCCTTCAGTGAAGCAAGTTCTTTAATAGGTCATCCTTCTTTATTTTTCAAAGCATAGCTACAGTAGAACAGCACATCATTGGTTAGTTAGCAACACACTGGTCTTCCACCCTCAAAGTCTCTAATATTAATTTTATTTTCTGGCCAATCATTTTCAACACGGTTTCATACTATCTATTTTAGCAGTATGCTTTGTATATTCAAGGTCAGAAACTTGCACTGCTTCTAGCACCTCTCTCTCTCTCTCTCTCTCTCTCTCTCTCTGTAATCTCTCTCTTTCTTGAGTATACTATCATGCTTAGCTTCACTTTCAGCATTTCTGAGAAATAGAAATGCATACAGTGAAAATTTAGCAAGTGTAAAAATCTAGGAACAAGTTGGGAAATCGAGGGTGGTGGGCTCATGGGACCCTACCCCTCTCCCGCATTGATGCTCATGCAAAAAACCCTAGTTGAACTATGTTGGGAGAGAGAGAGAGACAGAGAGAGAGAGAGAGAGAGAGAGAGAGAGAGAGAACATAAAACAAACAAAAAAGAGAACAAGAGAACTTGGGGTAAAGGGAATTACTGAAGTGGAAGAGAAGTAAGAGGTAATGTGGGTAAAACATCATCAAAATATATTTTATTCATGCATGAAACTGTTACATAATGAAAACAAGTAGATAGCTACATTCCACTGAAGACAGAATGCTATTAGTTTAACAAGGTATAACTGTTTCTCACAATTATAAGTATCTTAAGTTGAGTATTGTGGGCTTCCCCTACAAGGAAGGAACCAACTGAGTCAAGATGACCACCATGTAGAAAGGATTCAGAGAAGGTTCATACATTCAAACTAGAACCAGGAAACCGACATTGACATTTGTTACCCCCTAAACGGCCTGCAATTTTATGAGACAATTAAAACTCAGAAAATGAAAAGTGGCACCTATTGGAGAAAACTGAAATGATTTTAATTTACTCTTGACCTCATGCAATAAAGAAGAATGACTTGAAACAGAATAGCTGGTTTTCCAGTTTTTTTTTGGCAACACTCGGGTTGATAATGGCCAGAAAGTAAGGGATATTACTATGTCCACTTTGCTGTGTAATGAATAGTAATTTCCTGAAAAATGAGTTACTGATCTAATTTGGGGGGGAGAGGGAGTTTGAGAGAAAAAAATTGCTTTTTAACAATTTTCCTTTTCACATTTCTTTTGCTTTTTTCATACTTTATTAAAACCCAAGATGTATAAAATTGCAGCATAATATTTAGTATTCAAAAACATAAAATCAAAGGGAAATCAGTCTTCAAATGAGGGAAGGAAGCAAGGAATGGAGTGAAGAGAGAATTTTATTGGGTAAGGAAAGAATGTCATTTTTATTTTGACAGTCCTTGTTCTAGTTCCTGATATAATGTTCATGGTATTCCTATTACAACAGAAACCTTGAGATCATCTAACAGACACATACACTGTGGTAGTAATAGTATAGTTCACATTTACTGAACTCTTAATATTTTATTCCAACTACTGTTTCTTTGTAATGTACCTAAATTTTATAGTGCTAGCCTAGTAAGTGCTATGCTCTCTAGAACCAGAAAAATATGATTTTTTCATCTTTCTGGCAATAAAGGGGCAGGGATCAAGGAAAATGCTTTTAATTATTCCGTTTGCCAGATTTAAGCAGTAAGATCTAAACATCATGGGCAGTGGAATGAAGATTTCAATGCCAATATTTTAACTTCAAAACTTATTATTGGAAATTTAAAATAAATGGGATTGGAGGTTCAAATACTGCTGCTTTCGTGATTGACATTTGTGGGGACAAGTGGTTATGGGAGTACTCAGGAGATGACAAGTTGGGAATTAACTAAAAAGTGAGGGGAATTTTTTTTCAAATACAGTGCTATCATCCAAAGGCAAAAAAATAGAAATTATGTCCAAATGTGAAAGTGAATGTCTTATATCTAGATCCAAAATGAACTTGAGAAAACATTTGTTAAGAGCTCCTGAGCAACTGCAGTTTCTTTTGATCCTGGTTTGAGAATCAGAGAAATCACTAAAGGAAACAGAGCAAAGGGCAGAGTTCAAGATCTAAAAGAGCCTGTAGTGAGGCTTGAAACTTTCTCCATCAGTATTGATTGAGATAGACACAAAAGAAGTCCATGTGCTCTGCTTTTGATAGTATATAGACTAGGAACTCTGAGGAGAAATTTTCAGCATTTGAAAAACTGTGCTGCCTCATTTTTGTATTGCCCTTTTAAAAATGACCATAAAAGAAAAAAAAAAAATCTCTAGTGATAATGTTCTTTAAAAATACCTGGAAGATTAATTCTCCTTGATGAATTCTGTAGAAAATTATGTTCCATGCAGAGGAATCCTAATAGCACCATAACTCAGAGTGGTAATGCAGGGGAGGAGTGTTTAAGGAGCAGTGGTGCAACATATGTGAGTTTTTTTGGAAAGGTTCTCCCACTAGGACACCATGGCCACATCCTTTGAGGCTAAAGCTATCTTCAGTTAAGCCACTTGAACCACATGAAGTTCTTGCTCCAGTACTTTCTCCACTGAGAAGGAATGGGACTTGACTACAGTTAAAGCCCCAAGTAGAGCATTTAAAATGATAAAGGTTTCTATAGCTAAAGTGGTAGGATTCAAACTGAGCTTTGATGCGCCAGCTCTCAAGCAGCAGGAACAGCTGGAGAAAGCAAATCGAAATTACAGGAGCCTTGTTGAACTGCAAATAAGCAGGCTCCTATGGAAGAGAGGAAAGAAAGTAGGAAAAGGCAAACCACAAAATTGAGTGAGTTACCTTGTCATTATAATCCAAAATAGAAGCAGATTGTGCCAGGTAGTTTGACTTCTAGGTAAGTATTTCCATCTCGGGGCCTTGGTTTTAGTTTCAATAAAATGATAATAACGCATTTCCTATGTAGGATTATTGTCAGACAGTAATGAAGGTTTGCATTAAAGCCCTTCAAAACTTGTGCTCTGTTAACATGCTAATAAAAACAATTGATCTATATGTTTTCCTTGCATTAACTTCCTTCTTAATAAGTATCATGCTTATTCATCTTTATATAGTAATATTTACACAACACATAAAATTGACTGAGTTGTTTAATTATTGCATAACCATAAATTGAATAAGGCAGTGGTTAGATTTGTAGTTTCAGGCTACTCAGAGAAATTCCTGTCTTTGAATGTTGAGATAAGTTAAGGGAGAGATGAGCCACAGGAAAGGCCCCAAGGGCACAAGTGTGCAAGTCTCTTGTTAACTGAGAAGGGGAGAAAATCAATGACAGGATCAAGGAAATACAGGAGGTCGAAGCAACAAGGAAGTATTATATAATGAACTAATTATACATACATATGTATATATATATATATATGTGTGTGTGTGTATATAGTGTGTGTTTGTACACAAAACACATACACACAGACATATGCATGTACAACTCTATAGAACTGTATCAAGAATTTTTGTACAAGTCTGCTCTACCTAGTTCAAAAAGAAGCAAGTGTAAGTTCTGTGAGGTCAAAGAAGGTATGAAATTCTCATTGGTCGGTAGAAAAGTACAAATAACTCTGGATTCATCAATCTATTTACACCTGAGCCCAGGGTCAAGCTACCTTCATAGATCTATGCAATAGTTCAGTGTGGTATAGTCAGAAAAAAATAGTTAATATCAGCTTAAAATTCATTTCCCCAGGAATTGGAATGATGGCTCTGCAGTTAAGAGCACTGTCTGCTCTAACAGAGGATCTAGGTTCAGTTCCTAGCATGCATATGGCATCAAACAACCATCCGTAACATCAGTTACAGAGGCTCCAACACCCTCCTCTGACCTCCGTGGGCACTGCACATTATGGCTTCACTTACATATACTCATATATGTAAAATAAAAATAATAAAATACGTTAAAAAACATTTCCCCAAAGATGTCTTTCCTGAATTGTCACTGTCACCAAATATTCATTGCCTCTGGCAATTTTGCTTCATATTTTAATTAATGCATAATGATTCTTTCAAGTGAGTATTAATTAAATATATAATATCTACCTTCTTGTCCTATTAATGTGTATGCACCTTAAAAGATGGTATTGTACCTTCAATTCACATTGCTGAATGAATGAATAAATGGACTAGATTTTAAAAATTAAGATCAGATCATAAACAAGTTTTGTGTCTTTTTCTTTTAACTTATTTTTTCTTTCATTATTTGACATACAGTATACTTTGAATATGTTATCTCCAATTATCTTCTCTCATACTATTCCCCCTCCCACAGAGCACCTTCGTCTTGCTAACAAAATGCCTATAAATAATAGTTTTGGGTTGATATTTCAAATGTAAGAAAGCAGCCTGAGCCTGACTGTGTTTAGAGAAAGTACATAGTCTGCACAAGTACTAATTATTTGGAGTGCAAGTATAGGCACTAGCAAGTCAGATTATATATGCAGTTGAGCTTTCCTAACATTTCCAGAGCTAAGACTCATTTACGGATATTTATCTAATATACACACAGCCAGGCCCACAAATTACTAAATAAATCTCCAGTTGAGTTTTCTTAGAAACCATGGATTTATCAATAGCCTCACATTATTTATAGCAGCAAAGAAATTTAAGCTACTTTGATCAACAAAAAAAGTACTAATAAGTTTATTGTTTCACGTTTCTACATGAGAATCACCTGTAGCTCTTGTGAAGAATAGAGACCTAACTTGCAACCCATGTTAATTAAATGACGATTTCTGGGAGGAGTATATACAAAAAATCTACATGTTATTGAAGAAAATATCTTAGTAAAATATTATGGCTAGAATCTGGGAATCTGGTCATAGTGGCACATACTTTTAGTCCCAGCATTTTGGAGGTAGAGACAGGTGGGTCTCTGTGAGATGCCAAACTGCCTGGGCTACATAGAGGGTTCCAGGCCAGCTGGGGCTTTAGGGAGAGCCAAGTGTTTCTCTCTGTCATATATATATACATATATATATATATATATATATGATTTATAAATAGTTGGACTAGAAAGGAAAAAAAGAAAAAAAAGAGAGATAGACAGACAGACAGACAGACATAGATCTGGATCAAAAGTTATCAAATTTTGCCTGCATGGAGTCAGATACTTAATATTTTCATTTTTATATGCCATATGACTTCTTTATAGGGGCAAGCAATAGTGTGTGATGAAAATTAGTAGATATTGATATATTACAATAAAAATTTACAAAATTAGATATCAACCTGCATTTAGTTCCTGAGCTATATTTTCTGGCCCTGAATTTAAACAACTTCAAACTTATTTCATGGATGGTAATTTCTAAGCAAGGCACTATCAATGTTAAGGTATCACAGGATTTACAAACAGTTTTTAAGAAATATTATGAAATACACAAAAATGCTCACTGATTAAATTTTGAAATTTCCACTACAAACCCAACAGTCTCAGATCATCTTTCATCTTCACAGTGCATTGAAGTGAAAAACATATTTCACTGTAAGCCCTAAAATTCATTGTCTATTACAAAAATATCTATTTTCTCTAATTTTCTGTGAGTGTTCATTTTATCTCTATTCTCAAAACGAACTTTAAATTATCCCTCTGGACTCTGATTCCCATTTATCTTCATAAGTGAAAAACTGTTCTTTTCCCTTCCTCATGTCAATGGAATCAGAGATTGTTATAGGTGTCCTTCTATCCCCCCTTTGTCTTTTGCAAATCATTTATCTCTCGCTTTAAATCTCCCAAGTTCTTTGGAGAGTTCACTCAAATTAGACTACCCCACTCAGATACTTATTTTATCTATAAAGATTTCTCTTTCCCTTTCCTCTTATTGAAAAAAAATTCTGTGATATTTCTAGCCTTGGCAAATCTTACTAACTTCATAATCAGTCTCTTAGACAGTTCCTGCTGAAATGTGATTTGATTTCCTCAAATCCAATATCTTGTCATGTATCATACCTTAGTGATGTGTACCTGCGTTTATTCCCTCCAAGTAGTTATGACTTAAATATTTAACAGCTACAAAATATTATTTATCTGTCATTTCTCATGTAAATTACTCCCTCTCATGCCCTTAAAATAGTAACTCTAGAATAAACACTTCAATCTAACCAAAAAACCCGATTCATTGGAAATCTTTTATTTCTTGTCCTTCACTATTTTTTTCATTCAAGTCAACGTCTTCTGTCAAAAATTTTACTGTACTATTCCCTTCATTCTGTTCTCCTTTAGTGTAAAAACTTTCAAAAGTAATGTAAATGTTTATTGTCTTTAACTATCTTTTTTTTCCATTCAGCCAGGTTTTGGTTTCCATCCTTTGCCACAAACAATTCTTGCCAAATAAATCAAAATATTCATCTTCATTTTATTAAGGTGGAATGGGAAATAATAATGTAGGAAAAGTTAAATGGAGTGGGGAACGGAAGGGAAGGGCAGAGGAGGAACTATGGTGATCGATGATCAACACTAAAGGCCTTTCAAACAGTCATATAGAACATTCCCACTATAGAAGTCTATTAAATTATATGCATTTAAAATATAAAAAGAAATTAAAATAAGGTTCCTCATAACAGGGAAACACTGCACCTTTAGCCAACATAGACTTGCAAAGTAAATGCTCAATGCCAGGAATGGACTCCCTCTGTTGAAAATGTTGACCACAGTCTCATAGACCCTAAAATAATGCTAGTCATTACTGCTCCTCTTGATTACCACTAGACCTTGAAAGTAAGACCCTATTGCTGAATAAACTATGTCCATGAGCTATAGAACAAACAAGGTGAAATGAAAATAATGCCAACGTCAAAGCCTCATCTCTACTGGCTGCTTTCATAGTCCTGGAAGGTGCTATGCATGCTACCTGAAGAGAAAATTAGTCACGATTGTTACACAGTTGTGATTTGCCCAGTGGTGGAAACATAGTACAAATATAATGGACAACAAATCACTTTCTAATTAAATGTAAGGTTTGCTAATAAAACGGAGCCCATAATGATGTTTATATCAGGCCTAGGAACCTGAGGCTAGACAGATCACATTGGGAGACTGGAGAGCCTACTGCTATTCTTCTCTTAAATAGATATAATATTAAACTGATTCTTACTTACTTACTGTTATACGCATCGTTAAATCATCTTTCAACTGTCACCAGAGTAGCTACTTCTTACAGCAGATGATGAATAACACAGAAATCATCAACTGACAAACATACAGAAAACAAGGGCATAGAGTGTTGATCTCTGAATAGGATGCCGATAGCAAAGTTTTGATTCTTCAGGCTCAGGTATCATTCCTGAAGAAGAGGAGAAAAATTGTAAGAGCCAGAGATGATGAATGACCACAGGCATTTGAGTTTTCCAGAAAGCAGGTTAGTTATTTATACAAACTCACATCAATGAGACAGCATGCACAAAACCCATGTAAGCTCAAACCAGACAAAATCGTAGCATTATCATGGTTAAGTGAATAATAAACCCCAATAGTACCTGAAGAACTGCTAGTAACCTGCAGTAAGCTGCAGGGAGGGGGAGAGACAACCTTTTTAAAGGATGGGATTCTTGGGAGTTTATACAGGCTCCTGTGTATGGACGCCCACTGAAGGGCATGAGAGAGAGAGAGAGAGAGAAAGAGAGAGAGAGAGAGAGAGAGAGAGAGAGAGGGAGAAGAGAGAGAGAGAGGGAGAGAGTCTAATATATATATGTATGTATGTATGTATATATATTAGAGTATTATGTTACATGAAATAGGTAAGGGAATCTAAATACTATCAACATATAGTGTATTAAAATTCAAATTTGTATGCCTTCAACTATTCCCTAATTGAACTTTGAGAGAGATACACATCATAGTCTGGGAAGTTTAAAAAGTGTGATAATAACTAAACTGATAAGATGCTCAAATTAAAAATATGCAAATCGATCTTAGAATATTTATTCATGATTCTATATGCTTACTATAATTTTTGAACATTGTTCACTGACAAACCGTACTACCAAGCCACAATACTTTATCACTCTTCCTATAACATGTATTTGCCATACTCTTTCCAAATTCTCCAACCAATAAAAAGTCTTTTGATGCAATCAACTTACTTCTTTATAAAAGCAATGAAATACAATATTTTTTGAAAACTAAAAATTAATTTGCCATATGATCTACTTATATCACTCCTTTGCATATACCCAAAAGACTCATCCTACTGCAGAGATATTTGTATATCCATGTTTGATGCTGCTCTTTTCACAACAGCTAAGGGATGGAAGCAACCTAAGTGTCCCTAATATGATGAGTGGATAATGTAAGTGTGGAATTCACGATGGAGTTCTACTCAGTGGGAAAGAAAGATGACCTCATGAAATGTTTGCAGGTAAGTGAATGAAACTAGAAACTGTTATGCTAAGTGAAGTAACACAGAATCAGAAGAAAAATCATATTTTCTCCCTCATTTGTGTATTTTAGCACCAAATTCTTATATGTGATTATATACCCTGTAAAACTGCAAGAGTCACAAAAATGGAAAGAAACCATGGAGGTAAAGGGAAAGAAGGCTTCTGAAAGAGAGGGATAATAGGAGCTGGGTGTTACCATGAGTGAATAGGGTAAAATGGGGCTATTTAATTGGGAGGGGAAGAAGGAGGGTTATGTAAGGAACCATGGGGGTAAAGGGGAAGAAGGAGCTCAAGATGCGGGGGAGGCCATAGGAGACAGGTTTTCTCAGGGGGAAACTGGGGATACTGTAACTGAGGAAAGAGGGGGAAGGTTAGACGGGGAGAGACAGGACAGATAAATAATGCTTAGGCTTTATGAAAAAACAAAAGGAAATGTATTAGTTTAAAAGTCTGCTAATATATATATATATATATATATATATATATATATATATATATATATATATATATATATATAATACCTGCATATATGTGCATGGGTATAAATGAAGGCTATGTAATAAGGACTAAAGTTCCAGCCAGGAGAAACCTCATTTGGATTTGTTAGTTGGGGTAGATCAAGAGACTTCCAAAATTACACAGGGTATTTCCACAGCCCTTGATTAACTCCCAGAACTTAAAGGTAAGAACCTATTGCTGAAGACAGGACACACTTTAGACAAAGGACTTAGAAAAATGGTGCAGGAACTGACCTGGAAGCCTCTTCCCTGAAGACTACCTCTCATAATTTTGGAAGACACTGTGCATGCTGCTAAGGGAGAAAATCAATCATTGGTCCAACCACAGGTTTAAAGCCTAATAACCACAAAATGACCCAGTGTCCAGCACAGTAAACTATATTGGTGCAATACTGGCACTTTTATCTTGGGTATAATCAACAGCTGTGTAGTTGGATTTAAAGCCTATTTAACGGGAGGGGCACGTGTGCAGCACTGTATACATGGTCAAATACATACGGCAGGAGAGGTCATAGATTGAGAAAACCCCAAGCCTATCACATTCCTAGAAAATCTAGTTTCTTTCTCTAAGCTAAGTAGGGATCCTTACATTTACAGACAAGTATGTCAGTCACCTTTCATCAAAGAAACTTCTTTTGGAACAGATGGCGACTATTACAGAGTTCCGCAATGGATAACATCCAGAGAATAACTGTCTGTGAGATGCACAACCCTAAGTGAAGCATCTACAATGGAACCTCTACACCTAACTTTCATGGAACATCGTGCAACTCGGGGTAGAGAGAATATTAATGCTTCTCTCAACTTGCATCAGTGAAGCTTCCTCATCCAACCAAAGGTGATGAATGAACACAACAAGCCACAATTAGCCAAAGTGTCGATTAAAAAAGGCGGCAGAGGTGGGTCCCTGAACAGGAACATTATATTAAACCTCAGCCACCCAGTGCTCAGAGATCATTGCAGAAACATTGTAAGAGCCAGGGAAGGAAGCGTATAACCATAGAAAACAGAATTTTACAAGCTCCTAACACCTTGCTCATATGAACTTACAGCAATGGTGACAGCATGCACAAGACTCATGCAAACTCTATCAGACTGTGTTATCACACAGAACTGGGGAAAAAGGCATGAGGCCACAACTTTGGTATGGATCACTTCTGGGTGAAAGAGAGTTGATCTTTATGCTAGTATTGCTACACAGGCTGAACAGGATCCAGTGAATGAACTCACACCAAACGACATGTAGATACACAAACTTAACTTGCTAGGATTTAACATATATGACAAAATGCATGAAATCCTCCAGGTGGACTTTGGGTGAGTGCAGATAGGGAAGGGAGATCAAATATAATTAAGATATATGAAATCAAGAAAAATACTTTAAAATATTTTTTAAATCTCACATTCAAATTTCATTTGTAATCTTATTCAACTTAATCAGATTTTCTTTAATTTTTCATTGCACAGGCTGGATTATTGTGCTTTTCAACTGGTTTCTTTATGTTCCATTTATTCTGGTAAATCTTCCCAACATCTGGCTCCCTCATCTCCGCAATTATCCTTCTTTACCTGCCTGAATTGCTCTTTCCACAGTATTTTCATTCTTTACTGTCCTTCCCTCTGTATTTACTCCCCTTTCTTCCTTTAATCTAAGCCCACTCCCAGTTACTTTCCTTGTTTCCTAATTTACACAGATAATTTATATTAGAAAATCCATACTAAAAAGTTGACATAGGATCCACATATGAGAAAGAGCATGTGGTATTAGTCCTTCTCAGCTTGGGTTACCACATAAAGCTTTTTTTTTTTTTTTACAAACCCATTAATTTAGCTGCAAATTTTATCATTTCAGTTTTCTTATCAGCAGAATACAATTCTGTTGTGTATATGTACCACAGTTTCATTCTCGACTCATTGTATGTTGGACATCCAGCCTGCCTTTATTTTCTAGCTGTTGTGAATATGGAAGCCATGAACATGGATATAGATTTATTCCCGTTGTAGGATAGAATCCTTTGGATATAGCCTAGTGCAATAACTGGATCATCCATATGTAAAATTTCTTTTAAAATTTTTGAGAAACATCCAGACTGATTTCCAAAGTGGCTTCACTACTTTATGTTCCCAATAACAGGGTACAAGTGTTACCCCATCCCTCACATCCATGTCAACATTTGCTCTTATTGGTACTTTTGATGGTAGCCATTTTGACTAGAGTGAGATGGAATCCTAACATGGTTTTAAGCTGAATTTCCATAATGGATAATGATCCTGAACATATTTTTAAGTGTTTCCTAGAACTCAGATTTCTTCTTTTGAGAATTTTCTGTTTAGTTCTGTAGATTGACTATGGAAAGGATAACCAACTGCTCTTTGAATGGATTCAAGAACCTCTCCATGAATGGGCCTAAGTTGTAGCTCCTACATTTCAATCGTATCATGAATTTGCACCATAAAAATAACCACTACCTGATGCAATGTGTTCAAGCCTATGTTTGTGGAAGGACAGAAGAGAGTTAGGGTAAACTGCATGCTGAGGGCAGGACAGTAGGAGACAAGAGATAACTAGGGGAAGAGTGTGGCATGGTAGCCATACTCTGTTTAATCTCTTTACTGCACACTGGGAAGGTTTGAAGTTTTACTTTTCACTGTCTACTTTCCTTAACATATTTTTCCTCAACAGTTTAAGAAAAGAAACTGTTTTGTCACTCCTAATAGAGACAATTTTTTTAAGTTGTAAAAATATTTGATGATCTTTGATGATTATCTTCCAGAGTAAATAGAAAGCTTAGTGGCATAATTTAGGAAACATGTTAATAAGATATAGTTTTTGAAATTACAACAAAATTTACATAAGTGATATTAGGTATAGAGAATTAGAATAAAGGCAACTTTACCTTTCTAAAAATAAAGACTGTCTCCATAGGAGATATGTGCAATCTATGTCCATCAATGGAAGTTTGAATCTGGGAAGATAGTAGGCCTATGCATAAAGCAAACTGATATCTAGGTACACATGCTTACACCCATAGACAAAAGTGCTTTCCCAGACTTAATCAGAGAAGCTTTTCTAACAATAAATAATAGTGAATGAAGAGATGAATGACTGCCCAAGATGCAGAGAATAAGTGGCAAATGTGGACCCTGCACTAATCAAGTCATCTATACCACCTCCAACACTCCAGAAACACTGCAGGAGAAGAAGAGGGAAGCATGTAGAAGCCAGAAGATTAATAGGGCTGCAGGGTTTATGAAATGCTAGTTCCTACACTGAATGTGAAAACTACAAACATTAACTTACATTGGCTAGGCCCACAAGTACTAGACCCACATGAGACCAGCCTATTCACGATCCTTTAAGGAAGGGAAGGGGCTTTTGAGGCCCTATCCTTTAACTCTGAACTAGTGGCTATCCATAGATATGGAGAGAGGGAAGAGTGATTCTCTCCCTCTTTAGCTCTGTCCTCATGAGCCCACTAGACTCCAATGGACAGTTCCACAGTCACACACAAGCTTCTGGTTAATCTAAGTGAGTCACCAAGCAAAATGAATAGACTTGTGGAGAGGGTGGACAACAATGAAAGTGTATAACGAAAATAATTAAATAATAATAATAACAATAATAATTTTTAAATGTTAAACCTGAATAATTTTCATTGTATATATGTATTGTTTTTGATACTATTTTACAAAAGGACGTTTTCATACAAATATATATTGTATGCTGAACATCTTATTACTTCCATTTCACTCCTTATCACCCTCCACTTCCTCTTAGTCTCCTTTTTCCCATGGTCTATTTCTGTTTGCCTTTATTTAGTATACACAAGCATAGCTTTATGTATCTATATAAAATACAGAAGCTATATATGAGGGAGAAAACATGCATTTATTTTGTTAGATTCTGTCAGTCACATGTAATATAGCTGATCATACCCTTAATTCAACACTCTCAAAATTTGTCACCTGAGCTGAGCCATTACACTACTGAGTCACATCTGGTCTCAATGGACACTCCTTCTCAGCCTGGTCCTGGATGATTTGATGAATCAGAAAACAATAACATGCCTTAAAACCTCTTCTTTTTTCTGTCATATTCACTGCTTAGCTGATCTCCACAAGTCACATAGCTTGAAATATCATAACATTATGACAGCTCTCAACTTTCAAATGTATATTTGAAACTTACAGTATATATATATATATATATATATATATATATATATATATATATACTGTAATTATATATATATAAATATATATATTTCTGGATCCACTCTCTATATCTCTAATTATTACCTGCATCTATCATAATCCAAATCTACTTTCTTCAAACTCATTTTATTACTCTCTTCAATCCTTAATCTATTTTATCTCAGTAAAGTCCATCTCAGCACTTGTACAGGCAAGAAATGTAAAATATTTTTCTCTCCCATGTTTCTGTTACTCACCCCCACTGAGTCCTTCAGCATGCCTAGTCAGGCCTATCTTCAAAACGCATTCAGTTATGGATGAGTTCCACAGCATCACCTATTACCAAGTGATCATTTTTTATCTGTTTTATCTACTGTTATAGCCTACCCCTTTGTCCTCCACTGTGCTGAAGCCTGTTTATTCTATACATACTATAAACAGATTTTTGATCTTTAAAGTACAAGTATGATTATGATTTACTATGTTCAAAAACATCAAAATAGCTTTTGATGTTATCATATATAAAATTCAAAGTCCTTCATCTGATGTGTAAGGTCTATCATAAATTCTATTCTGCACTGGATTCTTAAGTCCTAGAATCTTACTGCTTTCTACTCTCTTCTCACTCTTCCCTCCCTCATTCCATACTGGATGTCTTTCTTTGAATTAGGTGAGCATGTGTCTTCTTCAGAGTCTATCCATCTCCTCTTCCTTTTGACTAGAATTCCTTTCTTCTAGGTAGATATGGCTTGCTTGTGACATTTGGTTCCTCATATTATATAAGTTTATGCACATAGGTAATATTTTCAGAAAGATATTTCACAACATATCTATATTAAAGAGTACCTCCTCACAATCTATACTCTTAACTGTTTGTTTTACTTGTGGTATTTATAGCCTTCAATACATTTTATGATTAGCTTATTTGCTGCTTTTTAACACTAAAGTAATTTTAAACTCTAAAAAGGTGGAGAATTTTAATCAACTCTGTTCATTCCTACATCCAAAGTATTTTATTCTGTCCATTTTTGATAACATGACAGATACATTAGAAAAAGAATTTCAAAAGGGAAACTGTTGGCTCAGTCACATGTGACAAGGGAGGACATCATGATGGTGGGAATATATATGTTTACCTCATAGTAGTGAGAGAGACAGAGAGAGAGAGAGAGAGAGATAACAGGGATATGTTATCTTCATAAGGGAATTCCTACCTCCTCTAGTTTCTCCACTACCCAAAGAAGTACCACAAGACAAAATTAAGTCTTCTATACATGAGACTATTCATGATATTACATATTGAAATAGTAGCACTAATAAGTCAATAAATGTTCATTAGTTGAATGTAAGATCTTTAAAAGGTCCAAGAAAATATCCTACAACAAAGAAAACATATTGTTATGAACAGATGTAAACTAACAAATTTATAAATGCTATATATTTGATTAATTTGAAAGCATAAAACTAAAATAATTTAAGAGTGATATTTTGAGGCTATTAGTGTAAATAGTCATTTGAAATGTGAAAAGAATGCTTGTTGACATTAATATGTTTTTGGTGTGGATTCTCAATTTTCCTTGCATATCAAAATTGGTCATTTAAGATAAACACAAAGCTGAATTATTTGTGCAGAAACAACATATTCATGAAGAGGAGTGTAGTTTATTTACAAGAAATCATATTGAATTATCAGATTAAACTCTACATTGAAAATTAATAATGTGAAGAAAATAGACCAAATTGATATGTCGTTATCATTTTCAAAATATATTTCATATACTTTATCCAATATTACTTAAGTTAGAATGCTTTTTTGTCATGAGTAGGCAACAAAGTGTTGGGGAAAATTGTTCTGGACAAAAACTACAAATAGAGAAATCTCCTAGGGGTCAGCCTAATCCGACAGTTTTTATAAGTAATTTGAAGGAAAGAATGCAATTGACACTAAGCTCTTCTGGAGATAGTGTGATGTCAAGCTGTCAGGGACAAAAATGTAAGAAAATTACAGGAGGCTCTATAAAAGGCAAGAAAATGATAGATAAGTTTCTCCATGGACAAAGGCGAGGAAAAGGATTCACAACACTTTATTTCAAGCTTCGGGTTATTATACTTTTACAGTGAGACTTGTGTGTCTTTGGGTCCTATTCTTCAGAATGAAAAAAAAAAGAAATTACAAAATATTAAGCTTTGTTAGAAAATGTATTGAAATAAAACAATGTATCATTTGACTGACTTAAAGAATGGTGGTGTGTTCCCACCAGGAATACAGTGCGATCACATTTCAAACAAGACAAAGAAGAGTTATGGAAAATCCAGAGGGAAGCAACAGAAATGATCAGCAGAAAGCAAGAACTGACATTTGAGAAAATATTCAAAAGATTGGGTTTCTTCAAAGAGAAAGATAAAATTACTGAAAGTATTCTGATGAAGATTGCAAGATCCTGAGGGGAGAGTAGAAAAAGATATGCTCATGTTTACCGCATTGTGATATATCAAATCATCGTGAGTTTCTTCAAGCATAGAAATTTAATCCTAGACCAAAAGCTGGAATTCTAAATTGTATTGAACATAAAAAACAAATTTCATCTACCTGAAGATGAAAGGAGTGCTTTCCATGGAGCTAATACCACAAGTTATTAAAAATTATTTTTCATTAAATAAGCTCATCTGAGAATAAATGTACCGAGATCTGTAATACATAGATTCTTTCTTTAATGAACCCCAGCCTTGGAATGGATAAAGAGAAGTAAACACTTAGAGCATTACCTTGTGAGATGAGTTTCAATAATATCTTTAAGTCAATTACTTATAATTTTGCAGCCACTTCCCTAAACCAAATTTTCATTCTTTGCTTTGATCTTTTGAATACATTTTAAGGAGATTTATTTATGTTTCTTCTCTTTAGTCTGTTCTCCTTACAGTATTCACAATAATTTTAGTAATTAAATTTACATACACTCCCATAGAAAAGCATTCAATATCATCCCAACTTAAAGCATTGGTCTATAGTGACCACCAAGAACCTGGCTCCTCTCTTCCTCTTCAGTCATATTACTTTCTCTTTTGGATATTGGCCCTTTTCTATTTATAAGATATATGATCTTTTCACCAATTTTGAAAAATTGCATATGTTATTTCCTTTGCCTACAATGTTTGTCTTTAATTTTTGAGTGTCTGACTCTTGCTTTTTCAAATTAAGTATCACTTCTTGAAATGGCCCAACCATAACCACCTTTCTAAATGAGCTACTGCACCCCTGAAAGGCTCTATCACATCACTGCATTTATTTTCTTCATTATTCCTAATAACATTTATAAGTCAATCTATTTGTAATTAGGAAACTAAATTCCATCAGAGCAGAAACCATACTTACCTTGTCCATAATAGGTTTCTATATCACACAGCTACAGTAGTAGGCACATGGTAAATATTTCATAAATTTTACTTTTTTATACATTTATATTTTATTTATTATTTTTATGCATATGGATATATTGCCTATATGTATGTAAGCGCATCTGTGTCATAGAGGGCGTCTGATTCTCCTGGAACTGGAAGTCAGTGCTCTTAACTGCTGAGATATCTTTCCAGCTCCACAAAAAAATACTAATTTTAAATGAATAAATGAAACTTGGTGACAAATCCCTACAATCTCAGGAAGCTAAGGTACTAAGATCATGAGACCTTGCCTAGTTTTGCCTACTTCACAGGAAATTCCTGTTTACAAAACAAAAAGATGAAAAACAGAAGAAAAAATTTAAAAATCAGTATTATTAGCTCAATACAAATGATGTTCGGGCTTCTCAGATACTTAATAAAGTCAGTATAAATTATGGTCCAACTTTTTATGTATTCACACACTTTAAACAGCATTTTATTTCTATTAACCTAGAAGGTAGGGATGTAGAAGAAAAATTTGGCCTTCTTAGATCACTTCATTAAATTAAAAGGTGATAGTTGATTAAAAAGTGCTTAGCTAGCTCCACAGGTAATGTTGACAGTTTATTAATAGGAACTGAGATACTTGGAATGCGTTTCTAGCCTTATGAAGTCATTATTAGGAAAACACTTACATATTTTTCTTTTAGGTCCTCATGATTTGACCTCACCAGGAAATCCTTACTTTATGGGGTTATCTTCATTATATTTGCATATTTCTTATTAGTTTTACATAATTTTTGACAACTCTTAAATGGTTGCATGGCAACATAAAACACTTTATTTGAATATAATTTTACCTTAAAGGTCTAAAATTTAAAATATATTTTTCATATTGCTGGTTTTTAGGACTAGAGCAATATTATCAAATTAACATGTTTTATATATTACATGAAGGCAGATACAGTTTCATCAAAATTCAAGCCAGTACATCCATGCCATTATGATGCTCTTCTCTGGATTCCCAGGGTATTTCCATGTTTCCCTATTGTGAAAGGCATTTGTTCATTTATCCAGGATATATTTATTAAGTTCACAGTAGACAACATGTCTACCATTCCATGGTCTTCACGGCTACATACACTACAGAAGCATGTCTTAAACTACTACCAAGTATGAGGTGATCTCTTTGAAAGAAGAACATGTAAATTCATTTGCAATTTCTCCTTATAGAACTCAGTGCTGTTAAACACAAAGTGATTGATGAAGGAGAAATGACTTCATCAAAGTAGTCCCTCTAAGAAACCTCCTGTTGATTTTGAGATCTGCGTAATGGTTACATTTAAACTTCAGAGCTCACATTGAAAACATGTAGAACCACTAGTGGTAAACATCCAGTCTCATATTCACACTAGTATAATGAATGTAGAGGGAGATTTAGTGAATACAAAACACTCACACTGACATTACAAATTGGGAATTTATCCA
This sequence comes from Eospalax fontanierii, assembly GCA_035773235.1. NCBI lineage: Eukaryota > Metazoa > Chordata > Mammalia > Rodentia > Spalacidae > Eospalax > Eospalax fontanierii. The sequence goes on along the minus strand of CM069525.1, from coordinate 125,767,844 downwards.
AGAAAACCTTCATGCTGTTTATTTAACTATTATTTGAACAATTGTTATTCTGAATAACTGTCACCTATGAATTGTACTAGATAAGCTTAGACTGTGTGAACAAAATAAAATAACAGGGGAAAAGGCTTTATAAGGTTCCCAGCACATGTTTGTATAGTAGTCACTAATGGTTTCTAAGATACTGGTAGATAATTTAAAATGTCCATTTAGTTCAAAAATGGCCAAGAAAATAGTAAAATGTAGTGAATCACACGAGGAAGTTTTTAAAGTCACTAAAGTCTTCTAGGTACTATTATGAGGAGATTTTAAAGTTTCTTTGTATATGTTCATTTAATGCCAGACTGGCACTTTAATCACTGACATGATAATTTGATTAACTGTATCCTTTTCAACAAGTTGAATGGTCAATTCTTACCAAGCTTCTTTTATTTTACGTTTGTGCATATATTATGTGCATGCATTCAAGTGTACCCATGGAGGATGGAAGAGAGTATTGAATTGAAGTTATGAACTATTGTTAGTCTCCATGTAGATGTTGAAATTGGAACCCTGGTCTTCTGTAAGGTTCTGGATGGCTCTTAACCATCCACCTATCTCTCCAGCCCTTCTACCAGAATTTTTTAAATATCACTTTCACAGTAATGATAAATATGATTGTCAAATATTCTAAACTTTAGAGTACTCCCAGCTTTTAAAAATATGTATTTATTCTTTGACAATTTCATATATGTATACAGCGTATTTTGATATTCTCATCCCCAATACTTTCCCTAAACTCACTCTGGGACTCACCAACGTATTTCCCTCCTGATTTCATATCACTATCATTATTATTATCATTTTGATATCATTATAAATACTTCCAAAGGAAAATTTCTAGTCAGTCATAGAGACAAGGCATTATAAAACAAAATAAGTTTCTCATTTTTCCAGCTTTAAAAATATTTTATATATTTTCTTATTTCAGAAGCAGTTTTATCTAAATCAAAGTGATAAGTAGTTACATAAAACCTCAGTGCAATGCTATTGTACCAAGAGTTGCATTTTCTTTACTGTGTATATCTTTTTTTCCAACTATCTCCGTTAAGAGATATTAATTTTTATAAATAAAACAATTTGAAATGTAGCTGCATCTATTTAAAAAACAGTATAGTTTATCTTATCTGATTCACAATTTAACCACTTTGAATAGAACTTAACATCAATTAACCAAGGTAATGAGGTAAAACATCCTTCTGCTTAGCTACATAGTCTCTAGTTACTTAATGTCAAGTTGATCCAGTTCATTGTGGAGCATAGTACCAGCTCTACCTAGAGGCACCCTGTATAGAGATACTGAAAAACCAAGAGCTTTAATGCAGGACATGGTTTTCAAAACATTATGCTACATCAGTTGAGAGAAGTCTGCATTTCTAAATTGGCAGATTTTAGTGCACTAAGAACAATTTAATGTGATACCTATACTCAATATTTTATGTGTTCATTATAGTATTATTAAACATAGGATGGGGGCTGGAACGATGGCTCAGTGGTTAAGAGTACTCATTGCTTTTATAGAGGAACTGGGTTGGAGTCCATGATTCCCAGCATGACAGCTAAGTACCATCAGTAACTCCAGTTCCAAGGAATCCAAAATCCCCTTCTTACTCCCACAGGCATTGCACAGCAGGAGTGCATTAAATGCAAGCAGGTAATACACTCATACACGTGAGATAAAAATAACAAAGCTAGCTCAGAGATCTGAGGCAGAGGAATTGGAGTAGGCCTGGGCCCAAGGCTAGTAGGGAAATTTCTTACCATATGCTTAATATAGATTCTTATATTTACAGAGAGTTACACTGTACACTACATACAGTACACATCAAAGAAACTTCTTTTTGCAACAGATGGAGGCTACTGCAGAGTTCCACAACTGGTCATAGATGGAATATATGTCTGAGAGATTTTCAGTCTTGGTGAGACATTTACATTGGAACCTCTACAGCTAAGGCTTATAGAATACAGAAGAACAGGTGGTAGAGAGAATACTAGTGCATCTCTCAGCTCTCACCAGTGAAGATTCCTTATACAACATAATACAATGCCACAACTGCTCAAGTTTTAGAGAAAAATTGACTGCAAAGTGTGTGTCCCTGGATAGGACACCTGTATTAAACCTCACAAACCATTGGCTCAGGAATCATTGCAGAAGAGGAGGATGTAAGATTGTAAGAGCCAGGTTAGCCCATGAACATAGGGAAACAGAAATTTTCAGGCCACTGGAAGCTTACACATGTGACCTTAGGGCAATGGTGACTTTAAGCAAAGGATGCATGCCGACTCAGACAAGGGCCCAGAGTGAAGCAAGGGAAATGGGAGGCTGACCATCCTAGCCTTTGGATGATTGGAGAAAGATTACTACAAGATGAAAGAGAGTAGACCTTACTTATGATCTCTAGATAGGCTGACTAGACACTTGTGAATGAATTTATACCCTAGGACATCTGAGTACAAATCCTTGACTGGATAGGACTTAATATGTGTATGGTAGAATGCATGAGGTCCGGGGCAGGGGGCATGGAAGGGGAAGGAGTTCTAAATTCGATGAAGAACTGTTGTATGAAATGTACAAAAGTTCAGTAAGAAATTGAAAAGAAAAAATAAGTAAATAAAAATTTAAAACATAGAATAAAAAGCATCTCTGGGTCTTACTCATCCTGAATAACTGAAACTTTACATCAGTTAATTAACAACTCATTTATGCTTCCTCCATGCACTAGAATCTATCGTTTTAAAAGATGATTCCATTTGATGAGTTTGATACATTAGATTCCTCATCTAAGTGTATCATTCACTATTTGCCTTTCTATTACTTCTTAATTTCATTTAGCAAAAGGATTTTGTGTCATTTCTAAGCCACAACTTGTACTACATGTTGTATTGCATTTTAGAATCCATTGAAGAAATAATAAGCTAAGCAGAATTACAATTTTATACGAGAGAAGATATTCTTCCATTTGCATCATGGTGAGACGGATTAAAGATCCCTTTTATTTTCTCTAGAAGCATGCAAATTACAGGAAGAAAGAAATCCTACAACAAACATGCTGGCTATTTCTCTGACAAGACTGAATTTTTAATTAGTCCAGATTACTTGTTGAAAAAAAAAAAACACTATAAACATGGAAGTCGGTGCTCACCTCATATAAATGCATATATTATCTGACTTCAATAAAATTTACAAACAAGGATTGCTAAGAGGTAAAGAGCACTGGCTGCTCTTGCAAATGACTGGGATTCAGTTCCTAACACTCACATGGTGGCTCAAAACCATCCATAACAGATGTTCCAAGGGATCTCAGACTCTCTTCTCACCTCTACAGGCATTGTACACATGTGGTCTAGACACACAGGCAAGTAAAATGCTCAAACATATAAAGTACAAATAAAATAATTTGAAATATTTAAAATATCTCCAAATTTCTGCTTATGACTTTTGTAACTAAGGTTTCAGAATGATACCACAATGCCTCTATTTTCATTATAATAATGCCCCAGTCTTATTTTTTCCTCCAACTATAGCAGTCTGACATGTTCTCAATGAAATATGGTCATATCTATCTCAAATTTTCCCTCCCAGTATCTTCAGCATGCCTCCTATCTTTTTTAACTAACCCCTAAATCAACTTAGCACTGTCCATCATATGCGCATGAGTGTGGAGTAAAACCTAAAAAAAAGACTGATTCTTCATCCTACAGCAAATACATGCCAATAATTTCTCATTAAGGGGTGGGACCTGGAGATTTTCTATGCCAGAATTTTGTCTGGTTTGATCTTGTATAGATTTTATGCAGGTAACCACAGCTGCTATGAGCTCCTGAGTTTGATTGTCATGGTATGCTCAGAAGACAGCATATTACAGCTCTCTTCCACATCCTATGACAATTCCTGCATCTTTCCAGTTCCTCATCTGTGCTGCACTCTGAAACTTGCTGGCTAGCAGGGTTAATAAAGATGTCCCATTTACCAAGGGTAATGCTAATAGTCCATGCGGTTTGGAGACGTCTGGGGCTTCTTTACGAATGACTCATAGGGATGTCACCCATGCCTTGTACTGCATTTACTAACTAATGTGGTCTGGAAGCAATAATTTTCAACAATGCCATGTAATTCCATTTAAACTCCTAGTAGTTTAAGTTGTATTTTAGAATTAGCTTACTAAGTACAGTGTTTCCATAAGGCTTTTTCACAAATCCTTAGTTTGGATTAATACACCCACTATCCCATCCTCTCCCCCCAAATCCCTGATTCTATCTCTACTTATCAATTTATCCCTCAGTACCTCCTTCTTCTCTCATTTCACATGTGCTCTACTAATCTTTAACTTACTCTTTTCAATTGGGTTGTGACACAGTACGTTGCTATACGGCTTCCAAAACCCCTTTGTTTTGTTTTGGTCTTTCCCCCAGACTCCTATGCCTCTCCCTGCATAAGACTTTTAGCCCTCAGTATTTATTCCTCATCCTACCCATAAACTACTATCCCCTGTCCCTTAAAGTATTTTCCCCAAAAGGCCCCTCTCTTCTTTTCTGGCTTTTTCCTGGAATCAAGCTCAGGTCATTAGACTTGCTGTATGGACCTTTACCCACTGAGTCATCTCTCCATCTCTCGGTCTATGATTTATTATTTACCTTCACTTTCCTTCACCCACTGCTTTTTCTTTTGTTGGTCAAACTACTTTGGATATTGGACAATCATGAGCAATTTTTCAGGGGTAGAAAAACACACTCTGAAATGCAAGAATGGAAATGTTGTCGTACCATGCTGACATAATTTAAATATTTTACACCTGTGACCTAAAGTCATTTCTTCCTGCAAGTTCAAAGACAATATCACACTAGATGATATCAATTAGGTGATCTGCAAGTAATTAATAAAATGACTCAGAGCTTCTCACAAATATGGAGGGCAAGATAAATCAAATGATTTAATAAAGCATGAAATTATTTCTACAGATATTGGACCAATAATAATCAATCTGAAAATTAAAAGGAATATCAGGTAGCTTGCGTGAGTGAAACTGAGAAATGAGTTTCAATGTATTGAATTCAAATTTACTTTGGATTCATGTAGTTTGAAACCTTTGACTAAAGGAACACTGAGTTCCCCTTAATTTTTGTGATTTTTCAGGTGTGGTCTAGAGAGATGATTTCACCAATGTTTGAGCAATGCAATAGTGAAAGAAAAATGATGTTGTCTTTCTTAGCCTCTGGTCTTACACCATAAATAAGGAGAATGGCTGGAAGAAATTAATATGAAAAATTCCACTTCTTGGCAGGTAATATTATGATGGTGGTTGAATAATCATTCTAAAAATAGAACAATAATAATACTATATTGCTTAGTAAGAACCAGCAAGATATCTCAGTGCAAAAAGTACTTGGTACATATCCTTAAATGCCTGAGTATGATATCTTGAATCCACATGAAGTGGAAAGAGATAATCAACACCACAAAGATATCTTCTGAATCCCCCAAGCTCTCAATGTGGCACATTCATGACCGTACATACATCATACACTCAATAACAGTAAAAAATGTTTTTAGAAGAAACCTTTATAATTATTATTAATATATTCAAGGAAATGGTAGAGATAGATAGATAGATAGATAGATAGATAGATAGATAGACAGACAGATAGATAGATGCATTCTAGTGTATATGCCCACTGCCTTCTAAATGTACAGCACTTTACCGAGTCATTGAGAGGATGGACCCACACAGAAGGGCATTTGGGGGACACAACTTTGACAAGATAGACATCAAAAAATAATTCATTTAATTCATTTCGTGAAATCACATAGAGGGGATGGTACAAGGGGATGCAGATAAGTTTGGGGATCTGAATATGATCAACATATATGACATTCTTAAAATATCTTACTATTAAAATAGTAAGATAAAAATGAAAATGGATAGAAAAGCTGAGGCCTAATGCTAACTCATCCTCATCTCTGTTTTTCATGCTGATTAGCATGTTTCTTGCTTGACTCTTATCCATTTCTTTTAAGTTTTCTGTATAGCCTATGGTGTGTTGAAATTCTTGATAAAATAAGGTTTTGCATAAAAATGGGAAAATATTTGACTCAGATATGAGCCCTTAATCTTATAGAATCTTTTTGGAGAGCCATGCTCATTCATAATTACATCACAATGTCATCCATACTGCCATCGAAGAGTTTGCAAGAAGTTTATAGAGGAAGATTAACTTGTGTTGGAATTAACAGTTGTTCACTGGAAACTTCCCAAGGAAGATGACATTTGAATGGAGGTGTGATGAATGAGTAAGTGTTTATCAGGGGGAGAAAGGCGTGCTACCCAAAAGAAACAAAAAGAAAGACAAGAACATGTCCAGGGAAAGAAGAAGTGTATCATATGTCTAAAGTCTGAAAGAGCAGGGGACTGCTATGTGAGGGGAGGGGAAAGAGAATGCAAAATAAAACCATTTATCATCGCAAGGCACACCGCACCGCAGTCTGAAGACAGTAAGCTAAGTGTCATTTATCTTCGGTTCTTGTTAGTTAGATTGCAGTGCTCTCTTCATGTCCACCTGGAACTGTGTGCTAAGTACAAACATTCTCTATCAAAGTAATTATCTAAAATGCTAGATCCTTTTTCTGTTTAGGCATGAAAGACTGAGGTTTTTAACATGAATCTGGGTATTTTCGATTGAAGTATGTTTTTGGAGTCAAACAGATAAAAAGTTTGGTTTATTGACCTTTAGTGAGGACATTTTTCAAAAGTCTGGGCAGAGTTGAAATGTATTTTAGCCAAAGTACAAGGGTTTCATCTTAATACTCAGAATAAAGTAAAAGGTTGAGATAGATGTTATACTGAAAAATGATGATTAGTTACATAAATATATACTTTTATTTTAAATTATATTGACCTTTCAGTGTCTTAAATGTCCATGTCAAGGTCAATCACTGAAGCACATTTTCCTTCCCTATATCTGTTAATAGAGTCCTACCGTGTAAATTCTCCTGCAAAAGACTTACAGTGATAAAAGGATTTTTATTCCCTGCCCCTCAGCTTTAGGTTATCGGTAGCCTGCAATCTGACTGTACAACCAAAATCTGAAATGGAATTCTCACTAACACAAGGACAATATCTGGTTCAACTTCTGCCTACAGAAATTGCTTGCTGAAATGATGGTCAGTATAACATCTGCTCACTTCTGAGCAATAAATGGACAGTATTGCAGGGACAGTGTGTTTTGGGCTCTAACTGAACTCCTCCTATACTACACCAATCTATGTAGGAACGAATGTGACTCTTTTGTGAAGGATGATATTTGCAGTAATAAATTAGAGCTATGCAGCAAATGACTAAGAGGGATTAATTACTATATATATGAACTTAAGTTTAAGTATGGTATCGCTTTTAACTTTTCCTTATAATTTAATCTACTTAAGCATATATAGAAGGTTTTATAAAGACATCAAAAATATTTAACACTATGTATGGCACTTTGCCTGTGTCATGAAAATAATAAGTAATATTTTTAGAATGATACTACAAAATGAACAGAAACAAGACAGAAATCTTTTAAAGATATTGAACCCAAATAAGCAAATATTTTGAATATGTTGTAATCCAATAGGCATATAATATAAATTTATTATGTGTAGTAATCTGTGGTAAATTCACATGATTCCAAAAGTTGTTGTCAAGACACTTACAATGACAGGATAAATATACACATATGTATGGACAACTTGGTTCTACATGTCCCAAAAAAGATGCTACATATCAGACATGGAAAGGACATTATATGAACCTAGAAATCACATAGCTTTTATCCTACAAGAATGTATACCCATAGAACACTAAGGATCTTCTAAAGGTTAGTTCATTATGTGAATCAGAAAACAAGATAGATTATATGTCATGGGATTTATGTTGATAAAAAGAATGCAGGACTAGAGTGATGGCTCAGTGGGTAAAGCACTTGCTGCACAAGGATGATGACCTGACTTCTGTCCTCAGCACCTATGTAAGTCAGATGCACATCTCTAATCTCACTGCTCCTGTGGCTAGATGAGAAGAGGATTCTGAACACTCCCTCGACATTCATGAGCCAGTAGGTTAGCTAACATGGCATACACAGCAGTGAAAAACCAAGAGACCCCACCCTGTCCCAAACATGAAAGAGATTGTTCTCTGACTTCTATATATTTTCTTCCATTCGATACAGGAATAGGAACACACACACACACACACACACACATACACACATCACACACACATATCATACACATAAATATATATCAAACCCAAACAAAAAACATAAATAAAATGGAAAAATTTAGTTTGATAGGGGCAGGTAGACTGAGCATTAAACATTTTGAATTTGTACATAATATGGATCATTTAGACACAGGTACAATTTGACATTAAAATGATGGAAGTGAAGCTCAAAAGAAAGAGAAGATATTAATCTATTGAAAACCAAATAGAAGTGGTCAAACTCACCATTATATCACCAGCACCAAAAATTTTTGGAACCTGTTAGGTACATGGTAAAATTTGCTGGATAAATTTGTACATAAGTCACTCATTATTGTTCATCTACAGTGGCCAGACAAGATCACTCACAAACAATCCTTCCATTAGCAAACTTCATGAAATCTGAAACACAATATGATAGCGGGTGTTTGATGTTTTGTATACACCAGTGCATATGCCTATTGTATTTACATTAGCATTTCTTCCATAAACTGTAGACATCCTTATAAAACCACATATTTGTGGGGCTTTTGCTTTTTACTTTTTGTTTGTCTGTTTGTTTGAATGCTGGAGATTCTATACAAACCCTTCACTATTGAGTACATTTCCAGCACTAATCTGCATCCAAAACTCCTTGGTTTTTTAATGGGGATTTCCTGAATACCATCCTATAACAAATACCAAAACTGATAACTACTGGGACCTCTTCAAGACGTTTATATTTCTTGAATGGTTTTGTTGACGTCAGCGACAAGAAAATGGGAGAGTAAAACAAAATTTTTAGATTTTTTATTTTTGTGTGTATAAGAGTGTATGTAGTCTCCCCACAGAGGTCAGAAGAGGCATTGGATCCCCAAGAACTGGAATTACAGATACATGCAGTTGTTACCTGCTGTGTGGATGCTGGGAATTGAACCTGGGTCCTCTGAAAAATCAGTCAATGCTTGTAACCATTGAGACATCTCTCTAGCCCCCAAAGCCAAGTTTTAAAAAGTCAAAAACAATGAACATCATGCACGAACAATTTAATGCTGTCTTTTTCTAAGCACAATGCTAGTAGATTTTCACAAACTAAAGATACAATCTGACAGTTTCGTACATTTCTTAGGAGATTTATTTCTTAATATTTTGTTTATTATGTTTATTTTATGTATATGAATGTATTGGCTGCATGTATGAAAGTGCACCTGTGTCATGCACTACCCATGAAGTCAGAAGAAGGTGTTGGATCCTCTGGAACTGGAGTTAAAAACAGTTGTTAGCCATCATGTAGATGCTGGCAATCAAACCCAGCTTTTCTGGAAGAGCAGTCAGAGCTCTTAACCAATTAGCTATCTCTCCAGCCCCATGAAATTTATTTATTTTATTTTTGTGTGTGCCCATGTATAACACGTTCACACTGAAGCCTGAGGAGACCAGAAGAGGGCATTGTGTCTTGTGGACCTGGAGTTACAGGCAGTTGTGAGCCATTTTGTGGGTACTAGAAGCCAACCTTGGTCCTATGAAAGAACTGCAAGTTCTCTTAACCTCTGATCCATGTTTCCATACCCAGTTTTGAACATTTAGAGAAGGAATTTTAGTCATTTTCACCCCTATTCTCACCTCTCCTTGTCCTTCTTCTGTCACAGAAACTCTTCTTCCCAGTGAGTTCAGCTGAGTTTCTATTTTCATATCTTGCTTTTGTGTGTGACCCACTGAGTTTAATTACAGATTTTGCCCAAGCATGGGTGGCAGAGGTATATAATCAATTTTAAAACACTCCAATGTACTTTCCTGTTTCAAATATGTGGATATAATAGAGACGTATACCAAATATGTTTTGGCAAAATTGTGGGGAAGGCTTATTTCTTATTGCAAAGTACAGCTTTGTTTAGGGGTGAGATATTAGTTTCATCACAATGAACACAAGTTAATGAATCAAAAACTTAAATAAATGTAACAGCATTGATTAATGATAATGATAAAGTGGACTATATTTCTGTATCATTTTGTTAAAGATACACAAATCATTTAAATTAAGAAAAGGGTTCAGTCTCTAAAAGACTTATGTACAAGAGTTTCCCCTTATTTGTAGAATGAAAAAGCAATTTGTTTTATTCTAACAGCAAATTCCTTCTTGGTTACCTGGAACAGAAACAGGGGTGACATGAACAGGCCTTCATTATAATGATTCCCATGAATTCCATTAAACTTGTGCCTGCTTGAGATTTCCAGGTACTCATCCTTTAGAAATGAGATTCAAATATAAAATAAATACATTATGAGAGATATCATGATATGAAATACAACAAGATTCAATGAAGATAAATTGAAAGATACTAAAAATAATATAAAATATCAACAAAGGAGTTAAAAATATCCACCATTGTATCTCTTTCTAAGAAGTTTTCAGAAAGTGGTATTTAAAAAGTTTTAATGTTATAATATATATATATATATATATATTATATTGTTACGTGAGTCTTAGTCCAAATATGGCACTAAATTATGAGATATGCATATGCATTACATAAACATATACACATACATGTCCTTACAGATAGCATGATCAATATTTTCCAGGTTGATGGATGCCTCATCCACTCTTTCAGTCCTGGGTAAAGTGGAACTGTTAGTCACTCTAATCATATAATACACCAGTTATGGAAATGACAAAGCTACATTAAGTCAAAGAATGACATGCTTTGAAGATTTAAAGTACAAAAAAAACTTCAAGAGGCTAAACATATGCCCATGTTCATTCTTTGTGCATCCCATATCTAAGAATTACTGCACAATCATGGTCCATGCTGGTTCCCGTGAAGTCTGTGGTACAGGGATGAATTTCAACAATGAACATAGCAAAAAAGAATGCAAACAGAAACAGTTTGAAAAATTATTGTCGCAAACTTGTTCTATAATGCCCAGCACTGAGCAAGTTCATTCTCTCTGCCTCTCCGTCTCTCTCTTTTGTTCAGTCATTACTTTATATTCACTATATTTTCCTGAATACTTTAATCCATTTTCTTTATATTTTTTAGAAAGTTATGAGTAATTTGTTTTGTTCAGTGCTGACTGAGACCCAGTAATGGGCATCATGTCCATTACTATTCAAAGTATCGGCCACTGAGTTACGTTTTCCAGTATATTTCATAGAACCAATATTCACTCATTCAGTAAATATTAGTTAAATATACACTACATTAGTAACTTTGTTATAGGTAGTGGTAATATAATAACAACCCAAATATGAATACTGCCATGATTCTAACACTCTTGTAGGGCCTAAAAATATCTCATATAATTTTATATAATTATAGGAGTAATGAAGAAAATGATCAAATAGATCAAAGTGAAAGAGAGAGAGTTCTCAGTAGAAGAATGCTCTGTATTAGGTGATCAAAGAAGGTCCCTATATATGTGATGCATGAGGGTGAGAGATGAACAGACAAGGCTACTGAAATCATCCTAGGCAAAACACTAGAAAGTTTCCATTAATGAAGTAGGAACACAATTGACAGAATCAAGGCAGTACAAAACGGCCAATGTGCAAAAAATACAGCAGGAAGAGGGCAAAATGATGGGGGCCAAATTCAGAATATGCACAGCACTGCTTGGAGGGAAACGCTACTTTTGTTAATGATATATTCTGTTCCAGTATCCTGGTACATTTTACCCAGTAATATTGACTAGTAATTAGTAACAAGTTACACTTATTTGAGCTAATTTAATAATGAAAATGAGAATAGTAAAAGAAGGAGGGCATAAATATATATTATGGAAGATACGCTTGAGGACTGCAGCCTTGCCTCTAGAGAATAATACAGAACCCTATATCTCATACAGGTTTCATCACCCACCCAACGACTCTAGCTTCCTTTATCTGAGAATGGTACAGAACCATGCACTTCACAGGTACTCTTGGTCACTGGTTGAGGCAAATCCTCACCCTCAGAGGTAGTACTGCATGCCCATTGCATCCAGCCCACACCACTTCAGAATAATGTGAAGTCTTAATTCACTCACAGATAGTACATTTCAGCCAGCAGACAACGCTGGACCACCTGAAGACCAGTGGAACCACATACCTCCTGCATCTCCTGACAACACATTCATCCTTCTACTCACCATTATTCTCAAACTTGGCTTTTCTGTTGCTGTGATAGAAACACTGACCAAGGGAACCTATAAAAGGAAGAGATTGTTTACCTAACTGTTTCAAAAGCTCAAGAGTCTATCATGGAGGGGAGGCCTGGCGGCAGAGGTGGCTATAGTAGATGCAGCAGTGAAGTGCTCACATCTTCAAGCAAGCACAGGAAGCAGAGAGAGACTGGATTTCAGGCAAGGCTTAAGAACTCTCTAAGCCCTCCCCCAGTGACATACCTTCTAAGACCTCTCTCTAAAGCTGCCACCAACTGGGGACAAAATGTTCAAATACTTAGAGTTTATGGGGGACATTCTTCTTCAAACCATCATACTTGATTTGTCTAGAACCTCTTTAAAAAAGAGCAAACAGACTTAAATAACCAAAGGAAAAATCACAAGAGGAGAGGACCAGCAAGGGGTATGCTGATTCTTTGTAAGCGTCTATCCACACAGACAGTAGCAGACTCTCAAATGTCTATAACCCTTGAAACAGCTCCACAAAAGTAAACAAATTCTCAGAACAATTAGTCCTTTCTTGAACATGCTACACATCAACACTGAAAGTGGAAATAAAATTTCACAAAAAGAAAAATGTTTCTAGCAAATTACTTCATATGAATAAGTTCCAGCCAATAAATAAAAAATGTGAAAACCCAAGAAAGCACCTTCTACCCAAAATTAAAGCCCCCATAGCAATGAGCCCCAATGAGAACGACCTGGAAGATCTTCCAAATAATTCAAAAAATAAAAAATAATAAATTTGGTCAAACTTCTTAAAGAAGGCAAAACCGAAGTGATGATTGAAATAAAGATGTCAACCCAAGATATGAAAATTGAGTTCAATAAGGGCACAGAATTGATGAAAGAATGTCTCACTGAAATAATGCTTGCAAAGGAAAACTTGCTAGGCCAGATAAGAACATCAGTGCAAAGCCTAAACAACACTGTGTATCATGCAGAAAAGAGAGAGTCATGAATGGAAGACAAACTAAAGGAATTAGATGACCCAGTAAAGAATCAATCAGTAAAATTTCAATGAGAAATAATTTTTAAAATATGAGTACTTTGGACACCAAGAAAATACTAAACCAACAAAAAGACACAGATTACAGATTGGTTTGGAAAACAGGATCTGTCTTTTTCTTTTTTCTAATCATCATCTATGGACACACCTTATGGTAAAAGGATGTACAGAGATATTGAAACAAATAATTTCAAGATAAAAGCATGCTTAGCTATTGTAATACCTGACAAAATACATATCTAAACAATATTGCTCATTAAAATAAAACCTACCGAGAAGATGTGAAAACTTAAACATATACACAGCAAATACAAGTGCATCTAATTTCATAAAAGACGCACCATTAGACTGGAAACTACAAAATATACCCAACACAGTGACAGTAGTTGATTTCAATACCCAACTCTCACTAATGAACATAACATTTAGTAAAAAAGGAAACCGAAACATTGAAACTAAACATCATAATCATTTAACGAACATAACACACATCTACAAAACATTCCACCGAATCATTGAAGAATTCATATTATTCTTAGAAGCCCAGGGAACTTTAGACGAAATCGAGCACATATTATTATACAGGAAATACTCAACAAAAAGGAAAATTGAAATACCATCCTTTATTCTTTCTGATCACAGTGGTTGAGAGCTAAATATCAGCAGCAACAGAAACTACAGAGACTATGCAAACTCGTGGGAACAAACAACTGAATGAAAATATTTTTCAGGGAAGAAATCTTAAATTTGAATGAAAATGAAACCACAACATACTAAAATTATAGGACACAATTACGGAAGACCTAACAGGAAAATGCACAGACAAAAACCACATTATAATCTCACTAGATGAAGAAAAGGTATTTGGCAAAATCCAACATCCATTAATGATAAAAATCATGGATATCTTGGAATGCAAGAGACCTACTTCAATATAACAAAGGAAATATACAGCAAGACCACACTGAATATCAAACTAAATGAAGAAGTACTGAAAGCATTCCCATTAAAATCAGGAGCAATAATGTCCACTCTCCACTCCTGTTCAATATAAAGCTTCAAGTCTTAGCTAAAGGAATAAGACACAGGTAAGAGAAGAGGGGGATACAAAGAGGAAAGTAAGAAGACAAAGTACCCTTATTTGTAGATGATATGATTCTACACATAAAAAAATAAAACCCCAGAATATTCCACTGGAAACTCCAAGAGCACATAAACACAGTCAGTAAAATAACACTGTACAAAATAAGTACACAGAAGTCAGCAGCTTTCCTATAGACCACCAACCACACTGAGAAAGAAGTCTGGGGGAAAGTCCCATCCACAATATCTTTAAAAATAGCTCTGGGAAGAAATACTGTGAATCTAATGATGGAAGTGAAAGACTTGTTGTACAGTCAAAATTTTTAAGATGCTTCAGAAAGAACTAAAGAGGACAAAGAACTAAGAAGTATTTCATATTCTCATGGATTGATAAGATAGATGTGAAAATGTCCATTCTACCAAAGCAAGCCACTGGATCCAAAGCAAAATTCTAGGGCAACTCTTTGTAGAAACTAAAAAACAATCTTAAAATTCATATGAAAACACAAAAGACCCCAAATAGAAAAAAATACCAAACAATAAATGAACAGCTGGAAGTATCACCATCCTTGCTTTCAAATTATACTTCAGATGTACAGTAATAAAACCAGCATGTTATTGGCATTAAAACAGATACATTTCTCAAAGGAATAGAAATGAGACCCCAGATAGAAGCCCACACCCATACAGCCACACGACATTTGATAGAAGCCAAAAAAGCACACCGGAGAAAATACATCTTCATCAAATGATGCTGGTCAAACATGATAGCTGCATGTAGAAAAATTAAACTGTATCTCTGTCCCTCACTCTGCATACAACTCAACTCCAAATGAGTCAAGAACCTCAAAATGAAACTGAAAAACCTGCTTCTGTTAGAGCAGAAAATAGGGGATCCTCGTCAACTTATAGGCACAGGAAATAACTCTCTGAACAGTACCTTGGAAATGCAGATTTTAGAAATGGTACATTCTGAAATTATAACAATTTTCAATAACAGAGTACATCATAATTCCAGTGAAGATACAGTCTATAGAATATATGTGAAAAATATTTTTCAGGGTGATGGCTTGAATAAGAAAAAACACCTAAGCTTTTTAAAAATATTTTTTATTAATTGACAGTTTCATACAGTTATATAAGGAATTAGTAACTTTAGTGCTATTAGTAACTTTGGTGGTCTGAATTAAAAATGTCAATAGGCTCAGGTATTTGAACACTTGATCCCTAGCAGGTGGCGATGTTTAAGCTGTGCAGCCTTGTTGGAAGGACTATGTCACTGTGGGAGTGGGGCAGGTGGGCTTTTGAGACTGTATACTCTCACCTCTTGGCTTCATCTTTACTACTGAAGATGTGATTTCTCAGCTTCTCTAAGCCATACCTGCCTCTGGCTGTCATGTCTCCCTATCAGGATGAGCTTTCTCTCTAGAAATGCAAGCCAAAATAATCCTCTTTCTTCCATAATTTGTATTTCATCATGATGTTTTAATACAACAGAAAATTGGCTAAAAGAGAAGTTTGTATCAGGCAATGATGGTATAAAGAAACTGAAAGAACATGGAACACTTTAGAAATTTGGACTAGAAAAATGATTTAATACTATGTGCAGAATTTAATGGGAAATTATAGTTGCAGCCTGGGAGACAGTAGTTCTGGGATTAATGAAGAAAGTAGAAGCCACATTACATTTGAAAGAGAACAATGTGTATATTAGCAACTGAAGTACAGACCATTCCTGTGATATTTTGGTAAAGAGCCTGGGTGCTATCTGCCATTGTCCTAAGAACTAGTCTGAGGCTTAATTTAAAAGTCTGAGACTAATTACAAACAACATAGTGTTGAATTTCTATTTTAATTATTACTGTTAACTCTTATGTACAATAATAAAAGTATGTGGAACAGAAAAAAAATAGAAAGAGTACGATTTAGAAAGAAAAACAGCACTAAGAAACAAATGCTGTAGCAAAGGTATAAGCTGAAAGAGTGGCTGAAATTGTTAAGGAGATTAGCACCATAAACAGGAGGGTCCCCTGCTTTCTATGGGAACAGTGGTAAAGTTTCCTTAGGACAACACTCTATCCTTCTAAACTTCCAGTTTGTGAAAGAAAAGTGCGTAAAGAATTTTTGCACCTAGAAAACAGCATATAAAAATTGCAAATGTGATTTATTTAATGGGGTTAGTTTCCATTCCAAGCTCATAACTGAAACTGGCAATTATATACACATGGTACATGCTTTACAGGCACAAAAGAGACAAGTGAAAGGAGGGCATGGATTTCTACCTCTCCAATTTCATGGAGACGCTGAGGCCAGGCAATGTGTAGCAGGATATTTTCCCAGCAAGGCTGTGTGAGGCCATTATGTGAACCTATTAAATGAAGCCTTATTTGTAACAGATAAGATATTGAAAGTTCTAGAGCCATGAGGCATTTGCCAAGGAGAGCTGCATAAAAGGAGTGGAGACAGAGTAAGGCAGATGTTACAGGCATGCATCTAAAGCTAGAGGGGGCAGAGCTAAATAAGCCCGTTTGAACTAAAGTCCCAGGCACTGTTCACGGAACTACAGAATCTGTTTTTTTGTTCTACTGTGTTTTGGTCTTGCTTTTGTCTATTAATGCTCCATTATGCTCTAACTCCTCACTTTTAGAATTGGAATGTGTGTTCTATGGTATTGTATGTTAGAAGTATGTATTTTTTACAAGGAATTGCCATTAAGAAATTTCTTTGACTTTCAAAAGAAATTTTGAACTTTGGACGTTTGAACAGTATTGAGACTGCTAAAGAAAGCTATGGTCATTTTTAAAGTTGGATTAAATTAATTTTGCATTATGATATGGCCATGAGCCTATGGGAGTCAGTGAGTTTTACCTGGCAATTTGAATGAGAAATGTCTTTCATAGGTTCAGGAATTTGAGCACTTGTTCCCAAAGTGTTCTTTGTGATGCTTTTGAGGGAGGTTTAGGAGGTATGGTTTTGCTGGATGATGTATGTCACTGGAGGCAAGATTAAGAGTTCATGGGTTGCCAATGCTTCCAGTTTTCTCTCTACATTTTTTCTTTGCTATTAAAGATATGATCTCTAAGCTACCAGTTGCCATGAATGCCACTTGCTGTCATGACTCCCAACTATAATGGAGTATTCATGTGCAACCATAAGCTAGAATAAATTTTTCTTCCATAAGTCATTTTTGGTTATGGTGCTTTATCACAGCAACATAAAAGTAACTAGTACCACCAGCTATACATGTGATGAGTTTAGTTTCTAGAATTTAGAAAAAATTAAATATACCAAGCAAAATGATAACCAAACACATTTGAAAATGAGACATAGAAATTAATAAAAAGTTATCATAAAAACTGCAAATGGCTAAGGAATATTTTTAATGTTCATCCTTAGTCATCAGGGAAATGCAAAGTAAACTACTTTGGGATTTCATCTTATTCTTGTCAGAATGATGAAGATCAAAAACACAAATGACAACAAATGCTAGGGTGAATATGAGAAAAAAGGGGTAAACTTACTGCTGGTGGGAATACAAACTGGGGCAAGCACTATAGAAATCAGTGTGGAGGTTCCTCAAAATGCTAGAAACAGATCTACCACCTGATCGAGCTATAACACTTTCAGATATATACTCCAATGACTCTATCCCACTACTGAGATACTTGCTCATGCATGTTAGTTTATGCTCTATTCACAATAGCCAAGAAACAGAAACAGCCTAGATACCAATCAACTGATGATTAGAACAAGTGTGATCAAGTTATAAAATACGATATTATTCAGCTGTTAAGGAAAATGAAATTTGAAGTTAAATCAATGGAGCTGGAAATAATTGTTCTGAGTGAGATAATCTAGGCCCCAAAAGACAAAGGCCACATGTTTTCGCTCATATGTGCATGATAGCTTTAAATCTATGGGTATGTGTGTTTAAATTGGAATACAAATAGAAACCAGGAAACCAGTAAGGAGCCGTACTGTTGGATGCATTTAAGAGAGGGGAGATGTAATAATGTGGTATGAAGGAGCAATTGCAGATCATGTAGCAAGGGTTAAGTGGGGAGGGAAATAGGAGACCATTGAAGAGGAAAGTTTACAGGGAGGTGTAACTAATAACGAAAAACTCCTGAAAATCCTAAATGGAAGCAAACTACTGTAGAAATTAACTAAAATATCTTTATACATATCTGTCTATCTGCCTGTATTGTCAGTCCATCTATCTGTCTTCCTATCTATCTGTCTAAGTATCTGAGGAAAAGAAAGAGAAAGAGAGAGAGAGAGTTTAGAGTTGGCCTATAATGAGGAGAAATTCCTCTCCCAGACATCATATGTCATCAAATAAAAATCCAGTATCAAGAATGGGTTCCTTCTTCTTGATTTGTTCATTAGTGCATAGACTGCACTCTATTGCCATTGTGCTTACTTATCCTCTACAATCTGATGATACGTAACAACTGCTGAAAACACAACATGGCTTCAAATCAAACTGGTGCTTAAGAGGAAGCTTAATCCTTACTAGTAACTCTCTTAGTTTTGGAATGTCCTATACATGCTACCACATGAGGAAAGTAACTGTAAGTCTCATCCAAGTGTGAACTCTGCAAGCTATATTAACTACTGATCACACAAAATATTTCCACTGGTGTAATTTTATCATGAATACCGTTGAAGCAATCAACTGCTTTCTGATTCGATTTAAGGCCTACTCTACAATACCTATAACCTCCAGTGGCCCAAGAACCTGAGGTCAGGTGGGTCATAAGCTGTAAGGAGAAACTACTTCCATTATTTTGCTAAATGGACATAATATTGAACTGACTTCCAGAAGTTTATCATTATAACCTCAGTCCTCAACAAAGAAACTTCTTGTAGTAGGTGATTAGCACAGATGGAGACTACTGATCAACATCAGAAAATAATTTGATAGTTTTTTTCACACCCATTCCTCTCTTGAATCCTTGGGGAAGAGGATAATATAAAAATTTTCAAGTCAGAGGTTGTGGGTTAACTATAGCAAAGCAATATTTTCTGGACTCAACAGAGCAGAAATTCATTTGAATTGACATTTGCTGGGACTGCTTGCACAAGACCTGCTCAAGATCAAGCTAGACAAAATCACAGCATGGAGGATAAATGGGTCATGAAGTTTCATACGCAGTGGAGGGATTATTAATAATTGCTGGATTCTGAGAGAGAGAGAGAGTGATCTGGTCTATGAGAGCCTACCCATGCTTCAGTAGTTTGCTCTACACCCAAGCACATACTGATAGCATTAACTGGATTCTGTGGATTTAAAAATAGAAAAGGATAACATATGGCATTGTAAAGGAATAGTGGTAGTAGGTATAAGGGAGGGCTTGGACAGGAAGGAATGCTGGTGGGACTTGATCAAAACACATTACATATTTACATGAAATTCTCGGGTGATAAAAAATTAAACATTAAAATAATAAACACTTGAAATTTATCAAGACATGACCTATTGGTGAATGAATGAGGATGTGAGTTTACAAGCTATGACAGAGTAACAATTCTCTTTTAGAGTCCACAAAATTTTCCTATAAAGAACCAGATTTTAGGTTTTGTATAAGCTTTATAATCTTTGTATTCATTACATTTCCTATATCAGCTACTAAACTCCAATATTACAGCACAAAAATAACCAAAGAACATTCATTTATTAATGGGTATAGACTTGTCCCCCAAAAAATGTGCTGACAAGGATCTAGAGAGATACCTCTGTCAGTACAGCACTTGCTGCACAAGCAAGATGACTAAGCTTAGATCAACAGAACTCACATAAGAACCCTCATGTGATGGTACATATCTAGAATCATAGCCCTAGGGCAGGGGCAGTCTTAAAAAGATCCTGTTGGCTCAGTAGCTGGCTAGTATATTTAAGCCATTGAGCTCCAGGATTGTTGAGAGACTCTGTCTCAAAAAACATGGTGGAAAATAACTGAGGAAAACACCTGACCTCAACCTTTGGCTTCCATGTGCACTCACACACACACACACACAGACACTCACACACACACACACACACACACACACAAACACAGACAGACACACATGCACACATAATATGTTAACACCATATTCAACAGGCAGAATTGGCCAATGGATTATTATTTATTGTCCACTGTTATAACTGGTGGATATGTTCCATCTGAAACTTTCTTTCCCTCTTTGTCTGCTGTTACATGTGGTTTCTATTTATTTTTTGTAAACATTGTGTTATGTGACCTTGTAGAGAGCTTAGTATGTGTTCAATCAGTGGTAGCTGTTCAATCAATTCAATTGGCTGTTTTCATTTTAATTAGTCACTTTCAGATGCATCATTTTATTTACGTAATCTTTATCATGCTCATCATTACAAAAAAAGGGTTTATTGAGCACATGGTACATCCTGTGCCAAGAACAGTAAAAGGTACTTTGGGGCCCATACAAAATAAAGGATATCTATAACATAGAAAAATAAGCAGTTAAGAATGAAGTTGTAGAAGGAAGCCCAAGAAATGTTCAGAGCAATTTGTCCTGAAAGGTACAGGATATTTTCATGACGATACAAGGTCAGTAAAAACAAAACCCTATGTCAGTTCCCTGGGTGAGGGCTCACCAAGATTTCCACAGGCCACTGATGGACCTTCAGCACTACCAAGCCAACCATTCAGAACCCAGACTACCACTACAGCACATCAATTTGCAGTAAATCCAGTCCAGTGCCAGTACCAGCATGGGATGGGGAACTACTCTTCAGACACCCAGACTTGCAATAGGCACCCATCCACTGGACATTCAAGAACAGAATCTTTCTATGCCTCAAGTCTGTGGCACCCTTCTCTCTTGGAGAACAATATTTCCTGAGGTCACCTACAATTTGCCAGGTTTGTCTTTTGCCTGCTTATAAATATTCAGCCTGGTAGACACTGACTTTGAAAACTGTCTACATTTGGGGTATGTTTTTTCTCTGCAGTAAGACTTGTGCCCGGACACTGGAGACATGGCTCGGTGGTTAAGAACACTTGCTGCTCTCACAGAGGATAAGGGGATAGATCCCCAGGAATCACAAGGAAGCTAATAACCATCTGTAACTCCAGTTCCAGAGGATTCGTTGATCCTCTTCAGGTCTCTATGGGCATTGCGTACACATGGTGCACTTAGTATACATGCAGGCAAACATACATGTAAAATAAAAATAAATAAATAATTACATAAATAAATTTTATAAAACAAAAGCTAATGGAAGGTTCTGCCTCCTTGTATTTTACATGTAGGCATAGACCTTCCTCCTTACTAATCTGACACAGGTACATCTGTGAAAATTTGATTGAGTCCAAAACACCTTTTGAAACAGAGCAGGAGATAGACTCTTGGGTCATTTCTGTTCCTTCAGTCTCCCATTTGTATTGATGCTCTGTACAAGACTACCCATCTGAACGTACAGAGTGGATTCTCACGAAGCCATACAGCCCATTCCCTGAAATCCACTATCAAGTGTCTAGAACTAAGTTTTTTCACCATTTTGATGGGTAATTTTCAAAATTTCTCTCATCTAATAAAAGCACGTTGGCTGCATTTTGCAAGGCTTAAACTTTTTGGGTTGTTGTGGTTATGGTTTTTCATTTTTGTTTGGATTGTTTTGTTGTAGTAAAATTCTTAAACAAAAAGTATGAAGTTATATATTAACATTATGTTACTTAGATGTATAAACTTTTTTGTAAAATTATGTGCATTATGTACTGTAGATATTGTGTATGTATGTTTATGTGTGTGTAATTTTATTATCAAACCCCATGTAGATATCATAACCTCAGATATATCAATCATTTATAAAAAATGATTTTCTATTTTCACATACTCTATACATAACAGTTTTGGAATATATGCTATACAAATTTGTCTGAATGTAAAGATGTGTATATAGAAGGGTTGACTGCTTATATAAGTTTATATATATATATATATGCATATATATATACATATATATATATATGTGTGTGTGTGTGTGTGTGTGTGTGTGTCTTCATAGAAAATAATCTGATCCTTTCTCCCTGAGTATTATTCACATTGGTTCAGATTTTAGTCTTTGGATACACCAGTTTTTAAAATGTTATTCTTAAGTTCTTTATTTCTTGGAACAGTTTTAACTCCTTTCATTGTTTGTTGCTCTTCCTCAAACCCGTATCCTTAGAAGGTCTTCTCTGGCAAACTAAAAATAAAGTAACATGCCACTTATTGCCATTCTCTTTTTTTGCTGTCTTCATCACATTTATATTTGGAATTACAGCAAACAACAGAATAGGCAGAATATCATTCTTAATATAAGCATCCAATAGTCTCACACCTCGCAGAGTTTCAGAGTTTCTTAGTCTTTCAGCTCTACCTTCGACAGCCTCAGTTCCCTTTACCATTTTCAAAAGAATCATTCTATTCTAAATAGACTTCATTGGTCTTTATTCTTAACCTCCCCCAAATTAATAGATTGTTAATTACTGTTCTGCAATGTTTATTACTCTATCTCTAATTTTAAACACTGTACACTTATGTATGCATCCAAAGATAGCATTTGTTCCTTGGGAAAATGACACAAATTATACTGTGACTCATACTGAATTTACCATTGACATTAAACCAGATGTCTTCTACAATTGCTATTATTAAATAGTTCATCCCAATTTAGGTATGTGAATTGGAGTTATGATCCTGAGCATGTAGATTTAAATCAGTTTCACTAGATTTCATTTTTGTGAGTTCTTCCCATCATCTCAGCCTGTCAATAAATATTTTCATTCTTATTCACTCATCTAAACTACTTGTTCTCACAATTTTATATCATTTAATCAATTGACAAACTAATGCTTAAATATTACCTACAGATTTCTGAAAATAGTGATAACTAAATTAGGACCTGAGCCTGAGCTTTATGACATATTTTGAGTCATTTCCATCCGGATATGTTATAGTTAATTAGGCTTAATTTAGCTGTAAACTCAGAAATTCTAGTGTCTTTTTCATATTGTCTCCTAAAATCCCATATGAAACCTTTACAAGTGGGATACTAAGGTCTATATTTGTTTCATTTGCTACATAAGTTTGATCTAAAAGATTGTTGAACTATTATTATATTGAAATGATACAAGTTTATATTTGATTGATGTTTATACATAACATGCCAACTATTTTGTGCATGCTACATCTTTTTATACCCAAGAAATCTTAATATAATCACTATATTATTATTTTAAAGTATAAATTCAGAGAAATTAAGCTATAAGAATATATGTATACATTGAAATAACTAAGTATTATATATTTGTTATAAGTTTTATAAATTCAAAATAATATTTTGTGATACCATATAGTATCTAAATAATTTAAGAATCAAAAAGATACTTCCTGACAAAACAGTTTATCATATTTAAAATGATCAAACTTCTGAGGACTCAAAAGGTAAAAGATCCAGAGATTCCTGAAGTTCTTATGGAATTGTCTCATCCTGGAATAAATGTTCTACCATTGGTAAAAGTCCACACAGCATTCACTATCTAGAGACCTCAGGAGTTCTGATGTGTAATCAGAATGGCCTGTAGGCCATTCTAATCAAACATTTATGATTTGATAAAACAGATGTTCTCTTCCCTCAAGATTTCAATGCTAATCTTACAACTTTGTACTATTTACCATCACTAGTTTAAAGCTTTTTAAAAGTATGTGATTCATTATTTTTATTTTATGCATATGGGATATTGTTATACAATGCCTGCAAAGGTCAGAAGGGGACATTAGATCCGCTGGATATAGAGCTATAGATGGTTGTTAGCCACCATATAGGTGCAAGAAGCTTAATGTGGGTTCTCTGAGAGAGCAAACATTGCTCTTAAGCACTGAGTCATCTCTCCAAAACCCAAATGATTTAAGTTTTTAAAGGGTATCCTCTTATCAGATATCAGAACTAAAAGATCTATGCAGAGTTTATAGATCCATGTGAACCAGAATTTAGGAAGTATCTACACCTGGAATATGAAAAAAAAGTGTGAGGGCTCAGCTAGAAGGAAATAAAAAGGACTGTTTTTTCAGAGCGTAAAAATACAGAAACACTGCTTTCCCAAAACTGTGTTTTATTAACCTTTATCAAGCAGGAGAAACTGGGACATGGAATTTTTGAACTTTCCTGTCAGCAGCAAAAGGGTAATGCTTGTTGTGATTGCTGCTTGGCAAAAACCAGGACTTTTATTCTAAAAGGTCTCAAATTAACTTCCTTTCCCACTGATTAGAGAGCACTATGATTACAGGGCTTTAAATTTTATTTTGTCACTTCTATGTCATATGGAGGCAAGGATATTTGTTGTTTTAATGTAGGATGATTTATGAATGTTGGTCAATAGCTGCCTCACTATTTACCATCACAGAGTTAATGCAGAAAGTTTCATGGAGGTCATTGAGAATGCATTAATTTGAAATGCAAATGGTAAAATTTCATATATCCTCTGCTATGTTCAGGGGAAATGAAAACCTTGTAGTTGCTGACATTTCCTACAGTGGGACTATTCATTTATTATTCTATCAATAAGGACCTTTGTTTTCTCCCAATAATAACACCCTTCAGTTTATGAAGTAGAAGACTGACATACCTGTCTCTAGATATGTCTGAAGGGTTTTTTTTTAGTAAGTCAAAGGTCAGTTTCTACTTTAACTCCAAACTTTCCTAAGCAGAAGTTGTTTTCAATTTTCATTAAGTGTTGGGTTAGAGTTGTGGGATTTAAAGTTGATATATCAAGAAGTAAATTTTACTCTACTGACTGATGACAGTGGACTGGATCTTTCGGTTCTTTAACTGTCTCTACTAGCTTATGAGCAAAATGTAGCAGTCATATTACATAACTTATGAGGCTGGTGTAGAATTAAATGCATTCATTTATAACAGGTGAATAAAACAGTACCTGTTGCCTAAATAAGATGATTGTGGCTGTCACTCATAAGAAATCACAGAATTGAGTGGGCTAGTGTCAGGCTCTGGCTTTGTTTTACCATTTGAAAACTACATGACCTTGTGCAAAGCATCTTACCTGACCTTACTTCCTTTCAGGTTTTCTGTGTGTAACATTTTTTTAATATGTATGGAGTGTATTGCTTGCATGTGTGTAAGGACATCTGTGTTACACCACACTGCAGAGGTCAGAACAAGGCATCAATTTCCCCAGAACTCGAGCTATGAATGATTGTTAACTGCTACAATGTGGATGCTGGGAACAAGACCTGGGTTTTCTGCAAGAGCAGCTGTTGGGCATAATGCTGGGTGGGCCTAGCTAGGCCACCTGCCAGGAGGAATGGAGGAATGGCTCTCGTGGATGTGGTGCTTCACACTGGTTGCTTGGGAAGCGTTTTTGCCCAGCACCTGGAGAGAACGTAATCCACCTGGGAACAAACTGTAATTGGCTGTAGTCAGGACCCCACCCCAGAAGGCTATTGGCTAGCAAGATCTATAAGACACTCTGCTCTTTCTTGAATAAATGAGTTTGCAGCAGACCACCACTGCTGGCTTTCCATTCAACTCCCAGAGTCTGTGTGTTGACTTTGTGCCTACTCACCCCCTTGTGCCTTCGGTCCCCCTCGGGCTGGCCCTTAGTGCTGGGACCCCCAACAAGCAGCCAGTGTGGTTAACCTCTGAACCATTTCTCTATGTATGTAACTTGAGATAATGATGGAAATATCGCATTGCACAATGCTTTTTAACAATAGCACAAATGAACTCAGGTAAAGTACTTAGTATTATATCATCACTAACCAAGCCAAAGGAGTGGCTTATCATTAACAATTAATTTTAGCTTGAGAACTACTTATGTCTTCAAACACGAATGACAAAAATGTTTTCATTTCCAAGATTAGAATTATGGTTAACCATCCTACATTACTACTTTTTGTACAATTTTTCTTTGAATTACAACTTGTATAGTTTTGTCATGAAGTTTATTAGCTTTTTCTTGCTTTTTTATTGTCATATATATATATATATATTTCAAGTCAATATGTATTCTACATTTAATATTTCTGTCTCAAAATATTCCTGTGTTGAAGACCTAATGACTCATGTGGTTGTATTTGTAGATAGGGCCTTTAAGTAAAGCATTAAGTATAAACAAGTTGAAATCTTTTAAGGTTAGTATTTTTATGACAGATAGCAGAGAACTTTCTCTCAATTCCATATAAGGGCACAGAAAGATTGCTCCTGTCTATAACCTAAGAGGAGAGCTATAATCCAAACTCATCATACCCTGCTTGATATTGAACTTTTAGCCTCCAGAACTGTGTCAAAAATTTTTGTTTAAGATGCCGATGATATGATATTGTTGTTTAACACTATTAGTAGATAAACATGTCAAAATGTT
The DNA here is from genome assembly GCA_035773235.1 of Eospalax fontanierii. Lineage (NCBI taxonomy): Eukaryota > Metazoa > Chordata > Mammalia > Rodentia > Spalacidae > Eospalax > Eospalax fontanierii. The sequence goes on along the minus strand of CM069525.1, from coordinate 125,740,953 downwards.
ATAATCGGTCAGGAATACTAGTATATATTTTACATTGGGAAAAACAAAATCATGCCCTAGAATCAACTTGAATAAGATAGTAAATTGTCTTTAGCCCAAATCATCATATTTTACTTGACTATCTTAAGATAATTAGTTCAATACAGATGATATAGAAGATATTTAATGAAGAAATTTTTAACTTTTATTTATTTTTGGAAATTTCCTACATGCAAACAACATATCTTGATCACATCCACCCTTAAACGTCTCCTGTTAATTTCTGTCAAGGCCCCCTGTATTTCTCCCTCTAAACTTCATGTCTTCTTTTTATAATTATTTATTATTCATTTATTTTTGTTTCAATCTATAATTTTAGTGACTATTTCGAGCTTCATACAAAATATCTTAATCATCTTTTATACCCCTTCTCAAATCTATACCCTTCATAATCCCTCTATAAGATTTTATGCATTCTGTCATATATGTCAAGACTTACTGAGTCGAGTTTGTGTACCCATATATTCCTCAGTGCAAGCTCAGCCATTGGAGTCTAGTCAACCTATATAGAGTCACTCCCTTAAAGAAAATTAACTCTTATTCACCTAGTAGCAATCAGCTGCCAATAATTCTTTGGCTAAGGTTGGGGTCTACTGCCCGTTTCCCCAGTTTTATGATGGGTTTTATGTCTGCTTGAGTTTGTATGGACCTTTTGCATGCAGACACCATCGCTGTAAATTCACCTGAGCAAATTCCCAGTGATCTGAAAGTCTCTGTTTCCTTATGTTCATGCACCAATCCTGATTCTTACAATCTGAGCCATGTGTAGGTGAGGTTTAATATATGTCCTATTCAGGGACAGGTTTTCCATAATCTCTTATTCTGTGGACTTGATGTATCACATTCTGTTGCATGAGGAAGCTTTACTGGTGAGAGTTGAGAAATGCACTCTGTTCCATGAACCTTCTGTGTAGAGTTTCTAAGTAAAGAAAGCAAGTTACAAGTTATATTTATGAGTAAAATAGTAGCCCTATATGACTACATACAAAAATAAAAATGCTACACCATTACATTGGCATGAGAAATGATAAAGAAATACTCTCACCAGAAATTTAACATCAGAAACCCAGTGGAGGAAGTCATTAGAAATTCATGTATACATGTTGGAATGGTGTGATTGAGATATGTTCCCCATAGGCTTAAGTATTTGAAAACTTGTTCCCCAGCTGGAGGCTGATTTAGTTGTTTTTATGTTGCTGTGACAAAACACTGGCAAAAAATATCTCGGGGGAGGAAAGCGTTTATTTGTCTTACATTTCCACATTGTAGTCCAGGACTGAGAGAAGTCAGGACAGGAACTCAAGTGAGGAACCTGGAGGTTGGAGCTGAAACACAAACCATGGGGTGATACTACTTACTGGCTTACTCCACTGGACTATGTTCAGCCTGCTTTCCTATACAATCCAGGTCTATCTACCTAGAGTTATCACTGCACAAAATGGGCTGGGACCTCCCATATCTTTCATTAATCAAGAAATTGCTCACAGATATGTTTACAGGCCAATCCAACAGAGGAAATTCCCTCACTGAGGTTTCATCTTTCAAGGTGTGTCAAATTGACAAATCCAACTATGACATTCTATCCCTTGTCAATCTTGGCAAACATGACTTTAAACCATAGCCTTTGCTTTCTTTACCTGTCCCCATGATCTCATGTTAATGTTACAATATACAGCAGTACAACTTCAAAAGTCCCACGATATTAAACAATTCTGTCTCTTAAAATGTCAGTCTCTTTAAAATAATCCAAAATCGCTCAACTGTGCACTCCTGTAAAATTCAAATAAACAAAGCAGAATTCATGCTTTCTTATTCCAAAAGGGAATAACTGTACACACCAAAGCAAAACTAAACCCAGGAATGTAATTAAATATCCAGATTCACTCTCAATCTTCTGGGATCCAAATGGATTAGACAGGTTCACTTCTCTACCCCTCCCTTGCACAGCAGATTCAGTTTGTCTTGTAGGCTTAGGTGAGCTCAATTTTATACTTGCCAGTGTCTTTAGTGGTCTTTCTATGTTCCAGGCATCTCCAATATGCTAGGGTCTCCATTATAACTGAAGCTGCACATTCTCCAATGGTCTCTCATTATGTCAAGTCTCAGCTTTTCTCCATAACCTTTTCAATCCAGGAATATATTCAATTAAGAATATATTTTAATCAATGGATTTTCCAGGAGTGTCAGGGTCATGGAATCTTTCGGAAGTGTAGCCTTGCTAGGGGAAGTATGCCACTGAGGGTGGGCTTTGTAAAGATAATATGCTTGCTTGCCACATTTCCAGTTAACTGTCTCTGTTTCATGTTTGTGATTCAAGAGCAGATGTCCGACCTCTTGGCTTCTGTTGTCAGGGTTACCATTTGCTTCTGTGTAGGTTTTTTTCTGTCAACTACAACTACTCTGGTTTCATGAGTGCTATATTTTTATCATGTTCCAAAGATACCGTTTAGCTATAGCCCACACAGACCTGTAGCTCTTGTGATCTTTTCCACTTCTCTTCCATAATGATCCTTGAACCTTGGGGAGAGAAAGTATGATATGTACATCCAATTTGTGTTCCAACATGCCACCAATAACTTATTCTCTAAACGTTGCCCAGTTGTAAGTATCTCTATTAACCTTCACACAATACAACACTGTTAAAAAGAAAACAACTTCTTTAATGAAGGATAGGAGCTCTGCTTAGGTTTATATACACACATCTGTATTTGTGTATGTAATAGTTATGGCTCTGTTATTATAATAATACACTATATCCACCATGTCCAAAAGTGATTTATAGACGTATAGAAGAAAGAATTTATTTTGGCTCATGTTTCAGAAGGATAAGAGTCCATCATGGCATGGAGGCAGGGCAACAAGCTGCAGACATGTTGGCTAGAGTCAAGATGAGAATTCGCAAATGTGAAACATAGAGAGTAAACAGGAAATGTGGCAAGTTTATGAGCTTTCCTAGAACAGCACCAGAAACAAACTTCCCACAGAAAAAAGAACCACCCACTGAGGACAAAGTGCTCAAATGCCAGAGACTATGGGGTACATTTTTCATTCAAAAGACCAAATTAAACTCCCTGCCTCCCATTGGCTCATAGCCAGGCATGCATACACCACCATGTCTACCATTTTACATGGCTTCAGGGGACCTGAAATCAGGTCCATGTGTTTGAGTAAGAGACATCTAACGAAATATGTCATCTCTCCAGCTGTTGTTTTAGACATTAAAAAATATTGATTACATTGGTTTTTACTTTTTATTTTATGGTTTTATTGGTTTATAATCTCATACATGTGTAAAATATGTCAATCAAATCCACAACTCTCTTCCCTTCCAGTTCTTTCCCTATGCCCGCCACACACAATTTTCTTTCCCAATTTCATGTATTTTTTTATATCCACCTAGTCTTCTCAGTGCTGCCTGTATATACATGGGTATACAAACATGTGCTGGCGCATGGGTACTTTCTTGGGGTCCAGATCTCTGAAATAGAATGGCTCTCCTTCCCACAGCAACCATCAATTGTTAATAGTCCCTTAGTTAAAGATGGGAATTCATGAACCCCTTCTCCATTCATGTTGTATGGAATTTGTGCATGTAGTGACAGCCTGTGTGGATTCACATGTGTGATGATTCTCTCAGGTTTGGCAAATACCGTTTCACTGAAGGCATTCAATATACCCAGCTTGTAAAATCTATCCACTTCTTCTTAACTAATGACCTCTGTGTCATAGGGGAATAGGTGTGAGTCAGTTTAATTCTATATCTGTTTAGCAAAATAATATATTTATGCTGCCTCCTAAGAACTAGGATCTAGCCAACCATAGAATTTTGGTCTTTCAAATTTCATATATGTGTATAGTATATACTGATTACTCTCTCCCTGAGTACCTCCTTTATTTATGCCTGTGTGTTGAAACATTCTATAGAGGACTGAATCATCATACCTGTTTATATATACTGGATTATTTTGTTAAATGCTCTATACTTTTCTTCAAAACTGTTAAAATTTGAATCAATCTGACTACGCTCAGTAATGAGGTTAGAAATGCATTTACTGTTTATTTAGGCACTTGTGGAAGTAGTTTGAAGGGGACAGAACAGGGGCTAAAGTGACCACTCATTGTGTAGAAAGAATGGACTGTTGCAGATAACCCACTACTTCCATTTTGTTTTTAAAAATACTGGAAAAGGAAACTGTAAAACAACTAATGAAACACAGACGATCATTAGGAATCACTAAAAATCTCTGATAAAAAAAGCTAGAAAATCTAGAAAAAATTTATCAGAAACATATGACACAGTAAAGTTAAACCAAGAGGTTAAAAACACCTTAGACAGATTTATAATTAGCACTGAGACAGAAGCAGTAATATAATCTCTAAACAAAGAAAAAAACAGTATTGAATAGTTTTCTGCTAAATTGTAATAGATCATTAAAGAAGAAATAATTCCAAATGCTCCTCAAAGTGCTTAATAAAACAGGAAAAAATATAGATACAAAGTTTCTTCATAAATACTTGCTAATTTAATTCAGTGACACATTATAAAAATTAAACACCGCTATCAAGTTGATGTTATTCTACAGATACAAGGATGTTTCAAAATACAGAAATCAACCAAAGACAACAGTGCATAAATTAACTTGGACAAAATATCCATGATCATCACAATAGATGCAGAAAAGATCATTGACAAAATGCAACATAGTTTCATGATAAGAACACCAAGAAATTAACAGAGAACATATCTCAACATAACCGGAATAAAATGCAAAAATTTCCTCTAAATTCAAAACAGTCAAGAGTTTCTATACTATCAACCATTACTTAAGATAATGATTAAACTTATCAAGAACAATAACAAAAGAGAAATAAAAGTGAAAAACAAGATAGAAGTCAAATTATCCCTATTATTGTTAGTAGGATAATGATCTTATACTTAAAAGACATAAATCTCCATCAGAAAAATATTAGATCTGGCATTTTCTTTCAGAAAAGTTATCAAGATCCAAAGTCAATGAACAAAGAAATCAGTACAATTTCTATACAGCAATAATGAATTTTTCAAGAAAGAAATTAAGACAAAAATATCAGCATATTAACTTAAAAATTAAAAACCAAGTGGCAGATGTGTTGTCAATTCCTTTAATCCCAGCATCCATGAGGCAGCGGCAGTCAGATCACTGTAAAATCAAGGACAGCCTGGTCAACATAGCAAGTTCTTCGTTATGTAGGGCTACAAATAAATTTAGTCTCAAAATAAATATATAAATAAAAACAAAAATCGTGCATGACTTTAATCCCAGCACTCTAGAGGTATAGTCGGGTGGATCTGTGTGAGTATAAGGCAAACATGGTCTACATAGCAAGTTCAAGTTCAAGGCCAGCCAAGGCTACATAGTGAGACACTGTCTCAAGAAAAAAAAATGAGTGAAAGAAAGAGAAGGAACGAAAGAAAGTAGAAACAAGTTAAACAATAAAATGACTAGAAATAAACCTAATCAGGGCAGTTAAAGACCTATGCAATGAAAACTTTCAAGTACTGAAGTGTAGAGCGAAGCAGACACTAGGAAATGGAAACCTGACATGCGCATGGTAGCAGAATTCAAAGTGTGAAAATAAGTATAGTACAAAAAGTGATCCACAGACTCAACGTCAACCCTGTAGAAGTTCCAATAACATTTGTTCTAGTTTCATTACTGTTGCTCTGACAAATAGCAGGACAGAAGCACCATAAGGAAGGAAAGGTATATACTTCAGTTCACAAAGCCAGGTTACAGTCTATTATCTCTGCAGGGAAGTCACATAGGAAGGAATTTGAAACAGCTGGTCACCCCACACACACATGAAGAGCAGAGAGAAAAAACCATTCCTGTTCTGCCTGCATGTTTGCTTCTAGTTTTCTTGCTTTTATATAATCTCACAGTGGGATAGATCTTCTTACATCTATTAACAATCAAAGCAGTCCCGCATAAACATGCCCATAGGCCACGCTGAAATACACAATTCTTCAACTGAATCTGTCTTTCCAGGTGATTCTAGGTTGGACCACATTGACAGTTAAAACCAATCAATCTGCACAGAATTCCTCAGAGAAGAAGAAGAAGAAAAAAAAATTCACAGAGAAGCACAAAAGACTGTGCGTAGCAAAAGCAATCAAGCAGAATCAGCATTGCTGGAGTATCAGAATACCTGATTTCACACCATACTGCAGAACTCTAGTAAAAATAATAGCATTGTACCAACAAACACAAACAAAATAAAAAAGAAATTACCTTAAAGATACACAGAATAGGATGAAGGACCCAGAAATAAGATCAGTTAACTACAACAACTTGATTTTTGAAAAATGTGCAAAACACATATATTGGAGAAAAGACAGCAGACAGCATTTTAAAATACATGGTGTATGGAAACCAGATATTCGCATATATAGTAAAAAGAATGTAGATTCATATCACTCAACTGTACAAAATTAATTTTAATTTGATCAAAGACTTTAATGGATGATTTCAAAGTTTGAAAACTCAAAAGGAAAACGTATGGGAAATATTTCAAAATAAACGTGCTACAAGAAGTTTGTGAAAAGGAATCCAATAGCTCAGGGAATACCAAAGGTTCCCAAACAGATTTATCATATATCTTTCATTTAGTTAGCCCTTCTTCCCCCACATCTTCATTTCCCCATTATTGCACCCCACTCCCCAATAGATATGAAATAATAGGGGGATTTCTGGAGCTAAAAGTTTTAAATATGGATAGGAGCAAGGAAAACCGAGAAAGGAGGGATACAAGGCATGCTAACTAAAACTAAGGATATATACAAAAACCTTATGAAAATCCAGTAATTTTTCAGCTAATTAAACATATAATTTAAAAAGGAGTTTAAGTGGAGGTACCCAACATTGATACTCAGTGTCACTCCTGGAAGACAAGCCTTTTAAAATGAAAATCTCAATGACAGGTACAGTCAACCTCCCTATAAGTTATTGACAGAGAGGTTTTGAAGGCACCCAAAACAATACAGACCACCACTATTGTTTTTGGTTGTCTGTAATAATTACATGGTGAGACTCAATTCCTGGACATACCACATACTTTGGTTACTGGACGTACAGAAAACAATCTTGAATTAACTGAGAAATACTCTCCCTTCTGACAAGATTTAATAGTGCTAGATGATGGCATGCAGGCAGGCTATTGGGAGAGAAAAGACATCAATGGCCTTGCCCAATGCTGGACTCTGCATGCTGCAATACCTCTGTTTTGTGGGTAATCAATAGCTTTCTGCTTGTATTTGAGTCCTGCATTACAAGACAGAATACATGTCTGGTACTGTAAAGGTGGTAAAAGAAATGCCTAGAGGGGCCATATACTGTAGATTGGAACCTACTATTGTTATTTTGCTAAATGGTCATGTGGTCAAACCACCTTCCAAATTTTCTATTCATACCTACTGAGTTATGCTGCTCTCAGCCTTGGTCAGAGAAGCTTCCTTATGCAATGGATAGTTCCTAATACAAAGCTTCATGACTATTCAATGTTCTGAAAATAAGAAACTGTGAGTTCTTGACCATAGATGAGACATCCATAAATCCTTCCCACCGTTAAGCCTAGGGAATGTTGTAGAATAGGAAAAAGAAAGAATGCAATGGCTGGAATATGGGGAGGAGTGCTGTGATACGAGGCCATGTTTACATGTTTACATGTTAGCTGAAGAACTGAAAGTGGTTGATGCCTACTGGTGTAAGGAGAGGCACTTTTCCTTATGTCTGTGGACACTGGTAGGTTCCTCATACTCAAGTGGATGACTCCATACCATTGCACATGTGAGCATCATTCATTGGATTTAAAGGTTAAGATTTTTTAAGGGTATGAATAGAGAGGGAGATATACTTTGGAGGCCTAGAAGTTGGAGGATTCAGTTGGGGGAGGGGTTTATGACAGGTGTTGTGTACATGTTTGAAATTTTCAAAGGGTAAACAAAAATTGATTTTTAAAAGTTTACAAATAGGTAGACTGCAAACATGGCTCAGTTGCAGAGGCTGCTCTCACAGAGGACTCCTGCTTGATTCCCAGCATACACATGGTGGTTAACAACATTCTATAACTGCAGTTCGAGGTCATTCGACCTCCTTTTCTTACCTCTATGGACATTACACAATATGAGTGCACTTATCTGTGTGCAGGCAATATATTCATAAAATAAAACAATAAATAAGGTATTTTTAAAAATTCATAAACTGCATTATATAAAATTAAAGCATTAAAGTCAACAACAACCAAAGTAAAAAAGGCACCATAAATAATTGGAGGAAGTCATTTGCAGTTCTACACCTGACAAGGGAGAAATATCAAAACATATAAGGGTATGGACAGAGAGCTCAGTGCTTAAGAGTACTGGCTGCTCTCAGAGAGGACCTGGGTTTGGTTCCCAGCACCCACAGGGTGGCTAGCAACCAACCGTAACTCCAATTCCAGGGGACTTGACACCCTATTCTTACTTCAAGGGCTAATTTCATAACATGGGTACACATCATGCTAAAAAGTGGATTCTGTAGAGGGAGATTATCTAAAGTAAGGAAAGGGATAAAGAAATAAAGAATGGAAGGAGAGAAAGAAAAATAATATTTTTTCTCATATACAGAAGATATAACTGCCTTTTATCTATCTATCTATCTATCTATCATCTATTTGCTATCTATTTAACGTGAGATAGAAGCTGAATTATTTCAGGTTCAGAAGGAAACCCATGGGAGTAGTGATCAACAGAGCATAATAGTTGTAATAAATAAAACAGAGCATAATGCAATGACATATATGTAATAAGAATTTCATGCCCAAACCCATTATTATGCATACCAATAAACATTATTTAAATATGGGTGTGGTGGTGGCACACCCTTAATCGCAACACTCGGGGCAGAGGCCGGTAGATTTCTGTGAAACTGATGGTCTACTTAGCATGTTACAGTCAAGCTGGGGCTACATGGTGACCCTGTCTAAAACATTAGTGCATTTGTATACCCAGTGGCTTTTTGTCAAGGAACACGGTGTCAGACAGAAGAGACCTACCTTCCTTTATATGGTTGTTGAGAGTAGTCCAAGAGACTCCCAAAGCTATTGGTTATCTCCCAGAACTAGAAGATAATACCCTACTGCTGAAGACAGGATATACTTCATATACATGACTGGAGCAACCAAACACAAACTGACCTGGAAACCTTCTAACTGAAATTTAGCTCCCATAATGCTAGATGATAACATGCAAATTGCTAAGGGAGGAAATAAATCAATAGTCCAACACACTCCTAAATTTTAATAACTGTAACAACCAGCACAGCACACTTACCTCTATTGGTGCAGTAATACAACTGTCATCTGCGGGGTAATCAAAAGCTAACTAATTGGACTTAAAGACTTCTCAATGAGAATGAACTCATGGATGTCACTGTTACATATGTAGTTGCAAGAGACATAGATGCTAGAGAAAACCCTATCTCTGTCATATCTCTTATTATATGCTAACTATGGATCCTTACATTTACAGACAAAAATACAGTACACCACTCATCAAAGAAGCTTATTTTGCAATGAATCGTGGCTACAGCTGAATTACATAATTGGTCAGACATAGGAATATACTTCTGGGAGATGTCAAGTCCTAGATGACACATCAACAGTTGACTCTCTAGACCTAAGGCTTAAGGAACACAGTGTAAACAGGGATAGAGAGAAAACTAATGCATCCCTCAACTCTCACCAATGAAACTTCCTTAAAAAACATAGTGCCATACACACAGAAGGCCACAAAGTTTTAAAGAATAAGAGACTGCTGAGTGTGTGTCCCAGGATAGGACTTCTATATTAAACCTCACCCACCCATGACTCAGGGAACATTGCAGAAGAGGGGGTGGAAAGATTGCAAGAACCAAGGCTGGTTCATGAAGCAGAGACTTTCAGACCAGTGGAAGCTTGAACATGTGAACTTGTGGCAATTTTGGCATCAAGCACAGGACCCACACCAACTAAATTAGAAAAGGGCCCAGAGTGGAGGGAAAGAAATTGCAGGCCAAACAGTCCTAAACTGGGAACTACTGGAGAGTGATTACTCCTGGGAGAGGGAGCATATGCCTTACTTAAAGATCTCTAGATAACCTGACCAGACTCCAGTGGATGAATTTGCATTAAATGACATCTGGGCACAAATGATTGCTTAGATAGGTGTTAACATGTATGGTGGAATACATGATGTCTGGTGGGGGTTTGTGGGGATCAATGGGGGAGGGGTCTAAATTTGATCAAGAGCTATTGGATGAAATGTATAAAATTCAATAAAAAAATTTTAAGTCTTGTTTTACCATTGTCATAAGCAATTTAAGTGTCATGGTTTAATGTCTAAGTAAAAGTTCCAGACATTCTTCCAGAATATCTCTAGCCCAATACTTCTATCATCAAATGCCAATTATATCAATTTTTAACTTAAATTAGATAAATTTTTAACAAAGGTTTGGTAGAATTTCAACAGTATTGCACAATTTTGTGTAGTTTAAAGTACAACCTGGCCAGTAAGCAGAAGTGTGAATGAACTAGATATTCATTAGCAGACAGCAATGGGGAGCCAAGAAAACATCAAAAGCCTAATAGTGGTGTATAGTGGCTAGATAATCTGGCTTTCAAGACAAACTCTAGGATTGACCCACAGATATAGGACAGACTCTATTTCCAGAATTTGATGGATATTTGAAAAGAAATGATGTGTGCACTAGATGGATATGAACAAGTTCATTACTTATATGATAAGACTTTCTGAGGAAATCAAATTAAGCTTTCAGCAGGTATAGAGAAATGGAACTGGTTTACCTTTTATGGTGTTTATAAAGTAAGATCTGTGTAAATGTTTGTATACACAGAACAGGGCGTGTATAGATTGAACTCAATACAGGCCATAAGAAAAGAGGATGATCTGGACTTTTCATTTTTCTAAATGTATTTATTTATTGTTTTCAAAAAGCACGAGGGGATAGCTTATTCTGAGCCAGATATGACTGCTAATTGTCTTAGAACATGGATTTATGTTCTTCTATAAGACATGTTCCACCATGGAAGCATTTCTGTGAGGATATTATTAGTTACAGAGCAAAGAAAATCATAAATGAAAGCACTTACTAAATGAAAGCACTTACTAACCTCCTCCATCTTGTATCAGCACTAGTTAAAGTAACTTCAGGATTCCTGACATTTCTCTATATATACCCTCTGAAAAATATGTTACACTGTTGATCCATGGTTGGAAACTATAGGTAGGGATCTTACAGAAAAGCACAGAAAACTAAGGTGCTCTCTCATGACATTCTTAATTTTGGGTTTGGTGGAAGCTATTAGTCTGCTGAAAATATATTCAAAAGATTTTCTTACCTGATAGTCCAAAGAATGCCAGGTCAGACACAAGAGTGGGCAGGGAATGAATAGTAAGGAGATTAAATGTAGGTGGGTTTTTATAAAATCAAATACTGTTTGCCAGTATTACAGTACCAGGCGTTCATGACTCACACCCTCTATGTAGAAGGCCTTGAATCCATTCAGAGAACAATTTGGTACCCTGGTAATAACCAAGACACTCTTGCACAGGAAGGTATATCTTGCTTTCCAGTTGATTTCTTTATATGCCCTTTATCCTAGCTAATCTCCCTTCCCCTATCTTCATTTCCCCATCCCCCTCCTCCATCATTGTCTAAACTTTCCACCCACAGGGATACCCCTCTTTACTTCCTTTTAACCTGTGTTCTACTATCCTCTCTCCCTTAAAATAACCCCCTCTCCTGCCATTCCCATTCTTGCTTTCTGGCTTGCATAGGAACTCTGTTTCAGATACATCATATCAAAGAGTTGCAGCTAGAATTAACATATTAGAGAGAACATGCAACATTTTCTTTTGGAGGCCTAGGTCACATCATTTGGAATACGTACCCCAATTCCACCCATTTCCCTACAAGAAATGCAGGGACTATATTTCTGATGGTCAGCTAAACAAATATACCAGCCAACTGCCTTTTAAATATGTATGTCTGAGGTGGATGTAATGGTACATGCTCTTAATTTCAGCACTTAGGAGTCACAATCCCAGGCCAGCCTGGTCTACATGAGTTTTAAGCCTTCCATGGCAACACAGTGAGTCCCTGTTCAAAAAATTTTTTCAAATAACAATATTCATTCTTATACCCATAGACAAAAGCAATACCCAGACTTACTCAAAGAAACTTCTCTTTACAGGGAACAATGGTAAATGCAGACACTCATGGTTTACCAAAATGCAGAAAATAAGTGGCAGGTATGGACACAGTCCTAGATAAAACACTCATATTACCTGCACTACCACATGGCAGAAGAGAGGTCATGGAGCATGTAAGAACTGGAAGACAAGGTAAAAGACTACAAAATGGCATTCCTTAGACAGGAATATAACTACTGTAATCTTTACATCAACTGTAGTTATGGCACCAGACCATCACAAAACCAGCCTTCCCAACAGTCAAGGAAGCAGAAGGAACTCATTTGTCTCTATTTACCTCTAAACTACTGACTGTGCGTAGATTCTGGGAGAGAGGTTTATCACTGACTTTATTTATATATTTACTTCTGACCCATCAAGCACCAACAGAGAGCTCCAAACCCATAATCATACAGATGGCCCTGGTTCATGTTGGTGGGTCACAAAACAAAAGGAGCAGACATGAATGACCAAGACACAGTTGTAGGAATTGGGCAGGGTAGAAAGTGTAGAACAGAGGTAGGAAGTGAAAGTGGATGGCATGGAGAATGTATGTAAATGAAACTGTAACTAATAATAATAATAATAATTTAAAAATCAAACATTAGAAAAAATGGGAAAAATATTCGGAGCTTTGGCTTGAATGTTATCAGTAACCAGTTGTGAAAACTGGAAATAGGTGATTGTTCTCACACACTTTTCTTCCCAGGAGGTACTTTCTTTTTGGAAAGCCATATGCTCAGGGGCAAAAAAGAAAGAGAAAGACAATCGAATGCTTCATGATGACACTGTTTATAAAATATTTTTATTCACTCAAAAATTTCATGTGATGTATTTTAATCATATTCACATCCCCACATTTCTCTTAAACTCAACATTACAATACTCCCACTTTCTGTCTTCTATCATTATTTTCCTTTTTTAAGGTCTATCAAGTCTAATCTGTGTCCTGAGGTCTCTTGGGTTTGGGTCTACCCCGGGAGTCTGGTCGACCTACCAGTGTCACATAAGCAATAACAACACCAATGAAAGATGCTCCCTCTCTATGACTTGCCAATAGACCCTCACCTAGGGCTGAGGCTCACTGCTTGCATGTTGGGCACCTGTCTGGCTTGGGATTCAACATGTGTTGTACATGTTGTAATAAGTGTGCTGCCTTGATATGTGCAACTACCTTGGGTGTCCAGAGAGGAGTTTCCTTGTATTCCTCTATCAATGCTACCATTGACTCTTTATTATCTCTCAGTCTTCTCTTCCACAATTATCCATGAGCCTTAGGAGGAGAGGGTGTGATATGGAAGTCCCATTTGAGACTAAGCACTCCAAAGTCTTTTATTTTCTACATGTTGAAATTATGTTGTTTTGTGTTAATCATTATCTTTTGTAGGAAGACACTTCTTTTGTGAGAGATGCCCTAGTTAATGGGTATAACAATAAGTCATTATGAGGCACTTTAACTTTTTACTATTTTTATTGAATCATTGTGTGTTTCATACAGATCTTAATCATCTTTATATCCCTTTCCCCACCAGTACCTCCCATAGCCCCCAAACCAGAATCCATATATTCTTTCATCTGTGTTAATATCTGTTGAATCACTTTAATTTTATGTCTATTTAGCTGAATGTCAGTAGTCAGTTTTCTTTTATGGTCTGTGACCAAATCTACCCCCAAGTTTTTTGATCTGATAACATTATCAGGTATGGATTCCATATTATGAATCAAGACTTAAATTCAGTTAGAAAGTAGTTGAGTACTTTCATAATATTTGTGCCACTATTGCACTAGTGGGCATATTTTGCCAAGCCAGTTGTTATTCTAGTTGGCAAGGTACAGGGTTGGATAAAGTTAACAATGACCTTTCTCTACCAGCAACATGCATAATATAAAATACTGTGAAATCTAGTCAGGAAAGATGTTTCTTCCAGATAAGTACCAGCTTGATTTCTGCTGGTTTGTTCTATAACTCAGGTATGTAGTATCCTCAGGAATAGGCTCCTACCACCAAGTTATTGTAGATAAACTAGTGAAATCGCAATAGCAAGTATTGATTGAGGATCTATAGGATCTCTCTGGTCAACAGCAATAATAGAGAGAATCCATTCCTGGCTTTGGGATTTTCTTTTCCTACCTATGGTGTTTATTAAGGTCGGTGAACTTGACAAAAACCCAACAAAAAATAATACAAACCAAATGTTAGAACACATCAAAATTGTATCTGACATCATATCGGCTTTATCACAGAGTTTCATTAACGCTTCCACTTATATAACAACACATGTAATCTACCACATGAACAGATTCAAGGACGGAAATCACACAATCATCTTATTAGATGAAGAAATGGCCTTTGACACAATCCAATATCCATTCATGATAAACGTCATGGAGAGTCTAAGGATACAGGGTCTATATGTCAACATAATAAAGGTAAGAAAGAACAAGCTTATAGCCAACATCATATACAATGGAGAAAATCACAAAGTAGTCCCATGAAAATCAGGAACAAGACAAGGATATCCATTCTATCAATTCCCTTTCAAAATAGTGCTTGGAGTCTTAGCTAGACTAATAAGATCAATAAAGGAGATGAAGTGATACAAAATAGAAAGAAAGAATTCAAAATATCTGTATTTGCAAAGGATATGATTCTGTACATGTAAGACCCTAAAGACTTCACCAGAAAATTCCTAGAGCTGATAAACGCATTCAGTAAGGCAGAAGGATATAAAACTAACACAAAAAGAAAAATCAATATCCTTACTATACACCACCAACAAACATATTGAGAATGAAGGCTCTATTGCAAGTTCTTAATCCAGCTCACCAGTGAGGAACTCTCATCACTAATTCTTAACAGTAATCTGCTTCTTAATGCTATCACATTGGGCATGGCTAGATGTTGGAGCAAACATCAAACTATAGTCATATCCATATATAATCCTTATCATAATTCTATTAATGTAAACAGAAAAGGCCTGGTCAAAAGCCTATGACCTGGGAAGTCACAGGTCCTATCTGGAAATCCACTACTCTTTGGCTAAATATCCATTTATGCAAATGCTCTTTTATATATTTGCATTAATAACAATATACTAGCAATGCTGCTCTCAACCTTAGATGGAGAAGCTTCATTATCCGGTTGGCAGAGGTTAATGCAGAGACTTGTAACTGATCAAAGTGCTAAGAATAAGCGACTGCTAAGTGTTATGCCTCAAATAAGACAGATATATCACCCCCCCAATGCCCAATGCACATAGTAGAAGGAATGTAAAAGCAATAGAATGGCCTAAATATTCTGAAAAGCTATGTCCTCGATGTGACATAGTTGCTGCAATCATGAACACATGTCAGCTGTGGACACCTGCACCAGAATTTGCACAATACTGGGCCTTTCAATGTTCCATCCCGGATGGGCTAGGGGTCTTTGAGGCTTCACCTCTCCCTGGGTAACTACTGGCAGTTAACAGTTAATGAAACAGTTATTATTTTAGTGATATAGCTACTGGAAAATTGTTCACACTGTAATAAGCCTCTACACATGATCCTACAAGCAACCTCAACTAAACCCAGTGAGTCATACAGACCAGATAAATGAAAGATTCTGACTATTTGGAAGAACAAGGAGCTCAACAGGAATGACATGGGCTAAGAAAGTTTTAGGACTAAATATTATCACAGTACATGATGCATATGTATCAAATTGCTAAAAATGATGTTAAATTCAACCCAAAACATTAAACAGTGGGAAGAAACAGTCCTTATATAAAATATGGTATACTTAAATTTTAAAATACTATCTTTTTAATGCATATTTTATTTAATTTTTCTGTATGGCATAACAATTTCTTAATCATCTTTATGTATCCCCATTCACATGTTCCATAACCCCCCTACCACTACTCTTTGGCTAAATATCCATTTATGCAAATACTATTTTATATATTTGCATCAATAACAATACACTAGTAATACTACTCTAAACCTTAGAAGGAGAAGCTTCATTATCCAGTATTAAAATTTAATTTAATTTTTAAAAATTAAGAGTCAACCTTCTTTAGCATCTCTAGATAAGCTGAGTACATTTTAGTGGGTGAACTTGCAGCAAAGGACATCTGGGTAGAAATGTTTGACTAGGTAGGACTTAGCATGTATGGCAGAATGCATGAGGTCTAGTGTGAATCATACGGGATATGGATGAGCAGGGGGTCTAAGTTTAATTAAGAACTGTTGTATGAAATGTA
Organism: Eospalax fontanierii; assembly: GCA_035773235.1. Taxonomy (NCBI): domain Eukaryota; kingdom Metazoa; phylum Chordata; class Mammalia; order Rodentia; family Spalacidae; genus Eospalax; species Eospalax fontanierii. Next base: position 125,724,402 of record CM069525.1, on the reverse strand, counting down.
CAAAAGCTTAAATAAATTAAAAATAAATTTACATTAAAAAGTAAAAACTCACATAGCCACACAAAACTTCAAAGAAAGAGAAATGAAGTCTACTTAGATAAAAAGACCTTGACTATTGAAAATGAGCTAATAACCTGTGCAGTTTTGATGTGTGTATCACTCTATTTCCAGTACTTTGAATAAGACACGATAAACAGTATCCTGTTGAAGGATTGAGTTTGATTTGATGTAATGATTTTGTAGAACATTAGCATATAAAAATATTAAATCAATGCATTTTAGGCATCCCATAAAGCACAAACAGTAGAGAATAAGTAAATATTCTTCACTAAAAGTACAAAAAACAAAATTTCCCAGTGCTAGAAATAGTATCAAGTTGATAATCATCTGGAAACTTCCTCACTACTAGACAACTTTCAAAATATAGGAATGTCTATGCAGGCTGCTGTGGAAAAAGGTCATCAGCAGTCTTATCCAGCTGTGAATGTAGTCAGCAACAATAATGAATTGTCAGGCAAGACAAAGATATGGTCACTGGTGTAATAATGGTATGAATGTGATGGGAGGAACCATCATTCTGATGAGGGGACAATCTACTACCCTCAAACTACCTTCTAATACTTATCCTTGTATCTCTAGATTAGTGTGCAGTTTTCAGACTTCATGAGAGAAGTTACTTTTCACAGTGGATGGTCAAAATTTAGAGAATAAGTGACAGTCCAATGCTCAGCATTAAATAACACATCCATAGTACCAACCTCTCCTCCAAAGACTCAAGTTTAAGATCAAGACAAGAGACTGAGATTATCTTGGAGAAGTCTGAAATATTGTAAGAACCAAAGGATAGAAAGAACAATTGTGAAACTCATTTCTAGACATAACAGTCTTGTTGTACACATGAATTATGCATGCCTACACATGACCTTTCAAAGGTCAACCCAGCCAGAGCTCCATCATGGATGGGTGAGTGGCTCATGACATCCGTGTTGCTGAAGATACTACATACATGAGTCATAAAAAAACAAGGACAAATAAATCTGGTGCTGATGTTGAAGCTTCCTTTCTACTGGCTAGTTTTCACAGTGCTAGAAAGTATTCTGCATCCTACTGAAAGACAAAAGTAATCATCAGCCTTATGCAATTATGAACCCTGTGACCTACAATGATGACTAGTCTGGCCAAATATGCTTACTATTGCAATAGTGACATGAATGTTTTGAAAGAAATCAACCACTTTCTAACTGGGTTTACGGTGCACTTCACAAGATGGAGTCCATATCTTACACTCTTTTCAAGCCCAAGAACCAATGACTACACAGGTAATAGGCTGTAGGAGAGAATTTACTGCTACTACTATTTTCCTGATGAATGCGCATAGTACTAGTGACCTATTGTTATACTCAGAGATTATTGCATCTTTCAACTCATATGGCAGAAGCTTCTTAGAGAAGATGCAGATTCACATAGAGACCCACAATTGGTCAACTCAAAGAAAATAAAAGACTATGGAGTGCTCGACCTCAAAAGATACCCTTATATCATGACTTTTCTTTCCAAGGCTCAGAGATCATTGCAGGAGAGCTGACTGAGAAATTATAAGGAAACCATATTTTCCAGACATAACAGGGCAGTTACACATATGAAACAAGAGAGATTGTGAAACATACATAAGACCTGAACCTGCCTAAGCCAGATGAGATTCAGCATGGAGGTGGAAGTTGGGCAAGAAGCCTAGCTTAGGAACTATTGGGAATTAATATCTGCTCATAGAGGGAGACTGAGTTTTCTTTAAGAGTGTGACTCTAGATAGGTTGATTAGGGTCCCTGGAATGTACTCACACCCAAGAACATTTTGGATATACAAATTAGACTTAATAGACCCTAAAACCAGTAGTCTCTGACAGTCTCTTCTGACATGAATTGAGGTGGAGTAGGGAGGTAAAAGTGGATTTCAGAGGAAATGGGACAGGGTCTGAATATATTCAAAATACATTGTACTAATTTCTCAAAAATCAATAAAATTTTATTTAAAAATAATACATGTTGACTAGAATATAGAAAAACTGGAACCGTTATACAGCTGTGCTGGAAGTGTACAATAATGTGTCCACTGTAAGAACCAGTTCAGCACTTTTTCAACAAATTAAACATGCTCTTACCATATTAGTCTACACTTTGTCTTCTAAGTGTGTAGGCCAAGAGACTTGAAAGCAGAAATGTGTAGTTGATTGGAACATCAGAAACAGTGCAAATAATATTTCAAGAAGGAAAATTTGGTAAACTTTTCAGAGTTGAGATACGGTACATGAATGACTATTGAGGTAATTAGCAAGAGAAAAGGAGAATAACAGAAGGATAATGTTTAACATTAACCTGAATAGTGTTTACTAAGGACATAACATGAAGGGAGGAAGTAGGGGATTTTTTAAAGAGAATATGTTTAAAACATATTTGCATGTTGATGTGAATAATTGTATGAAATTATTATGCAATTTGGCAAGAGAATAATTTCAAAAAGAAAAAAGAAACAGGGTATGCATAAGAAAAAAATTGAATCTATAGTAAAATTAGAATGGGAGGCAGATGCAAAAAGATCTCTGAGAGTTCAAGGCCAGCCTGTTCTACATAGTGTGTTCCAGGCCAGCTGGGGCAGCATGGAGACCCTGTCTCAAAAAGACCCCCCAAAAAGTAGAATGGATGACAATATCTGAGAACAAATAATGTTTATGAATATATACCAAAGAAAGAAATCACGGTATGGCTACAATTGGAGAAAATATGGATCATTTGCTATGTAGATCATGAGCAGTAAAATGGGTGGCTTATATGTGACACAAAGAAAACATCATCAGTAAGAGACTAATAAAGGATTTGAAAATTCACAAATTTTGCACACATATCTACAAATAGCTGATGTTATCAACTTCAGGAATGGCAGGAGCAAAGGAACAGAGGACCTCTGTGACTCAAGATCTGAACTGTTTAATTAAAGAGGAAAACTACCAGGAAAGACAGCAAACAAAAGGCATATGCAGGGTGGGCACATGGTAGCACATAACCGCTAATGTTATGAACTTCCAGTGTTACTTAGATTGTGAAGGAGAAAGTAATGGAAATGATTTGGAAATGTCAATTTATTCAAGGCTGCCACCAGGCCTTTCAAAGCTGCTATACCTTTCACTTAAGAAATATACAAGGAAATTGATCCCCTCAAGGTGCAGTTAGAATTATAAAAATGAGGTGACTTTCTCAACACATCTCTTAGTTACAAAGGTCAAAATAAGACAGGATGTTGGAGGGCAAATTGAGTATAGTTTAGTAATATATAGGGCAATATTTGTATGAAACTCCATGTAATGATGGATAGTCTGTAAGATGGTGACCAACACAGATGATGACATGATGTACTCAGAAGGCAACTGACCTGGCCAAACTGAAGTCTTCTTATATAGAGCATAAAAGAGACTTAAGATTATTCTTTTCTGTTTCTTATAATTGCACAGTAGTCAGCGAAGTGTGTAAATCCTTTATGTTCAATTGTTTGAACATGAGTCCAGAAGAATCTACAAATACCAATGAAAGATACCATATAGTTCCTAGAACGAGCCCACATTCCAAATATTAACTCATAAAATCTAAAGGTAGAGGGAAAGCATGTATGTTTATGAATGTGAGTGCCTATTCAAAAGAATAGCAGAGAGTTACTATCATAGACATCAGGAGCTGTGCACTAACCTCAGACACCCAGCATGTGGTACTCACCCCGCCCTGATGCAGGCCTCAACACCTTCTGAACACATACACTGCTGAAGCCGAGGAAATGTGGCGGGGAAGCAGTTTTATCACCCTGGAAAACATTTACTTAGATTTTCCAAATGGCAGGTGTAAAAACAAATGTGTTTTTCTCCCCAACTTTTCTCTGCAAGAAGCATTTGGAATTGTATTCCGTAAATAAATTCATGTGCTAAAAATCCAGGAAGCTCATCAGTGGGCAGATGTTCCCACCTAAGTATGGTTACCAGCAAATATTTAATCAAAATCATGACTGCATCTGGCTTACATTAAAAAGGTTTCTCTTTGTCACTGTCTTTTAAAAGAACAATTCCCTACACTTATAAATTCTGACTTAGAAGATCAATTCAACTACCTCAGGGGCTTTGTGGATTACACTTTCCTCCTGGGAATCATTACTATCTCCAGAGAATGAATTTTGTTAATATTGCAAAGAAGTTTTGCTATCTTTGTTTAAACACCAGACTGTCTCAGATTGCAGCACAAGCACTCAGTGCAATCCTAAGATAAGATTTTGTTCACCAAATGCTTAAAGGGTGTGTGAGCATCAAGCCAGAAGTTAGAAATATCTAACTGAATTCCCAGTGGATGTGTGGGCTCCAGTTCTTGAAATGCACGGAAACAGAACCTGATTCTATCATCACTGACATAAGTCCTTCAACAGCACCTCAATTTCCTCATCTGTAAGGTAGTGCTAACAATAACCGTTTCATATAATTATTGCTGGGAGGAAGTGGAATAAAATATATGATGAAATCAACACAATGATTAGAACATAGTAATTCTCAGCTAATTTAGGTTTTTTTCCTACCTTGAGACAACTTCCTACATATTCAATTTCCCCCAAAGTTCTTTTAATATTTATACATTAATAATTTTCATTTTAAGTGTCAAATTTGTTCTGTGAATTTTTCAAGTAATGTTCCCCTGCTTAAACATTACCAGCTGCCAAAATATCAATTATTCCAAATGTACTCATTTGTATTCTCATTGTTCTCTGTAGACTACTTGTCAATAGATACAAGTAGCTGATGCTACTTCAGTAGTAGATTTTCTTCATTTTAAACTGTCACTATTCTTTCTTTGCCACCTGAAACAAAGCCCTTCATTTGATAGTGCAGTAAGGGTAGTTAGAATCCTCATTTCTTATATAAATATGTGAAAATTTCATAATGACATCCACTGTTTTCTGCATTTAATATGTAGTGATGAAATATTTTCAAAAATAGTCAAGAGATTACATGTGATTTAATGAATATGACTGACAATATTCCAAGTGCAAACAGCTACCAGCTAATTTAAGAATGTGCTGTTGTGAAATTGCCACTCTCCAGTTTTTTTCAGACTTACTTAAAATCTACAACTTTAAATAACTAAGGAAACAGTAAAAAAAAAAGATGTTAAAGAACAAGTCAAGATGTGCTTGGAAATCAATATATGGTAGCTTTTAATATAAAGAAATGAAGATGCAACTGCCACATATCCCTGCTGGAACAAATCAGGTTCTTCGCTCCAGGGATTGAAGAGAAAAGTAATTTTGTCGCAACTACATATCATCCATCCAGATGTGTGACTTTATTTTTCAAATCTGTGAAACATGGCACTCTATAAACTAGGAATCCATTCTTGAACTTAAAGATAACCATATGTGCCTTTATAATCCAGTTTAAATTTTGCTACAGTAGAATAAAATGAATGTTTATGCCTTGCCACTTTATACAGAAATTTAGCATAGAAATTGACAATAAAAGCCTGAGAATTCATACATAGCTCCCAGAGCTATGCTTTAACTCTGGAGTTTGTAACATTTTAAATTAACTTAACAGAAACATTAACAACAGCATAGTGTTGCTTCTCCCTCTTTCAAGGAAAGCTGTGTCTAGCAGCAAGTCTTTACACAGGGAATAGTCCATGTCAAAAGTGTCACCTCCTTTCCAAAGTGAGACCAGGTAATAGGTCAGTAAGAAAATTTTAACCCTCAGAAGAAATGCCATTATGATGCTATTGAAAACAAGCTGGCCTGAAGGTCCCAGAGACTTTATACGGAAAGTCCTTTTACATTTTGTTCTGCTCTGTTGCATTATTTCTGTCTGGTTCTCCTGTCCCCCATGTTATGTTATTTGACTGGACTCACTCATGGTCTCATATCTACCCTACTCTTTTTGTCTGTGTCTCCTCTGACATACTTCTTTCTCCTTCTTCTGACGGGCTGTGTTATTGCCAGGCATAGTGCCTCTCTCTTAGAATCCTCAAGTCTACCTCATATTTCCCTATCGCCCTGAAATCACTCTGAATGCCTCATTCATGAGATTTAGTATTAATTGTAACTGCCTGCGCTACAACTGCACCGAAGCTATCCGGCAAGGGGCTGAGGAAGGAGACACAGAGACAAAGACACACACACACCAATGTCGACAATGGAAAAAGCAGCTTTTTTTTATTAAGCCAGGGTGCTCATATATATATACACCAAGCGGGGAAGGTAGGGAAAATTACTGAGTTTTTTCATAAATCAGAAGTTCAGGTTTGTGGTGCCCTGGCTATGTTGACCGAGTCCGGATTGGCGGAGGGCTGCGGATTGAATGAAACACACAAGACAGAGACACAGACACACACACTAGGTAGGAGGAAAGGAAAATGACTGATTTTATTGAGAGGCAGCGAGCCTCATATACCCTGAGGCGGGGCTTTGCAGGAGGTTAAAAGTTCAGGTTCTCAGGAGACATCCAGCCACATGACACACACCTAATGTAAACTGAGGGCTAGCTTAAAGGTCAAGTTGTTTACTTCAGAACTGCAGCTGACAAGATCCGGCTAGCTCTTAGTGGAGAGCCTAGCACTAAGAGAGAAGGGAATGCAGGGGGGCCAGACCCTACACAGGTTCTCACCAACGGGCTGTGCACATGATGTGTCTTGAACCGTTGGTACAGAGGAGTTGTGGTTAGCCTTAAGGGCCAGGGTGTTTTTCTCAGAAATCACAGCTGAGGATGTTTTTCTCAGAAGTCGCAGCTGACAAGATCTGGCTGGCTCCTGGCTGACAGCCTAGTCCTAAGAGAAAAGGGCATGCAGGGGGGGGCAAAGCCCTACAATTAATAATATATATGATAACAATTAGTAAATTTTTGCCTTACAACACGCATTGACCTCAGTATTTCACTATATAGTTTCTTCACTGTTCCTATGAATAACCTTAAAAGGCAGGATTCATTCTTAATTCAGTTTTACTGATAAGGAAACTGAGGATCACAGAAGTTTTATGGCTCACCAACGGGCATAAAAGCAGGTGGCATTCAACTTGGTATTGTAGTCAGAATTTACAACTTAAAATAATTTACAGTCCCATCTCTCTCTTTGATTGTTCATCTCTTTGCTAAATTTTCTAAGATAACTATTTTATTTTAGCTTTCATTTCTGTTTCTACTAAGATATACAATGCACCAGGACAAAATGATGCACATGCATGTTATATTCCATGCGTTTGCTTTATACTGTTCTATTAAAACTAACATTGAATCAAAAGTTTACACATCATTCTTTTAGAAGAGTTGTTATTAGATAATGAAATGGAACTGCCTAAATAACATGACATTTTTTGATCCCTAGTAATACTGTGGAATTATGGTCCTCAAGGACTTTTTTAAGGAACTTTGGCTAGAGTTGTCTTTTAAAGCACATTTTATTCATTTCATTAGGATATATTAACTATATGTGCACAATGAGTTTTATTATAACATTTCTGTTCATGTATATAATGCATGTTGATCTTATTTATGACCTTTCACCTGCTCTAATCCTACTCTCCCTCCACTGATCTTTGTTCTCGTCTAACTACTTCCCATTCTACTTTCATGTCTTTTAGCTTTATTTTCAAGTGACCCCGTGAGTGGAATTAGGGTTGTTTACTGGAGGAGTGTGAGGGATTATTCCCATGGACATAGACAAGATCATGGACAAATTAACAGTGGCTACACTGTTACAATAAAATGCCTCTTGCCTTCAACAATCATTAACTGCCTATAGAACCTCTAGGATGTGTGGTGACTCATGAGACCCTCCCCAAGCAGCAGTTTACTGTCCACAAATTCTCAGGAGGGGTGCAATTTGTAAGTCTCTCCCCATTCCACGATAGCATGCTGGTCTTATACAGTTAACCAGAGCTGTGTGAGTTCATAAGTGCAGAGGCAATGTCATCCACTAAGGCAGCTCATCCTAACCCTATATCCCTTCCTCTAGCCCTTACTTCTTTCTTTTGTGTCTACTCCAATGTTCTCTGAACCTTGGAAGGGCTGAAATTTAGGGCTTAGCAGTCACTTAGCACAGCACATTGCACAGCTATGAGTCTGTGCAGTAACGACCACCTACTGCTGTAAGAATCTCTTTTTTTCCACTAAATCTAACTGCATCACTAATCTCTGGGAATAAACATAAGGAAGGTAATCTTACAAACAAAACAACAGTAGTTTCTTCCCCACTAGGGCTCATCAACATCCCAGTCACAGGCTTTTAATGAGATTGACAGTATCAGATGTGAATTCTCTCTTACAGCAGCTTCAAATTCACTGAGAAAGGAACTGTGATTTCTATAATAGTGAGAACACTATTGCATCAGGGGTATTTCTTGCCTTGCAAGTAGGCACTGTAGTTTAGAGGGTTCAGCCTGTAAAATAAATACCTTCCAGGAGAATGAAAGCTACCCAGTAGGGACAAAGGTTTGTGCTCAGTCCCAGATTGATTTCTCTATGCCCTGCTTCTAAAATATGTGGTGTATTCCAGAAGAGAACCTTAACATCTAACTTTTGTGGATGTCCTCAAAAATAGTTGTCTTTTGACATTTTCCAGATTAGCTCCCCTACCAGTGTTCTTCAAACTGCACAAGTACATGTCCCACTTCCTCTGTACAAGGCTCTTCCCATACTGAGGGACAGTTTGTGAGACATTCATGCCTCTTACCACACTACAAATTTTAGAGTTCCTCAGACCACCCAATCTCCAAACTCCCATCCACTCAAACTGTAGTCAGATTATCTTCATTTCTTTATAAGCCTAATGTCGTGGTTGCAAATTTTACTTCTAAGAGCTAAATTCAGGACTGCAAAGGATCATGAGTTCTGGAAGCCAAAGGAAGGTTCCCTTATGAAAGTCACTGCATTGGTTTTTTTTGTAGATTGTTCTTTTTTAACACAATAATTTCTAATAATCTAAATTAGGAGATTTGTTTTGTTTTGCTTTTTTTGGTTTTTGAGACAGTGTCTCCTTGTATCCACGGTTGGCCTGGAACTTGTTATGTAGACCAAGCTGGCCTCAGTCTCACAGAGATCCACTGCCTCTGCCACCCGTGTGTTGGGATTGAAGGCGTGAACAAACACACGTGACTCAGGAGGGGTTTGTTTTGTTTGTTCTTTGGGGGGATTTTTGTTGTTTTGGTTTTTAGTAGACGTACTTTTCCGCACTCCGAAATTTTACAACATTGGAAAGCATTGCTCTCAATGTAGTAATCTTTTGGAGCCAGAAGTAACTGTCTTCTCAGATAGACGATGAATGCTTCAGGTTACCACCTGCCTGTTTTATTTCCTTAGAGAATCTGTATAGTCTCTGTAGGTATTAGAGATGATGACTACTTTGAATTTAGGACTTCTAATCCAAAACCTGTATAGGGGTGACTGTAAGTCACCTGGAGCTATTGTTTGTTTCTTTTCCACATGAATGTAAGTCCAAATATTGGGAACAAAGCCTTGGATAACGTCATTGTGTGCAGTGCTGCGCACAGAGCAGGTACTAAGCTTATGTTTAGTGTATTAGTATTTTATATAATTATTGTCAAAAAACAAGAAGCAAAAGTAATTTAACCGAATCCTGTTAAACTAATAAAATTAGGACATTCTTTTTAAGTTAGTCAGTCACATATGCTTTCTATAGTAACTTACATCAGTGGGGGAAAAGTGTGACCAACAATGTCCAGAATTTGCCCCTGTAACCTGTACATTAATTGTAGATATCAATGCTATATATCTTACCTACAATAGTTACTCCAAATTTCTTTTCTCTCAATGGAATTCACTTGACTAGGGGATACTCTTTTTCTAAATATGTTATTTAAAAAGCAAAATGTGTTTTCCAAGCAGAAATGTATATAGTTTTAGTATTACTTCTAAGGTCTAAGGATGAAATATTTTTCATGCAAGAATGTCAATAGTTTATCTTTAATTAAACATGGAGTTATTCACCTTTCACTCCTGTTATAGCCTTACTTTTCTCTCCCTCTACTCTTCACCCTGAACCACCCCTTCTCCTTGTTTTGCTTTTCCTCCTTGTCCTCCATGTCTTCCTCTTTCTGCATTTCTATTTCCTTTTTATTACTCTTGTTTACAGTACAATAAAATCATTTCTACAATAGATTCTGAACTCAATGATAATACAAAAGCAGACAACACCCCCACAGATGTCATATTTCTTCTTTATTTAACTTACTTGTGTATTTTATAATAATACGATGTTTGAGAGCAAAACATGAACAAAGGTTGAACATTATTTTAATAATATGTCACTTTGTTTCTATCTTGACCTTCGGTTTGGCTTGGTCTTTGTTTTTCTATGTGTGTCAGACTGAGTATGATATCCTGAATTGATTTTTTGTGCTCATCAAATCATCTTTTTTTCTTTTTTTACACATGAGTTTCTTCTTATAATAACAAGACCACAAACTCATCTTAATGTAGTAATTACATCTTCAATAATGTTTTCCAAATAAAGTCACATTTAGAATTACTAAGAGTTATAACTTTAATGCACAGATTTTAAATGGCTGCAGTTCACTCCACAGCATCAGAACTATAATTTAGTCATGACTTTTAAACTGTTATGGTTACAGCACTTCCCATAAGCCTTCGACTATGCTATCTTACAATTAGGTGTCCACAGAGGAATGAGATGAACCTTCAAGCTGAAAGGCAAACACTCGAGGCTTTTAAATAGCTAGTGAGATCTAGTAGTGCTATAAATCAAGTGTTTTCTTTAATCTAAAGTACTTCATAAAAGGTACAGTTAGTAGATAGAATTCTTTCACAAGATAAGAGAGGATTATCTAGGACTACTTTATATATGTTTCATCAGAAAACATGATCGCGTTGTCTATGAGATGAAAGTAGTTTGTTACCCTTCAGACACACCTGACCTCAGGTCAATTAATAAAGGAAAATAATTTAATTAATAATATTCAGTTGTCACAAAACAGTTTTGCTTACATGGGGCGTGTTCATGTTGCAAATTGATGGCTACTGGCAGAGAGTGACTGAGTCTTCTTTAAGGACCTGACTCTGATTAGGTTAAACAGGCTTCACTAAATAACACTTGGGAACAAATGTTTTACTGACTCAATAGATGTGTGTGTGTGTGTGTGTGTGTGTGTGTGTGCTTGACATTAAGCAGGAGCTGCTAAAAGTGGTGCAGAGAGGGGATTGAGGTCTAAATGTGATCAAAATATATTGTACAAATTTTACAAAAAATCAGTAATTTGAAAAACTTGATTTTGTTAAATGCTATTTTACTAAGTAGCCAATAATTACATTATTATGGTATATCAACTGAATTTTAAAATAAGGTAGTCTATCAATAAAACTTTATTAGTTGGTTTTTAGTATATGTAATGAAATATATCCATCTCATTAACTTTATAAAGGAAATAAGTCTATTCCGTGTATAATCTTGGAAGCTGAAAACGTTAACACTGTAATCCAAACCTGATGAGGGATCCCTTGGCTGTGTCTTCTCATAGGGAAATGGAGGAAGGCAAAGCAACAGAAAGAGCACATCTAACACAGTGAAATTCCACTGAGAGGGGGCAGAGTTGAGAGAGAGACATACAGAGAGAAATAGAGGATGAATTAGCATATTTCCCAAATGACTTTCCACTGATGTTCTACTATGTACAAATACGTACAGGTTTCAGATTACCTCCTAACATTACTATACTGAAGACCAAGCCTCTACCACATGAGCTCTTGGAGGGTACTCTAAAACCATATCTAAATCCTAGAAGTTTTTTTTTTTTTTCCATTTTGTGAAGTTGGCAAATTTGTGCCTAATAGCCAGTCACAGCAATACATGCCTATAATCCCAGCTACTTAAGGAGGCTGAGGTATATGTATCAGCAATTTGGGAAAATAAGCATGGCTATAGATGTCATAGACCCTAGAGAAGTCTGTCATATTCCTAGACAAATGTAATTTCTTACTATATGATAAATATGGATCCAGATCCGTATATTTACAGACAAGGATACTATTCACCACTCATCAAAAAACTTGTTTTAGCAGCAGGTAGAGACTATTAGAAAGACCCACAACTAATTACACACAAAGAATCAGTGTCTGTGAGAGACCTAGTCCAAAGTGGCACATCTACAATGGAACTTGTATACTGGAAGTTCATGAAACATTGTGAAATAGGGCTCAGAGGGAATACTAACACATTTCTCAACTTTAACTAGCAAAGCTTCCTGATGCAACAGAGTACTATGCACACAGAAGGCCACAACTGCCCAATGTGCAGATAATAAGAGACTACAGAGAGCATGTCCCTAGATAGAAATCCTATATTAAAACCCACCCACCCATGGCTCAGAGACCATTGGGGGAAGATATGATCTAGATTAGCTGACTAGACTCCAGTGGATTAACTTGTACTGAAGGACATCTGTATACACAAATGTGACTCAATAAGCCTTAACATATAAGAGAGATAAATGAAAGAGAATATATAAGAGAATAAATGAAATCCAGTGTGGAGGGTGGGATATGTGGAGGATCAGGTGAGGGAGGCTACACAAACATGATTAAGATATTTTGTGTGAAATTCACAAAAACAAAATATTTTTTTTAAAAAAGGGAAAAAATGGGCGACCAAGAGACACCGACTCTTAAAAATAATTTTGAAAGGCTGAGGATGTGTGGCACACAAATACAGTACTTTGTACTTAAGTACTTAAGTAACATACTTAAGCCCCTGGATTCAATCCCCTTTATAACATACACAGAAACTAGTGACTATGAGTGGAATGTTCTACTCTTCAACTTCCATACTAATTACTTTGATATCATATTGACACCAAAGAAAGATGAAAATGTATTTCAACTGAGTCAACTGAAAAAGAATGGGATTCACTCATGAGAAGCAGGGGTTGAATGTATACATCACAATATTGATGTTTGGGATTTTTAATATTCTATTTATTATTTTTATTTTAGGTGTATGTCTTTATTACCTGCATATGTGTATGTGCTCAGTGTCATGCAACAGCTGCATAAGTCAGAAGATCGTGTTAGATTCCCCTTGAACTGGAATTAGCTGCCATGTGGGTGCTGGTATTCAAAACCAGATCCTCTGCAAGAGCAGTCAGTGCTCTTAACTGCTGAGCCACCAGCTGCTTGATTTTTCAAAAAGAATGACCAAGCAAAGTTGCATCAGTTTTATGTAAAGAGAGCCTTAAAATAATTGTGTCAGAATAAAATCAAAGCTTCGCTTTGGGCTTTGGAGTCATAGAGATTTTATTTTTGAAAGGTACAGGTTAGGTAGTCTGTGACAACTCTGGAGTTATTTTCAAATGAGTAGAAAAACTTAATTGTTTTTCCTTTAGAAGAACATGGTGACTCAGTTTTCTCCTGCTTTCAGAAGATTCTTTTAAAAGAACCATAGTGATTGCATGAGTTTGCAATTCCACCACAAGTGAATGAATTTTCCCCTTCCCCCACGTCCTCTCTAGCATTTCATATCATTTGTTCTCTTGATCTTAGCCTGTCTCACCGGGGTAAGTTGAAATCTTAAAGTGGTTTTTATTTTGCATTTCCCTAATTACCATGGGTGGTGAACATTTTTAAAGGTTTTTCTTAGCCATTTTATTTCTTCATTTGATAACTTCTTTGTTCATATCCATAGCACATCTTCAAGATTTGGAAGACACTATGCAAGCTACTAAGGGAGAAAATCAATCAATTTTGCAACCCCAGCTTTAAAGCCTTATAACTACCACAATCATGACACAGCAAAGTATACTGGCTCTTTTATCTTGGGGTAATAAACAGCTACTTAATTGGACTTAATGACATCTCAGTAGGAGAGAACACATGTGTGGCACTGTAAACACAGCCAAATACACAAGGTAGGAGAGCTCATAAATCTGAGAGAAAACCTGAGTCTGGCACATCCCTAGACAAATTTAATTTCTTTCTATATGCAAAATATGGATCTTTACAGTTACAGGCAAGTCTACCCATCACCACTCATCAAAGATGCTTCATTGCAACAGAAACTGTTACAGAGTTCCACAAATGAACACACACACACACACACACACACACACACACACACACACACACACGTCTATGAGATGCTTATCCATAAGTGAAACATCTACAATAGAGCCTATACACCTAAGGATCATGGAACATAGTAGAACAAAGCATAGAGAAATCTCTAACACATCTCTCAACTCTGATCAGCCAAACTTCCTCATTCAACAGAGTGTCTTGAACACAAAAGGCCACAACTAGCCAAAGGGTACAGAAAAAGAGATTACTGAGTCTAGGTAACTGGATGTCTCCCTATATTAAACTTCAGCCACTCAGAGCTCAGGAACTGTCATGGAAGAGGGAGCAGAAAGACTGTAAGATTCAGGGATGGTGCATGACCATAAGAAAACAGAGTTATAGATTCTCAGGACCTTATGTACATGAACTTTCAGCAATGGTGACAACATGCACAAGACCCATTCAAACTTAATGAAACAAAAAGCTTCATAGAAGTTGGGAAATAGGCAGGAGACCACACCTTTGGCAAGGAACTACTGGCAGCTGATCACTGTTGGGTGAGGGAGAGCTGATTTTCTTTAATGGATTGATGCTGGTGTGTAACTGGCCAAAAACAGTAAATGGACATAATAATAAAATTATCGCTTTCTTCTTATCTTTATAACCATAGGTTAGTACATCTTTCAGTTCTCACCAGAGAAGTTTCCTTTTTCCATCAGATAGTGATTAATACAGAGACCCACAACCATTCCATGTGCGGAGTGTCAGAAACTAAGGAATGTTCCGTTCTACATGGGGCTTTTGCATAGTCCCTTTCTAGCAAAGGCACAGGGGTCATTGCAGAAGAGGGAGTACAAAGGTTTTAAGAGCCAGAGGGAGTAGATATCCATGAAAAAGCATTATTTGCCAGACATGACCATGCAGCTACACATATGAACTCAGAGCAGCTAAGCCTTCATGCATAATACTTGTACAATATCAAGTCAGCCAAAATCTCAGTGTGGAAAGAGGAAAGGCACATGAATTCCAACCCCCTTTCTGTGGACTTATTGGTAATTTATGGCTATTTGTTTTCTTTGGGGCTCTGAATCCTATAGGCCTCCCCATGTTCCAGTAGATGGTACCCCATACAACAGAAAATGGACTCAGTAGGTATTTTTTAAAAAGAGAAAGAGCTTATGAGTTTGGAAAGAAAAAGTGGTGGAAGCATGGGCGAACCTGAGTGGTGGAAATGGTGGTGGATTTGATGCAAACAGATTATGCACATATGAATATCAAATATTTATGAAATGTTTTCAAATTTCATACAATATAGTTTGATCATATGTAGATGCCTTCACCTATTGTCCTCTACCTTATTACTCCCCATCCAATGTTTCATTTCTACTGACTAGGTTTCATAGTGTTAGGAGGTGCTATGCATGGAATTGAAAGAGAAAATTAATCATCACCCTTACCCATGTGTCAATCATGTGAGCTACAAAAACAACTGGCCTGGCAAAATATGCCTACTGATGATACATTAGTTGCATAAATATTATGGGAGTCAAACTTGTGTCCCCAAATGCCATTTGGAACAGATCCATCCCCTGGAATGTAATTAACTTACTAAGAGTCTCACCCTTAAATGAGACTTACTCTTCCCCTCCCATTGTCATTGGTTCCTAATAGTTCCTCAGGTGTTGTTGGGTTTTCTTACACATTTCCCCACATCTATGCTGTGATTTTGTCTGGCTTGAGCTGACCTGACACTTGTGAATGCTGTCACCATTGCTCTAAGTCAATATGAGCAACTTCCCAGATGGCTAGCAAACTCTGTTTCTCTGTGATCATCCAGCACCACTGACTCTTAACGATCTTTCCATGTCCTCTTCAGCAATGATTCCTGAGCCTTGGGAGACAGGTTTTACATAGTTGTCCTATTCAGGGATAAGAGCTTTGAAGCTTCTTAGTTCTCTACATTTCAACCATTTAAGGTTCTCAATGTTAATCACCATTTGCTGCAAGAGGAATTAGGTTTCCATATGGGTTTTTCTAAAGGTCTTATGTATAAGTTATTCCTCCCCATACTTTCTCCTCTTCACTGCCATCCCATTCCCCACCACTTTTAACACTTCTTATTCTATTATTCTATATCACCCCATTTAAATCACTGCATTTTTCTTCCTTCTGAGGAACCCTCCACCAAACTGGCTATTTATTAATTTCCTGACCTCTCTGTATTTTTCAAACCTAGTATCCAGCTATGACAGGGAACGTATAACATTTGTTTTTCTGTGTTTGGGCACCATGGTGCATGCTTATAATTCCAACACTCAGGAATTCCCAATAAATTTTTGACCAGGCTGTGATACATAACAAATACCAGGTCAGTGAGAATTACACAATATGACCCTGTCAGAAAAGAAACAATAAGGAAAGAGAAAAGTATGATGAGGTTTTGGATGAACTGGACTTCTCAAGGTGAGACAAAGGAAGCTTCTGGAAGTTTTCAAGGTCTGCACAACACTTCCGAGAGCAGAAATGCATGAAAATGCAATGAAGTCCCACCAATATCTTCACGTATATCCCTGTGTTCCTGTGTGTTTACACATGCTTTGGTAGTGGATTTTCAATAATCTAGTTGCCTGAGAGGCAAGTTATAACTTCTCATGCAACTTATAACCTATCACCCATGATCCTACAAGTAATACTAGCAAACTTGTTGATCACAAAGTATGAAGGATAAAAGCTGTCAGCACTTGTAAGACTCTTAAGTATCCCTACCAAAACACATACTGAATTTATTTTACCCCATTGCAGTATTTTTATTGCTTTATTTTTCTTTTATTTGTTTGAATGTATTGTGTGTATGTATGCAAGTATACCCGTGTCATTCGTACCTGAGGCAGGCATAGGATCCCCTGGAACTGAAATTACTGACAGTTGTTAACAACCACATGGGTGCTGGGATTCGAACCTGGGTCTTCTGCAAGAGTAGCCAGTCTTCTTAATCCCTGAGCCTTCATTCCAACCCCCCATTGCAGTAGTAAAGAGTTCAAGTGAAAATATTAACTGATGATTAATTAAGTCCTGAATGAATTAAATTACTCATAGATTAATGATGAGCAGTGGGTTATCTGTTATAAAAATATGTTGCTCTCCTTCATACATGTTCCCTTCAAAATGTGATGCTCTACTCTCCACCAGGCTCTACAGTGTCCACATCAGCAAGAAGACACCCATCTTCTCTAGCCCGCTGACTTCCTAGCCTCAATAACAATTATGCCAATGAATGCACTGCCCTTATAAATGATCTATGGATTTCTGTCACATGAACAGGATACAGGCCAGGGCAACAATCAAAGGAAAAATTAACCTTATCATACCATTCCTCTCCACAAATATCCCATCTCTCCTCATCTATGCTCTTGGTCGCATCCCCCAAGAAACAATAAGCTCTTGTCTTCCACCCGTGTGGAAGACCGTGTTGAAATTTCTCTTCAGTGTTTAAACTTGCTTTTCTCCTTTTTAACTGTCAAACAGTGGATCTATACCAACACCCTAAGAGGGTGGCTGTTTCCTTTCTTTCCTCTCCCCCACCAAATGAGAAAAACACACAGTGAAACAAAAACTACTTTCATAAGATAATTTATTACACTGGAATCATCAGTGCTCTACCATCCCTATATAGGCATATGAGCCACTTTCTCTAGAACATGAACCACTTTCGTGCACGTTTTTTGGGAGGGGGTAGAGAGATGTCTGAATCTCTGGATGACCCAGATGTAGGTATGTCATCTCTTGGAGAATGAAATTCCTCTGGAGCTTCTTCATTCGCTGTTGCTTGATTTTGCTTCTGCTTTTCTTTCTGCCGATAGCAGAAGACCAATAATGTGCGTTTTCTTCCGTTCTTCTCGTTTTCTGGTTTGTTTTCAAGCACCGATTTCACTCCCTTCATTATTTCCAGGAACTAAGAGTAAAACACAAGATAAAACATTGCTTACATCAAAACTTAGGGGCTATCGTTATAATGGGCATGGGTTCAGGAACAATTTTGTACTTGATAAATACAGGGAAAGGGGTAATGGGTAAGGTACTGGAGGGAAAGAAGTGGGGGTGCAAAAGGGGAATTATCTGACCTTTGTAGATTTTGTCCGCCTTGGTGGATCATTCACACTTTCAGTGCTTTGACTTTCTGTGGTAGAGCTTGTGGTTGACTCATCCCCAGAGCAGGAATCAGAAATAGCTTCTGAAGTAGGGTCTTCCAGGTCCCCCATCTTACAGCTTCACTGGCTACAAGGACTTAGAGTCGCCTATATATACCCGCTGAAGACAATGGGAAGCCACGTCTTTAACTCTGATTGGTCAGCAAAGAACTCTTCCAGCCAATGATATGTCTATAGTGGCTTTACCATCACAATGCCAGTTCTCTCAACAGTTCTCTAAAGGGGGAGGCAGTTACAGTGAGAAAAAGTTTTAATGATCTGGTTTTACCAGGGGAAGTTCCCACAATACTGGCTAAAATAACTTCAAAGTACCCTACCTCACCTCCTCTGCTTCTAGCATTTTGGGCTATACGATAGACTAAATTCTCCAAACCATCCCATTCACTGTTTAATAGTGTTGTACTCTAGCCCTAGCAAATCTCTCGCAATTTGGATGTTCATCTAAATCCTTCCATGTCTGTGTGAAGCATTATGTGTTATTGTGCTTCCCTCTAACATATGTGTATAACAAATAGCTACACAAAGTGTGTATTGTGGGGTATGAGTACAAGACACGCCATAAAATCTCTCTCTGTCAAGTTAACATTTATAAATGTCTTGTCCCAGAGAATCTCATATTAAGTCAACCTTATCAGCTTCATGCACCTACCATTTGACAATGATTAATGCAATTTTTTCCTACAAAGGTATCATGGATACTCCTATATAAAACTCTAACTAAAAGAAACATTTTTGTGACAAATGTATTGATAATATCAGTATAATATTAAAAAGTCTTAGTGAGATCTTGTATGATCAGCAGTTCACATAGGACAGACTCTTGCTCCACACGGATCACTAATCATTAGGCTTTCTCTTGAGCTCTCTATAGAAAGGAAGCAAGGACCTTTTTCACACACACACACCCAGTGGCAGCATGGAAGGTATCACACCTTTGACCTTAGTATCAAATATATCTTATGTTTGAATGAATTTGCATAAAGGATTCAATTTCAGTTACATAAATAATTATAGGTCAGACACAAGATACTAGGCTCATTTAAGGAGATCTGTAATCCTCAGGGGTGGAGAGATGACTCAGTGGTTAAGAGCACTTGCTGTTCTAGCAGAGGACCTGAATTCGGTTCTCAGCCTCTACATAACGGCTAACCATCATCTGTAACTCCAGTTTCTGGAGATCCAAGGACCTATTCTGGCCGCCTCAGGCTTTGCATGACACAGGTTCACTTACATACATACAGGTAATACACTCATGCATATAAAATAAAAGTAATACATAAAACATTTTTAAAAAGGTCTCTAATCCAATATTTCTGTCACCAAATAGCAATTAGCTCAATTTGCAACTTAGGTCCCACATAGATAGTAAAAACCCTATTACTTTCATGTGGCCAAAGGAACATTGCAGGCATGGTTAAATTAGGGACCATGAAATGGAAACATTATCATATATTATTTATTTGGCATCAAGGTAATCATAAATTCCAGAAATTAGACTGAGGAAGACAAATGAGTCATAGCTAAAGTCATGGTCCGATAAATGAGAAAAGACCAAATACTGGTGACATTGAATATGGAGGAGAGCCACATACGAGGAAACTAAAGATACAAGGAAATAATTTATCAAAGTTTTCAGAAAGGGACCTAGACCCTCAGACACATTTACCTTAGTGTTAATAATCTCATCATCATCATTTTGGACTTTTGACATTAAGTTGCCAGTATTGTGGTAGCTTTTTATAGCAGTCGTAAGGCAAATGGAACAGTACTCCTACAAGCTTTTAAGGATAAAATAGATATAGAAAAGAGAGAAGAAATTATTGTACATGATTTTGGTCACATGTGCTAAAAACGGTAATTTTTAATAAGCCAAGCATGCTATTTATAGGACTAAAGATGGCAAAGAAGCAATGAAACTCTCATCTGGTAAGAAAAAAAAACAAAAAATTATTTATGAGTAGGATTGGGAAATAAATTAGTTTGAAATACAGTAAGCTGAACCTTTAACTTATCAGCATCTAACTAATATATTTGACTGAGCTTTTCCAGCAAATGGAAAACAAATACTTTGTAGAAAAGAGCTTTTGTAGAGACACTGCAATGTGGTGAGCTTTACAACTCAGAACAGCTGAAATCAGCCCAAACTTCATAAACAATTGGATGAAAATTAAACATATCTCTAAGCCATTCTGTTCCTTTTCAACTACGAATAAATGTGAGAAATGGATGCAGGATTTTACATGCTCAGAGTAGGGACAAAATCAGCCATCTTCTTTTTATGTTTATTGAAGAAACCTTCAATTGCTGGAGAGATGACTCAGCATTTAGGGCACTGGTTGCTCTTGTGGAGGACCCATGTTTGGTTTCCAACACCCACATGATGGGTCACAACTATCCTTGACTCCAGGTGAAGATAGAGGATCTGAGAAGGGAATCTAACACCATCTGACTTTTTCAGGCATTGCATGTGTGTGGTACACTTACCTATGTGCAGGCAAAACACTTGTACACATGATTTAGGAAAAAAAAAAACCTTCAAGGAGGAAGGAAGGAGCTTGTAGACATTATAGATGTTACTTGAGCCACCCATAGCAGAATGAATGAACAGATTACAGTTGAAAAGGAGCTGGGGATAGCAACCCACAATTCTGAGCTATGAATTCATTCAAATATTATGGATCTATGAAAAATGCCATTATATTTTTGTCCCAGCAAAACAATAAGTTTATACTTTAGCATATGTGAACCCCAAGTTCAGTTCCAACACACCTTCCAAAAAGAGTGAGATTACTTGTAAGGCAATACAAGAAGTTTATAATTTGCAAATGCATGCACACTGATTCCCACAACTTGAAAGGATAATATATTTCAATCACTGAAAACAGCCTATTGATAATTAATCTCATTCAAAATACCTGAGAAATAATGTGACACATTTGAATTTATATTTGAAGAAGAATTAGTCTGACTTGAGGCAAGGACATTTAGTGGAGCAAATTACGATCAGATTATGAAAAAGGAGAACTAAATTCTAATTTTGCCACAGCCATGAAGTGGTTATGGACTCCTCTAAATTTATTTTGTCTTCCAGGGTTTTAATTTATGCATCATGAAAGCTAAAGTGTATTTAAAAACTTAAGAAAAGTTACAATTGAATGAGTAATACTCTTATCAGCTCCTCTTCCTGGAGATAGTATGTTCAGAATGGTTTACACACCAGTTTTTACTGAAACAAGATGAGGCTTTACAATCTTCAAGTCAGCAATCCAGGCAGCCACCACCTGACTGTAGCCAACACACAAAAGGCAAATTTGAGACTCTTCCTTAGAAATGGCTACTGCAATGACTTCTTGTTCCAGTAACTTAAGTCCTGTGATTTTCTAATGCAATTAATACAGGTGGGTCTAGTAATTTAAAAATAAACTTAACCAGGCCTTTACTCATTGCCTTAGAAGGTTGTGGCATGAGAACTGCTTGAGCCCAGGGGTTCAGGATCAGCCTGGGCTACATAGTAAAATCTGTGTCTAAAAAGTAAAAATCAATTTGTTAAGAATGTATCCTCTCCTCAATTAGTCAGCTCACTTCTTTAAAGATAATTATTTACTAAACTGAGATACATAAAATGATTTTTTAAATGCAATGAACATGTTTTAGAGTCATTTCTCAGGATAAGAAAAGAATAGACACTATATTAGAAACTATATAGAATCACAGAGAGGTGAATGTTGGAGTTTTATACACTTGGTCTTTTTGTCTTAATCTGTCTCCACTATTCAAATGAAATCAGACAGCAACTGAGGAATAAGAATAATGATGACTTGTGAAAATCACGAATCTAAAAGGCTAACTTTAATTAAAATATAAAGTTAAATAGTAGCAAAAAATCAACCTGCTCAAGAAATTAAGAGATATTGCTATGCAGTGGAATGAGTATAGCCTCTGTATTCAGGCAGACCTATATTCAAAACCCAGCTACTTGCACCCTGTATGATCCTTGAGAAGTCATTGAACTTCTCAGAGTCTATGCTTTAACCTGTGAAAAGTGGGGCATAATAACCAACTCAAGGATCTGTTTCAAAAGTCAATTGAGTTGAGATTACTATGGTCAATGAAAATGTCAATTGCATCACTTGGTATAAAGTAAAGCCTGGCCCTTGTCAGTTTTCTTCTCCCACCCCACTTCCTCCTTTCTAAAGGGAAGACATAATATGAAGTATCTCCTTATGCAGAAGCTTATCCACAATGGCTGCTGCCTTCTTACTTCCTGAGGTGAATTTTTAAATCTAAAAATAATTTTAGAAACTAATTTTTGATGCAAAACATCACTGTCAGACTAACTGCTGCCTATAGAGCCTGTCTGCATATTTTCTCTCAAGATGGAGATTAAAATTTGGAATAGGAGGACATTTTGTAGCTCAGCACTGAGAAAGTCTGATTGAAATGGGATGCTCTGATTAGGTTGGTAACATAAAAATGTTATTTGGTAGACTGTAAAATCGCTGGTAGTAATTTTATTTGAGTTGAATTTAAAAGGCAAATAATAGTGTATGGTAACTGACTGAGCTGGGGCAGAAGTCTGAAGTTGGGGCTTCTAGGCCTCCTGGGTCAGATAGTCAGAAGAGAAAGAGGCCAAACATAAAATTAGCCTTGTCACAGAAGCCAATGTTGTGCTAGCCAGGAGGCCTGAGGGGAACGTCAAGGGTACAACAAACTGGCCTAGAGGCTACTGTAAGAATAAAACAGAAGTAAAGAACAAAAAATAATGCAAAACTGTGGAACTCCTAACCTCCTGAGGAAAACAGGAAGGGAATTTTCAATACTGAGGCCTTTGAACTCCATGAACAGGTAGTCCCAAGGAAAATATGGTCAATGTTGAATTCGAATCTCATCAGGATGCCTATAGAGGCATGATTGCTGTTTTCACCCTGCTTTTATTTCAGTCAGCTTTGTACTTGTCACTTGTATTTGTGCAGTACAGTGCAATTTGAAGAACAAACTAGATTTTCTGGAAAGTTAATAGTATTTTTAATCTCTTAGAAAATGATTGGTTTGTGGGAAAAGCTTACTTCTGTCTCTGGGAAAAGAAAAGACTTGTCATTTAAAAGATGCTATATGCATAAATGTAAAGTTCGACAAGGGTTATTAAAATCCATTATGCTATTCAAAACATACAGAAGGCACTCACAAAGTTACAAATGCACAACTTAAGAGCAACCACCACTAGACAATAACAAATGAGCAAAATAGGAGTACTGCTCTTCCAAGAAGCACCCCCACTTCCCTGTATACAATGGAAGATATTCTGGGACCAATGCGCTGCCACTTCCAACTGCTGCAATAAGAACTGTGTCAATGGAAGGGAGAAATAATTCTGTGTTATGACATAAATATATTGTATCATGTGACCAAGATGTCTTTCTCTAAGATGTTGTGATTGCATCTCATCCTAAGGCATAGACCACAAACTCATCTGAAGGGGATCCAATCTCACAAATGAATGCATTTCAAAGAATAGGAATCAGTGCATTAATGAAAAAAATCTTAAAATCATAATTACATTTGGTTTTTCCTTTCTCTTTGCCTTTATAATATGTACTGTGTCCTTCACTTTTCTGGATGTTGTTGGTATCCCACTTGCCTCTGATCGTGGAGCAGTATAAACTGGAAGGGAAAGTTAAGGAAATGCTTGAAGTCAGTGAGGCAGAGGGAGCAAGGGAATTTACAGGAACAGGGACAAAAAAGAGGCTGAAGAAAGAGGAAACAGAAACTAAAGAAACAAAGATCAGTTCATGGCTTACATTGAGAATGACATTACTTTGAACCCTGGAATGGCAAAAAAGAAAATGCAGTCAGGTCCAGAGAAGGTAGTTTAGCTGATAGAGCTGATGCTAAGATGGCAGTTTAGGCCTCTCTTTGGACATTGCTATGGTTTGGTTATGATTCTTTCCTATAAAAATTCATGCTGAAATATAATACCTATTTTGATGTATGAAGACCTAAGACAAAGAGCGCTATTTAAGAAATGATTAGGTAATAAGGCTCAGCCTTCATTTATTTATCGAATTATCAATGGATTAATATTTGCTAATGTGTTATCTCAAGAGTAGATCTGTAGGCTGAGGATACAGTTCCACTAAAGTAATTTTTAACAAGCATAGGCTCTGGGATCAATCTCAATCACCATCCAAAAAGAATAAAGAATAATTCAGCTATAAAAATCACTTTGGCCGTAACTGTTGGATATAGGCCCTGGCCCCATCTGCCCTGTTTCCAGACTGTAGAAAGTTCCCACCAGAAAAAAGGACTTCAGTAAATACTGACAGCCTTAGACTTTCTAGCGTCCAGAAATATAACAGTATAAAGCTTTATTTATAATTTGTTCAGCTCATGCATTCAGTTATAGCAACAGAACCCAGAACATAACAGCCGCTTTTCACCCATGTTTCTGCACTCATGAAGATTTTATATAGATTCATCTTCCCTGGAAGAAACACCTAGTACTACATTTAGTTCCTCCTGCAGTCAAGAATTATCTGATTCTATCTCCGTTTACTAATTTCAGTCCAACAGTCCGAACTATACTTAATTTTGTTTCTCTGAAGTCCATGTATCATGAATAGTCCTGTCTCTAACCCAATTCTTTGGTTCCAATGCCTAAATCTGGATGTGTTTAAAAGGATGGTACATCAGCCCTTCTGTGCTCCTCATTCAGGGAACCAGATTCCTTCTGTTTTCAGATGTCTAGGCCCAGAGAACTTAATCTTGTTGAAGGCCAACCAAGTGCTGAGAGGAGGCTGAGTAATTTACGGTCATATAACATATATAATATAAAGTGCCAGGTGCTGAAAACCCTATAGAGAAAAAATGAGCAATTGTTTATGATCCTTTCACATACTCTAATATCTACTCAATTACATTACAAGAGAAACATTCCTACTTAATGCTCATGTTGGCCAAGAAATGTAGCAACACAATTACACCAAGACCCTTAAATTAAAGGAAACACCGGGACTAGGCAAAGGAAACTTCCTTTTGAGTTGTTGGCCACAAAGGTCCAAGAGACTCTTCAAGCAGTATAAGCTATTGCCATTGCCATTGCCTCTGGGTACATCCCGGAACTTGAAGGTAAGATCCTATTGCTCAAGACATCACATACTTCAGACACAGGACTTGAAGGAATCTAGCTGGAACTGACCCAGAACCCTCCTTTCTAAAGGACTTGGTCTGACACTATCAGAAGGTACTATGTAAGGTTCTAAGAGAGAAAAGCAGTCAATATTCTTACCCAGCTGTAAAACGTACAAATCACAGAAATGATTAGTCTAGCAACATAGCCCCAATGATATAATAGTGGCATTTTTGTTTTGAAGATAGTCAGAGGCTCTCCGGTTTAACATAAGGACTTCTAAATATGAAGAAACTCTTGGCAAGTACTAAAAACTTAGACTACCACCCATATCTTGAGATTTCATAGATCCTAGAGAATTTACTATCACCATTATTTTAAATCAATAAAGTTGCTATCTTCCTCTTAACCTTATTCCCAGAGATAAATGTAGGTCTCATGACTCACCAAAGAAGCTTAATTTTTTTTTTACCACATGGAGGATTCCACAGAGATCCACAACTGATCACAATGCAGACAGAAAAAGATCCCAAGGAGAGCAGCTCTAACCAGTACTTTTACAATGAGAGTCCTACACCTAAGGCTCGGGAAACATCATGGATGAGGAGTGGAGAGATTCTGAGAGCAAGAGGATCAGGACACCAACAACAAGATAGTGTCTTCTAGTCATGATAGGGATGCTGCATCCATGAAATCACAATGTGTTTGCATAAACAAAATCTGCATACTGATGACTTGAATGGGGAAATTTAACAAGACCTTAACATGCATCTTTGTGGAATATAAAAGACCTTAATATAAGCTAGTCAGATGATGCATTTTAAAATGCCTTGATGGATAGAACAACAAATACAGCAAACTTAAATACAGCCAAAAACAAAAAGAAAATTTCAATGCCCAAATACTCCAAGACTACAAATAGTTATTTTGAAAGGAACAGTTACATCCAATGGCAATTTAGGGATTATGACAAGCAGGTATTATGCAATGTTGTTAGCAAACTTGTGAACATACTTTAGACATCTCAGCTTGTGTTCAGAAGTATATTTACTCATTCTACAGAAAGGAAGGTACATGAGATTGTATAATGAAACAAAATACTTTCTACATTACTGCCTCTAGTAAAACTAATGATTTACTTTGCCCTATCTCCAAGAAGCACAGTTCAAAGACAACCGGAAAATTCACCGCAAAGTTATCTACCTTCTCTCTGTATCCACAGGGACTACATCTTTTAATTATTATTATTATGATACACTGTACATTTTATGTTATGACCCAAATAGTATTTCTTTCTTGGTGTTGTTTCTTTCTTTTTAGACAGAGTCGCATTCATCCTAGGCTGAGCTTGAACTCCTGATCATCTTAACTTAGGCCAATACATGCTGATAATAATGTTTTTCCTAAGTATCTCTACTATTAGACTTTAAATTACATAAAGACAGAAAATGATATTGATTTGCCATTGGATATACCAATGCTTAGGATATGGCATGTCTTAGTACAGAACTTGCTAGGAAAATCTCTATTTTTCATAATAGGATACATTTGCTACATAAACATGTGCAGAGAGAAGGAAGATTGGAAGGAGGAGAAAAGGAAGGAAAGAAGGAAGGAAGGGAGGAAGGAAGGAAGGAAGGAAGGAAGAGAGGAAGAAAGAAAGAAAAAATGAAGATAGAAGAAAGACTATGGAAAGAAAAGTTATTTTGTGGTATAATCAATGATGCAGAAGAGTAGATTAATAGTGTATTATTCATTTAGTGTACAGTCAAAAGCAATTCACATGGCTATGCATGGGATTTTTCTACATCACAGTGTAGATTTAATTTGTACACTGAATTGTGAACCATAACTCTTTTGCAAAAAATTGAAATAATTTTGATTTCCTTTCATTCTAATTTCTGTTTTTAAATGAAGGTTCCTACCCAGAAGTCTTCAAGATACATATAATATGTGCATTAAGTACAACTACCCAAAACTATGGAGTCAGTCTGTACACTTTTCCTTACCAAACATTTCTAGGTCATGACCAATTTCTGTCTGTGCTGTTCCTTGATGTGTTTTATATCTCTCTTCCTTCTCCACTAGCACACAACTTGTCTAAGCTGCAATTGTTTTTAATGTGACTCATTTGAAATAACATTCTGATTTCTTGGCTTCTTCTATGAGCCATTCAATCCAATTTCCCCAAAACCAAATTGGGCAAGGGAAACGTATGTTTATAATTCCTTAAAATTCATCAATGGCTTGTCTAACCAAGACAAGTTCAAAACTTATAGTATGACCCACATTATGGTACAAACTGCTGTTACCTTTCTAGACTCCTGTGGACTACAATGTTCCTCATCCTCTGCACTCTAGGCACTTTGATCTGATGTTAGCTCCAGTCTCTCTTGCCATGAGATTGTTGTGCACAGTTACTTTCCCTTAAAATGCTCTCCCACACCCATGCTTTTTAAAAAATAAGACCTATTGATGTTCTAGTCCTTAACTCACCTAGCATGCTGTGCACAACAATCTCAAGCTTTCCTGGGCCAGAGCTTCCCACAGTGTTGATCAGGCTTCTTTCTGACATGTACCAGATATCCATGCTCTTTATTTTAATAAAATTTATCCTAGATTGAAATTATGTGCTAGCCATTGAACTTCTTTTTTTAGCAGCTATTTTGCCTACTAAATTGAAGGGAAGATCCACAAGAACTGTTTTTTTTTTAATATAAAAGTGTATGAACCATTTTCAAGTATAATGAGTACCACCCAGTTGTTAATAATTATTCCTGAAAAAGTAAAATATAAACTGAAATGTACACTGAAAGGTGAATAATTTTAATATTCTCATAAGCAGAAGGAATATTTCCATGAACTCATTTCTAACTAAAAATGAGCGCCCAGACCTAGTATTCCAATTAGTTTCCTCTACACCCACAGCTAGCATCAGTATTGAACATGGTGACAATTTCTTTTTAATGAAAGAAATATTGAAACACTAGGTTATATTATAACCTGGAAATAAAACCAGATGATTATGCTGCACATCTTGATCCTCCTCATCATATGACTTTCCATTTGAATAATAAAATATCTCTACCAAGAACACATTTACTTCTGGTTACAAATGTTTACCTATGAGAGAATGATACAAAATCTGTTCAAAAGATATCAAAAAAGTTATGTGACATTATAGTTCATACTGAGAAAGCTATTCACAAATTTATTTTTGGAGAAAATGTCTCTAGAAACTACTTCTACTTTTAAAAGCATTTAAGTCTCAAGAGCAACAAAGCATTTTTCCAATGTATATTTATTGAAATTTCATGTATTTCATTACCAACATCTTAATCATGTTTAGACCCCTTTCCCCATCCCCAATCCCTAGATCCCCCCATAGGGTTTCATGCATTGTCGAGTTCAGTTTGTGTACACAAATGTCTCTCCATGCAAGTTCATCCACTGGAGTCTATTCAACCTATCTAGAGTCACTCTCTTAAAGATCAGCTCATGCTCACCACACAGTAATCTGCTGGCAATAGTTCCTCAGCTAAGGTTGGGGACTTCTACTCATTTCCCCAGTTATATGCTTGGTTTTGGTCTGATTGAATTTACATGGGTTTCGTTCATGCTGTCACCCTTGCTGTAAGTTTATATGAGCAAGTTCCCAGAGGCCTGGAAGACTCTGTTTCCCTATGATCTATAGCTGAATACACATGACTGGAGAAGTCCTAGATCCTAGATAAAACCCTGTCTCTGAAATATCCTTAGGGAAATGTAATTTCTAACTCTATGCTAAATATGGAACCTCATATTTAATGATAAGTATACCATTCCCCACTTATCAAAGAAGCTTCCGTTTGCAAAACAGACTGTTACAGAGTTCCACAGCTGGCCACACACAAAGAATATGTGTCTGAGAAATGCCTGGCTACAAAGCATTTATATTTCTGTTAATCAAAAATCGTAATTTCTCTTAAATTCTTTTTACAATAACAACAGAAAAACAATAAAATTTGTATATTTAATTTTATATTGTAATTTATGCCTAAATAGTGGTGAACAAAATTGAGTCAAGTTTACAGGATAAAGGTATAGATACTTTCATTGCTGAGTGATTACAGTAAAATTGTGAGGGAGAATAAACAGTTCACTAAAGGTACAGGATTCATTAATAAAAAAATAAAATGAATTAAAGGGACTTAATGAACACTTTAAATGTAAAATTCAAGAGTCAAAAATAAGTAAAATAAGATTTTTATTCCTGTTTAAGGCATATGAGTTCTGCCATTCCACAAGTACTCATTTTGTCACAAGTTTTCAGACTTTCATTCATTTGACTTTAGAAGAATCCTTTTTATCTTGAAAGCCCTTGACTTTAAAGGAAAAAAAAAGCTTACTTATAGCTATTTCTTTCTCTTTTCTCGTATATCCATGACCCATCATTCAAAAAAGATTTTCATGGTGCATTCCTATTCAAAATCTTTAAAGGGTTTCCTACAACATTTCAGACTAATTCAAAAACTTAGGTGCGCATTTGTCTAAAAATTCAAGACCTAGTCACACCTCAATTCTTACCACTATACACTCAAATACATATGAAAGAAAACCTTATGGTGCCTAAAAAGACTTAAGTCTCCTCTTTCTATGACCCTATGTATGTGCTGAGAATATAATCTCTTCTGCTAATACTAATGGGACAAGCTTATACAATAAATTTTTTGATTCATTGAGGCCTTCCAAAGCTTTCCCCTCTGGGTAAAGCACTGTCTGTGTGCTCTTAGGTCAAAATTCAAATTAAAGACACAATATCTCTTTAAGTGCAAGGAGAAATAACTGACATAGAGGGTAAAATAAAGCAAACTATATAAAATTAGATAATATGATATACTAGAGATGAGAGAGCTATACATATGATCTACTCGGTGAGATTTTTTCCAAAGATAAGGTACTCCTACAGTGTAAGATGCTCCTACTGGCAGTGCTGAACACTTTGGGAAAGCCACTCCATGGAGTAAATTGCAGGTCATCTCTGCAGGGTACCAGAACAGCAATTTCTTCCATACTAACAATAGGAAAGGTCATCCAGTCAAGTGGACTAAAGAAACTGATAAAAATTTCATTTATTATACACACTATTGTATGTATACTTCATATACTGAAGTTCCTGAATTAACTGACTATAATATTCTAATCTTCATTCTCTAGGGACTAGACATTGTACTGGAATGTATGCCATCGTAACTGCAATCCCATTCCTAACACCTAACAGTAGAAAATGACATCTAAATCTGGCTCTAGCTATGGCATCAGTTCCCTACCCATAAGAATATGAAGAAATATTCCATTGATTGTAAATTTTTGAAGGCAAGTATTTTGTGAGTGACAGTGTACATGGCATGGCAAGAAGAATGGTGCCATCTCGTCTGATGAATAAGGAGCTTCAAGGGCAAAAGAAAATTTGTCTATATAGGAATAATCCACTACCATTTAATGACATAAAGTAGCAAAGATCAGGGTCATGGGATGACTATCTTTCCCAGATGAATAAAACAATGGCTATTCTGGAAAACAAATGGGAAAATGATTTGTGATCCTGAAAGATGAATTAATTCCAGAAATATGGTGGATTGAATGATTATTTTATCATAGAGCAGTCAGACCGTGGCAGATAAAAGAGTTAGAAGAGCATCTGGTGGTTGGGCTATTGCCAGGGAACAGATGGTGAGTTCTAGCTGTTAGGAAATGTTAGTAGGCCATGGACAATTGAACTATGACGAATGGCAATGTGAACTTTCCATATTGTGGTTGGCTTATGTAAAGTAAAACAGTTAGTGGATCCCAGGTGACCACTGGTGGGTCATCCAGTAATTTGGTTATGACATGTGGAGCAGTTAGGCCATGGGGCAGTAGCATTTTGGTGAATGGAACTGTTAGTGGATCATCAAGTGGTTGTAATACAAGTGGTAGAATATTTAGCAGACTGGGGGCGGGATTAGAACTGGTAACAACCCAATAGGTGTTAGAATATGGCAGATAGCAAGCAAAACAATTAACATTCGTTGGACACTTGGTCTTCCACCAGGAATTTCTGGTATGGCAACATGGCCTATGTCATAAATTAGATATGCCCACTGGACATTTATATAAGCCCTATGTACAAACTGTGCAAAGAAAAAAATAAAGCTGCTCTTAGTCTTTAATCTCTTTTTTCTCAATGTATTTTGTTAAATTTTTATGAATTTCATACAATATGCCTTAGTCTTATTTAGAACCCCTCCCCTTTCTGCACCCCTCCAAAGCCTGCCATCAGATTTCATGCATTCTGTCATATATGTAAAAACTATCGAGTCAAGTTTGTATACCCAGATGTCCCTCTCAGCATGTTCATCCACTGAAGTCTAGTTAGCTTCTCTTGAGTTGCTCCCTTAAAGAAGATCAGCTCTTCCTCACTCAGCTGCCAAAGTTTCTCTGCTAAGGTTTGGGCCTGCTATCCAATTTCCCAGTTCTATACTGGTTTTTGTCTGGTTAAGTTTCCATGAGTCTTGTGCATACTATCTTCACTGCTGTGTCATTTTTAACTTCTTAAGAGAACTTTCATTGGGGGAAAAAAACACTCTACAATAACCAAAATTAGAACTGCTTTTGCTATATCTGAGCATTCTAGATGGCAACAGATTGTCAATATATAATAAAGCAAAGTGAGAAAATCATATTTTAATCATTCTTGTGTGTATATATTTCTCCTTATTATTACTGTATACAAATACCAAATAATTTTTAAAGATATTTTTCTTGATGTCCTGAAATGTTAAAATAATTATATCAGTATAATTTTTGAAATAGTGTACTGAGGTAGCATATTGTGTAAATAGCTTGTGGTTAAAATTCAAATGAAATGTCATTTGGGGGAGGTGATAATCAAGCCCATCCTGAGTAGAATAGTATGTTTTACCTGGTTCCTACATGAAGGAAAAGCAAAGAGTGCAATGTACTTCTAGTAAGGAAGAGGAGCCAATGCCCTATTTGTGTTTTACTTTGCTGAAAATGCATTGTATATAAAGGATAAAGAAGACCTAACTTAAAACATATCATCTTTCTAGATGTCAACCAGTCTGCCAGTGTATGACAAAAATGAGGTACTAAACCTAAACGTTTTTACATTTGTGTCAAAATTCCTATGAAAGATCATCATTTGAAAATGTAAGCCTAATAGTCCATTAGATTGGCAGACAAATTGAAAAAAATAGATAAGAATTTTCATACTTTGTAGACACTTTAAAATTATAACCTTTTTGTTATGGATGTAGTTTATTGAAGACTTTTATATATATAATGAACAAAATGAGTCATTAATTGAGACATCTAGTTTGTCTGTATATTTAATCATATATGTCACATATATAAAATATCATATCATTTATGTTTCAATTCATGTGAAATACCACCTTTGGAGAAAATAATTGTGAAACAACCTCTGTGATCAGAATTGTGCTATCTGTATTTGCTCAGTAATGTGGAGGAGGTAGGCAGGAATCAACTGCAAAACGGAGTATGCTAGTGCATTTTTACTTGGATGTTTTCAGATTACATGTCTTGTACATTTTATTTAATTGTGTGTATACTGTATATTGTGGAAAAATAGAGACAAAATTAGCAACAAATATTCCCTTGATAGTAAAGTGTTTGAAAGAATATAACAGAGTAGTAAATATAACATGTCTTGTACACATCATATTGAAATTTATAGAATGCTTAATTTTTGGAAATTAATTCTGTATTAATCTGTTCAAATATCCTGAAGCATTACATATACTTCTACTTGTCAACTTCTTTGAAGGCAGAAAGAAGAAGGTGTGGAGAGAATGGCCCATGACTAAAATGCTTAAACTTAGAAGAAACCTCATATAATGTGTGAAACAGATGAAATTATATTACCAATGCTATGTACATAGTACACCAGTTCTTATAAATGCCTATTCCTGGATGTTCAGATGTGATTGATGTATTTGAAAGTAGAGGTAGTAAAATAAGACTTTGTATAAGTAAAAACACAATAGGTAACTACTATGCTTTAGAAATTGGATTGCTAAAACATCTTTGTGAACAGTACATTCCCCCACTGCTATAAAACCATGACAAAAACAACTAAGGGAGGAAAGGTTTTATTTCACATTATAACTTGCAGTACATAATCCTGAGAAGCCAAGACATGAACTCAAGACAGAAACTTGAAGCAGAAAATATTACATATATATATATATATATATATATATATATATATATATATACGTGTGAGTGTGTGTGTATTTCACAAAGAATATACCAATCATCTCTATGCCCCTTTCCCTAACTGACACCATTCCACACCCCTCCACACACCCCCTCCATATACTGAAATTTATGCATTCTGTCTTCTGTGTCAAGGTGTATCAGGTTAAGCTTGTGTCCCCAGACATCCCTCAGTGCAAGTTCATCCACTGAGATCTAGCCCCCCAGTAGAGAGTCCCTCTTTTATGAAGATCAACTCTTCCTCAACTAGCAGTAATAAACTTTCAACAATTCTTCAGCTAAGACTGGGGCCTGCTGTCCATTTACACAGTCCTGTGTTGGGTTTCTGTCTGTTTGAGTTTGCATGGGTCTTGTGCATGTTGATACCATGGCTGTAGGTTCATATGAGCAATGTCTCAGGACCCTGTGGGACTGTTTCCATTTGGGCATTCACCTTCTATCTTGCTCTTAAAATCTTTGTATCAGGTCTTCTGAAATGGTCTCGGAGCTTTGCTTGGTTGGGGGGTTAACATAAGAGTCCTTTACAAGAACTCACACTCTGCTGACTCTAGATCTCTATGCTTTGGACATGTGTGATTCTTAAGTTCCTGGACCTCTGTTGAATGAGGGAGCTTCACTGATGAGAAGTGACACACGTATTAGTGTTCTCATTACACCTTCTTTTACGAGCCTTAGCTGTAGAGGTTGCACCTTAGATGTGCCAGTTAGACTTGGGAAATTAATAGACATCTCTGAGTATGACCAGCTGTGGAATTCTGTAATAATTATGGTCTGTTGCAAAAGAAGCTTCTTTGAAGAGTGATGAATGTGATACTTGTCTGTAAATATAATGATCCATATTTTCACACAGCAAAATTACATTTGTCTAAGGGTGCAACAGCCTTGAGGTTTTCTCTAAGATATGTGACCTCTCTAGCCATGTGCATTTGGCTATGTTTACAGTATCACACATGAGTTTCCTCCCATTAAGTGAGCTTTAAGTCAAATTTTGTAACTGTTCATTACCCCCAAGATGAAAGTGCTAGTACTGCAACAATGTCATTTATTGTACCAGTCACTGATATGGTTATTAGATCTTAAATCTGGGATTGGACCATTGATTTATGTTCTCCATTAACAGATTGCAAAGTGTTCTCCAAAGCTATTAGAGTTAGGCTTCAGGGGAGGTGGCTTCCAGGTCAGTTCCAGCTTCATTGCTCCAAATCTGGTCTCTGAAGTATGTCTTGTTTTCAACAATAGGGTCTTACTGTTGTTGTGTCAGTTATCATAGTGTCTCACCACTTGTAGCCAGACCGAGTGGACTTTGGGGGGTTGGGGGTGAGTAGATGCAGAGTCAAGCTGCAGACTGCAGGAGTTGGACAGGAAGCAGGCCAAGCACGTGGCACTGCAAACTCGTTTATTGAATAGGTGCACAAGGTCTTATAGTTCTGGATAACCAATGACCTTATGAGGTGGGATCCAAATATAGCCAATAGTAAGTTTGTCCCCAGGTAGGCAGGTTCTTTCCAGGTGGTGGTATCACAACTAGCCAACTGGGTTGAAAGAGGTGGGAGGAAGAAAATTAAATAAAAACTAAAATGTGTTTTGTTAATATGTTGTGCTGGTTAGTGTCAGTTTTCAACTTGACACAGCTGGAAAGAGAAAACCTCAATTAAGGAATTTCCTCCACATTCTCTGCTTTAGATCCAGATTCCAGTTGACCGGTGTTAGCTCCTGCCCTGACAATACTCAGTGAAGGGTTGTGACCTGGAAGTTGTAAGTTGAAATAAAAACCCGCTCCCGGCAAATTTGATTTTTGTCACTGTTTTGTCACAACAACCGGAAACCAATGTAAGACAGCAATTGATACAAGGAGTGGGCTGTTCCAACAGATCTGGCCATGCAGACAATTGGAGGTAGGACTTGTAAAGTTTCAGATTCCCTTAATACTCTGTTATAGCCACTCCTGTGATGTATTTGAATTAAGAATCTGTGAAAGTGAAAACTTCTGTGTTTTACTGGAACAATAGACATTGAAGAGTTGTGGCTAAAAACTCAACTATGATAAATAAGAGACCAGCATCTTTGAATTAAAAATATCTCCATTAATCACCAAAGAAACTCATTATAGTTTCTTTTCTTCCACTTGTCCTGCCACGATTTTTCAAATATTAATCTACTGTTTGTAGCAATGGACTTGCCTATTTGGAACATATGTTAACTATTCTTTTTGGTTCTCCTTTTAGTTAGCATGTTTTTTAGGATTACGAATGCTGCAGTACACATACAATTTCAGCTATATAGATTAAATCATTCATTGTTTTGCTCTAGTCTATTTTGCTTATCCAATATTTAGTTAAAGGGAAATGCAACTTATTTATGTGTTGTAATTACTATGAATATTACTTGTAAGTGGCTAATATGCAATTTCATTGAATTTTTGTGAATTTCATACAATCTGTTTTGATCATATTTAAACTCTTTCCCATATCTTCAGCCACCTTCCCCCTTACTAACCCTCACCAAATTTTTGTACATATATCCACATATAATATGTACATTTTTATACCTTATGTGGATGTGTGTGTATAATATATACATTAAGGCTTATAGAATCTGGTTTGTGTCCCCAATGCCCTTAATGGTGGATTTATCTACTGAAGCCTGGTCAATCTATTAAGAATTTTACCCTTCAACTAGATTGACCCTTCCACTCACACAATTCATCAGTTGCCAATAGTTCCTCAAGTAGGGTTATGATTTTCTCTGGAAAACTCTGTTTCCTTTCGGTCATCCACTTCCTCTGGCTCTTAGAGTCTTTCCTTTTTCTCTTCTACAATGATCCCTGAGCCTTGGGAGTCAGAAATTTGATATAGGTGTCCTATTCTGTGATTAGTACACTGTAGGCTCTTATTCTCTGCATATTTACCAGTTGTGAGTCTCCACATTAATCACCATTGGCTGCATAAGGATATTTCTCCAGTGAGAAATGACAGACACATAGATCTGCGGGAATAACAGTCATGAGAATTCAGTCTAACTATCTATTTAGCAGAATATATGTATCATGTGCTCTGCTATGGCCTGTGGACTGTCTACTCACAGGTTCCAAGGCCTGACTTCATTTTCTGCTGTTAACTTCATCCCATGAAGTGGACCTTAAATCCAATTAGAAAGTACGTAGGTACTCCTACAATATTCCTGCAACTATTGCACCAGTGGGTATATATTTTTAGTCCAGTTGTTGCAGCTTGCAGGATCCACAGTTGTGTCAGATTAATGCTAAATTTTGTCTTTAGTACTGTCCAGTGCTATGACAGATAGACAATACAGATGAGTCTTTGAAGTCAACACCAGCTTGATTTATCATGGTTTGATCCATAGTTCATGCATGTAGTGTCTGATGAACATGAAAATGTGATGTGAAAGTGTTTTCCAACCAAGATCTTCAAAAGTTTCTTTATCCCTTCCACTTCTCACTAGTCCTATTGATAGTAGCATAATTCATGTCTTTTCTCATAGCATTCACATTAAAAGTTGAAGCCAAAGCCAAAAGTTCCTTCTGGACTGTTCATCAGCAGTTCTTTATCCCTGTTACCTCTGCAAAATTGTAGAGGGAGTAGATATCCATGAAAAAGCATTATTTGCCAGACATGACCATGCAGCTACACATATGAACTCAGAGCAGCTAAGCCTTCATGCATAATACTTGTACAATATCAAGTCAGCCAAAATCTCAGTGTGGAAAGAGGAAAGGCACATGAATTCCAACCCCCTTTCTGTGGACTTATTGGTAATTTATGGCTATTTGTTTTCTTTGGGGCTCTGAATCCTATAGGCCTCCCCATGTTCCAGTAGATGGTACCCCATACAACAGAAAATGGACTCAGTAGGTATTTTTTAGAAAGAGAAAGAGCTTATGAGTTTGGAAAGAAAAAGTGGTGGAAGCATGGGCAAACCTGAGTGGTGGAAATGGTGGTGGATTTGATGCAAACAGATTATGCACATATGAATATCAAATATTTATGAAATGTTTTCAAATTTCATACAATATAGTTTGATCATATGTAGATGCCTTCACCTATTGTCCTCTACCTTATTACTCCCCATCCAATGTTTCATTTCTACTGACTAGGTTTCATAGTGTTAGGAGGTGCTATGCATGGAATTGAAAGAGAAAATTAATCATCACCCTTACCCATGTGTCAATCATGTGAGCTACAAAAACAACTGGCCTGGCAAAATATGCCTACTGATGATACATTAGTTGCATAAATATTATGGGAGTCAAACTTGTGTCCCCAAATGCCATTTGGAACAGATCCATCCCCTGGAATGTAATTAACTTACTAAGAGTCTCACCCTTAAATGAGACTTACTCTTCCCCTCCCATTGTCATTGGTTCCTAATAGTTCCTCAGGTGTTGTTGGGTTTTCTTACACATTTCCCCACATCTATGCTGTGATTTTGTCTGGCTTGAGCTGACCTGACACTTGTGAATGCTGTCACCATTGCTCTAAGTCAATATGAGCAACTTCCCAGATGGCTAGCAAACTCTGTTTCTCTGTGATCATCCAGCACCACTGACTCTTAACGATCTTTCCATGTCCTCTTCAGCAATGATTCCTGAGCCTTGGGAGACAGGTTTTACATAGTTGTCCTATTCAGGGATAAGAGCTTTGAAGCTTCTTAGTTCTCTACATTTCAACCATTTAAGGTTCTCAATGTTAATCACCATTTGCTGCAAGAGGAATTAGGTTTCCATATGGGTTTTTCTAAAGGTCTTATGTATAAGTTATTCCTCCCCATACTTTCTCCTCTTCACTGCCATCCCATTCCCCACCACTTTTAACACTTCTTATTCTATTATTCTATATCACCCCATTTAAATCACTGCATTTTTCTTCCTTCTGAGGAACCCTCCACCAAACTGGCTATTTATTAATTTCCTGACCTCTCTGTATTTTTCAAACCTAGTATCCAGCTATGACAGGGAACGTATAACATTTGTTTTTCTGTGTTTGGGCACCATGGTGCATGCTTATAATTCCAACACTCAGGAATTCCCAATAAATTTTTGACCAGGCTGTGATACATAACAAATACCAGGTCAGTGAGAATTACACAATATGACCCTGTCAGAAAAGAAACAATAAGGAAAGAGAAAAGTATGATGAGGTTTTGGATGAACTGGACTTCTCAAGGTGAGACAAAGGAAGCTTCTGGAAGTTTTCAAGGTCTGCACAACACTTCCGAGAGCAGAAATGCATGAAAATGCAATGAAGTCCCACCAATATCTTCACGTATATCCCTGTGTTCCTGTGTGTTTACACATGCTTTGGTAGTGGATTTTCAATAATCTAGTTGCCTGAGAGGCAAGTTATAACTTCTCATGCAACTTATAACCTATCACCCATGATCCTACAAGTAATACTAGCAAACTTGTTGATCACAAAGTATGAAGGATAAAAGCTGTCAGCACTTGTAAGACTCTTAAGTATCCCTACCAAAACACATACTGAATTTATTTTACCCCATTGCAGTATTTTTATTGCTTTATTTTTCTTTTATTTGTTTGAATGTATTGTGTGTATGTATGCAAGTATACCCGTGTCATTCGTACCTGAGGCAGGCATAGGATCCCCTGGAACTGAAATTACTGACAGTTGTTAACAACCACATGGGTGCTGGGATTCGAACCTGGGTCTTCTGCAAGAGTAGCCAGTCTTCTTAATCCCTGAGCCTTCATTCCAACCCCCCATTGCAGTAGTAAAGAGTTCAAGTGAAAATATTAACTGATGATTAATTAAGTCCTGAATGAATTAAATTACTCATAGATTAATGATGAGCAGTGGGTTATCTGTTATAAAAATATGTTGCTCTCCTTCATACATGTTCCCTTCAAAATGTGATGCTCTACTCTCCACCAGGCTCTACAGTGTCCACATCAGCAAGAAGACACCCATCTTCTCTAGCCCGCTGACTTCCTAGCCTCAATAACAATTATGCCAATGAATGCACTGCCCTTATAAATGATCTATGGATTTCTGTCACATGAACAGGATACAGGCCAGGGCAACAATCAAAGGAAAAATTAACCTTATCATACCATTCCTCTCCACAAATATCCCATCTCTCCTCATCTATGCTCTTGGTCCCATCCCCCAAGAAACAATAAGCTCTTGTCTTCCACCCGTGTGGAAGACCGTGTTGAAATTTCTCTTCAGTGTTTAAACTTGCTTTTCTCCTTTTTAACTGTCAAACAGTGGATCTATACCAACACCCTAAGAGGGTGGCTGTTTCCTTTCTTTCCTCTCCCCCACCAAATGAGAAAAACACACAGTGAAACAAAAACTACTTTCATAAGATAATTTATTACACTGGAATCATCAGTGCTCTACCATCCCTATATAGGCATATGAGCCACTTTCTCTAGAACATGAACCACTTTCGTGCACGTTTTTTGGGAGGGGGTAGAGAGATGTCTGAATCTCTGGATGACCCAGATGTAGGTATGTCATCTCTTGGAGAATGAGATTCCTCTGGAGCTTCTTCATTCGCTGTTGCTTGATTTTGCTTCTGCTTTTCTTTCTGCCGATAGCAGAAGACCAATAAGGTGCGTTTTCTTCCGTTCTTCTCGTTTTCTGGTTTGTTTTCAAGCACCGATTTCACTCCCTTCATTATTTCCAGGAACTAAGAGTAAAACACAAGATAAAACATTGCTTACATCAAAACTTAGGGGCTATCGTGATAATGGGCATGGGTTCAGGAACAATTTTGTACTTGATAAATACAGGGAAAGGGGTAATGGGTAAGGTACTGGAGGGAAAGAAGTGGGGGTG
Organism: Eospalax fontanierii; assembly: GCA_035773235.1. Taxonomy (NCBI): domain Eukaryota; kingdom Metazoa; phylum Chordata; class Mammalia; order Rodentia; family Spalacidae; genus Eospalax; species Eospalax fontanierii. The sequence goes on along the minus strand of CM069525.1, from coordinate 125,683,874 downwards.
CAAAAGGGGAATTATCTGACCTTTGTAGATTTTGTCCGCCTTGGTGGATCATTCACACTTTCAGTGCTTTGACTTTCTGTGGTAGAGCTTGTGGTTGACTCATCCCCAGAGCAGGAATCAGAAATAGCTTCTGAAGTAGGGTCTTCCAGGTCCCCCATCTTACAGCTTCACTGGCTACAAGGACTTAGAGTCGCCTATATATACCCGCTGAAGACAATGGGAAGCCACGTCTTTAACTCTGATTGGTCAGCAAAGAACTCTTCCAGCCAATGATATGTCTATAGTGGCTTTACCATCACAATGCCAGTTCTCTCAACAGTTCTCTAAAGGGGGAGGCAGTTACAGTGAGAAAAAGTTTTAATGATCTGGTTTTACCAGGGGAAGTTCCCACAATACTGGCTAAAATAACTTCAAAGTACCCTACCTCACCTCCTCTGCTTCTAGCATTTTGGGCTATACGATAGACTAAATTCTCCAAACCATCCCATTCACTGTTTAATAGTGTTGTACTCTAGCCCTAGCAAATCTCTCGCAATTTGGATGTTCATCTAAATCCTTCCATGTCTGTGTGAAGCATTATGTGTTATTGTGCTTCCCTCTAACATATGTGTATAACAAATAGCTACACAAAGTGTGTATTGTGGGGTATGAGTACAAGACACGCCATAAAATCTCTCTCTGTCAAGTTAACATTTGTAAATGTCTTGTCCCAGAGAATCTCATATTAAGTCAACCTTATCAGCTTCATGCACCTACCATTTGACAATGATTAATGCAATTTTTTCCTACAAAGGTATCATGGATACTCCTATATAAAACTCTAACTAAAAGAAACATTTTTGTGACAAATGTATTGATAATATCAGTATAATATTAAAAAGTCTTAGTGAGATCTTGTATGATCAGCAGTTCACATAGGACAGACTCTTGCTCCACACGGATCACTAATCATTAGGCTTTCTCTTGAGCTCTCTATAGAAAGGAAGCAAGGACCTTTTTCACACACACACACCCAGTGGCAGCATGGAAGGTATCACACCTTTGACCTTAGTATCAAATATATCTTATGTTTGAATGGATTTGCATAAAGGATTCAATTTCAGTTACATAAATAATTATAGGTCAGACACAAGATACTAGGCTCATTTAAGGAGATCTGTAATCCTCAGGGGTGGAGAGATGACTCAGTGGTTAAGAGCACTTGCTGTTCTAGCAGAGGACCTGAATTCGGTTCTCAGCCTCTACATAACGGCTAACCATCATCTGTAACTCCAGTTTCTGGAGATCCAAGGACCTATTCTGGCCGCCTCAGGCTTTGCATGACACAGGTTCACTTACATACATACAGGTAATACACTCATGCATATAAAATAAAAGTAATACATAAAACATTTTTAAAAAGGTCTCTAATCCAATATTTCTGTCACCAAATGGCAATTAGCTCAATTTGCAACTTAGGTCCCACATAGATAGTAAAAACCCTATTACTTTCATGTGGCCAAAGGAACATTGCAGGCATGGTTAAATTAGGGACCATGAAATGGAAACATTATCATATATTATTTATTTGGCATCAAGGTAATCATAAATTCCAGAAATTAGACTGAGGAAGACAAATGAGTCATAGCTAAAGTCATGGTCCGATAAATGAGAAAAGACCAAATACTGGTGACATTGAATATGGAGGAGAGCCACATACGAGGAAACTAAAGATACAAGGAAATAATTTATCAAAGTTTTCAGAAAGGGACCTAGACCCTCAGACACATTTACCTTAGTGTTAATAATCTCATCATCATCATTTTGGACTTTTGACATTAAGTTGCCAGTATTGTGGTAGCTTTTTATAGCAGTCGTAAGGCAAATGGAACAGTACTCCTACAAGCTTTTAAGGATAAAATAGATATAGAAAAGAGAGAAGAAATTATTGTACATGATTTTGGTCACATGTGCTAAAAACGGTAATTTTTAATAAGCCAAGCATGCTATTTATAGGACTAAAGATGGCAAAGAAGCAATGAAACTCTCATCTGGTAAGAAAAAAAAACAAAAAATTATTTATGAGTAGGATTGGGAAATAAATTAGTTTGAAATACAGTAAGCTGAACCTTTAACTTATCAGCATCTAACTAATATATTTGACTGAGCTTTTCCAGCAAATGGAAAACAAATACTTTGTAGAAAAGAGCTTTTGTAGAGACACTGCAATGTGGTGAGCTTTACAACTCAGAACAGCTGAAATCAGCCCAAACTTCATAAACAATTGGATGAAAATTAAACATATCTCTAAGCCATTCTGTTCCTTTTCAACTACGAATAAATGTGAGAAATGGATGCAGGATTTTACATGCTCAGAGTAGGGACAAAATCAAACGTCTTTTCCATGATACTGCCTTTTAAGAGACTGTCTCATTTAAAATATTTAGTGTTTTATGTTCCTAGAAGCATGCACTAATATGTAGTAAAATAGTATGAGGAAAAAAAACCACAAGTAAATAAAATTAATAATATTTTAACTAGAACTAAAATATCTATCATGAACAGAATTCAGATTGTCTATTAACCTCCCTTCTTTTTATTTTTTGTATATTTTAATAAATTTTTGTGTATTTCATACAAAATATTCTAGTCATCCTTATATCTCATCCACACCCTCTCATAGCCCCCCCATGTTATGTGTTTTGTCATTTATATTAAGGCCTATTGTGTCAAGTTAGTGTTCCCAAATGTCTGCCACTGCCCGTTCATTCACTGGACTCTAGTTAACCTATCTAGAATCACTCCCTTAAAGAAGATCAGCTCTCCTTCACACAGCAGTAATCAGCTGCCAGTAGTTCTTTAGTTCAGAGTGAGGCCTGCTGCCCATTTCTACAGTTCTGTGCTGGGTATTTTGCAGCTTCAGTTTGCATGGTCTTGTACATGCTGACACCATTTCTGTAGGCTCATTTAAGCAAAGTCCCAAGAGTCTGTAAGACTCTGTTTCTATTTGGTCTTGCACCTCCTGCCTGGCTCTCGTAATCTTTCCACCACCTCTTCTGAAATGGTGCCTGGGCTCTGGTTGGTAATTTATTATAGAATTTCCATCCAAAGGCCCACATTATGCAGACTCCTATTCTTTTTACTTTGACCATTTGTAGCCTTTTGTGTTTGTTGCCGTCTGGTGCATGAGGGAGCTTCACTGATGAGAATACAAAGACAAAGACAAATTAGTATTCTCTCCAGCCCTTGTTCCACTATGTTCCATGAGTCTTAGGTGTAGAAGTTCCATTGTAGATGTGTCACTTAGGTTTGGGCATTTCACGGACACTTATTCACTGTGTGTGACCAGTTGTGGAACTCTTATAGTCTCCATCTGTTGCAAAAGAAACTCCATTCCTAAGTATTGAGTGGTATATTTGTGTGTAAATATAAAGGTCCATATTTAACATACAGTAGGAAATTACGTTTGTCTAACGATAGGAAACCTTTAGAGATTTCTCTAAGTTTTATGGCCTCTCCAGAGATGTGTATTTGGTTTTGTTTAGAGTACCATATATGAGTTCCCTCCTAGTCAGTGGGCTCTAAGTCCAATTACATAGCTGGTGATTACTCTCAAAATAAAGGTCACATTACAAGAAAAATAATGCCATTATTGCACCAATATCATTTGCTGTGCCAGTCATTGATATGGTTATTAGGCAGGCCTTGAAGCTGAGGTTAGATCATTGATTGATATTCTTGTTTAGCAGCTTGCATAGTATCCTCTAAAACTATGAGAGCAAGCCTTTAGGGAAGTGGCTTCCAGGTCAGTTACAGCTCACTTTGCTCCAAGTCCTGTGTCCAAATATACCCTGTCTTCAGAAATAAGGTATTACCTTCAAGTTTTCAGAGGCAATCAAGTGCTGTGGAAATGTCTGTGTAATTTTGGCAGTCTTTTGGAGTACCCTAGTCAACATCTCGAACTCCCTTCTTTTACTGAACATGTTTGGGGAAATTCTTCCTTATAAAGAAACTCATGGTTCCCAAATTATTTTCAGAACTGAAACAATGTACATTTTTTTCCTGAAACAACTTGGCTTATAGATATTTGGATTGATGCTTATATTTCGTATTATTCTTCTGGCTTTAATTAGAAAATCCTAAATAATGTGTATACTTCCTCACAATTTTGATTGTTACTTAACTTGGCTATGCTTTTTAAAGTTTTTCATGTAATGTACTCTAATACCTGTTTCTAAATGTTTTGAAAACTAAAGATAATAATTTGGATATCTAAAACAAGCACCTTCCATTAAGGGACAGGTGTGTTGTATTTTGCATGATTATTTTATTGTCTACAGTTATTAGCAGGATTCCACTGAGAGTATGTAGCATTCTTCCCTTAGTGGATGTGATGGATAGTGTTCCTTGTTATGTCACCTGAATTTTAAACCACAGAGGAGACACAGTTTTGTCTGTAAGGGAAGTTTCCAGAAAAGTTTAAGTAAGGATTGTTGACCCACCCTGAATATAGGTGGCACCATTGTATAGGATGCGTTACTAAAAGGAATAAAGAGGTTAAAAGGAGAAGAGCAGAAATATTCATTTCTCTCTGCTTCCTGAAACCAGATATCTCATATTCCAGAAGCCATACTTTCCCTGCCATGGTGAACTGTCTCCTCTTAAAACATGAGCGAAAATATATCTTCTTTAAGCTGTTCCATGTCTGCATTTAGGTCACAGTAATGAGAAAAGCAATGAATAAAATGGATGTGTATCTGCTAGAGTTAAATGCTATTTGGCTAACTAGTGAAATTCTAAAGTTCTTTCATGGATAAAGCTTGTTAACACTGTGGGAGAGTATGCTTTTTGAGTCAAGTCACTATATGAAATTTTGAACACAGTAACTGCCTTCATGCATTAGCTTGGGTTAAAAAAACTGCAAAGGGGAAACTCTGTCTTGTTAAACTTTTTGAAAATTAAGTCTATTGACAGAGTGATTGGCAAAGTTAGTTAGTGCTGTGAGTTTCTTTCTTTGTATTTGAATTAAAATGCAGTTGAATTTAAATGTCATCCAAAATAAATTCTTAAAAAGAGAACAACTCATAATGATCTTATTTTGGCACATTATAATTATATCTTTCGTATTACTCCTTCATTTCAATCTTCTTTCAAATAGAAAAGCATGTTATAAGTTTTCATTTTTTAAATGAGACTACAGTAATCACAGAGAATCAAAAGTTGAATCAAAGAACAAGCTGACTTATATTCCCAATAAAACTTACTGACAGTTTAACATACAACAATCTCACTGCTCCTTTCACTGTAGAATGAGAGCAATGGTACAAATGGAAAATAAACTGTGTGAACAAATGGTGTGGGGTCATTCTTACAATCCTTTAACACATCAGATATAGTGCTATCACATGGCACAATCTTGCAGTGAAGGAAAGTTTATACAGTATACTCCTAAAGCATTCATCTTTTATAACTCAAGCCTAAGAAAATATATCTTGTAAATTATCTAATGTGAAGTGGTAAAATGGAAATGTGGATGCAAGTCTTAGAATAACATGTCTTTGGTGCTGGGCAGTAAGTTAATCTTGTCCTAATTCATAAAATGTAACTTACTTTTTACTGGCTTAGTTCCTGCCCTAAATCAGGCAATATGCAACTAGGTCTGGAATAGATCTGGCTAGGACAGCATGGAACAGGGCATGACAGTGGTTATCAGGAGAGTTTTCAGTTAGCATGAATTTTGCGATTTGCATATTAAAAATTATTTACTATATTCCAAGTTGTGTGGTAGACACTTGTCAACATATTAACTGATCTGATTTTCAAAATAATCACCAAATAGAAATGGTACCCACCTTATTTCAGTGAAGAAGTAGACTAAAGTTCCTGAAGCTTGATGCCAAGGTCACAGATAAACTAAATGAGAGAAATAGAAAATAAATTACTCCCACATGCTATATATTAAATTTAAATGTTATTCCCATTGCCACTACATTTCATGGGTGATGAAAGAGCTGTGATAATCTTTGTGTTCAAATTAAACAATCCAATCTGTAGATGTGTGCTTTGTTCTCCTTCACAGAGTTGGAATCTTTTTAAGAAGTAATGGTTAGTTATAGTACCATTAAGGATAAGGGGAAATTCAACAGGAAAAGACTTAGGGTAGTTGGTATTGCCCAGAACCACAGAATACCTAATAATCTGTCACTATTGTCATTTGAAAATGCTTACATTTTGATATTCTGAAAAGTATCATCACCAAGGTGTTCATTATGCAAATCAAAATGGAGAATACCCTTACTGAAAATCTTTCTTATGTTCCTTTACAATAAAATCTGAATACTCTCACCAAGATGATCTGATTTACTTAAATAGAGTACTTTTAATTTCCAGAATATTCTAGATAGGATCACACTATGCATATTGTTTGTGCCTGGCTTCTTTTATTTGTAGTTTCTTTGCTGTTAATATAAATATTGAATAACACAGTAGTTGTCCTTTGGTTGCTAAGCAGTACTTTGTTATACAGATACACCGTGATGATCTGGGAATTTTAGATCATACTAGCTTACAGCTTTTTTGCATTGTGTTGTCTTGAACATACATATACATGTCTTCATCTGGGCATATATTTTATTTCCTTTGCTAAGTCACTGGGTCATAAAATAGTAATTGTCTATCTTTGTAAAAAGCTTTGCAATTTTTGTAAGCAAATTTATGAGACTTCTCATCGATGCCTTTAACGGTCAATTATATTATTTATAAAAATGCTATCATTTGCAATTTTCATAAAGTATAATTTAATATTTTGATTTATTCTTCACAGTTCTCATTTCATACTTTAGAAATCTTTGCCATTTTCAGTGTTACACATAGCTATATTTTCTTCCAGGTTTCATTTTAGACCCTTTACTCCCTCCCATGAATTTATCTGTCCTAATGTCAATACTTGGTTGTCTTGATTACTGAACCTTAATACTAAGTCTTCTAATTCTTGAAATCTTGTAGTACAAGTACTCATTTTACATGATATGTGATATGTTTCATAATGATCTTTTTATTCTAGTGCTCATTTTACATAGTGATGTGCCTCATATAGACATTGTTATTCTAGTATATTCTATACTTCAGTCTTATTCACATCCCCATTTCCTTTTCTTTTCCCCCAGGCCTCCTACTAGTCCTCTTTCTTTTTCCAGACAATATTATTTCTTCATTCATATCAGAAATATTCAAAAAACAAGAGAATCAAGAGAATGCACACCTGTACCAAAGCAGTATGACTCTAGAGCAGACACTGCACTACACGTATCCTGCTTGTTGCAATGTATCGGTGAGTCTGTACTGCTACACTGTCAAGCATAAAGGAATATAGTTTTAAATACAATTCCTCCCCCATCTGAAAATATTCTAGAAAAGAAATGGAGAAACACAAAATGCTATTAAAATACCTGCAAGATTTCAGATATAATCCAGGTTTAATTCATCATGTCAAAATGTGGTTTATTTCAGATATTCTAGATTGGTTCATCATTTGAAAGCACTTATGTAGTTCATTGTATTAACAAATTCATAAAGAAAGGAAAGGGTGATCTCCAGAGATGCAGAGCCATCTTCTGGAAATATTAACCATATGGTAAACATGTGATTTCTCATCAAATTAAAAAAAAGAAGGAACCACAGATAATTTTATCCTCTAAGCAAACTATAACTAACAACTCAGTAAAGTGTTTTTCAGTATTGAATATTATCTAGCTAGGAAAAAATATATTTATATTTTCCAACAGACATTTCTCAACATGTAAATATTATATTAATACATTCTTGAATTATATTGTTAAATACTTGATTTTTTAAAATTGGTTTTGAGTTGCTAGCTTGAGTTTCATACAAAAAGCCTTTAACGAATTTTAGATTGAAATTAAGACATAATTTTCAATAAATTCTGAAATAGCCTGAAACGTATTTGTGCCACAGGTTCTATGCGTTTGAGGCTGAATTCTCAACATTGATGATAAAATAAAAATACTGATCAACTCTGAAAAAAGCCAAAAATTTTCTCCATCTTTCAATATCAAATACTAAGGTAAGATTTAATAATTTATCTTAAAATAAACAACCACATCATTTTAGTACACACATTTGCTTCCATCTTTAATAAATTGTAATGTTACCTGTATACCAGAAAGCTCTTTTAAAATAATTTTCTGTGTGTATTTGTATGTGTGTGAATGTGTGTACTGTTTATACACATGCGGGGGCCCAGAGAACAACCTCTACTATTGTTCTTCAGGTGTTGTCTACTTTTCTTTTGCTCTGATAAAACACCATGTCCAAGGCTTTCGGTTCCAGAGGTTATGAATCTGTCATGGCAGGGAGACATGGTGGCAGAGGTAGCCAGAGCAGAAAGTTAAGTGCTCACATCTTTGTCTGCAGACAGACAAATTGGAAGTAGTTATAGTTGTGAACTCTCAAAACCACCCCTGGCAATTTGCTTCTTTCAGCAAGGTCACACTTCTTAATCACCTGCAAACAGTGGCAGGAACTAAGGCCAAGTAACAAATATTTGAGACTATGGGTGACACTTTTCATTCAATCCAAACATTCCACTCCTGGACCTCCATATGTCCAGGATCATCATAATGAAAAATATGTTCAGTCCACCTTTAAACGTTCTCATAGATTTTAATAGTCTCCTCAGTGCTCAAAAGTACTTCAGTGTCCAATGTCTCTTCTGAAACTTAATTGTAAGCCCTAAAAAATTAAAAAAAAATAAGTTATACATACGTCCAACATACAATGACACAGAATATAAATTATCATTCCAAAAAGGAAAAACAGAGGCAGAGTGAGGAAATATAGAACTGAAACAAGACAGAAAAAAACAATCAAAGAAAACACTAAACCTTGAAACTCCGTATTCAATATACAAGGACTTTCTTCCAAAGGCGTCACATGACTCTGCTCCTCCAGATTTGATGCTTGCAATGTACACCTCTGTCTTAGGGTGGATTCACTCCGCGCATGCAGTTTTCCCTGGCAAATTTCTCCCAGGTCTGTCATTTCCAACATCTTTAAGTCTCCAATATAAACCATGATTCACCTTCACAACTTTATAGAATGGTCTCCCAGGGCCTCTTGGCTTATCAGGGATTTATTTATGCAAGGATTATCCTGAAAAATGATGAATGGCCTGAGCATCGCTCTAAAATCTTGTAGTTAGGATCAAGGACCTCCTCACAATTGCATCTTTCAGGCCTCTAAAGCCACTACCAGGCAGACAACACTGTTTGACATCTTGGAAGGGACCTTGGTTCCTTTCGTCCACATTACCATGGCTCTTGTATATTGTAGTTTTCTAGAAACAGAAAGACCCTTTGGACTTCTTTTTTCACAAGTTATAATCTTAGTTGGGTGGGGTCTTTCACTGAGGGCACACTTATTAATCAGGTTAAGACTAGCTGGCCTCTCCTTAATGGCATATATCTCCTTCACAGTTAAACCCTGTCTTTTAGTACATGCCTTGGCCACAACATTAAGCTTCATTTATACTCTTTTTCTCTGCAGATTTTACATTTTACATCTATTTCCCACTTGTTCTTTTTCATTATACACTTACAAAAATTGATCAGTGATAATCAAGTCACAGATTCAGTGTTAGAATGTCTTCAAATTTTCTCCACCAAATGAATTACTTCATAACTTTTTAAATTTATCTTCAGGCAAATTATTAGTTCTTAGGCCGCAGGCATTCAGATTCTTAATTAAAATATCACAGGAATGACATCTAACTCTGTTGCTATTTAAGTACTTGTTTTCCTCTGGAACTACATTACTCTCAATAATATTTACTTTAATAGTCTCCATTTAAAAGTTAGGTGTTATTCTATAGGCCTGCTTTAGATACAATTTGTTCTTTATCTGCTGCAGCTTTTATTACCTTTGTTCTGCACATTTATTGTTTTGACTATAGCATGATGTGGTGAGTTTCTTTTCTGATCCTGCCTACCTAGTGTTCTGGATGCCTCTTACACCTTGATAGGTACTTCTTTCCTTAGATTTTGGAAATTTTCTTCTTTGATTTTGTTGAAAATAATTTCTGTGCCTTTGTTCTTGGTTTCTTCTCTTTCTTCTATACATATGACTCATAAGTTTGACCTTTTTGTAGTATCCCAGAAGTCCAGCAGGTTCGATTCTTTGATTATTTTAGATTTAACATTTTCTTTGACTATGTGATCCATTTTCTCAAACATCTTTTAAATATCTGATCTCTTCCACCTGAACCATTCTTTTGGAGAGGCTTCCTTCTGAATTTTTGCCTGACTTCTTGAGTTTTACATTTCAGGCATTACTTTAGTTTTGCTTTTCTTTACAGACTCTACCTACCTCTTTATTGCATTCTAATTTCATAGAGTGAATTGCTTCACTCATTGATTATTTATGTTGTTTGTGTTTAGAGATGGGACGGAAGCACCTGGAGACATGTAGTTTTTGGTATTTCCTGGTATGGATATCTGAATTCGCTTCTGTTGAATGGATGTTTGGATTTTTGTTTGTTGTTACCCCAAATGTCAAGTTATTGCCCTGCTGAGTGTTCCTTGGTGTTCAGTCTTGGGATCAGTCTGTCTTCATGTGAGAATGGGTGCATAAGAAGTGATTTCAGTTCAGTTAAAGATAGGTGCAACTTCTAAGCCTGAGGTTTCAGGACAGAACCAATAAGGTCATGGAGTGGCAGAATGGGCTAACTGGTTGTAAGGTAAGCAGGCAGGTGGATAGGTCAGTTTTGATTTAGGATTAGAGATATGGGGTGGATTCCAATTCCATGGTAACCAAGAAAACAAAAGACACAAATGTAACTGTTGAGTGGGTATATCTGTGATGTCAAAAACTGGCTGCACATGTCCCCAAAGTGCCTAGAAGTTTAGGGGTAGCAGCAATGGCAGGTAACTTTCTGTAGAAGTTATATAACTAAACTGGTGTAAAGGTGACATAACTCAAGATAGGCACAGGGGACTGGGATGATGGGCAAAGAAAGCTGGGGCCCAGTAGAATTCACAGGTCTAAAGGATGCACTGGGTGTGTGAATTGAATCTCTATACAGGAGCTGAGACAGCATGTAGGGAATTCTGCACTTGGGGAACTCACAAGTATAGAAAAAGTCACAGGCCTGGCAGTTGCATAGGTATCTATTCTGATGCTTTTAACTTTATTTCTCCCATGCCATTTTCTCATTTCTTAGTAACATTATTTAGCTATTCCTTCTTTGATTTTACCATATGTTTTGAATGAAAGACCTTAGTGTATGAATTTTTAGTCAAATTTATTAAGACATTATTCATAGTTTTCTCCAGGGTTTACTTGATCCCATTCCTATTTCCCCCTTTTGATCTTTAGTATATATTTATTAGATCATGCATCATTATCTTAATGGATATAGCTGTGTTATTAATTGTTAAAATAAATACAGTAGTTTTAGATTAACATCAAAGCTGTGAATATGATACTGTAAGTTTGCATATAAGAAAACCTTACACCTGGTTATCCCTACTGTTAACATCCTGCACTAGCATGGTGGGTTTATGACAACAAATGACTCAATAGCAACATAGTCCACATATTATCCAGTATTCCCCATAATTCACCTGATGTTATTTTTCTGCGACATCTTGTGCAGGATGCCCACTACCATATTTATCATTTCCTTAAGATTCTTTAATCAATTCCAGTTTGTGTGTTTTTGTTGACTTTGACACCTGTAAGTGGTCCTGGTATGGTTTTATGGAATGGACCTCAACTTTGATAGATCTGATGTTATTCCTGTTACTAAACTTCAGTTATGGGGATGGGGATATTGTTTAATTGGTAGAGTGCTTTCCCAGCTGTCAAAAAATCCTGGATTTGATCCGCAGTACGACATAAATGGTTCAAGGCAGCACACCCCTCTAATTGCAGTACTGGTGAGGATGAAGCTAGAACAGAAGTTCAAAGTCATCCTCAACTACAATGTGAGTTTGAGGCTCAGTTGGAATACATGGAACATTCTGTAAACAAAATATCTGTGCAAAGCTTAGAAGTCCCTTTTTAGAAGTATATAAGAACTGAACAACTTTTCTTATAACATTATATCCAGTCTACATGATATCATGTGACATCATGCATGTTTATTACTTTTCTATTACTATGACAGAAACACTGACAGAGGGAACTTATATAGAGAAAAATTTATTTAGCTTATGGTTCCAAAGGGGCAAGAGTCCATCATGCTGGGAAGACCTGGCAGCAGAGTTGACTAGAAGAGGTGCAGAAGCTAAACACTCACATCTGCAAGCAGGCACAGGAAGCAGAAAGGGAGTGGAGATTCAGCAATGTTTAAGGACTCTCCAAGCCCATCCCCAGTGACATGTTTCCTCCAACATAGCCACACTTTCTAAGACCTCCCAAAACACTGCCACCAACTGGGGACAAACTGTCTACATATTTAGATCCTATGGAGGACATTCTCATTCAGATCACCATACCACATATCAGTAATAAGATTAGCTCTAATCATTTAATCAATTGCTTGTGGTAGTTTATCCCCACTCTCAAGTTACTGGCTCTAAATTCCTTTGCTCTCATAGGGAAAGAGACAACCATTTTGTTACTTAAATATCAATGATGAAACCTCTAAAATGTCTGTTTGTCCCCAGAATTCTAAAAAGGCTTATTCTGACACCTAAAACCAATGTTTAATATATTACATATTATATTATTGTAGTTATTACTTAAACACAATAACACTTAAATACTAGTGTTGTTGTCATAAACTACATGATTTCTTGAATTGTACTTTTGACAATTTCCTTAACATATTTAAGGATATATTTCTTTAATTTTTTAAGTAAAATTGTTCTTAGCTAGGTCATGTGAAAGTATTAAAGAATTTCAAATTCAAGTCAGTTGCATTTTGAAAATAATGAACTCTGGTAACGTAATATTTGATAAAATTTAATAAACCCATTTAAAATTTTGGTTTGTGGTTTCCAAAATGTCTTCCATTATTTTCTATGTCCTAGTGTTATACCATAATGTAATCCCCTCCTGTGGTGATTAATATTATGTGTCAGTCTGAATGTGCTAAAAGAGGCCCACATAGCTGGTAAAATATTTCTAAGTGTGTTTATGGCAGTGGTCCTGTATTGGTTACTTTTCTGCTGTTGTGATAAAACGCCATCATCAAAACAACTTGTATAAGGAAGAGTTTATTTGAGCTTATGGTTCCAAAGGTAAGGGAAGGCATGGTGGGAGAGGCAGCTGGGAAGAAAGCCGAATGATCATATCTTCAAGCAGGCAAAGAAAACAGAGAGTGACTAGAAATCTGGCAGGGCTTAAGCACTCAAACTGCAATTAGTCCAACTTTAAAAGGCCCCCTACATAATCTTTAACAATCTTACCAGTATTCAAAAGGAAGTTGGTACCAAAAGTGGAGCATAGTGAAGAACCCAACAGTGTTGCATTTTGAAGGAGTGTGGAAAGCTTTGGAAATCTGGATGGAACCGGTTGAATTCTGTAAGCAGAGGTTAATGGGCTGTTCTAGAAGTCCAGCTCAGTATGTTTCAGATGGAGATGGAAACAACGACCTAGGGGCCATTTTTGTGATATGTTGGCAAGACTCTGGCTACCTTCTGCCTAAGGCCTAAGAACATGCCTGGAGCCAATTTAGAAAAGTAATGAACATATTTCTTTGAAGTAGGAACTTTCAAAACAACTTAAAATCGAAACCGTGATTTGGTTATTATTGTGGTGGTTTGAATGACAGTGCCCCCATAGGTGCCACGTATTAGTACATTTGTTTACCAATTGGTGGTTCTATTTGGAGAGTGTCATGGAACCCTTAGGCCATGCTGGAAGAAGCATATCACTGGGATGGGCTTGAGAGAATATAATCTTGCCTGTTTCCAGTTTCCATCTCTCTCTCTCTCTGCTTCCTGTGCTTAAAGAGTTAAGTGCTCACTTTTCTGCCTCCTATATGTCTTTGCCTCCATGATTGACTCTTATCCCACTGGAACTGTGAACTCAATAAACTCTTTCTTCTATAAGTTACCTTGGTAATAGTGTATTATCAGAGCAACAGACAGCAATTAAAACAATTACTTATAAATTTTATGGAGGAGCATAATGAAAAGAGTAAGTGCAGTAGAAAGCAATACAAAACATACAGTTTGGAAAGAAAGAGAGCACTAGGGAGCTTAATGTTTCCATCAAACCATGTGCTGGAAGAAAGGCTCTAATTAATAAGGAGATTAGTTCCTTTAAGAAGATATTTTGTGGGGTTGGAGAGATGGCTCAGTGGTTAAGAGCACTTGCTGCTCTTTCAAAGGACCCAGGTTTGATTCCCAGCACTTACAAGGCAGCTAACAACTGTCCATGTAACCCCACTTCAAGGGGAGTCCAACATTCTCTTCTTACCTCCACAGAAATTTCCCAAAATGGGTACACTTACATGCAGACAATAAATTCATACACATAAAAAATTTGAAATGTTGACATATTTTAAAGAAGATGCCCACTGCTATGTACTGGGATAATGGAAAGATTGCCCTCGAGGAAAGCCCCTACCTAACTTAGCTTCCAACATTCAAAAAGAGAAAGCTTAAGAGTTTTTCTACTCCTAGAAAACCACAGCATGAAAACACAGTTGTAAATGTGATCCAAGGAAGCCAAGGTCCTTCTCAAGCTGGCAGCTCAACTTGGCAGTGTTGTCTGCCTGATACTAGCTTTAAAGGTATGAAAGATCCAAGAGTGTGGGAGTTGTTGCAGTTTCAGTTTCAGAGAACCAGAGGTCAGGAATCATGTAGCACAACCTGTGAAAGGACCAGATAGGTTGAGAAATATCAAGAGGGCATTGTGTGAAGTTGTGCAGGTAAAGCCTGGGTTACAGTGCAATCCCCAGTATTATAGAGATGCCAGAACTAGGAGACATCCTCTAAGGAGAGCTGAATATAAGGAGAGAAGCCTGCCCAAGAGAGGAATGTACATTATAAACAGGATGCTGAAGGGACTGAACCAGTCCTCTGGAGTAAGTCCCAGACATGGAGCTGCAAAATTCAGTGTTTGCCCTACTGGTATTCAGTCTTGTTTTGGTATCATATTTCCTCACTGTTTCCACATTCCTCCCTTTTGAAATGGTAACCTATATTCTATTCCACTCTATGCTGGAAGTCTGTAATTTTCTTTTTGATTTTACAGGGACTTAAATTTTAAAAATTGACTTAAGTCTCCGAAGAGACTTTGGACTTTTGAACAGTGTTGATCTTGTTAAACACTATGAGAAATTTAAAAGTTGGAGTAAATGAATTTTGTAGTGTGATATGGAAAAGCTTATATGTAGGTCAGCAAGTGGAATGAGGTGGTTTGAAAAGGAAATATCCCAATAGGCTTAAGTATGTGAACACTTGGGCAGTTAGTGGTACTGTTTGAGGGAGGTCATGGAATCTTTATAGTATGTGATATGGCTGGAGAACATATATCACTGTGGATGAGCTTTGAGAGTTCCTAGCTTTTCCACACTTCCAGTTTGCCCACTCTCTACTTTCTGTGAGTGATTGAAGATTAAAATTTTAGCTTTCTGCTCTGATTGTCTTCTGCAATGTCTCCCTGCCATGATGGACTCTTATCCCCCTGGAATCATAAGCCAAAATAACCTCTTCCTTCTATAAGATGCTTTGGTCATGGTGTTTAATCTCAGAAACAGAAAAATAATTAGTGTACCTTTGCAATTAGTCATACTGTTATAGCCTTGAGGTGGTTGTGAGTTGACCTATAGAGAGCCCATGTACTGAAATGATGAAAGTACCTTTCGTCCACCAGCAAGTAAGAAACTGAGTCCATCAGTGACATAAAGTCCAAAAAGTTTAGTCTTGCCAACCCACACAAGAAAGAGTATCCCCCCCGCCCCATCTCATTCTTAACATGACTAACCCAATCACTTCACCTGACTGAGAAGTCCTGCAGAGTCATGCCCAGATTTCTGAAGTATAAAGTTTGAGACAACTCCCAGTTTTTACTTATGCTTAAATATTAAGATAATTTGTAATACAGCAAAACACAAATAACATTAACTGAAAATTTATATTCTACTGTCTAGTCTTGCCATCAGTGCATTTAGTAAAAGTGAGCATTGCATTTATGTGAATGAGCATAGTAAATTAAGACTGCATACTTAACAGCAAAGTGTACCTAACATGGGTACACGTATACACATGTAGACAATACATGCATACACATAAAATTTTTAAAATTTTAAAATAGTTTAAAGAAGATACCTACTGCTCTGCACTGGAATAATGGGAAGACTGCCCTCAAGGAAAGCCTCAACTCAGTATCAAATATTTTTACATTGTGAATTTATTTTGTGTATGTGGGTGTAGGGTGTGTGCAATGGCATAAATGTGAATCAAGTTACAGCATGAGGTAGTTGGTTACCTCCTTCTTCCATGTGGATTTTGAGGATCAAACACATGTTATCAGGTTTGGCAGTGAGTGCTCATTGAACAAACTTAGAAGTCCACAACACTATATTTAAGTATAAATTCTACAGGAATCTTAATTGACATCAATGTGTTACATAAAATAACCTGTTACATAAAAAAACTATTGCATACTATATCATAAAGCATAAATTAGAGTAAATTAAGTAATTAAATTGTTAACGAAAAATAAAAATGCCTGAGAAGACAAGATAGGTGAATTTATACTCTTTTCCCCCACATAAAGTGTTAATATATAACTCCTTAAATTTCTGAATTTTAGGATGTCATAAAGTATGTTAAATAGTTAAAAGAAAATTGAAAAATTGCAAAAGTCTATTGGAAATAAGAGATATGAATATCCTTTCAAACTAATACTATCCAAGAACTTTTTTGAAAAGATTAATGAGAAGAAAATGTTATAATAGCATAACCAATAAAGGTAATTGCCCTAGAATATGCAGATCCAAAAATGTGTCATAGGGAGTGCTTGCTAAGATTCTATGTATTTCCCCACATTTTATAGCCTTTCTTATAATTAGATTGGGATAAGATCTGGACTATGGCTCACTCTGGGCAATTAAACAGGAGCACAGGGGACATATGTCACTACCAGACTGAAACAGTTATGCTTTCTTGTGGTTTTTTCTACTTTGAATTTTACTGCAGTGACCTTGAAAAACATGTGGATATAGAGAAGTCCACAAGATGGCAAAAACGGGGGATTCTCAAGCATTTGATAAAAGAGTCTCTGGGCATGGAAACTGAGCATTGATTTGTAAAGAAACAAAACTTTGTTTTTATGCCACTGATACTTGAATTTGTTGTTGACTAAGCATAGTCTAGTACCATTGATAAATACAAATGTCACAAAGTGTAAAATGGTATTTAGTAGTGTTTTCAATAAGATTAGTGCAGAAAACATGAGCTATTCACTAGTGCATGAAAGTATTAGAATCATTTCCACAATCAATTTTAAGCAAATTAGGAAGAATATTTTAAATATATTATTTCATAAAAGCTTAAAATCAGTAATAATAGGTATGGTTCTATGTACATGAATGGATTATATGTTTCTTCTTCAGCCTATATTTTCCTCCTACCAACTTTACATCCTTTCATGCAAGATGCAAGACATCAATTACTGTACACTGAATAGTGCTGTCCTATGAGGAACAGTAATAATGACAATTCTTTACCCCTTCCTGAATCTACCCTTTATCATATGACTTTGTAATTCCCTTCTCTAAAGAGTCAAAGTGTGTTTCTTTATTATCTGAACCTTTTGACTTATTTTGGCTAGCAGAATTTAATGAAAATGGCCATGTGCCAGTTACCCTCAGTTACAAGATTTATTGAGTATAACATCTTGCTGGCTGTTGTTTATTATTGTTACCTTGGAAACATGTTCAGGCTCAGATACTGGTGTGAGGGGGAGAATGGGAAACGTGGAACAGAATGAATCCTCAAATATGTGATGAAATTCTAGCATTACTAACCCAGGTCTGCCGAACTTCACATACATATGAGAAATAATTATGTATGCTTTCACAAAACTGACTTTTTATGGTAACTTTGTGGAAAGACGTAATTGTTATTCATTTTTCTAAAAAAAATGACTACCCTGTTACTTTCTTACAGGGATTAAACTCTTAGGTTGGATTTATGGAAAGATGCTTTGATATTTGTTATCCTTTCGTTTAGGAAAGTGGGTTGTGGGCCAAGATGAGATTGTATTATGTTGTCTTATTTACAAAGAACTTTCAAAATATGGAGAAATAATTTTCTCCTTTGTTTACTACACATATTAGTACCTTGGAGTAGCTAAGATTAGACAATAAAGGAAAAGGAACAATTGTAGGTTGATGATGTCACCAAGAAAAAAGAAATATCTCAAACCTGTTGACAATACCATTTTCATACTGTACTTAGAAATTCTTCACATTTTTCTGACAAAAGTTTGGATGCTAACTTTGTGATATGAATTTTACCCTCTTATTTTAATGTCCATTTGTTAGTGTATATTAATTTGAGAAATAATTGGATTGTTACTTTTCAAAACAACATTATATTCTTTAAAATGAGAGAGGTTGATAAATAATATACATAGTAATAGCCTCATCCATATTTGACTAAATTATATATTTGCTAAGACATATAGTGGACAAATTTTAAATTCGTGAAGTCAACCTAAATATAATTATTTAGTTATAAGATTAATATATTATGAATTTATATATACTTAATGTAATAATAAAATTATATAATTAATTACTGAAATATTTTCATTCCCACATTCCTTTAAAAAGATTTTTCAACTGTGGATATTTCCTTTTCAATTTTTTATTGCACTTTAAAGCTGTGATGTGTGGAGGGCAGAGTACAAACTGGCTATGATTTGGTTCTCTCTTTCCACCATGTGGATTCCAGGATTGAAGTCAAGTTTCCAGAGTTGGATGCAAGTGGCTGTACCAATGAGCCATCTTTCCTACCTCAACTGGTGAATTTTGAACACTTCTATCTAGCCATGTCATTCATTTGTTAAAAGTCATTTAATTCACTGCATTCAGTCCTAAATAATGCCCTCTACATCTGGCAACATGCTTCATGTCTTTCAAATGGGCAAAGATTTCCTCTGGAGTGCCTTTGAAACTAGAGAAATCTGACAAATTTCACTTCACAAACCTTCCAACTGGAAATCAACCTTTCATGTATTTATTGTTTCATTAATTTGTATTAGACATTTTCCTTTACCCTCCCATACATTGTTCCGCCTGCCTGCCCTTTCTATTCATGTTCAAAGATATCCTTACCTAAAAAAGCAACATGAATACTCCCTAAGTTTTCCCTAATGCCACTAGCTTGCTTTTTTTTTCTGAATTCTAATGAAACGCTGTCTTCTATATCTTAAATGACCTTATTTTATAGCTTTTCAGAATTATATGTTATATCTATGAGAATCTGCTAGCTAATTTTTTGAATAATCTAAGTTTAATGAGGCCAAATAATTGTTCCACATACAAAAATCTAGCAATTGATACAAGTAGGAAAAGTCAAAAGTATTCAGTAGTGTTTCTAGACCTCACCGGTAATAAACCAAATGAGTAAAAGAACAGGGCCATAGAGAATGTGACAGACTGATTATATACTAAAGTTTGTAGTACAAATGGAGAACAACAAAGTGTCCTAAAGGAATTCAAGAGACCGCTTTATGTATTTGCTTTATTTAATTCATTTAAAGTATCTGTGACAAAGTGGGACTTTTCTTCTCATAGACGGGAAGGAACATATAGAGTATTATGAACTGAATTCTACACAGTCACATGCTAAAGCATCAAGTAGTGACAGGTTCTTCATGCCTTCCAATAACATCTCATGTTGCTTGAAAAGACAATGCATTAATCTAGGATGACAGATCTTCCTAACATGTTCCTGGCATGTTAAAAATATGCTGATGAAAAAAATCAATGATAAATGCCAATATAAGTGATTGATAAAGTCTTTAATTTTGTACAGGAAAGATAAAGAGAGGAGGCTTTTACCTATCTAGTAAGAATTATAGACCTTATAAGTTTCAAAATCTTTACTGCATTAGCATAGTCATGGAAAAGAAATAATCAATTTCAATGTCTAGATATCTCTACACTAAACTCATCTTGACTCAAGGAAAGACCTCTGTGACACTTTAGAGATGAGAATTTGAACTGCCATGTCGACTACCAATAGAACCACAGCATATCAGACTTAAAAATTCTTAGCTTATAATATGAAATCTCCTTTTCCATTAGGAAAACTCATATAAGAAAGAAGGAAAATTGTATAAGGCCAGAGAGCTAGATTTAGTAGAGCTGGAGATGAAAGACAAAATTCCTGGCTCTCATGTCAATGAAAGAAAGCCATAAGCCATTATCAATTCAATAAATATTTATAGAGCATTGAATATGTGTCAGACACAAGAAGATATAAACAACAAAATATGACCAGGATCTGACTACAGCACATTGACATTCTCATTTTTCTGATTAAGGGCTAGGAGCTGCCTAGCTTTACTGGAGTTTCCAAATCCTATTTGAAATTCCTGTCAACAGAGATAACAACAAAAGTCTTTGGTCTAGTCTTTTTTAAAAAATGTTAATTTTTTTCAACACATAATTTTTATTGAATTTTTGTGCATTTCTTTAAAAACATTTAATCATCTTTCTACACTGTCCCCCATTCACATCCACATACCCCCCCACCAGATTTCATGCATTCTCTCATGTATGCTAAGGCTTATGGAGTCAAGTTTGTATACCCAGATGTTCCTCTTTGCAAGATCAACCACTGGAGCCTGTTCAGCATTAAAGATCAATTATCCCTCACTCAGCAGTGATCAGCTGTGAATAGTTCTTTGGCTAAGGTTGGGGCCTGCTGTCCATTTCCCCAGTTCTATGCTGGGTTTTTGTCTGATTGAGTTTGAGGGTTTTGCCCATGCTGACATCATCACTGTAAGTTCATATGAGCAAGTTCCCAGAGGCCTGGAAGACTTTCTTTGTGACCGTGCTTTGCTCTATACAAGCAATGGCTAGTAAAATATAATGTAATATAGGTATGGCATCTGTAAATTTTTACACAGTCACAAAAAGAAACCAGTAAATTAATGTTGACTATACCTTTGAATTTATCCAACATAACAGATATTATCCTGCCAATATATGATAGATGTAAAATTTATTAATAAAAATTATATAGATCTGATATTTATTGCGTCTTCAAAATCTAACTCATAGTTTCTACACTTGAAGAACACTTCTGTCTGGGTTCTGAGCATGAAATTCTGGGCCCGTACTGGCAAGCATGCATTGTGTCAATGAGCTACAACATCCAAGCCCATACATTTTTATATGAAAAGACTTCAAGTTTATAGCCACATGTGACTGCTTACTACTATACATGGTTACAACATGGTTCATACAATACATAAGAAAAATTAGTCCTTAATATATTGCTACAAAAATAATTAAATGAAAATCAAACTTGTGATATTTACTAATTAATAAATTATAAAGTGTGAAAAATTATTCTCATCTACATTTTATGAGCTTCAACTAAGCTTTCTTTATACCTTAGTTATATGTCATGCCAGAGCATATTAGGTCACCAGAAAGGTTAAATGAGAAGAAGCAAAAAGAGCATTAAAACAAAATGTTATATTAAATGTAATAGCTTTTTAATGGTTTCCAGGCAGACTTATTCAAGGTCTTTATAATTTGGATTAAATTTATTTTCACAGTAGCAAGTCAGAACAGATAAGAACATGAAGGGAATCTGCTTTTTGGTAAGAATAAACTGACCATTAATATTAGAGCTTTTTCTGTATCACCGTCAAGACTAGTTTTTCATAACAGAAAGTTCATTTTATATGGAAGGAATTCTTAAGCACTACAGAGGTTTGAAATCCATTACCTGTTCATCACCTTGTTAAGAGATGATCATCCTCTTTTAACTTGGAGAATTAATGCCTTGGAACTCAAATGTGCCATACAATTCACATTTATAACCCAGTGCTGCAGAACATTGCAATACTATAAATTCTGTAGAAAATCCCAAAGTTGTGGTTACAGTAACTAAAAATCAGTTAACTGTTACAAAATATTTTGGAACCCAAGAAGATGTGACCTAACATTATAAGAAAAGGTACTTTTGTCAAAATTGTTAAACACTATCCTTTGAATGCTCTCCAATCAATTTAAAGAATAAACTTTGTGGCTGGAGAGGACATATGGATATTGATTATTTGTCTATGTATTTTTTATATTTGATTGATATGCTACCAGACAAAACAAAGAAATGTTTATTTCCTGAAAAATTATAGTATAATTTATTTCACTTCTAGTTCTCTGGAAGAAAAAAAATCCTGTTCTAATTTAAAAAGAAAACAATGAAATTTTATATGCAACTTGGTTTAAAATGACTGAAAGTGTGTATGCTGCAAAAATATGTAAAAACATTATATTCTTGGGAGTTTCCTTTAGAATAATGATATCTAACCTGAATATCGTCAGCAGTTCAGAGGCAGTAAGTTCTCAATAGCCTTGTAGCCCATTGCATACATTTTACTTTCACATGTGGGAATCTGAACAGTAAGGAATTAGATGAGGAGTGGTTGAATGAAGTAGGAACAGTACTTGGAGAAGATGCCAGTTTCAACATACATCTTTACATCTCTCGGCATCTAATTTGAAGGCAGCTTCAAATCTAGCATACTGCTGCTGTATTTGAAGTACTCAAGGAACCCAAGACTATAAAAACTAAATTTCAGCTTTGATGGAGATTTCACCCAATCAAAATATGACTTTGCTTTCTTCCAGACTAGAATAGAGGTTGATGAGATACAGATCTCAAAGGGAGAGTCATTGAGAAGACAACCTTGACGGAATGTGTGAATGCTCCTGCACATTGTACTGTGAATTATCTGGTTTTAACGTGCTACAGAAAGATTTTATAAGGGGTTTTGTAGCTTCTATACATATAAGGAGGCACAGCAAATGCATTCCACTGCTACATCAACAGAGTCTGACAGACTGTGAAAGAACATAAAATAAATATGCCATGTAATACGGAAAAGATTACTGCTGTTTAAGGTACCTCATGTAGCTTTATCTAAGCTCTGAGGATAAATTGATTTATGTATTATTAAAGGAAAAAGTAATAATTTAAAATGATCACTTTGCAAGCCAATAATTTAAAATGATCACTTTGCAAAACAGGAAGTGATTACCAGTGAGTTGAAGCTACTGGAGGTGATCCATGAAAAACATTCCTTTTGTTTTTAAAGGAATTTAAAGGAACATTCTTTTAATCTTTAATAACAAAAATATTAAATCCTTTCCATTATACTTCGACGGGACTTTCTGGATAAACAAAAACAATCATATTTGAATTTAAAAAGTCAATTGATGACTGGACAAAATTCAGAGAATAAATGATAACAGTCTTAGCCACAGATAATAAATCTTTATCACCAGTCTATCCCCAAGGCTCAGGGACCATCATGGAAGACTGTCTAGAATTAGAGGTTGCAGAAGACTAGAGTGAAAAAGGGTCAACTGGACATGACTGGGTTATGGCCCTCACGAAACTCATCAGAGCAGTGGTTTCCAGCACAAGAGCAAACCAGTTAACAAGCCAGCATGAATGAAGGAGGGGCTCAGAAGTCTGATCTTTAACTGAAATGCTTTTGGCCCTTGATGGCTTCTGGGGGAGGGAAAGTCAATTTGTTTCATAGATGTGGGCCCTGACAGGATGCTTGTACTTTAGTATATGGCCCTACACCTATGTACAGGCAGCACCAAGTGGATAAGAAATAAGAAGATTACCTAAAGTTGGAGGGAGATGTTGGGGAGATGTGTCCAAGCAGGGTAGGGGGAGAGGGGTGAGGGATGGATATGATCAAAATATGTCCTATATATGTATGGAATTGCCATACATATATGGAAAAGCTCTAATATTAATGGTCAGTTTATTCTTACCAAAAATTAATTCAGTTGATGAAAGGATTGGAGAAAATGTACAAATGAATTTCAAATAAAATGAAGTACCAAAAACAAGATGAAGAGTCATCCCCGAAATTAGAGAGTAGGGACCTCAAGAAATGGATCAATAGATAAAGTCCTTGCTGTGAGAACCAGACTTCAGATTCACAGTACCCACCTAAATGCTGACTGGGTATGGCAGCCTGTGTGTAGTCTCGGTGTTCCTGAGGCAGAGACATTGGATCCCTGAAGCAATTGGGTAACTAGACTAGCCAAATGTGAGCTCTAGATTCAAGTGAAAACCCTATCACACTATGAAAGGTTAAAAGCAGTCAAGGAATAAACCCAACATTGACCTCTGTTTTCCACAGACCAACAAGCACAGATACATGCATATCCACATACACATGTGCACAAACACATGCGTGCAACACACACAGACACATATACATGCACACACACATACAAAATAGACACAGAGGACACAAATTAAAGTAGATGTAAATAATAGTTTAAAAGTCGAAGAGACACACCGTGTGATAGTACATAGCTAAGATCCTAACACTTGGTAGACTGTGGCAGGAAATTTGGAATTCAAGATCAGCTTAGACTACCATAATAAGAACCTGAGTGTTAGTTGAGGGAAAGAAAAGAGAGAGAGAGAGAGAAAGAGAGAGAGAGAGAGAGAGAGAGAGAGAGAGAGAAACAGAAAAACCAAAGAATGAAATAAAGAATAGCTAAACAAATTTAGACGTTTGACTTTACTTTTGGAAAAGGCTCAGGATTTTCTAGAAAGCCCTCACTAAGGAGTATAGTCTGATTTTTTAAAATAAATATCCTGAGCTCTTATTACAAATGGAAAACAGTCACTTTGGTAGAAAGAGGTAACTTTTTAAGGAATCAGAATAAAATTGGATTTGTCATCTCTAATACAAAAGCTAAAGGTAGTGGAAACATGGTTGCAGGCCACTGAGGACAAATAAATGCGATCCCCAATTCATGTATGCTATAAATCACCTGCCAGAACATATACTGCTCACATACATTTCTGGGTAATTTCAAGAGACTACTAATAGTCACCAGTCAACATCTATTGAATCAGAACAGAACCCTTAAGGGAGGGAATTATAATGAAACGAAGGTGACAAAGGTGACAGTAAACAGCAAGAATAGGTGAAAATAAAGATTGAAATACACCTGAACTAAAAGCCAATGGACTATGCCACAGTGACTATGAATGCGTAGTATTACAACATATGCACTACAAAGGCAAACAATGAATAATAATAAGAGATATCTTACAGTAATCTGAAAAAAAAACTATCTCAGAAAGGTTGGGGAAAGGATAGAAACAAGAATACAATCCAATTTTCAAGCCACAAGAAAGGCAGATAAAGAAGGAAATGGGGAGAACAAAATATCAGCATAGGTAGATAACACAGTTTATAATGTCAGAAATAAGTTCCAATGTGACCGTAATTACAATAAACATAAACAGATTAAACTAAAGATCCTGGTTCAGCAAGCCCTGAGGGCCAATTGCAAAACTAAGTCTTATAGGGACATTGCCTATTTGCATTTTGTCTGTGATTGGTTTTTCCCCTACAATGGCAGTGTTGAGGGAAAAGTACCATATGGCCCACATAGATGAAAATATTCACTATGTGGCCCTATAAAGAAACAGCCTGCAACATCTGCTCTACAAGCATAAAAAGACTTGATGTTTGGATTAATTTAAAAATAAACAAATATCCAAAATGATATTGCCTCAAGCAAATGCACTAAAAAGAAAATAATAGGGTGATTAAAAATAAATACAAAGAAAAGGTGAACTGTGAAAACAAGAACCAAAAGAAAGCAAAGGCAATGCATTCAATGTCAGTAACATATAGAATTATGCACTGCAAATAATTCAAGAGAAAAAAGGAAATATATGTTGATTACAAGTATGCATACAAGTAATTGTGTAGCTTTGATATTAACTGACAAACTACATAGAAATAAGGAAATTGATGTTACTTGGGAATTTGATTGTATATTTCTCCCAAACTGTGGTACTTCGAGCAGGCAAAAGTGAAACTTGCACAAGAAAAATATGTTTATTTACATTAAGAATAGTCATTTTACAAAAATTTACCCTGTAGTTTCAAGCATACAACACATTTTCATATAAGCCAACTGTATTAGACTGTATTCCAGCATGTTTCAAAGATATTAAAACTGCATAATTTCATTAACTCAGTCGTTTCTCATCTGAACATTCACCACTGGGAAATAATCACACTGGTCCAAAAGTTTATTTTAACAAAACTTGCATCACAATATCTGTGTTGAATATCTTTAGTTGTCAACTTGACACAGCTGGGTTGAGGAAGCCTTAGTTGGGGAATTGCGTTCTTTGGACTGGCCTGTGACCATGTCTGTAGGGTATTTTCTTGATTGTTGAGTGATGTGGGAGCCCACTGTGAGCAGTGTCACTCCTGAAAAGGTTGTTCTGTTGTATAAGAAAACAGGCCAGGAAGCTTGGGCCAGGGGAGCAAGCTAGTAAGCAGCGTTCCTCCATGGCCTTGCTTCAGCTCCTACCTCCAGGTTCCTTCCCTGAGTGCCTACTTCCGGCTCCCACAGTGATGAACTGTGACCCAAGAGATGTAAGCCAAGTAAACCCTTACTCCCCAGGTGGATATTTGTCAGTGTGTTTGGTGACAGCAACAGAAAGCAAACTAGAACAATATTGTTTTATTTTAGAAAAGTATGGCTAGGAATTCCCTGTCACACACTACTCATCAGTTAGATAAACATTATGAATCCACATGCAGTTGTCCACAGGAGTATCTTTTCTTGGACACCCAAACACTTCATAGTTCCTGAAGACTCATGGATAAATGTACATGGTATTAACTTGACCTCGAGATTATAATCTCTCTACCTGTAGATTAGTGCAGTTCTCAGACTTCAGTGTATGGTGGTTAACAGAGATACTTAGAACTGGTCAAAGTACAGAGAATAAGCATCAGCAAAGCATTCAGCCAGAAATAGGAAATCTATATTACCCTACCTCTCCAAGGCTCAAGACCCATAGGCAGAACATGGAACAGAAACATTGTAAGAAAGAGCCAGAGTTCAGGAACAAGTAGAGCAAAATAGTGTCTTGTGGATGTGACAGGACAAGTGCACTCATGAGTTCATGACAACCTGTAATTGTCTGCCAATCTAGCATGGAGTGGGGATGGTCTCATGAGCCTCCATTCCTAACAGAGGAACTATGGACAATACATAGCTTCTCAGAGAGTAAGAGTGACTTTTCGTTAAGGGCATGGGTCTGAGTAATTTGGTCATGCTCCAGTAGATGGTCCCACACCCAAGACTATATGAGCGGCACCACTGAACTCATTGGGTATGAAAAAAAATACATGAAGTTGGTGGACATAGAGAGGAGCAGGAGATAAAGTGACTGAAAGTAAATGAAATTCTTAATAAAAAAATCAAAATAATTTACTTAAATAAAAGTTGTATAACCTGATATACAGGTTCAGATAAAAGAAAATGTGGTAACTGTGAATGAATGTGGAGCAAGTGTCGCGTCTGTCTCGTTCAGCAAGGAAGACGCAACCCCGGAATCTTCTTTATGCAGTTTATTCAGGAACCTTGAACAACCTTCTGGCTTCTTAACTTTCTAACTTCTCTTGACTTCTCCTGACTTACTTCTCCTGCCTTACTTCTCCTCCCGGGGAAAGCCCGCCACAGCCTTAAATCCCCTCCTGCCAGCCAACCCCAAACTACCACGTGGTGAAAGCAGATAGGCGCACACAGGTGGAAGCAGGGCCAGATCTCAGCCACAGCCAATTATGGAGCTGTTTGCTCCAGAGAGCACTCACCTTCGGGATGGTGGAAGGCGGAAGCAGGCGCCATCTTTAAGACACGGCAATCCGCAGCTCTCTACAAGCAACCATTATTTAGTACTTGGAAGTTTAAAAATAAGCCTTGTTAATTGCATTTTTAATACCAAAACCTCCCCTTTGAGGTTGAATATGATGCTTTTTGGTATTTGTATGGCTTATCTAGTTACAGATCAGTATAAACACCTAGAAGCTCTTCTATTCGTGATTCAATGGATCTCCAAATTGCTTGCATCTGTCATCAACTTGAGTCTGTCTTCCAAATGAACAAAAGACAACATTCAGATGTTGCCCTACTTTAGGCATATCTTCTTCCTGTTTACTCACCTACCTTTGACTTCTTTCACTACAGCATAAGGCCCACACAGATGGAAATTTATGAAGGAATGTTGTATTGTCATACAGAAAGTTCTGAGATTTTATAAGCAAATGCAATCATTACACAGCATCATGGAATGAGATCTTATTAAACTATTGAAATAGTTTAGGTATATAAATTTCAAAACTAGAAAAACGGATGCTAGGTTCTATACAACAGTAATTTTCTTCTCTGTGGCATTACATGTTTGTTACATTTAGAACAATTAATATCCATTATTTTGGTTATATGGAAAAAATGTTTTTTCATATATATATATATATATATATAATGTAAAACAATATTTGCCATAAAATTAAGGTATTTCTTATGGCTGTTCTTAATTAGCCCACTTTTTCCAAGAGCACAATGGAAAATTCCCACTGGGGTTGAAGAGAATTATAAAGGTCCATGGAGGAAGGAAAGAACTAGTTCAATTTCTATTTTTAATAATGGTGTCATGGATAATTTCTAATTTCTGATTATAAAACTAATATAAGAAGAATTTATCTAGGAATATAATTCACATAAATGAGCTGAAATATAAAAATTAAAACTCTCATTTTAAACATATAAATAATTCAAATTATAATAATTCAGGACAGTTCATTTGAACCCATAAGATTAAATTTTTTAACTTAAATAAGTAATGTATATTGTTCCCACTAGATTGTTATTTTCTCAGAAAATATAGTATAGTTTCTACAATGGAAAAAAATAGACTAGTAACCTCAATCTGCTAAATATCTCACTCTGAGTTGGACAAGTAAGATTTATCTCTATATCCTATGTCAGAATACAATTATGATTTCATATAGATAATGCATATGTTCCACAGAGAAATCTTCTAAGACATATTGTAATTTTAATATTTTCCCCTAAATAACTTACATTTCTCTAATATACAATAAAACAGAGTGAAACTAAATAATCTCTGATCATTGTTTAATAGAGCAACTGCTATTCTACCCACATATAAACTCCATGAAGAAATCTATATTATTATTAAATCTCCCCAGGTATATACAGAGCTTCAAAATATTTACTTAAGAATAAACTTGTCCCCGTGGAGAAATACCCTTTGACAGACTACAATAAATATCTTCCTACAGCCATAAAATCCCAAAGCAGTCTCACTCATTGGAGAGCCTTCTGCTCCATGGAGACCGTAATTCCTTGAAAGAATTTCTAGACAAAAGAAACTTTCTGATATATGTGATTTTAAGAAATCTTAAAAGGGTTCTTGAGGCATTGTGCTCTTACAAAACACAACAAGACGTACTAATGGGCATCATCTTATTATATTTTAGTCATCTAAGAAAATTTCTGCAGTGTTATTTGCAAAGTAAAGGACTGCATTCTGCCATTTCAGCAATCATTTACCAGTTTCAATACTATTACCAAAATGTTTTTTACTTTTGTGATGCAAAAAATTGAAATCTACAAAAATAGTCAATTCAAACTGTAGTAAAAGTTCTTTTTCTATCTAGATTAAGATTATCATAGCTAACCTCATAATATCATTATGACACAGATACAGTGAACAATTTTCCATTTAAAACATTCCACCAGAACAAGGCCAGTGCTTCACAGTTAATTAATGATTTATTATTTAAAAATTTGATTATACTTACTAATAATATATCTCACAGTCACATGATCATTTAGTGAATTGAATTTGATTAATGTCATCAATGCACCCATTAAGTGAACTAATAAATAATTATATTCTTCTTTAGCCTTTTACCAATGAAGTCGAATTGTACACCAGTATCCTTTTTGTGGGGGATATTTTTATCTCATTTACTGTTCGATTTCTGTAAGAGGAATACTATATCCCTTCATCTACTATTTCTTGCTGTAAGGGAAAAGGTATTATGTATTCTTATGATTAGCTTTTATCTTTCCACCAGAATGAGGATAGTATGACACTAATTTGAACTGTTTGAATTTTATATAAAAAGCAAATTCCAGAAGAAAAGAATGGCTCTCTTAAGAAGAAAGAAGGAATGACATTATGACATTCAATAGTCAGTCACTACCATCTAAGTTTTGCCTACTGTCAGTATACACATCGTTCATAGTTGAGGCTGGAGAGATAGCTCAGTGATTAAGTGCTTTATGTCTGCTCTTGTAGTGGACCTGGGTTTGATTCCCAGCACTACATGGTGACTAAAAATCATCTGTAACTCTAGCAACTGTCCAGTAACTTCAGTTCCAGCGGAATTTGGCATCCTTTTCTTGACCTCAGATGGTACAGCACACCTACACTTACATACATTCAGGCAATATATTCATACAGATAAAATACAAATTTAAAAAATATGTTATAAGGTGTACATACTTATCTGACGTACCCTTATGTATTCCTACAGACAGATTACCCCAAGTTTCATCTTAGTAATTCTTTAAAGTCCAAGTTTAGGAACTTTATATCATTCTATATACAATTCTAAGATTCCATACTAGACTTAAAACTTGCTGATACAGAATGATGGAGAAAATACAGAACAAGTGAAGTAAAACAATTAGAAAACAGTAATGATATAAAACAAATTATTAATTGATGTCTATAGTATACCAATCCTGGTCATCAAGAATAGAGGATGCCCAGTCTTGGAATTTAATTGGTCCCCCTTAGCAAGCCAAACAGACAGCTGCAACTTGTATTCTCTGGGAAAATCTTCCCAATGAATTTTTCTACAAAGTCAAATAAATATAAGGTGATCATTTCCCAGATTTCACAAAAATACGTATTTCCTTTTTACTAGTACATATATATGTATATGTATATATATAATCAAGGGATTAGGGTTGATGGCTAAAATTTCTGCTTCTTTGCCAGTATAACACATGGAAATTCATTAGGCTTTTGGCCTATTGACATTTAATCGGTTCTACCAGCTAGAAGCCCTCAACCAGAGCTCTTTTCAAGCCATTATCTTCAAATATGAGAATATCAATTTCCTTGATAGATGTCCCAAATGTCATATTCTGCTGAAAATGAACTATTATTAAACATTCATAAAGGAGAAGGAAGATCTAACTTACTTCCATATTCTAAGTTTTCCTCTCGTTATATATTATATATTGGAGTATGACACAAGTGCTACACTAAAACATAAGATCGTTCAGGAAGAAAATGTGTTTTAATCACAGGATGGGCATCAACTACTTATCATGCAAGTATTCATTCTGTAACACTTGCCAAAGACCTAGATTCTAAACTATTGATACAATAATGACTTGAAAAACAACCATAATTTCAAAGAGATCAATAAAAATACTCAATATTTGTTTACCTACGGTTCGGTAACGGCTGAATGATTCAGGTTGCAAAGCGAATTTGAGTACACTTCGCAATGTTGTTGCATTTTGACATTTACCCTCTAGAGGAAGCAACTGCAGGATGCATGTTCCTCAATCAACAGTAGTGATAAGGACAGATTTACCATTGCAGGATCTCAGCAACAAAAGAAAGAAAAATGAGTCCGAACCTAAAGGGTAAAGAAGTAATCCACATTTATTAGTCAGCATCTCCAGAGTAAAAAAGTGAAAAGCATATATACACACCAGAGAGGGGGGGGGGCTAAATGGAGACCTAGGAAAGCAGGTTTCATAGTTCCTGTTTAAGACAGAAGTCCTATGAATCAGGAGCATTGATGGTATGACTTCCAGTCTTAGGGGAAAAGATGACTAAGATCTAAAGCTAAAGCATTCACACAGACAGCACACTTCACCTCCTCCTCAGCCTTTTAAAATTTTTCTATTCATGGACAGGAACGGTGGTATAGACCTTTAATTCCGGCACTTGTTAGGCAGAGGAAGGAGAAACTCTGTGGGTTTGATGTCAACCTGGTGTAAAAAGTGAGCTCCAGACGAGTCCCAGCTACATAGTGATACCTTGTTTGGAAACAAAAAAAAAAAAAAGGGAGAAGGAAAAGACAAAACAATGAGCACAGTCGTGAATGTGTTAATAAAACAATAAGCATTGAAATTCACTTTAAATTACTTTTAATAATGCAATATGTTTGCCAGAGTGAACTAGACATGGGGGCGCACACCTTTGCTTTTCTTCTCAGCACTCTGAATCAGTGGCAGGGAGTTGGAGTCCATCTTCGTCTATATAGCAAGGTCCAGGTCTCAAAAGAAGAACAATGTCACACCCCCTCGTGGCTATCACAATGGGCATGGCAGACACAAATCGGTGCTCCTCTTCCTCCTTGTGATTTCCCCTGTCCCCAGCCCTCGGGGAGGGGAGCTCCAGAGAGATCAGGTGCGTGGCTTGCCCCAACCCAGATCCCCGGTGTCATACTGCAGAGATCCTAAAGGCTACAGCCAGCTTCTTCTGGTGTTACAGCTCTTTATTTTGTTACAGCTCTTCCTCACTGTAGCAGGAAAATCACTTTACACGGCTCAAGTGTGCTCTTATATACAGTTCTCTCTCCAATCAGGCGCACTTCCTCATTTCTTAACAGCCTATCGCATTGCGTTATTTTCAAGCCTTGTATTAGCATAAATGGGTGGTTACATGGGCAGTTACATGGGCAAGCAAACCTACCAATCACTACAGAGGAAAAAGGATGCCTTATTAGCATACAGGTTTCCTTTTCTTATGGCCCGACAGAACAACAGTAAAAACTTGGAGGACTAGAGAGATGGCCCATCAGTTAAGAGCAGTTCTACTTAATGACTTGAGTTCAAGTCCCAGTATGCATATACCCAGTGGTTCACAACTGCCTGTAATTCCAGTTCTGGGGAATCCAATACCTCCGGTTCCTCAGGCATCTGCATTCACATGTACATACACACATAAAAACATGCAGTATCATATTCAAAAATTAAAAGGAATATTTTTAAACTAAAGAAAGTTGATATGTTCATAAAACTTTATGTTTGTTTGTAACTTTGGATTTGATGGTCCTCTATAAGTAGTTTCTATTTCAGCAAAAGTCTGACAGATATATGTGATGGATTATAATGGGACTCTGGGAGTTATGGGAAATTCCAGACACATGAATAGCAAGCTAGAAGGACTTTAAGTTGAAAGATGGCTTGTCATACTTTAGGAGCCGAAAAGTAGGCATGTCTTAGAGGAATTGATAGTAGATGATTCTGAGAGGCAGCAATGTAACCACACAGGAGCCTTTACCCATTACAAGATCATTGGATTGTTCTCAAATATTATGGCTAATATTATAATATCTCCACGTGTGTGGATATTTATTTTAAATTAATTAGTATAGGAAAGAAAAGCTCCTAGTTTAAAGACTTTTTGATAAAGATTTCCAAAGGAAAAAAATGCCTAAGGAAAGGTGTTAATTTCTTGTTGAAATTAAGAATAGGCTTTCTAGGTTACCATTAACGTTCTATGTACTAAACTTATTTTGATGTTAACAGTAGTGGTTGATTATCAGCCAAATAAACTATGACAAGGCTACAATCAATATGTCACAAGGGTGTCAATCTTAATTTTTCTGTCTCTATTTCTTTCTGTAACTCTGTCTCCCTCCCTCCCTTCCTCCCTTGTCCTCTCCCTTACCTTCTTTCAGTCTCTGATCTCCACCAAGTAACGACACAATCAGAAACTGGCAGTGTGCAGCCTGAAAGAACATGCTCATCAGAACCTGCTCATGCTGGCATTCCACCTTCGAATTTCAGCCTCCAGAGATATGTGCAATAAAGACCTTTTTTATAAGCCATTTAAGTTATAGGGATTTTCTATAACGGTCCCAAATAAGATAGGTGCTTATAATTTGCCAGAATTTTTTTTCAAATCAAGTTTTCACACACTAACGCAATACTTTTGAGAATCCCAAGAAGTAAGATGAGGAAACAGAAAGAGAATGGAGATGAATTCATGCAAGGTCAAATGTTTACTGAGAGTGGCACAGTGAGAATTTTTATCCAGGCAATTTGACTACAGAAGTTGTGTATTGATTTGTATGCCATCATTACTAATAAAAAACATACATCTCAAAACTATATCCCAAACTGAGTTTTTGTATCTTCCTGAAACCAACTTATTCCTCTAGACTTTTAACTATATCAAGACATGGAAACTTCAGTTGCTTAAGGGGAAAAAAATCATGATGATTGCCTTCCTATCACTTCACATGATGCACATTCAGTTCATCAACAAATCCTGGTGACTCCAAATTAAAAATATATGCAGAATATGACATATTCTCCACTGTTATCATTCTGGTCCTAAACATCAATACTCTTTTGTCTGGACCATTCAGATAGTGTCCTACCTGTCCCTTTGCTTGCAAAACGAGCAGTTTTGAACTGCTGGTGGTTTCCTAAGGAACTCTGTAAAATGCAGAGTCAGGGAGCATAATTCAGCAGTAAAACACTGATTTAGTGTGTACACGGTACTGGGTTCCAAACCTAGAACTCCAAAAAAGGTAGAAAAAAACTATGTAATGGCTCACTCTTGGAAAGTCAGCATGTGAGAGGTGAGGCAGGAAAATTACTATGTGCTTGAGGCCAGTCTAGGCTACAAAATAAGATCGTATCTCAGAAAATGAAAGAGAGGAGAGAAGGGGAAAAGGTTCTTGAAATGTTCTATAAGGCCCTGCATGTTGCTCTTCTCTGTTTTCCTGACATGGTCTCAAATTCCTTTCTGCTCAATCACTGCAATCGAAGCATTCTGGCATCCTAGCTATTCTTGGATATATCAGGCCTGCCCTTGGTTCAGGATCTTTGCAAACTACTGTTTTAATGTCTAAAATGATCTTGTTCAGATAGATTTATGGTTCACTCCCTGATTTCTTCCAGATCTTTAATTAAATGTCTATTTCTTATAGAGATTTCCTTTGCCATATTAGCTAAAATTAGGCCTCACCCAATCCTGACACAACTTCTCCTACATGCTTCATGCTCTATAAATTGTGTGTATTGATCATCACCTATTTCTTCCTATTAGACTCTAGGATCTTGACAGAAGGGATTTCTACTTGTTATCTATGCTGCTTTATCATTAGTTTCTATAATGATACTTGGTATATAGATGGTGTACAATAAATATTTCTTTAAAAGTAAAATAAACAAAAGTAGGCAATGTTTCCACAATGGCAAGTGCACATAAGTTATGTTCTTTGAATGCATGATGTGCTACCCAAGATAACTTTTTATTATAAAAAGGCATTTTCTCTGTTTTTACTTATGTAAGACATATTCGTATAGGCCCTCACTAACCCAGAATTAAACACAAGAGACATACTGGCATTTCTAACATGATATATGTGACCTACATAGAGGTTACTGGTTTAGACAAACAGATATTCCATAGTTCTGTGAATTTTTTTCTTATAAAGACTTTCTCAGCTAATATCTCTCCAGCTTCTAAATCAGCAAATAAACCAGAGGCCCTGGATGCTTGTCAGTGAATTGCTTATACCCTATTGTTACTTTTTAAAACTCAGGTTTGACTAGTAGATAATGAACTCTTAAGAAAAATCTCCTTTCAAGTTTTAAAATCATTGAATTGTAGAAAAATTTCATTAAACTGTAATTATTAACATTAAGTACTAATTAAAAAGGAACTAAAACATATCCATCTTTTTGATCTTTTAATTCTAAGATGAGATTTCTGACTGTAACTCTTTCTGGTACTTGAGCTACACTGTTATAGGAATTTTAATTGAACTTCCTCTAAGATAAAGCCTGTGTTTAGATTCAGTGTTCCTTGTACCCATCTTCATAAGCCACTTGCTTAATAGTACTTATCTTCGTGGGATTCTGAAATGTTATATTTACCACCAACATTAGAGAAAATCAGTTGCAGTTCTTAAATTAATACATATCATAAGACATTTAGCTTAGCTGGGAACTGGCATGAAAGAAAATATGTTGCAATTTTCAAACAGGTGGCTCTGAACATCTATCTTATAGAAATCGTTTTATTAAGATACTACAGTTGCCACATTATTTGAGCTGGCATTTTGGTCTTACCTTGAGGACACATAACTGACCCAGAAACCATTTTGTTATTAGCAGACAGTGGCTGTTATTAAACTGTGAGGTTTTTTCTTTTTCCTCAGCTCCAGGGTTGTTAGCCATAAACAACTCAAGTGTAGCAGCAATTTCTAATCCAGCTAGAGAAGTAAGAGGGAAAATGAAGCTTGTGGTCTCTGGGAGATCCTGGTTCTTCTCTTACTTGCTGTTAGCCAATGAGACAGTCACTGAACCCATATTTGTTTAGCAAACATGGAAAGTGGGTGGACTTCACAATTGTTAAGATACATTTAACATGTTTCAAAATGAGGAGAATTAAGATGAAGACAGTGTCCCAGGAACTTTTATATCCATTTATGTGCTCTCAAATAGAAGGGACGCAGTTTTCAGTTTTCAAATGCACATTTGAGATATTCTATCCTGAGAACATCGAACTAAAACTGAGATGAGAAGAAGGAAACCAGGCTAAGTTCAATTTTATATCTTACTTGATGAAACACACAAGTACAGGAGAATCTAGTTACACAAACTATCCATGCTTCAACTAGTCAAATTTTGAGAAATATTTGAACATCATTGACTGTGTTAGGCAAATGGCAGATTAAGGACACCTGAATAGAAATGCTTGAACAGATAGGATTTAACATATATGACAGAATACCTGAAATCTGGTGTGGGTGCTATGGTGGGTAAGGAGGAAGGGGTGTCTAAATTTGATTAATATGTATTATATGAAATGCACAAAAACTCAATTAAATTATTAAAATAAAAAATGGACATTGCTCTCTGAGATAATCAATTATACACTTCAGGACTTATCAATTGCCATGAAGCCTGCACAGCCAGTGAGAGAGCCAAGTAAGTTCCCCAACCCCAAGACTCTCCACACACTCTCTATTGCCATCCCGGGATCAGATGGATACACTATAAAGTTCTAACAGACCTTCAAAGAAGAAGTAACACCAACACTTCCCAAAATATTCTGTAAATAGAAAAGGAAGGAACCCATTATCATTTTTTTGAAACCAGTATTATCTTAATACCAAAACCAGAGAAATATCCAACAAAAAAGAAAATTATAGTCCAATCTGTGATTAAAATAGATGCAAAAATTGTCAATAAAATATTTGCAAACCAAATACAAGAGCACATGAAAAATATCATCCATCAAACCATTTCTCCCTGAGATGCAAGGATGGTTTAACATGCATAATTCAGTGAATGCAATCTGTAGCCTAAACAGACACAAGGCCAGAAGCTACATTATTATCTCACTAAATGCAGAAAAAAACTTTGACAAAATCCAACATCCCTTTATGGTAGAAGTCATGGAGAATCTAAGGATAGAGTTAGTTTATCTATGAAATAAAAGCCTATAATAGGAAAAGAAGTCAAAATATCCCTATTTGCACATGGTATGATTAGAGACATAAAAACCCTAAAGAGTCCACCAGAAACTCCTAGATCTGATAAACACATTCAGCAAAGTAATATGATATAACATTTACCACCTAAAATAAGGAGCCTTCCTATATACCAACAATAAACATAGAAAAATAAAATCAGGGAAACAATCCTATTCATAATGACTTAAAAAAATCATCTTGGTAAAAAGGAGGAAATTAAAGACTTGTATAATAAAATCTAAGATATTAAAGAAAGAAATTGAAGAAGATACCAGAAGATGGAAAGACTGCATATGCTCATGGATCAGTAGAATCAATATATTGAAAATGTTCATTCTAACATAATCAATATACAGATTCAATGCAATCCTCATCAAAATTCCAGTGTCCCAGTATGACTTCACCTAAACCATATGAAAAATGTAAAGCACCTAATTGAACTTGTAGAGATAAAAATCACAGTCTGGAAAGTTATAAAATGAAAGTACTACAGTAGCTAAACTGATATAGTTCTCAAAGTAAAAGTATTTTCAAATGTTAGTGTGCAATTCTATATGTCTTCTATAATTTTTATTATTTACTGAAAAAACTATACTACGAAGCTTCAAAAATAATGTGAAATTTGTCACTGTTGCTGGAATGTGAGTTTGATATACACCTCCTTTACAAATTCTCCAACAAATACAAAGATCTTCAATGCAATCATGTTTTTTTTTTTAAGAAAAGAATGTTAATAAAAATTTTTAATTGAAAAACAAAGGCCTTGAGTTTTTGGTCAGGGAAGTCCAAGGGACTCCCAAAATAACACAGTCTTTTACCACAGCCCTTGACTGTCTCCCAGATCCAATTGTCGAAAACAGTCCCAATTTGGACAAAAAACATTAAAGCAATTGAGCTGAAACTGTCAAGGAATCTTCCTCCCTGATTATTAGTTCTCATGATATCTGAAGATACTTTACAAGCTGCCAAGGAAGACAACCAATCAATGGTCTTACCCTTCTGTGAAATCTGGAAAATGACAATGACTGGACCAGCAAATTATCATTACTTGTACAGTAGTGACACTTTTTTCTTGGGGATAATCAACAACTGTCCAATTAGAATTAAGGCTGGCTCAATGGGAGGAAACTCGTGTGCGACACTGTAACATAACCAAACACACATGAATGGAGAGGTCATAGATCTTAGAGAAAAACCAACTTGTGCCACATCAGTAGACCAAAGTAATTTCATATATGCAGACAATTCTATATAAATCTAACTCCTCATCCAAGAACTTTTGCATCACATGATGATTATTTACAGAGTTCCAGAAGTCAAATGCAGGCAAAAATGTATCTGTGAAACACTTAACCCTAAGTGGTACATTTTTCACGCCATTTCTACAATTGCATCTCTCAATCTTCACCAGAGAATTTTCCAAATACAGCAAATGGTAATTAGCACAGAAACACGCGATTAGCCACTATACAGGAAACAATAGTCCACATAGGGCTTAACCCTGATTAGGAAAACTGTTTCAAATCTCTGCCTCTCAAGGCTCAGGGATCATTGAAGAAGTGGGGGTGAAAAGATTGTAAGTGCCAGAGGGAGTGGATGATCACAAGGAAGCAGAGTCTTCAGGACAGTTACTCAGCTGTTCATATGAACTAACAGCAATGGTGGCAGGATGCACAAGTCCTTCACAAGCTTAAATCAGACAAAATTCCAGTACAGACATGGATAAGTGGATAAGAAATCCCAACTTAACCTAAGGAAGTTTTATAAAATATCACCTGGTGGGACACGGCTAGTCAGTATCTTACAGATAAGGGACTCTTGATGTGTTCAGTAAATGGCTTTACACTGAAGGACATTTGTGAACACAAATCAAACTCTGTTATTCTAATAAGGAGGGCTAGGGACTGAATCAAAATATTGTGGATATGGAGAAAATGGATCACTTATTCATTATTGGTAGATGCGCAAACTGGTACAGCAACTGTGGAAATCAGTGTGGAGATTCCTCAGAAAGCTAGAAAAATATCTACAAGATCCAGCTTTACCACTATTAGGCATATACCCAGAGGACTCTCTATATATCCTATTACAGACACACTTGCTCATCCAAGTTCACTGATACTCTCTTTACAATAGCTAGCAATAGGAAGCAACCTTAATGTCCAACAGCTGATTTAGTGGATAATGAAAGTACAGTATATTCACACAATGAAATATTACTTAGTTCTTAAAAAAACAAAATTACAAAATTTGCAGGTAAACGGATGGAACTGAAAGCAATCATGAGTGAAGTAATTTAGACACAGAAAAACAATACTGCATATTCCTTCTCATAAGTGGATGCTAGTATTTCAATCTTTTGATAGGTGTGTTTCATTTGAAAGATCCACAAGAGTTAAAAAAAATAGTAAAAGGTCATGGGAAGGAGGATTCTTGGTAGGGGACATAGAGTGTAGTGATATAAAGACAGAAAAGGAATAATGGAGTAGTAAGGGTTAAATGGGGGTGAAGAATGGGAAGTCAGGGCAAAGGATGGTATATGTGGATAGATTACTAATACTAAAGCCTTTATAAAAAAAAGTCATATGCAAACTTACCACCATAGAAGTCTAGCAAAGTATATGCATATGCATTATGAAATGAGATTTAAAATAGCTGCATTATAAGAGGAAGTCATTGCCAGGAATGGACTACTCCCCTTGAAGAACCTTACATGGGTCCCTCAACAAC
This sequence comes from Eospalax fontanierii, assembly GCA_035773235.1. NCBI lineage: Eukaryota > Metazoa > Chordata > Mammalia > Rodentia > Spalacidae > Eospalax > Eospalax fontanierii. The sequence continues at coordinate 125,643,524 of CM069525.1, read as the reverse complement.
AGTATTGTTTGAGAGTCAAATTCTGCTTGACTCTCAAACAATACTGGCCGTTTCCTCATTCTTGGTTACTCACCAGAACTTGCAAATAAGGTCCTATTATTGAAGACACTAAATACAGGAGTTATAGAAAAGCTATAACTTTTCAATCTGAATTTAAATCTTCATCTCTATTTGATAGCTTTAACGGTGCTGGAATGTATTCTTCAAAGATGCTACTGTAACAGACAATCTTCCCCAGCTGTAAAACATCTAGCCTGGAAAAATATGCCCACTGGTGCAAATAGTGGCACAAATACTATGAGAGTAAACAAACACTTTCTGACTGGATTTAAGGTCCATCTCACAAGACAGAACCCGTACCTGACTGATGGAGCAGAAGAAACTGTGGCTAGACAGGTCACAGATCATGATGGAGAGCATACTACTATTTTTCTGCTAAATAGATATTGTATTAAACCAACTCCTAATTGATATAGCCATGGATTAATGCAGCTCTCAACTCCCACCAGAGAAGCTTCCTGATGATGTAGATGGTGATTGATATAGACAACCACAATTAGCCTATGTGCAGAGAATAAGAGACTGCATTGTGTTTACCCCTGAACAAAGATAAATTTTTTGCCTCCCAAGGTTCAGGGATCATTGCAGAAGAGGAAATAGAAAGATAGTAAGACCCAGAGGTGATGGAGGCCCACAAGGAAAAAAAGAGTTTTCCTGAAAGCTGGGCGTTTACTCATATGAACTCAAAGCTGTGGTGACAGTATGCACAAGAACCACATAAATTCAAGTCAGACAAAACCCCAGCGTAGAATTAGACAACTTTTATGAATCCCCAACCCCAGATGAAGAACTATTGTCACTGTATACCTACTGGAAGAGGGACAATTCATTTTCTTTAAGGGTGGAATGCTGGATATATTAATCAGGCCCCAGTATACGGACCAAATAAAATGGCATTCTGGGACACAAATTTGACTCGATAAGCCTTAATATATAACGTATAATATATAATATATATAGTAATAGAGTATCTAAAATAAGTCAGGGGTATTAATGAAAGTAGGGGAGGTGTGTGTGTGTATATATATATATATATATATATATATATATATATATATATATATATAAGAGTTTCACAAAAATTCAATAAAAACTTAAAGAAGAAAAATGAAATCTGCATGAAAATCAATGGACTCATAAACAATCATTCTTTGTGAGGTATCTCAGAGCCAAAAAGACAAATATCTTCAGTTTTCTCTCATATGACCCTTTAGGTATATGTATTTCATTTGCTATACTCCTAAAGGTTAGAAACCTAATAAGGGGGCATGGGCAAGGGATCTTCCAAGGGAAGGGTGGCAGAGTATAGTGATAAGAAGACAGAATGGAATAAAGAAATAAAGAAAGAAATGGGGTGGGGAAGAATGCAAGGTTTAGAGGAGGGGAGAGCTAACACTAAGGGTTTTTTGAAAGTGAAAGCCCATATTGAAACATAGCACTATACTAGCTTTCTCAACTATGTCCATGTGTGTGCACATACACACACATGAATATTTATGTATGTTTGTCCTAGTTACTTATTATTGCTGTGATAAGAACACTGACCAAAATCACCTTGAGGAGGAAAGGGTTTATTTTATCTTATATCTCCCAGGTCACAGTTCATCCCTGAAGGAAGTCAAGACAGGAAACTGGAGGTAGAAGCTGAAGCACAGACCATGGAGGAATACTGTTTACTGGCTTGCTCCCCTAGCCTGTCCTGTACTTAACCTGCTCTCTTATAGAACTCAGGATCACCTGCCCAGGGATGACACCACCTACAGTGGGCTGGGTCCTCCCACATCACTCAACAACTGAGAAAATGCCTCACAGGCATGCTTACAAGGCCAGTTCAATAGAAGAAATTCCCCAATGAAGGTTCCATCTTCCCAGGTGTGCCAACTTGACAACTAATGCTGTCCACCACAATTAACTCCTTGTCAATTTGATAAACAAACACATAATAAACCACAACCTTTCAGGTAATGTCCCCAAGATATATTAATATTAATATTATCATATAAAATGTTACAAATTAAAAATTCCCAGATTCTTTAAACTTTGTGTTATAGTGACAATAGAAAGTAACCAATAGGAAAAGCCACTGAGAGTTAATGGCTCCTGGGAGAGGGAGAATCATTTTTCTTTAGTGGTGTAGTCATTCATAAATTGGTCATGCTCCAATAAATAATGCAACACTCATGCCCATGCAAGCAACCCTAATTAAACACAGTGCATCACAAAAAAATAAATTAATGAATGAATAAATAAAAACTGACATGAAAGTAGGGGAGGTCTAATTGGAAATAAATGTTTCAACAGGATGGGGAAGTGGACAAGAAAGAGTAATAGAGTGAATTTATTCAAATCACATTGTACTCATGTATGAAATGGCAAAAAATGAAGAAAAGTAACAAAGATTTGGCTAACTGTTCAGACTGCCTGAACTTCAAACAAAGTTCAAAAAGCTAATAATCTGTCAAAATATTCTGCGTGTTCAATTTCATATGTACTCACCTTTAATTCATATGACTCCCTTTAACATGTGGAAACGATGAGGTTCTGTTTTAAATAAAAAGTTGCATTATGATGTTCATCATCAGATGATAGAAACTGTACAGAGATTTTGATCTAGTGCAGCACTTTACTAGCTAGGAATGCTATACAAAGATATCATAGTATGAGTGACATAAACAAGAAAAGTTTATTTCTTCAAATTTCTATACACTAGAATTCTAAGATCAGGATTTCATCAGGGTGGTTTCTGAGGTCTTTCTCTGTTTTGCAGAAGGCTACCTTCTTGCTGTGTCTTCAGATGGCCTTCTCTCTGTACTTGCTTTGAACCAGTCTCTTCTTATACAGACACCAATTATATTAGGCTACAAGCACTTCATATAATCTCATTAGCTCTTTAAACGGCCCATTTCCTCATAGAGTGACATTCTCATGTGACTACATAGGCGACCTCAACATGAGAGTTTGTGGGAAAACAAAATTCATTACAATAAAGGAGTGTGTAAGGCTAAACTCACAGAACAGTAAAACATACAAGGATGATTTAGGCCCTCTGTACTACAAGAAACATAAAACACTCCACATGTTGAGATGAGCAGAAGAAGCTCACTGAATGGTGCTGAACGTGGAAGGGGTTTCTCCTTTTAAGATTGCAGTATTTAAATAACTATAGCTGTTTACAAGCAAAGAGCTCAAACACTGTATAAGAAAGAGGCAATACCAGGGAAAATCTCCGATCTAGTGGTTTATTGAATATTCGAAGACTTTTCATTGCATTGTAAAATATTAATTTTAAATTTACTAAAAATTCATTAGAATATAGGTTACTAAATGACTAAATGTACTGAATTTTAAAATAATCATAATAAATATTGCTATACTAGATTTACAATATGATCTAGCAATTCAAATGACTTTATGTTACCATATTACAGAAATATTTTGTAAATTAATATTTATTGCTTCATTATTCAAAATAGCCAATTTATGGAACAAACTTAGTTGTCCATCAACAGAAGAATGGCAAAAATATGATACACACACACAATGGAATTGTTTTCAATCATAAAGATGAATAGAATGTCAATTACAGGAAAATGCAGATATGCCAACTGCAGATATGCCAATTAAGTGAACTAAGGCAATCTCAGTCAAACATCTCATGCATCCTCCTATTTCTGGATCCTACGTTTTATGTAGAAACAAACACACATGCATGTATATATGAAATAGACTGAAAGCACAGGAGAAGAGTGAGAAATGGTATGTTGAAAGCACATAAGTATCATGAAAATAATAAAGAACAAACTTGTAGGTCACAAGAATAAAATACTAGTAATAAAACTGTTACCCCACATAAATCAGGAAAGAAAGGAAAAGATAGGTATGGAAAATAGAAAACATAAAATAAGATGTTATACATAACTCTAAATACACAAAGTGACAATAAATGTTCATTAGGCTCACCTAATTTATAAAGATGATACTACTTTTTATCTAAAAAAAATCTAGCTTTCTATTGTTTGAGGAAAATGCACCTAAAAACAGAAAGCAAACATTAGAAAGGTTGAAATAATTACAGTAATATAAAAATATATGCCAGGAAAATACTAATCAAATGCAGTTAGTATACAAATATTAATATTAGAATAAAATGAATTTAACGTGTAGATATTTGTAGATACCAAGAGAGTACACTTCAAATGTGATGAAAGTGTAACCCCTTAGTTTTAATTCATGACCATAAAAGAAAATAGCTTCAAAATACTTGAAGCATATACATCCAAATACACCGTTTTGAATTTTGAATAGTTTCATAAATGATAAATGTCTTCCATTTTTCTTATGTTTTAAAAATATTTTATTTATTATTTTTATTTTATATGTATGAGTGTTTTGTCTGCATAAGTGCACCTGTATCATGCCATGCCCCCAGAAGTCAAAAGAGGGTCTCAAATCCCCAGCAAGTGGAATTAGAGACGATTGTTAGTTACCATGTGGATGCCGGGAACTGAGCTTGAGTCCTCTGCAAGATCAACCAGTGCTCCCAACTGCTGAGCTGTCTCTCCAGCCCCTTTTTATTATATTTCTGTATTGCTCTTTTGTGGCTTTGGTAATATGGTGATTGTACTTGAACAATATTCGCTTCTCTTCTTCTTCTTCTGGGAAAAAAACCTTGTAAAAATTGGTGTTATATCTTTTAATGTTCAATAGAATTCTCCAGTGATAATGCATAGGAGAAAAGAATTCTTTTTCAAGCATATAATTTTATTATGAATTCAGTTATTTTAATGGTGAGACTAAGATGATAATCTAAATATGACTGTGTTGAGTAGTTTTAAGATTTTTTTTTTTTGCAGAATTGGTCCATGTCTTACATGTAGTCAAAGTTAAAAGTTTTTTTTTTTCTTTCTTTATTTCATATTTATTCTCTGTTTCCCTATATTATTCATTCTGGAGAATCTATACTGAAGAATCCACCTTCCCTTTTCTGTTATTCAATATTTTTCTTCTTTGTTAGTTTTGTTCACTTGGCCAATTCTCATTTTTGAAGAAACACTATTTTACTAATTTTATCTATTCTTTTGCTATTTTAAATTTCTATTTTTTCTCAGGTCTTAAAGTAAGAGCTAAAGATTTTTGATCTGAGAAATTTCCACATTCTTAATATAAACATTTAGAGTTATAAATTTCCTTATTAGCATTGCCTTAGGAGTAGTCAGAAAGATAGATAGATGTGGGGGTGTATATGTGTGTTTGTGATTATATTTTATTTTTATTTTTATTCAATTCTATATTCTTAACATTTAACATTTCTTATGAAAGTCCTTCTGTGATCCATGAATGTTGTTTAAATTTCAACTGTTTAGTTATTAGATATTTTCCTACTGTCTTTTGAAGCTCATTTTAGTCACTGATCCCATAACAGCAAGAAAACATACAGCATATGTAAATTATTTAACCTAGTTGAGGTTTGCTTCAACGTCTAGAATATGATCTACAATAGAAAAATTCCATGCACATTTGAAAAATGTTTGTTTTTCACGGGGTCTCCCTAAAACTAGCCCACCTTGAACTCACTATGTAGAGGAGGCTGTAGAGATCCACTTGCCTCTGCCTCCAAATGCTGGGATTAAAGGCATATCCATCATGCCCCAGTTTTGAAAAGGTGTATTCTGTTGTTCTTGCATACATAGTTCTCTGTGTATATAGACTGAGAGGCAGCTCTTTGTTTAAGAAAACTTGCTTTTCCAGGGAACCCAGGTTCTATTCCCAGCACTGACAAGGGGTTCTGTTGCCCTTTTCTGCCTTCAGGGGCATTGCACACATACCAGTATACATACAGAGCATCAAAACACTTGTACAGATAAAAATACATTGATCATTTTTAAAAGACTGATTACTTAATAAAATATCTGGTTCCATGGTACGCTTACTGACTTTTTTAGTCTTACTGGTTTTGTAACTTGTTATTCTATCAGTTGCTGAGAAATGTATGTTGAAGTCCTAATTATCATGGAGCGTTTCTCTTTTGTCCCTTATTGTATGTGCCTGCATATGTGGGCATATATATGTGTACTTATATTTGTAAGTGTGTGTTAACGTGGAGGCCAGAGGACAGCCTGGGATGCCGTTCCTCAGATGTCATCCATCCTGTTTCATGGAGGCACACTATCACCAGCTAAGAACTTGCCATGTAGGCTTACGTAGCCGGCTAGGATGCCACAGAGATCCACTTATCTCTTCCTCCTCAACAGTGATACTGCTAAATGAACCACCACGTCCAACTGTTTTTATGTGAATTCTAGGTATCTAACTGATAAGGCTGACGCTTTGCCAACTGAGTGCCCCCCAACTCCACTGACTTTTTATGATCAGGTTTTATACCATGCAATAGACACTTTCGGTCGGTGAACTGACCGGATGTTATATCTTCTGATGGGTTGACTATTTTCTTATTATATAATGTCACGCGCTTGTATTGAGTAATTTTATTTCCTGTAAAGTTAAATTTATCTCTCATTAATATACACTATTTCTTAATTCAATTCATGATTACAGGTCATGCATATTTCATTCTTTTATTTTTAGTTTACATGTCTGGTTAAATTTAAATTATCTTCCTGCTGTGAACGTCCAGTTTTATTTTAATTTACACATACAACTTTATGTATTAGAATATATTATACTATATCAGTGTATATATATTTGTGTGTTTAATTCAAGTTAAATAAATCTAATGCCTCAAACTTTTGAAATTATTTATGGTGAAAATATTTAAAAATTGTTGCTAGCACTTTGAAATGTACTGAACGCAATTCCTACCAATGGTTACCTAATTGTTCAAGGTAACACTAGTATCTGTAATGTATGTACCTATTGCTTAACCATTATCATTCCCGAAGTGCCAATTCTATTTAGGATCAGAAAACAACTGTTTCACCTTCAGCTTCAGTGAGATTACATTTTTTAGATTCCACATATAAGTAATGCAGTGCTTTTCTTTCTATGACTGGTTTATTTCTTTTTTATTTATGATTTTCATTGTATATGTATAAGTATATTTGTGCAAGTGCACCCATGTCAGAGATCAGAAGAAGGTGTTGAATTCCCTTGGACCTGGAGTTACAAATGGTTGCTAGCTGCCCTGTGGGAGCTAAGAATCAAATCTGAGTCCTCAGTAAGAGAATCCAGTGCAGTTAACAGCTGAGCCATCACTCCAGGTCCCCACTGGCCCATTTTTATTAGCATGATTCCAACTTCCATTTAAATGTTCGTAAATGTTTAGATTTTATTCTTTTTATGATTACATGTCAGTCTGTAGTGCATATACAAACCAGTTTTAGTTTTTATATGGTTCAGGGAAATCAAACCCAAGGCATACTGTACTATGGAGCTATAGTCCTGGCCATCATCACTTTTTAAATTTTTTTTAAAGTTAAAATACAATGTTTCATCATATCACTCAGGCTACTTTTGAACTCACTCTGCAACTCTGACAGTCCTCAAATTCACATCCCTCTTGCCTCAGCCTACCAAGTAGCTGCAATTATGTACCTGCATTGTGAGTCTTGAATACATTTTCTTTAGTCATTCTTCAGTTGAAGAAATAAGCCCATGAACTGATTACAAAAATCAACTAAAATTAAAAATTACCTACATCTAAACTCCGCTACCCAGGACTAGGGGACCATTGCAGAAGAGCTGTGCAGAAAGATTTTAAGAGCCAGGTTTGGTGCATGAACATACGGAGAGAGGTTTTCAGACCTCTGGGAACTTCCTCATATGAACTTACAATGATGACAGCATGAACAAGACCCATGTTGGTTCAATCAAACAAAAATCCAGCATAGAACTGAGAAACAGTTAACAGGCCACAACCTTAGACAAAGAAATATTGGTGCTTGATTCCTGCTGGGTGAGGGAGGAGCTGATCTTTTAGAGGGATAACCTAGATGGGCTGATTAGACTCTAGTGGATGAACTTGCATTGAAGGTTATCTGGGTACACACACTTAACTGGATAGGTCTTAACACATATGATGAGAGAAATGCATACAATCCGGTGGGTGGGTGCTATGGGGAGGGCGTTGGTGGAGGGGGGTTATAAAGATGATTAAGATGTTTGGTATGAACTATACAAAAATTAAATTGGAAATATATATAAAAATACTGGAATAAAGACCTGAAATACAAAAGGAATAAGATCTAAAAAAAAAAAAAATTACCCGTGGGCTTCTTTGCAAATACCACTCTCTACTTCTTTGAACTACCCTGTTCATTACCCTAAGCCCCGGGTGGCCACAGTCTACTTCTTGACTCTATTTATTTGCTTATACTGGACATTTACTATAGGTTATTATAAATTTAAAATATTTCTTATATTAATGGTTCAAGGATAATGAGTAAGGTATGAGAAATTTCTAGCTCAGTAGAGGTAAATCATTGTGGCTCATGTCATAGGAAATGAGTATAAAAGTACTTGAGTTCCAGTTCTGGGTGTGGTTGTGCATACTTTTAATCCCAGAATTTGAGAAGAAGAGGCAGGTGGATCTTGATGATTTCCAGGCCACTCAAGCATACACAGTGAGATCCTGCATCAAAGAAAAAAAACACTTGATGAAAAAAAATGAAATATTTATTAACTGACAGGGCCACGTGTAAGAAGAAAAGTTTAGGATAAATTGTAACCCATGAGAAAATTTGCATATAAAGTTTGTTGGGAAAATAATGGCTAGGATTTCAAGAAGTATTCTCAAAAAAGAGAAGGGTAGGTACAGTCAAGGGAAGGCAAATATTTAAATATGTCTGAATGGGGGAAGGGATGACAGATGTCATTTCCAGAAGGCTTTTCTGTGTTCTAAAGATTTTCAGCATAATTCAAAATTTTATTTTAGTATGTGAACCCTTAAAACCACAGAACTACAAAAATAAAAATATATAAGATATATGCAAACAAGTTAGTTAGGAATGCACTACATTAATATGAATAATAAGTTATAGAGCTTGAATTCAAATGACCATAGTAAGAAGTTGGAAGCATTCAAGAAATTATTCCTGGGGCAGGATCTAGTGACTAGGATAGACAGAACAATAGTCCCCTAAAGACGTCTATATTCTCAGGTCTGAGATCTGCAATGCAAGTGAACTTAGATTGAAGATTGCATTAAAATTGCAAATGAGCTGACCTTAAAATAGCAAGATGATTTTGGAGTATCTGTGGGTGGCCCAATATAATCACAAGAGTTCTGGAGAGTGGAAGCAAGCCAAAGCATCACTCAGGGAGATAGGTGACTATGGAAAACTGTCAAAATTATGCAGCATGCGAAAGGCTCTTCCAGCCATCATATGCTTTGAAATACAAGTCAGAGAACGTGAGCAGCATCTAGAAACTATAAAAAGCAATGACACTGACTCTCTATTAAAGCCTCAAAAAGTGGCATCTTAATTTCGACCTCGTGAGTCTCATTTTGCACTTAAAATCAAAATTTTAAAGTGACAAACGTGTATTGCTTAAAACTATTATGTCTCCATACATTTATCATGGTGACAATACCAAAATACTTTAGTGAACAATTAATTGAGAGTAGCAAAGATAAATAGGGACTGAAGATCAACTCAGAGTATCTAACTTGAATTCCTAGATTTTATCATTGATTTAAACAAAATGCACAAGAAAGTAATAAGGCTTAAGGAAAGAGATGGAAAAGAACAACAAAAAGAATGTATTTGTATTCTGTAATACTGGTGTGAATATATGATATCCTGGGAGATATAACTAGAGTATAAATGTATCATAAAACCTGAATCCAAAAAGAGAAGAACTGCTGGATATGAATGTTGCTTTTGCTAAGACATGAGTTATATTACAAATCAGTTGGGGAATCACAGAGACAAAGATGATATGGTGAGAGAACTAATAACTGAATCCCGAAAAACACATTTAACTGATGGTTGAGAGGGCTTCATTTCTGACAATGAAGCAACAAAAGAAGGATAGCAAAAATCAAAAGATGTTGTAAGAGGATAAAAGAAAAAAACAGTGTTTTAAAAGTAAGTAATGAAATGGTTCAAATGATACAGAGAAAGCCATCAACATAAAAGACCAAAAATTAACCACTTCTATAAAAAAAAATTGTCTGTATCCTAAGATCCAGCTATGAATACCAAACATCTTGAGTTCCTCAACTAGTTCACTGGTCCTTCCAAAGGCTTAAAATTCAAACCAAGCATTGAGTAACATGCATACCCTACAAGGCTGTTTATTGAAATGATGATAGATATCATGTTTTCTGTGACACTAAATTCCAATTGAAACAGTGTTACTAGGAAAGTTTCTGAATTATTTCTTTCTAAATTATGTCACCTTTGAATTTGCCATGCACTTGGAAAGTATATTAGACGAAGATATTGTAGAAAAAAATCACTATCATGAAGTGATGACTTGATTGTCAGCTTACTGTATTGAGAAAGTCTATGAAACTAGCAAAGCAAAACTTTGAGTGTTTACAAAGAGAATTAACTAAGTATAGAGATCTACCTTGAATTCAGTTTATGCCATCAAGTAGGCATAAAATAAAAGAGGAAGAAAGAGGAAGCTCACTGTTACAGGCTTGCTCCGTCTCTACTTCTTGATTTCAATGAAGTCTGCTATTCTGTTTTGTCACATGCTCCCTAACAGGAGAGACTAAAAATTATGAAGGCATTAGGAAAAATGAATCTTTCTTCCTTTATGTTACCTCAAGTATTTTGTTAGAGTCAGAAAAAAACTAATGCATATTATATTCATTACAGTCAAACTAATGTCCTTCTTAATTAGTAAATAGACCAATGGGAGAAGTATAGTGTGTGTGTGCTAAACAGTAGTCATTTTTGTAGTCATTTTTGTAGTCCCCAAACACTTTTGTATGATTAAGATTGATTTTCTATGACTCTAAACATAATGACACCTATCAATTTACAAAATATATTTCTAAAAGGAAAAAGATAGGGGAGTGAATGACAAGGAGAATGGAAGTAAGAAAAGGCTAACAAGAGAGAAAAATGAGTAAAATCTGAAGGGACGAGAGAAGAGAAAAGTAAAACTACACCAGAATGCTGCCACTTATTTCTCAATAAGGACTACAAAATATTTAAATGCCCAAATACTACCTATAGAGAGGAAAAATACTTATGCCAAAGTAATTCAGGCATAGATACATCAATAACCACATATGAATTTATGCATTCTTCTAGCAATTAAATTTTTGACAATGCACTGTCAAAGAAAATAATAAAAAACAGTATAAAGATATCTGTATGTGTATGTAGAATGAGTTAATTACAGTGTTCATTGTAATGTCAGAAGTAATGGGCAACCAACAGTTTCAAAATTTTAACTATCACCATGAAAACTGCAAAATATAAATGTATGTGCTAAGCAAAAAAAGGAAAATTTATACTGTATAGATATTCTTGGAAATGAATATATGTGTAAAATCACGCATGTATATGTAAACCTTAGAAAGACAAGTGAAAAACAGTGAAATTCATTTCACTCTTTTTTTGTCTTTGATTATATTTGGTCACTTTATACTAAACTTTTTGAACACTGAATTAGTGTACTAAAATCATAAAAAATCCCTCATACTAAATAAAGAAGAAAAAAGCACAAATTTAATTATTTAAGTTGAAGACACCAATTTGATATAATAAAGATGCATGGAGGATGATTCTTTTGCTACTGGACTGGTGTAGCATACAGAATTGTTCTAGAATTATCAGAACTTCATTTTGTGTGAAAAGTTCTTCATTATAGTTCTTCATTATATGAAAAAGTATATATATATATATATATGCTCACAAAAATTTAAATATCAAAACACACATTTGAGACTTCATTTTACTAATTATGTGAAAAATGTTTGTATATACAAATTTGTTTATATTTGTAGAAGACAATCAGAATTGAAATAAAAGATTAAGAACCAGATTTATACATACTTTATTTAAAGCAACATTCCTCAAAGTAAAAACTCCTAGAAGAAAGTTCTAGATTAAACTTTACAGAGACTGTGTTTGTTGTTAAGTAGTACAGTCATATTACACAAACAATAAATTGTACAGATGAAATATTACTTAAAAGTTTTCTAATACTGTGTTTCTGAAACTCTTTCCACTCTTGGCCCTGATTCACCCTAGAAATATTACTTGACCTCAGGTAAATAAGAATATAACATACATATGTAAATCAAATTCCTACAGATACCAAATCATAAAAAGCAAAAATAGTTTTTGATTTGCATATAAGTTTTATATCATTACTAACATTTATTAAAGACTAAAGAAAATGTATGGGGATTGGAGGAATGGCTCAGTTAGTAAATTGTTCATCCACAAACACAAAGACCTCAGTTAGATCTTCAGAACCCAGGTTTAAAAAATAAAGCTGGGAATATATGATTCAGGCTTATAATCCCAGCACTGAGGAAAGAAGAGACAGAAGCTTGCTGGGGATAACTCTCAGTCATCCTACCCAAATCAATGAGCCTGAGGTCCCAGTGAGAGATCTTGCTTCTAAAAGCAGTATGAAGAGGCCTGGAGAGATAGGTTGGCAGTTAAGAGCACTGGCTGCTCTTGCAGAGGACACGGGTTCAATTCCCAGAACCCATATGGCAGCTAACAACCATTCTTAATTACATTTCCAGGGGAATCAGACACCCTCTTCTGACCTCCAAGGGGATGCATGCAGACAATAAAACCATATACATAAAATAAAAATAATAAATACAATATTAAAAAGTAAAAACAAGATGAATGTGGCTTCAGCAATGGCTCAGTGGTTTAGAGTACTGGGTGCTCTTGCAGAGGACCTAAGTTCAGTTCCCCATCACCCACATGGGAGTTAACAGCCATCAGTAGTTCCAGTGGATCAAAATCCCTCTTTTGGTCTCTGTGAACATTGAATTACACACATGCAGGCAAAACATTCAGGCACATAAAATAAAAATAAATAAATCAAGAGTGATTTTTAAAAGGATGAATAATACTATAGGCTGAATTCTGTCTTCCACATACATATACATGTTAACAAACACAAACATGCACACACAAAAATTTGAATACTGAGGTAGATGTGCTAATTTGTACATAAACTATTACATTTTAAATGATTATTCCATACTGCAGGACACAGAGCATCTGTATTAGTTACATTTCTGTTGTTGTATAAAACACCATGAGCAAGGCAACCCAGAGAAGATAGTTTATTTGTCTGATGATTCCAGGGGTCTTAGAGTCCATAAGGGTGGGGCAAGTGTTGGGGGAGAAGTGGCAAGAACAGAAAGTCAAGCAATCACATCTTCAAGCAGGCACAGGAAGGAGAGATCAACTGGAAAAGCGTGCAGCTACATATGTCCTCTAAAAGCCCATCCCCATTGACACGATTATGCCAGCAAACATCCTAAAAGTTCATGACCCTCTCCAAACAGCACCACAAACTGAGGGCCAAGTGTTCAAATACCTGAAGTCTACAGAAGACATTCAAACCATCTTCAATTGCTTTTCAGAACTGATACAATAATCAGTGTTGATAATGTTACTTTGCATAAATACTTAGTACAAAATTGAAACTTCATTTTTAGGACCACTTTAGAAATTGTTGGAAGTTCTTGCTTAAATCCAAGCCAAAACACAATTTTTTAAAAAACACAAATGACCAACTGAAAAAGCTTCCAAATCAAACACTGAGACACAATACAAATCAGTGATACACTAATTTGACATTTACATACTCAGGAATGGGAGCAGGAAAATCTTAAAAGCTTTTGTTTTCTGTAATTAAACCACTCTATTTTTCTAAGAGGAAAACTTTATATGTAAGGTAAGAACACTATTGTACACAATTGTCTCCAACCTGAGCTAAGTGTTTTCAGGCAGGACTACCTGTCAGTTTTGTGACATACTAGTATGAGATTTACAAAGTATGCATGCTGTTTGGTTCAGAATGAGGCTAGAGTGATGTATCATGTTTTACTTTCCTATTTGATTGCGATTTAATTTTTGGTTGTTGAGTGCACAGAAACCTCTTAGTATCACCCAATTACTCTCGATTCCTACATTCATCCATGCAGCACATATGGGGTCACAATCACCGTTTCAGAAGTAGGGCTCATAAATAACCACAAAAATTGGCAAAATCTAGCTATTGGGGTATTAAAGAAGTTTGAAATTTCTGAAAAAAATCTATTTGAAGTATCAAGATATATAGCATCAAGTAAAATATTAAAAATGTTCATATTTATTCTCTATGTATCTAGTGAAATTAGCTTACAGAAATTTATCTAAAGAAAACAATCACAATAATTTGTAGAATGATAGAGAAACTCAAATCAGGAAAGAAAGTTTAAAAGTCAGTGAACAATGGGAGCACATCTAGCTATCAGCCAATATTATTTCTAGGAGGAAAACTGAAAGATCAGAAAGATAATTAAAAGCTATTTTAAAAGATAAGGTAGGAGACCCTGTATCAAAACAAAAACAAAGAACACACCAAAGAGGCTGGAGATAAGGTTCAGTGGTTAAGAGCAATGGCCACTTTTCCAGAGAATCCAGGTTCAGTTTCTAGCACCCTTGTGGCTCATGGTGGCTAACAACCTTAACTCCAGTTCCAGGATATTTGATGCCATCTTCTGCCCTCCAAGGGCATTGCAACTGCAACATGGGTGCACTTACATACATGGCAAAACACTTTTACAGATAAAGGTAAAATGTTTTAAAAAGATAATACTATAGTTTGAGTTTAGAATGTGCACCCAAATCATGCGTTATTAGGAGCATTTCCATCTGTTGGAATCATGTATAAGCTATGCATGGTTCCAATAGCTTTCTCTTCCAGCTTCATGTCAGCAATGCAGTTAACAGACTCAACCATGTGTTCTAGCTGTGAAGCCAAGCGGTGATCATGGATAGAACACTCCCCATGAGCCCAATATGAATAATCCCTTAGTTTACATTGTTGTAGACAGGTATTTTGGTCACAGCTTCACATAGGCAACTAATATTGATAACTGCTTTTCAAAAAGAATAAATAATACAAACTTTCAGAATATCAAACCTCAAGTTGTACTCAGGAAAGTAAAGCCATTTCTACATATATTTAGTAAAGTTGAAGAAAACCTAAAGACATCTTTAAAACTAACAAGGATAGAAGACATAGACAAGGACAAAAATCTAACATGCCATTTGACATTTTCTCAACAACATAAGAAGCTCAAAGACAAATGGAATCTTTCTCCAGTGTACAGAACAAGCCGTAACACACTGACTGGACATAACCAGAAGCTTTCAGAACTATTTCCATCAGTACTTGTAGATGCTAGCCTCCTACCGTCCTGTGACTAGTTGTGACAAGAGTAGCAGTATTGAGAAATAACCCTCTCATTCTCTCATTCTCTTTCTCTCCCTTTTTCTTCTCACAAAAACATGGAAGTTGTCTGGTTTTGTTTGCTGTGTAGTGACATGGAGTAAAGCTAACCTACATCAATCAACAGCCATCCAACCACAATATATACATGAACTCGACTGGAGAAGGAAGAATTGATTAGAAAACTTTGTGCAATATAATCCATAGAAAATTTTGTGAATAATTAAAATGATTATTTTCAAAACTATTATACTGAGGAATGTTTCATCACATGAATTAACTGCTGAATACATTTTTGATATTGAATTTGATATTAAAGTGGTATATTTGATACTTTAAAGAAATTTAAAATAGTGAGCTAACAATGGTGGTTGTATATTAGGTATCGCTGAAAATTATTTCCATCACAAAATCATACAAACATTGACAAGACTATGAAAATTATAGAAAATTCCAGATGATGAATATGAAAGTCTTAGACCAATCCCCAGTGTATTATTGAGGAAAAGCCACTAAATTGTGGGAACAAGCATAAGGTGTGTTACAAACATTTATAGTGTTTTCTATCTGTATGGAATCTTCACATGGTCCACAAGGCAATTAGAGTTAACATATTATTGTCATTATGAAAACCAGGATCCTACCTTCTATGGTACGAATGATTTTATATTTTCAAATCCTTTAACTCACAAGGTAATGCAACCTTTTAATTGATTCAGCCATAAGGATTGATGACGCATGAATGTCATTATGTGTCCTTATACAAGAAGGCCCCGAGAGTTCCCTTGTCCTTTATAACATGTGAGTTCATGACAAAATGTTGGTTACAAAAAAAGCATGAAGTGTGTTCTCATTAAATATTGGATGTATCATATTTTGTCCTATATGTCATAGCTTCCAGAAGTATATGATATGTTACTATTAGCTATAAACTTCTCAGATTCTAGCATTTTGCTATTGTCACCTGAATGGATTAGAATACTTCCAGTCACATGCACAGACAAAACTGAGTTAAAAATCAATTATGGGCCTCCCCAAACTCATATGCTTACACTATAACTCTCATTATGTGTATGAGAGAGAAAGAGAGAGGGAGTGAGAGACAGACAGAGACAGAAATAGAGACAGAGAAAAGAGTGTGCATACTCAGTGAGAAAGTCACCATTTAGAAGCTAAAAAACAAAGTACTCCAAAGACACTGAGTGTGGGGGCTCCTGGATCATGCATTTCTAGCTTCCTGAACTGTGAGGAAATAAATTTCTGTTCTTTATACCACCTATTAAATTCTAATTTATATGACACCCAGAGTAGACTAACACCAGATACTTCCATGCACTTTGCAATATTTGACCAATGACTATCTGTAAAGCTAACTTCTTTTTTTTTAAGTTTCCGTTAACCCAATTAAAAATTTTACATTAACTGTCTAAATCTGTTGCTAAGACTTCTTTTCACTTCAGAGGTTCGACAAAGGACATCTTTGTGATGGGCTGTCCTGTGGAAGCTGCTTGCCTTCAACAGTCATGACTATGGCTGGTTCACACTTACAATCCTAGGATCTCCTTTCCCCCACCTTTCTTTGGACCCCATTTATCTCTTCTATATTGCACCTCCTATTCTCTGTATCTAATAATTTTGTATTTCTTCACTTATGTCATCATTCAAGTGGAGGAAAATCTCTACTAATATCCTAAGGAATAATGTGCAAGGTGATAAAGTTTTGAGATTGTATATGTGTCAAAATGTCTGACTTCTAGTTTTACATTTGACTACTAATTTGTGTATATAAAGAATCTTTGGTCTGAAATTATTTTCCTCCACAGCCTTTTGCTTTACACTGATGATGCTGAAAATCAAGTTATATGATTCTTGAATACTTATAGTTGTACTGGAAATTGAGTATGTTTTCATTTATTCTGCTGGAAGCTAAACTTATATTCTAAAAATAAGTTTACTTAAGCCCCAAGATTGAAAAAAAATATTTTGGTGAAAATTGGTTTACTCTGTTTCTATAACATTTACTTAAAATATTGGAGAAAATCTTCTTGGAAATACTGGTTATGTTCATACCCTTGTAAAGACATTCTTAGGGTCAGTCTATCAGATCTCGGTATGTTTATGCTTTATTGAAGAAAATTCTTTTCGATTTATTTTATTTTGTTTTATATTTTGAGACAGATTTTTATTCTGCATCACAGGTCTACAAATCACTATGCAGCTCAGGCTGGCCTAGAGCTCATGGCAAACCATCTGTGTTGGTCTCCCAAGTTCTATACTATACTTTGACCTCTCGTGCCTTGCTTTCTTTTAATATTTCTCAGTGCTCACATTGTGACCTGAAAAGAAGAAATTACTGGTCAAAATATTGAACTATATGAGGTAAAACTGGAAGACACAACCCTGCATTGTTGCCTCCAAAACTTCAGTATATGAAAATTTTTACATTCTAGACAAGTTTATCTGAGATTCCAGAATCTTCCCCAGCTAAGTTCAAATGAATGTATTTTTTGCTAAGCTCTTAGATAAAGGATGAAAAAGACATTGCTCTGATTTCAGTGAGATCCCAGGCCAAAGGGAAACAAGTAGATAATGATGTGGATGAGTAATATGAAAGTATTAATGGAAATCTACAAGGACAGACTGTTATAGTGTAGTCTCAGTATGCTTTATTTCTGTCACATTTGTTCATATATGAGAAAAAAATGGATCTTTATCCAACCACAGACTCCTTTGAAGATATAAAATAAATTATGCCTTTTGCAATAAAAAGGAATATAATACATATGCACATATTAGGAATTTGGATGAGAAAATTCTTAATTTTTCGGCAGAAGAAACAGCATGTGCCTGGAGACATAAAAGTCTGAGTATTATTGGCCTTAGGAGGATTCTATCATAATTCAGTGTTGTTGGTGAATAAGCTAGAAAAAGAATCTGGCTTGGTGGAAGATGAAAGTAGAAGATAAAACGATAGTTGGGGATAAAGCAGGAAGTGTCTAAATGTCAGTCATGCATTTTGTTTACTCAGAGATTAAACCGTGATTGATAGAGATTACACATGGGATGTCAATCCTCTCCTAACTGTTAAAAAATAGAACAGTGCCCAGTGGAGTATAAATTGATATTCTGAGTGTGGAGCATCAGTGACATTCACTGTAAGGGTTGACTGTGGAGTGCTCACGTGTTAAGCTTCAGGAGACCAAAAACAATGTTAGAATAAAACCAAAGCTCCTGAACAACTATATTAATTATTCTGTATCTTGGAAACTTTGCTTCTTATTAACTTACTATGGCCTTAGAGTTGTGGCATTAACTCTGAAATCTGGCAGCAAATTAGATTTACATGGGGAGTGCATTAATTACTTTTCTTGTTGCTTTGATAAATTAATACCTGACAACAGCAACTTGAAGAGGAAGGAAGCTTACTGTCTCCCAGATAGTGAGAAAGCACAGTCCAACATGATGAGAGAGGCATCATGGCTAGAGATTGAGGAACCTGGTCACAATACGTACAGGTCAAGAAGCAGAGAGAAATAAATACTAATGTTTAGTTTTGCTTTCTATCTTTATTCCACCCAGTTCCCAACCCATGGAATAATGCCACCCACAATTGTGATGGTTATTTTTACCTCAATTAACCTAATCAGGAAACTCTCTAAGGGACAATACAAGAGATTTATTTCCACGGTGATCCTAACTTACATCAAGTTGACAGTCAAGTTTACCCATCACAGGAAGTTTTCAAAAAATATAAAATGCCTGAATCCCTCTAGAACCCATGAATCGGAATATATGAGGAAGGTTGGAACCTGAGCATCTGAAGTTTGAAAACTCTGCAGATCACTTTAATGTGAAACCAAAATTGAGAATTTCTACACTAAGGAAATTAAACTTCAAAGGTTGCTGTTTCCTAATAAGATCTTAAAATAAACGATAGTGTCTTCTTGCATAATTATGGGGAAGACATTTGCTTGCTTCTTTATTCCGCTAATGCACATTGATTACAATTTGTGTCTATATACTTCTGGGTGTGGGACCATCCACTGGAGCATGGTCATCCTATCAAAAGCCACTCCTTCAAAGAAAACTGACTCTCCTGCCCCAGAAACCATCAGCAGTCTATAGCTCCTCAGTTGTGGGAAGGGGTGCATATACCCCTTTCCAGTTCACACCGGAATGCTGTATAGGGCCTGTGCAAGAAACCACAGCTTCTGTGAGTTCCTGAGTAAAGTGGTCTTGGTTTATTCAGAAGACACTGTATCACTCTAGTCTTCCCTGACCTCTGGCTCTTACAATCTTTCTACTCCTTCTTCATCTATGATCTCTGAGCCTTGAGGGGGAAATAGACTTCTTGTTTGTGGTTATGTAAGACCCCCGCTCTAGTGGAAAAACACCTGGGCCCTCTGTTAATTTGCCCTTTCTTAACTGGAAGGTCCCAGGGGTCACAAAGGCTATGTCAACATTACATGGTATGTGAGATAATGTCTATGGTATTTACCAGAAAAGCCCCAAATGTACGTCAATATTGTAAAACAAAGTTTATGGTTATAACATCCTGTTAAGTCAATATCTTGTGATATGTGAAACAATGCTTGTGGTATTTCTGAGAAAAGGTTGAACTATGTAAAATTATGCCCCCTGTGACCCTGGTCTAAGGGCCAAGAGCCAATCCAAATGTAACAAGTACCCTATATGTTAATCCATGATAATCTTGTAGTTTTCTGTAATAAAAGCCTGGCCAAACCCAGGCCGGGGTGCTTGGCTTCCCGATGCTAAGTCACCCACTTGCGCAAGTGAAATAAAATCCTCTTGCTGTTTGCATCTGACAGTCTGGATTCTTGGGACTGAGGCTCCCCGACATTGGGCTCTCAGGCGGCCTGAAGGGGTTCGAGTCCCCTGGGCTGAGAGTGAGGTCTAACAGTTAAGTACTCCATTGACACTTTCTGTATTATGACAAATTTTGATCACCATCCACTACACAAACTTCTCTGATCCCTAAAAGCTGCACTAATCCACAGGTAGAGAGAAAGGAATTTAGAGGACACTTTGATGCTTTGTTCATTTAACAAATTAATAGCAGTACGTTCACACTTTAAGACTGTGAGTTCCCCAGTCATGGATTCTTGGCCAGCTTTCAGTATCAGGCATGTGTTTCCTTAACACATGCGTTGGCTTAAATCTAACAGAAAAACTATTAGTTACTTTTATGGCATTCAACTCAGTATTGTACCCATAGGCATATGCATATCTTGCCCTGCTGTTCATTAGTAAAGTTCACAGGATTCACAGTTGGTTAAGATTGCTGTTGATTCCCCACCCCCGCCCCAGTAATATGAGAGCTACACATCAGGGAGGAGGCCTTCTGGTCAGTACCAACTTGATTTTGCCACATTCTGTGATCAATATCATGGTATCTTCAGCAACAGGGTCTTATCATTAAGTTCTGGTGGCCAAATAAGAGGAATGGCAACAGGCTGTATTGTTTGGGGAGTCTCCAGGATACCTCTGAAGACAAATCAGAAGAAGATATCCCATATGTGGCAGTGGGCTTTTGATTTGACAACCTATGACTTCTTTGTAACTTCAAGTAAATTACTTTATATGACTGTGTGTGTGAAACTTACTAAATTGTAGGTTTCCATATGGTGTTTTCAATGATTCTTATGGAGGATAGTAGTGCACTCTGATATGAGAGAGAGAGAGAGAGAGAGAGAGAGAGAGAGAGAGAGAGAGAGAAGCAAGTCTAATCATACCAGAAAGGAAACCTAGAACAAACCACAGGAACTATTGCAATTGCACTAAAGTTCAATGTGGTAAACCAATGAGATTTCCCTGGGGGGTTACTAACAGGAATATGGGTGAGAGTTTACTTACATGAGCAGGGATGACTCAGAAATGCAGCTGCATTGCCAAAAATCGCACCCCAACAGAGGTGATGACTCACAAAAACTGTAACCCTGGAGACCTCTTCATAACTTGCATGCAGCTTCACAAGTCCTAGAAATAGCTCAGCAGATTTCCCTCCCCTACAGCTGTTTATTCCTTTCATAAAGCAGGAGACAGACCTTTGAGAATCTTGCAAATTTCTACTTTCCCAGACACATGACATTCTGTTTACCTTTAGTCTCATGAGCCTCCCTCTCCCTCTGGGTGGAAAATCCTACACAAGAGACCCACAGTCCATCAATCAATGCTGGAAATTTTCAGAGTGGGCCCTTTACATTTTCTTGTCTCATCTGCTGAAAACACTGTCTAAGGCTAATATTCTGCTCATATCTTTTACAGTTTTCAGAAGAAAAATCTACATGTATCAACAACTTTTAGTCAAAGGTCTTCAGATTTAATTGGATTAATGTTTTTCACTGAACAGTTTCGAAGGACAAACTTGGTCCTATTTGGCTTCAGAAAGCCTCAGGCATCACTTGTGTAATGGCTAACATTAATACAAGTAATAAACCCTTTGTTGCCTTAATTTTCATATTTAATTTTAGTTGCACTCAGATGCTATATGGTCTTGCAGTCAATTATTTATAATGTTTTGTATTGTGTGTCATACTGAAAATCAGACTCTAAGAAGAAAGCTTTGGGTGCAGTATGAAGCAATTTAGATCACACATGAATACTAAGTTGGTAAAGAATAAGTGATTGACGTACTTGAGATAAGAAAACATAATAGAGAGTAATAGTACTTCCACCAGTTAATCTCTAAGTTGTATTGGTTTACATAAATTACTCCAAGATGATTCTGTCTATTCCGATGAGAAGAACACTGTAGACCAGATAGAGAACTGAAGGTATTGTGTGCCACAGAAAAGAAGAACTCGGAAAATACAAGACCCTGGTCATTGAGCTAAATGCTGCTCTCATCCTAGTCCAGTTTCCTCTCAGACCTGTTCCAACTTCTCCAAGATTAATAACTACTGTTTTTTGATCCAATCAAGGTTATTTTAAACATCTACCACATACATTCATCATCTCAAAGAAGAAAATACCTTTAAGCATTGTAGGCTTCAAATTCTGAAGAATATAACAGAATGAAATATAACAAATCAAGGTACATAGAAAATCTGTCTATAATGTCTTCTTGTTTCTAGTTCTGCTGTGAATTAGCAAAAATATTTTCAGTCTCTTTTCTGTTTGAAAATGAGTGTGAAGAAATCACTGGACTGGATGTCTCCTAATATAATGTCTTCTAATTCAAGCTCTATGATTCAGTTAATAGTAACAAAAGTATATTTGAAGTCGAATAGCTTCCTTTTCATCTTCTATTCAATGATCTTACAGATAACTCTCCCCTAAGTCACCTTTGCAGCTCTCAGCCTTGGGATCTAAAGCAAAATTATGCCACTGGCAACAGCTTCAAAGGCCTCTTCTCTCAAGTCTTCAGAGAGCCTAAAACATTTATAGTAAACATTTCTCCTCAGCAGAAAAGGGAACAGCAGGTTCAGCTTCGTTCTATGGGCCTGAATATTGATTAAGGCCTCAGTTAATCATACTCTACTCTTTATAAATCAAAAATCAAAAATGCAGATTAATTTTCAGAGAAGAGAAGGAAAGAATTGAATGATAAAATAAGACATACTGCTGATGAAATATAAACATGGAAGAGGTGCATTGCTAGCTCAATTTGATATTTTCATTTCTAAATTGTTAAAATAGCACAATAATTTTAGTTCCTTTTTAAAGCTAGCACAGTAAACAGTGAGGGTCATTATGGCATGTGCATGCATATGTGCCATGTACACTTTCTTCTTACTCATTTTCATACCCCGCTGCTCTCCGTCATATTCCTGCTTCCTTCTTGCTGGTCTTTTTCCTCCCCCCAAATAGATTCCCTTTCTGTTTTTCATAAGCATTCGTTACCTCTCTTTCACACCTCCCCCTCCATTCAGCTGCTTTCCTGCAGTCAAGTACACCTTCTACTTTCGTCACACAGACACACAGACACACACACACCCCTCTATAAACATATATACAAATTAAAATATAGGATTTGCATAAGAGAAAGCATTTATCTTTCTGAGTGGTTATTTTGATTATTATAATAATTTCCAATTTGATCCATTTTCCTGAAAATGTCAATATTACTTTTTTCTTTAAGGTTGAAAAAGCTCTATTGTGTATGCATTTGTACCATGTATTTTTTATCATTCATCGGCTGATGGGTATCTGGGTTAGATCTGTTACTTGGCTATTGTGAATTGTGCTGCAGTAAACATAAATGTGTATGTTATCTCCATTTGTATTTCGAGTCCTTTGAGTATATACTTAAAGAGACTTTAAAACATTACATTCAACTGTATATTTTAAAAGAGTTATTAAGGGTGAGCTTTAAATATCAGAATTATCATTGTCTTAATGGGAGCTCTGACTTGTGGGCATGTGCTTGATAATGCTTTTCTAATTCCACCAGTGGGACAGGGAGCTAAGTTTCTTCTGCTGTTGGGTCTTCTTTATTGAATTTCCTGCCTGTCCTAATTCTATGTATTTCCAATTAGCTGACCTTCAAAGCTGCTGTTTGTAGAAAGGAATTGTTTTCTGACAAGCTAAAATTTTAAGGCTAATGGTTTTTTAATAAGCAATTGAGTTTGGAGCATTCAGCTCTTGTTATATTTTATTGGTTTTGTGCTTTAATTTGGTATGTGTGTGTTGGCATGACTCCATGGCAGGTGCACTTTTAAAAATGGAATCAAGAAGATTCACTGTGATGTACGATACTAGCATTCCAAGCTCAGCTTTCAAAACAAAATACCACATTTCTGCAAAGAAAATGTGTTGGTTCCTTAGGGCTTTCATTTCTGTGGCTTTTTGAAATCTTATTCACACTACTCTAGTACACAAATCCACCCTTCCTCTAAATGGTTCTTGCTTAGACCCATGATCTCATCTCCTGTTTTTTAAAAGAGATTATGTGCATCGAGCAGATTGTTTTCCTCTTTTAAGCCCGTTTCTATCATTGTCTTTGGTACTAATAATTAATACAGCTTAAAAAATACTTGGTTAAATGACTGGTCAAATATGTCTTATGTGAATTAAAGAAAACCTTTTCATTTCCAAGTCTGATTTCTGGCAATGATAAAATGTATATGATTCTAACTCCTTCTACATTATTTAATACCTTGCTTTGTCATATATTTCTTCTTTGTCCACCTGTCCTTGGCCTTGTTTTCTCCACTGACCACTTAGTGGTTTCCTATAAACAGACAAACATATCAATTGTCTTTAATAGTCAGAAGGAGGGAATGGAGATAAGGCAATGCAATGTGTGAGGATTCAAAGTTGTGTGGCAATGTTCTATAGCTTGAAATCTGTGATGTTTCTGTATCTATATTTTGCTTCAAAATAAAATATTAAAAGACAAGAGAGGAAAAGAAGCCCCTCACACTCAAGAAATGATTAAAAATATTTTCTTATTTGTAGAACTTAGAAACAAAACTGTGTAGGCAAATGAAGAGAGAATTAACAGAAGAGTGAGAGGTGAGTAAACAGGTGTGTAAAGTGATGTGAGGGGAAATACCCTAAACTGCATATGTATTTGTATGAAAATGTCCTTATGAAATCCACGTCTGTGTACAGTGAATATGCACCGTTAAATAGCATAGAAGTTCGGGTTATTACAGGTTACTTCATTCACAGATATTAGATAATCACAGAACTTAAAATACTAAAAGAAAAAGAGAACTTGAAGAAATGTTTTTGAAAGATATATGTATATACAACATCATATAGAATCACATTGAATATTGTTTGATACCTTGTTTTTTTATGTAATGATATGGTGTACATGTCAGTCAATATAGATTTGCATTAACTTTGTGTGGTATTTTCATTTAGGCAAGTTTTATCATCAACTGTAGTCTGAATTTCTGGCTCTGTTTTTTTTTTTTTTTTTTTTTTTTTGATGGAAATGTCAAAGATATTTTTCTCATAAATAAGAATACAGGAGTAGAAAGAGGTTTTTTTTTAAAACTATCTTATACAGGAATGTCACTCTATTCTGTGACCTCAAGTTATATATTTAACAACTGCTAGTCAGTCATTCAATGCTCTTTAAAATAAAGCACTGGAAACCATCTCAGTTACAAAATATATTTCTTACACAGTCATTAGAATTGTTTGTTTTAGTTTGCTGTAGAGTTTCAGTGCTGTGCTCTGCTAAATGGGTGGTTAGAGCAGAAAGCTCAATCTTGATTGCCTTCACCTGCCATTAGAATACACAGGAATAACTTGAACTTCTCCTGCCGGAGCCCGCTGGCAGAAAAAAAGAACTGTACCTGAATTTGGGAGTTAGGATTGAGAAATAAAGAGAGAAAGAGACAAAGATTTTCGGGAGGGCGCTCAGTCAATACTGAGGCCTAGACTTTATTCTTCTCAATGTAGGTATACTCTTACAACTGCATGAGGAACAATACCACCATCAGAAGTTCAAGCAAAAACAAGCATGCATTTTACATATGTGAAATTATTCAAGCCACTCACATCTACTAACAATAGGTCCTCAGCCTTGGGCTCCAGGCAGACTCCCATTCAGGAGTCACAAGATTCTTGCATATCAAAGCATCCTGCTCCCACAGCACTTCTGTGACTGATCTCTGTTTAGCCCTAAACTAGGGCATAGCTCAAAACAGGTAAATGGCTCCCAAAATTCTTGGTTATTTATTGATGCATATTCGTTGTACACAGTAGTAGGTTTCTTAAGGACATTTTCACAGAAGTATATAACGTACTTTGGGTGTATTTCCCGTGACATTGCACTACACTTCCATTTCTCATCCCTCTCCCTCCTATTAATTCCTTTTAATCCACTTCATTCTTCCTCTCCCTTCTTTATTCCTGGACCAACTGATGAGTTCCTAATCATTCTCAACTGGATGAAAGTTATCTATTGTCAATTCAAAGTAAATGGACCCCCCTGAATCATGGCTCAGTTGTTAAGTATACCTGTTACTCACCCTCTTTTTTTGTTGCCCCAGGATGATCAAGTGCAGTTTCATTGGGTTTCAACTCATTATCCCAAGATAATGGTTATGTTTTGTACTTCAAATTGTATTCATAACACAGAATATTTACAGTAGCTTTTTCAGATTGGAGGTTGGACCATTACTTGTTCTTGTAGCAGGAGAGTGAGGCTCCAGTAAGAGGGATCAAGATTAACACATAGTAAAAGCCAGGTAACATACTAGAAATGAAGACTAGAAATTCATCCTTGCCAAGGATACATGTACAGAAACAGAACATGATCAAGGAAAACCCTGTAATCCCTGAACTTGGGGAAAGGCAGGTGTATGCAAATGATCTATAAAGGCTCTTAATGCTGAGGACCTCCAGGCTTTGTGTATCCAGATACTGCCTCAGCTATGTAACCCACTCTCATCTTTTTCTTAACAAGTGGTCTCAGTTTTTATTTCCGTGTTGTTGCCTTTAAGCCCAGTTCCTTGTTCTGGATTACAAGATCCTAGAAAATTCGACAAATGTTCTAGTGACTCAAATCTATGCTTGCAATTCTCAGAGCTAAATGATTCCATCTCTGAACTCTCATCTACAGCAAACATACCAAAACATAAAAAAAAATGAGGGCCTCACATGAGCCACAGCTTCCTAAGATCCAAGGAGATGAAAAAAAAATCATATTCTAACAACAAATGAAAGCACGCAATATTGAGCCTGGTGTCCCAACCATCAGTTATGCTAGGTCTTCTGCAGACTTTCTTTTTACTTTCAGTTCAATGTAATCAAAGACAAGAGGGTTTTTATAACATATTCTTGAAGATTTTTTGCATTTCACGTAATAGATATTAAAACAAATTTAGACACCCCCTGCTTAATTCACCTGTACCTCCCCATACCCCCACACTGGATTTCATACTTTCTGTTACATATGTTAAGTCCTATCCAGTCCAGCACTTGTACCCAGGTTTCACTTGCAAGTTCATGCACTGATGTCTAGTCAGCCTATCTAGAGTCTCTCCATTAAAGAAGATCTGATATTCTTCATTCAGCAGCAATCAGTTGCCAATAGTTCTTCAGCTAAGGCTGGGGCTATGGTTGGGGCCTGTTGCCCATTTTGCTTGTTCTGTTCTGGTTTTTTGTATGACTGAGTCAGCATGGGTCTTGTGCATACTGTCACCATGGTTGCAAGTTCATATGAACAAGTTCCCAGTGGCTTGAAAACCTCTATTTCCTTATGTTTGTGCACCAACCCTCGCTCTTACAATCTTTCCATCCCCTCTTCTGCAGTGGCCCCTGAGTCGTGGATGGGTGAGGATTAATATAGGAGTTTTATCCAGGGTCACACACTTTGCAGTCTCTTATTATCGAAAACTTAGCCAGTAGTTGTGGCATTCTGTGTGCATCCCACTGTGTTGTATGTGTATGTACAACAGCTTAACTGTTGAGAGTTGAGGGATGTATTAGAATTCTCTGTATTCCCTGTTAAAATATGTTCCATGAGCCTTAGGTGTAGAGATTCCATGGTGGATGTGACACTTAGGCCTGGACATGTCTCAGACATATATTCTCTGGATATGACTAGTTATGCAGCTTTGTAGTAGCCTCTATCTTTTGCAAAAGGAAGCTTCTTTTCAAGTGGTATACAGTATACTTGTCTGCAAATCCATATTTAGCATACAGTAATACATTTCATTTGTCTAGAGATATGAGAGAGATAGGGTTTTCTCTAGGATCTATGACCTCCCCAGCCATGGTTATTTGGCTGTGTTTAAAATGCCACCCATGAATTTCCTCCTTTTGAGAGGGCTTTAAGTTCAATTTGATACCTGTTGCTTACCACCTAGATACAGATGCCACTGCTGAACCCATAGAGATAGTTTTCTGTGCCAGTCATATTTATTATTAGGCTATACAGCTGGGTTTGAACACTGATTGATTTTGCTCCCTTAGGTGCTTGGAGAGGTGCTTCAATAGAATCCTGTAGAACTATGATAAGACCTAACCTTCATAGCGACGGCTTCCAGGTCAGTTCCAGCTCCATTGCTTGACGTCCTGTGTCTGAAGTTTGTCCTGTGTTCAGCAACACAGTCTTACCTTCAAGTTCTTGGAGGTAATCATAGGCTGTGACAATAGTCTGTGTTATTTTTGAAGTCTCTTCCACTACCCTGACCAACAGCTTGAAGGGAGGTTTCTTCAGTCTGGCACTGTATTCCTTGTTGTATAGCTTTCAGTTATATACATGCACTCATGTTCAGGTATTACATGTGCATTTTTCGGGGGAGAGTGAGTTAATATATTTCCCTCTGGCTTTTTACGCCTCTTAAGCTTTATTTATCGCCTCTCTCTGTCTCTCTCTCTCTCTATCTCTATCTCTGTCTCTCTCTCACCCTGTCTAAACTCCCTCCCCAGTGTAAGTACCCCTGTCTTCCTCATTTTCCCCTTGATAATACCTGTCTCCTATTGTACCCCCTCTCTTGATTTCCTTTTTCTCCTTTACTCCCATGTTTTCTTGTATTCTCCCTCTTCCCTTCCCAGTTAGACACCTGTGTTTTCCTATTTCCACCTTGGTAACATCTGTTTCCTACTCTTCCTTTCTCCCAGGCTCAAAGACAAGAATTTGGGAGCAACAATGATGTGGTTCTAAATATTGAAGTGTACTTATTCAAAGAGGCTCTCACTGAAGAATGTTCTGATATGCTAAACTCCTCTCCATGAGCATGATACCATAGATAAAACCATGCATATATAATAAATAAAATGGAAACAGAAGGAAAACTGTTCTTTGTATTTCTGGGCATTATTAACTTATAATAAGCATATGTCACTTTTATAGAAAATAAAGTATAAGGTTTTAAGGCTACTTAAAAAAAATCTTTCCTTTGATAATAGTATCCTGAGAATGATTTGTCTCTTTTTTGTAGCTTATGTACTGTCCTCAATATCAACTCATCTCTTCAAATAATAATTCCATGTTGACCACTCTACTGAAGTTCTGATCAGTCATTATCACTACAAAATCCATTATCCATTTCCTTTCATGGATCTCTCCATCGTTCATAACAGTGCATCCCCTTAGGTATGCAAATTGTGTCTCTAGGCTAATCATTCATTCTCTTGTTTTTTCCCTTTTCTGTCTATACCTTAGCTGACTTTTGAATTTTTTTTTCTCTTCCTCATTTCAGCGTTCTGTTCCTTATTAGGTCTTCCACCAATTGCAACCTAGTGTCTGTATTTATCATTCAGAGTCTTCTTTGATCTTCAACCACACCTTTGCAACTGCCATTTCTTCTGAGATAGCTTGATACCACCTTAAACTTAACATGTCTGAAATTATATCTATTGGTCCACTAGTCCTTACTCCTTCTGCCCACAGAACTAGGTCACAGTTTCATTGCTTCTACAGTAGCCCTTGGTCAAAACCAAAGAGAAGGCAAAAATGTGATCTTTTGTTACAGTATAAATATGAAAACAGAACAAACAGTAAGTTTGAATACAAAAATCCTTATTGTTCTCAGAGCTTATTTCATAAAAGAAATCAGACAAATATATCATAATGTCATTTTAAACATAGCAACAAAAGTAAATTTAACTCCAATTTTGGAACTGGTCAGTCCCTGGGGAGAAATGTGTTCACTATCAATAT
Organism: Eospalax fontanierii; assembly: GCA_035773235.1. Taxonomy (NCBI): domain Eukaryota; kingdom Metazoa; phylum Chordata; class Mammalia; order Rodentia; family Spalacidae; genus Eospalax; species Eospalax fontanierii. The sequence goes on along the minus strand of CM069525.1, from coordinate 125,613,475 downwards.
TAATGCTTTATCACCCAGGTCATTTGGATTACAAAACATGAAGAGATATAATTCTGTTTGTCACCATCCTATTCACTCATTCACTACCTCCTGTCATGTCTCTCTTTGTTGTTGTTGTTTTTTTACTTTGCTTTATTTCAACTCCTACAAAATTTCTAATTCAAGTTCTGTTTGTGTTAAATTAAAACTTTATAACACTCAAGCACTTAACAAATATACTTGGCCTTCATTGTCTCCCATTGTCTGTTCCTGTTTTCACAAACTCAAACTGCTTTAAAAATTTTTGGGAGCTGGAGAGATGCCTCAGTGGCTAAGAGCACAGGCTGTTCTTGCAGAGGACCTGGGTTGGTTTCCCAGCACCCACCTTGTGGCTCATAGCCAGTTGTAACTCCAGTTTCATGGACTCTGGTACCCTCTTCTGGTCTCTGTGGGGATTGACATATGTGGTGCACTTACATAATTCAAGCAAAACACTTCTACACTTAAAAAAATACAGAAAAACTTTTTAAAAATTGGTACTCAAAGCCTACAAGATACAATCCATAATCCAAAGGTTTCAAAGCCTCTGAAGTATAAACAAAAACAACCTTTCCAAAGCAATTTACCACTGCATTCTACACAAAGTATTTCTGATCAACTTTTGATAATGTTATATATGAAAGAAATAGCAATGGAGCATGGATAGAATATAAAACCTAGGTAGAATGCTGAGTTGAATGTGGTGAGTACAGAAAAAGATCAGAAAACATAGAAATAAGGTTCAGTGTTTGAATAAACTGGAATTCAGTAAAGGAGTAAGATGTAGCACGAAAGGAATACCAGGTTGAATGCAAGTCATAAAAGGCAAGAAAAGATGTTCAAACTGAGAGCAATTGGTCAACTGCATAGAATAAAGATGGATGAGCCACCAATGATTGGGCAATAAAGGCACCCACCGGGATAACCTTAACAAAGGTTAGAAAGGAAGTTGTATGCAACATTCATAATGTCTGGGGTGGCTCAAGGAGAGATGGGAATGCTAGGAAGAAGAAACATAGTAATGAGAACACTTATATTTAGTTCTGTAGCGAGGAAAGCAGAGACTTGTATCATAGAGATAAAATATGGTTTTCAGGAAGGATTCTTTTTATTATATTTAAAATGTAAACTATTTTAGTATATCTGGGTACTGACAGAAATGATGCAAAGGAGAAGGAGAAATTGATGTAAGAAAAAGATGAAAGTGAAAGAGGAAAGTACCATGATAGATGAAAGAGACTGGGATCTAATAAAGTTGCAAGGAATTGCGCTTTGATGGGAAGAGGGGCACTTCCTCAATTGCTAAAGAGCAAGGGAATGCAAACAAGAGGTTTGGGGATTTAGTAGACAAAAGGTGGTGCAAACTCCTTTCCATTGTTTTCTCCCATTTTCACAGTGAGATACCTGACTGGGAGTAAGGTGATAAGGTAGCTGTGTGGATATTTTTTATAATGTTAAAAGGCATAAAAATGAGGTGTCAGACAGTAGAGAAGTGAACTTGGTATACTGAAATAATTAAAATTCCATGGAATGCTGAGACCTAATTCGTGTTAAAGTAAAATTCACTTTAATTCAAAGTGAAACCAGTGTGCCTGATAGTCTGGTTTTCTTCTATGATAAATAAGGGATAATTAAGGCACAAGAAGAAAGAGTCCACAATCTTAAGATATTTAAATACAAGATCAATGTTTTTTATTACTATTTTTATATTATTTGCCATATTTTCCTCTGGAAAAGTCATATATGAGTTTTTAGGTGAAATATTTCCTTAAATACTTTGTGGTTTTATTTGTGTGTGTGTGTGTGTGTGTGTGTGTGTGTGTGTGCAATAAGCAGCAACATTTATGGGGAAAATTTTAAAAGGCTTTGAACATGAAGTCATCGGAATCTGTATGTCAATCAGCATATATCTCCTCCTGTAAACTTTGCAAAATGTCCATATGCTCATGCTGTACAAACCTTCACAGAGCCTTGTAATCACGCCAGTGGACCATTTTGTTATGCACAATCTAGACTCTTCCATTCCTGGCCTCCAACAAAGGACAGCAGGCAGATAGAGCTAGAGCCAGTTAGCACCCTGTTCATCCTGCCTTGTGCTTAACATGCCTAAAGGAAACTTTTTTTTTTCTGAATGATCATAAAACAGAATCTTTCTCTTTGCACTCTGATCTCAGTCATTTATCAATCATAATTCAACATACAGCCAGAGAAGCAAGGAGTAGTCACATATGTACAATCATATACATACATTTCTGTGTTCAAAATATTTTCTATGTATTTGATTAAATAAATATATTTTTGTAGTTACGGTGTAATGAATAGTGAGTGAGGTTGAATTATCATGAATCAAAATTGCCTAAATTACAAAATAAGAATAACAGTACCAAATTTAAAAGGCTGTTGGAAGGATTAAATCATTTATTTGCAACTCTAGGATTTAGTATCTGGTGAGCATGAGGACATCATTTGACCATTTTGATTCCCTTGTCTTGTCAATAGAACTCACCTCCAATCCTATGGCTTTGAATTTTTCCTATCATAAGAGTGTACATTTTCTGGTACTTTGACAATAAAAAAAAACACCCATGTAACCACTATCTAACTTCACCAATTATCAAAGTCTTATCACCTTATTCCCTTATTAGTTTCCACAGTTTTAAGACATCTCTAAAAAATAATTCCACCCTTAAACAGTTTTTATTATGTGACTCTTGGTTTAGGACATTATTTTTACTCAATAGTAGTGTCATAAACCAAAGATAAAAATTAACCAGTATCTGGTCTTCATTAAATGTTCTCCACTCATCTTTAACCTATGTTTTATTAACTCTGAATTACCATGCCCAGAACAAAATAGTGTGGTAAATAGGTCTCAAAACTACATAATCTGAGGAAAGAAGGAAATAAATGAATAAAATGCTTACTTTATCATTTGTTTCATAATTTATCTACCTTGAAGTCAGTTTTCATAATCCAAACATTTTAGATAAAGCTAATAATTTCAATATGATAGAAGAAGAGTAATAAATATGTTTGAGAAATTGATTTCTGGACAACATTAAGAAGGCTCATAAAAATTCCTCATTATTTATAATGTCTACATTATACCCTTTCTATATCGTAAAATATTGCTTCTTTTAACAATATCAGTGCCCAAAGTGACTTACACACAGACACAGACACATACACAGACACACACAGACACCCCGACACACACGCATGCACGCACTCACGAACACGCACTACAGTCTCCCACTGCAATGAAAATTTCACTTCCCCAATGACAGAAAGACATATTTAAATTGCTAAGGGATAAAGCACAACACAAGATGCTGCTTCATACTTAAGGCCCTGGGCTTTTGTGTTCCATATGGCTACTGAGCCTTCAACACAGCAAACGCAGATTCTAAAAGATCTTTTTATCCCACTATTTTGTGATTTGTGCAGTCAGGCATGTTAGAAAGAATAAGTATCCAGAACAAAGAGCTGACCAACAAGCAGAGAGCAATTTTTAATCAGTGAAGAAAATACTTTCTCCGGTTCCAGGATTAGTGTATTTTCTTCTTTTTAAAGCTCTTACTGCAGGGCAAAGGAAACCCACTTACAGCCAACTGAAACCACCATGAAACAAGACTGAATTTTGCTTAGAAAAAAGACAGTCAACATACTGCAGGAAAAAAAGAAGAAAAAGAAACTGGTGGTAATCATTTATTATGAATCATTTCTATAATTGTATATAAAAATCCTGGAAAATAATGTTCCTTCACTTTTGTAGATTAACTACTATGATCTCATAAACACTAAGTTATCATTAATATTTAAATTGTTTGGAGGACTCAAATTAATCTTTGAAAGATAGTGTTATCTATCACCAATTATTTACTAGACTGGTTTATATTAGACAGAAACAAAGAAATGAGGGAGAGAGAAGGAAAGAGAAACAGAGAGTTATTATTGTGCAGAAAGGATGCTAGGCCAACAGTTAGAAGTCACAAAGTGTAATTTTGGACCGAAATAAACAAATTTTCTTTCTCTGTGTTTTCTCTTCCCCTTGCATAAAATTGAGTGATGTAAAGGAATACACAGTCTATTCTTTGCAGCTCTAACAATTTTAAAGAGTTTCATATGTAAATAGCATATGATAATTTAGAAAATCTCTCTGTGTACACCATCATTTTATCTTTATGATAACCCTTGTATGGTAACAATAACCATCTTCCTTTGCAAGTAAGGAAGTCAAAACTCGGAGAGAATAACAAATTTCCCTCAAATCAAGCTTGTACAATGCTGTAAATTTAGAATTTATCACATGAAACTTAATACTATCACTTTTAGCATACAGGATTCTTAATAGTTACTATTTACTCCAGTGAACACAGCATCCTACAAACTTTAAGTTATTTTATGACATACAAATAGTGAATCAGTCAAGCAGTAAAGGATTTCAAGGGACTGTAAATGACCTGTTATAATATAAATGTTGGAGATATAAAATTGTATTTATATCTGAATAACAAATTCAAGAGATATATTTTACACCAAAATAACTCAAAATATATTATGTAATTGAAAATTCTTAAGGATAGACTTCACGTATTCTTACCAGAATAAAATAAGAATCTGAAATAACATAGATGTTAAATAACTGCATTTAGTCATTCCCCTATACATACATGTTTGAACTCGTGCTCTACTCAACAGACACTTGTTGATAAAATAGATTAATAGCTGAATAGCCAAAAAGCAAAATAAAAACAGACTATAATTTTCAGACTGCTCTTATGAAACCCTATAGCTAAAGAGCACCAGGAATATCATGTCATTGAGTAAGTTCAGTTCACTCTTCAGCACACCATAGGGAACTATGAAGTATGAAGATAACATAAAGTTTGCTATAGTATTGGGTCTGTCTTGGGTGATTTACAGAAAGTTCTTTTTTCAATGTATATTCTTATTGACGATTTATGCACATCATACAAAACATCTTAATCATTGATATAGCCCCTCCGCCATCTACACCCCCTATAATCCTACTCACTGCATTTCATGCAATCTGTCATATATGTTAAGGCTTATCAAGTGAAGTTAGTGTACCAACTCCAGTCTACTCGGCCTATGTCCAGCCAGTCTCTCCCTTAAAGAAGATCAACCTCCATCATCCAGTAGTAATCAGCTACCAATAGTTCTTTGGCTACGAAGAGGGCCTGCTGACTGCTTTCCCAGTCTATTCTGGGATTTTGTCTGATTCAGTTTGCATGAGTCTTGTAGAGAAAATTCTTAAAATATTAAGTTTTGCTTGGTATTGAATTCTGTCAATAACAGAAGGTGGTCAAAAGTTTGAGTAACTAAATACATCTTACCCATTGTAAGAGCACAGAAGTCATTGGTAAAGATGCATCATGCACTTATTTGAACAATAAGTAATTTTCTCTATTTTTTCATTCAGTAACCAATTTTAGAATTAAAACTTATTTCTGTCAACTACCAAAAAAATATTTTATATGTATTGTGTACACCATTTTATCCTCTCCCCTCAAAACATTGTTTTAGAAATCATAGAGAAAATTGGGGGCTGGAGAGACAGCTCAGTTGTTTGGAGCATTGACTGCTCTTGCAGAGGACACAGGTTCAATTCCCAGCACCCACATGACAGTTAGCAACAGTCCATAACTCCAGTACCAGGAGAACCTGACACCCTTCTGATCTCCTTGGGCATTGCATGACGCAGGTGTACTTACATTAATGTAGTCAATACAATCATACAAGTAAAATAAAAACAACAAATAAAATAGTTTTTAAAAATCATAAGAAAAATTAAATACAGTTGATTATACTTTTACAATGTTATATTATGCTTGCATTTCTTTACTATTCCTACTAGAATTATTAAGATAAGTCAGCAAAAGGCAGGATATGCATATTTTTCAGATTTTGATGACATGTGTACATTTACTGAAAATTAGTCCAAATACTAAATACAAACAAAATGAAGAAATACTCAGATAGTATTTTTTTCCTCAGCGAAGCAAAACCCCTCCTTCTCAAAAATATCCCACAAAATTGAGAATGTTTGTGTTTTTAAAATCCATGCAAATGAATTTTATCATTAATAGCTCTGCTTCCATCACTATATTGTGACACGCTAATTCCAAAATCTACAACGAGAATTTTCATAGACACTTATTTTCTGAATGTGACCAGTTTGGGAGCTCTGTAATATTCTCCATCAGCTGCAAAAGAGGCTTCTTTAATGAGTGCTGGTGAGTGGCATACTTGCCAGTAAATATAAGGATCCATATTTTGCATATAGAAAGAAATTACATTCATCTGGGAATTTGACAGGGTTAGGATTTTCTCTAAGATCTATTTGACTATGTTTGTAATACCACATATGTGTTCCCTCCCATGGAGTGGGCTTTAAGTCCAATTAGGCTGTTGTTGATTACCCCAAAGAGAAAAGTGCCACTACTGCCCCAATAGAGTGTTCTGAGCTGGTTATTGTTGTGGTTGGATTATCTGGGGTTACATTATCAATTGATGTACTCCCTTTGCATAGTATTCTCCAAAATTATGAGAGTTAGCCTTCTGAGAGGTGGCTTCCATGTCAGTTGCAGCTCCATTTCTCCAAGACTTGTGCCCAAAGTTCTGAGAGGCAATCAAGGATTGTGGCAATACCCTGTGTAATTGTGGGAATTTCTTAGACTACTCTGGCCAACAATTTGAAGGGAGGTTTCTCCTGTATGGTACTATTTCTTGTTACATAACTTTCAGTTATACACATGGAGTCATGAAGAGATAATGTGTGTGTAATTTTTCAGTAGTCTTTTGAACTATTACTTTTCCTTCTGTTTTTTTTTTCAAACAAGCTAAGTATTATCTATCTCCCCTCAGTTTCATCTTGCCCAACGATCCCCCCTCCTTTCCCAGTTAAAGTATCCACATTTTCCCAATTTCAATCTTAATGGCTGTGTCCTATGATCCACCCTCTTTTGAGTTTCTTCTTTCCCTCTACCCCCAGGATCCTTATATAATCCTCACTCTTCCCCTTCCATTTAAATATCCCTTGGTAACACTGGTCTCTTACTGTTCTTCTCTGTCAGGTTCCTTATTTCTCTTTCCCATCCCAGTTCCTTTTCATGTCCCTGGCTCTTGAAGTTACACCAAGATATATACTTATAAGGCTTTGGTGCAAATAACCACAAATGGGGGAGTAAATACAACATTTGATTTTCTGAGTTTGAATTACTTCATTTAATATAACAGTTTCTAGTCCCATCCACTTACCTTCAAATGTCATGATTTCATCTTTATTTACCCATGAATAGAAAGAACTCCATTGTGTAAATGTGCAACATTTGCATTATTCAGTCATCAGCTGAAGGACATTTCAGTCGCTTCCATTTCTTAGCAACTGTGAAAAGATCATCAACAAACATGAGTGTAGAAGTGTCTTCACAGTCGAATGAGTCATTTTTGTATATGCTAAGGAACGGTATAACTAGATCATAAGGTAGGTTCATTTTCAGCTTTTTAAGTTTTCCAAACTGCTTTCTATAGTGGTTGCATGAGTTTGCAATTCCACCAGCAGTGAATAAGTATGGTATTTTTCCCACATTCTCTCTAGCATTTGGTATCGTTTGTTCTCTTGATTTTAGCCAGTCTGACTGGGGTAAGTGTCTGTGAAATGTCCAACCCTAAGTGAACATAACTGTAATGATAACTCTATACCTAAGACTCACAGAACATAGTAGAACAAGGGGTAAAAAGAACACCAATGCATCACTCAGCTCTCATTAACAAAGCTTCCTCATGCAATAAAGGGCAATGAACACAAAAGGTCAAAACATAGAGAATAAGAGTCTGAAAAGTCTAGGTTCCTGGACAGGACTCTTATATCATACTTTATCCACCCAGAGCTCAGAGACCATTGTGGAAGAGGATACAGGACTGTAAAAGCCAAGGGAGAAGGTGCATGTTCATATGGAAACAAAATCGTAAAGGCTCCTGGGACCTTGCTCATATGAACCTACAGCAATGGTATCAGCATGAACAAGACCCATGCAAACTCAATCAGACTAAAACCCAGCAAAGAACAGAGGAAATGGGCAGCACACTCCAATCTTAGCTGGAGAACTATTGGTAGCTGATTACTGCTGGATGAAGAAGAGCTGATCTTCTTTAAGGGAGTGACTCTAGGTAGGCTGAGTAGACCTTAGCAGATGAACTTGCACTAAGGCTTTTCTGGGCACACAAACTTGATTTGATAGGCTTTAACATATATGACAGAATGCATGAAATCTGTTGGGTGGATATTGTAGGGTACAGATGGGAAAGGGGATACAAAGATAAAGATATCCTGTATTAAATACCCAAAAAATTCAATAAAAGTATACAAAACAGTAAAAAAAAATACAAAAAAAAACTCCAATAACAGAGAAGGAAAATGAGAGGGAGATAAGACATAGGGAGTACACATGATTGAAGTATATTACATACGAGTATAGAAATGTTATAATGAAATAGCTTACATTGTGCAATCAACATTTTCTAACATTTCAAAGTACAAACCTTAATCTGTGATTTTTAATTAGCACAAAAGCTTAGACAGAGGCTCCACGATATTTCTCAGATGTCTTTCATGTATTTTTTTTCAGAATCAGAAAGAAATTAAACATTTCCACAGAAAACCTGTTTTGTAATAAGTTGGTGACTGTGCAGCTGTGTAAATGCATTTCAAGAAGCTCCTAGCATTCCTTGGGGCTCAACATCCAGGGAATAAATTGCAGGTTACAAGCACTAAGCTAGGGCCACTGATTCTCCTTTCAATGTTAAAAACAGAAAAACAGAAAAAAAATCTCTGATTTAATTACAACCAACTATAAAGGACTAAGGCTCTATTTTTTTAAAAAATCCAAAATGATCAAACTGTGATTGCTATTTTTGTATGACCTAGCACTCAGTAATGTTCAGAATATTTTGTCCTCTAAATTTTAATAGGCAATGTTTCTTTTACTAGGAACAATTTTCTTTTCTTGACATTTGGATAGAGATTTAAAAAGCACCCACACAAAGTCACTTCAATATTTTGGAAGTGTGAGTTCTATTATAACAATTATATTTAATTCAAGGTGATTTTTGAATTGTGAAACCTTTTACTTTTTTTTGCTTCAGTGGTCTCCTTTTACTTATTTTATGGTTCAGAGAAGGGAAATAACTTCTAGCAAGTACAGTATAAGTGAGAAAACTAACAATAAACGATCTCCTGCCACACCCATTAACTCTTATCTCTTTATCCATCCACTACCCCACTCAGTTTGTATTCAAGTTTAAAACAGAAAGGTATAGCCGAAGTTTGTTAAAGACAGTATCCTGAGTTTGGAACTAATCCAAGTCATTTAATTTTACAAAAAGACAGTGCATTCTGTTTTATAGCTACTTAAAAAATTCAGATTTTTTATTGTAAAAAATGTTGGCAAGTCCTGTGCACAGCATGCTTTTCAAATATATCCTTGAAGACTGAGAAATACACATGTGATTTCTGTACATTAGTGGTTGTGAACACCTGTGGGCCAAATGGCAATGAGCACAGTGCCATACCGGAAAGACCTCCCTCCCAGGAGTTGATTAGAGTAGTCCAAAGGACTCCGAAAATAACACAGGCTGTTTCTGGCCCTTGGTTATCTCCCAACACTGGAAAGTAAGACCCTAATACTGAAGGCAGGATAAAATTCAGACACAGGACTTCAAGCAATGAAGCAGGAACTGACCTGGAAGACTTCTACCTGAAGACTGGCTCTCATAGTTCTAGACATACTGTGAAAGCTCCTAAGGGAGAAAAATCAATCAACAGTTCAACCCATTTCTAAATCCAAATACCCATGATGACTGGCAGAGCAGACCACCTATATTGGTGCAGTAGTGGCACTGTTTTCTCGTGGGGGGAGGGTTAGTCAATAGCTAGCTAACTGGACTTAGAGTCTTCTCAATGGGAGTGAATTTATGGCACTGCAACCACAATCAAATATACATGACTGCAGAGGGCATAGATCCTACAGAAAACCCGATCTCTGTCCTATTTTCTAGAGAAATGGAATGTCTTACAGTATTGTAAATGTGAATCCTTATATTTACAGACATGTTTACAGTACACTACTCATCAAAAAAGCTTCTTTTTGCAACAGATGGAGGGTACTGCCAAGTTCCACAACTGGTCACACACAGAGAATATATGCCTGAGAGATTCTCACCGCTAGGTGACATTTCTACAATGGAACCTCTGCACCTAAGGACTGAGGGTGAAGAGAATATTAGTGCATCCCTCAAATCTCACAAGTGATGTTTCTTTATGCAACAGAGAGTAATGCACACAGAAGACTAAAACTGGTTAAGTTTTCGAGAATAAGAAACTGTAGAGTGTGTCTTTGAATAGGACTCCTGTATTAAACCTCACCCACTTATAGCTAAGGGACCATTGAAGAATATGGGGTGGAAAGATTGTAAGAGCCAAGGTTGGTCCATGAATATAGGGAAACAGAGGCTTTCAGGCCACTGCAAGCTTGCTCAAGTGAACTTGTAGCAATCCTGATGTCGAAAACAAGATCCATGCCAACTCTATCAGTCAAGAGCCCAGACTGGTGCGAAGGAAATGGGCGGCAGGCCAGCCCTAGCCTGGAAACTGATTGCAGCTGGGTGTGGGGAGTAGACCTTTCCTTAAGGTCTCTAGATAGACTGATCTCACACGTAAGGGCATCTAGGTAAAATGTTTGACCAAATGGGGCTTAGTGTTTATGGAAGAGTGGATGAGACCCAGTGGACAGGCATGAATGGGAAGGAGATACAAGTTTGATTAAGAACTGTTGTATGAAATGCACAAAAGTTCAAGAAAATATTTTTTAAAACATATCCTTGTAGATAAACATGAAAGTAGCATATACAATACTGATTGTTACATGAAGCTTATGACAAGCAGTGAATACGTTTGCTTTCTCCAGTACGATGACAAAATGGAGCAGATGATCTCCATAAAACTGTGGCACAACACCTACTCCTTTCCAGTCTGACAAACTGTGAGAATGACTTATAAATGAATATAATCTAGACTAATGAGTTGTAATTAACCCCAGAAAAGCCATGTGGACTTGTGACCTTGGCGCTAGATCTCATTTCCTAGGAAACCTCAATTTGGTACTCCATCCAAAAAGATAAAGAATGAATGAATGAATGTGGGTATGCTTGAGACTTAACCTACAAAAATGTTGAGAGGCACTGCCCCATCTTCGTGGCATACAGCACACAATAGAAATTGGAAAGGAGAATTGCCCTTGGATGAATGAGATAATCAAGAAATGAGGTTGAAAAGACCAGACGGTCTGCTCAGATTGGTGTGGAGTCAAGCTCATACTTCCCCAAATCAATCTGGAGAAATAATTTTGAATAAAATTATGGGTGTAGGGGGACTTAGGACACAGTGTCAGGAAGAGAATTCCAGGAGACAGTTGTATCAGCACAGTTCCAGCAGAGAGTCTGTTCTAAAAGATATCTAAAGGATAAGTGTCCTCTGATTCCATACCCACTCTTAAAAACTAGATTTAAAAGGTAAGCTTTTTGTTATTGTTCTTTGGATAATTATAATTTTAGTCTAGTAATGCCAAAAGAAATTACTCTCTGAACACAAACAGAAAAGGAAAATAAAACAAATTAAACAACTCATCCATGTCTAACTAAACTTAAAGCATGTGGCATCTGGTGCCCTAGTTGCATGTCAAGGATGAATTCAGTCATTCCAAAAAGAGAATCTGCTAATCAATCATATCAGGGAAGAGAGATGCGATTAGTGAGATTTATTAGGTAGAAGTATTGGATATCAATTATAATATACCAACTGAGACTGTGTCCAGCTCCACAATTTTAAACTTCAGTTATAAAACTATGTATGATGGCACTCCAGAGAGGGGCAGAAAGAGCTCTGTGCATTCATCAAGGACAGCCTGGTCTTCGTAGTGAGTTCCAGGCAGGTTGGAGCTACAGAGAACCTGTTAGAAAAAAACAAAACAAAACAAACAAACAACAAAAACCTCAAATATAAAAGATAGAAAATTGACTTACCAGTATTGTGCTAAAAACATTTCCCTCATTGGGAATTTGAGTTTGTACCTTATTTAATATGAACCAACTGACAGTTTCTCAGAAATGCACAGTTTCATTTCTGTATATTTTTTGTTTAATTTTTGTGTTTTTCATATACTGCATGTTAATCATCTTTATACTCTCTGTTCCCATCAGCACCCTCCCATAGCCATCCCCTACTTGATTTCATACATTCTGTCATTTATGTTAAAGTCTGTTGAGTAAACATTGGACAAAAGAAAAAGAAACAGATCTGTCTCTTGCTCAGGATGCCTACTATGATGGGTATTTGGTGAGCCCTGTGCCATTAAAGATGAGCACTGTTGACTAGTTCTCATATCCATATGCGTCAACAGAGGAAATTCAGAACTCTCTATAGCCCTCCAAAGAGTTAATCACAACTGATAAATCTTTTAAAAGATTTTTTGCAAGTTCTTAAAAATATAAAATGCCTAAAATGAAAAGGAGGATTATGTTAAGAATGCACACATTGAAATACAATACTTCCCCTTCACTCAGTACTGTTAGGCAAATTATTTAACCTTCAGTTGTCTCAGTTTCTTCACTTAGTAAATGAGGATGAAAATGCTGAGTTCTTAATAATGTAATGGATATATATATATATATATATATATATATATATATATTGCTTGACACAGTACCTCATACACAATTAAGGCTAGCACTAGCAACTATTATTAAAAGAATCATTATTTATTACAATTATTAAAATTTTCATTTAGTTAATGCAAATGCAGTAAATTCAATGATACATTTTAAAGGGGCATACATAAACTAGAATTATTCAGTAGACACTGACTATGGAGGTTAAAATACAACCTTGAAATCACATCAAATAAAAATCACTTATGGGAACAAGAATGTTTAACTTGCAGAAAAGACAACTCAGAGTATTGTAGAAACTGCCACTACATATCAGAAAGGTTGTCATATAGAAGAAAAGACAGATTTGTTCTCTGAGGCTCAAGGTAGTGGGTAAAAACTACAAGGAGGCAATATCTGGTTATATACAAGAAACCCTATTAAGATCAACTGGACTGTTCACAGACGGAGTCGGTTGCCGGGGAGGAAGAGTCCAGACATTAGCTGCATGCTTGCTTAGCAAGGATTTTGAATATAGTAGGGATAAATTAGATGGGTGAATAGGATTAAAAATGTAATATTTCTTTCTTTCTAAGAACAGTTTGATACTTCAGCCAGCCCTGTAACATACAATGTAGAAATTGTCTGAAGGAGAAATACTGCCATTATCACACCATTAGTGTTTTACAATGCAGTATGGTGACTATGGTTATCCAACTTAATCACAAGGTTAACTCACATAGGACTGTAATATGTGACAATCCAAAGGGGTAATAAGGAATGAAAAATGTATGAAAATTGGCAATTCCTCCTCCAGTATAAGAGAAATGAACTCATGAAACAGCCTTTGATTATCATTATATTTAGTTTGTTGACACTAAGGACTGACAAGGTGGGAGTGAGTTACAAATGTGCCAGACACACAAATATAAATAATTACATGGTATCTGTCTTACAACCTTAGCACAAACCAAGTGTGGACAATCAGGTTCGGAATAATGAAAACCTGCAAAGTGTCCTGATATTCATCAGTATGTTATATATAAACAGAATTTAGTTGACTGATCTTATGGGCCAAAGCAGATGAATATATACTGGCTTACAAGATCTGTGTAAATTGATAAAGGCCACACAACAATATATATGTATGTATAGATAATTTGATAATTTGGATAAAATGCAAATAAAACCAAAAAGCAAGCCATTTCTATAAAACCATCTATGTTCATGTAAGTGCACTGAAAAATTCCTTAGGAATGGTAAAGGACAAGGACAATGAAGTACTTCAGGAAAGACTAATTTTAGCTTAATATTTATGATTTCTAGAGTATTCATTAGAATTTCTCATATTTGACATGTTTAATTAAAAGTGAATATTTAAACTGAGTAAAGGAAGCTTTAGCTTCTGTCAAAGCTACTATGTTTAAAATTAAGGAACCTGAGGCTGGGAAGAGAGCACTTGGGTTTTGAGTGAAGATGCCTGGACCTAGATGAGAACTATGTGCAGTAGGTTCATGACTACAGGAAATAAAATGTCTGACTCTCAGTTTTGTCTTCTTTAGAACTGGAAGTTTTTATTCAAGTTTTCTAAGGAACAGACATTTCATTTTGATTGAGGCATGAAGAAAAGACTTCATTTAAGAAAAAATCAAATGAAAAAGCAAAGCAGAGCAGATCTCAGAGACAACTCTATCCAGGTGTATAAAATCACATCTTTGAGACTGTTTTAGGGAACTGTAGAGATGGCCCACTGGTTCAGTGTACTGGCAACATGTGGCTAAAGACCTTCCATAACTACAGTTCCAGTTAATCCAGTACCCTCTTCGGACCTCCAAGGGCACTGCACAACACAGGTGCACTTAGACACATGGAGGCAAAACACTCATACACGTTAAATAAATAAAAAGGGTTTTTTTCTTAAAAATACTATTTAAATTTATTTTCTAAATACTGTTATCCATGCATTTGTTTATTCTCTTCCACCAAAGAAACATGTAGTAAATTGTGGAATCCTTAATCACAGTTCTGTGGAATTCTTCTTGAACTTCAGAGATGTAAATCTGCTTTACAAATGGTTTCTACAACAAAAGAATTGATGAAGATATTTGAAAGGATGTAAGTAAGTAAACAAACATCCATTGCTTTAGAGATTTTTGGGGGAAGCAAACAAGAAAATTTAACTTAACAGAGGAAAACTGCAGATAGTGCATAAAATCATGTAAAGAATAAAGATCTAAACACAGAGCAGTCTGAAGTTGCTATACTTAGTGTTGTTTCTTTGCTTTAGTACCATGGTAAATTTCCATTACTGCTGTACTCTGATCTTCTCCCTGCCCTTCCTTCAATGTTTGTGTCTTGCATTCTTTACTTTGTCAATGTACCATGATCGCCACTGCAGCCCAATTAAAATAGTTGGAAAAATGTCCACTACAAAATGTTCTTATTTTCAGGCTTCCGAAGTAAACTACACTATGCAAATTTGGTGGATATTAACAACAACACTAAAAGAATTCACCAGATTGTAACTTTATTTCTCAAATAACAACACTGAGGAAAATGTTCTTAAAACTATACCTCATCCTCTTTATTGCTCTTGGGATTAGAGAGGCCAAATTCTTTGTAATTCCACCCAAGTAAGTATCCCCAAAATTTTCCATTATCTACAGCGGGATAGGATGACTGAACAATTGATAGTATAGGACATAAACAGAAGTGACTTGAATCTTCTCCAAGAAAAAAGCTCATGAAACCAGGAGTCATTATTTCCCTCTCTCCATGTGTTCACTAAACATTCGCTAATGTTCTGAATCACTTAGCTATATTCTCCAAGTCATTTGTTTCTTATATGGTATTACTAGTTCACTGTAGCTTGAAGGAGTCCAAGGACAAGAGACAAAGCCCTAAACTATGGTTACTCTGTAACATTTATAACTTTTAAAGATCTATAATCACATTCTAATATATTTTTTACTTTTTAAAATTTATTTTTATTTTGTCTGCAGGAGGGCATAATGCCCTTATGTATGTAAGTGAATCCATGTCATGCAGTGCATGCAGATGTCAGAAGAGGGAGTCAATATACCCCAGAACTGGAGCTAAAGGCAATGAACGCTGACAGCTGAAAAGGCAGTAAGTACAATTAGAGAAGGCTCAAAGCTACCATGTGAACTGTAATTTCTCAGATTCATTTTCCACTTTCTGTTACTGCTTCTCCTATCAAGTTGAAAAGAATATCCACTGCTTATCCAGTCTGTTAAAGTAAGCAATAAAATAAATAAGAAAAATTTGTAGTATCTAGAACCTTTCTAAGCACTGTACTCCCTCAGCTCTGGGATCTTCACAAGATTAAATGAGTTAGTAAAGCAAGGATTAGAGTTTCTATCTCAGGATGAGAAAACTAAGGCAAATATAGGTGAGTAAATTTTGTAATTTCACAAGGAGAGTAAACACAAGAGCCAGACCTGGTCTCCATGTAAATATTTTTCCTATGATATTATCTTATCCTCCAGTAAACTTGTGAGTGTTCTTATATACATAAAATTGAGAGAAATAAACAATATGAAGCATGTGGGGATTATCTGTATGTTCCTCAAAATCTGAGGATAAATGTTAAACAGAATAAGTTCTGAAACAGCAGTAAAAAAAATAGTTTTCATATTTTCACTAGTGCCTATGTCCAGTCTCTAGAACATGCATGACACAAAATACACGTTAATTAGTATTTGTAAATCATATGAATAAAGTAATTAACGAGGGATAAAATGCTTAGAATAGTATAATTATTCAAGATATTTCTTTAAAAGCTATGCAGTAACACTTTAAGAATAGCCTTGGGATCCAAAGAAATGCCACATAAGATCTGCAGAGCACTGGAAAACTTTCTTCATTTCTTGAATGTCCTAGTACTTTTTTATTCAGCAGACATTTATTGATAATGTAATATAACACAGTGTCAGAAAATATCGACTCTAAGAGTTGTTATAGTGACAAAATGGCAACTTAAACATAAATTGATTAGAACCTATTAAACCCCAGTAAGTACTCCATCTTTGGTAGTTTTTATTTTTATTATAATGTTATTTTAAAATTTTGTTTCCTCAAAACCTTTAGATAATAAACTTCCAACATGAAGAAGGAGCAGACACAGTGAGCAAAATAAACGTGGTGATTCACACTTGAATTTGGACAAACAGCTCTACTCCTATAGGGTGTTTTGTGTTTTTTGTTTTGTTTTGTTTTCTTTTGGTCTTGTTTTTAACCGTTTTTTAAAACGTGTCAGCAGTCATCATTATTAGATGATACAGATTCATCACTTTCTATTAAAGTTATAAATATTTTTAGAAGACTAAACATTTGACAGGAACTTGAAGTTAAATTTATAGGAAAAAAATGGTGAGGAGAGGTTTCAACAGATAACATGTAAGCTATTTCCAAACTGAGCCTGAGATTGCTCATGATTGATCTCTTACAGGGAAAATCTGGGAGATAACCTCACCTAGGAACATTTTGATTCATAAAGAGTAACATAAGTGCACTCATTAGGGTAGAGGACTAGTGGAGAGGGCAAAGAGCCTTACCAAGATATTTTACAGATAGCATGTGTTGTCATAATTCAGACACTGGCATTGAAGTTTGAGTTCATTAAGCTGAATGAACATTTGGCATCTGGCCTGGATCCCGAGACCCATTTAGGTACAATGTAAGCACTAATAAGAACATGTGACTGATATGAACAACTTTAGGAAGCATATGAAGCTCTAGAAAACTTCTAAAATCCTATGAGTTAAAAGCTTGGTCCCCTGATCATGGTGCTATTAGAAAGTAAAAGAACTTTTGAGGTAAAGTTTAGGGAAGGAATTTAGATCATTCTGGAGGTGCCCAAAGAGACAATGAAATGTAAACCGTTCTTCTTTTCACTCTCTGCTTCCTGGCCACAATGAAGTAAGCAACTCCCTAAATCATCTGTTATTGTCATAATGTCCTGTCTGAAAACATCACTTCAACTGACAAGAAACTTTCAAATGTGGGTGTCAAGACCGTATCTCTCTTTCTGGATTGATTTAACTCAGATATTTGTTGTGGTAATACAAAGCTGACTAACACAGAACGGAAATTGAGTACTGCTTGAAAAAATTATTTAAAAGCAGGACTTAGTAAAGATAGTCTTTTTTGTCTTAATTTGGGGCAATTTGGTGGGAGGCATGGCAATTCCTTTGAAAGTAATTTGAATAGGAAATAAATAGCTTAACGATGATATCCCATAAACAGCAGTACATAATTTTTGTGTATTTGCTTATATCTTCTCATTCAGCCTACATAAAAATAGTAACATTGTAAATATCATTTAACATTAAATACAATAGCTGTCCAAATCTGCTTTTATTAAGCAAGTCATAACAACAATTCAGTTATTCTTTTTATCTGCACCATTAATCCTTTACTTTACTACTAAGAGAACAGGCAGGTAAAAGTTTTTTCCTATGCATTACATTGCAAAATTTTAAACAAGTTCCTCTGTCCCTGGGAACAGATGCATCATAAAAACATCTGTGAAAAATTAATAGCTTTGAAAATCCATGGGGAAAATAAAATTTAAAGGATAAACTAAAGTCTCCTTATGCCAAATCCATAATCCTCATTAATCAGTAAGAAAGGACAAGTGCCAGTTTAAGAGACAATAGGAAAATGTGATTTAAAGATAGCTTTTAAATGTATGGTATCAAATTTACATATTTAATGTAAAAAAGTTCATTTCAAACTGAAAAATGGTATACTTGGGGATAGAGAGATAGCTCAGTAGTTAAGAGCTCTGGCTGCTCTTACAGAGAACTAAATTTCTACTCCCAGCACCCACAGCAGCTAACAACTGTCTATAACGCTAATTGCAGGGCAGCTGACACCCTCTTCTGATGACACAGGTGCACGTACATGGGTTCAGGAAAACATTCATGCACATAAAATAAAAACTAATTAATTAACTAAAACATAAAAATAAATATACTTTGAATTATATTTTACAATTAAGCATTCTTAACTATCTTTAAACAAATATTTAAATTTCTCAAATATTAATAGGGTATATTATTTTTAGCAAAACTTAAAATATATAGACTTCCTGGTACCAATGATATGTTCCAAAATGAAAACCTAAATCAATGACAAATTTATAACTTTCAAATCTTTGTAAAGCTAATGTCGAACTGTAAAGCAATAATTGCAAAAATAAGCTAATGGAAATGCTGATATGAAATATTTTGCTAAGAAATATATAAGATCAGATTAAAGGGCTGATGAGATGGCTCTGTACATAGAGGCACTTGCTGCCAGGCCTAAGGACCTGAGTTCAATCCCCCGACTCACATGTTAGAAGAAGAGAACCAACTCCTGATGAAAGCTGTCCTCTGACATCCACATATGTGCCATAGCATGCCTGCTGAAACACATATGAATACAAGTAAAAAATGTAACTTTAAAAATGTTTGAAAGCTCAGATTAGATAGCAAAGAAAATTCATTTGCAGATATACAAGTGACATACAAATGTTTTTAGATTGAACATTAACACTCAGCTTATGTTAGGAAATTAGATGGCATTCTTTTTTAAAAATACATCAACTACAAAATTATCAGATTTGTAAAGCTTAATAGACAAATGTAATACAATGCCTGAAATCTGTTATGTAAATGTTCAAAACATAAAATAGGATCACCTTTGCTTTCAATCCTGGACCATTTATGTAATGAGGATCATTATGAGACATGGGTCCCTTTGACATTGTATACAGGACAGGAAAATACTTTGACAGTCCAAGGACACAGTTTCTATGTAACCTAGGTTATTGTTACTGACAATAACCTAGAAAAAATTCCCTTGTCTTTTTAACATTACTCAGTTTTTTGGATGTAACTCTATTTTCCGTAACTTGTTATACTCATGTCCCTTGAACCATGAAAGCCAGGTGCTTATGAGAAATAGCTTTAAAATAAGACTCCCTTAGGTTCCAATTCAGACTGAAGCATCTACAAGCCATGTGACCTTGGAAAATTTCCCTTTACTTCTTAGAACCTCAATTTCCTCATCTGTGATATATGATCAAGAAGAGCGTCTTTCAAAAGTTTGATGAAAGTATTAGAGCAGATAATGAAGGTAAAGTGCTTAGCACAGCAAGTGATTCATGAATACGTTCATTTATGATTAATAAGCAATTATGCCCATTTTACAAGCAGGAGGAAAAAGTTGAAACCTAGTAAGATGTAGCATGCTCAAGCTGTTTATTTTCTACTTATTGTACATTATAAATTGCATATAGTCACTAATCCCTGCTTACAGAGTTCTACTAGAGTCCTAACAACCTAGAAGAAGCAAATATTGGGATAAGGAATTTTTATTGGTAGTTCTGTGGATTTCATTGATTATATGAGGCAAAAGAATAGGTCTATCACGCACTAATTTCCTCACTTTTATGCCCCTATATCTTTTTTTCTCAGAAAACTATAGATAGATGGTAGACAAATAGACAAATAAGCATAGAGTCGTATGTTTCATATCTATTTGCTCCTTCAACTTATAAGGTTAAAAAACAAAGATATCCCAGTAGGACTAGTGCTCATATCTTGATTTGTAATACTACTATCTGGTAAAAGGAATTAGGGATTCCTGGAGAAGTGGAGGATAACAGGACTGAGGTAGGCCTCAATTATTGCATTATGCCTAAAAGTAAAGACATTTTAAAGAAAGAAAGAGAAAAAAACCCACAATGATGGGAATGTGTCAAAGAGTTGAAGGAGCCAACTGAATGTATTGCAAATGACCCAAAGCCAAGCTATAATAATAACAAAATGAAGAGAAAGGGGGCCAGTGATCTGGATCATGTGATAAAGGTGCTTGCAGTTAAGTCTGATGACATGAGTTCATTCCCAATATCAGTAATGATGGGAGAACAGAACCAAATCCCACAAGTTATTCTCTGATCTCCATATACACATGAGCACACATACACACCCACACAGAGACTAAATTAATGAAAAATAAAACAATTTTTTAAAATGAAAAGTATTATTGGGTGACAACTCAAAGTATAAAGCACAGAGTAATATGTCCACATATATATAATGAATTAATTGAGTAGATAAGTAAAACATGTGGGAATAAAACTCTCCCTCTGAAAAAGATTTGAATAATTCGCGTAGATACTCCACCTTCAAGGATATCAAACACAATTTTATGCTATTTAACTGTAGAATGTATATAATGGGTCCCTTCCAAAGACTAAAGCTAAAAGATGTCACTTTACAGTGACATTTGAAATGCCCCAGTTCAGCCAAGCAATCAAGATGAACATCAGCAGTATAACTGATGTTGATAGTATACATTCTTGCTGTAATATGGTAGGACTGGTAATTTACATCTTTAGTCTTCCTCCCCAAAATCTATTACCTTGGGGTAATCATCAAGAAAACATAAGACAGATTCCACTAGAGGGTTTCCTACAAAATACTTCACCTGTTCTTCTCAAATCTTTCAAGGTGAAAAACCAAACAAGGCAAGTCTGAGAAACAGTCATTGGTAAGAGGATACATGTGCTAATGATCTGTGAAATACCACAGATTACGGTACTGGATGAGATACTGAAACTGGAAAAAAAGAAACTATGAAAACAATAGGTATCTGAATAAAGGAAGGATTTTACATGAATTACATTTCACAAAAAGATTAGAATGATATACAACAAAAAGGGAACCCTATGACTTTCACATCAGTAGACAAATGTAATGTCTTACTGTATGTTAAATATGGATTCTTATATCTACAGACAAGAATACCATTCACAACTGATCAAAGAAGCTTCTTTTTGCAACAAATGGAGATTATTACAGAGTTCTCAACTGGCTAAACACAGAGAATGAGTGTCTGTGAGATGCCTAGTCGTAGGTAACACATCTTCAATGGATCTATAGCTAAGGCTCACAGACCATAGTGCAACAGGGGTAGAGAGAACACTAATGCATCCCTCTACTCTCACCAGTGAAGCTTCCTCATGCAACAGAGGGTGATTAGCACAGAAATACACAGCTGACCAAAATGTATAGAATAATAGACTGCAGAGTGTGTGTCCATGGACAGGACTCCTATATTAAACCTCACCTACTCCGGGCTCAGGGACCATTCTGGAAAAGGAAGCAGAAAGATTGTTAAGAGCCTGGAGTAGTAGATTACTATAAGGAAACAGAATCTTCCAGGCTTCTGGGAACTTGCTCCTATGAGCTTACATCCATGGTAACAACATGCACAAGAACCATACAAACTCAAACCGAACAAAATCCCAGCATAGAACTGGGGGAATTTGCAGGAGACCACAATCTTGGCAGGTGAACAATTAGCAGCTGGTCACTGATGAGTCGGAACAGTTGGTCTTCTTTAAGGGAGGGATACTAGATAAGTTGAACAGGCTGCAGTGAATGAACTCACATCAAGGGACATCTGGGGACACAAATTTTACTCACTAGGCTTTAATATACATGACAGAATATGCAAAATCCAGTGTGAGGGATATAGGGTGTGCAAATAGGGGAGAGGGTTTAAATATGATTAAGATATATTGCATATAACACAAAAATCAATAAAATATATATTGAAAAAATATTTACAAAAATTTTCTTGTTATTTTATTTCTGTACTAAGCATGGTATTATGGTTAATGTTTAAGTGGATTGTTTGTTTAATTAACTGTCTTTTCTAAGAGCCTTTACAGTAGCAATGGACATCCCAAGAGCTTAACAGAAGACATCCATTGAGGAAGGGTCTTTCTGATATTACTGACTATATAAAACTTTCATGAACAAGCTACCATCGATCCCCCTTTTGATCATGAGAACAGAGCTGGTTGGTTCGTTGGTTAATTTAGGTACTGCTTACACTTTTTGTTCCTGAACTTCAACTAGTTTAAGAGTTTGTCAAGCTGGCTGATAAATTCTTCTGGTAAGGAAATAATGAGTAAAAATGAATTGAAACATCATATTACTTACAAAGACATTAAAAACAAGGACAATATGATGTTACCTTCATTTATCACTTGACATATATTACAACATCAAATTGAATGAACTGGTTGAAAAACAGAATGGGCAATAATCATCTTATTTCTGAGCAGTCTATTTGCTTTCATCTAAGTTGTTTGATAGTCTTTACCTGATTCTGAAAAATAAGGCAGTGAGAGATTGTCCCATGACTCCCTTGACCCAGGTACACAGGGGAGAAGGATGAGAAATTGACATCTGGCAGTCTTCTGAAGATAGACAGGCAGATGAAAAACTCCTTACACAGCTCATCATAAGGTTCCCAATCTTTGTATATTCTAAGGAGGATCCTAGGGGTTTTCCCTAAGACTTTTGTGAGACTTCTTTTTAGCATTACCAGTCTTGGTTATGTGGAGACATGCAAGATCACCAGAGTGCCAGCATAGAGGTAACTGCCACCTTACACACTTATCCTACATGCTATCACTCTTAAAAGTATTTTGGTTTGGACAGAAATTAAATGATCACCCTAGTTTTACCACCTATATCAAACACAGTTCTGGAGTATATATAGAAAAACAACGAATAAAAATGGACTCATAGTTTAATACATTTGTATGCATTTTAAAGAGAAAACAAAAGTGTAAAACTGATAGAGAATTAGACTGATGAGTATTTTGAACAGCATGCAAAAGTCAGGTTTCCTGGGAAAAATGAAAGAAATAAATCAAAATGGTGAAGTCTACTTCATCACATTTGTGTCCTCATTGTCAACTGAGAGATCTACAAC
The DNA here is from genome assembly GCA_035773235.1 of Eospalax fontanierii. NCBI lineage: Eukaryota > Metazoa > Chordata > Mammalia > Rodentia > Spalacidae > Eospalax > Eospalax fontanierii. The sequence goes on along the minus strand of CM069525.1, from coordinate 125,589,922 downwards.
TCAGAAAGGTTAACTTATTACAGCCCTAGTACATGGCATGAATTTAGAGCTAACACAATGTCTCTCAGTAGATAGCAAGCCGTAAATCCACACGAGGGCAAAGACCATATCTTTTCTAAGAATCCCTAAAGTATCTAAATCAATGCTTTTCCTGGAACTCTGTAAAGAAGATGAAGCTTAGTTCATGAACACAGAAGAATAAAATTTTAGTTAAAATTCCAGAATGCTTTTTACATATCCAAGATATGTCCAATAGAGCATCTGCAGGAAAATGGCAGAAATTAACATGTACTTTGTTAGTGACACAAAGTTGTGCTACAACTTTAAAAGCAGGAGGACTTATCTGTCATTTAGACTTGATCCATAGTGTTTAACTCAGTCATTCTGGTGGCTGCTGCAAATAGCACTACATATTACAAGTAGAAAAATTTACATCCTCACATCCTTGAACTTGTCACCTAACTTTTAGAGTTTTAAGTAGACAAATAAAAATGTGTAAGTACAAATGGAGATAGAAGATCAAAACAGCACTGTTTTAGAAACCATATAAATATTTTAGTGTTAACCACAGTGCTTAATAAATTTAAATTAGTTTTTGATTTTTATCATGATACGGTTTTAAGTATTATGGAGGCAGATGTGTAAAATTATGTTAAAATACATAAAAGAATAGTGGTCATTTCTATCCTATTGCTTTAGAAATCCCAAGTGTTAATATAGGCTTTTGCTTCATGGTTACAAGATGGAAGCCAGAGTTTTAGATATAGTCTTATATAACTTGATTTCAAGGCAGAACTTATGTTAGCAGCCAGAACAGTGAGACACCTCTCTTTGCATGTTTTTCCCAACTAATCAAAGAAGGAAAGATTTCCTAGATGTCATGTGTAGAGCCATAGACACTGTCTCTCTGCAGCTTTTTGTTTCTTATTGTTTCATTCTATGGCAAGTCCCGCCCGCTGACCAATAAGGGAGGAGGGAGGCGGGAGTAGGGAAAATCATCATGGCAGCGAGCTGGAAAGAGAAGCAGAGGTTGCTAAGGTCCACGTGGGAAGAGAAAATGCCCAGTCCCAGGCCCACGCAGACAGCCAGGAACCCAGGAAGCAGCATGCCATGCCCCCACCATCCAAGAATCTCATGAGTGAAATGAACTGAGAGCCCTGCGCCCGGCGCACAGCGGTTGCAATCTATGGGGCCAGCCGCTGGCGGCCAAGTGGGGCGCCCGTCCCCAGAAACTTTATAACTTTGTAGATAAATAAATCATTCTAAATGGAAGATCACTTTTCCGTTTATCCAGCTAGATTAACCAGATCCCCCCCCCCAAGGTGGATTTATGCAACACATGTAAAAAGAAATTCCCTCAAATATCTTTATCTGTTGTCAACCAGCCACAAACACAGCTAATCAACTGTCCACACGGCAAAAGATGATGGGAGGAGAAAATAAACTTCATTTTGCGTATTGAATTATCAATATAGATGATACATAGACATTGTGCTCAAGAAAGATGGGAAAGGAGAATTATTTGCCCACAACAGTAAGTGAACCACACACAAAACAACACACACACACACACACACACACACACACACACACACACAAAAAGCCCCAAAACTATATGCCAATCAAAAAATTATCAAAGAATTGCTTTAATTAATTAAAACACTGTAATTTACTATTCAGTGATAAAAATGAATAAATTTATTTGTTGAATTGATACATTACAAAATTGATGGAATTTTTATTTTTGTGAATTTTATATATCAGTATTATATTTGCATTTTTCCATCCCCCCACATTCCCCTCCAACTCCTAACATGCCCCTCCTCTCCCTCACAATTCCTTCTGATTTGATTATTATTGTTACATATATGTACTTTCATAAGTATTCATTTATGTATAATATACGGAGTCCATTTAGCAGTGCTCCTGTGTACCTGTGTTCAGGGCTGCACAGCTGGAATTAGATAACCTCACTAGGAGCAAGTTTCTGGAGAAAATTGATTCTTTTTCCCTCAGCATCCATTAATTCCTTGTACATCTTCATCTTAAGATGAGGTACCATGAAATTTCCCCCAGCCAAATTGGCTTGTCAACTGACTTTGCCATTATGCACATCTTGTTAGGTTACCACACTATTGAGATTTCAAGGGTTAGAGTCCTTATCATGCATTAGCCAACAGCAGTTGTCTTGTCCCTCTGACTCCTAGAATTTTTCCACCCCCTGTTCTTCAATGTCCCTTGAGCCTTAGGCATAGAGTGTTCATTTTGAAAGTACCTATATTTTCTCATTTCCATTAAATGTGTAGCTATAAATATAAAACCTTCGTGGGTAGCCTAGTATACTGCAGTATATTTCAGCCATGATGTTCTGGGTTCTTTTCACTGTCCATCTTGGATTTCTAATGCATACAAACAAGAAGCAAAAAGGGAAAAATAGAACACACACACACATATATAAATATATATACAAATATATTTATAAATGAATAAAGCAATAAGCAACTGTTAAATGTGTGTGTGTGTACATTCAGACACAATCTACGCTTAGGGCCTAGCACAAACTAGAACTGTACTCTACCACCAAGGTGTAACCACAGCATAGTTACTAATTTTTGAAAAAATAGACATATATTGCACAATTACCAGATTATATGTTATGCAAATTTAGAACATAAGAAATATAGTCTTTAATTTCCATTCTGGATCATTTCTGAAATAGAGAATTATGTTATCATTAATGACAATTTCTATGAAAGAAAACTTTATTTGATTTTTAGGGATATCATTCTACTACTCTGTTATCTCTCAGAACTTGTCACACGTATATCTTTTGACTCATGAGAGGTAGCTGAACATAATGCTTATGGCTGTGTGCCCTTATTTGTTTTCCAAATTTCCTCTTCTTGTAAGGACACTTGTCAGATTGGATAGGGCTCACCTTAATAACTTCATATCTTATTTACTCTCCCTGTTTCCAAATGGTCACATATTGAGTTCCTGAGGTTTAGGACTTTTCTTTCAGTTTTGAGTGAGGTAGTTAAGATTGAAACTCTTTTGGTAAAAGTTGGAGAATAAAACGCAGCAAGCATACACCATTCTTTCAAGGATATTTTTTTCCATTAAGTGAAAAGAGAAATGGAGCAGAAGCAGAGGACGATGTAAAAGCAAGAGAGATGTATACCTTCATTTCATTAGGATGAGAGAAATGGCAGTTATAGTTATAATAAATAACTATAACTGGAAAATTAATGACACAGGAAAAGAAGGGAATTAGGACAGAGAGATCATAGAGCTAGTCTCTATGGAGAAAATGCAGTGCAATGGCTTTAGACAGGAGTATGAAAAGTAATTGATAGTAACTGGACATAGAAGCTGACTGATCAGAAAAGAGAGTGGCAGCTCAAGGAAAAAAATCTCTTCTGATTATTTTTATTTATATTATTATTTATATTTTTAAATTTTATCATTCAATAGGAAAAAAGGGGAGTGAGTAGAAATTTGAGTTTGTCTTTATGTTGGCTTGGTTTGCTTTGGATTTATTTGAGCCAAGGTCTCACCATGTAGTCATGACTATACTGGCACTCACTGTGTAGACTAAACTGACTATGAACTGCCAACAATCCCTCTGCCTTTGTTTCCTAAGGTCTCAGATCCCAGATATGCCTCATTAAACAAATATTCAAGGTTTGAAAAGGGAAAGAAAAGAGAATTGTGTGAGTGGAATTGGAAAATTCACTGTAATTGCCAGTCCACTTGAAGAACTCTCTTTTTTAGTGATCTTGAATTAAACATGAAAACAGTTCAAAGGATTTCTGATTTTCTCTAATTACGTCTGAGTACCTGTCTTTAGATTTTGTGACATGGATATTATTAACAAAGAGAGGCAACAGAGTTAAAGATAATATGATGAAATAAATTAAATGATACATCATGGACTATTGACCCAAAATTGGAAGGAAGTGCAGAGATGCTTGTATAGGGGGAGAAGGAGGAAGAAGTGTGGAAGGAGGAGAAGAAAGAGAAGAAGGAGGAGAGAGAGAAGAAGGAGGAAGAACAGGAGGAGGAGGAGGAGGAGGAGGAGGAGGAGGAGGAGGAGAAAGGAGAAAGAGGGGAAGTAAAGGAAAAAGTAGAAGACCCTACAGAACAAAACAGTATTTCTAAGGATAACAGGGATGAGTTGGTGGACAACTTAGAGGTTAAACACTAAAGTTATATATAAGATAGATAAAAGCACTACCAGATATGGCCATAAGAAAAAATTATAAAGTTAGTAATGAAATAACGTTAAATAATAGATCATAGAAATGAAAAGCCAAGTTTCTTGGTGGATGTTAATATTATGAAGAATTATATGGAGTACACAAAATTAAATTAAAAAGGGAAAATATATTATCAAGATTTTAAAGAAATGTATCATATTACCCAGATAGAGTCTCTCTCTTCGCCCCCCCCCCCATGTGCATAGAACCTGAGAAAGAGGCTCATGCAGTTATGGAAGCTAAGATCTAAAATCTTCAGACTTGAGAGAGGAGATAAGTGTGGTGCCAGATCAAGTGTGAAGGTGGGATATCCAGAGTCAATGCTTCTTTTCTGAAGTGCAGCACAATAAACACAGGCAAAATAATCAATGCATTAATAATAGTACAAAGGCAGGGAAAAGCGCATGTTTCAACCTGAAGGCAGTTACACAAGAGCAAACCAGTACATTAATGTCAGTACAAAGGCAGGGGAAATGGCATGGTCTAGCCTGAAGGCAGTAACACAAGAGCAATTCCTTTTTACTCAGGAAAAGGTCAAACTTTTTATTCTATTCATATCTACATCTGATACAGTGACATCCACCAACATTTTACAGAGTACTCTGCTTTAGCAAATCTACTAAGTTAATATAGCTGGTACCTCGTAGTCCAATCAATTCTTCATGTGGATTTAATTATCACAAGGGATAACAAAAAGTAGAATTAATCTATTAACATAAATGTCCGAGCTTGGAGATAGAAGAATCGGGAATAACCTGTAGAACACCTACATACCTCCAGCAACCACAGCAGTTGGGGTGTGGCGGAGAACAGACTCACACCATTGAAAAAAGCTGCACCAGGAGCAACATCCTCATGATAGAGCTAAATTTCAGTTAACCTGACAAGGTAAAGGAAACAGTAAGAGAAGTTGTTAAAGATGTGTGGAACTTCCTGTGCACTCGTTCATACTTTCAAAAGGCAAAACAGAAGGCTTTTGGAGGTTTACAGATATGGTCAAAAACAGCAATGATGAGAGCATGCACAAGACCCATGCAAATTTGAACCAGACAACAAACCAGCATAGAGCTCAGGAAATGGATAGGAGGCCCGAAATTTAATGTAAGAACTACTGGCAGCTGATCACTGCTAGGAGAGAGAGAGAGAGAGAGAGAGAGAGAGAGAGAGAGAGAGAGAGAGAGAGAGAGAGAGTTGATCTTCTCAAAGGGAATGGCTGTAGATAGGCTGACAAAAGCACACAAACTTGACTCAATAGGTCTTAACATACATGACAGAATGCATGAAATCTGGTAGGGCAGGCTGTGGTGGTTGCAGATAGGGAAGAAGGGTCTAAATAGTAATAAGATATATTGTATGAAATGCAAAAAGATTCAGTAAAATATAGAAATAAAAGCGTTGACTGTTAAAAAAAGAACGATACGGATGTAAAGATAGGGAGATCTGTATACACAAATGAGAAAAGGGGCAACTGAGATTAGTCCTGACAGGACAAGCCATGGGAATCTGACCATTGCTGTCACAAGCAGTACGTTTGTTTGACAGTCATGCTTCTTTGCAGGATTTGTCTTTCTTTACTTCAAACTATGTATTTTTACTCCAACTCCATGCTGAATTAGCTATTTTCTGTGACTGCATTTTCAGTGAGAAAAAAAGATGAACAATATTAGCTAGGCTTTATGATAGAGCCATGCTTTATTTAATAAACTAATGTACTGCTTAAAATTATAAGTTCTTTCTTTGCCAATATTCATTCTGACATTAGTTTCTTCTATAGAGTCCTTCAATTTTTTGATCAAGAATTTCCTTTGGACTTGATTAAACCCATGGGTAAGAGATCAGCTCCAATAATTTGAGAGGACTCCAAAAATTCGATCTATAGGAAACCATAACTAAGAGGAACGGAGTAAAGGCCTTGGTAAAATTTAGTACTGTAATAAAATTCTAATTAATTGAGATAAACTGAGTGGAGGCTGACCAGATTTGAGCCTACATTCTCCTCCTATGAATCTGTGAACATTTCTTCATTAGGAAATGAGGTCATGGTCAGATATAAGTAAGAATCAGGAGCTAAGGGGACCATCCCATGTTATACATATGAAACCCAAAGTAAATAGCAAGTATCCTTATAAAGAGTATGGCTGAGGGAGGTCTGACAGACAAAAAAAGCAAGAAGCAGTATGAGCTCAGAGGCGAGACAGAAGTGATGGGTACAGAAACCACAAGAATCCAGAGAGGGACAAGGCTCTCCTAGAGCCTGCAGAAGGAAGACAGCCCTCAAACTTGAACTCCTTAATTCAAAATCTATGATAAAAAAAGATTTGTGATACTTAAAGTCACAGAGTATGGGGCTGGAGAGATGACCTTGCAGTTAAGGACACTGGCTGTTCCTTCAGAGGACCCAGGTTTGGTTCTCAGGTACCAAATGGTGGCTAACATCAGTAATTATAGTTCCAGAGAATCCAACACCCTCTTCTGACATCCACCAGAATTATATGACAAGGATGTACTTACATACATGCAGGCAATACACTCAAACATATAAAATAAAAAATGATCAATAAAAATTTTTAAAAGTCACATAGTACATGGGTGAGTCTTTCATAGATGTGAGAAAACATATGACATAAACAACTTAAGGCAGGAAAGATTTGTTATGTCTGTTTCACAGGCCATTACAATGGGACAGAACAGCTCACATCACTGTGACTAGGAAGTACAGACAAACGATCCTAAGATGTTGCCTCATCAATACAGCCCCAGTGTCTTGCTTCTTCCAATTAGGTCCTGTCTCCTAACATTTCTACAATCTACCAACATAGTCCCGTGATTGAGGCCTAAGTCACTCAGCATATGAGACTTTGTAAGGGATGTTTTATCTTCAAATTATAGCATCATTTATTATAATGTGTTACAACAGCCAAAGGCACCTAACAACTCATAATTCAAATATTACCCATTACCTGTATATACACACTGCTCTTTTCCATGATATGTATACTTGATACATATGATTGCTCAAATTGAATCACAGTGGAATGGTACCACTGGAATCAGATAGACAAGTTGAATTCTGACTCAGGTATTGGTTAGATATAAGATTTGGGCAAGAATTTACTTCCCACTGATGCTCAGATTTTTTTAAATAAGGATATCAAAATTTTGCAAGGTTGTGACAAGAGTTACATAGAATGTATATGATGCTCCCAGCAGAGACTTTGAGATAATATAAACATTCAGAAATCTTATACTCTGTAAAGTATGTTGACACATTAATTATGCATAAGAGATTGGCAATCTGATGTACTTTATGTCTATTTATCAATTCCTAAAAAAGAAAAGTGCCCTGAACTTTTAGATTTGAAACTAAACTGTGAGGGAGGCTTATCAGGGGGATGCTGCCAACTTCCAACATGCTTGAACTGCAGCCTCTACAAGAAACTCAGTATTCCACATTAGACTCCAAAGATTTAAGAGCAGACATAAGAGTACAAAGATTTTTATCCTTCATATGAAATATGTAATTCTTAGGCATTCAACAGCATTGGCACTGAATGTCAGTTCAAATGGCTACAGTTTACAAAAGAGAATCATTTGTTCTAGGGATTTACCATCCTCATTGGGAATCTAAGCATTGTGTCCGCAAAAATCAAGGTCATATATTATATGTCTGTGTTTGAGAGAAGTTTTTACAAGAGATTCTCTCCTGTCAAATGTTCTTAGTGTCTTAAGAGAATGTTTCAACATTGATTTTAAAATATTTTAGGAATTTCAAGGGTTTGGGAAAATGTGATTTTTATTCTGTAGGCATTTTCAAATCTTTACTGATGCCCTGATAGGAGAGGAAATGGAAATATTAGTCACTGAGGTGGTTACCATGAGGGATCGGAAACTGTACAGCATTTTTATGTTTCAGGACTACCTGCCCATGAAACTGTATCTCTCAGAGACAGGGCTCTGGTATCAATGTTATTAGTCAAAGGACAAAATAAAGCTAAGTAGATATGTGCTTCCCTCCTCTCTTTGTCACTCGTCACATGTATCAGATACCATACTAATTGAATCATTTCTCTCAGGGCGTCTGGAATAAATCAAAATGAAGTGTCAGTTACATAGATAAAGAAATGTGAGCAAAGCTGTTCCAGGCAAGAAACCAAATATGGAACTCACAGAAGGAATGTTTCTAGTAATTCTGAAATTAAAGAAATTCAGTTAAATTGGACTCAAAAAATGAAAAATAGAAGGACAAACATGTAATTGGGCGGATGAAGGAGGGTGCAGGACGGTGCCGGAGTTTCATTATGCGTATTAGAATTAGATGAAACACAGAGAGTCAGATTGGCCTCTAGCACGATTTATAACACTTTTTTGAGTAAAGCATAAATGAGGAATAAATGTAATCTGAAATGGAAGTACTTCATATTCATGAAAACACAAACATGCTATGAAGTTTGATGACTGTAATATATTACACTATTTTACTGTTATAGTCTCCCATGTCTTTTTACTTCTACTATATTGAAAGTAGGAAGATTGTAGGTAAGAGAGCTTATGCATTTCACTTGCTTATGAAAATTCAGTACTTGTGGAATATATTGGACAGTACATTAAATCTGTCCTTACAGGTATTTGAAATTTTTGTTTGCCTTGGGTTTAGTTTTAAGTAGGCCTGCTTTCAAAACGGCTGATAACTTAAGCCCAAATTGAGATTCTCATTAGGCACAGCGATAAAGCAAAGATCTGAAACACACAAAAACATTTTCCCAAATTATAGCAACTTTGCATGCCAAAAATCTACCTGAATCTGATGAATGTAATGTACAAGAAGAGACACTATATCAAATGTTCCATATGCACATTGTTTTCTTCTGTTACTGGTGGCAAAAATGATTGTTTTCACAAGCACAATGAAGCACATTTCATGAAAGTTGTATAAAAAGAACAGAGTACAAAAAAGTCAGACCTGATTGTGTTCCTAAGTTGCTTCTCTGTGGGTACATAGGTAAAGCACTTAACCTTTCGGAGCCTTCGATTTCTTTTCCATGTAATATGCACAATAGATTCATAATATGGAAATGAAGATAATACTGTGAAATATAAAAGTTGTTGTCAAACGCTGTATTAAATTAGCTATTGTCAAATATTAGTTAATACTAATAAGTTAATACTAAACCTTTAGTAATTTATTTGGCTATTAAATGGAATATTTTCACATAGCATATGTAATCTTACGTGTTTATGCATAATTATATGTGCCAATTTTAACCTGAATATCTAGTTCATGGGGATTTTAATTTTAAACTGGATATGATATAATCTGGCCACCAATTAAATTTGTCCAGATTATAAAGAAAGGAAAACTTTTACTTTGTTAAATGAAATATGAAATCTTAATTTATAAATCTAATAAAATTGCATTAATAATAAAATCTACAAATCAATCTCATAAATATCAATGGAAATTTTTGAATTATATTTGCAAGCACATTCCATTTGCACATTAAAATTAAAAGAAAGACACTATGATCAAGTGGGAATAAATTCAGATATGCAAAGATGATTTATTTAATATTAGAACATTTTCCATCTCCTATTTTAAATCTGAAAAAAAACAAAATTTTTCTTCATAGTTACTGAAAAAAGCTCTAAAAACCATAACAAGATAATGTAACATAATACAACACAGTGTATATGTTTGTGTGCTTATTTGATTATATATATATAGCTTTAAGTCCCTTTGTAGCATTTTAAACAAGAAGAGGAACAGAGGAATTTTCCCTCTATATCCACTACAGTTTCCTAAAAGAAAAATGCCTCCAAGCAAAAAAAGTAGCAAAGGAAGTTTCTGCATATATTATTGTAATGTATATTGAAAACCAAATTAAAAAATCAGAAAGTTATATAGAATTCAAGTAGCAAGATTCTGTCACAGCATAAAGTTAGCAGACAAAAACTATCATAGATACAAAGAGAGAGAAACAAAGAGAGAAATAAGTCAGAAGCTCCATAACTTATTTGAGCATTCAACATTTCTGTAACATTTTAGATTCGTAAACAGAATGAAAGTAAATCTGAACAATTGACAGGCATATTCTCTCCTACGTAGCATAACTGAAATTCACAAGGATGCAAATGTTCTCCAAACTAGTATGCAATCATATGCTGAATACTATTTCAGTCAATGAGAGAATAATATGCAATAGTGGTCCCATGATATTATTACAGAGATAAACAATTCCAAGTAGCTAGAGGCGTCATATGGCAAAACATTATCCACATGTCTATGAAGATGTTGGTATAAACAGACCTAATGTATTGCTAACGTTATAAAAATGTGCTGTGTATGAATTTTATATGCAAGTACAATGCAATAACAAAGACAATGAATGACTATGTTATTGATCCATGCATTTACTATACCTACATTTATTTCATTGTTATTTTAAAGTGTATTCATACTCCCAAAAAATGTTTGCTGTATGCTGTCAGCATTGCTGCAAGTTCATATGAACAAGTTTCCAGTGACCTGAAAGCTTCTGCTGCCTTGTGTTTATGCATCAACCTATGCCAACTCAATCAGACAAAAACCCAGTATAGAATGGGGGACATGGGCAGCAGGACCCAGCCTTAAACAAGTAACCACAGAAGGGACAGAGAGAAGATGTTCTTTAAGAGCGTGACTCTAAATTGGCTAACTAGACTCCAGTGGATGAATTTGCACTGAGAGACTGCTGGATAGAAATTCTTGACCGGATAGGACTAATGTATATGGCAAAATACCTGAAATCTGGTGGAGTGGGGAGATGGGGGTAAGCAAGGGGAGAAGGGGCCGAAATTTGATTAAGACATATTATATGAAATGAACAAAAGCTCAAAAACTATTAAAATGAAAAGGAACACCACACACACACACACACACACACACACACACACACACTCACACATCCTGTAATTTAGTATGCTAGTACACCAGCAGTAACCTCATACATTTTGTATTTCCAACATCTCTGCACTGCATCAGTCTCCATTCTCCTAGATTATTCTAACACTGCTTCACTCCTTATGCCGCTCAAGCCAAAGGCTAGATGCTTTGCATACTGTCTATGTAATAGAAGGCTTACATCACCTAGGTTCATGGATATACATTTTTACATTTATATTTCCGAGTGGAATATTTCCCAGAATATGTTTCATCTATCAGTAATACCTGACTGAACAAATATAGTGATATTTCAACCAATATAACAAGTTATTTCTTTTCCCGAAAGTAGACATTGGGATTCTATAATTCATAGGGAAAAAATAAACATGCATGAATCTTGAGAGGGATAGGGAAAATATCTTAGTCAGTAAAATACTTGCTTTGCAAGAATGAGGACACTAATTCCATTCCCAGAAACAAGGTTTAAAAAAATAGATGTGAAGCCCTATGTGTGTAACATCCCTAAACAAATACAATTTCTTACTCTATGCTAAATATGGATCCTTATATTTAAAGACAAGTATTCCACTCACAACTCATCAAAGAAGCTTCTTTTTGTAATAGATGTAGACTATTACATAGTCCCACATCCGGTAACACAGAGAATCAGAGTCTGTGAGATGAGCAGTCCAAAGAGACAAATCCACAATGGAACCTTTACATTGAAGGTTCATGGAACATAGTGGAACAAGGGATATAGAGAATACTAACGCATTTCTTAACTCTTACCAGCAAAGCTTCCTCATGCAAAAGAAGACAATGAACACAGAAGGTCACACGTGGCCAAATACAGAGAATAAGAGATTGCACAGTGAGTGTCTTTGGATAGGAGTCTGGTATTAAACCTTACCCACCAAGTGCTAAGCGACCATTTTAGAAGAGGAGGCAGAAAGTTTGTAAGAGCCAGGGGTGGTAAATGATTATAAGGAAACAGAGTCCTTCTAGGCTTCTAAGAACTTGCTCATATGAACTTACAGCAATGGCGGTAGCATGCACAAAACACATGCAAACTCAATCAGGCAAAAAATGTAGGGTAGAACTGAGGAAATGTGTGAGAGGCCCCAACCTTGGCGCAAGTACTATTAGCAACTGATCACTGCTGGATGAGGGGGAGTTGCTCCAGTTATATTGTGAGATATGTATTTATGTACCAAATATAACTGGAGGACAATCCAGAAAAGAAAATTTTAAAAGAGATAAAAATTTTAAAAATGGAAATCACGTAGTATAAAACACTAATCAGTCTATGTAAGAAAAAATCTTTTTAAATTGCAAAAAATAGTATAAAAGTATAAATAATACATGATATTCTGAGAGAAAAATCAGTGTCACATAACAACAAAATGGATGATTTCCTTAGATCATAAAAAAGCTTTTAAAAAATGAAGAAAAAATTAGAAAACAAGGTAAATGGCCAAACACTATGAACAAACAAGTAAATGAAAAATGAACATGAATGACATTCCCGAAATGAAAAACTCTATTTTACTCATAATAATAAAAGTACTAATTAAATGTACACTAATATATCTTGTTATAAATTTATTACATGTGCTGAGCTGTGAAATATTCCTTGCCCTGGAAAGATTATCTGACAAAAATACAGTTATGTCAATTTCAAATGTGTTGTGTGTGAAATGCCAAAGCTACTTTGAAAGGAAGAATTGAAATAGCTGACAAACTGAAAGTGCGCCTGACCTTTGAACTAGAAAACTTTCTTCTGGGGATTTAATGTAAATATATCCCCACAAATTCAAATAAAAATGTTCATAAAATCATTTATAATGAAACATTTATAATAAAATATTTCTAATGCATAGTTTTTAATAATTATGACAAATCCACAGAATTAAGTACATATCTGCAAAAAAGGAGGAAAGCATCTATGAACTGACAGAAATGCTCTAAGAATCCAACTAAGTGACAAAAGCAGGTGCACACAAGTGTGTGTGAAAACTCAACTTATCCTAAAAGAGTAGCATTATTCTAATACCCAAGTGAGACAAAGATACACTGAGAACAAAGTACATTCCTTATTAACACAAACAAAAATTATCAAGAAAATTCTAGCAAATTTAATCTAGACACATATTGAAAACTATCATGTAACACGAATTGTGTGATTTGCTTTAAGGGGGACAAAAGTGACTTAATAAATTAAAAATAATATATAACTCATATAATAAAAAGAAGCTATATGATCATCTTAATAGATACATGAAGAAAGTTTGACCAAATCCAGCAGATTTTCGTAATTAAAACACACAACAAATTTGCAGCAGAAAGGAATTTTATCAACTGATATAAAAAAATTACAAAACTCTCTCAGGTCATCTAATCCTGAATTGTGAAATCCTGAATGTTTTTCCTCTAAGATAAAAATAAGACAAGGAAGACTGCTCGTAACAACTCTGTACTGAAAGATCTATCCAGAGATTTTAGGCAACAAACAAAAAGAAAAGGTCAGATTGTGAAAGAAGTGAAAAGTTCCCTATTTGTAGGTAACATAATCTTGTATAGAGGACATCAAAAGATATCCACCAAACAAATGAGTGGACGTAATAAAAATGTTCAGCAAGGTTGGAGGATGTGAGATCAATAAGAAAAATCCAGTTGTATTTCAATTTTCAAGGAGCAAACTGAAATTTACTGTTTAAAAATACACATATAACAAAATTAAAAATTATAACATTGAATATAATTTAACAAAGTGTGGAAGATATGTCATTAAAATATACAAAATATGATTAAAATTCATTACAGAGGAAATGAAGTGAAAGGAAAAAAATATCCTATCTTCTTAACTTTGAAAACTTAATATTGTTAAAACAGTACTACTTGAAAAACCAATCAACAATTCCTATGAACGTTCAGCTGTTTTAATGTATCTTTTTTTAATAATTTGAATTAAAGAAATAAGCCTATATATTTATGGTCACTTGATTTTCAGTAAAAGTGCCAAGATAATTTAAATGAAGTATGATTGTTTTCCCAATAAATGGTGCTAAGACAATTGAATCAACCAATGCAAAAACTGAATGTGAATCGTGTCTTCACAATCATCCAAGAAAACCAACCGACTGAAATAAGATAAAGAAAGCATAAGAGCTAAATCTGTAAAACATGAAGAACCATTATATATCATTATATATATATTCATTGTTCTAATTCGAATGACTGTGGGTTAATCAATGATTTCTTAAATATGCTACTAAAATTCCTAAGCAACCAAAGAAAAATACATATATTTGACCCATTCCAAATTAAATACCACTGTATGTCATAAGACTCCATGAATGATGTGAAGAAATATTTCACAGAATTCGAGACATATTTTGTATATCATAGATATGCTTATGATCTGTTATCCACAATATGCAAAGAGTCTTCATAACTTAACATGTCAGTTTAATGACTTAAAAATAGGGATTTACCAAAAAAAGTCAAATAAAAGATTTTGCTAAAAATAAATTGAAATTTCAACACCTTTCCAAAAGAATTGTAAGTGGTGCATCCACTTTGGAAGATCATCTGTCAGCTCATTATGCTATCACTCAATCGCATATGAAACAGCAGTTCCACTCCTCTCCTGGAGTAATATGCAAGCAAGAGATTAAAAACTGATGTTAAAACAGAAACTTGTACATGGATTAACATGCTAGAAGTATTTATAAAAAACAAAATTGGAACCAATCCAAATGACCATCAACTGATGAATGTAACAACCTAGCCACACGGTAGTATATTATTCAATCATAAAGATGAATTAAGTAGTGATCAATGTCAAGATGTGAAGGAACATTGAAAATTCACAATAAGTGACAGAAATAAATCACAAAAGAGTATGTAATATTTTTTGAATGTAATTATTGTATTTATATGGAATATCCAGCATTAAGTCAGTGTCTCCCAGGAGGGGATAGGTAAATAGAGAACAATGAAGAATAATTGTGACTTCACAGTATTCCTATTAGAATGATGACAGTGTCCTCAAAACCATGGTTATCACAAAAATGAATATTTTTAAAGCACTGAATTGTTCGTTGTAAAGGTGAACTTTAAGGCCTCTAAATTATAGTTAAATAAAAAGAAAATTTCTCTTTAAAAAAGAATAATTCAGAGTGAGGGGGATGGTGGGAGTTGGGTGTTATTAGGGGCAGAGTGGAGTTAAGGGGGCACTTGGAATAGGATGGGAAAAGGGAGGTTGAAAATTGGGAGAGCAAGAAGAGATGAATAGAACTCAGGGGTCTAGGGAAACCAGAGGGAAATGTGTTGGCTAGTAACCCCTTGAGAAACACAGATATAGTGTCTGAACATTAGTGCATGTGTGTACCTGGGGACTGTATGGCAAGGAACACAGTGCCAGACAGGAGAGAAGTCCCTTTGAGTGATTAGTCAGAGAAGTCCAAGAGACTCCCAAAATAACACAGGCAGTGCCACAGCCATGGGTATCTCCAAGAAAATAAAGATAAGACGCTACTAAGGAAGACAGAACATATTTCAGACATAGGACTTGTAGCAGTGGAGCAGAAATTGACCTGGAAGCCTTCTCCCTCTAAATTAACTCTCACAGTTCTAGAAGATGCTATGCAAGCTACCAAGGGAGAAAATGAATCAATAGTCCAAACCAGTCCTAAAGCCTAATGACCATGACTGGCAGTGGTGGCACTATTATCTGGGAGACAAGTATACTGTAAAACATCCATCAAAGAAGCTTCTTTTTACAACACAAGGAGACTAATGCAGAGTTCCATAACTGGCCACACGTAAAGAACATATGCCCAGCCCTAGGTGGCACATCTCCTGTGGAACGTCTACTCTTAAGGCTCATGAAATACAGAGGAACAGAGGGTAAAGAAAATACTAGTGCAGCCCTCAACTCTCACCAACAAAGTTTCTTTATACAACAGAGTGCAATGCACACAGAAGGCTAAGCTTTAGAGAACAAGAAACTTCAGAGTGCGTTTTCTTGGATAAGACTCCTATATTAAAACTCAACCACCCATACATAGCTCAGGGATCATTGCAGAGGAGGAGGAAGAAAGATTTAAGAGCCAGGGTTTGTCCATTAGCATAGGGAAACAGCAGCTTCCGGCCACTAGAAGTTTGCATATGTGAACTTGCAGCAATGGTTGCATCATGCATATTACTTTTGCTGACTCAGTAGTCAGTCAAGGACCCAGAATGGAGCAAAGGAAATGTGCAGCTGCCCTGCCTTAGGCTGGGAACTGTTGGAGACTGATTACTAATGGGTGAGGGAGAGTAGACCTTTCTTAAGATCTCTAGATAGGTTGACTACATTCCAGTGGAATAATTTTCAGCGAAGGATATCTGGGTATACATGCTTCACTGGAAAGGCCTTCACATGTATGGTGAAATGCATGAGGTCTGTCAGGGGCTGGATTGTAGGATGCATAGGTGGGGGAGGGGTGTAAATTTGATTAAGTACTATTGAATGAAATATACAAAAACTCAATAAAAATTCAAGTGAAGAAAAGATTAATCCAATAATTTCTGTTCCAATTTAATACCAGTTCCTAGTGAGGACAGCACTGTTGGTAGAAATAAGGATACAATCCCAAAGATTCAGGAATAGCTCCATGCACTTACTTTAAGGGCCCTAATGTTGGTAAATGAGACAAAAACCTTCAGTGGTGTCCTGTCATCAACATGTTATATCACAACTGAGCAAATGAAAGCTCAGAGGAAATAAGTAACTTGCAGAAGGCATTATTTTCAGAGGCAATATAGAATTGTAAAATCAGGACCAGACTTAAGTTGGACATTTCTGGCCCAGATTCTGACATGGTAAAGATAGTCAGTACCACTGAATCTCAATATCTCAGTTATCAATATGTGAAGAAAAATGTTTCCTTTCCAAGACACTGAATCAAATAAGAGACTTAATATGAAAGGGAAACATAAGTGCCACACACCTTCTATATTTCTCAGCATTATCTATGGGAACAGGATTGAGAGAAATGATTTATGAAATCAGCTTACTTCGAAACAGTAACACCAGCTATCTGATGGGCTGAGAAAGTATTTGCTTGATCCTTAAGGCTGAGTTCCTCAACACATGGAGTAGTCCCATGGTAGCTGTCTCATACTGGAGTGGACAAGATCCTGACAATTGCTCATTTCATGGGATTGGGTGCCTCAGCAGCACCTCTCTGTTACTGAAAGCCTGTGGTTCTTGGAGAGCTGCTAGTCCACAATAAAGGATGGAAGCATAAAAATGCTGACTCTGATATCAGCCAAGGAGTCAGCAGCAACAGGGCAACGCAACTCAGTGGCAGGAAGGAAGGCCGAACAGACCAAAACTGAATGGAGTTATTCATTGACTAGAAGACAATTATCCCTAGGACATATCAACAGATGTTTAGGATCACAGAGATCCAATTCATCTCAACTTGCAACTGTAAGGTCCATAGTAAAATTAGGACGAGGATAAACCTCCTTTCATCATCAATCCATTATTAATAAACTAAAACATATTACAAAAAACAATCCATTGTCAACATACAACAAACCATTCTTTCATATATGCTTGTCTTTATCCTATTGTCTTGTCTCTTTTAAGACACAGTCTAGTTATGTTGCCCAGGCAGAACTCAGAGTCGTGTTCCCACTACCTCAGAATCCCTCACAGTTAGCTGTGGTTTACAAGCATGCACCATTGTGCCCCACCACGTCTATGATTTTAAAAAGTCAATGTACAGGGTCTAGTTTAATCCTTCTCCATTTTATTCTGATAATTCAGTGATTTCTTTCTTTGTTCCACATAAATCAAGTTGTGTGCATATGAAATATCACTTCCCTAAAAATGAATAATAAAAGCCCACTCCATATTTCTTCTTTCTATATGAGATAATAAAATTTTTATTCCAAAAAATGATGGGAAAAATATTGTTCCTGGCTTTGAAAGCACTAACCCATCTGTTGGTGAGAATGTAATCTAAGATATTCACATTTTGCTCTTGTATATTATATTTTGGTTTCTTGTATCCTGAGAGGTTGAGTCTTTTTCAATTCCTCTCAAAAACTAACTTCACACTTCCCAGGAACATAGACTAAATTAAATGGTGCAGGCATCAACACTACCAAACAGCAAAAATTAAAAACAAAAAACAGACTTTATTGCTCAAGAAAATAATGTCAGATACCATCCAGGCCCATGTAGGTACACAGAGAACAGGAGAGTGTTACTGAAAGAAACCATTAACTGTTACACAGGTCAGTGGCTAAATAGTTACTAGGCTTGGCTCATCTCTAAAGAACAAGAAAAATACAATGTTCAAAGAAAAGCACTGAGATCTTTCCACCACAGGTACTGCTGTTGGACACTGGATTTAAAGACATAGAAGATGAGACATGAGACTCAGGTCCATTCAGGAGACAACAGTGGTAATAATAAACTATCAGCACTTGGCAAAGAAGTACAAGAAAAACAAAATTACCAGGAAATCAAAAGCTTGAGTATAAGAATGGTAGATAATGCTGAAAATATTTTAAAAGAAAAAACAAAGGCTGAGAAGTGTAAGTGGGCTGGCCTTGAACTCACTATGTAGACCAGGTTGGCTTCAATCTCACAGAGCTCTCCCTACTTCTTCCTCCCAAGTACTGGGATTAAAGCGTGCACCACCCCATCAGGCCTCTTTTTTTTAATGTGACATATATGTGTGGTGTGCGCGCCCATACCCTCCCATGCACAACCATGGAGACCAGAGGAGGATTTTGGTGTCCTGTTCTATCACTCTGTGTTTATTTCTTTGAGACAAGGTCTCTAATTGATCCTGGAACTAGGTAAGTGGTCAGCAAGACCCTGAGATCTTCCTGCCACCTCCTCCCCCAATACTCACCCAGCTAGAAATACAGGTGCTTGTGGAGTCAAATTCAGCTTTTTATGTAGTTGGGTGCTGCAATTCAAACTCAGATTCTCTTGTGCCCTTATCCACTAAGTCATCTTTCTAGTCCCACCCCTAAATTTTTATTATGTGTGTTCTAATTAGTGGTTTCTTAAAGTCCTTATATATCAGTCCAATTAGCAGTAGAGAACAGATAAATCAAAACATGACATTTAGTTAAGTTCCCAGTAAACTATATTTTCCTTTGTTTTATTTTACTAGTATTTTTTTTAAAGGCAAAGCTTTGCAATGAGGTATATTATCAAGTCTGGGATACTTGTCATCAGCTCACTCTCTGATTATGCACTGTTTGGTCCATTCATTTAAACTGTTTTGGGGCATAGACTAAAATATAAGCATTATATTTTTGTAAATTCACTGATAAAACAATCTTTTAAGGAGGGAGGGGTAGTACAGGCATGTTGTAAAAAAAGGCCTAAGATAAATGAACTTGTTACTGATCATAACTCAGAAACCAGACTGAGTGAAAATAAGGAAGCAGCCCATTAATGCTGTAGCTGACTACTTTGTAAAACCCGCTCATATCCTCCTCCCTAATACATTGGAGCACTCATGCTCTATTAACAAATCTTGCTATTCTATTCATAGTTCCTTCAATCCCACTCTTACCTAGATAAGATTTAAAAAACTTTTCTAGAAAACAGAACATCCTAATATAAAACAAAAGTCCTAACAGACAACTCTGGCAAGGAGGAAAAAAAAATGCAAGGTGAGTGATCAGATTTTCAGCCAGGAGTGTAGGGGATTACCAGCAATGTCAAAGGTCACAGAACAATAATCTACCTTTAGAACTAAGAGGATTATGGTAGCAGGGAATATACCTGACCTACTCAAAAATGCAAGCTGGTATTAGATACTTTAATTCTATCATGGCAAAATTTGATTCCTATGTCAATAATAAATACTCTTCATGTAATTAAACATCACCATTAAAGAGAACATGCTGGCGACTTTGAAATGAATACTGCTTCTATAGTTACTTTATTACGTTGAGATGCTAAAAACTATTTTAAAAGTTCTTTTTAAAATGCAGATACACCATAAATTTTAAGATCTCTTGGTGTAGTCTGTGTACTTCTAATGGCTGAGGTTTTCACTGCTTTTAATAACTGGAAATAATCAAACATAAATATACCACATGCATAATGAATGTCTACTCTCACATTCCCATCTTGCAGAACACAACAACACAGAATAAACAGAGGGCAGTGTCTGTCTATACAAATAATGAAGTCTAAGGACATACTGGTATGCTTAATGCTGCAATGATTATAACCTTTGGTATAAACTTTCTTTTGTTGAAAGTGTAATTTCAGTGACCATTTCAATATTGTATGCCATGTAAAGATCCCGGAGCTTCTCTCTTTTTTCCATCATTTCTGCATTTAATAGATTTCTCTAAATGGAGCTCTTCTCTATAGATATGCTTATCCTTCTCACCCTACGCTTTTTCAGTGCTTTCAGTCACATTTTTGTTCCCTGAAGCTGTGGAAATCTGGTATGCACATGCACACATGCTCAGGAAATGCTTATTTCTGAGCCTAGGGTTTCTTGGCCTAAGTGCTGTGTATGTTAAGTCAAATGACTTTTAGTCCCAAGGGCCCTTCTCCACAAGGTATATGTTTGCTTGGCTTTGGAACAGATATTAAGTGTTCTGAACTTCTACCACAAAAAAGATTGATCCCAGAGCTAACCAAGAGCAGGTTCTTTTCCTGACGTGAACTGTATTATCCTCAATAATTCTGGACAAAGCACCTTAACAGCAGCAGAATGGAAGCATTACGAAAGGAAGAGCACTTCAATGACCACTGTGTCAGCAGCTCCTCTCAGCATCTTGCTTACAGATAAAGCTGCAATGAGTATCTAGTTTTGAGTTTCAGTCCTTTTCCTTGTATTCAGCTCTTGTCCAACAATGCTCCATGTCCACCTCTTTCTAGGGAGGAAGAAATTGTATTTGTATGGCCTCATACATACTACGTCTTAAATTTTATCTGCCTCTCTTACGTGCTTTGTATGTTTTCCAATGAGAAGGGGTTAGTGACCATTGAATTCCAAATCACAAGTAATTTTATTTAGCGGCACTGGAGGAAGCAGCTCCCTGAAAAGTCCCAGACCTCATTTCTACTCAGGACTTGGCCTTTCTCTCAAGATGTCCCTACCTCCACTTGTTCCCATCCTCCAGAAACAAGTGTCCCTGAGTCCCAGACATGACCCCTGCCCTGCACTTTACCTGATAAAATGCCTTTCTCGGGTTTCATAGGAGAGACCGAAGAAAAAGGGGGATTTTGTTATGGTTTCATTTTGTCTCTTCCAGCTTGATTCCTGTTCACCTTGACATTTTCCTACCAATGCCAACTTCATAGCAAGGAATCTGCTTGCTGAGACCTTGCATCCAAGCCTGGAAATGGCTAAGATTCTGCTTCCAAAGCCTAGAAGTCACTAAGTTTATGAAGTGCGAAAATGCAGCAGGCATCCTAAATGCCTTATGAGGAGGACCTTATTTAAACCACACCTGTAAGGTTACCGAAATGACAACCAGGATCTCATTTTATTCACGTGGAGACTTACCAGTTCAATAACTAAAACAATGTCTTGCCTGAAAAAGCTTTAAACAGGAATGCATTATTTAAAATAATTAAAAGGTCTAATTGGATGGTTTTCAGCACCCATAAATGCAGGAAACCTAGGTCCTCTTGATCTTTCATAGCCCCTTAATTCCCTCTAAGTTTCTGTTTTCAACATTTCAGTGAGATAACCTGGTTAATGGCCACACCAAGATGTGCAGTTTATTTTCTTCTCAGCACCCACCCCCACCTACTTCCTCATTGGCACTGAAGCCTCCACACCCAGGGAGACCTCAAAACCAAACTCCAACCAGGGTCTATTTAAGGAGGGACTCAAACATCTTCTCAATTTTAAAAAGTAGAAATTGTGAGCAAATGCCCAAGGAACTGTAAGGTAGTCTTCACAAGGTCAGTGAACTATTAAGTTTAAGCTACACTGACAGTGGGTCAACTGACCATGATAAAAGATTTAATGCCAGCTTAAGCACCTGACAGGTTGCTATTAGTTACTGGATATCTGAATTCAAGGGGTGACCCACTGATACTAAGAACCAGGGACAGAATTCCCTACTGTTAGTGAACTTTAATGTGCCCATGGGTATGTCTGTTGAGCCTGCCTATTTATGAATAGTCCCCCTTTCATTCTCCAAGTCACCCTTTGAAATGATGGGCCCCCTGCTCAGCCACCCTGGAGGCTCCACAGGATATTCCTTCACCAAGGCTTTTAGAAATGCCTTGGTGAGGGGGTAGAACCAGAAAGTCTATAAAGCCTTATGGCAGCTGGCTTCTGAAGCCTAAAGATAACAGTGGGAATACAGGACCTGAACTAAATTCCCAGATCTCCATGAAAATACTGGACGTGACAGTGGTAAAGGCCAATGATAGCATACAACCACGAAAAGACAACTTTTTTTATCGTTTTGCAGTGCTTAATATTTATTGAAAAGAATGCCAATGCTTTTTCCAGGTACTAGAGAGGAGCTGGGCTGAGCGCCTGTTTGCTTCCTTTTTTCAGTACTATTTGTCCAAATGTACATATCTATGAGACTGCTGCAATTTTGAAAGAAAAAAAATGACAGCTATGCAAAACTGATGCGTAAGAGAAAAGAAATGTCAACATTTTGGCTGTCAGGCACATCAGGCTCCTGCAGTCAATGGTAGGGCAGAACAGGACCCTGGGAGTACATAACTAACCAGGCTGTAACACTGTCCCCTTCAGGGGTTGGTGAGCTGTCCAAATCAGAGTCTGAAGAGGTGTAGCCAACTCAGGCACGTTCTATTTGGTCCTAATCTTGAAAAACAGATGTCTGTTGATGGGATGCAGTGGGTTGAGGGGTGAGGTGACAGCATAATTCTCTGCACAGTTGTAGGACTGGCAGTCCAGTGGATGGCAACAGCAGGGATGAGGTGGTCTGACCAGATCCAACAGGGGCCCGGACAGTGGTTGGAGCTCAAAACACAGTTCAGATTAGGAGAATGGTGCTGAAATTGGTCAGAATTGAAGACAATGTGCACTTCAGAGCAGGGCCCAGGCCCAACCCAAGCCCTTGCAGCAGGTAACTGGAACACTATTCCTGGAACAAAGACAAGCACTAGAGGGGATGAAAGAGAGAACAGACAGGCTGGGGAGAGGATGGCAACGCAAACGGGAGCACAGCGGCAGCAGGAGTGGCGAGTGGGGGTGGGGAGGAGGTGGCGTGCAGGGCCCCCTCCCTCTAGGCCGACGGGGCTCCGGGACTAGTAATCATCATCTTCGTAGTCGTCATCATCATCTTCGTCGTCATCCCAGCCAAAACACTGTTTCATCTCATCAAGAAAGGCCCGGTAATCACTGAGGATGGGGCTATCCATCTCGATGTACGGCACCACCCACTCCTCGGCTTCCCCGCTGAGGAGGCTGATCAGGAATGCCACTTTCATGGCGTCGTTGCAGAAGCGGTTCTCATTCACAAGCATGTAAGACGCCGTCTGCACAATAAACTCGGGGAGCCGGGCGCTCTCGCCGTTAAACCTTTCGGGGAAGGGCACCGGGCAGCTAGGCGGACGTACCTGGCGTAGCAGAGTGGCCCGCTCGCACACCAGCAGCCGCAGCTGTTCCATGAGCTGGCTGTTCTCGATGCTCAGGGCGCGGTGTCGCACCAGGAGCGCGTGCAGCAGCAGCACCAGCTCGTCCACCATGGTGAACCGCTAGGAAGGGATCGGGCTCGGCTCGGCTCCGCCAAGGTGCGCACTGAGGCCTGACAGGAAGTGCGTGTCCTCGGAGGAGCGCGCCGACCAGGGGAGATACGCAGCAGGGTCCGGCCAGTGGCGGAAGCTCCACCCACAAGGTCACTCCAGCGGCCGGCGCGCAGGCGCAGTGAGGTAAGGGAGGCGTGGCAGTGGGGGGGTGCGCGGACGGCGTGGGGGCGTGGCCAGGGTGGGGCGGGCGGTTGCGGGACACGGCCGCGGAGGGCTTGAACCTGGGAGCTGTGCTCTGGACTGATGGAGACGGGCTGATGGAGACGGCCTGGGCTGAATCCTGCAGCCGCACAGGGCAGAGCTAGCACCGAGGCCTAGCTGTCAGAGAGGCCGGATGCGCCTAAGGAAACTCTTCTGCAGCCCACTCATCGAATACAGTGTTCCTTTATGGGCCCGCGGCTTTTGACCTCCGGTGTGATGCTTTGTTAACACATCTTCTTGTTTAAATCTCACGCAGAGAAAGAACACTGACATTGATGGCCGCACTGCAGAATGCCACTTAGGATCAAGGTTCTGAAGACACGTTAGGAGTCCTGTCTTTCATAAGAAAACCACATTAAACAGGGACTTCTCTTTAGTTGAAAAATAGCTGCCTCATTGAAAAAAACAAAACAAAAAACTATATCCAGAATCCATTTGCATGCATTCTTTTCTTCTCATGCCCTGATACTAGTGTCTTTGTTCCTTAGTAATATTTTTTAAGAAAGAATATAGCTAGAGAGATGACCCGGGGCTTGAGAGCACTGACTGCTCTGTAGAGGGCGGGGTTCGATTCCGAGCACTCATGCTAACTACAACCTTCCATAACTCTAGTTCAAGGAGAACCAATGGCTTTTATGACCTCCGCGGGCATTGTACAGCACGGTTGCACTTACATACATGCAGGCAATATACTCATACACATAAAATAAAAATACTGAATAATAAAAAGAAAGAATAAAGTGTCCTATGTGCTGTGAAAAAGTATTGTTCTGCCACTTTGAACGTGATTATTTGTTGACAACTGAATTTAGGACAGGATCCTGGATTCAGCTGATATTTAGTAAGGGTTGTGCTTTTAAAATACATCTCCAAATAAAATCACTTGCCATTTCTACCATCAAGACCCAGATCCCAATCTGCTCACCCAGAGTACTGCATCCAATCTCCCAGCCTTCATTCTTCTCTTTTTACACCATATTCTCCAAAGAAAAACCACAGGAATGTTTTAGAGGACAAGTTAGATATCTTCCCTCCCATGCTCAAAACCTTCCAATAGGTTTCCCCTCTAAATAAAAAGCCAAATTGTGGCTATGATACACAAGCCCTGGCTTCTTCTTTCCTTCACATGGGCTGCTTTAACTAATGACATTATCCTCCCTGTTGAGTCTCACACCTCCCAAGTATTCTCACTTCTGAGCCTCTGTCCTTTCTATCCATTTTCCCTTCAGTGCTCTTTCTCCTGCATAACCCCTTTTCCCACTGCTCTGAGAGGGAACATTTCTAACCATCTCATCTATCAGAAGTGAATTCTCTTCGCTGCCACCAACGTTTAACCCTTTCCCCTATGTCATTTATGTACAGAATGTTCAGCACACTTATTGTCACCATCATCAACTGCCTCTTCCTTCAAATGTAAGTCAATGAAGCAAATTGTCAACTGCATTATCCCTAGTGCCTCCAAACATGCCTAGTCCAGAGGAAGGGCTCCACAAATGTCTGGCAGAGGAAAGGATCTTGAAGTATGGATTATAAGATTAAAAAGTAAAAGTGGTGGCTTTTACTTACTTTAAAAGTATGTATCCAGGCATACTCCAAATTTTTCAGTATGTTTTGTTTCATCTCTGATTAAAAATCAGTCTCCATTGCAAATTAATGATTGATGAAATAAAAATGGCAAAATGGATATTTGAAAGGCATCCTATTTAGTCCTATACAACAGAGCTGAATGGTCACCAATGGGAGAGAAAGAAGAGAGAGAGAGAGAGAGAGAGGAGAGAGAGAGAGAGAGAGAGAGAGAGAGAGAGAGAGAGAGAGAGACCAGAGCTGTGTTGTATACTGGTGAAAAAGTAAAAGTAATCAGGCACAAAGAAACAGTAGGAGGGAATGTGAGTCTTTGTCTTCCCCATGGTATGAACTCTCCTACTAGACAAGTAGCTCCTTGTTATACTAGAGATTAAAAGATTAAGTGGAGGTGGGTCACTGGGGAAAGGTAGGTCATGGGTTAGCCAAAAGTAAGAATACAGAAGAAATCTTACGCAATTCTACTAGTTTATAAGCTAAATTTTATAGGTGTACATAATGGAAGTTTGGACAACAATGCCCTGAGAGGGTGTACAGTGGAATTCTCAGAAGACATGAGTTATTAAACAAAGATATCAGTGCCGAGTAGGGGACATCTCCCTATAAGTCATTGAATAGGAAGACCCCCAGAAGCACCCCAAACAACACAGGCTATTCCTACTCTTGGTTGCCCACCATAACTATAATATAAGACCTTGTTGCTGAAGACACCACTCACTTTGGTTGGAGGACTTCAAGAAATCAACCTCAAACTGACCAGAGAATTCTCTCCATGCTGGCTAGTTTCATAGTACCAGAAGGTGCTATGGAGACAGAACTTACTGCAAGATAAAATACATCAATGTTCTTACCCTGCACTGTACGCAGCATGCTATAGCATTAACCTGCTGGCAAGTTGTGCCCACTGGTGAAATAGTAGCATAGAAGCTGTGGGGGTAACCAATTATTTGGATATGAGGCTTGCTTCACAGGAGGGATTTCCTGCCTGATCTTGCAAAACTAGGGATGCTTTTTCAGTTGTATCTTTCTCTTCAGTCTCTGGCAGTGCTTAACAAGTGTTTCATAAGTGTGTAGTGGATGGAACAAAAGAGAGGAAGTGGTAATATTAGGAATCTCTGGTCACAGTGTCCGCTCCCAGTTCAGAGTGGAGGTGTGGACCTGCAGACTGGAGGCAAGATCCATGTCTGCCTTTCCAAGTACAGGGATCAATGCCTTGGGTTCCGCTCCGGGAAGAACAGCTTTCCTGTAGTAAGCACTGAGGCAGGTAGATGGCATAGGATGGCCCTCATAGTCATTTTGCAAACACTGGAAGCTGAGACTTCAAACTTTAATGCTTACCTAAAACTAAGAAAACCATCAGTTAGTGGTACCATTCTGGTGGATCCAAGCCTTTTTGACACTATTTACATGTTGTTCCATGTAAAAATTAATAGGTTCTGGATTTCTGTGAGACCCATGGGCCCAAACATGTCTGGTAAGTAGATCTGGTTAGACAGATACTACTCTAGTGCTGCTTCTACAGCCACATGGTGAAGGCAGTTGGGAGAAAGAAATCAGATGAGACAAAGGTTAGTAATCCTTCTGAGGGAGCACTTTGATCTTGGAAGACAGGAAATGACCTGTTCAGATATACACAGATTTGAGCAGTGACTTTGTGGAGCAGAGTTTCCCTGGCTTGGGCTTGCATGCAGTTAGAGTCAGTAGGATGGATGGCAAAGAAATCAGTTTTGCAAAGAAGTGAGTAGTATCCATGACCAGAATACATGGAAACAAATAGTCATAGTGAAAGCAGATACTGGGTACTGTAAGGCTGTTGCAACATTGGCTAGGCCTTTCTATTGTGATTCACTCTGCTTAGGTTGCATGTAGTTTTCCTTAGTCTCCTCTCCCTCTCAAGTGACCTGTGAAGGCTGTTTTTGGCCTAAGTGAAGGTGTCAGGAAAAAATGTTCTATGGATTTTCTCAGGTTCACTAACTTCATGAGGGCAGCTCTGATTTAGAACAACCTAAGGGTTGTTTGGAACCCATCATGTGACAGGAACTCAGGCCTAAGGCAAGGGAATGTTCACGGTGCTTACTGACACTTCTACCTTCCAGTCTGTAATCCCTGCCTTGTCACATACCTAGCAGCCACGGGGTCAAATTCCCTTGAAATAAACATTAGAAAATATGCTTGATTCCTTGGGCAACAGAAGGGCACACGCAGCACACATAGCGTTAAAATGCACAGCATGTGCATCCAGGAGCATAAATAGCTCTGGAGACAAAATTTGTATTTTTAAAATTTATTTGTGTGTGTCTGTGTGTCAGAGCACATATGAGGTCAGAGAACAGCTTGCAGATGTTGGTTAGAAGAAGATATCTGTAAGACAACAAATGATGACACAAGGATCTAGTCCACTCTGAACAGCCAAACCTTTGTCACCGTCATACCAAGCATACAAAGGACCAGATTGCTTTTTACAGAAACTACATCTGAAAGGCTTCAAAGACCTCTGGCCTGAAGAGAACCATGAGGAAGTATCCTGCCTCTCTCCTTTCTCTGTTCCTCTCCACTTTACCAAAGGGCCCAGAAATGTTTTTTAGTTCTCAAGTTAAAGGAGGAAATTAATAATCGTAGAGCTGAATGAAATTTAGTAAATAATAATTTTCTTAAAAGGAAACATAAACATTTCATTATATCACTAAAAATATAGGTTAGTAAAGGTGTTAGAAATCCAGAATCTGTCTGAGTGCATCTCTTTCTCCCTTTTTCCTTCCCTTTGTCCCTCCCTCTGTGCTTCCTTCCACCTACACTTCGCTCCTTTACCCTCCCCTTTCTTCTAAAATTGACAGAACTATCCCGTCCCTCAGAACTAAGGAAGCATAACTCTGTTCACATTCTTAGAGGGTACAGACAGAGTTTGGTAACAAATAAACTCACATTTCCTGGAAAATTACATTTCTGTAACTGAATTATGATTTCTATGAATTTGTTTCTTACAGTGACTAATGGGTGCTCTTCATGTATATTTTTCTATTGTACAGTGGAATTTATTGCTTCCAGCATATTGCACTAGTATTATTGCTCTTACTTTTTCTGTTGCCACATTATTTTAATATAGTGAGTCACATTCATTACACAAGAGATTCTGTATTTTGTTGGCTTCTAGCATTTTCATACAATTTAGAAAACATGCGGCAGTGTTAAATCTGTTCATATAGATCTTAAGAATGTGGTCTGCTGTAATGTGTGTTGAAGTATTTTTCTTTCAAAGTGGTTACTTGCTTTAAAATAGGGTCAGTTTTCAAGGGACGAAGTGCTGTGGTGAACTGAAGATAATCACAGCAATTTTGTTAGTTGACACAGAGGTCAAAGCAATTCTTCCTGTCCCATGATTTGATTTGACAAGTAAAATTTAATGAGATAAGCTCACAATTTATGGAGCAAGTTCTCACTGACCTAAAGATTTCTGCCTCCTACATTTGTGCTACTTATCTGGAACCAGCCACCCTACAGGACAGAAGTCTGACTATGAGAATGTGTCAAAGGAAGCCACATAAAGACACAGAAGCCATGCAGGCTAGCAGCCAGGCAGTAAGTAAATCAGTCCTCTCTTGGACTTTACAGCAGGTGAAAGTTACTGAGTGAAGCACTACTTCTCATGACACAGGAAGCCACACAAACAAAATGAATTCCATTCCAGTGAACCCCAGATGCATTATTAATCCATAGAATCATGTGGAAATAAAATGGCAGTTGCCATAAGCTGCAGAGATTTGGGTTGGTCTATTACAAGGAATTTGAAATTAGAAACACACAGAAATAGAAGACATAAATCCCATGTCAAAAGAATTTCTGTGATTCT
Organism: Eospalax fontanierii; assembly: GCA_035773235.1. Taxonomy (NCBI): domain Eukaryota; kingdom Metazoa; phylum Chordata; class Mammalia; order Rodentia; family Spalacidae; genus Eospalax; species Eospalax fontanierii. The sequence continues at coordinate 125,560,325 of CM069525.1, read as the reverse complement.
TTAAAAAATGACACGTTGAGTTCTTTTCTCATATTCTGTATTTAACTATTTGACATCTATTAATTATAGAGTCAGTCTAAAAATCAAAGTTCTTACCTATCCCTCATGACTCAGAACCCATATTCTTAAGTTATTTATTTTTTATCTGCTACACACCATGACATTTCTTTTATGGTGTAGGAACTCAGACCAGGCACCAGACAACTAAAAGGAGCCTCTGTCACCAAACTCCATGAGAATTAACTAAATTAACCACTCCTAAAATATTTTCTTTGGCTTGCCTTTTATAGCAGATATTTCCAAATTGAGTGACCTAGGTCTCTACATTCCTTTCTGATTATTGTACTCTAAAGCAGCAAAAATATTTCCCTATGTAAAACTCCTGAAGTGCATTTTAGGAAATCATTATTGCAGGCATTTTTTTCATTTTTAATATTTTATTGAGCTTTGTGCATTTCATATAATAGATATTAATGACATTTAGACCCCTCCAGACTCCCATAGTCTCCCCCACCACCAGCAAGGAACTTTCAGGTATTCTGTCACAAATGGTAAGTCTTATCTGGTCAAGTATTTGTACCCAGGTGTTCCAGTGGAGTCTAGTCAGCCTATCTAGAGTCACTCCCCTAAAGAAGATTCACTCTACCTCACCAAGCTGTAATCAGTTGCCAATAGTTCCTCTGCTAAGGTTGGGGCTTGCTCCCCATCTCCCTGATTCTATGCTGGGTTTTTGTCTGATTGAGCTGGCGTGAGTCTTCAGCATACTGTCAGCACTGCTGCAAGTTCACACGAGCAAGTTTCCAGAAGACTAAAAGCCCGTTTCCTTATATTCATGCACCAACCTAGCTCTTACAATCTTTCTGTCCCCTCCTGCACAATGGTCCCTGAACCATGGGTGGGTGAGGTTTGATAAAGAAGTCTTATTCAGGGATACACACTTTACAGTCTCTTATTCTCAAAAACTTAGCCAGTTGAGACCTTCTATGCATATCAGACTCTGTTGTATAAGGAAGTGCTCTCATTGGTGAGAGCAGAGTGATGCATTAGTACTCTCTCTATCGTCTGTTCTGCTATGTTCCATGAGACTTGGGTTTAGAGGTCCACTGTAGATTTGTGTGTTCACTTAGGGTTGGGAAAATCTCAGACATATGCTCACTGTGTGTGACCAGTTGTGAAACTCTGTAATAGCCTCCATGTGTTGCAAAATGAAGCTTCTTTGATGAATGGTGTTCAGCATACTTGTCTGTATATATAAGGATCCATATTTCACATATGGTAAGAAATTTCATTTGTCTAGAGATATGACAGGGATGGGGTTTTCTCTGGGACCTATGACTGTTCCACTCGTGTATGTTTGGCTATATCTCCAATGCCAACCATGAATTCCTGCCCATTGACAGGGCTTTAAGTCATAACCCCCCAGATAATAGTGGGACTTACCACACCAATACAAGTTGTTTCCTATGCCAGTTATGGTTATTAGTCTGTAGAGCTGGACTGGACTGTTGATTGATTTTCTCCCTCAGCTGCTTGCATAGTATCCTCTAGAACTGTAAGAGCTAGCCTTTAGGGAGAAGGCTTCCAGGTCAATTCCAGATCCATTGTTCCAAGTATTATGTCCAAAGGATGTCCTATCTTCATCAGTAGAGTCTTAGTTTCAAATTCTGAGGTTTAATCAAGAGCTGTGGCAACAGCCTGTGTAATTTTGGGAGTTTCTTGTACTACCCTGACCAACATCTTGAAGGAGAGTATTTCTTGTCTGGCACTGTGCTCCTTGTTACAGAGCCTTCAGACATATAGATGCACTAATGATCAGAATGGGTTTTCAAAAATGATTTGCTGAACTTGCAGTGTCTATATGACTACCAAATTTAAAATTTATTTTATAGTTCTCTCACCTCCCATTTTTAACCTAGTACGTATAAAATTATCTATAAAACTTAAAGTGTTTACTCTTGAATAATTGGAAAAGAGCTCTAAGGTGTCACTCAGATTTTGCTTATTGTCAGCCCAATAGTCTGCTTCTTATATGATGATCTTGTCATAAACAGATGTATTTAGGGGGCCTATCACTTATCATTTTGTTGATTTTTTTCACACAGAATCTTGCTATGGAGCCCAATGTGACTTGGCACTTATGATACTCCTATTTCAGACTTCTGAGTACTGGGATTATATATCTGTACCAAGTCCACCAAATCACAAGATTTTTATTAAGGAAATATGTCCCTTTTGTTTGTTTTGTTTTCATGGAAAGGTCTCATGTAACTCAGGCTAGCCAAGAGCTTATGTAGCCAGGGATGACCTTGAACTCCTGATCCTCCTGCTTCCAACTATCCATTACTGGGATTACGGACAAGCAATCCTACAATTATCTGGCAGAGAGGCCAACTTGTAATGAACTTTTTTCATCACACTGTGTGGCATTCAGATCGCATTAGGGGTGGTCATGAGACCTGGAAACATCTCTGTTTCCTAGAAGCTTCTTTTGTCTGACCTTATCTGAGTAGCAGCTTCCTTTCTGTTCAGATACTATGAATGTGCCTACTAACTTCCTTTAGGTCTTTTGAATTCTCCTCTACTTTGGTGAATGAGATGATGTGTGTTCTGTATAAGCCCAATCCTCATAAAACTTTTTTTAGGTCTCCTACTGGCTCCTGCCAATATAACACAGTGAAAAGTGAGAGTATAATCAAATAGTTTATAGATAGGACAGTGAGGATTGCTGCTGAATGATAGAAGGGCATGAAAAGTGACCCATTAATAAAAGAGATGACACATGAGTAAGGGAAGCACCAAAGGAAATAAACAGCATGGACAGAATAAACTTAAGACATTATCATTAATTGACAAAGAAGAACACTGGACTTTGGGTATTACCAGTTGTATGTGTGGCATGTTTTCAGTCCTCTGTCATATTCTATCATGAGCAAGTATTGAGCATCTCTGTTTCTCAATTTCCTCACTTTTCCTTGTTTGTAAAAAAGTAACTAAAAATGTCCCCTCGTAGTACAACTCAGTTAAGAAGATTACCATTACAGTAAATTTTACTGTAAAATTATTTTCCTGCATTAGTAGGATCCATTCCTTTTAAACTTATTTTTGAAATACTATTAAGCTCTTAAGAAAGTCATAAAAATTTTATAAATTCCTGTATGAACTGCCCCTGGCTGAACTAGCTACCATCATTTTCCCATATTTGTTCATGTTCCTCTGTATCATTACTTGTGTGCATGCATGTATGTACAATTGCATGATCATTTTCTGAACCATTTGAGAGTTACAACAAAAAGATTCGTTTCTACTTACTATTTTGACAGGTATTTGCTAAAGAACAAATACACTGCCCTACAAAATCACAGTGATTAATATCGATAAAATGATAATCCCCTGACTCCCTTAAGATTATATCAAAAATGAAAGTTTTGATTCCGGAATACAATCTTTGATCACATACTTTTGGATAAATATCTTCATTCTTTGTAGTCTAAAACATGACTTCAGTCTTTGTCATAATGAAAATGTCTCTTTATGTTTGGGTGTGCTGGTGCACATAGATGACTCCAACACTCAGGAAGCCTGGGCAACATGATTAAAATGCTTCCTACTAGATCTCTACTCCTACATTCAAATCATAATTTGGTCATTATGAGGTATTTAAAATAAGTTTACATTCGACTGTAGTGGAGGCTTTTTAGTCTTCATTTAGCCATTTATGTTTGTCAATATGAACCGAACCTACAGACCCCCATTTCATTCACTGCATTATAACCTAGTAATTTCCTATTTCTCCTGTCAATGTGGTTTCCAGGTTGGAACTAAATTCGGTGTCCTTTCCGCATGCTTATCTCACTCTGACTACATTCTCTTTTGGATGATATGGTATGACAAGCTCATCTTGTATTTTTCTAACCTATCTCTGGAATGAGTCTTTTCTCAAAGGAACCCTGGTTGCCTGTGGTGGAGAACTTTTAAAAATAAAGCTGCTATGTTTAGGAATGCAAATTGCTATTGATATTATTGAATTTTAACTACAACATAGTCAGATGAAAAAACTCAGCCTCGAACCAGAGCTCATTATGTATATAGATATAATTTGAGGTCAATGGGAGACCCAATATAAAAGTTAAAATTATGAAGTTTCTATCTTTAAAAGAAAACATCATTTGAATGTAATAAAGATGAAATATTTTGCAACTTAAAGAACTCCATTAAGCAAATGAATAGACAAAACATTGAAATCATACACACACACACACACACACACACACACACACACAAGAATAATACCAGGACTTTTGAAAATAACTTAGAATATGATTTTTAAATTTGGTTCTACATATAAAATATATGAGGGTGGGCCTAGAGATTCCTCAGAGGTTAAAAGTACTGACTGTTCTTATAGAAGACTCAAATTTCATTTCCAGCACCCACATGACAGCTAACAACCATCTACAACTCCAGTTCCAGGGGAATATGAAACCCTCTTCTGACTTCTGCAGGCATTGCAGGTGCACTTACATACATATAGGCAATACACTCATACAGATAAAAATAATAAAATCTTTTAAAAAATCAATATATGGGTGTATGAAAAATCTTAAATTCAATAATGAAAAGTGAGATTACTTTAAGCAGATGTTTTAGTAGTGATATACAAAGGATAAATGCGTTTGTCAAAATGTGCTCCAGTAGTTTTTTCTGAAGTATTTATTGAAATGAGTTGAAATTCTATATTCATGTGAAAACCTGCTGCTGTATATTTTTGCACCTTTATTTATAATGGTGAAAACATGGGAATGCAGTGAGGGGAGCAGATCTAAATACCATAAAACGATGTTGCTTGAAAATCAGAAAAATTCAACAGAAGAAAAAAAAACATGAAAGCAATGAAATGTCCATTAATAGATGAAAGCATAAATTGTGGTAAATCCATACAGCGAAATGTTATATATCATTGAAGTAAATGAGCTATTAAACCATGACAAACATGACTACAATGCATACATATTTCCCAGTGTAAGATGAGCTTATGAGAAAGTTACAGACGTGATCATAAGACATTCTAACAAACGCAAGAGAATGGACACAGGAAATGATCATCATTAGATGTTATAGTGGATTAAGGAAAACAAGTTGGAAGACAAAAGGTTTTTAAGACATTGAAAACTATTCTTTATAACTCTGTAATGAGACATTTTGACGTTACAAATGAAGTTCAATCATAGCTGTATTTCTCTTAGGTCCAATGTTAGTAACTATAAGTTATTCTCTTTGCATAAACCATATATGCACAAACTGAAGTTACAATGTGTAACTTAATTCAGTCCCTTATCCATGACATTTATATGTTGAAAACCAATACTACACCTAAAATGTGACCTTATTTGGAAATAAATGTATATCCAAAATTCATTCAAAATGAAATCATTAGGGTATGATTTATTCCAAAGTGAACCGCGCCATTATAAAATAAATGATTTAGAAACAGATGCATCACAAAAAGAGGAATAAATAAAGACAAAAGGAAAAGGATGCCATCCACATATAAATAAAAGAAAACAACCTAGGACGAATCTTTCTTTTGTATACTACAGAAGGAATCAGACCTGATAAAGTCTTGATCTTTGACTTCTAACCTCCAAACCTATGAGAAAATAAATTTCTCTGGTTTAAATCACACAGTCTCTGATGCTTTATAATGGACTATGTAGCAAAAAATACCATTATTTTGTTAACTAATACCAAATCCCCAAAATATAGTTTAGATATTAGTTATCTCTCTATCTCTGAAAACCATTTGCTTAAAGCTCAGATTTTGTTAATAAAACTCCAGTCCTCACATAACTATATGAATATATGTACAATGAAAATCAACCTATCACATAATTTGCTATTATAGAAAGTCAGTTGTTTATTAGTCACAGTGTATATGATTTCAGTGCACACACAGCAAAGATTTTTGTATTCCTTTCTTTCCTCCGAGTGGTAAAGTACTGTGATGTTTTATAAAACCAAGACAGAATTGGCCAAAGAATAGTAATGCAAAAATAACAAATAATAACAAAAAAAAATGTGACATGCGATTGGAAAATGCTTAGAAGGGGAAGGACAAAGATGTCTCAGAGGAAGAGACACTGGTAAAACTTTTATATTAAAATAGATTTTGGAGAAATTCTATAACATTGAAAATGCAAAAATAAAATGCTAGAATTTGATCCATACAGAACAAACAGCTCCATATTCCAGGGAGAAAGGATGGTGACTATCTATCTCTATCTCTACCTACATCTTACTGTTGATATCTATATCAGTATATATCTATATTTTGAGTTTCATCTACAGACTTTTGCTAACAAATTCATTCCCAAACAGCTCATAGACACCCCAAATTCTCTTCCTAAATTCAGGATGGCTTTTGGATGTTCTAGAACTGACCATAAATAAATTTTCTAATCCATCCTCCTGACAGAATTATAAAACATAATGCCCTTGCTTCCTATTGCTGAAGACAAAATATACTTCTGAGGAACAATGGAACTAGAAATGACATGGAAATCCTCTTCCCAGAAGACTCAATCTTATAGGATCAGGAGATAATATACAAGTTACCAAGAGAGAAAACCAATCCATGGTCTTACTCAGCTGTAAAGTTTAAGAACCAGAAGAAAGACTGGTGCAGGAAAGTATCTCTATTGGTGCAGTAATGGCACTTTTATTGTGGAAGTAATCACCTGCTGTCTAATTGGACATAGGACTGTTCAATGGGAGGGAACATATGCATGATACTGTAAACACTGCCAACTACACATAGCTATCTAGGTCATAGACCTTAGAGAAGAGCCTATGTCTGTCACTTCCCTGTGCTGATATAATTTTTGACTATATTCTAAGTATGCATCATCTCACTCCATCAAAGAGACCTTGCTGTATTTCCTCTCTTATTCTCTTGGTTTTGGATCACACTCCTTTTTGTCTAACACTACATGGTTGTTTATGCTTCAAGAGTCCACTGAATTCTCCATAAAAATTATAAACTACCTAGTTTAAAAGCTGAATACATGAAGATTCCAAAGAATAAACACAAGCTCTGTGAGTATGCCTGTATACTTATGTGTACATCATCTGTAGTCTCCATGATTTCCAGTATAATAAAGTAGTAAATGTATTCTCCCAAGTTCTGTGAGACCTTCTAGATAATTGAGTCCAAAGGAAGAGTTGTGAGAACCTCAACTTATACCAAGTCAACGAAAAACAGGTTAAACAATTGGAGAATTTGAAATCTGAAAATTTCCAGGTGAGAGCAGTCATGTGAGCTGATGCAACAATCTGTGCTATATAGTGCTCTCTGTAAGGATATAGTGTCTGAAATAACTGAGGACTACCAAGGTGATACCAAGTGAAGAAATGCTTGCTTAGTGTATGGAGGAAAATTCTCACACTGTGATGTCAGTAGTATCCAATATGGTAAGACCACAGTAGCAGAAACCTTGTGTGGGTATTGTCTGTCTTAAAACTGCTTTATGTTTCTTTTGATTTGGGATTTCTGTTGTTGTTGATTTTTAACTCAGTGATCTATGTGCTGGAAATCTGTGATCTTTCAAGAAAGCTTCTTAAGGAAGCTTCTAATATCTGTCTAGTTTTGCCACTGTGAAGCACAGTTTACTCAAGTGCTTGCTACACAGCCCCTGTGAATCTCGTATCTCTCTGCAACTTCCCACATAGGCTAATAGGCTGAACTGTAACACCTTCCTATGTCTTAATGCTAGTTTCTCTCATTGTAAGAAGTTAATTAAGGAAATGGATGCCGGGAAAATGTTGCCTAGTTTCTCATTTATGATTCCAAAAGAAAAATTTTAAATACCTCCGTGGTTGTGCCAGACAGAAAAATGTTGACCTATGAATGCCCAGTCCCTGAAGCCTTTTAATAGTTAACTTTGCATTTTAAAAAGTACTTCACAGATTAAATAAAGGTTACCCTAAAATATGGAGAGTATCCTGAGTTATCAGTATAATTCCAGCATAATTGCATGAGTGCTTATTAAAAAATACAAAGAAAGATACAAAAGTATAAATCAGAGCAATGTAGGAAGAGTCAGATTCTATGAAAGTCTCAGTCCCGGTATTTTTATCTTAAGATAAAGAGAAATCAGACAAAAAGCAAAGTTCAGCCAGTCTCTATATTGGAATATAAATTTGAAATTTTGTCTGTATCTGTCTCTAGAGAGCTGTAGGATAATAAACATTATTTATGATGCTAAATTTGTTGTCATTTATTATGACAGCAATGAAAAGACCAACAGGGAACCAAGTGAAAATCTTACAAAAAGTTACAGATGTAAGGCTAAACAAAATTAAATGGATGGATTATGGTTCATATTTAAAAATATAAAATCTAGAAACAATGATAATATATAAATACAATGATTAAGGAAGGCAAAGATTAAAATGAAATGGCTAACATGTTTCATGATATTTAATTCTTTAACAACTTAATTAAAATAATGTTAAAGAGATTTTATATATATATATACCAATACATTAAAAAATAAGTAAATATACTTGGTAAAACAAAATAATAACGTAACATTTGTGTAGTAGAGAGGTACTGGGGAAAATTTGAAAAGATTAAACTGTGCCAATCTACTATTCTCCATCATAAGCAATGAATATTGTCTGAATAAAGGTTGTGTTATGAATGGTTAAAATAAAACTCTGAGATTCAAGTGAAATCCTTCCAATCAAGCAGAAGAAATGTGTAAAATGCAAAGAAATTTTACTAAATTCAAGAGAACAGAGAAAACTGAGGTTTTTGACAAGAGTAAGCCCATATATGCCTGCCATTTCAATAAATAACTGGGCTAAATTCAATTATTGGCGTTAAGCTCAATTATTGAGACATAAAAGACTTAAACTCACATTGGGAAGAAAATTAATATGTACCTGAAATAAATAACTCAGTCTCATTGATATTAGTTTTACTTTAGAAAACTTCTGAAATGCAAGCCAAAAAAAAATCCACAATTATAAAGCAAGCATATTCAGTTTCTCTGAATAGCATTAAAAAAGAAGAAAAGTGGAAAATTTCCCACAAAGTTCTAACAGTTATGAAGGGCTCTATTCAGAAGCATGGTATTATTTTTGTGATCCAAAAATTTTAAGAAAAAAAACCAAGAGGTTAAAAACACTAATACTGTCTCTAGTTAATCTCTCTCAGTGTATGATGACTCCAAGATGATTAAAGAGATACAAAAATATTTTGGTATCATAAATAATGAAGTATACAGAATTGATAAGTATTAAACTAAATAGTAGTGGCAGGAAACAAATCTCTTCATATTATCAGATTCCCAGTTATCTATTTTGTTCACATTAAAAATGAACTTTCTTTTTTTTGTTTTCCTTTTGAGACAGGGTGTTTCTATGTAGTCCAGACTTAAACTCAGCCTACCATGTATTTGCATTGAAGACATATGCCACAATGCCTGGCTTCTGACTTTTCTTTAAAGGAAGTTATGTGCAAAAGAATTCCATGAGAATTTACTTGTGCTCACATCATGGACAAATATTGCAGCAGGAAATAATAAACATCAACGTTAAAAGCGAAAATAACAGATTTCTTTCTTTTATGTTTAGTCTTAGATTGTTAGAGTTTATAATCCATGACACAGGTAGGATGAGTGATATAAATTTAAAAAAATTGAATCTTTGTGTATATCATACAGAACATCTCAACCAATCTTAATCTTTATACCACTTTGCCCACTGTCACCCCGACCGTAGCCCACCAACTGAAATCCATACATTCTGTGTTAAGATCTATTATGTCAAGTTAGTGTCCCCAAATGGTCCTTAGTGCAAGATCATCCACAGAGGTCTAGTCAGCCTATCTAGAGTTCCTTGCTTTAAGAAGATTGCTCATCCTCACCCAACAGCAAACAGCTGCCAATACTTCTTCAGCAAAGATTGGAGTCTTCCATCCATTTACCCAGTTCCATGCTAGCCTTATGTCTGCTTGAGTTTGCATGGATCTTGCACATGCTAACACTTTTGCTGTAGGTTCATATGAGCAGGGACCCAGGAGCTTGTAGGATTCTATTTCCATAGGATCACACAACTCCTCACTGGCTCTTCTGACCTTTCCATTCCCTCTTCCACAATAGTCCCTGAGCTTTGAATGAGTGAAACTTAATAGAGGAATCCTGTCCAGGGACCCACACTCATCAGACTCCTAATCACCATGCTCGTTCTATGTTGCATGAGTCTTTGGTGTAGAGGTTGCATTGTAGATATGCTACTTAGGCATGCTCATGATGCTGGTACTGGATCATTGATTTATTCTCCCTTAGCTGCTTGCGTAGTGATCTCCATGCCTATGAGAGCTAGATTTCAGAGAAAGCGGATTCAAAGTCAGTTCCAGCTCCATTGCTCCAAATCCTTTGTCTAAAGTATGCCTTGTGTTCAGCAATAGGGCCTTACCTTCAAGTTCTGGGAGGCAATCAAGGGGTGTGTCATTAGCCTATATAATTATGAGTCTCCTGGTCTACCCTGACCAACAACTCAAAGGGAGGGTTTTCCTCTCTGGCACTGTTTCTTGTTATGTAACTTTCACCTATGCACATGAACTCATACAGAGATATTGTATGTGTAATTTGTATTTGGCATTAGCTTGTTAGACTAATATGATTCCATCACCTGGTGTTTTATACGAGCCAGACATTATTTATCTCTTCTCCCCTCCCCTCTCCCCCATTTCTCCATTCTCTCTCTCTCTCTCTCTCTCTCTCTCTCTTCTTTCTCTCTTTCTCTGTAGGGCTGGAGGAGTAGTGCTGCCATTAAAGCTTAAGGTTAACAACCAAAAACAAAATAGCATTTTTCTTAAGATGACATACAAATTTAAATCTTTGTAATCGTTCATTTGATAATGAGTTATCAAACGTGATACCAAACATAGAAATGTCAAAAAAGACTAGAAAATCAGGACTTCATAAAAATTAAAAGCTTTTGTGTTTGAATGGACACACTCAAAAATGGACAAATTACAGAATGGAGCAAACTATTTATTAATCAGTTATTGCATACGTGACTAATACCCAGAATATATAAAGAAACCCTACAACTCAGCAACAAAAGGAGAAAACCCACCAATAAAAATATTAGTAAATGTTTATATATTAATCCAAATTAGATATACTGTTGTCTGATAAGCACAATGAAAGATGTTCAAGTCTATGAATCATTAGAGAAATATAACTAAACCACTATGACATATTTCACACCAACTAGGGTGGATAATATAATAATTTAAAAAGCAATATTGACAATATAGAGAAAATGGAATCCTTGTACTTTGTTGGTTGGAATGTAAAACGTTACATCTCCCAAAAACCCTGGCATTCATTCCCCTAGAACATCAGAGTTACCATTTAATCCATCAGTTATATTCATGAGTCCATATCCTTGAGTAATGATGATATATGCCCACACAAAGGCATGTACGTGACTGTTAAAAGCAGAACTATTTATAAAAAGAAAAATGGAATCACCTGAAATGTTCATCACCTGATTTTCTAAATAACATGAGGTATACCTTTGTAAATGACTGTTGTTCTGTAAAATAAAGGAATTAATTCCTCATGTATCCTACAACATTTATGAACATTGAAAACAATATGGTAAATTAAAAATAAATCTCAAAATACCACGTTTTATGATTGTATTTGCATAAAATGTACAGAATAAGTAAGTTCAAAAATACAAAACAGTAGATTCGCAGAAATTTAGTATTGATTTTGAAATGAATGTGTATAACTTTTCTTATTTGAATATTTTATTGGTATATATTCATTGTACATAGCAATAGTTTTTATAAAAATATGTTCACATAAGCATATCATGTATTTTTTACCATATATTTCTCCCCTATCCCTTACCTTTCTTTCTCCTGCTATTGCCATTTCTTCCAATGGGCTAATTTATTTCATTTCATGTTTCATTGTAAAATCTTTAATCCACATGATAGAAACTATGCCACATTTTGCAATATTGTCTTTCTGAGTCTTTGCTTAATAATAATAATCTCCAATTACATCCATATTCCTACAAATGATAACTCATTCTTCATTATAGTTAAATAAAATCATATATATATATATATATATATATATATATATAAAATCACATTGTTTATGCGTTCATTGGTTGGTGGTGTTGTGTGACATTATTTATGGGGAGATATGAACAAACATCTTACACCATATAAGGAACTAGTGACAGACCAAAGTAAAGTTATCAACAAAATCTAACTTGGTGAACCAATGTGTTTTATTGGGATTATGGTAGGTGAATGGGTGAAGGGTTTCAGGTGCATAAGTGACAGAGACAGCAACATCACCAAAGCCAGCCCTAGCCTAGGTGACAGCTCATAAAAACAGTGCACCTAGAGCACACTACAAAATCTGTAGGCAGCTCAGCAGGTTGGACAGTGCCTTTTCCAGGGAGCTCAGTTGGTCTGAACATTTTGTAGGCAGCTCAGTTGGTCTCTGCTTCTATTTTGGGTTCCCAATCAGTTTCCAGTGTACCAGCTGGTCTGAGAGCCTTCTATGCAGCTTGGCTTGTTGGAGAGTATTTCTCAGCAGTCCTTAGGTTCTGCAAAGGAGGGGCCTAGTGAGCCTAGTCAATTTCGGGGACTTCCTGAAGCTATTTAGTTGTTTCCTGAACTCGTGAGGGTTGGAATGTTTCACTTCCCCACTAATGATCCTGTTTACCACGCTTCTGGCTCTTGCTTACCTTCTTTTACACATTCTGCTGTTCACCCTCCTTTAGAACAACCTGTTGTTTACCCAGCTTCCTTCCAACATAGAAGGATTTATTGTGGAAGAAATGGCTACACAACAGTCAACACATAGGCTGATTCCATAACGCTTATGGTGAATAGTGCTGCAATAATCATGGATGTGCATGTATCTCTGTGGTATACTGATTTAGACTTCTTTGGGTGCTGTATGCCGTGAGTGAAAGAAAACAGCCAGCTTGTAGTTTGAGTTCATCTCAGAGAAAATCAGCCTTAGAGAGATTTCACCCCCTGAGACCACCTGTAGGTAATGTTGACAAACTCAGCCTTTGATCCTTGTAAGTAAGCTCCACAGGGATGTCCTTGGGTCTGACCAAATGGCTATCTCCCCTGAGCTGAGTTACAAGCAGGCGCCAAGGGTTTAGCACTTCCCTGGTTCAAAGACCCTGCCTCCCCTTTTAGTGCCATCTTCCTAAAAGGCATACAACTTCCTGGTGGGCTTTGAAGGTTAGAGATAGTGCCTCTCTGTTAATTACCATATTGATGTATGGATGTATCTGCATTCCTGATTCCCCAAGACTATAAGTATGCCCTGAAACAATAAAGCATGCGGCTTGTGGCTTGCAGCCTGCCTGTAAAGCCCAGGTTCATCCATCCTCATGTGTCTGTCTTGTCTGTCTCCACTGTCCTGCGTGTTCCCTCTGTGTGTCTCCATTCATTCCAGGTTACTGGGAAAGTATCAAGCTCACCGTTGAAACCCGCTGGCGGGACATTTGGGTATATAACCAGGAGTGATATAATTTGGTCATATGATATGGTAGTTCTATTTTGAATCTTTTAAGGATGTTCCACACTGACTTCTATAGTGACTACACCAGTATACATTTCTACAGAAGTTGATAAGGATTGCCTTTTCTCTTCATCTTCACAAGCATTTGATGGTATTAATTTTCTTATTGGTAACCATTCTCACTACAGTGAAACTGAGTTTCAGTGTTGGCTTCATTTGTATTTCCTTCATGGATAAGAATATTGAGTACTTTTTCATTTATTTTCAGATCATATGTGCTTTACCTATTAAGAAATATCTGTTAACTTCATTTGCTCAATTATAGATTGGATTACTTGGTGTTCTGGTATTTAGATTTTGATTTCCTTACATATTCTATACATGCATCCTTTGTCTTATATGTACCTGGTAAAGACTTTTCTCCATTCTGAAAGATGTCTCTTCGTTTATTGGCAGTTTGTTTTGCTGTGCAAGATATTTTTAATTTGATCCAAGCTCATTTCTGAATTCTTGGTTCTATATCTTGAGCTGTTGGACTCCTTTTCAGAAATTCCTTGTTAATGCCTATACCTTGAAGTGTTTTTCTCCTATTTTCTTCTAATCATTGAAGGGTTTCAGAACTTACATTAAAGTCCATTTTGAAATGACTTTTATACAGGCCCAGAGAAAAGATCTCGGTTCAGTCTTCTGATTTTGACTATACATTTTCATTGTGCTAGTGTGCTTTCCATTCTCAGCTGCTTCTCAGCATTTACTGTGAGCAATCTTGATTTTCTTAAAGATCTATTAACATAATCATGTGAGTTTTTCTCCTTGATTCTATATATGTCTCTCATTACATTTATAGCTCTATAAACATTGAAGAATGTGATGAAGAAACCTTGTGATTATGACACCTTGATCATGGTGAATGATCTTTCTAATTGGTTATTTAAGATTGAATTTGGCTTGCCAATATGTTGCAGAGAATTTGGATTCATATTCATCAGGGAGATTGTACTATAATTTCTTTTCTGTTGTTAATTTTATGTGGTTTGGGTATCAAGGTAATATTTGCTTCATAAATGAGTTGGGTAGCACCCGTCCCTTTCTATTTTATGGAATGTATTGGGGAACACTAATAGTTCTTCTTCGAAGGTCTGGAACATATAACATTGTGTCCATTTCACCTTGATGTTTTGCAGATGGGAAATTTTTAAATCCTGTTTCCATTGTGTTGCTTGCTATACACCTGCTTATTTAGCTCTTCTTGCTTTAACTTTGGTGTATCATGTGCATTGTGCCATATCCTCCAGATTATTCAATTTATTAGAATATAAAATTTCAAATTATGCCCTAATAACATGAAAATCAAAGGTATCTATTTTAATATCTCCCATTTCATCTTTATTTTTTTTCTGTTTTCTTTCTCTTTTTTGTTTATTTAAGAGCTTTTCACCCTTGTTTATTTTCCAAAATGAATCTCTCTTCCATTGATTCTTATGTTGTTATTTGTGTTTCCCTTTCATTTATGTGTAGTCTGATCTTGTGAGAGAAGGTTTAAGTTACCCACTCGTATTGTGTTAGGACATTCGGTACTCTTATGTCTACTGGTGTTTGCTTTTTAGAAAATTAAGTGTGCTGATGTTTGGTGTGTATGTTCCTAGAACAGATATGTCCTCTTGAAAAATCATTTCCTTAACCAATATGAAGTGACCTTTATCTCTTCTGACTAATGTTGCCATGATGTTTAATTTCTCAAATATTAGTCTCACTGCATCTGCTTTTTGTCCAATGCTATTTTTTGGAATGCCTTTTTTCTGTCCTTTTTCCTGAGTCCATGTTTGTTTTTTCCAGTTAGATATATTTCTATGAAACACCAAATAGTTGAGTTCTGTTCTGCTGTTGTTTGCTTACTTAATATCCTTTATTCATGGAGAAGTTCATACATGTGTACATTGAAATATGATTGTATCCAGCCCAAATCCTCCCCACAGCTTCCCCCAGTTACTACTGAACACATTGCACTCCCAACTTCATGTTCTTATTTTTTTGTAACCCACTAAGTTCAGTTAATGCTGTCCATACGTACATGGGTTTAGGGCCTTCCATTGGAGGCCCTAACGCAAAATGCATTAGAACAGCACATAAACCAATTAATATTAAGAAACTACATATGTTACAAAAGCATTTGTTCTTTCCTGTGACCACATCGATATATACGATTACTCAAGTATCTTCTGACATGCTAGCTCTGTGGTCATAATTGCCTTTAGTTTGTGCTTATCATTAGAAGATTTTCTTTCTCCTTCAATTATGAAGAATAGTTTATTAAATATAATAATTTGATTTGAAGGTTATTATGCTTCACATACTGAAATACATCATTCCATGTCCTCTGGGATTTTAGAAATTCCCTTTAAAAATGTGAGTAGTGTATGCACACTCTCTTCTCACTAATGCGCTGTTTCCACCTACAAGGGCAGGATTTAGTCAGGTCTGTACTTCAGCTTTTTCCAGTCGTTCAGCTTCTGCTCTGTGACTTCTCACCTTGATGTCTGCTTAACTTCCTAAGGATACTACTGGCTTATCTGTGTCATCAAAGTTGACGGAATCAAAGTGAAAGGAGAAAGATGTGGGTTCCAAGACATCTTGGTAGATTATGATTTGCCTTTTCTCTCCACTAACTGCTTGTCCTGATTTTCTTAGAAGAATCACAGAACTCAGAAGTGACAAGTTAATGTAAATTGTTTTACCAGTTCCCAGAATAGCATATAATAATCTGAAAAATAAG
This sequence comes from Eospalax fontanierii, assembly GCA_035773235.1. Lineage (NCBI taxonomy): Eukaryota > Metazoa > Chordata > Mammalia > Rodentia > Spalacidae > Eospalax > Eospalax fontanierii. Next base: position 125,543,969 of record CM069525.1, on the reverse strand, counting down.
TGTCTTTCTATATTATTTACAGAAGATCTCCTCCTCCTCCTCTCCCTCTTCCTCCTCCTCATCCTTTTTCTGTTGTCATCATCCTTTGAGACAGGGCTCTGCCCTGTAACCTATGCTGGCCAGGAACTCACTATAAAGTCAAGACTGACTTCATGATTGTGACAGTCCTGCCTCCCAAGTCCTGGTATTACAGCCATGAGCCACCATGTCTCAGTATTGTAGCAAATATAAAGTAAGGTATTTATGTTTCTAAAAGTGTCTAATTTTGACATCTATCTACCTAAATGGTATTATTGCCTTTACCTTGCCCACATTACCAGTTTGTATGCATTTCTCTCACACATACACTTCCACCTTTCTAGATTGTCTTCTGACAATATTTTTTCAAAGCTATATATTTATACCTCAGCTGTTTCTTTAAATAATATTTTGCCACTCCTGTTCTCTTTCATATAAAATGTATGATTTAGTTCACTCCATGACATAATTTGGAATTTGTAGCTGTATACAATTGTACTGTCCTCACTGAGCAGTTAATAAAGATCTTCCTGGAAGGGCTAAGGAATATTTAACAAAGTAGATGTAGAACCTAGTTCGATAAGCTGCAGCTAAGGAAACTTCACTGGATGGAAGGCGCCACTGTATTTACCACACTCATGTATTCCTAAAGACTCTGTGTGACTGACATCACTTTTGTCCATTTTGCATTTGCAAAAACAAGATGCAAAAAAAGAACATCAGTAACATACTTAATGGTGAGCAGACTATTTGGTTTGTGGAAAATGTTTGAGACCCTCACATGTTCTTTTGAGCCTCCTCTACCTGCCCACATCTTTTGATTCTGTCCCCAAATATACATTAACATTATTTTTTTTCAGCTACAGATAGGACTTTCTCAAATAGCAATAGAGTGGCTGACAGAAAACCTGTGATTCGTGTACTTGATTGAGCATCTTTAACAAAAAAAGAACTGTCTTCTAAAATGTTTCAAGGAAAGGGGTCTGACTGAGCAAGATTTGATAATGTTTTCCTTACGTCAATTGCTATTTAAAGAGGAAAGTTATATTATGAAGGAGCCAGTGTAATCCAGGGGTTTAGTCACTATGATGAGGAGCAGAATATAAGTGGTAAAATATTATGAACATGTATACATTGAGTGCTCTCTAGAAAAGCAAAAAGCAAAAGAGAAGAGAAAGCGTGCTGACAGTTCACCTAGTAAGTTACTAGAGCTGCATATATCAGTTAATGTTTTTTAACTCGAAGACCATTTATCAGGTTTAGAGAGAAACATGAACAAAATCAGGCAATCTCCAAACAGCAGCAGCTGCTGGGAATAGGGAGATAGAGAAAAAGAAGAGAGCTAGTCATGGTCAAGCCTCTTGAGTTAGGGTTCACTAAAGCCAGCAAAATTGGCAATAAAGAACTGCAAGGAACTGTATGTTGGGAGGAGGGGGAAGGTAAGGTTTTTGTCATAATTTATAGGTGCAAATTGCTCAAGTGTTTAAAGCTTATCTATAATTATGCTAATACAGAAATTTAAATATTTAATTTTGTTGATTTAAATATTAATTATTAAGATCTGTTTCTGGACTCCATTTAGTCTTATAAAATCTCAGTCTAACAATTTTTCATTTGAAGAGAGAATTTTGGTATTAATCAATTTTCATTAAAGTCACAATATTATATCCTGAGGGTCCACGCTTATAGATGTTCATTCACACTTACGGAATGTCACACCAGTGAAAACCTGGCAGTTTTTCTGCTATTTTGGATGGATTAATTTTGTCAGTCTGGTAGTGACTCTCTGAAACAATCAACACAAGCCTTAGACACGGCAGAAAATGGAGATAACTCTCCAGGGTTTAAGCTAATCTCTTGTGAGATATGGTTTCTCCTTTCATTTAGGAGCTGCTATTTTGCTTGGCTTCAAACACGAGAGAAAAATCACAGCTTAGAGGAAGAAACAATCAAAATAAAGCCCAAAGCACCCAGTTTCTGTTTCTTAAAGGTACAGTCTTCCTGTACTCCTGAAAACAAAGGCTAATAAACACTGAATTAGCTGGCCTCAGTTCATGAACAAAGTAAAAGAAATTTCAATGCTGACAGTATAGACCTAATTGTTCATATAACAAATTAAACTAGAGTTGCACATTCTTTCAGTTAAAGACGGCTTTAAACGTTTAACACATGAAAATCTGAGTGCAAGCATGTTATTTACTTCTCTTGTTGCTATGACAAAATAGCTGGCAGGAGCAATTTAAGGGAGAATGAGGTTTTTCTGGCTCACCGTGTCAGAAGGTATAGTTCCCTCATGGAAGGGAAGGCAAGGCAGGTGAAGGGGTCCATGTCTTTAGTCCCCAAGATTCAACAACCTCCCCAAACATCATTACCACGTGGAAACAAGACATTTCAAACCATAACAGTAAGAAAAGAGGAAAAATAAGAAAGTTGTTGAAACAATGATTTAAAAAAAAATGACATTTAACTCTGAGGGAAAAAAAATAACTATAGAAAAATGGATAACCTGTAACATTTCATTTCAATACCAATCTCTAGGTTTACTGAGAAAATAGGAATGATAATTTAAAAGGAAAATTAAAGTGTTAATTATTGCTAGCATAATCAAGCAACTCAGTTACCTAAGTCTGAAAACACATTCTATCAAAGCCAATTTTTAATGGAAAGATTCAAGGAAAACACCGTGTGTTGCTTCTTTGTGAGGAGACTTGTTATGTCCATTAGAGAAGCTGAGTGCAAAAAGGATCTTTAAAAATTTACTAGAGTATTAGTAAGAAATGGAACAAATTAAGTTTAGCAGTGGGTTTAGTAGTGTTCTGATAAAGGAATGTTTTAGAAATGCAGTGCCTCATTTATCTAGTGGATGTCTATAATTTTATGCCCAAGGAAAGACCATGAAAGAAACCAAATGTAAGACCTTGAGATTGTAGGCTTGTCATATTTACAAAAATAGAAGGTGAAAGTTACTTAAAAAGAGTAAGAGCTACAGGATATGATGAGGAAATAACCAGAGGAACAGCCAAAATTGGTTAAGGCTGTCTTTTGCATTTTAGCTTTCTCTGCTTGCTTTTGTATCACAGGCATGCACTTGCACCTAGGACTTCAAAGCTATGATGTCCCCACCTTCCAGTGTTTGCTCGATCTAAGTGAAGATACTATCAGAAAGAAACTGGTAGATTTTCTAGGCAAAATTCTTGTTTTTCATGACAACTTTCTCACCATCACCTTCCTTACTAAAGTGGCATTTCTAATCTTGAGATACAACCGTCTTTCTGATCTTTCCTTTCTTTTAGCTTATTACTTTTCTTATTTTTCCTTTAAGTTTTCCTAAAATACTCATTCAAAAATTCTGGACAGAGGAAATTAAAACTTTCCCATTTCCTAGATCAAATGAAAATGAAAGCACAACTTATCAGAATCTTTGCAATACATCAAAAATTGATATAAGAGAGAAGTTTAGAGCTCTGAGCTCTTACATTAAAATTCAGAGATATCAAATAATAATGATGTACCTTTGTATATTAGAAAAATATGAACGTATCAATCCAGAAACCAGTAGAGAGAAGGAAATCATAACAATAATTAGATCAGGATGGAAATTAATAAAATAAGGGCTAGATATAAAGCATACATCTTTAATTCCAATACTCAGGAAGCAGAGTCAGGCAGATCTCCGTGAGATCAAGGACATCATGATCTACACAGTGAGTCCCAAGCCAGCTGGGGCTACAGAGAGCACTATCTCAAAAACAAAACAAAACAAAAAAACAAAACATACAGGAATCCTCAAAGCACAAGACAAAGTTTTATAAACATCATTTTAGGTATTTAAGTAACGAAAGGGAAACTGGAGAGATGCTCACTGGTTAAGAGTATGTACTGCTTGTCCAGAGGAAGGACCTGTATTCATTTCAGTTCTCACCACCCAAATGGATCACTCACAACCACCTATAACTCCAGCTCCAGGGGATCTCCTACCCTCTTCTGATCCTACGTAGACTCTGCCCTCACATGTATGACCCATGCTTAGACACACAGATATACACATAATTTAATATATAAAAAATAAAATGGATAAACCTTTAGCCAAACTAATGACTAGAAAAGAAATATAGGAGCCCAGTTAGAGAAAAATGGAGGAAATTTGAAAGGACACCAATGAAATCAACGGAATCATTGAGGAATACCTTAAAAACCACATTACAAAGTGCTAAAAAATCTAAAATACGTGGAAAAATCCTAAAAACATAATGGCTTTGTGAATGGAATCAATAGGGTAAAACAGATCTAAAATGAGCAGAAAGACTGAAGCAGTAATAAAGTCTCTTAACTGGAAGAAACGCCCAAAAGGATCAGATATATTGCAAATTAAACCAGTTTTCTTTAGATAAACGTTTGCATTTGTTTATGTATATGTATGTATGCGTATGTATCTGCTCAGGGACATGTGAGTGCTTGCAGAGGTAAGAAGAAGGCATTGGATCTCCTGGAGGTGAAGTTATAGGATGCTGTGAGCTGTTCAGTTTGGGTGCTGGGAACTGAATTCTGATCCTCTGCAAGAGCAGCTAGCACTCTTAACCACTGAGTGATCTCTCTATCCTCATAAATCAGATTTTTAATAGAAAACTCTCAACAATCTTTTTCAAAATATTCCCTAAAATATATAGGAAAAGAACACTAACAAACTCATTCTATGATGCCAATATTAGCCTGATACCAAAATTAAATAAATATAAACCAGATTCAACAGCACATTTAAATGGTGGTGCACCAACATCAAGTTAGTTGAGTTGCAGTGCCGTAAGAATGGTCTGACATATGCAAATAAAGTGTAACGCAGCACATAGATTCAGGGACAGCAAGTGTACGGTCATAATTTAGTTGTTCCTTTTGATTTATAAACCACTGTGTGCATATACCACAAAAAGAAATTATAGGACAATCTCAATATATGCACAGAAAGCATTTGAAAAGATTCAACATCCCTTCATAATAAGAGACCTAAAGAAAGTAGGGATGGTAAAAACATACTGCAAAATGACAAAGTTTATAAATGGCAATGATAAAGCTAACATTTAACTGAACTCAGGAATGAGATAAAGGATGTCGTTCTCTCTAGTCTTATTCAAAATAAAGCCTAAAGTCTTAGAGCAATAAAACAAGAGAGAAAATAGAAGGTGTTCAAATGGAGAAGGAAGAAGTGAAAATATCCCTATTTGCAGAAGATATTACTCTTTATGTCAGAGATCATAAAGGTGATCCTAGAAACCTCTTAGACTGATAAACAATGAAATCCATATACAAAAATCAACAGCTTATATATATATATATATATATATATATATATACCAATTATGAACATACTGATAAAAATAATGGGAAAATAAATCCCATTCATCATAGTTTCAAAAATAGAATGCTTAAGAACAAACATAACCAGGGCAGTGAAAGAGCTCCACAATAAAGTTTTTAAATACTGAAGAAATAAATTGAGGAGAAGATAGGAAGTTATCCCACGGTAGTATACCAGCAGAGTCAGTACAGTGAAGAGAGTTATATTAGAAAAAATGACCCAGTCCCCGTCAAAATTCCACTGACATTCATCACAAAGCTATGGAAATCAATCCTAAAATTCATATATAAGCACAAAAGACCATGGATATCCTGAGCAATCCTGAGCAAAAAGGCAGTGGTGAAGGATAACCATACCTCAGTTCAAGTTATACTAGAGATACCTAGTAATAGAAACAGCATGGTATTAGATTTAAAAGAAAAGGCATAGTAGTGGAACAGAGGCCCCAGAATGAAACCCACACAACCAAAGTTGTGTGGTGTTTGACAATGATGCACAAAGGATAAAGGAAAACAAAAAACTCCACATTAGAGAAATCACCCACTTCAGAAAATGGTTCGGGGAAACTGGAACAATGAAATAAAATCAACATCCCTCATCCTCAACAAAAATTAATACTACATCGATCGCAGGCTTTGAAACTTTGAAAGCCGTATAGGGAAACACTAGTAAACCACTTCACATTATCACCACGACAAGTAATTTCTGAAAAGTACTCCAAGAATTGGCAAACAACAATGCATGAAATTTAGAAAGAAAAAAAAATAAAACCTCTCGACAAAGAAGGAAACATTGAGTAGAATGAAAAGATGGCCTACAGAATGGAAGGAAATATTTTCCAGCTATGCATATGATGGGGGTTGACATCAAATATTTATAAAATCGAATAAATAAATACCCATACTGCACCATTTCCAGTCAGTAACTGAGCAAATGGTTTGGAAAAAGAACTTTCATAGGAAGACAGATGAATGGCCAATAAATATAGGAAATCCCTCTTCAACATCCTCTGTGATCAGGGAAATTCAAATCAAAACTACATTCAGATTTTATCTCATCCCAATAAGAATTGCCAACATCAAGTAAACAAAGCACAGAAAATGCTGGAGAGCATGTGGGGAAAATGGTCCCTGTCTACTAGCAAGACGTGGGGCGTGGAAACGGGTGCAGCAGTCAGTACAGAGTTTCCTCAAAAACTGAAACTGAGACTATGATGTGGTCCAGCTTTATAACCCTTAGGTATATCTGAAGGAGTGTGTCAACATGCCACAGAGGTAGCTGCACATCCATGTTTACTATTGCATTCTTCACCATAAGCAAGATACTGAACCATCTTAAATATCCAAGAAAAATTAATGCATGAAGAATATATATATATATATGTGTGTATATATATATATATATATATATATATATATATATATAAAATGGAGTGTTATTCAGCCATAAAGAAGAATGGACTTAACCTACCTAGAGGAACAAAATGAAACTGGAAATCAGCACATTAAGTGAAATTAGCCAGACACACAAAATTCACTTTTTTCAACCATATCAGAATCAAATAATATATATATATATACATTATACATATATATATATATTATATGAGAGAAACATGAGAGAAAAATAGGGCCTATATGAGCAGAGGGATGTACTTAAAGAGAGGGTAAAAGCAATGAGAGAGAGTAAAGTAGGAGAAAGAAGATAAATATCACATCTTTACTCCTATGCAGAATTTTGACCCAAGTATACATAATATAGAGTTATTTAGTTAGTTATTAATATATTTTCATATAAATCTGAAAACAGAAGAACTACTGAGGGAGAGGAATGGACAAGCACAAAGACAGAAAATGAAGTTTTTTTGTTTACCTTCTGGGAAGTACATGCATCTCCAAAATCTATCCATATATATATATATATATATATATATATATATATATATATGCAAAATGAAAAATATAGTGAAATATATGTATAAAATACAAAAAATATTTAAATGCATTACTAAGAAACACACAGTTTATCACACCATGTCCAAAAGGAACATGGAAAGAGCCTGGCTTTTTGTGTCATTTGTTCTTAGGTATAGCCCAATCTTCAGATTAATACAATTAAGACAAGAATAAGACAGAAAGAGCAGGAGGAAGTTGCAAGTATCCAAAATATTTTGTTCAGAAACACTCCTTTTCTATGACTCAAAGAGATTAGAAAAATACGCAAGTGCAGAGAAATATTAGAACATTTGGAATAGCATGATCCATTTAATTCAGCAAGCTAGCACTGCCACTTATTCATAAAAAGTCCATTGAATTAAATTAAATCTGTCTTTAGGCTCTTAAAGCTTAAGTATAAAAAGCAAAAATTTAAGACATTGTACTGTCCCGGTTCCCCTTCTTAGGAAGTAGTACCATTAACAGATCTTCCCATCTCAATTGGCATAACCAAGATAGCCCCTCAGAGACATTCCCAGTGCGCCTGTCTCCTCCCAGTGATTATAAATTCTGCCAAGTTGACAAATAACAACAGCCATAACAGGGTTTGTGTGTGTGTGTGTGTGTGTGCGTGTGTGTTGTAAATCATGCATGTATCAAGGAGAACACATAAAATAGAAATAATGGAACTTTAAAAAAATTATAAAAACACACTAAAAAGAACTACTTTAGAGTACAGCAATTCCACTACTTTGTATATATGCAAAAGAATATGGTCAGTATATCAAAAACACTTTTGCTTCCATGTTCACTGCAAAATTATTGACAACACGTGTGAAAAAGAATCAGCCTAATTGTCTATTATCTGAGAAGTGTACAAACAAAATGTCATTCATATGCTCAATAGAATATTACATGGCCAATGAAAAATGAAATCCTGGGAATATTTTTTTATCTTGTGAGGAGAATCAAATTTGCAAAACAGCAATTAACAATGGTTTTATTTTACTGAATTTGTTATGCACCATAATTTTTAAAGGCCAATCTGTCAAATAAAACAATATTTATGCTTAGAAAAAACTAATAGACTCTTGTAATTTGTGCCATGGTTGAAAGTAGAGATTATTACATTGAATGAAATAAAGCTGCACAGAAACATAGAGTGCACATGACCTCAGTCAGGTGTGAAATATGAAAGTATTATGCCATAGAGGTTTACAGTAATAATTTCCAGAGGGTGAGCAGAGTAGGAGGGAGGGACAGATGTGGAAATCTTGATCCAAGTTTGCTAATTTATAATTAACAGAGAAGCAAGAATTTTTAGTGTACTATTGTGCAGTAGGGTGATTACACTTAAGAGTAATATTTCAAAATCAAGAAAGGATTTAATGTTTTCTGTAAAGAAATGATAAATTTAAAGGAGATAGATAGTTGTAACCTGTTTAAATTCACACAGTAATGTACTGAATCACCACATAGCAGCTATTCATATGTGAAATTTTAGTTTTTTCATCATTTAAAATAATTTCAGTTAGTTGAAATTATAAATAAAATTGAAATATAATGCCAGAATGCTACGTCTTGTATTACATTGACTTAAATAATTATTTTATTATATTTGGGTTTCTAATAATCATTTTGGGATGCCTACACCCAAATAATGGTCAGTTGTTCCTGTGTAGACACTTTCGTGTCCCCTTGTAGCTCACGTGATTTGCCCTTCTTTGATGTGACATTTTACTACCACAGGCCCATGAATGGATTGAGGGAATTGGGTGTCCTTGCATCTTCAGCGAAATGATGGACTTTTGAGGATAAAAAAGAAACAAAATGCAAGTGATAAAGCTTGACTGAAGCAGAATCAGTATTGTATGAACATGAAAAACATTTGCTTGATGGCAAACAAGTTGTAAACTAACCTAGAAGGATACTCTTTTAAACAACTGAGTTTCAGTTTCAGTCAACCACACTAACTAAACCCAGGCTGAAAACTGTTGTGGTGCAAAAACCAGCCAAATCCATATCTTGTGTTCTTGTTAGAAACAGAGATCACTGGGGCTTGAGAGATGGCTCAGCATTTAAGAGCAGTGACTGCTCTTGCAGAGGACCTGGTTTGATTGCCTTCACCCCCAAGGGAGCTAACAGCCATCCATAACTGCAGTTCCAGGGGAATTTGACAACTTCTTCTGACCTCTGTGGACATTGTATGACACGAGTGCACTTGCATACAAGCAGACAATGCATTTTGTATACTAAAATAAAAAATAATAAAATATTTTTAAGAAGTAGAGATCACCACATTGAAGAATGGAATATTCAACAATTCCCAGATCTAAGACATGTTCTTGCTTTGTAAATTGATAAATGTAATTGACTTTAGTTTCATTTTATATTTAACAGAGAGAAAGGTGATCATTCTGGGTAGCTCAGTGTAATTACTCTATAGCTTTTTTTACACATTAGATCATTAAACCAATTACTTACATGGACTGTTTAGTCACTTCTATTAGTGACTTAAGCATGTCAAATGTCTTCCCATCACATTACTTTACACTTTATATATACATATATATATGTATATATATATACACAATTATTTTTATTTTATGTGTATGAGTGTTTTGCCTGGATGCATATAAAAGCACCCACGTCCTGCAATGCCTAAGGAGGTCAGAGCCCATGAAACTGGAGTTATGAATGGTTGTTTGTGCCATCTGGGTACTGGCAATCAAATCCGGGTCCTTTCCAAGAGCAGTCAGTGGTCTTAACCACTGAGCCATCTCTCCAGCCACAAAATTTTTAAAATGTTTGTTTACATAAAAACTCATTGTTTTCATAAAGTAATCCACAATGAACCACTTCTGTAGTCAAGAAGCTAGCTGTCAAGGTCAGTCTTTTTTCTGAAACTCACTGCATTATATTCTCTAGTGAATACCTTTCAGCACATACTCACACTTGCCTTTCTGAACCAATTCCCTTGGTTATCTGATAGCACAGAGATACAGTAGTGTTTTGCTGTGGTTTTAAATCTTCAAACTGCTGTTGAAGACAGTTGGAAGAGACAATGGTCATCTTAGGGAATATATATATATATATATACCCAAGAGGCTTCATAAGACATTTTCTTTCAAATTTTTTGCTTTTTTAGTATGACAAACATTTCAAGAGTATTTTTCTATGTTATTTAGACTAGGTTCTTCTGAGTAAATAAGTAGTGCTGAAAACACAATAAATAAGAACAAGAGACTGATAAGTTATGAAGACCAGGTGATCAGGTTACTTATCAATCTATTAAATCACATAAGAATTCTAATTTTATTGACAAAGAAGACACCATTTCATTTTCCATCCATAATTATCTCACTCCTCACTCATGATAATTTTATTTGTTGGTAGGTTAGTTTCTATTTTTTTGAGATGAGTCTCCTTATGCAGAACAAGGTGACTTTGAAATCATTACATAAGTGAGGCTAGCCTCAAACTCACAGAAATTATTTTGTTTCAGCCTTCCAAATGTTAAAATTATACATATGAATTATCATGTCCATCTCCTTATTCCTGATTTTTTAAAGACTCATAAACATTTCATTTTGTTTATTATTAGAATAGTGACCTTACTGCTTTTCGAGTATGGATGCTTGCCATCAGTAGTTAGGTCTAATTAAGAGTACTTTATCATGTTCTGGAGAGATGGCTCAGAGGTAAAGAGTATGGGACTGCTCTTGCAGAAGACCCGGGTTTAGTTCTCAGCACCCACATGGCAGAGAATTCCAGTTTCAAAGGATCTAATGCCCTCTTCTGACTTCTGTGGTCTTTGAAAGACGTGGGTACATCTACATGCATGCTGGCAAAACTCTCATATTCTGTATGAACTATATAACAATTCAACAAAATTAAATGATTGGAATAAAGAACTTGTGTGTGCTTCAGTCAGGCTACCAAGGTAAATGGATTTTATGACAAACTGCTGTCATTAAAACTGCCAAACCTCATGAATTTATTGTTGCTCAATAAATTTTGACATTGCAGAAAGACAAAGAATAAAAAGAAAGAGTATCCATCAGTAGGAAATCACTGTTCTTCCCTGAAGGAAGATCTTGAACACTCAGCTAATGATAAGGACCGTGGAGAAAAGTCTGTTTTCAATGGGTCAGTATGTGGCAATCTGTCTTTTCAGTGAATGTGGAAGTAAACAGAGTGGCAAATAAACTTTCCAAACCCATATTTAGTTCCATAAATGAACCATAGATTTTATTTACCAGGTTCAAATAGTTCAATATGCCACAGTTGATAAATTCTCATCATTCCTGAAAATCTGTATTTGCATTTCATAATTTGATGATCTATGACTTGAATTTCAATGACTTAAAGTGATATCTCTAAATGTATCCATCATTTTAAAGCACTGGTATATTTCTTACATGGTATGTAGAAACAAAGGAATTTACATTTTAATTCAAACAAATTTGCATTGTTTTGTATGCCAAAACATCACTCACCTGTTGTCTCCTGCTCTGGCAATCAGTGAATCAATTCATAACTTCTACCAGAACCACACAATGGGACACAGGAGTTGAGAATGGACACCTGACATTTGATACTGTCAAATGGTATATGCTTTTCTGTATTTATTATTTTTAGTTAAAAATATTATAAAATATGGACTGGTGAGATGACTGAGCAGTTAAGAGCAGTAACTGTGTTTGCAAGGACCTGGGTTGGAATCCCAGCACAAACAATTACCAACTGAACTCCAGTTCCAGGGGAATACATGCAGGCAATACAAAATCATACACATTAAAAATGATAAATAAAATAATTTTTAAATATTCTGAATAAATGGAAGAAGCCAAAGTGGTCAGCGTCCCAATTCCCCATTGACAATTACGGTGACCTCTTCAGAGGGGTGCATGATAAGAATAAGAGGTAGAAATTGACTAGGCAGTTTACTGTAAAAAGACCTCAAAGAAAAATAGCCAGCTTCTTGGCTAAAAGCAAGAATGTCCATAGGCCTTTTGGCAGCCTACTCTGTGCCAAAGGCCAGAAATGTCAAAAGTATTTGTAGGCTCTTATCTAATTCCTAAAAGATTTTAGGATTACCTCTTTAGAGGGGGAAGTGTTAGAGTAGCAAAAAGTCCCTTAAGATTAACTGGTCAAGACTATCATATCTCTAATCTATTTGTCTGAAGAACCACCTTTCCAGTTTTACTGGTCAGTCCCTTGGTCATAGGACCACCCTTGGGAAGGCAGGTTCATCTTAAGTCATTTGAAACAGATGGTTCAAATACCTAGTGTTAGTAACGTTTCCTGCCTAGAATCCTGCCTGCTAGTGCAGTGCTTCTGGACCTGGTCACAGATGTAGGTCTCTGCAAGTCTGCCCACATTACTGAATTCTTCAGAAAAGTGTAACCTTGCTCCTTTTCTTCTTCATGTTTCTTTTCTAAACATACTTTCTTTAATGCTTTGAGCTGCCTTAGCATCTTGTGTTACTTTACTTTTCTCTTAAGTTTCCTTTCCCTTCCACATGACTGCCAGTATGCCCCGTGTCTGAGCTCCATGCACACTCTACACCTGCATGGCATCATGGCTATTTTCCTTCTCCCTTCCAGTCTCCTCCTTAAGGCAGCTGCCAAGAATACCAGCTCACCTGGCCTGAGGACTTTTCTTTACAGTTCTAATAAAAATGTCTTAATGCTTAAAAAACAAACCAAAATAAGGCACATAGAATAAATAAACTAGAGAGAGAGAGAGAGAGAGAGAGAGAGAGAGAATGAATATTTAATGAATAAATGCAAAGCTAGTATTGTGTAACAACCAACCAGAGCATGAACTAGAACACTGAGAGCACCTGGGAGGCTTTTGAGGATGAATTTCTAAGACTACAGTTCCATTTTGATATAGTGTGAAGTGGAAATATTGAAGAGTAGGAGTATGGATTATATATTTACTGTTTATGGCTTTAACTAATTTTTTATAAGAATGTACATGACTTAAACAGACACATCTAGCTGTGTAGATGCTGATTACAATAGGAAGAAACTTGGATTTAACCAGGTTTATTGTTTTTCCAAGAGTCCCATGAGTCAAAAGAAAGACCAAGTTGTTGAAAATGTATAAGAAGAATACAGATTCATGTTTGGCTCTGGAATATTAGAGGGTGGAGGAAGAAAGGGTGTACAAGTTGAGGGCAGTAGCAAAGCTAGTAGAATTAATAGATTACATATGTATATTGAACTGAATGGAAGAATTATTTGAATTAATGTGTTAAAAAATAACCTGGAGAACAGGAAGCAATGAGCAAAGGGGCTATGAGAAAAGTAAGACCATGTCAGTGAGTCTTGTAATGTAAGGACAAGATCATTGGGGAAGGGATCAAGTAACTGAGATACTCAAATCTTGACATATTGCCTATGTATACTATAAAACTGCTAAGAATTAGAAAAAACTACTGGAGAGAATACCAAAGCACCAAGCAATAAAATCGTTTGTAAATGACTGAGAAATCACACAGTACTAGTATTAAATCATAATAATGGGACATAGTAACTAATTTAGCCCAATGACATGAGATTGAAAACTAATGCTTTTGAGGTAGGATAGAAGAATTTTCTGGAAACAGCAATATGTTCAGACATATGACCTCCAAAGGTAAAGAAGTTGACAGGAGAGAAGAGGGTACAGTTCAGAGAAGACAGCTCAGAAGTATATCCTAAAGGGAAAAGGATCATTCATAAATGAATTTAAGATGTTGGTGAAATTTGCTGATAAGGGAAGGAGTCACCTCCAAGGAACAAAAATGAAAGATTTTAGTAGTTGGGATAGAGCAAGAAAGTAGGTAGGATAAAGATAATAGTACAGAATTACATAGGAATGAGGCTGACAGAGGGAGCTCCTGGTACCCTGGGACTTGTACTAACCAGAACACCAAGGGCAAGGGGCTGTGAAATAGGCCAGGTAGTTTTAAGATAGGCAGTAGTAGGGGAGCTAAAGTGGTGGTAGGGTGTTAAAGAGCGTGTAATAATGAATAACTGGCACTCTATATCCAGATGTGCCTTCAAACTTGTGAATGCATTAGTCATCACCTTAGTCTTATTTAACACTACTCATATTTAAGATTTTCATGAGAGCATCCTATGCAATATTTTTAGTAGCTCTGCTTCAGTAAGTCGATTCAATTTGCATGTACATTTTTCTCTATTAGTGGTCCTTGGATGGCATGAAGACAATTGGTCTGTTCATATATATTAGTTATTTCAATAGCTAGAAAGCACTAATCTTGCACCAAAGAGCCAGCCTCGTGGATAGAATAGAATATTTTCCCTACATTTGGATGACTCCCAGGCAGCATATTTAATATAAAAATGGGCTAATGTGCTTTGCCTCCAGTATATAATTGTTGTTTTAGATTTTACTTCAATAATTACATTCATTTTCATTGGAGCTCCATAAAAATACAAAAAAAATGTAATTATATCTAGCATACAGATGTCAACGATCCTAAGGCTTTTTCCAGCTTACTCTCCAAATAACTCCAGGCATAAGCAATAGATTATTTAACATAATTCCTATTTTATGACAGCAGAAGGCTTATGGAAATAAGAGTAGATTGGGAGTAGGAAAGCCTGGTCTACACGCCTGGTCATTTATTTATGCTTCATTGCCCCCTCCAATATGAACTGAGCGAACTGTCCTTAATTTAGGTGTGAATTTGCAATTAGAACTAATTCACAACTTCGATAGTATTATTATGTACTAAAATTTCCAATAGAAAATAAGATTTAAAAATAAGGGCAAGTCTCGATATTTAGCTTGATGTTAAATCATGTTCTTAGCATATGCTAGACCCAGGGCTTAATTGCCAGCCCCACAAAAGAGTAGATTTTCTTTAAAGGTAGAAAAGAAAAAAATGAAAAATTTCACTCCACATTCTGATTTTTAATAGTTATATACATGCAAAATGTGATTGATTTTCATAACGAATTTGTTAGGATTTCCTCACGAAACACTTAAAATACTTTAAGCAGTGTTAGAAATCCCATTCTTGATAACACTTTATTAAAGATTCTGGTAAAACTTTACCTGATAATATAGGCATTAATTACAATTTAGGTACTAATTACAGTACTGAGAGTTGTAGAGTGGCTGACAATAGGTCAAGCTCATCCTCGTAATATTAATACATCTGCGTTACTGAAGGATTGAAAGTTGGTACAGTAGTGTACTGTATTCTTGTGCTCCCTGTCCCATCATTCAGTTGTCTAGAAATGAGCAATATTGAATTTTCAATTTGTTTACCATTGGTTTCTCACTGGCTCAATTCCTTCAAAGGCTGTTGAAAAAGACAAAAAAGAAAAGAAGAAATGTGAACCTTGTTCTAAAATCAACATTTTTCCCCCCTGGAAATCAAGATCAAATTAGCAACAAAATGACCTTTACATTTTCTGTTTCTCTACAACATTAACTCAGATGCAAAATACATTACGTTTCCTAATAAAAGTTATTTAGAGGATACAGTGGTTAAGATACACCTGAGGATGCTTTCAAATCAACTCCGACATTTTTTTTTAAATGGAAAAACACTAAAACTGATTTTAGTCTTCTTTATTGGATACTATAACTAATACTTTATCCAAGCCTGACCCAACTTCAACACAACTTAACTCTGGGAGCAGAGGGGACACTGTCAGAGGAAGGGCTGAGGTTATCTTTGAGTATGACCTGAAATAACTGCTGTCTCAGATCTTGAATCATGCTCACCTGAGAAAGGTCATAGTACATTGGCAGAGACTGTTGAATCTCCTGTCACATTTTGTAAATGGCTAGATAAACGCTGAGTAAAGGGAGTGTTTGTGTGCTGAGAATAAAGTTACAGTTTTCACTGTCAGTAACTGCTCACATTCCGAATCTGCTACTCTTTTGGGACAGAAGTCTCACATCTTTTAGTTTCACTCAGTCTTTCTGGGAGAAGACGGTCACAGCTCACTTTGGCTTTGTCAGCTTTGTTCAGCTGCTTCTTCGGAGTAAGCAAACACACGTTTCTAAGGAGACAAATGAACTAGAAGCAAAAGCAATCAGGAAAATGTTCTAATTCTTCCATGGAGAAGACAGTGCCCACTTTAACAACGCACTAGGTAAGGCAGTATCCAGGAATTATAAGAACCTCTATGCATAGATGTATGTACGTGTTCAGTAAATTCCACTAAATATTTTCTGTCAAAGGCTTTGTATGCAATCTGTGCCAAGAGCTGTGCCAGTGATTAAGATACTTTTGCCACGTCAGAGAGCAACAACCTGCTGTTGAAGACTAATGAATAGATAATTATAACACGGTTCAAAAAAGATGCTGATACTGTAATCGTGGCTATTTGTGGAAATGCATGGGAGAAGTGTCTAACAAAGATTTAACTGGAAGAGTAATAGAGTATAAGGGCGATATCTCAATATTGAAGCCCTCTTATTTGTATTCAAATGATTCCTTATTGTCCTACTAACAAAGAACATCAAACATTTAAATATTCTATCTAGTAAAAATTCATTGAGCCTTACTATATTTGGGGTATTGTTTCAGATATTAGGATCATGAATAAAAAGGAAAGAATATGTAGACTCATGACCAAGGCAAGCAATAAACAGGATAAATTTTAAAATATTATTTTTAGAAGATTCAAAGCATCACAGAGGAAAAAAATCTAAGAATTAGAATAGGAAGTATGTCAGATGGACAGCATCGGATGGAAGAGAGGTTGCAAACAGTAAAAGTTTCTACTTTGAGAGCGATTGAAAGCTGAAATTAGGTTTTAGTAGAAGAATGCTGTGATCTTGTTTCTGTTTCAACCATAAACATGGTTGACCTGTCAAGAAGAGACCCATGGATTTGATTTATAAACAGGGAATGTATTAACTTAATCTATACAGTCAAATAAGTGGCTGGATCAGTCTCTATAGAATGGAAGTAGGGAGAAGTGGACAGCTTATGCATATATGTTAAGGATCTCACTCAGAGTACTTCTGGATACACTGAAAAGAAAAAGAGAAGTCAAGAATGTCTAAGAAAGAATGGCCAGTAAGTAATACAAAAATGAGTGGATGGAGGGAAGAACAGTTTTGTGATAGAAAAGTAGGAGATTATGAAGAATTTAGCTGAGGACAATGATACTGAGATTCTTATTAATCAATGAAAAAGTGGATTAGTGAAATTTATATAACTCTAAGTTTGAATGGATAGCTTGAATGAAGTGTAAGAAATTCAGAAGTTATTGGCTCACAGATATATGTAAAAGACTGAGGGTGCATGAGATCACCTATGAAATGAGTGTGGATAAGGAAAAGTCTCAGGTCGTGAGCCCTATTGCACTTTATCATTACAAGTTTGTGAAGATGGGATTGATCTGCTAGGGATGCTAAGAAAAGCCACCAGAGGGTCTGGAAGTGCAGCTCCTAGGATAATTCCTACAGTCAAATGAAGGAAATGCCTCAAGAAAGGAATCAGCCACTGCCTCAAAACTGTGGAAATTTAAGTGCAATGAGGATGGAGGATCTAGTACTGGATCTACTGGAGTAGATATGGTCCCTAGCTTGCACAAACCGAGTTGTAGTATAATAGTACAATCAAAAAGCTACATGAAGTTAGCTCAAGAAAGAATAGAATGGAAACAGTTGGAGACAATAAGTAGGTAAGATCCGTCCTAACATCCTCTGATAAATAAAGGCCTCCCAAGGACCGTCCATTCTTTTTCTTGTACTTATAAATAAAAGGACATGGAATATGAACGGGAACTTTTTATAAATGAAACCTAACAGCAGGTTCTCAAATTCACACAAGGCAACATGTCACTGGAACCTTTCAATTTGAGAACAGGTGTATTCAGATTGGCTGAGTTCAAACGTCCTAAGTAGAAAGATAAAGAGAGCAGAGGACAGAGTCTCAATAATACTGCTTGGAGAAGCTACAATATTACTAAGGCAATAAGCATCCAGTCTTGCTCCTTGCTCCTCTTCAATGTGTTCACCAAGTCTTATTCTATCCACTCTCCCAGTTCTTGACTCAGCTCCTTTTGTATTGCTTCCGCTTGCTCTGCCTCCACTGCTACTCACTGGTGTATCATTTTTGCTCATTATTCCATGGCTTCCGAGTAGTAGTGAGCTCTACTGCCTTAGTTCTACTTTTCTATTTGTGTGATTCAGTCATGGCTCAATTACTAGTCACTATTTTTGCCAAAATTTTAGATTTAAAGTTCTCCAATAGAAACTCCTTTAGTTTTTCAATCTTGGAGTAGGAAAAGATCGCCTAAGCATTACATTAAACTAATAATTCATAAGACAAAGTTTCTTTTATTTGGCCACACAAAAAAATCTTATATAAAGTGATTGGATATATAGGTCACTGGTAGAGTACTTGCCTATCATGAACAAAGCTGGGTTAGATTATCCTTCACATAATTCTTTCAACACCAAGAATAAAGAAGATGGCATATCAGCAATGTCCAAAAGGAGTTGACCTGATGAGGAGTAAAAGAGACATACTCAGGACTTATACAGTTCCTCAGAACTCCATGATCTTTATCTGTGACATGGATCCTGTTGCTCCTTTCCTTACAAAACTTGGTGGTGATGCAAAGACGGATGGATTGCCAGTGTGGTGCCCAGGGTTGATTTTGAGAAGCCCTGCCTACACAAAGGACCTAAGAACAGCTATGGTGTAGCCATAAGACAACACCAGTACTACTGAGCAATTTGTTTTTGAATCCTTGGTCCAAGGCAGAGCTGCTATTATGGTAGAGTTTCATACTATCTAAGATTGAAACTTTGACTCTGCTGAGCCCAGGAGTACATTGCTTCCCCTGAATTGTACTATCTCTGTGTCCCATGCCATTCCTGTTAGCCATCTTGTCAAGTTCTGGGTCAGCCTCTTTTCAAACTGTGAGCCCTCTTTCTCTTTACTGCTGGATATGTGAAAACTGATTATCCATGGCCCTCCTGATTGAAGACAATAAATAAATAAATAAATAAAGAAATAAAGAAATAGACTTATTCTAGGTTCAGAGGATCCCAGAATCATTACAATTACAGAGCTACCAGGAAATGTTATCCTAAAACATAAATCAGTGTGCTTACAATCCTAAGAGCTATAAGGAAACTGATGCTGCATTAATGATATACAGCAGGCATTGGTCGCAGGCACTCCAGAATATCACCTGATGAAGTTCATTACTCAATGTTCATGGCTGCCAAAAGCTTCGCTGTCAGAGCCAAAGATTGATAGATCATTTGTGTGATTAATAAATGAGTTTAATTACATATCACCACCTTCAAATCCCTGGAAATTTCAGGAATAAGATTGTGAGGGATTTTAAACCTGGAACTACATTTGAATCTACATATATTTATAGAGTCCTGGTCATTACCAAGAAATCAAGAAGACACTGAAGAGTACTCAGGTTATTTTCAGTGGACTTCAAGAGAAAATGCTGAATCTGAAGAAGCTACACTCATCTAATAAGAAAGAACTTAAAATTTCCAATCTTGACCAAAAGCTACTTGGTAAAAGATGCCAGCAAGAAAAATTCAAAAGAAGTTAGAATGAATGAAAAACAGCCTTGGAGATAAGACTTCAGCTGTTTTTTAGGTGGATCTTATTCAGACTACAGGCATTGGCATGTTTGGTGGACAACTCTGTGGTTTACCAGCAGAGTTAAAAACAACTGCCAATTTATAGCCATTTTTCATATTGACATTGGATATTACATTGACAAGATGCATTACAGTCTAGGATCCATTGGAAAGCTTAGTGACAAGAAAATTCTTCCAAGATTACACCACGAAAAGCAAACATGAGACTGTCCTGTGTCAAACAATGCCAAATGAATGTTAAGTATGGGGGGAAGAAAGAATCTTTACTGAACAAAAAGAAAATAGTTCCACGAAAGGTGGGTCAAATGACAATCTGAAGAGTATTTCCAAGAATGAAGTCATTAAGGTCCATGAAGACAAAAAGAGAGCCTATGAAGTATCAAAAGGAGAACCTAAGGAAGCAGAACATGAAGTGAAACTCAGGCACCACAGCTTACCACTCCAGCTCCAGGGGCACCCAATGTCTCTTGTCTCCATCCACATACACCTATACCTATCCCTCACACAGATACCCACAGAAACACATAATTAAAAATAATATAAATGAAGGCCATTCCTCTGCACACCCACCATACCACACCATTATGTGCCTGACTTGCATGAGAGAGGGTGGTAACTCCAGACAGCCACCGCGCTACACATTCATGATTGGCTCAGTCATAAATCAGGTGATGAACCCCAAGAAGAACAGGCAGATTTCCAGGCACAGAGAAGAAAGACCTTGGCAAGTAGGAAAGACAATGATTGGAGAACGAAGATGGTAGCAGTGGTGGCAGTTCTTAGGAAAATGGAACTCCAGTAAGATGTCTCATGACTAGCTTCCCCTGAACAAGGAAGATATGAAGACAGCAAACAGCAAAACTGCCAACCAGATCCTTGACCATGAAAAAGAAAACACTTTACTCATCTGTCTGCTTGAGCAAAAACGAAAAGTGGTTTTTTCAGTATTGATGTCCCTCTAGTGAGAATCTCAAACCAGCAAGTAACTGTTGCTTCTGTTTGTTACACAGAAGCCAAATGTTCTTCTTAAATACAAATATAATCATGTGGACAGAGCCATGGAGACAGGAAAATAGTAAGAACCAGAATAACTGTAATTATGACCTCTTGTGTGAGTGTAGAACTAGAATGGACTTCCCACTTCCCTTGATGGACTTGACTCCACACATGGTCCTGGGCACCCAGGCCTTGACATTGGACCTTTCACATTCCCAGGCACCAGGAGGTTTTCCATCATTTTCTATGATTTTTCTGCATCCCCAGTGTACCTTCACATGTGCCCTGCAGAAAATGTAAAACACCTAATCAAACTTCCTGGTTGATTGTTGTTGTTGCTGACGTTGTTGTTGGTTGGTTAGTTATATTTTGTTTTGTTTTTCTTTGTTGTTGTCGGTTGGTTGGTTGGCTAGTTAGTTATTTTTTTTGTTTTGTTTTTCTTACTTTTTTTTCCTTGAAGTAGTACCCTGATCCTGAAAGCTATGTTGAGGATGTGACCAGAACCTAGAGGAACCTGTATACCTGGAATGGGAACTGGACTGACCAGCTAATTTCCCACTTCCTCCTCCCTACACTAACCCTCATTAACCCCTGAGCAATGAAGCTCAACCAAAGCTCATTCTCAGGCCCTCTTCCTTCCACCCACACTGTGCTCTTTCTCTGTTCTAAGCTCTCTATAATAAAATACTTCCTACTAAAATTCACCCTCTGTGTTTTGTGAATTTCATCTTGAAATTCATGAGAAAGAGCCCAAAAGCATCTGGCTTAAGGTAGCTTTGATTTCTTTTGAGTTTCCAGGACTCTGTTTTCTCATGCTAAGCACAAAATAGTCAAGAAAAGCTCTCAGAGGCACCCCAGTATTCTTATATCATTTTATAAGATATAAGATAATGATATTCTTATATCATTCTTGAGCATTGGCTGGGAATCTGAAGAAGGGTGAATACATAGAATGCTGCTCTATATTCCTGCTTAAATTATATTGCCTTTCCATCCTCCTGCCTTCCTTAGTTACAGGCAAAGAAGCAGTCTCTGCTTTGTTTAATGTCCTATTTCTATCTCTCTTCAGCATTTCTCTTTTAGCTCTTTTCCTGGGAAGTGGGCACATTCATTTGAGAGTTGATGAATAGGTGAATGAATGTCTGAAGGAGTCCTGAATCGCCCCTTATGTTTTCCTTTATTCTGTGGGATACTGACTAAGAGGTGTGTGATTAACTGGTTTGTATCTAAGGAGTGAAGAGTCTGCACTAGCAGATACTGAGAGAACTAGAGCTTTCTCTGTAATACATACACTCAGAACTAGAGTTTTGAGATGACTGGATCTGGGAGGGCTCATGAATTTGTGGTACCACAGGACCGAGTCTGGGGAGAATAGATCTGACCTGTGACTCCAGAGGACGTTAGACAAATGCTGCTGCTGAGACTGAGCACTGCCTTGGTTGTGGTAACTGCAGCAGCTCAATTTGATAGTCATAATGGCAGGAGATGGGAGACCTTGACTCTGCAGGCTCCTGATGCCCAACTTCTAAATGTTTGCAGTACAGTTTTTCTTTGGCTTAAATAGAATATTCTCTAGACAACCTCCTGCTAGACACTGGAACCAGTCTGCCAGTTCTCCTATCAAATCCTGGTGTCCCCTCTACTTGTCAGAGTATAGAAAAGGGGTTAGGAAAGCTCCTAACCAGAAGTTTCTGTTATGTATCTATGTTGTGAATCAGAAGGATTTTCTTCCCCCATTCCTTCTTAATTATGCCTGAGGGCCCAGTTCCTTTGCTAAGTGGAGATATCCTGATTCATTTACATACTGTTACTTTTATAACTCCAGGGTAAAATGTTTGTTTATTCCTGGTAGAGACAGCTGTAAACCTAGAAACTCTAGACTATTCAAAATAAGATCAGCGGAGCCTATTTAATAAAACAGTACCAATCTGAATTTACTGTAAAGGCCTCTTTACTCCATCTGAGGCAATACTCCCTTTGCCCAAAGACCTGAGAGGGATTAACAACTATGGTAAAAGGCTGTGGTTCTCATTCATCCTATAGTTCCAAATCTTTGCTGACCCAAATTCCTGAGAGAACTAAATGCTTCACAGTTTTACACTTAAAAGGTGCCTTCTTTTGCATCCCATCTCATCCTGATTCCCAATATCTTTTTGCTTTTGAGGACCCTGCATATGCAGTTACTTCTGAACAATGATGATCCAAGAATGAGATCTTCCATTTGGACAGGCATCATCAAAGGGCCTGTCTGAATTCTCTCACCCTAATTTCAGATCCTCAGTATGTAGAAGACATCCTTTTCCGTGCCGCGTCAGAGGAGACTTCACAAGAAGGCTGTCAGGCCTTTCTCACCTTCCTGGTGAACAGAGGCTATACATTCTCCAAGTCTACAGCTCAATTAGGTCAGAACAAGATAAATTATCTGAGTTTAATTTTGTCAAAAGGAATTAGGGCATTAAACGAAGAAAGGGTAAATCCCATTGTCTCTTGTCCACTCTCTAAGACACTAAAGTAACTTTGGGGATTTTTGAGACGCACAGAAATGTGCACGTTATGAATCCGTGGATATGGGAAGATAGCATGTCCCCTATATCAGCTAATAGTAAAATATTTAAGATATTTTAAATATAAATAATAATAAAAGATAAAATAATAAAACATATTTAGGCATCATGAATGCATTTCCTGACCTGGGGACCACAGGGTTCTACCGAAGCTTCCTGCCTTAAGCATTTAATCTTTGTGCTGGAAAGAATAGGAATGACCTGGAGTAGGCTGATTCAGACTCCTCATGGACTTTCCCAACAACCTATTGGGTATATAGGAAAGGAATTAGACCTCATGGTCAAGGAATGGACAACTTGCATTAGGGCAGTAACAGCAGTAACCTTCTTAATTCCTGACACTACTAAGTTAACTTTAGGCATTGACCTGACTGTGTATACCCCTCATTGTATGTCAGACACATTATCCTCTACAGGAAAATTTTCACTAATTATAATTGCCTCTTAATATCTCAGGAAGCTCTCCTAGAAGAGCCTACCATTCATTTAAGAACATGTTCCCTACTAAATCCATCCCCCTTCTTCCTAGAAAAGACAAGGGCCGAGAATGTAGCTGTGAAGAAATAATCTCTTAGAGTTATGCAACCCAAAAAGATCCTAAAGTGGCATCCTTGAAAAAATGTAGATTAGACTCTATTTTTTTAGATGAAAATTTCTTTTTGGAACAGAAAATTCTCAGGGTATACAAAAGTCACCCTCAATAAGACAATTGAATGTGTACCTCTCCCTCTAGGCATTATCACTCGGCTGGCAGAATTGGTGGCTTTTACCAGGACTCTGGAACTAAGTAAAGATCAGAGAATTCTGTCACTAACCTTAGGAAGCGGGTAAGCATTGTTCAGTACTACTAAAAAAGAAATTCTCAAAACAGATTGTAAATTTGTTAATGTTATTAAGTTTCATGGTACTAAGAAAGAAAAAGAGTAAGTAAAAGATATTAGAAAGACATGGAGATGGAAATATTTTAGTAAATAAATGTGTTCATGAAGATTAAGATGGCTGGATGTTTCCAAAATTTAAAAAAAAGAGTGTTTATTCAAGCGATGAAGGTCTGAGTTGGTTTACTAAAGTAAAAGAAAGATGAGACTCAGAGATAATATATAGATAATTGAAAACTTTAAAAGGGCAAAGTTCAGTCAAACCTCTAAATTAATGGAGCTATTGATTTATTCTTGTTAACAATTATAAGGGCTTTATAAAGGAACAAAATATAAATCTAGTCAATGCCTGGGGGGTTTTATTGCAGATTTATCTATGTATTACACAACAATTAAAAGTAAAAAACTGGTATAAACTTCTTAGGTATTTAATAACCATACTTGAAGGGTTATACTAATGTGGTCAGACGGAACTAAAGGCATAGTTTTGACCTTCACTTTTGATGATCAAGTATGTCCCAGGGAACTATGGGACATCTCCCAAAATGTACTGTAACTGGGGTGAGTTGCCTGTCCTTTTATTCAAGGAAACCACGCATACTTCATTAAATTCATTCTGATCAGTGTCCAGTCTACAAAAGAGCGGGGTCAACACAATGCTTCCAATTGACTCCATGGCCAAGGCCAAGGAAGACCCTTGACCTATCCTTCATAAATGAAAGTGGTAAAAGAAAGGTCAAAGGATTCAGAGATTCCTCCGAAGCCCAATAGACCCCTAAGGCTCAGATTTTTAAGTGACCTTGATAATAAAGAAAAACATCATTAATGTGGCCAAGTGCATGGTCTTAAACACACAACAGGAAAATATAACCAAATATTAAAATCATTGTTATGCTTCTTTAAGATTCCAAAGGATCATACTTCCCAGATATCAGTCTCAAATCTATATAAGATGATATTTAGATATCCCTTCTCACTAATGATTTTCTTGATAAGAAAAATGCTACCTGGATATATAAGATCTGAATTAGCTCAAGAGAACCCTGGTCCAGTTCAACAAACACTACAGTGTCCACCAGCAGCCAAGAGAGACAGGTTCACTATTGTTTTAACATAAATATTAAATAATGGCTGAATTTCTTCTCTCTCCCTCTCTAGAGGCTATTTGTGAGGAAATTCACACTGTGATTCCAGCTACTCCAACAGCTTCTAAAGTGCCTAAAAGCAAACCCTGGATCCATTTTTCTCAAGTCAAACTTTAAAGGCTGGGCATTGAGAGGGAAGGAAGAAAACACAGAGGAAAAGCCAAACAAACCAGACACATACAAATACTTCTGTGAATATACTGAGGAATTAAAACTCATATTCAAAAGAAAAGATAGATAAGTCTGTTTTCGTCTCATAAACTAAGCCTTATTTTCTGTTCAAATGCTTGCTAGCTGTATTGTTTCTGCCTGCCTATACCCAAGATAAAAAATTCATTCCTTGAATGGGTCCCAAAATATGAATAAGATGATAACAGATGATTTTTAAAAGGACAATGACAAAAACCGTATGGTTTTAAATATCCTCACAGCAGCACAAGGTGACACTTATGCTATTATCAAGGATGAATGCAATGTATATATTCTTGATAATTATGCTAATATCTCATGCTTTACAAGATCCACAAAAGCAGATTCAAAACAATGTCATGCCATTTGGGGAAGAGCACTGGAAACGGATTTCTGGATCCATGTTGTGGAAGGTTAAAGTTATGGCTAGTATAATCTTCCTAGTAATTCTATTACTCTTTGGATAATGTGTACTCAGCTGTTTTTACAATTTTATCTTCTCTCACTTCCAGTCTCTATAAAATCAGATGTTTTAGTGACATTCTAATTGCATCTCCTTGGGCAGTCTTGACGGGCCTGTAAGGGTGGGCCTAGCTAGGCCACCTGCCAGGAGGAGTGAAGAAATGGCTCTCGTAGGTGTAGTGCTCCACACAGATTGGTTGCAAAGCCAGTTTCTGCCCAGCACCTGGAGGGAACCTGGGAACACACTGTGATTGGTTGTGGTCGGGACCGCACCCCATTAGGCTATTGGCTAACAAGACCTATAAGACTCCACCCCATAAGGTTATTGGCTAACAAGACCTACAAGACTCTCTGCTCTTTCTTAAATAGATGAGTTTGCTGCAGACCACCATTGCTGGCTTTCTGCTCAACTCCTGAAGTCTGTGTGTTCACTCTGGGCCCACTCACTGCCCCCCACGGTGGAGATCCTTCGGTTCCCCTCAGTCTGGCCCTGAGTGCTGGGACCCCCAACATAATGATGCCTGAACAGGAACTCCACCCCTCTCGGCATTGGTGAGATGCCCCCAGTCTGACTGTCCGTGGGTAGGCCCCCAGTGTTTTGTGAGCTGTCGGTCCTCAAGAGTGGAAGAAGACCCCCTACCATTTACTCTTTTCTGTTTCCCTACCCCAGAGGAGGCACACACTGCCAAATGAGTTCAGAAGGCCATGTTGACCCTTCCTTCTTTGGTTCATCTGGGTGGAATCAAATGAGGGTTTAATCCCCTCTAGATTTCAGTTTCATCCAACCCACACCCCCTAAATGTTCAGGCAACAGTTTGATCCCCTTTGTTTAAGACTTGATTTTACTTTGGACATTGACTTTTGCATTCTAGGACCTTCATTACTTCCTTAATCAGGCTTTTGTTAATTACTCCTGGTTAGGCTCCAATTACCAGGAGGATCAGGTTCCTTCTAGGTGCTGGGCAGAAACTGGCTTCACAACTAACCCATGTGGAGCACCACACCCACGAGAGCCATTACTCCATTCCTCCTGGCAGGTGGCCTAGCTAGGCCCACTCTGCATTATACCCAACAAATAGGAACCCTAAAACTCCCTGACCTGCTCCCTTAACTCTTCTTGTTTTTTTTTTTTTTAATCCACCATATACTTAGTCAAGAGATTTTCTTCCCATACTACACCAAGAAGTAATACAATAAAAACACTGGTGCGCTTTTGGAGATTTTTAGGTAGACCCTCTGGAGAGGTACCCTGACTGCCATACCTGAGACTCCTATTCAGCATAGAAGAAGATAGACCGGTCTGCTCTTCAAAGTCTAATATAAGTTAGGATTACCTCTTCAGAGGGACAAAGATGAGAACAAGAAGTAGAAATTGACTAGGTAATTTAGGGTGAAAAAGATCCCAAAAAAAAAGTGACCAGTTTCTTTCTCCAAGTGCTGGAAATGACCTTGAACCTGCCAGTACATTTGTAGGCCTGAAATACCAGACTATCTAATCCAAAAATGTGTCTGGTTCCACCATGGCTAGAGGCTGGATATGCCAAAGGGACCTTTATGTTCCCTAATCATTTGTCCCTGAGGTAGTACCCTTTCCTGGAAGCCATGCTGAGGAACCAGGACCTCGAGAGACATGAAAACCTGGAATGAGAACTGGACTGATCAACTTATCGCCTTCTCTTCTTTCACTCCTGTGCAATGAGGCTCAATGGAATATCATTCCCGGGGACCCTTCCTGCAGTACAGTAGCTCTCCCTGCTTTCTTCTAAGCTCCTGATAGCAAAATACATATATCTAAAATTCACCCACTGTGTTCTGTGAATTTCATTCCTTGAATTCATGAGACAAGTACTCAAAAACCTCTGGTTTGAAATGGCTTTGGTAGCCATTGAGTTTCCAGTACCCTTGCCTCTCTAGCCAAGCACAACAGAGCTAAGAACCGCTTCATTGCTCTCAAAGACATCCAGATATTCCCGTATCACAAACAGATATGTAAAATGGAGCATTTTATATAATGGGGTATGGTACTGCAGATGAATTCCTCATAAAAAATGAGCTTATCTTTAAATTTAAGACTTTAAGTATTAAATACAAGGAGACTTTTGGCCTAATTGATTTCTCACTGTAACCATTAAAGCTGTATTTTTCTGGACTTGATTTTATTACTAATTCTTATTTTACAGGAAACTGAACTGTGAATTAACCTTCAACATGTGTGAAAATAAAAGAAAAATGTCATCTCCATTATGTCTTAAGTGCTATTGGCTTGATTGCTTCTTTCCAGCTGCATGGTGAGAATTGTAGGGAAGACATCACTGTGTATATCCAAAATATTTCAAATCCCTATTTGGAATGCTGTGACAGTCTTAGTGTCATAAAAGTATCATACAACTAAATAATTAACTAAGAAATTATGAAAACATAATGGAGAATAAAAGAAAGCTGCCTAAGCCTTTATCACAACAAAATAGTTGTTTTTTATAGTTGATTTTGTTGATTTTTTCCAAGACTGAAGAGCAAAATATCAATTATGGACAGATGGCCATTAGCATAATCCATAATGCCAGAAGACAAAACAATGCTTTGTATCTATCACCTTTGATTAGTAGCATAATGTTTTATTATACTCTCTATAAATAATGCCAAGTAACAGACTATAGGCTTTGACAAAGCAACAGTCTGTTTTCAATAGCAACATCTTTGTTAAGAAATAAAAAGAAAGGAAGAAAATATTGTGTGAATTCTCAAACATGTATCAAAATGATGGATGTTTCTGATTTAAGCCAAGACTATACACTCAGTGTATAGCAACCATTTAAATAAATTAACATTACCATAAAAATCTTTAACAACATAAAACTATTTGGGCCGTCTAACATCAAACCACATCACTTCAGTGACATATCCATACAGTGTGTGACTGAGGGATAGTTAAGAGCTGAAAAATTGACCTAGATTTTACCTAATGGGCCTTTTGGAATACATATTTTTCACTGAATTTTTGTACATTTGGTACATCTTAATGATATTTAGACCCCCTCCCTTATCAGCAACTCCCCACAGCCACCCCCACCAAGTTCCATGCATTCTGTCATATATGATAAGGCCTATGGAATCAAGTTTGTGTTACCAGATGTCCCTCTGTGTGAGTTCATGAACTGGATCCGTGTCAGCCTCTCTAGTAGCACTCCCTTAATGAAGATCAACTCTCCCTCATCCAGCAGTGATCAACTTGGCTAAGGTTGGGGCTTCTGGTCCTTCTCCCCAGTTCTATGCTGGGTTTTTGTCTAGTATCAGTTTGCATAAAGACTGGCTATCAAAGTTTCAGAGGATATTATGCAAGCTTCGAAGGAAGAAAAAAAATCAGTCAATGGAACAACCTCAGCTTTAAAGTATAATGAGCCTTTGACAACCTCTACCCAATGCGGTTTTCTTAACCTTTATCTCTCCTATTCTATTCCCAGCACAATGGAAAAAAATCAAAGTCCCAGACAACAAAGCCCAAGTAACTTCCATTAAAGGATTTAAGAAGCTCCTGTGGCTTAGACTGTCTAAGGCATAGATAAGAGCAAATTCAGATGAGTGTCTTCCCTAAATCCAACCTCTGCAGGAAGAGGGGGCAAAGGTGGTTGAAGATGAGACTCAAGTTGTTCAGTCCTACTGGAGTACAAACATTGCAACTACTTTTATAACCTGCATGGAATAGAGTAAAGCACTAACAAACCTGCAAAGGGACAAGGTTCAACTGCAGCTATGTCAGCTAAAGAGCTGATCAATGGTGGGGAAAAAAAGAAAAAGATGTTTAAGGGAGGAAAAGCATTCCATTCTAGGCAGCATTTGGCATGGATTTTTCTCCTTGTCCCTACCCCCTTCTGTGGTGTTATTAAGTCACATTACAGTGACATCTGAATTAAGAACCAATCTGACCCTTAGCATTTGTTTTAAGATCAATATAGAACTCAAACTCTTGAGAACCCATTCCTTCAGGTCTCTCAGAACTGTGCCCCAAAGCCAGGCTTTGCTCATTCTTTTATTGAAACAGTATCTCCAGCATGAATTGGTGAAATAGAAGTCCTGACCCATGATTAGCTTAGAAAATCTTGTCATTTGTCCAGGTGCCATAGTGCAGGTTTAAATCCCAGCATTACATAGTGACATACTAGTAAGTTCCAGGCCAGCTGGGACTGCCAGGAGACCCTATCTAAAAAACAGAAAAAAAGAGAAAATCTTGCCCTTTAATTCTTAGGCCTAGACTAACACACACACACACACACACACACACACACACACGCACGCACACACACACGCACAAGAGAGAGAGACAGAGAGAGAGAGAGAGAGAGAGAGAGAGAGAGAGATTTCTCATTATTGCAATGAGAATGACACACTGCTCTGTTTTGATATGTAAAGTTTCCACATCCACATTCATTCATTATCTTGAGTAGAGGGCATAATGTTGGGCAAGACAGGTCCTGAGACTTTAGAGGAGCTCATGACTTGTTTACATTATGAACAGGTTGCAAGGTTAGCTATAAGACTTTAGGCCAGATTTATATCCATACTGTAAATGTCATTCCTACAATCTATTTGTATATAACAAATAGTTATTTGACAAATATATTTTGTAGTAAATGTATTTTGTGGATGGTACCAGCAGGGTCAGTTTGCACTGAAGACAGCTGCCCTGCCAGAATTCTACAAATATGCAAACGTTGAAAATAGAGTCATAGGAATATAAAATCAGAATATTAGGCAGTTGCCATTATGTTACAAACATTCTACCATTAACATTTTGCAAATTAATAGCCAAACCTTGCAAACCAACTAAGGACACCCTCCTTCTCAGTGCCTGACAGCAATTCCCCCAAAAATCTCTGTCTCGCACTTAATGACAATTTATGCTTTCGGATCGTGGGAATTATATATACATATGATCAAATTTTAAAGCTACCTGAAATATAAAACAGAGAATTTTGATAACACAGACCCTACATTGGCATGTTTTTACACATTTGTTTTTACTGTGAATGTGTGTGTGTGTGTGTGTGTGTGTGTGTGTGTGTGTGTGTGATTTTGTTTTGCAGAACTGGGGATTAAATCCAGGGCTGCATACATGCTAGACAAGCATACTGTCACTGAGCTAGCCCCAACTTTATTGTCACTCTTATTTTGAAACAGGCTCTCACTACATTTCCCAAGTTGCCCTTGACCCCTTCCTCTGTAACCCAGGCAGATTTGAACTTGATTCTCTTGCCTCAGTCTCCAGAGTAGCTGGAATACTGGTCTAAGTCATCAGGCCTAACATATACATGTATGTATGTACACATTTATGTGTGTATATGTGTGTTTAAAAGCTACATTGTATTACAAGACTAAGTATGTATCATTTTAAACATCATGGATGAAGAACATATTTATAACATTAAATTAGTCCCTAAATATGTTATTACTGCCTGCTTAGCATTCTTATTTTCTACATAGATGGAACTTTAATATTTAGAATATTTCCCTTTAATTCAATTAATTTTAGTAATATGTAATAAGATCAGACAGCAAAACTAAATATGAGGCACACATATGAGAATGTAAAATAAGATTCACATTATTCACCATGCTATAATTACATGTCAAGGAAATATAAAATAACCAAGTAAATCACATATTTACCAGAAAATTTAGAAAGTTGTACAGTATCAAGGGGTTTGCTTTATATTGATAATGTGTAATTAGAAATTGAAATGGAAAGAAAAGGACTTCCATTCAGTTTCTACAAGCCTAAAATAGAAAACAGTAAATGCCACCATGAAAAAAACAATACAAGCATTTCAAAACATATAAAAGAATTTGACTGTGTTTGACTCCCAGCACTCATGTCAGATGGTTCATAAATGCTAGTAACACCAGCTCCAGGGGATCTGACATCCTCTTCCTGCCTCCATGGCACTTGCAGTCACATGCATATACCATCCCACATATGCATAATAAAACAAAATAAATCTTAAAATTGGATTAACGAACAAACACACCATTGTATTTAGGAAGGACAATGATTTTATAAAGATGTAACATGTTTCCTTTATTAAAGATTATATTTTTTAAATAATTGAAATAGACATATAGAAAATTTTAAAAGATTTAGAGCAACTCAACAACATCTTCAGTGAACAGGGCCTAATCAATATTTATAGATCACTTGACACAAAAAATAGAAAGATGCATAATCCTTTCAAATATACCTAGAGTGTGTGCTGAAACATACCAAATCCTGAGCCACAAAAGAAATACCACATAATTAAAAAAAAAAACAAAATCATATAGACCATTCCCTACTTGTCATAATCAAATTATAAATCAAAAACCAAAAGAATACAGTATAATTATAGCACTGGACGCTTCCAGTACTGTAAGAGCTAGGCAGCATGGAGGACGCTTCCTGCTCAGTACTGACTTAATTTCTCCATGTCCTGTGGCCAAAGTGTGATGTTGTCAGTAACAGGGTTTTTTCGTCCAGTTCTGGTTGAACATCCAAGAGAAATAAATGGCAGTATCCTGTACTGTTTGGGGGTCTCGGTCCCTCAGAGTTTAAGGGAGGTATCCCATACACCTGTCACTGGCTTTTTCATTTGATGACCTATGACTTCTCAGGGGAGCATTAGCCCCTGTGGAAGGAAATTCCAATTAATTTTTATATGAATCTAATAATCTATCTAACTATCTATCTATTAATCATCTATATCTTCATCCATCCATCTATGTATCATCTATCTCTGTAGGAAGCATAAAATAAAAGGTTTTCATGTGTCTTTAAAAGCATGCTTCGCATTACTTATCCCTCCCCACACACCCTCTGCCCTATCATCATACCCCTCTCCAAAATGGAGAATTCCCTCCATTTAGTTGTTGATACTTATGTGTATATGTGTGGGACTGGATGTGGGTTTGTGCCATGAGTATAGTGCCTGGAAAGGCCAGGAGAGGGCACTGGAACCACTGGAGGTGGAGTTACAGATAGTTGTGAACTGCTTCACACTGGTGTTGGGAACTTAACCCAGATTCTCGGTAAAAGCACTATATACTCTTAACTGTTGAGCCATCTCTATAGCCTCGAGATGTAATATATTTATAAACGAAAATAATTTATATTTAGGAGATTGAGCTTTCACAAAATATCATGAAATAGATGTCATGGAGATCAAAGAGATAACATCTGGCTTACAGAAAAACTATTTTGGCAGAGCTCTGGAGGCCACTTCTAGGAGTAGAAAACGAGATCCCTAGCATATCTAACATTGAAACTCAATACATCCTTATGACTGTCCACCTATTACTAAAGACAGGGGGTGCTAGACAATGGATAGCAGCATAGAATCACAAGATTAGATAGTATGAATTGTTTATTTTGATTTGTAGTCAAATACAAATAGCCTTACCTACTTGAATAGAATTTTAGAGAACTGGGTTGGAGAAATGGCTTAGCTGTTAAAAGCACTGGCTACTCTCACAGAGCACCTGGCATCAGTTCCAAGTACCCACATGGTGGATAACAAC
Organism: Eospalax fontanierii; assembly: GCA_035773235.1. Classification (NCBI taxonomy): domain Eukaryota; kingdom Metazoa; phylum Chordata; class Mammalia; order Rodentia; family Spalacidae; genus Eospalax; species Eospalax fontanierii. The sequence goes on along the minus strand of CM069525.1, from coordinate 125,510,255 downwards.
CATCATTAACTCCTATTCTAAGGGATCCTACACCATCTTCTGGGCACAATACAGGTGCACTCATGTACATGCAGGCAAAACAGTCATACACAAAAACTAAAAATGAAATAATTAAAAAATTAAAACTAGAGAACTAAGATCTATTTATTAATAAATAATAATTTCAATACTTGCTAGTAGAGTCCATTAATATAATAATCCATTTTCAATCAAAATTCAAATTCTATCTTTACAGATATGGAAACAATAAATTGAGATATGTGACAGAAAAAATATATAAGAATTGACAAGAAAATTTTAAAGATTAATGTAAAGGGTCTTGATGTAACAGATGTCAAAATATGTTTTAAAGCCACCATAATTGAATGGGTATCGGTTGGCAAAAGAGTAGACAAATGCATAAATGGAGCAAACAAACAGCATCAATGTGCATATTCAAGTACATGCAGAGATGAAAAGCTACTGTGATGGCGTTCAATGGTGAGAAGGACTGAATAGTTACTATATACTTGGATATAAACTTGAATATAGTCGTGAAAGCAAACAAATTTGAATTCTTACAAGTGTTTTGAAATGATTAAAAAATTAACTAACATGATATGCAAATTTTAGGAGGAAACACTTGATAATATTTGTAAATTCCATCTCAACAAACATTTTTTTACAAAACAGAAAATCCAACAAATATAAAATGTTTTATAGTTTAAATGATATATAAATATTATTTTTCTTTATATCAAAAGATTTGATAAGTGAATTCAAGTGAAAACTGAGAGAAAATGTTTTAATATCTAATACTAAATGCTTAGACTTGACATACAGAAATCCTCCAAATCATTCACTAATAATCTATCATAGAAAATATAATACAAACTAAAACAATCAAAGAATGTGAATGTAAGCTTCATGGAATTTTTAAAAATAAGCAACATGTGCAGTGTTTGGTACAAATCTTAATTTAGCTCTAAGCATTTTGGAAGGTAATTTGATAGTAAGTATGGACAAGCTAAGTGTACATACTCCTGGATGCATCTCCTTCACTTGAAATAATTTACTTCTCTGGTCTAAATGATTACTTGTGCAGAGATGCTCATTAGAGTGCTCCTCAGTGTCCTAGATGTTGCAGAATCACTTCCTAATCCATATAGAATTTATCATCAATGAAAAATAAACTTGTATTTCTCTGCAAAGATAATTAATCTTTAAAGTTTTACCTCCAAAGCAGTCATCCAGGTGATGGTATCAGTGTGAATAAGAGAAAATTGCATACAGTAGTAGAAATGGGCATTAAGGGTACATAAAAAATCACTCAGTCTATAACATTATTGTATATCTTATCCAAATTTATCCTTGTATTTTCTCCCTATTTATATTGTCTTTAGATATGGAGTAAAAAGTATCTATGAACTGCATGGTGATTCTGAACTTCGACCAATTTTCTCAGTGTCCAACTGAAAACAGTGTAAGATGAACTCAACTACTAAAGAATTCTAACTAGTAATGCCTGTAATGATTTAGTTTGAATCAGTGATATTACAGTGTCAGAGCTATAAATTAAATCATCAAAAGATCATGCTAGAACTAGCAAATGTTCTATGTTGAGGAGTGGGAAACATAAAACATGAGATGGAAACCATTGACATCTGTACCTGTTATATATCCTAAGTTCTTAATGCTTCTACAAATATTTTAAGTAACCTGTTATGCCACAAGTCACTATTCATTTATTCAGTGAATGTATACTAAGTACCCTCTGTAAACCAGGTCCTGGAGGAAACAGAATACACTATACAGAATAATGCAAATGACAGAGCTTACATTGTGTGAAGGATTTCCTAGCATAGCCCTTATACACACAAAACCAGCTTAAAGATTTTCCAGGGAAAATACCATATGGTCTTCTTTCATGTTCAAATTCTTTTAGAGTTCATTCATAATTTACAAATATATACAATACCTACTAGTATCAAATGCATAGGAGGACACATATTTAAAGTGGTCATGGAAGCAGCTTGGTAGAGATAATAAATAAAGCAAGACCTCTGTGACAAGAAGACACCAACAGATAGAGCTAGAAGAAGATATTTCAAGACACAGGAAACAGCTTCTTCCAGAGTAAATTAACTGCAGAATTTCTAGAAAGGGAGAAGAGCAAAACCCTTGAGAGAAGCAGTGGTAAAGTGGCAGGAAGGCAGAAATGATTGAAGCTTGCAGGCTAAGGAGTATGAATGGTTTTCAGTCCATATATCATGACAGCTATTTGAAGGGCATTGGACAGGGGTAATGAAGAAATATCATTTGTAGTTTTAGAAACCCAAGTAGCTATTTATATTTGCCTAGATTCACTGAGATATAATTGGCAAATAAAAATTGCATGTATTTTAGAGAATGAAGCCTGTAACCCCAGATATATAAGAAACGAGGATAACAGATTCAAAATCACCCTAAGCATCTGAGGAAGACCCTGTCTAAAAGTAAAATTGAAAATGGATATATATATATATATATATATATATATATATATATATATATATCTCCCTGGTAGAACCTTTGATCAGCACGCACTAAACCCTGGGTCCAGTCACCAATACCGTAACCAAAAAGTATATATATTGAAGGAATACAGTATGTTTTGATATATTTATATATTATTAAATTCAGTCTATAGTCAAACCAATTAACATATCAATCATCAAACATAATTACCTTTTGGTGGGTCTCAGACCTCTAAAATATATTCATACTGAAGAGTAAAAATATACTTTTGAACAAATACCTACTCATTTTCCCTCATTTCTACCTCCTAGCAACTTCCACTGTTTTCTCCCCTTTGAGTTCATTATTTTCTTGGAACCCATCTGTAAGTATGATCCTACAGCATTTGTCTCTCTGTTCCTGGCATATTTTACTTTGGGTAGTGTCTTCCATGTTCAGTTGTGTCACAACAAATGACAATATTTCCCTTTTTAATGCTGAATAATACCCCATTTTATATGTATTCTGTGAATACGAAATGACCTCTGCAGATTTGTATGGTATGCATGTGGTTGCTAGGTGATGGGTTCTGGGGAGGTGGCTGGATCGTAAGGGCTTTGACCATTAGGCAGCATATTCCTTGATGGAATCACATTATAATGCAATATTGGAAGATTGTGATTTGAAAGACTCCCTGAACAAAAAGTGCTCACAGATGGTAATGGTGGAAAATGTTTCTATGGGAATTTTTTCAGCATGCTCAGTTGACCAGGTACCTGGAGACGGATGCAGGTGTGGTTCCAATGGATGAAGTCACAGCTTAATGTGGCATTACACCTTGAAGATGTCTGTATTATGTAAGGTTTGCAAATATGCAAAATACATGCAGATTCTAAAGAGGGATCTTAGAGACCGGGCACTGCAAAGGGCAGGGTCCCTTCAGATAGCTTCAGAAAAGGCAATGTGCAAAGCTTGAAGATGAAGCCTGAGATTGAACAAAGATTACATGATGCTTTGGATGCCAGGAATGCTGAACATGTGCCAAAGAAAACTTCAGAAAACAAATGGGAGTCAGTTCAAAAGAGAGGCTTTGTGAGATGCAAGCTGCAATGTCAAAGGTCAAGGCTACCCAACCCCACTGAAGCTCATAACACAATGTGCACTGGGTGTTATACATGGTGCCATAAGATTTATATTTTTCTACTGTGTGTACTACTTGCTTTAGTCTGATTCTTCTTTGTCATTCTCATGTTATATGGGAGTATTTAATCTTTGTAATTGCGTATACGATATATGTAAACTGCTTTGCGATTTTCGAGATTCACAGCTATGTGTTTCCCCTTGAATCTTACAGGAGACTAGATTAGACACTTAAACAATGTGGTATTATTGAGAGTCTGAGAATTCAAAATACAATTTGCATTGTGAGATGGAGATGAGCCTCCGGAGGTCAGGCACTGAAGGCTATTTTTTTCCTATATGAAATGTCCTGCACAGACTCCTGTATTGGACTTGGGATTGTCAACTGATTGGCTATTGAGAAATAATTGATTCTTCTGAGTTCTGACCTGGTTAATGAGTTAGTCCCTTAATGTATTCATAATAGGGAGTTGGTGAAAATAGAGTGTAGGTCGTGTCTGGAAGAAGTAAATGGCTGGGGCCAGGCCTTCAAGTACTTCTATCTTCCCTGCCCCTTCCTATTAACTGCTCTGCTCTGCTCTGCTTCTAGGCTGTCATGATGTACTGTTCTGCTCTGCTTTCTGCACCATGATGAACTGGAAATTCTAGAAAAGTTAGCTAAAATAAATAATTCTGGCCCTTCAGTTTCTCTCAGTAATAAGGGGATTAGTATAGTATGCATGTACCACACTGTTTTTGTCATCTGTTCACTCATTAATAGACGCTTCAGTTGATTTCACTTGTTACATAATGTGAGTAATGCTTCAGTAAAATGGGCATCAAGCTACCTTATCCAGATGCAGATTTCTTATGTTCAAGTATAACTTGAAAATAGGATGGATGGATCATATGGCAATTCTATTTTAATTAAGTTTTTGAGAAACTTCCATGCACTTTCCTATTATGGCTAGACTAATTCTCATTGCCATGAATAATGTACAATGGTTTCCTCTTCTCTAGCCATCACTTATCATCTTTCATCTTCCTGTTACTAACCATTCTATTTTGTCTGTTTGGAGGTGGCATGATTGTAAATAGAGGAAATACTAAAGACATTGTTAAATAAAAATTAGAACTAACAAATGAATTCAGTAAAACTGCAAATATTTAAATATTGCAAGTATTTAAAATCCAAAATTCAGTATGCTTTTATACACCATGAATGAACTACCTGCATACTTAAGAAATTAATCCCATTTGCACTACTATAAAATAAAAATAAGTAGGGGGTTGGAGAGTTTGTTCAGTGGTTAGAGCACTGGCCACTCTTGCAGAGGACTCAGGTTCAGTTCCTAGCTCCCACAAGGCAACTAACAACTATTCATAACTTCAGTTCCAGGGGATCTGATGCTCTGTTCTGGCCGCCATGGAAACTGCACACATGTGATGCACTTACATACACACAGGCAAAACAGTCTTCTAATAAAAAATAAAAATAAATAAATAAATTTTAAAAGTAAGTCAGGGTCAACTGTCCGCTCAGGCCATTGACTGCGTGGTCCTCAGTGCCCCTGCGCCCTGTATCACCACTGCCGCCCTGCAATACTCTCTGCATCCTGTCCTGCCGCCACCTGCGCTGCCTCAGCCTGGCTGTATGATTAGACCACAATCTTCAATGAGTAGACATATTCCTCAGTTCTGTGGTGTTCTTGGTCAACATTTATGGAGTTTCTAAAGGGCAGTGGCGATTACTGCCAGGCACAGCACGAATACTCTGCAGACAAGTAAACTGTAGAAATTCATTACTACTACTCCACCAAGAAGCCGCCATAAGAGTGGATAACCTGGAGACAGATGTGTTGAATTGAAACCCACAGACCTGGATGGGGGAAATCTCAGAGCACTTCCTTTGTCTTGTCTCAGTATTACTGGATTGAAGAGTCAATGTTTCCTGTTAGGTAGTTCATTTCATATCCCATTTCTCCCAAATTCATACTCAAAGCACTGAGAATTTCAAGTAGAGTATATTGAATATTGATGTAGACTTCAGTTTTTTGAGGGGCAGGGAGGGAATCATTTCTGTGTCAATTTTTCTGTAATTCTTTCATAACTGTATTGAGCGTTTTTGTTTCATACTAGTACACACCAGGTTTGTTTAGCCATTGATTTTTTTAAAAACCAGGTTTTATGGTGATTATTTACTGACTTTCTATGTCTTATTATGTGCTGTATGGGAAAACTCCATTTTAAAAATCTATGTTGTTACAGAAGTACATATCTTTAATAATGTCTCTAGACAAAAAGGCCTTATAGTTAATTTAATGTTTGCACTCCAAACTGCATATTAACAGGGAGGGCCTGAAAAAAGAAGGGGGGGCTATTCAATATTTTTAGTAAAATGTTGCCTTTGTCTTGTGCAGAACATGTAGAACATGCTCTTTAATTTAGCAAATATTTTAAAATTTTCACCAGCTTGTAAAAACTTAGTGTAAGAGCTTAAACATCTAAATAAATAATGAAATGCATTTATTGTCAAAAAATGTAAGTCAGAATAAATTCCACCAAGGAAGTAAGCAGTTAACATATTGAAAACTACAAAATGTTGATAGATGAAAATGAGGAATACACTAGTAAATGGAAATTCAGGTAGATTTTTTAAACGTTTTATTGAATTTTTGTGCATTTCATACAAAACATCTTAATCATCTTTATACCCCCTCCCTCAGCTGCTCCTTCCTACACCCTCCATTGAATTTCATGCATTCTGTCATTTGTATTAAGGCCTACTGAGTCAAGTTAGTGTACTCAGACATCCCTCAGGGCAAGTTCATCCACTGGTATCTAGTCAGCCTATCTAGAGTCCCTCCCTTAAAGATCAGTTCTCCCTACCCCAGCAGTAATCAGCTTTGAGTAGTTCTTCTCAGGTTTGGGCTTCTTGCCCATTTCTATAGTTCTATCCTGGGTTTTGTCTGCTTGAGTTTGCATGGGCCTTGTGTATGCTGTCACCATTTCTATAGGTTCATATGAGCAGGGTCCCAGGAAGTAGATTCTTGATAAGAGCAGAAGTAATGGGTTATGAAGTTCAAGTGGATTTTCAAGTAGGAATTATGCATGCAAACACAGGTGTGATAGTATATTTCATATAAGTAATACAAATTTTCATTGAATTATCCATGTTTTCTCAAGCAAATGTGAGATAGAAACTTTTGGGCATGAGAGACAAAAGTTATCTGTAGTAATTTTGGAATATAAAAAAGAATATATAATTAGTTCTAGACAGTGTGGAAGACTTAAAAATGTTCCCATGTGACGTGCATGTAGACATGCTGTAGGTAGTGCAGAGAGAGGAAAGTACCTGGTTGTTGGACCAGGAACTGTGGAGCTAGGCTAGGTTCAAATCCTAAGTGGACTGCTTACTATATGAACTTGGATGTTATTAATACTTGATATTTCTCATTCATAGCAACAGGACTATTTTGAAACAGAAATGATGGTAATAAAAGCCATTTGTCTACAGGGCCAAGCACCCTGTGAGAATGAAATCCAAGGTCATTTTTAAATTGTTCAATAATTATTTATCAAATGAATGGATTAACTGAATACCCATTAAGGAGGAAACTTTCTTATAGACAGAAACTGAGTTTGGGGTAGTAAGCCTGAGTAAGGTAACTTTTCAGTGAAAAAGATAAAGTTCCCAATATGTAAGTGTATGAGACATTCTAACATTCCGTGAGTACACTGATGCAGAAGAAAAACCAAAGCTAGGGATACCCCCAAATTTTCTTGCTAGTTCCACTGCCATCTTCTGTTGATAACGGATTTCTCAGAATTTCCCAATACCCACTGAGAAGCACCATTAAGCACACAATCTTTGCTAATGAATAAAGTAGATAAAGCTATTGTTAAAGACTGTATTGAGGATGGATGCTTTTATAAGGATAGCTTGTTAGGACAGGAGCAAAGAATCATAAAATTTTCAAGTATTGCACAGAGCCTCAAAACCAGGCATGATGATGCATGCATATAATACCAATCATCTTGAGGATGAAACAGGAAGATTATTTCAAATTTGATTCCAGCATAGGTTACATAATAGCTGTCAAGGCAGTCAAGACTATATAGCAAGAACCTGTCTCACAAACACCAAAAAGAAAAGAAAAGAAAAACACCCAGATTTTATTTCTCTCCTTTATTCCACAGAGCACCAAAGTTCAAATTAATCCTGCCTTTTTGAGCCTCCTCTGAAAGGTTCAGATTTGATGCCCTCCTGTTCAACCACAAAACCCTCCTGCTTGGACTCACTGTTCCTAGTGTTGAGATACTGCTTTAGGCCAGGTCAAAACAAGTCAAAGAATTGTTGGAATTTCGGTTAGAGGCTCAGTGAAGTGCATTGATACACACATATTCACATGTTCAAACATATTTATTCACAACAAATTAATTCCTAATGCTCAGGAAAATTCTCTCACACTCTCAGACTCACACACTCAGAATCACACAGGCATGCATACATTTTTTCATGAACTCTTCCCTATACTCATACAATTTCATACATTATACTGATACTGCCACATATTTACATAGATGCACACGTACCAGCACAAAGGACATCCATTATCTCTATTGTTATGTGTTGTTCCAGCATGGAGCATATTTGGAGAAAAAAAATAGAAAGGGGCTTTGGAGCTCATATTCTACTGGGTAGCAAAAGTTAGCCAAACAAATGCTCTAAATCAAATAGTTCTACACATTACGATGACAAGTTGAATAGGTTAGGGGAATAAAGTACAGTGGTGATATTTCAGTAGAGCAATCTGAAAGGTGTGCAGAGCATTTGATCAGACAGACACTGTGTTCATATTTATGCTTTAAAAGGTAATATATAATGCAGAAAACAGAATCAGATGATAATGGCGGAAGCCATTTTCTGAACCAAAAGGAAAAAAAAAAAAAAACAATGACTAATTGGGTGGCAAGGGAGATGTTGGTAATATTTTGAAAACAGAGGGAACAGGATTTGCTGAAAGGTCAGAAAGGAGAGAAGAGATAAAAGGACTGAAAAATGATTACAAATTTGTTGATGAGAGCAACTTGAAGGATGGGGTTACCATTTACTGAAATGAAAAACACAGAGTAGCTCATTTATCATTGGAGGAATGGGGATTTCGATGTAGTGAGGTTATAAGTATGGTTCAGTTTTGAATGTCAAGTCAAAATGTTTATTGCTCACTCAAACAGAAAAAGAAATCCAGAGAAAAGTAAAGTAAGTTTGGAGATTAGGACAGATAGTTTTATTAGGTATTCCTAATATGTTCAACCAAAAAATATGAAACCCTTCCATTCTGTTAGACTCCTTAGATGCAGAAATTCACCCAACCAAGTCTCTTTGCTCGCGGAGATTATGTTCTAGCAGTGGAAGACAAAATATACAGAAGAGGTATATTGTATGAGATGAAGCTAGTGGTAACTTCTCTGAAAGAAAACCAAAATGGAAACATGCATTTGATGATGTCATGTGCATTCAAATCAGATAAAGAAAACGAGGAGATACTGGTAGTATTTCCAACTGAAATTTGGGAAAAATAAATCTCCTATATGTGAAGAAGTAAGTTAAGGCTTAGAGAATGAGAAAATTAATAAATACTTTCATGAATCTGTACAATAATACAGATGTTTCATTGCAGAGGTAATGCCATGGAAAATTCTTATCTGTCTCCACGTCTCTATACCTACTTATCCATTTGTATTGAGACTGAAATATAACCACAACACAGAAAATGGGTGCTGAAGTAACATTTTTGAGGATCTTGGAATCCACAATCACCTGTTTAGAAATGATAGCACCCAAGTGACATTTTTAATACCTCTTTAAGTTCTAATGGTCTTTTGTCTTCAGAGATTCTTGCAGTGGCTTACAAACACCTGCGGGCTTCATGGGTCAGAGTTCAACAACACTACATCCATCAATTTGCATGTCCTTCCAAAACCAGCCACAGCAAAAGTCCAACTAAACAGAACCTTTTCTTAGCTGGAAGATTTGACCTGAATATTTTTTTCATCTACTAACATGACCACTTCTGGTGGGTTCCATTGTCATTGTAGAGGAGAGTTTACCACAATCCTGGGAAACACTGGCTATGCTAAATGCACAGGAAGCCTTAACAACTAAAGCTTCAGCACTGTGTAGCATAAGGGATCATTCCTGTCCTCTTCAGTATCAAAAGAAAAGCCACAGAGCTATTCATACATTACAGGTTCTCTAGTGAAATATCCCTTCACTAAATGGAATTTGTTTCCAGGACTCTATTTGCTTTAGACCCAGAATTAAATCTGTTGACATGGCCTTTCTTTTGACATCATGTTCCTAACCAGAGGGAGGGATCTACATGAGAGAAATACTTCTGACCTTTCTCCACAGGAAGAGCTGAGTCATCAGTCAGTGCACAACTTGCCACGTCTCCCTTGGGGATAGATTGAAAAGATGAATCCCATAGCTGCAGTTCTCTTTTCACAGGTTCCGGTCATCAGTGTGGTACTATAAAAGTGTAATCAATTCCATATTGGAGACTCATTTCTACCATGCAACTATTTATTCTCCAAATGCAGTTTATTTATGTAAGAAATACATTTTTCTTTAATCCCAGTCTGTCTGACTCTAGTAATTACAAACTCAGGTGGAAAAAAAAAGGAACCACCTTTCCTTTGGGCCCAAAAAACTCCACAGTCTATTAGGGACTAGGCCAGGGATAGATGTCTGCAACTGACTGTGCTGCCGCATAGTTTTCATTGGGTTAGGGTTGGCATCCTAAATCTCATTTGGGGGGTTGGAAATTAAATTATGATATCTGCATTTGATTGAGGTTTTTGTGTCTTTTCTCCTCCTTTCCTTCAGTACTTTTTATAAAGGCAGAGTCTCACTGTGTTGTCCTTGCTGGCCTAGAACTCACTATTTAGACCAGGTCAGCTTGGAACTCAGATATCTGCCTATTTCTGCCCCCCCAGTGTTGGTATTAAAGGTGTGCAACACCATGGCTGGCCTTCAGTATAATTTCACTTAGAAATCTATTCTGGGTACTGTCCTGAACTTTAGCAACACAGTGTTGAATGAGACAAGCATATCATTTGTTCTGAGGAAGTTAACAATGAATTTGTTCCAGAGATCTTCGAGAAATGATCATCCAAGAGTTCTAATGCGTGTTACAAGTGAATTAAGTGTTGTGAGCGCCTTGGATTCTCACAGTCTATTGAGTCAAAATGAAGTTCCTTGTGAAAATGACTCTTGAATTGAAATCTAAAGACTGAGTTAGAGATAAATAAAGGTATAGAGTGAGGGGAGCAGTGTATTTTAGACAAGGGTGAAAGTATAAGGCCTTGGGGTGGTGTGAAGTGTTTTATTATGGTCCAAACTTAGAACTCACTTCTCATTTTAATCCTCTCAATGATTCAATCTTCAGAGTACCTAAGAGTCCCATTTTACAGACTAACAATTGAAGCAGAGATACCAGCTGCATGACTTTTGGTAGCTAGCACAGTAAATTTAAAGCTAAGGGCTTGTGCATCCTATTGCAGTTCTCAATCACAGGCTATTCCTCCCCTGCAAAAGCACTTCTGACAGTGCCTGGAGGCATTTGCTGTTGTCATAAACGGAGGGGGAGCACTACTGACATCTAGTGGGCTCAGGCCAGGGATGCTGCTGGATGTCCTGCAATGCCACAGTACAGCTGTCTGTGATAAACAGCTATCTGGCCCCAAATCTTAATGATTCTAGAGTGAAAAGGCCTGGATTAAGCCGATAATCCTAATCCTTACAAAAGGTCATCTGTTTTCCTTGAGAGAGTCTCCTGCATACGGACTTTTTGGTCATTCTGGTCCATTAGCCAGTGTTGGGCACAGGCTTCAGGACCTCATTATTTTGCAATAATCCCAATGATCTTCAACAGCTTTGTATTATAACTTCATCTCACAGAAACAGATATAGAATCAGAGGCTAAAGTACAGGCCTTGGGTCTCAGAACCCAAAGTGACAGAGCAGTTGAGTCTAGCCCTTTAAAAAAATCCAACCTGATATTTTTCTTTCATATGCTGGCCCTTCAAAGGACAAATGCTTCCTTCCAGCTTGCTCAAATAGAGGTGGCAAAAGCTGAAGATGCAGGTCTGGATCGGGGCTGCAGGGGTGCTATGAAGACTTTGTCAAGTTTAGTGCCAGCATTATTTTTTTCAGAAGCTTGAAAATCAGCCCAGTGTTATTCAGTTTGAATTCTTCTCTTGCTAGGCTGAACGCACACGAGATACACAATCTGCTGTTTGTGTAGAAAATGTGTCAGGAGAGAAAAGGATAGCACCCACATGCGAGCATCTGCTCAAAAAATCCATTTCACCATTAACCATACAATCGAGTGAGAAAAACATCTGTGCCCTCGATCGCAGATGTAATAATAAAACCCAAACGCAGCAATGAAACAAACTGGAAGAAGGGCAGAGGATGAGAAACTGGAGAAATGCATAGCTTTAGTGACAGAAAGGCATGAATCTGGGGCTTGGTGCTTGCACTGAATACTCTCGCCTTCACCTTTCAAACATGACACCAAGGGGAAGGAGCAGCACCATAGTAAGCAGAGAAATTATGCAGGAGGCAGAGCATTTCAAGCTCAAACCGGCAAGGCAGCTCTGAGGAGGCAATAAACAAGGCAGAGAAATTCCAGAGACTGCAAATCGACAGGGGAACAAAAAGAATATGGAAATCTATGTTGGCAGCATTCCAGTGTTAAGGCAGACTTCGAATTATAGAACTAGAGAATGCTGAAAATGTCAAAGCTGAAGGGTCCTGAGAGATCAGCTAGTTCAATCCCTAGTTTTACCCTTGAGGAAACAAGACTTGCAGAGAGGAATGTGACTGCCGAAGTTCACACAGCCTGCTAGTGGCCAATGACTCTCGACAGTTCCTGTGAGAGTCGTTGTCAAGACAGGCTGGCAAGATGAGGACATTTCTCCAAACTTCTCAAATACCTGTGAGGATCAGCTTGAAAGCATAACTGTGCTACAGCAATATAATGTATACATTGACTCAGAAAGCTGAAGCCAGCGACAATTACAAATCTTAGTACCAATGTACTAAGGTATAATTTGGTTACTTGGGATGGAAAAGAGACACCTACTAGTTCCCAGCAAGTAACCCGACATTACTTTGAAAAGAAATCTCATATGACATGCAGTTCCATTTCTGCTTGGCTTCCAGTTTTAAAACATCACACTATTTTGATCTGAAGGGAAAAAGAAAATGAAACGTGCCAGGCCCAAGGCAACCCAGTTTCCATTCCTTTGCTGGTCAGTGTGCTTAAGTCAATGAAACTCTGCACTAAAGAAACAAAAAGCCTTGGTTTCTGCTTCGGACTAGCCGTAGCCTCAGTGCATATAGATGTGAGTCCTCAATAAGTATCTCCTCATGGGGAAAGGAATAAGGAAAAACAAAGACAAAGACAAAATAAAGACATGTGTGGGAAGGGAGAGAGAAGAAACAGGCTTGTCCTTTCTCTGCCCACATCAATTAGCAGCTTAGCTACCAGTGCATTAGATAGTGCCCAAATAACAGCCTCTGAAGTTCATTCTAGGTACAAATATTTTTCTTCTTTTTAAAAATCTTAGTTTGAATCCTGAGGCCAACTTTATTGAATTTTGAGATATATCCTAAACATGTGTGTGTGTGTGTGTGTGTGTGTGTGTGTGAGTGAGTGTAAGTATTCTGACATTTTCTCCAAGTCCAAATCTTCTCTTTTCATTTTCTTATCAGATTTCAAAAATCAAAACTTTTTAATTTTGACAAAACCAAATATTTATCTTTTTTTCTAAACATTTTTCTTATTGTGTTCTAGATGCAAAACTTTTTTATATACAAAGACAGAATGATTTTCATTTTAAATGGTTTAGATTTTACTGTTCTGCACACTGGTCCATTTAGAATCTATTTACCTCTATTAGCCATTTTGAGCTGATTTTTGCACATAGCACAAGGTAAAAGTTGATACTGACTTTTTTCTATGTGGATTTCAGTAGATTCAGGAACACTTTCTAAAAAGACTTTCTAAATCTCAGAACTGGGTAATACAGCGATATCCTGTATAAAAATCCCAACAGCTACAAAAGATTGCATTTTTCCCCACTAACATGATCTGGCACATTTGATGAATTAATCATACATGACTGCATCTTTGGCTTATGGGATCTAAACTTCAATGATTTTCATTATCCATTTGATGGAGCTGGGAATTACCTAGAAGACACACCTCTGGGCATGCTTATGAGGAGATAGGAAGATAATGGAGATGGGAAGGCCCACCCAGAATGTACTGGATGGTTCCATTCCATGGGCTGAGTTTCCATACTCGATAAAAAGAGAGATCAGCTTAGCACCAGCATTTATCTGTCTCTCTCATTTCTGACTGTGGATACAATGTGACCAACACATCACTTTCCTGCGCCTGTACCTTCTCCACCATGATGGGCTGTATGCTCATACTGTGAGCCAAACTAAACCTTTCCTTCTTTAAGTTGCTGTATTAGTCACTTTTCCATTGCTGTGATAGAAACACTGACTAAGGGAACTTATAAAGGAAATAGTTTATTTATCTTATGGCTCCAAAGGGGCAAGAGTCCATGATGGAGGGAAGGCATGGTGGCAGAGGTGGCTGGAGTAGGTGCAGAAGCTAAGGGCTCACATCTTCAAGCAGGCACAGGAAACAGAGAGTGACTGGAGATCCAAAAAGGTTTGAGAACTCTCTAAGTCTGCCCCCAATGACATGCTTCCTTCAGCATGGTCACACCTTCCAAGACCTCCCAAAACGGTGCCAACAACTGGGGACAAAACATACCAATACTTACAGTCTAAGATGCTTTTGTTAGGAATTTTGTCATACCAATAAGGAAAGTAGCTTATATGCCTTCAAAGACAGTATGAAGCAGGATACACGTTTACCCAATATTTTCACTAACTGTAAAACAGTGGGGCTCAACTCAGTATGCCTAACTACTCAAGACCTCACAGTTCTTCCCAGGGGTGAAGGAAGGTGAAAGGACTGAGGGCACTTAATACGGTAATTTGAACAGGCACATACTTGATTGGGACAACGCTCCTTTCCATTCCGTCTGTATCATACCATTGATTCTAGAAAACAACCCTATAAAGTAGCAATGAATATGTAGCCACGGTTCAAAATTTCTACTTACCTAAAATCCAGAAGAGGTAGAGAGGCTATAATATGAAGCAAAACCCTATAATGCTAGAACTATACTTTGAATCCTCCTTGCCGCCCCATTACTGTTCTTCACAGTGGCCTGGGTTGGTTCTCACCTAAACTGTGTCCTTCTGTGTTGGGTATAATGCAGGGTGGGCCTAGCTAGGCCACCTGCCAGGAGGAATGAAGGAATGGCTCTCCTGAGTGTGGTGCTCCACAAAGGTTGGTTGTGAAGCCAGTTTCTGCCCAGCACCTGGAGGGAACCTGATCCACCTGGGAACAAACTGTGATTGGCTGTGGTTGGGACCCCACCCCATAAGGCTATTGGCTAACATGACCTATAAGACTGTCTGGTCTTTCTTGAATAAATGAGTTTGCAGGAGACCACCACTGCTGACTTTCCTCTCAACTCCCAGAGTTTGTGTGTTGACTCTGTGCCTACTCACCCCCTCCCCCACGGTGGAGACCCTTCGGTCCCCCTCAGTCTGACCCTGAGTGCTGGGACCCCCAACACTTCTGTCCCTTCCATCCCAGCTGTTGAAGACTAACTGATTTAAAATAGTTAATGTTTTCAAGTACAAATGACTCATCCTCTAAACATTAATTCATTTAATTCTTTTCACTGGTCTGAATGAGTTACATGTTATTATCATCCAATTAACTAATATAGAAACTCAGTCTCAGGGAGTTTAGTTTTAGATCATATGGCTATCAAACAGCAGAATCAGGATCTAGCATTAGGTTTTCTTGATGGCAAATTCTGTTGGAAATTGTTACACATCACAATGCCATCTTAGAGATTTTCAAGAAATTTTTTCCTGCATTGTTGTAAATCGTTAGATAAGGACACCAGTCAGTTACTAAGACGTTGTCACACTCCACAAAATGTTGATAAAAAGGCTGCTAGCTTTGTTACAGCAGAATGCAGTAGGTCCTGTCTCTTCCCAATTCTGTCCTGTGTGCATTTCTGTTTTGGTATCTACAGTCATTGGCAGGGGGGAAGGTCGACAATGCAGAAGTTCCTACAAGTCACTCAGCATTTCCAGGGAACCGCCTATCTTCAGAGAGTCAAAGCCTTCCACATCGTGAAGCGTACTCTGCTTTGAACTTCAAGAACAGTGCAGGTAAAATGGTTGGTTTTGATAAGCTATTATATCCTAATTTAACAACAAAGTTATTGTTCAAGGTTATTCTATTAATATATCTTTAAACTTTATGCTCTTCAATATACTTCAACAGTTCTTCCATTTAGCCTCAAGAACCTTGCAAAGTCAGGAGATGCTTTTCTCCCATTTTATTGATGAAGAAATCAAGCACACATAGAGTTTAATGAATTGTTCAAGTTTATTGTCTAGCTAGTATGTAATGGATCTAAGACTGAACTTAGAGCTCTCATGGCTTGTAACTAAATTGAAAATTAAAACCCAGTAGTATTATAATGTTGTTTTGTAAGATTGCAGCTCAAGATGTTCAAAGAGGAATTATAACAAAACCAACATATGTAAATATTTTATTCAATAATTCTTTTTCTGAATTCTAAGCATCGCTGTACAACAGAGGTAGCTGTATTCATGATCTTTCAAGGGATGCCACTTTTTCAGTCTTTTAAAGCAGACTAGACCAAAGGAAAAAGATTCCTAAAATGAAGAAAGGAACATGACACCTTGAAGAATAATCAATTATGTGAATAGTTTCACTGTCTTTTATGCCATGGATTATGCTTTCATTTTTCATATTAATGTTCTTTATGTTTTTCAATTAGTCACAGCAAATTACCTGTCCTTCGCCTTGGCAAGGGCAGCTCAATGAGTCTCTGTGGAATATTTTCCAAATTCTGCCTTGTGCATGCTTTCTTGAGTTCCCCTTGAGGCATTAGCATGTAATATTCTTGAATGAGTATATGTCTTCCATTTGACACCATCTCTTTCATGTAGGAAATTACCTATTGAAAAAGGAAGTTCAAGGTATTTGCCTTTTGGGGGCAGTGGTGCATTGCAAACCATAATTTTAATTTAAATACAAAAAGAAATTGAACATTCATAAAAAATAATATGCCTTCAGTACCTCTTAGACATTGTCATACGGGCAAGTTGTTTCACAGAGCATAGAAAAGAGCTGATATTCACATTTCCATTACTTACTGTTTTGCTCTGCCTAGTCCTGGAGAAGTACATACTTCTTTGCACTCCAGCCCAGTGCCCAAATAATATCTATTCCACAACCACCTTAACTAGCCAGTCCCTGCTCCTAACTCGTAGATTTGGGAGGCCTTCTAGGAGAGGAATATTATCTTCATCAGAACTGAGTCCCTAGTTCTTAGCACACTGCACTGAAGATGCAGGTGCTTAGTCACTGATGACTCAATGAAGCCATTTGTCTGTGGAAAAACACTGATGAACCCTTATTACAAATCATCTAATTCTTCAAGTTAGGCTAAGTTCAGGGCCAAATGTAAGAATTACATTTTTCTTTCCCATAATCCTCTTTGAGTAAAGAAAAATATAATTTTTCTGCCTTCAAGACTTACATAGTGTAACCAAGGCCTGCCCAATATCCCCTTTCTAAAGGCCCTCTAGTAGCCTCCTTTGAAAGACTTCTGCTAAAGGCTACTACCACTTTCTATTTTCTTTGATGTGCATCATGGTCCTTAAGATAAACAAGTTTTTCAGACACTACCAAGATGGTGTATAAGAGACCAAGTAAATTGTTCCCATGGATTGATAAAGTCTTTAAAAAGTCATTTAATTATGTATGGAAACAAAGAGGTTCTTCTTCCTCAAATACATTGAGCTACTTTGTTTTATATTTGTTTGTTTGGATAGTTGGTAGGTTTAAGAGAACTGTAGCAAAATCTACAACCCTAAGACCTGCTACAGTTGTATTTCTTCTGTTCACTGGAGGATAATTTGAATTGCATTACACTACAAATTCTTTCTTTTTTTATAATTATGGGTAGGTGGAGAGAGACCCTCATAATTTCCAGATTAAACAAAACCTAATTCAGGTAATTCTTAATTTTCTTTTTCTTTCTTTTGTTGCTCTTATTTATTTTAAAATTAGAATGCCATGTATTAATCGCACTCCAACATTTTCCATATTTCAAGAATGTTTCCTGATTGCCCTCAACACCCCTCATCTTCACTATGTGCCGCTCTCCTTTCAGCTTTTATGTCATATGTGTCTTTTTGCCCTCCCTGCTCTTCCTTAACTCCTCTTTCCTCCTTTCAAGTTTTCCTTTCTAGTTTCATAGCCTATACCACATTCATACTCATATATATATATATATATTATGTCTTGTTCTTGATTTTAGTCGAAATGTTTTGAGCTTTTCTCTTTTTAATATAATGCTGGCTGTGGGCATGTTGTGTATTGCCATTATTATGTTGATATATATGCCTAGATTCCCCCTGACTTTTACCATGAAGAGGTGTTGAAGTATGTCACAGTTCTGTTCTGCATTTAAGAAGATAACCATGGGGTTTCTGTCCTTGAGTCTGTTGATGTGGTAGATTAAACTTCTTGATTTATGTATGTTTAAACCAGTCTTGCCATATGGTGGATTTACACAATGGAATATTAAATGGAATATTATTCCTCTCTTAAGAAAAATAAAATTATGAAATTCTCAGGTAAATTAATGGAACTGGAAACGACCTGAGTGAGGAAACCCAGATTCAGAACGACAAATGTCACATGTACTCGCTCATCAGCGAATGCTAGCTTTTAATCTTCAGATAGGTATGTTTTAATTGGGAAACCCAGAGGCTAAGAAACTATTAAGGAGCAGGAGGAATTCCTGGGAGAGTAGACAGAGTGCAGTGGCGTGAAGAGGGAAAGGGGAACGGTGAACTGGGAACAGTTCGCTAGAGTGGCGAATGAAAGGGCAGGGAAGAGGAGGGACTGAGGGAGAGATAGCTAACACTGAATGCCTTCTAAGAAAATCACATGGAAAGCCAGTACGACATAGCATTCTGAAAGCAGACACATACATAGTATAAAAAGAGTTTTAAATGGAATTATCTTACAACAAGAGTTCAGTGGAAGTACCAATAGCTCATAAAAATTCCAATGACAGAAATGCTTTCCCTCTTCTGGAGTTGTTCAACAGGAAGTTTGCATAGACCCTCAGATAATACTGGCCATTGCCCTGCTCTTGGTTATTCACCTGAACTTGATGGTCAGACCCTGTTGTTGAAGACACTACATATGTGAATCATAGACCACACAAGGAAAAATCAAGCTGGTATACTTCTTGAAAGTTCATCTTTATCGGCTATGTTTCTCAGTAACAGAAGGTACTATGTATGCTACTGGAAGAGAAAAGTAACCATCAGTCAACCCTGTGAGTTATCATAACAGCTGATTTAGCAAGATATGACCTCTGATGTAATAAGGACATCATTATTATGGGACTAACCAACTATCTTCTGATTGGATTTAAAGCCCACTTCACAGGATGCCACCTATACCTGGCACCGTTATCAGGGTCAAGAACCTGTGACTAGATAGACTACACAAACATAGTGTTAAACTGACTCCTTATGACTTATTGTTATACCCATTGATTAGTGAATCTCTCACACTAGAGAAGCTTCTTCTTATAGCAAATAGAAGTTAACACAGAGATCCCTAACTGATCAATACATACACAATGATGGTGTATAGTGCTAAGCTTTAAATGAAATGCCTATATCAAACCCTCACCTCCCATGGCTCAGGGATCTTTGTGGAGGAGGGGGAAGAAAGATTGGAAAAGGCAGAGATAGTAGATAAACACAAGAAAACAGTATCTGGACAGACAGAGGAGTTTAATATATGAAACCCCAATGCTTATGACAGCATGCACAAGACTTATGCAAGTGTAAATCAGACAAAAATCCCAGCATGGATGGGAGAGGTAGACATGAATCCACAACCCTAGTTCAGGATCTATTGGCAATTTATACATGCTGAGAAAGGGATAGTCAGTTTCTTGTATGGGTGTGACATCTAGTAGGTTGACCAGACTCCAAAGGATGAACTAAAAGCATATGAAAAATAGTAATTAGACTCTATAGGCTTTTAAAGCATTAAAAATAAAAAAATAAGAGAAATCATGAAGTATAGAAGGGTATTAGACTGGAAATGGGAAAAGGAGTCTGAATATGATCAAAATGCATTGTATTGAAAGAGTCAATAAAATATTTTAGCCATGTCATAGAAGCCCACAAGAAGTAGCACTTCATTGTGGTTATTGTGAGTGTTGGAGAATTCTGTTTCAGATATGAAAGTTTTATGGTTTCGTAGTCAACTCTTTGCATACAGTATCATTCTCACTGTCTTCTTTTAAGAGAAACTGCTCTTTCTATAGGTTCTTGTTAGTCAAAACATCTGGCTGTTCACTGAGCAAAATATACATTGCTAGTACTGTAATCCAGAACACATATCCTAAGGATAGTTAATCTCATTGGTTAAGTATACTAGACCAATTAAAGACGTTTTAGTCAGAAATTGATTGAATATTAATAAAAATTTGTTGGAAATTCTCTTAGATAGTTTGAATTGTTTTAACATTAATATATAAATCAGGTAGCTTATAAACATGCATTGCTCCTAGATCTGGAGGCTGGAAAGTCCTGAAATAAAATGATTACAGATTTAGTGTCACAGATGGCAACTTCTCACTGTCACCTCACATGGTAGAAGAAGCATATAAATTCTCTGAAATAGCCTTTGTATGAAAGCTAATCCCATTCAAAGGAGACTGTGAAAGTTAATCTTGATTGGCACTTTGATGAAATTTAGAATCAGCATGAAAGCTAACTTTTGGGTATATTTATAAGGGATTATTATCTAGAATTGGTTAATTAATGTGAGAAGACCCAACCTAAATGTGATTGGTACAATTCAACAGGCTGGAGTCTTGGACTGAATGAAAAGTAGAAAGCAAGTTGAGCACAAGCATTCATCTCTCCCTGAATGCAGAAACATTGTGATCAGCTGGCTCCTGCCACCATAACTTCCCCTGGAACTATAAGTCAATATAATTGTTTAATTGCTTAACTTCCATTTGTTAGGTATTTGCCATAGCAAAATGACAAGTAAGAAATAAAGTTCCAATTCTTCCTGACTTAATCACTTCCCCAAAACACCAATTCTTATTGCTATCACTGTGGCAGTCAGATTTCAGCATACAAATTTTGGAGAGATACAAACATCTGGGCCATAGCAGTAGCAGAAGAAACCATTAGGAATCGAAGAGAGGAAAATCAAGGTCCCATGAAAGAATGAGTCTTTCATCAACAGTGACACCCTAGTGGCTCAGAGAATCAGAGCAAAGAGAATAGTTACTACGGAAAATGACAATAATTCCACAATTTAAAATAACTTAAGCAAGAATGTCACTTTCTAATTAAAACACTCAAATTATCCCAACTTGACTATATTTTCAAAATGCCTACCTGGATATTAACAGGCCATGATTAGGTTTTACCTATGTCTTGTCAAATGTCAGTATTACTTCAGCACCACTGAAATTGTTGGGGTTTCACAGCATTAAATAAATCTTCCCCAGATGACGCTGTAGGTTATTGGCTTATAGCAAGTTTTCTTAGGTTGTTTTCAGAATAACTGCTCCAAACTTATTTGTATATAAATAGTTTTATTATTTCTTATAGAAATATTTAAGAAAGTGCATTGCATATTCACTTTCTGTTCAGTTCTATTACATGCATTTTTGCATCTTTTTCCATTTTTGTTTTAATGAAGAATATTTTATTGAATTTCTGAACATCTCATACAATATTTTTTATCATATTTAGATTCCTTTTACTGTCTGTACGCCCTTACTAGTCCCAATTTAATGTACTCTATTATACATATACATATATACGTATGTATATATGGCCTATAGACACAAATTTGTATCTCCAAATGTACTTTAGTGTGTGGCTTCATCCAGTGGGGTCTGATTAATTTATCAAGAGTCATCACACCCTTAAAAGAGACTGACTCTCCCATTCTAAGTAGCCATTGTTTTTCATTACTCAGATAGAGCTCGGGATTATTACCCACTTCCTGTCTTTGCTGTGATTTTTGTCTTTCTTGAGCATATCTGGAACTTGTGCATCATGTCACATTTACTATGAGTTCATATGAGTAACTGATCAGATTTTTGGAAAACTCTGTTTCCTTGTGGTCATTCACTACCTCTGACTCTTATAGTCTTTCTGCTACCTCTTCCAGAATGATACCTGAAACTAGGGAGGCAGAAGTTTGATACAGATACCCAATTCAGGGATAAGCATTCTGCAGTCTTTTATTCTTTGTTCATTGACCAGCTGTAAGATTCTGTGTTAATCTGCATCTGTAGCATAATTCTGTGATGGGAGTTGAGAGATGCATTAACCTATAACAGTAATTCTTTAAGAGTCATTTTATAGTACATCTGCCAGCAGACTAAAAGTATTAGGTTCTACCTATGGCCTGTGGCCTGTCTAGATACATGTTCCTAGGCCTGTTTTCAATGTCATATATGGGCTCTTCTTATGAAGCCGACATTAAATACAATTAGAAATTGATACCTTACTCCCATAATATTCATGCCATTATTTCACCAGAGTGAAAGCTTATAGCTGTTGAAGCTTATAGTATTCACAGCTGGGTAAGTTTAATGATTAATATTTTCTTCTTGTGGCATGCATAGCACTTTCCAGTATTATGAAAGAGAGCCAGCAGAGATGAAGCTTTAAAGTCAGTACCAACTTGATTTACTCGTGTTTGTTCTACAATTCATGTATGTGATGTCTTTGCCAATAGGGTCGTATCGTCAAGTTTTGGTAGGTAACCAAGAACAGGGGTAATGTTCAGTACTGTTTGAGGGTCTAGAGGATCAATCGTCAATGTCTTCAAAAGAGGGAGTGTATCCCCAGCATTGTGCTTTTACTTTACTCAGTTGTACTGTCCTGCTGTTATAAGGAAACGAGACACACACACACACACACACACACACACACACACACACACACACACACATATATATATATATATTGGCAGTAGGTTTGTGTATGACTTTTTTTTTTATGCAGGGTCTCACTATATATCCCTGGCTAGTCTGGAACTCATTATGAAGACCTGGCTGGCCTCAATCTCATAGAGATTTGCCTGATGCCTCTGCCTCCTGAGAATGTGTCTCTGCCTCTCAAATACTGAGATTAAAGGCACCTTTCTACACATTTTAAATTCTGTTTAAGCCCTGTTTGGTTGTCCTGTCCAGGCTCTTCTATTGTGCTTTGTCCAGTTTCCATCTGAGTTGAGACCATGTAAAGCTCTGCCAGCATACTGGAGAGTTGGCTAGGATGCTGTTTTGTCATGGCTGTGTTCCTCTCCCTAACATTTCCGCCTCTTTGTGATGGCCATCTCTTGCACAGAGAATTATCTATTCCAGGATTTGTTCTTCTTATTTTTAAAGGCTAGGGCCAATAAAGACTTCCAAGGCTTTCACAATTGCTCTTTGTATTTCTTGTTGATTAGTTTATCATGTAATAACTTTTTGCCAAATTCTTCTCCAATATATACCGTTTCTTCCTAGTAGGATCCTGACATAATAATTTGGTTTTTACTTAGATGTGTCAGGAATATTTTTGTTCCTTAAAATGTCTAAGTTACAGTAAGAGCCAGCATGCACCTCTTACTCTAGACACAAGAATTTTACTTTGTTTTGTATCTTATGTTCTGATACAGTACCTGGCCAAGAGTAGATTACCATAAAAATTGGTTGAAATACTTTTGTCAATGAAGAAATTAATTTAAATTCATTTGACCTGTAAACTTAGTGTGTCAATAAAATTTTCATGTTATATGAAACACTAACTTGTGAGAAAAAAAATCCAGCACTATGTAACTTCACTACTCATACAAATTAAAATAGCAATGTTATAATATTTTTCACCTATTGATAAATTTAAAGCATAACAGCAAGGGGCCAGAAATGACTCAGTGATTAAGAACAATGGGTACTCTTGCAGAATGCCTGGGTTTGATTCCCAACACCCACATGGAGGCTAACAATTGAACTCTTACAAATTTATCTTAAGGAAATAATTGAGAAGAAGGAAAACAACATATACATGAATATACTCACTGAAGCATTATAGTTAAGAGCAGGTACCCTGGAAATAATTGAGAATGCTGAGCACTTGAGAACAGGTTAAGACATTCCAATGTAGCACCTAATGGAACCCTCACACTTCCTACAGAGCCATCTGGTAATGACAGAGAAAAATGTTTCACATATGTAAATAAATGTTGAAGCCAAAAGGTTGTTCAAGGTTCCTGAATAAACTGCTTTTGGAAGAGTCCGGAGTCGCGTCTTCCTTGCTGGACGAGGTGGGCGCAACAAAAGAAAGTAGTTGTTCTGGGTTGAAGTGTATCAGCGACTCCTAAACTTTATGTATTAAAGTCTTAAACCCCATTACCACATTATGTTGCCATATTTAAAATGAGATCTTACAGGTGAGCTCTAATCCAATCTTTTTGGTGTTCTTATGAGGAGAGTATGTTTAGATAAAGAGAAATGCCAGAATTATCTCCCCACCCAGGATAAACTGCATGAGCCATCTGCAAGCCAAGGAGAGGTGCTGGTCAATTCATGACAATAAGACGTTCCTTCAGTGACAGCTGAAGGAACCAATCCTTCCAGTACCTTAATCTAAGAATATCAGCCACCAGGACCAGAAGAAAACAAATCTCAGTTCTTTAAATGTCTACTACGTGGTTATGTTTTGTTTTGTTACAGTAGCCCCAGTAAACAGAGGCCAGATTCAAATGGGAAACTTATTATTGTAAGAAAAGCATTCAGAACATGTTATGGACAGATGCAAAGTAAATATACAAAAACAAAATACACTAGAAAGTTATAGTACAGTAAGATAGTAGGTTCCTTTATCTTTTGAAATGTTGTGATAACTAAAACTTATCTGATAGAAAACCCACCATGAAGGTAAGTTCTGTTGAAAGTCCATTTCTGTGAGGGCATGTGTGTTACTAAACAATCTCTCTAAATCAGAGGGAAAATGTATAACTGTTTTCTTGTGAAACATGTATGATAAATAGACTTTATGGTAGCAAACTGAATTTAATTAAATGTGTTCTCCCCTCCCCACCACACATCTTACATAAGTTTAATTGCTTTGTGTGTTATACTTGGCATCTTTGTTGTCATTACTGGTGTAGTTAATTTTGAGTACTGATCTATTCAGTAATAAAAGCACTGTAAATTAAGTTGGCATTTAGTGTTTAATAAAATTTTCTCCTGAAGAATGGATCTTTTATAGCTGGAAGCAGTTGAAAATTCATATTGTCAAACCACAGTTCCACAGTTGGATCTTTATCACTGCTAGGAAGCATTTTGATCTATCCTTAGAGAAAAATGCCTAGCTCTTTATTTTAAGCCTCTTATCCCAACATCTGAAGGCACCAGTTTATCTACCTACCTTAGATTCAGCCATTACAAACCAGATCTGACTTCAAGCAGGAGAAGATAAATGGCACTGGAGTATTTATGCAAAGTACATCATTGTAACTAAACCCCTAACTTGTAAAAGCTTGCTCTAATAATTAGGCCTTTGATTTCTTTGTCCCAAGAACCACATACTAATCATCAATCAAGTACTCTAGCCTTCTCATAGATCCTTTCCCATCACTGTTTCTAGAAGCAGTGTTCAATCTCCTATCTAGAATCTGTGATACTCCTGCATGAAGCATTAACATCCTAACTGGTCTACCCAACTCTGAAATTTCCCCCCAATCTGCTCCAGTTGGTCACCACTGAATTCATTTTGCTTATAATTTGTAATTGCTCATTATATTTAATTCCAAATTGTTTAAGGCAGCTTCTTGGACTTGATTCCTATCTGCTTGTCTACTTTCATTTGTTATTGTTCCCTTCTGTTCCAGGAATATTCAATTTCTGGGAATTTTCTATACCTACCACATTGCTGAAAGATACCATGTCTGTGCCCACATGTTTGCCTAATGATTGTCTATAATTCAGATACTACTCAGACTCCCTATGCTATGCCTATAAAGCCGTTTCTAACTCTCATCCATACTGATATTCACAACCACATAATTCCCAAAATTAATTGTTGTCTCTCTGTCCTTAGTCTGCATCTAATTATGGATATATCTATTTGCCTCAAAGAAACTACATTTCTTTTACTTGTATATCTTCTCTATCTACTTGCATCTACTAGGCTGTGAGTTCTCAGATAGCAAGCATCCTTAATAATCATGAAGTAATATTATTCACTATTATCATCTCTCTTGATCTTTGTACTCAAAGTATCTCACACATAATCAAAGCTTTATAAATGTTGACCAAAACCCAATTGAATCCCTTAAACAATTCACATTCCCTTCAAATTCTTCCTTGCACTTATCTTTGACCAATTCTTCCTTGTCTTGCCTCCTTGTTTCTGTGCATAGTACTTAATCATCAGAAAGTTCATTTATTTCATATGGAAAATTAGGTTCATTTTCTAAATCCCTGTTCCAATGCTCAAATTGTCTCTTTCTGTACTTGTTCTGATGGTATTTATTGTATTTAACTGAAAAGCTGTAATTTTACTCAACATCACATGTCAGTCTTTACTTAGAACAATTACTGCCACATAATAGCTATCCAAAAGTCAGTTATTGACTTGAAATTGGACACAGATACAGATAGAAGTTTTTTTGCACTAGATATGAAATCTTCTTTGATTAGAAACATACATTTTTTACACAGTAAAGGCTGGAAATAACATGTGACACTGATTTAAAATATATTGGTTTCCACTGTTTTTGTTCAGATGGTTCAAGTATTCCATCATTTTAATATTTGATTATTATGAAAAAAATTATTCACCCCTACATTTTCATGGTATATATTCCAAAACTCAAGTACAAATATTCCTTCGGTTTGAAAATTATTCAGTGATAGAGTTATTTTCATTCTTTACGTTCAAGATAAAACATTAAAATCTATGGTAATAAATTTATCTCATCAGAAAGTGCTTTGGGATGAAAGGAGAAGGGTGAGAAGGAAGTCATTGAACAGCCTTTGGAGATCTCTCAGAACCTTGTTTGAAATACAACAACATAGGTATGGAGACATTTGTCCTCTTAGTGTGGAGGCAGTAAAATTAGCATAATTATTCTCACTTTGGAAATTAGAAAAAAATGAAAACAAAGGGTTACTAAGTGTACTTTCTACTGTCAACTCAAATACAAGAGTCGAGATTCACATTTGATCCATTTTTAATTAATTTATTTTTATGTATATGAGTGTTATGCCTACATGTATATAAGTACACCTGTGTTGTGCAATGCCAGCAGTGGTCAGAAGAGGGTGTCATATTTCCTGGAGTTATGGACAGTTGTTAGCTGCCTTGTGGGTTCTGGGAATCGAACCTGGGTCCTATGTAAGAGCAATCTGTGCTTTTAGCTACTGAATCATACCTCCATCCCCCCACATTTGATTCTTATAGCCACAAAGGCTGTACTTTTCAATAACTGAAGAAATCAATTGCTTTGATGCTCCTGATCTTTTATTAACATTAATGAAACAATGAATATAAAGTACAAGACTTTTATGAAACAAATATATTCATCTCTGTGACTGTGTGCTTTCAACTTTTAATCTGTGGCATTTGTTCAAAAGATAAGTATCTAGAGGTTTTTAGTGTAAGCCACTGTGTTAGGAGCTTCAAATTTAGCAAATTCAGAAACTATCACAATTGCTTTCCTCAACAAGTTTATATGTGAGGGACAAAGACTAACAAATGAGTTACAAAACAAATTATTTATTAGTACTCACAGACACAACTAACTACAAAGCAGATGACTGAATCAGAGCAAACAGATTTCAGTTACTCCAGATATGAGAGAATGAACCCAAACAGTGAAATCAGCAGGATAGCAAAGAGCTGACATGGCCAATTGGGGTGGAAAGCAAACATAACAGAAAGTGAAGAGAGCCCGTGAAGCCCCTCTGAGTTAGTAATGGACACAAATTTTACAGCAATCGAAAGAAGTGATAGACATATGTAAGCATGCAACTAATAACTGTGTTCTTAGCCTCCTTACTGCTAAACTTCTCAAGGCAATTCTGGGTCCTTCCAACGAAAACAACAAATATACCCACAATCAGTTGAAAAGAGGACAAATAATTAATGACATAAAAATTAAAGGAGATACACACTATAATTCATGTACCTTGGAAAATAACTCAACAGGGCTATGAATCTTAGGCCTTTTATCTTTGAGTTAAGAAAACCAGGTTTAGTAGTACATGCTTGTGATTACAGGACTTGAGAAGAAGAAGCAAAAGGATCAATGTGCATTTGATGTCAACCATTCCAGATCATCTAGAGCTAAATAATAAAATATGGTCTCAAAAACAACAAAATAATAATAAAGTAATGTGAGCTCATGCATGCTATTTCCAAGTGAACATTAAAGACTCATTCTAACATTTGCCAGTGAAATCTGCCAAAATTCATTCTTGTTAAGTCTATATTTAAGTCTACTACAAGTATCTGTAACCTTAATTCAATCATAAATGGCTAGTCTACCTACAGCCTGGATGGATAAACTGTTCTGTTGAAGTTTTACACTGGGTTATGAATGATGGAATTTAATTTCTAAGAACCATATTTAGTGCAAAAAGGAAAAACAACTTTTTGTGGCTGGAGATATGGCTCAGTAGTTAAGAGCTCTGGCTCTTCTTTCAGAGAACCCAGGTTTGATTATTGGCATCCATATGGTGGCTAACAATTATCCATAAATCCAGTTCAAGGGGATATGACACCCTCATTTGATATCTGTGGACATTACAGGACATGGTACATTTACACACATGCGGGCAATACACTCATACACATAAAATAAATATTTTTTTTAAAAAAACAGCTCTTTCAATAGTTATAGTGTTTCCTGGGTCTCAGTTTTCCAAATAATAGGAAAATCAACACAATATAGGCTTATGCATATTACAAGAGAAGTTGAAGTTCATCAAATCCTAGGGAACAAAGATATCCAAACATATTGTGTAACTTAAAAGTTCCAAGTAAAATCTCAGTAGTATAACAAGCTCTGTAACTTTTCAAGCAAACTAACTCCCAATTCTCATTCTTAAAAATTACATTAAAATAACAAAAACAGTTGAAAAACACAACATGGTTGATCTTTTTCTTTGGTTAAAATTCAACAGGAAAATTAATTCAAATATTGCTTTGCTTGAAGTGCACAATTAGCAAAGTTTGGAACGATCCCAAGTGACAGATTGAATCTTAGCTCTTCAAATGAAAGCATACGTATTTTTAGACAGTAGAACTGACTAATATGTGAGTGGCTTGCAGTTAAAGTAATTGCATATCTAGGGGTGGTAAGTGAATTACAGGACTGACAAATGCATGTACTTAAATAATTTGAAGCAAACAGCATCTCCCTTCTGCATGGAGAAGATCCAAGGTCAGTACAACGACTGCCTCGTTTATTCTGTTCTTTCCTACATGGCTGAAACCTGGTTCCCAGTTTGTGCTGATGCTATGTAATCACACAATACAGGCAGCAGTGCCCTCTAAAATACCATCCAGAAAAGAGAATGTCCAATTTGATTTCTAATAGCAGTCAGCTTCGCTTTCTCAAAAGTATAAATGAAATGAAATGAGGTACCCTAAATATATAAACTTTAGCCTTTCTAAAAGTTTTTATTCTTATTCAGTGGACATGACTCTGTTCTCCAAGAAATATGAAGATCCCATTCCAACAGTTCATGCTTTCCCTTCTACCTGGAATGCTTGTCATTGCTAATTCTCTTTTTCTAGCCTTCAAGGTTCACTCAATGGGTTTGAGAGATGGCGCAGCAGTTAAGAGTACTAGACCAGGTTTGGTTCCCAGAACCTACACAGTGGCTAACTGCAGTTCCAGGGAATCTGGCACCATCTTCTGGCCTCCATAGGCACTGCACATATGTGGTGCATTTACATATGTGTGGGCAAAAAGCACACATAAAATACAATTTAAAATTTTTAAATATTTACTCAATTTTTGCCTTTTCTTTCCATTCCGTTGAAATTAATTTTCTTTCCCCTTGCTTTATATACAGATGCTTATTATGGTGAACTCTATTAGCTATTAAGTTATCTTTCAGTCTCCTCTAGTAATAATAAAGTCCTAGAAGTCAGAAAGCCAGATCCTCAACCAAATTCCAATAACTAAGAGAATTCCTGGCACATGATAGTATTTAAGAGAGAATTGTTGAATCGGGTATCAAAATCAAAAGACTTCCTTAAGTCAATCAATTTGAGAAATTTTAGGTACTATGTGGAATATTGATTGAATCAATATTTGTAGTGAAAGGATGACTTATGAATCATCCAAATGACCCTCTTAGTTAGAAACTAATCAGCCCAGCCATGACCCATCTATGCAGCTGTTTAAACCCAGGAATCTACCGTGTGTCTTTGCCAGTCATGTTCTTCTTGAAGGTTACCGGACACTGTGCTTGTTAAATTCAGGGATGGATAGATTTTGGAGATGGATGTACTTCCCAGAAGGTAAACAAAGTTTCTGTGTTAAAAATAAAATCTTTAATTTTTGGAAACTTAATTCTGGAGCATTTGGGAACCAAATAATAAAAATTGCCAAAGCATTCTTCTATCTCTTCTAAAGTTCAAGGATATCTATTTTTCAAAAGTCTTGGCCTGGGTGGTACCACCCTGACCTTTAGAATAAATTAGAAGCATAAATTTGTTTGATATGTACTTTTTAATTGTCACAGCCATTGAGCTGCTTCCATTAAAACATGCAACCTGATCATTGATTAAATGCTTGTTTATGCATTCAGCTAAGCTAATAAGTTATGCAGATTCATCACCATTCTACAACTGTACCTCTGATATATGAAACTGATCTGAATATAAGTTCTAGTACTAAGATATACAGAAAAGTTGACAAAGTACACATCCTGAATATTAAACTTGTAGGTTCAGTTAGTATAAAAGTGTGACAAAAGTACAGAGTAGAATCAGTGAAGTTTGTCATATGCGTCACACGTTGTGTGGTATTATTCACAAATCATATCTTTTTTATTCAGCAAAATTATCTGTCACTGTACATAATTGGAATAAAAATGTAGGAATAGATCTGGCATGATGTAACATAGTTGTATATCCAGCTCTTGGGACACACAGGCAGGAAGATAGTGTGTTCAAGGCCAATGGGGGGCTACATAACAAGCCCTTGCCTCAAAAAAAGTAGGAACAGAGACTTGTCTATGTGGCATTGATGGGTTTTGTTCTTCCTGAGATGTAACTTGACAAAACACAATTAGTGACATTTTACCTCTATATATGCACAGCTTAGCTAAAATTTGTCATCACTTTGAAAATAATAATCCCTGGGCTAGAGAGATGGCTCTTTGACTAAGAGGGTGCATTACTCTTTCTGGGGATCAGAGTTCATTTCCCAGCACCCATATTAAATGACTCACATCTATAATTCTAGCTGACACCCTCATCTGGTCTCTACATATACCTGGACTCAATGTGCACATACACCTAGATACACACACACACACACACACACACACACACACACACACAACTAAAAATAAATATTTTAAAAATAAATTACTTCCAGAAACTTATTGCTGAAGACAAGACATACCTCAGGCACAGGACTTGGAGTGACTAAGCTGGAACTGACCCGAAGCCTCTTGCCTGACGACGGACTAGCTCTCATGTTAGCAGAAGATACTATGGAAGATGCCAAGGCAGAAAATCAATCAATGATCTTATACAGCTGCAAAGCCTACAGACCACAACAACCAGCCACTAAATTATCTTTATTGGTGTGACAGTAACACTCTTTTCTTGGAGGTAATCAACAGCTGTGTTATTGTAATTAAAGCTTGCTCAATAGGAGAGATTTTATGCATGGTACTGTACATGAGTACATATGGTTGGAGATGCCATAGACTCCCTACAGAAGAACCTACCACTGTTCCTTTCCTGGGCCAATGTAATTTGTTATTATATTCTAAATGTGTATTTTTATAGTCACAGAGAAGTGTAGCTTCTACTTACAACAAGTGGAAACTATTACAAGTTTCCACAACTAGTCAAACACAAAGAAAAGGTGACTTTGAGATGCAATATCTACCCTAAGGCTCTGAGAACATCATGGAAGAAGGGGCAGAAAGAATAAGAGCCAAAGAGACAAGATACCTGGTGGTAGTTAATGCATTCTAAACACAGGGAGTCACATACATGAAATCTCCCGAGTTGGGTTGCTTAACAAAATTTGCATAACAACAAAACCATTTGACATGCCAACATGAATGGGAAAATTTCATGGGACCCCCACCTCAGAATGAAGAGCAACAGGCAATCAAGGGATGTTGAGAGGGAGAATCAATTTTACCCAGCGACTAGCTCTCTGAAAAGTTATCTAATCCTAACTGTGTAGCACTAAACTCAGGTACCCATGAGCACCACTAAGTGGACTTGGTGTATATACATATATATATATATATATACATATATATATATATATATATCATCCTGTGTATATATCAATAATAATCCAAGAAGAGGACAAAAATTGAGAGGGAGTGGAAGGGAGATATGGAAGAAGTTGGAGGGAACACTGAAAGGGCTGGAAATGTTATAACTACAATGCTTATGTAGCAAATCCTCATAAAGTAAAAAAAAATCCTAAAATTAAAAAGAAAACCTCCTTTTTGACACAGAGATATAGGACTTTTCTACTGTTCGACGTGCATAATAATTTCTAAAGATTACTCACTATCAGCTGGTCAAAAATAATCAATCCAAATATTAAGTATGAAATAAAATTAGACCATTCTCCTTGAGTTTAAGTGCAATGGGATTAACAAAGTTTTACCCAGATATTAGTATTATTTATCATTGAATAAAGTAAATAACATCACCAACAAAAAGATTTCTTTTCCTCTTCCACAAAGATAGCACGCATGCTCTTGGACCATCCTGGAGATCACTAGCATAAACAGCCAGACAAACAATCCTAAACTTCCTCCTGGTCTGTGGAAATTTAACAGTAAAGTCAATTCTGAATTCTTAATGATTTTTCCACAGTGGACCACCTTATTACAATGTTCCTTTGCTGGGATTCACAGTCTCCATTTAACAGTAATTCTCAGTGGATGGGTATAACTCAGTGATAGAGTTCATGCTTGCAATGGTCTTGAGTTTGATTATCAACACAAGAAAAATAAAACAATAGGAAAGGTAAATCATTTTAAATTAAGACAGCACATGTCATTTTAATACTAGGATATTTACAATTTACCCTTCTTATTTGTAAATTATTGCCTCCCCCAAACACACAAACATTATTAATACATGTGTGGCTTCATCCCTACCTAAAATGAAGGTGAAATATACAGAGGAAAAGTAAAGGTGTTCATTCAGTGTTGTGCGGCTGTGTAAGGAATGCAAATGTGACTATAGCTTGTTACAGGAATCTCGATCTGTAACTGTGGTACTGCTGCACCATCATGGGGCACATCCCAGCAAATTTTATTTTGGATTCTCATGTATTGGTCCTCTAGCTCTGCTATGTCATATGGCATACTTTGAATTTTTAGATATTTTTATGGTTTTTACTTCCAGTTGGATCTAGACAGATGCATTTCTGCTGTTACCTGAAATGTGGTAACTTTCCAATACAATTTTCTATAAACATCATTTGAATGACAGAAATATAGATGAAGTATAGATTTTCTGGCCACCCCAGGGAAATGGTAAGTGTAGAAAGCAATCTAATTAGCAAGCTGTCAGAATTAGTGGGGGCCTCTGGCAATGTGAAAGGATAGCGGGCAATTATTCCCCCAGTGCACCTTTCCTCATCTTTGGGGTATCTTCTAAAATAGTGATGATGAGAGCAGAAAATAGAAATTAGACAGGAATTTCAGGGCAGGGAACCCAAAAGCAACATATCCCAAACTATCTTTAGTTCTCTAACCAGGAATTTCAAAGGGAGCTCGGTTTTTTTACCTCCTCCTAAAGGTGCACTCTTGCCTTGAGGTGATGTGTGAGGGTAGGGCTGAAATTCGAGTTCAGACACCAATCTTTTCTGGTAAACAGCTTTGGAACCGCGTCTATGGATTTTCACGGTGTGAGTAAAATCTCCAATTTTTGGCCATTTCATGGATTACTTGTTCGTATAGGTGAACGTCACAGTAGCATTGAGCCTGTTTGAGGAAGTCTACTTTCTCCCAGCCAAGGAAATGAAATTTATCTTTGGGTACAGACTTAACATTCCAGACAATTTTCTTACAAAAAAAACCACCTCTCAGAAAGACTGAATAATTTTAAGGAATCTGCATACTTAAAGAAGACTTCTAAACTTACCTTGTACATTCATCTTAGGTTTTAATAAACACATTTGCAAAATAACAAGATCAAAAAGGAGACACATCATTGACTGATTTTTTTTAGGCACCACAATCAGTAACCTCAGAAACTATAAGAATGACAAACAAATTATTAAAAGTCAAATGAAAGTTTAAAAGACACACTTAAGAACTCTTTTAGTTTTATCTGAAAATGATTTTTCAAAATCAGTTGACTATTTTCAAACATCACATATACAAGTACAAGGAGAAAACACTGAGTTCTAAAATTAGTAAAAGTACTAATGCTATAAGCCACATTATTAAATTATATGACATCAAGAGACATTAAATTTAAAAGGGATAAAAACATTAAATCATTCAAAAATGTTACATGGCCTTTATAAAATAATTTTTGGGCAAAGAAACAAAGTAGTCAAGCATATGCTATTGACAAATAATGAAAAAAAAATCGTAAAAATTTTGACTTACCATTCAAGCTATATACATGGAGAAAATTTCATAGCTTCAAATATTTTTCTTATACCATTTAATGCATGAATAGGCTTAACTCGGCTATCTCAAAATGTTGTCCTGTATCAATTCTACATTTCTCTCAACTCAAGGTTACCAGATACAAACTCTTTATCACTCATACTCCAAATTTTAAGTGCCTAGGTCAGCATAGTTCAGTGGCATTTTATTGGGAGATGCATTAAAAACCATGCATGTACTTTTAAAAGTTCTAGTCACCACACTCGAAAAATAAGAAAAACACATACAATTAAATAAAGTGTTATAGTTTAATACTATCCAAAATATTATCTTTCCCACACGTAACCAATACAAAAACGTTTTTCAGGCTTCAAAATATGTTTTTTTAGACCTATGGTTCCTTCAACTCATATGCCAAATTTTAAGAATTCAATAGCAACATGTCACTACTGTCACTACACACTATCTTACTAGAAAATTCAGATAAGTGCAGTACCTATGATTAGAGTGGACTATGTTGATCCCACATATTCTAAATGAACTCATCATCTCTCTTAGATATTTTTATTTACTCTTTGAAAATTTCATACATGAATACAAAGGTAATTTTTACATGATGTTATCCTCAACTTTCTTGAACTATAAAGATGATTGACTTTTGATTCTAATACTCTGTCTTTAGTTTCTAAAGCACCATTCCCTTTGGTTTTCCTTCCCTTCCCTCTTTGAATTTTTTAGTCTTTTCTTGATCCTTTTAAACCATGAATTTTCGATTTTGCTGCAGTCCTCACTTTATTCAGAGGTCCAATACTTGTTGATGCTAAGCTGAAACTTGATGAGAAGTTTCAAATTCTACTTTGGTAGTAGAACTTATGGTTCCAGGAATGTTCCTAAAGACAGAAACCATCAGCATCACCAGACACCTGTTCAAAGTGTATGACCCCAGGCCCCACATCAGGTCCACAGACTTAAGAAACAGCTGCTTTATAAGATCTTCAGCTTCTTCATAAATTCATTGAAAGAAACACTGGATTTAAGAATTAGCTTAGTATTAAATTGCTTACTTAACATGCGTGAGGCCTTGGCTTCACTTACTAACACGACCAAACAAAATTTTTAAAAAATGAAAAAAAAGTAAAACTTAAGAAACACAGATTTCTACGGCTATTTTCTGTACAATGCCTTTCCCTCATGTATTTTCTGAATGGATACCTTGCTAACTTCTAAAAGTTAGAATGTATGTTATCCATTCTATGAAAACGCTTTTGTGTCCCCAATTTCTTCCAAAAATATAGTTACATATCTGTCCCTGTTTCTCATTATAGAAACTATTGTATCAAAAGTCAATAAATAGATAAATCAAGTCTATGTAAATAGATATATGAAAATACTTGCTTATTACTTGGTTTCTGTGAGTGAGCTCACATTCCAGATTTTCTGTGACACAAGTAACCAATATAAAAATTAGACCACAATGAAACTCTGTTGAAATTCTGGAGTTATTACTTCTACCACCAATACTGTTCAGCAAAAATCTCGAATTTCTTGAGTGGAAAGTCAATATGTTTTGATTTCTTAAATTCTTTCATTATGAAAGTATTTGGTGATGAAGAACATAATCATGACTAATAATCTTGGATTGAGTTCGTTTCCTTAGCTACTCTGCTAAATCTGTCCCCTATTTAAAAATGTCATCTTGAACACAAAATTTTTTAAAGATTTTAGAAAGAAGTGTGGCATATTTTTAATCATCAATTCCTGCTGGAGCCATAAAAAGGGGCTAATGAAGAATTTCCTCTGATTTTCTAGCACCTCAACTATAGTAAAAAGTGGTCAATTATCTTTCACAAGTCTCTTTGGTTAATGACTCATTTTATATTTCCTTCCTTGATTTAGATTCTGGCATAATTTTCCCAAGCTATAACAGTATTTCATCCATATTTTTAATGGACTAATATCAATTTCACTCATTTATCTTTGATTGTTATTTCAGTCTGCTTTTTGTCACAGCAACAAATACCTAAGGGAATGTAAAGGAAGAAGAAATTATTTTTGCCTGCTTTCAGGGGTATCAGTCCAGGTTAATTTGGTTCCATGTTTCCAGTCCTGTAGCATGGCAGTATATCTTAGTAGAAGGACGTGGTGGAACATAGATATTCAAATCATGAAGTCAGGAAAGGGAAGAGGGAAGAGGGGAGATGGGACGGAGAGGGGGCAGAGAATTTGTGCTACAGTGTTTCTTCCCTTTTTATTCCATCATCAGGATCTTTAACCTACTGGATGGAATGAACCACATTCATGGAGGTGCTTCCCTTTAGCTAATCCTCTCTGGAAATACCTTCTCAGACACACCCAGGGGTGGGTTTTACTAATCTCCTTATTGCCTCTCAATTCAATCAAGCTGACAAGATTAAACAGCACAGTGAGCTTGAATTTTGTGTCTTCCTTACTTTGTCTGCTGTGACAACAATATAGTTATTGGTAAGAATACGCAACCATTCTGAGCTTTAGAATTGGTTGTTCATGCTGTATGACAGAATTACCAAACCTGAACTGTTTTTTTTTTTATTTTTATCTTTTCGTACTGTATACAAAATTATAACAAAATTGGTTTTTGTTTTGAAGAAAGACTGTGATGAACATAAAAAAAGAAAGCTTCATTACTAAAATTTTGCATTTTGATTTGATAATATTAGCAGCTAACATGCACTATGGTGGTCCAAAATCTGAGAGAATGAACAGATGAGATGACATATACAAAATGTCTGAAAACAAGCCATGTTGCATGATGTGACTTATAGTCTAGACCTCACTTCTTTACTCATAGATGTTTTAGTACATAGGTGTTTGAATAGTACATACTCGATAATTGATAATTAAGAGGTTGATTTGGACTCACAGTTCTGGAGCTTGGGATGTTGAAGATTAGGAAGCTTCATCTGAAGAGGTCCTTCTTGCTGGTGGGTACTCTATGAAGAGTCCTAGGGCAGAACAGTACATCATATGTTGAGATAGCAAATGTTGCAGAGAGCTTACTATTATAAGTAGCCACCCTGTCAATATTCATAAGTCATTAATCCCTTAAACTAAAACTGTAGTTTACTGTGTGGCCTAGGCCTATTGCAAAAGGTATTGAGCAAGCAGTGTGTGGTAGGAGTCTGGCCTGCTCTGCCTGAAGCTATGGCATAGGTTCTAGGGAGTCACTGCAGGCATGGCATAAAGTTTCATTTCCTCAATCCTCAGTGCTTGCTTCACTTGATGCCTATAGGCCTCATCAGCCCTGGAACCATCCCACCTTTACCTAAAAGACCACATCTTGAACTTTCCCACCTTCAGTAACAGCCAGACAGGTCTCCCTATATAAACCCCTGCCTTGATTTCAATAAATGAGCTGTGTACTGACACAGTCTCTTGGGACTCCCTTCCCATCACACTCTGGCCGCCTGAGGCGCTGCTTGTTCACTCAGTCTCTGCTATCTGGGATGGCTGGTGCACAACAGCCACCCCATGGAGAGGGAGAACCACAGTTTACAATAAATGAAATTTGGAGGACATATTAAATTGTAACAGAGGAAAAATAAGGCTTACTTTAGTTCATCATTAATAATAACCTAATAGTAAAATTCATTAAATATTCAACATATTTCAACAAGTGTACATTTACTTTGTCTCAGAGTCTTGGAGGTTTTGGCTTATGGACAATTCACCATATTTATTTTGTATCAGACAGTCAGACAGTGCATCATAGTGTAAGCACATAGTAAAAAAAGAAAGGGCTGCTAACTCCATGACAGCCAAGAAAGAAAGAGAAAGGAAAGGACCGAAGGTCCCAACAGATACTTTGTCCACTCAATGACTTAACTTCTTCCAATGAGTCCCCAGTATCTAAAAGTTCCAATATCTGCCAATAGTAGGCTAGGCCAAAGAACATGTCATCAACACACAGATTTTTAAGAGATATTTGAAATATAAATTATAGTTATATTTATATTATTTCTGTAGTTATATTTACAAGTATAATAATTTATAATTATTATATAAGTATACTTGTATACTGGAACACTGGTTGCATTTTTTCATATTTAAGACAAAGAAACAGTTAATTTTCTATTGTATAATTTACTACCTACAGGAGTATAGACAGTTACTTATCCTAAACATCAGGTTATTCATATATGAAATATTGAAAGCAAGCATAGCTTTAGGGTCACTGGGATGAGAAAACTGAGTGTTATTACTTTAACTCAGAGGGTTAAATAAACTATGTAAGTAATAGCAGGTCTTTATGTTGGAGGTGACACTAGAATAAGAAACTAATATGCCAGATAAGCAAGAGACCATTGATAGAACCTCCAGAGAACATTAACAGAATGCTTAATACATGATAAGTACTATATCATGCATTTTTTACATTTCCTACTTTGAAATATGGTGAGTGGGAATCTGGAATCAGGGATTTATAAAGTATGATTTAGTGAAGGAGATAAAGGGAATGAGACAAGGAAGACAAGTTGGAGCCAATGCCCTATGTCATATCTATGTCACGAATCCTAAGGTCAATATTTCCACTTTACATCCACACCAAGGAACAAAGGCCAAGTACGTGACAATACACAGAGCCTACTAGTAAGTAATGATACCAAAACTAGTGAAAGTTAATGTGCTTGATAGGGAATGGAGAAGAGACAGAGTAAACACTGAAAAATACAGGAAGCACTTACATTGGCACAGAGTTGAAGTAACGTAGAAATCCTTTTTAAAAAGAGATAGAACACTAATGTAAGAAATGAGGTGTTTGCCTAACTACAGGGTCAACATCATTGCCAAGAAGATGCAAGTAGCACATTTTACCCAGCATTTTCCACACTCCTAGTTTTTAAATATCTAGACCACTATCTTTAGCACATCAGTGATGAGCAAATGAAAGTCCCTGGGAAGGAAAATTTTTGAACAACTTCTGGAAAAGGGAATAAATGAGAGCTGTAAATCTATGGAGATGTGTTATTTAGTTTTCAATTGTCCCTTAGTATGTTTTTTATAGGGTGGAAATTTGTCGTGTTTGTAAGTAGTCCACCTTTTAAGTGCTCACAGAGGAATTTAGAGTCCTTTCATGGTCATCAAATGAGCATCCTGACAAATTATGTTAACAGAATGAAAAGTCACACCTCAGCAGCCTACATGGCCCAAGATGACAGAAAGTTCCTTAGACACAAACAAACAGAAGCACAGGGCTCCAATCATCAAGATGATCAGCTATCATGTAGCTGCTCCCTCACACTACATAAAAATGTACCTAACAGATGGCTGGTTGCCATGAAGAGACTGGCACACCTGCCTTCATCAGTCATATATAGGAAAATGTGCGACTGATTATGAACAACATTGCAAAGCTGGCTTCCAGAGTCCAGCAGTTTCATACTCGCTTGAAAGAGAATTTCTAAGCAAGAAATAGTGCATCCTCTTAGTACTGAAAATATTACCCTGTGGCTTCTCATTAGTACTTTGTATCCCAGATTATTATCTAATTTTGGAAATCGTTTATATCAATAATTCAAAATACTTAGCAAGTAATAAACTACTTGCAGGCCTGATACTTTTCTCGAAGCTATTTTGGCCTTGAAATGGGAAAGTGAGATTTATTACTTTCTGTCTTGATTTTGACTTGATGAAGACTACACATTTGCTCAAGGGCCTTCCTGATCAGCCATTGGTGTTTGCTTTTCAGAAAGAGCAGGAAAAATGTCATTGTGTGGTACACAATGACTATTGTATCTTCATAATTTAGGAATTGCATCTGCAAATGTCTCTATTCAGACACTCAAAGCATCAAGAAGTGTAAACGTAAGAGCAAGGGAACAAATTAAACTACTTCAGATGCCCTCTAGCTAGTGTGGACCTTCACTTAGAAAATCTAAATTTGTTGGGGTTCAATTCCAAACCCCCAAAACCAAAGGTATATGCTGACTTTTAAGATCATAAAATCAGTTAGAAATCAAACATGATGACATGTAAGTATACAAAGTATAGGCAAAATATTTTAGAATATTGGAAGGGCGATGATTTTGGAGATGACCTAAATAGCACAGGGGTAAAAAGAAAAAAAAAGGTAATTATTCAGATGAAAATAAAAGATTCTGCACAGGAAAAAAACAGAGTGAAATGTCAATAGAGTGACATCTTTTATATCCCCCTCCTAGCCATACAACACAAAAAGTAACAGTTTGTAAAATACATCTGACAAAGACTTACTATCCAGAATACACAAGGAACTAAAAAAACTCAATAACAAACACTGTAAATAAAACTTATTTATGGGTGATATATATCATAGGTATTCTTCATTGTAAATCATTTGCACTTTACTAAAGATGGGCAATAAACCTAAATAGTCATCTGTTCAAAGACACAGACGTGTCCAAGAAGCCTAAGAAAAATTCCTCAATGTTATTAATTTTGGGGGAAAATCATAACCACAATGAAGTATTTTATCATCCTAGTTAAAATGGCAATTATCAAAAAGCCCAAACATAGCAAGTGCTAGTGAGACAGGGGAGAAAAGGAAAGTTTTTCTTATTGTGGGTAAAAATATACATTAATTGAGGAACATAGTATGTAGATTCCTTAGGATTTGAGAATAGTCTCCATCTGTTGCAAATAGAAGCTTCTTTGATAAGTGTTGAGGGGTACATATTTTGAATATAGTTAGAAAGTGAAATGGTCTAGGGAGGTAACCTTAGCAGTTTCTTCTCAAGGGTCTGTGACTCCTTCAACCATGTGAACTTGGCTATGTTTACAGTACTATGGATTGAATTCTCTCCTATTGAGCAGATCTTAAGACCAATTAGCTGTCGCTTACCTCTGGGCTGTGCTCAGCCTACTTTTCTATACAACAGACCACCTGCCTAGGGATGACACCACCCACCATGTGCTGGGCTCTCCCACATCACTCAGCAACCAAACAAGCCCTCATGGACATTTCCACAGAGAATGAGATAGAAGAAATCCCCCATTTGAGGGTTCCCCGTGTGTCAAGTTGAGAACTAAAACTATCCTCATGGAAGTTAAGAATAGAATTATATTACAAGATGCTGAGGATGGAAAGGGCAAGGGAGAGATTAGGGGACACTGATCAGTGGGTACTAAGTTACAGATAAATACAGAAGTAAGGTATGTTCGTGTGCTATGGTGCAGCAAGATGACTATAAACAATAAGATGATATGCATCTGAAAAAATCTAGAAGAATTTAATGTTTTCATTTTAAAGAAATGATAAATGTGTAAAACATATATTAAGAATTACATACTGTAAACTTGTATCAAAACATCACAAGAACACTTAATATTCATAACTTTATGTTTTGGGTAACTTGTTTATTCTCCTGTTGATGAAAAGAGAAAAGCTATTTGGATGAGCAAGCGAAGTGACACAGGGGAAGTGAGGGACAGCTCGATATTTATCTCTTTTTTCATTTTCATCTTTTTGTGTTGTATGGCCGGGAGGGGGTTATGCAAACACGTATGTGCACATGTAGAGTTACAAGAGTTCCATGTTGAGTGTCACCTTCCACCTTATTTGTCAAAATAGGGTCTCTTACTGAGCCTGGAGCTTACCAATCGGGCAGGACTATCTGACTAGTAAGCTCTAGGGATCCTCTTCTCTGTATCTCCCCAGAACTGTGATGACAGGAACACATCACCA
This sequence comes from Eospalax fontanierii, assembly GCA_035773235.1. Lineage (NCBI taxonomy): Eukaryota > Metazoa > Chordata > Mammalia > Rodentia > Spalacidae > Eospalax > Eospalax fontanierii. Next base: position 125,467,837 of record CM069525.1, on the reverse strand, counting down.
TGCCTTGCTATTTACATGAGTGCTTCAGTTCCTAACTCAGGTCCTCATGCCTGTGTGATTAGCACTTTATGAATGGAGGTATAATCCCAGTCCTAAGTATAGTAGGTATTCTATTTAAGGTTCAAAACTACCATCCACTTATGAGAAAGGACATGTAATGTTTGTCTTCCTGGGTCTGGGCTATCTAACTTATGATGAGTGTTTTCTGTTCCATCCGTTTACTGCAAATAAAATTTAATTTTTCTTAAACACTGAATAATATTTCATTCTGTAAATGCACTGTACTTTCATTATCCATTCATTGGTTGACATGTAAGTTATTTTCATTTTCTGGCTATTGTGAGTAGGGTGGCAATGAACATGGATGAACAGGTGTCATTTCTGTAGTAAAATACAGAATCCTTTGGGTATATTACTAAGAATGATACGGCTCTATCATAGGAAAAAATTTTTTTATGAAACTCTACACAAATATCTATAATGGCTACACCAGTTTGCAATCCCACCAGAATGAACAAATATTCTTCTTTCCTCACATCCTTACCAGAATTTTTCATGGTTTTTAGACCTTTTTTAGCCTTAATCATTCTGACTAGGATAATATGCCTACACAGCACCAACAAACATACTGAGAAAGAGATCAGAGAAGCAATCCTATCCATGATAGCCTCAAAAAAGCATAAAATAAGTTGGAATAAATCTAACCAAGGAAGTGAAGAACTTCTGTAATAAAAATGAATAAATAAATAAATAAATAAACTATAAGACTTGTATTCAGCCAAGATTGGTCTATGAACATAGAGAAAGAGAAACTTTCAGACCAAAGGGAGATTGCTATTGTGAACTTGTAGCAATGGAGGGTAGAGCACAGGACCCATGCCATTGCAAATAGACAAGGACTAAGAGTGGAGCGAGGGAAATGGGCGGCAGACCAGGCTTAGCTTGAGAACTGTTGAAAACTGATTGCTGCCTGCTGAAGGAGAGTAGGCCTTCCTTAATATCTCTAGACAGGCTGACTCCATGACAGTGAATGAATTTGTACTGAAGGACATTTGGGTACAAATTCTTGACCAGATAAGTCTTAGCATGTATGCTGGAATGCATGAGCTCCGGTGGAAGAGTGTGTAGGCGCACGGATGGGGAAGGGGTTCTAAATTTCGTTAAGAGCTGTTGTATGAAATGAACAAAAGCTCAATAAAAATATTTTTTAAAACTTTAAGACACTGAAGAAAATAACAGAAGATGGAAGTAACTCCCATGCTCATGGATTATTAGGATTAATATTATGAAAGTGTCTGTTCTGCCAAAAGCAATCAATTCCCGTTAAATTCCGACACAATTCTTCAAAGAAACTGAAAAAAAAATCCCTCAAATTTCATATGGAAACACAGAAATACCAGGATTGCCAAAATAATCCTGAAAAACAAAAGAAATGCTGGAGGCATCACTATCCCTGATTTCAAATTATACTATATAGCTTGGTATTAGCACAAAACTAAACACATTGAGTAATAGAATTCAATATATTAGTAAATAAAATAGACCCAGCTTTAAGTCCATTTACTTGTAGTCACATGATTTTTGACAAAGGGGCCAAAACACACATTGGACAAGACAGCATGTTCAACAAATGCTGCTGTTCAAACTTGGTAGCTGTAAGTTGAAAACTGAAATGATATATCATTGACCTGCATACTTTATCTTAACCTGGACTCATTCCTTACTGGTAGGCTTAATCTTTTCAGCATCTCACTTACTGGTTCAACATCAACCAGGAAAATAACTTTGTAGTACAGAATGTTTTCTGTACATTGTTTACTTTATTCTAAATAATGGTGAATGGTTGTCAATAAAAAGTTTTATGTCCCTTTAAGAATATTTTGAGATCTCATAATAAATATTTTAAACATATAGTTTGTCCAAATCCTACTCAAAGTTACTACACATAGCTTCTTTCTTGCTAATTATAAACTATTCAAACAATGTCTCTCATATATCATACCTCAAAGATAAATACAACACTGCAAATACAACATGCAGACATGAAATAAATATAGACCTAGTTTTTGCATCAACTTCAAAACTCATATTTTTGAAAGTAATATAGAAGTCTTTTCACTTGTAATCCCAGCACTCTGAAGTCAGAGGCAAGAGAATCATGCAGTTCATGGATCATGCAATTCATGGATCATGAAGTTCATGGATCATGCAGTTCATGGATCATGGAGTTCATGGCAGGTGTACATGGAAGGAGCAAGTTTCAGGACAGGCCGGGATCCATAGTGAGACCTTGTCTCACTAACACAAAACAAAAGGTTACAAGTTTAAGAAGAGTTTTCAAAAAGTTTGGGGCTTGGACTTCCACTGTAATTAATGCCTAAATCTTGTGGAGACTTTCATTTTTACTCTTATATCATTAGTAAGTTTTACATTGAAAAATTTATATCATTGTGATAAATATAATATTGCATGCTTTAGAAATAACCTTGTGTTATTAAGGCATAGATTTTTAAAATAATCAAACCTTTATCAGATTAACTTTGCAAAAAGCTTTCTTTTAAAAGTGGTATTCAAATTCCAGAATTTTGGAGCTAAAAATGAAATACACTGTAAACAGAGGAACTTGCTCATTAATCTAATTTACACAGAGAAAAACAAGCTCAGAGCTCTAATATGGCCTGCCCTAAAATACAGAGTTAACTATTTTGCCAAGTTTAGTTGTCCTCCCTATTTTGCAAAGGAGGAAATTAACATTGAATGTCTCATGAAAATCATATGCTTACAAAGTTGGATTTGATCCCAATGTGCTGACTCCATAAATTAAATGCCAAACTAGGGCATTGTGCTGCCTCCAACGTGTATTATACAGTGATTGACAGAAATCTCCATCTTGCATCTAACACTTCTCTTTCCACTGAGTATTCAAAAAGAGTTCAACACATTATTTTTCATTTGGGACAATAGGAAAAATTATAGATTAGATTAGAGCAAGTTTTTAAGAAAAGATAGAGCATCACTGGGGAAACATGAGGTGGAAAATGACAGAAAGAAGGAATGACTAGAAATAAGAGCAGAGAAGAATCTCAGGAATTGTGTTTACTCACCTCACAGACATTTAAACTAGGGGTCTTTTGTATAATAGATTATCAGGTCTTATTCTAGACCTAGAATAAAGCTGCTGCGATCGGCAAAATAATGTCACTGAAGGTCTGACCTCATGAACATCGAACATTCTAACCATGGGAAACTTCGGAAGGAAGGAAGAAAGGAAGGAGGGAAGGAAAGAAAGAAATTGACTCAAACATAAAGATGTACTCAGCAATATACATATATACAGATCATTAAAGTATTGGTATGTGTAGAAATGATGATCACATTAGTTAATTTAGATTGGCAGTACAATCCATTCAGAACACATTTATCTCACTAGGACAGTAAGTATTTTGTTTTTTGTTGTTTTGTTTTGTTAGTTTGGCACAGAAATTGTTAAGCATACAATAAAAGAGATGGATATCTGATCTGGGAAATTCTCTAAAATAAGTATGTAATATTTGGTAATAATGCTGGTAAATCACATACAGTATCTTTAAGGAGCAGTAATGTAACTGGCAATGCTAACCAAGTGTTAAGAAAGCGCTGGTAACCAAGACCATCTGGCTATTCCATTTTGCATTTCTTTGACGTGAGGTTTCCTCTATATAGCAAATCACATTTTCCACTCAATTCTAGGATATCACTAAAATTCTATATTGAAAATGTTGTATGATGTACAGTGTACCCAAACAAGGAAGGGCAAAAGAGACCTCGAATACTGCACAGACGTTAAATACAATGCATGGGGCATTATGGTTCAGATCTTATTTCAGAAATGGCAAGACAAAACCTGTGACCATCAAATAAGATGTCCATTAAATCCCAAAGAAAAAAGTCAAAACAAAACAGGAATTTGCTATGGCTCCTGAAGTCATCATTCTTGTTTAAAAACTAAGTCTGCAGCATTCTGTTATAGCAGTAAAAAAAGACTAAGAAAGCCACTACACGGTAGACACTGATACATCACCTACCACACTTCTATAACAGTGGTATATAATTGTTAATGGTGGGCTTTCTAATGCATATACATTAAATGCTCATTAGTTGAATGAGAGGCTATGATTTTGTGGTAAGCACACACTGTATGTGCTTTTAACCAGTGCTTTCTTTCTTCTATCCTTGTCCAATTGCTAGCTATAGATGAGACAAAGCAAATAATTATTTTTGCATGCTATGTACTTTAAAGTCTGTGACCAGTGGGATAAAATTGTGTTCTTAAAGCAAAGGCATCATGTGTTAATATGTTATTTTCTGAGAGATATATATGAGAAAGTTTTGCTTCTTGTGGTTCCACAGGCTGAGAAGGTGGAGATCAATGCAAAGGTAGGTGAACAAAATGGTAATGTTTCTCCCTGTTTTTAAAATGATTTCAAATGTCTTCCAGAGGTGACAATGCCCTTTCACGACGTATAAGGAGAACAGAAAGAACCCAACCCTTTGAAGCTTTTTGTGAGGTCCTGAAGCCTACCCCTAAGGCTCCTTCCTCATGACCTCATGAGGATTTCATCTGTCAGTATCATCATCATACTGGATATTTACCTTCAACACATGAGATCTGTGTTACATTCGCACCATAATAGTAGTGAAATAAGGGTAAAAAAATAAAATAAATTCAAACCATCTTTATTTAATTGTTTCCTTGGAATATTTTGTTTACATTTTTCCTTAGGCTTTTTGAGGCAGGATTTATTTATATAGCTCAGGCTGGCCTTAAACTTGTAGTGATCATTATGCCTCTGAATGGCAAGGGCTGGGATAATAGGCAGTTATTACCATACTTAGTTTTATAATCTTGCCAGAGGTACAGGTCTATTTAAATCACTGTTCTGAAAAGCTGTGCATAAACTAGTTTTTAAATATTAATAACAATTACTGATGGCCAAACGATCTTTTCCACATCTTTAAATTACCCTTTTGTATATTCTGTTTGCACTGTGAAAACACTTTGCTCAGAGAAAGTCCTCAGTATTATTTAGACTTTGAAATTCCATTAGGTTGATAACTCTGCAATATATAGAAGTGCTACTTTATTGGTTACAGAATAGATATAGACTGTTTCTGTCACTGGTCAAAATAAGGAAAGATATCAAGGTTTTCTTTTTTAAGTAATTTGTTATTTGACAGTTTCATACATTTATATAATGAGTTAATCACACACACACACACACACACACACACACACACACACAACTTATTCCTCACTCATCCCCCTCTGTTTCCTGCTGTAAGTCTGCTTCCCAACAAGTCCCTCTCCTACTTTTAAGTTTTCTTTTAGTGTGCAGCCGACTGAGTTTAATTAGAGTTCCTTGCCCAAGTGTAGCTGGAAAGATATTACTGGATACAGCAAAGTCAACTGATGAGCAGCTATAGCACTGAAGAAAACAAAGTCCCTCCCCCATTAAATGTTAACTTCCAGTAGTCCCTCTGGAGGTTTGAATGACAGGTATTCCTCAGAGGCTCAGTTATTTAGTCTACCCTTGGCGGTGGTGCTGTTTATGGAGCCTTACTAGGAAGAAGCACCCTAATTGGGCATTCGGCTTTCTCAGCCTGGGCTATGTCACTTAGTACAATGTTCCCCAGATCCATCCTGGTTTTTCTTTTCAAATTTCACAATTTCATTCTTCTTTACTGATGAATATAATTTCATTGTACATGTATGTATCACATTTTTATAATCCATTCAGCCATCGATGAATATCTAGGCTGATTCCATTTCCTCACTATTGTAAGTACAGCCTCAAAGATAAGGAAGTACAGGTATTTCTTTCACAGGATATTGAATCTTTTGGATATATGACCAAGATCAATAAACCAGGGGATTAAGACAGCTTTTTAAAAATATTTTATTTATTGCTTTATTTTCTGTGCATGAGTGTGTTGTCTGCATGTATGTAAGTGCACCTGTGTCATGCAATGCCTACAGAGGTCAGAAAAGGGTGCTGGCTCTACTAGAACTGGAGTTACAAATGGTTGTTAGATGCCATTCAAGTGCTGGGAATCGAACCCTGATCTTTTACAAGAGCAGCTGGTGCTCTTAACCACTGAGCTATCTCTCCATCCCCTGACAGATTAATTTCTAGCTTTTGAAAAACCACATACTGGTTTTCATAGTGGGTGCATCAGTTTATAAATTCCGACTGACCGTGAGTAAATGTTCCCCTTTCACTACACACATGCAAGTGTTTTTTGTCGTTTCTTTTCTTTAGCTTAGCCATTCTGTCTATAGTACAATGAAATCTTAATGTAATTCCAATTTGAATTTAAACACTTTTTAAAATTTCTATTGCAAATTAAAACCACTTTAAGATTTCACCTTTCCCCTGTCAGAGTGGTTAAGATCAAGAAAACAAATGAGAACAGATGCTGCAGAGGATGTGGGGAAAGGGGGATGCTCATTCACTGCTGGTGGAAGTGAAAACTCATGTAATCAATATAGAAAGAACTCTTAACAAAGTAAAAATGAACCTACCACATGACCTTGTTATACCATTTCTTGGCATGTACCCAAAGAACATTTGCTACTGCAGAGATGTTGCTGTTCTTTTCACAATAGCTAAGAAATGGAAACAGCCTAACTGTCCCACAACGGACTAGAGGATAATGAGAATGTGGTCCACTTACACAATGAAGTTCTACTCAGTGGTAAACAAAGACAAAATCATGAAATTTGCAGGTAAATGGTTGGAACTAGAAACTGTTATGCTTAGAGCAACACAGACTCAGAAAAAACAAACAATGTAGGTTCTCCCTCATTTGTGAATCCTAGTCCCAAATCCTTATATGTGAGTATATATCATGCTGTAATTGCAGGAGTCAGGAAAATGGAAAGGAAACAGGGAGGTAAAAGCAAAGACGGAACCTGAGAGAGAACAGTAGGAGGTAGGTGTTATTAAGGGAAAAGTGGGTAAAATGGCTGTATTTAAATGGGAGAGTGAGATGGAGGATTACACAAGGGGAAGAAGGAGTCCAAACGAGGGGGGATCCTAAAAGACAGGTATCATCAAGGAAGAAACTGTGAAAAGGGGGGAAATGTAACTGGAGAGAAAGGAGGGAAGGTTGGACAGAGAGAGAGAGAGAGAGAGAGAGAGAGAGAGAGAGAGAGAGAGAGAGAGAGAGAAGAGATAAATAATGCCTAGTTGGTGTAAAAAAAGGGGGGATCATATTAGTTCATAAACCTCCTAAAATTATATACACAATATCTCTACATGAATCCATTTGTATACCTGAAGGTTATATAACAAGAAACAGTGCCAGATAGGAGAAACCTCCCTTTGAGTTGTTGGCCAGGGTAGTCGAAGAGACTCCCAAGATTACACTTGATTGCATTCCAAAACTTGAAGATAAGACCCTAATGCTGAAGACAGAACATACTTTGAACACAGAACTTGGAGCACCCAAGCTTGAATCAACCTGGAAGGAACCTCCCTGCTAGCTCTCATAGTTTTGTAGAACACTATGCAAGCTGCTAAGGGAGAACACCAATCAAAGTCAAAACCCAATTTTAAAGTGTAATAACCACAACAATGATGGCAAATTATGTTTGGGCGGTACTCGCACTGTTATCTTGGTGGTAATCAATAGCTACCTAATTGGACATAAAGTCCACTCAGTGAGAGTGAATTCAGGTGTGGTACTGTAAACACAGCCAAATAAACATGGCTGGAGAGTTGATGGGTCTTAGAGAAAAATCCCAATGTTGTCACAAACCTAATTTAATTTAATTTCTGTCACAAATTTAATTTCTTACTATCTGCAGTATACGTATCTGCATATTTACAGATAAGTATGTCAATCACCACTCATCAAAGAAGTGTCTATAGCAGCTGAAAGAGACTACTATAGAGTTCCATAACTTGTCCCACACAGAGATTAAGCATCTAAAATGCCCAACCCTAACTGACACATTTATAATGGAACCTCTACAACTAAGACTCATGCAACATAGTGGAACACGGAGTAGATAGAATATTAATTAATCTCTCAAGTCTCCTCAATGAAGCTCCCTCATCACAACAGAGGGCAATGAACCCAAGGCTCAGGAACCCAAGAGGGGGCAGAAAGATTGAAATAGCCAGAGACTGACCATATGGAAATAAGAGTCTTATAAGCTCCTGGAAACTTGCTCATATGAACCTACAGCAATGGTGTTGGCATGCACAAGACCCATGCAAACTCAAGCAGACAAAACTCCAGCACAGAACTGTGGAAATGGACAACAGGTCTCATCTTAGTGGAATAATTATTGGTAGCTGATTACTGCTGGGTGAGGAAAAGCTGATCTTTAAAGGGGGGGGCTCTAGATAGGCTTAGCAGATCTCAGTGGATGAACTAGCACTGAGGGTCCTCTGGGGACACTAAGTATGATAAGCCTTAGCACAAATAACAGAATGTATGAATTACAGAGGGGCATCATGGGGAGATATCAGTGAGGAAGGGGGTATAAAGATGATTAAGGTTTTCTGTATGAAATACACAAAAATTCCATTTAAAATTACCCCAAATTATTTATTTTATGTGTGTGAGTGCTTTGCCTGCATGTATATAAATGCACCCATACGTGCAATACCCATGGAGTCTAGAAGAGGGCATCATATCGCCTGAAACTGGGACTACAGACAGTTGTTAACTTCCATGTGGTTGCTGGAAACACACGAGTCCTTGGCAAGAGCTGCCAGTGCTCTTAACAGCTAAGCCATCCCTCCAGCCCTCATCGAACATTTTTTAATGTTCATCATTTGTACTTCTTCTTTTGAATCCTCTTTGTTTAGTTCCATAGATAGGGAAAAGAAAGCTATAGGAAAGAGTGGAGGGGAGAGAATAATCAGAGTACACAATATGCATGTGTGATGTTGTCAAATAATAAAATTAGTCAATAAAACATTCATAGGATGGAGAGGTAACTCAGGGGATAAGAACACATACTTCTCTTGCAGAGAAGCAGTTCTCAGCACCCACATCAAGCAGCTCAAAGCTGCTTGCAACTCCGGCTCCAGAAGATCCAATGGCACTACTCTGCAGGTACCTATACTTATGTATACATAACCCCAGATATATACCCATATGCACACAATTAACACATAATAAAACGAAACTCAAAAACTTCAGCACATAGCAAAAAGTAAGCTTTCAGCTGCTTTTTATCTAATTCAAAAAAAAAAAAAAACAAAATCAGCATTAAAATAATGACTATATACAAAGACTGAGAGACAGAGAGAGAGCCCTTTCTTTGTTATGAATGGGTTACCTCCAAATATAAAGCTTAAAAATGAGACTTTTTCAAAAAATTCCAAACTTCCTTCTTTTTTGTTTAGCACAGGTATTTAAAGATGAAAAATTTCCTAATATTCTTTAAAAATAGCCTCTTTGACAGAAAAGTAATCTCATGGCTTATGAAGTCATCTAACTATCATAGAAAAAGTCAAGAAAAAGGTTCAAACTTTCCAAACAAGCAAGTATTTTAAAATTCTGCTTCTTTGAACTATTTTAAAAATACTTCATAGACCTTGTTCTTCTAATTGCAGAGTGATATATTGCACCCACACACTGTGTATGCAGGGTCATTCCAGTGTACCTTATAAGTATGCAAAATTTTATCAGATGATAAATGCCTGAAGCATGAAATTCTTTGGGTTCTTATTCTTAATTATTGTGCTGAATTTCATATTTAGGTCTAGATTTCATATGAATAAATTATTCTCTAAATACATAATTGAAGAATATTAATATTCAGTCTTACTTTGACACAGACTAGAATCTAAGGCAAATTCATCTATGAACAAGAATATTAAGTAAAAATGGCACTTAACACCCCCATTGCTGTAGTCAGACCGATTACCAACAAAACCAGTTGCTGTGTTCTTTCATGTTGTGATTTCTGGCATTAACAGTAACCATAATGCATCCTGATTTCACTTTACTCTTTATGCTTAATCCTATGGAACTGACAGATTCCAAGATATATTTGGGCCTTGAAAAAGTCATCCCTCAGTCATCTCCTGCTGCCACTACCATGCTTTTTGAAGAGAAGTAGTATTTCTCTGCCTTATCTATTTCTGTTCATGATTTCACCCTTTCTCAACTTTCTCTTTTTCTCATTTTCACATTTTTATTTCTACAGTGAAAAGAATCTCAAGAAAGAAATTTTCGAAACACATGGTAAAATATAATCAAATAATTTTGTTCCAAATGGATGCTGAATTTGTAGTAAGTGATCTACTTTCTGGACAAGCAAAGATCATCTAATTTGGAAAAAGATTAAATGACTGGCAAACTATTAAAACCATTTTGACTGATGCTGAAGAGGATGGTCCATACCATCTCAATATGTAAGTCTGGAGCAAAAATTTCTTTTGTTATTGCTCAACAGTCAATGAAGGTGATCCACTACACTAAGACACCAGTCTGATATTATCTCAATAAATGCACAAAAATCCTGACAGCATCATTTTTATTTTAGCTTTATTGGTATGTAATTGACAAATAAAAATTATAAAAAGCCCAGGTTTACAATAAAACACTTTGATATACATACTGTTACCATTTTATTTCAAATGTCTGCCAAAGGACCACATATTAAGGTGTGGTCTAAACCTGCTCTTGGGAGGTGTGGAAATCTATAAGAGGTAGAGCTGACCAGGAGGTCACTAAGTATATATTCTTAAAGGAGAATGTGAGAACCAGGCCCTTTCCCTTGCCTTTGAAATTCTAGCTCTGAGATGAGCAGTTTGTCCCATGATGCTTTCCTACCATGATGTGCTATCTCATCGCAACCTGAAACCTAAGAAACCATAAGCCAAAATTAATGCTTTTTCTCTTATAATTTCCTCACACCAGGATTTCATTCTAGGTATGAAAATTAAACATCATATGTACGCTGAAATAGTTGACTTAATAAAGGTTTTACACATCTATCACCTCACAGAGTTTTATATGTAGTACAGTAAGACTGTCTCAGATCTGCTCTCAGAAAAATGCATCTTTAGAGAGCTGGAGAAATGCCTCCATCAGTAAAATAATTGACATGCAACCATGAGGACACGAATTCAGTCTCCAGTGCCACTACCAAAGCCAAACACTGCAGTGTGTGCTTATATAGACCCAGTACTGCAAAGGAGACTAGAGGATTCCAGGATCTCACTGGCAACACACAATAAAGGAGTCAGTGAGATTCAAGTTTAATGAGATACAAAAACATAAAGTGGAGCATGATAGAAGAAGACACTTGATGTTGGCCTCTGGACTCCTACATAGGCATGCACAGGAACACACAAACATAGCAATGTTAAAAGAAAATTTCGAGTATGGAAAAATTACACTTAAAGATAATCACCATACTGAATATTAGACTCCAGAATTTTCTCTTCTTATATTTGAAGATTTATATCACTTGGCTACCAAATTTCTACTTTTCCTACACACTGACTCCTGGTAATCACCTTGTACTTTCTATCATTTGTGAGTTCAGTTTTTTTGGATTCCACATATAAATAAGACAAATAAGCAGTATTTATCTATTTTTGAATTATTTCACACAGTATAATGGTCCATGTCATTATAAACCAATATTTCCATATGTTCAAAGGCTGGATACTATTAAACTCTCTATACAACATTTTCTTCATTGTCCTTTGATGTACTTGGATTCTATACCTTGGCTTTTATAAACAATGCTGAAGTGAAAACACCTATATACATTTGATACAATAATTTCATTTTCTTTGTATGTATATACAGAAAAGGATGAGTGGATCAAATGGTAACATTTGTTGCAACTTTTAAAGAAATTCTATATAATTTCCAACAATTGTTCTACCAATTTACTAATTTACACTTCAGTCAACAATGTATCATGATTGCTTTTTCTCCATATCTACACTGACTTGTTTTTTTGGTCTCTTTGAGACAGGATCTCCCAGTAGCCCCAGTTAGGCTGGTACTCGATATGTAGTTTTTTTACAAGTTCTCTACACTACCTCACATGTGAGCCCTCCAACTGAGTGAGCACAATTCCAATTAGATAACTATTGATTACCCCCAAGTTAAAAAGTACCACTACAGCACCACTGAGGTTTGCTGGCCATTGTTGTATTTATTATTGTAGTTTAAAGCTGGGGCTGGATCACTGACTGATTTTCTCTCTTAGTAGATTCCGTAGTGTCCTCTAAAACCATGAGAGCTAGTCTTCAGGAAGTAGGCTTCCAGGTAAGTTCCAGTTCCATTGCTCCAAGTCCTGTATCTAAGTATGCCCTGTCTTCAGCAATACAATCTTAACTTCAAAATCTGGCATGTAGTCAAGAACTGTGGTGATAGCCTGTGTTATTCTGGGAGTCTCTTGGACTAATGTGACCAACAAATTGAAGGGAAGTTTTTCCATATATATATAATATATATGTGTGTGTGTGTGTGTGTGTGTGTGTGATATTGTCATGTGCAAACCGAGATGATTTCACTATCTCCTTTATGTCTTGAATGACTATCACTTTGTATAGCATTATTGTTCTCACAAGGATATTTGGAATAGAACAGGAAAGTGTAAGCTCTTCATCTTGTTCCTAATTTTAGAAGAAAATCTTTCAACTTTCCACAATTGAGTATACTATTATCTATAGGCTTTCTTTTATTATGTTGCAATATATTCCATATATATATATATATATATATATATGAAATTTACTGTTAGTTTTTATTATGAAAAGATATTCATGATAAAGATGTTGAATTTCTGTCATCAAAATAAGAACAGAAAATAAGTGTGATAATATGATAAAGGACATCTAAATGCAAATTAAATCTTTTTTGTTTCATCTGATCCCAGTTGGAATAACAGTAAGATAAAAATGATGACAGATGCTGGCTAGGATTTAGGGAATGGGGAACACTTATTCATTTTTTCTGAGAGAGAAAACTGGACAGCTTCTATGGAAGTCATGTGGAGTTTCCTCAAAAAGCTAGAAATAGAGCTACCATATAATTCAGCTATACCACTCTTGGGCATATATCCAAAGGAGTATAGATCTTACTGCAGGGATTCTGTTTCATCTGCATTCTATGCTGCTGTATGCACAATAGCCAAGAAGTGGAAACAACCCAGATATCCATGAACTAACAAATTGATAATGGAAGTATAGTACATTTACACAATGGAATATCATCCAAGGGTTAAGAAAAATGACATTGTGAAATTCTCACATAAAGGTATGGAACAAGAAACAATAATCTTAAGTGAGGTAATCCAGACCCCGAAAGACAAACATCACATGTTCTCTTTCACAAGTTGAAGCTAGCATTGAGTCATGAATTATGTATAATTTCAGTTGGAAAATCCATAGACATCAGGAAAATAAAAAGGAGTCATGTGGTGGGGAAGGAGTCAACTAAGATGGAATATAATATATAGTGGTATCAAGTGGTAAATGTGAATAATGGAATAGGAAGTGTTAAATAGGTTTTGGAATGGGAATATAGGGTAGAGGAAGGAGTATAACGATGGATAGCTAACACTAAAGATCTTTTGATGCCACCATACAAAAACCTACTACTGTACAAAGCTTCTTAAAATATATGCATGTACACATATTAAATGGAGTTACCTTATAGCAGAGGACAATGTCCAAAACAGAGGCTAATAAGTGAAATGTTCAGTCCAAGAATGGATGTCTTCTTTGGAAGTTGTTGGTCAGGGTGGTCCCATACACCCTCAAACAATACTGGCTATTGCCATTGCTCTTGGTTGCCCTCCAGAACATGACAGTAAAATCCTATTGCTGAGGCATTCCATATGTTAACCATAAAGCAAATGTGGTGAAATCAAGCTCATACTGACTTCAAAGCTTTATCCATACTGCTTAGCTTTCATAGTGCTTGAAAGTGCTAATCATGCTACCAAAAGAGATTAGCAATCATCATCCAAACTCAGCTGTGAATCCTAATTGTAACATGAATATTATGGAAGTAGTCATTCACTTCCTGAGTGGATTTAAGGTCTATCTTACACAATGGATCCCATACCTGGCAACATTATCAGGGCCAAGAACCTGTGGCTAGAGAGATCACAGGCTGTAGGCAGAACATACTACTATCATCCTGCTGAATAGACATAGCCTGAAACTAATCCCTAATGACTAATCGTCATACACAGAGATTTGTGGGCCTCTCAACTGTCAATAAAGAAGTTTCTTCCTACCCCAAATGGCAATAAAGAAAGAGACCCATAACTGATCAACTTGTAAAAAATAAGAAACCACGAAATAAATGTTCAGACCTACTTGGGAACCTTATTTCACATCCTCTCTCTCCTTACCCCCAACGATAAGGAATCATTATGGAAGAAGGGAAAGCTGTATTGCAAAGATAAAACAAGTCAGTTACGCATATTAAGTCACAGCATTTAAGATGGCATGCACAAGGCGGGTCCAAACCCAAGTCAGACAAAATCCAACATAGATAAGTGAGGTGGGCAAGAATCCCCAAACCTAGTTGAGGAATTATTGGCAATTGATTGCTGCTGGGAGAGGAAGAGTCAGTTTTCTTTAAGGGTGTGATGTCTGATACTGTGACCAGGCTCTGGCATATGGACTCACACCCCTGAATGTTTCTAGAATACAAATTAGACTTGATAGACCTTAAAAATAGTGGACAAGAAGTAATGGAGGTAGAGAGGTGGGACGGATCTTAGGGGAGATGAGGGAGGGGTTCTGAAAGAGAGGGGTCTTAATATGATTAAAATTCTCAGAGTATCAGTAAAATATTATTAAAGAAGAATTACAAGGTAAGCTATAAATTAAGACTATGATATACACATTTTAAAAATCATAAAATCATATATATCATAAATGAATTTTATATAGAGTTTAGTAAGGACTTATAATTTTTAGCAATTAGAAAATACAATCTAATATGCAAAATATTACAACAAACACTTCCTAAAAGAAGATTTAGAGACAGATATCATAGGAAAAGATGTTTATCATCAATGGTGTTTGGATGAAAATTATGAGATATCACTTCATCTTGGCCAGAACAATAAGAAAGTACTAAGAAAAGTAAGGAATGTATGAAAATATCAATTTCCGGGAAGGGTGTAGAACAGTTCTCACTCTTGTGACACTTTTTAAAAAGCAGTTTTTAAATTCTTTAAAATGTTAGGCACTTACCACTTCACTTAAGAATCCCACTTCAAAGTGACTCATGAATCCAGAATCCCACTTCAAAGTATTTACCAACATAAAAATGAAAACCTGTACTCACTCAAAGGCTCAGTGCACAATTTTAAGGTGACTTTATTTTTAACAACCAAAACTGGAAGGAAACCGAATGTCTTTCTTTCATCTAATAAACAGATAATATATATGTTCATACAGAAATGGAATTAATGAAATAACAAATGAGGACAATGACTTTCTAATTATGCAAAGTGAAGAAAACAGAAAAAACATCTCCATACTATAGTTCTTGACATTCTGGAAAAGGAAAACTATAAGAGATATAATTAGATCAGTATTCTACTGAGACTAGAGAGTCTTTCCATATATCAAAAACACAAATCATCCAATAGAAAAGGGACAAAATAGCAAAACACACAGCTCCAGAGATAAGATATCCAAGTGGCTAATAAATCACATGAACAAACAAATATAAGAAAATTGGAAAAAAAAAACCTTCTGTATGATTAGCTATAAGAACAATTTCACCATAACCACAATAAGGTACCATTATACACACCAAAATGGTTGCAAATAAAACAAATGACAATACAAAATGTTGACAAATATGTGAAGCCATTGAAATAATCATGCCCTGCAGATAGGGTAAGCTCTTAGGACCTCATTGGACAGTATCTACCAAATAATCTGGCAGTGTGCACAAAACTGACCTTATTAATATCCTGATTTCATGAGTCAGTGCTTTCATTTCAAAATACATGTGTACATTGACATATGCTTGCTGAATACATATTAAAGTATGCTCACATTAGTACCATTTGTAATAGTAATAAACTAAAAACAGTTGTTCATAGGTAATGTAGTATCTGAAGAAACTCCAGCATATTAACAAACTATCCAACAATGCAAATGAATGAAAGACTGTTGTAGGAAACACTGCAGAACAAGCTCACAAATATGAGTTTAACAGAAAGAAACAAAGCACTAAGGAAGGTATATGCTGATTATGTTTACCTAAAATTTAAACTTACATTGATATAATAATTAAAACAAAATTAACTGGCTTTGGTGCAAAAGATGGGGCTGAGTGAAAGAAGACAAAAAGAGAGTTTGTTAAGGTATTGGTAATATTCTACTTTGCTTTACCTGAGCAGCAGTCATAGGACAGTTTTACCATTGAGGGACAACATCATCAAGCTATGAAAGCAAAATATGTGTTCTTTTCTGTATGTATACAATTTTTTCAATTAACCAATTTCACTTAAAAAGTAATAGTTGAACAATTTGACAATTATCAGGTCACAAAAATCCAATTTGCGAATATGTATAGTAACTAGTGACAAATATCCTAAGCATCCTTCCAGTGTTCCAATATATGACGACTTTCACGACATCAAAACACAAGATTATCACAAGTCATTCTATCCCTTTTCATTGTTGAATAGATTCAGCTTTCCAATTTAAGAACCATTATTTCAACGAAACAAACATCAAAGTCATCGTGAATCTGTCTCTGATACTTCTGTTTGACATAGAACAATCGGCAGTACTGTGATGAATCCTTAAGAAATTCTTAAAATTGGCAGGAGAAATGCTTGGACTGATGTGCACTTTGTAATATTGGAATGCTTTCTTGGATGTTTTCCAACCCTCTGGTCCTGCGTCTGGCAAAATATCCTTTATAAATTAGAATCAAGTGGCACAAAGTATACTGTGCTTTACTTTTAGACAAGAAAGCTTCTTAGATTCCCTAACCATGTGCACTTAGGAAACTTATTTCTAACTAACTTTTGGATGCATTGCTTCCAGGTTACACTGAAAGATTTTGCCTTGCTCTACTCTATTTACCCATCTAATAAAAATTGGCCTTGAAAGTAACTTACATCACATGAACTCAATAAAACAGAAAAACATGGGAGCACTTATGGGATTTCTCTTTGCCTTCCTTGCAGGCATCAGCTATCTGCAAAAATACAATTCCTTCAAAGTAATGGTTCTTTTTTGCTTTTCTGTTTACTTGTGAAATGTCACACTTAATATTCCAGCATGAGAACATCAAAAAGTACTTACTAAGTTCACTTTGAATTATAAATGCTTGCTGAGTAAATATATGACCCAAAAAGTAGCTACAGTAGTCAACTGCAATGCATTGAATGCATAAATCTTTCCTCAAATTTCAATATTGGAAAAAAGGAAGTGTTATGTAGGGATTTGGAGAGTTACATGTTTAATGGCAAAGACAGCCTGAAGACATAACTGATGAGTTACATGATCTTCATTTATCACTATCTTCTTCAGTCTTTGATTCTACATGATATTTCCTTTAACAAGGGTTTGTTGATATTCTAAGGTATTCTCTGCCTTGTCCAGGGTGATAAGGATTTGTTTCATGTACTAGGAACATAGTAATAAGTAGTATGGTTGAAAACCCCTGACAGAATGAAGCTTATTTTTGACCGGGAACTTAAAGAGATGCAGAAAATAACAAATGAGTAAATATGTCAGAAAGCTGATAAGTTCTATGAAGAAAAATGAGGCAAGAATGCTATGTGGTGTCAAGGACCTGTTTTAAATAACATAACCGTGAAAAATCATTACTAAAACAATACCTTTGAGCAGAAAACTGCAGGATGTAATGTAGAAAAGTATGGAGTTATCTGACAGCAGGAAGCTATTTAGTGGGAGAGTTTTCCACGAGGAGAGAGTACACAATTCCTAAAGTAGAGCTCACATGCCCTCCTTGAGATCAAGCAGGGAATCCATGGTTGCTATAGCAAAGTACCACAAGGTGGCTGGCTTAAAGCAAATTAATTCGGCTCTGTCAAATCTCTAATGGCCTGAAGTACCTAATAAGAGTGTTGGCAGACAGAGCTATGTTCTCTGCAGAGACCAGTGCGAAGGATCTGTTTTTTGGCTCATCTAGATTCTAGTGACTACCTGTATTCTTTGCCTTGTCTTCAGGATCTAGTATCGCACTTCTCTCTCTCTCTCTTTTATCTCTCTCTCTCTCATTGTTGCTAATGCTGTCTCACTCTAATCATAGAAACTCTGATTATATTGACCTTACCCAGAAAATTCAAGATAAACTTCTCTTCTTAAAATCATAAATTGGTCAAAATTTTTTTCATAAAAACTAGAGTTTGCAGGTTCTCAGAATTTCATATGGATGTCATAAAATTTAAGGACCATGACATAAGGGGAAAAGTGAAAGAATAGATGATGTCAGAGACACAGTCAAGTCATCACTATTTTCATAGCTAAAGTTGGAAACCTTGTGACATTATCTAACTTATTCTACATTTTGAATTGTTGATAAAATTCTTTCAATGTAATATCTGTATATTCACATGGAGGGAAATTTTGATCCTCTCTGGCTCATTTGATGGCTCTCTTTGACCCATTTCATCATTAAGATCACATTGTTCATCCCTCACACTGCAGCCTTATTAATGTCTGAAATTCAGTAATCAAATTCAGAGAGAAAATCTAGCTATAGCTACTGAGCATGCCTAGGCCTTCTAATTTTTTGAAGAAAACTCAATGTGAGCACATGCACATGATGTCACCTGGTTTGAAGAGGTGGCCTCTGCCTCTGTGGAGCCCCTTAATAAAAAAACAATTATTTTCTAGCTTGAACCATGATTTTGGCTGGATGTGTGTGCTTGAAGTAAATGCTCAGATTTTGCTCTAGGTGTCTCTGCTGCCATATCTCCTCACCATGATGGTCTCAAACTTCTGGAACCTTTGAAGCTTCTATTTTTATTTTGGGAATTAAGCTCACAGAAGGAGGTCCAAAACTTACTGAGAAAATATGGAAAAAGGGAAACAGATATTATGAATCAAAGGCCTAAATTCCACATTCATTGAGTGTTCAAGTGAGACCACTGAAAATGACAACATCACAGGCAACAAATTCCTTAATGTCCACTGCTAACACTGGGGAAAATCTAAACTTTGTACAATTAGCATTCTTGATATCTGAAGTATGAAAACCAGGGGCTCAAATATTTGAAAGAATGCCAAGTTCCAGAAGTGACTTGTCCTCTGGATCTTCTTAGTGGTCGCTCTTCAACCACTGTATGAATAGATCTTTTCAGGGGGAAGATGAAATTATGTATTCTGCTTCTGAAACACAGAATATAAAATTCTGTAAGTTTCGTCTCTTAAGACTGAGTGATATGAGTGATTCTAATGTGCAAATCTGTGGGTCTGAAGGGAGAGTTCAGCATTTACCTGAAAGAAACTATCAAAAGCTTCACTAAGAAAATTCTGGATGAGCAACCTAAATGTCAGTCAAATTTATGTATTGAAAACTTTCAAACAGATTACGTTCAGTTCCATTATAAATGTGTAGCTATATTGGATTTTCCACTCTCATATGGATTAATGTAGGACCAGAAGCTGTAGGAACAAAGCACGCTAACAGGACATCAAGACAGACCAAGTTCGGAGTTCTTTCACGCCAACACAAGGTATGAGGTCAAGTTTGAAGATACAGTCACGAAGAACTCAGTTCTGAAAATGTCTACTAACACTGAGTTTCTCAGTATAAAGACCTCCAGCACGCTTGTGGTTTTGGCTCTAGGGAAGGATAAAGGGAAATTCTGTATAAATAAAGAGACTATAAACATGGAGATTGAACCACCATGAGTCCGTGGAGAAGTAAGACTAACTGAACATAATTATTAAGCCTATTGATGATTTTGGAGAAGGATATGCAAATGGGTAAACTCGGAGCTGGAGAGATGGCTCAGTGGTTAAGAACACTGGGTGTTCTTGCAGAGGACCTGGGTTTGGTTCCCAACACCCACATGGTGGCTAACAACCATTCTTATCTCCAGTTCCAGGGTATCTGACACCCTCTTCTGACCTCCATGGGAATTATACAACATGAGTGCACTTATATACATGCCAGCAACATACTGACACACAGAAAAAAAAAAAATTAAGAAGAAAATAGACAAAGTCAAAATTATTCTCTAGAATGTTCCAGTCCTGTTTGTTCTGAATGAAAAAGTGGTCATATTCATGTAAAACCCTTAAAAATATCTTGAAGGAAATAAAGGCTCTCAAGAACTTTTCACTACTAAACAAAAACCAACAAATGAGATATGCACTGAATTCTGTAGCTCAGGAATACTGTTCCCAACTAAATACCTTCTACCAAAATGCTGTTAAAAGAATTTGGACCTTGCTGCTGGAGAGATGGCTCAGCAGTTAAAAGTACTGACTGCTCTTCTGGACGATTCAGGTTCAATTCTCAGCACCCATCTGTCGCCTACCTGTAACTCCAGTTCCAGTTCCAGGGAATCCCATGTCATCCTCTGAACACTGCCAGCATTGCATGACACAGGTGTACTTACTTATATACATTGAGGCAATACACTCATAACATAAAATAAAAATAAATATTAAATAGCTTTTCAAAAGCAGTTGGACCTCTAAAGATATATATTATCATTCTAAAGTCCCTTTGGGCACCCATCAAGTATTCAAAAATTTGAAGACTGATTCTATTGCAAGAGAGTCAGTCAAAGCAGTAGCACAAAGGATTGTGTCTAATCTGAGGAATATTTTTAAAATAACTTTAATTGAAAATTGTAATTTGAAAAATTAGGAGCATAATTATTTAATCATGGTACTAAGGCCATGTCATATGAAAGAAATAAACAAAGTCTGGACCAAAATCTGCTTCTTAAGTGTCATTATGACCAAATATAATAATTGAACAATCAGAAATTAACAAGAAAGTTGTAACATTTTGAAGACTTCAAGTGTTTTTTGAGATGGATTTTTACTTACAGATGCTACTGTTCTAAGGGTAAATGAGTAGGAAGACAGTATTGTAATCAACATTTACCAGTTATTAAAACTTAGGACTTACTCATGTGTCCAGCCTTAAAATTTTCCAATGAAGTTGACAAGTTCTACTTCAGAACTTAGAGGGCACGTGTGTCTTCTAAGCTTTCTTAACACATAGATTTTCCTCAGAGCTTGGAATGGAGCAGCTCTATCCAGATATATTGGTCCATGTACTACTAAGAGTCACTGTATTGACAGGGGTATTATATAGTAGTTTAAGAGGACAGAAGGAAAGGAAAATTATGTTAACAGGGTAACAGACCCATGATCATCATGATGTGCTTCTATTATGGGGTTCTGGTACACTCAACTTCAAAGTCAAAAACATTGTATTTGGGAATTTAAGTACTTTTTTCTTCAGTGCAGTTGCATAATAGAAAAAGTAGAATTGCGTACAACACTGTGGTCTTCCTGTGAATGCCTATTTGATGATGATACAAAGGCAATTATATTTAACACAATATTTCAAAAAAACATACACTCCTTTATTAAGACAACAAAATAGCAAACCAACTAAAGGATATGTATTTAGGCGCAGTACTAAAGTCAAGATTTTGGAGCTGGCAGTTGCTACTGCAGTACCTCAGAAGATAGCTTTCTATGTTTACAGATCTCTGAAGCATGTCTTCTCTTCCCTTCCTAACATTTTGTATGCTAGCTTTACATTGTGTGGATTCAAACTAGCAACTGATGAGAACAGATTTACAGTGTCATGACTGCTTGTCAGTTACAAGGAAGAAAACCAATTATAGGCCTCTTTTAATGACCGTAGTTGATGGAAAATATAACGTTTATGTTCCGTAGGATAAAAATTGATGGAGGAGATTCTTAAAATTTTTACAGATTGCCTTAACAACAGTCCCTTCCAAAGTGGTTGTTTATGGTATGATTGCAGCAGAATTGTTCTACTCCTTATTGGCAGTCAATGCAGAACCTTTCGTATTGAAGTTTCAAAAGTCTTTTCAAGATGGATGAAAACAAGTACCTTTTGCAACATAATTTCTCCCTGTTCTGTTTCTGCCCTCACTAATGTAAAATATGGAACCAGACCCTTCTCTAATGACAGATGAAACTCTAAGGAAGGAGTACTGAACTGGCCTGTCTTTAAAGTAAATCAAATGATAGGGATGTTGCTTAGAGTTTGTAAAATAAATACATCTTATTAGTACCATTGTGCTAAATATATAAATTAGCTTTTTTCTAAAATATAAAGAAAACTCCAAGAGTAATAAAAACGGTACTAGAAAAGGGTTCACATCTTATTTTCCCCTTCATTGCTTTGAATAAACACCCTGACAAAATGCAATTTAAGGGAGAAAAGGTTTATTTTTAGCTCACAGTTCCAGACTCTAATCCATCATTTCATAGAAGATACATCTGTAGGAGCTTGAAGCATCTAGTCATAGCCATGGTCAAGGGCAGAGAGTAATTCTTGTACACATGCTTAGTACTCAGTTTTATAATCCAAAGCCCCAAATGAAAGAATGGTGTCACTCACTTTCAGCCTGAGTCTTCCAAAGTCAATGAAGGCAATCAAGATAATCCCGCACAGACACACCCACAGGCCAATGTGGTCTAGATAATTCCCACTTGAAACTCTCTTCCTTAGTGATTCTAGATTGTGTCAATTTGACAATCAAACCTAATAATTAGTGTAAGAGAGACTAAAAAGAGCCACAGTTGAAAGACAGACCTGTGCTGTAGGAAGTGCTCATAATAAAAATAAAATAGATTATTTCTTGCTTTCCCCTGCCATACCACCAACCTTAACACTATGTACATTATATATATATATGTGTATATATATATATATATATATATATATATATTTCATAGGTAAATTCATTGATTCTGAGAAATGAGAGCATTGATTAATTAATATGATTATGAAGATAATTAATTGTGTCTTATTACAATATGAGCTGGTTCAAAAAAAGAAACGGGCAAGGCAAGGAAAAAAAAATCTACAAGTAAGTAGGTATACAAATTTCAGACTAACTTGACAACCTGTTGCTTCTTAAATGATTGCTGCTCTTTTTTTTGTTTTTCATTCAAGAGGCAGGAAACTGATTTTTTAACAATCATTTTCCTCAAATAAACCTAGAAGAAAAAGTAGTCAGTGAGGAAGATCACATGGGATCATACTCTTGTACTCTGCAAGATGTTACAGACAGCACTGTTGAAGTAACATGATAATTCTTTGTAGTTCAAGCCACAGATTAAGATTTGTATTTCCATTGTGTATATGCAAGATACAGTAAATACAGACCCCATATCTTTCCAGAATTAAAAAGCACTTCATCGCTTTCTCATTATTACGACATGTTAAGAAATTATTATGCTTGTCTGTAAATATAAGGACCCATATTTAGCATATAGTAAGAAATTTCATTTGTCTAGAGATGTGGCAGACGTGGGGATTTCTCTCGGGTTCGTTACCTTTCCAGCATGTGTACTTGGCTATGCTTACATTGCCACACTAGTTACCTCCCAATGATCAGGCTTTAAGTACAATTAGATAGCTGTTGATTCCCCTCAAAACAAGTGTCACTGCTGCAGCTATATAGCGTTACAAAAGCTTTTTAGTTTAATGACATGCCACTTGTCAATTTTTAACCCTATTTCCTGACTAACTTAAATCTGATTTAGAAAGTATACCAGTCAACCCTCATCAAAGAAGCCTCTTTTTGCAACAGATGGACTCTATTATAGAGTTCCACAACTGGTCACACAGAGAATAAATGTCTGGGAGACAGCCAACCCTCAATGACAATCTACAATGGAACCTCTACACCTAAGACTCACAGAATGCAGCAGAATGGGGGCGGGGGAAAGAATACTAATGCATCTCTCAACTTTCACCCGCAAACTCTTCCTCATGCAACAGCGGGTGTGAACATAAAAATCTACAGCTGTCCAAAATATAGAGAATAAGCAAATGTAGAGAGAAAACATATTTATCTTTCTGAAGCTGAGTTATTTCATTTAATATGATTGCTATCCAGTTCTGTCCATCCTTCCTGCCTATGACATAATTTTGTTCCTCGCTGTGGCTCACTAAAACTCCATTTTTTATGAGTACCATATTATCCCCATTCATTCATCTGCTTATGCACATCTACAATTATTCTGTATCTTGGCCTTTATGAACTGTTCAGACCATTTTTGTCTGTTGTAGATTAAGCCAGATTTTCCCTCAGGGCAACTTTCCACTCTTCTACCCGCCACCCTTCCATGCCAAACTTAAGATTCACCTTCACCTGTCCTAAAAAGAGCACTTTATGATTTCATGTGTACTTTCCCTTTTCTACCAAAACACAGAGAGACCTGAAAATGCCTCTGGTACCACCAGGTGCAGTCAGTGAAAGTCCACACATGCAGACATCACCATACCTTCATGAATCTGTTTCCTTTGGAGAGTTTCTATGAAAATATTCCTGGGTAAGTTTATAGATCATGCATTACTTGTCTTGATATAAGCATGGCAAAACATATTATGAATAAATTAGCTACCTTCCCAGTACTACAAGGAAATACCTCAGGCAATAAGCCTAATAAAAGAAATAGTTTATTCAGCACACAGTTTTGGTGGTTCAGGTCCAAAATCGGGCACTCAATTACATTAGGCATCTAGCAAACACACGATATCAAAGATAGAAAGCACATGTCAGAAAAAACCACTTAACAGCATTAGACAAGAAACAGAGACACAACATAGGACAGGAACTCCTTTAGGGTCATATCTCCAATAGGCCTCATCTCTAAAAAGTTCCACTGTCTCCTAGCAGTATCACTCAAGGAAACTAAGGAAATAATATACAAACCTTTCAACATCCAAACTATAGCAATAAATGAGAAGATGTATTAATATGTATTAAATGCCTATGATGCTCTAGATACAGTGTGAAATGATCTCATATGCTATAGTTCTTATTTATTTAATTTTTTCATTCGTTAATTTTTATTTTCTGAGTGTTTTGCCTGCATTTCAGTAAGTGTGCTCATGTAGTACACGTGACCAAGAAGGCCAGAAAAGGGTCTTGGATCCCTGGAACTGGAGTTACAGATGACTTTTAGATGCCGTGTGTGTGCTAGGAACTGAATGCTGTTCTTCTACAAGAATAGGCAGTATAGCACTTAATTTTTAGACTCATACATATATTTTCATTTCATACTCGAAAACACTAGGGGAGCATAAATTCACAGAAAAGCCACCAATAAGTAGCAGAATAGCAACTTGCACCCTGAACAACACATTGGTGTATGGCACATCCAGTTCCCCAGCAGATGAGTCTCTGAATCTGCCAATCTTTTGCTACATAATTCACTGAGTGGCTATTTATCATATTCTTGGCCTCAAGTACATCCCTGTACCTCAGGATGTGAAGAGAATATGAGGGAAGATGTGGACCAGACAAGACAGAAGCTGAGTTTGTAAGCACTCAGGGAAGAATTATTTCCTGGGCAGAGTAATAATACTGAAAATACTAGATTTTCTTTTCCTGTGACAGCTGGACACTGCATGATTTAGCATGGCAGAAACTATTATAGTTTTTGAAATTTTCAGCATCAAAATATACTTAAACATATTTTAGACACAAAGAGTCAAATTGGCCCCATGTAATGGGTCTGTTATCTATCAGATGAATGAATCGTAAGAAGTCGCTTGAAAACAGTGACATTTACTACATACTGTAATGGTATGTAGCACTTCAAAACAGACTTTAGAGCATACATGATAAGCTTTGTTGCTCCTTCAGAAAATGTGGGGTGTAAACTGTAGGGCACATAGATACAATATAGATATTGTTATAAACAGCTGTTGCTTTATGTGGTCACAGGAAATATTCCCTGTCAATAAGAATGAAGAAACTGATTCCAATGCTAACAAAGTATGTGCTGAGGCTGGTGTCTGGTGGCTTTTATACGTATGGTACACATCAGGTCTCCCACTGATAATATGCACATTTTTCTCACTCAGAATACATGTAAGATTTTATCTGTAAAACTGACAATATCAGGATGAAACTGTAAGTAATGTGATCTTATCTCAAGTGGAGGCATCAGTATTTGTGTCACGTTCGCATGCATCTGAGACAGATGAAATTCAAACTGGTTCAAGGAGCCCAGTCACCAGAGTTTGTATGTCTTCTAATGCCCTAGAAATAAAAGCAGCATGTCATATCTCTCCCATCCTCTCAGCTCTTTTCTCAAATGAAAATAATGGGAATGAAAGCACAGCTTCCTTTCCATTAGAGCCAGCAACTGCACTCTTGTCTTTTCAAATTTGTCTCTTCGGGTCTCTAGTTATAATACATGCTGGTACACCAAATATTTTCTCGTGAAGAAAATGTATCATTTTTACCAAAGGGACACCTTCAATGTGACTTAAATATAATTTGGAAGCAATACTGAAAAGTCTAATATACCAAAGGATCCTATGCAAATAATCACAGTTGGGCAATAATTCAGTGGTATATGTTTTTTCTTCATAGAGAAGCTGTTAGATATGAAAATTTTGAAAGTTACAAGTTAGTTTCTTAATATATGGACAGTTTATGGAAAGATAAATAGAACAAGCAGGTTTAAATGTCCATACTTCAAAATATTCAAAAACAGAATATTCAATTTTCTGTTTAATACCAGCAAAGATTCTGTAGTGAGTTCCAAGCTGTATCCATGTGGCTGGATCTATGATCTTGAAACAGGAGAAAGCACTGTCTTAGGGCCCCATATTCTGATTTCTGAATGTGGCCCTATTGTTAGAGTAAGTGGCTTCATTTCTTTCAAAAGTAAATTATTTCTAACCTCTTCTTCTTTTAAAGATTAAGAAAATCTTTTATGCAAAGTCCCTAACACTCTGTAAATAATAGCTGCTTTCATTATTACTATCATCATCATCATCTAGAAAAAAAATAAATGTCACAGTTCAACTAGCAAAAATATTTGCTTCACAGATGTCAGAACTACTGAGGAGGCAGGAGATTGAATACAAATTTTCAACATACTGATTGAGCAGCTGTAGGATTCTGATCTTCTGAAAACAGCATCCTCTGGCACTGTTCCCCTGTGACAGCACAGGCTCACAAATGTTCTTCCAT
Source organism: Eospalax fontanierii (assembly GCA_035773235.1). Classification (NCBI taxonomy): domain Eukaryota; kingdom Metazoa; phylum Chordata; class Mammalia; order Rodentia; family Spalacidae; genus Eospalax; species Eospalax fontanierii. The sequence goes on along the minus strand of CM069525.1, from coordinate 125,440,620 downwards.
CACTTGAAAATCATCACATTATAAGTGTAAATTGATAGACATGTTCATATCATCTTCTCTTATATTTTCTGCAGTATACATTAGCAGGTCTCTCCTCAATTTCTCTTTCTTTAATGGGGAACTTCACCTTCTTTCATGACATTCTTGTTTTGCTACTTGACACTCAAAGGCTTCCACTGAAACCAAAGTACAATATACAACACAAAGCATTTCTAAATTACAGGTTGTGTGAAACTTGGGTCACTGTTTTGGAAAGACAAATTTGAGAACCAAAGAGAAATAGCAGCAAATAATAGTAGTTGGTGAGACACAGATGCCAAACAAACTGGAGGTGGCATTAGGATCTCCATTTTAATTTTATTTTCTTGAATAAAAGATAATTTCCACCAACACTCCATGACTTGGTAGTCAGCCTTCATGCTGTGAATCTGCCTAGCGTTCTTCAGAGCACAATTCTATAGATTAGAAAAAAGACAGATTTGCCATCCTACAGAAATGTATATTCTTATCCTGGGGGGAGGGGCTGTATCATAGATAAAAGGCACAGAATATTTTACCAAACACCATGTCTAATATTCTCTTCTTATTTTTATGGTGTCCCATGATTTGTCAACAAACACTAGAAAAGTTTCACACTTAGGCAAAAGCAAGAATATTTGATCACAAAAATAATATTTTCCTCCCTTCCTTCCATAGCAGGTTGGATCCTGAAAAGTGCTACAGCTCTGGTAAGGAAGAGGTTCCCAGGGAAGTCAAGTCCTGTAAAAGCTTGTAAATCTGATAACATTCCCCAATTTAGAACTGTCCTTTGGCTTCTTATGAGTTTGGAGTAAAAGTCACAATCCTGGTTAGAACTATTATGACCCCATTAAGACCTGGCTTGCTCCTGAGATTTTACAATACATCTTTTTTCATTTTCAGATTTCCCTTTTCTATTGTTTCTCAAACACATGCAAATCATTCCCATCTTAGGACATTTTTACTACCTGATCACAGCCTGTTTCTCCTATACTGTAACCTAACCAGCTCCACATCATGCAAGCCAGCTCCAAGTCACTTCTTGAGAAACATGTTTCCTGACATGCAATAAAGTTGCCCTGCCAGACAGTGATAACATTACCTATTTTACCATCAGCCTTTTACTATCTATATCTATCTATAATTTACTATCTCTATGTAGCTATATTTTAGTATCTATCCAAAATTTAATACTCTGTGACATTTATTTGTTTTTACGTAGATCTCGGCTAGAATGTAAGCATTCTTTTGTCTTTTATTCCACTGTATCTCCAGTGCCCAGAAGAGTGTTCAACAAGCCTGGTGGGTACTTGACATTTATCAGTAGAGAGAACAGAATATAAATTTTGGAACAGTAGCTTTAGATACCATCTGCATGTAATATTTGTTTGAGAAGAAATCATTTTAAGTACATAAGAACAAATGTTGTTTAAACTGAATATGATCAAAGAACATATAATCTGATAATCAAATGAACTCACTCTATAAAGGGAACAACAGGCATAATTGAAAAAGCATATGTGGAAAGTGCTAGGAATTAGCATAAGAAAGAAATTCTGAAGAAAATTAGGACTTCACATGTGTGTATATTAACATGTGAAGCACAATAATTAAAAGGTACCTTAAGAACCACAATTAGAATGAAAGGCCTACCTTGTATTGATGTTTTTGAAATAATCATCAGAAGAGCATTGATGAAATTATTAACAAAAGAGAAGTGACATTACTATGAACAGTGTCCTGAATGTGAAAAAATACTGCTAATCATAAGTAAAATTGTTTTACTAGTTTTCCCAGACAAACCAGGCACCAGGATCCAAGCATAGTTGGCCTTTGTCAAGGGCAGAGAAGCTGGCAGAGTTTTACCACCTAGGGTGGTTTGAGTGAGAATGTCCCCCATAAGCTCCAAGTATTTGGACATTTTGTCCCCAGTTGGTGGTGCTCTTTTGGGAGGTCTTAGAAGTTGTGGCCATGCTGGAGGAAGCACGTCACTAGGGGTGGGTGTGGAGAGTTCTTAAGTCTTCCCAGATATCCAGTCACTTTCTGTTTCCTGTGTTGCTTGAAGATGTAAGCCTCTGCTTTCTGCTGCTGCTTCAGTCACTTCTGGCACCATGTGTCCCTACCATGATGGATTCTAACTCCCTTGGAACCATAAACTCTTCCTTTTATATGTTTCTTTGGTCATGGTGTTTTATCATAGCAAGAGAAAAATAACTAATACACCACCTTAGACATGGCATCCGTAGGCTTTGAGTTTGGGACAGGAAAGGAAAAACTGACACTCAGTCATATGTGCATATCAGTATGATGGTGTTAGCAATTACCTCCTCCAGGTTGGACATAATGTTTCTTCTGCCTGTTTTGGGATATTAAGAAGTCTTAACTTGATCTTTACTTCAGTACACTAAAGCAGAAAGTTGTCCTCTGCAACAGAGCCAGTTCTTTACCTGTATTTTATGTATTTCTTTTAAAAATAAATTTTAGAAAAGAAAAGATAAAGAAAATTACTAAATAAGTACAAGATGTGCAGATAATACATAATGGAGAGATAAGGCCAATGGACGTAATATTTATCTTTTTAGCCTTTCCCCCCACAATGAGTACAAGGGTTTTTTTCTTTTTCTTTCTCCTTTTCTTTTTCTTTACATGGCCTAAAGTATCCATTTACCTGGAAAGAAATAAGGATTTTTGGTAGAGGAAATCAGCTAAGAATATGTCATGGAGCCTCCCACACAGTGTGAGTCAGTATCTTTATGAACCAAACTGTAGTTTAATTTAGTATTTCTGAGTTCCTTACTCTCCTCTCTTAACCTTCAGTACTCACTTTATAGAGATTTTTGTAGTGTGGTGGTATATTTCCTGAATTAGATAATGTCAAGAAGGCAGTTGTGACATAGGAAAAATAATAGGTAAGGAAGACAAGGAAAAGATGAGGGCAGAGCTAGGGAAAGTAACTCTGAGCATAGAGATGAGTCATCTCCTCACTTTCTCTGTGACAAAACAAGGGCAGCCATCTTGAAGGTATGTATATCAAAACACGTAACGTCATGCAGCACGATTTGGAAAAAGGAGTCTTTTTTTGTAAATCTCCCATGCTTTCCTGGATTCATATGTGTCATGAGTCTGGGGGTTGAAGCAAAGCCGGCAATGCAGACTGTGTGAGAGGAAGTAGCAGAGAATTCTGATTTCTGTACCCAAGAGAAGCTAAATACTATCTAGCTGGTGAACAAGCAAGAGAGACGTCTCAGACCTTGATTATGCAATGAAAAAAAAAAAACAAACCCAGGAGGAAAGCTGCAGACTTCAGTGTAGATGCCAGCTGAGCAAATAGCTATCAGAGACATCACCAAACGACAAGAACAGGCAAAGGATTGCAATGTTCTGTCTCCCACATAAGTCACACAGAATCATGGTGCACAAACACACCATCGTCGTCATTATAATTACCATACTTGGAGAGAAAACGACTATTGTACATTTTCCCCGAACATGACATTTGTTGTGAAGAATTTTTATGATTCTGCTACATGAAATGCTAACTGGAGTTTCAGGGGAAAGACTGGGATAAGGTATGGCAAAGCCCAGCTGGCAGATGCACATGATGGCTTTGGGACCTATATCCTGACCCTAGATAGTCAGACAGAAGCTGTCACAGTTACCTTTGGTTGTCAACTTCACATGCTTGGAAAGAGGGAACCCCAGTCAGGGAAATGTATCTGTCAGATTGATCTGTGGACGTGTTGTGGCATATTATTGATTCTTCAGTGTTTTAGAAAAAAATCAGTCCACTATGGGCTGTGCAACCAGTGGGCATGTGGTCCTGGGTTGTATAAGAAAACAGGGTGAGCACATGCCAAATGAGCTAGCCAGTAAGCCATGTCCCTCCATGGTTTCTACTTTCATTCCTGCCTCCAAGTTCCTGCTTGAGTTCCTATCCTGACTTTCCTCAGAGAAGGGCTGCTAATTGAAGGGGTAAGATGAAATAAACCCTTTTCTCCCTAAGTTGATTCTGTTCAGTGTTTTCTCACTGTAATAGAGAAGCAAACTAGGACAGAAACTTTCATTTCTCTGGAAACCTTTTGAACAAAAGTTCAGCAAAGCCAGACTATCTGACAAGACTTAGATTTGTTGTGTTGGGAACTGTTCACTTCCAGGAAAGACTCAGTTGCAACTAGTGGGTTTTCTACTGTTCTGGATATATTTCTAAATAAAATGCAGGGCATGCTGAAGTTCATACACAATAGGAGAAAACCTAGATGGTCTCTCATCATTCATTATAGGCTGGAAGACAACAATACTAAAAATTCATATAGCCATTACTATCATTTCCCAAAGAAAGTTCTATGAAATATAAGTTCTAGGAGATTTGCCTTGGGAAAACAAGAGCTATGATCAAATATCAGGGTGAGAATCTTTGTATTACTTTCTCTAATTAAATGTATACTGAAGGTTCTAATACTATTAACTTTGTTTAGTATGATCTAATTGTTTGATTCCAGATAATGTATAACAAGATACCAGAATATAATAAATTGCTATTTTATATAGTATACTTAGGAGAGCCAGGTATACTGCTACACACCTACAATCAAAGCACTTGGGGTTCAGAGGCAGAACAGACAGAAAGGAGAGATAAATAAACACACTGAAGATGTTTCAAAAACTTATAGAAAAATTATTTTATGTGATTACTTTAAAATACACACATATTTGTACACGCTTGTGTTTTTGTGTGAGTGTATTTGAATAGTTACACCAAGCAGAGTGATAATGCTTCCCCCAAGATACATAAAGCAAAACCCCAGTGTCAGGCAAGGTAAACTTCCCTTTGAGTCACTGGTCAGGGGGTTCAAGAGATTCCCCAAATTATAAAGGTTATTGTCATTGCCCTTGGATGCCTCCCAGAACTTGAAGGGTAAATCCTATCGCTGAAGATACAACATATTCCAGACTCAGGAGTCTAGGAGAACTGACCTGGAAGCCTCCTCCCTGAGGGCTGTCTCTCATTCTATCAGAAGGTGTTATGTAAGCTGCTGAGGGAGAAACATCGTTAATATTCTACCCAAATGGGAAGGCAGTGAAGTATAGCAATGACTGGTCAGCAAGGTATCCCCAATGCTACAATAGTGACACTTTTATCCGGGAGGTAAACAATAATTATCTAATTCTACTTTGGACTCATGCAATAGGAGAGAATTCATGCTTGGTACTTTAAACCTAGCCAAGCACCCTTGGCTGAAGAAGACATAGACCCTAGAGGAGAACGTACTACTGCTATTTATCTAAACCAACAAAATTTCTAATTGGATTCTAAATATCCACCCTTATACATACAGATAAGTATTGCTGTCCCCCCTCATCAAAGAACCTTCCTTTTGGATTATATGGAGACCATTACGGAGTTCTAAAACTTGTCACAATACAAAGAACAAGTGACCATGAGGTGTCCAAACTCAATTAGTACATTTACAACTGAACCCCTACACCTTAGGCTTAGCTAAGGAAATACCTCTTAAAAGGGGGTGTATGACCCATAGGATCAGGATACCTGTTGCAAGTCACTGTGTTTAGACATGACAGGGAAGTTGCCTTAACAAAACCTGCATAGTGACCACACCAATGTCCAATGTGCCAACATAGATGGGGAAAACTTGCATGGTCCTAATTCAAGATGAAGAGCTACAGGTAACAAATGGCTGCTGAGAAAGAAGCAGTTCTCTACAGAGACAAGTCCCTGATAACTTATCTAATTCCAAGTTGTCAGTCCTAAAACACATGCACATATATGTGAACAACACTAACCAGATTCAATAGATAATATGTGTGTGTATGGATGTATTGATGTTTGTGTTTGAAAATAATAATTATACAATAACTAACTGTAAGGGCTTTTTGATAAAGCCATATGGAAATCTACTATTGAAGCTTTCTAAGATATATGCATATATATATATATATATATATATATATATATATATATATATATAAAGAATTGAAGTGGAATTATCCTATAATTGTGGTTCATTGCCCCTACTAGACACTACATGCTAGCAAATAAAGATCCAGTGCCAGGAATGAGCTCTCTCTTTTGAAGTTGTTGCCCGGGGGTGGGGGGAATCACATAAATCCCCAAAGATTACTGACTATTGCCATTGCTCTTGGTTACTCTTCCAAACTTGATGGTAAGGTCTTCTTGGTGAATACAGTACATACTTGAATTATAGAACATGAAGGAATCAAGCTAGTATCAACTTCTAAACTTCATCACTACAGGCCTACTGGCTACCGTTCATAGTGCTATGCATGACACTGGAACAGAAAAATACTCAGTCTTATCTAGCTGTGAACTCTGTGAGCTATAATTACGATTGGCCTGGTAAGGCATCCCTACAGATGCAAATGCAGGTGAATGTCATGAGTAACCAAACATTTTCTTATTGCATTAAGTTCCATTCTGCAATATGGAAACCATGCCTGGCACTGTTATCAAGGCCAAGAACCTGTGTCTAGATAGGTCTTAGATACTAGGGGAGATCGTATTACTGTTATTCTGCTAAATGGACATGATATTAAACAGATCCCTATAAAAGAATATATCTTTCAACCCTCATCAGAGAAGCCTTTTTGCAGTATATTGTGATTAACACAGACACCAACAAGTGGTCAGTGTGCAAAGAGTAAGAGACTGGGGAGTTCTTAGCCTAAATGAGACATCTATATAACACCTCTTACCACAAATCTCAGGAATCCTTGTGAAGAGGGAGTGGAAATACTGTAAGAACCAGAGGCAGTGGATGACTACAACAAAACAGTGTTTCACAGACACAACGGGGAACTTGAACTCACAGCACTTATGATAGCAAGCACAAGACCTGTGTAAGCTCAATCCAGAGAGTATTCCAACATCGCGAGGGACATGGGTAAGAAGCCTTACCTATAGCTGAGGAACTACTGTCAATTGATAGTTGCTCATTGAAGGAGAGTCAAGTTTCTTTAATATTGTGAAGCTTGGTGGGTTGGCCACACTCCAGGGGATAGCCCCCAAACTGAGAGTATTTAGAAAGCACAAATTATACTCTATGCACTTAAAAAAGGGTCACTAAGTACTGAGATTAAAGGAGCACACCACCATGTCCACCTTTGGAAATTTAACTTTCTGTCTTCACTGTCATCCACACCCCATACTATCCTAAACAGTTCTACATTATAAACTCAAGCACTGAGCTTGCTATGCCTATGTAGTTTGAAACAATACCCCTAGAGCCCCAATGTAAGATCTGTATACAAGAGCATAAATATCTCTGAGCACAATACATATATATATATACATACATATATATATATAGTCTAGTAAATATAGTCTGCAATATAAGAATACATAGATTTATTATAATAATGATGATGCTTTTGTTTTCAAAGGCTGAGATTCCATGACAGTTTCTAATCTGGATAATCCCAGATAGCTTAATTTCCATGAGGCATCCTATAGGTGGAAGTATCTTGAAATTAGTACAAGTGCATGGCTGTCCCCTGATAGCAGATGCTAAATGCATTAAAGGGTCCTTCCAATCATTCTGACTTGGAGGATTTGAAGCACCAGCAGCACTGTTACCTTTGAAGGCAGGAACGTTACATCTATGTATACTACTATTAAGTATACATGAAGCATACGGCCCAGTGAACATAACTGATTGCTGCTCAGAGGACTTTAATCCACTGTCCTGTGTTATTCAATCCTAGTATGAGTAACAAAGAAAGGACGGGAAAGGCATTGAGAGTCAATGAGTTATCCACCAAGTTTAAAAATACAGGTCTTAAAGCCAGAATTTGTGTCGTGTGTGTGTGTGTGTGTGTGTGTGTGTGTGTGTGTGTGTGACAGAGAGAGACAGACAGACAGAGAGACAGAGAGACAGCGAAACAGAGAGACAGAGAGACAGAGACAGAGAGAGTTTTGCTAAGGATCAAACTGAAGGGTCCTAAGCATAAGGAAGTGCAGCGTCACTAAGCCACATCTTCAGGTCTCATTTAACTTCAAGAAATAAGCAAGTACCTCAGTAGTTTAAAAAATAACAAGATTTTTTTCTCACCATTTATTCATAATTAAGTTCATAATTTCTCCTTTTATAATATTTCATTTGTTATGTTTTATTTGATGTATATGAATATATTACCAGCATGTGTGTGAGCGTAATGCCCACAGAGGTCAGAAGAGGCTATTGGATCCCTTGGAACTTGAGTATAGACAGTTTTGAGCCATCATGTGGGTGCTGAGAACCAAATCAGGGTCTGCTGGAAGAGCAGTCAGTGCTCTTGACTATTGCACCATATCTTTAGTTCTTTACTTATTTGACAAATGTGTGTGTGTGTGTGTGTGTGTGTGTGCTTTCAAATGTCACATTTTCCAGTGAAAAATTAAAAAAAAAACTTGTTTCAAATTTATTTAAAACCCTACTGTTAAATTGGCTTCTTGAGATACAGGTCTATTTTATGCAGTCAGCTTTGAAAAAATAAATATTATCATGTTCATTCAGCTTGCGATCTTTCTCTGAAAAAAAAAACACAAAGAATGGGGTCTTCATCTTCAAATCTTAGAATCAAATCTAATTGAATCGAATCTGACTTGAAAATGTAAGTACTGGGAGATGTCTGTGTCTCACTCAGCAGCATGCAGCAAGGAGGAGGACAGGAAGCAGAAACCTGCCTCCTTAGTGAGTGTCAGGTTCACCCATATTCAGGACACAATCAATGATACAAATCATACAAAGAAACTTGGCAGTTTTTCTCTTTCAAGAGAACATGTTCCCTTGGTACAATTCTCTCTCTCTCTCTCTCTCTCTCTCTCTCTCTCTCAATACAAAAAACATAAGAGCATCTATAAGACATATTACCTATTGTCTATGGTAAGAGTGATTTCCTATAATCCCTCTCTCATTCATTTCTCACAGTCAAAATGACCATAGAAAGGAACTTTCCTTATTAAAAATGCTTCAATTTTATATACAGTGTATATTGCAGGCAGAAGCTGGGTATCTGACTTTAAGACTAAATGACACTAAGTATTACAGCTCTGTAGATATGCTAAATTCCATTGGTTCTGACAGAGAGGATTAAGTTGGATTGTAGTTATATCTGGATGGTGAGAGTAAAGGAAATTTTAATTTCTTCTCCATACTCATCTATTTTTTCTTATATGAAAATATTTTAATGCTGAATCAGAAACAGACTAAAAGAAATATAAAAATTCTTTATAATGTATTAGACTTCAGCTTTCAGCCGTGATGGAGGGACAGAGACCAGACTTGCTACTCTCCCATGAACTATTGGAAAACTAAGAAATACACATATATGAAATATCAAAGAACTGTTTCAGATACTTGAAAACAAGAAAAATAGAAGGCTTTAGAGAAATAGATGAACTTAAGTCTACTTTCAAACTCTGACATAGGATGGAGGATAATAAGCTGAACCTAATAATATGTCTTAGATGAAAATATTGGTATAAAATTTTGAAGAAAATGTAGCATGTAGATTTTGTGAGCTATGAAGAGAATAAGTTTCAGAAATGCTCATAAAACTATTGTTTATATGAATGTGGAAGGTAAAAGTCTAGTATGCTTGCAAATTTACTCCAAGAATATCATATACAGAACTAATCCTTGAGTATACAAGAGGCTAGAAACCCTTCAAATTGGGACTAGCCCAAGTGTAGATATTGTGCTGAAATTTAGAGACAATAGAAATTTTGAAAGAGTAGATCTTAGTAGAGGTGAAACTAACCTGAGAGTAAAAACCAATCTGAAACTTTATTGTCTCAAAAATTTAGGTTTCAAAACTTTTAAACCTACTCATTTAGATGTAGATTATTTTTAAAGTATACAATTTTCCATTATTCAAATGTGTAAAACTTGACCTCTAAAACACTATGTGAACATAACACATCACAAAGAAAAAAATCAGCCAGTGGAAAAATGCATAAATACAAATAATTTTGGCAATACAAATAAAGCCTTTGTTATAATCATATGCATATTCGACAAATCAATGTAGATCTTGAACAACATAAAGAGATAAACAAATGGCATAAATTAGAAGCAATGCTGTAAAATTTGAAATAAAATATTTACAAGATGTGAAGCAGTCTACTCATTACAGAATGAATGATGAAAACAGCAATTGACACGCTCTCTAAGCATCATTTGAGAAAGAAATAAAAGCTTTAAACACCAGAATAACAAACTATTGAATAGTATAACATGCTTTTAATATACTAATGCTGAATGGAACTAGAGAAAAAAATATATTGAAGAAATTATGATTCAGTATCCTAAATTTCATGAAAACTAAGTTCACAGACATGAAATTTAAGAAATATGAAGGAACTTGGGATAAAACAAAAGATTGTATTAAGATTCATAGTACTAAGATAGTTGGAAACTAAATATACAAAGAGAATCCATTAAGGTGACCAACAAGGAAACAAACACCACAATCAATAAGTGGGCTAATACAATGACTATAAACAAAACTATAAACACCAATGTCTAATAAACAGAAAAAAAATGTTCAGCTTTTGACAAGGGTTGTGAAATACACTAATCTATAGGTATAGCTACTTGCAATAAAAGGAAATTGTCTCAGAGACCCACAACTGGTCAACATGTGAAGAATAAGAGACTGAAGAATGATCAGCCCTAAGAAGCAGACTTATACTCCATCTGTCCCCCCACCAAGACTCAGGGATCTTTGTAGAAAAGGGAGCAAAACAATTGTAAGGGTCAGAGATAGTGATTGACCGTGGTGGTCTGAATGAGAATGTCTACCATAGGCTGTAGGTATTTGGACAATTGGTCCCCAGTTCCTGGGACCTTTGGGGAGGCTTTAGGATTTGTGGCCTTGCTGGAGGAAGCATGTCACTGGTGGTGGCCTTTTAGAGTTCTTAAGCCTTGCCAGATCTCCAGCCTCTCTGTTTCTTGTGCTTGCTTGGAGATGTGATCACTCAGTTTTCTTCTCCTGCCACCTCTGTCACCATGAAGGATATTTCCACTCTGGAACTATGTGCAAAATAAGCACTTCCTTCTGTAATTTGACGTGGTCACCATGTTTATAACAGGAACAGATAAATGACTAAAAGCAAACAGTGTTTTCCAAACAACAGGGAACACATGAAATTATAGCAACTGTGGCTGTGTGAACAGGTGTAGCATTTCGAAGCCACATTATGGTTATGCTTTAATAAAGAAACAGCCTGACTCTTAGCATTCATTTTAAGGTCAAGAGTGAGTAAGAACTCTTGAAAGTTTCTGCCTTCACATGCCTCATGAAACTGCTCCCAAGTCTGGCCTCCCCCCAACTCATTATTTTATTGAAATGGTAACTCCAACATGAAATGGGAAACTAGAAGCTAAGATCCACGCTTATCATCAGAGAATCTTGGTCTTTGATCCCTAGACCGGTAATATCACCCACACAATTTCAGACAGGCTTCTCAATTTTTTTCACTGCTTTCAATAAGAGAAGCATGATGCTTCCAGCACTTTGATATGTTAAACTGATGCACTCCCACCTTCATTCACTCATTCACTATCTTGGCATGAGGGCAAAGTGGGGATCCTGAGGAATTAAGCTCAGGTGCTTAGGTCTCAAGAGTAGCACATGAATCAGTGAGCTTTGGTATATTATAGATTTTGGTGCCAAGGTTAGTTAAAGTCATTAGTCCAGTTTACATCCATAGTATAAAAGCCATTCCTGCACACTGGACCTGCTCAAGTGCAAGCTCCAGTCAGACAAAATCCTAGCATGGAGGGGGAATTTGGCAAGAAGTCTTGCCACTAACTAAGGGGCAATTGGTGTAAGATAGCTATTAGAAGAGGAAGAGTCAGGTTTTTTTTAAGGATGTGGCCTCTGGCAACTTGACCACACGCCACAGACAGGTTCCATGCTCCAAAACATTGGGGCAAGGCAAATTGGACTCGATGGGAAAAGAAGAACACTTACCTGGGTGGATAAAGAAGTGGGATGGATCTGGAAAGAGTTAGAGGAAGAGGGAATATGGTCAAAATACATTGTAAGAACCTCTCAATGAGTTAATAAAACATGTTCAATCTTTCTACCTCCTTATTTCAGTCATAATGTCAGATGGCATGGATGTGGATGAGAGGAACATTTGGATACTGTTGCTGGAAATATAAACAAGTCTAACTTCTATGGAAATCAGCATGGAAGTTTCTAAAATAATCATCATCACAATCATAAATTGAAAAGTCCCATAGATAGTGCTAATCCAGCTTTCACAAGAAATTACCCTGCTTAAACTAAATGGATCACATTACAAACTCAAAGGTCATGAATCCAGGAAAAACCTGGTAGGGATGAGGGTTATTCACAGGGATGGAGAAAGATAAGAGGGAAGGAAGAGTAATCAAAATGCCTTATGGTAAACTAATAAAAATGTTCAACGCCCAAATATTAAACAGCTTGAGCTGTCGACTTCTCCTACCTGGGAAGAGGAAACCTCAACTGCGGAGTTTCCTCTGCCAGATTCACCTGTGGGCATGATTGTTGAGTGATTTAGGAGGGCCCAGGCCACTGTGGGTGGTTCCAACCCCAGGCAGCAGAACTTAGCAACATATAAGATTCTTCCATGTGGTACTGGTGTTGAAGCCATGAAGATGTCATGGAAAGAATCTGAGGCTTTCCACTGTTAGAGGCCAGAAGACACTGCTGGTGAAGTTGCAGGCTCAGTTGACTTAGAGACTTCCAGGATTGATAGGTTCATAGAGAAAATATGAGGCTTTGCATCCAGGGAGGCCAGGAGAAGCCACTGGTTGAAAGTACAGCCTCAGGTGAAGACAAGATCCCAGCATATTAGAGATGCTAGGACCATGGAATGACCACGAAAGGCACCAACATGAGTTGTGCTTGGAGCATAGCTGGCCTGAGTCTCCAAGACAAGCTGTGTGTCCTGTGGATGTCAAAGGCAGAGAAGTGGAATTTCCCCTAAGTCATTTTTGAGTGATTCCAGATGTCCGAAATTGAGCTACATTGCTGGACTGTGGTATTACTTAAGTGTGCCTAGTTCTTCCCTTTTGAAATAAGACAGTATTTTATTTGGCTTAGATTTTTACAGAAACCCACAGTTAAGGGATTTTTTTAAAAGATTTTGAACTTTTAAAGCGTTTAAATTTTTACTGGATTTTTCATGCAGTTACTCTTGCTCATATTTAGGAACCCTCCCCTAAATGCATCACCATAGCTGTCCCTACAGGATTTCATGCATTTTTATAGAGGAAAATGTTTTGTCCCCAAATGTTCCTCTGTGTGAGTTCAATCACTTCAACCTAGTCAAATTATTTAGTACCACTCCCTTACACACTGTGGGACCTTTAAAATTATACTGTTTATATTCAGATATTAATATTGACATGAAATCTTGGGGATAATAAATGGAAAGGTTATGTTTAATATTGATGTGTCTGTGCTTAAAGTTCACAAAGGGTCAAATGTGCTGGATAGCTTCAATTTGACAGACCTGAGAAAAGCGAACACCAGTTGGGGAATTACCTCTCTTGGATTGGCTTACGGGTATGTCTGTGAGACTTTTTTGATTGTTGAGTGTTGTAAAAGAACTCAGGCCAAGTGGAGGGGGGTACCACATTGGGAAGGAGGTTTGGAGTTTATATAAGAATGCAGGTTGGGGGCCTGGAGAGATGATTTAGCAGATAAGAGAACTGGTTCTCTCACAAAGGACCTGGGTGCAGTTCCCAGAACCTGCACGGCAGTTAACAACTGTCTGTAACTGTAACTCCAGTTCCATGAGATCCAAGACACACTCTTCTGGCCTCCATGGGTAATGCATGACACAGTTGTACTTACATACATGCAGGAAATACAGTCATACATAAAATAAAACAAAATAAATAATTTTTTAAATAATAAAAATGTTTGCAAGTTGGGCACAGGCCAGAGAAGCATGTCAGTGAGCATCATTTCTCCATGGTCTGTACTTCAGTCCTTGCTTCAAAGATCCTGCCTGAGCTCTTGCCTTTGGCGACCCTTCACGATGAACTGTAAGCTGTAAGGTAAAATAAAGCCTTTCCTCACCAAGTTGTTTTTGTTCAGAATGTTTTATCACAGCAATAAAGAAACAAACTAAGACAATACATACCATCTTTGCCACTATTCTACCAGTAGGCATATCTTGCCAGGCCACTTGTTCTTGTGGTTTGCAGGATTCATAGCTAGGCAAGAATGATGAATATTTTTCTCTTTCAGCAATATGTATAGCACCTTCCAGCACTATGAAAGCTGGCCAGTGGTGATGATGTTTCCAGGTCAGTACAAACTGTATTCTCCTTGTTTACTCTACAATTCATGTATGTAGTATCTTGAGCAGTAGGGTCTTACTGCAAAGTTCTGCTGAGTAACCAAAAGGAGTGGCAAGTATTATGTGAGGGTCTCTGGAATCCCTGGTCAACAGCTTCAAAACAACGAGTCTATTCCTAGCCTTCTTTTTCTTTTTCTTTGCAAGACTATAGTATCTAGCAGGGTCAATGGCCTCCTTTTTAAAGGTAACTCCTTTTAACTTCTTTTTTATATTGCATATTTATATACTTTAAGAAACTTCTATAGTGGTAGGATTTCATATGAGCCAGCAATTCTGGTTGGAAGCATTTACCTAATATAAATTAAAACAAGTCCGTAAAAATTTTTTTGACATGAGTATTTATAGCAGCACTACATATAACAGGCAAAAGGTGGAAACAACACATTGGTCATTGAGCTGATGAGAGGAAAAAATTCTGTACTCATACTATTGAGTAGTACTCAGTAATAAAAACACATGAGATGCTGATACACAGAAAAACAGGACAAAATTCCAACCCGAAATATGTGTCCAAACTGCACACACTCTATGAGTCTTTTAGGTGGCATAATGCACAAGGCAAACTATAGGGATCATTGCTTTTGTTTGTGTGACAAATTTCCTCCAAAAGTTCAATCTAAGGGAGTGTATTGGAGTGACAGAACTGTCCTATATTTTAGTTATGGTGGCCTTCTCTATGGCATTGGTTGAAAATTCTAAGAAATGTAAATTCTGAAAACAGTGTAAATTGCACTGAATATATATTCATACTTTTTCTTTAAAAATGAGTGAGATGTCATGGTTTAAGTCCCATAATATAAAGGAAAGGAAAATATCTTAACATACAAATTTGGTAAATATAATTAAAAAATTAAATTAAAAACACCATTTTTGTTAATTCTTCCAACTAACACAATTGCAATCCCTCTTCCTGAAGTAGGAAGAATAACCAGGAGTTGAACAGCAGGAGGTATCATCAAGAAGTCATCACACTAATGCGACAGTCAAAATGACTGATAGCACTGCTAGGACCTCAGTCAGAGAGCAGGCCTCTTGGGGGCAAACATTTTTTTGTTGTTGTTTTTATGAAAGTGGTACACTTCAAATATATGCTCTCTATTGTAGAAAACTCTCAGAGTAGAAGTAAGTTGTGCATGTCTTCTAGGACCCTGTCTTTTAGAAAAGATAAAAGAAATATATAGTCAACATACTGATTAGAATGCTGCAACATCAAAGTAAGAACAAAAAATATATTTACTTGGACTAATGAGGAAGGAGGTTTGAGGGGGAGACAGATGGAAGGCTTCGGGAACACACACACAAACACACACATACACACACACATATACAAATATGACTTTAATCAGTGTTACACACATAGGACATAGGGTACAACAGACAGTGCCCATCTAGGAAGCTGTAGGTTTCTAAATAAAAAAGCCAAACGCCTGGAGTGAGATACCTCTCTTCTCCCCATCTGTTGTTGGTCACAGGTGTCCCAGAGATCCCCTAAACAATAAAATTATTGTTATTGCTGCATGGTAAGACCCTGATGCTAAAGACATCACACTCATTTGCTGCAGGACATGGAGAAATCAAATTATTACTGACGAGGAAGTTTCCTTCCTGATGACTTGCATTCGCAATACTTGCTGCTAGAGGGGAAAAATAAGGTCATCGACAGCATTACTCAGCTTTGCACCCTGTGAACTGCAATAATTAGTACTATGACAAGACAATGCCCACGCGTTCAATAGTGACATGAGTATTATGAGAGTAATCAACTGCCTTCTGATTGGATTTAAGGCCCACTCCTAGGAGGAAACACACACTTGCTACTGCAAATCTGCACAAGAACGCATGATTGGGTTGCCCCTAGACACTAGGAATGAATTTACGACTATTATTCTACTAAATGGACATAGTACTAAATTTCTCTCTAAATTCCTATCTCTCTATCTGTAGATTAATACAGTGCTCACTTAGTTAAGGCAGAAATTTATGAGGTTAAACCTTAGAGAGTGTCAGTGGAATGTTGAGTCACAAATGGGACACTAATATCACCACCCTGTCCCTGAGGCTCAGGAACCATCATAGAAGAGGAAGCAGAAAGTCTGTAATAGTCAGAGATCAGGGCAGAATGGAGCAAAACAGAGTCTTCTCAACATGACAATGCTGCTCAACTAATGGATGCACAGAAGCTGTGCTTGCCTGCAGAAATACTTCACAAGATCAAGCCAGTCAACATTCTATCAAGGAGTGGGAAGGGTTCATGAGGATTCTACCCCTAAATGATGAGCCATCAACAGATGATGGATTCTGGAAAAGGGAGACTCAATTTTCTTTAAGGCTGTGGCCCCTGTTAAGTCAAATGTTTTCTAGTGAATGGACTCAAACCCAGAAATACATGGACAGCACACACTGGAGTCAATGGGTTAATACATTTAAAAGAGTTATAGAGGACATGAAGTTGTGGGAGCAGGATGTGAAGGTGAACCAAGGAGAAGTTAAAGC
This sequence comes from Eospalax fontanierii, assembly GCA_035773235.1. Lineage (NCBI taxonomy): Eukaryota > Metazoa > Chordata > Mammalia > Rodentia > Spalacidae > Eospalax > Eospalax fontanierii. The sequence goes on along the minus strand of CM069525.1, from coordinate 125,423,726 downwards.
CAACAGAAAATCTGACATTCATTTCTATCCTGTGTTTTCTAATTAGAATCTTCTTACAGACAACCTACTTTTGATATCGTCCCCACCTTTCCTTTGCTTCACATGTTTTAATAAAATAAACACCTATCTAAGCTAATAATCACATACTTCTTATTTTCAATTGTCATATATGTGTTTGGTCTAATAAATATGTCTAAAAATACTTAACAGCCATGAACACTGGCTGTTTTTAGAGAAGATCCTGGTTCAAATCCCAGCATACATTACAGATGGCTAACAACCATCTGTAACTCCAGTTCCAAGAGATCTGATGTTCTCTTCTGTCCTCCGCAGGCACTGCATAACACAGGTGCAGTTACATACATGCAAGCATAATACTTGTACACATAAAATAAAAATAAATTAAATTTAAAATATGTTTATAAAAATACGGGGCATTTTGATTTTATTCACCCTAAGTCCTCCCTTTAAGTCCATGGTTTCAGAGATCCTTTGAAGCTGAGAAGCAAGCAGCAGGAACATCCCTGAATGAAGAAGGCCCTGATAGGCAAAGAGGCCATGACAAGTCATTACTTGACACTATTAAAGGTAAAGATTGAAGATTGCTTGCCAGTGGAGGTGCCAAGAAGACACTGGACATACTAGAGCCGTGAAATATTTGCCAAGGAAAGCTGCATTCAGAGAGTGGTACAAATCCAAGGAGAAAGAGAGAGAGAGAGAGGGAGAGAGAGAGAGAGAGAGAGAGAGAGAGAGAGAGAGAGAGAGAGAGAGAGAGAACAGGTATTTGTATCCAGCAAAGCAAAGCTGGAGGGACTAAGTCATTTAAGCCCTTTGAAGTTAAAGTCCAAGAAGTCAGATATGGAGTTACTTTATTTGGTGTTTACCCTGCTGGCTTTCCAGCTTGGTTTGGTCTAGTATTTCCTCAGTATGAGCCCTTTACTTCCTTTAGTATTGGGAATGTGTATTTGGTTCCATTGTATGTTCAAAGTGTGAAATCTGTCGTGATTTTCCAGGGGTTATGGGAACTTTGAAGGTGAACTAAATGCATTTCATATGGTCATGATCCTATGGGGGCCAGGCGGTAGAATGCGGTGGTTTTAGTGAAAATGTCTCTCATAGACTGCAAATATTTGGCCACTTTGACCCCAGTTTACAGCACTGTTTGCAGAGGGTTAAGAGATGTGGTTGGCCATGCCGGAGGAAGCACATCACTGGGGGCAGTCTTTGAGAGTTCTTAAGCATTGTCAGATTTCTAGTAACCCTTTGATTGCTTGCCTGCTTGAAAATGTGAGTGTTCCACCCTCTGCTATAGCCACCTCTTTCCACCATGCCTGCCTGCCATGATAGACTCGGATTTTTCTGGAACCATAAACTCAAACTTTAATTCTATAAGTTGCTTTGGTCATTTATTTTTATCACAGCCATAGAAAAGTAACTAATATAATACTCACAGCATTCAATGAGATAGAATCAATAAATAAAAATATCTCTTCCAAAAACAGTCCAAAACTGGATACATACAGTACAGAATTCTACCAGACCTAAAAAGAGTAATTAATACAAGTACTCCTCAAACTAATCTATGAAATAGTAAAGGAACATCTCCCACTTCTTATAAAGCCAGTATTATAATAACCTGATAAAGAATCATGAGAAAAAGACTACTTTAGGATATTCCCTCTGATGAACAAAGATGTAAAAATTCTCAGTAATACACTTATAAATTGAATATTACAAATAGAACATTCTAGTAAGTGCATGGCTCAAGGTGTGCCAGAAGATGATGGAAACAAGGTCTTAAATAGAATCTGGGATATTTTTGCAAAGCATCTGGCTGCCATCTGCCCATAGCCTAAGAGCTTTCCTGACACAGAATTAAAACATATTAAACTAGTGTTCATGGAGAAGGCTTCCAAATCAGTTCCAGTCCAATTGCTCCAAGTTCTGTGTCTGAAGCATGGCCTGTCTTCAACAATATTGTCTTACATTAAAACTCTTGGAGGCAATCAAGCGCTATGATAATACCCTGTGTTATTTGGGAAGTCACTTGGATTACCCTGACCAGCAACTTGAAGGGAGTAGTCTCCTGCTTGCCACTGTGTTTTTTGTTATATACCCTTCAGCTTTATATATCCACATATATATTTACATATAATATATTATTATTATTTTAATTTTCTGTTTATGAGTGTTATGCCTGCATGTGTGTAAGTGTACCTGTGCTGTTCAATACCTGCGGAGGACAGAAGAGAGTATCACATACCCTGAAACTTGAATTAAAGTCGTTGGTTGCCATGTGGGTCAGTGCTCTGAAATCCTTAGCCATCACTCCAGCTACTGTTTGTGAATTTTTCAGAATGACTTTGAAGTTATATATTTCCCTCTGGTTTTTCAGATCCCTAAGTGTTGTTTAACTTACCTTTCACTCCCTCCTTAGAACTGTTCTTACTCCCTTCCGAGTAAGAGTACCCTCCTTTTCCCAGTTTTCCTGTCTCCTTCTATCCTCCCTGTCTTGAGATCTTTTTCCCCTTTCCCATCATGGTTTCATCCCATTTTCCTGGCTCCTTTGGAGACATCAGGTTATATACTGAAATCTATGTATTTGGAGCAAGTTCCATAAATCAGAGAGACCATACCTTGCTTTTTTCTCTGCTTCTGTATCACCCCACTTACTATAAATGTTTCGAGCCCATACATTTACCTGCAAATTTCACTGCTTCATTTTTCGTCACCATTGATTAGTACTTCTTTATGTAAATGTACCACATTTTATTATCCATTCATCAGTTAAGGGATATTTAGGTTTCAGAGGGTACTATGCAAGCTGGCAAGGAAGAAAATAAATCAGTAATCCTACCCAGCTGTAAAACCTAATAAACAACAATGCTATTGCTATTGGTGCAGTAGTGACATTTTATTTGGGTGGTAAGCAAGAGTTGTCTAATTGGAATTAACGCCCAATCAATGGAACAAAACTTATGTGCGGTACTGTAAACATAGCCAGATACACTGCTGAGAGGTCATAGAGAAGAAAACCAAAGTAATATCTCACTGCATTCTAAATATACATCCTTGTCATTAAGATAAGTATACTTTTCACCACTCTTCAAAGAAGTGTTTTATTGCAATAAATGGAGACTAACACAGAGTTCTGCAACTGATCATATGCAGAGGATAATTGTATGTGAGACAGTTAGCCACACATGACACACTTTCAATGCAATCTCTACACAAAAGATCAATGCATCATTCAGTTATCACCAGAGAGGTTTCCATATGCAGCACATTGTGAATAACACAGAAACCCAGAACTGACTAACATGCATAGAACAATAGGCTGCAGAATGCTCATCCTAGAATAGGATACATGTTTCAAACTTCTGCCACCCAAGGCTTGGGGATATGTAGAATATAGGGCAGAAATTTTTTTTTTTTAAATTTAAGGGCCAGAGGTGGATGGTTGATCACAAAACGAAACAGATTTTTTCCAGACAGCTGGTCAGTTACACAAAGGAACTCACAGCAATAGTGACAGGTCAAACTAGATAAAAATCCCAGTATAGACATGGGAAAGCAGGTAAGAAATCCAACTAAAGCTAAGGAACTTTTGGAAACTAATAGCTGCCAGGAGAAGGAGAGAAAGTCTCATAAGGGTGAGATTCTTGGTAGGTTAAGGATGCTCCAGTGGACAGACCCACACTGAGAGACATGTGGGAACACAACTCAGACTCTATTGGCCATGCTATACGTACATATTCATATATATATATATGTGAATTGCAGGAGAGCCATAAGCTTTATTAAGGAAGCTATAAATCCCTTAAAGTGTCCAACTGGCCCTAAATTGGCAGGCTGCCATTGCTCAAGCCTTATCAACTGGTCATTCCCAGGACTGAAAGAGGCTGTTTGTGGAGCCAACCTGTCTCCCATAGTACTCCAGATAGCTAGCCTGCACTGCCTGAGAAAATAATCTTGAAAAAAAACAAAACAAAACAAAACTTTCAATCAACCAAGGCTACCAGACCCTGATTCTGAGTAAATTCCTGCAGCTGTGTTCAGCAGAGCTCCTATAGGAGTTCACCCCACTCTTCCCCTCAATGCAGAGGCCTTATTCCTTGGAAGGCTTCAGTCTCTTGCTGTGAAACTTTGAAATAAAGGACACATTCCTTGCCTGTTGCAGATCTGACTTTTGTTCTTAAATTCTAAACTCCATCGTTTTTATGCTCTCCTAAATCTAACAGAGACAGTGGGGGATGGTGCGGATGGGAAGGGTATCTAAACACAATCAAATTATACTGAAGGAAATTGCAAAAAAACCCACAATAAACTAATTTTTCTGACTGAAGAAGTTTGAAACAGCGTAAGCTTGAATTGGTATTGTGGTTATTAATGGTTAATACTGTGCATATCTACAATGTGAAAGAGCAAGTGAGGCAGAAAGAAACACAAATTATAAAGTTTAGAGAAGGAAAGAAGGCTAGAAAGTTTAATATGACATGGAAGGCAGGCCTTGGAAGAGACACTCCCATTGTTAGGGAGATTAGAGCCATAAAGGAGAGGCCTTTAAATTTGCATCTTAACAATGACAACAATGACAACTGTGCCCTCTGAGCAAGACATCACCCAGTAAAACTTTCAGTTTTTAAAAGGAAATATAGAAAGGAGTTTTCCCAATAAAACCACAAGGGACAAAAGAAGCCGGTAATGTTGATAAAGAAGCTGAAGGACCATCTCAAGTTCAAAGATGAATTTTTTTACGTTGTTCTTGTGATGCTGCCTTTGGAGGCATGAAAGATGCAAGAGTAAGATGGTCCTTGATTCTTCCTTTACAGTTTCAGCTAGCTGCTAATGCCAGGCAGAATGTGACAGAGGACACCCTACACAAAGAAGTCTCTAAGAAGCCAAGTTGCCCAGAAAGGCCAACGAACAAAACAGAGATTGTGAAGCCTGATTGTCAGTGGAGACCCCAAGATATTGGAGATGCCAGAATCATGAGACATCTGCCAAGTAGATTTGTATACAGGGCAAGGTACCAGTCTAAGAGAGAAATGTTCCAAGAAGCAAAGCTCTGTGGCTGAGCATTCAAAACACTTTGGAACTAATATTCCAGACATCAGACATGGAGCTACAAGCTTTGGTACTTGCCCTGCTGGTTTTGGACCTGTTTTTGGTCTGGTATTTTCTCATTATGCCCCCACTCCTCACTTTTGTTATGGGTAGGAATAAAATATCCAACACCACATGAATGAAATAGCAAGGTATTTTATTTCAGTCGGCCGGGCCTCTTGACTCGAGGAAGCACCTCGCTCATGCTCGGAACGCAACCTTTATAGGCTCTCTGCAGCAGAGACAGGTTACAATTGGAAACATCCAATAAGAATTAATCATTTTTCCTGGCTTAATAATATCCCCATTACATTCTTGTTACTAACCCACAGAAGCAGATCAAGCCTTCAACTATTTACAGACTTCCCTCTCAGATTAGGGGTTTGTGGTCAGGCCAGTTCTGGGGATTTGTGAGTTCACTTCTTTCCGGGTATGTTGCAGGGAGGGGTTGAGCAAGAGTTAAGTACAGGGAGACTTTAAGTCTGGACAAACAGCAAAATGAAAACTTTTATTCTGTTTACCTAGGGCATCATAACTTTTGGAATAGAAATTTATATTCTGTTCCATTGTTGGAAGTATGTAATTTGCTTTTCGATTTTACAGGGGGTTAGTTAAGGGAGTGCTTGGAGTCTCAGAAGAGACTTTGAGCTTTTAAACCGTGTAGAGATTATTAAATGGAATTTAGTAATTCTTATGGGAATTTTAAAAGTTAGAATAAATGCACATAATTGGGGGCAGTCTTTGATAGATAAAAAGCATCATTTACACTTCTAGCTGCTCTATTTGTTTCCTGCATGTGTTTGAAGATGTGCTCTCTCAGATGTCTGGTCCAGCTGGTCCTACCATACCTCTTTCTCTGTGATTACTTTAATACCTCTGAAATAGTAAACCCAATAAACTCTTCCTTCTATAATTTATCTTGGTCATGACATTTTATTATAGCAACAGAAAAGTAACTAATACATACCATCTGTGATTGTGAATTATAGTGCAGAGTCACAGTAATAAGAACAGCATGTTGCTGACATTAAAAAAAATCAGTAAAATAGAAATGAGGACACAGATCTATGTCCATCCACTTAAAGCCACCTGCTTTATCACAAAGAGATAAAAAACACAGCATGTTCAACAACTGATGCTAGTCAAATTGGATAGCTACATAGGAGCTCAAGATAAAATCTGAAACTCAAAAAGTGGTAGAGAAGGAAGTAAGTATCTAGATCTTATAGGCACATGAACGGACTTTCTGAACAGGATGCTGATGGGTGGACATTAAGATTGAGAATTGATAAATGGGATCTGATGAAACTGAAATGCTTCTGTATAGCAAATGACACCATCATCCAAGTGAACACACGGTCTAGATACCCAGAAAAAAGTGTTTACTAGCTATACATCTTTAAAGGGTTAGTATTTCGAATCTACAAGAAACTCAAAAGCTAATAATTGAAAAACAAACAATTAAAAATGTGGGTAAGGATCTAAACAGGGAGATCTCAAATGATGAGTTGTTGAGACTGTATTTTTTAGTTCAACATGCTTAGCCATTAGAGAAATGCAAATTAAAATTACATTGAGATATAATCTTATCCCAGACACAATGGCTAAAATGTAAAGATCAAATGATGACCATGTTGGCAAGCATGTGAGGAAAGTGGAACATTTATTCATTGCTTCTGGGAGTACGAACTGGGGCAAGCACTATGTAAGACAGTGAGGAGGTTTCTGAGCAAGCCATCCATAGCTACTGCTGCTTTACTCACAATATCCAGGAAACAGAAACAACCTTGACAGTCACCAACTAATGAATGGGCAAAGAAAGTATGGTACATATACACAATGAAATTATGCAGATAAGAAAAACAAAATAAGGAAATTTTCATATAAATCGATGGAATTACAAGTAACCCAGACCAAGAAAGACAAAGGTTGCAAGTTCTTTCTCATAAGTAGATGCTAGCTTTGAATCGTTACGTGGGTGTGTTTCAATTGGAAAATTCAAAGTGTTCAAGAAACGAACAAGGGGTCATGAGGATTCATAAGAAAGATGATAGCATGCAGTAATAAATGAGAAAAGAGGAATAATGGACTAGGAGGTATTAAATGGGATAGGTAATGGGAGATTATCAGAGGAGAGAATAAGGTACAAAGTAACTAACACTAAAGCTATTTTGAATAAATCATAAGAAACCTACCATAGAAAATTTAAAATATATACATTTAGTACACAAAAAGTTTGAATAGATTTACCCTATACGAGAAGTTCAGTGGCCTCATCAGACACCACTGAACAGTAAATAAAAAGCCCAGTAAAGGAAAAGTGCTCCTTCTTTTGGAATTGTTGACTAAGGGAGGAGCCATAGACCCTCAAACACTACTGTCAATGGTTTTTGATCTTGGTTACCCTCTAGAAGTTGATGGTAAGACTTTATTGTGAAAGACACTACATATGAGTGAGTCATAAGCAAGCAGGGAGGCAACAAGCTCTTATTGACCTCAAAGCTTCACTACTAGCTAGGTTTTACAATACTGGAATTTGCTATGCATGCTGATGGGAGAGAAAAGTAATCACCAGCCTTACTTAACTGTGGTCCTTGTGTGGTACTCTAAGGAATGGCCTGGCAAGATATGTCCATTGGTGCATTGGTAGAATGAATGCTTTGGGAGTAACGAATGACCTTCTGATTGGACTTCAGATAAACTTCACAAAATGAAGCCCACACTCAGTTATGTTTTCAAGGCCAAGAATCTTTGACTAGCTAGGCATGGTAGCAAAAACCTTAAGGCTAGCCTGGTCAATATAGGCAATTCCAAGCCAGCTGGAGCTACAGGCCTTTGGCTTAGATGGGTTCTAGGCCATAGGGAAGAACCAACTGCTATTGTTTTGTGACATAAGCAGTATTAAACTGACTTTTAGTCACATTGCTATGCCCATAGATAGTCCCCCTATCAACTTTTTCCAGATATGCTTGTTCTTGCAGCAGATGGCTTTTAACACTGAGTCTACTCCTGGTAAATGTGCAAAGAATAAGACAATGCAGAGTGCTCAGTCCTACATGGGACATCTACATCACACTCACTCCTCTGAAGACTCAGGGATCATTGCTAAAGAGGGGTTCCAAATACTGTAAGATCCAGAAGTGGAAACCATGTTGTCTAGACACAGCAAAGTATTTGCACATATGAACCCATAGTGCTTGTGACAACACACACAAGACCTGTGCAAGCCCAAACAAGTCAAGAACCCAGCATGGATGTGGGGGTAGACAAAAAGCGCCAGCTTTTCCCGAGGAACTGTTGGTAAGTGATAGCTGCTGGGAGAAGGAGAATGTTTGCTTTAAGAGTGTGACATCTGGAAGGATCAAATTTCAAAGGATGGTACCACAACCCAAAGCATCTGGGGATCCTAAATTACACTCAATAGGCAGGGTGAAAAAGAAAAATAATGAAAAAAAATACATGAAGCTGGGAGAGCAGATAGTATTGTGGTGGTGGAGATGGCAGAAGGAGTCTGAGTATGATCAAAATATGTTGCATGAGATTCTCAAAATCTCAACATAAATTTTCACAAAGATAAATTGAAGAAACCCTGCCACTCCAAAAAGAAAGAAAAAAATACATATCAATCCCTACTCCAATACTCTGGATAAGGGGAAAGAGGAAATGGTCATTTATTGACTGCTCACTAGAAAGCAAGGTGCCCATATTCATTTTCTTATTCACCCTGCACAGGATGTCTGTTCTTACCATTTCTTTTCACTGATGAATAGAGTCTCCAAGGAGTTGGAAAAAGTACCCAATGTCATAAAATTAGAAAGTGATGCAAGATTTAGTTTTGATATTAGACTGTCACTTGATGACTGAATAAAATAAAAGCAAATAAAATAAAAATTGATAACATACCTGACATTAGACCACAGAGGGGAAAGTCAGATATACTAGTTTTATTTTAATGATATTTTATTGGCATAAAAAGTAGATTTAAGGACTGATAGAGGGAGAGCAAGTAAGTATTAAAAAGAAAATAACAATAAGTTTATAAATATTCAGGTCCAATCACTTGCTTTTATTGGTGCCCGTAGGACCTTATTTTCCCCGTATGTAATTTATAAAGATACATTTTATTTCAAATCATTTTCTTGCCCAAATGGTCATAAAACAGAGAGAATTTTTAAATTAAATCTGACAGCTATTTTGCAAACATAGTACTACTGACAAGAAAATGCTAATTATTCCTATGGAATAATTACAGATTTTCTTTGAATTCACACTGTATTTGATTCCTTTTCAATCCAGTTTTGTTCTCTCAAGAGTAGACTTACTTCTTGAATTCTTGTTGTGAAAAGTTTTTCAGGAAAAATGTTTGTACCTTCCTGAAAATTTATATTCCTTCCCCTCCAAACTCAGTGCCCCAGTACCCCCAGTACCAGGTTCTATTTTTAGTTTTTGGAGTGTGTGTTCCCCTTTGTTTGTTTCCTTGCTTGCTTGCTTTGATGCCAAAACCTTCTGAAACAGTGGGTATGACCTAAACCTGTCAAGCCTATACCATAATTTTGCTATAATTATTAAGAAAAGACTTGTTTGCAGGATTTCAGGTCAAACTGAAAAGACAGAAACAAGTTTACAAAACTTAAGTTTATCTCACTGTGTATAATATGTCTTCATATATATTGAATTATGTACTTTAAAAGGCAGTTTCATTTTAATAATAATTTTCATCCTAAAGGGATATCAGATGCTTTATCTTAGTCGGGGAACTGTATTTGTGATTGACAAGGGGCATATAAATGCCCTGGAAAATTTCCCTTCCTTATAAAAAGAAAATTATATTTGGAAAAAATAAACTCTTTTGCAATCTTGATTTCTTTCTAAACAAAAATCAATGATATGTGACCTGCATGGTTATAAATCAATTTTTATTCATAATCCCAAATGTAGTTCCCCATTATTTTCTGAATAAATCTCGTTTTAAGACACCTGACTTACAGCATATTGGGTCAGCATAATGCTAGCGAATATCATCTCTACTGATATTGTAGCTTTCTTAAACGATGTTTCAAATCATTTAAATCGTAAAGGGTACTTTTAAACTCAATTTTGTAATTTATGTTCTTGCTAAAATCTAATTCAGGCAATTGTTCACGGAAAAGAATTAAGAAAGGTCACTGAATGCACTGATTGCGGTAGACCCAATTTAGTCACACAGACAAGCTCATGGCAGACTCATTCCTTGCCTAATAGTGTCATTCCAAAAGAATGATTTGATTTAATTAATTCTGATAGCAAAAACAGGAGGTTATTCTTGGTAAGTAGAATTTTTGAAGCAATCAAATCAGGTTCTATGTCCATCAATTTTAATCAAAGAATATTTTAGTTAAAAGTTTTATAAATTAAAAATTTACTAATATTAAGGAAATTAAAAATCCTTATTTTTATCTGATAGCCTCTTTTCATTTTCACTTAAGAAAAATAAATATCCTACAAAATATTAATTATATTACATTATTTATATTGAATAAATGTCCATCTAAGTGTCCTAATGGCGAGGGCATTATTTTTATGATTGTAAAAGATGGTTTTCATTGTGCTATTAATTATAGTACATAGTTTTGCTGAAAGTAACTATATGATAGATGACTTTGAATGCATATCATTCAAAAAAGCTTCTCCAAGAAATTACTCTTGGGGAATTATTTCTGAGTGCATTTTCAGTTGAGTATATCAGATTTTCTTTCCAAGTTTCACTATGTGTCCCTTTTGCTCTACAACTGTAACATCTGTAATTTAATCTCATTTAATATTACATAAGAATGATAGTTTTACCTGCACAGAAAGTAGTCTAAGAATTATAAATGGAGATGAAATATATAAGCCTGGTAGGATAGCCCACCAGGTAAAGGTACATTCCACCCTGCCCTCCAACCAGAGTTCAAGTTCCTGGATCCACATGGTGGAAGAGCAGAACCAAATTCTCCATGCGTTTCTCTGACTTGCACATGTGTGTGTATGTGTGGTGGCACGTGCATGCCCCCATCTCACTATATACATATATCTTTGTGTGTGTGTATATACATATGTGTGTATATATATGTATAAAATTTTAAAATTTTTGCCAAAAAGGGAACAAATATAAGAGGAAAAATTAAAGCAAACTTTCTATGAACTTGACCCATTTAAATATATATAATTTATAACATATATATTATATGCATAACATATGTAAGTATGTATATGCCAAAGGACAATAGGCAAGAAATAGAGTATAAGATCAAAGAAGTCTACTCAAGGCCAAACAGTACCAGTTCTTAAAGGACATAAAATGAAATACAAGTGTTATTCTAGGGGTAATAGAAAGCCACTGGAAAAGACATGTCATAATGGCATGATTTTCCCACCTTGTGAAAGAAACATTCTGTTCTGTCTGCTATAGAACAAAACAATGATTACCACATGGAAAACAAGAGAAGCAAGCAAGATCAATTTGGAAGCTACAGCAAAAGTATAGGAGAGAGCTTAAGACTTGTAAATACAAGGATATATAAATTGTTAAGTTCAGGTAAAAATAGAGGTAGAGACTACTAGAATTGCTGATGTATTGGATATGATGAAAAAGAAAGCAAAAAAAGAGATAGGATGTCTTCTATATATCCAACCTAAATAAAGATCTGAGTGTAGATGTTACCGTTAAAAAAAAAGGCTCTAGACAAGCGTGATGGGTGTGGGGTTGGAATACATGAAGTTTCATTTACAATATTTTGGATTCAGGATAGTTACTTAGTATTCAAGCAGTTTATTCTGATGGGTAGTAGTGTGTGTATGTGTGTGTGTGTGTGTGTGTGTGTGTGTGTGTGTGTGTGTGTGTTGTGGGTGTTTACTGTTGGTGGTAGTGGTTGGTTGGACTTTTGAGATAGAATATCCCAAGCTGGTGTGGAACATGCTATGTAGACCAAGTTCATCTTAATTTCACAGAAATCCACCTACCACTGCCACTGCCTCCTGAGTTTTGGGACTAAAGGCAGGTTTCACCATACCTGGTTTTGACTGAGGAGTTATTAAATGCTATTCCAAAGTTAAAAGGAGATGTCTGTAGTTGGTGCATGTGCAGAATCATGGGAGGAGTTGAAATATTTTTAAGAACAATGAAGATGAGCACTAGATCGATCAGTGGTTTCAGATATTCCAGAATTTATAGATTAGGGCAGAAAACAAGCAAGCAAGCACTCAAAGGAGATAAAACTAACATAGTCAGCAGCACAGAAAACAGAAAATCAGTAGAGCATCTTAGCAGTCAAGAGAAATTACAGAGTGAGCTTCTCAGAATGATCTGAGACCAAAAAGTTGTGTCTTCTAAAATGTACTGGTTTTTGTGTGTGTGAAAGTAACTGAGAAATGGAATGAGTTAGGAAACAGCATAACATACGAGCAGTCTTTCTTTGTGCTTCTAAGAATAAACATAAGTTTGTGTGTGTGTGTTTCTATGGCTATATGTGTATTTTAAACTTGTCTTCTGGTGGGAATTATACAGTAGAAAGGAAAGAATGTTTTCTAGAGGTGAGGAGATGGAACATTTCTTGCTAGATATTTTAATTTTATATATTATTCATGTTTTATATGTATGAATGTATTGTCTGTATGTATATAAGTGTAACTGTGTCTTGCAATGCCCACATAGGTCAGAATAGGATACTGAATCTCCTGAAATTGGGGTTACAGATGGTTGTTAGCCACCATGTGGGTGCTAGGAATTGATCCCAGGTCCTCTGCAAGAGCAGAGCAGCCAGTGCAGTTAACCACTGAGCCATCTCTCCAGGCCCCTGGATTAATTTCCTCAAAGGGAAAAGGGGTGATGACAACTGAATCCCAGTTGAGTGGGTGGTCATTACAGTTACAGCTCTGCTGCTTCCACACTAGCAGGAGGAATGTAAAGGAGTTGTGATTCTGAAGCGTCAGTTTGCTCTGGGAAGATGTCACAGTTTCCACTCTACATGCATGAAGAATAAAAACACACTCATCAAAAATATTTGTCATGGTTGAAGGAGAAAAGGAAACTTCCATGATATAAACTGACTGAAAAATTCATGTGCACCAAATTAGCACTAAAGAGAATACTAAAAGTAAAACTAGGGGCTGAAAAAAATAAGTATAAAAACAAAAAGCTATAGAAAGTAAACAAATGAAGCTATGATTATGGAAAAATAAAACAGGACTAAAAACAAAAACAAAGTAAAATGATAGTAAATAACACAGAACTTAGAGAAATAACTTTAAACATCAATGGCATCAACTCTTCAACCAAAAGACACAGGTTAATTTAATGGATTAAGAAACAAAATCCATCTTTTTGTTGTCTACAAGAAATTCATCTTACCTTCAAGGACAGGCACCACCTTAAAGAGAAAGAATGGAAAAATATTCCAAGTAAATGAGACCCAGAAATCAGCAGACATTGTTATCTTAATTTCAGACAAAATAGACTTCAAACTGAAATTAATCAGAAGAAATGAAGAAGGATACTTCATTCTCATCAAGAGAACAATCACTCAAGAAAACATTATAATTATAAACATACAGTCAAACTCTGGCATACACACTGTCATAAAAAACAGTACTGAACTTCAAGACAGAGCTGAACCCCAATTGAACAATGGTGTCTTCAATATCCCATTTTCTCCAATAGATAGGCCATCTGCACAAAGAACAAACAGAGCTAAAACAAAATAAATAGTATCACACATCAAACGGGATGAACAGATATCTAGAAAATATTTCTCCCCAATAACCAAAGGATACACACTCTGCTCAACAGTCCATGGATGTTTCTCTACAATCGGCCATATGACAGCACATAAAACAAATCTCAAAAAGTACAGAAAAATTGAAATAATTCCATGTATTTTACCTTACCAAAATTCAAGAAGGCTTAAAATCATCAGTGAAAGGAGCTCTAATAACTACACAAAATCATGGAAATTAGACTGAATGATGAATAGGTAAAAAAGAAATCAAGAAATAAGTACAAATATTCATGTAATTAAATGACAATGAAAACAAAACCCCTAGAGAACACTAACATCAGTCCTAAGAGGAAATTTATTCCTCTCAGTGTCTATACTAAAAATTCAAAAGGAGAACATATAAATTACTTAATTATGCAACTCAAGAATCTGGCAAAAAATAGAACAAACTGAACCCAAACTCAGAAGATGAGAAGATAATAAAAATCAGAGCAGAAATCAATGGAATGGAACAAAACAATACAAAGAACTGTGAATACAAGAACAAATGCTTTAAAAGAAAAACAAGATTGAAAGACACTTTGTACAACTAACCAAGAGAAAGAATAATCATGCCTAAATCAACAAAATCAGAGATTAAAGGAGAAACATCACAACAGATACCAAAGAGACACAGAACATTGTAAAGAAATACTTTAAAAACCTGTACTCCATTAAATTTGAAAACATAAAAGAAATGGAAGAATTTCTAGACTCAAAGCACCAAAATTAAATGATGAAAACAGTAACAAGTTAAATTGACACAGAAATATAAGAAGATTGAAACAGAAATACATATCCTTCTAAAAAAAAAAAAGCCCAGGTACAGATGGATTCACAGTGAAGGATTACCAGATCTTCAAAGAAGAATGACAAACAATACTGTTAAATTATTGAGAAAGAGGGAAACAGAGGAAGAATTGGGAAATTCCTGTTGCAAAGCCAGTTTTAGTCTAATTCCATAACCAGAAGGAAAAGAAAATGATAGACTAATATCCTCGATGAACATAGATGAAAAATTTCTCAATAAAATATTTGTGAACTTCATCTAGGCATATATCAAAACCATCATCCACCATGAACAAGTTGGCTTTATTCCAAAGCTGCAGGAATGGTTCAACATACTTGTCAGTAAATGTAAAAAATCATAGAAATGAGGTTAAAGATAAAAAGCCTATGATCATCACAATAGATGCAGAAAAGTCCTTTGACAAAATCAAACATGCATTCATGATAAAACTCCTAAAGTAATTAGGCTGGAGGGGACAAACTTATATACAATTAAAGATACATGTGACAAGCTAGAGCAATAAAACAAAACAAGGAAATTTGAAAAATACTAATTGGAAAAGAAAAGTTAAGATATCCCTATTTGCAGATGGTAAACATAAGAGATCTAAAAATTCCACCAGAAATCTACTGGAAATGATCAATAATTTCAGAAGTGACAGGATACAAAATTCATTTATAAAAATCAGTAACTTTTCATGCATTAATAATAGCAGTCAGAGAATGAAATCATGGAAACTCTTTCATTCACACTGGTCTAAAAGAAATATATAGGAATAAACCTAAGTGAAAAAGATAAAAATTTCTACAATGAAAACTAAATCTTTCAAGAAAGAGATTGAGGGAGATGGAAGAAGAGAGACTTCCCATGCTCATGGATTGGTATTATTAATAAGGTGAAAATAACCACCCTACCAAAAGCAATTTACAAATTCACTGCAGTTCATATCAAAATCCCCAGATATTGTTCACAGAAATGGAAAGAGCATCATAGAAGTCATATGAATGTACTAAAACCCCCAGAGCGACAAAGCAATCCTGAACAAAAAGAAAAACACAGGATGGATTACGATATCAGATTTCAAATTATATTACAGAGCTACAAGGAATAAACAGCATGTTACTGGCATGAAAACAGACATGCAGATCAATGGAACAAAACAGAAGACCCAAACACAACACAGTCACATTATATTCTTTCAGACTGTCAAACATATGCTCTGGCAGAAAGATAGCATCTTAAACAAATGGTAATAGGATAACTGGATCTCCACATGTAAAAGAATGAAATTAGACCCATGTGTATTATTCTGCACAAAAATCAAATCCAAATGGATCAAAGACCTCAATGTCAAACCCGAAACACTAAAACTGTTACAAGAAAACATAGGCAGTATCCTACAAGATATATGCTTAGGGATGGATTTTCTAAACCTGACTGCATTTGCTCAGGAATTAAAGGCAACAATTAAGAAATCATACGTCATTAAACTAAAATCTTCTGTACAACAAAGGAAACTATTAATTGAGTAAAGAGGAAGCCCACAAAGTGGGAGAGAAACTTACATATCTATACATCTGATAGAGTACTAATTTACAGAATATACAAACAACTCTAAAAGCAAAGATTCAAGAAAACATATGATACAAATAAAAAATGGGATACAGATCAAAACAGAGAGTTGTCAAAAGAAGAACTAAAAATGGCTGAGAAATACCTAAAAATGTTCAACATCCTTAGATATTAGGAAAATACAAATTAAAAATACTTCATGATTTTATCTTACACCTACCAGAATGACTAAGATCAAGAAAACAAATGACAATAAATGCTTACAAGGATGTGAGTAAGGAGAACCATCATTCAACTGGTTGGTTTTCAAGTTGCTGTAGTCACTATGGTACATAATGTGGAGAACGCTTTAAAAATTATAACTAGATCTATGATATTTGCCTGCTATATCGTTCCTTGCTATATATCCAAAGGTCTAGATATCCTATCAGAGATAATTGCTCAGTCATGTTCGTTGCCAGTTTTTCACAATAGCTAGGATCTGGAAACAATGTAAATATCTGTCAACTGATGAACAGATAACGAATCATGAAACTTTCAGGTAAGTGAATGAAACTAGAGACTAGTATTTTGAATGAGGCAATCCAGACACAGAAAAACAAGTGATGCATGTAATCGCTCATTTGTAGATTCTAGCTCCAAATCTTTAGATGTGAATATGTATGCTGATATGGAAGCCAGGAAAGTAGAGAGGAACCATGGGTGGAGAAGGGAAGAAGAAGCTCCAGGCAGGGGGAGGGAGGGGAGGAGTAACACAGGGTGTTATGAAAGGGCAGATGGGGAAAATGGAGAGTACTCTAACTTGGAGGGGGTCTAGGGAAGGCAGTATGGGGGGAGGAAGAAAAGAGAGATAACCGATACTTAGGTGGTGTGAAAATGTGAAGACTCATGGGTAAATGTATAATTTAATAAGCCTCCTGAAAAATACACATATAATACATATGTGAGTATGTGCATATGGCTGAAGGCTTTATAAAAAAAAATCACAGTGCCAGTCAAGGAAAACCTCCCTTTAAGTTTTTGGTCAGAGTAGTAGTTCAAGAGACACCCTAAATAATATAGACTACTGTCATAGCCCTCAATTGCCTCACCAAAGTAGAAGATATTGACCCTATTGTTGAAGACACAACATACTTTGGACATAAGAATTGGAGCAATTGAGTTGGAACAGACCTGGAAACCTCCTCTCCCAAGACAAGCTCTCGTATTATCAGAAGATACTAAACAACCTGCTAAGGGTGAAAAACAATCAGTGGCCTTACCCAACTCTAAAGCCTGTGAACCATAATAATGATCAGTCAGGCAGAATATTTCTATTGATTCGATAGTGGCACTTTTATCTAGGGGGTAGTAAATAGTCTAATTTGACTTAAATCCCATTTAATAGGAGGATATCCATGCATAGTACTATGAAAATAGCCAAGGTCACATGGTTGAAGAGGTCATAGACCCTAGAGAAGAAACTACTGCTGTCATTTTCCAAGATCGACATGATCTTTTACTATATTATAAGTATGTATACTAATATTCATAGACTACTGTAGCTCTCACCACTCATCAAGAAGCTTCTATTGCAACAGATGGCGACTGCACTAAGTTCTATAACTGGTCAAAACACAGAGAATAAGTGACTGGAGTGCCCAGTCTTAGCAGCTACATCGACAGTGTAACCTCCACACTCAGGGCTCAGGAGACATCTCAGAAGAGGGAACAGAAAGAGTTTAAGATCCAGAGAAACAGGATCTCTGCTGCCAAATAATGCATTCTAGACATGACAGGGAAGCTGTACGCAGGAAATCTCCATAGTATGGTAGTCTAACGAGATCTACATAATGACAAGAACATTTGTTATACTAATGTACATCCGGGAAATTTCACAGGGTCTCCCCTGCAAATGAAGAGTTATAGACAGTCAATAGATGCTGAGGGAGAAGGCATTACTTTTCTCCAGGGACTAGTTCCCTGAGAGTTTATCTAATCCCCAGTTCATCCCCAAACACACCTCGATGTGTGTGTAAATGTAGCTACGTACATGCAACAATAGTAATTAAACAAGAGGGAAAGAAATTGAGAGGGAGCTGGGGGGACATGGTTGGATTTGAAAGAACTATTATGGGAGTAGAAATGATGCAAATACTCATGTAATGAAATTATACACACACACGCACACACACACACGGAAATGTAGTCCCTTCCCATCAGCTACGAGCTATGCTTTTATCCCATGATCCTGAAATTGTGGTTGCATTCTATCAGCCTGGAGCTGTGCTCACTTCCTGATAGTCTGGTTTTGTGTTTCCTTCCTGTGAACTGGGTCCATGGTCATCTACCATGAACTGGAGCTGGTGCAATTTTCCATGAGTTGTAGCTATGGTCCTATCCTGTGAACTTGACCTGTGGTTGCCTCCCATGAGACTGGAGTCATGGTCCTATCCTGTGAACTTGACCTGCAGTCCCCCTCCTGCAAGCCTGAAGTTGTGGTTCCTTCCTATGAACACGATTTGTGTTCCACTCCTGTGAGATGGTTTCCTCCTGTGACCTAAAGTTGTAATCCCCTCTGGTAAACCTGGAGTTGTGGTCCTCTTCCGTGAACCTGGAGCTGATGCCTCACCTGGGAGGTGGAGTTCCGGTCCTCTCCCCTCAACCCAGGGCTGTGGTTCCCCCCAGGTAAGCCAGAGTTGTGGTCCCTCCCTTGAGCTGGAGCTGTGTTGCCCTCCCATGAACCGGGAACTGTTTTTCCCCCACTCCTGTGAGCCAGTGTTGTGGACCTTTTCTGTGAGCTGGAGCTATGGTCCTGTCCTGTGAACCTAGAGCTGTGGTCCCCCATTTGTAGTCTGGAGCTGTGAACGTCCCCCATCATCTTGGAGCTATGGCCCTGCCTGTGAGCTGGAGCTTTGGTCCCTCATGAGCTAGAGCTGTGGTCCCGTCATATGAACCTGGAGCTTTGATCCCCTACTGTGACCCACAGTTCCATATTCCTCTGGTAGCAGCTTGATGGTGGAGCAGATTGAAGGATGGAAGACTTCCCGATGTTGGGTCACAGTTTAAGCCTTCTCTTGTTGGCTGTATTCACCTGAGGTCCCAGGTTGTGTATGGCAGTGGCTTTGCCTCTGTGTTTGACTTATGTTGTGAACAAGGGAGGTCGCTGCAATTTTCAGATTCTGGTCTTGGGAGGACTGATTCTCTAGAATAGTCTTGCCATCTCCCCAGAGGGCCAGATGAGGTCTTAACTACAAATGTGATCCTGGGCCTCCAGGACTTGATGTTGGACCTGTCCTATTCCTAGGCGACAAAAGGTTTTCTATTGTTTCTTTCTACAGACTCAGTGTGTCTTCACCTATGCCCTACTGAAAATGAACAGCACCTAACTGAACTTCTAGAGATAAAAATCATAGTCTGGGAAGAGGAAGGAAGGAAGGAAGGAAGTTGATGATTCTCAAATGAAAAATACGTAGCTGCATTTTAGAATGTAAATTTGCAATTCTATAATATAAAAGCACAGGGTATAAAATATTATCGACTTCCATAAATCCCAATATGCAGCTTAGGCCTGTTCTCAGATTCGATGTCTACAGGCCATTTCTGCATGCATGACTATACTGGCTATTCTTCATGTCTCATGTCTCTAAAATATGAACCAATCAAACCAGCTTTTAAGTAAGCTAATACGATGGTCCGTTTTAATTTTATAATTCAATTTCATAAAAGCAATTTCAAATTCTACAAAAATTGTTCTTGTGGTGGTGGCTGAAGAGTTGCTTGCTTTAAAGACAGAGGTCTCTTAATCTTCAGGGAAGTTGACGGTGTAATCAATGGTGTTTGAGTCTGACCAATCTAGTGCTTAGTGGACCATTTACGGAAGCCACCTGAAAGCTTTATTCAGTTCATCACTCACCTTCTGTGAGAATTCTCCCTAGGGACTTCATCCAATCTTGTTTTATCCCCTTTCATCACATCCTAGGCAATCTGCCAATGCTATATTTTGGAAACACATGAAGTTTATTCAACCTTTGTCAGTGAGCAGACACTATACGCTGGCACAGGGGAAATTTATTTGTGGAGATAATATGTCCAGTCAGTATTTTCAGACATTGATTAGCGACCCAGTGAGTAAGCACATAATGTGAAATCCTGGAAAAAAGATAATGTATCACAGTAGGTCAATCACCAGCTCGTATCCTACTATTGTATATCCTTTCCAAGCATTGATTCTCTGTGCTGCATATTTACAAGGCATTTTAGAATTCAGTTCATTGAAACCCTTAGATGATATCCTAGATAAGCATGTTCATTATGTACAGGAGAAAGAAGTCTGTGTGACAGTAATGATGCCAGCGTTTACCTAAACTATCATATGTATCCTTCAGACTTACTGGTTTTTTAATTAATACATTACTTTTAAATTTATACATCAAGATTTTCAGCTCCTTTCTCTCAAAGTATCACTGCATTATAGCCACTAGACATCCCTGAACATATAAAATGATCAGCTTGACTCCTGATAATTCATCTAATGTAAGCTTTTAAAACAACTCCCCCAGAGACCCTAACAAAATCCATTTCAAGGCCCAAGAGCAAGAACTAAATTGTAACAAGGCAAAAGAACCATGAAAGTGACATAAAAACCAAAAGGCTACTAAGGCCTGAGGAAATGAGGGTAGATTTAGAATAAGGAGCAATTAAAAAGAAAAAATTCTAACATGGGGGAAATAGAAGAATATTATACAAAGCACTAGAGAAAGAAGGGCAGGCAAGAAGGTGAGTTCTGCAGCACCCGCACGCAGCCTGATGCAGAGCGCCCACCCCAGTGCCCTGACTCTTCCAAAGGTCACTCTGTTTCTTGGTGGTTGATGCATCTTATCCCTGACAGAGGTAGACCTCCTGCCTAGCTCCTCTTTTCTTTTTTCCTTGCTTTTCCTCCACTTGGTATTGTAAAATGACATTAACCATTGGTATAATCTTTTTGTTTGGGAACTCATAGCCTTAGGACCAAAGATTGCATTACAAGTATAAATCATTTCAAAGTTTATAAACTGCTTATCTCATATATTATCTGGTTCAGGTCTCACAATAAATCCATGAGGCAGATATTGTCTGAGACTCTCCAGCAAGAAATGTGAGTGTGCAGAGAGGTGCTGCAAGCCAGGGACTATCATGAAATCTAGTACCCTCTGGAAGCACAGTAAGTTAGAGGACATTACATGAGGGGCCAAGGGAAAGAGAAGGCCACAAGCCAGGAGAAGTCGAACCATATGTTTAAATACCAAGGTGACAGCAGGAGAGTAGAAAGGATTAGACCAAGGACACCGACACATTAAGTCAAAAAGGAAATGTGAAAAGTGCATGGCACTAATTGGTTCAGAAAGGTTGGTATTGGCAAATATTAATGATAATGAGGAATGTTCCTGTTACATAAATCCAGGCTGTGTCGCTAGCTCTTTAAAAGAGCAAAGGTAGAGCTGGAAAGATGGTGCTCTTGCAGGGAACTCAAGTTCAATTCCCAGCACACATGGTGGCAAACAACTGTCTGAAACTCCAGTTCCAGAGGATCTCTGTCGTCTTCTGACCTGCACGGCCCTTGCACAACACAAGTGCAACTACCTACTTGTAGGCAATGCACTCACACACATAAAACTTTTTTTTTAAAAAGAGCAAAGGCAAGATTTTTAATATCAGTCCCACTTGAGAAATGACAAAGGAGGTAACAAACAGTATCTTGATTGCAAGGAACAAAACTGAAGTGTGTGTGTGTGTGTGTGTGTGTGTGTTCCCAGGTGGCTACTTCAAATGTTTTCACTTCTAAGAAGCAATCCATAAGCCCCAGAAATACCTAATACAATACCAAGCACAGCACATGAATGCATACATACATCGCTTAGCATACTGCTAGTTTATTCTTAAGGATTCTATTCCTTTCGATATCTTATCAATATCATTAACTCTGTATTGTACCAAAATCTCTCTTTTATTGCTTCCTGTGTTTTCAAGCATTCTGTGGAATCATGTACCAATGATAGGCATCAAGGATGCAAATGACATATGAGCATTCCCAATATCCCCTTCCTCTCAGATCCTTTTCCTTCCTTGCTCATTCTAGCTCCACGACTACTAGTTCTTTTTGCAGCAGACAAAATGCCTGTGTTCTCTGAAGTCCTTGAACTTCTAATTTGCTCTGTTTGGAACATCATCCCATCCTAGACCTATTTTTACATGCCTTATTCTTTCCTATCTTCAAATAGGTGAAACAGGTCTTCAGGTCACATGATGAAACATCACCTTATTAGTGGTCTCTTACCTTTCATCTATGTCTACCACATCTCCCTATTCTCTGCTTCATGCTGGTCCAGGGCATCTGTAACTACCAGATACTATTTGTCATCAGCCTATTCCGAGTATAATATCATGAGTACACAAAATCTTTCTTTTGTTCAATCTCCTTAGCCCCAGAAACAGTGTATAGACTGAAGAGAGCACTCAGCAAACATTTGTTGAGCAAATGAATAATTACATTTGCCTCAGTGTCTGTGAAATTAGACTCTGAATGTCGCAAGAGACAAAAGATCATTTCTACCATCACTATGACATTCCCAGATCTTTGCAGGGAACCTAAGACACTATGCATTCTCAAACTGAAGATGATAGAGTGGAAATGTATATGCTTTCATAGTCCTATGGATCAAGTTGTAGTGTACACCCATTGCTTCTTCTTCTCTGCTCTTTGAACTCCATGTCAGGCAAATCCCTTGCAGTTTTGCGGGCATCAATTCTCCTTACATGAGCACTTTTGCAAAATTAATCCAGAATGAATATCCTCTGTTCTCCAAAGGCGTTTTGCTCGGGGATTATTGTTGTATCTCTATTCTGTGCATGTGATGATTTGTTTGCTGACTACCCTACAGAGGTATGTGAATACCAAACTATTACAGTAAGTTGAAATACTATTTGGGAGTAGCACACTTTTATCTAGAAACACATAAAAATACTCTCTAAACATTGGGACTACTAAGTGAGTTTCCCAATAAAATTTTGACAAATAATTTAAAGACTGGATATATCTTGTCTTTTATTTAATAAAATTCATTTTCAATATAAAATTATTAAAATCCACATGATGATTTATGTGTGGTCTTTATGCACCTAAAACATTTGGATGGTTAACAAATAACAATAAAATTAAAGCCATATCAACTCTAGCAATAATAAATAAAATTTGTGTTTGTTGTTTCTTTCTCTACCACAAGTAAGTGCTCAGTGAAGAGTTTACTTATAAACACAATTCAACATGTCATTGGTTTTTTGTCTTTTTGTGCAAGAAGAAATATTTAGAAATATTTGTAATCTATGAACAATGGATGTAAGGAAATACATAATACAGCAGCAAATGATACTAGAATTCAGCACAAAAAAGACAAAATAATTAATGAGGTTTACAATAGTTACTGACATTTGAATATTCTGGAGGCTAAGTTGCAGAGAAAATCGAGTGAAAACAAGAAAAACCAGCAAATGTCTTTCTTCTCACAGGAGACTTTCTCTTCCCCCATAGCTCAACTTGCCACAGTAGCTGTAAGTATGTTGGAAAATGAGATTACATAGAAACATGTACTATTATACCATAAACCTTCTTTCCTAACTAGTAGTGATTATTTCCTAGCAAAAATAAGGTATCCTAAATATGACTTTTGGCACTTCAGGTTTACCATAGACCAAGCTTTAACTGTACATACACTCTACTACATGTAAATAAACTCACTAGTGTTTCACAATATATTTTAAAGAAATAAGATTCATGCTTCTTGGTCAGACTTTCTTGAATCCTCCTAATGACCTGAGAAAAGGGTGTGCTTTTGTAACCATATCTTCCACTATTTACTCATCACTGTGTATAAAGTATTTTAATCCTCACAATAAGATTTTAATTAAATAATGATATTCTGATTAAGTACAATAAAACAGTGATCTGAAAGTGAGCACACTTACATAATACAATATAATCACCTTTGGTCCTGATCAAGACCAACGATTCAGTACACCTGATTCCAAAGCCCTGTTCTTTCCAAAATAGCATGGAAGATTTAAGCAGGTTAAATGCATATTTTGAGTTAAAAGTCCAAGAAAAGTTTGTAATTGTTATCTTGGGGTTCATTTAGGATAAAACAGACTATCTATACACGTGTAAGACTACATATACTTTCACATACATTATTCCCTATAATCTTTATGGTAACACTTTGTATTATTGCTTCTGTTTTAAAGACAAGAGAATGAGAAACTTGTTGATGTGAAAGAACTTAGTCACACATCAAAAGGCAGATTCAAATATCGAATTTCAGTCTTCCAATGCCAAGTTCTTTGATTAACCACCACCTACCTTTCTTGATGTTACAACTTAACTCTATGTATATATGTGTGTGCAAATGCATTTATTAGTCTCCTTAGATTCTAAGTTCTTGTTAAGGATTATATTTTATGTTTATATATTTCATTAGACCTTTAAACATTGCCCTTTGTGCATGATCCTCAAGATATGGAGCATTTACAAGCAACATGGAAATTATTTGTTAGAAATATCAAATAATAATTTTTAATAATAGTGAAATGGCACAAATTACTTACAGTACTACAAATATTTTTCACCATTCTCTAGTATTTCAAAATATCAATCAAGAGAAAACACTGCCAATAAGAATTCTTCTCAAATTATGTGTATTGAGAACCATTATCCATTAAGAACTTCAGTATAGTAAAAATGGAAAATGTTTTGTTACACTCAAGTTGATATTTAAGAATGAGAGAGTTGTTCAAAGAGGAAAATCGTGTGAGATGCTATTGATCTTTGTGATAGGTATAAGATTAGTACAGCACCATTAATTAAAAATAAAATCAACAAGTAAAGCAGACTTTGTAAATGCAATGGGAAAGGTATGGTTGAATTAGAAGTGGTTTTTGGAGCTTAAATATCAAATTATTTATACCAAGTTGGTAAAATCCAAGATAAAAATAATTATATGGAAAATGCAGGAATCCATTTATAGCTTGATTCAGTTGAGGCTCATTATATGAGAAAGTAATAAGAAGTAAAAAAATGGATAGATGGATCACGTTTTGTGTAATTGCTCTATATGAAAAATGTATGTAAGATGGCCTTTTAAGAATTGTGGCATTCTATGCAATTGTTCCATTTTGTTATAAAGCATAAAGGCTTCACAGAATCTACCAACAATTCATCCTAATGAACTTATGTTTTGAAATTTCATGCAAAGCTCTGTGAGATAACATGTACTTGGCTCTACATCAGAGATAAAGACATGATTGTTCAAGGGATTGGAAACATGTATGTAGCGATGGTGTCTGGGTGAGAAAATATTGAGAATGAGATCCATAATGAAGTCACAGAACATTATAAAGAAATACTTTAAAAACCTGTACTCCATTAAATTTGAAAACATAAAAGAAATGGAAGAATTTCTAGACTCAAACCACCATAGAGTGGTAGGCTAATTCATCACTAATTTGATGTGCAAGTTGTCCTACCAGCAACAACTTTTAGTGATTGAAGAAAATCAGGAGATTAAATGAGAGGACTAGTTATTTACTAACTAGCATTAGATTTTTCCAGAGATAAGCATGGTACCAATGTTCTTCACTCTTGATCTCATAACTATAGAAAAACACAAGACACTAAAATCTCAGCCCTATTCCTCTTCTGCCTTACAGATTTCTGTAATTCAAGTATTTTTCATTCAGAACTAGAAGAACCTCTAGATCCCAGAGTTGTGCTGTACTTCCACACATTTACAAGATCTTTACTAGTAAAATATTTTGCATATGGTTATTCTAGTTAGTATGCGGTAAAATGAAATTATTTTTGGTGTATGTTTCCATGAATTTTTAACACATGTACGGATTTATACACCAACTAAGGTAAGCATGATTACAGAATACTTTTATTACACAAAACTCCTAGCAAATACACAGTCCTCTCCTCTAACCCCTAGAAAATGATTTGTCTAGTTTTATCACCGAGTTTTATCAACAATGATAGATAGAATAATACAATATCATATATGTTGAGACTGTCTTCTTTTATTCAGTATGATGCCATTGAGATGTATGAATCTATATTCCATTGCTAATTAGTTTTTTTCATTGTATGGCTAAACCATAGTTTATTCAAACATTGATTGGGATATTTCTGTGTTTCCACTTTGTAATGCAGTAGATAAATTCTTGTGACTTTCATAAGCACAAATCTGTGTTAGCGTTAGTATGGTGGACTGAGTAATCCTAAACGTTCTCCTGTTTTATTCACTGGAACACACAAATATGTGCTACCCTATATAGCAAAATATACTTAGCCAATGAAATTAAGTTGAGGATCTTTGGACTGATTATTCTGATTAGTATACTAGGTCATAAATATAATCACAAGCTTCCTTAAAGGAAGGAAGAAGAAGAACAAGAAGACAATGTGACCATCAAGGCAGATTTTGAAATGTTATGATAACAAACCTCAAGATGCCAGCTGCCACCAGAAACTTCGCAAGAGCTTTGAAACAGAATGAAGCCCTGGCATTCCTACTCTTCTACAGAACTATGGAAATTCTGTCTCCGAAATTTTCAAATATTTTTACAGAATTTCATGCAATGCATTTTGAGCATATTCTTAGTCCCTACACCAATGACATTCCCACCCAACTACCCCCTATGATTTCATGTCCTCTATTATTATTTCTCTTTTTGATTAAGGTCTATCAAATCTGATTTGTGTTTTCCAATTGCTCTTAGATATGGGTCTATCCCTTGGAATCTGGTGAACCTACCAGGCATCACAACCTTAAAGAAAACTGACTCTCCCTCTTCCAGCAACTATCATTTGCCAGTAGATCCTCAGATATGGCTTGGACTTCTGGCCCACTTGCCCCATCAATGCTGGGATTTTGTCTGGCTTAGGTTTGCACAGGTCTTTTGCATGCTGTGTTCAGATGTGCAACTGCCCCGTTGTGTCAAGGCAACACTGCTTTCTTGTAGTCATCTACCACCTTTGGCTCTTACAACCTCTCCACCTCCCTTTTTGCAATTACTGGTGAGTCTCTGGAGGAGAGGGTGTGATATGTTTTCCATTTAAGGATTACTCTTATTCACTTTCTTATTCTCTGCAGTGTGGCCACTTTCTCCCCCATGACCTAGAACCTGTCTACTCAAAGGTTCTTGGTCCTGTAAATTTTGCCATGTATGGGCTCCACCTTGTGAATTTGGCCTTAAATCCAATTATATGGTTGTGGGGTTACTCCCATAATACAGCACTATGGCACCAAAGGGCATATATTGCCAGGCCAGTCATTAATGTAGTTTACATGGTTCACAGTTGGGTAAATTTAATGATTACCTTCCTCTTCCAGCAGCATGGGTAGTATCTTCCAGTGTTATGAAAGTTAACCAGTAGAGATGAAGCTTTGAGGTCAGTACCAGCTTGGTTTCCCCTTGTTTGTTCTATGACTAACATATGCAGTATGGTCAGTAATATGGTCTTACAATCAAGTTCTGGTAGATAACTAGGAGCAATGTTAGTAGCCAGTTTTGTATGATAGTCTATCAGAATAGTCAACAGCTCCAAAATAGGGAGCCCGTTTCTGGCATCGGTCTTTTTACTTGCTAGCCTGTGGTGTCTGGTACAGTTATTGAACCCTTATATTTAAAATAATTTTATGTTGTGTATTTATATATTTTGAGAATTTTCTATAGCATTATGTTTCCAAATGTCTTTTTCAAAAGACCTTTAATATAAGCTATCCTTTGCCTTTCTCCCTCCTCTGTCCTGCACTCCAGTTCCCTGACCTCGTTCAACCCTTCTTATTCCATTATCAATGTATTCTATCTCATTAATTTTTTTGCCTTGGTTTATTCACTTCTATTTCATTAACTTAAGTCCTGGATTAATGTTCTCTTCCTGTGTACTCTTTTTTTTTTTGGTGTTCTTATTTAATCCAAGGCAACAATAAGTCATTAACATGAGATCTCTCAAAGCTTAGATGTAGATACTCAGTGCTACAAACTTTCCTCATAAGGTTGCCTTCATTTCATCCTAAAGGTCTGAGTGTGTTATATATTCAGTTCTAGGAGTTTTGACATGTATTTCCTTCTTGACTTCCCTCTTGCTAGTTTTCATTCATTGTTATGATCTTCAGCATCCATGAGTTTCTGAAAATTTTCTCAGTTAATCAAAATGAGGCAAACCAGGTTTATTCTTTATGCTCAGTTAGAATACAGGATGAAATTTGTTGAGACTTGCCTTATATCCTCATATGCAGTCAGTTTTGGAGAAAGCCCCATGGACTGCTGAAAAGAGACAAAGTACATTCTTTGCTGTTTGGTTAGACTGTCCCGTATAAGTTTGTTAGATCCATTTGATTCATGATGTCTTTTAACTCCAAGGATTCTCTGTTTAGTTTTTGTCTAGATGATCTGCCTATTGGCAAGAGTGCTGAATGGAAGTCGACTACTATGACTGTGTTGGAGTCAATCTTTGCGTTTGTATTTAATGATGTTTCTTTAGTGAAATCAAATGCCTCTGGTTTGGGTGCGTGTTTATAAATATAATAACTTCTTGGTGGCTGTTTCCTTTACTGAATAAGAAGTGTCCTTACTTACATCTTATTAGTTTTAGTTTGAAGTCTATTTTGTCAAATACTAGAATAACTACAGCTCCTTGTTTCTTAGTTCTATTTGCTTAGAATATATTTTTCACCCTTTTTCCCAAATGTGGTATGGATCTTTGATGATGAGGTTTGTTTCTTGCAGGCAGCAAAAAAGTGTGTCCTGTTTTCTAATCCAGTCAGTTAGTATGTATCTTTTTTTTGAGGAATTGAGACCATTATTATGGACCAATGTTTATTAATTCATATGTTGGTGCTATATACTTAGACTTAATGTGGTTCAGGGTTCGAGAATGATTCATTTATTCCTTGTGCATTCTTGAATGTGTCTAATCCTCTCTTTAGAGGGAAATATTCCTTCTAGTATCTTTTGTAGAGTTGGCTTAGTGCACATAGGCCATTGTTGATTTTTACTTCGAGGGATGCATGTGTTCCACCAGTTCAGTTGTGCCACTTAACTGGGTCTGTCTTCAGTGATGTAGAGGCTGCAAAATCTGAATTTTACCTGGGATTGTGAGGATGGTGACAAAGGCAGGACAGGGTCTCTAAAATGGAGCAAGATGGGCTGGTGTGAAGGCTGCCTGAGGAGAGCTAGGCTGTAGGGAAAAGGATGGTGGAAAACTAGAGACTGGGGAGCTTCCAGGACTGATAGATTTGCAGTGTGTGTGACTGTAGCTAGGCCTGGGAGCTAGGGTTGTGGACAGAGAATGTTAGGGATAGAAAAAATACTTATAGGTCTGGGGGAGCTGGAATAGTAAACTGGGAATCAGTTCTGTTTGTTTTGATTGACTTGTTTTTCAAGTTACTACTTCAGAGGCAGTTTGTTCCAGTAGCCAAAGGAAATTAGCACAATGTGTGTTTCATTGCTCTGAGTTAAATGACATTCCTGGGAAGACAACTGATAAGCTTTATGAGAAGTGTATGTTTGCAAGAAACTGCAAAATGCTCACCAGTGTTGTTACCAGTGCAGTGAGACAATTTTGCGTTTTTCAAAAGCAATGTATGAGAGATCTAGTTGTGCTTGATCACTATAAGCACTTCTGTACATTTTTTTTTCATTTTATTCATGATAGACTGCATGTAGTCGTATTTATTCTATTAATTCATATTTCACTAGGGAGACATGACTCTGAACATCTGTCATGTGCTGATTTCCCATCCATGCCTTCCCTGGTGAAATATAAGTTGTAGTCTTTTGCCTTTTCCAAATTTTAAAATTGCTTTTCCTGCAAGTTTTGAGTTTGGAAAGTTGTTTATAGTACTGTCTGTCCTGTGTTGAATATATTCAGAGCCTTCCCTTTTATCCTTTGAAACAGGAAGTTTAACACAACAGTCATTTTTAATTTTGATGCTGGACAAATAATTTTTGTTTTGTGTATCTTTCTTTATGTGTGAGTTCTAAATGTTTCATAAGACTCAGTATTTTTCACTTGATTGAATTATTGAACCAGAATTTACTGAAAAGTGAATTCTTTCTCCAAATTCCCTATATAGCTTCCTGCGTTCTCTGTGTCTGATATTTGTGTGAGTATAACAATGAACTCCACATCCTGTTTTGTTGACTTACGTGTTTATCCCTCCACACCGCACACTTGATAATGATTACTGCAGCTATATTAAAATCTTAAACTCAGTATTATCCCTTCAGTTTTATCACTCTTTTTCAAAAGTATTTTGGCCAATCTCATTTTTCTAGCTTTTCATGCATATTTAACAAATTGTCCTATGTAAACAAATAATTCTTCTGGAAATTTCGTAGGGAGCTTATAAATCCCATACGTCAATTTTAGAAAAATTGAGAGATTTGCTATGTTCAGTCTTCCAAGTCAAAACTCCCATATGTATTTGCTTCTTCTTTTATCTTTTTCATCTTTGTTTGATAGTTTTCAGCATAAAGAGCCTGTTTATGTATATAGCAACCTCTCTCATGAACCTAGAGTAAAATTCAGCAGAATATTCCCAGATATAGTGCTACAATGTAATAAAAATATGTGCCATTACCACATTTTCTAGGTATACAAGGTTAGACCAAAACTCAAGAAGAGATTGATGCAAATCTATAATATCAATGGGCTAAAAAGAATGATCCTATGATTATATGATGTACTATATCAATTATTTCACACAATCCAGAAATTTTCCATAATTAAAACAAATTCTCATCAAACTAAGAATGAAGAGGAACTTCTTCAACTGGAAAAAGTGTATTTCTAAAAAGCCAGCACCTAAATTGTAAGAAACTGGAAGCTTTTCCTATAAGATCATGCAAAAGGTAAGATTGCTAATAGGGGATATTCACATTCAACACTTCTGTTTACCATCATACACAAGGTGATAGTTAATGCAAGAAGATAAACAAAAGAAACATAGTTTGTGTA
Organism: Eospalax fontanierii; assembly: GCA_035773235.1. Classification (NCBI taxonomy): domain Eukaryota; kingdom Metazoa; phylum Chordata; class Mammalia; order Rodentia; family Spalacidae; genus Eospalax; species Eospalax fontanierii. The sequence goes on along the minus strand of CM069525.1, from coordinate 125,392,450 downwards.
AAAATAATGAACCTGGTTTTGTTTTCAGGTGACATCATTTTTATAGAGAAATTCCAAAAGAACTAGCAAAAATTCCTTGAGATATTAAGTGAACACAGTAAGGCTGGAGGATAAAAGTTTACTGCAGAAAAGTTAATTAGATTTCTGTACATTATTAACAAATGTTTGCAATTTGAAATTCAAAACAATTTTGTGTATATTACAACACAAAACTAAGTATATGTATAAATATAACTAATCATATATAAGGTCCTTTTGAAAAAAGATAGATTTCATTTTGACCAAATGATTCAAAGTTCTAAGTAAATGGAAAATTAGTCAATGTTCACATAGAGAAAAGATTCCTATCATTAAAACCATATTTTTTAAAATTGATATACATGTTCCTGAATCAAAATTTCAGAAAATTACTTTGAGGATGGCAGTGAAATGTATTTTAAAACCATATGAAGTCACAAAAGAACCACAACAGCCCATAAAATACTGAAAGACAAGAGCCAACTGGGAAGACTGAATTTACCAGAGTCTGAAACCTACTATAAAGGAATATAAATCAAGATTCTGTGGTACTGACATATAAGTGCATGGATAAATGGAATGGAATAAAGAGCCAAGAAAATACCTTTCCAAATGCAAGAAGTTGATCTTTAACAATGGAGCCAAGATGATTAAATGCAAAAAGAAGTATTTTCAATAGATTGTACTGGCGCAACATAATTGCATATTTCCATTAAACTGGAAGAATGGACACACTGATATGTGCTCTTCCTAAAAATCAGTGCAAGATGAACCGTAAAACATAAAAATGTAAATGTACATGAGAATAACAGAAGAAAAATTAGGGTGACTTTAAGTTTGACATGGCTTTCTCAGTCAGTCACCAAAAGCACAATTCATAAAATCAAATGATGCTAAATTAAACTTGAATAAAATAAAACTACCATCGTGGAAAAAAAAATACTGGTAGCAAAATGAAAACAAAAGCTACATATTAGGAGAAAAGATTTACAAAACATATATCTAGTAAACATATTTATAGAGAAAAACTTTTAAGATTATATTTTATTGATTCTTTGAGAATTTCTTAGAACGTAGTTTTAGCATATCAGATCCTCTGCTCAGTCTCTGCGCAGACCCACTCCCACTTTCCCTACCTCCATCCTTTCATGCCCTCTATTGTTTGCTAAGGCCCTGTGAGTCTAATTTGCATTCCCCAATACTCTTAAGTATGGGTCCATCCCCTGGATCCTGGTCAACTTATCAGGTGTCACACATCTTGAAAAAAAAACAAAAACAAACAAACAAAAAACCTGCCGCTGTTTCTTCCTGCAGCTATCAAATGGCAATAGTTCCTTGGCTAGGGCTGGGTTTTTTCCCACCTCTCCCTCCATGACAGATTTTTTTTCTAGCTTGGAATTGCACAGGTATTGTCACAAATACTGTCGGTTTATCTGTACAACTGCCCAGTTGCTGCTGGAAGACGCTGTTTCCTTGTATCCATCAATAACCTGTGGCTTTTAAATCATTCTGCCCCATTTCCACAATGATCTCTGAGCAACAACTCCAAAAGAGGGGCCCCAATGCTGCACTGGACTTTAAAATTTCTATGGTGTCTAGTAGAGCCATTGAATTCTTATTATAAAACATTTCTTTTTAAACTCTTTTTACATGTGTCTGTGTGAATATTTAGGTTACCATATGACTACTTCTGAAGGTCTTTAGTGTTACCTATCCTTCCTCTATCCTCCCCTCTCATATGTATCCCATTTTAACCCTTCTTATTCTGCCATTCCATTTCCCCCTTTTATAAGTTTTAAAACTCAACAATAGTAATCGAAATAATCAATGGCACAAGAAACTGAGCAGCCACATCATCAAAGATATACAAAGTAAGCAGGTCAAAAGATATTCAATATCATGTCATTAAAAAGGTACTAAAACAGCAGTGAGACACCACTTCGCATATTTTGGAATGATAAAAATCCAAAACATTGACAAACAGAAATATTGGTAAGGATATGAAGGAACAAGAATGATCAATTACTGATAATGGCTTTACAAAGTGGCATAAAAACCTCGATGATTGTTTTACAGTTTCTTACAAAGCTGAACACAGTATTACAATAAAATCTGTGAATTTCACTGATAGGCATTTCCTCAAATGATTTTAATATGTACATGGATTAAGCTTTAAATATATCAGCAAATATAGAAGCAGCTAAGATGTCATTCAACCAATACCAAATATTATAAATAATATAAATTAACAAACTATAAGGCCTACATACAACAGAGGAATAAAATTCAGCAAAAATATAAGTGAGATATCAGAGCAATGAGTGGAATTGAAGATAATGATTTGATCCAAATAAAGAAGTCTGAAAAGAGATAAATTCCTCCACATATAGATTTTTATTAAAACTTTATTTAAAAAACTTAACATGTTCAGGTGACATAAAAGGCTAGAAGCTATCTATCTCTATGTGATGAAGAGGAGGAGAGAGTTGGAATCCCAAAAACAAAATGTTCTATTCAAACAGAGAAAGAGCTTGCCCAGCATGATGTTTCGCATGTTCAAATACCAGCATTAAGGCAGCAGAGGCAGGTGACTGTGACCAGGCCATCTCGAGCTACATAATTAAACCATGTCTTTAAAAAAGAGAGAGAGGGGAAAAAAGGAAAAAAGAGAAATAGGGAAAGAGATGATCTTTAGAATAAGAAGTGAAAGAAAACTTGAAAAGTGCGAGGAAGCAAATGTATTATGCAGACAGTCAAGCCTGCAAAAGAGCTAATGGTGATGGTGACAAATGAGTACATAGCCCTAAGCAAAGCATTTGCTTTATCCCCTTGAGACTCAGTGAAGATTGTTGAACAGGGTATGGAAAGATTTTGAGAGCCTAGAACATAGCCAGAAGGGCTTTTGAAATACCATTTTTTGAGTAATACACTGCCATGGAAATCATGAACTCTCAATGATCACAGAGGACTACACAAAGTCTGTACAACAATGGGCCCATCATCATCCAGGCAGTGGTGTAGCAAGGACGCATTTACTTAATTTCCTATGAACAGATTCAATTCAATAAAATGTGAAAGCCTTAGAAAACCCAAAACAAACAACACCCAAAAACTAAACAAGAAGAGATAAATAAAATTATGGCTGAAATTAATAGAAATGAAGAAAACAATACAAAGAATCAATGAATAGCTGGTGCTTTGAAAAGATTAACACGTTTGACACATCCTTAGACAAAATAACAAAAAGAAAGAGCAAGAGGACCCAAATTACTAAACTCAATTATGACAAGGGAAACCTTACAAAAGATCCCACGGAAATTCATAAAACCATAAGGACATACTTTGGAAATCTATATTTAGGGGCTAGAGAGATTACTCAGCAGTTAAAAGTACTAACTGTTCTTGCAAAGGACCTGGGTTTGAATTCTAGCACCCACACGGCCGCTAACAACCTTCCATAACTCCAGTTCCAGGGAACCTAACACCCTCTTCTGTCCTCTATGGGCACTGCACAACATGGTTATACTTACATATATGTAGGCACAACTCATACACATAAAATAAAAATTTTAAATCTATATTTAACTAAACTAGAAAATCTAAAAAGAAATTGATAAAATTCTAGATATGCACAGCCTATCCAATTAAATCAAATTACAAAAATAATTTAAACAGACCGGTAACAACCACTGACAGAGATACAGTAATTTAAAATCTCCTAAGTAAAATGATATGGATACATCACAGAATACTACCAAACTTTCAAAAAGGAACTAATACCAATACTCCTCAAATTATTTCATAAAATAGAAAATGGAGGAACACTCCTTAATTCTTTCTATAAAGCCAGTAGTACTCTAATGCCAAAACCAGACAGAGACCAACAAAAAAGAAAATTATATAGCAATATGTCTAATGAACATAGATGCAAAATTCATAAAACTTTCACTAAGCAAATTCAAAAATATAAAGTAGATAAAGGAGATACAAATTGGAAAGAAAGAAGTCAAAGTACCCTTATTTGCAGATGATATGATTCTATACATAAAAGACCATAAAGACTCCACCAGAAAATACCTACAGCTAAAAAAGACATTCAGCCAAGTAGCAGGATATAAAAGTAATACCCCAAATCAATAGTCTTCCTATATACCAACAACAAACATACTGAGAAAGAAATCCAGGAAACAATCTCATTCAGGGTAAGGTCAAAAACTATAAAATATCTTAGAGCAAATCTACCAAATGAAGTGAAGGAATTGCACAATAAAAACTTTAAGACACTGATGAAAGAAACTGAAGAAGATTTGAGAAGATGGTCATGGATCAGTGAGGTTAACATTGTGAAAATGGCCATCCTAGCAAAAGCAATGTTCAAATTCAATGTTATAGCAATTCCATCACACTATTTCACAGAAACTGAAAAAAATGATCTCAAATTCCATATGGAAGCACAAAATATTGAGGCAAGCCAAAATTATCCAGAATAAGAAAAGAACTTCTGGAGGCATTACTATTCCTCATCTCAAATTATACTACAGAACTATAGTAATAAAAACAGCACAGTACCATCATAAAAACAAACTTACCGATTAGTGAAATAAATTGAGGACTGAGATTTAAATCCACACATTTGCAGACACTTGAACTTTAACAAAGGTGCCACAAATACACATTGGAGAAAAGACAATATGTTCAATAAATGGTGCTTTTCAAACAGGATAGCCTCATGTAGAAGAATGAAAGATCCTTATCTCTCATGATTCAGACAGCTAAACTCCAAATGGATTAGGGACCTCAACATAAAACCTGATAGTGAAATACAGAGGAGCAAGTAGGGAATACATTGGAACCTACAGGCACAGGAAAGAATTAAGCTCAACAACTGACAAATGAGACCACATGAAACTGAGAAGCTTCAGTATATCAAAGGATAGCATCATTTAAGTGAAGAGGCAATCTACAAATGAGAAAATAATCTTTACCAGCTATAAGTCTGACAGGTTAGTATCTAGGATATATAGAAAAATTTTTAAAAACACCCAAAAAACAGACAGTGCAATAAATTGGGGGCATGGAGATAAATATGGAATTATCTAAAGACAAAACGCAAAAGATTAGGAAATACTTAAAAATGTTCAAAGTGCTTAGTCATCAGGGAAATGCAAATTAAAACCATTTTGACATTTATCTTAGCCCACTCAGAATCACTAGATCCAAAAGATAATGACAAATGTGGATGTGGAGAAAGGGGAACTCTTACTCGTTTCGGGGGGAATCAAAACTGGTATAATCGCCCTGGAAATCAGTGTGGAGATTGTTCAGAAAGCTCAAAATTGATCTTCCATGTGATCCAGTCACACTACTCTTGGGCATATACCCAAAAGACTCTACATCCTACTACAGAAACGTCTGTTCATCCATGTTCACTGATGCCCTTTTCATCATAACCAGAATTGAAAACAACTTTAATGTTCATCAACTGATGAATGGATAATGAAGTTTTGGTACATTATGTACCATGCAATATTATTCACCTCTTAAAAATGAAATTATGTAATTCGCAGATAAATGGATGGATCATTCTGAGTGAGGTAACCTAGGCCTAGTAAAGACAAACATCACATGTTTTATTTCACAGCTGAATACAAGCTTTGAAATCCTGAACATGTTGTCAACTTGACACACCTGGGTAGAAAGAGCCTCAACTAATTTTTTTCCTCTATTGTATTGGCCTTGGTCATGTCTGTGTGGTAGTTTCTTGATTGTTGAGTGATGTGGGAGGGCCCAGCTCTCCGTGGGTGGTGCCACCCTTGAGCAAGTGGTCCTTGCATACAGAAGGTAGGCTGAACAATGGCCAGGAGCAAGCGATTAAGTCTGCTCCCCCATGGCTTGTGAATCAATTTTTACCACCAAGTACCTGCTTGAGCTCCTTTGCTGACTTCTTTCCATGAAGAACTGTACTATAAGCTGAAATAAGCCCTTTCCTCCCCAAGTTGGTTTGCTCAGTGCTTTTATCATAGCAATAGAGAAGTAACTAATAAATGACCATGGTATGGGAAGGCTTCCTAGGAGGGGTGATAAAATGCAGTGATATAAAGGAAGAAAGGGCAGTAATAAAGTGAGAAGAGTTAAACAGGGAGGAAAATGCTTGGGCAGGGCAAAGGAGGGAGTATGGTGAGGGATAAACAATACTATTGGTCTTTGGAAAAAGCTACTTAGAAATCGACCACTGCAGAAACTTCTTGTAGTATGCACATTATAAAATGTAATTAAGGGCTGAGAGATGGCTCAGTAGTTAAAGCACTGGCTGGTCTTGCAGGGGACCCAGATTTCGTTCCGGGCAACCATCTATAACTCCAGTTCCTGGGTATCCAATGCCCTCTTCTGACCTCCATGGGCATTACATGTCTTGGTTACACTTACATACATGCAGGCAATACCCTCATGCACATAAACATAATAAAATATTTTTAAAAGTAGTAAAGTTTTATGGCAGGGGCATTGTCCCTACTAAATACAATACTCTAACAAAATAAAATCCCATCGCCAGAAATGGACTCCATCTCTTGAAGCTGTTAACTAGGAGCCCCATAGACCTTTAGTAATTCGGGCCATTGCCTCTCCTGTTGTTTATCCACCAGTACTAGATGGTAAGACCCTATTAACAAAGGCACTAGAAGCATGAAATGTACAACACATAAGGCTAAATCACAGAGGTGATGGCTTCAAAGCCTTATTTCTACTGGCTAGCATTCATAAATCTTGGAGGTGCTAAGGAGGCTACTAGAAGGAAAGAATAATTATCAGTCTTTTCCAGATGTGAACCATGAACTACAGTAACAACTGGCTTGACAATATGTATCCACCAGTGCAGTAGTTGCAAGAGTATTACAGGAGCAACAAACCGGTTATAATTGAATTTAAGGTACACTTCTTAGGATATAGCCTGTACATGACATTGATATCAGGCCTAGAAACCTTTGGCTAGACAAGTTACAGATCATAGGCAAGTGCTTAATACTATTCTGCTTAATAAATATAGCATTAAACTAACTTTTTTTTTGTATTTTTAAGACAGGTCTCCCTGTAACCCCAACTGATGTGGAACTCACTATATACACTAGGCTGGCCTTGAATTCACAGAGATTCCCCTGCCACTGGAGTACTGGGATTAAAGGTGTGTGCCATCATGCCCAGCATAGCATTAAACTGACTCTTAATGAGTTATTGTTACACCCATAGATTAATGCATCTCTCAACTGTCATCACAGAAGTTTCTTTATGCAGTAGATGATGATTAATCCAAAAGCCCACAACTGGTCAATGGGCAGAGAACCAGAAGCATCAGAATGCTTATTCTGTAATAGAACACCTATATCAAACTTCTGCCACCCAAGGCTCAGGATCATTGAGGAACAGGAGAAGGAAAGGTTAGAAGAACCAGAGGTGGTAAATGATCATATGAATAGAGACTTTCAGATAGCTGTTCAGTTACATTGTGCAGTCACTCACAGCATGCACAAGTCCTACACAAGATCAAACCTAATAAAATCCCAGTGTAGGCATAGAGAAGTGTGTAAGAAACCCCAAGCCTACTTGAAGAACTGTCAGTTACTGATGGCTGCCAGGAGGGGGACAGGTTATTCCTTCCAGGAATGGGATTCTTTGTAGTTTAACCAGGCTCTTGTGGATGGACTCACATTGAAGGACATTTGGGGACACAAATTAGACTATTAGGCCATATATATATATATATATATATATATAAACATTAAATTGGTGGGTCAGTAAGGGCAGATGCATATAAGGAAAGAGATGTAAATACCATCAAAATGTATTGTATAAAAATCACAAAAATTCAGTAAAAATGTTAAAAACCTAAAATGAATTAAAAACAAAGCCAAAATAAAACAAAAATACCAAATCTGGGGAAGGGATAGACTGGGAGAAGGGGTGGGAAAGTGATGATGGTCAGGGAGATAGTAGCCTGATTGCATCATATATGTGTATGAAATTGTCAGAGCAGCTCTTTTCTAGGAGAGATGAAGCAGCAGACACTTACAAGAGGTAAGCATAATGTGAGAACCCAGGAAGAGGATCATAACCAGGAATAAGTTGGTCTCATGTCAGAGATGCAAAGTTGGATCAATATACACAAACCATCAATGTAATATAGCACATAAGTAGACTTAAGAACACAAATCAGACAGCCTTTAGCAAAGCTCAATATCCCATCATGATTAAAGTGCTGAGGAAATTAAAAATAGATAGTATATATCTAAACACAACAAAGGCTATAAGACAAACCTACAAGTGATATTCTAGTAAATGATGATAAACGGAGTGTTTCTAAAATCTGGAATGAGAGAAGAATGCTTAAGACACACACATGTGTGTGTGTCTTGATAAATATATATATAAAATAAATATAATGATACTGACATTAATATAAGCATATAATATACTCAATATACTAAGTATAATATACATATATAATTATCACTAGTATTTGAAATGATTTTGTATGTGTGATAAATATTTGGGTTATTATAGACATATATAAAAATGACTTTGTTTCTAGATTTAGCCAGGAAGAATTTAAAAAACTACTTTGTGAAAGGAATTCATAGTCATAAAGTACATTATGCAAATAATTTTCAAACATACTTTGTATTTGTTAAGTAGATCATGAAAAAGACTCATTCTTTTAAGGTCTGCTTAAAATGATTCTGTGGGTATGTGTGTGCAAGTTTATGTATACATATGGACTGTAAAACAACAAATGAGCCCGTGTACACACAATTAAATTGTCTACATAGAAATCTCCGAAGAATTCTGAAACAACTTGTAGAATAAGTGAATATAGTAAGTTTGCATCATATAAGCTCAATACATAATGCATGAGCCCTATGCTGACTCAATCAACCAGTACTGAGTGAGAAAAATGGGCCATACCCTAGTCTAGGAACTATTGATAACAGATAACTGCTGGGTGAAGGAGAAGGGGTCTTCTTTAAGATCTCTGAATAGGCTAACAGTACTCCAGTAGATGAACTTGCACTGAAGGACAATGGGGTACAAATGCTTGACCAGCAAGACTTAACATACATGACAAAATGCATAAAATCCAGTGGGGAGAGTTTATGGGGGTTGTGGATTCGGAGCATCTAAATTTCATTAGGAACTATTATATGAAATAGTCATGTATGAATATGAACAAAAATTCAGCATGTGTATGTGTATGCATGTGTAGCTGAAATTTATATTATCAAATTTTAAAAGTTAGCATATGAAGATTACATGCAGAAATTGTGGGAAAAATTATTATGGAGAGAGTAACAACAGTAGTTGCCAAGATTCTGGCTTAAAGGGGGAATGAAAAGAAAGAAGGAAAAATGTTGTTAACCACCACGTGGGTGCTAGAAACCCAACCCAATCCTCTGCAAGAGCAGCCAGCGTTCTGAACTGCTAAGCCATCTCTTCAATCACGGAATAGCATTAAAAAAACTACATTCACGTGGAAAGTATTTCCAAGATGTCTAGATTAACAGAGTTCTTTCAATATTACTATTTTAGCTAAAGTTTTTGAAAATCTCTGAAATTTATTCTGAAATATTTTTGAACGTAGTTTCTTTGTTTTAATTTGTTTTTCACTTCATAGACCAGATGCCACCATAGGGCTTACAGGGTGTTCTACTTCAGTATTAGTGACAAAATGAAATAGTTGTCGAATATCCCTAGAGTCCTCATATCATAAAGGAAATAGCTTATGAACCCAGACTCGAATTTATGATAGACTTCCAAGGTGGTTGAGTACAGTAATTCAAAAGTACATTAAGATGATCTCTGTACATAAAGGTAGTCATTCTAACCAAATGCTTCCCAAATTGCCAAGCTGAGGGTATTGAAAACTAATTTTGAATTCCTACAGGTGTAGCCTTCCATTAGTCAAAGAAGGCTTGGGTATTATTATGTGAGAAATAATAATAAACGTAGTTGACTAACATAACATGTCTAACAATGAACATCCCTATTATAATGGCTTTTAAAAGATAGAGGAAAAAATCTATACTTTTGGATGATATAAAGAGACAGTACACAATTGTAATTAACAATATGAACTGGCAATAACTTTCTTAAATTTGATCAAATGACATTGAGTATTGATACTAATAAAATAAATAAAAATAAGATATTTAAGACTAAAAAGTAGGAAGGCTTGTTCTTTTCTAAAATTTAACTCAAATATTGTTTTCTCTCACAGCTAGAAGTAAAATGCCATTGTTCTTTATCCCTAAATGAAGAGAGACTGACAAATAATGTCTGTTGGAAGAGGGATAATGATTTTAGTCAGTAGTTTAGCCACTGGTAACTTACCTGTTCTCCAGCCCACATCCATGTTCATACACGCATCATTTATTAAACTCAGGTCATAATAAAAAGACTTTAAAATAGAATGGGAATTTGTTGGGAAGAATAAGGATGTCAGAAGGATTGGAAGGTATAGAAAAGAGGGTAATGTGAGGTAACTGTGATCAAATGCATTATGCACCTGTGTGTGAACTTGTCAAAGAATATATATTTAAAAAATAACAAAAACTATTCTCCTTGCATTGTAACTTAGTACAATGGTATCTCTAGCCATTGTCCACACCGTGGAAGTCTTCCTTCAGAATCTTTAAGCACTGTGCACTCTCATTCCTTATGGTCACTTCAATTTACTCTGTAATAAATTCTGTAAACTTCCAATAATAAAAAAAAAAAACAGCACAGTTCCTTTGTGACATGAAGGCATCAAAGAATTGCTTGATGAATGGCAAACGAAAAGTTCCAAAGATTAGTAAAAGTTCTGTCCTTCTTTTCATTCCCACAGTAGTCGAATACATACAGAAAAGTAATTTTATGTACCCAAGAAGATGTTGCTCTACTGGAAGTTTTCCAACTGAGCACTGTCCCTTTGATAGCTAGTCTTAAAAAGAACAAAAAGATTATGATCCTGTAATATTTCAAATTTGGGCCTTCCTGAAATCAGAGAACTGTTTTTTTTTTTTTTTACCTCATGCTAACAGGGTAAAGTATTCAACATAATTTCAATAAATTATTTTGAAATTGTACTGAATTGAAAAGAAATAAAGTCAAAGTCTTCCAAGTTTTCCAATGGGTAAATTTCCTTATTTCATTAATAGGTCTGTTTTGTTATAAACATCTGTTTCAGTCAGTTTTTCATTATACTAACAAATATCTAAATAATAAGCTTAATATTATCACCATACTTGGGACTAAGCCTTGACTGAATTATTCTCTTGAGAATATTTAACCTCCAAACTATAAAAAGGTCTCAGATTTATGAATCAATGCAGATATTATTCTTAATTAATTTTTTATTTATATGTATATGTGTAGGAAATTCTGTGTGTGTGAAGACTCTGTGTGTATGTGTGTGTGTCTGTCTGTGTGTGTGTGTGTGTGTGTGTGTGTGTAAAGAAAGTCTTGTATCTTCCTGAACTGGAGTTACACGCAGTTGTGAGCTGCCTTACTTGAGTGTTAGGAATCAAGCCATGATCCTCTGGAAGAACAACAAATGCTATTAACTGCTGAGTCATTTCTATAGCCCCAGATGCAGGTATTCCTGACTCCTACATAATAATGATGAAAAACAGACAATTTGAAACTCTCCAATCCTTAATTATATTGTTCTATTTATTACCACACTTTCAAAACCTGTGTAATCCAGTTTGAACCAAAATTCCTAGTTTTATTTACATATCCACTCAAAAATATTTTATGAGTTCTAGCTATGTACATGTAGAATATATATGAGTGTACAAAACATAAAATTTCTGCTTTCATGAGATCATACTTTATTCAGACTCTACATAATATCCATCCTGTACACTATCAGAAAATTATAAAGCCATTTATTATGGTTTGAATATGTTTCTATATTAAACTATTTGTGACACTATACAGAATAACTGAGAATATGTAACTCATAAAGAACATGAAGCTATTTCATCACATTTCTGGAAGCTAGGACATCTAAGATCAAGGTATTAACAATTAGTGTCTGGTTGGAGTTGTCTTTATTTCCAAAATAGCTCTTGTGTTGCATCCTCCAAGAAGGAAGTAACAGTATTCCTTTACAAACACAGAAGAATTATTCCATTAATCCATTCATGAGGCACAGATCTCTTGATTTAATTATGTCCCTAAAGATCTCCTAACACTGTTGACTTAGATATAAATTTTCTAATACTTCAATTTTCAGGACCTATTTAGACCACAGCAGTTGTCCTTCCTAAATCCATATGTTGGACTCTAATGCCAGTTATATAATAGTGCTGAGGTGATCCCTTTGGGCCATTATTTAATCATGAGGGCTTCAATAAATGGTATTATTGCTCCTATAAAAGAGGTTGAAACCAGAGACCTATTTCCTGATTTTGCTCTTCCATCCCTTCTAACATATAAGGTATAGTGTTCGTCCTTAAAAATTCACTAGCAAGTATCATATTAAAAAACAAAAACTGGACTCTCACTACATGCCAAATCTGACAGCATGTTGATCTTGGACTTGTCAGACTACATAGCTGTAAGAAATAGTTGTGTATTATTTACAAATTAGGCTGTCTTTTTATTGTTTTAGTGGCAATAATGAAAAAGACACATTTCAGGAAAAGTTTTATGAACAGTAGAGATAAACATGGAGATTATTCTATGATCAGTTACATTAAAATCAGAATATAAAAGAATACATTTGATAAAATAATGCATATCATTGTCAATTAACCATAAGTAAATAAATAAAATCTGGGCCCTGTGAGATGGCTGAGTGAGTAAAGGTACTTGCTGCCAAACCTGATAACCTGAGTTCAGTCTTCAGAATGCAAATAGCAGAAGGAGAGAAAATGATTCCCACAAGTTGTCCTCTGACTTACACATATACTACGTGGCAAGCACACATAGATGTAATAAAAATTAATAAGTGAAGAAAGTTCCAAATTATTGAGCCCTTCAAAAGCACCATGGGCTGATTCTTACTGAATTTCTATAACAATCAGGTGATGTAATTATTGTTACTGTCTTTGGATATCATCTGAGTGTACTAGTGTTCATATAAGTTAAGGCAGGGTAGGGTAGGAAGGAACAACTTCGCAAAGGTACACAGCTAGTAAATAAAAGAATCAGGACTCCAAAGCTAGTGCTTATCCTACACTGCCTGAGCAGAGCCAAACAAAGAGGATTGCTAAAAATGCAGTTGCAGTTCTTTCTTAGCTCCTGACTCAAAGTTATCAGTAATTAGAAACAATAACATTTACTGTGCACCTGCAGTAATCTCCATGTTGCCCCAAACCATTCAACAATGCTATATTTCACTTAATACTGATGACAAGAGTGTAAAATAAATACCATTAGATTCTCTGCTTTAAAGATGAAGAAAATAAGAAAATGTTGCCTACAATTACACAACTTATAATAGACCAAAGACAAAGACTGGGTCATATAAGAACAAAAATTGAGTGCATTAAGGCGAAAAGCATATAGGTGTCATTCCTTTGACAAATTGCCATTTAAAGCTTCTATTTTCTTTTCTATAGAAAACAAAGTACTCCAGAAGATGATACTGGGGTGAGTCATTTTTGGCCTGATAGTAGATTTATTTGCTCCACATCTATTAGGTTTCAACCAGATAATCCTCAACTGTCTTAGTCCCATTGTTCACAACATTGTCTAAGTGCAGCCCTCTAAGAACTGCACAAGATTGACCTCCATGAAAAAGACTGCATCAGTAATTCTCTCTCTTCCTCTCTCTCTGCCTCTCTCTCCCCGTTTCTCTCTCTCAAACACACACACACACACACACACACACGCACACACATACACACACACACACACACACACCCGGGGACACACACACATTTCCTTTCTAAATGTTTAAAACAGAGTTCCCCCTGCAGTTTAATTCATGCTTAATAAGAGAGATGACCTGCATTGATGGTTAGATAGATAAAAGAATGGAAAAAAACGGATACCTGATAGATGGATAGATGGACATATAAATAGATAGTAGCTGTAGATGCCTGACTCAGGGAAATGTTTGATCCAAACTAATACTTTGACCTGAACATTTACATCCCCTAACATGGTAATAGTCATTATCAGGAAATATAAAATCTCTCAAAGTTGGGCTATTGATGTAACTCATTGATAGACTTCATTCCCACCATGGGAAACTTCCTAGTTTTAACCTCTAGTACTGAAAATGAATCTTCAAATTATTATGCCAAAAGCACTTCCTGATGTGGATCTTTCAAATTAGCAAATATGGCAATATCAGTAAAATTTTAGGAATTCCAAGTTGCTATTTTAAAAAGCTAGTGTATAACTTTTTAGAGCTATTCTCATTTTCCATGGGAAAAAAAAAACAAAAAATACAGAAAGGTAAAATATATAAATTTATGATGGACTAATATTTTGGATGAGTAGAAAAAGAAAAAATAGGCTAGTTAAAGGAACTTACAAATGACAAGTTATGCTGCCAAAAGTCATCTATAATGGGTTAAAATGTAGTGGTAAATCTCAAATTCCCCCAATGATGTGTGAGGAAACGCATTCTATACTTTCTTTTCAAAATTCCAAAACAACCATAACCTAAAAATCACCCTCAACAATAATTAAGAAAGACTCCATGGCTAAACTAATTAATTCGGGCAATGTTAGTTAAAATGGAAAGATAATCTAATCCAAATGGTACTTGAAACAGTATTCTCATATATTTCAAGTGAAAATGAGATCAAATATTATATATATATATGTATATATATATACATATATATGGTATAAAGCCTTAGGACTTGGGGAGCATCAGCTCAAAAATTCTTGTTTTGCATAAGAAAGTGGAGTTTCACTGACAAGTTCTAGGATAGAGATACATAGAGTGAACATATCTATGACTTGAACTCCAAGTCCAGTGATCTTCCTTTGAATTGATTTTATTTAAGCTTTCTTTGAAATACAGCATAAGATCAGAAATATATTTCTAGGTAAAGTTTGAAGAAGACAGAGATTGACCTTGGCTTTCCTATCCGATCTCTTCCTTCCTCTGTGCACTCAGAATTGCCATTCAGTTCACAAGCTCATTTCTGCACTCCATGCGGTCTAATCCTCCTGGGCAATGTTCCTTCAACATAGTCTTGTTACTCACCTCGCAGAGTTGCTACAGTTTTGAATATGAAAAAAAGAAATCTTTAGTAGTGGAATTTCAGTCCTTAAACAGTCTTGCAAAAGAAGGAAACAACATTAAAAATTCTGAAATTTGTAACCTCACCAACAAATTTTCTATTTCTATGTTATAGACTTTTATCATTACATATTGTTTGCAACCTCAAAGGCAATATTCACCTTAGTATTTCTCATAGACTTCAACGTAAGCACTGGGTACAAAGTCCCAGATTGGTTCACCAAAAATGTTAGCAACAAGGCTATTTCAGGCAACTTAATGACTCAATGGCTCAGCAATCAAATCAATTGCTCAGCACCTGACCTTTAAACTAGACAAAAATCTATATCCCTGACAAATCAGACCTCTTTATAGCCTTCTGTACCAAGAGAGGAGATAAAAAGACTCTAGATCATAAACCAGTGCCAGAACAAGCTACCTTATAATTTAATAAGATTTATAATCACTTATTCTTTTGCACAAATGCATCAGTACAGCTACAGATTCAGTCCCAAGTATAACAACCATGTAACTACAGCTACACAAAGAAGTCTAAAACATCTCTTTTATAAGTTATATACACATTACTGAGGAAGTGTTATAAGGTACAGATTCAGCACACTTTTTGCACCAGTAATAGTGTATATCTATATTATGACTTTTCTACATTTTCTCTATCCCAAAAATCTAAAGAGAGAGAAATGTAGTTCCTGTCATTGAAAAATATTTCCAAGAAGTATTTTTATCACATAAATTAGTATGATTTCTAGTCATTACCATTTAAAATTATTTTTAATTGGTCATAGCTATGAGCACTGAGTGTAGTTTTCATAATTGATATGAGGAACTTGTCTTAAAGTCCCTCGATGAGATTGGTCAATATTGATCCTGAAACTTATAAAAATAACTTGAAACCAGTGTCCTAACCAGCATAGTGTGTTTAAAGCCCTCAAGGTGTCCACTTTTGTCTTAGCGAGTCTAGAAACCATTCATGGATTTTCTTATTGTAATAGAAAAATATTTATTTTATAAACTGTTTGCCAAAAGCTATGCTATTCTTTAAGAATTGTTTGTTTTTTTACTGTAAACTGAACATGTGACTAACTTAGTAGGAGACTCCTACATCAGTTTCAGATTTTATTTTTAGAGATAAAAGATCACGTGGCATCAGTTTGGGATGAATAATGAGTTCCTTATTTATTAATTAGCATTTAATATGTCATACATATGCTTTCATGTATAAATGAAAGACTGGCTCTCACAGAGTTTGCTATTTTGGTTCCTCTCCAAATTCCAGACACAGCAGTCTGTGTAATATTGAACAAACTAATGGTGGTGCCACAGTGATGCACTGTTACAGTTAGAAGCAGATCATTAAGCACAAGATTCTTTAAGTATTTGGTTGTAGGCAAATATCCTCAATCTTAATAAAGGACAAAAGTCCTCAACATCTCATTGTAGCAGTTAATAGCATTAAATGTCCCAAAACAACATTATAAATGTGAAAGAATAATGCATCATAGAAAAAAAACAAGAAAAAAGGTAGCATTTTATTTTCTGTAGCCCAACCGATATGCTCCTTTCTGTTGCATTTAAACTTGATGATTTGGAAGTGATTTTTGTCTTTCACAGTAGTTTAGTCCATTTGTGTGTATATTAAAATATGAATATATATATAATTATCTAATAAAATGCATCATATAATTAAATATGATTTAGTGCATTTAATCTTCAGTCAATTGGATTTCCTTATGGTATAAACCCTGATATCTATTTAATTGAGGGGAGAGAGAGACAGACAGAGAGACAGAGAGAGAGAGAGAGGAGATAATGTGAGAGTAAGAGCTGAAAGTGCGTTCAGGACCATAATTGAAAGTTAACAGGATGTTTCATTACCATTCAGATAAGATCCAATTCTATTAATAATTTTATATTCTAGGAATAAAGAGTGGTTTATGCGCTATTAATTCTGAAGAATTTTATTGTTTATAATATTTTCATGATATGCCCTGTAAAGGTAAAAATTGAGTCATTTTCCATTTGGTTTGTACTCTCTACCCAATCAGCTTGTGAATAACGAGGAGCAGTATGAAGCGGCAATGCCATCGTGAATACACGTAGAAACTAGCAGCACCACAAATCTTTCTGCCAGTCAGTACTTTTGGTGAAGCTAATCATCAGAAAGGCCTCTTAGAAAAAGTGCTGTCTACTGTAGCTTCTGAATTCAGGGATACTCGCAGAGAACTGCAATGCATAGTTGTTCATGAAGTTCAAGATATAAAAGCTAGCATAGAATGTGTCTGCCCACAGGAAGGGAGTTTTCAAATCTTGTTCATGACACCGAATACTGGAGGATGTAGTATTATAGGACAAACCAAGAGAACTTCACTCCAGAAAGGGAGGAACTGATCTAAGCAGGTGTAAAAAACTTCGTTTATGTACATTATTTATGTTGTTTCCAATTTTATTAAATTTTTCTTTAGCTTTTGAAATAAAAATACAAAACAGACGTTGAACCAGAACTGAGATCTTCTAGTAATTCATCACAATGACAACAAGGAGGGAAAGAGGAAAGTTGCTTCAAAAATGTTCTTTAAGCCTCTTAGAAATCTAGAGCTGTTTTTAAGGTTCGGTTTACAAGAATCTACAAGAAAGATGATGTTGTGAATATCAAAGGAGTACGTCTATTAAAAAGAATATCCTGCAAATATTGTCTATAATCCTATTATTGTAAAAAAGCAAGTAAAGAGTAAGATCTTTTAAAAACTATTTTAGTGTTTTTATTTTATATGTATGAGCATATTGCCTGAATGTATGTAACTGCACCCATGTTTTGCAATGCCTGTAGAAGTCAAAACAGGACATTAAAATCCACTGAAAGTGGAATTATGGATGGTTATTAGCTGCCATGTGCATGCTGGGAATGGAGCCTGCATTCTCTACAAGAATAGCAAATGCTCTGAACCACTGAGCCATCTCTCCAGCCCCAAGAGTAACATTCTTGTCAAAACATTCAATGTGTGTGTTAAACATACTAAGGACTCTAAAAGCAAAGTATCTTCCAAAACCACATGAAAAAAAAATTGATTAGGAGGGAAAAATGAAGCAAAATGAAAAGAAAGATACTCAAGCGTCAGCATATTCCACAGAGAAACACACACTTCATGAAAAGTAATATAAGGACATCTGAGTCACTGAAAACTATTCTCTATGTATTCATGGCACAATCGGTATCAAACCAAGAAGACAAAGAAGCTTCCTGGACCATAGATTTTTTTATTGACTAGTGTGATGTCTTCTCCTCCAAAGAAATATTTAAAAAAGAAAAATGTAAAATGACAATGGCTTAAAAACTGATAATATTTTTTTTTCCACTTAAAGGTCTAGTTCAGTTGATTACAGTAGTATGAGGACTCAGAAAGAGTCAGAGGTTAGAAAATCTTCTTTTACTTTTCTCAGCAATTTTTTCCAAATCAATAGCTCATATAGCTGCTCCAGCTTCAGACACAACTACATTCCAGTTGAAAGGAAAAGAACAGTAAATGGTCCATGTATTTTGTAAGCCTTTCCAGATGTTGCACACTTCAATTTTGTTACATACCATTGGTCATAATTGAATCAAACAGCCACTTGATACTTGCTTGGGATGCCATGAAATAAAAGTATCAGACAGCTCCGTGTCAACTGAAAGGTATTTGACTTTGTGAGCAGGTGAGAAATGATGTTGAAAGCCAATTAAGAACCCCTATCAAAACAACATGTAGTTTGTGAAGCACACATGGCCACACCAGTAGGGCAAAGGACCATAAATCTATGTATATATCAAGAATTTACACACAGAACAATATATCTCCAAGATATATACAATAAATCAAAGACAAGATATATGAATTGTAGTATAACTGGATTTCAAACCTGATTTTACATCAACCTTCAAATGTAACACACATTTCAAAGTGACACAGAATAGAAAAGCATTTCATTTGTTGCATCTATAAGGAATAAACTTATCCTCCATCCTCTACCACCTATTGTCTCACAACACAAGAATTATCCCTTATAAGAACAAGGGATACCTCTTCTTTGTGAAACCCTAAGCAATAAGAATGAAGTATACATATTCCATAACATGTTTTTTGCAGATTTAAATATAAAGATTATACTTGGCTCATTAATGCATCTTTTGGAAGGACTGTATTTAAAATGCTTATATGGGTAAAGTAATACATAGACATTTTATTATTCAGTAAGTATATATAATATAGTGCAGGAATAGCACAAAGAAATTTATTGCATGGGCAGACAAAGTTAATACGCAATGAAAGTACATTTCCTAGCTACATAATGAAACAGTAGAAAGCAATCATTATTTAAAAGTGCATGGCATAGGCAAAATGAATAGGGTCATTTTCATAATGTCTTTGTGGGTTATGAGCCAAATCTTCCGTGAGAATATGAAAAAAGAAAATGAAAAAGTTACTCAGTTTCCGGAAGCTTCTCTCACATGTAACTGCACAATTAGCCATGGGTAATATCCAGTTGTTTTTAAACTACCTGTATAATTTAAAATAAAATACTCAAATAAAGCACTTCCCAGAAGCATGTGCTAGCAGTATTGTTGAGGCACTTCCTTTAGAAGCATCTATTACAAACTTCAGAGATGAGAAAACTGAGGCTTAAAAACTAGAGGAAACCTGCTCAGAGTCACACACCAAGGGAGGAATAGAAATTAAACTGAAGTCTGGTGCTATTTTACCCTATGACACAGTCAAATCCATATTCATTATTTTTAAATATCAGTTTTCATACCCATGAAATCTGAAATGTTGGATCCTGAAATAGGTTCTCCAACAAAAGGTGATACAACTCCAACCAGTACACCTGTCCGAAAGGCCCTGTACAGTAAAAGAATGAACAAAATTAAACTAAAGTGAAACAATCAAAATTTAACTTTAAGTAACTACGCCAGTTGAGACAGCTGTGCCATCATTTGGTCATTTGTCGTTAATACAATAGGGGTAGGAAACAGAAGGGCATTTCAAGTAACCACAACTGCAATGTACAAAGTTACGCTTTTAGCAAATACGATGCTACAAGCCCCAATAGTCTCTTTTGTTTCAAGATTATTCCTCTTCAGAAAACCTGAATAACTGAAGACAGTGTGGAAAATTAGAAATTACATTCATGATTTAGGAAAAGTCTGAAAGAATCAAGCTGACAAAAGGAAAGGGCATTCAATATTTCTAAAGTTAGCATTCAGACCTGATTACAACTATATATTCATTTCAGAAAATAATGATCTTTCAAGAGAAGGGAGGGAGAATACAATGACATAAAGAGGGAAAGGAAAATAGTGAGAGAGGAATAAATGGGATGGGAACTGGAATATAGGAGGAATAACCATACTAAAGATCTTTTGAAAACCATATGGAGACCTACTACTGTAGAGTTCTCTAAAATATACATATACACATATAAAAAGAGGTTAAATGAATTTACTCTGTAACAGGGTTACTTCTCTTGTAGTTGTTGGAAAATGGTATCTCATAAACCCCCAAACATTACAAGCTATTGGCACTCATCTTAGTTACCCTCCAGAACCTGTCAATAAATCCTGTTGTTTAATACAACACATGCTTGAATCACAAAATGGAAAATCAAGAGGATACTGACCTAGAAATTTCATCCCTACTGGCTAGCTTTTATAGTGATGGGGGCCGCTAAGTGTGCTGCTACAGGAGAAAAGTAATCATCAGTCTTACACAACTACAAACCATGGTACCTACAGAAATGACTGAACTAGTAAGATCTACTCATTAGTGCAATGAATGTTATAAGGGTAACGCCTGTTGCACAAGATGGAACCCATACCTGGCACCATTATCAGGGAAAAGAACCTGTGCCTACATAGGTCATGGGTCCTAAGGGAGAATCTTCTAATTATCCGTGAAATGGACACAGTATTAAAATGACTCCTAGTGAATTATTGCTCTAGACAGAGATTAGTATATATCTCAAACAGCTATATTAGTATAAAACTTAGATTCTCTGATAACACTGAAGCTTCTTGAAGTAAAAAGCAATTATTGTAGAGACTCATAACTGGTTGTCATGCAGAGAGTAAGAAAATAAAGCACATTTAGCCCTAAATAAGACACCTATATCTTACCCTTCCTCCAAGGCACAAAAAAATCATCATGAAAGAAGGAGAGGAATTTAAACAGTTACTGAGACTTTGTACATTTCAAGCAACAGTTCTTAATTAAATTTAGACCCCATCCTATCCATGCCTCCTTCAGCCCCCTACCAGAACTTATACATTCCACTATACATGTTAATTCCTATCCAGTCAAGCACTTGTACCCAGATGTCTTCTAGTGTATCCTCTAGAATCTAGTCAGCTTATCTAGAGATAGTAAGTAAAGTCTATTCTCCCTCACCCAAAATCAGCATCCAATAGTTCCCAGTCTAAAGCTGGCTCTCCACCCATTTCTCTTGCTCTACTCTGGGCCCTTGTCTGATTGAGTTGGCATGGATCCTGTGTTCAATGCTACCACTGCCTCAAGTCCAGTGGACTGAAAACCACTGCTTCCTTATGCTCATGAACCATCTATGGCTCTTACAATCTTTTAGGAGCCAAAAAATTTAAGAGTTGGAAGTGGTAGATGAGTATAATGAAGGGTTTCCCAGATATCAGGGCAGTTGAATATATGAACTACCAATAATTGTAACTACATACACAAGACCTGCTCAAGCTCACAACAGACAAAATCCCACCATAGAGGTGGGCATGAAGTTTGACCCCAAAGCAAGTGGCTATTAGCACATGATTGCAGCTAGGAGAGGAATAATCAGTTTTCTTTAAGGGCGTGGCCCATCTAGTTCAACCATGCTTCAGCTCCACTTTCAAGAGTATTTGAGCAACAGAAACTGGATTTGTTGGGGGGAAGGAAGAACAGTAACGTGGCTGGGTAAAGAGGTGGGGACGTATCTGTGAAGAGTTGGGAATGTGATGAAAATACAGTGTATGTAACACTTAAATTAATTAAAATTGAAATAAACACATAAATTGCAAAATACAAATTCTTTAATACCTGCTTGAAAGTATATACCTGAACAGAAATCATATGTTAAGCTTTATAGTCATATATCAAGAACTAATAAGAAGATCGAAAACACAATACCTTTAGGATCTTGATCTCACAGTGCTAAATAATCACTTTGGTTGATTTCTGTACAAGAGAACCTACTATGTAAAAATTAGGTAGGCATGGTATTGTTTATTTCTTGTAGGAAAAATTCAACTTATGTATATGCTTTCACATCTTCAAAGGCAGCTATTCTTTAAAGAAATATGCATTAAGGATGAAGGATTTATCTTACAGAGCTTTTAGAAGGGTACACATGTTAAAACTGCTATTCAGAATACAGGCTAAAAAGAACTTCAAATGCATACAAAAGAAACATTCACCCAACATGAAAGTGAAAGAAGTAAAAAAAGAATAGAGCAAAATATATCTTTAAAATGAATTCTGGATGATGAATATCCTAGCAGAACAGTGATGCTTAGAAAGAGAGAAAAAGTTGCAGAGAGTCCTAAAATTACTTAAGGCTACCCCATGAAGTATTTTAAAATTTATATCTTTTACAGAAGAAACTGAGGCAGAGACCACCAACACCCTTAAGTCAAAAATAAAGAGCAAGAAATCCTAGAAGTAAAAGGCAATTCAAATTCATATGGCAAACAAAAGAAGGCAAATTCCTGCTGAGTACATTTTAGAAGAGGCTTTCTTTCTCTGCTGCCTGTTTTTATGGATCAGAAGCCAAAAATATTAGGATCCTAGTGTCTATCATAGCATGCTGCTCCCATAGCAAGGTTCTCACAGTTAGAGATACAAGCCAAGAATTGCACTGGCTACCAACCCACACAGCACGGGGCAAAGTGCAACGACTCAGAGTATTTTCTTAAGCAAGCAGAACTTATTGAAGAAAAACAACAACAACAAAAAACTTCTGAAGTACTCCCAAAGGAAATGTCTTTACTTGAAACTGTTTTTCTTAAACCTAAGGACTCTCTCAAAAAGAAAAGAGCAACTCCTCTTAACTAATGACACTTTAAAACAAATACAAGCTAGTTTCAAGGAGAAAATCAGGGAAAAAGTCATCTACATATAGCCCTACCGGGATGTAAACAAACCTCAAAAATTACTCCTGCTCTAGTTTCATTAAACAGGATGGTAGACAAATTTATGTCCTAAGATATTTTAAAAACAATTTTAAGAAATTGGTCAGTAAATAGTAGAGCTGATGAGTAGAGTGTAGAATATAATAGAAACGAAACCATCAGGTTTTCAGAAAGATCAGAAAAATATACCATAAAAGAGAAATGACCTTAAACTACTGTTTTCACACATATATATCATATATATATGGCCCACATATAGTCAACATTACGCTGACTGTGGAAACCTTGAAAGCATGCCCTTAAAAATCAGTATTGAGACAAGTGTCCGTGTTCATTACTTTTATTTGATATTATGCTTGAAATTTTAACCAATGAAATAAAACAAGAGAAGAAAATAAAAGAGATGCAAGTAGTAAAGGAACAAGTCAAATTATACCTATTTATAGATGATATAATCATATATTGAAAAGATTCTAAAGACTCCATCACAAAGCTCTTAGATTTTATTAATACTTATAGCAAAGAAGCAAGATAAAAAATCAGCATATGAAAATCAGTAGCTTTTTTATATTCCATACATGTATACAATTATTAATAATAAACCTAATCAATGAGTTAATATATATTTACAGTGAAAATATATAACTTTGAAAAAAGAAATAGAAGACACTTAAGAAAGACATCCTGTGTTCACAGATCAGAACAACGAATGTGAAAACGATCATACTACCAAAAATGCTGTATAGATTCAATGTAATCACCACCAAAACTCCAGGGACATCGTTTACTTCATTAGAAGTTAATATTTTACAATTCATGTGGAAGAAGAAAACACTACATATAACCAAAGCAACCCTGAACAAACACAAATACTGAAAGTACCACAATGCCTGGCATCAAATTCTACTACAGTGCCACAGAAGCAAGTACAGCATTGTGGTGGTCTAAAACTAGACAAATAGACCAACCACACATAGCAAAGTACTCAAAAATAAACCCACATACGTACAATAACAATTCTTGACAAAAATACAAAACTATATCTATTGGAGAAAGGGTAGCCATTCTAATACATGACTGTGAGAAAGCATGATAACCAGATGTAGAAGAATGAAAAATATGTGTATATGTAGATTCATTACAGATATCAATGTAAAACCTGAAACTTTGAAACTACTAGGGGAAAATACTTCAGGATATAGATATAGGCAGTCACTAGACACTGAATAGTATTCACACAGCTTAGGAAATTCTCTCAAGAATTAACAAATGCAATCTCATAAAACTAAAAAACCTTCTGCTCAGTGAACAAAACATTTAAGAAAGTGAAATGAAGCCTAAAGAATGGAAGACAGTCTTTTCCAGCTATTCATCCAACAAAAGATTATTTGGAATGTATAAATAATTCAAAAAATTTAAACTAAAGAACAATTAATGAAATCTGCAAGTAGGCAAATGGATTGATGCTATTCCAAAGATGTACAAGTGTAAACTAAATACATGAAAAGATGTTTCACAAATTCATACTACATTCTCCATTTGATCATTTGTTTTATGAAATAGTATCTTTCTATATAGACTAGGCTGTCCTCAAACTAAGTATACAATGTAGGCTAGCCTTGAAGTCATGGAAATCCTCCTGATTCAACATCCCTAGCTCTGGTATTGCAAGGTTGTACCACTACATCTGACGTGCATCTAATGTTTTGGTTTTTTTTACCATGTTATTATTTCAAAATATCTTCTTGGGTTCTACTAGTCCTTATCAGTGCTACTCCCATCAACATCCTTAAAATAAGCTACATAGCCAACAATTTCTTCACTTGTCACACATAATAAAATAATAATAATAATAATATAAAGTAATTGTCTGAATTAAAACATAATACCTAGCCTATATCCTGATACATAGCTCAAAGAAGGAAAAGAAGGAACAGTAGTTTGATTTGGTTTTGTTTTTCTTGGGCTTCAAGGGCTTAATGTGTGAGTCCTTTGCAACACCAGCTAGTTCTCCTACTATGTGTACACCAACTGCATATCATACACTTAGATTCTTGCATGGACTAAAGGTGGTAATTGTAGATACAAGTTAAGGCTCAGTTCCACTAGAATTCCCCCGTTTCTGATGCCAAATCTTCTTTAATGGAGCCCCACATTACACACATTTCTGTCCACCTTAACAGAGAATCACAGTGCCTGCTAATTGAACTCAGGGAAACAATTAAGTTAATTAATTAATTATAAAGATTATGGTAAAGAAACAGAGGAAGAACCAGCTGAAGAATTACCTAGGGTATATCCTAGAATGCCTCTAAGCCACTGTGCCACCAAGGGACCATATATCAACCTTCACATTCAACCCCAGCTATAGACCTGAAGAGCCAGTCCACTGACCTGCAAGCCACTCCAGCTACCATACCACTCCCAGACCATGTGGTATCCTGTGACTCCTTACCCCAGATAGAATCCTCCAGCTTAGCCTCCACCCCATCTACCTCCACATGAGGATGGTGTTATGTCCTTTACCTGGCCCCACAGGAGCACAACTCACTCCCAGTGTTACCACAGCCCTTTCCTCCAAAGGACTACTGTGGAACCAACTGAGTCCTCCACATACTTCTGCAGATCAGCAGTGAGAATCTTCTAAATCTACTGAAGTTTTATTCCTGTCCTCATTAGTGTACATATCCCTAGTTGTGTTGGGACTGACGCCCCATTCATACAACAACACCCCTTCACATAACAATAACCCATTCACACAACACCCCATTCACATAACAACACCCCATTCACACAACAACACCCCTTCACACAACAACACAGTTTCCCCAAGACTGAGCTCCAAGTACCATTCAACTCATTTTACAATCTGACAAATTGGGGTAACAGTAAACAAAGATCCAAACACCCACTCAACAAAGATGGGACCAGGTATTCACACCAAAACACCACCAATGACCTACTTCAATATGCATAAGTCCCATTCCCAAAGCACAAACAACATGAATAAGATAATATGTCTCCTCCAGAAATTAGTACCACCATCATAAATTTCCTTGAAAAAAGTAATTTAGTTGACATAAAAGACAATGATTTCAAAATGGTAATAGTAAGTATGTTCAAAGAACTCAAAAATAATATACATAAATTACAGATTTAAGACCTTGAAAATACAATCAATTGAGTAAAATAAACAAAATAATTAATGAAAAGAAAATAAGATTTAATAGAGATAGAATTTCTGAAAAAAAGCTAAATTGAAAAATTAAAATGAGACAGTCACTATAATAAAAAATTGGTACTTTCTTTAATTCTACCACTCAGGAGGCAGAGGCAGGTGGATTTCTGTGAGATCAAGGTCTGCCTGGTCTACATAGCGAATTATGGGCCAGCTGAGGCTACCGGGAGACCCTGTTACAAAAAGAACAAAAAAATTAAAAAACTCAGTGAAAAGCCTCACCAACAGAATGAATCACGTGGAAGAAAAAACTTGAAGACAAAGTAGAGGAATTGGATCACTCAAAGAAAATGTTACAACTTAAAGAAAAATAGGAATAGAACTTGCAGGAACTCTGATAGGTTACAAAGAGATCGAAGCTACAAATTATAGGTATAAATGGAGGAGGAGAAGAAATTCAAGTCAAAGACACAGAAAATATTTTTAACAAAATCATAAAGTGAAACTTCCCAAATCTATGGGGAGATGCCTATCAAAATGCAAGGAAAACACAGTCCACCAAACGCACAGGATCAGAAAAGAGTCTCCACACAGAATATAATAATCAAATCTCTAAATGTACAGAACAAAGAAAAGATATAGAAAGCTTTGAAAGAGAAAGACTAAGTCATATATAAAGGTAGACCCATCAGAATAACAGCTAACTTTTCAATGGAAGCCATGAAAGCCAGAAGGGCTTCGACCCATGCCTTACAAGTCATGAAAGAACACAGATTCAAAAACAGATTACTTTGCCCAGCAAAACTATCAGTTTTAATTGAAGGAGAAAAAGACATTTTCCATGATGAAAACAGATTTAAGGAATTTAAAACCACTAAGCCAGATTCTGAGGTTTTAAGAACTGTGTGTCAGAAATTAGGACAACAAAGAAAAAAATGTGTACAGTAATCTGTCTTAATTCCCAGTTCATACTTAGTATTATCAATAGTATCAAAGCTTGAATCTCTTGCTTTTCATATATAAACATTTATGGTAAAATCTCATATATAGGAACTGAAATTTTGTAGCAATGGTAGAGTGCTTGCTTAGCACACACAAGGCCCATGTTTTAATTCCCAACACTTCACATATAGAAAAGACACAATAAAAACAGGATGTGGAAGCATATACCTATAATTTAAGCACTGGGAAGTCTGAGGCAGAGAACTGCAAGTTTGGAGCCACCCTAAGCTACACATGGAAACTGTTTCAAAAAATAAATAATGAAAGATTAAATATAATAATTAAAAATGAAATAGAAAATATATCAGCATACTGTAACACAAAATAGATAAATATGGGTTTTTAATGAATATTTTTCATTAGACTATACTCTTTCCTCTTGTTATATTATGAAATGATATCATCATGATGAGATGAAATGTGAGGTGAATGACATAGCAATTGTGATGTAGCACTAAATTAGTATTGACATTCTCATGATACATTAGAGGATCATTGGGACCAGATGATGTTGAGGGTTTGGGATCATCAATAACTGATACCTTTCCAGCTCTTTTGAATAGCAATATGTTATTTAAATTTTTCCATGCTTTCACCTCTAGGAGGCATTCATACAGTTTCTGGTCTTAGTTTAACTGTTCTATCTTTGATGAATATTACTGCTTCAGCAATTGTGAATGATTTCCAGTACTACATTGTATTCAGTTTGAGCTCTGAATCAGTTGTTAATAATATGTCATAAAATACCAAGACAGTGCATGTGACCTTGAAAAACTGAATGACTTGTTTCTCCTGGCCAAAAGCCTAAAGCAATGAGTTTGTGTTTATAGCTAAAAGTAAATCCTCAAGATTTTCATTTTCATAGCAAATGAATTCAGGATGGCCAACCATATTATCTATTACTAACAGAGTTTCTAACCATTTATGTGCATTTTTTCACTCTTGCAATAAACTTTGCTTAAATTGCTCTATAAACAAGAAAACGTTTATTCACAATTTCTGGATATATTGCCAGAATATGAACAGATAATTTTTAGAGCACATGGATTCTTACATCAAATTTTATATTTTGTCCTCTACCATTGTCAAATAGTACTGTTCTTCCACGTCTAATGTCCTAATTCCTCCTTTGTACTTCTATAAATGTACTTTACATTTTTATCTTTTTCCAGAAATTCTCAGTTTCAGAAGATCCCAGACGTCATTGCAATTAAAAACCTACTCTGGATCATGTATCTCTTTATTCAATGTCTCTAACTCTACCAGAAGTGTGGAAGCAGCATTTTCTTCACTGGCAGAGGCTCTCTAGTAATTTTTCATAGAGTTTCATTTTAACTTAGTCCTTAATCTAGCTAACCATTCCTTACTTTCAATAAAGTCTCAGCATCACATATTTCAGGACATCCCATACTAAAGTCTTTCATATAAGCTCACTGCTTTCTGGCACATGGTGTCATCATATAGGACATGTTTTCTGTTCATGTCTTCCCACCACACATTTAATGCATTTTTCAACTTAACTAAATCTTTAGTATGCACTGTGGCTTTGATTTCTGTAGATTGAACTACAACAGAAAAATCTCACACGTTTCCTTTTTCACTATTGCATAGCTGGAACATTCATTGTTTCCATAGATCTTAGCAACTTCAGTCAAAATTTTGCATCTTTTCACTAAAATAAAGCATACCACAATCTCTGTTAACCATATCACAATTATCAGTATCACTCTTCCTGCACTTCAGGACCATAACAGAATAAAGTAGGATCTCTTAATCATACTCATTGTGACAGATATGGAAATATTTGAATTGGTAACCAAGATGGCAAGTAGTGGCACGATTTGCTAGACAAAAGAATGGTTCACATCCGAGGCAGAGTGAAAATAACAATTAGAGAGTATTGTGATGAATTATATATAATTGTTAATTAATTTACAAATGTCCCACTTTACATTTGGACTTCAAGTGACTGCAACCACAGAAAGCACACTCACAGGAGACAACTATGCTTCATGTTATGTCACACAAAACTTCATATTCATATACATAAAGTTTAAGTAATATAATGTAAATTAAAATGGGTTGACTCACATAAATACATTACTCACAGCAATACATTAGCATAAACCTGAAAACACAAATTCTTTATAAGAAGAATTTCCAAGTATAGGTCATAAAAGTTCAGTTTGAAAAATAAGTTTACTTGAGGGTTAGAGAGATGGCTCAGTGGTAAAAAATGCTAGCTGCTCTCGCAGAAGACCTGGGTTCAGTTCCCAGTACCAACATGGTAGTTAACAACTGTCCATAATTCCAGATCCAGGCATTCTGATGCCCTCTTCTGAGCTCCATGGGCATTGAATGACATGTGTGCGCTTACATACATGCAAGCAAAACACTCATACACATAAAACGAAAATAAACAATAAACATTTAAAAAGTAATTTTACTTAAAAGTAAGTTTAGATTTTTGTATAAGGTTAAGATGATTACAACTGTTCCTTTAATGAATAGGGCATTTTAGCCTCTAAAATGGCCTCTTGAGCATCATGTGATTAGTGACATCAATACTTCTTGGCCACTCAAAACTAATATAGTATGAAATACATTATGAGCACATCAAATCACATCTGGTCACATGATGCCTCCCTTAATATTTCACTTTTGTTCTCATAAAATTTTCTTTCTCTTCACCAACCAGTTCTGAACCTAGCCATAGCCCGCCTGCTCCCTTTACATACATACTTCTGTTCCTCCAATCCCAAGTACTGGTGATGGTCCACTTGGGAACCATCCAAAGTCTTAATATGTACAATTGTTGCCCACTATGTACTTCCCTTCACCAAGAAACACTACTACACTCATAATCACGCATTCACCTATAAAGCATTTGTATTTATCCATGATTTTCTTTCAAAGACAAGTTAAAATTTCATCTCCTTTTTAGAGCTTTAGTTTTATTAAATGTAGATGAGTGTTTTGCCTGCATGTGTGTACGTGCACCCATGTTAGTAATGCCTAAAGGGACAAGAAGTAGATTTCAGATCCCCTGGATCTTGAGTTGTTGGGACAGTATTTAGGTGCCATGTTGGTGTGGGGGAAGGAACCTAGGTCCTCTTCAAGAGCAGTCAGTTCTCTTAACTGTTGAGGCATCTCTTCCACCCTTCCTTTAGAACTTTAAAATATCACAAGTTCTCTTTCAGATAATTACATCTGGCTCCTAGGTGCATTTCAATTAACTTTATGCTATAATCTTCACACAAATAAAGATGCTTTCCCCGATGCTATATTCTAAGATTTTGACTGTTATAATCTTGAGCCTTTTATCTAAAGATGAGGCATAGTACAGTTTCATCAATACAGCTAGACATTGATGAATAGTAAAAGTACAATTCACATTATTCTTGAAAAACGATTGTTCCCTTCAATAAATCTTCAGAGTTATATAGTCAATTGCCACAAGAAAAAGTGCCTGAATTCACTTCCTAAAATGTCAAATAGTCCCTACAATCAGACAAATCAGCACCATACTTTTTACTTCACTAAGCAAGATGGTGACATTTTGACAACATTCTTATCCAAAACCTCTTAACTCCAGCAAAAATGAACACAAAACTCTTGTAAAAAGTAATGGTGATTGACAATCAACTTTGTTCAAAGAACTGCATTAGAGTAAAAGCATTTGTAGTACAGATTTGAAATCAAGTAAGGAGCAAACTAAATCACTTTGGAAAAGCATTGATAATGTAGACATGTGGCTCCCTAGAAATTCATAATTATCTTTAAATTCAGGGAAAAATTGTGCCTCAAATATTCAAATCTAGACAAACATGAATGTTCAATAAAATGCAACAAGTTCAGCTGGTGACTCCAACAGTTTTACATCCATTTTTCCATGAGCCTCTCAGTGATCTCTGATATACTCTAAAACTTTTTCTTGTATATTCTCACATTTCTTCATAAAGAACATTTCTTAAAGTGCTGAAGTATTTAGATTTCATGAATTAAATACTTTCACTAGTTCATGAAAGATATTCTCAAGTGAAATAGCATCATTTCTTCTTTAGTATGAGTGCAAGGTGAAGAAATCAGCAATGAATAGTGCATTCTAGTGCCATAGTTTTAATTCATGTTGATGTAACAGATTTTTATCCTACCGACTATCACTCTCACTCTATCCATCCAACTATCAACATTAGTTTTTACACGGGAGACCAGGGGATCGAAAATGTTGTTGTAGAACTGATGAGATGGTTCAGCAGAAAGAAAGGGGCTTACTACCAAGCCTGACAACTTAAGTTTAATCATCAGTACAGAAATCAATATGTCAGGTTATTACCTATCTTGAAAATAAGGTTTTTTAGGTTTGTGCAGCAGAAGGAGAAAGGAATTGTACATGTGAAACATTCAAGGACCAGTCTTAAAATGGATTTATGTCAATGAATACATAACCCATTTTTCGAACCCAGTAATGGTGCTCTAACATAAGTGAAAGAGAATCTCAAAAATATAAGGTTGTCATAAAATCTTGGTGAACATTAAAAAAAATCAATGCATTAAAAAAGTTAAACATATACTCCACATGTGTAATTTTAATAGGAAACTGCTCAATAACACATACAGGATTTTGAGCAACTTGAACTATGGTACTTTTATATTTTCACTAAATTTGTGTGCATTTCAGACATCATAATCATATTCGGATCCCCTCCCCTATGAGCATCCCCGTAGACACTCCCACCGGATTTCATGCATTCTGTCATATATGTTAAGATGTACTGAGTCAAATTTGTGTCCCCAGATGTCCCTCAATATTAGTTCATTGACTGGAGCCTGTTCAGCCTATCTACCATCACTCTCTTAAACAAAAACAACTCTCTTTTACACAGTAGTGATCACCTGCCAATATTTCTTTGGCTAAAGTTCAGACTTCTTAACCATTTCCCCAGTTCTGTGTTGGATTTTTATCTGGGGTGAATTTGCATGGGTCTTGTGCATGCTGCTACCATTGCTATAAGCTCATGTGAGCAAGTTCTCAGAAGCCTGGGAAATCCTGTTTCTTTATGGTCATGCATCAACCATGGCTTTTAACGCTCATTTTTTCACAATGGTCACTGAGCCCTGTGTTGCAAGAGTTAAATATAAATCCTACCCATGAACATGCAACTTGCACTCTCTTGTTCTCTACATTTTGGTCAATATGGCTTTCTGTGTTAATCATCTCAATGAAAGATGCATTAGTATTCTTTCTGTACATCCCCTCCCTCCCAAATTGCACTATGTTCCCTGTGCCCTCGGTGTAGAGGATCCATTGTAGATATTTTATTCTATGCATTTGATCAGTTGCAGAACTCTCTAAAGGTCTCTATCTGTTACAAAAAGTATCTTCTTTGGTAAGTGGTGACAGGTATACTTGTCTATAAATAAAGGGTACATATTTGGTATATTGTAAGAAATTACATTTATCCAGGGATGTGACAAACAGGGTTTTCTCTAGGACCTATGACCTCTCTGCTCATGTGTATTTGTCTATATTCATAGACATGTTACTATTTTTAATTTATTACTGATCTAAGAGTTTTGTCATACAGTTGAATTTCTAATCCAAACTACTGAAGAGAAACACAGAAACTTAAGATTCTGTGTTGCTAAGCAAAATCTCTGTTATCAAAATATCACAGAAAAAGAGACTACATTGTCATTATTGTCTTTTTCAGCAATGGTGACAATAGCTAATATTCATCATAGAAGAATACAATGTAAATTTCCTGTGTAGTTTATGTAAGGTCATCATGACTATCATTTCATCATCTATGTAACAGCT
The DNA here is from genome assembly GCA_035773235.1 of Eospalax fontanierii. Lineage (NCBI taxonomy): Eukaryota > Metazoa > Chordata > Mammalia > Rodentia > Spalacidae > Eospalax > Eospalax fontanierii. Next base: position 125,359,023 of record CM069525.1, on the reverse strand, counting down.
CAAGAAAACCTTAATGTTTCAACATTATTTGGACATCTCAAGTATTATCATTGATGATTAGCATTTCATTCAAGTTTTTCAAAAAAGAATAATTCATACATAGTTGCAAGTTCTATCTTGGTTTTCATTACATATGAAAGTCTCACTTCAGTTCCTCATCTATAGGACACTTAAACTACAAAACTATACTTCAACATTAATGTTTAGTACTGTTATCTACCCAAAACAGAACCCTATGTTCCTAATTCTACAATCTGTTTTGTTCTAAATGAATATGATTGGTGAGTTATTGAAAATATTGAACTAATATGCTCTACCAACTCTATCATGATATATTCTCTTAAAAATTTCGTACTTGAAAATGTATTAATTCAATGTCATATTGAAAAATATACAGATGAGTTTGTGTGTATAGCTTGAGGCTATAGAACAACAACAACAAAACCCACAGTGCCAAGCAGGAGAAACCTCCCTCTGAGTTCTTGGTCAGAGTAGTCCAAGACAGTGCCAAAATAGCATAGGCTGTTACCACAGCCTTTGATTGTCTCCCAGAACTTAAATGTAAGACCCTATTGTTGAAATCAGGCCAATCTTCAGACTTGGAGAAATTGAGCTGGAACTGAATTGGAAATTAAACTTCCTTCATAAGGGGTACCTGTCATGGTATCAGAAGAAACTATTCAAACTGACAAGGGAGATAATCACTAATGGCCCTACTCAGGTATAAAAAGTAAACACAATGACTGGTCTCTATTATCTCTATTGGTATGGTCGTGACACTTTTATCTGAGGATAATCAACAGCTGTCTAATTGGAAGTAAGACTGGCTCAATGAGAAGACACTTATGTGTGGTATTGTAAACACAGTCAAATACACATGATGGAAGAGGTCAGAGATCATAAGAAAAAAACCTGTTTTTGCCCCTTCTTTCAATTAATGTCATTGCTTACTTTATTCTAGATATGCATCCTCATATTAACAGGCAAGTACACCTTTCACCTTTCACCAAAGAAGTTACTTTTTGCAATAGATGGAGACTCTTATTATAGAGTTCCAGAACTGGTCAAATGCAGAGAATAAGGGTCTGTAGGACACTTAATTCTAAGTGACACATCTTAAGTGCAACATATGCAATTAGGATGAATGTATCTCTTAACACTCACCTTATGAAGCTGATGGTGACTAACACAGAAACTCACAATTGGCCAATGTGTAGAGAGGAAGAGGCCACAGAGAGCTTTTCCCTGGATAGGACACTTATTTCAAACTTCTGTCACCCAAGGTTTAAGAGTCATTGTAGAAGAGGGGACCAAATGATTGGAAGAGCCAGAGAGGGTGAATGACCACAAAGAAACAGTCTTTTAGCAGCTGGTACTCATAGCAATGGAGACTCCATGGGCAAGATCGAAACAAGCTCAAATCAGACAAAATCCCAGCATAGACATGGGTAAGTGGGTAAGAAATTCCATGCCAACTTAAGGAACTTTTGACAATTGATGACTTCTGGGAGAGGGAGAGTCATTATCTTATAGGGATTGGATTCTTGATGGGTCCAGTGGATAGCCCTCACAAATAGGGTAGAGGGCAGTAGCATGAAGGGTAGATAGGCGAGAGGATCCAATTACTATCAACCTATATTGAATAAAAAATGCAAAATTCAAAATTTTTAAACTTGAATCGGGAGTTATTAGAACTTAAACAATAGAATTTCAAAAATTTGAAATTTAAGATCTGGCAAAATATTATACTTTCTACTACATGGAAGAGGTTGTTATAAAGATGAAAAGAAAACCCATATATAGAGAGAGGAAATTTCTCAAAAGACATAAAACATGCTGTTTCCAGTTGTTCTCAGTCTTGTTCATACCATAGTTTAACTAATATACAATATGATCAGTTTTCTACAATGCCCCTATTTTCTTTGGACACACTGCCTTATTAGCTTCAATTATTTGAAGCTAAGTTTCTGCAATCTATAGCCCAAAGAGTTTTAATTAACATATGTGGATTTTAAAAGGGAATTTTAAATAAATAATTCAATGGCCTTTATTCAGTAAGGGCAAATGAACACACATAATAACTCCATATACAAAAATCCACAAGAGTACATTTCAATATACTTTTTACATTCCAATTATGAAAATCAGAAACAAGTGATCTCATTTAATATTTCACTTTTATATATTACTTTTTAAATAGTTTGGAAAAGAGTGTTATTTGTTTCAGTATGACATGGGGAAAATTAAGGAGAAATATTTCTTAACTTCAGTACAAAATTTTATTTGAATTTAAATTTCTTAAAAGTGAGAATTTCTGGGACTTCAGAGATGACTCAGCATTTAAGAGCACTGGCTGCTCTTGCAGAGGACCCAGGTTTGGTTCCCAACACCTGTATGGTGGCTAACAAATGTCCATAACTCCAGTTCCAGGGGATTAGACACCTTCTTCTGACCTCCATGGGCACTGCACAACACGAGTGCGCTTATATACATGCAGCAATACACTCATAAACATAAAATTAAAAATACTAAAAAATTAAAAGGGAAATTCCTTCTAAAATACTAAGAAAGGTAGTTATAGAAGGAAAGCTAAAATAAGCAATTTTAAGAAATTAAGTAAAATCCCTAATACCTCCAAAACTTTTAATAAAGAAATCCAACAAGGGATTCATTCTTTCTCTCCTCTGATAACCTGGAATATGGCAACTCAGACAGATTGATCACAAAGAATTTGCTTTTCATTGTCTTTTGGAAAGCACTGGCTCTGGAGAGATTATTTCTTATTACAAAACAATTAAATAAATAAAAACATCTGTGAAAAACTATAGTACATAGGGAAGAAAAGATTACTTGAAGGCTTAGGAACATCATACAACTGAAAATTATCTACAGCACAGGTCAAAAACATTTGTAAGAAAAAATTTGAAAATTTTCATGGATGATCAGAAAACATGGACCCTATGAAATAGAAAATGCAGTAAAACAAGATATCTATTATACATATACATATCAGCATAAATGAGTTTATACAATGAAAGTTGATTTACAATAATAACATAAAATAACCTCAAATAAAACAAGACATATGCATGACATATGTGTAATGGTGTGTAAAACTTTACGAAAGAAACCAAAATCAATTTACAAAAGCAGAAACGTGGTATTGGGATAAACAACTAGATATTAAAATTTTACATTTAATTAGTAGGCAATCAGCATGACATTAGCATAAGGTGAAATGATTTATCAAAAGTAGTCAATATATGTTTTATCCTTCAAGTTGATAAATGTATTAAAATGAGTAATACTGGTTGCTAGAAAGCATGAGGCAAGATGGTTACATCATGCACTACAGAAACAATGAAAAATGATATAAGATTTTTGCAAATAAATTTGACAAAGTCCTCTCCTGCTCCAGGGAATATACCTATTTGGCCTAGTTAGTTAGTTAGATGCTCACCACACTGTCCTTATCACCACCTTGAACATAGGGTCCCTTCTGATCTTCATATTACGCTGTTAAGATTCTGGCCCTTGCATCTTGAATCCCCTGCTCTTGGACCAGCTACATTCTTCTGATCAAGGCTCACATCTACTCTGCTTAAGCTAGTTAAACCCTTACCATGTTCTCCACTTCTGCATTGGCCTTAGGCTCCCTCCCGATTGAGCTGCCTGAGACCTCCTGACTAGCCTGCCAGAATCAAGCCTCTGGATCCCCATAGTCATGAATTGGGGCTAGGTCCCTTGGCCCTGCTTGAGAGCTCTTGACTAGTTAGCTTGTAGCCATCCTGCCTCACCAATAAAAAAATCACAAGAAAGAACCTGAAGTGAAGACCACCAAATTATTCACACCTGAGCAAAAAACAAACAAGCTACATCAACAATATATATAGAACCAAAATTCAACTACACAAAGACAGGCTAGAATTCCATATCAGATACACAATCAACAAAAGCAATACAAATGCTCAGATGCAAAAACAGAAATAATAATGACAAAACAGGATAATATGGCTCTATTAAATTCCCCAATCCTGTAGAACTGTTTTACAGTGAGGACTAGGTACAGAAAGCCCAGGATGCAGAGTTCAAAAGAAAAATCATGATCATTATTTTAAAAATCCAATGACTTTAAAGGAAACACAAACAAACATATCAAGAAACTCAAAGAGGATAGGAATAAACTCCTGACTGAGGCTCAAAAAACATGAATATACATCTGAATGAAATGACAAAGACAATTCAATACATGAAAAATGAATCCACAAAAGAGATAGAAACATTGAAGAAGACTCAAAATGAAGTGAAAATGGAATTGAAAAACTCAATAACTCAATTTGAAATGACAGGAGAAAGCCTAACAAGCAGAATAAATGAAACGGAAAACAGAATATCACAAACTGAAGAACTGAACTGTTCAAGAAAATAACAGGAAAAAAATTTAAAACACAAGAATGGAATATGCAGGAAATGTGGAATGCCATGAAAAGAACAAATCTACACATAATAGCAATATAAGAAGGAGAATTTCAGATGAAAAGCATTAAGCAGATCTTCAACATGATTATAGAAGAAAACTTCCCTAAATTAAGGGCAGAAATACCTACAGATACAAGAAGCACACAGAAGACTAATTAGATAGGACCAGAACAGAAACACCCTAGGCATGCCATAGAAAAAAAAAAAACACTAAATGTACAGGAAAAAAAAAGGATACTGAAAACTGAAAGAGAAAAACAACTTACATGTAAAAGAAAATCCATCAGAATTACAGATGACCATTTAATGGAAAGTGTAAAAGCCATAAGAACCTGGGCCAAAGTATTTCCTATTCTAAATGACCAAAGATGTCAACCCAGAATACCTTACCTCTTAAAACTGGCTATCAAATTTGAAGGGGAAAAAAGATCTTCTATGATATAAATAGGCTGAAAAAATTCAAGTCCACAAAACCAACCCTACAGAGAATACTCAAAGCAATACAAATGAAAGAAGAAAGAAATGACCATATTCAAGAGGTTACAAGAAGAAAATAAATGAAAGTATAAGGTATAGAAACACAAAATAAGAGTAAAAACATAAAACAAAATAAAATGACAGTAATCAATCCACACCTTTCAATAATAACTCTAAATATCAATGGCCTCAACGCCTCTTTCAAAAGACAGAGACTACTTGAGTGAATTAAGAAACAAAATCCATCTATTTGTTGTTTACAAGAAACTTACATTACCTCTAAGGATAGGCATTATATTAGTGTGAAAAGATGGAAAAAAAATTCCAAGAAACAGGCCTGAATTGCTATTCTAATATCTGCCAAAATAAAGTTCGAGTTAAAATTAATCATAAGAGATAAGAAGGTCACAACATTCTGATCAAGGTAACACTCGACCAAGAAGACATAAAAATCATGACTCTATATGGATCAAATTCTGCTACACCCAGTTTCATAAAATTAAACCTAGAAGAAATCAACTGTTTAAACAGACATATAACATATAAGGAAATTGAAACAACAATACGAACTTAAATAAAAGCCCAGGCACAGATTGATTCACAGCAGAATTTTTCCAGTTCAAAGATCTACTACAACCCATATACTATTTAATTAATTCAAAAAGATAGAAACAGAGGAAAAACTCCCAAACTCCCTCTATGAATCCAGGGTAACTCTAATAACAAAACCATGTGCAGACACAATAAAAAAAAGAAAACTATAAGCCTGTATCCTTCATGAACATAGATGCAAAAATGTTCAACAAAATCACAAACAGCACAAATCAAGATTATTCACTGTGATGAAATTATAGAGATGAAGGGATGGTTCAATATCCATAAATTGTTAAATGTAATAAATCATATAAATAGAGTTAAATGCAAAAAGCACATGATTATTTCAATAGATGCAGGAAAAGATCTTGGAGAAAACCAACATGCATTCATGAAAAAAAGTCTAGACTGCCTTGGAGATTCTAGTAGGGGAACACAGCTATTCATATACCTGTGACTGAAGACTGGTCCTCCTCTATAGCAAAAGTCTTCTTCTTTTTCAATCAAATGCTCAGCTTTGATGGAGGAAGGGGACATCTGTCTAGCCAACCAGATCCACTGAATTAACCGGGTGAACAATGGGGTGACAGATGTTGCAGTCATATCAATAGTTCTAAAGGATGCTATGCAAGTTGCTGAGGGAGAAAATCAATCAGTAGTCCAACCCAGCCCTATAGCCTAACGACTAAGAGCAAACTACCTCTATTGATGCAGTACTGGCACTGTTACCTGGGAGACGAGTATACCATACACCACTCATCAAAGAAGCTTCTTTTTTGCAACATATAGAGGCTATTATAGAGGCAATTTGAACACCAAGGAGTCTAAATAGGAAGTGTGGAAGAATGGATGTAAGGGTTCAGGGAGACTGGAGAGAACTATTAAAAAATCAGGGGTAATAGTTTTGATAGAAAAATAAAAATATATTTGGCAGTGTCTGAAAAGCCTCACAAACACATATTTAATTAACATGTATTTCATATGAAGGAAACAGCTTAAAGAACTTACCAGAAGCAAAACTTAAGGTCTGTATATGAAAATATTTACATGTTTTATTGAGAACAGGAAAACAAAGAAATGGTCAAGTTATCTCACAAAACAATTCATTGACTAAAATGTGACTTATTAACAAAAATGTATACTCTCTGCAGCAAATATTTACTGGATTGTGAATTGTTACTTGTTCAATAAAAGTGATGCTATAAAAATACTTACTGGAATGAAAAATGATGATGAAATAATTAAAATGAACAATCAGGTAAATATTAAAGTACAATAATTTTGTGCTACATATACAATATTGCATATATTTATTTACAATAAAAATATGTGGAAAACACAAAATTGCATAAAATTCAAATATGTATGCTGGTTAATGCTTTTGTCTTCTATCTTTAAAAAGTTTATGTAATTAATACTATTATATATAATTAAATTATATATACTTACCAAAAAATAAATATTGTCCTATCATAAAGGAATTATTTCTGTGTTCTTTTCCCTTTTCCATTTGTTTGGAATATATGCACCTACACACACACACACACAAACACACACACACATATATATATGTATATATATATATATATATATATTAGTAGCATATTTCAATTGTCTGCTTTTTATCATTAACTTGGCTAATGAACAGAGTTAGGCCTAGTTTGGCCCTAGTTTCTGCCTAGTTTTCGGCTGCCATTATCAATAATGGCAAAAATATTCCAGGTTGCACAATAAAGCACATGAATAATCATTTTATTTATTAAAACATCATCATCCACATATTACATTTAAAACTGATCATCAGTATCATCTTAAATAATATTGTTAGCTGAACATCTAGAAAGTATACAGGTACTGCACGAGGAGTCACCAAAACTCAAAGTATTCTCTTTTAAAATATATGATGTACCACTTCTATAAAAAATTTTGAACTATTTTTAAAACACTATAGGGTTATGAATTCCACAGATGTCTATGATAGTATTCAAGAAGAGAACAAGGGAAAAAGAGACACTGTCAGTTTTCCCAGGTATAGTGAAGGATAACTGAATCCAGGATAAGGTAAGGTCTAACTTATATAAAAGTAAATGCAATCCCATGACTATAAATGCTTTCCTGAGATGCCGTGGGCCATGTTAACTCGCCTCACTGCCCCTTAAGGTGAACAGAAGTGATAGGGTAAAAGTCTCCTTGCAAGGTAGTAATTGTTCTCATTCGAAGGCTGTAGTCACCAAGAAATCTATTTTTCAATTGCATCCTGTTATATTTTTCCCTTTTCACCTTCACACTAACCCCATTGTACTGTTGCCTCTGTTACATCTTAAATTCAGTCAACTACTATTTAAGTTGATTTTATCTTTCAGCGATTCTTAAAGAGTTTGTATGTTATTTCTACTCTTTGGGGTCTTCCTAAATGAAAAGATGATTTGGAAGAATAAAAACATAAAAATAAAACTATTTCTTTTCCAAAATTTACTTCTTCCCTGTCCTTTTGCTACACAAGGTAATATTGTCTACCCTGCTGCTAATTTATAAGCAATAAAAGCACTATTTTATAAAACCGAATTATAGAACATCTGTCAAAATCAGTACCTATGATGACTCTGACATCAGGTTAATAAAACTAATTTTTTCCTAAGGGTTTCGTGCAATTAAGAGTTATTATCTATTCCCATCGTTTTAATTTACCTGGTTAGTAACAACTCAAAATGTTCAAGGTCAGTAGATAGTGGAATGGAGTGTCTGAACCACTATGATATAATTATGAAAAAAGTCTAAAGTATCTTATTATTTAGCAAAAAAAGCAAAACATGTAGCACTGCACATAATCACCGGTCCTTCTTCACTAAATGACCTTAGTCTGATTCCCATTGCTTCCTGTCAGTTCAGAATCACCATCTGTGAAATTGAAAGTCAGTTACTGAATTTCAATGTACTGGCTACCTGTTGCTCCTGCCTCACAGTTGGTTGCCGTAGAGAAGAGGAAAGTGTGTTTTGTAGTTTCTTTGTACTTCTCATTTAAATGTCTCCTTAGAGTCTGGGATAGAAATATATATCAGTGTGAAAGTTCTTTCCAAATATCACTTTTCACAAATGATTTTTCATGTACTATCTTAATTAAGTTAAGCATACAAATAATTTCAAATAATAAAGCACCACATTGCTCTGCTTTGTTACCTCTCATTATATTCTACATCGAGCATAAAGCCCCAAGCTTAATAATTAAAGGACTGTCAAAGAAAAATCCCACATTTATTCTTAGCATGTCACCACTATCTACTCAAAATCTACTCTGTTAAAATGAAACTATCTAGCAGATTTCTGTTAACTTTAATGATAGACTGAGGCCTTACAACATATAAATTCCAATTCATAAAACAATTTTAAAACCTAGACTTAATATAGAAAGCAACTATCTGGAAGTTTTAAATGATAACAAAACAAAACAGCATCTCATAAGAATATATATTCACAAGAAGGTAGGTTGCTAGTTGTACGAAGTAAGTTAGTAAATTCTGTTGGTGGTACATGAAGTGATATAGGCACAGATAAAATGACTTTAATCTGTCTGATAAACAGTGGTTGTTTAATAAAACTACAGAATCTGAGAAAGAAAAGATGGCTCAGAAAGTGAAGTTCTTTGTTGCCAAGCATGAAGAATTGAGTTCCATCCTCAACCCCCACATGAAAAAGTTTCAGCAAGGGTGTACAGGTTTGTCACATCGACACCTAGGAAAAGAGAGATAAGAGAATAGCTGTGGGTTTCTAGAGAGCCAGCCTGACCGTATTGTGAGTGTCAAGTTCAGTGATTGATCCTGAATCAAAAAAAATAATGTGCTTCCACATGCACATGTGCACACATTTACACACACACACATACACACACACACACAACTATCCATACTACATTTTCATGACAAGTCGGGAAACAGGGCCAAAGATTTATTCTAAATCTTTCATGATAGAAGTAACAATGTTGGGATTCAAATCTAAAAGAGAAAAATGAGACATTTACTAAAAATAAAAGAAGTCAAAGATAGCGGTATTTATTAGGAGTAGTATTTAGTATTTTATTTCCTTGTAACTCCTTTTGGCAATGTCAATTCAGTCATAAAAGTCCTAAAATAATACTATATCAACAAATTTCAATAAAATGAAGGATCCTAAGGTTATATTTCATCATACGCTGCATCCAGAATTTCCTTCTTATAGACTTGTGTTGGTTTTATTTGTGGGGAGCTGTTTTTTGTTGTTGTTTTTCATGAAACAAAAGACTGTCATCTTCCTCTGTCAACAAGAAGGGATTGAGAATGGTGTAAATGAAGAGAACTTTATAAAAACTTGACTTAAAAAAAAAGATAAACAGTGAGTCAAATTGTTTTAAATGTGTGTCACTTATGGAGGCAAAATCTTCACTTGATTTCTAGGAAAATAATATAAACAGCCTACAAGCTTGATTTCAGAATGCTTTATGAAACAATGAAGTTTCATTTAAGAAAATGACAGTAACAAGGCTCCTTGAAGCTACTTCAAATTTTAAATCAATAACCTAAATTAGCAACATATCTTTTTGATCAATTGTAACCACTAGTCATTATTATAGCTTCATATAACCTAATTTTTCCTATCATCATCTTTGCTCAGGTCATTGAATTTTCATAATTATATGCTCACAATTGATGTCCCCATCCTAAACATTATTACTTTACAAATTGACTCTAGATTTACAATTAAATTCACTTATAGGTGTTAAGTTCATTTATTCAAAAATGATTCAGTCAATATTTATTTATTTTGTTTTTCTATTGTATTACCTTATTCTTTGACCATTTCGTATATCCTAGATAGACATGCTCATCCCTCCTTCATCCTCTTTTAGCCCCCTGCTACTCTCATCATTCCTCCTACTCCTAACAAATCTTCTTCTCGGTATCATGACTGTTTGTTTTGTTTTGTTTAGGGTTTTGGTGACCCATCTGGGCCTAGGTGAGGAACTGGGGAATAGGGAATTTACCAGTTACAAACTAAACACAATGACTCCTCCTTCCCTAGGAGACATCAACTGCAAATAATTTTCTGGGAAAGAGCAAGGCCCCATAATCCTCTCAGCCATGAACTAACAATGATGTGGATATGAACTGAGTAAAATAGCAGTTCAGAAACCACTGGAGAAAATGCAAATCTTTATGAACAGAACGGAAAAGGCATTTTTCTACAATTATAACCTACCTTGTATCCCCATACAGAAGAGAGGTTTAACCATATTCATATTACAACACAAATCCTGAAAAAGTCCAGCTTTAAGCTTATTAATTTCAGTGGTGTTTATCATATTGTATTCTGAGAATAGAAATAGAGAACGTGAAGGATAACAATTGGGAATACTCTGGGTTCTAAACAAAGGAAAAAGATGTACAAAATGAATATCAGAGAAGATATGCCAGAAATAATCCTAATAGTTACCACATAAACAAGGAAATCCTTTGGGAAAGGAATGCCTCATAAGTATCACTATGTTGCAGATAGATCAGAGCAAAAGTCTCATATATGAAAAGTTTGGAATTCACAAAGAAGTCATACAATTGGGATAAAATTATTTTAGAAAATACATGAAGTGCCTTTCAATTAATTCCTGGGTCTTTACTAGGCACTGTCAATAGACTAGATAACCTTAGTAGCTGCTAGTCATATAAACATTGTTGGCTGGCTTTCAGAATAATCTTTATTCTCTTTTCTTTGTCAAAGAACCCTCATTGCAAAACAGATACATCAACAACTCTATTTAAAACTGTATATTGGAGGCCTATAGTACAGCTGCTGTGATTATATTCTACACCGTGAGATGGAAGGAACATACTATCAAAAATATGCTGGATGTTTCTTTGAAGATGGTCAGTTCAAACAATTGGATACAGCAAAATAGAAATGTATCTGTAGCATTTTGGGTCACAAAATTACCCTGAACATGAAACGCATAATGGAAGAGAATCATAGGATATTAAAAGAATCAGTCCTGGAGTTGGAAAATGGCTTAGCATTTAAGAGAACTGGCTGTTCCTGCAGAAGACCCAGGTTCGATTCCCAGCACCCAAATGGCAACTAATAACAATCAGTAACTCCAGTTCCAAGGGAATACAATGCCCTCTTCTGTCCTCTGGGGGCACGGCAGAACACAGGGCACTTACACATGCAGATACAACACTCATTCACATAAAATAAAGTAAAAAGAAATCAATTCCACAGAGGGAGAGGGAGAGGGAGAGGGAGACGGAGATGGAGAGACAAAGAGAGAGAGAAAACACAAGACATGGGCAAGGCTATAAATCCTCAAAGCCTCTCTCCACCAGTGACATTCACCCCCAGTGACATGCTTCCTCCAGCAAGGGTACATCTAAAGGTTCCCAAATTCACCCTAAACTGCACCACCAACTGGGGACAAGACTTCAAATAAGTACATGAGCCCTGGAGGACACTTTTCATTCAACCTACCACAGTAACGTATCAAGACCCAGTCTCAAAATAAAATGTATTTTAAAATGGCTGAGGATATATCTTAAGGATAGAGCACTTACCTAGCATACATGAGAGCCTTCTTTGATTACCAGCACTGTCAAAAAATGGGAGCTATTGGAGCAGCACTTGTCCCAGAAACCTAAACATAGTAACAAAGAAGCAAGCAAACAAAAAGGGCAAAGGTCTGTATTGTGGGAATGGTAGTGAGGGTCGATCTCAATTTGATATGACATGGTTAGTGATTAAATGTAGAAGGATAAATAGGAAGAAGCAGTATCAGGTTTGACTTTAAATGAATGAGAAGAGCAGGTAATATTAATCCCACGTGAACTAAAAAGTAAGGAAGTAAATAAACAAATACATACAGCTTTTGCCACATAAGATAGAGTGAATTCAGTCTAGGACAGTATGGGTTTCAGTTGCCTGTGTGAAATCTTTTTGAAGATACTTGGAGGCTGAAAGAGGTCTTAAAATAAGAGATAATGTATTTCAAAAGCATGAAAAAAATACCTCAAAGTAGTATCTCAAAAAAATTGTGGGAAACATTGTAAATAAGATGAAGAATCTGAGCTACTCATACAAAGCAATATTTTTACACTTACAAAGCAATATTTTTAAAAGTAGGCAAGGTACTGGGGTTGTCATTTCAAAGAGGGATTACCTCATCAATCAATTCTTCATCCCCCTCTCATGAATACTTTTGGACTACTGGTGCCAACAGGATGGGACAGAAATAACAGTATTCTAACTCTGACCCTATAACTTAAAGAGGACTCACATGCTTCAGCTTGCCTTCTTATGTCACTGCAATAACCATGAATGAAAAAAATCCATGGTAGCAGTTTCCCCTTCAACCTGACTCCACAAGGAGGAATATGGAGTAGAATCTGCACAGTTGTTATGCTATTGAAACAGAGATAGTCTATTGGCAATTTTAAGTCACAGAGCCCGAGGGAATGTTGCACTTAATTATTATGGCAATGCTTGGTTCTCATAAGAAAACTAACAACAGTTAAAAAGCCAGGCCTCTGTTCCAAATGAGACTCAAAAATGGGAAGCAGAAAGAGAACCATCAAGGAGACTGGAGGTTCTCAGGGCCTACAAAACAGCCCTAAGCTATCAACAAAGAAATGAGGAAACTGGATTGGAAATCAGAACTGACTCCAGCTGTGTTCTTGCTCCAGAACACTACATGTCTCAGAGAGGCCTAAAAGGACTCTTGAAGGACTCAGGGTGGTGATGACCAACGACCAGGAAGGAAGTCTCCACGCACTGGGAAACACCACATATCCTAAGGGTAGTCATATTTGTAGAAGTCCAATTTGTAACACACACCCATATTCTAAGAAGCTCCAAGTGCCTCTCTTGAGCATGTATTTATTTTTTATTGAAAATAATATGGGAATAGAAGAGATTTAGGAGTCAGACAATTTTGAGTGCATCCTAGTTAACTTTCTGTTGCTGTGATAAAATACTATGACCAAAAGTCACTTGGGGAGGAAAGGGTTTATTTAAGCTTACAAGATAAAGACCATCACTGAGGTAGGTCAAGGCAGGATCCTGGAGGCAGAAACTGAAGTAGAGACCATGGGAGAATGCTGCTAACTGGCTTGCTCAGATACTTTTCTTATACAGCCCAGGACAATCTGGCCAAGGGTGGCCCACAGTGAGTTAAGCCCTCCCACATAAATCAGGAATTAAGAAACTGTCCTGCACACAAACTTGACTCGCTAAGCCTTAGCATATATGGCAGAGTTAAGAAGAGCAGGAATGCTATGGGGCTTACAGATAGGGGAGGGGCCACATATTGTTATGATGTATTATATGAAATGTGCAAAAATGTCATTAAAAGTGTATATAGAAGAAAAATTACAAAATTAAACAACAAGAAAGCTTAAGACTCTTTCTCCATTTATCAGTGAAGAAGCTTAACCCATGATGGCCCATGGATTACGTACCACTTCTGGCATTCAAACCAGTAGTAATTTTCAGTACCATTAAGTAAATGGGAGAAAATATTTATTTAGCACATTAAAATTAAGCATATTTATGGGGTACAATGTAGTGTCAAACATATGTACATTATGTAACATTCATATCAAGATAAAGACATCAGTCTCTTCAAAAATTTATTATTTCTTCATGATACAAAAATTTGAAATCCTTTCTTCTGGATTCTCTTGAAATATATTCGATTATTGTTATTTATAACTAACTACCGTGCCACAGAGACTAGAAATTATTTTTCTGTCTGGTGATTTCATACCTAGTGGGTCATCTTCCAGAGAAGAGGAAGTTTTTTTGTTTCAAATTGACTTGATAGAAATATTCTAGGAAATCTGATCCTTTATATTAAGAAAATTTAAAAATTCTTTCTGCTTATAATTGTGAAAAAATAATTTGAATTTTAAAGTAATTAGTAACTATTTCCTAATAATTCAACTAATTATAATTTCACTCCATGAAAGATGAGACATTTCTTCTAAAAGAGAATAATGTGGTAAGTCACACATTTACAGCAGGAATCTAGGTATTTCTTCCATTGATAATAAAAAAAAGAAGAAATTGAGAAGATGGCGTGGCAAGTATTGATCTCAAAATCCAAAGGCTTATTAGTTTTTGCTATGATTTATTACAAACTTAAAGCACTGCTACTATTTTTAAAATACCTCAGGTTTGGGGCTGGAGAGATGGGTCAGGGGTTAAGAGTACTGGCTGGTCTTGCAGAGGACCCAGGTTCAATTCCCAGCAACCATGGGGCAGCTAACAACCATCCTAACTGCAGTTCCAGGGGATCCAACACCCTCTTCTGACATCTGTGGGCATTACACAACACAGGTGAACTTACCTACATGCAGGCAATACAGAGAGAGAGAAAGAGAGAGAGACAGAGACAGAGACAGAGAGAGAAATAAAATTTTTTTTTAATCTCAGGTTTGTGCTAAGTTAAATACTGAGTTTATTTGTAAATATTTCCTTCCCTGTTTCTTGTTTTCCTTTCTATTCTGTGTCTAACTCAATAAAAATGTGTTGTAGATATATGTCTGTGGGAAAAAGTTTTATGTTTTTCTGTTAAAAAAGAGACTTGGGAGCTGGAGAGGTGGCTCTGCAGTTAAGAGCAGTGGTTGCTCTTGCAGAGGACCCAGGTTCAGTTCCCAGAACCCACATGGTGTTAACAACTGTCTGTAACTCCAGGTCCAGGGAATCCAACACCCTCCTTTAACCTCTGCAGGTATTGCACAAGACAGGTGCACCTACCTACATACAGGCATTACACTCATACACATAAAATAAAAATAATAAATAAATTTTTTTTAAAAGAGACAGACATGTCTCCATCCAGACATCTCCTCCAACAGACATGCTTAGAGGCCAATTTGATGGAGGTAATCTTTCTTCCTCCAAGGTGACTCTAGGTTTGTGTCAAGTTGACAGCTAAAGCTAACTATGACAGAGTATGAATCCATGATTGCAATTTCTCATTGTGTATATTTTGTATGTCTATTTTGGCATTGACCTAACCTTAGAATCATCTTGGTTTTTTCATGTATAAAATCTGCCTTGCTGGTTTGTTTTTGAAATGTACGAATTTAGGTTCCTTTCCTGTTGTAGGTACTCATTAAACGTTAGCCCTTCTCTCCTCTGGTCAGAATAAAAGTGATGCGCTAACTTATCTATAGTTAATTCAGATTAGGAAACAACAGTACAAGACTTCTAACAGACTTGAAATTTTCAGAAGCTTTTCCTGTAACACAAATTGGTGTGATCTCTGAGTAGTGAGACATTGCCTATTAAAAGTTTGTCATAAATAAGTGCACATTGTCATTCTTTTTTCTTCATCCTCACTGCACAGTGTACATTTAACATCCCTCTAAGTGCCTTATGACTTCTTATGCCACCTTACTGTTCTGTAGTATTTCTACCGGGACTGGACAAAGAGCAATACTGAGTGATGCCTAGGAAACAATCCCATTTCCTCTGCCTCCTGAGTCCTGGCAAATGGACAGCCTAAAGGATGAACCCAAACAATGTGAGGAAAAATAATTTTATTGATCACTTCCCTCAGCAATTTTCTCTCTCCCTTCAGTTCAGCTGAGGTCACCTCAAGGGTAGACATGGAAGAATAAATTGCTTCACTCTATTATCTAGTGTCTAGAGCATCTCTGTATTTCTCTCTCATTTTCCCTTTTCACCAGGTACCCAGAAGGAAAACAAGGGTGACAGATTAACACAATGATCTATATGTCAAACAGAAAGTAATAGTGGTTCTTATGTAGGCTATAACAATAGTAATAGTAATAGTAGTAATAATGGTTGGCATTCTGTGAGCTCTTCCAATGTGTCAGGCACAAATATTATCCCGATTTTACAAAAAAGAAAACGTTTCGGAATAAAAAAAGAAATCATCTGTTTCTCCTTGCAGATATATCAGTTTTCGACTTCACATATTTTGAAGCCCTGTTGTTAACAACATACAAACTAAAGATCAAGAATTAGTCTTTTCAGTCTGCTGTAACAAAATACCATAAATTAGATTGCTTAGAAACAATTTACTTCTACAGCTCTGAAGAGAGGCTCAGAAGCTCAGCGTTAAAGCACTGGCCAATTTGTTCTCTCATGTGAACCTCACACCCTGATGCACACTGACTTCTCTCCAGCTATGGCCTCACATGGTGGAAGGAGGAAGGATTCCTCTGGAGTCTTCATTAAAAAGGCACAAATCCATTTCAGGAAGGCTCAATTCTCCTGATCTAGTCACCCTCTTCTTAGAGAACTGCACTCTATAATTATACAATATCCTCATTTATCCCTAAAAAAACGTTCCTTTCTGTGAAGTTTGTTCTGTCTGAAATTAATAGTGGTACTCCCACATTCTTGTGATGGGCGGCATCACGGCACAACTTCTCCATCCATTTACTTGTAACATATAAGTTTTTTTTCCAAGTCACATCCTACATCCAGAGCATCATGATCTACATTTCGTTTAGATGTCTTATTTATTTATTTATTTTTATTTTATGTGTGTGAGTTTTTTGCCTGTGTGGATGTAATTGCACATTGCACCAGAGCATGCAATGCCTGAGGTGGCTAGAAAAGGGTATTGGAGTCCCTGAAATTGGAGATGCTAACAGTTGTTAGTACCCTATAGGTGCTGGGAACTGAACCCAAGTCCTCTGCAAGAGCAACCAGTGCTCTTAACTAACTGCTGAGTCTTATATCTCTGGCCCCAAGACTACGTTTTCATGATATTTCTGGGTGAATAACTGATACATTATAATTTGAAAAACTCTAATATAGCACAATTTAAAAAAGATTCTTACTATTTAGACTCATTATTGTCTAAACGTAAGTTCTTTTAATTACAAGTTCTGTGACTATTGGCAGATTCCTCAGTGGTTTCAGACTACCTCTTCAGCTCTAAACAATATCAACACCTCTCTTACAGAAATATTGAAATGATAGGCACTCTGTAAACAAATGATAACTCATAAATTATTACCATTATCCTCAAAGTTCTGTGAGGCTGAGACAGATCAGGCCCAAAGCATCCAGATCAAGACTGCATATGTGGATGGATCAAATGTAGGATGCTTTGAGCCTAGGAAACTTATTCAACCTCAGTAGAGAGAAGAGCACAAGCAAAGCAAGCAGAACAGGGTTAAAGAGTGACGTGGAGATACTGTGACAAGAAGAAACTGTAAAATGAAAACCAGGGAGAAAGAACTGGGAGGAGGGTGTGATTCCCTGTGCAAAGAAAACCTCGGCTTCAGCTCTAGTTCCAGCTTGGGGGTGAAGGGAGGGAACTCTGTCCCATTATGGTGTTTTTATGTACTTCTCAAATGGCCAGCTCAGAGGCTGGTCCTCAAAGGCACAGCACAGGGATTCACCAGCACTGCTTCTAAATGTCACACATTTATTTTAGAGACTTTCCAAAGATTTAGATCTACACTCATCTGTTGTACACTGAGTCCTATTCAGGACTAACTCTATAAAGAAGTAGTGTGTGGGGTGCAAGAGGAAGAATTTTTCTATAATATAGACATATTTATTGTTAGTTTTGCTTAGAATGCACAAGAATTGGCCATCATTACACAGAAATTCTTTCCTGGATGTTCAGTCCAAGATGCTAGTGTCCCCCAACTTGATGAATTCAAAAACATTGACTATTCATAAAGAATGGAAGGTAGTTTCTTTGATTTTTTTTCTTGCAATAACATTCCCTGTGGGTTAATATACTATTAATATGACAAAAAGAAAGAAAATCCTTTAAATAGAAGCTTCTGTTTCTTTTTGATTTGTCTCCTGCAAAAGCTGATTTACTGTGTTTTTCTTCCATCTGGCAGGAAGCTAATCTGAATATGAATCAATCCTTGCAAAAATAACCCCAGGAAATTTTAGACATTCATAACTTTCCAACATATTTTTTCTTCTTTAACAATAGCGTTTTTGTCATTCTCTCAGTTGTGCAAAGTTTTTTGACTGAAATGATGCATGACTATTTAAGGAATGGTGCCTGCTTGTCCTGAATGCCTCCCTCACCCTTATGGATTCAAGGTGCTCATGTTCTGCTGATTTGCACATTAATTATCAATTGCTGTTATCTCCCCAAGTTTTAATCAGATGAATGTCATGTTCACAACTTCGTAAACAAAATGCCAATGAAAGATCATTCTCAAAGAGCTTCTTCTCTTTTCTAGGTAGTATAATTTGTACTTTGTAATAATGTTATTTTCTTCTAATACTGCCTCTACTAATATTTCTCATGCTGTGAAAGAAAATGGAAGTAAAAGCCCTCTACATTTTAAATCAGAATTGGAATTTTTAACAAGAAACCCTTAGGTATTTTCAAAATTAATCCAACCCTTTCTAATATCATGGAATAACTAGAAATGATGATGTCAGTTGAGCACACTCAAGTAAGTAGACAAGGTCACTTGGCTTAGAGCTACCAGTCTCAGGGGCTCTAGTTGGCACATTAGACCACCAAAAAAATTATAGTTACATCTATAACCCACTTTCAGCACACATAAGCTCTGGAATTTAGGGAAGTAAAATGGAAACAGAGTGAAATGGATGTCATATCATCCAGATTAATACATGAATGCTTTGGGCACAATTTCCAGGTAAAAATTATGTGGCCAAATCCCTCTTTAATCTTGACCCAAACAGTATAACTGGATAATGTCATTGTTTTTCAAATGCTGCTTCCTAAAATGACAGTATTCCTAGCCATATGAATATATACTACAAAAACTCCTCGTGATTAGGTGTTTTTAAAGTTTGAGGACTAATTGTATTTTCTGAAAGTTTACACTTACAAACGTGATTAATAAATATCCAAGGAAGAGATGGAGCTGATTTGTGAGATATCATCGTGCAGATCAGTCACTATACAACTCTAAAGGCAACTATATTCTAGCAGGTTACATAAGACTCACTTAGGCAGTGTAACCTATGAATGGTGTACTAGAATATGACTTAGTGTTTCCCATATATATTTTCCCATGACACCCTGTTTTTCCTGAATACATCTTAGTATCTAGTAGAACTCATTTGATTCAATAAGCCCTCCACAGATCATCTTATTCATTTTTCTATATTTCAGGGGACCAAATCCTAATTAATTCCGTTCCCTTGAACCAAACAGATTGCAAGGAAAGAACATGGAATTTGATGCCAGAAAAATTGGCATTAAATACCAGCTTCCCTGATTTTTACTCCCTTTGGATTTTACTGTTAACTGAAAATGGAAATAGCACCATGCACATTCTAATTTGGTTATGAAGATTAAATAAACAAACAAATATAAGGCCCCAGTACAAAACATGACACATAATAGCAAAGGAATAAAAACATATTTTCTTCCTCAGTGTCTTAGATAATATTCCCATTGCATCAAATATCCATTTACGGTCTACTTTTTATACAGCTGTTTTGTATACAACCTCTCTTTGTCAAACTTAAAACTCTTTCAAAGCCCACACCACTTTGTTTACACTTCTTTGAAAAGTACATTCTACTGTATTATTGCTTGGATCAGAATAAATGAAACGAGTTATCTTGTGTGATCATAGAATCTTGGAGGCAGCAGCATTGTTGTGCCTGTTTTTGATTCTTCCTAAACTGTGGAGTATCTCAGGCACTTTATAGAATTTTGTAGAATCAAATGGAATCAAAAGTGCAAAGCAGCCAGTAGGTATCACTGTATTTTATCCCCTGAGGAACTAGAAAGCTCTTCTGGGCTGACATAAGATACATATTACAGTAGATGCAACAGTCTGTCTATTGATATGCAGACACAGTCATGGCAAGCCCTGAAGATACATTTATCATAGCACAAGGAAAATATTGAAGTTTAAATTGTACAGACTGGTTGTATAATCAACATCCTTTGTGAAATGAAGGCTTTTAAAGAATGAGTAGGCGATGGTTAGAATAACCATAGATGATTGTAAATTCAAAAATAAAATAAATACTGTAGAGCAGTCTAAGACTCAAAGATTAAGATACTTAAATTCCCTGTCCCTTAAGTTTCTTTTCAGTGCAAAATATTGAGCTAAGCCATGTAGAAATGTCTATTCTTATGATGCATTTGCTAAATATGTTTAAGCTTATTTGCATATCCTGTTTTTGTATTAATAAAATATGTGTGATCCATACCCAACATTGCATGTTATTCAGGTTCTCACACAGGAGTCTTTTTAAATGAGATGTATATGACTCAATTAAATTATTAGCTTCTCAGCTAAATTTCTTTCTTATGAAAATTCAAGACAAATAGACAAATTCAAGCAATGCTTTAAAACTGGGTGATCTTTATCAGTAAGAATGAAATAATTTAAGAAGAAAATACACAAAGAACATCTTTTTAAATAACCTTTCGAAGAAAGGATTTTTATGCAGGTCTACTCTTTAGTAGGTACTTTGGCCTTTAAAACACTATTTTAAAAGTGGCTTATCAGTGAAAAACACAAATTCTTATTATTGAAGATTTAACATGACTTCTAAAAACTGATTAACTTTTATAGTAGAATGAAATAAAATTGTCCTCACATAAATATTCTTTCTATAATTCCTAACAGTTGAGGACAATGGATAATTTAAAAGTTTTATTTACTAAATATCATTCTGGAGAGTGTGAATACAACTTTTAAAGCAATGTACCAACTGATCATTAAAGTCATCTCTTTGGGACAAATACAGAAAATATTATTGTAATTATTGCTAGTTTTTATTTTATTAGCTAATATCTTGTATACAATTCCTATTTTCTATCCATTATGGTAAATACCTAATATGCATCACTGCCACCACATTTAAAAATCATACACAAATTGACAAGCAAGAGGGAAAAATAGAAAGATGAATATAAACTAATAATTTGCAAGATCATATCAAAAAACAGAAATAAATAAAAATAATACAAATAGTGAGAGATACCAGTGTGATAACTGTCCAGGGTAAATTTCTTATGGTTCTAGGCTGGACACACAGCTTTGAAAGTCCAGAAACGTTGGTTCATATGTCTTTTTATTGAAGGCAGGTCTTTATGGGAAGTCAAATTTTAATCACAAGGTTACTTGGTGAACTAAGGAGCCAATAAATGAGAAACAAATATTTTAAGAGAAATTTTACTCAGGCCAGAGTGGGATCCCCCAAAAAGAATAAGTAAAGCAATTTATGAATTAGAAAATACTCTATGCAGTAGGAATGAATGAAAATTTTCTTTACTCCTTGGAATGAGCAGAAAATTGAAAGATTAAATAGGAGAAAGGGCAGAGCACATGCTTTTATTAATGTGTAAAGGGAAAAAATTACAGCAGAAAGTAAATCAAAGTGTGATTATGTATGCACTAGCCAAATATAATCCACAATTTACATTCCTCACGCACAGGAAGGGGAAAATAGGAAATTTCAGATAAACAGTAAATGAATTTTTAGAGAAACTCGATGGGTCTACAGAACAGACAATGGGTTGTAAATATTTTTCTCTGGGACAGAAACTAAGGACAATCGTATGTGACAAAAGTCAGTCCAGGTGAGTCTACAGACTCTGGTGTTTCACCCTGCAATATGAACTTACACTTCTCTGGTTAGCAAAATTTACGTAAGACTGAAGGTAATTATGTTCTTCTTTTGCCAGAACAAATTAGGTCTGCATAAGGGAACTTTGCAGAAAGCCCTGTACGGGAAAGGGAAGAAATAAAAGAAAGTCAGAGGAACCTTGATTTGGAACATATCTTTAAGCCTTTTAATTTCGTTTAGAGCTAAATGGTAAACATATCTCAAAAATGCTGTTGGAGAAATTTTGTTCTCTGATCTCCTTCTATACAAAGACAAAGAGAGGTCAAAATGTAAATTATAAACATAAACACCTTGGAATGGCTGCAGTTACGGAACTTGAGGCAAAGGTATAACGAGAATGACAGGTACAACAGTAGACTGGATCAAAACACAGAAGGTCTAGCCTAGCACCTACTTGAGGGTGATGAGTAACTACCTTTTCCTTTGGGGAAAATCGGTGGACTTATTATGTTCTTCTAGACGCAATTTGGAAGGAGACAATAATGAATACAAGGAAATTAGACAGTTATTATAAATGAACCAAGTAAAATGTAATGGAGATATAAATTAAGATTCAGGAATAAGTTTCCCTTTAGAACACTGTTTTTCTGAGAAAATTTTCTCTGAATTGAAAATCAGTAACTTCATTAAACATAACATTTGGTATTTCATATTTACTACACAGTATATTTGAAAGTTGACAGTGGCCCATATTTTAAAACAAATACTTATAGGGTAATTATTATGTCTATATAAAACCACATTTTGTGTATGACAGAAGCAAAATTTTAAAAATATTTAAATATAATTGACCAAAATGGGGTCTTCACCAGATGGCCAAGTGCTGTTTGGATTTCTAGCCTCCAGACTGTGAACTAAATAAATAAATATTCTTTATAAGTTTCCC
Organism: Eospalax fontanierii; assembly: GCA_035773235.1. NCBI lineage: Eukaryota > Metazoa > Chordata > Mammalia > Rodentia > Spalacidae > Eospalax > Eospalax fontanierii. The sequence goes on along the minus strand of CM069525.1, from coordinate 125,335,988 downwards.
CAACTCCCCTAAAATATATGACTAAAGTGGATTTTATAAACTTTTATTTGAAAGGACAAGTCATATTCCCACAACAAAAGTTAAAGCATCACATTCATTAAAAACAGCCATGTGACACTTACTAGGCTCTCCTTTTCTACCCTCCATTTTCTGTTTCTGTAAATTCTTTATTGAATGTTTGTGTAGTTCATACAGAACATCTTAATCCTCTTTATACCCCCTTCCCCATGGTCACCTTTCCATAGCCCCTCCCACAGGATTTCATGAACTTTGTCATTTGTGATAGGCCTATGGAGTCAAGTTAGCATCCTCAGACACCCCGCAGTGCAAGTTCATCCACTGGGGTGTAGTCAGCCTATCTAGACTCCCTCCCTTTAAGATCAGCTCTTCCTCACTCAGCAGTAACCGGCTACCACTAGCTCTTCAGCTAAGCTTGGGGCCTGCTGCCCGTTTCCACAGCTTTGTTTTCAGTTTCTGTCTGCTTGAGTTTGCATGAGTCTTGTGCATGCTGGCACCATTGTTGTAGGTCCCAGGAACCTGGAGGACTCTGTTTACATATGGTCATACACATCCTTCCTAGCTCTTACAATCTTTCTACCCCTTTTCCAAAAAGGTCCCTGAGCCCTGCATGGGTGAAATTTGATATAGGAGTCTTGTCTAAAGACCCACACTCTGTAGACTCTTATTCTCTACATATTAGATATATGTGCCCTTTTGTGTTCATGGCCCTCTGTCTCATGAAGGACCTTCACTGATGAGAGTTGAGAGATATATTAGTGTCCTCTCTACTCCTTGCTCTTCTATGTTCCGTGAGCCTTAGGTGTACAGGTTATATTGTAGATGTGTCACTTAGGCTTGGTCAAGTAACAGACAATTACTGTATATGACCAGTTGTGAAACTCTGTAATATTTTTCATCTGTTGCAAAACAAGCTTCTTTGAAGAGCAGTAACTAGGAAACGTGTCAGTAAATATAAGGATCCATATTTTGCACATAGTCAGAAATTACATTAGTCTATGGATGTGACAGCCTTAGGGCTCTCTCTGAGATTTATGACCTCTTCAGTCATGTGTATTTGGCTGTGATTACAGTACCACACAAGAGATTCCTCTATTTCAGTGAGCTCTAAGACCAATTAAGTAGCCATTGATTGGTCCCAAGAAAAAAATGCCACTACTGCACCAGTGTTGAATGCTGTGCCAGTCATCGATGTGACTGTTTGGTCATGAAGCTGGTGCTGAGCCACTGATTGATGTTCTCCCTTGGCTACTTGCATAGGGCTCTCTAGAGCTATGAGAGCTAGCCTTCAGGGGAAGTGACTTCCAAGTCAGTTCCAGCTCCTTTGCTCCAAAACCGATCTCTGAAGTATGTCCTGTCTTCAGAAATAGGGTCTAACCTTGAAGTTCTGGGAGGCAGTCAAGGGCTTTGGTAATAGCCTATGTAATTTTGGGAGTCTCTTGGACTACCCTGGCCAACAAGTCAAAGAGAGGTTTCTCCTGTCTGTCACTGTTTCTTATTATGTAGCCTTCAGCCATCCACATAGGCTCATGCAGAGATATTGTATATGGAATTTGTCATTAGGTTGTTAGACTAATACGAATTCCTCTGGTGTTTTACACTAGCTAGGCACTGTTTATACTTTCACCTGTTCCCATTTAAATACACCCACTGCATCCATTTCCCGTGGTACCTCTTGTCTCCTACTATTCTCTCTAAGTTCCTTCTTTCCCTTTGCTTCCCTGGGTCCTTTCCATTTTCCTGGATCCCGAAGTTACATCACTGTTCTCTATTTTCAAAGAGATAATTAGCTAATTGATCTCAGTTCTTCTGTAAGCCATTTAACTCATCTAGTTTTTAAATTCATTGAAAAGATTAATTTCCAACAATTTATAGAACAATAATGGCAAAATTTCCCAATTTTATTTCTACTATTTGGCAAATAAATATTCTTGAGCATGTATCACCTTAATTAAAAATTTCAAATCAACTTTCTCAGATAGTTTCAAATGCAAAGCATTAAAATTAAGATACATATTGAGATACAGAATAAAATAGGACAAACAACTCTGGACAGTGGAATGGCAAGGATTCTCAAAAACTTTTGTGTATAAGACCTCAAATCCCAGAAAACAAAAGGAAAATGTACAAATTGGATTCCACACAACTAAAAGCATTGATGAAACAAAGTGAACAGCTATAGAATGAAACACACTACTAAGGGATATAAGTAATTTCAAAGACTCATTAGCAATAAGACAAATAATCTAATTAAAATGGGCAATAGACTTAGACACTTCTCAAGAAAAGACATACAAATGATCAAGTACATGAAAAAGTGGTCTACAATATCTATCACTGGGGAAATCAAAACTGCAATGAAGTGTCACCTCAACTGCAGTAAGAACATCCATTATCAGACTATAGATAATAATTGTTGGGAAAGACATAGAGAAAAGAGAACCCTTATTCTTGGTAGGAACTTCTCATAGTTATTCTTTTTTGTCAGTGTGATTGGATTGAGCAGCAAGTAGGACATTAATAAAGGTCATCTCTGAATCTTTGTAGGAGGACATTTCAAGACAAGATTAAATAGGAGGAAAAGAATCACTTTAAATGTGGACATTATCCTATAGCCAGGATCTAAGGCCAGTTGTGCATTTCTTCTCTTTTGTTTTCTTTTCTATTATGTGAAATGTTCCACCATGTCCTCACTGTCATGATGGCCTGAAATCTCTACAGCAGTGAACAAAATGAGTTTACCGTCACCTAGGTTGTTTGTGTAAACAAAAATAAGATTAATATAAGATGTAAATTAACACCACCATTATGAAAAGAGAATGAAGATTCATCAAAACATAATTACAGTATAATTCAGAGATCCCAAACATGGAAATATATCCAAAAGAATGAAGTCACCATGTTGAAGAGACATATATATTCCCATGTTTATTATAGCATTGCTCACAAAAACAAGAAAAATGGAACAGTATTAGTGTGGGATTTGAATAACATAGATTTCTGTGCAGTCATATAAAAGAATACAATTTGGCCATTTGCAATAACATAGACTGGATTGGAAATCATTGTGCTAAGTGAAATGAACCAGGTATGGAAATAATTACCACATGACTTCACATAGGAGGAATCCTTAAACATTGATTTAATAGAAATTGAATATAGATTGATTACTAATAGAGGCTGGCAAGTGTAGGGAGAAGGGAAGGATATAGAAAGTTCACAAATAGATATTAAGTTATAGGTAGATAGAGGAAAAGTTCTCATGTGCTGTTTCAGAGTGAGCTAACAATAGATAACAATAATGAAGATATAATTCAAACAATCAGAAGAAAGAATTTTGAATATTTTCACCATAAATAAATCACAAAAATTTTACATTTTCTGCTTAAGTCTTTATGCCTTGAGGGTGCAGTGAAAACGAAATAAAGCAATTGCTTTAGCCAATTAGTTCATTATCCATACATGATCTAAATCCAACAAAACAATTACTTGAATCAGGTCATTAATGAGATCTGTAATGTGTGGTTGTCATATATAAATGAGCATGGAATGCCAGTAAAAGACAGTTTCTGAACAGCAAAAAAAATGATTTTCCTTCTAATGATTTGCAAACTTCCCAAAAGCCTAGGAGTTCCTAAAATTTTAAATATAAATCAAAATCAATTAGCAAAAACAGGGAAACATTACAATTTCCACTAGCAAGTGAAATGGACATTCCCTATTGAAAATGAGCAAATTGTGTGGTCTACCAACTAGGATTTGAAGCCTATGTTTTTAAGCTACAGAGGGAACCTTTCTCTCTGTATAAGTACATGTATCTGGGTCATCTGCAAGAACCCAAATTAGAAACAACATTGATTCATTCCTGCATATTTGGAATGTGTTTGCAACACCTGGTTGAGACAGCACTTCCCCTACCAACCCTTCTAAATTTCTGCCTACTTAGTGCATGAGACTTGGATCCCTCTCCTTCACAGATGCTCCGCAGACTGAGCACATGACCACACTGCATTTGAGATGACTTGTTTAATTCTAAATTTATGTAGAGGAAATCTTGAGAGAGAAGTCTTAGTTACCTTCCTCTTCTCCCCTAGTAACCATGAAATCTGCAGCTCTTTCATGAGAAAGCCTGTAGGAGACCAGAGAAAAAGGAGGTTTCTAAGCAGAAAGAAGAGAGAGAGAGAGAGAGAGCGCAAGAGAGTTAGTTTCCAGTGTGTCAGTGTGTGCATTTATCCATACTTGTGTATGTTTAACAGCACATTAAATAAGCAAATAATAAAATAAAAACAAACAAAAATATATACATAATTTTGTGAGAAGTAACACGGATTGAACTAACTATTATCAATTGTGTCCAACTGCTAGTCTAATGAGTAAACATTAAATAATTGAATTTTTTCTTAGTTTTAGAAAAAGTATGATTGCTATGTTTGGACTCAGGTCCCTTTGTGTCTACTCACATACAACATATTATAAAGAAAACTAGAAAATGTATAAAGATATTCACAGAAGCTTTATTCATAATTGACAAGTTCTAGAAGTTGCCTGTGTTCATTAATATTAAAATGAATTACTGTGATATAGCCATAAAATGAATATAATTCAGCATTTAAAAAGATGAACTACTAATGATATAGGTACCTTTCAAAACAGGAGAGAAAAAAGACACAGAAAAGCATATACTCTATAATTATATCTCTGTGGAGTTCCATAAAAGGGAAAATTAAAGTGTAATGTACAAAAAATGAGAACATGCATAGTGCCATGGGAGGCTGAGGAGGGTATTGACAGGGAAAGGGGCATGAAGTAACTTTCCGAGGAAATGGAGGAATTATATACGCTGATAGGGTTTCCATTTACACAGAGGTTTATATTATATATCTCAAAATTCAGTAAAAATTAAGTACATTAGGGGAGTTAGTTATAGATACACAATATATGCGAATAAAAAAAATCAAAGAGCAAATTTTTATCAATATTATCTATGCATACTGAGGTGTTTATGGATAAATGTACAGGTGTCTACAATGCAGTGAAGCTAATGGATAGATCAAAAGATGACCCAATACAAATATACATGATAATACGTGCAGAAGAAAATGTCAATGAACATGGGGGAAGAAAGTGCCCCGGCAATGTATTTATTGTCTCATACCTCTAACCTCACTCTTCTTGACTTGCTTTTGTGATTTTGCATCTGGTCTCCAAATCTAAATCATTTCTTTGCTCAGTGAGTTATCTTACAGGGCCAAAAGTGGGTGCTGGAGAATAACTATAAACCAGGAGTTAGAACAAAGGACTTCTTTTCTGGTTTTTAATGCACCTCTCATAGGGCAAGCATTTGGGATGTGGCTGAGTTCTGGCATGTTCACCATAATGACAAATTACTCTCACTCTAGCAACCTCATTGCTCTGCATTGTGATGAGCTGCTTTTGGAGTACTAGGGCATCTTCTTCTTTATCCATAACAGCTAAAGTTATCCTGCCTCACAGCCACAACTCGTAGAATCGCATTTTCCTTTCAGCACCAGTTGTTTATTTATTTAGCATTGCCTTGGTTATTAGCTAGTAGCTTTATTCTTCAACTGGCACCTCTGTAATGCTTCAGATATCCATTTTACCCTTTGTAGTCCATGCAGAATTCACCTTCAGTAATTAATAATGGTATACTGCAATACAGTAAAATAAAACCAGCTCAGAACACGCAATTTGAATTTCAGTAAATCAAAGAGGCACAAACTCTGCCAGTATCACATCAGTCCACAAAGAGCAGACACATATTATGATTAATAACCAAGGATGTCACTTCTTTCCAATCCTCCAGTGATCAGTCACTGTTCAAGCTACTATTGGTTTTTCTTTTTCTTGTTTTATATTTTATTTATTATTTTTTATTTTATGTGTATGAGTGTATTGCCTTCAAGCGTGTAAGTGTACTCGTGTCATGAAATACCCAAGGAGGTCAGAAGAGGGCGTTGGGTTCCCCAGGAACTAGAGTTACAGATGGTTGTTAGCCACCATGTGGGTGCTTGGAATTGAACCCATTTCTTCTGGAAGAGCAGCCAGTGCTCTTAGCTGCTGAGTCATTTTTCCAGCTCTTCTTTCTCTTTCTAAAAAATGTATTTTATTGCATTGTATTTTTCTGTGAATATGTATGGGCCTGAGCATGTACATGTACACCAGGTAAGTACAGGTACCTGGAGAGGCCATAAGAGATCGTCACATCCCATGGAGCTTGAGTTACTGGTGTTTGTGAGCTGCCTGATGTGAGGTGCTAGAAACTGAACCTGGGTTCTCTGCAAGAGCAGCAAATGATCTTAACCCCTGAGCCATCTCTCCAGCTCCTACAAGTTTTTACAAAGAAATATTCTCAGTGTCCTAAATGTTAATTTTACTATTTGATTCATTCATATTTATAGTACACTGCAAGAGTTTTTAAATATGACAGTTTAAATACTATAGGAAAATCACAATTCCTTCTACTTATTTTACTATTTTATTGCAGTTTTCATTTACACAAGCATTTTTATGGACCTATACTAACATGAGAAGGACCTGTAGTTAATCAACTTTTTCTTTGTTAACAGTGCTTTTGACTAAATTTCTTTGTTTAATATTCACACACACACACACACACACACACACACACACACACACACACTGGTTCACAGTTCCTTGTAATGCCAATAATAATGGATCTGACACTCTCTTCTGGCATGCACAGGCATTGCACAAGCTTGGTACACTTATCTATCTGCGGGTAAAACAGTCGGACACAAAAACAAACAAAGAACAATCAAAAAGAACAAAGAAAAAAGTTAAGAACTTTCGAAAAATCAAAAATAGAATAAAATTCTGATGTGGTTTCTCTGTCTTCACTAGATATTGACAATCAAGAGCATATAAGAATGTGAATCATAGGTGACGATGTCATTCAGCTGGTACAATATGTGCCTAGCCTGCACAAAGCCCTGGATTTCATCTACAGAACCACAAAATGGAGTGTTCACTGTTGAAATTCTTTCATCTTTGCTATAATTTTGATTTAAAAAAAATAAAAAAGAACCAAACAGTCTTTATTGTGTTCTATTTCCATATAATTCAGAAGAATGAATATTAGTTACTACAATGAAAAGGAAAGAAATATAAAACAGTAAAATGGGAAGGCTGACACTTTTTTAAAGACAGGATTTGGCTGTCAGACTTTACTAGAGCTCTTTATATAGCCCAGGCTGTCATCACATTCATGGCAATCCCCCTCCCTGAACCTCCCAAGTGCTAGAAATACAGGCGTGAGCCCCGTCACCAAGCTCAGGCTAGCAATTTTATCAGCAGTAAACTAACAGAGGGAAATAACCTCATGCCAGTCCCTTAAAAACCAATAGCCAATGGGACAAAATGAATCTTGATATAATAGGGCAACTTAGAAAAGAAATTGACCCTCTGTAATCCTACGGATGTAGTACTAAGTGCATTATCAGAAGCCTGAACAACCTTTCCACTTTCCATTATCTGGTAAGAATCACACTGAGATGAATAAAAAACCCAGAGAAAAATCAGGAGAAAAAGAGAATACTTGAGAGTAGAAGTAGAAGTCACTAATGACTGCTTCCAAGCACTCTGTAGTCATCGAGACAAGCAGGGAAATATATATATATATATATATATTTATATTTATTTATATTTGTCTTTAATCCCAGCACTTGGGAGGCAGCAGGTTGATCTCTGTGCGTTAGAGGCCAGCCTGGTTAACATAGGGAGTTACAGGCCAGCTGGAGTTACAGTACAGAGAGAGCTTTTCTCAAAAAGACAAAATGAAAAAAAAAATACAGTTGGAGCCAACATGGAAGCCTCCTCCCAAAAGACTAGCTTTCATAGTTCTAGAAGAGCATATCCAAGCTGCTAAGGGGGAAAATCAACTAACAGTCCAAACCAGCTCTAAAGTGTAACGGCCACAACTACTGGCACAACAAACTATCTCCATTGGTGCAGTAGAGGCACCGTGATCTGGGGCGGGGGTGGGGTAATCAAGAGCTGTCTGATTGGATTAAGCCCTGTCAATAGGAAGGAACTCATGGATGGCACTGTAATTACAGCCAAACATACATGGTTGGAGAGGTCATAGATGCTAGAGAAACTCTATCTCTGTCATATCTCTAGACAAAGAACTGGTGGCAAGCCCTGAATGCTTTTAGAGAATTTAAACTAAGTAAATGTAGGAATTAGAATGAAATTTCTTACCATATGTTAAATATGGATCCTTATATTTACAGGCAAGTGTATAGCAGACCCCTAATCAAAGAAGCCTCTCTTTGAAACAGATGGAGGCTATTACAGAGTTCCACAACAGTTTACACAAAGAAAAAATATGTTTGAGAGATGCCCAACCTAAGTGACACATTTACAGTAGAACCTCTACACCTAAGGCTCATGGAGCACAGCATATCAGGAAGTAGCGAGAATACTAGTGCATCCTTCAACTCTCACCAGCAAAACTTCCTCATACAATACAGTGTGATTACATAGAAGGTCCTGAGTAGCTAAATTTAAGAGAATAAGAGACTACAGAGTATGTGTCCTAAGATAGGACTCTTATACTAAACCTCACCCACACATGATCAGGGACTATCATAGACAAGGGAGGCTGAAAGATCGTAAAAGCCAAGGTTGATCCTAGAACATAGGGAAACAGAGGCTTTCCAGGCCTCTGGAATCTTGATCATGTGAACTTGTGGCAATGGTAGCATTATGCACATGACCTACACCAACTCAATCAGACAAAGGCCCAATGTGGAGTAAGAGAGAAATGGGCAGTGGGCCCGTGTCTTAGCCTGGGAACTATTGGAAACTGATTACTCCTGGGCTATGGAAAGCAGATCATCTTCAAGTTCTCCAGATAAGCTGACTAGATTCTGGTGGATGAACTTGCACCAAAGGACATCTGGATAAAAATGCTTGACTGGATAGGATAGGACTTAACATATATGACAGAATTCATGAAGTCCCCCTGGGGGGCGAGGAGACTATGGGGAGCATAGATGTGGGAGGGGATCCAAATTTGATTAAGGGCTAGTGTATGAAACGTACAAAATCTCAACAAAAATATTAAAGAAAAATAGATACAGCTATGTGTGCAATCCTGATGGAGGGACAATTAGTATATGCAATTTTGTAGCTGTTAGCCAAGTTATTCTTTACATGTAAAGGCAGAAAGCCTTCTCACATATGCACAAATTAAAGGTTCTCTTTGTGCTGCCCTGAAAAAATTACTTGGCAATATCACTGGCTAATTGGGAGAATAAGTAAATATTTCACTTTGAGATGAATGAGTTGAAGCCAAAGAACTGGTGGCAAGCCCTGAATGCTTTTAGAGAATTTAAACTAAGTAAATGTAGGAATTAGAACTTTCAAAGTCAATTTAAGTATTGATTACCTTGACAGAATCAAAACAATTAACGTGGACTATCTAAAAGTACCTATGGTACTTAAAAAATAAGACAATAATTGCTAATTATTTTGCTGAACTCTATTTTCCTACTAAATTCAAGCTAATTTCGGTGTATAACTTTAACTTTGTAATAGCACAGCTTCCAGGAGTGGTGGCACATGCCTTTAATCCCAGCACTGGAGAGGCAAAGGCAATCATTTGAAGTCAAACTGGTCAGCATAGGGAGTTATAGGGCAGCCAGGGCTACGTAGTAAGACACTATCTCAAATAAATAAATAAATAAATAAATAAATAAATAAATAAATAAATAAAATGGTGAAGTAAAATCCAATCTTACCAAAATACATTATGCAACTACCCTGCCAGCAAGACAATCACTGAGATATTTTCAGAATGAGATACTTAGAATGATATGTACTAAGGTCAATGGCAGCTATTTGGGGTTGAAGGGCTTTGATGTGTCTTATCCCTTTATTCCATTTCTGCACTGCTTAGTGTTTTACAACAAACTAACACATGGAAATGTGAAGGCATTCTTATGTAAAGAAACATAAAATGTTGGGACAAGATTGATAAAGCAATAGCTTACTAATCTATAGACATAAGGAATGATGTTTGAGTTTCAACAAAGTACATGCTATAGTCAACCATCAATTATTAAAAATAATTCGCGTCTTAATGATAAACCATGCCCAGTAATCCATAGGAAATGCAGACTTTAGGGCTAAAGCATTAGTCATTTGGCCTATGGAGCTACAATACATATGAGAAGCTTAATTTCTTCATAATCACCTTATAGACTGGACTTCTAAAAAATCTGGAGAAGCTTCATCTCATTTAAATTGGTGAAAATTGATTTATTATTGTCATATTTGTCAAGTATGTCAAAAGAATCATCAATCAGAATTTGAAATTTATCACTGTTTTCAGTTATCAGTGAAAATATCTAATGAATTATAGAGCCTAAGGCAGCTTATTTTTCATTTAAATAGTGCTTTGCATTCTACCAAGCAAATCTATTAGCCTCTTTCTATCCAGATGTCAAAAGCCCTCTCTCAGTCATAACAGATCTGTGGCCCTCAGTCTCCTTACTATACATTTCCACCAACCAAGCAAAGATTTTTGTCTACATATTTTTATTCATTCATTTGCTAAATAATTTCTGTGAAGTCATGTAACTATTGGAAAATCACAAAATAATCAGCTGCAGGCACAATTATGCCCAATTTCATTAAATTACTTTTGGCAAATGGCGCTGGATTTTTACAATAGTTTTCAAACATCTAATAAGTAATTGCTTAAAATTGTGCAATTGTCTGATAGCGAAATGAAAAAGCGGGCTCTGTGGTGTAGTGAACCTCTCCATTTATTCTGTACTGCAAAGCTTAGGGGCCAAGCCACCCCTCCAGACTGTCATAGTGAGGAAATTGTAGGGTTTGTTGCAATGTAGGCTTTTAACTTATGAAGACGGACCAAGAGGAAAAAAAAAAGAATAGAAATCTACAAATCAGTCCTGGCGACCAAATTTTATTTCTCTTCTTAGGTGACAGAATAATGGCTGCCCACCTTCTTTAGGATCTTAATTACTTGGCGGTTTTAATTTCAGTCTCCTAAATTTGTAAACTGTAAAACAACTTACTCACTACTTGATGTGATTTCTAGATCTCACGATTACTGTGCCTTCCTGATCCTTCTGAGGAAAAGGAAGTGAAAGAAACAATATGCCAAGGTGCTACAATAAGTTACGCACTAGACCATTTTCTTTCATTCATTAACGTTTTGTTGAGCACTATCTATGTGCCAGGCACTGGTCTAGTTTCTAAGGATATCACAACAGATAAAATAGACAAATAGTACTGATATAACAAATAGGTTCCTAAACCGCAGTCTCTAAAACTCTTGGAGTCTCTAAAATGATGAGTGTCTTTTGTATGCTAATGAGTTGGGAGGGGGGCGCTGCAGGCCCCTATATAGCTTCAGGAACAAGGATGGCCACAAGAAAGAGGGCAGCATGATAGAGGTCTGTGACTTTAGCTCCTCTGGCAACATCCAGGTAGCGGAGAAGGGTTGAATTGATTGTCAGTGGTCAACGATGCAATCCATCATCCCTGCATAATGAGGCCTCATAAAGCTCCAAAGGATAGCGATTGCTAAATACATGGAAATCTCTGAAGGGTGGCACACTTAAAGAATGCACAGAAGCTAAATGTCCTCCCCATAAATCTTGCCTTATGCATCTTTTCCTTTGGCTATTCATCTATATGCTTTATTAAGATAATAAACTAGTGTTTTCTGTGAGTTCAATGAGCAATCTTAATCCATTAATAAATCCCAAAGAGGGGGTAGTAGAAAGCTCCAAATTTATAACTAGTGATCAGAAATACGGAATAAAATCAAACCTACTATTTGTGGTTGAACCCTGAAGTAATGGTACAGTTACTGTACTGAGTTCTTCACTTGAAGGAGCTATGCTATCTCAAAGACTGTATCAAAACTGAGTTACTTTATAAGACACCCACTTAATGTCCCATGGAAAGGTGCATGATATGTGAAGACTATTCTCACTCATACTTTAGTGACCAAAGGTAGAGTGTTCTGTGTGGCATTAACTCTCTCTATAAGACAGTAGGGAAAAACACACTTTTTCTACAGAAGCCGATTTTCATATAGGTTACATTTAATTAAATATAAATGAAAAATATATTTGACATAAGATAAGATTATCTGTTGTATAACAAAATACAGAGCAGAACTAGGAAGCTGGAGAAGGACTAGGACTATGGTTAAGATATAGGTGATCAGAGCTACTAACTATGGAATGGACACAAAAAGTCATGTAATTCCATTTCTTTTAGAACATGTATATTTACATCAGAAATTATCTTCTATGATATACAACTGGAGCTTCCATTCCTATGCCTACCTCTCATATCCTGGAAAAATTCCAAGTTATCTTGTCCTCAAGTGGATATTTTGTTTTTATCTCTAGGGTGCTAAACTCATAGAACAGTGGCTAAATACTCATCTATAAAGCAAAATGTTGTTCATGGGTCAAACACAGTGGCATGGAACTCAGCTAGATAAAATTGAGGTTCAGATCGCTCCAATACAAAATCAGGGTCTCCATATTCAAAACTGGCATAAATGAGTACTTGATTTCCAGAAGAATATTATGATGTATGTATATACTGCATGTGATAAAAAATCATAATATGTCTGGATAGGAAAGATCTTTAGAAATTAAAAATAACACTTCACACTAAAAATGTCTCATGGTATTTCATGGGAAGTGCTAATGAGGGCACGTTTTTTGTTGTCAAGTAAGATTTGCTTTTAGCTCAGAAGAACTAAAAGAATTTATTCTTTCATTTTAATGTGGCATAAAATCAAAAGAGGAGGATTATTATATGACAATATTCAGGATGCAGAATGCTCATTTTTGCAATGAGGAAGATGAAGAAGTATGAGCTCACACAAATACCAGGGAAGCCATTTTTAGCAAGCAGCAATGCAAGCACCTTGCATTTTGCTACTGTACTGTAGTCAGGTGAGTCTCCTTAACAATCCAATGGTAGAAATTCTAAATCTAAAGTAAACTTTAAAAAAATCATAAGTAAAACTTAAGATAGTTTGCATAATATTCTATGGACTCTGAGAGAAAATAAATTCCCATTGTAGATGTACATGGAAATCAGTTTACTAGATATATTTTTAATGACTAAATTGCTGGGAGAAAAGTAGGATGATTAATGTGCTGACCATGTGGGAGGCAAAAAGAGCAGAAGCAAGGGGAAAGAGATGAGAAGAGATAAGTAGTATCCACATTCATTTCTTAAATGTTTAAGAAGTGATTTTAAAAAAATTACAAGTACTGGTTATAAAAATTTACCCCTGCTCTTGATTACCCACCAAAACTGGATTGCAAGACCTTATTGCTGAAAGCACTACATACATGAGTTGTAGAACAAACAAGGAAAAATCAAGCTGGTGCTGATTTCAAAGTCTTATCTCTATTGGCTGGCTTTCATAGTGCTGGAAAGTGCTTTTAGAAGGAAAAAAAAATAGTCATCAACCTTACTCAGCTTTGAATACTGTGAACTACAACTGACTTGGTAAGATATGCCCACCAGTGTATTAGTGGCACATATATTACAGGAATAACTAACCACTTTCTAAATGAATTCAAATTCTGTTTCATAAGATGAAGTCCATACCTGACATCAGTATTGGGCCTGGGAACCTGAGGTTAGACAAGTGACAGGGTGTAAAGGAGTACCTAATACTATTATTCTGCTAAATACAGGACTAAAGTGACTCCTACCTAATACTTATTGTTATACCTAGAGATTAATGCATCTCTCAACTCACAGCAGAGCAGCCAGCAGATAGTGATTAATGAAAAGACCCACAATTGGCCAATGTGCAGAAAATAAGAGACTGCAAACTGCTTATACCTCAATAGAAAACCCATATCAAAATTCTTCCCAAGGCTCAGGGATAATTGCAGAGGAGGGGACAGAAAGATGATAAGAACCAAGGGTAGCGGATGCTGCAGGAAACATGTGGCTATGTACTCATATGAATTCACAGCAATGGTGACAACATATACAAGTTCTTTGTAAACTCAAGTCAGACAAAATCCCAGAAAGGATAATGGAAAGTCAGTAAGAAACCCCAGCTCTACCTGAGGAACTATTGGCAACCAATGGCTGGTGGAAGTCAGAGATTGTTTAATAGTGAAACTGTTGGTAGGTTAACCAGGATCCAGTAAATGGGCTGACATTGAAGGCATTTGGAGACACCAATCTGATTTTATATTTAATCTATATAACATATCTATTATATATATTATATATGCACATCAAATTGAGTGGAAGTGTAGTAAGCGGCATAGGTGGAGAAGGGAATCAAAAAATCAAAATATATAACATTAATAAAAATTCATTTAAAAAGTACACATACTGGCTATGGAACTTGAAAGCTCTTCAAAAAATAAAAATAAAAATAAAAAACCAAAATCACTGTTCATTAATTTAGTCTCTATGGCAATAACATTCTATATACCCTTTTCACCCAAGTTCTCCAGCCATGCTTTAGCTTCAAGGGTGATTGTATTAGGCTGGATATGAAGACTGAATAAACAAAGGCAGAGAGCAAATCTTGTGCATAACATCAGTCAAACCCTACTGACTGTCAAGAAAGACTGATTAACCTGTTTTCCCTATTTTCACTAAGACCAAGAGTGGAACTGTTCATCTATCATAAGAAAACCTATTTTAGGAATATGGTTAGCTAGGTAATAAATGGATTGCAATTTACTAGACAGTCTGTTTTAAAAATCTCATGCCCAAAATTGTGTATTAATATACACTTTGACCGAGAGAGCATACTTTCAGGAAAGTCACATTGGCAAAATATGAAAGGCTATGTACAAGGCTATTCACACAACATTATTCATAATAACAAACTGGTGGGCACAATACAAGCATTTATAATTCTAGTACAACTTGAATAAATTATAACATATATATGAGGTAAAGAAACTTATTAACAGAATGCTACTAAAAGTTAAGAGAGCATTTTGTTATGCAAGCAATCAAGGAGACTGTCATTCAAAAGCTGTATCCAAACATGGAGGCACTGACTTAAAGAGGCTTCTTTTGACCAAAGATAGAAAAAAAAGTGAGAGATCAATTAGGATGATGTCAGTAGATTAAAACATTTGAAATGTGCTCAGGCCAATCGGTTCATGATGGGATTTTAGAAATAGCCACTGCTCATGTTTGGAATATTCTAGGGAACTAATGTGCATCGATTTATATTTTTTAAATTAAATGACAAGTCATAAGTTTTAAAAAGCCAGAGGAAAGTAATGAGATGAATGAAACACAAATATACACAAATAAACACAAATATACCTTGACTTACAGATTCTACTTTGCTTAATTGTTATACATAATTTTTAAATGTTAAATCAAAATAAGTCAGTACCTAAAATTTAAAGGCAAATTGAAACATTCCTGTTGGTTGTTAGCACACTTAAATTCTTAAGTTTTTGGTTAGCTGAATAATCCCATGAATCAATAGGGTGCAGTGTGACATTTCAATACATGCATACCTAGTAATTGATCAAATCTGGGAAACTATCATCTCACTCCTTATATTTTTTGTTTGGTGACTTCAAGCTCCCCTGTCATGAACTATACGGGCTATTGTGAACAGTAGTCATCTCACGTGCTGCTGTTATCATTGAAACTGTATCCAAAACACTCAGGCACCCATTTCTTGCATCTTTTGCCCAAAGATAAAATAATTAGGGTATCAATTAAAAATATTTCAGTCAATTCATATGCATGAAATATGTTCAAGGCCAAGGGTTGGGGCAATGTTTGTAAGCAAAATTGACCCTTTAATAACAGGTTTGAGCTGAGCAGGTCCATTTATATGCTCATTTTTTAGTTGGTTTGCTTTTGAAGATTTGTAATAATTTGAAAAATCTCACAAATTGTGTAAGCCAGAAATACTCAAAATTTAAGAAAAATCCAGGCAGTTTGGTTGCCGCTCCTATGATTGGTTGAGAAGGAAAATACCTAAGTTTTCAGGGGAACTATAAGGATGTTAGCATTTTTGCTAGGAATGGCATCTCTGAATTTCTGATGTTTGTGATTAGCAATGCAAAATTTGAGCTACTTCGATTTACATAAGCAATGAACGACTTTATTAATAGTAGATAAGCTAAGAAAGCAGATAGAAAAAAATGAGAAGAGTAAAGAGAAAGGTGCCAAGGAGAACCCATGTTTAGCCTAATGGGACAGTGTGAAAATGGGACTAATGGTAGACTATTAGGCAATAAGGAGTGAAGCAGTGGGAAAGGAGCAACAGTTGCTCCCTTGGCTGCAGCTACTCTTTCTTTCAGTTTCATTTGGGGCCACTCTGCAGTTCTCAAAAGCTTCTAGACTGGGAGCAACTGATTTGCATGTCTTTGTAATAAGGAGGGCTTATTACAACACACATTTTGTTTTATATCTTATTTTCCTCTTTTATTGAAATCTTGCAATTTCGTACAATATACTTTGTTGGTACTTAGATTACTTCCCATCTCCACACCTCCCCCTGCTGGCTCTTATCCAAGTTAAATTAAAATAGATAGATAGATAGATACACACACACACACACACACACACACACACACACACACACACACGGCCTATACAGTGTGATTTGTGGCCCCAAATGCCCCTCAGTGTGTGCATCCACTGGGCCCACCAAGAGCCCCATTTCTGTAAGACACTTTAGGGCCACACTCATGTTGGATAGTTCCTCATGGGCCATTGATTGCTTTAAGGTTGTCATGGACAGAAAAAGTGGCAAGCCTATATGCTAAGCAGATGCCAAGAAGGTGATTGCAATTCACTTCCAAAGTCAGTCCAGACATTGCCCATAAAACAGTCTCCCAGGAGTGTAGTGTCGATTGACTTGAACATCAGAAAATTTTCCCATATCAATACAATCTGTATTTGACTTGGAGACAATAGGTTCTGCCAGTGCCCAACACAACAAGCTTCAGACTTAATAAGCATAGTCTAAAAATTTGCTAGCCAATTTTTAAGTGATGACAATTTTTTAAATATAAGTTGAAATCACAGAGAATTTTCATGAGAAAATGTATTTTAAAAGTTACTTGAGACATTAGGGAAAAATGCCCTTTTATTTTTAAAATCTCATTCAGGACCAATAACCAAGTGTTTTTGAATTATGTTTCCCAAAGAATAATAATTCCGCCAGAGTTTTCTTTCTGATTAGACTGTAGGTTCAAGCTGAAGAACTACAAAGATAAGGAAATATATTGGATTAACCTGAGAGCAAAACCTAAGTTATCTCTGTAAATATAGAACAGGCAACTTTTAAAGAGAACACATACACCTACAGATACAGGAAGAGAAGATGCCAAAAAAGTATGCATCTTAAGAGCAGCAGACTGCACACTTGGAAAACAACAACATCCAACTCCAACTTCCTGAGGAAAATGGAATGTAAATTGAGAGCTAAGGTGTGCAACATACAGTGGAATAAGTAAGAATCTTCCTTAAAATGTGCACATTGTCCTTTTTCTGAGCTACTTTTAAATGAATGGTTGCCCCAAATGATGAAGTAGCTAAAATTAGCATTCTTTATTTTATAGCTAACTCCTAGCCAACAAAAAAAAATTAAAATACAGCATAGGCTGAAATTTTGCAAAGGATCTATTCTTGACCAGATGCCACAAATTGGTCACACTTGAAAAAAGGCTTTAATGGCCTTTTCTTTTCATGATATTACTATTCTTAGCATAATTCCCCTGGCCTCAGTGGGGATAAATGCCCGCAGAAGGAATGAAAAGGAGGAAGCCTAGTGGCCAGTAATTTTTCACCAGGCACAGACTACAGGGTTGGAGAGAACAGGGTAATTATCTTTAGCAGTAAAATTCAGTTTTGATAAGGCCATGGGGGGGGATGTTAAGAGATAAATGGGTCAGTTCATTTTTCCGTTTCCCTTACTCAGCAGCATTTTGCGGTTCTAACCCAGGGGAATAGGAGCTCTGACAGTGCATGGGTCAGCAGAGCATATGCTGTTTAAATAAAACCTATCAATGCATTGCAGTGTGGCTGGGCTTCAAAAACCTGCCTTCCTTTCCTTCCAAAATATCAACACTTCAGTCCCAGTCCTTCAGTTGCTCCACGACTCAGTGCCTGCCTTTCACCAGTTAACTGCTTCTATTTCAGAGCTGTTCTACAGAGCCTGTAATCCTTCATAAAATTGCACATTTCCCTGAGCTCCAAATATTTTCCAAGTACCAGCTGAAGTTAGAGAATGAAGAATTTTTAAATTAAGAGCTTCTTGTTGAGCTAGAGCCAATGGTCTGGACTATTACAAAGTCTGATAACTTGGGAAGAGTCAAGTAAATCTTCTATTGACTAATTAATGTGCAGAATGAGGCAGATTGTCAGCAGCTCCTTACTAATTCTTTGGCCTTTTACCTTTTAACACTTTTATCTTCATGAAAGCCTCAGATCACTCACCTTCTGGTCACTATCACTTGTTCCGGTTCAAGAAGCAGAACTGAATTATGCACAACCTGGAATTTCCTATGAGAAAGATTTTTCAGACTCCATTGTCAGTCCCTCTCTATAAAGCTACTCAGTGTCTGAACCCAAAACACCCGAAAAAGAAAACCATAACTTTTAGTACATTTGCAGTCTGCTAAATGGAAGAGCTAGGCCTATATTACCCATTTCATTAAAACATTAACTAAGTGGTTAAGCACTGTTGGAACACTTTGGCAGTTAGGAAGTGAAATGGTAAATAAGGAAGGAGAGATGATAGAGGTAGATGTTTTTGTTTCTTCGTTTGTTTTGTTTTGACAGGGTCTTCCTTGTTTCAGCCCACCTGGAAGTCACTATGTGGGCCAGGCTGGCCCCAGTCTTACAGAGATCTGCCTGCCTCTGCCTCCCAAAAAGTTAATTTTATCTTAGTTTCTTTATAATGTAGACTTTCTCACTGAGGCCTGTGTTCCTCTTGTGACCTTGGTATATGGCCTTACTATCTCATGACCCTACCTTGCCCTGGATCCAAAATAATGTATAAATGTGTGCGGATGTTTTGCATATTTAAGAAAGTTTTGCAAACAGTGCAGAATATTCTCTGGAAACAATAAAGATATGAAGATTGTCCCATTTCTGTTGCAAACAATAGATGGGTTTAAATTGATAACATCTGTGTTTTGTGTGTCCTAGGTCAGTAGGGGTCAGGAAGGACATAATCTTCTGATAAGACAATTCCTCATTCCTCTCTTCTTTCCTCATTTCATGCAATTTCATTGCTCCAATTAAAAAAAAATGCTTGTTCAGGAGCACGGTTCCAAGAGAATTATGAGGAAACAAGTACTCAGCAATTCAGGTCCTCTCTTATCTTAAAATTGTTGCTTAGAGTCAGGCTATTTTTATTCAGGCATAACTGTAATGTGGCATTGGGTACTAAACACTGAACATCATTCTCCAGCTCTTTGTTCCACCAAGTACTAAGAAATAAATAAGACTTTCCTATTATAACATGCATAGTCTTTCTTCAAGTTCCCAATAGCACAGTCACCATTTTCAGAAGAGGTATTATGACAGCGGGCTTAATCATCCATATTTCTACTGATTTTATGATCATAAACACTTAGGGATTTTCTAAGAAAATGGAGGATTCTTTCCATCCCTCACCAGGATCATTCTGTACAATCTGCCCATGATAATGTATGTTTTTCCTTGCCTGCTCTCTAACTTCCTCTGTTCTCTGTCCACTATCCCATTTTAAAGCAAATTCTTCATTTAACTATTTGTTATAGAAATACCCCATTTTTGGTGTCAATGACTAGGTCTGTCAGTTCAGGTATCAGTGACCAAGTACCTTAAACTGGGTTTTTTATGAGCAACAGAAATCTGTTGCTCACAGTTTCTGAGATCGAAACATTCAAGATGAAAGTGGTAACAGATTTAGTGCCATGAAATCTCACTGCGTGCCCTCACTGAGGGCACACTGCTATATCTTTGCCTTGCAGAAAGGCTAATGGGCTCCCTCAAGCCCTTTTATAAGGGCACAAATTCCATTCATGAGGATTTCAGTTTAGGGTACAATCACTTTTCAGAGATTCTGTTTCTAATACCATCATATAGGAGAAGGATTAATATTTAGAGAAGACAAAATGGCCCTGTGGGTTTCTTTACAGGAAAAAGAAAATCAGTGCCTAACAAAAACAGTGAGAAATGAACCTGAATAGAGAGTCAAGGCTCTCTCCCTTTAATACTAAAGAGGGAAATTAGGAACAATGAGTGGACACTCAAAAATAGTAGTCCTATAGAAAACAGCACACTGAGAATACAATGCTATGTGACTTTAGCTACTTTACATAATGGCTAAGGGCTAATGACTACTTCTTTTGTTTTAGACAATATTCTAATTGCTTTGCATGTAGCTACTAAAGTATCACATCAGATGGTATAGGTAATATTATTTTCCTCATTTAATGATGGAGTAATTGAGGAGCAAACATGAGCTTTTAATGCCCCTGTACATTCTGTCCCACAAGTTAGCAAACATGCTGTAAACTCAAACAGTGAATGCATTTGACATTGTGAGCCAATACAATACTCTACATTGCAGTGTGAAAAAAAATAGACAGTATGCATATGAGTGGACATTACCATGTCTCAGTAAAGTTTCTCTCTTTTTTTTTCTTTTATTTTTGAGACAGGGTCTCCTTGTTGCCCCTGGCCAATAACTCACTATCTAGACCAGGCTGGCTTCAACCTCACAGAGATACACCTTCCTCTGCCTCCAGAATGAGTACTGGTATTAAAGGCCTATGCCACCACATGCATTTTCAGGAATGCTTCTTTAAAAATAAAGCTGAAGATTTAGTATAGATTTGGCTCTCAAGCCTTAGTATGTAGATGTCTGAGGTATAAAATGGAATCACAGCAAAACACAGTTGGTGATATATCATGTCAGTACCCCAAACTGTAGCTTATACATAAGGAAAATTTTCACTTTTGTCTGGCATTTTGATTTTACAGATATCTACTGCTTTCACAATTTAATCTAAGTCTACAGTATGCCTGAGGACCATGATTGCTGCTTATGGGAGCCAGCATGAGCCTTGTTATTCTAGTCTGCTTTCAACTGATGTGATAAAAACACTGACCAAAACCAACTGGGGGAGAAAAGGGTTTATTTGTCTTATAAGCACAGTCCCTCATTGAGAGAAGCAAAAGCAGGCACAGACCATGCAGGATGACTGCTTAGTAGCTTGCTCCACTGGCCCATACTCAGCCTACTTTCTAGTATAATCCAGGACCACCTGCTCAGGGGTAGCACCTCCTACAGTGGACTAGGGCATCCCATATCACTCAAAAATCAAGAAAAATGCCTTGCAGACATGGCCACAGGCCAATCCAATGGACAGATAAATTCTCAATAGAGGCTCCCTCTATTCAGGTGTGTCAAAGTGACAACTAAACTATCCAGCACAATTAACCTTTGTCATCTTGATATACAAACACACTGTTGTTAAACTTCAACCTTTCCATTTCTTGTCTCCAAGATATGATCTTAATATTAATATCACAACATAAAACAGTACAACTTTAAATGTACCACAGTGCTTAAAAATTCAAACACGTGGGACTGGAGAGCTGGCTCAGCAGTTAAGAGTACTGGTTGCTCTTGCAGAGAACCTGGGTTTGAATCCCAGCACTCAAATTGAGGCTAACCACCATCCATAATTCCAGTTCCAGGGGATCCAACTACCTCTTCTGACCTCTGTGGACATCACACTATACCCATGCAGGCAATACATACACATAAAATAATAAAAGTACATCCTGCATGCTTAGCTGGTATACAACAGTCTCAGGATTCTCCTCTTCTTCAGCTCCCAGCCTTTTGCCCCCACTGCCATAATATCACTTTCTAACAAGGTGACCCTTGGCAAGCTGGACATGAAGGGGAAGCTAATCATTATGAGAATGGACTTAATGTTCCTATGAAGAACAATCAGATAAGAAATAACCAAAAGGCCAAGGCTGCTGTCCCAAGTATCAAATTCTGTTTGAACAGTGGAACAAAATCAGTTCTCCTTATGAGCCACTTGGGTCGGGCTCATGGTGTTCCCATGCCTGAGAAGTGTTCCTTAGAGCCAGTTGCTGCAGAGCTCAAACCTCTACTGGGCAAGGATGTTCTGTTCTTTGAAGGACTGTGTGCACCCAGAAGTAGAGAATGCCTGTGCCAACCCGGCAGCTGGGTCTGTCATCCTGCTAAAGAACCTCCGCTTTCATGTGGAGGAAGAGGGGAAGGGTAAAGATGCTTCTGGGAACAAGGTTAAAGCTGATACAGTCAAAACAGATGCTTTCTGAGCTTCGTTGTCCAAACTAGGGAATGTCTATGTCAGTGATGCTTCCGGTGCTGCGCTCTGAGCTCACAGCTCCATGGTGGGTTTCAATCTGCCACAGAAGGTTGATGATTTTTTTGGTAAAGAAAGAGATGAATTACTTTGCCAAGACTTTACAGAGCCCAGAGCGACTCTTTCTGGCCATACTGGGAGGAGCTAAAGTTGCAGACAAGATCCAACTAATCAATAATATGCTGGGCAAAGTCAATGAGATGATCTTTGGTGGTAGAATGGCTGTTAACTTAAAGTGCTCAACAACATGGAGACTGCCCTTCTCCATATGATGAAGGAGAAGCCAAGCTGGTTAAAGATCTCATGTCCAAAGCTCAGAAAGCTAGTGTGAAGATCACCTTGCCTGTTGACCGTGTCATTGCTGACAAGTTTGATGAGAATGCCAAGACTGGCCAAGCTGCGGTGGCCTCTGGCATACCCGCTGGCTGGATGGGCTTGGACTGCGGTATTGAGAGCAGCAAGAAATGTGCTGAGGCTGTGGCTTGAGCTAAGCAGACTGTGGATGGGTCTGTAGTGGGGGTTGAATGGGAAGCTTTTACCAAGCCAAGGAAATGAAGTCCCTCACGGATGAGGTGGTGAAAGCCACTTCCAAGGGTTGCATCACTGTCATAGGTGGTGGAGGCATTGTGCATACTGTGACAAATGGAATACAAAGGCTAAGGTCAGCCATGTGGGCACTGGAGGTGGTGCCTGGAAGAGCTCCTGGAAGAATAAAGTCCATCCTGGGGTGGATGCTCTCAGTGATGTTTAGTACTTTCCTGCCTTGTGGTTCCTGTGCACAACCCCTAAGTCAGATTAGTGTTTTCTGCATCTGGTGTTAGTGCAAGATTCAGCTAGCAGTCACGAGATGCAGCACCAGGAACCCTTGCACAGTTAGTTGCATGGCATTGCAGCTCATCTTTACCACACCAGGATTGTCTACATTCTTCAAGATCCCATTTAAATTCCTTAGTGACCAAACACTGCACATCCTAGAGAAATCTATTTATGTTTTGCTTGTTGAAGGAAAGTGAGCAGCATTCTGCATTCTCTTTTTGATGCAGCCTCTGATTAGCTTTGTCACTGCTCAGGACTCAGCATGGAAATAAGATGAAATTCCAGTTGTAGGTTGGAGAAACTGAAGATCAACAGTCCACTGAAACTATTAATGATATCAATCAGAAATATCCCCTAGAGTCTGTAGCTTTAGCGCTTGATTCCCAAACTGTAGCACTATTTTGAAGACTACGGACCTTCAGAGGTATGACCCAGATGGCAGGAGGTCATTGGAGGCCAGCTTTGGACAAATATAGCTACACTTGGTTTCTGTCTAGTTCTCTCTGTACCCTGGTTCACACCATTTAAACAAGGTCTTGAGGCATGTACCCACTACCACAAATGCCCCGCTGCCATGCCTGTGATGGATTGAAATTTCTGCAAAATCCTGAGCTGAGATAAGCCTTTTCTCCTTTAAGTTGCTTTCACTGGGCATTGTGACAGTGATGAGAAAAATAAATAATATATGTACATGGGGTTATGTAGTTGTGCAGAACATTTCCTGTAGGAGATTGGTCAATATGCAATACCAGAATTTTTATACATTCAAAATATCATAAGAAATCTAAAACTTGGTTCTTTTGAATCTGTGTGCTATCTCTAAATGAGGAGTTCTGTCGTCTGAGCTACATAACATAAGAACTCCGGTCTCATAGTATTTTTTGCTTCATAGAAAACTATTCATGTAAAGTGATTTGCCTAAGTGCCTAGAGCCTCCGAAGATACAGAAAGTAAGAAACTTCTCAATAAATAGGTTGTACAGCTATGTTTCTGCCTGTTTGCTAGCAAATGCTAGCTTGTGTGCCACAGTGTATTCATAGACTTGTTATCATTGAAGCATGTTATAAAGTGATAGGGGAGGGATATGATGCTCTCATGCATGAGCAATTTTTTGAAGCTACTGATTACTACCCCAAAGAAAAGAAACCTGACAATTATTTGACCAATCAATTAAATTAGGTCATGTTCAGAGATGTATTCATTTGTTCATCCAGAGCATCTTTTATGCAAATTTCTATTCAATATTTTGTGGGCACAATGTCACAGAAGATATATACTGTATCCTCCAGGAAACTGCAATTTGGTATTGTAAGGGAAAAGAAAACATAATGACTATATTTTAATATTTTCGAAGGATTGCTATTTTCAAATTGACTTTGCATTGGCTATTCACCTCTATTTATAGAGCAGTTATGAGCCACATTTATAAACATGCATTCCGTCAATCTCATTTTACAGTCGAAGAAACCAGAAAATGAAAAATTATAAACACAGCTCAACGATCTTTCCCTAAAGCCTTCAGGTATTTATTAGCAAAAATGATTGAAGAGGTAAGTGGGAGGGCCCAGAGGAATACAGCAGCATACTAGAGTGGCAGACTAGAGAAGTGATTCAAAGAGGAACATTCTTACCCAAATCAAACTTGAAATCCCTACTACATAACCAGTCACAAACAAAATACTTGTTCAAATGCATTGAGTCAATCCTCTCTGAGGAAAATCTACTCGAGTACAGAGGGCAAGCTGTAAACAGCTGAGCTGCCATAATAAATCAGTCTCACAAGATCTTTGCACAAGCACACATACATGGCTTTCTAGTGGCCCATACTGAAACCAGAAACTGACTACTGGATAATCATATTCATAATTATGCTCCTGAAATTGAATTGCATCATTCAAAATGGTTTGTTTCTGAACATAATCTTGTATTTGAATCCAATACTGCTTAATCCAAAAGGACCACAGTGGTCTTTAGTAACAGAGTCACAGACATGAGCACTAAAGGATGCAAAAAAAAAAAAAAAGACATCTGCTCTTTATATTCCTTTCTGTTATACTATCTATGATACCAGGGAATTGACATTAAGAAGTATCCTTGGAGTCTGTCTGGTACCCTTAAAACAAAGCTTGGAAAGATGGTAGTATCCGTGATGCAGGGACAATAATGTTCTAATTCTCTAGATTGCTTGTAGCAGGAACAGTTCCTGGCTTTGACATGTCCCTCCTTTAACATAGCCTTCCTATCTTAATTAAAATCAAAACCAAGCAGTTCTGCCATGGTGACCTCTGTTCGGAAGAGTCTCATGATAATCTACTCCACCCCTTACCAAAAAGAAGTTCCAAAAAAAAAGTTAATTCCCCAAGTTGATGTACATGAGAGAGAGAGAGAAAATGAGAGAGACAGAGAGAGAAAGAGAGAGAGAGAGAGAGAGAGGGCACCCAATTTCTACCTTTTGAGTCAAACTTTGCAGTTACAAGACTTCTGGTGTATGTAATAAACAATTTTACAGAGCAGGATCCAGGAGTCAGGGTTTCCAGCTTTTAGGATGCTGGCGCATGTTAAAGGCTTATTGGTATCTCTCCAACACCATGATTTTTCACAGCATCCTAACTAGAAATCCCCTGGCTGGACTTTCAAGAATTTCTAGTAGTTGGACAGCAATTGCTTAAGTATCCCCTCCCTCCATGACTTTACTCTAGGGTTGGACTCAGCAGTCTTCCATCTGTCCCCTCACAGTCTTCTGCATGGGGACAATTAATGCACCCTCTTCTGATCCTTTCTTCTGTCTCTATATCCCAACACACACGCATACTGTCCTATGATCTTAGAGTTTCTCTACAATTCATTCCTACAAATTGTTTGGGAACCCCTAGGATGGCATATAAAATAATACAATGAAACTGTAGATACACATTTTCATGAATGAAAAGTTGGATCATATGTGACTTGCTATAAGAGTCATCAGCTATAGGGGGCCTGAACTTAGGAAGCCCTACCCACTTGACCCAAAAATTAAATGGAAATTTAATGGTGAAATTTAGAAAAGGAATTTAATCAATACAGTTAGCTCAGGAAAATGAGAGATATTATCATCTCAGTCCTGTGTTCGAGGATATTGCCTGATCTTCAAGATTATGCGAAGAGAGGCAAGCAATAGGAGTCTTAGTCAAATGGT
This sequence comes from Eospalax fontanierii, assembly GCA_035773235.1. Taxonomy (NCBI): domain Eukaryota; kingdom Metazoa; phylum Chordata; class Mammalia; order Rodentia; family Spalacidae; genus Eospalax; species Eospalax fontanierii. The sequence goes on along the minus strand of CM069525.1, from coordinate 125,309,549 downwards.
CTAGTTGATCACAAGTACACAAGGTCTTATTAGTATTAAGCAAATTGCTGCTGTCCTGATTAGGGGCTGTTTTCATTTGTTTCTTAGGATGTTTAACCATCACATATGAATCTTAGAGAGGAGGAAAAATGGTTTCTATGAGAACACTGTTCCTGCTTAGGAGTGCGTTCTCAACATGGGGCAATCTGCTGTTCATTGAAGGTGAAAAGGCCAAGATTTCTATGTGTCATCCCAGGGATCTGGAACAGAATGCTGTAAAATATGGCAGTTGACAATCTGTCGAAAATAGCTTGGGGCTGAAGAAATGGTTCAATAGTTAAGAGAACTGACTGTTCTTCCAGCAGACCCAGGTTAGATTCCCAGTACCCACATGGAGACTAACAACTATCAATATTTCCAGTTGCAGGGGAATTCTAAGCATTCTTCTGACCTCCTTGGGCGTTGCATGAGATGGGTGCAGACAATACAATCATACACATAAAAAAATACCCTAGCTATTCTTACCTTGTTGTCTTTAGCCTTGAAGGAGGTCAGATACTAATTTTAAATGAACACTCTCCAAGTTATTAATTATGAGCTTGCAGAACTGAACAAGAATGTGGCTTGTTACTGAAGGATCAGATACAAAATGCAAGCCTGACTGTCCAGCTTTATCCTTTATTCATTTACCCACTGGGCATCTGGAGACCTGAGTGGAGTCAGTGATTTTCCTGAAAAACCAGTCTTTAAATCTCTGTTATACACCGGCATGTTCAATAAATTTCAAAGATAACTGCCTATTGAAATTCTTCAAATAATTTGGAATCGAGGCCTTTGACATATGACTTTTATTAACAGTTGAGTGCAGGGGGTAAGAAGGAAGGACCTGCAGTATATGAAAGTCATATTCATACCCTCTCATTTAAAAAATCAAACAGAGTGAAGGGGCTGAAACCAAAGCTGTAAGACAAAGTCAGAAAATGCAAGTATCAAAAGTAAAGAACAGCATGCAATGAACACTGACAGCTTATTCAAGACACAGATGGGAAGTTCCGTTCTCAAATAATGAAACCAAAGGAAAAAAATCAGAGATCCATCAGAAAGATAGCCTTCTTCATAATATTTCTGCCAATGGGTAGAAAAGCCTCCATATGGGAATTCTGTACTCACTGACTGATGAATTGAATTAATATTTTTCATCTGAAGTAGTCATAGATTGTGTCTTATAGATAAACAGCATGGATTAGAAAGAACACTGTCTTAGAATGAAGTTCTGGTTCCCATGGAGTAGAAATTGTCAACCATATTGCACACTATAGTAAACTAAGAGGTTTTAAAGATCCAGATGCCTGAGACCTACCACGAGCTATTTTGTTTCACTGAGTGGGACTAGGCTTTTAATTTTTTTTTTAAATTCCATGGATGTAGGCTCTGGGACAGGGAGTATGTCTATAATATTGGAGGCAAGATTGTGTTTTCCAAGCCAGCCCGGTCTACATAATGATTCTCTGAGAAATTATAATGAACATTTGAATGTCTCTATTCTGGAATCCTACAGCAGTGGTTCTGAAAGTGTGGTTACTGTTCTAACAGTATCAGTACCACAAGGAAATAGATTAGAAGTGAAAATTATTCAACATCATTCCAGATTCTCCGATTCATAAATTGAGGATTGTAGCTAGAAAATTTTTAACAATTACTAAATGATTTTGATAAAACTTAAAGCCAGAAAAATGTTAGTATAGAATAATGGCTCTGAGACTTCAATGTGCATAAAATAACTTTGAGAGCTTATTAGCATGCAACTATGATGAATAATTTTGAGATGAAGACAATAGCACATGCAGGTGCATTCTCTAGGCAGCCCACATTAAAAATCAATGAAAAAAACAATGCTTGAGACTCAGCTCCCATAATTGTACCAGGAAAGAAGGCTTACAGTATCCATTTTATTGTGAAATGGCCTTTTTGAACAGAAAATTTTGAAACTCCAAAACCAACATACCTTGTGCCATAACCAATGTCTAAACTCCATCAGAACTCAATCAGAGCAAACTCATCAGAAAACTAGGCTGTCTGAATTACACAGATGCAATAAAATACTCCTATGGAAATGTGCGAGCTATGTATGTCTCAATGTGCTATATTGTTTGCTCTAGAGGATACTAAGGTGATACATCATTAGCTGGGGATGAAGATAGTTTCAAAAGCTTACATTTGGCTATAATGCCATAATCACTATAAAATATTTAGCTTCACTGTTCAAAGATGAAGTATGGCCTGTGCTACATAGCTTCAGTTTTCAACTTGATACACCTGGGAAGAGACTTCAGTTGAGGTTGACATTTCCTCCAACAGATGTGCCTGTGGCCATGTCTGTGAGGCATTTTGTTGATTACTAGTTGATATGGGAGAGTCCTGTCCATTGTGGGTAGTGCCATTCTTGGGCAGGTCATCCTGGGTTGTATAACAAAGCAGGCTGAGTACAGGCCTGAAGAGCAAGCATGTAAGCAGAATTTCTCTGTGGTCTGTGCTCCACCTCCTGCCTCCGGGTTCCTGAACTGAGTTGCTGCCCTGGCATTCCTCAGTGATGAACTGGAATCAGAACATGTAATCCAAAAAATAATCCTTCCCCAGTTAGGTTTGTTCAGAGTGTTCTCTCATAGCAATAGAAAGCTAACTGGAATAGGAGGTTACAAAATGTGAAGATGTTGGTATTAGTTACTTATTTGTGTACTGGAAAAACTACTGCCAAGGGAGTCTTTGGGCCTATTGGACCCACTGTAAAGAAAATATTGACCAGGTCCATGTTTCATATGTGTCCTTTCTAATAAGAGGGATATGATGATATAATAAGGGATTGTATCTCTGACTGAGAACATTGCCTCAATAAGTTATGATACCTTGTTCTTGTTTTGGGTCTGATTTCAGACCCATAAGCTACTGAATGAAGAGATGACAACTGTGTCCTTGATCTGTCTGGGTCTCTTGCTCTTTTCAGTATACAATTTCCAGAGTAACGGGACAGTCTCCTACTAATCAGTTATCCCTTTCTTTGATTTCATAGTTGATAGATGACTGACTGATCGGCAGATAAAGCCTTAGTTTCCTTTCTTGTAGCTTTGATTAAATACTATTGCAAAAGCAATTTTAGCTCACAGTTCAAAACACAATTCATCGTGGCATGGAAGTTGAGAAAACGAGAGCTTGAAGTGGCTAGACACATTAAATTCAGTCAAGAAACAGAGAAGAAGGTATCCATCCCTCTACACTCAGACTATGGATGTAATGTGACCAACTGTATTGATCCCCTGTGACTGTGGCTTTCTTAAAATGGAAGACTGTAAGCTGGAACTGTGAGCTAAAATAAACTCAAGAAAAACGAATACATACTGCTGCTCAACTCCCTTTCTGCATTTCTAAGGTTCAGGACCCCAGTCAATGAATGGGACCACTATAGTGGGTGGGTCTTCCTACTTCAATTAGTGCAGGCAAGGTAATCCCTCACAGACATGCACAGAGGCCTGCCTCCCAGTTGATTCCAGATTCTGTCAAGCTGACAATACTAACAGAAGACGAAAGAAGAAAGAAAGAAAGAAAGAAAGAAAGAAAGAAAGAAAGAAAAGAAAGAAAGAAAGAAAGAAAGAAAGAAAGAAAAAAAGAAAGAAAGAAAGAAAGAAAGAAAGAAAAGTACTTCTCTCCATCTGCTTTGGTACAAGTGATTCATTTTCTAATATTCTTCCACTGCACATCTTCTTGAGAGTCATTGGCTACTGTTTAGACATGGGTGGTCATTGTAATCATTGTGACTTTGGGTTTTAATCATGAAGCTTTAGCATTTGTTCATTATTAGTCATGGCTCCATATTCCATATTACTGTCAATAGGCTGTATTTTAGGGATGAGGATATAGTTCAGTTAGATACCTTCCTCACCTTCAATGGTTACCTGTTCTTTTATATTTAATTTTCAGAATGTTCTGTAATTAAAAATATGAAGAAGCAAAGTACTCGTCTGTATTTATTTGGGGGAGAGGAAGATGGATGAGTAAACAGTACACCAATGAAAAACTGGAGGCCTAGTTCTCATTGAAGAAACAATATCAGGACAATTTTCATGTTAGATAGCTTTATGATACCCATAATGTATATTAAAATACTTTAGCAATATATATGTATGTGACTTTCCTTTAATCTATACCATAAGGTAGAATTAAAGTAGAGATTGAATAACATCAACTGCTTCAGGTCTTTCAGTATAAACACAACAAATTGAGACCCAGTATTACGAAGGTATTTGTCCAAAGTCACTAATACAAGGCATTTGGGGGGGGGGGCAAGAAAATACTTTGGTCCCCTACTTTCAGTGCTTTTTGCTATAGTACAAAAATGACTCACAAAGTTTCAGTTTCCCAAAAAGCATAGATACTAAGAAAATAGAAAAAATGGACAAGGTTTTGTGCCATCAGTCTATATCATTAGCAGTCACTTCTATGGTACAACTTTGTACTTAGAAACAAACAGCTTTGGGATCAGCTTTTAGGAACTAGGAACACACCTTGTGTAGGAGAAGAGTTGGATTGGGGATGTGGCTCAATGGTAGAGCATTTAACTATCATGCACAAGGCCCAGGGTTCCGTCTGCACGACTGTGGGGAGAATAAAAAAGGAGTGCTACTGTATGTTCAGTCACAGGCAGTTATAGCTGTTTTCTTGATCCATACAAGTCACAATATCCATGAGTATAATTAACTCGCAGGCACATCAATGGCACTGTGAAGAACTCATAGTGCAAATATTTAAAATAATGTTTTAAAATAATGTTAAAGTAAGAAACCTATTATCATGGACGTATAAGTAATTAACTAAGAATTCATCACAAAGGGAGATTTATGCTACTAGTACCAGTATTGCCACGTCTCACATCAAACTTAGCCCCTTCATTGTATTTTGGATAAAAACTGGACTGACAGAAGTCATGGAACTGATCCAGCTCTGCTATTTCACATGTACTGCAATATCTTCTAAGCTGTGTTTTCCCATTTTATTACGGTGTCTAATGTTTGTCCTTGGGCTGAAGCAACTTTTGCAAATAACGTCAGCACATTTAATCATGTACTTCCCATAAAATACAAACTGAAATATTTTCTCCTGCAATAATCCTCCCTCAACTTCAAATTGTTTTTCTTTCCTGTTCTGCAGCCATCCCCTAAACAATGCTTTTTCAAAGTGAACAGGATTCATTTAGGTCAAACATGCTTCATCCGTACAAAGAAAACTCAAATTAAAGTAATGTCTGCCTAGTTATTATTGGACAAGCAGAAAATTACTCCTGTTTCTGCTTCCACACAGCTACCTCTTTCTCCTCAGGTTTCTGAGTCGTGCTCTGTCTCCTGTTCAGACTGAACTTAATTGATAAGAAACAGTGGAAATTGTCTTAAGGCCAACTTGATCAGGATTCAAGTTATTTCTAATCTTGGACATATTCCAGAAGGGCAAACTATAACTGCAACAAATTTCTGTTTTTTCTTCCCTTTTGGGAAAGGTAAAATCCACAAATGAAAAAGATATCTTATAAATCTAAAGGATATTCTGTTTACTTGCACATTAATCCTAAATCTCACTCTCTGACTTGATCTCTTGTCCACAATTACCTTAGAAAACCTTTACTAACATGTTTTCATATAAAGTATTCATTTTTCCTTCTCAGTAATTTGAACTGAACTGAGGGTCTCACACCTTCTAGGGAAGAGTTCTACCAGTAAGCTACATCCCCAGTCTTTTATTTGTACTTTTCATTTTGAGATAAGGTCTCTCTAAATTGCCCAGTCTGTCCTTGAAATTGAAATTCTTCTGCCTCAGCCTCCTGGGTACCTGGGATTACAGGCCTAGGCTATGAGGCCTAGTTGAAATATTCATTTTATTACTTATAATAAGGCTGTTTTTTATTACAGTCCAAAAGTAATATCAGACCATAATCCATAAACATACCCAGTTGAGGAAATGTGTCTATGAAGAAAGGTAATGCATAACCAAAGGAAAACATTTTCTGAGAAATGTTCATGTGAGCTGCACAATGTTCTTTTCTCTAATGCATGCCTATGTTCTTTTCCCAAGGACATAGCTGAATTTTAACAATTAAGAAAATATCAACATGTACACTTAGCCAAACCATTCACACAAGTGCTTCTGTTTCCAAAATATAAGACAGAAGGGTTTGGAAAGATAACAGCCCTGTTTTACATAATATTATAATCTTATGAAAATGTTCAGTTTTTTCCAAAAGGTATTACAAAAGACAAAATTATCAGTCAGTTCTGTCCAAAGGCACTGCCTACCTATCTCTAATCTACCAATGTGCATTTTTCTTGGCATGATAGCTTATAGAAAAAGATAATACAATGTTAAATTCAGGATAGTCATTTGAGACAGAAGTCCAGGAAGTAAGAATTATGTAATATCCATTTATTGCTGCAGCCAAACTGCCTCTCAGAAAATTTCTTGAAAGAATAAAGATTGGATCTCTTTGAGAGTTGAATGATACACTTGGGAATTTTTCAAGGCTATCCTATCTGAGAGTCTAGAATTAAAAAAAAAAAACTCTTCATTTTGGCCCCCGCAGTGTTATGACATATCAGTATGGGATTTCTCTCAAGTTAGAAGTTCCCTGGTAGTCACTGTTTGGTTGTAAGACATGTCTAGCAGGTGTTAGGATAGCAATGCTGGGGTATAGGCATGCAACTTCTGCAGCAGTAGAGAACTCGATCATATGTAGATTGGAAGGCCCTTTCAGCACGTGATGACAGGTCACTGTCAGTGTCCTGACTATAACTAATCTACTGCATCTTGAACTTCACCTTCTTGAGCTATTAAACCTGGCCTCTATGTATAGGTCTCAGGGTAACCATGAGCTCAAATGAGATGACATGTGTAAATTTATTCTTTATAAAGTACTTTATAAACTTTATAGGACCAGGAAAATATGTTATCATTATTATATTAATTACAGTAATTATCATTTACTGTATTGTATTACTTCATAAATTGTCTGGAATTCCCATATTAATGCTATCAATGTGTTACAAAAGCAAGGTGACTTACTTCCAAATTCTGAATTTATTGTGCTACAAAATCCAATAGTCAAATAAGTTTACACTGGTAATTTCTTTCATTTAAATTTGAAACAGCCATTTTGGAAACCACATGAGCCACATTTAAGAACTGATCTTCTAGGTTTAAGTAGAGTAAATACTAAATATGTACTACCACATAAAGACCCAATGGTTCTCAAACAATGGGTCCCACTTGCAGAGAGAATGTGAGGCCAAGGTATGTATATGTAACAGTATATTCGAACTACCACTGCCCCATTTACATGTAATTTGTGAAACTTGCTGATGATAAGAATTTCTCACAGTGCACACTTAGTAAATCTACAGATAATCAGTACCCCTCCTGGAAAACCTGATTCAATAGATTTGAGTTGAGGCCCAGGAACTGGTGTTTTTCACAGGCACCCCAAGTGATGGTTGTTAAGGACACACTCTTTTGGACAGAACTTTAAGAAACGCTGGAATGGAAACAATTTTTCATTCCCAAAGTGGGGGTACATTGGGACCCTTTTCAACTGAGTCATTATACTAATTTATAATTTTACATGCATGCCTCAAAAAATTATTTCCAGTGAAATACTAATTGCCTGTCAAAAACACTGTATATTTAACAGTGGTGACGGAAAAGCAAAGATTGCTGTTATAAACTCCAGACACCTGTCCTATACCAGTATTTTAACTGATATCATCTTTATTGTCACAGGTAGTTTTATTCCAATTTTGGTTTATCTCCATCATGAAAATCTCACGAGATCTGGCCTGAGTAGTAATCACAAGAAAAGTCATACCCTACTTCATCTTGAATGAGAAACTTTATGCCATATCAAGGTTCATAGCCATTTCTTTTAATAACTTGGGTATGAAGAAAAGGTCAAGAGATGAAAACTTGTAAGTGTAGCAAATAGGAAGATAGAACAGTTTACAAAAGAAGTTCAGTGGTTTCCAGCAGAGGAGGTAGAGTCATTGAAGGGAACTATAACACTGAGTCAGAGAATGGCTAACTATCATGTGCTACAAGAGAAAAAAATGTCTTTCTGAATGGAATGAAAAGATTCTGATTGGTATTAAAAGACAGCATACATTGTAGGTGTATGGCTCCAGCAACTACTTAAAGGCATAAGAGAATAAAAATATCATATGAAAAAATGTCTAAGGGGTGTGCTTTATAGATAAGTTCCCCAAAGCCATCATCCACTTCTGAATTAATTGATTTTACTAAACCATCCCATATCTGGAAAGATCACTGAGCTATCCCTGGTCACATGATTGACAGAGGTTTTCTAAAGTACGCTCTATATCAGAGACACAGGCAAATAGATGGGAAAAGCCACAGCCTGAGGAAATATTAGGAAGCTTCAGTTGGCATCATAGGTCTTATTCTTATCTCTAGAGATAGCGCTGGTTTCCAAAGAACTGAAGGTTGTAAATGGGTCATCTGACAGATAATGACTACTACAGAGCAGAAAATCATGGCACAACTTATCATTTTAATACCTTGCCATACCATTTCTCCCCCAAGCAAAGAGAATATGTCAGCCTTGGAAGACTCTTGGAAAATTGGAATTATAAAATGTAAAACCACTTTAACCATTCATTTTGAAATCATGACTATGAGTGACTACAATTGAAGTGGTATGGGAAAACTCTACCATATCTCAAGAAATGAAAAGAAGTGTGATAGTTGACAGGAAACCAGAAAAGGCAAAGAGAACATGCATTCTCTACCTTGTACTGCTCTACTCAATCTCTTAGCCCATCAGCCTTTTACACCCTCAAAGCTGTGCACCCATTCTGGCCGATGGAATGCCCACCATATGTTCAGTAGGTCCGCTACATCCAACAATTGTACTTCACCAGCATTAGTGTGCATTTGACTTTCTTGTGGCACCTGGAAAAACTGAAGATGAGTATACAGCACACATGGGACGAGACCTGTGTGGGATTGAAACCCAGGTCTTTTGCAATATTTTTGCTCTTTATCATGAGCCATCGCTCCAGCCCTTGAATACATTCTTAAATGACATTATACTACTGGGAATACTTTCCTCTTAGATAACCAGCTTCAGGCAACTATTCAAGTCATTTTTATAATAAAAATATCTTCCAATAGTCTTCTCTGAATAAAATATATAAGAACATAAGAGGGGCTTCTTGGGAAAACAAAACTATAGAGAAATATCAAATTTTTTAACATGTAAAATGTAATAGATGGTAGAACATTATATTTTTCACATTAAAATCTTTCCAATTTGTGTGTGTATGTGTGGGAGAGAGAGAAAGAGAGGGGAGATTGAGAGAGAGAGAATGAGGGAGAGAGAGAGAGAGACTGATGTAATAGTAACCTAGGCTGACTTCAAATATATGATTCTCTGACTTCTGCATGCCAAGTGATCAGATTACAAACCTGTGCCATCATTTCCAGCTATGCATATTTGAAAGACATTTTCCATTGTTTAAGGAATCACCAGATTCTTCACTTAATGAAGAAAAAGAATGGTAGTCTTCCTCTGTTTCTGCCTACTGCACTCATACTTACAAGCAGTTCCCACTCACCAAGCAGTCCCTAATCACCAAGCAGTCCCCACTCACCAAGCAGGCAAATCACCAGGATGAAAACTTCAGCCAAACCAAAAGAGTTCAACTCCACCCCCTATTTTGCATCAAGAGTTAGTGTGCTATTTCCCGTCCATGGCTATCTTTCATAATTATCAACCCTTTTGACCCATCTGCCAGGAGCATCAGTTTGCTCCAGAGGCAACCCTAGCCTCAGCAGAAGTGTGCCACTTTTGCATATTTTACTTTCTATTTTCTGCAGTTAATGACTGTTACATTATTATTGTGCCTGACAAATATAAGCCACCAGGTATTATGACACCACTTGGAGATGAAAATTTTTGAAGGATTTATGTCATAAGGAAATACACTAATAAATATAGCTGAACAGATGGATCCTGATCACAGATTCAGAAAGGCTGAAAACAGCAAGTAGTGAAGATTGATACCTACCTACAAAGCAGCAATCTGGGCTCAGAGAACAGCAGGTCGCCATAGATATTTGGCATATTTATTGAAGCATTTTAAGAGTTTCACAGTCCTCCTAATTATTATACCAACCCCTGGCTACACAGAATAGACTACGGTGAATTTTCTACTGATTTATTTAACTCTTAAATACCGTAAACTTTGAAGCAATACCTATGTTCATGCAGAAGCAATAAATTTGCTGCCATGCTATTAAACATTGTTTGCACTTTAGAAATGTCAGTGATATTTGCAGTTCTAAACACTGTGCTTCATGCCATTTCAAAGGTGCAGTTGTTAGAGCCAAAAATATTCATGTTTTAAAAGCTTCCCTCATATAAATGGCTCAGGGTCAAAAAATATGAAAAAAAAATCTGTTTCATCTTTACTCTATTCAAATGCATCATATAAGGAAATATCATGAAAAAAAAAATAGGAAGACCTGTGTGGCTGTAAAATGAAAAGAAACCTTAGATTCACCTAATTTCCTGTTTACAGTTTATAAAAGTCTCACTTAACTAACAAGTTTAAACACATTATTTAAAAAAATTAAAACTTCCATTCACTGTATTTCACAAAACAGTGAAGATAACATTGCTGTTTTGATTAATAGCAAAAATAAATGCATCCCTCCTCTTGGTAGCAAAAGATGTCACATGCTGTACATGCTAGAATGTTCTCTCACCTTCGGAATCCTTTCCTTCTTCTTAAATCCCTTGAATGCCAGACAGTTCAGAACTATGTGAAAATGAAAGCCGTTCAGCCAGTCCAAGTATCCAGTTTGGGTACCAGAATCCCCACTGCCAAAGCTCATGGATTTAGGAACTGTCAACCTAGTGGAGCCTAGCTTTCTTATCAAGGCTTTTTGTGTTTCAGAAACCAAGACAATTGCAAAACTGTTGTTCAGATATGTATTGCTGAGGAGAGAGGGTCAGACATAGTGTGAGACACTAGAGAGGGTACTGAAAAATAAATGGATCAAATCCTAGCACCATAAGCAATCACTCTACTAGTTAATCTAAGCATTAAACCAAAAGAGCAAATGAAGTTCAAGCTAAAAGAGAAATCAGTACTTGGAAAGCATGTAGAAAGGGAATTTTGTCTGGCCTAGTGGATCAAGGAAGTCTTTCTCAATGAAATTACATTTAAATAGAGAGGCCTCAGAAAGAATAGCAAGCAGCCACATTCAAAGAAGCCACCAGCTTCAGCATCAGTAATTGTGCAACTGACTCTCATTCTACGGCATAAACTCACTTCAGAACTGTTCTAGTTATTAAATCAAGCCCTGCTTAGAAGAAAAAGTAACAGAAATCCTTCTTTCCCCTGGTAAAAAGCACTATGATTAGAAAAAAAACACATTTGAATCTTTAAGTCCTTCTTTCCCCCCCCCCCCCATGCTCTCTTCCTTTTCTTCTCTGAGAAATGAAGCAAAATTAGCTCCACTGGTAGATCATATATTGATCCAGAGAAACAAAAGTGTCAAAATACCCTGTTTCATGGGCTCAAAAGGTTGCCTAGTTGGTGGACTACTTGTATAGCATGCACAAAACCTTGGTTCAATACCTTGCACTGCAGACTAACCATGTTGTTCCTGCAAGCAGCCTCAGCATGTGACAGGTAGATCAGGAGTTCAAGGTCAACTCGATCTATATGGAAAGTTTGAGAACAGGCTGGGCTATTTGAGACCATGTCTCCAAATACACACACACACACACACACACACACACACACACACACACACATACACACATGCAAGTTGCTTCTAAATTCAAAAGACAGGACCTCTACTATAGTGTTGCAAAGTTCAGTCACACAGTGGAATAATCCATTTCTTACTCCTTCCCCACTCAAATAAAGGAATAAATAATAAATAACAGCTTAAAGAAGATGCACCACTCCTCTTCATGGTGTGAGGGTTAAGGAAAGACAATGTAGCAGATTCTAGAGAGAAGTGCCATCCCAGTCTAACAATGCACAAATAATCACGTGCTTATGATTCACAAAGGCCATTTTTTCCTGCAGATCTAGAGTTTCTACATATCCTCAGAAGAATTTAAAAGTTACCAGGGGGTGCTGGCAAACCCCGTAGCTCTTTATGAAAGGCCAAACGAACAAAGACACAGTGATAAAGGCAGCACTACCCATCCTACCGCCCAAGACTCTGTCTTTGGAATAAGATGAAAATATAGTTCCATATTGACCAGGTGCCAGAGAAAAAACTGTGCTTCACGGCTGTGATCAGATAAACAGCTTTATAAGGGTCATATAGAATCCAATGAGATAGTTTTATTCAAGAATGATAGCTCAGGTGAGGAAGCAAAAACTCATCTTCAGTTCACTCAAGTGGTAGAAATTAGTTCAAGGACGTCAGCTACAAAGGTAATGAATGGATGGAGTGGTTTGAAGATCTTCACCTATTCCAATCAGATAATGTTTATAGAAGGATGGATGATATAACAGTGTCAGGAACTTAGTCGAAACCAACCCTAGTGAAAGTGTCTGAGCCCAAAAATCTTGTTGCCATAGTGATAGAATACAAACAGAATCACACTCTACTGCTATATTTTCTATTATTGCATCTCCCTCTCAAATCTCTGAGTCTTTCTAAGTTAACTAGCAAAAGCAAACATTCTTGGCCTAGGATGATACTCTACTCTCTTTGGAGCTGAGTGTTCTTATAATCTTAGGGAGATTTGTAACAAAATACAGAGATAAAGTGAACAGATCCCTTAGTATTAATACCAATATGTGGAGTTAAGAGTGCTTGCAGTTGGAATTCAATATGCAGTCAGGTTTAAGACAACATGGCAAGTTTTAGAAGGACAGTTAAACACAAGTAACAAATATTCCAATTTAGAGCATTTCATTAGGTTGTTCTTTTCATTAAATGATGCCGCATATTTTTGCTGCTGGCAGTGATGGCTAGGGAGGTCCCAGAGAAAAACAAATAGACAGTTGGAGATATCCTCCAGTATTTTCCTCAATTTAATTGTTTTTTACATATAGTGCGTGTGTGTGTGTGTGTGTGTGTGTGTGTGTGTGTGTGTGTGTTCCATTGCATATGCATATAAGGAAACTGGAAGACAACTTTTGGGATTCTGTTTCTCCTTCTACCATGTGGGATTCAGGGTGATCTACTCGGGTAGTCAGGCTTGGCAGAAAGAATTCTTACCCACTGAGCCATCTCACAAGCCCTGTTTCCAGATTTTCTTTTTTCATCAGAGAAAGAACTCAAACAAAGTATGGAATTTACAGAGCTTATATTACAAAGCAAATGCACACAAACAAAGGGTGAGTATGAGAGTACTCAGAATGAGATCTAGAGGTTTGGGGCAGCACATCTTGATGACAAGCTAATGGATGGAAGGATTTGTATTTGTGGGCTAGAACAGAGAGTTCCAGAAATATAGGGAATTTTTTTTTTTCAAAAATAGGGTCCATTCTTCTTTTCTGTTCTTGGGAGGATTTATGATATGTCATGACATAAGATATCCAATGGGTACAGCCAAAATGCAATGCCCCTATGGTAATACATATAGGAGAGCTCAGCAATGCCAGCAAACCTCCGGTGGCCCATTTTGATCCAGGAAGTTTAGGAAAAGTCATGTTTTTCATTGTTTGAACAGTAAACCTTGCCTGCCATCTATGATCGCTTTCGCTATGCTATCTAGCCTGACTCACTTTTACTACATTTCTTTGTGTTAAGTGTTCCAAAAGAAGACATTTGGAGCAACTTGGGATTGTAATTACATATCTAAGTTGTGTGATGCATTAAGTTGTTCAAGCAGTGAATGAGATTTAGCTAGCTGGAGTCCTAAGTTTGTATGGTCAGGTACTTTGAGTATTTAAAATGAAAATTAAATATATTAGATATTAAAATGTCTTTTGAAATGTTGAAGAGAACTGAAGAATCTAAATTTAAAAATAGAAATTCTCTCAATTAGGCAAAATTCACTCTTTTCAGCCAGGTTGATCTAACATTAATCAGAGGTTGATGTGCAAGGAATTGACAAAATACAGATTTATGTAATGATGTAAAATTTTAAATTGAATTCAAAGGCCATAGAACTTTTAACTCTCAATTTTGATAAATTTGTTCTTTTATAACCAAGTAACAGCAAATAGCCTTTCCTGTACATAAATGCGTCTTCTCAGCTATTACAGAGTTCCTATTGGTGGAGCCTATTCATGTCCCAATGAAGCACATCAGTCAAGATCTTAGGGAGCATAGCACATTTCATGTTTCAAGAACCACACAAACTGACAGTCTGAAGGCTGGCCACTCATAGTGCTGTCTTCAGTTCTATCTCCCCTAATTGGCCCCCACCTTAGGGAGTGAAAAACATGAACACTTTCTCTGACTGGGCCTTTTACTGACACCTGGGCCTACAACTCTACTTTCCTTCTAGGAGAGACATGTACAAGAGGAGAGCTGTTTGTAGTGGTTCCTCCCCTTATTTCTGTATGTGAAAGCAAATACATTGTCAGTATGTATAACAAACATTTGTGATCATGAAGTATGAAATACAAAACGAGGAGAAAAACAAACACAAAGCAAGGAATGGCAGAGTACAAAGCAAACTTTTGAGTCTCGGAACTCCCAGACCAACCCCAAGGCCATTAGCGTCTGGATTTTGTTATGACTGAACAATAAATAACCTTGTGTTGTAAAGCACTGTTAATTTGTTTTCTGTTGCTTTCAGGCAAAGTCTTCCCTACTGGATTCATCAGAGATGGACTGGAGTAGTAGAATCAAAACTGATAAAAAGCAAAAAGAGAGTACTTTGAGACTCTTCAAAAATATGACATAACAGCAGCATAAGAGAAGTCTCACAACATTAGAACTATGTTCAGAAGCTTTAAAGAATCAAAGGAAGAAAGGGGAAAAATGAGAGTTCTTTTAAATCTGAATGTGGATGGATTATTTATAGTGATGAACATATACACACTTGGACTGAAATGTATGAAGAAGCAGTTAAATTAAGCTTTGGATTGCTTTTGAGATGGCTGTAATTCTGTTGGCGGTGGTTTTCTACTGCTATGAGGTTGTTCTAGTTTGCTTTCTGTCACTGTGATAATACACTGACCAAAAGCACCCCAGGAGGAAAGGGTTTATTTCAACTTACAACTTTCAGGTCACAATTCATCGTTAAGGAATGCCAGGACAGGAACTCAAGACAGGTACCTGGAGACAGTACCTAAAACAGAGTCCATAGAGGAAATCTGCTTATTTACCTGTTTGCATGGTCACCTTCAGCTACCTCTTTTAATATACCTTAGGCATGCCTGCCCAGAGATGGCACCGCACACAGTAGGCTGGGCCCTCCTACGTCAATTAGTGATCAAGAAAATGCCCCCACAGTCCCATGTGATCGAGGCAATCCCTTCATTGAGACTCCTTCAGATAACTCTGGAGTTTATGGAGTGGACAGCTGAAATGCTAACAATGACAGAAGTAGACCTTTGAATAGAAATCAAACTCACCAGGAGAAAACTGAAATTAGGTATTTTTGCATGTTTAACTCTGTGACTGCAAAGTTCACACATCTGGACTTCCTTTCTAGCTGCCTGCATCTTAGGAAATAGCCTGATATCCAACAGTAGTGAAAAGTTAGCATGAATGACTACTCTGTGAGTTTACTCGAGCTTTGATTTTTCTAAGTTACCACCTCTGTTGACCATTTTCTCATCCATACAATGATTTCTGAAAGAAACAGAAAAAAATGAAAAGTGTACAGAGTTATTTTGGCTCATAGTTTTCAAGCCTTCAATCCATCATGATAGAAAGTAGAGCTGCTCACCTAAGAAACAGCCATGAAGCAGAGACACAACATCAGCTCTAACAGGCTCATCTCCTCCTTCCCTTTGTTTCAACCTCGGCCCCCAGTGTATGAAATGATGCCACCCACCCTCGGGACCAGGTCTTTAGTTAATCCTGTCTGGACAGTCCCTCACAGACACACCTGGAACTGTGCCTTAGTAATCTCCTAGGACCCTCTCAGTTCAACCAGATTGACAATCAAGACTAATCATCCCAGTTACTGTAATATTTACACAAAGCATTGACTTTTCTGGCCTGAAGTGATATAAAATGCAAAATCAGGACGTGGATTCTGAGAGGGAGGCTGATTTCCCTGGACTATCAAAAACTGAAAGGCTCTCCATAAAAGTTAAGTCTTGCTCTAGAGACACAAACCACAGATGGTCTATCTACAATCTTCCACTTCACTGGAATTGTAAAGGTTTTTATTTATTTATGCGTATCAATCTTTGCTATGATTATTCTTGAAGGAAAGATTAAGCATTGCCTTTTCTTATGATCTAGCTGAACCTGGTAAATATTTCTACCTATATGTACCACATCCTTGTAAGAGAAAAACACAATGAACAGAAAATATATCTCAGATGACTGGGGTGGAATGCATGAAAAACCAACTCAACCAAGCCCTATTTACCAAAATAGAGAAGAAGCTGGAGGATTGTACATTGAGCCCAATGAAGCTTTATTGTTTTTAAATTTGGAAGAACTCAAAGCCCCTGACTTAATCATTGTCATTGATATCATCAACTGGGAAAGGGACCATGAAAGCTTATTGATTTTGCTTTGGCTTTATAAGTAAATTGTTCATTCCTTTTATCTAAGCAGTTCCAAAACTATAGAGTAAGCAAAATGGAATTGAAACCAATTTACATTTGGATTCACTTCATTCATTAACTTTGATAAGAGCACATTACATTCTGGATTCTGCTAGAAATTCATTGAAGAAAGAGTCAATAATAGAGCAGATGGAGAATCAATGGATGCATGTCATTGAAGGAATATAGGAATGGTTATTTCCAGTTGCTGTAAAGCATTTTACATAGCCCCGAGAGGGGCTGTGTCACATTTTAATCACTGTTTTAGCTCTTCTCAAACGCATGTCTCATAGCAGTCATCACTTCTCTCTTCTGCCCATCCTTCACAGGGCTTCATTTTATTCTCTATTCATCTTCACCTTAATTAATAGATTGTCCTTTCTTTAGCAGGAAAGGGCTTCACTTCGCCTTTCACTGCTCAAGCTTGTAAGCATGCTGTATGAATTTTCAGTTAAACTGCTATATCAACAAACTTTTTAGATGACTGCCAGGATCTGTGGGCTCTCAGAAGAGAAATATGCCATCTGGGAGTACAAAAGGTCTATTCATAAACATCTCTTTTGACATATTCTTCAATAATTTTCCTTATATCATATTAATCTTTCAGATGACTTATTATTTTAGAATACACATAAAAATATATAACAAAGTTATCTTTAATCCCATGGGTTATAACGTATAATGTTACAATAGTTTCTTGATGTTTAGGTACCTGTTTTGTATGATGTTAGACAGAAATATATTGATATATTTCACATCTATTTATAAATTCATACGTATATGCTGAAAACATTGAGAAATCAGCTATGTCTATACTTATATTGTGTATGTCTCATAAACATATTTACCTATAATTAATTATTCATCTATTGAAAATGTTTATTGATATCCTATTAAGTGAAAGTCACTGTTATTGTTAAAGACATAAAATTTGTACACAACAGAAGTTCTAAAGATTCTTTTCATGAAATCCAGCAAAGAAAAGCAAATTTGTAATTATCATAAATTATTAGTCTCCATTTGTCCCTATTACCCTGCTCCATTCTAAAAGCACCCATTCCTACACTCAGAATTGCTCCAGCTGATGCAATAAATAACGAAAACATAGTGTGTTTAGCTATGAATAGTGCTTGGGAGAGAAAAAAAAAAATGTACATCAAGGTAAGGGAAAAGATGTTTGTTCCATTAAGAATGGTCACTGTAAGCTTTGTTGAGAAGGTTGCACAGGGCAGAGACTGGAAGGAAATGTGCCCGTTTGCCTTGCAGCTTTCTTCATGATAAGTGTTGCAGGCAGAGGCCACAGAAATCAAAAACCTCTGAGATGGGATCATGCCTAGTGAACCAAGCAAACTATCGAGGCTGGATCAGGAGAGATAAGAGTGGCAGCAAAAGCAGGTGTGTCCTAGGGAGACTTGTGGCCAATATGAAAGAAGAGTTTGGTTTAACTCTAAGTGAATTAATGAGCCACTGGCTGATTTAAAGCAGTGTAGTAACTTCCAGTGTGCTCTGACCGTTTTGTATCATCATAGGTTTCTCCATTCAGAGTGGAGTCCCAGAACTGCATAGCATGAGTGAAAAGAGAAAAACAGGCTGCTACAGTAATAATCCAGGAAGCAAATGGTGATTGCACCAATGGAGTAGCAGTGAGGATAGTAGGAAACAGCTCAGCTGCTACCTGGGTACATTTTAAAAGTACAAACATTTTAACTCGATAGTGACAATGTGAGGATATAAGAAAGATAATATTAAAATTCACACTTGAAAAAATGAAGAAAGTAGAATTTAGAGAAGTTATACCTTGCATGAGTTTATATGACTAACTGAACTGAAAAAAAAAGGATAAACCCTAAGCATCGTATTAGTCTAGAAGTTTCTTATTCTACACAATAATTTTTGAATATACCATAGACTATATACAATAAATGTGACCTATCCCTGCATGATACTCCAAAGAGTCTTTTCTACAAAACCAAGTGATCCAAAGACCTATAACAACATCAGCTTGGGTTTCTCTACAGGATATATACTAAGGCTTATGTCTATTCTCAAATGTAACACTTTGGAGGATTGATGAGTTTACTCAACAGGTAAAAATATTGTGCACAGAACTCAGTCCCCCAAACTGTCCTCTAAGCATCAACAAGTGCTTTGTGCCACTTCTTCTGTAACTGGCACTGTCTGACTCCTCCTACTCTTTGTCTGGGAAATGACTACTCCTTTATCAAGTCTTAGCCCAAATAATCACTTCTGCAGAGAAACCATCCCTCTTTCTAGACTAAATTGGTTATCCCTATTGCAAACTTAAGAGCAATGTAATTTTCCATCATAGCACTTACCACAGTACGGAATTATTTATTTATTAGAGTGATTAATAATTTAAGGTCTGTCTCCTCCACTGAAATGCAAGCTCTCTGAGATCACTGTTGTTTATACATATAGCATCTAACAAAGGGCAGGCGCTCAACAAATATTTACTAAATGGAAACACGAAAAATTAGAAGCAAGTACAGGAAACTCAAAGCAAAGAGCATCTGCATTTTTGTAAGAACCTAAAAATCAGTTTTGACTAAAAGGATCTATTTTCAGAAATAAAAATATCAACAGTAAAACTACGAATTTGAGACACAGACTTTACTTGCACGATCAGGAGAGATTTACTGCACTATAAGACAAATGTATTCCAGTCACAGCAATAAGTACACAATCCAAAGGTCATTTCAAAATACTGTCTGTTGGACACACAAACAGTTTCTGCTGAATTTTTTTCCAATTGATCCTTTCTTCTTTCAGAGAATTCACCAAGAGGGCTTGCACTCTCTATGTAACTTCTCATAAACAAGGATGTGGTTCCTCGACTCCCACTCAGAAAATTGTTCCAATTTTATTGTGAGGCCACAGAGGGAATAAAACAGCTAACTAGATGTCTGTGCCCACAGCATAAGAACAAACTCCCTTAAGAGTCAATCCTTGGGTCATGAATCTTCTGTATGATGCCCTCCACATGTCAGTAGGAGAGGATATGAAGAACCTCATAGTTCACTTGACATTTATATGTGCAATTGACATTTATAAGTATACTTGATATTTAAGAGTAAGTTCTGGCCCTTGGTAGTATATTGACTTAAAAATTAGAGATATTGAGAAGGGGGAACATTTTTATCTAAATAAGATGGAAAATCATTATAATTAAACTTTGTAATCCAATGCTTCCTTTCTTCAGCAGCAAGAGAACAGACCTGTTACTTGCTGAAGTCAGTCCTCCCTGTACATTAGTGATAAAGTGAATATATCCATTTTGTTTGGTGGGCAATTTCTTGCTCTTTATTAACAATTTTGAAACTATTGAATTACAATAAAATAAATCAATAAGTAGGCAGGCCTGTAAGTCAGCTGTTGTGACCCAAGAGTCTTCTTTCTCTGCTCCAGAAGTTCTCAGGCCACATGATCATTCTTCTGAGACTGATGCTGTTCACCCTATCCACATGCACAAATGCTAACCAGATATCAACACAATCCTGGACTCAGGAAAATCGCAGTTCTAGTAGTAAAATCGTCAGAACATCTTTCCTTTATTTGAGAAATGAAATATACAAGAATTTCTTCATTTTTAAATCAGTAGTCTATTTGGACATCATGGAACAAAGACAACAAATGGTACAGAAGGCTTAGGGCCGGAATTTTTAACTGAAACTCTGGGAGATCCTGATGGAATACCACATCCAACAGAGATGGTATCTCTGTATATTATTCTATCTTTGCCTTACTTTATGCAGTCAATAAATATTGCAGAAAATATTCAAAGAATCTATTGAACTATTTATATCAACATATATATGCCAATTTGTTCGAAATCATACTGCCTCCCTCAAGCTTCCCAGGCACCCTCCTAAGCTATGACACTCCCTGATTTTATTCCTTTCTCACATTGGTTCCTGTGCCATTCTAGCACAATGGAGAACAACCAGGAGAAGAAATAAAGACCTTGAGAGCACAAGGATTATTCAGAACAAAGAAGAGAATGTGACTTCCGAGGCTGAGTTCCCATTTTAATAGACTGGGTGACTGACCTTTATACCACTCTAATTTTTACAAGTTACTATCAAAATTGAGCTAGTCAGCTGAGAGTATTTATTGGCCCTTAGATGAGGACACACCTGCCCATAGGCCAAATCTGACTCTCCAGCTGTTTTTGTCAATTCCACTTAGTGGAATGCAGCCAATGTCTACTGCAGCTTTCGTGCTAAATAGCAGACTTGAGTAGTTACAATAGAGACTATCCTACAGTGTCTAAAATATTTGCTATCTTATCCTTTACAAAAAAAAGAGATAAAGGTAAGTAAATCAATTAAAGCCTACTCAGCCCTCCTTTATATTATAAATGCCCTAAAACTAAAAACAAATGGACAAGGTAAAATTTTAAATAGCATCTGTAGAGAAAATACAGTAACTCCTTTGTTTTGATTAATATTTTGTCAACAAAAGCCTTTGAAGTTTAAGCAAAAAGGATGCTTTGAGCAGTCTCATTCAGTTTTCTGGAATATTGTTTATTATTTGGAAGCGCCATGCATTTTTACTATATAGATAGAGAGATAGATAGATTATATTCATCTAACAGTACCTCCCTGCAACTCTCCCTAGTGCCTCGAACTCTCATCCCACCAGCTTCAGACCCTTTTTCTATTTTATTTTTTTTATTAATAACCCCATGAGTGCCTTGAGTGCTGCCCACCTAGACATGGGCATGTGATTTCCTCTGGAGTATAAGCGGCCTATTAGTAGCTACGTCTCCAAAGGAGGGGAATTCTCCCTCCCTTAGCAGCTGTCAACTACAAATAGTTCCTCAAAGGTTCCTACCAAGAGGGTCTCCTGCTCACTGTCTTCTTTTACTGGCCTCAGACTGGTGATTCTCCTGCTTCCGACTCTGAAAGGCTGAGATTACAGGAGTATCACCATGCCAAACTGAAAAGTTGATTTGATTTGATTTTACTTCAGATACTGGCAGCATTTAGTCCAGTTGCCCTTACTCTAGTCTAAAATGTATTCCATATTAAGCAGAAGACACTAAACATAATTTAATGATTTGGTACAACAGACTAAGCCTAAGCTTTGGAATCCAATCCAACTTAACATGAGTTCTGTTAATTACATTTAAAAAAATGACCCAGTGGACATTTAGATAAGGATCTGTGTGTTTGAAACCCTGTTGGCTATTTCGGGTTTTGTATTCCTCTCTTTTGAACAATTGCTTTATTCAGAAGAACTTTACAGCCTTAGGTCCTCCTTACTAACAGAAAAATTGAGGTCACCTCCTCTATTTGGTGGCAATTTTCTCACCTAACCTGCTGATCTTTCTCTGTGTTCTCCAAGCCTACCAGCACCGTTTTAATCTACACCAAACTTCCCAGATCCTAATAAAAGCCAATCAACATAAAAACTGGAAGTACTGCCCCTGCCCTGGGCTATAGGAGGCCAGAAATAGAAGTTGCAGAGGACATTAAAAAGAACTAAATAGTCATTATATACTGACAGCAGAATTTTTACCAATTTACTTAACTGTCACTGTAATGACTCTCTTCACAACCACAAAACATCTAGAGTGTAGCTGTTCACTGTAGGAATTAGAGGGGTCAGGTCAAGAGATACAGCCTTACTTCTTTGAGCTTTTGCAAACAATGATAAATGAGATTTTTCACATCAGCCACAAAAGAATCATTTACTCCTAGATTTTCTGAAATAGTGGGAATTAATAGTGCACTTGTAAAGACTTGCTTTTTTCTTTTCAGCTTTGTTTCCTCAGTTTTACCTGGGACAGGAGGGAACAGACTAACTGTAACTGCTGATTTGAATAGTTGGAATGTGTTTGGTTTTCCTGTCATCTGTGGAAAGAAGGAAAGAAAATTTAAGATATATGAACAATTTATTGAGTTTGCTAAGAAAAATGAATCTCTTCAGAAATACAGGACAACTAGTTCCATAGCTATTGTGATTTCATTTGTCACCCATTCATCCAAAGTAGAGTGGAGAGTACCCTGCCTCAGAGAATGGACTAGGATCCCTTCTCGAACCCTCACAGTGTTTCGCCCAGAATTAGAAATGCCACTTTCCCACTAAATTAAAGGAAGCACTATGTGGAAGAAACTACCTGGTCTGAGTTTTGAAAACCTACAAGAAACCATCCAGGCCTGTTTCTGACAAAAGCATAAAGTTGCAAACTTAATGATATAACTGCCCTGGCGGGGAAGAAGATATTCTAAGGATACTTGTGTCCATCCTTTTGGATATCAGACTAGTAAAACTATGAACCCAAATTAATTGGAATTCACCCAGGAATATCATTCTAAGAGAAGAAAAAGCCCAAAGCACAGGCCAGCCACAGGAGAAAATTTTCCTCTGGGAGATTCACAGCTTGTCAGAGCGTCTTTCAGGAGTCAATGAGGGAGCAATGACAGGCAGGACCATACCTTGACTACTACTGCTTAGATGTGTGTAACTCTGGCCATCTACTTAAAACTTAATCTCCTATCAAACCATGATGATTGACTTTGGTGGGAGTTGAGTAGTCCATTGGATCTCTTTGTCCCTTTCCCCAATGTAGCACATCCTATAAATGTCCTTTTTCTGCTTTTCACTATTATTTTGGCTCTTTTAATTGGCTTATTGAGGACCGGTAGCCAATCGTAGCTTGCTCGGACAGCCTTTGCCCCTAAATGTGGTAATTAGTCTATCCTTGGACTCCACAGAGTCACATTCTTACAGTACTGGCTGCTGCTAATATCCTGTGGAGCTAGTTGATATATTTATATATAAGACATCATCACCCTATTGTCCAGAAGCTGAGACAGGAAAAGACTGACTATGCCATCTCTCTGATAGTTGGTACAATGGTTGTCTTTAGAGAATGGGCTTCTGGAAGAAAACATTCAAATTACATCATTTCATGGGGCAATATTCAAAGTGCCAACTACATGAATGCTGATCCCTTGAAAGGGGGCTATGCACAATTTGCACAGCCACACTCTGGCAAGCAAAATATTAGTCTCCAAAATGTTCACATTCTCATTTTTGGAAATAAGAATGGCACATTTGCAGGTAGAAATCTAGCTATTAATACACTGACCTAAATTTTAATTAACCATTAATATTTAATTCTATATGTCAGTTTTGACCATGAATCCAGATACAGGGGCAAGAAATATTTCTACATGTTTCTGTATGGGCATATTTGAAAAAAGATTGACAAATATTTTAAAATATTTTTTTTATTTTTATTTTATGTGGATAAGTGAATTGCCTGCAGGTATGTATGTCCACCCCATGTTGTGCAATGCTCTTGGAGGTCAGAAGAGGACATCAGTTCCCCTGGAATTGGAGTTACAGATGTTTTTTTGCTACCATGTGAGTGCTGGCAACCAAAAAAGAGTCCTCTGCAAGAGAAGCCAGTGCTCTTAACTGTTGAGCAATCTCTCCAGCCCCAAGAGATTAATATTTAAAACAATGAACTGAGTAAAGCAGGTTGATTTCCATAATATGAGTGAGCCTCATCCAATCAGTTAACAACTCAATATGAAAAGCCCAACTTCTTCCAATGTAGAAGAAATTCTAGCAATAGTTTTTGGACTTAAAATACAACATCAACTGAATGCTTTGTCTCTAGACTGCTGTTTACCCTTCCAATATTTATTTAGTACAGGCTTTTCTTTTAAAAATAGTATTATTTCTATTACTGTTTCTTTGACAGTTTCACACACTGTATTTTGATCATATTAAACCCTCCTCCCCAGGTCCTCTCACAGTCACTGCTAGATTTATAAACCCCTAACTTCATGTCCTCTTTTTTAAAAACGCTATTAAGTCCAATTTGTGTTCCCTAAGTATTCTTGGATATGGGTCTACCTCCTCATGCCAACTTATCAGGGGTCAGACCTTTAAAAAAACTGACTCTCCCTCTTTCAGCAACTATCAATTGCCAATAGCTCCTCAGCTGGGGGTAGGACTCACAACCAGCTCTGTGCTGAGAATTTGCCTCGCTTAGGCATATACAGGTCTTCTGCATGGTATCACAACCTCTGTGAGTTCATATGTGCATCTGCACTGATATGTCTAGAAAACAGTTTCCATATAGTCATCTGCTGCCCCTGAATCTTACAATCTTTCCTCTCTCTTTTCTTCCATGACCCATGGAGTGAGAATTTTCTGAACAGACAATAAGATGGATCACTCACAAATGGTACCAGAAGAAATTAAAAAGCTTCAGTACAACAAAGGACACCAATCATTGGAGTGAAGAGGCGGCCTACAGAATGGGATTTCCCACTCTAACAGAGAGTTAGTATCTATAATATGCAAAGAACCAAAAGCAGCAAGAACAGCAACAAACAACACTAAAGACACAACTCAGTTAAAAATTGTAACATGGAACTAAACAGAGAATCCTCAAAAGATGGAATAAAATAGCTGAGAAATTTCTTTTGAATGTTGAACACCAGAAAATGCAAATTAAAACTACTTTGAAGTTTCACCTTACCCCAGTCAGAACTGTAATATTTAAAAAACAAAACAAAACAAAACAAAACAAAAAACATCAGGGCCTGGAGAGATAATTCAGCAGGTAAGAGCACTGGCTGTTCTTGCAGAAGATCTGGGCTCAAATGCCAGCACCCACATGGCAGCTAACAACCATCCCTAACTCCAGTTCCACTCCTAACTCCAGGGAATCCTACACCCTCTTCTGTCCTCTGAGGGTACAGCATGGCACGGGTACACTTACACACATGCAGGCAATAGACTCATGCACATAAAATAAAAATAAATAAATGAAAAAAATAATGTCAAATACTGGCATGGATGTGGAAAAAGAGGAACACTTATTCACTGCTAGTGGGAGTGCAAACTCGTGCCACCACCATGAAAGTCAGTGTGGAGGTTCCTCAAAAAAGCTAGAGGTAGATCTATGACAGGACACAGGTATGCCACTCTTGGACCTATATGCAAAGATCTCTATATCTTACTGTTGAGATGCTTGCTCATCCATCCATAGTCACTTCAGCTGTATTCACAATGGCCAGGAAATAGAAACAACCTAGATGTCCATCAACTAATAACTACATCATGAAAATGTAGTAAGTTTATACAATAGAATATTATCAACTGTTAAGAAAAATAAAATTAAGAAATTCCCAAGCAAATGGATGGAGCTAGAAAAAAAGTCATCTTGAGTGAGGTCACTCAGGCCCCAAAAGACAAATGTCACATGTTAGCAATTATTTGTGAATGCTAACTATGAATCTTCAGATATGTGCGTTTCATCTGGAAAATACACAGAGGTCAGGAAGCTAGTAAGGGAACATGATAGCGGAACTTTCAAGGAAAGGAAGAAATAATGCAATAATATTAAGCCAAGCCTAAGGATTTATCATTATGCAAATAGATTAGAGCATATCTTCACCCTCATCACAGAAGCTTCTTTTAGCATCATATGGAGATTAACTCAGAGACCCACAATTGGTCAATATGCAGAGAATAAGTGTCTGTGAACTGTTCAGCCCTTCCAAATTTTTATTTTACAGCTTCCAAAAATCTATGTGTGTCAATAAATCAATCTCTCTCTGTATCGCCTCTCTTATTCTTCGGTCCCTGTCCCTTTTCTATCTCTCAGAGGAATATATATATATATATATATATATATATATATGCTTGTTTGTGTACTTCAGAAATAATATTAGAAAACTAAAACTGCATGTATTAGTCTTTCTCTGAGTCTGAAACCCTTAGCTCTTATTAGACTCTACCACCTAGCCTAAGCCTGCCTGCACTCATCTAAAATTCTAAATACAAAATGTTTTGAAAACTTGTTTGGTGAGGAAAACTGTCTTGACCTCAAGCTATTTATATTCTTTGTTTATCTCACTAAGTATGAATATTCATACATTTTAAGGCATAAATATTAATATAGTTACTTAGATGTTCCTACTGCCAACCCTGCTGATGATATTCTACAATATATGGTATATTAACCCTATTTCTTTCCAAAATTCAAAAATTTTTGAACTTGGAAACATATCTGAACCAAAAGGCTTCAGATAAGTCTTTGATCTATCAGTCGCCTCTTCTGTACGCCTGTTTCCTCATGTATATGACTACCTATTTCTCTTCTTCCATCATTCCTTTTCCTTTGGTCTATACTGCATCCCACATACAATCAATGCATTCTTCTAATATTTGACAGTCCACTGTACACTAAGCACCCAGCCCCTTCCCCTTCTTCTCCAGTGCTTGTACAGAGATAAGTCCCTCACAATTAACTATAAAATCCCTTATCCAAATTTTCTGCAAAACACAGTTTCTGAAGCCAGAAGACAAACAGCATCGAGGAGTATACTAATGAAAGAATCAGACTAAGAAGGAAATTAAAAGAGACAACCAAAATGTATTTATTAAAACTCTACGCATACATCCTGTGGAGCTGAGAACAAGAATCACAAAATATAGTCCTTGATTATAGAAGAGTATCCGGCAAGTCAGAGAGAGAATCACAGTATCTGTAGAATTTTACTAAGGAAAAAAATCTCCAAAATACCAATTTTCTCAAATCATTCACCAAATATTTGTTAGTTGCCAAGTATCAGAGCTTTTATATCCAGCATTTCATTTAATCCCCATATCAGCACAGCATGGCACTTGGCATGTCAATGAAG
Organism: Eospalax fontanierii; assembly: GCA_035773235.1. NCBI lineage: Eukaryota > Metazoa > Chordata > Mammalia > Rodentia > Spalacidae > Eospalax > Eospalax fontanierii. Next base: position 125,282,110 of record CM069525.1, on the reverse strand, counting down.
TTCATGTAGACCTAGGTGAGGAAAGGAGGGCACAGCGACAAAATGGGCATTTGAACACTGATGCATCGAATCCAGCCCCTGTGTATTTTACCTTGCCTGCACTGTGCCTCTGTATTTCTGAAGTCTGTTTGACATAGCTGAAGTTACAGGTTCTTTCTTTAATATTTAAACAAATATTTATCCATCAATTGCCAGAAAAACACTATCCTTAGACCAAAGTGCACATTTTAGAAGCGTTTTTAACCTTTGAGCACACACATACACAAAAGAAACAGTACAAGTTTCTTTCCTTTGAGGAATTTTCCTCTCTTTAGACATGCAGATCACACTCCTTTGAGATGCTGATCTTTTCCCATGATGCACTCCACTGACAGAAAGACAATCTTACTGCACAGAAATGCTAGTTCAGTTGACAAGCAAATTCCATCAGTATGCAATGTTTACACAGTACAGTTTAGCAACAGCAGTTCACATAGTCTGCTGCCTTGGATCAGAATTCTAATTAAGCCTTAAATCTTCTGAGTTAACATTCATTTTCATCACTGAGGTCTCAGACTCTTTGTTGGAGTAACCTAAAGCTTTTTTGTCTGCAAAGAAACTAGAATATAATCCACTACAAGTATGGTCCTCCCTGTTGTTTGTACACATCTTGGTGCACTGTTTGCAGAATGAAAGTGATTCTTTTTGGTGTATTTAGGGATTTCTTGTCACTGAATACTAGATTCACTGGTTACTAAGCAGTAGAGAACTGTGTTTTTCGGAGTTGGCAATCCTTCAATCCTTCAACTGACACAGCAAATGAGTTTTCTGAAACAAAGTTTGTTATTGGTGGTAAAGTAACAGCAGCAATGACTGCTCTTTGCAAGTTGGCCTTGGCAGCTACTTTTGCTTCCCTTCCCTTTGACCTGCCATTCTAAATTCTAAAGACAAAAAAATAAACACCTAAATGAATAAGATGTTAAGTGCTGAATAATCTTTGTTTGGATGTACAGAACCCAGGGCTTCCAGTGAGCTTCATGGAACATCAACAAGTGTGGCATCCTTCCTTATTCTTCAGTGTTGTGCATCAACTAATAAAAAATATGTACAGTGCTACATATTTGAACTGCAGAAATACAATTTTTGTCTAAAGAACTACAGGTGCTAAGGTTAATTGCCCTGTTTCGATCTGAAGACATACAACACAGGAACGTACCCTGGATGATGGAGGCCCCAGTAGTTATATAGTCTTCCTGTCCATTGTTCACTGTGCCTTCTTGCCAACCCTATAAAAGCACTTTTTTGTAGCTGAGTTCCCTAACATGGTCTTTGGATGAGAGAGCACTAGCTCCACGGATCTTGTCAGGATTCTGGCACTTGAACAAATCTGATTTCCTTCACACAAAATTTTCTCTTGTGACTATTAGGTTTTGAGCAGTGAGCAGACTTGGCTTTAGTAAAATAATAGCCATTGACCCCAGGGTACAAGTATCTCTACACCACACAGGGAAAAGAAATTGTATTAGTAAGCTTAGAGCAAAAAATAACTATATTTGAATATAGATTCTACCTAATAAAGCTTCTGAAGAATGCTTCAAAGGAGACAACTGGAAAGCTAAGTGCCAATCCCGTTTCTTTGAGTTTTTAATCTCTTCAATAAATTTCGCTAGCTCAATCACAAAGCACAGATGAAGCTTATAAAGTAGCAGTTACTACAGACTGGCTCCACTAAGGTCAGTGCTTTCCCTTCTGCAGTTTAGACAACCTCTCCTTGGCATCAGCACCTAAATGCTTTATTTGAGATTTTTAAAGAATCACTGAGATTTAATTACATGATAATTTTCTGCTGAAAGTAATTTTTTCCTGTCTTGAATCCCTTTATAGTTCCTTGGCATTTGGCCTCCTTTACTCCCAGGTAAATACAGAGATAAAAAGTCAGAAACTATGGGAGGGGGGTCCAGAGATGATTAAGCAATTAAGAGCACTGGCTGTTCTTGCAGAAGACCCAGGTTTGAATCTCAGCAGCCACATGGTGGCTAACAACCATCAGTAACTTCAGTTCCAGGGGATCCAACACTCTCTTCTGTCCTCTGCATGACACGAGTGCACTTACACACATGTAGACATAGCACTCATACACATCAAATAAAAATAAATAAGTTAGAAACTAAGATCTGCATATGAGAGGGAATATGCAGTTTTTATTTTTCTGAGCCTGGATTACCTCACTTAGTATATTTTTTCCCAGTTCCATCCACATACCTGCAAATTTCATTTTTCTTTGCAGCTTCAATAAAATTCCATTGTGTATATCTGCCACATTTTCATTAACCATTTATCAATTGACAGTCATCACAAAGATATTCTTCCGTTTAGAAGGCTGCCTTTTCACTTGACTAACAGTTTCTTTTGTTTAACAAATGCTATTTAATTTCATAAGGTCTCATTTCTTGATAATTAGCTTTATTTCCTGAGCAACAAAAGTCCTACTCAAAATGTCCTTACTGAAGCCTACATTTTGAAGTGTTTTTATACTTTTTCCTGCAGCATATTCAGTTTCACGTATTATTTTAAGGTCTTTGATTCATTTAAAATTCAATTTTATGCAAGGTGAGAGATGAAGATCTAGTTTCATTTTTTTGCAGGTAGATATCCTATTTTCCCAGCACAATTTGTTAAAGAAGCTATTTTTCTCCAGTGAACTTACATTTATTGATTTGCATATGCTGAACCATCTCTGCATCCCTGGAATAAGTCATATTTTGTTGTGATGAATGATCTTATTATGTTTAGTTGAATTCAGTCTGCAAAGTGAGGGTTTTTGATAAGAAAATTAAAGTGATAAGAGTCGCTGAAGGGGAATTCAACTGGCAACTCTGTAAAGTATGACCCGGATCTGGAAGAAAGTAGAGAAGACAGAATAGGCAAGTAGAGTGACATAGAAGAGAAAACAGGAACTAAAAATGAAGCAGCAAGCCAGGTGTGCTTGTGTATTCCTTTACTCCAGCACTCGAGAGGCAAGCATATGAAGATCTCTGTGAGATGCACGGCAGCCTGGATTACATTGTGAGTTCAAGGCCAGCTGGGGCTAAAGGGAGACCCTGTCTTAAAAAACATCCATCCATACACACACACACACGCACACACACACACACACACACACAAAGATTAGTATTATTCATAAACAGGAAAATGCAAACTAAAGTAGTATTAAAGTATCATTTTTCCCTGTCAAACTGGTAATAGTGATGTCTAAAATGTCTAATAGTGTTTTGTGTTGGGAAGGATTTCAGGAAATCTTTTGAAGTACAATTTGAAAGTATCTCTTACGTTAAAGTAAACACATCCTTTTGCGCAGAAATTTCACCTATATAAAAATCCTTTGTGCACAAATGAACTGATATTTAAAATATCTTTTTATATAGGTTAAAATAAACAGAACATCAACAAGCAACATCCATCTGAAAAAAGAAACTAAAGGTCCATCAGTAAAAGACAAGCAAAACAATGTGACACAAAAATTGTCTTGCAAGTAAACAAACATCAGTAATAAAAATTAAGGAGAACTATATTTCTTGATATGAAATGATTTTCATCATATGCTAATAAAAAACAGGTCAATAGCATTATATATTTAGCATGACACAATTTACATTAAAAACTAATCAAACTTGTATAGAAAAAGGCCTGGAAGGATGTTTATTAATGGAAGCTACCTGCATACTGTGGTGTGTGTGTGTGTGTGTGTGTGAGAGAGAGAGAGAGAGAGAGAGAGAGAGAGATAACTATGTCTATGGTATAGGGTTTCAAAAATAGCATGTCAGAGTGAATTATGTATGGTATAATCCAATATACATGTTAGAAAAATCTATGTGTATGCATTGCTCTGTTATATTTCAATTGAAAGTGGTCTGTAAAGACACATACTATGACACCTAGAGGATAGTACTGATTGCCTCTGGTCAAGAAAGTAGGATGTGGTAAGAACAGGTTTGATGGGACTGGCAGATGACAGAATATTTCTATTGAATATTCTGATTGAATTTTTGTGTATTTCATACAGAACATCTCAATCACTCTTAATCACTTTTATTCCCCTTTCCTCATTGGCACCCTCCCACAATCCCCCCCCACCACTGGAATCATATGCTCTGTCATTTGTATTAAGGTCTATTGGGTCAAGTTAGTATTCCCAGATAATCCTGGTGCAAGTTCATCCACTGAGGTCAACCTATCCAAAGACCTTTGCTTTAAGATTATCTCTTCCTCACTCAACAGTAATCAGCTGTCAATATTTCTTCAGCTAAGATTGGGGTCTGCTGCCCATTTCCCCAGTTTCATGCCAGATTTTTGTCTGATTGAGTTTACACGGGTCTTGAGCATGCCAACACCATTGCTGTAGGTTTTTATGAGCAGGGTTCCAGGAGCTTGTAGGATTCTGTTTCCCTATGCTCATGCACCTCCTCCCTGGCTCTTACAAACCTTCCACCCCCTCTTCTACAGTGGTCCTGAGCCCATGGTAAGTGAAGCTTAATATAGGAGTCCGGACAGGATATTTTAAGTATTTACTAACGTAATTTTATGTTATATTTCCAATGGGCACAGACAAATTTGTAAAATCTTGCATGTCTTAAAACAATATATCAAAAATAACAGTCTCAGGCTTGTCTGGTCTACATTATGGCCTCCATCTATGCACCTTCCCTAGAAGTCATTTCAATTCCAGTCACCTGACATCATAATATTAAGAACAAGCTGTCTCTTCCTCAGGCTCTGACATGTGTGCTTTCCAAGATGAAAGTTTAGTTGGCCTCAATGATACTTAGTATGCTGACTTCCTCTTTGCAACATTAAAAACAGTTGTGCTACAATGATTTTCTCAGAGCCCTGGAAATTCCTGTTCAAAACAACTATGGCATAGGACTTCATAACCTTTGCCTCCTGATGCTCTGCATGACTAGATGAACTGTAAATCGATCTGCCCTAATTTAAGTACAAGTCTAGGCAATGACTTGCTACAGAACACAGTATAGATCAAATGGCACATTGCTTACACAGACAGCTAGGGCACTAGGTAGGGTTTCCTTCAAGCAACTGTAATTTACAGCCCTTCTTCCTAAATAAAAAACCTGCATGTGTTGCTATAGGCATGGGATTCTTTCAAAATGGGCGTACTTCTTTTTTAAGCTGCCCATATTTGGGGCACCCAGTGTCTCCTGGGGATAATTGTAAGTCAGCACTATGCACTGAGTGAGAATGGCTTTTAGCAGCACTGTTGGCTCTAGTGGTTTTATGATGTGTCACACTTTCAAACAAAATAGTTCTAGGGAACTGGTACCTACAAAGTGAAAGTTCCAATAAATAGAACCTTGACTTTTCCAAGGACAGCTAAGAGATTTCTATCAGAATCCATGGAAATTTGGTTTTGTTGTTTTCTCAGATTTTTAAGACAAAAATGAAGCCCCATATTCTCATTTGTTCACAAGGTTAGCTCATTCAGTCATTTAGTGTTTTATTCATTCATGGAAATAATACTTTTGGAATGTCATTTATTTCATGTGCTGAATATCCTATGTCTTTGGAACTGTATCAGATACTGAAGTGAAGTATGCTCTTTATCTGACATTTCTGGTGGTAAATGCTGTGTGAGTGAATCAAAGGATCTTCTGTGTCTTTGCTGCCGTCAGACAGAGTGACATCTGACCAGCTTTGTTTGACTAACTCTATCCTTCAGACATGCAGGAAAAGAAGTATATGCTAAGATTCGGGCACTGTGTCAAGCATGAGAGATATTCATGTGACCAAAATCAAAGTAGCACCCTAGAGGTGAGCCTAGTAGAGAAGACAATTACAGATCAAACAAACACAAACGTGGGCCGTATAAACACACAGGTAGTGCTACACTGCAACTGTGGCAGCGTCCCAGCCACCTCCACTTTCACGAAGTACAACAAAAGCAGCTGCACTTTAATCCCTTTTATGTGTTGAACTTCCAGCAAAGAGCAATTTATGGGGGAAATAGAATCTGACCTTTCAAAGTCGGGAAAAACACTACTGCGTGGCATTTAACTTGTGTTATTAAGTTGGTTATGAATTTTCATTCTACTGAATCTTTACAAGTACATGTCTCAAATCTGAGAAGATGTGTTTTCTTAAAAGTTATTTCTTAATCTTGCTGACAGGTCCTTATTTCCCTTGGATCTCAGACTCTCTTTTTATTATGAGCATTTCCTCTGGGGTTTTCATCTATCTTGGCATCACAAATGAATTCTCATCAGTTTAAAAAATAGCCAGGAAAAAAGTTTATCTTCTTGACTCCATTTCCTATACAAGGAGATTATCTTTTATGCAATTCATTCTTGGTGATGGAAATAACTTTCACAATTGATTTAAGAGGAAACACTAAATCCAATGAACAGAATACCCCAACTAGATGCAAACTTGCTTCATGTGTTTCATAGAAATATCCCTTACTTCTATAAGTGAACATTTTTATAACATCTCATAATATTATAGTTGCCCTATGTCCTTCACAGGCAACAATCATAATCCCCACACTACAATTGCTACAAAACAATCTATAAAGAACTTTAAAGGCAGAAGCTCAGTGATGAACTGAACAACTCAGTGACTATATAGTGGCTGAGAATGGTAGCACCCACTTAATCAATGACCAAGGTCAGTATTACGTACTTTTATGATTTGAGATGCCTGTTTTCTATGTTTATAATGTTCTGAATTACCAGGAAACAAAAATAAATAATGATGTTTCATTTGTTTTTTTTATTCTGTGTTGTTAAAATTGTGCGGTCACATCTACGATTCCATTTAGTAGGGTAGCACAAAAAAGGATTATGCTGTTTACCGGCAAGTCTTAAAGACATGGATACTGATTGCTTAAGCACCTTATTTTGACCAAACATGCTGCCTTAGCTAATGTCAGTTTAGCTATATCTTCATTTTAATAAAAGCATGTAGAGGTAATCCCAGGCTCTTCCTAATGACTTACTGTTTCTGAGAAAATTCTTAAATTCCTCTAAAGGAGAACGTAATGGGTTTGAATGATGACTTTCTATTTCCTCAGAAATGTTCTCATTCAAATATCTGCTATTTGGAAAACAATGGTGTTTAAAGATGTAAATAAATTAAGGATTTAGGCATGATATCATCCTATATTATTCAGGCAAGTCCAAAATCCAGTGTCCTTTTAAGAAATGCAAGAGGAAAAGATTGCAGACAGCAGAGAAAGGGATGATGTCACCACAGTTCATGGAGCCACAAAACACAAGCAAAGGCAGTGGAGCAAATTTCTCTAGAGCCTTCAGAATGAGTGTGACCCTACAGAAAGCTGATTTTATAATTGTGAAATCCAGAACTGTGAGAGAATATGATTCTGTTGTTTAAATCTCCTAGGTTCTTGGTAATTTGTGACAGCAACCACTGGAAACTAATAAACACAGTAACCAAATGGAGCTTTTTTCAAGTTCTAATAGTCATGATTCACCTTAAGGTCTGGGCATCCACTCTGTTCTTCCTCATTCTGATTCATTCCATGTCAGACTAACCAGCTCTTTCCGCTACTGAGGAACTTATAACCTTTTCTCTTTTGAAAGTTTGAGATTTTTACTTCAGAAACCTTTAAAAATTGATCAGTATTTTTACATTCAAGAAACAAAGACCAGAATTCTCCACTATTAAATCACCAAAAAGAATGCCTTATTTCAAAAACACTCAAGTCTTGTTATTTGGGTTTGTAGTTGTAGAAAATGCAGCCTTTCGTTATATAAAATCTAGGAAAGAAAAGGATTGAGCATTGTCCCATTAAATCCTGATGCAATATGATTTGTATGTGTTTCTTGCATAATCTATTTAATATATGAGATTTTTATTGTTCTGGTTCAGTTAGCTAATTAATGTTTCATATGTAAATATTCTCTGTATGTGTGTATGTGTGTGTGTGTGTGTGTGTATGTGTGCATGTGCTTCCAACTGGATGTGGATGAACAAGAGACTGTTTCAGTAGAGCACTAAATTATTTCATTTTTATGCTTATGGTACAACTGGATTCACAAACAATATTGTTTACTGTGGTCTTAAGACATCAGGTAAAAGAGTTGTGGAAAGATAAAAACTAAGTTTTACTAACCATTACTAGTATAAATTTCTAGACAGCAAATCTCTCAAAATTTACTGAGCATTCAGCCTTTCAGTATATTTGTGGTATAAGACATGCATTCTAAGGGGGGAAAAGCTCTTTAGTTTCTAATTTCAATCTAAGTTTTAGGAAACATTTCTTGTGATAGTAGGCACTATGAGTGCACATTGTATTAGCATGAAAAAGGGTCAGGATGCATTTCCCTCCACATTTTCTACTTGGAATTTGTATTTTTACTTATTTTGATCCTTCGTATTCTTGACTTGTCTAGAGTTCTGAGAACACTAGTGAATCTGATAAGTGTGTGTAATTCAGCCCTGTGTGAGCTCAGCCTTGAGAAGCCCCAGACTATCAATTCAAGAGTGTGCCTAGAAAAGCACCTGAACTAGCACCTGGAGTACACATCTTTAATCCCAGCACTCCAGAGGCAGAGGCAGGCAAATCTCCCTTGAGTTCAGGGCCAGACTGGTCTACATAGTAAGTTCCAGACCAGCTGAGTCTACAGGGAGATACTGTCTCCAAAAGACAAAAATGCATGAATAAAAAGAAAATAAATAAAAGCATCTGTACCACCTCTCTCATACAGTCACCAGTGCTTATGCCTGTTACAGTTCCATTTATCCGTCACTGTAAAACCATAGCATTTCCCTCGAAAGCGATTCTTTTAAGTGCACATAGGAACTATGTGGAAACTAGGGCTCTTGGTTTAGGTCTGGCATGTGTACTAGGCTTGCCAGAGATTTTAATCTATAATCAGCATTAGAACACTGTCGCAAAGACTTCCAAACTACAGCAGCAGATTTCACCCTGTTATGTTGAAAATCTGTTTTTCTCTGAGGGACAATGAACCAATTGGGAGACACTGCACTCCTTCATTTCAGAATAGCATCCCAAGCTACAGCACTCTAAACAATATTATTCTAGCCTAACAGCAGATATACCGAGCAATGGACAACCAGACAATAGGGACGACCAGAAGCAAATGTATGCATTTGTGTTTAAATGATACACAGCAAGCATACCAAGAGCACACACATGGAAAGGGATAGACTCTTCAGTGACATGTATTTGTGAGACTGGATGTCCGAACCAGGTGTGGTAGGGTACACCTTTAATCCCAGCACTGGAAAGGCAGAAATAGTTGGAGCTCTGTGAGAGCGAAGCTACTCTGGTCTACATAGCGAGTTGTAGGCCAGATGGGGCTACATGAAAACCTTATCTCATAAAAAAGACAAAAAAAAACACAAAAATAAACATAAAAACTGGAGATTCACATGCAAAAGAATAGATTTAGAGCCATATCTTACATCTTACAAACTTGGTCAAGTTCTTTATGTGTGAACTGCCCAACCCACAGAAACACTCTTCTATAGAACATTTTGACTTGTACCTCCAAGAAGCTCACAGCCCATAGGTTCCTCTCTGAAAATTGCAATAACATATTAACTGCTATAATGCTAGCTATAGCATTATTATAAGCCCAGGTTTATTGATAAAAAACTGAGACAAAGGTAATGAAAATTGCCCACAATCAGAGCACAAAGGTTGGTGGCTGAAATTAAATCCAGACCAAGTCAGGTAACACAACACTGCACTGCAGCAACTCTCAACTTTTGATCCCACAAAATGAATCACAAATTTATGGAAAGTCAGGCCCATTTGTTTTATTTAAATATTATATAAATATCCCTCTCAATAAAACAGGTGAGTGAAAAGAGATAAAATTGCTATTTATGTGGCAACTGAGATGGCTGCTTTGGAAAGGAACACACTTTAAAGCTGCCATCAAATTAAATGGAATACAATTATTACTTGTGAAAAATCATTAAAACTTAGCATTTTGTGCCCTGATTCCTTTGCAAACACATTAATTTAATTTCTTGTTCCACTTTAATAAAACTAACATGGAAAATCTTATAAACATTATGGATATGGTTATATAAGAAAGAGAATAAAACATCAACAAATACACAAAAATCAGGCCTTAGACTTTTATGAAAAGAGGAACAAACATGCATACTTATACATTTACACCAAGTTAAAATGATTCAAGGATATGTATATAATATTTTAATTGTTCAACAATTCCTCAGGTTTTTTTTAAGTTAACTGAAGAACCACCAACTAGTATGTATCATGAAAGGTCTAAAGAATTAAAATATCCTTTATTGTTCAATATTACAGATGTTGATTGTGTTAGCTTTCCATTACTATAACAAAATACCTGAAAAACTCAACTAAAGAAGAAGAAAGGTTTATTTGGGCTCACAGGTTTGGGAGTTTCAATCCATAGTCCACCCCTTTGTTTTGGGGCTTATGGTGAGTCAGTATAACATGCAGAGTGTGTGGTAGAGGAAACAACTCACATTATGGTAACCAGGAGGCATAAAAAGAGAATAAAAACTAAATTTGCACAGTCCCCTTTAAGGGCATGCTCCAAGGATCTAAGTCCTGCCTTTTAAATTTCCTATCACCAATAACAGCAAGCCTAGGACCACACTTTTGAGATCTGGATCTTTACAGGTATAAACCAAAGCATTTATTTAATACAAGCTCATCTGCCTTACTTCAGCATAAGTGTCTTGAATAGACAGATCTTATCCTATTCACTGTTTTATGTTCAGACCTACAGCAGTATCTGCCAGAGTGTAGAAGGCCAACAATGCAGAAACTACATAAAACCTTATGTGCAGAAGTATTTTGAGGTTGTGAGGTTCTTTGCAACTATGGGCTGTGCTTTGAATGAGAACAAACAAAGTTGTACCTGATTTCTACAAGCAAAACTTCAGCAATCAAGCCATTCTCAGGGGTAATCAGCAATGTCCACAGAGCCTGCTGTTTCAAAAAGTAGGTTCGAGAGCAACAGAGGCCTAACTTTGAATCTGGGCTTCATAACTAGCTGGATGACTTCATGCCAAGTACCTAACTACTCTACACCTCTGTTTTCCCATCTCTGAAATGGATATCATTAGACAAATATCTATCTCAAAGCATGTCAAAAGCAACCAGTTGAACACGGATGTGGCATAAGCTCCAAGTTACATTATCAAGTAGATCAAAGCAAGAAGGCTGGTGAGATGTTCAGGTAGTACAGTGCCTGTCTTGCAAACATAGGGGCCTGAGTTTAGATCTCCAGCTCTCACTGAAAGCCTTGTGTGGTGCTGCACACGGAGGGCTGAAGGGATGAGGGGCAGGTGGCAACAGGCACATTCCCTGGGGCTCGCTGGCTACTCGATCTACACTACCCATCACATTCCAGGCCGCAGAGAGATTCCTTCTCACGATGGACAGCTTCTGAGGAATAAAACCCGAGTTTGACCTCTGAGCTCCACATGTACATGCATACATGTCCACATGCACCCACACACAGATATCCACCTTTGTCCACAGGAACACACACACACATACACACGCACACACACACACACACACACACACACACACAGATGCACACTCACACACACACAAAGCAGCCAAAAATAAACTTAAAGTATGATCCCATTACTTTAAAAACAAAAACAAGCAAAAATATCAACATAAAGCTGAATAAACACCAGAAATTTCTAGAAGAATCTGAAAGAAACTATTAAAAATGATGATGTCTGTGGAATATCTAAAAGAATAATTAAAATTTAAAGAGATAAAGAATGTATTCACAAGAGGTTTGCTAACAAAAAGTTTCATTGGATAAAAAGAACAAGAAGAAAATCCATAGCAGTCAGTTTGGGTCAGTGTGCAGCAAGAATTCTAAGCCTAGAAGCAAAACTAAGCAAAGCCCTCAATCGGGGGTGTCAAATTCAGAGCAGGCAGACATTTCTTCCTATAAAGCATATGAATCAGGACATTTCTCACCACAGAACCCTTCTGAAGTCCATACTCCCTGTAGCCACTAACAAACCAAAACCAGACTGGAATTGACCGAAGGGAAGTTTGGAATGTAGCATTAGAATGACAAAATGGGTTGAGAAGGCCCTATAAGGAAAAGGCTGTTTGAACTATCAGTACTGAGTTCCAGCAGAGAATTTCCAGAGATGTGAATTAATAATGGTTTCAAGGAAAAGACTTTTAAATAGAAAAGAGTAGATGCCCTGGCCTCAAAGACCAGCCTCAGAATATCTTCAAGTCTGTTATTCTAAAGAAACTAAAACAGTTACAGCCCCAGTCTTTCCTATCTGAAATTAAAATCTCTGCAGGAAGAACCATTATAATGAACACACTCACTTAGCCAACCTGGCATTTCTGCAACACTCTTACAAACCACACATTTTCCTATCAATCATGACTCGTGGCTTACATTGGCTTTGCCCTCATCACCCCATGAGCCAAATCATGCAGATGTTCTTAGACTGTATTGCATTCTTAAACAGCTTTGGTTGCTAGGCAATTACTAGACTTGCCTAGAATCACATAACAGACTAGTGGTAAAACTGGAGTAGGATCCAGGGCTCCAAATAATTAGCCACTGTCTCTTACTTTGGATGCTAGTCCAAGTGCTTATGGCCAGACTGGTAAGTGAAGCTGGTCAGACACAGAGCTGCAGACATATAGCTTATTAGAGTGATTATGGCCCCTTTTGCATGCTGGGGCTGATGGGATATAGGGATCATCTAGCTGTTTTAGTGTTTGTGCACCAACTGTGAGTCACACAGCACAGAGTGTTTTGTCTTCACAGTCCTGATGAAAGCATCTTACTGATAGAGCAAAACATGAAGGAATGCCTTCTGTTCCAGTCCTTCTGTAATACAAGTCCACAGAATCTTATCCACTCTGCCTTCAGAATGCAGCCACCATTAACCGACTTTCTCCTCCTTCAATATTTATCTCTCATAAATTCGCATCCTCATAACTGAAATCACCTCCTCATCAGCCTCCTTGCTTCCACTCTATTCAAACCTCAGTGCATTTGTGGCACAGCAGCCAGAGTAGCCCACTGAAAAATCGTAACACAACATGTCATTCATTATGCAGCCCTCTCTCCCTATTTCTGCTCAAGGCAAAAGACAAAGTCTTGTAAGTGGCCTCCACACCACCCTCCGAGTGGCTGCTCCCTCTGCACGGCCATTGCATCTGCTGTGCTCTCTTCCCAGAATGCTCTTCAACTAGAGCCTGTGAGCCTCTTTCCCTTCTCTACCTCAGGCCTCTGCCTTAGCACCACCTGATCAAAGATGCCTTTCCTCACCACCTTGTTGAAAATGACTTTATCCCGTCTTTGCCATGGCCCTCTAAGCCTTCCTGCTGTTTTTCAGTCACACTGATCCCCATCTGGGACACTCTTTTTCACATATTCTGTTTATTTTGTTTGAATCTTTTTTGTGGGTGTAACACCACCAAGGAAACTGCTTTTGTATACTCAGCACTTAGGACAATGCCCGATTCACAGAAGGTTCTTTTTGTTTTGATACATTTTTGCTACGTTATTTATTTATTTAATTATTTATTTATTTATTTATTTAGGGTGTGTGTGTGTGCGTGTGTGTGTTCACATGCCATGGCATAATGTGTATGGAAGTCAAAGAAAAACTGACAGTAATCACTTCTCTCCTTCTGCATGTGCTGCCAAAAGACTGACATCAGGTAGCTAGGATCAGTGGAAGGCTCTCTTACTTGCTAACCATATCATGGTCTACTTTCTTCTTTTTTTGTTCTTTCATTTTTGTGGTACTGGGCACTGAACTCAGGACCTCACACATGCTAGGACCTTGCTCTACTACTAAACTATACATCCTCAGTCCTCTAAAAAGTTTCTTGAAATATGTGCGTTGGTTAATAAAAAAAAGAGAGTTTTATCAAATGAATATCATTGCTACTCCCATTTTATGGATAAAATAGTGTAGGATCACAGAGTTTAAGAACTCTGCTTACAGTTACACATGTCGAAAAGGGGGAAGCAGAATTTGAATGTAGGCCTCTCTGACTCTGTAGAGATACCATTCTCTCTGTTTCTCGAATTCTGTTTGTGTTTTCCTCTCTCTTCTCTCCTCTCTCCTCTTATTCTTCTTTCTCTATCTCCTTCCCCTCTTTCTCTTCCTTTCCTCCTCCTTTCTTCTTCCTCCCACCCTTTCCTTTACACACCCAAATATATGTGCATACATACTTACATAACATTTTTCTTAGTGTTACTTTAATCATATTCCTTTTAAAAGTACCAAGGGAGTAACTGGCCTAAGCTCCATCATCTATAGAAGAAAAAGGAAGGAATTTAAGCAAAAACAATGATACTGGGGAGGGCAATTCTGATGCAATGAAAAAGAATCCAGGAGGTTCTACAGGGAGGAACAATCTGATTCAACTATTTGTGGCAAATTGTCTTGTTGATAGATTCTTTTGAGGTTTGTTTCTATGTTACAAAGTGATCAGAAATAATGAAAGGTGCTTTTTCTTCCTGCTCACAAACCCCTGCTCCCAGAATGGACCTGTGCTTCCTTTAATGCCCTTTGCTTCTATCTTGAAATGCTTAATGATTTTCAGCAGAACTTGTGATTTCTAAGACTTGTGAAGTTTCATGGGATTATGGAATGTTTATGGACGCACAAGAAATGAACTGAGTTGTACCATTCACATACCTTTGGATCCTATGCATTATGCAGACTTTCCCCCAAACGCATCCCTGAGACAAGTACACACAAAATAACTCTCTGTCTCAAATACTGGGACAGATACTGTCCATGGCAAAGCAGTAGATATATTCAGTAAATTATTAGAATATACATATAAGGCATACAGAATATTGCAATATAAACACATCATAGGATTATTAGGACTCTTTTAATTAACTATTCTATGTGTATGTGTGAGCATGGGCACATGCACATATGTGCACATGTGCCATGACATGCATATGGAGGTCAGAGCACTTATAGGAGCTTATCCTCTCCTTCTACCATGTGGGTCCTGGGACTTGAACTCAAGTCTTTGGGCTTAGCAAGGAGACTTCAGATTTAGTAAGAAGTGCCTTCACATACTAAGCGATTTAATTCACCCATATTAGGACTCTTGCAAGAGTTCTTTTGGATTTAAAACTGCTGCAACCTCACAATACAAATATCCACAGGCTAAGAAAAAAAATTAAACATCATCCCATTCGACAGAAAATAGCAATATTTTCATATGAAACTTCATATGAATCAACTGAAAAGGAAGATAATCTGAAAATTATTTTTTATGATTCAAGTTACAAGAGAATTCATAAAGAGTTATTTTGAATTACAAATAATAATTGAAGCTCCCCAAAGTGACAAGAAATGTCAAAAAAATATTAGCATGCCATTATTTTCATTTATATATAAAATCGAGTTACAACTTATATGAAACTTATCTGTGCGAAGAGTTAAATCTTTTTTAAAGAAATAATTTAATAAGTACCATCAACTCTGTACATATAATTAATTTAAATGTTAAGATAATTTATTAAAATTTACGCCAGTGCTGCAATTTCCTATAATATACTATTAACACACTCACAGATACCTCAGTGTGTACATGAAATCACATACAGGGCTTTAAGGAAGCATTCTACCAGTGAACCATAACACTGGCCCCAAATTTTTATAGCATCACATTTACTTGCAACCTTACATTTTCTGATTTTGACCTGTGATACTTTCAAAGGAAAACAAAGTTGATGAGAGTATAATTTCAATTATATAATAAACAAATTTGTAGAAAACTGAGACAGAGTAATCTTACAATTAATCAAACTAGCATATTCATGTTACTATGCGCTGTATATATAGAATTATTACACCAACATATCAGTGTTTGCATTCTTAGGATTACACTGCAACTCATGTGCCATTAGTACGCCTTTTACATTCTATGAGTAATGAAAAGAATAAGTTTCAATTTTTGGACTTTTACTGCCCCCTTTTTCTACTTTTTAAATGAGAAAAACTACGTCTTCATTGTGGCCTGGACATAGCAAAATTATGCAGCCGATCCTGTTTGGGAGAAATTCCAACAAACCTGATTCTTACCCTTTCTCCCTTCCATAGAGGGAAAGAGAGAGAAAGAGAAATGAATATTTGGGCTCAGATTTCACCAGAAACTGATCACCTGATTCACACTGACATTCTATATATTGATAATAAATATATCCTCCACCCCAATATGTATTTTTGAATTACTTATTTTTATTTTATGTGCATGAGTGTTTTGTCTGGGTGCATGTGCATTGCATACATGTAATGTCCCGAAAGGCTTGAGGATGGCATCAGATCCCATGAAACTGGAGTTACAGAAACTTCTACGCCACACAGATGCTGAGACCCAAACCCAGTTCTATTCAAGAGTATCCCACGTTTTTAACCACTGAGCAATCTCTCCGGTCCCCCAAGGTATGCTTTTTATTTTGTTTTATTTTTCTACTAAATTTTTACAATTTTCATACAGTATAGTTTGATAGTATTTAAATCCCCTCCTTCTTTACCGAACCTCCCCCTTCAGCCCTCACTGCCGTCCCTGCACAATTTAATGTACTGTCTTTTTTAAAAAAAAAAAAGTTAATGTACATATATATATATATATGGAGGGGGGTGTTGTGTGTGTGTGTGTGTGTGTGTGTGTGTGTGTGTGTGTGTGTAATATGCTTAGGGATCATTATGAAAGAGGAGGCAGGAAGTTTGTAAGAGCCAGAGAGGGTGGATGAGCACAAGGAGACAGTCTTCCAGAGAACTGGTCAGTTACTCAAAAGAACTCACAGCAACAGTGGCAGCATGTGGAAGTCCTAGGCAAGTTCAAACTAGACAAAATCTCAGCCTATACATGGGGAAGTAAGAAATCATACCCCAACCCAACATGTGTTTTAGTAGCACTCTACGTTAATATTGCTCAAGGGAGTGTTTTCATTCCTATATAGGCTGTGACACAGAACATGGTAAATGCTAAAACAGTATGTAGGAGAATAATTGGGATTTCCTAGCTGGCTGTTAGTGCTCTGCTGTCAATCAATGACATTTTTCTTGGTGTTTTTTCTTTTCACAATGCTTTATGAGGACAAGGACTGCTTATCTCATTGTGCAGTGTTCTTTGTACCCAGAAGAAGATCTAGTGATAAATGAGTAAAGAAGCTTATGGATATTCCTGTTCTACTTTGACCCAAAAGTAGAAATCTAACCTGAGCCTTCCTGAGAAGACTTGAGCCTAGTAAACAACAGAACTTGAGCTAGTAGCCCAAGAGCACCTAACTGAAAGTAAAAGGTGCCATTCTTTAGAACAAAACACAAGTTTCAGTCAGAGTTTCAGAGTCTGTCCAGAGAGTATTTCACAGATGTCCAGGTGGATGCCAGTGTCAGTTCCTGACCCCTTTCTTCTTTCTTGTTTTATCTTTTCGGCAAAGGTCTCTCACCCTGTTACTGTCACTGACATTCCAAACTTTGACTAAAACCCAGCCTAAGTTTCCACCAGAATACATTTTGTAGAGCTAAGCGGGATGACATTTACTGAAGAGTTCTACTACATGCCATGAAAATATAAAATTTCAACTGACATAAGATACAAATTCAAATACAAATATGAAAATGAAATCTGTCTAAAGTACAAGTTTCCAATTCTAGGAATGTCAATAAATGAACCAGCTGATAAAAATGTAGCATCTCCAACGAGTTTCTTTCCTTCCCTCACCATCATCTCCTCTGATCCTATGTGTATATTATTCCAAGTCCCTCATCCCAACACTCTCCATCAAAGATTTTTCCTACAATCATAGAAATCTCCAGTCCTGTCTAGACGTGGATTATTTACTTGGGTACAAAACACTACTACTTTACAAGTCATTGCAGAACTGGATATTTGTCCCGATTTTTAAAGTACATTCTATTACACAGAAACTATTGATTGTGCTGAAGCCCACTAGCTTTTTGAAAATTTCCATGACAGCATTTTCAGCATGAAGCAGATTTGAAGTACTATTAGTATTCGTTTAGCACAAAGACAGAGGGGCATTGATAGCGATGTCCAAAGTGAAATGATTCTGATCATGATAATTATAGAGCAGCAATGTGCTGTGGACCAGCTCCCTGTTGTGCATCTCTTCTGATACCTACAGAGACAGATTTGGGACTGTTAAGTTCCATGACTCATGCTTTGTAGTGCCTCTCATAAAACCCAGTGTTCAATATGTTTTCTCCAACACTAGAATGCTCAACAATGGACTGCCACGTGACCGACTAGCTGACTGTCCTTCAACAGAGACAACAAAACGTTTTCTAATGAGCACTGTCTTTAAGATTCAAATCAGGCAGGTCAGATTTTTTGAAGAAATAATCTGAAGAATATTTTTGATGATTATTCTCCCCATTGCAAATTAATATAGAATGTTATATTATGAAAGAAATGTTTTGATATGTACAAGTACATAGTCAAAAGAAACACTTAGAAAGAAAGAATATCCCAAGAATTTGCCACTCCTTCAAGCTTGATAAACAAGTATTTTTATTGAAAGCCTAGGAAGTGAAATTGTTACATCAATGAGAGATTTTCTGTGAGTTCAAGTCAGTAGCTAACAACATTTTCAATGCAATGCTAACAATTTAAAATATATTGGAAGAACTTTATAAATTAATACTGTAGCCATGAAAAGCTCAACCCCATAATCATTCTCCTTTGGAAATCCTCTCTTCCATCTTATTTTATAAGTACTTAATATGGAAATATGATATGCTATTCCTGTTAAGCAATCTACTTTAGGAGGCAATAAATGGAATTATTAAATAATTAGCATGCAGATAGGCAAAAACTACATTCCTTGAAGAAGATCTAAAATTGTTATTGGGAGCACAGCGATATTCATATTTTTAAACTCTATCAGAAACTGCAGATGTCAAGCACATTCATAATAGTGGTACAATTCAGTCATGGATTAGACATGGACATGGTTTTAGCATTTTAGTGTGATAATAATTTTGGCAATATAAATGTGAGGAAACCTGTGAGGATTTAGAAAGGGCAGAGAAGGCATAACATATATCCTTGCTGCAGCACGATAACAACGTCATTCTGGGAAAAGGATATACCACATAGGTGATTCACGACCTAAGAGAAGACATTAGCCACACACCAAAGACGCTTCCTAATAAAAATGAAGATGATGATACACACATTTATTAAATGCCCTGAGGGTAGGAAATGTGATAGCCAGCATATAAAAAAGCCAAGTGCTCCTCTCTCATAACTAAAAAAGAAATATCAGAATGTCCTTACAGATGGTTAAAACATAAAGCAATGAGTTTTGTTTTAATAAAAGATGTGGTTGGAAGACAACAGAAATTAATGACCAAATAAGTTAGTCACCACAGTGACTTTCCTATTGTTACCACAGATGAGCTCTACCTTTCTGTCAAAGGAAACAGGCAGCAAGCAATCAAACAACGAGGACAACGTGGCAGTTTCGGATGATAGCCAAATTAATTTTTGCTAATGCATTCCTTTGGAAAGCCAAAAAAATGAAATGTGAAAGTATGGCAAAACATTGATTTAGAGACTAGAGAAGATCAACGTGTTTTGCAGGCAAAGCACTATGCAGAAAGTAGTTATGAATCTAGTACAACCTTGTGCCTTGTTTTCCAGGTCCTGCTCTCCTTGGGCCAAGTGTTACCTCATATCTATGAAGTCTTCTAGTCCTCAAGACGCCAAATAAGGGGTGGAACCAGATGGCTGAGGAAAATCAAATGCCCTGATTCTTGGTCCAGGATTTTATGAGAACTTTGTGTTGCTCTTGGTCAATGAACTGCCCTAATTTGCTCAAGGTGGAGGCCATCCCGCATTACTATTCTACCCATGCTCTTCAGCACCATTTTCTCATCTTACCAGGCATTCTTTCCCACTTCATTCATTATTTGGACTATATTGCAAATAGTTCAAATCCTTTTCTCACAAAACAATTGCCCAATAACATTGAGTTAACTTCTGGTTTGAAAATCTAGCATTGTTTCAGCCAACAGAGTAAACAGAAACGAAGTGACTTATGAAAAAATATGTAATTTATAATGTTTCTTCTATTTAGGATCTACAGCTCCTCAAGTTAGAAACGAATAGTAATAAGAATGCCTCTAAAAAAGAGTACATGCCATGTTAAGTAGAACTACAAAGTTGATAAATACTAATCAAATTGTTCTTTTGGTGATTTATGTGCATTTATTTCTCCAATTTAAATTTTGCTATGGTTTAATTTCTAGTTTCCACATTCCATGTTCAATTTAGTATTAAATTTTTGTTATATGCAAATAAGTAAATTATTATTTCCAGGTTTTCTTTGGAATGTAATTAAACTTTGGAAATCTAATGAGTAGTACAGAAATAGTCCCCAGTATCTGAAGTAATTTTCAGGTATACAGAAATACATTTCCTAGTCCTACTGAGAAATAACAGCCAGCAAAGCTTCAAGATTTCCCATAGACTCATCTTGGCATTTAGAAATAGCTTAGGGATGATCACTTTCACTTCCTCTTCCACTGAAAGACAGAAAGATGACCTTCTTTTTTAAAGCACATGAATTAGGGGCTAGAGAGATGGCTCCATGGTTAAGAACTTGGGTTGTTCTTGTTGAAGACCCAGGTTTGGTTCCCCACACCCAAATGGAAGCTAACAACCATCTGTAACTCTAGCTTCAGGGAATCCAATGCCCTTTTCTGACCTCCATGGGTATTGCATGGCACAGGTGTACTCACATACATACAGACAAAATACTCATACATATAAAATCATAAAATTAAAACTTTTAAAAACATGAGGTAGTAAATCAAATGTTGATAATTATATTCTGAATCTTTGGGACCTGCTCCTTCTCTTTTCTGCTCATGCAAAACACCTCCATAAAAGATGATACAGATAAATGGTATGCAAACATAATCACCATTTTATAAGATCACTGGAGAAAAGAAGAAAGAGAAAAAAAGATAAAAATTCTAAGCAAATACTTTGTGTTGTACGCCATGAATCTAGGAAAACTATTCCAATGTGTTTGAGCCACAGCCAAAGGGGTCATTCAGACATTACTTTATGTTCAAGGTGAAGTGCTTGGAATCTAGCCTTACATGGGACAATTAGATTTTACTCACCTCTCTGGTCTGTAACTATGCCTCTATTTCCACATGAACATTTTGCAAAATTAACTCAGTGGCCAAAGAGGCTGAAGGAAACATCATGAGAAAAACTAGCTGAACCAAAAATTACCACTTTTTAAATCATATAGCTATGACAGGACAGAATCTATCCAAACTCAGAAGCATTGAGTTCTATATTGGGATTTCTCAGAAATAAGCTGGAGGAGAGAACACAGATTTGAAACCATAAGAGATAAATCTCAAAATGACTCCTGGTATAATTGGATTTCAGAAAAAAAAAACTTTGGGACATTTTAGACCTGTAATAAAAGCCTGAATTGAGGACATGGGTACTGAGCTGTGTCTTAAACCGTGGGTAAGTTTAATTAGGAAGGGATTACCAGTTTTCATGGCTTGAACATTTACTTTATGCCAAACACTGGGCTATGTGCTTTACATACATTATCTCATTGTCTTCTTACATCAGAGAGACTTTATTACCCTGTCAAACAGCTAGGGAGGGCCTTTAGGAGAATGTGATGATCATAATTCACAAGCACTGGCACAGCTGGCCCTGGCTTGTCTTTCCAGCCTCATCTCACATCACTTGCTTGCTCACCCAATATACTCCATGAATGTAATAGTGTCTCATTGCAGAGTGGTCAGATTTTAAATGTTCTTTGCTTGCATAAGTCACCTTATTTGATTACAAAACTTCTAAGTATCTGCCAGATAGCCTGTTATTTCTCCAAAGAGGCATTCTTTTATTATTAATCTATATTAAGCTGCTGGTTAGACTCATAGACATACTATTCATGGGAAATAATGTAGGTTTATGTATAAACCACTACATACATGTTGTTGTAATATTTGGAATTCTCCAGGTTGGCAGGCTGGATATTGAGGTAAGAGTTGATGATAGGGACTTGAGTCTGAATTGAGTGGAAATACAGGCAGAGTGTCAGGGTAATCCTGAGAATTCATTCTTTCAGAAACCTCAGTTCTTAACTCTCAAGGCCTTCAACTGATTGCATGAAGCCTCCAAATGGTATGCAATTCAATCTGTTTTCTTAAAAGTTTACAGTAGTAAATATTTGTCATATCTAAGAATTATCTTCACAGCAACATCTATTCTGGTGTTCGTCAAACAAATGGGCAACATAGCCAAGCCAAGTTGATGCATAAAATTGACCACAACATATGTCTATTTAAAATTTATTTTACCTATTTAACCAGTAGCTCCATGAGAAGAGAGACTCAGGCCATATTTTTACAACTGTATATATGGTCTCTAAAAAAGTATCTGAAATATAGTTGTTCTACGTTTTCTGCTAAAAAAAGGTCTCGATGACTGGCTGACTCAGCACAGGTAGACAAAGGAAAATGGGAAATTGTGACGGACTACAGGACAGTACTGTTTTATCAATTTAACTAACAGTTGTGAAATGTTTTTCATCAGCAGAAAATTACTCTAGATACAAGGAAATGCAAATGACTATAATAGGAGTTATATGAACATTTCAGCATGAAGACAATTATTGTAGCACTGTTTATAGCATCAAAACTGAAAACAATCTGTATTTCTAATATTAAAGTATTCAGTGATCAGTTACTGGTGCATAAGTAAGTAGGTGACATAAGGTAGTGACTAACTGAAGTTTTAGGAAACTGTCATATTAATATGCACTTCCAACAAGGGTTCAGCTCCAGAGATGTAGACACTCCAACAGAATAAATGCCACATTCAGATGTTAACCATGTACAGTGTGTCAGATACTGTGTTAGGTCATAAGAAAAGGAAACCTGTATGCTAATACGGCATCCTTTTTCCTCTGTAGTGATTGGTAGGTTTGCTTGCCCATGTAACCGCCCATGTAACCACCCATTTATGCTAAATACAAGGCTTGAAAATAACGCAATGTGATAGGCTGTTAAGAAATGAGGAAGTGCGCCTGATTGGAGAGAGAACTGTATATAAGAGCACGCTTGCCGCAGTGTAAAGAAATTTTCCTGCTGTGCAGAAGAAGAGCTGTAACACAATAAAGAGCTATAACACCAGAAGAAGCAGCTGAAGACTCTTCTTGGCCTGACGGAGGTCCCAGTTTTGCCTTTAGAATCTGTGCCAAGTAGCGCCAGGGATCTGGGTTGGGGCAAGCCGTGCGACCGATCCCCTTCCCGAGGGCCGGGGAGCCGGGGAAAGGGGTAATCACAAGGAGGAAGAAGAGCACCAACCTATGTCTGCCATGCCCATTGTGACAGCCACTAGGGGACATGACAATACTGCTCAGGCACATACAATGATAAATAAATCAGAAAGTCTCTATTTACTCCTGGAGCATGTGTTCACACAGAGAAACACAAAATAATATGCTAGGTTATTTATCAGTCCCCCTGGAGAAAATATAGTATATAAAGGAAAACAAACATCTGGGATGGGAGGCAGGTGAAAATGTTAGGACTAAGAAGAAAGAATTCAGAGATGACAATGACGTAAACTCCTTAAAGAAATGAGAACATGAAACATTTGTCTATCTGGAGGAAGAGTTCCATGGCGGAGGGAATAGACAGCGTAAAAGTCCGAGATTAAAGTTGTCCTGGTTTATTTGAAAAGGATCAGTGATTAAGAAGGAGAGCAGAAGTCAAGATCAGATATGCGTAGACAGAAGTAAAGATGAAAGGCATACATGGCATCGTGGGTAGATGTGAGAAGGGACATGACTTTGAAACCGATTGAAGCATTTTGTCCAGATGTAGGAAACTGATAAATGTTAAACCAGATGTCATTTCTATGCCCACTAAACACAAGGAAAACTACTGCCTCACAAGTATATCACAAATGTGTGTCTAATCTTTTGACAATGCAACACAACATTCACAAAGTTCATGATCTAGAATGAAACATCTGAGTTACAAAGAATTACCAAAAGTAATCTCATAAGGATTTGAGTTATGTTCATGAGTTGAGATTAGACTTCATTTGCATAACAATCCTCAGCCACGTGCAGCTACTTGTGACTCACAGGCTACAGAATGGACATATCTGGACCTTATTTCAAGGGGAAGAAACAACTAGAAATTAGCTAATATATCATTTTCTCCAGATTCTAGGAACCTGGACAACTCTTGTAGTAACACACCACTTAAATGACTACACATAAATATATACCATCAAAGGCTAGAACATTCCTGCTGTTGTTCAATGTTGTAGCAGAAATTTATATGATTTCTATTGGTTCCATTCAAACTAAGAAAGATTATGGATTTTTGTTTTGGTATCAAAGTGCTTAGAATGCCCAAATCAGGGAGTTTGTAATGAAACCTTACTTTACACAAAGATTCCAAATTAGGAAATAGAATTAAACTTTATTGTACCAGACAACAGTGAGAATGGAGCAAGAGAACCATACAGTAAGCATGAGGAGTCCGTGACTCACACATGCATTGAATGTCACCATTTCCTACCATCTTCTGATGGGTTAGTCGAATCTTTAATTTCCCATGAATTGGTGGCACCCAGCAGATAATGAGAATGGATAAGAGGTCATACTGCTCTGTGTCAAACTAGGCTATCTTTAAAAGAAAACTTTTCGTGGATTGGCTCCTCCAAAAATTCCAAATTATACAAAAGATCCACTAAGCCAGTGACTAAGATGAGGTCATCTTGCACAATGTAAGGGCTTGTTGCACAAAGGTAGCCTTCTGACCAGAGAAAAGGCACTGTGCGCTTTATATAAGAACAAGCAGAATTAATACTAGCATTAAAAAGAACTAGCAAAAAAAAAAAAAAAAAACTGGGAAGATGGGCAGAAAAGTAGAGAAAAGGAGAATCGGGTGGTGATAAGGCTCAAAAAGTAAAGGCACTTGCCATGCAAGCCTGTCAACCTGAATTCCATTGTCAGAAGCCAAAAAAATGTGAAAAGAGGCTGGCATTCCCTGGCAGAGCAGTGGCGGGGGCAGCTAGTGGGTCCATGCAGACCAGGGGTGCGGCTTACTTCCCCCTCTGCCCCCTCAGGCGCCAGCTTCACCCCTCTGCCTCCAGGCTGACTCTGTAAACTATACCCTGTGGTGCAGACCCAGGGAGGCTCTGGGCACCCCCCAGCAGGGGCAGCCGGAGTGCCCAGGCTCCCCAGGGCGACTTAATCACCTAGAGGGCGGAGGGCACTTCCTAGGGAAGGCCAAGGGACAGGGGAATGGTCACATGAAAAGCAATGCAGACTTATCCTCCAATCCTGAAGTCTCCACCCTTGAATAGAACAGAGAAAGCACCTGGAGAATGGGCAATACCATCGAGCCAGCACCTCCTAACCAGGAAGCTGAAACCAAGGGAGAGGTCACCACACACACAACGAGACCCTCAAGAAGAAGGTGAAATTCTCTTTCCCTTTCAAGAAGCCTTTCAAATTGGGGGACCTGTCCTTCAAAAGAAACTGGAAAGAGAGTGGTCGGGGAGATTCTTCTGCCTCCTCACCAACAGGAGTTGGAGGAGATAAGCACCTGCAGTGATGAGGGCACTGCCCAAGAAGGAAAGGCTGCTGCCACCCTCGAAAGCCAAGAGCTCTGTACAGTAGATAGATTCTCCGAGGGAAAAGCCTGATGAGCTGTGGACAAACACCCCTCCCAGAGTGGTATCACCCAGGATCACCTTGCTCTGAAAGATGAGGAACTGGGAAAGTCCTATGCCCCTCCTACCCTGTCCATTGGCCTTGGATGTGAGAAGAGGAGGGGCTAAAAGTATGTAAACGGGGGTGGGGGATGGGGGAGTGGAAGGGGCACCAGGAAGTGGCCCGTTTTCCACCCCCATTGGCCATTTGAATCCAAATTTGACCACCGGGAACTCCCAAGATCCAAGCCTCGTGGACTTACTAATGTAACTTGTGGAGGGGAGGGTGGGCGCCCATGTTCTGTAAGGAACCCCCTACCCACTGTTTTGTTAATAAGCCCAAGTAAACTGGCTAGAATTTGCCTGTGAGTTGAGAAATTTGTGTATTTGTCGCAGGACCTGAGGAGTGAGGGACTAAGCTTAATTTGCCTCTCCCCAGAGAAATTTTAATAACAAGCCCCAAGCCAAGGGGGTAGAGGCTAGTGCTGCCTCCAAAGGAGGAGACAAAGAAGAGGCGGGGAAACCGGCTGTGGAACAATCTACTTCCCCTGCGCGTGGCCCTGCATCTGCCAGGCTGAGCATCTGTACCAGAGCAGGTGGATGATCTGCAAGCTGGCAAAAACTGTGCCATCCTTCTGAGGTCATTGCCTTGACCTAGTGCCTGGCTGCCTTTCTTTGCCCAGAAAGGGGCTTGTTGCCCCTTCTCTCCCCCAACCCAGCCATGTTCCCACTCCTCTCTTTCCTGTGGATTCACATCAGCCACCTGGTCTTCCTCTTAAGGCCAGTTGAAGACGGTCCCTCCCAAGTTAGTTTAGTAATGTGAAATGCTCCTGGT
Organism: Eospalax fontanierii; assembly: GCA_035773235.1. Lineage (NCBI taxonomy): Eukaryota > Metazoa > Chordata > Mammalia > Rodentia > Spalacidae > Eospalax > Eospalax fontanierii. Next base: position 125,255,504 of record CM069525.1, on the reverse strand, counting down.
CCCACCTTCCCTGGCTCCACGCTTATGGAAGGCAATTGATCATTTTCTTCCTAATTCTTCTCCAAGTATGTTGGTTTGTCTTAATTCCCAACACCCAAGGCCAGAAGTGGGGTTCTTATACTCCCAAACCCTGACTCTCCAGCCTTCCCCCTGCTGAGTTTAGTCTCTTGTACTGTGCCTAGTGGCCCCTGGACTGGGAATGGAAGAATAAGTTTTCTTTATTTACATAACCCCTGGTAGGTTTACTATGCACCAGGGCATGCTCAACACCTGAAGAGTATTTGAAAACACAAATTGCATTATATGGGTTAAAAAAAGAAAGCACAAAGTTGGGTGGGGAGAGGGTTGGGGTACATCTTGAAGGAGGTTGGGGGGTGAGGTGGATGTGATTAAAAAATGTATGCTTCCTCGTGCAACAGAGGGCCAAGAACACAATAGGTCAAACATGTCTAAAGCACAGAGGTTAAGAGTGTGCCCAACACTGGTCTTTGGATCAGACTATATATTAAACTTCACCCACCCAGGGCTCAGGGACTATTGTGGAAGAGGGGACAGAAAGATTGTAAGAGCCAGAGAGGTGGTGCATGAGCATATGGAAATAGAGTCTTACAAGCTCCTGAGGCCCTGCTCATATGAACCTATAGCAACGGTGACATCATGTGACAGACTTATGCAAACTCAAGCAGACAAAAACTCAGCATAGAAATGGGGAAATGGACGGCAGACCCCAATTTTAGATGAAGAAATATTGGCAATTGATCAATGCTGGTTGAGGAAGAGCTGATCTTCCTGGGGTGAGGGACTCTTAATAGGATGACTAGACCTCAGTGGAATGTCTGGGAACACTAACTTGACACAGTAGGCCTTGGCACAGAGGACAGAGTGTATAGACTCCAGTTGGGGGACTATATGGGAGTGCTGGTGGGGAGGGGAAAATAAACATTACTAAGATGGATTGAGATATTCTGTATGAAAGACACAAAGATTCATTTAAAAATTTAAATAAGGTACTTTAAAATATTAAAAAAGAATGAAGTCAGTGCTTAAAAGCAAAACATTCATTGATCCCTTTGGTGTACATACATTCTCAGAAGAAAACACATTTCAGCTAGCCAAATCCCTCACAGTGTGCCGAGCTCGGTTACATTAAATTAGACAACACTATTTCTCCACACTCAAAAGCATAAAAAGAGACTCTTCCCCCTTTCAAATAGTTCACTAGGGGAAGATGCCCATTACATGACCTCATTGTCTACAAAACTACAATATGATAAGTTTCAACGCTTCCCCACTTACTCTCAAGGTCATCAAACTTTACACTGGCTCTTAGTTAACCTCTTTAATACCTATTCATACAACCACTAAATCACCAAGTGAAGTAAGGCATTTGGGTATATAAGTGAAACGTATTGCCAATCTACACACAAGAGACCATATTGGCAAGCTCCATAGTGCTAGTTTAATATTCGTATTTATCTCACTTACGTTGGTGTTTCCCCCATATATTCTGTATACGTTCCTTAGTTTTACTCAATTCCCTCTCTATCCATTCAAAATTCTTGGGAATGTATTTTTTTATTTAATTTCTTCTCATTAGATCATCTTCCTCTTCACAGAATCATCTTTCCACTTCTCCACCATAATTGAGACCTACCTGTCCTGTGAGAGAATTCAACTATAAAAGTAAATTTTATTCTCTCCTAATTCTTGATTTCCAGAGCCAGGGGGAAGATTTACCCCTCAATGCCACTGCATAATTATGTTTCTTCTTTTCCTTTTCAAAATCCCCAGTTCCTTTTAAGCACATTCTATCACATGAAACCACCTGCTACTTATTCCTAGCTGCTGCCAACAACTGATCCCTTGGTGCCTCTTCATTCATTAGACACTTTGTCTATGGTTCTGTAATACTGTTTCCATTTCTATCTCAGTCATAGTGTCTAGAGAAATGTTAACATTACATATAAAATGTCTGATACCTTGGATTCAAAGCTTCTTGAGTTCCTACAGTTTTTTCCATCCACATCAGCTCAGTCACCCATATGGATATATGCAGTACTGTTATTACCACAAATGCACCACTTCTAAAAATCCTCACTTAAAATTTTCTTCTTCCCTTTTCTTACCCTAATAATTTCCAACCACACTATAATTCTGAAGCTTGTCAAGTTATCAAATTGGAGCATCATTTAGATTTCCTCACTTTGTTCTTTACCTAAATTGTATTAAAGAACGATGCATTTTCTATATTTGGTCCTCCTAATTGTTCTCATTAAGAAGAAAAATACCAAATTTAGTTGAACACTAATGTATATTTTACTTTTCTCACATGTAAATATAAATGTCTGAATATTGCTTCTCTAAACCTCAGATTATTATAGCCTCATTGTGTCCATGTATTGTAATTCAATCTTCAGAATGCCTAAGTGCCCTTTATTCTTGCCCATTTCTCAGTCTTTCATATATCATTCCTCAGATGTAAACACTAAATACCAGAGCCACCCTTAATTCTTCCTTTTTCTAATAATTGTATATTATTGTATACAATTGTGTCTAATTACATACAATCCATAAAAACTTTCATAAGCTACCTTTAAAACATATTTCCATGACCATGACCAGGAACGTCTCCTGGTCCTTTCTGTTCCAAGTCACTGTCATCTCTCAGAAGCATCCTAATTGGTATTTTAGCTTTGACTCTTGAACTTTGCACCCAGGCACCCAGGAGTTTAATCACCAAAAAGCTGTTTATTCCAAAACATAAATCAGATCATGGCATGATTTCACTTAAAAATAATCAATGACATTTTTTATCACACCCAGAATATAATATCAATGCTTTTAATGAAGTACACGGTTTTCTAGGATATGGCCTTGCCAGTTTTCAATTCTTATTTTACATCTCTTTTCTTTTTATCATGATCATATTGATCTCCTTTCCTTTTTTCACAGAAGTAAAAAGCTCCCTTGTGCTTGCTGATTGTTCTGCCTGGAGTGCTCTTTTCCCAGTTTTTAATGCGGCTGTTCTTATTTTTTTAAATCTGATCATTCAACTCTCAGGATAAATGTCACATCTCCATTGATGTCCTTCATGAGAGTCCTTTCCAAAGCATTCTCATTTCTGTCTTCTGAAACCCTGAACATATCACCTTGCTTATTTGTTTCACATCACAGCATGCATAATTCTATTTCATTTGTTTATTGTTTTCTTATTTTATGTAAATAATGGGCTTTTTGAAGGCAGGAACTTTCTCTTCTACACTGTGAGCATAAAGAATATTTTGTATGGTCTAGTGAGCTTGGAAGAGTATGTCACCAGAAAAGGAGGCTCAACTGGAGCTAACCTTTTTATAACAAATCTAATTTTTTATGTTGTTCAAGTCATAACCCAGAGGTTTCTAACATCCCATTCTTAGTCCACTATATGCCCAAATAATTTAGTAATGAAAATAATATAAAATATGTTCTATTACTGTTTGTATAGAAACAAGGAAACAGTAGTCTCTTCAATTCCATTAAACAAATATTCATTCAGTGCCCATTCGAGTTCTACATACTATTCTCAATACTGATGATATAACTATCAATAATGAGATAGAGACCTTGTCCTCACAGCTTAATAATGGTAGCTTAGTGGAAACTATGAAACTAAATATTTCTGTTATAAATCAGTGAGAGTTGCTCTCCTAAAGGTACAAGGGCAAGCAGAATACAAAAAGAGTTGGGATCTGTGAAGGCTTTTGCCAAAAGAGATGCTTGGATGCTAGAATTTGAAGTCAATATCACTGGAGCAAAGACATCAGTCACACACAAAGTAACCCAGAGGGCATCTAGCAATTGACTGAATGGAAATGGAACACACTAACTGCGGCATTTTCTATGCCTGTTAGCAAGATCAAGCCCAACCCTGGGGTCTCTAGAATCTGTTTGAAAGCCTCATGCATCAGAAATACTTCTGTACCTTTGAACTTTCTGTGTAGTCAGAACCATGGAGTAGCAAGGCATAGACATAACTTAGTAGAAATCATTTATCTGCTTAGCTATCAAAGAATTGGGTACTCAGAGTGTCATGTTTAAAGGGGCAAGGTGTCAGTGAAAGTACACATCCCTGGTGTGCAGTTGATTGCATAAAAGCAAGAGAACAGTTTGCCAGGAACTTATATTCCAAACTCTACACACCAATAGGACAATATGCAAAACTACGACATAGCATAGGCTAGTCACAGGTCTTTTGAAAGAGGTCAAAGTTTTCCTTACTCATGAAACAGCATCTCTAAATAAAACATTATAGTTACTCTGTTACCATCACTAGCAATCCAAATTCTTTCAAGCCATGTTGGAGTTTCTTAAAACAATCAGTCTCATCACTCAGTAAGTAAATTCTTGAAACTTTGTCAATTTATCTTCAAAAACTAACTCCAAGAACTCAAATAATATTATTTTTTTACTTCAGAATTAAAGCAAGAACCAACACAATAATAAAATAAAAAGAAACAAAAACATACACATGGGAAGAGAAATAAAACCATCTTTATCAGAGATGTCACACTTTTGCATACAGAATATCCCAAAAATCTAAACCGCAAAATTTCTACAACTTATGATTTTAACAAAGTTGCAGGATATAAGCACAGAAAAAGAGAGCATATGAGAGCCAAATGCAACCCTTTATGGAAGCGATGAAAATCTAAAAACCAATATTTGAAATTAACAAAATAAGAGTTGGAATAGCACCTCTGTGTAAAACATTTGGTATTGTATTAGTTACTTTTCTGTTGCTGTGATAAAATACTCTGATAAAAGTTAGGAAAGAAAGGGTTTATTTGGTTTATTATGGTTCCAAAGAAATAAGAGTCCATCATATGAGGAAGGCAACAGGCAGGGAAAGTATGGAAGCAGGCAGCAGGAGCAAGAAGCTGACTGGCGACCTGTACACCCACACACAGGAAGCAGAATGAGGGAACAGAAAATGGGGCAAGGCTATAAAAGCACAAGGCACACCTCCAGTACTTTCTCCAACAAGGTTCCACCTTCTAAAGTGTCCATAATCACCCCAAACAGCACCACCAATTTGAGACCAAGTGCTCAAATACATGAGCATATGGAGATCACTTCCTCTTCAAACAACTACAGGTATAAATCTTTTAAAAATATATGCAAGACTGGACTGGAGAAATGGCTTAGTGGTTAAGAGCATTGGCTGCTCTTGTCGAGGATCCAGATTTGATTCCCAGCACCTACATGAAAGCTAACAATCTTGCATAACTCCAGTTCCAGGAGAACCTAACACCCTCTTCTGACCTCTGTGGGCACTGCATTACATGGGTACACTTACATGCATGCAGTCAATACACTTATACACATAAAATAAAATAAATAAAATATTTGAAAAAATTATGAAACACAAAAATAGACACATAGATCAATAGAACACAATAGAAGGCCTAAACATGAGTATATTCAGTTTCAGCCACCTGATATTTGACAAAGGGGCCAAGAACACACAATGCAGGAAAGACAGCATCTTCAACAAATGGTGCTGGCAAAACTGCATCTTCATCTATAGAAGAATGAGATTGGACTCTTATCTTTCACTCTGGACAAAAGGCAACTCCAGATGATTCAAAGACCTTGATATAAAACCTGAAACTCCAAAACTGCTAGAAGAAAACATAGGTAATACCCTCCAAGATACAGATGTAGGAAAAGACTTTCTAAATCAGACATCAGTTGCCCAGGCATTAAGGTCACCAATCAAGAAGTGGCACCTCATTAAGCTACAAAGCTCCTGTACAGTAAAAGAAACAACCAAGGAGGTGAAGAAGAAATCCACTGAGTGGGAGAAAATCTTTACCAGATACACATCTGACAGAGGATGAATACCCAGAATATACAAAGAACTCAGAAAATGAAGAAACAAGACCATAAATGACCCTGTAAAAAGATGGGCTATAGGCTGGGGTCATGACCAATGGCACACCCCATGGCCTTCCCTGTGTTGTCATGGGGGCTGAGAGAGTTGGTGCTGGCCTGTGTCTCCTGCATGACCCCAACTGAGGGGCCAGAAGAAGGGCCCCCCAGATGCCTAGTAGCCTGGCTAGCATCTGCTTCAGCTCATGAAGGGCAGCAGCAGTCACATTACTCAGTCTTGTTCCTCTTTGTCACCTCTTGTCAACTCCCTTAAGCATGTAAACATCTGCTCATGAGTCGAAAGACTTGCAAGCAGTTTCACCAACTTAGAAAAGTTGCTTCTTCCTCTTCTTCCAGAAACTTCTTTCCAGCCACCAAGCATTGGTCTTCCCAAATCTTTCAGTGTCAGATTGTGCAAGAGGCATGTTTGCAAATAAAACCTCATACAGGTGCTGTTGTTTTGAGAGGGGCAACTCACAACGCTTTGGGAGACTTCCTATCCCTTGCGATCACTTAATTGCTGGAGTAACCCTACAAAATACTACGTGTTCAACTGGACTTAAAATTTAAAACTCCTAAGAGGCATAAAGGGTGCGATGGACCTGGTTGGGTTCCTGCTGGGCAAAGAAGGCACTTTCTCCCTCACTGGCTTCTGGAAGAACAGAAACTGAGTGCTTGAATTGGCTTAAGATGTGCTATGGCTTGGACTTGGAGACTGACAGCAGCCTGGATGAGCTCTCCAGTCTTGTGGCAGTCTTAGCTGTGGAACTGTTTCAGAAGTCAGCACCCAGCCCTATCCTAGGACTCCAGAAAAAATACATAGCTTATGTGTCCCTGGAGGATTCTATCTCCCCTTGCAAGCTCTGGTGTACATTGAGCGACTCCGACACCGAAACTCAGACTACATGCAGCATGTATCATCCTCTGACTTGTTTCTAATCTCCATGATGGTGGCCTGTAAGTACCTCTATAATGAAGGGGAGAAAGGTGAAGTCTTTAGCCATGAGTGGGGAGTTGCTGGGGAAGTGACTGTGCCTTGGAAAGGGACTTCCTGAGTGCCATGCATTGGCATCTCTAACCAACCCTCTGGAGATCTTTGAGGATCTGAATTGCCTAGAGAGCTGCGTGGCTGAGCAGCAAGGATGGTGATGGGGCTGGTACACCTATACAGACCTGTGTGTGCTGCTGGGACAGACAGCATGGCAACTATCTCTTTGTTCCCTCCACCGGTGGCTAATGAAGCTGTCCTGCCTGTTAGATGTGGCATATGTGAGCGGGCCCTGACTGTGGCTTCAACGACTGTTAATACACCAGTCCTTGGGGCTGTCCTGCAGCCCTCCACGGGCCCTCCCGACCTTGGACTTGTCCGCAAAGCCCTCTTGGAGCCCTGTATACATTCCCCTGTGCCACAGTGCCTGCCATCTACAACTAATTTCTCCAGCTACCTAGAAGTTGACATAGGGCTGCATTCACTCTTGGGCAGTCTTTTGACCTCATTGACACCCCTTCACTGCCTCTCCCACAGCCTGCTGCCCCCACCTACTCTTCTTCATAACTACACCTTTGCCAGAAGCTCCAGAGAGATCCTCCAAACTGCCGCACCTGCTACTACCCTAACCATACCGTGTCTGTAGGGCCTACTCATCCATTCTACCACACCATGGCCAAGCTCCACCATGCTTTGTAGTTCAGTGGTCCCTCCATTCCTCCAACCCCAGCAGCGTTCCCTTTTTAGTGTTATGGAGCTGGCTTGCCTCAAGTCTTTCATTTTCCCAGGTTAGGTAGGTCTTTGAGGCCTTGTGAATCCCCAAGAGAAAAACGTGATTTAGATTTTTGCTACCTTCCTGGCTACTTGACTAGTCCCCTGTACTCCTAGAAAGGAGCATACAGGAGTTGTGGGGCAGAAGGACAAGGCCATTTTCTCTCTTGAATCTCAGAGGCTAGCTGATAAGCCTGGGCACTGATGATGCTGGAGCACTTTCAGCTCAGTGACAGGAGCATGTCACAGATGACACAGAAGCACCTATCTCTCTGTCTCCGAAGAGTTCATATAGACTTTTGCTTTTGAGTTTCCTAAGATGGAAGAGTAAAGGTGGGTGGTAAAGGAAGGCAGGTGAGGGGAGGGAAAACACATTGACACGGGCCTATGTGATGTGCCTGTAGCAGGAAAACCAGGGACTGATGGTGGCAAAGTGGGAGCTGCGGAGGGAAGGCTCTTGAGTTGGGAGTGCTTGCCACGCCCATTCCTTAACAGTCTTCACAGCCAAGGATTACTGGGTCTTTCAGCACTGTCCTTCTTTCCAACCTTAGATAACTGCTCTAAAGCTTCCCTGACTTCTCGTTCCACTCCAGATATTCTCTTCACAGGCCTCTCTGACCACTGCTTTGTATCTGGGTTTTTCATACTTTTTATAGAACTGAAGTGCCAATAAACAGTTTTCTGTTTGTTTTTTTTTAAAGGCTATAAACTTGAACAGAGTTCTCAAAAGAAATAAAAATGGTGAAGAAATATCATGGATGGGAGAGAGGTCTAAATTTAATTAAGAATTCTTGGATGAAATGTACAAAAGCTCAATAAAAGATTTTTAAATGAATATAAATAAAAATGGAAAAATATGTGAAAGAGCTGTGTGCTGAAATCTATAAAACATTGATAAAATGCATAAAAAATAGAAATACAGAGATATTCCGTGTTTATGCAATGAAATATTCAGTATTATTATAATGTTAATTCATCTTTGCCTCAACTACAGATTTGAGGCAAACTCCCAATAAATGTTTTACAGCTAGCACAAAATGATGATAGAATTTATATGGAAATTAAAAGGATTTGACTAAGCAAAGCAACGTTAGAAATATCGAATTTCTAAAACACTGCCAGATAGTAAGATTTATTGTAAAGTGAAGTTAAGCAATAGCCAATAGTATTGAATGTAGACTGAAATAGATCAGTCAGATGAAATATATGGTTTAGAAATAAGTCCATACATATATGAACCACTTATATTTAACAAAGAGAAAAGGAAGTGTTCTTATAATAGGATGTACTTTTCTGAAAATGATACTTTAACAATTGGACATACCTATTCAAATACTAAAAGAATAAAGAAAAAAGAAATAACTTAGATTTATGTCTCATACATATAGAAAAATTAATTCAAAATGAATTATAAACCTACATGTGAATCTTAAAATTATAAATCTTTTAGACCTTCAAACATCACAAGCTTTTGCCTTGCTCCTAGTTACCCATAATCTCTACTGGCTATCTTTCATAATGTTAAAATGTTCTGTGACTGCTGCTGGTGGAGAAAAGAAATCATCAGTCTTATCTATCTGTAAACTCCGTGAGCTATCAGAACAACTAGCATGACCTGGCAATATATGCCCAGTGGAGCATTAGTGGCAAGAACATTATGGTCATAACCAACAGCTTTCTAATTGAATTTAAGGTCCACTTCACAAGATGGAGCCCATGCCTGATACTATTATCAGAGTCAAGAACCTGTGATTACACAAGCCATAGGCCTTAGCAGTGAACCTATTATTATTATTATTCTGCTAAATAGGCAGAATTTAATAGAGTTATAATGATTTATTGTTATTTCTATAAGTGCCTCTCTCAGTTCTCAGTTCTCACCAAAGATGGTTCTTTGTGCTGCAGATGGTGATTTGCTCAGGGATTCATAACCTTTCACCATGCAAAATAAAATAGACTGTGGGGTGCTCAGCCCTAAATGAGATCTCCCCCCACATACACACGCATTCTCTCTCTCTCTCTCTCTCTCTCTCTCTCTCTCTCTCTCTCACACACACACACACACACAGACACACACACACACACACACACACTCACACACCTCCCAAGGCTCAGAGATCATCACAGAAGAGAAGGCAGTAAAATTTTAAGAGTCAGACCCAGTGGGTGACTACAGCAAAACAGTATTTTCTGGACACATCAGAGTAGTTGTATATTTGAACTCTCAGTGATTAGGAAACATGCACAAGATTGAGCAAGCTCCGGGCAGACAAAAATTCCAATATGAAAGAGCAAGGTGGTCATGAATTTCTGCCCCTAGCTGAGGAAATACTGACTACTGATGGCTACCAGGAAAGGGAGACACAGCTTTCTTCAAGGATGCAGACCCTAAGAGGCTACCCACGAACCAGTAAATGGCCCTACATTAAGTGGACTCTATAAAATTGAGAGAGAAAACATGAAACTGGAAAAGAATAGTGAGTGGTGGTGGGGAAGGAATTGAAGGAGAGACAACGGGGATTTGATCAAAGCGTATTATATGCATTATGACATTCTGAATTAAAAATATAAAAGCAAATCTCTAAAGGAGAAACAATGTGCAAATTCTAAAAGAAAGTATGGAATAAAATATTTGTGATCTCAAGTTGGAAAGTACTTTAATAATTTTGTGGGTATGACTAACCTCACGTTCATTTTTAAAGGAATCCATGGACTAGACTTCAGCAAATTAGATTAAATCTCCTTAAAAGACATTGTTGGGACAGAGAAAAAACAAGTCAAAGCCTGAGAGAAAATATATGAAAAATCATATACTGAATCAGGAGTTTATATTTGACAAGTGTCTGGACACCACAGAGCAGTTGCATATATGAACCACAGTATTTGTGGCATCATGAAGAAAACATGTACAAACTCAGGCCTGACAAAAGCACAGCTTGCATGAGGGAGGTGAGCAAGAAATTCCAGCACTAGCTGAGAATCTATTGGCAACTGACAGTTTCTGGGAGAGGACCAGTCAGTTTTCCTTACTGGTGTGACACCTGGTAGGTTGATCAGACTCCAAGGGATAAACTCACACCCAAGAGCACTTGGGAATACAGATTAGACTGATAGGCCTTTAATTTTTAAAATTTATCTTATGTGTGTAAGTATTTCTCCTGCAGGAGTGTCATGCAGTGCTTATAGAGACCAGAAGAGAATATCCGATACTCTAGACCTGGAGTTACAGATCATTGTTAGCTGCCATGCGGGTTCTGAGAACTGAATCCAGGTCCTCCGCAAGAGGAGTAGTGCATTTAATCACTGAGCCATCTCTCCAGCCCCTCCATAGGCCTTATAAAATGACAAGCAATAATAGAGGACGTGAAGTGGGGGGTAACAAATTCAGAGTGAAGAGGGGCAAGGCAGTCTGAAGATGATCAAAATGCATTGTATGAAACTGTCAGAATTGGCATGGAGGCACATGCCCTTACTCCCGGCACTTGGGAGGCAGAGGCACGTGGATTTTTGTGAGACTGAGGTCAGTCTGGTCTACATAGTGAGTTCCAGGCCAACTGGGGCTGCAGGGAGACCTTGTCTCAAAAAGATATAAAAATTGTCAAATAAATTAAAATAGTAAAAATAAATAAATAGTAAAAATAAAAACAACTCAACAACAACATAAAAGTAAAATTTCCAATGGACATGTCATCAAGTATGACGTAAGACTGACCAATAATCAAGTAAATAAATGTTCAACATTGTCATTGGAAATACATGTCAAAGCTATAATGACACTAAATGGCTTAAGATAAAATGAGTAACCAACCAGTCAAAGTGATAGTGAGCAAAGTCTTTAATCTTCTCACTTTGTCATTCTCACTACTACTGTGGTTGATGTTCTTGGGCGTGCTGGTCTTTGGTAGTAAAGGAGTTCCTGGACAGGATTCTCCATTTTTACCCCTGACTTCCCATTGTTCTCACTCCCAGAGCCTTTCTTATGAAACAGGGATCTGATTGTTCTCCTCTCCTGCTTAATATTCTTACTTGACTCTCCCATTGTTTTCATGATAAAAAGCTTTTCTTAGTGTGGTTTGTCTAGACATTGTCTTGATACTGTCTCTTTCTCCTATGCTCCATTCACACTGACTTCTCTCTGCATTCTAAAAAGCACATTGTACATCTCTTTTCCTTATGTGTGTCATGTAGCAGATTGGAAACAAAATCACAGTTTATATTTTCTGAACGTATTTCCTTTCACTCCTCGGTGCCCTTAACAGCTCCCCTCACTCATCCTTTGGTTTTTCCTGACCAACTTTGAACAATATGAAATCATTTGTAATAGTTCAGAAAGGGCATCATTTCTTTTTTAACTCAGTCTTGCAATCATTACCTCTTTCGTGCTGGTTTACATGTTTGCTTCTCCTACCATGCTGTGAGTCTCTGAATCATGACTTTGTGCACTTAATATCTGCCAAAGTGCCTAATTCATCTAGGAACTCAGTAAATGCTTGATAAAAATGATATATTCTTAAACATAATTCAATTTACATGAGCCCTAAAGCATCCTTTCTTTATCATGTCAGGACTTTTCTGTAGTGTAGAAATGAGGATATATGATTTAATGAAACATAAACCTACAGTAAATCCTTGATATTTTTATGACCTATAAATAGAAGAGCAGCAACAGGTGTCACTTAGAAACTTTCACATTCCCTGCTTCTTCACACTGAGAAAGAGAGCCCTTTTCAAAACTGGCAAGTTGCATGAAAACAAATAATCTCTCAGATCTGGAGAGATTTATAACTTCAAATCCTTTTCTTTAAGTGCTAAACAGCTAGTAAGTACTTCAAGATGAGGCTATGACCTGTCATCCCAAGTGCTCAGGAGGATGAGGCAAAGAATTGCAAGTTTAGGACCAGCTTGGGCTATAAAGGAATTTGAGGACAGCCTCCACAACTACGTGAGTCTCTGTCTCAAAATAAAATGTAAAACAGAGAGCTAGAGATACCGTTTAGTTCCAGGGTACTTGCCCAGCATGTGTGAAGCCCTAGGATCAGTACCTAGTATCACAAAAACTATATTATTATATTCTTTTTATTTTCCCTTTTGTGATGGTTAATCTTAAATACCATTTGATGGTACCTATAATCAGCTAGCTGACGAACCTCTGTCCATGTGTGTAAAGGAGTTTCTACATTTGGTTGATTGAGGTAGAAGACCCACCCTAACTGGACAGCATTATTCCATGGGCCTAAAAATGAGAAAGCAGAATACTAGCATTCATCTCTTTCTGCTTCCTTACTGGAGATATAATGTGATGAACTGTCTCAAGCATGCCTTCTGTACTTTGATGGACTGTACATTTTTAAAAATATTTTTTATTGAATCATTGTGTGTTTACTACAGAACATCTTAATCATCTTTGTATCCCTTTCCCCACTGGCACCCCTTAGTAGCTTCCAACTGGAATCCATACATTCTTCCATCTGTGTTGAAGTCTGTGGCATCAAGTTAGTGTCCACAAGTGACCTAAGTGTAGGTTCATCCACTGGGGTCTAGTCAGCCTACTCAGAGTCCCTTGTTTTAGGAAGACTTGCTCATCTTCTGCATGAGTCCATGTGCACAGCTGAAGGTTACATAATAAGAAAGTGCCAGACAGGAGAATCCTTCCTTTAAGTTGTTATCCAGGGTAGTCCAAGGGACTTACAAAATTACCAAAGCCCTTGGTGCCTCCCAGAACTTGAAGGTAAAACACTGTTGCTGAAGACAGGACGTACTTTGGAGACTAGATTTGGAGCAATGGAGCTGGAACTCCATGGGTAGCAGATGCCAACCTTTGCTTAAGAAATAGTGTACATTTAAAATGTGAGTCAAAATAAACCCTCACTGCCTTGAGTTTTTCTTTGTCAGGTCACAGCAATGAGAAAAGTAGCTAATATACTTTCATTTTCTTTTAATAAAAATTATTTTTATTTCTCATGCTCCTGTAAAATCATGACATGCAGGTTTACATAGTGTTCAAGTTTGCCTTCAATTGCTGTGACAAAACACTCTGATCAATAGCAAATTAGAGAGGAAAAGGGTGATTTTGTTTACATATCCTCAGCTACAGTTCATCACTGAGGGAGCCTGACATAGGAACTCAAGACAGGAACCTGGAGGCAGGAGCTGAAGTACAGGCCTGGGAGGAATGCTGCTGACTGGCTTGCTCCCTTGGCCGTTGCTCAGCCTGCTTTCTTATAGAATACAGGACCTCTTGCCCAGGGGTGCCACCACGCCCAGTGAGCTGGTCTCTCCCACATCACTCAACCATCAAGAAAATGCCCCACAGACATGTCCATAGGCCAGTCCAATGGGAGAAATTCCCCAGTTAAGACTCCCTCAACCCAGGTGTGTCAGGTTGACAACTAAAGCTATCCAGTACACATAAGTTTAAAAAAAAATCACAAAGGTTTCATCTTTTTCCCTCTTTTTCAGGAATTGTCAGAGTTTTAGTTTTTAGTGTCTCCTGCTGCCATGTTTTCAAATGCCTCAACCACTTACAAAATGTCTGAACATTTATGGTGAGGAAGTTATATAAGAAGGGAGACTGTGTGCTAGAAAGCCAAGCCTTTTTTCAGACACAGCATGATATTATGGAATATTTATTGCTTCACCGTAGGCCTGAACTGGTGATTACTTTCTCCAAGAGACTTCTGGGGTTTTGTCATAGTCATATATTACCTTCAAATAACTACCTTAATAGTCCTCCAAGGAGCACCACCTCACTCCCACGAACATGTTTGCAGAGATGTTTACAGATGGGTGATTTGTTTTGTTAACATAAATCTGGCTCTTGAAGCATTGTGATTTAAATTTCCTTGCATGATGCATGGCCATCCCTGAAGTTCATATTATTAATTTAATTGCTCCACATGTTCCTCCCAGTTCCATTGGGAGCTTTATAGGCAATAATTATGTGGCCCATGTCCAAAGCTTCCATTTCTGGCTTGTCACTCTAGACCTCTTAAAATTCTTCTCTCAAATAGACATGAGAATTGAAGTGAAGATTTGTCAAGAGCTTTGGCAACAGAGTGGTCAGTTTATTTCCACAGGTCCTGATATGTATTGACAACCTGGGAGTGAGGGGCAGAATTAAGTTGAAGTAAACTCTGAGTCAATGCCAGAGTATGTTTCCTAATTGACTGCACTGAGACCTGGTATACTTAAGAATAAAAAAAAGAGAGCTCCGTAGTTTTCAGCAAGAAGAGATTTAAGAGTAGGCTTCCTGTCTGAAGTAGATGACCAACTTGACTGGGCTGAAAACTACATTTGTATATAGACTGGTATACATAGAAAGGCATCATTTATTCATATCAGTGAATTAGAGGAAAGAGATGCATATTGAAGAAGCCAAAGGACCCAAGCCTATGCTTTAGATTGCTGCCACACCAAGGATAGTGTATTTCCTAAAATGAAACTATTTAACTTGGTACAAGTGTTAAGGAATTCTTGCACTGGTTCACTTCTGTCCTTCACTATGAACTGCTGACATTTCAAAAAGTTAATTTCTTGTACCTCACTATATAAAATCTACACATAATTCTTAGATAATTTTGCCCTTTTAGGGAGGAAGAATATAAGATTTTGACTTTCTGTGAATTGTAAACATATACAAATTCCACAAATGTGTTATTTTGGGTTTTAGGTTTTTTTTTTTTTTCGTTTTTTTGAGACAAGATCTCAATGTAACCCCAGTTGGCCTGGAACTCACTGTGTACACCAGACTGGCCTTGAGCTGCCTCTGCCTCCAGACTGCTAGTACTAAAGGTGTGTACCAGCACGTCTGACTTGCTGATTCAGTTCTACATAAGGATCAATTGAATATCAATTGGCCTGAGGTTCCACATTGTAACATTGAACATGCTTAATAATAATTTATACATGACCAAAGTAAAGTTTACATGACCTTAAAATTTCCTGCTTAACATATT
Source organism: Eospalax fontanierii (assembly GCA_035773235.1). NCBI lineage: Eukaryota > Metazoa > Chordata > Mammalia > Rodentia > Spalacidae > Eospalax > Eospalax fontanierii. Next base: position 125,239,880 of record CM069525.1, on the reverse strand, counting down.
GGTAGATCCAAAAAAGCAACTGGTCCCTCTTTCCATTATCATTTTCCACTAGATAATTTTGTTACATCTTCACAATGTTCATAGACATTTTTTTAGTATTCAAACTGTCTTTTATCAGGCATGTCTGACTCATAGGCCATGACACAGGATAGATGTGAATGTGGCTCAACACAGAATTGTAAACTTACTTAAAAGAAAATACAATTTTCTTTTGCAACTCAGTTGCACAGTTTTCGAATGTCATGATGCAATGACAAAGTGTTGGACATCCCTAGGTGCCTACAGGTGATGGGAAATTACACTTCCAGTTTTACTATTGTATCTAGTAGTGGTCTGTTCACTAGTTTGGGGAGTTTGTTTTTATGTGTGTGGCGGGGGTGTGGCTGTATGTTTATGTGTGTGTATGTGTACATCAGAGCAGAGTTTTCAGGAGTCACTTCTCTCCTTCCACTAAGTGTCCACAGAGTCAGGTTTGGTGATAAGTACCTCTACCTGCTAAAACACCTTGCCAACCTGATTCACACAATCACATATGTGGTATAGATCTGCATACCCTATCCCAACCCCACCCCCACTCTTCCATCGTCTTGTACTAGAATTTCACAGTTTCCTTAGGTTGTAAAAGAAACTCAAAGATGATCAGCAAACAACAGGAAATATGAATTTCTAGAGGATACCAGATCGGTTTCAAAGAAGGATTTATAAACCAGGCCCATTCTCAGCCAACTCATTCTAATGGAAGAATTTAGACTATAAAGCATCATGAGAATTTTTTTAAGCTTCTTTAAGGCTGAGCACGGTGGCACACACCTTTATCCTAGCACTCAGCAGGCAGAGGCAAATAGATACCTGTGAGTTTGAGGACGGTTAATTTATAAGTGAGGTCCAGGCCAGCTGTGGCTACAGGAGACCCTGTCTCGAAAAAAACCTTACTGAAAAAAATAGAAAATGTATACAAAACCAAGACTCACATAGTGAAACCCATGTGTCTGTCACTCAACTCAAATCCTTTTGAACTTCTAGGCAACATGTTTCTTCTACATTATCCAGTAATAGTTTCTATTATTGCCTAGTAAACTGTGACTCTCTGAGAGATCATTTCTTTTTTCACAGAAACTCAGAAGTCTGTGAATTCTCTAATCAGAGTCATACCAAACTATGAATGATTGCCTAGTCGTATAATCCTACATTTGAGGTCTTGTGCTCAAGCCCTGAGATTGTTGGCACAATGTGGCTCCTCGTAGTTAGAGAAGAAACAGCCCCCCTTTCCTGCCAGCTATTAGGGAAGAAGCTCTCTAATTGGTAGAGATCATTCCCAAGTCCATTCTAACATGTCATCTGCATAGATGGTGCCCATCATGGCTGTTCACTTCAAATGTAGCAGGAAAGAATTTGTTGCTGCTGCCTGCTTCTTTTCACAGCTGTGGGGTCAGGTCTACCTAGGACAAAAATTTGTTTTTGAGTCAGCTAATTATTATAATTTTGTCTTTTCCTTTAATTGACATATGAAACTTGTATTTATGTACAAAGTACTATGTGATGATTTGGCATTCTTATACATTATATAATGCTCAAATTATGTCAAGAAAATATGTATATTCAAGATTTATCATTGTTTTGTGCTGAAAACATTCAGTAACCTCTATTCTAACTTTTTAGTATAACATGTTATTGTTATCTATACGCACCCTACTGTGCAATCTCATGCCAGAACTTATTTCTGTTATCTAACTGTAACTTCATACCCATGAGCTGACCTTTCTCTACCCCTCTCTCCTTATGGGACTCTACTCAATGTCCGGTAATCGCTAGTCTGTTCTGACCGTCTATGAGATCAACTCTTTCAAATTTAAAATGAGTGAGATCATGTGGTACTAATTTTCTGTGTGTCTGGCTGATTTCACTTAACGTAATATCACACAGATTCATCATATTCTCAAATAATAAGGTTTTATATTTCTTGCTGAATAACATTCCATTCTGTATATTAACCAGTAATCAGTTGATGTACACTTAGGTTATCCTATTTCTTTACTAATATGAATAAAACAGCAAAGGATATGGGCAATATTATGATTCAGATACAAAGTATACCTCAAAAAGATTCAGTTTTGAAAGCTTGATTACCAATTGGTGGGGTTTTTAATAGGTGCTTAGACTATTAAGTTACATTAATTAGTTCATACTCAATAAGCTATTAAAAGGTAGGATTTCCTTGGAATTAAGTAGTTTACTTCAGGGTGTGCCTTTGTAAGATACATTTTGTTTCTGGCCCCATTCTGTCTCACTCTCTGAGTTGTGAGATTCGTTAAATGAACATATTTCTTCTTCTTTGACTTATCACAGGCCCATGAAACTAAGTGACTATGGTTGAAACTTCAAAAACTGGTGGTCAAAATGTGCCTTTCCTTTTGATGAGTGAGATGAGAAATGCCCCTATATGCACAAGTATGTGAACATGGTTCCCAGTTGGTGGTACTATTTAGGGAGTTCATGAAACTTTTAGTAGGTTCTTTACTGGATAAATCACATTATAGGAGATGGGCTTAACGAGTTCATAGCCTCACCTCTATTAGAGTTTGCTCTCTGTTTTGTTTTATGGATCAAAATGTGATCTCTCAGCCTCCATCTTCTTCCGATATGACTGATGCTTGTTTCCCACGTTTTCTTGCCATTATGGATACTCCTTCTAGAATCATAAGCCAAAAAAACTACTTTTTGGACACAGTGTTTTATTACAAAAACAAAAAAAAAAGTAAGAAACACAGAAGTTTGAACCAGGAGACATGGGTTTGTTGCTTTGAAGACCCTGACCGTGTTATTTAGCAAAGGAATGTGAAAAAGCTTGTAATTTTGAACTGAAAAGTCCACATGAAGTAACCAGCATAATGTGACATTTTCTTGGAAGGGAATATATGACCAAAAGTCTATTCACCCCAGATTTAGCAATAAAGATGGACCAAAGAAACACTTCTACCAAGTGTACCTTGGAGAATCAACAAACTTATTAAGATTACTTACAGGAATACACATGGTTCAAAGGTAGCTGCATCATAGAAGTCCACATTCTACCAATGTTGATTGCTCATGAAAGGTCCATCACCAGTATTCCCTATACAATTTGAAGGTGATTCTACTGAATTTGTCTCCTTCTCACCAGTGATTATTTATTTCATAAATACCGTTGGGAAAGGAGCTTATAATTCATAAGTTTCTGAGGTCCCTGAGACTTGTATATTTCATAAGGTTATTTAGTCTATTAAATCAATTATTTTCTTATTTCAAGAGGAAATAACTACACAAGAGTTTGGAAGCATGAACCAAAATGAATCTTTCGTGCCTTAAATTGTTTCTTTCAGTTATTTTGTCAGAGGTGAGAAAAGTAACTAATGTACCTTTCATCCCTTACTCTAAACCCAGGAAAACACTAATCATCTACTTTCTGTCTCTATGTATTTGCCTTTTATGCATAATTCATACTAGCATTATCATATGTATATTGGGGCCTTTGTAACTTCCCTCTTGACATAATGGTTTAAGCTTCAAACATATGAATCAGGAATTCAGTACATTTTACTACCAAATAAAAGCCTATTGAATGGATATACCACAATTTGAATATCCATAACTTAACATGTACTTAAATGTTATCCCCTTATGACTATTAGTAATTGTTATAATTTGATTATTAAATGTCTCCCCAAATTCCATTTTTTAAAGTCTTAATACTCAAATTGGCACAAATGAGAGGTGATAGAAACTTTACAAGGTATGGCCTAGGAGGTAGGAGGTCTTTCTATCATTGGTGGTATGTCTTTGAATGGGATAATGGTATCCCAGTCAGCCACTTCTTTTTCTCATTTATATCTCAGACTTGACATGAGCAAGTATATGCCACAACATGGTCCCTACAATGATGTGCTTCTTCACCACAGGTCTCACAGAAATGGGTCAAACAACAATGGACTAACACTTCCAAAACTGTGAAAGCAAAATAAAGCTTTCCTCTCTATAAATTGATTATCTAAAGTATTTGCTTAAAGTAATGGAAAACTGACTAAGCCAGGAATTCTGTGAACAATTTTGAGTTTATATAGGTTCCTTGGTAGACATGTGTCTTGATTTCACCTCTCTGTATGATTTGGGGTGAAATTTCAAAGTCAAATGTTAATACTATGCTGAATTTAGGTGGCAAACTGCTTTCCAGAACGGCTACACCATTTTTACATCCCCACAATGTACGAGTTCATATTTTTCCACGTTTTGCCAGTGCTACTATGTCATTTTCATTAGCACAGTCTTGGGGGATATGAAGTGGTATGTGTTCACGGTTGCTTGTTTATTTACATAAGATCAAACTATGCAGGCCAGGTTGGTTGTGTACAAGTGATCTCTTAAGCTTCAGTCTTTCAAGAGCTGAGATTAAAGAAATGAACAACCATATCTCATTCGCTGTAGCTGTGGATTTAATTCTCTGATGTTAATGATATTGGGCATCTTTTCATCTTCATGTCTATTTGTATAACCTCTTGGGAAAAATAGCATTTTAAATTTGTTCTCTTTTTACTCAATTGGTTTATTCAGTTATTTATGTTTACATTGTAAGTGTTGCTAATGTCTAGCAGCTTCATCCAAGTATCTTATCAGATATATGATTGTCAAACTTTCTCCCAGACTTTGGTTAAATTTCCACTGTATTAGTGGTGATATTTAAAGTATGTAGTCTTAAAATGTTGATGAAGTAGAATTTATAAGATTTCGCTTGTGTTTTTAAAGTCATATTCAAGAAGTCATTGCACATTCCACTCTCATAAAGATTTACTCTTATACTTTCTTACAAGCAATTTAAAGCTTCTGCACTTGCATTAAAATTATGATGATACAGAGCACGATGGAGGTATAATTTGTTTTCTTTTCTTCTGCATGTGACTACTCATTTGGCCCAGTGCAATTTACTGAAAAAAAAATCTATTCTTTCTTCAATTTGTTTCTGATCTAGTTGCTCACTATTAATTAAGATGTTAATTGTAGCAATTCACAGAAGTCATTGATCATGTTAAGGAAGTTTCAGCTTGAACTCCCACAACAAAATACTGTAAATTTAGCTGGTTTACACAATAAAAGTTGTTTTATTCACTCTTCCTCCAGACAGAGGTCTGAGATAAAAATTGAGCATAGTCAGTTTCTGGAAACTCACGTTCTGGTTATAAAGGGCTGCCTTCAGTCTGTGCACTCATACGTGATTTCCTCAGCATCTATTAATCCTTTTGGATTAGTACTACCCTCATGACCTCAGTCTTCTTTAATTAATTTCCTTATGGGTCTTCTCTCCAAACACATGCATAATACTGGGTAGAGTTTCAACATTTGAATCAATCAACATGTACTGATACTATAGTAAATGAAACTTTTCTTATTTCCAATTTTGATATTTAAATTATTATTAATACCTTAGATAAATGGAATTTCTTTTTAATATTAAGCTATTATTATATAAGCTTACTGTACAATTTTATCAGTTCTACTGCATTGTAGAAAACTCTTTCTTATACACAAAATTATGTCATTTATTAAAAAACATACTTTCTCTTATGAGGGTACGTTCTTTCTTTCCATAATTTTTATACCTATATTTATGAAAAAGAAGCTTACTGGCCAAGCATGGTGGTACACACCTTTAAACCCAGCACTCCAGAGCAGAGGTGGATTTCTGTGAGTTCAAGGCCAGCCTGGTCTACATAGTAAGTTCCAGGCAAGCTGGGCCTGTAGGGAGAAACTTTCTCAAAAAAAAAAAACAAAACCTTACATACAGCATTTTACATATTTCCTTGACTATCTTTAGTTTTAATATAAAACTGAACTTTTAGAATGAATGAGAAGTATTTCCCCTCTACGATTTAAGAAAATAGTCTTGAAGAATGGATAATAATTCATCTTTTATCTTTTGGGGGTCTTTTTTGAAACTGGGTCTCCCTGTGTCCCAAGCTGTCCTGGAACTCGTTATGTAAACCAGGCTGGCCTTGAACCCACAGAGATCTACCTGCCTCTGCCTCCTGAGTACTGGGATTAACGGTGTGTACCACCATGTCTGGCAATAATTCATCTTTAAATTTTATATAGATATGTAATTCAAGCAATCTTGGCTTAGGTTAATATCCTAAGATTTTTTTCATTCTAAAAATTATTCTATTTTTTAAAATTTTATGTGTATGAGTGCATTGCCTGCATGTATGTAAGTGTACCCATGTCGTGCAATGCTTACAGAGGTCAGATGAGGGCATCGGACCTCCTGGAATTGGAATTATGGATGGTTGTTAGACAGCAGATGGATGCTGGTGACTGAACCTGAGTCCTCTGCAAGAGTTAAGTGCTCTTAAGAACTGTGCCACCTCTACAGCCCCCAAAATGGATATTTTACATTAAATTATTCCTTAGCAGCATAAAACCAATGTACCATTATATAAATGACAATAATGACATTGTTGATCATCTACTGTTATACATTTTGATCTTTATGGTAGTTAAAGGCATTGTTCACTTGGGAAATGCACCAAGTTAAACTCTTCTAAAATATTATCTTTTCTATATGTATATAAGACATGATTAATTCATTTTCATAAAATTTCTAATAGCAAATATTAGCTAGAATAAAGAGAATGAAGAATTTTCATAAATTGCTAGTTTAAAAAAATCCATACCTCTTTTAGAAAAGTGATTAACTAGTAATTGTAAAATTCTCATAACTAACAGTTGCTCTCCTAGGAATATAACTGTGTACATAAGTTTACCAAAACACATGTAGACAAATGATCATAACAGCATTATGTGAGATAGTATCAGATCAGAAATAGGCTTATGAAGCCATTAAAAATAGAGTAATTAGTTATTTGAGGTACAGTCATACAGTGAAATAGTACACAGTAATAAAAATACTATAGCTACATTAATAATTCAAATAGCTTTCAAAAACATAACATAATCACCACAGCCAAACCCTTCAAATGTATACTCTTAATTTATTAATTATTTTATGTATCAGAAGGAGGCACACACAGCATAGCTAGGATGGTCAGAGGACTAAATGTGAGAATCACTGTCTATCATGTGGGTTCCAGGTACTGAACTCAGTTCTTCACGCTTGGCAGCAGACACCTTTGCCAATGGAGCCATTTAACTGGCTCCATAATTTTAATTTATATAAAGTTCAAAATGTTTTTCTACTTATATTTAAGAATTAGAAAGTCAGATGAAGACATCACTTCCAACCTAGCCATGAGAAAACATCTATTTTATAAAATCATAACATTTCAAGAGCCATTCGGATAACACTACAAAAACAGCAAGGCAATTAAGATCGAAAGCATGAAATTCAACTAAAGACATGATATATGAGCTTTCAACTTCGGCAGAACACAGAATAGCCAACCTAAAGATAGGATGAGAAGCAATTGGCTTAAATTTTTTCAATGTATATTTTATTGATTATTTGGTATATTTCAAACAACAGATTTTAATCCTATTTAGACCACTCCTCTACCTGAGCCCCCACAGCCCGCCCACAGGATTTCATGCATTGTCATATATGCTAAGGACTATGAAGTCAAATTTTTGTACTGAGATGTCCCTTAGTGTGAATCATCCACTGGAGTCTCATCAGCCTATCTAGCTAGTGTCACTCCCTTAAGGGAGATCCACTTTCCCTCACACAGTAGTGATCAGCAGCCAATAGTTCCTTGGCTAAGGTTGGAGCCTCCTGCCCATTTTCCCAGCTCTGTGCCGGTTTTTGTCTGATAGAGTGTGCATGGGATTTATCCATGCTGTTAACATTGCTGTAAATTCATAAGAGCAAGTTCCCAGAAGCCTGGAAGACTGTTTCCTTATGGTCATGCACCACCCCTCACTCTTACATTCTTTCTGACTCCTCTTCTGCAATGGTCCTTGAGCCCTACAAGAGTAAGATTTAATATGAGTCTGACTCTGGGACATGCATTCTGCAGTCTCTTATTCTCTACACTACGGCCAGTTGTGGCCTTCTATGGTCTTCGCCCTCTGTTGTTTGAGGAAGCTTCACTGGTGAAAGTTGAGAGATACATTCATGCTCTGTCTTCAACTAGGAACTAACAACTGTTCATAACTCCAATTCTAGAGGAATCAAATGCCTTCTTCTGACCTCCTCGGGCATTGCATGACACGGTGCATTCAAATACACGAAGACAATAAACTTATATACATAAAATTAAAAATATTATTGTTTAAAAAATGAAAAGATTGCTGACTGATATACTTGTCTGTAAATGTAAGGATACATATTTAACATAAAGAAATTATGTTTGTCTAAGGATATGACAGATACAGAGTTTTCTCTAGGCTCTATGACCTCTCTAGCTATGTGTATTTGGCTGTGTTTACAGTGCCAACCATGAGTTCCCTCCCATTGAGAGAGTCTTAAATCCAATTAGATAGCAGTGGGTGATCCTCCCCCCCCCCCCCCCGCACAGATAAAAGTGCCACTACTGCACCGATAGTTTGTTTTCCTGGTCATTGTGATTATTTGACTTTAAAGCTGGGGTTAGACCATTGATTGATTTTCTCCCTTAGCAGATTGCAGTGTCCTCCAAAATTATGAGCACTAGTCTTCAGGCAGGAGGCTTCCTGGTCAATTCCAGCTCCACTGTAATTTGTTAAATTTTTAATGAATTCTTGGAAGATTATAGAATGAAGAGCTGCAGACACAACTGTCTGCACATTCAGTCACAAGACTTCCCTCCTTGCACCCTCATTAGGTACAAATGAGAAAAACTGGGTGGCCTGCAGAAGACTGAGAAAGCTGCCCTCCAGGCAGCAAATGGCATAAACCTCTGAGTCTGTGGGACAGGGACACATGTAACAACCATCAACTGTTGGGAGAAAGGGAGGAAACCACTTTCTACCTTTAAATACTAGGCAGTGACCATGATTTCTAGGGGAAAATTAATAGCAAAATTCATCTGTCCCTAAAATAGGGCCAGGAACATCTTTTTCGTCCAGTATTCTGCACTAATAAGAAGTCATAGTGTTATCTGTATGACAGACGCAGGGAACTGCTACCTGACACCTTCTGCAGATATAAGGCATCTTGGCTGCAGGGCAGAAGGCACAGAAATGCTGAAAACAGTCCAAGTTCATTTATCTCCAAGAACCAGGCATATGGGTACTGAATATGACTAAAGCTACAAGCAAGAATCCAGACTGCTGCCACAAAAGTAGCACTGATCACAGAACTGCAGAAGTGCGGTGCTGGAGAGTGGGCAGAGCCGGGGGTGGGAAGCATGTGATGAGGCTGTTGAAATCTGAAGGAAGTACCGGAACACAAAGAAGAACCCTCGAGCATCATGGCCTGTGCATAGGAAAAGCAAGCTACAAAGGAAAGAATTTGAATCTGATAGTAGCAATAAATCTCAAAGCAATCTAAAGTTCTGACAGAATTGACAACATCCCACACACTAACAGCTTAGCCAAGGGGAAAACACACACACACACACACACACACACACACACACACACACACACGCACCAATTTCCCAAGGCTTTTTAACTTAGATTTTACAGTTCTACAAAAGATATCTGGCATTCAATTTAAAACCCTAGAAAATACAATAAACCCATAGCCAGGCAAAAAGGCAAGTAAACAAAATGGGCTTAGAAAAGACCTAGAGTTTGATTATATTTGAAACTTTAAAACAGTTATGAAGTATTGAATAGCCAAAAGGAAAATGTGGATGTACATGAAGAGATTATTGATCTCAGCAGAGATAAACAATATGAAGGAAAAAGTATTAAAATTCTAAAAAAATGAATGTTCATGGCAATAGGCATCGCAAAGCATTAGAAAAAGTACAGGAAAAATAGAATACGCCTCAGATAAATCAATAAACCTTGTTTTAAATAATTAATATTAATATATTAATTATTTAAATATTAATATTTAATATTTATTATTATATTAATATTAATATAAATATTAATATAAATAAGATGTACACAATAAAGCATTCAAAGTGGAGGGGTCATCTGGGAGATGGGTCAGTTTGTAAAGTGCTTGTCACACAAGCATGAGGACCCAAGTTTGTATTCCAAGAAAGCATGGAAAATGTCAGGCTCCAGGTTCAGCCAGACATTGTGTTTCAAGAAATAAAGTGAAAAGTAACTGAGGAAAGTTTTTATATTGACATGTAGGTTGTACATGCATGCATACACACATACAAATATATACACACATATACAACAAACACAAAAATATGTAAATAAAGAAAACAAATGCCAAGAAAATGCCCAGTGGTTTTAGTTAATGTTCCGAGGATTCAGGAAACAGAAGTGTGTGTGTATGTGTCTGTCTGTGTGTGTGTGTGTGTGTGTGTGTGTGTGTGTGTGTGTGTAAAATCAAGAAACACTAAATTAGATAAAGGGAAAAGGCAGAGTACTCAGACTGACATAGCACAAAAGCAAAGAGGAAGCTGGTGGGTAAGGTTTGCATACCTTTAGTCCCAGTACCCTGGAGGCGCAAAGAGCCAGATCTCTGTGAGATCCAGCCTAGTTTACATGAGTTCCAGGCTAGGTGGAGCTATAAGGAGACCTTGTCTCAAGAAAACCAAAAATAAATGAACAAATAAATAAATATTAAAGAGGAAATGTTGAAAATAACAGTAAGAAAATATTATGTAAACAAAAGTGACAAAGTAAACAATTCTCATAAGAGAGTGTGCAAGCCAGAAAATAAGAGATTTGTCTTCAAAATGTTGGAGAGAGTGCATTAAAAAAAGAAATAGATAGCTGAGAAAAGAATCCTTTGCTAGCAGAGCTCCACTGGAAGGGTTTGCATGCAGATGGAGTATGATGACAGATGGAAATGTGGGTCTACATAAAGGAAAGAAGAGCAACAGAAACAGTAAAATGAGAGTAAATGTGATTTATATTTGTAGAAGACAACTTGAAAGATGATAGATTATCTAAAGCATGGGTTGGCAAACTCTAGTCTGGGAGCAAAATCCAGCCTGGGATATGTTTATGTATGATTGTTAGCAAAGATAATTTTCAGGAACTAGAAAAAAATGTAACAGATACCATATGCGCTTAATGCCTGAAATATCTAGACTGTAGTCTTTTACGGAAAGACATCTAGTCTACAGAAAAACTAGAAATAAAGGACTATGAGACTTGTAACAACTGCAGAAGTAGAATGTATGACAGCAAAAAGCTTCAAACGTTGGAGGGAAGAAGCAGCAAATTACTCTTTGACATTCTTACATTTCATCTGAAATGACATATTATTATAGAATGTGACATGGAAGAGTTGACACTGTAAATATTTGAACTGCAGGGCCAGGCATGAAAGCTCTTAATCACTTGGGAGAGCAGAGGCAGGCAGATCTCTGTGAATTCGAGGCCAGCCTGGTCCACGTAGCAAGTTACAGGCCAGCCAGGGCTACACAGTGACACCCTGTCTCAAAAAATGGAAACAAAGAAAGAAAGGGATTATGGCTGTCAATATAAAATATATATGATACATAACCAATAGTGTGGATAGTGGTGTCAGAAAAAATCTCAGTTTGACAGAAAATATTACTGAGAAAAAGGAAACCCTGCAGCCAGATGTGGCAAGCAGCAAAAACCTAGCAACATGGTGCATTTAAATATAGTCATATCAGCAATTACATTTAGCATAAATTGTTCAGGTTTAAGAAGGTGTAAGCTCAATCTACTGTGTCTATTCCCAAACTAAAAGCAATTATAAATCTTAAAACAGGTACCTTTGAAATAAATACTATTATTTATAAAGGGGGAAAAAAGCACAGCAGAGCCAAGGCTTCTAAAAGGTGAATATAGTATTCACTTGCTAAATTAGCTAAGAGGTTCTAAAAGAAATGACACCCTAGTAGTACTGACTAGGATGTAGCATAACATTCTCCATTAAAGTGAGCCAAGGATCTTTGGATAAATGTCTTATTCTAGGAATGGATCAAGAAACACATAAAATGGGCCAGGAAAACTTTTGCCACAAAGCCAATTCTTAAAAACAAACAAGAGACTTGCAACTTTGATGGTACATTGGAAGGTGTCCCTGTGCAACCCTGTGAAACAGTAAGGATAAAAGGAATGTACCCTATTTCTAGAAGAGAAAGGATTGAACAAATAAGGAATAAGGCTAGATAAGATTTTCTCTGCAAAGGAGCACACAGGCTGGTAGCTGGCTGCATACATTGCTCATGCAGATAAGGGGTCAGCCATAAGTGACAGAAAGATTCATTCTCTTCCCCACACAGATGTCACAAGAACAGCAGGCTGGAGAGAGGCTGTCCACACTGCATATCCTTCATAGAGAGAAAACCAGAATAGAGTTAGAATATAGAGACAGAGGCAAAAACCCGGCACAGGAGCCTGAAGCAGACATCCCATAGGGTGCCCTGGAGTTGGTTTCTTAATAATTACCACCTCTACACTGTCTAGGTGAGTTAGTCAGAAGTACAAGAAATGTGCTGCCAAATGTGGCGTATTATCCCAGTGACAAAGGTTAACACCTAAAGGTGAGCCTTCCACGCCCTGTCAGAGCATCAGTCACAGACGTGTGGCTGGCACACAAAAAGAGCAAGCCCCAAAATACCAGGGAAAGAGCTATAAATAAGCAAGGGGTCTCAGACCAGAGACTTTTCAATCACTCTCATCAGGGAGAGAATACTGATTTAACTTGTTTAAGTTCCTGAGAATAGCCCTTCATCCCACATATGCAGACTGCTAAGAAAAGAACTCTAATAGAGGGGGACAGAGAATCCCTAACACAGCTACTAGGAAACACAGTTGCTGAGGATATAAAACATTCTTCTTCATTTATTCTTTGTATTTATTATTTTTTTTCTACACTGACTGCAACAGTTCCATTTCTACAGTTTATTTTTAGCCTGCGTTGGGCCTGAATAGGCTTTTAGGCGTGTCCTTTCTTGCTCCACACTACTCTGTTTTCTCTGTTTCTCATGCTTCTAACCCATACACTTACCTTATTCAGTCATACTTTATCCCATCTTTCCCTGTTCAAAGCACCTACTTATTTCACTCTGTAAGTATACAGTCAGCTCTAGAAAACAATAAACTGCGTTTTCTCCAAATGTGTACTGTAGTCTCTGAACCTTTCCTAATGTAAGTTAAACAAGAAAAGCTTTCAAATCATTTCATCTGTTACTGCAGTTAATTTCCCCCATGTAGTAGTGAGGAACATAAATATCAAACCAGGAGAACTTACTCAAAAGTCTCATTTAAAATAAAACAAACAAAAAGACAGAAAAATAAAAGGGACATATATGTGAACAGATGTACAAAAAATTTAAAAAAACACAAAAATAAAATATGACATGAAAAAAGCCACAACCATTACCAGTGGTCTGTGTCTGGAACAGATGATTCCGGGTTCTAGGTGTATTATTCAGACTTGAAGTGCACACAGTAGCAAAGTAGCATAGTGTTTTACTCAGAATCAAAGCAAAAGTAGAGGTCTCATATACTGAAAGAGCACAGGCGGCTTACTTGAGCTAGGTTACTGTTTGGGCCCTCCTTTTATGAAGGAGGTGGTGGCTAAGGGGCAGAGTATGTAGTTTCTCGTTTTCACTAATTGGCTTAGGTTATGTACGTTTTTGTTCACTGTTCATGTCCTTTCCCATAATGCATCTGATTTTAATCAGCTGCACACACATTCATGCATATGCATAACATGATAAATAGGATTATTCCCCCAAAAGGTCATTCTAAGAACACAAGGAGCTTTATTACCCATACACCTAAAAGCAGTTCAGGCTAGATCAGCCCACTTCCTTTAGTTTCAGGGGTCACCAATGGCAAGTCACCCTGTAGTCCTTGAGGAGGAGTGACCCACTGAATTGTTTGGAGCAAATGAGCAGCTCAATGCAGGTTGGTATTCCAGATTCCCAAGTGCAGTTTTAGGAAAGGGGTATGTGTGTGTACCTCAAGCCAAGCAGGGTTCCAGGATGCTTTGCTGACTTGCATCACCATGGCATCTCCATAAGCTCACAACATCTCAATATCAAAAGCTACAGATAGTGGAATAGTTGAAATGCCAGCAAAAGAAATCAAATTCAAATCTTTAAAAGGAAGCAATGACCACCTAGAAGATTCTAATAAACAAATGAAGTAAAGAGGTCAATTGAGGACATGGACAATAAATTTTTCAAAGTGAAAGAAATTGCAGCAATCAGTTTAGAGGAGAAATTCATATGCACTGAAGAAAAGTTCAACAGCAATACTGACACTGAAAAAGAACCAAATAGAAATGCTTGAAATGAAAGAATAAATCAAAAAAATAAAAAATACAGTACAAAGAATCATCAATACATGAGATTAAGTATAAGACCAAATTTCAGAGATGGAAGACAAGGTTGAAACAATAATATATACAGACACATATAAAAACTTAAATGAGCATGACCAAGAACTTTGGGTTAGTGCAAAAGACCAAGCCGAATAATGCACAGGGTGCAATAGCCTCATCATGTTCAAAACACAGCATTTCACACTCATGAACTCACAACAACTGTGCTTACATGCACAAGTTCTGCACAAGATCAAGCCAACCAAAGTTCTGGCATAGATATGGTAGATAATCTCCAGGGCCCACTCTTTGCTGAGGAGGTATTAACAGTTGATAGTTGCTGGAGGGTGGAGAGCAATTCTTTCTGGAGGATGTGGACACAGTATGATTCCCATGTTCCAGGGGGTAGCCCTATACCCATGCACATATAGGCAGCAATAGGTGGACCTGATGGGTTATCAAAATAAAAGAAATGATGTTGGGAGGGGCCTTACTGGAGAACAATAGGAAGAGTTGGAAGGGGGAAACAGAAGTTTGAATACAATCATGTTTCATTGAATACCAATAAAAAATTCTCAAGAAAAAAGAATTTTTTAAAAAGAATCCACAGGATTGAAGGAGCTAAGATCAAGTGTAAAGGCACAGAAAATTTATCCAATTAACTTACAGCTTTCCAAACTCAAGGACATTTAGAGCCACAAACAAAAAGATGAGAGAACCCCGATCATAGTCAACATGCCAAAAATAAAAACTAAACAAGAAAACAATATTAAAAATGCTAAGGAAAAATGCCAACTCACATGCAAAGGCAAAGACATCAGAATAAGATCAGATCACTGGCAGCCCTTGAAGCCAGGAGAGCATGGAATTCTGCATTACAAAACATAAAAGAAAACAACTGTCACTGTATACCCTGCAAAGTTGTCTCTGAAAATGTGAAAATTCCAAGGCAGGCAGAAAGTAACAGAACATGAGAAAACAAAGGTAGTGCTACAGAAAATACTTAAAGAGACAATATACACAAAAGAAGGAAAAAGTCAGTATCATTCATGAGAGATGGCTCAGTGGCTAAGACAACTGGCTCTTCAGAGGACTCAGTTTCAGTTTCCAGAACCCATAGCTAACAACCAAGAATAACTCCAGTTCCAGGGGATCCACCAATCTCTTCTGGACTCCATGACCACTGCATATATGTGGTGTACCTACATTAATGCAAGCAAACATGAATACATATAAAATAAAAATAAATATCTTTGAACATATTTTATTGGTACTGCATAGTCTCAAAGCTGTGGCTGTACTTAGGCTAGCAGAGGTAAGACCTCATTTAGATCCTCAGCATCGTAAAACAAAAACAAAGAGGAAAATTTAAATATGTTAAAATACAATCATGGAAAACATTACAAATGGTCCCAAGTCAACTTTGAGAACTATATCTGAATTGAAAAAATGTACTGGTTTGAATTAAAAATAGAAATATTAATGAACTCAAATCAATAGACTCTTTCAATAATAAATCATAAAGAGCTCTAGCTCTTAATCAAAGAATCTTTTTACAGCGGATGGAAGCCACTACAGAGATCTACAGCTGGTCAACATACAGAGAATAAGTGACCATGGGGTGCCTACTCCAACTGATACATCTACAATGCAACTTCTGTCCTAAAGGCTCATGGAAAATTGCTGAATGGTGGTAGGATGGTTTTAAGAGACAGAGGACAATGAGGCCTGCTGCTAGGTAGTGTCTTTCTGATCCGACAGGAAATCTGCAGCCATGAAATCCCAACAGTACAGTTGCCCATGCAAGACCTGCATAATAATAACACTAGCTGACATGCCGTGTGGATAAGGCTCAGGACAAAAATGGCGAGGAGAGGAAGAAAAAGGGACCCTCCTCATGGCACCCTCAGCTTATATGTCTTTAGTCCCTCTCCCTCTTACATCCAAGGCCAATGGGATGGTTGGGAGGATTGTCTGACTTTTCCAGCTCCTCTTTTTCTCTCACAAGTTAGTCCTGGGTAAGTAAACACCACCCAGTCTGGAAAGGAGGTGTTTGTCCACAGTTCGTCAATCCAGCTTGTCCCTTGGAGAATTAATCCACACAACAGAGAGTATGCCTTGCTTACGATCTCTAGATAGCCTAACCAGACTCCAGTGGATGAATTTGCACTAAAGGACATCTGGTCACTAATGCTTGCCTGGATAGGACTTAACATGTATGATGGAATACATGGGGTCCAGTAAGGGTTGGGGGGATGAATGGGGGAAGTGGAATAAATCTGATTAAGAACTATTCTATCAAATGTATAAAACTCAATAAAAATAAATAAAAAAGAAAAAGCAGATGGCTAGGAGATGCAATAACTATAGTCCCTCCCATAGATTCCAGAAACTTTTCAAGCTCTTTAGAATTATTTACAATTCCAAGAATGAGAACCCTGAAGATTATACCAAGTTACACAATAATCATATTATTTAAATTTGCAATAATAAGGCAATCCTAAAACAAGTCAGCAATCTACTTTGCATACAAAAGGATGTAAAGGTAGAAGAAGAGTTCTTGGTAAAACAAGGAAAACAGAGACCAAATATTGTATGATTCTAGTTACATGAAAACTTCAAAATAGATCAATCTATAGAGGCAACAAGGAGAACTGTGAGCTGGGGAAGGAAGGATGGAGAGTGATGGCTTCGCAGGGAAGGTGCTTCTGTTACATGTCATGAAGAAGTTCTGCAACTACATAGTGGTAATGAATGTACAACAATGTGAACATACTTATTTTACATAGTAACTGGCTACTGGCTTATATCTTGAAGTTGCTTAAATGGTCATATTTATGTTTAAATGTATTTTATTAAGTTTAAAATAGCAAGTGAAAGAGTATCTTTGGTTTAGCTGAAAGAGAAAAAAATGGTACCTAGATTCTACATCCAAATGGAAACTGCATTTCAAAATCAAAGATGAAGACATGATCTTTCTGCAAATGCACAGTCCTTTCATCACCAACAGATACTCACTACAAGAAATGTTAAATCCTCCAGGCAAAGTGGAAAATGATGAAAAGCAGAGCTATAGATCTACAAAAAGAATGAGAAGCATGAGAAATTATAACTACATGGGTAAATATAAAAGATGTTTTCCTCATTGCATAAATGTCATTAGAGACAGTAGACAGCACGCAATAAAAAGTAGAAATGCACCTAGGGCTCCCACCAAATGCAGAAGTAAAGCACTTACCAATAGATTAGACAGAGGCTGAGAAAAGCGAAAGAAATGGGAATGAAGCATTGGTTTTATGTATCTGACTATTCTAGGTAGAACTGGATAGGGCTAGTGGTTTTCTTTCTAGGATATAGTGCCCTGGCACATTGATCAGATGATCACACACATACCAGGCGTTTTAGAAAAATACTCATTATGTAAAGGGCTTCCAAGAGAAACATTAGACACTACTGCCTAGAGCAGACTCACTAGATGAGAGGAGCAATTATCTGGGTATTGATGGATGAAAGTGCCACCTTGGACAGCTGATACCCCAGTTGTAGTACAGTTGTAGTACCTTAAAAATAACCTACACGCACATGTGAGATTAAAATTGCAATGTGCATACTGCAAATACACAGATATATGTATATATAAATACATTACAAAGGTAAATGTCAGAACCCTTACCTCAAGCAGTGGGTAAGACAACAAAGGGCAGAGACAGATTCCAGGTTATTTTAGGAAAGTTTTGTGAAATGATGGAGTGCATGAGCATTGCAACTTTTGAATACAGTGGGGGAGAAGAGAGCCAGGTGAATGCCAGCACCATCTCTGTTTCCTGGTCCACTGAGATCTGAGCGACTTCTTGCTGCCACAGTGCAGCCTCTTCTGTTGTCAAACCTTCCCTAATTTAATGGATGCCACCTCCTGAGCCTGGACCCACAATAAACTTTTTACTCTAGTATTGCTTTTTATCATGTATTTGGTCACAGAAACAAAGAAAAAAAAGGACTGTACCAAGGGAGTTCCCATTTCTATTCTCTGTTCTATAAATCTTCTCCCTCCCTCCTTCCCTCTCTCCCCCCTCCCCCCTCCCTCCCTCCCTCCCTCCCTCCCTCCCTCCCTCCCTCCCTTCCTTCCTTCCTTCCTTCCTTCCTTCCTCTATCTCCCTCTCTTTCTTTCAATCTGTCTCCGTCTGCCTGTCTGTCTCTCCCTCTGTCTCTCACACACACATGTCTATTCACTCACACACATAGGTATGCCAATTTGTTTTGAAAAATAAAGAACTGTTTACTCTTAAGCCTAAATAACCGCATAACTGCAACCAGCATACTAACATGTGAACAGTATCAATCAAAAACTTCAAATTCTTGTCAAGACATGGTGAAACCCCTGTAATTCCAGCAGGAGCGACACAGAAGCAGGATGATTATGAACTGCAGACAAGATGGCACTATATAGGGAGACCCTGAGTGAAAAAGACGAAACAAGAAAAATTACACTCTAAAGCTAAGGAACACTTCGATTCAAAGGAACATTTGAAAAAATAATAATAAAAAGATAAAACCTGAACTCAGATTGAGAGGACCACAAGTTGTCATACATCCTATTCTCTGAAGCCCTTTACTATTTTCCTGCAAACTTGTCAGCTGACACATTTTGGATATTTGAACAAAGGGCTGGTGATGTAGCTCAGCAGGTAGCGTTATGGCAGTCAGGCCTCTGGGAAGGACCACTCAGACAGATTCCAGATGTTCCGAATCAGCCAAATTTATTTAACTGGACAAGTGACTGCACTCTCTGGGCTGAGAATTAGAGAGAGCAGCACCGGATGAAATTGGGGGGTGGGGCATAAATCTCACTACAGGCACAAAAACTCACTACCTTATTAACTTACTAAGTATTCCACCCATCTACTTAGCATAACTTAAGGTAAACCTGCCTCTCTAGGGGAGGTCCTAGGAGCAAATGATTGACTAGTGAAGCTTGAGAGGTGGGTTTTCTCAGCAGATACACTGGAGATTGTTTAGTCTATCTCAGTTAATTTTCTGGGGTTATTCCCCACTTCAACGGTAGAGTGATTTCCCAGCATGAAGTAGTCTGTAGTTTCACTCCCCACCACTGCATAAACCAGGAAAGGTGGCATATACCTGCAATTCCAGTGTTTGCAAAATGGAGACAGAAGCATCAGAAGTTCAAACTTATTCTTATACCGAGTTTGAGCACACCCTGGGAAACAGGAGACCCTGTTTTTAAAAAGAGAACTAAGGTCCAGTCTTGTCACTTACCAGTCATGTGATCTCATAATCTTGGGGGCTGTTCCCAAGCACTCAGAGTTAGACTGCCGTTTTGTGAAGCTATTTTGAAAAGTCGTGTTTTGGAAGACCACTGGAATGTATAGGCTAGAAGTTGCCTGGCACAATGTCTGCACATACTATGTATTTAATGTATGTTAAATTTTAATATTAATTTGACCCACACTCATCTTCTGTACCCCCCCCCATTTTGTAATCCAGAACATCTCAGGGAAAAAAAAAGTTACTCAACAGAAAAATGAGTATCAAATCAACTAAAAAATGTAGCTTTCTAAAGAAAAGTCATAATTTCTCTGTAGAAAATAAATTATTTGGGATGGGAGTCACTGAAGAAACACAAAGCTCCTGGAATTAAATAAAAAACAAAACACTTTCTCACCTTCTCATCTGCTCATCCTCTGAATATACATTCTAAATTAATTTAGTTGCTATCAGATCCTAGATCTTGCATAGATTTGGCCAAACAACAATCAAGATAACCTACTTTGAGGCATTATAGTAGAGTGGACTCTGGCTTTGCCAGACCAAAGGGAAAGAATGGCACCCTGGTGAGCTTCAGGCAGCAATACAATGGATTCTCTCTCCAACTTTCCAAGAAATCCTTATAACCCTTATTGATAGAGAATGCATAACTGGACATACTGATGTAAGACTGTAATTCAATCACATGAGAAGTGAAGGAAAGAAGATCAGGAATTTCAAGGCCACTGTAGGCTACCTGAGATCCTATCTCAAAAATCCAAAGCAAACAAATGAACAGCAATAGCAATCCTTAGTACAGGCAAGAAATTTAAATGTTCCAGTACAGAATCCCAGAATGCCTTGCACATAGGCATCAACTGAGGATTCCCATCTAGATTCGTTGTAATCGCAAAGGAACTGCTCAACTTTTATTTTTGAATTTTGTCTCCTCTACCAGTTACTGAGAATCTGGCCGCTGACACCTTCCATGGTTTGATGTACAGTTCACTCCCACAAAGGAGGCTTAGTTTCCCAAAGTCACAAACTATAGTGACTATATACTGACTGGAGGTGCATGCACTTGACTGCTGAAAACTGGAGCCTCACTTTTCAACTTACTCCTTCTTTTCACTTGTTCTGTCTTGACAGTCATCTTTCTATATTCCTGATGATAGATGTTTCTAGACTTTGCCATTCTCTGGGAAGCGGGTATCTTACTTATTCACAAACTTCCCCCAATAACACTACATTTTCCAAATAGGAATATCCAACTAATGTTTGGTGAATAAATGATTCAATGAACAAAGGTGATAAATTATTAAGCTTTATTGCCATTTTCCCCATTTTCTTAAGTAATACAATCAAATCTAAGTACACATTAGAATTCACTAAAAGGGTTAAAGGAATCCAAAGATTAACAATTGTATATTTTCCCCTATATTTTCTCAAAACCTAATAAAAGTGGGAAAACTTTGAGTAATCATAAACTTAAATTGTTAAAAGTAAAAGATCTTAGATTACAAAGAACAGTAGTGGAAAAACACCCCAAAACAAAAATGATGAAAGTGCCTATCACCATATAGAAGTGGAACACAAAGTTGTCCTACACTGTGTTCCACAAAGCTTAACTTAGAATTTTGACTGTCATCTTCAAAACCAGTAAACTGATTCTACTACAGATTCTTCACTGTGGGTAGGAGAAACTGCTGCCCAATGCTCTGTAACCAGTGTGGTACTTCCCATGAGGTTCCTTCTGGTCCAGGCCCTCTCTTCCTCATCTCGGAAAGCCTCACTATACAAAAATGAAAAATGACCTGGGTTCTTTCTTGTAACCCTAGCTAAAAATTCCAAAACTTTCATCTTGGTAGTTTCAGAGTGAGCTCTTGGACCCCACAGGAACTCATAGTGTGGAGGACAACTGTTGGGCACCTGCCGATACTCCAGGTAATTCTGCTGCACTAGATCTTTGGTCAGGAACTCCCTAGGCTCCCCATAGATAAAGTGTTCTTCCCCATCATATATTCCCATCGTATTCAAGAATTCCCAGATACTTTTTTCAGAGGCACAGTTTCCCTCTATGAATATCACACCTAGAATAACTATCAGGAAACCATTTCTAGGCAGTCTCTGATCACTAGTCATTATGTCTTCAAAGGTGAGGTTCAGTGAGTTCACAAGAACATAAGACCTTCTCACAGGATCACTTTTCCTTATCTCAATGCCAAAAATCACCTCCAAACACTTGGAGGCTCGCTTGAAGATGATAGGGAATTGTTTCTTACAGGCTTTGGTAACAACCTTGAACATTTCCAGTTTTGTGATGGGTTCCTTCATTCGATATTTGAGGATCAGGAAATTCACCAAGTCAGTCACCCTTTGGTTTTGCAGTTTTTTCCTTAAAGTTCTGATATCTCTTATGTGTAAAGGGCTTAAATCTTCATCCTCTTCTTGGCTGTTGGATTTGTTCCATGAAGTGGAGTAAGAGCTCTGAGAACCATGGAAAAGCCTCAGCATCCCTGCAACAGGCCTCTCCCTCTCATGTGGAGTGCCCCAAATCGAAAGAGAGGAGGATGAAGAAGTGGAGGACGGGGAAGGACAGAAAGAGGATAAAGAAGCATTCCAGGATGATCGGGATGAGTTGGTGTCATTATCATCGCTAGCCTCCGGCCCTTCTTCATCGTCTTCTTCTTCTTCTTCCTCATCCTCCTCCGACTCTTCCTCCTGCCCTTCCTCTTCCTCTGTTTCCTCTTCCTCCGATTCTTCCTCCTGCCCTTCCTCTTCCTCTGTTTCCTCCTCCTCCGACTCTTCCTCCTGCCCTTCCTCTTCCTCTGATTCCTCTTCCTCCTGTTCTTCCTCTTCCTCCCCTTCCTCTTCTTCCTCTTCCACCTCTTCCTCTTCCTCCTCCTCTTTCTGTTCCTCCTCAGCTGGGGGAAAATTTGCAGACATCCACCTCTGTGTTTTAATGGGATCCTGGAAGACTTGCTCAAGGCTGAGGCGTGGACACTTTCGATAGCGAGGCATAAGGACTGAAAGCGTAGATTTAGGTTGGAACGTTAGGAGAACTGTGCACGAAAGGATCCAACACTCCTAGGAGAGGGAAAGATAGTGAGTGGCAACAGCTGAACGTCTGTCTTGCCCCTGCAGATTCTGACAAAAGCATACTTACAGGTCTTCTCTGTAGGTGATGTGCCAGAGCCTTGCAAGTCTGCTGTTCTCCTGGTGGCTTGTCCTATTGGAACCTGAAGAGGGATGTGAAAAAGTTTCTCAGTATTCTGACAACTGGCAGATCTTGAGACTCCAATGCCCACACTGAGGTATGTATCTTGGTGCTTTGGGGACCGTTCTGTCTGTAGTGAGGGAGGTGTCCTTGGTTCACATTCAAGGCATGCATCTTACCTTGACTCCTTGACTTCCAGGGCCTTTTCTATTCTTTGATTTGAGGGGATATGACTCATACTAAGGACATCACACCAATTTCGGGTAGCTCTGTAAGATGAGCTGAAAGGGTCTCCAAACTGAAGACTTCAAGGACAGTCCTAAATTCCTCAGAGCTGATGGGTGAGGCCTGACTCTGAGATCAGCATAGTTTTGGACAGATGGTGCTATTTGGTTTCAGCTCTCCACTAGCAAGTCTTAGGTTCTAATCATCTGCTCTGTTGAGACAGTTGCTAAGGAAAAGAACACATATTTCTGAGACAAAGAGGAAGAAGTAAGGTAGCCCCATTTCTAAGCATACTTGTTAAGGGCCATCCTGGGTTGATAGGAAGAGCTGGCCAGATGCTGTTCCCACCCCCCAGGTGAGCGGGGCACACATTTCTCAATCTCATACCTGTCCTGCTGGCCTTGGTTTGCTCCTCAGAGTAATGCTTTGTGAGCACCAAACTGGGGAAAGGCCACGCAGGTCATTCAGGGCCTCTGACAACTTGAGAGCATGGGAAAGGCAGCACAAGGTTACCTTTAGTTTTAGAAAGGGGGGTTGTACCCTTAGTTCTCACTCAAAGAGTCCTTTAAATCCTGCCAAGGTCTTGGACCCCTTCCACTCCTCATCTGAAACACCTCATCTTCATACTGTAGTCTCTTCAGATAAAGGTCCTCACTTCCCACATACAACAGAGACCCTGGAACTCCTCCCACTGGTGATGTTACATATTTGTACTTAGGCTTTAGTTCCCTGGAAAAGTTCATGCAAAGATAAAGTGGTATCAAATCCAGTAATCCCCTAAACCAAGGTCAGTTATGTTTTAGGATGTACTCAGTCCTATTTCAGGGGATCACTTTTACTCTTATTAAGAACTCTCTCAGCCTTCTAGTGACCAGAAGTCTCTCTACCTAACCAAGATCTCACTCTCCTGAAGCACTACATTCCCATGGCTCCTGGGAGAGCTTGTGGCAGAAGTCAGAACTCTTTCCATTTGGTCACCACAAGCTGTATGTGTCCTCTCCAGGCTGGACATACATTGACAGCAAGGCTCTGTAAGATCCCTTCTTCTCAGGGGAGAGAGGAAAGAAAGGGAAGTTAGGATGGAAAATAAACTTCTTCCAACCTCACAAGTGGACGTAACTTGACCCCAAGCACAGTTGGGATTTCACTCCACACTGACTAGACTTCACAGAGTGTCATCTCCTTAGATCTAGGCCCTTATCTCCTTGAGACATCCCCCAGAAAAACAAATTGAAAAGTACCATATCTAACAGCTCTTGCCTGCAATATCCTAAGATTGGCATCAGAAGGTTGGCTGAGTTTGGGGCCACCTCTCTCTAAAACTGAGTTATTATGTTTGTTGTCTTCCTAGGTTGACAAGGAAGAATTCCATTTTCATTTTCTGATCTAAGTGAGCCCACAGTAGCTAAACTGGCCATAGTAGGATTTGGGATGCCCTTTGCAAAGCTGCTCTGAGCACCTTGGACAAATGTCTATTTCTCCCTAAGAACCTAGTTAAATGTGAAGAGTGGCTACATCTTGTACATCTGTCCAGGGTCTCACAGGGCTGCAGGCAGAGGTTAGTCCCCATGCTTTTACTAGGGCAAGGGGCTATGCCTTCTGTCCTTCCTGAAACTATTGATGGTGCTCCCTGAAATCAAAGCCTCACTATGAGACAAACTTTATTAATTTCCTTAGGAACTGAGCAAACACATCTGCCCACTAATGCCCATATCTTGAAGGCATGGAAAGGTCTTTGTGGGGACCCCTCTGCTTGCGGTAGTAAGAACTGTATGCCATCCTCAAAGGATTTATATTTATTTCTGACAGGCCATGCACAGCTTCTGTTCTGCTCATGTGAGGGTGCCTTTCTCCACCCAAGGGATCCATCTCTTCCACATAGCAGAGGAAAAAAAAAGAGAGAATAAGGACTCTGTGCCTAAGCCTGTGAATTTTCAAGGCGAACATTACAGGCTGATTTCTGTAGGGTTCCCACTACTTGTCACATGCAGTCCCCTCATTCTTGTCTCAGAGTCTTCCTCATCTTGAACCCTAAGCAGCCAGTTGAAATGAGCTTCACTTCCTTGGGAAAAGCCAACCTTCTGACTCCAAGTCTGAATACACCACACCCCCAAACCCAGATTGGATACTCCAAGGTTGACAGGAAAAGGAGGCCAAGGCTGAGACCTTCCACAGCTATAATCAGAAACCTTCTCACACTGCCCCCAGGTTCTTCATATCAGTGCCTGGAAGGACCAACCCACCTCCCTCTGCTGAGTGGAGCCAAGGTCCCTTGGGAAAAAAAGTCTCTTTCGATTCCAAGAGTTCTGTTTGGTAATTCTCAGAGTGAACAGCAGTGGCTGAGCAGAACTAACGTCCTCCCATAGTCTGTACTGGGAAGTTCTATCAGTCCTCCACCAGGGAGAGCCCGAGCCCTCTCTCACTTTCCCAAGAAGAAACCCAGAAAATGGCAGAAACCACAAGTCAAGTGCCTACCTGATACATTCTAGAAACAATGGCCAGAACAGATAAGGTTATAAGTACAGTGTCTGTCTGCATGGAGAGGAGGCTCTCAGTCCTCCCTCTGGGTTCTCCTGGTCAAGACTAGAACTTCTCTGCTGTTTACTGGAAACTAGCCCCTCAAAACGCCCCATTTCCCTCAGACTTCTGACTTGAAACTTGGGAAAGATTATAAAACATCCCGCCTGGTACCCCCAGGGAGAAGTGGACCTAAATCTATATTTGTGGGAGAAGGCTTATAATCCTCCCTTACGATCCTTCCCTTAATATTCTCCAAGTCTGGGAATCCTCCCTTGCTGACCAAGTGCCGCTCCTTCACAAAAAGCCACCTCTCCTTCACATTTTGAAAGAATCCCAGAATCCACCCTGGCTGTGACCAGTCCTGGAGTCTCCAAGGGATGATAATCAAGGCTAGTAGAGGTAGCACACCTTTATCTATTAGGGGTGGGGAATGGCAGACCTCCCTCTTCATTTTCTCCTATCAAGACTAGAACTCCTGCCCACCTGACCCCAGCCACTTCACAAAATGTCTCAATACCTCAGATGAAGAAGATGAAATCCCCGAAAAAATACGAGCCGTGTCAAGTTCTGCGGCTTTCTGCAGGCACTAGCACACAATATCAGAGAAGAGGCAGGATTCTTCTCTTTTGAGATCCTCCCCCTCATGGCTGGGACTCCTCCCCTGATGACATGTGTACAGCCCCCTGAGGAAAGCCTCACGTGCCTTAGGACTGGCAGACATGGAACTTGTAAAAAATTACAAGTCGTGACTCTACCTGGAACCTCCTCACCAGACGTGGCTATGTACCCTCTATTTCTGGGATTCGGGGAGACTCCCAACTTTCCTGCCAAACTTTCTCAATCTTTCATTCAGCGCCCTTCCTATTCATTTCCCAAGACCCCTCCCTTGTGGACTTTAGACCTAAGTCCAGCCTCCTCCTACAATGCCTCACCTTCCTAGAACTGCCCCTGCCCTAAGGGAAATCCATAAACAAACAGTACATACCCAATCAGGGCTGGATCCTGAGGACAACGGTCAGCACAAACAGGAATAATGCCCCCTATTTCTCTCCTGGAAGGCAAGGCTCCCACTCATCTGAGACAGTCTTCTCACTCAAGATCGGTACGCCTCTCCCTGTTGACCAGAGTTCAGGCCTCACTTCTCTGGGACTCCCAACATGGAAAAAAAAAATGCAAAGAGCTTCTAACCCAGTGGGGAGCCACGTAGGAAAAACTGCTGGGAGGGGCTAGATTAGTTCAGCCTCTATCTTATGGGACAGAAAGGTCCGGAACCATCCTAGGATCCGCCCTTTATTATTCCCCAAGGCTGAGACTCCTTCCAGCTGACCAGCATGCAGCCCTCTTACCAAAACCTCACCTCTGTCGGATAAGAACCATGGAACTCTGGAAATACTGCAAACAGAAACCAGTAACACCTGCAGTGGGCATGTCCCCTGTATGAGTAGTGGGACGGGCTATCTTCCGGTCACTCCTTGGATACTTCGCTAGTCCTAGGACTCCTTTTCTCTTGTTATGAAACCATATGCCTCAGAATCCCCAGAGACAATTCTAGGCATTAGGAGGGCCAGAGTCCCAAATCACAGTACACCACACCAAAGTAATATTACTGGGGAAGGGTGTGGTTTAGGGAGTCCGTGCTTTGTGGGGGTTGGAGAAAACTCAGTCCTAGTTTACCATCCTTGGTTTGTTCTTGGCTCAGTACTGTATCTCTATCTGTACTGGAGTTCACTGGAATTGGAATAATCCTTTCCCACCTCTGAAAGCTTTTCAAGTCAAACAACCAGCATGGGGGAAGTGAGAAAGCAATAGACTTCTAAGCCCCAAGGGCTTCCCAGGGTTTGCATTTTAGCTAGGGTGGGGCTAAGACTAGTGTTCAGCCTGACTTAAAAGAAATGCCTTCAGTCTTCCCCTGTATTTATATTTAATCCTGTAAAGCACAGGTCCCATTCTCTTTGCTGATCTGATGATCGTTTCCTTAGGCCAAGATCCCCATTTCCTGAACACATCCAGAAATAGTAGTAGGGCAGGCATTTCGGTCCGATTGTCCCGCCTAGACCTCTAGACCTCTACGGGCATAAAGCAGGAGCAGGTGTGTGTGTGTGTGTGTGTGTGTGTGTGTGTGTGTGTGTACATGCGCGTGCCTCTTGCATATCTAGGGAGGGAAATTCCCAATCTGCCAATCAGACTACCTCCCTGTAATGTCTGCTGAATACTACCTCCCCTTTCCAATCCTGACCTGCAACCAGATCTGTCTGGTGCCCTAGTGGAATATCAATGGGGCCTTACAAGCAGCCATCAAGCTCCAGAACCTCCCAGGGATGAAAGTAAATGGGAGGCTGGATTCCATGGAGATCTCCTACCTGTGTTGAGTTCTATATAGATCACAAATAGGGATCTCAACCTAAGTTCAAACAAGACTTGGCCCCTCCCCTCACCTAAGGATTTATGGTAATCATGCTCTGGGGCTCCCCAGAGCTAAAGATCAGAGAAAGCTGGCCTTGGAATGATTCTTCTGGAATGAGAGGTGTCTTAATACCTCTCTCAGTTGCTCCCTTTGACAACTGTCAAAGCCTGGGCTCTCTCCTCTGTTAAAATGTACCTGTGACCTCCAGGCTAAGGCCTGAAACTCCTAAAATATCCCTCCTTCCAATGAGGGAAATCAAAAGGGCAGCTCATCCTGAGACTGCCTTTCGCGTCTCTCCAGGACTGCCACCAGCAGTGGTGGTGGATTCTTTGGGATGCCCTCTTCCCCAGGTGGGTTGATCCTTTACCATTCACCTTTCAAGGTCCTTATCTTGCATTCCTCTGTGCCATTTCTGAGCATTTGCTTAACCAAAACTCGTGCAGAGAATAGTTTCAGGTTCTAGGCATGTGGAACAGGTTCCTAGATGTGGAAAGCAGCACCCAGGATAGAAAAGACACCACATTTCTCACAGGGTCTATGCACCAGTGGAAGCTTTAGACTTGGGAAAGTTTTTTGTCTAAATCATTTCTACACAGATGAAGTTGACTAAGAAAAACTCAGTTTATAATTTTAAAGAGATATTTAGGCATTAGTAACTAAGCAAAGAGAGAAATAAATGAGAAACACAGGAAAAGTATGAACAAGAGGGAAAATATAGGGGTCAACATGAAAAATGACAGAAAATATTATAAAATTGGTGCAGAAAATGGAAGTCATAACCTGAAAGCCTAGTTAGGTGAGGCAGCAGCTAAAACAAAATAAAAGTATGAGTGTAAATAGTTTTTTAAAATGAAAGGAAGAAAAAAATGAAAATAAAGTAGAAGACAACATCAGTCAGTATTTTTTCCCTTGTTACTCTGAATGTGGCCTTTTCTTCCCTCTCAGTTGTCTTTTGGAGCAGCTAGGAGGGCTGCTATGCTTAATAACTCAATCAAGGTAAATCTGCAACTTCTTCCTGCTGAGGGTTCTTTCTCTGTGGTATGCCACTGTCTGAATTCCCCATTCTAAGACCCTCATGCTTGGCCTGCCAATTACTACCCAAGGTCATCTCTGGTGTGCAGGGGATCTTGTTTTTCTCCTGAGGCTTCCGGCTTTGGGAGAGTGCAGAAGGCCCACCCATACTGATTTACATTTGATCCTGGGTGTTCTTTCTCTGAACAGATTCTTCTCTCCTTACTGTCTCACAGTTCTTGCCTGAGGATACTCATACTCCCTGGGATGAGATACGCCCAGTTCAGAACACTTCTGTTCCTGTGTTGTCACTTGGGCAGCCAGTAGTAGGAGCAGTTCCTTCTCAGCCTGCTGATGCTGGGGTACCAGAATTTCTGCTTCAGGCTTCAGCTCCCATGCCACACTTCTGCCTGCATGTCCAGGGCACTGCTAGGGCCTTCACTGTATCCATGGTGTATTCAGACCCTGTTAGTATCTGTACAACCTGGTCACCCTATCTCCAACTGGCCATTTTTATGGTGCCTATTTTTAGGAGTGGACCACCCCTCCATGGCAGCTACCACTGATCCAGACCCAGTGTAAATAAAATGGTTTGCCGGACACCAGGAGGGCGCTCCTGGCTGCTACTCCATAGAGAAAGCTGTAGATCTCAACTTGGTTTATCTATTTTTTTCTTCAGCTCTTTCTCTCATAGGAATAGAATCTCTCTCTCTCTCTCTCTCTCTCTCTCTCTCTCTCTCTCTCTCTCTCTCTCTCTCTCTCTGTGTGTGTGTGCATGTGTGTGTGTTTCCTGCTCTCCTCCTTCTGGAGGTCACACAGAGGCAGCATCTCATCTTCCACCTTACTTACAACTAATTTTGTACATTTGATCAAACATTTTAAAAATATTTAACATCATTTCTCTTTAAACTATGTCCAAAAATGGAAAGAAAACACCTACAAACTCGTTCCACAAAGCCAAAGCTGGATGGAGACATACCCAGCACAGAAAACAAAACAAAGATAAACCACTCAATTGTGAACAAACATTTCTAGAAAAAACTTGCCTCTTCAAACTGGACCTTCCGCAAGACTCAGCACTTGATTGAAACACCAATAATTGTAGAGAGTTTGAAAAGTTGCAGGTCTAGAGCCTAATTATAATTTATTTGGGGTCATCCCCCTAAATAGCCATTCCCTGCACATCTCTGTGTATGACCTATCATTCTGTGACTAACAGATAAGATCCTTTTCGAATGTGTTAAAAAGAACCTAGCTTCCGTTGCATTACTGGGGAGGCAGGGGCAGATGGGGTCTCTGGAAGTTCATGGCCAACCTGGTCAGCTTACTTAATTATTCCACAAATGTATCTGAAAAGTTCCTTGATTTATGACGTTCGTTATTCTGTTACTCTGTATAGTTTGTGAAACTGTTCCATGGTGGAACATAGATTTGGAGTGATTTAAATATGCGTTCCCAGGCCATGGTCACTCATATTTGTCTCCAGAAAAAAAAAATCTATCGCCCTTGAGATGAAAGTTGTGCTTTTGCATGAACAAACTTAGTATTTCAAATAAACATAAATGCAAAAAGTCTCAATAAAACAACAGTAAGTTGAGTCTAATACCATGTAAATAAGATAATTGATCATGTTTTCATGGATTTTCTCAGAAATTCAAGGATTGTTCTACATAAAGAAATCATAAATATATCACACAGACACTATGAAGGATAAATATATATTCACACCTGTACATACAGAAAAATATTCAACAGAATTCAACATTCTTCATGATAAAAAAGAAAATCAGTGTTGGAGAGATGACTCAGCAGTTAAGAGAACTAGCTGCTCCTGTAGAGGACCTGAGTTCGATTCCCAGCACCCAAAGGATGGCTAACAACCATTTGTAATTCCAGTTCCAGGGAAATCTGACATCCTCTTCTGACCTCCGTGGGCAGTGCACAACATGGGTATCCTTACATACCTGCAGGCAACATACTCATACACATAAGATAAAAAATAATAATAAAGTATTTTTTAAAACTCTTTATACTTTCAATATAGAAAGACCATAGGAAGAGGATCACAGGGTCTCTTCATATTTAGGCAAAATGGCTGATATGGATTTCAGGCATGAGCCAAGATGGCTAACGTTGAACATCTGAAGGGCTATGAATCACCACAAAATGGCTTACAACAGATGTCTAGGGATGCCAAAAGAAAACAGTTATGTAATATTTTATATAAGTCACTCTCAACAAACCACTTCTGTGTGATTTCCTATAAAATGACTTTGGAACCAAGGTCACATGCCCTGGTCTGAAGAAATCATGTTGCATTTTCTAGAAGCTCTGTGAATTTTCATTAATCTCCCAGCTCCTGGTAACATTTTGTCTCCTGCCCCCAAACTCAGCAACACTCCATACCACACCACAAGAGAATAAAGTCTGTATGTCATACACCTACATCCAACATAGTAAATAGGGAAAATCTGAGTTCATTTCCTCTCAAATTTAGAATAAGACAAGGCTGACCACTAAAAGAACTCTTAGACAGCATAGTACTGGAAATTTTACTCAGAGCAATTAGGCTGGAGCAAGAAATGAAAAGCATACAAATAGGAAGGAAGGAAGGAAGGAAGGAAGGAAGGAAGGAAGGAAGGAAGGAAGGAAGGAAGGAAGGAAGGAAGGAAGTCAAATCATCCCTGTTTGTAGATGGTATAATTTTATGCACATATAGAATCTTAAACTCCATCAAAAGACTTTGAGAAATGATAAGCAAATTCAGTGATGCTGCAGGATACAAAATCAACAGACAAAAACTCAGTAGTATTTTTATATGTGAATAGAAAACTGGTTGAGGAAAAAAAATAATCACTTTTATTTCTATTCACAAAACCTAGAAGAGATAAAAGGATAGAAATAAATTTAGCCAAGGAAATGAAAGACCTTTACAATAACTTCACAAGACATTGATGAAAGAAATTGAAAACATATGCACAAAAATGAGAGTATTTCTAGCATTTCATATTTAACTGGGTTTAATATATATTTTAGGAAATAGATGTCTTCTAATATTAGTTTCCTAAAAGATTTCCCATAACACGGTGTTGAATTTCTGTCAGGTTTTTTTTTCCTGTGTCCACTGATAAACTATTTTCTTCTTGCTGTTACTGGCAAGAAGGGAACTGTTAACCTCTCGTGTCACGGAGTGTTTCTCTAATTAGAGACAAGACCCTTACAGAGCTATGCAAGGTAAAATGAGATCATGCGGATGGGCTCTAATCCAATATGACTGGAGGAAAAGGAGATCAGGACACTGACACACAGAAAGATTGTGTGAACTCAGAGGGAGAAGACATCTGTCTAAAGCCAAGAGGAAATAACTCATAAAAATTCTGGCACTTCATGTTGGACTTCAAGATTTAAGAACTAGAAGGACAGAAATTTCTATTGTTTCATTTACCTAATCTATAGTACTTTGCTATGGAATGCTAGTAAACTAATACACTCCTCTAATTTGACAGTGTTGGAGATTATGGTGGAAAGTATTTTCTAAAGTTAATCGTACTTTCACTCCTCAGACATGGTCTGTTAATTATTTGGTTTTATTTTGACTTGTTTCTTAACTAGAACCTTTCTATATATTAGGAATTTGTCTCCTTGGGAGAAAAAAAAACTTGATAAAAGCAACTTTATTTTGGCTTATAGTTCCAGAGGATATAGTAGTCCATCAAGGCAGAGAAGATGTACAACTGATCTCACTGCATCCATAGTCAAGGAGAGAGGGAAGAATGCTTTTCAGCTCATTTTCTCCTTTTCATTCAGTGTAGGATCCTAGCACAGGGAATGGTACTGTTCACATTCTGGATGGGTCATAACCTCAGGTAACCTAAGCTCAATAATCCCTTACAGACATGCCTACAGTTTTGTTTCCGTGATTCTAAACTCCACCATGTGGACAATCAAAATTGTCACCATGGCCTTGTATGATGAGATTGAAACCATAGAGAACATTTAACCACTTAAGGAGATGCCAAATGGCACCAGAAAGAGAAAATATAGTTCCCTTAGTCTGTTGATCTGCCTGCTGGCTGATTCAACACAGCTGTAAAATACTGTCTAGCTGAGAAATTTCAGCATTCAAGCTGTATACATTATAGGGCAGAGCAGTAGCCAAACAAGGGATGGAGCTAAGGACAAATAATTGCTGAGCAAGCATATTTAGACTTACATATTCAATATAAAACATATCTAAATTGATGCAGAAATGTGTTTAAGAATCCCTTGTACTCCATTTCTTGACCAAGGCTGCTTCTCTAGACTCCCTCTTCCTCTAAGCTTCCATGCAACTGTGTGTTCTCTCTCTCTCTCTCATATATATATATATATATAATTATATATATATATATATAATTAATTTATGTACTGTAACTGAGAGTTTATTTGACCATCTACTACATTTAAGTCTGGGCTCTGTGAGTACAAAGACCATGTGTCTCCCACTGTGTCTACTGTGTCTGCATATTACTTGCAGCACAGTGTACACTGAAAATATTTTGTGGTTAAATCATTTGACTGCTTGTTGCCTCTGAATTATTAAATAAATTTTGTAATTTTCTTGGTTCTATGTTTCTGAAGTTGAAAATCACACAAAAGATATGATTGAAATGATGTAAATATAGAAATTGATTATGGCAACTGCTTCCGTCTAGTCAGATCATATTATTAGAAGTAATTAGCACCAACCATTATCTGACCCAGGAATCCCATTATTCATCATATTTATACGGCAGTGTTTTGGGAACAGCACCTTAGAAATCTATTAAGGAAGGCTGTACAGTGAAGGACTTAAAGGAGGAATATGTTGATAGCCTGAAAATGTCTTGAAATGCTGGTTTTCTTTTTTTCCCACAAATTAGTTTAGTAATAGAATTTTCTCAAAAGTAGTGAGTAGAAAATAGAACTATTACTCTCAAAGACTGACAGAGTATATTTCATCCAGGATTTAATAGAAACATATACACAACCACCTAGCCTAGTTGTCCTAAATGACTTCAGAATTGCAGGACTGCATATGTGGAAACAAATTCTCCAGATAGTGTACCAGTCCTAACATCTAGATTATTAAGTACAGGTGCACAGCACAGGAAAGGGTCTTGGAAAAGCATCTACTCTAGTCACCCATTGCATCTTGGACAAGCTAGAAGTTAGAGAATAACTACTTACATAACATGAACATTTTTTTCCCTGTGTAATCATTAGCTCTGTTTCTACCTTATGGAACTACAATGAGTTTATCAAAATAACCAGTTCAGAATACTTGATGTCTGTAAATACTCAACCTACAAACTTCAGCCCCTTTATTTATCTTCATTAAAACTTACTACTGTAAGTTTTAACTTACAAAGGCCAAAGACTATACCAATAAAACAAACAACAAATAATAGAAAACTCCATCCTCTGAGCTAGGTAAGAGCACTTGCTGCATTAGCCTGAGGACCTGAGTTTCACTCCCAGTCCTATGTAAAAAGCTCAGGATAGTCACTCACATATCTATAATTCTAGAGCTGTGGGGCAATGGAGGAGCCAAGACAGGAGGTGCACTGGGGCTTGCTGGTTGCTGGACTTTAGCCTACCCTCAGTTTCACTGAGAGACTCTGTCTCAAGGGAAAGAGTGATACGGCAGAGCAATAGAACAGGACTTCCACTTTCTTCCTCTGGCCACCGTCCATGATTCAAGTGCAGAGCTATATGTGCATGTACCATATACATATATACAAAAATATCTCCCAAATAAAACTCCATCCTCAGGAAACTCATATATACTTTTTGTTGTGAGACAGCATCTTGATGGATTTGAATTCATGATCCTCCTACCTCAACCTACCACAAGCTAGAATTACGGGCATATGTCAATATGCACTACACTTTCAATATAGTTCTTGGATCCAAAGTATTCAAGTAATTGAGGGTCTCAAGAATATTCTGATGTGAGCACCTAATCACGTATTAGATGCTAAAGAGCACAGAATGAAGTGTGATGATATTCTGACTCATTGGAATAAGTAAAAGAAAGGGCCAGGATGGGATGACACATTCAGAGGGTTGAGAGAAAAGAGTATTCTCCCTAGCTCTTGCCTCAATGTACTCAATGCTAAAGGGAGATCTTTTAAAGCATAACTTCAATCAGCTCTAAATTTGACACAAAAAAATCAACTTCTCTGCCTGGGTGAGATAATCAAGTCTTTGCCTGACTTTCTGGGTTCACCTCCTTCTCACTATAGGAAGCCATAATGACAAAGAGAATGGGCTTCTCATTAGAGTCTAAGTGAAAATTACCTTCAAGGCCCAGTGCAGATGCTATAGCCTCACATCCCTCTCCACAAACCAAAGTTCCCTGTGTCCTGGCCTTATTCTATACTTCTTATCATTGTCTGTTACAGTTTGCTTGGACTTGGCACAATCTGTGTGTATGATAGTCTTCAAGACTGTACACTCCAGAATAAACGCAGAGCTTGACAAAGCAAGTACTCAAGAGTAGAAATAAACGGAGATAAGAGTGTCCAAACTGCTTTCAGCATCAGAACACCAAGTACCACTCCTCAGCGCACAGATCTTTACATGGCAGTGGGCAAGAGGAGTGGCTATACTAGGGCAACCAAGGACAGGACAGCTTGGGAAGGCCACATACTAGCCCCACATGGGCACTGATAGGTATTTTATGAGAAACAAGTACATTATTACAAACTGCAACCATTGATTGTTGCAATTTTTAAACACTTCATTCCTAAATTTCTGTTTGTACTAAAATGTGACATTTCATATTTCCCTTGGAGCATGTTATATTTTTAAAATCTCCCTTCTCTCCCAAGTTCAGCTTCTGTAGTACACTTACATAATTATAGTCAATACATTTCACTTGAATGCACTTCTTTCTCCTCTTATTTATTTTTGATATTTTATGGAAAACTGTTTAAGTGATGAAAGACTCTATTGCCTAGTATATCTTCAGGCAAAGAGGAAAGGGTGAATTTACAGACAGTGCATAAACACAGTATTATGAGTATCTCACAAGAATTGATGTTTTTAACAAGCAGGCAATTTTTGCCATACTCAAAAGAAGTCATAAAATTCTCTATAATCCATAACTTGTCATGTGGACAACAGAATGGATCCCCAGGCAGTTAGTTCCTCATGGCAAAGGGATAGAACAACAAATTAAAACATGCTGGTACATGAAAGTATTTAACCAGGACAGGATACTAATTTTGGATATAGTTTAATGCTCTATCAGAAGAGAATAATTATCTTTTTAATATTTTTATTTTATATGTATGAATGTATTGCCTACACATATGCAAGTACACCTGTGTTGTGCAATACCTGCAGAGGTCAGAAGTAAGTCTTGGTTTCCTGTAGAACTGGAGCCATCACGTGGGTACTAGGAAACAAACCCAGGTCCTCTGCAAGAACAGCCAGTGCTCTTAAACACCGAACCATCTCTCCAGCCCCGGAAAACATTCTTGAGATAAAGAATTACTCTGGTAGTCCAAACTACATTATCACTTCCATGTTAGCCAATGTTTCTACATAACATTTTAAAACCTAAGTGTTTCTACAGAAACTATGAAAAATATGTGAAGAAAGCTGCAAAGCGCCCTTGGTGGTAGATATGGGAAAAACCAAAGTTAAGAGCATTCTTCCTACTGTTACATACTCCCTCAGCAGAACCCCTTATCTCTAGTCATCAAAATGTATGGGAATTTCTTCCTACCAACACCTACCTCTGCAGAGGATTCCAACTAAGTGTCTTCTAATTCAATGCAATCCCCACACAATCAAACTGGAACATCAAATCCCAGGGGTTGAGAGCACCTTACCCTTCCTGCAAGACAGCTGGGCACTTCTGCTGCTAATGATGGCCTCCAGCTATGGCTTGTGCTCATGACCAACAAGTTGTGAACCTACTTTACTTTACTTTGATCTAAAGGATGTAGACGATGACAGCAAAGGCAAAGCATTGGGAATGGGTGAATCTTTCTTGCCTCTTTGGTGCTCCACCCTCTAGGAACACCCAAGTGTTTTTCATATTCAGTCCTTTTGTGTTTTAATGAGATCTTCTTATGTAGGAATGACTGACTATATCATCCGCCTATGGTGATTGGTTCAACCTTCAGAACATTCTCTCCTTCCATGAGGCTGGAGATGAAGGTGAGAGCCACAAACTTCTCATCCTACCCTGATCTTTCTTGTAACCATCCCCATTTTAAAACTGTCTAGAGACTCACAGCCACCTATCTTATTAATTTTTTTATTTTGTTTTTATTTTATGTGTATGTGTTGTGCCTTTGTGCACGACAGAAAGGGGCATCGGATTCCCTGGAACTGGAGTTACAGACCATTGTTAGCCACCTTGTGGCTGCTGGGATTTGAACCCGCCTCCTCTTTAAGAGCAGTCAGTGCTCTTACTGGCTGAGTCATCTCTTTAGCACCTCAGTACATTTAAAAAGGCAGAAGATCCACACTATCCAATCCACATTCTAACATGAAGTCTTCGGGAGAGGGAGAGCCAGCTTTCTTTAAGGGTGTGGCCCCTCATAG
Organism: Eospalax fontanierii; assembly: GCA_035773235.1. Lineage (NCBI taxonomy): Eukaryota > Metazoa > Chordata > Mammalia > Rodentia > Spalacidae > Eospalax > Eospalax fontanierii. Next base: position 125,202,308 of record CM069525.1, on the reverse strand, counting down.
GTGATCCCTGCTCCAGTGGATGGGTATATGGGCAACACAAATTGGATGTAGTGGGCTAAAATCATACAAAACTGGCTTGGTAATCATTCCAATATGTAGCAAGAATGGGTTGACAAACCTCCACCCATAATTTGATGACTTTTCTGGGAGGGAGAGTCAGTTTTCTTTAAGGGTGTGGTCCCTGATAGAGCAGCCATGCTTCAGTGGATTGTCCCACACCAATGAATATATAAGTATATGGGTAGCACAGCCTGAGCGACTGAAAATTAAGTAGAACAGTAAGTTGGGGGTGGTGGAGGGTGCATCTGGGAGGGGTTAGGGGGAGGAATGGGAGTTTACATTATGGAAATTCATTGTATGAAATTTTGAAAGAATTAATAAAAAATGTCATATATATAAGACATTCTGTTGGAGTCCAGAGACTCCAAAGGTTTTAGGAGCGCTTTGCCAGAAAGTAGAATGAAGATCAAATATGTGTTTCACAATACTGCCACAACCAACACGTAAGATAAGATTCTTTAAAATATTGGTACAGTTCTTTCTAACCTTTTTTCTATGCAAATGTAGAATAATATCTCTTCTTCAACAGTGAAAAATGTCAATGAAACCAGGAATTAAACTTCATATTAAATAATTTTAGGAGATTATCTCTAGAGCAAAATGTTTCTCCCTACCAGTAACCAGTTCTACTGGTGACACCAGCTACATGTCTAATTCAATTCAGTTCTAATACTCTCAGCATGCAAATAGCCATGCAAGAACAGTCAGTGCTCTTAACCTCTGAGGCATCTCTCCAACCCTAGAACTGAAATTCTTTAAAATACTTTTAAAAAATTATTTATTTTTATTTTATGTGTATGAGTATTATGCCTGCTTGTAGGGAAGTGCACCCATGACCTGCAGTGTCGATGGAAGTCGAAAAGGATGTTGTGTCCCCTGGAACTGCAGTTACAGACAGTTTTAGCCACCTTGTAGGTCCTGGGAATCAAACCCAGGTCTTCTGCGAAAGCAGCCAGTGCTCTTAACCACTGAACCATCTTTCTAGCATTGAGCTGAAATTTTTAAACACTACAAAAAGTCAAATCATCCAATCACTCAATCAATAAATGGGTTAATTAAATGAACAGACAGTTCTCAAATAAGAAAATAGATATGATTGAAAACTATTTGACAACATCCTTTCTCATCAAGAAAATGCAAGTTAAAACTGCTTTGAGACTGTATCTCAGTCCAGTCAGAATGACTAACCTTGAGTAAAGAAAGGACAGTAAGTACTGCCAAGGATGCGGGGAAAGGAAAAAACCTTTTACACTGTTGTGGGAGTATAAACTGGTGGAAGCGCTATGGAAGTCAGTGAGGAGGTGCCTTAGATAAGTGCTACCATAGTATATACCACTACTGGATACACACACACACGCACGCACATACACGCACACACACTCACAAATATGAAGGAATCCAAGTCAACATACCACAGACTTTTCGTGCATTATTCATAATAGAGAAGAAGACCAGGCTAGATGCTTCTTAATAGATAGATGGATAAAGACAATGTGGTAAATATGCAGAATGGAATGTTCTTCAGCCATAAAGAAGAATAAAATCACAAAATCTCCAGGAAAATGGATGGATCTAGAAAGTATGTGAAGACCCAAACTTAGAAAGTCAAATACAACATATTTTCTTTCATATGTGAACTCTATATTTAAATTTATGGCCAGCCATGGTGGCACACACCTTTAATCCCAGTGCTCAGAAGACAGAGGTAGGTAGATCTCTGCCAGACTGAGGCCAACTGGTCTGGCGGGGGCTATGAGGAGACACTATCTCAAAATAGCCCCCAAAATTCTATATATGGGGATGGTTTATGGAAGCAGAGGAAGAGAGCTTAAAGGGAGGGGGTGAGAATGTAATGTGAAAAAGGAAGGGGAAGTTATTTGGGGAAAGGAAGAAAACTAGGCAGAGTGGGCATGAGGAATGTGGGGCAGCAGGAGTGCTGGATAGGACTGTCTTCAGACAGACGCCATTTTCCCAAGCTCGGTTGTGCCTGCTTGCCTAATGTCCTCACAGCTGGTTTGGTTAACTGTTGATACCCATCCAAGGAAGCGGGGTGCAGGGAGACTCACTGGACCTTCCCTTGACAATCCAGCCACACCTCCCAACGACCTTGTTAGGCTCTGGTTACCTGTGGCCTGGGGGAGGAGCTGAGGGTACAAAGGCTGGGAAGCCTAGGGAAGGTGTTCTCCTCTCGCCTTTTATAAGGCTATAGAGAAGCCACCATCCCTGCTTGGGTGAAGACTTCAGTGTGGCTTTAATAGTGGAGCACTGAACTCCTTTACATCACTCTGTAATAAGACCAATGAATTCACTGGTTCCCAGACTAAAGTTTGCCACAGTTTTCCCCAGTTTGTCTTGTGATTGGGACCACTGGAGAAGGGTGCAGACACTGTTTGCACTACACACAAGAAACTTGAGCAACAAGGAGGATATGTGCATGAGTAAGAATCGAGTACATTGACATGTGTGTGTGAAAATGCCATAATGAACCACGTTGATTTGTATGTAAGCATAAATAAATAATAGAGCCCTTTGTGGGCCCAGGAAATGGTTCAGCCTTTATTCTGCAAGTGTGAGGACTTGACTTCAGATCCTCATAACCCACAGATGTGTCTGACAATTGTGGCAGCCAACCTTTAAACTCAGAGCTTAGGAAACAGAGGTAGGGGATATCTGAAGACTAGTCAAATTGGTGAGCTCTGTGTTTAAGAGAGAGACCCTGCCTCAGTATACAAAGTAGAAATTGAGAAAGTTATTCAAACATGCATGCCGTACACATATGCACACTTAACACACTGGGAAAAAATTTCAATTTTAAAAAAGAGATTTTTGTACATACAGGATAAAAGTCCTTCATTAATAACCACTTTTGCAAATATTTTATGTGAGTCCATGACTTGCCTTGCCTTTTCGTTCTCTTATGGTATCCCGTAAACCAAAGATCTTTCTCTTATAATGTAGTTTATCATTTCTTTAAGTGATCATGCCTTTGGCGTCATGTCTAAAAAGAAATCCACCCTCACCTGGATTTTCTCATTATTTTCTAGGAGTCTTGAGTTTTACCTGCAAGTCTGTGCTGTATTCCAGGTTATTGTTTGTGTAATCTGTAAAGTCTGTGTCTGCATTCCCATTTATCTGTATGTTGCTGTCTCTGTTCCTCACCATTTTTTGGAAAAAAACAAACAAACAAACTTTTCCATCATATTGCCTTTAGCAAGATGAGTTCACTGTATTTATGTGGGTCTTTTTCTAGGCTTTCTATTGTGTTCTGTTAGTTTCTTCTCTTTTACAAAGCAACATCGTCTTAATACCATGAGTTTCATAGTATGTCATAATGTTGCATAGTATTACTCTTTTGAATTTGATCTTCTTCAATATTTACTGAATATTCTGCATCTTTTCCCTTCTACTGTAAACTATAGGATAAATTTGGTAGTATCCTCAAAGGAACATCTGAGGATGTTGATCAGGATCACATTAACTTTATCGGTCAAGTTAGGAGGAGCCAATAGTTTGATAATATTGAGTTTTCCTATCCATGGATACATCTATTTACTTAAGTATGCTTCTAGTTTTTTTTAACAGTTTTTAAGATTTCTCCGTATTTTTAACGAAATATATCAAAAGGTACATTTTTTTCTCCTTTGATATAAGCCTAAGATTTTCTATTCCAGATATGTCCAGTGATGAAAGTTCTGGTGATATTTCTTATAAAATGCAGAAAATACATATAATTTTATGTAATATTTTATATAAATAGCAACAATAACTTTTTAACTGCCAAACTGTATGAGGTAAGCCTTTTGATTTTTAAAATTTATTTTGTTTTTATTTTATGTGAATGAGTGTTTTGTATTAGTGTGTAAGTCCACAGAGGACAGAAGAAGGTGTCAGATCCCCTGGAACTGGAGTTCTGGACAGCTGTGACTGCCATGTGGGTGCTGAGATTTGAAACCGAGTTTTCTGCAAGAACAACCAGTGCTCTGAACCACTGAGCCATCTCTCCAGCCCCAAGCCTTTGTGATTTTTACAACAGCTTTTCTGTCCCATAATTTTCTTGCCCACATCTAATTCACAGTAATTTTTGGAGTTTCACATTTATTGTACCTTTTCAATGTTTTTAGTTCTTTTTAATTAAATATTTATTGCATTTATTTATTTTTATTTATTTATTTATTCATTCATTCATTCATGTGGGGAGGGTCATACCACAGTGCATTGTAGAGGTGAGAGGACAACTTGTAGAAGTGAGTTTTCTCCTTACACTGTGGGTTCTGGGAACCATACTTAGGTTGTCAGGCTTGCCTGCAAGTACATTTAGACTCTGAGCCATCGTGCCAGCCTACATTCTTTCTTTTTCCAGTTATAGTTCTTAGATTACATACTTAATTAAGTAAATTGGGCAAAAAGTAAATGTAATTTAAAAAACTTTACATGTAGATACCAATGATTCTCTGTAAATATTCAACTCAACTAGAGAGAAAGTCACATAGGTACATAGAGATATGGAACTGTCATAGTTGAATACAGGTAGTGTCTTGCAAAAGCAAAAACAAAAAAATCAAAAAACAGAAACAAAACTCCACGTGATACAATCGTAGTTCTCATGGTGCTGCTCAACTCACAACTTTAGGACGTGGAGCCTTATAAACTGTCCTCAGATCAAGATGTTGAAGGGGATTGTGATACCTTAATCTCTTCTTCCCTTTTTCATTCCTGGTTCACCAGCTAAGTACTTTTCCTCTGCTATGATTTCCCATCATAATATGCTGCCCTCGATTGATCTATCACTCAATTTTGTACATAAGCCTTTAAAATTATGACCCTACATTGTAAGTTAGCTGTGTTAGGTATTTGATTATGTTGCTAGAAAGATGACTAATAGTCCATTAGCCCTGAGTTCGATGTACCTTTGCAAGTATTGCATGTTTCATAGGAGGAACTAAACACCACTCCAATTCCAACTTAAAGAATTGATATTGGGTATTTTAATTCTGAAGTTGAGATTGAATTATATATCACTTCTCTGAATGCAGTTTGTTTCTATAAATACTGCCATCAAATAACATTTCAAATACAAAAAGTAAGAATATAGTTCATGTTGAAATACTTAGGGCTTTTGTGTGTGTTGTTGTTGTTTTTAAAATGGAGTCTCACTCTATAATCCAGGCTGGCCTGGAACTCGTAGAAATCCTCATGCCTTGACCACCTTAGTGCTGCCAATACAGGTGTGAGCCACCACACACCACTTGAATCTTAACTAAAAAATTACACAGACAAAAGGAACAAATAGTTTAAATCAGCACATCTCTGTTAGCACAATAGTTAATTTAACTTCTTTTTAGAGTTGGGGAGAGAGGAATCAGAGTATGATTTTTTGCTGTTTGTTCTTTAATGATGAAGTAGTTTAGACATGCATAAAGGCTCTTGAAACAAATACCTTCATGCTCATAACCCAGCATGTAAACTAAAGCATTGTAAGTATAAACAAAATCTCCTGTTCATCCCTCTAGCTCCCTCCAAGAGGCATACTTAGCACAGAATCATTCCAGGAGAGTCTGTTGAAGATGGGAGCATTTAAAAGTACATACATATAAAAGAATCACAATAGGTAATACAGAACCTTAGTGCTAGCAAACAACTAAGATGTCAACTACAGACCCAAAACATGAAAAAAAGAGATACATGAAATCCAAAGAAGAACCACCTAGAACTGGTTTAAAATGACTTCATAGAGTCAAGAGTCTCTCTCTCTCTCTCTCTCTCTCTCTCTCTCTATCTCTCTCTCTCTCTCTTTCCCTCCCTCCCCTCTGTGTGTCTTTCTTTCCCTCTCTATCTCGTCATCTCTCCCTGTGTCTCTCTCTGTCTCTGTCTCTTGCTTTCTCCTCATTATCTCTCTACAACATTATCAATATTTCTCTATTATTTGAACCCTGACTGATGCTGGAGAACATGAAGGAGCCACTGATAGAGTTGATAGATGTCAGCTTCCCAAAACAGATAGTAGAGTGGGGCAGGATAGAGAGGTAACCAATGTGGCTCAGGAGACATTCCTCCAGCATCTTTATCAAACTTCATTTATTCCACATCTGTCTTCCTTGCACAGAGGTATTAGTAATTTAAACATGATGTTCAATAGTTCCTTTCATAAGTATATACTTTTACTATACTCATATATATCCATATTCAATATCAAGTATTCTTTAATCTTCCAGTTTTATTAAGCATTATTTGCCTAATATGTAGATTGATTAACCCCTCAAATTACATGGTAAAACTGAACCCCCCAGTCCTTTTTAAATTTCATTGTGACTGTATAACTTACTTTGGACAATAAAATATGATTTAAAACAGAAATATGCCAATTCTGTAGAAAAGATTTAAAAGCTAATAGTGAAGTCATTGCATTTGCTTCCCACTGTCACAGTAATCAATGAATTGTATGATAAGGTTTTATCAGCTGGGAAATCTGAGTAACCCAGAAAAAGACTTCCTGATAATCCATGCTGCACACATCGTGGCATTAAACCACTGAGATTTGGAACACTTTGTTAAGGTAGAATAACCTAGCTTGTCTAAATTGATACATTTTGCGTGGTTCAAAAATTTGAATGAATATTATTACCTTACTTATCATCTGGCAAATGTTTGCTTAACAGTTTAGAGATTTACTAATGCTTATAGATACACATGTAATTCATTTCATATTTATCTATTTTCTCATTGATGGAAATAGATAAATAGGACACTCATAACCATTTTATATAACTAATAATGATGAAATGAACATTCTGGTATGTATCTTCTGTGCACATGCACAAGAATTTTTCTAGGGAACACACTCCAGGGAGGAACAACGAATGAGCGTCTGAGCTTTTTCAAAGAAAGCAGCAGATCAGGAGGAGACTTTGATCACTGTGAACTGTAGATTCTGCCAGAAAGGTTTTCAGAGATATTTGCCCCCTCAGGAGTGTTAATCCTGCTTCTTTCAGAACACTAAAACATGATATTCAGAAAAAAATGTGTTTTAAAATTGGTCTGACCTTGAGAAGACCAAATCATCCTTAAAAATTAAAGAAACCTACTTTAGAGAGCAATGGTTATACAAAAGTAACACCAATTACATTTTTAAAACAATTTCCCAGGATATAAGACAAATTGAGATGAATAAAATAGTGTATTCTGAAGTTGTTTCATGAAGATGTTCCTTTTTCATTAATATAATGAGAGATAAACCTAAATAATTAGTACTAAATCACTGATTCAAGTATTATCACTAGGAAAAATTGGTGAGTAAATATTAAGCTGCCACCCACAGGTCATAAGAATACAGCATGAAAATGTTTCATTTTCTATTATATTTCTTCCACATCTTCAGTTTAGATTATTAATACAAAACAATCACTATATGAATGAAAAAGCTGAATAATGGGACTGATTCCTCTTCTCCAAAGGTGCTACAAAACACAAAGACATCCTGGAACCACTCACCAGGAAAAAAAAAAGCCTCAGAATATTTCAGGTGTATGTCTTCCAGACCTGTCATAGGAACATGTTGTCACACAGATAACATGTGTTCCAGATGAAAATATTAAGGATGTGGGTACATCACAACTTTTTATAGAATATAGAACCCTAAAATACAGTTACTTATAGGAATGACTGAAGAGGCTCAATCAAAATGGAAGATGGAGATTATAGAGCTATATAATAGCCTGGTGAGAATTTTTTTGTGGATATTGAAAGAGTCTAGAGGTCATATGCTAAATTATTGAGTTGTTCTCTAAGCACTGGATTGAGGGTGCCTGTAACATTTGTCGTTTACAAAATACACAATAGTTTTCTTAAGTATTAAATATACAAACCAGGTATGGTGGCACACACCATTAATCCCAGCATTCAAGATGCACAGATCTCTTTGAGTTTGAGGCCACCCTGGCATTTCCTACACAGAGACCCTGTCTCAAAAAATATATATATTAAATATCTATTGAAAATGTGTTAACGATAGGAGAAAAAGAAAAGAACATTTGCTTTTCCTGCACAACAGTTCCGTCTTGGATCTTAGCATTGCTCCTGTGCCTTTTGTTCACTGCTTCTAATTGAGGGTACTGCACATGCTCCCTTCAGAAGCCCACGATGTTAGGAAAGGAAATGGCAAAGGAGAACCTTCTCCTCACACAGGCTCATATTCTGTTTCGTTCTAGGGCTTTCTTTTTTATATATTTTTTCTGTATAAGTGTATTGCCTCCATATACATGCATGCTGTTGTCATGAAACACCCATGGAGGTTAAAAGAGGGCATCGGATCCCCTCAAAATGGAGGCGGCTGTTAGCCGCCATATGGGTGCTGGGAACCAAACCTGGGTCCTCTGCAAGAGCACCCAGTGCTCTTAACAGCTGAGCCATATCTTCAGCCCTTCTTTTAGGACATTCTGAAGATGAGATTAGCAAAAGGGGGTTAGGAGAAAGAACATGGCAACAGAAGTTTGGAGAAGTCACATCAGAGTAAGTGTGCCTATCCAAGCTTGAACTTTCTGCTTCACTCTCTGTTCTGTCTCTGTCTGTCTGTCTGTCTCTCTCTCTCTCACACACATACGCACACACACACACACACACACACACACACACACACAGAGTCATTTCCTTTTCTGGTTTTTGTTTTGTTTTGAGATAGAACCTCACTCTATAGATCAGCTAGATCTGTGTAGTTCAGGCAGCCTTCAAACCCACAGCAATCTCCTACCTCAGGGTAATGAAGGCTAGGAACACAAGTGTGAGCCCCCAAACCCCCCAGAAAAACGTCCAAAGAAGAAACCTGTACTGTTCAAGGATCCATAGCAGGAAATTTGAAATGTGATTCCAGATCCATATAAGGTTTCTCTGAAGGGTTAGCAAACCAGGCTCTGGAATGCGATCATCCCACCCACTCTCCAAACCTTTGGTAAACAGCAAATGAAGCAACCCTCTAAGACTTGACTCAGAGTAAATGAGATAATACAGGAAAATGCTGTGGTGCACAATGCTGGACACATATTGTACACTACACAAGAAGTCACTTTAGTATGAGACCATTGTGATATAATTCGTTTCTTTACATCGGCTTCCTCCACATTCTTAAGGAACACTTTTCTGAAATAAGCTCACATTTTTGAAGATTTCTGGTCAGTCTAGCAATGTGAACTATCACTCATTAGCCTTAAGCACCCTATGTAAGACCTGTCACTTTCCAGCTGACATATCAACACTTGCTCTAAAATCAGCTGTGATACATCCACAGAAGTTCTTCTCTTTCAAAGCATTTCATTTGCAGCCACTTGAGTATATTCTGACACCCTGTGATTTTTAAAGCCAAATAAATAATTGCTCAATTTCCTCCTGAGCTTTGATGAAATGTCAAAATCATTATACAAATTGATGGGAACTATGCTAAGGCCTTGTCAGTAGCCCACTGCATTATCATTACCCTCATTCTTAATCAACCCCTGGGTGAGTTAAGGAGATTATTCTGACCACAATTCAGATTTCTATTCATAATAGTTATAATGCAACGTTTTCCATCGTTTCTTTATTTTTTTCTTGAAATTAGATAATCCAGTCAGTATTCATAAGTGGAATACAGACAGGGAAACAGCCTCATAATATAAAATATGTTTTTACTCTGCATCATTATTTTCTCTAAAACATTTTTTCAGGATGGTTAAAAATATCACATTTTAGGATTAAAATCAGTTGCCTTTTTTCACCTTGATTAGCTAGATTTTGATCAGGACTGTAGTTCATGAGCCAGAAATGTAGCTCAGTAGCAGAGTACAAGCTTGACTTGTACAAGGTTCTGGGTTCAGTTCCCAGCATATGAAAGAAGGACACAAATTCACAGTGACTTGTATAAACTGAGTGAAGGCAAAGAGGAAACAAACAAGCCAACAGAGACCTTGAACAATTCAGTCTGACAAATTAAGAACTGGCTGTGCTGCAGTGAATTCCCAAGCCATCATCAGTCTGGGCATGTGTCACACACTAACTACCCTGGATGCTATAATAAAAGAGAAAATACAGTTTTCAAAGGCACAGGTGCAACCAGCTGTTGAGAATCAATAATGCCACTTCCAGAGAAATTATGTGGTTTACAATGTCAGATTCCTTCTGTAATGAGAACTGGATGAACTACCTTTTTGGCAGCACCCAAATTAAAACAAAAACAGAACCAGTCATAGTGAACAGAGCCTTAGCTGCATAAAATCTGAAGACATGCATGAAAAATCTAACTCCACTGACCAAGTAACCTTCGAAAAGTCCCCGTGCCTTTCAAAATATCAGTCCAGCTGGGCATGGCAGCACTCTGGAGGCCGAAGTAGGGAGATCTCATATCACAGCCAGCCTGTTCTACTGTTCTACGTAGCAAGTTCCAGGCCAGCTGGAGCTACAGGGAAGCCCGGTCTCAAAAAGACAAAAAAAAAAAAAAAAAGTTATTTAGTTATTTTGGGTTGGAGAGCTGGTGCAGCTGTTAAAGGCTTAGGCTCACAACCAAAATATCAGGATTAAAATGTATAAAAATGGAGATGCAACATGGGCATAAAGTCTGTGGAAATTCTTTGGCAACTATAAAGCATCATACATATGTAAATTATATTTAAAACAATAAGAACCCTAAATAGTTACTATATATGCACCTCTTTAGAGAGATGAAGAACAAAAACTAAAGGTGATTTGCATCTTTGAGGTGAGGAGACAAGACCTTTAGTGTCAACAGCACAGTTGAATTTCAACGCTGGACAGCGTGGGGCTGGCCAATGTTTTTTTCGTGTTGTTTTCCATGCTAATTATTTTTTTTTACTTTTAGAAGAAACAACACACACATATGTATATGTATGTATATACATATATGTATATGTATCTTGGTTATTAGAGTACAGAAATTTGGTGGGAGATTTGAAAGAGGGGTACAGATATGAGAGGGGATCTATTCAAAATGTATGAAATTCACAAGAATTCAATGAAAAAGTAATAATAAAAATAGAAACAAGGTAATATTTCAGAAAAATCATATTTCTTGAAAATCAGTGTTTTAGTTCTATTTTGGTATTTCACCCTAAGACACAGGTAGGATTACTGCTCTTCTGTTCTTTTAACAGATGGGCCTCAGAAGAACCCAGACGGCACATATGACTGTGAACGAAAATACATTTAAAGGACTTTCTGTCTCACTAGGTTAAGTGACACAGACTCTATTACCTCTAGAAATTCAGAGAAGAGGCCAAGGGTTGGAGAATAAAAACAAATATCCCCAAAGTCTCTACAAAGGAAACACTCCAGAAACCTAGGATTGTAGTAAACTGAAATGCTATAGAAGAACATTTCCTTTAGAATTATGCAAACTGGGTAGGAGGTTTGCTTCTCTTAAAGCTACCTACAGAAGACCCACTAAACTTTCACATGGTGGCGTTCCACCCTGATTTTATGTCCTCCAACTCAGAATCACTGCATTGTGGTGTCCTGTTAATAAAGGAGATGTTCCTCTCTTGGGTATTAAGACAGAAAAAAAAAATTAAAGCATCTAATCCTAGTTCAATTCCTTCTGTCTGCCTCCATCACACAGTCACCCTTCCCAACATAATAAGTTTGGCTTCTTCTTCCTATAAGCCTGAAATTGTACATTTTGCAGCAGTTAAAAACAGCCTTACTTCATTAACCAAAATATTAATATAATACAAATGAGCATTCATGACAGAAGTTTTTGAGAAATTATTTATGCAGTATCAAGTTAATGAAGCCAAACGACCTGATTTTTTTCAAATGGCACTCAGTTCTAAAAATTCCAAAACATCCCTTTGCAGATTAATGATATGCTAAATGGGAAAGGAAAGAATATTAGCAACACTGTAATGATTCAGATGATCTTGTAGTTCCCTAACTAAATCATTGCACACAGCCACAGTTATCTTTAACACAGAGCACAAAAGGCTATTGCTTTGTTTCTAGTGACTGTGTCAGAGATAATCTGGCAAAATACATTATACATATACTTCTTGGACTCTGCAGGAAAATTCCCATAATGCATCATTGCTACGACTCAACAGAAAACAATCTCTGGTCCCATTACCTTCCACTTAAATTTGAAAAAAAAATATTAAAGCATGGTGCAATAGAGCCTTGATTTCAGAGATCTGGAGAAACCCTAAATCCACAGATGTTTTGGGTTGCATTTAATTTTAGAAAAGCATTTTAATCTCTATATTAAACTCTGTAAAACAACAGGGTCACTAAAATGCCCATGTTTAAGTATAGTGAAGTCAGAGCTGTGTTTTCTTTGTGAAGAGCAGAACAGGGGCCAAACCTTGAAATAAATGTCCTATTTATCAAATCTGACATGGTTTGATATGTCTTTGATAAAGGAACTTAAAGGTTTTCATTTTGCTTTTTGTTTCAGAACTATGAATGTTCATTCACACAATATTGTACAAATGAAAAGAAGGTCATACCTCTGCACATGTGTGGTTCAGTGACCAATCAGAAATGCAGTGACTGTGATGACTCCAGGCTCTGTACTCTGAATGTCATTAGTTTTTGAACTCGGCATTTAGCCATGTTTTGTGCTGCATTCAGCCTGCTTCTCCATGATAAAACCTGGAGACAGGAATCTTAGCTCATTCCATCACTTCTCAGTATCGGTCTTGCACATCCTCCACACCCTGGGTTTTGTTCACATTTTCCAGGTGTTAATTTTGACAAAGTGTGGGATGGAGGAACCATTGATGCATACTAGCAGTGGAACTCTCTGGGACCACTGCTCATGTAACACCTCTTTTAGAAGCCTGCAAGGACTCCCCAAAGGAGCCAGGATAAAACTCAAGTGACCTATTTATACATGACTCTGACTCTCTGTATTACTGCTGTGCTTCGTCTTCTGTTCCCCCATTCAAATTCATCTTCATTGGTTTTGCTGTTCCTTCATGGTATCAGGAATATCCTCTTGGGTATTTATCCTGCACAGAGCAGTTATCTCAGATATCCTGATGTCCTACTCTCAACACTTACTTTTAAGGTTTGCTTAAATGCCGTGTGTGTGTGTGTGTGTGTGCATGTGTGCGTGTGTGTGTTTTCAGATGAGTGTGCTTGTATGTTCACATGTGCATGTATGTTTGTAAAGACCAGAGGACAGTCTTAGGCCTCAATTCTCAGGTACTGTTGACCTGTATTTTTGTTTGGAGACAGAGTCTCTCACTGGTCTCAACTCAACACTTAGGTTAGAATAGTTGACCAGCAAGATCTAAGGATCTGCCTCCTTTTGCCTCCTCAACCCACCCTGGGATTACAAGCACATGTACCATTGTGGCCAACTATTTCTTACATTACCTTTCTTCCCTCCCTGGGCTTCATGGAGTCTGAAACCTTCTCATTTGTTTGTTTGTTTTCTGCATTATCATCATCCAAACTAGCATCTCGAATAGAGGGGATGCTCAGTATGCATTTTTCAAATGAATATGTGCCCAAAGAAACAAGATCCTGCAATCCCACATTTCCTACCTAAGAACAGCACACATTACAGGGAAATAAGTAGCGAATACACAAAGCATTTCTGGACACCTGTATGTTGTACTCAAATATTGAGAAGAGTACTTGGCCCTCTAGCAATTCCAACTATTCTTCCTTTATAGATTATTTCACCTTTTAGAAACTATCCAAAGGCTTCTAGAAACAAAGACAGTCAAAATAAGTAAGGGATACATTATCATTTTAGATTTAAAAATAAAATATAAATGTTTAATTCCTTAGCACATCAGCACATGATAAAGCAGTTCCCAAGAAGTTAAAAAAACAATGCATGTGTCTGCTACATGGTTTGAATTGTGTATCATTTTCTAACAGAACAGTTTTGAAGTGAAAGATTCTGGTTTTTTAAGCACCATTATTTTGTATTCATTCTCTGCAACATTGCTGATATAGAGGTCTCCACTGAATTTAGATCAGCTAAGAAAATTCAGCTCTTGATTCCTACCAGATGTGTGCAATATAGATTTCTCCTCAGTATGCCTTCAGAATGTGTAAAATTATTGACTCTGGTTGGGCTGGAAAAAGAAACAGGGGCTGAAGCATCTTGATCTTGCTAACAGTGCTGCTTAATGCAGGCTTGTTATACAGATCAATAATGGGAAAACACAGCTTTCCTGGCATCAAGGAAATTACTGTATTTGTTTCATTTGACATTATTATTCTAAACAGTGTATTTGATTATTAATTTTTATGTTATAATATGAGTGTCATTAACATACTTTTTAAGCATGTTGAAATATGGTTTGTTTTTTGTCTACTTACCCCACAGTTTCTCTGGGAGATGAGCTGCCATATAATTTCATTTCCTATTCGTTTTTAATTGGTCACTCTTATCAAATGGGATAGTAACATATTGATTTAACACTATGGGTGCATATTAAGCAGTCCTTCCAAGTACTGGGTGAATTAGAAAAACACTGTACTCATTTAGTTAATGGCTTATTTTGCTCTCTGCCCTGCTGCTAATCCTTCTGTATATTTTTTTCCTGATGTTAGAATAAATAGGCAAGTATGTCTTTCTACTTTTGCTGGCAACATACTAAAAATGGGCAATCATGTGAAGAATGATTAATATGGTTGATTCTAATTCTTTTTTCTTATTATCTATAGCTTGTACATCACAAGTTTTATTTCAAGTTCCAACCCAAATAATTTTTTAAATAGGTAGGCACGCACTGTGCTGCAAAGTGGATAGCAGGTCTAGGTCAATAGTGAAGCATGTCTCAATTGAGTAGTGATATTTTCTCTTGGTATATGATAGATGATTCAGGACACATGTTGACCTTGGACAGTGAAGAGGCTTTAAGGAGGGAGAAAACTATTGTTTCCTCAACCTGAGTATTCTCTGTCCATGAACTTTTGGATAATTCCATTCTTTCCCCAAAGTACTACATGATTCAAAACACAGTGACAGAAGCTAGAGGGCACAAAGGAGACTGGAGTCTATGTCCACTTTGGTGAACTCTCTGCCCACACTTTCTCCTTTTGTAGAATGGTCTGATATTTCTTGGAAAACTAAGGAAACATAACCCACCAACAACCAACACAAAATTGCTTGGGGTCTTACTATTTAAATACATTTTACCTAATGTTACTTACATTAAATATACATAAAATATATACTTTATAAAACGTTAGATAAACACCATTTTTCCAGTAGTTATCAGTATCACTGGTAGCAGCAATTACCTGTTTAAAGAATATTAACCTGAGTAGTACTATCTAATTTTCCATTCTGAGCTCTTGGTTGCCCTACCAGTACAGAGCATTTCAGTAACCAGATATGAGCAACCTATTTTGTGTCTTATTTTGTCTGGTTGCCCAATGATTTTCAAATGGCCAAATGTCAAACTCCACTATCAGCCTCTGAAGGTATCCGTGGGTTACATGAACAGAGTGATAACTCTCTTGATTTGTCTCCTATCGTTGTAGCATGAAACACAATTTCCCTCAATTCTGCACTGATATCTTCATGGAGCATTCCTTGTGGGCAGATGACTGAAGGGACACTTTAAGCCTGAATTATTGATTTTGATACCATACAGAATGGTCTGATACAAGATTCTAAATTACTTTAGTCCTATCCCTTTCTGGTACCACTCTGATATTATACACAACTCATACCTTACCTCTTCTGGATTTTAGTTTCTGGATTGTCATTCACAAGGACTGTTTTATTCACTTTCTTCTGTCCCTAACCCAATTCTCATCCTTTCTAGTTTTATTCATTGAATGTCATTGAACTTTTATTGAAATCATATTGGCCGTAAGGCTCCTTGCGCTTTCTTCATTCCCTCAGCCTGTGCCAGGACTGATTAGATCGACTCTTCAGTGCTGTCATGGTTTATCTTTCACTTTCTGTTCATCACTCATCATTTAAGAAGAGATTCTGGGTTAACAAACACTGAACACCTATATTCATCAAGTATTATCAGTGAGAAGTTTACTCTCAAGATGAACTATAAAGGCCCCAAATAATTTGCATGTTACAAAGTCTAAAAGTTTTGTCTTTTTTTCTAAAAGGAAGTAAATACTCTTGATATTATGAACATATATTCTAATTAATTAGTCAAAAATTGTACCATATTGTACAGGAATATCAATAGTTTTTATCTCAGAAAAAGTACTGGTGATGGTTTATAAATAGTAATTATAGTCTCATTTTCAGTAATCAGGAAAATAGTTTGAATAGAACAGATGAATGGTTTCCCAAAACTGAATAGAAATAAAAATAGCTTGTCTCCAAAGCAAACTCTTATTATACTAGGCTAATTATTTTTAGAACCCTATCCTTGCAAATATCCTAAGGGATTCTAGAGGAAATAAATAAATAAATGAGGAAAGAAAAGTGCCACAAACAGTTCTAATTGCTTGTTCTGAATAACAGTGAAAGATGCTTAGGTTTGGAAAAACAAAGTGAGAAATGTATCAAAATGTTGTTCAAGTAACTGTCTGTACAAAAAATATCATCAAAGCCCATAAATCACAAGACTATGTCTTGAAGACCAGGGATTCCCAATGGTAAGCACATCATTAGGAAGTCCTGGCTAATTGCAAAGAGTACAGGGATTTCTTTACAACAACTTGAGAAGAACTGAGTAAAATCTGTTGTCAGAGAAAGAACAGAGTTCATTAATTTTCCATCTCCTGAAGGTAGAAATCAATTGACTGTAAACAGGACATCTAAACTTAAAGATTTATCATTTACCTATTGCTTTTAAATAGCTTAGCATCATTAAACAAAGTAACAAGGCACAAAATGCCGAACCAAATTGGTCATCTAGATATTCGCTCAAATAAACATGCATCATTTCCCAAACAAGGGTAAAAACCTGCATCTACCAGTGAAGTGGGATTTAAAAAATATCACCAGCCAATAAGAAATCAGAATTACCAAGATTAGAACAGCAGCTTGAATTATTTTCAATACATTGAATCATCCAAATTTCTGTTGTAGATTACCACATGATAAAGAGCTTTGCAAATACAAACTACAATACCGCTGTTGTGGGAAGTTCTGGATTCTGTCGATACAGCTGAAAAAAAAGAATGATCTAGAAATTCATTTCTAAATGTTTCCTGACTGTCTCCACTTTTATGCCCTCTCTGAATTGTTTTGAAACAAGTTTTATTATGTAGTGAATGGCCTCTAACATCTTATATGACCAGGTTGGACTCAAACTCATAGATATCTGCCTGCCTTTACCTCTCAAATGTGGATTAAATGTGTGCACCATGCCTGGCTCTGCTGTGCATTTTCAATTGAGTAGAAAAAGACTAGACTCTCTTTCCCAGCCCTTTTCAAAACCAAAACAAAATCACTATGTTTTTTAAAATATACTACTTTCATCCTCATCCCTTCGTTCACCTGCCCCCATTGTCCTAACATGGTTGCCACTTATTTAATTTAAAAATTAATTTCATACAATGTGTTTTGGTCTAATCCATTCCTCATTCCGTCCCTTCCAATTTTACCACAATATCCCTGCCAATATTTTCCTCCCAACTTCAAGTTCACCCACCCCCTGTTCTTTCTCACAACTCAGAGTCCACTTAGTGCTGCTAGTCATGTATGGGTGTAGCCTCTCAGCATCGTTTGATCCTTTGTCTCTTATCTGTAAAAGTGGTACCAACATTCATCTAATCACTTGCACCAGGTGTCTTGGAGTCATCTGGGATATTTCTCTCCCTCTTATTGCCTAGATTTAATTCATTATGCTATCTCATTGATCCTGCCTAAAAGCAGCTTCAAAATGCTGTGTTTTCTCCATCTCCATCACCATTAGCCTCCTTTATCATCTCTGGGTTCCTCTAACACAAAAGTTCCTAAATGATCTCTGTCACTTTATCAAACTCCTTTACCTATAACCTGTACAACAATGAGATTGGATTTTTAAAAATAAGAACCTGGGCATGTGTCCCACTGGGCCTAAACTCTTTAATGGCTCCCATGATTCTTAGATAAAATGTGAGGCAGATTTTTAATCACCCCTAAGATCTTGAAAGTTCAGATTTGGGATTGGAAGGAGAGGAATAATATAGAACTTCAACTTAAATTTTTGATTCTGTGATCTCAAATGATATCATAGAAATATGATAACCCTTATAATAAGTATTATATACTGATGAAATCTATAAAATATCCAAGTAATATATAATGTCCAGGGCTGTCAACTATATTCTACTTTTAAAAATGGGCTTGTATGACATCATTGACATGGCAGATCAAACTCAGGTAATTAGAAGTAGCTCAGTATAATAAACTGCCATTTGGGTAAAGTCATCCAAGAAATAACAGTCAAGATTTTAGTATCTGACCAAGATCTTAATGTAGCCATATCTGGTCTTAAATCTTTGATTCTGTATGTGCAGCTACTGGAGATGGCAATTCTGTTTCCTAGTTGAGTGAATTTATAAACCTGCTTGGATTTCCAGATAAATATAAGACATCTAGTTAAATTAAATTTAAATTTAAGATACAAAAAGTTATTAAGTATTTATTTGATATTTAAACTTGCAAGTTACCTTGCATTTTTATTAGCTAAGTCTGGTAACCCAAAAATCCACTATGGCATAGAAATTAGTATATAAATATCAAAGTAAAAAAAACCTTTAATAATAACTGGGTTTTGCTTAGAAATACATTTTGCTATTACAATCCTCTGTGTATGTATTTATGGTATAAGGCATTTGGAATATTTAATACAAATTAGAGATTCTGAAAATATAATTGTAATTTCAAATGCCTAATTATCATTAAAGGTAGTAAGGGTGTTTTGCTATTTATATACAAGTATGAAATAGTTACCAGAATGTGATTTATGATCTTTATGCTTTTGGTTAATTACATTTATATGCATTATTATAGGACCTGGAAATATTTAGCTTGTTAAGTTTGTAAGACTGGCCTATCAAGCATTTGAAGTGTTTATGAGAATTAAATTTATTAAGTTTCTAAATAGTCACCACAAAAATAAGTGCGGAGAGGGAAACATATTGAGTTAATCAGAGAACAAGTAAATGTGTTGTTTTGTAAAAATGCTAGAGTTATAAATCAAATACAACTTTAAGTTGAAAAAATATTTAAAGAAAAGTACATTATCCAGGTGAATAATACCCAGGCACAGTGGCACATGTCTGTGACTGTAGTGATGAGTGGTTAGAAACGGATGGATCCCTGGAAGGTTCATGGTACCTGTTCAGGTTCAGGAAGATACCTGTCTAGGCAGTCAGGCTGAACTGGCAAGCCCCAGGTTCAATGAGAAATCCTATCTCAAAAGAATTTTTTTAAAGGTTGAAAGCAACAAAGGAGGACACCTAATATCATCCTCTGAACTCCGCATGGACACAGGAGAATGCACCCACACACAAGTGTATATACCTCACATGTACATGCATACAACACACACACACACACACACACACACACACACACAAACCATTTTGTAAAGTTGGTTTCATTTCGTGAATTTTTATGTGATTGCAAGGCTCAGGCTGTACCTCAGTTGGGAGAATGCTTGCCTAATATCCCCAGGACCACATAAACTGCTGTGATGATGCACACCACCTCAGGATGTAGAGACAGGAGGATCTTCAAGTAACATAGGGAATTTGATGAAAGCCTGAAATACATTGGACCTTACCTCAGGAATAAAATATAAGATTCCCAACAATTTGGACAGATGATACAGAAAATTGAAGCTGGAACTGAGCTAGAAGTTTCTTCTCTGCTATCTAGCATTCATTGTACTGGAAGGTACTGTGAAGGCCCCTGAGGGAGAAAAACCAACAAGGTCTCAACCATCTGTGAACCTTGTCAGCTGAACCCAAAGAGTTATAATACTAACCTGACACTCAAGATATGCCCGTTGGTACATGCCTGTTTGAAGAATAGCCCAATATTTTCTGATTGAATTTGAGGCCTGTTCTATAGGAGGGAATGCATGCCTGGCACTATAAACCTGGTTAAAGGCCTGTGGTTGAGAAGTCACAGGCTCAAGTGGGTAACTTATTACTGCTGTTTTGGTAAATGGACATGTGTTTAAACTGCTGTCTAATTATTTGTGTTTCTACCCACGTATTTGTGCTGCTCTCAGAGAAGCACTTGGCCATAAAAGCTTCTTCCTGCACAGGGCAGCTATCACTGGAGTGGCTTATACCTGGTTGAAGGACTGAGAGTATGTGATTATTGAGTGCTCAGTGGGAAACAGGACATCTGTATCAACCACAAAGAAAAACAGGGCAGAAAAAAAAATTTAAGAGATGGAGGACAGGGAGGAGTGCTGTGAAACACTGCCCTCTGGGTGCTGCATGCACATCTCAGTCACTAATACACTGTAGCTGTGATTACATGCAGAAGTCCTACAGAGAGAGAAAGAGAGAGAGAGAGAGAGAGAGAGAGAGAGAGAGAGAGAGAGAGAGAGAAGTAGAGGTGTGTATAGTAGAGAAGAAGAGGGTCAGCAAGAAGAGTGGGAAGGGAATAAGAGAAGATAATGGGATGACAATACATTGTATGTATGTATGAAATTATCAAAAATAAAAAAGGTAAAATCCAAAGAATTCAATGTGATTGCAAACAGTTCTCTGATTCACTTTCCCTCATTCTCAACTGACCTACTTTCAGGCCTCTGGATTGTTCCTACCATCTAGGTATTGGTAGGCTGTCTATGTTCCTCCCTGCCCCACATTACCATCAAGTTAACTTCTTCTCTTCACAGCTATATAGTTAGAACTCCCTAACCAGGTCAGACGTAGTCCCACAGTTTAGGAATAAGAAGCTACTAATTGATATCATTATTATTGCTATTGTTCTTATTATCTTATTTCAAACTTTTCCTTTCCTAGCACTGTCATAATTTTGATTTTCATTCTCTATAAACTCCACAAGTCAAGACTGTGTTTATCACTCTTCTACACTAACAACACTCTAACTCTAACATTCCAGCCACTCAAGCCCATCACCTTAGCTTTGAAGCTTTAATACAGATTTTTTTCTTTTATTTCTGAGCCCTCAACAGCACTGCTCTTCATGGTGCAGAGAAATGTCAGATCTCTGACTCTGTTCCTCTAAATCCTGATGGCCTCTCACCATCATGTAGTTCTAAAGTCACTTTAGGTATTTGTAGGTATTTGTTCCATCAACACCTTCATTTCATCATACTTATTTTCATCTTAAGTCAATTTGGTTACTATGATAAACTACCTTACACTAGGTTGCTTCTAAATGACATATTTCTTATGTTTCTGGAGATTGCAAACTGAAGATTAAGGAGCAAAAAACTCGGTGTCTGTTAAGGGTTTGCTTGCTAATTGATAGATGACCAACTTCTTGCTGCACCTTCACATAAAAAGAAACTCTTGAGGGTCTCTCTTCTAAGACTACCATTCTTATCCAGAAGTACTCCACCGTCAAGTCCTACTCATCTACCTGAGGGCCAACCACCACATAAGTTAGGATTTCAAAGGATATATTTTGATGTGTTCAAGCATCCAATATTTAGCATTTCCCCACTACAGTCCGAAAAGTATTTTACAGACGAGCTATGTCAGCCTTTCTGCCATTGTCCAACATATGTAACTTTTTCATTGCTACCATACCACATAGAATGCCTTCTTTCCAATCCCTGCCCCATTGTCCCCATGCCCATCTCACCATATAGACATGCAGCAGTCTCATCCATTCCCTATTGTCTGTATCAACCCATATGTCTTTATAGACATTTCTAGATTCTGACAATCACACCTTTCATTTAATAACTCCCCATCCTTCTGATGCCCAGTTGGCTTTACTCTGAATACAGCTATTTGTACGTTATCTGTTATTCTCTCTTGACCCATTGTATTTTCTAAAATATATATGTGAACGAGGATAGCAATTCAGACTCCAGGGCTCCATGTTACTGCTATGGAATTAGAAGCTTTATGGATGAGTGCTAAATATCTTCACTTTATATCACTGTAGTTGATTCTGAGGGTTTAGTAGAGTTCAGGAATATTTTCCCATCCTCCAAAAGACTGACACCTCATTCTTTTGTGAGTTGTTTCCCTTTCTCTATTCCTGTTGCTTTGGTTGCAATAAACACTCAATAAAAGTGTTAAATTTTAATTTAATACGGCCACAAGGGAATTGTAGAAGAGAAGACACAGCTGCAGATCTCAAGGATTTTATATCACCTTCTACAATTCAGCTTTCAGAGGGTTTTTTTCTTTAAAGGCAAGAAAATGTACTCAGCGGTCTTAAATATAGCAAAATCTATCATTCTCTCTTCTTTCACACTTATGATCCACAACTGAGCATTCAAAAATATATAATAAAATGTGTAGCTCCATTAACATCTATTGCACTAGAAAAACATCTCCAGCAATTCTTAATCACAATGAGAATAATGTTCTTGCCCTTCATCCCTGCAGCTTTTAATATCTGTACACTGTATTTAATCATCTGGACCCCCTAATTTACTGACATTTAAATGATCTCAAATTATATTTCCTGTAGCAGTGTTCCAAATAAGGAACTTTTAAATGATAATGCAGGGTCTTATTAGTTACAAATTGTGCTGTTGGTTGCCATGTGCAGCTTCTACACCTTCTTCAAAATTATCCTGTCTAAAGAATTTTATTTCTATTTTATCAGAGTCTGTATAATTATGTATTCGTCAGAGGTTTTATACTTCAGCCATAATGACATCAATACAGTGTGACATAACAGATGAGAGACTTCTCTCTCATCTTAATCGTTGATCAGATTCAAACGCTGTAAACATATATAATAATTTTTCTAACATTTCTACTGTAGTAATTCCATGTGTATCATTATATTTTATCTTTAAAACATTCCAGGGAGATTAACAGAGCTACTGATATTCCAAATATCCCAATAAGACTAACAAAGCTATTATTACTAGCTTTATACATAAAGAAAATGGTTTGCAAGCAAGTCTAAGTTGCGTGATTTTTCCCAAAGTGCACCACTAAACTTTGTGATGCCACAGAGAATGTTCTACTATATCAAAAGTTTGCTAAATTTTTAGATAGTAACAATTATGACACATAACCCTATAATCTAATTGGTTGTACATCTCCACCTACATAAGTCACCATTGGTCATATACTGACAAACTCATCATTCCAATTTCCTCTAAGTACTTTTCAGAAACTGAGATCACATTGTTTATTCAGCTGCATAGAGAGCCAGCCTAGCCTTACTGGAAAAGGACAGCAGAGCTCTTCTGTTAGTGAGATGCTAAGCTCCAGATTTATCCACATTCTTACAAAGGCAGCATGCATGAGCCCTGACCTACATAGGAGAGTGTCTCTAAAGGGATGGTGCCTGGTTAGTTAAGAAGTTCATTGGAGGAATCTAGATGAGGAAAGGACATGAAAATAAAAGATAGGATAACTAGGGGATGTGAAAGAGGAAAGTGGGGAGGAGCAAAGGAATAGGAAGACTAATAGAGTGAATATGAACCATGAACAATATGTGCGTGTGCAGAAATGTTGTTTGTACAATTACCATAAGCTAATAAAAAATTTACTAGACATTACATGACTCCTTAAAAATTGCCGATTTGACAGCTCATTAAAATTTTATACATTGGCTGTGCAAAAAAATATCCACTACTCTATTATTCTTTGCATACTGTCCAGCAAAGAGGTAATGAGTTCAAGTAGGGGAGCTTTAGGAAAATTACCTAAGGATTTTATCTTGTAGCTCCTTATGAAAGTTGAGTAACAGAAACTGGCCCCTGCCATTACTTGGAAGTCAAAATGAAAGACGAGCTCTAGTGGATTATGGGGGAATATCTGCCATGTCCAGGGCTTGGTAAATGCCAGCACCCTTTGGGGCTCACATACTGCCACCGCATGCCACAAACACTGATAATGGAGCTAAAGGATGTACGTTCTTGCCCTGGTGAATTTCAGTCTTTTGATTCAGTTCTCTTCCATTCTCTCTCCCTACACATCCCTTTGGGAAAGAGATATTTCAGTTTTATAGATGAAAAAATGGTTTGTAGGCATGTCTAAGTCATGTCATTTTGACCAAAGCATACCACTAAATATTGTGATGCCATGGAGAATGTTTATTCTGTTATATCTCTCTATGGTTCCTGATTTCAGAAACAATGAGTTCCCTGTACTAACCTGTGTATTAATTCCTTGATAGAGTAATATTATGATGCAGCTATTGAGAGGTGGTAAGAAGTAAGAGGTGGAGACTCACTGTAGAAAGTTTGTCACTGGGGAAATGTACTTAGGGTTAAGTCTTGCCTTCTTCCCTCTGTATTCTCTCTCTACCTCTGTCTGTCTCTGTCTCTCTCTCCCCACCCTCTTTCTCTTTCCTGTCAGTCAAGCTGTGAAGGACTCTGCCACCTTTTCTGACATTCATGGTCTTTCCAAGGATAAGGCCAGGCAACTATGAAATGAACCTTTTAAAACGATAACCCAAAATCAATCATTCCTTCTATTAGTTTTTTTTCTAGCAGGCATATCATCCCAGTGGTGTAGAAGTAACTAGTACAGCAAGCAAATGTATCTCCCATGGACAACCAAGAGTAAAGAAGACTGATGGGTGTGAATCATCCTAAAAGGCCTACACTGAGATCTGTCTACAACAGTAGGAATATCTCAAAGTGACGGTATAGTTGGCTGTACTGTTAGGAGCATTAGGAAACACGTGGAAAGAACCAAAGGTATTTCATTAAGAAAGTATATCCTCATAATGGAGATGGTACAGTGAGATAACCTATGAAGAGATACTTGCATATCTTATAAGAGAGTAAATATTGAGGGACAGATCACACTGAGAACATAAGAAATTACTATAGGACTTCCTACAACAATGAATTGAATACCACAGCAATCATCTACAAAACTGAATAAGCCATTATTGTAAGGACCTATCTATTTCTTTCCATTCATTATATAGGGAGGACTCCAGTGAAGCCAGAAATATCATTAATGAGTGAAGAGGAGGCCAAGATCTGACAGAAATGCAAAAGACACAGAAGGGCTACTTAGGTGGACCTCTGGATGAATTGCCCCATTCCTTATTTAGGAATGAAGAACTTACCGGCCAATAAGTTCTAAGTGCTCCTAGTTGGCAGCCTTCAGATCTCATAAATATTAGTCATCTTTTCATTGTTATACCAAATTATCTATGATAATCAGCATATAAAGAAAGAAGTTTATTTGGTTCCTAGGTTTTTAAATATATTTTTTAGAGTTTTATACATGTAATGTATTTACAACATTTGCATCCTTCTTAATCTCCCCTCCAGTTCTTCCCATGGTCCCCCACTTCCCCCAATATCTTGTCCTCTTCTTTGGTTATTACTGTTACATATATATGCATTTACAAATACACACATACACACATATATATGCATATATATATATAATGTATTGAGTCTATTGAGTGGTGCTTACGTGTACCTGTATTCAGGGCTTCGCACTTGGGATTAGATAACATTTTATGGAGCTAGTCACTAGAGAAAACTGATTCTCCCTCTCTCAGGTTCCATTCACTGCCTTTTAGTTCTTCATCTTGGGGTGGGACCCCATGAAATTTCTCCCATCCACCATGACCTGCTGATTTATCATTATAGAGGTTTTATTAGACTACCATAGAGCAGACATTTTATTGGTGTAGCTTCCCCATGATATTTAGAATACATTATCTCACAGCAGGAATCTTGTTCCTCTGGCTCTTACAATAGTTTTGTCTCCTCTTCTATGATGCTTCCTGAGCCTTACAGGTTGCATTGTATCACTTAGGTCTTGGCACCACACAGACACTTATTCTATGTTCGACCAGTTTTGGAACTTTGTAATAGTCTCTATCTGTTGTAAAAAGAAACTTTTTTATGAGCCAGGTGAGCTATACTTACTGTGAATATAAGGATATATATATTTAAAATATAGCAAGAAATTTTGTTAGTCTAAGAAGGTGCCAATAGTAAGCTCTTCTCTAGGGTTGATGACCTCTCCAACCATGTATAGTCGGATATGTTTACAGTATCAGGCATAGACTCCCTCTTACTGAGTGGGCATTAAGTCCAATTAGACAGCTGTTGACTATCCCCAAGATAAAAGTACCACTATTACACCAAATAGAGATAATTTTCAAGATGGTCATTGTTGTGGTTAATAAGCTCTACAGCTGGGTAGGACCACTGATTTTTTTCTCCCTTGGAAGTTTGCATACATTTTGATAACCTGAGATGTGGTCTTTGGGGAGGGGGCTTCCAAGTCAGTTCCAATTGGCTCCCAGTTTTGAAGGTTCTGTACTATCATTAAGTGACCCATTGCTGTTGACTTTTAATGAGATCATGACAAGCATGTCAGTTAGAAAAACCACTAACAGCATAAACCAGGGGCAAATAAGAGGAAAGGCCATGTTCCTGTAATCTTCTTCAAGGACATTTTTTCAATGGCTTCCTACTAGGTTCCTTTTCCTATCCATTGCCCAAACTCCAAATAGCCCCATCATGGAAACTAAATCTTTAACACATGAACCTTAAAAGGATATTCAGTATCTAAACTATGGGACAGTTCCAAATGGAGATTACTTTTGGTGGAAAAAAGTCACCTGGCTCTGCATGATATCCCCTTTCAAGAAGTGTGAGCTTCCTCTATGTACTGGCTCTTGAGTGCAGGATATAAAGGTCTGGCTCCTGCATTCACCTCAGAATCTCTTCAAAGGACCTTCACCAGTTCAGAGAACTCTAAGTGTTGGTCAAGACTCAAAACTCACCTGTCTCAGTTCAGTCCTGCTTTTTAACCTTTTGTCCTCTATACATATGTCTATCCCAATCACCTGCTTGCTAATAATCTCAAATTCTGCTTCTTGGGCTTATAGTCTGCAATATTTCCACCTACTGTATTGGATATTTCTGTGTTCAGGTTAGTTCCAGAGGTGAAATTGAGGAGAAAAGCTTTACATAGAAAGAAGCCTGAGTTTTGCTTTTTGTCTAACAGGAAGTTTTATTATATTACTCCATGATTATTCAATTAAACTGTAAGTAGACAAAAAGGCTAAGAATTCTACTTGAGATTCGGCCCATGAACAGAAAGGGAGTTCTTATAGAATGAGTTGGAAAGTCGCTATTGTGAAAAATTAAAGTGCTTTCCTGATTTCACCTCACTGTGTCCAGCCTGGTCAATAAACTAG